>CM046005.1:41732324-44232324 GCA_025175895.1 Wurfbainia villosa
TTTCAGAAAAAAAAATGAGGGGATGCTAACATGGGGCAGGCCTGAGGTGGAACTTTGGGAAATCTCTAGTAAAGGAAGGTGGGATGATGGTGAAGGTACCCAAGGAATAGCGAGAGATAAATTATAGCTATCTGGAGCAATCTATGTTTCCAAGGATGAATGAAAGGTGTAGGAGCTAGGGTTCTACACTATTGAAGGAGAAATTAGGCCCTCTGGAATAGTGGAGAGGCAAGGGCCGAAAAAACTGAGGGTGAAGGTGGCGAGGACATGGAAAGGGGTGCTAAAGTGGAAGATACAGAGGCAATGGGGAAAAGTGTACTTGTGGAAGTAGCTTCTTTATAGAACGAAGGGATGGAAGAAGAGGATTTAGGGTTTAGCACTGTCGGAATGAGAACAGGCACTTCTAATGACACATTGAATGGGGCAATTTCTGAAGGATGCAATGAGAGTAGAGGTGATGTCACTAATGGATGAGAGGAAGCGGAGATAGGGGAAGGACTGGCAAAAGGAGGTTCACTAACCATCGGCGGGACGAATAAGGGGGAGGGGCTGGCAGACATTTTTGTGGCTTCAGCATGCTTCTTTTGAATCTTCCGATGAGCAACACTCAGCATTGAAGCCTTCATTTTGAGGGAGAAAGAAAGTGAAATTGTTCGACAATGAAGGGAAGGAGAATGCTTACCCTAGACAGTGGTAGCAGGAAACAATGGAGAGCTGGAGAATTTGAAAGTGAGGGGGGAGAAGCCAGAAAAACCTATTTAAGGAGCAACGGAGAATTCATTATAAAAGGAAAGTAAATGGGCCCGCAAATAGAGTTACAGGTGACAGTTGACGCTCAAGTGATATTCTGTTAATAGGTTTGGTCATTCATTCGTAACATAAGGAGCCCAATTCTGGAGTATGGCGACAGAAGAATTCTATAGGAGTATATTATTGATGTAAGGAGCATCACTCCTTAGTTTTGATGTATGAACCATAGTTATAGTTAGGAATTACTTGTGTTCTAATATACGTGTTAAGTGTGTAGAATTAACAGGAAAGCCCTAGTAGGTCAGGTTGATCGAATACTAGGTAAAATATTGAAAGTCCTAGTAGGTCATGTTGACCAGATACTAGGTAGAAGACTTGACAGATCAGAAGGACTATACACCAGATAGGAAGTCTAGATTGGTCAGGAGACCGGACATCTAGCATGAAGACTGATTGGGTCAAAAGACCGAACAATCGACATAAAGTCCAACTAGGTCAGGGAGACCAGACAGCTGGCAGAAAGCCCTGGTGGGTAAGATCGGATATCAAGCATGGTAAGTCCGACTGAGTAGTAGGTAGGTAAGCCTTTAGTGAAGATGTGAGGTTGAGTCCTCAGGTGGGGACAAAGCTAGGCGTCTATCCGACGGATAGTCCGTGTGGTATTAAAAAGTCGAGATCGAGCAGTATTACTGCTGTCATTTAATTTCATACTGTGTTTTATGCTAACCCTATTTTGCAGGTATCCAGTCGACTAATTGATTTTCAGTCGACTGAGTTGACTAGGATGTCGAGATGGAAACACAGGTTGGTGATCGATTGAAGATTTAGGAGCCGAGATGACAAGAATTTCAGTCGACTGGGATCGGTAATTTCTTGAACTATGCATAAGCAGAGCTTGGTGACGTGGAGTCGACTGGACCAAATCAGACAACTATAAAGGCAGAAGTACCAGACTGATGCACTGATTTGGAGTCGATTGGAAAGTGCTTATAAAATAAGTGGAGGGCCAGCTCCAAATTATCAATCGCTTATACCTTGAAGTGTTGTCGCCATCATTCGTCATGCCAAAGCTTCAACCATCCTCCAACACTACGAACTTGACTTCCATTTGTACTAGTGTCGGTACACTATCATTGCTTACTTTTCACTTTGTTCTACTTGAATTCAAAAGGATAGGTGGTTGTACCTTTTCCTTTACTTTTTGTAAAGAGAGAAATCCTTCGAGTTTGAGGGTTCTTGAATCGGAGCACTTTAGTGGATTGCCCATCGAGGCAACTGATAACGCGCAAATCGCTACTATCAATTTATTACCAAACCTTCTCTATGCTAAAATAGCATAAGGAACAACCAAAGTCATCTCCCATGAAAGGACACGATGAAAGTCAACTCTAAATTAAAAGTTTTTCTTAATAGGATGGGGGTTTAGATTTGAGGATTATGCAACTACACAAGATAACAGGAATTAAAGAAATAAACTATAACAATGAAGGTAAATTCTGCTACAAAATCCATGAACAACCAATGAACAATTAAATGTACTTGAAGTAAAGGCTATTCTAAGAAGCAATTCATCAAACACATTGAATGCAAAATTACTAAACAACTATACAACTGAAAATTCATTCAATTTCAAATGTAAACGAATTAAAAACTATAAACTGAATGTAACAAGAAACAAAACAAGTTAAGTGATCATCCCACTAATATATTCCCGAATAATGGAAAGAATTATCCGACTATGTTCAATGGAGCTCAATCAAGTCTCCGGAGTGAAATGAATGGCGAAGATGATGCAAACTCCCAAATCTGGAAGCTTGGTGGTGACTCCTTGCTCTCCCGAATCCAATGAAGCTTGGATGATATCGTCGAGGAGAAACTCCTCTGTGAATCCACAATAGGAGATGATAGTCAGTTGGAAGGTGGAGAACGTCGTCGGATTCTTCTGATGGAGTGATTCTTTGTTGAATCCGATGAAGAAATGGTAGTAAAGGGCTGTGACGGTGTGTGCTAAGGCTCAAGAGTGGAGAAGATGCCCTAAAAACCGTTGAAAATCCATTTTATAGCCACCAAAATGGAGGTTTTTCACTGCGACATGGCTGTGCCAAAAAGACATGGTCAGCCATGTTGTATTTTCCAAAATATTTTCTCCGTGCTACAGTAAAAATGCTATAGTGATTTCACTATAGATATAGTGATTTCACTGTAGCTACAGTATAATGCCCATGCCAAAAAGGCACGAGCAGTCGTGCTTGATTCTGGGACTTTTTCCATGGCTGCTATAGTTCTTTTGCTATAGTAAAAAATGCTACAGTACCAGCCTCAATAAAATCTTCAATTTTCACTTGACATGCCCTACAAAAACAAAGTATACAATAATTAATGCTAAGGACATCAAATTAGCATATGTTTGCATTAAAGTGCTAAATTAATCCAATGCTCGTAATACATGATAAATACGATGAATTAAGCATACGAGTTGATTAATATATCGCGGAATAAATCAAAATAATGCATCAAAATATGAGTTATAAATTTCCCCACACTTATTCTTACATTTCTCATGCAAGTATAAAAAACGATGAAAAATCAAATCCATTTTCCCTAAGCAATTCCTCCTAATATCATGAAAATCGAAAAAGGTAGTTACTTAGGGTTGTTAATCCACAAAAATCACAACATTCATGCACTTAGTTCTTGCATTAGCTAATAAGTATGGTGGAATTAATAAATCCTAAATAGACCAAGAATAATAAACCTTACAGGATCAATAGAGGTGGCTCTCATTCTTATAAGCATTGAAAAGGTAGAGCTCACTCAAAGCTACTCAAGATGTTTCACTACTATATGCTTGCTTATTTCCTACTCTCCACCACTTTCAATCACATGAATGCATGATTCTGAAGCAATGTCAAGAATTTCAATGAAGAACAAGCACAAGATATAAGAATGGCACAAATATTGGAATAGAAAGCAATGAGGCATGAGGCAATTGAAATACTATCATGTTGCATTCAATTAAATAATGGCCATTCATATCTCCCTCCATTCTAAAAATAAAACAACCATTATCATTCTCCACATTCATTTTCATCCACAAGAAACACACACTTATAACATCTAATGCAAGGAATAAATAAAACTCATCGACAAGGATCATTCTCCATTCAAGAAAATAGCACATCATCTAAAAATATCCACTTTTTTTTTCTTCAAGTCAGCTTTTTTTATTTTTTTTTCATGGGTGTCCTAACATCAAGAAGTCTTACTTTTTTTTTTTTTTCATTTTTCATCATTTTTCTTCATGGCCTTTTCTTTTCTTAATGGCCTTGCAATGCAAATACACATACTCATAGGCAAATAAAACATTGTTCACTCATGCACCATTTAAATCTAGCCTTTCTGCAATAAATCCTCAACTATCACTCTCCCAATCATTTCCTCCCCCACACTTAAATTTGAGCATCTCACGAAATAGATCAAACATGATAAAGTTCAATTGTTTCACATTGAAAGAAAAACATGACATGTCATAGAAGAAGGGAAAATGATAAAGGACAAGCAATCTCTATCCACATGACAAAGAGTATTCATTAATAACACATATATCAAATGAGTATCGACAAAGAATAACAAGGTGGCCTTCATCATAATCATGCAACTTATGGTAATGTGCTCTCAATAAGGAGCAAAGCAAGTTCTAAAGTGTTAACAATCATAAGTGCTACCCACATACAAGGAGAATAATAATCATGAAGGCTCAAATCCTCACTGTAATAATCAAGCTTAGTCTATCAAAATAAAATTCAACACCACAAAAGTAACTAAATGCAATCAATACAGTCAATCATGTCCAATCGATCTCCAGGTTTGACAACCAAACTTAACTAGCTTTTACGACATCCAAGAATCAGTTAAGAATGCTTATGAAATTGAACTCGATATCTGATAAAACCCAAGAATTGATCATTTAAAACTCACAAAGGAAATAAAACTACAAAAGGAAAGTGCGTATATACACAAGAAAAAAGTGAAAAGAAACAAACTCCCCTCAGGTCGGGAAATGTCAATCCACCAAGGAAGGGCAATCTTGCTGAAATTTCTGATGAATCACCTATAGAATCCTGCATGTCCCAGAAAAGAGTGCACTTCCCACACACATGCGGGGTAAGATAACAAAGAAATAGTATCGATTTTCGCAGGATCTACTTCAATACCCTTTCTAGAGACTATATGACCTAAAACTATGCCCTGTGCAACAATAAAATGACTTTTTTCAAAATTCAATACCAGGTCAGTCTCTATGCACCTATGCAAGAATCGTGACAAACTATCCAAACAAGTATCAAATGAGGTGTCATATACAGTAAAATTGTCCATGAATACTTCCATGCAATGCTCTAATATATCAGAAAAGATGCTTACCATACACCGCTGGAAGGTACATGGAGCATTGCAGAGCCCAAATGGCATACATCGGTATGTGAAAGTTTCGAACACTAATGGAAGCTCCTAGGTCTGGCATAGCATCTCCAAAAGTGTTGTCTCCAATCACACATGACATAGTAAATACTCCAGGATCCTTACACTTTTGAGGTACTGGCTGAATCAGACTTGATACATTCTTTCCCATGTTAACTAACTCATTCCCCTTAAGCTTCCTCTTATGAACACACTGATCATTCAGAAACTTGGCATATTTTGGGATGTGCTTGATGACTCTCAATAATGGAATATTCACTTCCACCTTACTAAATGTGTCAACAACCTCCTAAAGTTCCTCTGCCTTGTTTGCATCAGTGTTTCTTCTTGAAGGTATTGGCCTATGAGGAAATGGTAAAAGCACTGAGGTATTCGGTATGGTCCGTGAAACATCTCTCTTCTCCTTACATACCGGATATGGAACTAGCACTGGTGTAGATGCTACTAGGTCAGAAGTAGACTTACCACTCCGTAATGTGATGGCACTAACATTCCCACTAGGGTTCGAAATGGTTTGCGAAGGTAACTAACTTGACCCTTGTGACTGAGACTGAGTAATGGTAGATGCTATCTGACTAAGTTATCTCTCTAAATTCTGAATGGATACATCCATCCTCTGTTGTTAATGTATCTACTGCTGCATTTGTTGTTGCATCTGTTGCAAGAGCTCCTCTAATTTTGGTACTGAAGGCTCTGATCTGGTAGGCTGAGACTGCTGGGGTCTAACTGGAGTTGCATTATGATGAACAATAGATGGTCTCTGAAATGCTGGAGGTGGCTGATATGACTGTTGCTGCTATGGATGATGTGCATTTCTACACAATAAATTTGGGTTATCTCGCCATCCTGGGCTGTAGGTGGTAGACATGGGATCATACTGCCTATACCCAGGATGTGACTGATAAAATACAGACCTTGGTTGAAAAACATTTGCTGTTGTTGCTTGATCTGTCAGATTAGAACTTCCCTCATATTGTAACATGGGACAAACATCTATCAAATGAGTAGAACTAGAACAAATCCTACATGTACTCACTGGCTAAATGGACTACATCAATGGTTGTTGAGCTTGCTTAAGAGATATTTGTCTAACCATAGAAGTTAGCTCCTATACTTCAGTCTTGAACTCCTATTTTTTGCTTTGGGCCCTTGAATCTCACTCACCCCTCTGGTAAGCAACTATCTGCTCCCAAAATGTTGTGCATTGGCTGCCATAATTGAGATGAGCTCACTTGCTTCTTTAGGTGTTTTATTTACTAGTGCTCCTCCACTAGTTGCACCAATCATACATCGATCCATAGAAAGTAGTCCCTCGTAGAATGATTGAATGAGTATCTGCTCATTGAGCTAGTGATGGGGACAACTGGTACATAGCTTTTCAAAACGCTCTCAATACTCATGCAATGTTTCTCCTGATAGTTGTTGAATTGCACCGATGCTTCTTTTGATAGCTGCATATCGTGAAGCTGGAAAAAAAATTCTATAAAAATGATCTTTTCATCTTGGCCCAACATGTAATAGATCCAGGTGGTAAAGCATAAAACCAATCTTTTGCCCGGGTCATCTCCCACAAAAGGCAACGGTGAAAGTCAACTCTAGAGTAAAGGTTTTTCTTAATAGGATGGGAGTTTGGATTTTAGGATTATGCAACTACACAAGATAACAGGAATTAAAGAAATAAACTATAACAATGAAGGAAAATTCTACAACAAAATCCACAAACAACCAACTAATAATTAAATGTACTTGAAGTAAAGGCTATTCTAAGAAACAATTCATCAAACACATTGAATGCAAAATAACTAAATGAATACAAAATTGAAAATTCTTCCAATTTCAAATGTAAAGGAATTGACAACTATAAACCAAATGTACCAAGCAACAAAACAAGTTAAGTGATCATCCCACTAAGATATGCCCGAACAATGGACAGAATTATCTGGCTAAGTTCAACGGAGCTCAATCGAGTCTTCGGAGTGAAATGAATGGTGAAGATGATGCAAACTCCCAAATATGGAAGCTTGGTGGTGACTCCTTGCTCTCCTAAATTCGGTGAAGCTTGGATGATATCGTCAAGGAGGAACTCCTTTATGAATCCATAATAGGAGATGATAGTTTGCTGGAAGGTGGGGAACAACGTCGGATTCTTCTGATGGAGTGGTTCTTTGTCGAATCCTATGAAGAAATGGTGGTGGAGGGTTGTGACGGCATGTGCTAAGGCTTAAGATGGAGAAGATGCCCTAAAACCCCTTGAAAATTCATTTTATAGCCACCCAAATGGAGGTTTTTCACCACGACACAGCCATGCCAAAAAGACATGGCCCGCCATGTTGCATTTTGCGAATTTTTTTCCCCGTGCTACAGTAAAAAATGCTACAGCGATTTCAAAAATACGATACATAACATGAGAGAAATTGTGATTCGATCACAATTAGTGGATATCCCATCATGTGTAAATATGTGAGTATTGAAACTATCCCTAGTTGATGAATTGATGAGATTGGACATCATCAAATTCTGTGAGACTAGCACATGTTATGTTCCTTGGTTTATCCAAGCTTTCAGTACTCACTGAATGGAAGTATAGAGATACTGAGAGTGAACATACGGATATTATTTAAGATAACTAGTTCATTTGAGTGACCTGCTATGGGACTTCATATGATTCTTTATGTCGTTGAAGATCTCATTGTAGCTTGAGTGTGGGATTCCTTAGACTTGAGGTGTTCAAGTCATCTTGATCATGGCGTCTTGTAATTTGATTTCTTTGCAACCATCTCCATATGAGGTGTAACTCAGGGATGATTGAGTATAAGTCAAAGTGATCGAAGATGATTGAATAGCCCACAGAGAATTCACCACTCCTGTAAAAGGGAGATGTATACTCTAAGCCTCTTGTCAGGGTTGTTACTTAGAAGTCTCTGGCCAGAGAAAGGATATTAAAAAGATAGTCTTCTTGGGAACATGTAAGAGTAACTTGAATTCGTAGGACAAGGAAACTAACTTGGGCTAGGTGTGACGTAGTCAACCTAGTGGGGGCGAGCACATAGACCATGTCATAAACAAAGTGGGTATAAGATGAGTGAAGGAACAAGGCATGAAAATAACTATAGCTACTAAAGGGTTCAGAAACATTCTAAAGTCGATTTATACTTTTCGGTCAATTGGACATCATGATGTACTGCTAAGTACCACTCATGATCTATTCAAAATTTAGGGGTTAATTTTGAATGACCAACATAGCTGGAAACATATTGGGTCACATGTAATATGGGTGATCTTAATATGTAAAACAAGTCTGAGAATGAGATTCTCAATGAGAGAGGATGTATCTAGTTGGACCAGACTAAGGGGGTGCTAGATGGAGGCTATGGAACCTCTTATGGCCATGCCAAGGCATAACACTACCATATTACACCTAAACGAAGTTAAACGGATGATATAGAGCCTCATACGGTCATGCCTAACCAGGCACGGGTCGTACCTAGCTCTGGCTGAAAACGGCCAAAGCCAGGGCTTTGTCCAACATGGCGTGACCAGGTCACATGTAAAATACACGGTCGTGTCACGGGCCATCAAATTTTGGAAAAGTCTCTTATGGAAATTTACTAGGTTGTTCTTATATTAATTATGGGATAATTATGGTAAGATAGATTCAGTTTAAGCCTTCTAAGATGCCCTAATAAGAGATCTATAAATAGATCCCTTGATAATCTTTGGAAACAAGGGTAACTAAGGTTTTTGTTTTTGGTAGTTGTCTTTTCTTCTTCTCTCCCTTTCTCATCTCCGTTGATTGGCTAGCACCAATCGGAGATGAAGACTTGCTGCTCGAGGAGTTGTCTCAGGTGATCCCATGTGGATACCGATAGAGGCAAGGCTGGTAAGCTTTGTTATTGGTTTCTACGGACTCAAAAGAATCTTGAAGGTATAACTCTTCTCCTTCTTTTGTTATTGCATGTATTTATGTTAAAGCAAGAATTTCTGACCCCCCAAGAGATGTCTGGAATGAAATAAAATTGTTTATTCTTTTTTCTTCAACTATGCATGATCCCACGACGTCCCAACAAGTGATGTTAGAGCTACCTTATTATTGACATAGATCACATGCATGTAGGAGAACCTTTTAAAGCATATTTGATGTTTTGTATGCATGTGTGATGATTTTTTGTAGGATAGATAAAACTTTGCATGATTGTATATATAATAGTTTTTTGATTATATATGTATGGATGTGATAATAAACAAAGAGGAAGATACCAAGAATGCACTTAGAAATACCGAAGGTGTTGGCCACATTGTTAGAACTGAAGTATAGATTATCCATGTGTTGGGGAATATGCTATGTGTTTCACGTATCTAATTCCTAATAACAACATGTGCATCAAGCACTCATCTCATGTTCATGTCGGGAAAATTGTTTCCTAATATGCCCTTTTTTTAATTTAGATTTAATTTTTGTTATAGATGAGACCTAGAATAACCTGAAATCCCTCGAGCAAATATTAGGGCTAACACCTTCCATTAATATGGTTGAACCTGAGTTCTTTTTCGTGTTTGGGTTGTTGGACTCCCTCCAAGCCTGCCATGACATCCAACATGTTCAATTCATATAAGATTCCATAATTACTTTAGATGGTAAAGACAAGAGTTCAAGTTTCAAGTTTGGGTTGTTGGACTCCTTCCAAGCCTAGCTTAAAAATTGGATGTGTTTGAACCATTTAAATTTAATCTCACGATTAATGGGTTGACCCTAACTGAAAGCATTGATTTGTTGAACTCCCTCTAATGTCAATGTGGACAAAGGTGCAATTAGGTGTGTTGATGCAGGTGTTGGGTTTCCTGCACCGCGGCGAGTGTGTGTTCGAACATGTTTCGTAAACATGTGCATAGAGGAAGAATTAAAAAGCAATAAATTTAATTTATTACAACAAACACACCACACGCATGCATAGTACAATATGTGTAGACATAATCGCAGTTTCAAATTTTGCAATAATAAGAAATTATGCTAGTTATACCTGACGTATCACGTGCAACGGGAATGACATCAACCGGAGCAACTCTCGCTAGAATTGCCTCTATTTATATCCACACCGAGTACTGTCGGGATAGCTTCACCAAGCTACTAGCCTCGTATTCGTAGGAGTCACTAGCCTCGTGTCGAAGATGATGTGATCGAGAGAAGATCACAATCCGAATCAAAATTCGGATTTGAAAATGAGTCCCCAAAACTCGCTTCTCCGGAGAGGTATTCGTCAACCGATTGACGAATCCTTGGTTCTCTACCTATGAGGATTACCGGAGATCCAATCCCCAGCAATAAAGTCGCTGTCAGAGCTCCAAACTCCATCGAAATGATGCTCTGACAAGAAGGAAACAAGCTGTCCAAAAACTGGACAGCTTGGTCGAGGACTTGGCGTCGGCCAAAGGAGATGGCCGGCTGATCCTTGGTCACCGGAGCCAAGGTGAGTCGCCGAAGGGGTGGCCGACAGCAGTTGGACACCGGCGGCATAGAGTTGGATGGCAGCACAAGAGCTGGGCGGCATGGACTCCCTGGGTGGCGGCAAAGAGAAGAGAGGGAGAGGAGAGGAAGAGTATTTCCAAAATAAACTTCGGGCTCTCCAAACCTCCAACCGGGCTTTTATAGAGCACGTGTTTCTTAACCATTAAAAAACCTTCTCCTTAGATTTATTTGTTCCTAACCAAAACCCATTAACCCGTCCAATAACTTAAGTTAAAATAAACTGAACCGAGTTGGTCTGTTTTAAGTTAAAACGAATCGAACCAACTTTGATTCATTTGTTTAAAACAAACCAAACCCCTTTGGTTTATTCTCCACCATTGGATTAGAACCAAACCAATTTGGTTCATCCATCATGTCTTCATAAGACTCAGCCCATCCATGTTTCCATTGCGACTGAAATAATTTCATGCTCCCTCCTTGTTTGGTCCAACCAAACCTAGTTTCTCTCGATCTGAGAATCTCATTGTCAAGCTCATTTTAAATCCTTCGGATTATGCTCATTATGCGTGTGACCAAATAGGTTATCGATTTATGTTGGTCATTTATAATTAACCATTAATTATAGAACGATCATGAGTGGCACCTAGTAGTACATCATGATCCCCAATTAATCGAAAAATCAACGGTTGATCCAGAACCATTTCTGAAACCCTTCAGCAGCTACAATAAATCGTGCCCCATTCCCTTCACTCATCATATACCCACTTGGTTCAGGACATGGTCTAGAGTGTCAGTCCCCACTAGGCTGACTATGTCACACCTAGCCCAAGTATCATTTCCTCATCCTACGGATTCTAGTTACTGCACATGTATCCAAGAGTACCTTACTCTAAATATGTAATGCTTTGGCCAAAGCCTTTAGTAACTATTGGGAAAATTCCGAATCTGATGTTCATAACATCGCGGGAGAATACTTCACACAACCACAATGGAAATAAAAATTATAAATCGGATCCTACCAGAGATCCATGCAAAACTATATACATTGTTTCGTACCCTACTTTTCTAGATCTTATCTAGAAGGAGAAGTATACCTTCGGTGCGTGCCCTTCGCAATCCCACTTTTCCAAATGGTGTTAGATCTCAATACGGTAGGGATAATCATATCTCTAAGGTATCCACACTGACACCCAACCATTTTGGAGTCACGTTGTGCTAGCAACCCCTAGCAAAATGCCAAGAACCCTTTGGAAGTAGAAGGAGAGGATGGAGAGGGATGAGAGAACACTTCTCTTAGCTTTCCTTGGCTTACACGCCCAAAATGATCTAGCCTCACATTGCTTTTCACGTTCAAAGCCTATTTAAGCCATTACAACCCTTTCCATTAATTCCCATTATCTCCTCATTAAGAAAACTCTTAATACCAAGACCCTTGGTATTCTCCTTCATGAATTCTCATCATGAATACCAAGGCCCCTATGCATGATTAATCAAATTAATCATGCATGATGATGAATCATCTTCCATGGTTCACCTTGAGTCTAACTCAAGTTTGACCAGTTTGAGTCTAACTCAAGTCTTGGGCATATGCTCAATTGTCCTTTTAGTCCAACTAAAAAGAAACCATCTCCAAAATAGAATGTCATTTGTATGTGACCCTATAGGCTCTTGTAATGTTGGCAATGTATTTAAACCCATTTTAGATACATAAGCAATGAGCGACATCTAGCAATACATCATTGCTACCCAAGTTACAAGATCGTCGAGATCCGACAACCTTTCCGTGATTATTATCATGTATGATGGCGTCCTTCTATCTCTGATATCTTAGATCGATCAATGAGGCATAGACCGTGTCATCCCCTTATCGATCTTTATATTTCTTGATCCCCAAGTAGACTCACTCAAATAAATGAGTTCAATATCTCATATTGACTCATTTGAGCATGGACATGTATTTCATGGTCCTACTCTATCAAGAGGCAAAGATATCACTCCCGTCATATGAAAGGGATAGATCTCATCTATATCACTCACGTTCCTCCGCATAATTCATTACATTCCCAGTGATCGCCGTTATAGTGCACCCTATTACGGTGTGACGTTAGACGATACCAAAGTACATAACTCCTTATGTAGGGAACCGTAATGACTTCAGGTCTAAAAACTATTTATACCAATAGTCATATGAGAAAGTATATGACACTCATATAACGATCCATGATACTTTCTCATGGTGAGTCAATTTAGTATATATATTCTCCAATATATATACTCATGTGTCAATGTGATATCACATATCCATGACTTGTGATATCAAGTCATCCATTGACCTACATGTTAGTCTCAATGTATTAATATTGCTCTTGTCTATTAATATTTGACTAGGAATATTAAGAATAGTGTTCTCTATAGCATCTCATAATCAATTCTATCAATTTAGATAAGAACCTACTATTTAAGGGCATTATTATATTAATTTTAGCTGGCACATGCATAAAGTAAATATAATAAACAATCTTTGCCTTTTATTAATGAAATATGATACACATGATCCCTAATCAATCATCTCATGATTGACACTAAGGGCTGACACTAACAATCTGTCACTAGCACTAGTGTCAATCATTGTAATCTCTAAGACCTAGTGACCTAGTATGACCATCATGCTTTCTCTGTGCCAAAGTCTTGGTCAAGGGATCTGTAATGTTAGCATCAGTATCTACTCTGCATATTCGCACATCTCCTTTATCAATGATCTCTCAAATGAGGTGATACCGCTGCAGTATATGTTTGGAATGCTGGTGAGAATGAGTTTCCTTAGCCTGTGCTATAGCCCCGTTGTTGTCACAATAAAGCTCTATAGGGCTCACAATGCTAGGAACTACACCAAGCTCAGAAACAAACTTTCTGATCCAAACTACCTCCTTTGCTGCATCCGAAGCAGCAATGTACTCGGCTTCTGTTGTAGAATCTACGACTATGTCTTGCTTCGAACTCTTTAAGCTCACAACACCACCATTTAGACAAAATACATACCATGACTGTGATCGCGAATCATCTCTATCGGTTTGGAAGTTTGCATCGCTATAACCCTTTACAACTAGCTCCTCATCACCTCCAAAGAACAAGAAATATTCTTTCGTCCTTCTCAATTACTTAAGAATATTCTTGACTGCTGTCCAGTGACACTCACTGGGATCTGACTGGTACCTACTCGTCATGCTCAAAGCATACGAGACATTGGGGCGAGTACAAATCATGGCGTACATGATAGATCCTATAGCATATGCATAAGGGATATGATCTATGCGTTGTTTCTCTTCCGCAGAAAAGGGACATTGAGTCTTCGAAAGACTTACACCATGTGATATTGACAGAAATCTCTTCTTGGAATTCTGCATGGAAAAACACTTAAGCACCTTGTCAATATATGTACTCTGACTCAGGCCAAGCAATCTCCTAGATCTATCCCTATAGATCTTGATGCCAAGAATATAGGTTGCTTCACCTAATTCCTTCATTGAGAAACAATTCCCAAGCTAAGTCTTCACAGACTCCAGCATAGGGATATCGTTTCTAATGAGTAGTATGTTATCTACATACAAAATGAGGAAAACAATTGTGCTCCCACTAGCCTTCTTGTAGACACAAGGTTCATCTTCATTCTTAATGAAATCAAACGTTTTGATCGCATCATCGAATCGAAGATTCCAGCTTCTAGAAGCTTACTTTAAACCATAAATGGACCTATGCAACTTACAAACCTTTCCAGCATTCTTTACATTAACAAAACCCTCAGGTTGTGTCATATATACATCCTCAAGTAGATTTTTGTTAAGAAATACAGTTTTGTCATCCATCTGCCATATTTCATAGTCATAGTAAGCAGCAATAGCAAGCAGGATCTGAATGGATTTGAGCATCGCAATTGGAGAAAAGGTTTCATCATAGTCAATACCATGAATCTGCTTGAATTCTTTTGCTACCAATCGCCCCTTATAGGTATGCACATTGTCATCCATGTCAGTCTTTCTCCTAAAGACCCACTTACACCCAATGGGTTTGACCCCTTCAGGTGGATCAACCAAAGTCCATACTTGGTTAGTGTACATGGATTCCATTTCGAATCTCATGGCCTCAAGCCATGTCTCAGAATTTGGGCTCATTATAGCTTCCTGATAAGATGTTGGCTCATCTAGCATGACACCATCGTTGTCATCCAAGAGAAAAGAATATCTCTCAGGTTGACGACGTATCCTATCAGACCTATGCAGAGCTTGGTCTACCTGAACAGGTTGTACCACAACTCCTTGTGATGACCTTGATTCATAATGCTCATCACCTTATGGTGCCTGTTCTTGTTGCATTAAGGCATCAGTGCTATTTTGTGTATCTTGAACTTCTTCAAGATCAATTTTACTCCCACTAGCCTTTCTAGAAATAAATTCCATTTCTAAAAAAATATCATTTCTAGTGACAACCACTTTGCCTAGCATGGGGTTGTAAAAGTAATATCCTTTCATTTCCTTAGAATATCCTATAAAATAGCACTTGTCTGATTTGGGCCATAGTTTATCGGAGACTTGATGTCTCACGTAAGCTTCACATCCCCAAATCCTCATAAAAAATATCTTGGGACTCTTCCCAGTCTATATCATATATGGTGTCTTTATGACTGCCTTAGATGGGACATGGTTAAGTGTAAAAGCAGCTGTCTCTAGAGCATATCCCTAGAAGGAAGGAGGAAGATCTATATGACTCATCATTTATCGTACCATATCTAATAGAGTACGATTTCTCCTCTCGGATACACCATTCAACTGTGGTGTTCCGGGTGGAGTGAGTTGAGATCATATCCCACACTCAATTAGATAGTCATTAACTCTTGGCTAAGGTATTCCCCACCTCGATCTGATCCAAGCATCTTAATACTCTTTCCAAGTTGGTTCTGTACTTCATTCATGGATTCTTTGAACTTTTCAAAGGAATCTGATTTGTGCCTCATAAGATACACATATCCATATCTACTGAAATCATCAGTAAATGTAATGAAGTACTAATAACCACCTCTGGCTGCGACTTTGAAAGGACCACAAACATCACTATGTATGAGGCCTAACAAATATGTCACTCGTTCGCCTTGTCCACTAAATGGAGTCTTGGTCATCTTGCTTAAAAGACAAGATTCGCATGTCTCATATGATTCAAAATCAAATGAGTCCAGTAATCCATCTCTATAGAGTTGGGATATATGACTCTCATTTATGTGACCCAAGCGACAATGCCAAAGATATGTCCAATTCAAATCATTATATTTGAATCATTTGGTATTTATGTTATAGACTGGGTTTTCTAGATCTAGAACATAGAGTCCATTCATCAAATGTGCACTGCAATAGAACATTTCATTTAAATAAATAAAACAACATTTGTCCTTTATAGTAAATGAAAAACTTTTCTTCTCCAAACAAGAAACAGACATAATGTTCTTAGTTATTGCAGGTACAAAATAACATTCATCAAGTTCTAAAATCAAACCACTCAACAACAATAAGAAATATGTTCCTACAGCTATAGCAACAACTCTTGTGCCATTGCCCACACGCAGGTCCACTTCCCCTTGCGTCAATGATCTACTTCTTCTTGGCTCTGCACATTAGTACAAATGTGAGAAGCACAACCGGTATCCAATACCCATGAAGAAGAAATAGATAGGTTGACTTCTATAACATGTATACCTGAAGCAGAAGTCTCACTTTGCTTCTTCTTGACTTCCTCAAGATACTTTTTACAGTTCCTCTTCCAATGTTCAGCTTCCTTACAGTGGAAGCAAGTCCCTTCCTTGGCCACCCCACCTTTGGGCTTCAATGCTTTCTTGCCCTTTTCTTGGGTCTTGCCTTTAGACTTCTTCTTACCCTTTCCCTTTTTAACCATAAGTACATCACTAGTACTAGGTTTTATCTTCTTAAGATTGCTCTCAGCAGTTCTAAACTTGCTTAAGAGCTCAGGCAATAGTTTGTCAATTTCACTCATGTAATAATTCATGATAAATTGACTAAAGCCTCTAGGCAAGGACTGTAGAATAAGGTCAGTGGCCAACTCTTGGCCTAAAGGAAATCCCAATCTATCAAGGTTCTCCACGTACCCAATCATCTTGAGTATGTGAGTTCCTACGGGTGTTCCTTCTTGCATCTTGCATTGAAACAATGCCTTAGATACCTCGGATCTCTCGTGCCTCGCTTGCCCTTGATATAGTTGGTTCAGGTGTGCAACCATAGCAAAGGCATCCATGTTCTCATGTTTCTTCTGAAGCTCAGAGTTCATGGTTGCAAGCATAAGGCATGATGCATCTAATACATCATCTTGATGTTTCTTGTAAGCATCCTTATCAGCACGAGTGGCATTGTTAGTGGGTGGTTCAGGAATGGGTTGCTCTAAGACATAGAGTTTCCACACCTGTTTGAGATCTATTCTCAAATTCCTATACCAGTCAATAAAGTTTACTCCATTGAGCTTGTCCTTCTCAAGGACCGATCGCAAAGATAGGGTATTTGACGTATTTGAAGACATAATGATCTACAACAGAAATGTAGACATGTATCATATTTCAATCATTTAATTAGGCCTTTAACTAAATGATTCTCCCACTGGTCACAAAGTGGTACAAGATTCATATTATACCGCATATTGAGTTAGCTTTGGCTAATCGTCCAAGACTCGTATAAATTAGGTAGGTAACTCATACCAATTACATCTAATGTAACTCTTGTATATCTTTATGAACAACATTATTTGTTCATAGTGCCCATCGAATGAGATATCCTTCTAAATTACTACTCATCTTGAGTTAGCTTTGGCTAATCGCCCAAGATTTGTATAATGTAGGTAGATGTCTCGTATGAGCTATGCCTCAAAGTTCATGAATCTAATTGAGAGAGCTTAGTTAAGTCAAACCAAAAGTTTAATTGGCGGACATCACAATTGTCCTATCATACTTTACCGAGGTAAATCGAGTCACTTTGCTTTGGCAAACGTGCTACGATTGAACAAGGTAATAGTAAGTATTAAATTTTGGTAGGCATATAATAAGTGACCTAATTGTGTGACAACTAACTACGCATGCATCTCATACAAGCATCACATGCAAGCATAATATATATCAACATACAACTTTAAACGTGACATGGTTATGGCCCGAATCTACGATCTTATCAAGCCAATGAGAAGAGCGAATGGATAACCTAGGGATGACATCTTCTCCAAGTGCTTCCTTCGGTCATCCTATGTTGTCGGCATCCTCCATGTAACTTCAACCTTCAATGGACTTTCCATTTCTTCATTTTGTACATTACAAAATAAGAACACTCGAGTTACATTCGAGTCTAAATCTATTTTACAACAGGAAAAATTGAGATGAACATGCGACATGTATGCCGCATTATGAATTACAACATGCACACACAACACACAACCACAATCATATTGGGTCCTGTGCCCCCAAAGAAAAATTTTATTTTCAACTCCTTGAATGAGTTGCTGCCCTCGGTCCATCACTATGAACCCAAGTTCCTCGTTTTCGGAGTGTCCCGTGTCCAACACGGTCGGGCAATGCCAATTTGGCACGACCATTCTGGGGTGATCAGAGGCCCACACGGGCAAGTCGTGTCTTTCCACACAGTCGTGGGTTGCTCTCACAGAGGCACCCACGGCCAGGTCGTGTCTTTCAACACGGCCATGGGTTTGAACATGGCCAGGCCGTGTTTTTCAACACAGCTGTGTGTCGTATTGTTCAACCCCGTTTTGCCCCTTTATCAACATTTCAAGCCTAAAATTCATGTATTCATAATTCATATGATTTATATCTCATAGAAAACATGAATATCTAGATTTATATCACATATTAATCATTATAACGAAATATATATTTTCCAAGTGGCTCTAATACCACTGCTGGAAAAATTCTGGATCTGATGTTCATAACATTGCGGGTGAATACTTCACACAACCGCAGCGGAAATAATAATTATAAACTAGATCCCACTAGAGATCCATGCAAAACTATATACGTCGTTTCATACCCTACTTTTCTAGATCTTATCTAGAAGGAGAAGTATATCTTCGGTGCGTGCTCTTTGCAATCCCGCTTTTCCAAACGGTGTTGGATCTCAATACGTTAAGGATAAGCGTATCTCTAAGGTATCAACACTGACACCCAACCGTTTTGGAGTCACGTTGTGCTAGCAACCCCTAGCAAAACACCAAGAACCCTTTTGAAGAAGAAGGAGAGGAAGGAGAGGGATGAGAGAACACTTCTCTTGGCTTTCCTTGGCTTACACACCCAAAATGATCTAGCCTCACATTGCTTTTCACGTTCAAAGCCTATTTAAGACATTACAACCCTTGCCATTAATTCCCATTATCTCCTCATTAAGAAAACTCTTAATACAAAGACCCTTGGTATTCTCCTTCATGAATTCTCATCATGAATACCAAGGCCCTTGGTATTCCTATGCATGATTAATCAAATTAATCATGCATGATGATGAATCATCTTCCATGGTTCAACTTGAGTCTAACTCAAGTTTGACCAATTTGAGTCTATCTCAAGTCTTGGCCATATGCTCAATTGTTCTTTTAGTCCAACTAAAAAGAAACTATCTCCAAAACAGAATGTCATTTGTGTGTGACACTATAGGCTCTTGTAACGTTGACAATGTATCTAAAATTATTTTAGATACATAAGCAATGAGCGACATCTAGCAATATATCATTGCTACCCAAGTTACAAGATCGTCGAGATCTGACAACCTTTCCGTGACTATTATCATGTATGACGGTGTCCTTCTATCTCTAATATCTTAGATCGATCAATGAGACATAGAACATGTCATCCCCTTATCGATCTTTATATTTTTTGATCCCCAAGTAGACACACTCAAACAAATGAGCTCAATATCTCATATTGACTCATTTGAACATGGCCATGCATTTCGTGGTCCTACTCTATCAAGAGGCCAAAGATATCACTCCCGTCATATGGGAGGGATAGATCCCATCTACATCACTCACATCCCTCCGTATAATTCGTTACATACCCAGTGATCGCCATTATAGTGCACCCTATTACGATGTGACGTTAGACGATACCAAAGTACATAACTCCTTATGTAGGGAACCGTAGTGACTTCAAGTCTAAGAAAGTACATAACTCCTTTTGTAGGGAACCGTAGTGACTTCAAGTCTAAGGACTATTCATACCAATAGTCACATGAGAAAGTATATGACACTCATATAACGATCCATGACACTTTCTCATAGCGGGTCAATTAAGTATATATATTCTCCAATATATATACCAATGTGTCAATGTGATATCACATATCCATGACTTGTGAGATCAAGTCATCCATTAACCTACATGCTAGTCTTAATGTATTAATATTGCCCTTGTCTATTAATACTTGACTAGAAATATTAAGAATAGTATTCTCTATAGCTTCTCATAATCAATTCTACCAATTGATATATTGTAAATTAGAACCTACTATTCAAGGGTATTATTATATTAATTTTAGCGGGCACATGTATAAAGTAAATATAATAAATAATCTTTTCCTTTTATTAATGAAATATGATACACAATATCCCTAATCAATCATCTTATGATTGGCACTATGTGCTGACACTAACAGTAACAATCCGACGAGAGGCCATGGGTATACATCTCCTCGCAAGGAGTGGTGAATCCTTTATAGGTTATTCAAACACTTTTGGCCACTTCGACTTATACCCAATCATCCCGGGTCCACATCTCCTCAGAGATGCTTGCTTAAGATGTCAAAGCATAAGTCTTCATGACCAAGATGACTTGAATACCACAAGTCAAAGGAACATCGCACTTAAGTTGCAGTAAGAACTTCATGGACATATCCATATATGCAAAGAACCATATGAATGTTGGGTTTTGCCCGGAAGCTCTGATACCAATTTAAGGGATTTCCCTTGTCGAGTCCGTGAGGGGAAACTTCGCTTCCCCTTCGCCTCGGTTGCTTGACCATGGTGATCCCTTCAATGTCCCCGGATTAAAAATTTAATCCTAGACAAAAGGGATTCCCAAAGCAACCAAGTCATCGTCGTGCTATTCATTTAGAGAGGTCACTTGAACAAACTAGTTGTTCAAGCGACCATTCTCTATTCTACGAGTAGCCGCGGAATAGACGATGTCCGGATCGCCGGTTTTTGTGTTTATACTCGGTATCCAAGTATTATTTAGCCTATTTACAGAAATATAACATGCTTATATTTTGAAAAACAAACACAAGCAATGAATAAAAGAGATAGAAGAATAGTTATACCTCTTGGTCTTCTAATGTATGACCCTCCTCCTTTTGGACGTCGTGTGGGCGACGATCCACCAAAAGTCGAAGCTCCTAGATCGCAAAACTTCCTTCCTTGCTTTTCCCAAACAAGAGGAAGAAGAGAAACAATGTTTTTCTCCTTATAAAACTCAACCAAAAAAGAACTATAGAAGTTCTTGCCGCCGGCCAACTAGAAGGAGAAGAAGATGATGGAAAACTACCAAGACACCAAGGGAAACCCTATATCTTGTTTCCACCACCTAAGGAGAAGAGAGGGGAGTGTTTTGGGCGCCGTACAAGGGCTGGGAAGGGCTGAAATAGCTGCTGGACGTTGGCCACAAGGAAAGGAAGAAGAAGGAAAACTTGCCTTATTTGGTGCCACCCTTGCTTCCAAACCCTAACCCTAATTCCAATCCTATCTCAACTAGGATTGCCCTATTCTTGCCGCCCAAGCCTTGCTCCCTCTCTATCATGTTATCCACGACCACTTCCCATTCCCTCCTTTTATAGAGTTAGGGATAAGTCATGAATTAATCTCCTCCATTGGTTCTAGGGATTTAATCTCAACCGTCGGATCTAGAGATTTAATCTCAACCGTCGGATCTTAGAGATTTAATCTCTACCAATGGATCTTAGTGTTTTGTTTCTATCCATTGGATCTAAGCATCTTGAGGTGTTAATGGGCTACATTAGGGACCATGAGGAGGAGTTGGGTCTTGGCCACCCATGGATCAAGCCCACATAAAGTCCGATCCACTAATGATGGTCCAATCCACTAAAGGTCCATCATTGATCTACCTCACCAACTCCCATATGATAATATGGGCTCCATATATTATTTGTACATTTTCTCCCCGTGTTTAAGATCTCGAATGTCCGTCGATTAATTAATTTACTAACCATTAATTAATCAACATCTAACTCCTTGAGTAGTACCACTCAACCTTTTCATCATGCCGGACCTAGTCCACCTGCAGGGTTTACATGATGAACCTTATGAGCTCCTCAAGGGGACATCATCATCCTAATATATAGGACACGGTTTCCTCCTATAATTAACGGCACACCATATAAATAATATCATCTCCCAACTTACCGAGTCTATCGATTTAATCTATAAATCTCGCCCATTGGTAAATCAAAGAGATGAGTACCAAGTATATGTGCCCGTTATTATATCGGGATTAAGAGCATGTACTAAATAATATCTGAGGTCCGATTCGATTATGTAGTCAGCAATAAATCGAATCACCTCTGTGTCGGTCCTGCTCAATACACACAAAGTGCACTAGTGTGATTCTATGGTCAAGACAAACCAATACCAAATCACACTACAACCATTCCGATGGTTTGTCCAAAGCCATCTCGGTTGTGAGCCTTTACTTATACTTTACAAGGAGCCGATAACATGATCTCCCGTGTGACACCACACACCATGTTATCTACAATGTAACGTATTAGACAATATGCATAAATATATGCAAACAATGATCATGTGATTCTTATTTCAAAATAAAGATGTTCATACAAAAGATAGACTTTTCAGTATACATCCCTACAATCTCCCACTTATACTAAAAGACTATGCTGTGCTCTTACTGCCATACATCTGATTCCCCTTCCCTCCACATGCCTATCAAAGCTCTCGCTAGAAGGGCCTTAGTGAAAGGGTCTACCAGGTCATCCTCTGATGCAATCTCGGCGACAACAACTTCTACCTCCTTTTACGATTTCTCGTATCAGGTGGTACTTGCACTTTATGTGTTTACTAGCCTTATGGGCTCGTGGTTCCTTCGAGTTTGCAACTGCACCACTATTATCACAATAAATTGTGATAGTTCTGGGCAAACCAGGAATCACATCCAAGTCCATCAGGAAGTTCCTGAGCCATACAGCTTCTTTGGCCGCCTCATAGGCTGCCACATACTCAGCTTCCATGGTGGAGTCCGCCACGCATTTCTGCTGGGCACTCCTCCATACAATGGCTCCACCTCCCAAAGTAAACACAAACCCTGAGGTAGACTTACTATTATCCCTATCAGATTGGAAATCAGAATCCGTGTAACCCACAGGGAGTAATTGGTCTGCCCGGTAAACTAGCATATAATCCCTAGTCCTTCTCAGGCACTACAATATATGCTTTACCGCAGTTCAATGTCCCTGTCCTGGATTACTCTGATATCTGCTGACCATGCCTACGGCAAAGCAGATATCTGGTCTCGTACAGAGCATCGCATACATGAGGCTTCCTACTGCCGAAGCATAAGGAACCGCCTTCATCTCCTCTATCTCCT
The DNA here is from genome assembly GCA_025175895.1 of Wurfbainia villosa. NCBI lineage: Eukaryota > Viridiplantae > Streptophyta > Magnoliopsida > Zingiberales > Zingiberaceae > Wurfbainia > Wurfbainia villosa. Next base: position 41,755,673 of record CM046005.1, read on the forward strand.
CAGATGATCTAGGACACATCTCCTTAGATAAAGGAACTCCATGCCTAAAAGGTAAAAAACCCTTCTTGGAGTTCTGCATGCTAAAACGATCCAAAATCATGTCTATGTATGAATCTTGGGATAAGCACAACAACCTTGATCCCAAGGTTGTGACCCACTTCTCTCAAGTCCTTCAAAACTGTTTGGACAACCATACCCCTTACGTCCGATAACACCTTGATATTGTTGCCAATCAACAAAATGTCATCTACGTATAGTACAAGAAATACCACTACGTTTCCGTCACATCTCTTGTATACACAAGACTCATCCGGACTTTGAATAAATCCATAAGACTGGATCACTTCATCAAACCGGATGTTCCAAGATCTCGAAGCTTGCTTCAATCCATAAATGGACCGATTAAGCTTACATACAAGATGCTCTTTGCCCTTAGCAATGAATCCCTCTGCTTGCTTCATGTAGATGTTTTCCTCAAGACTTCCATTAAGGAAAGCTGTCTTGACATCCATCTGCCACACCTCATAATCCATATGAGCTGCTATGCATAAGAGAATCCGGATAGATTTAAGCATGGCTACCGGCGAAAAGGTCTCCTCATAATCGATACCCTCTTTCTGAGTATACCCCTTCGCAACAAGCCTCGCTTTGAAGGTCTCAACCTTCCCATCTATTCCTCTTTTTCTCTTGTAGATCCACTTGCATCCAATGGTTTTTACACCATCGGGTGTTTCTACTAGCTCCCAGACCTGATTTGAATCCATAGATTCAATCTCAGCATTCATTGTACTTTGCAAAGATGCTGTATTTATATCTTGGATTGCCTTGTCGTATGTCTAGGGATCAGGTTCATGTTTGCTAGGGACCAAATCAGAAGATTTGTCCAAAAACATGAATCTTAGAGGTTGTCTAACAACCCTCCCACTATGACGAGGTATCTTCTGTGTATCCTCTGTGACACGCGGTGCAGTGACATGTGGTATGTCCTCTTGTACCGGTGGTACTAAAGAAGTGACTTCCCTTTTTAACTCCTCCAGAACAATTTTACCCTTGGGCTTGTGGCTTATCACATAGTCTTCCTCTAGAAATCTGGCATTCGTGTTAACGATCACCCTCTGATCTCTAGGACTATAAAACAAGTCAGAATAGCTCATCATCGATCTAACCATCTTCATAAGAGTCCTATTCCTTCGCTCTGCTACACCGTTCTACTGGGGTGTGCCAGGTGCAATCAATTGGGATTAAATCCCAACCTCTGATAAGTAGTTCCTAAACTCTCCCAAGAGGTTGTCACCACCACGATCAGATCGTAGTGTCATCCACATCTTGAATAATCATCTACAAAAGAGATGAAATATTCAAGATTACCTCTTGCCTAGATAGTCATAGGACCACACAAATCAGAATGAACCATTTCTAACACATCTTTGGCTCTATACCCCTTGGCCTTAAAAAGGCCTCTTGGTCATCTTACCCTCCAAGCAAGATTCGTAGGTTGGGAGATCCTCCACCACTAATGAACCCAAAGGTCCATCAGCTATCAACCTTTGAATTCTGCTTAGGTTAATGTGACCAAGCCTAAGAAGCCAAAGATATATTTGGTTCATCTTCGAAGGTTCTTTTCTCTTATTGGAATTAGAAGATGAGTTATTAACTTCAATTTGCATCGTGGGAGATTTTTGGTTCAAATTTCCTTTCAATGTACCTGAATAGATATTCTCCCTATTCCTTTTTATAACAACTCTGTCATTAAAAGAAATAGAATATCCATCTATAATAATTTAGAAACTGAAACTAAATTCTTTCTAAATAAAGGTACATAAAGGGAATTTTCTAGAACCAAAGTTTTATTATTTTCAAGAGATAAATAAAACTTCTCCCACTGCAATAGCCGCCACCATCATGGCATTGCCCAAGTAAATGGTAATCTCCCCTTCAACTAGTCATCGGGTTTCCTGGAACCCCTGCAAATTGTTGCAGACATGATTAGTGGCTCCTGTATCTACTCACCAGGTGCCGGTAGATATCACCGCTAATCATGTTTCAATGACTAGTCCAAAAGATATACCTATGTTCTGTTTTGGATTGGGATAGTCCTTCTTCCAATGTCCATCCTGCTTGCAAGTGAAGTACTTGCCTTTCGGCTTCTTCACTCTTCCCTGAGATCCTCCCACCATCTTTGCTTCACCTTGTTTCTTCTTCTTCTTGCCTTCGCAGAAGTAGAAACTCTTTTGAGCAACGATGGCTTGAGGACACTCTTCGAAGAGTGCATACTAGCAGATAAGACAATATTTGGATTCATTTCCAATCAATATAATTTGGGTACAATAAGTTTATTTCCTTTAGTATCAAAATAAGTGGACTGAAAGTCAATTTTGAAAATCCTAAGAATCACATAGATCATTACTTTAGATTTCAAAAAATTATTGATTCCTCAAACAATAAAATTTCGAAATCAACCAACACCTCAAATCACCGAGAAGATCGCATGCCACGATAGTGTGGACGTATACGAATTCTACATTTGTAAGAGGAGGTTTAACCCATTAATTTTATTATCTTGTCAACCTTACTTTTTGACAAATAAAATTAATAGTTGGTTTCTCTTTGGCCCTACAAATAAAAGCAGTGACTCCGATGGGGAGGATACTTTTTATTTGCATCTAAGTGTGCACCATTACACGGTACTAAGGGAATTATTTCGGATTATGTGCCTTACCGATGGGGAAGTACACACGCTCCTAAATAATTTCCTATAACCATTATTTGACCTAGTGATCCGCAAACAAACTCATCCGATGGGGAGGAAGGCACTCAGAGCCGACGCGCAAGTTTGTTGCATCACATGTCAAATTGTAATGGAGGCCACGAGAATTAATTAAAATATCCCTCTCCCACTTAGTAAATTGAAAATGAGGAATTTTCAAGAACACACAACATGCTTATTATTACTGTAGATTTCAATAAAAATTATTGATTCCTCAAACAATAAAACTTTGAAATCAACCAACACCTCAAACACCGAGAATATTGCATGCCACGATAGTGTGGACGTATACGAATTCTACATTTGTAAGAGGAGGTTTAACCCATTAATTTTATTATCTTGTCAACCTTACTTTTTGACAAATAAAATTAATAGTTGGTTCCTCTTTGGCCCTACAAATAAAACTACTTTTTATTTGCATCTAAGTGTGCACCATTACACGGTACTAAGGGAATTATTTCGGATTATGTGTCTTACCGTTGTGGAAGTACACACGCTCCTAGATAATTTCCTATAACCATTATTTGACCTAATGATCCGCAAACAAACTCATCCGATGGGGAGGAAGGCACTCAGAGCCGACGCGCAAGTTTGTTTGCATCACTTGTCAAATTGTAATGGAGGCCGCGGGAATTTATAAAATTATCCCTCTCCCACTTAGTAATTTAAAATTGAGGAATTTTCCTAGCCTACGACATGCATATTAAACAAAAAGCAATAAATATGAAAAATAAATTATTTTCCAACTATTATGGCTTTTGTCTTCAATATGACTCCCGTCGCATCGCCATCTCGTCCGCTCCTCCTACGCCATGTACGAGCCATCCGGAGATCTGAGCCGAGACTAAATCCTCTTTTAATTTACATCCATCAATCCTATACTCCACGAGGGAGTGTACATGAAATCTAGATCGAAAGTAAAATAAAATAAAGAGCAGCTAAACAATGTCGTATTTAATTTACAAAAACTAAATACTAGCCTCGTCAACCCCGAGGATTCAACAAAATAAACATTTACACACATACAATCACATACACACACATGCCATAATAGTGGAATTTTATGCCTGCAACCAAAGAGTTAAGCTACGCATATCCTACTATTATCCGACACATTTAATATATGAAAAAGTGCATAAAAATTAACCGAATCCTAAACACACAAAACCGGAAACCTTGGCTCTGATACCAATTATTGGGTTTTGCCCGGAAGCTCTGATAGCAATTTAAGGGATTTCCCTTGTCGAGTCCGTGAGGGGAAACTTCGCTTCCCCTTCGCCTCGGTTGCTTGACCATGGTGATCCCTTCAATGTCCCCGGATTAAAAATTTAATCCTAGACAAAAGGGATTCCCAAAGCAACCAAGTCATCGTCGTGCTATTCGTTTAGAGAGGTCACTTGAACAAACTAGTTGTTCAAGCGACCATTCTCTATTCTACGAGTAGCCGCGGAATAGACGATGTCCGGATCGCCTGTTTTTGTGTTTATACTCGGGATCCAAGTATTATTTAGCCTATTTACAGAAATATAACATGCTTATATTTTGAAAAACAAACACAAGCAATGAATAAAAGAGATAGAAGAATAGTTATACCTCTTGGTCTTCTAATGTATGACCCTTTTCCTTTTGGACGTCGTGTGGGCGACGATCCACCAAAAGTCGAAGCTCCTAGATCGCAAAACATCCTTCCTTGCTTTTCCCAAACAAGAGGAAGAAGAGAAACAATGTTTTTCTCCTTATAAAACTCAACCAAAAAAGAACTATAGAAGTTCTTGCCGCCGGCCAACTAGAAGGAGAAGAAGATGATGGAAAACTACCAAGACACCAAGGGAAACCCTATATCTTGTTTCCACCACCTAAGGAGAAGAGAGGGGAGTGTTTTGGGTGCCGGACAAGGGCTGGGAAGGGCTGGAATAGCTGCTGGACGTTGGCCACAAGGCAAGGAAGAAGAAGGAAAACTTGCCTTATTTGGTGCCACCCTTGCTTCCAAACCCTAACCCTAATTCCAATCCTATCTCAACTAGGATTGCCCTATTCTTGCCGCCCAAGCCTTGCTCCCTCTCTATCATGTTATCCACGACCACTTCCCATGCCCTCCTTTTATAGAGTTAGGGATAAGTCATGAATTAATCTCCTCCATTGGTTCTAGGGATTTAATCTCAACCGTCGGATCTAGAGATTTAATCTCAACCGTCGGATCTTAGAGATTTAATCTCTACCAATGGATCTTAGTGTTTTGTTTCTATCCATTGGATCTAAGCATCTTGAGGTGTTAATGGGCTACATTAGGGACCATGAGGAGGAGTTGGGTCTTGGCCACCCATGGATCAAGCCCACATAAAGTCCGATCCACTAATGATGGTCCAATCCACTAAAGGTCCATCATTGATCTACCTCACCAACCCCCATATGATAATATGGGCTTCATATATTATTTGTACATTTTCTCCCCGTGTTTAAGATCTCGAATGTCCGTCGATTAATTAATTTACTAACCATTAATTAATCAACATCTAACTCCTTGAGTAGTACCACTCAACCTTTTCATCATGCCGGACCTAGTCCACCTGCAGGGTTTACATGATGAACCTTATGAGCTCCTCAAGGGGACATCATCATCCTAATATATAGGACACGGTTTCCTCCTATAATTAACGGCACACCATATAAATAATATCATCTCCCAACTTACCGAGTCTATCGATTTAATCTATAAATCTCGCCCATTGGTAAATCAAAGAGATGAGTACCAAGTATATGTGCCCGTTATTATATCGGGATTAAGAGCATGTACTAAATAATATCTGAGGTCCGATTCGATTATGTAGTCAGCAATAAATCGAATCACCTCTGTGTCGGTCCTGCTCAATACACACAAAGTGCACTAGTGTGATTCTATGGTCAAGACAAACCAATACCAAATCACACTACAACCATTCCGATGGTTTGTCCAAAGCCATCTCGGTTGTGAGCCTTTATTTATACTTTACAAGGAGCCGATAACATGATCTCCCGTGTGACACCACACACCATGTTATCTACAATGTAACGTATTAGACAATATGCATAAATATATGCAAACAATGATCATGTGATTCTTATTTCAAAATAAAGATGTTCATACAAAAGATAGACTTTTCAGTATACATCCCTACAATGAAGTCTTATAGCTGGTCACACCAATGAACTAGTTACCATAACTTGCATCCATAATTAACTCTGGACATCATAATGTCTCTAGCTAGTGAGAATCAGATGCTTGGATACACCAAAAAGTATACCTCATGCTAGTCTCGACAGAATTGATGGTGTCTAAATTCATCAATTCATCGACTAGGGATAATTCAAATACATCATAATTACATATGTAGAGATACTCACTAGTTGTGATCTAATCACAAATTCTCTCATGTTGTGAATCGTACTGTGGACATTCAGTAAATGAGTTTAAGATCTAATCAAATACATGAAAATATGTATACTCAAATAGTGAATCTTCATTTATCATATAAATAGTTTAAACATAAGGCGATTGACTTAGGACAACTCTCATATATATAAATAACAGCAGGGGCACCAGATAATCAAACCTAGGTTTTGATAATGGAAAAGGTTCAAAGTTAAGTCATCCTTGTTATCTCACATGTTGTGTTAAGTGTGCAGGTAATGTATTAAGTTGTGCTAAGGTCAATGACACCAGGAGAATCTCAGGATGAGAAACCTCGATGGTCGGGTGACACTAGGAGAATCTCGAGGGGTCGAGGAACCTCGGTGGTGACCGGAAGCTAAGAGACAGGTCAGGAGGACCAAAGGTAAGCTCCGGGTGCTGAGTGATTGTAAGGATGTGTCCTTCGTACGTGGAGGACCGTAGGCAGTGATCTGACTAGGACTTCCGGAGGAAGGTCTAGGTCGAGGTCGGATGGTAAGGGACCATCGGATTTACCATTAATGAACAACTTCTGTGCTAACCTTGTATTACAGGTAAGTAATCAAGCTGGCAGTCAACTAGAGGTTAATGGTAGTCGACTGAACCTACCATCAGTTGACTACTGTATGGCATCAGTCAACTGCTGGTCAAGCTGATCACTTTGAGGAGAGTCAAGATAAGATCCACCAAAGAAGGGGTGATGTGGAAGTTTGACCCAGATATGGAAATCAACTAGATAGGGTTCAAATGGCTATAAAAGGAGGAGCAATTCACCTCTTTCTATCACCTAGAAAGGCTCCAAAAGTGCTCTGACAATCCAAGTGCTCTTCGACAATGCTATGCCATCCTAACGCCGACCACACGTGCAACTTCATTTCCTTAAGTTGGTACTATTGTTAAGTTACTCTTTCTTTTGTACTTATTGTTGCTAAGATGAGAGGTAGGCTTGTTGCCTCTTCCTCTACATTTCTTGTGTAATCGTTGTTTCTTACCTCTAAGGAGAAAGAGACCTTTTAGTGGATTGGCCATCGAAAGCGATCTTGGATCGCAGGGCCTTGGACTAGCAACCGTTTGGTTGTGAACCAAGTAAAAACAAAGTTGTCTGTCTTATTTTGTATTCGAGTTTTCCGCTGCATACTTTAGTTTTAAATGACGAAACGAAAAGTTTTCTGAACGCTATTCACCCCCCCCTCTAGCATTTCTCGATCCAACAAGGTGATATGGATAGGATGCATATTTGTTAATGAGTTAACAACCTAATATATATGTGAACATTCAATTAGTTGATAGCATAAAATGATAGTTATATATTTGATATATAATGGGTATTGTGGATACCTAACATTATGACTAAGAATGACTTGTTGGAATCCCTCCAAGATTGTTCTTAGTCATAGTGGATATCAACCCACTAAGAGATAACCTACCATCTCTCAAATTCAAAGTGAGGGCTCTTGAATTTGACAAAATAGTGGGAGTTTTTCGTTAATGTAAATTGTTTGCATTACTATAAATACATCTCTCTTACATATCTTTTTGTATGTCTAGATACTGATTAGAACAACAAGTCGACCTCTATTTATTTACATTCTATTTTGGACAACAACAAACTGACTGGACCAAACTTCTTGGACTGGCTTCGCAACCTGAGAATTTTTCTCAAGGTTGAGAAGTTAGCATATATCCTTGAAGAGGTTCTTCCCCAACCTTCTAGATGTTGGTGCAATCGACCCAGGTCACGATTGACAAGGACTTAAGCTTAACTCGAGAGATGTTTTGATGTTTGAAAAAAACATATGACAATGTAATTGTCATGAAAAAGTCCAAGTCTTGGGTACTTGGCATGGAAAGTCCAAGTGGGACACTTGCCATTTAAGTAAAGTCCAAGCATGGGTCTTGGCAATGGAAAGTCCAACATGGGTTGGCAAGGGAAAGTCCAAGCTTGAGTCTTGGCATTTGAGAAGTCCAAGGGGTTTGATATTGGCGACGTAAAGTCCAAGCGGGAGTCTTGGCAGCATAAGTCCAATGGTTGGCGGCGTAAAGTCCAAGCGGAGTCTTGGCGGCGTAAGTCCAATGTGCCTTGGCAGTGTAGACACCGTTAGCATGACATAGCCGATGGAAGCACCTGAAGGCTAGCGCAATGGATGAACAATGTTGGTGCAATCGGCCCAGGTCATGATTGACCAGGACTCGAGTTTGACTCGAGTAATGTTTTGATGTTTTGACAAAAACATATGACAATGTAATTGTCATTTGGTAAAGTCCAAGTCTTGAGTACTTGGCATGGAAAGTCCAAGTGGGACACTTGGCACATGAAAAGTCCAAGCATGGGTCTTGGCATGAAAAGTCCAACATGGGTTGGCAAGGGAAAGTCCATGCTTGAGTCTTGGCATTTGAGAAGTCCAAGGGTTTGATATTGGCGGCGTAAAGTCCAAGCGGGAGTCTTGGTAGCATAAGTCAGACGGTTGGCGGCGTAAAGTCCAAGCGGAGTCTTGGCGGTGTAGACACCGTTAGCATGACATAGCCGATGGAAGCACCTGAAGGCTAGCGCGATGGATGAACAAGTCATGGATGACTTGGAGGGATCCGAGAGGCGTGAGGCTGATGGAGGTGGCTAGAAGGCTTAGGTCTAGGCTAAGGGTGGTCTAGCAAGTATGGGGTTAAAACTGTTAGAATGTATACTGAAAGCCTAGCTCTTTTTGTATGAACATTTTATTTTGAAATAAGAATCACATGATCATTGTTTGCATTTTATATATTCGTTATATATGTGTGTATATTGTCTAATATTTTACATTGTAGATAACATGGTGCTTGGTGTGGCACAGAAGATCATGTTATCAGTCCCTTGTAAAATATAAGTAGAGGCTCACAACCAAGATGGTTCTGGACAAACCATTGGCATAGTTGTAGTGTAGCTTGATATTGTTTTATCTTGAACATAGAGTTACACTAGTACACTTAGGTGTATTGAGTAGGACCGACATAGAGGTGATTCAATTTAGTACTGACTACATAATTGAATCGGACCTCGGATATTATGTTGTACATGCTCTTAATCCCGATATAATAACGGGCACATGTACTTAGTATTTATTTCTTTGATTTACCAGTGGGTGAGATTTAGATGGATTAAATCAATATGTCCGGTAAGTTGGGAAATAATATTATTTACATGGTGTGCCATTGATTATAGGAGGAAACCGTGTCCTATATATTAGGTTGATGATGTCCCCTTGAGGAGCTCATAAGGTTCATCATGTAAACCCAGCTGGTTGACTTAGTCAACATGATGATAAGGTTGAGTGGTACTACTCGAGGAATTAGATGCTAATTAATTGATGGTCAGTAAATCAGTTAATTGACGGACATTCGATATCTTAAACACGGGGAGATTAATGTACAAATAATATATGGAGCCCATATTGATTTATGGGGGTTGGTGAGGTAGTTCAATGATGATCCTCTAGTGGAATGGAACATCATTGATGGATCAAGTTTGTGTGGTTCCGATCCATCGGGTGGCCAAGACCCAACTCCTCCTTATGGTCCCTATCGTAGCCTATTATAATCCTTGTGAAGTCTAGATCCAAGAATGTAAAACAAAACCTAGAACCAACGGTTGGGATTAAATCCCTAAGATCCGATGGTTAGGATGAAACCCTAGAACCAACGGTTGGGATTAAATCCCTAAGATCCGATGGTTAGGATGAAACCCTAGAATCGACGGTTAGGATTAAATCCCTAGATCCGACGGTTGGGATAAAACCCTAGATCCGACAGTTAGGATGAAACCCTAGATCCGACGGTTGGGATGAAATCCTAGATCCGACGGTTGGGATTAAACCCTAGATCCGACGGTTGGGATAAAACCCTAGATCCGACGATGGAGATTAAATCCCTAGATCCGACGGTGGAGATTAAAGGAGGTTTAGGCCCTACTCTATATATAGATGGCTTAGGGTTGGGCGGCAACTAAGTGATTGGAATTGGAGTTAGGGTTTGGAGATTAGTGGGCGGCTAGGGTTTTGGAGAAAAGGCTTGGGCGGCAACTTCCTTTCTTCTAGTTGTTGCCGGTGCCCATATTCCTCCATCCACACTTGGCCGGCGCCCATCTTCTAAGCCATTCTCTTCTTCCTCCTCCCTTATTCCTTGGTGGTCGGTGGCTCTCCAAGACTTGGTGGTCGGCACTTCTCCTTTCTCCATAGGTGGCCGGCGGTTCCCATTGAATTGGTGGCCGACGCTTCATCCTTTTGTTCCTTGGCCGGCGGTTGCATCAAACTCTCTAGCTTGGTGGCCGGTTCTAGATAGGAAAGGTTTTGTTCGTTTTTCTCTTTGTTCACAGTGGACAAGGTAGAGGAGAACTCGATCTAGAAGGCTTCAACTCGTGGAGGATCTTCGTCCACACGTCGTCCACGAGAAGGATAGGACATACGGTAGAAGATCGTAAGGTATATGTTGGGAGTATGGGGAATACAATCAAAGTCCCACATTGGTAAGACATGGAAAAGATCATGTGCTTATAAGAAAAAAGATATCTCCATTGGCATGAGGCCTTTTGGGTAAAGCCCAAAAATAAAACCATGAGGGTCTAGGCCCAAAGTGGACAATATCATACCATTGTGGAGATATGTGGATCTTATAGGCACTAACAATTGGTATCAGAGCCATGGTCCATGTCAAGCCATGAACCTCGAACGAAGGAAGTTGAGCTCCCACGTCCGGATCAAGAGAACCAGACATCAGGAAGGAAGTCTAGTTGGGTCGGGGGGACCGAACAACTGGCAGGAAGTCCTGGTGGGTTGAAGATCGGACATCAAGCAGAGAAAATCCTTCGAGGAGGGATAGGCTTGAGGGGGGGCCCAATGTGGTCCTTCGTTTGAGGGGGGGATTGTTGGGAGTATGGGGAATACAATCAAAGTCCCACATTGGTAAGACATGGAAAAGATCATGTGCTTATAAGAAAAAAGATATCTCCATTGGAATGAGGCCTTTTGGGTAAAGCCCAAAAACAAAATCATGAGGGCTTAGGCCCAAAGTGGACAATATCATACCATTGTGGAGATATGTGGATCTTATAGGCACTAACAAATAATACATGATTAGATAAACCTAAATTGTAACGGAAATGAAAATTAGGGCTTGGGTAAAAAAATTGTTACTTAGGCGCCATTTGAAGGTGTGGCCGGAGAGAAAACTCAGATGTTGCTGGGGGGTCGCCGGAAAACTCGCTGGAGAACTCAGACGCTGGAACCCTAATCGGAACAAAGAAAAAATACACCCTAAAACATGTGAACTAGGGCTCGAAACAAGTGAAAAAATGGAAGAGGAGAGGGTTATCTATCAAACCTAACACTTTGGGCGGTTGGCACGGCCGGAAGACTTGGTCGGAGAAGAAGAGCGATCGGAGAGGAGAAGAAGAAACTGAAGTCGCGTCGCGTGAAGACGCCGAACCCTAGCGGTTCGGCGTTATAAAATCGCGATGCAGTCGACTGATGTGGAGCATCAGTCGACTGATCGCGGTTTATTACCGGGTTTACCGAGCCGACAGTCGACTGATCCGGCTCGACAATCGACTGCTGAACCTTCTGTGACGTGCTACAGTAGCATCAGTCGACTGATGTTGCTCATCAGTCGACTGATGTGCACATCACTCGACTGCTTGTCGAGCACTCGACTGATGACCCTCGGCCTCGGTGAACAGTACCATCAGTCGACTGATGTATCTCATCAGTCGACTGATGTTCAATCAGTCGAGTCATGAAGCTAGCACTCGACTGATGACCGTATCGTATCGCGCTACAGTGTTATCAGTCGGTGATATCGATTTCCGATTCAAACGAAATTCTCGATTTCTTCATCTAATTGGTTCCATTTTATCATGTTTATCTTGTATATCGAATGTATTGATGTTATACTTATATTCATATATTTGTTAATGTATTTTTAATGTTTTATTCCATTTTTGCAAACATTAACATTCAATGATTTCCAAATCCTAACATCTCACCCTTTCTAAGTGTTAAAATACACAATCAAGGTAAAAGACTTGTTTTGTGAGATGCAATCCATCCTAAACATTCCTTCCATGCAAACATATGGCAAAACATATGAAGCATGGTGAGTACAAGACATCAAGTTGTGTGACACTTGAGTATCGCTCTTGATGTTACTTTTACACGAACTCTTGAAGTGTGCCAACAATCAAAGTTACACACTATGATCTCTAAATCTAGATTGTGCCAATTTTGATCATTTTATCAAACTTCTCAATTAGCATTGGCACATCCTAAATCCACCTAGTGTGAGTCAATCACGCTCTTAGGAACCCAAAATCGATTTGAGCTCCTAGGGTTAATTAGGTATTCCTTAGAGATAACCTCCCTAGATACCTTCCTAATGACTTTCCTAGGCTTATTAGCCTTGGTCATTTTGGCCTTGCCTAGGTTAACCATAGGAATTGCCTTCCTAACAACCTTCTTAGTGGCCACCCTAGGTTTCTTTGAAACCTTGGCCACTAGGCACAAACCTTGGTCAACTCTAGGGATGACTTTCCCATTGACCTTGGTCTTTCTAGACCTAGTTAATGTTCCATAGTCAAATGGAACACTATGATAAGTCACCTTGGACTTAGGTTTGTGACCCAAACCATTCTTGCCCTTGGTTGACTTTTGACTCTTAGGTCCTAGATGTTGACTTTGACTTCTTGACCTAGGAGTTTGACCATTAGACCCTTTAAATTGATTTTGCATAATGTTAAGGGTCTTTTCAAGTTTTTCAAGCCTTGACCTCAAGACTTGATTTTCTTTTTCTAATTGCCCAATTTTAGAATTTTGATTTAAACCATGGGCATTGTACTTCCTAGGCATATGCCTAGTCCATTTAGGGTTAAAACCTAGATGTTCTTATATTTTCTTAATAGATTCCCTAGGTATGATTTTTCTAGGGACATTAGTCCCAAATTTCTCCTTATTCTTAAGGTGAACATTCTTAGCTTCTAAACAAATATGTTTGTTATTTCTAGAATGCTCTTTATGATACATAGCAAAATTGCTAAAATTAGTTCTAGCATGCTTTTTAACGTTTAAATTAGACGGAGCATTATTTAAATGTACCTTAGGGTTTGCCTTAGTGGCTCCCCCTACTTGTGATGCTCCTTCTTTGATCTTTTTGCTTCCCCTAAGACATTGATTCCTATAATGTCCTTTTGCATTGCATTTGAAGCATATGATGTGCTCCTTGCTCTTGATATTTTGGGAACCGGCGTCCGTTGACTTTTGTTGACTCTTAGGCGCCGGAGGAGCTTTCTTAGGCTTCTTTGAGCATTTGCTCTTATAATGCCCATACTCCCTACACTCAAAGCACATTATATGATTTTTATTTGAAAATAAAGTGTTTGAGTTACCTAGGGTGGTGGTAGGTGCCGGAGTTGAATTTTGAGCTTCCTCATCTTGATCGGATGTTGAAGGCTCTTCTTGAGGTTGCTCCGTTGTAGAGGATGGTCTCTCCTCCTCAATCCTAGAAGTAGATGCTTCTTCCACCTCTTCTACTTCTTCTTTCTCCGATCCGGAAGTTGACTCCATCTCAACTTCCGATTCCTCACTTTTACTTGAGGATGAACTCTCCTCATGGAATCTTGCCAATTTTCTCCATAGCTCCTTGGCATACATGTAATCCCCTAGCTTGCACAAAACATCATTAGGGATTAAATCTTCCAAAAGTTTCGTTACCTTAACTTCGGTTTTGAGCTTTTGACGTTGCTCTTGGGTCCACTTTTTCAATTTTAGGACATTCCCCTTCTTATCCCTAGGGGGTTCAAGGCCTTCAACGAGGATGAACCAATCCTCTATGTTCATCATCAAGAATGTTTCCATTCTTGCTCTCCACGCGCGGAAAATCTTCTGGATCATATGGAGGTGGAGTGTTGATATCCCATCCAAGCTTGTCTTGGAATTCCATCTTCACCCTCTAGCCTTTTGTCTTAGCTCCGGGCGGTTAGTCCGTAGAAGAGCCCTGGGCTCTGATACCACTTGTTAGAAATATTGTAACGGCTAGAGGGGGGGTGAATAACATCAATGGAATTCTTTCACGTTTGTTTCTACAATTTCGTTAGCGCAGCGGAAGTAGAAAAGTAATAACGATAACGAAATGCACAACACGCTAACACAACGATATAACGTGGTTCGGAACCGCACGGTTCCTACTCCATGGATCGAGCTCTATGAGCTCTAGTGATGCACATGCAACCACTAATAAACACTCCTTCTCGGAACAATCCGGAGGCGGAGAAACCTCGTACAATAATGATTACAACAATAATCAATTAGATACAAGCAAATACAATATGAAATACAAATGCAAGTAAAGGAAAAAACACTTTACAAGAGCTTTGGATTGCTTGATCTTTGATTGCCTTGAACTAGCTTTGAAGGAGTGGAAAGCACCAACATCCCCCTTCAATTTCGCCCAAGAAAATTGCTATCTTTTCCTTCATCACGAGCTCCTTATATAGCTTCAACCTGTTCTGGAAAAGGTCGATCAGTCGACTGATCGGGACCATCAGTCGACTGATCACACTGTTGCTGTGAGACAACGGTGTAATCCACGCTGGATAAAATCCAACGACTAGGACATCAGTCGACTGATCATGACCATCAGTCGACTGATGAGCCATCACTCGACTGCTCATCTCAGCAGTCGAGTGAGACTCCATTCTGTGGCCGAAAATCCGAGCATCAGTCGATTGATCACATGATCGATCAGCTGCCCATCGCATCGATCGGCCTAGCGGTGGCGATCATTGCAAACTACTCATGATCAAACCCTAGTTGACTCGATCGGTCAGCGCCACATGGCACTATTCCACTGGCACACCTCAAACATGAGGTTTTTGTAGGTTGGTCGCTTCGGAGGCTCATTGGCTCCCATGTCCCCGGATTAAAATTTTCACTGATGAAAGGATTAATCCGGATGAGATGAGCTTCCTTAGCAAACCATTTCGTCGTCGTGCTAACAACTTGAGTGGTCACTCGAACAAACTAATTGTTCAAGCAACTCTACTCTTCTAGTTGATTAGCCGCGGAAGAGACGACGGACGGATCGCCGGTTTTTGTGTTTGTCTTCGGGGTCCATGATTATACAATATATTTGCACACACACACATGCATAATCAAAACAAATAAGAACATGCTCAGATCTGTACATAAAGTTAAAATAACTTTATACCTTACGATCTTCTACCGTATGTCCTATCCTTCTCGTGGACGACGTGTGGACGAAGATCCTCCACGAGTTGAAGCCTTCTAGATCGAGTTCTCCTCTACCTTGTCTGCTGCGAACAAAGAGAAAAATGAACAAAACCTTTCCTATCTAGAACCGGCCACCAAGCTAGAGAGTTTGATGCAACCGCCAGCCAAGGAACAAAAGGATGAAGCGCCGGCCACCAATTCAATGGGAACCGCCGACCACCTATGGAGAAAGGAGAAGTGCCGGCCACCAAGTCTTGGAGAGCCGCCGGCCACCAAGGAATAAGGGAGGAGGAAGAAGAGAATGGCTTAGAAGATGGGCGCCGGCCAAGTGTGGATGGAGGAATATGGGCACCGACAACAACTAGAAGAAAGGAAGTTGCCGCCCAAGCCTTTTCTCCAAAACCCTAGCCGCCCACTAATCTCCAAACCCTAACTCCAACTCCAATCACTTAGTTGCCGCCCAACCCTAAGCCATCTATATATAGAGTAGGGGCTAAACCTCCTTTAATCTCCACCGTCGGATCTAGGGATTTAATCTCCACCGTCGGATCTAGGGTTTTATCCCAACCGTCGGATCTAGGGTTTAATCCCAACCGTCGGATCTAGGATTTCATCCCAACCGTCGGATCTAGGGTTTCATCCTAACTGTCGGATCTAGGGTTTTATCCCAACCGTCGGAACTAGGGATTTAATCCTAACCGTCGATTCTAGGGTTTCATCCTAACCATCGGATCTTAGGGATTTAATCCCAACCGTTGGTTCTAGGGTTTCATCCTAACCATCGGATCTTAGGGATTTAATCCCAACCGTTGGCTCTAGGTTTTGTTTTACATTCTTGGATCTAGACTTCACAAGGATTATAATAGGCTACGATAGGGACCATAAGGAGGAGTTGGGTCTTGGCCACCCGATGGATCGGAACCACACAAACTTGATCCATCAATGATGTTCCATTCCACTAGAGGATCATCATTGAACTACCTCACCAACCCCCATAAATCAATATGGGCTCCATATATTATTTGTACATTAATCTCCCCCTGTTTAAGATATTGAATGTCCGTCAATTAACTGATTTACTGACCATCAATTTATTAGCATCTAATTCCTCGAGTAGTACCACTCAACCTTATCATCATGTTGACTAAGTCAACCAGCTGGGTTTACATGATGAACCTTATGAGCTCCTCAAGGGGACATCATCAACCTAATATATAGGACACGGTTTCCTCCTATAATCAACGGAACACCATGTAAATAATATTATTTCCCAACTTACCGGGCATATTGATTTAATCCATCTAAATCTCACCCACTGGTAAATCAAAGAAATAAATACTAAGTACATGTGCCCGTTATTATATCGGGATTAAGAGCATGTACAACATAATATCCGAGGTCCGATTCAATTATGTAGTCAGTACTAAATTGAATCACCTCTATGTCGGTCCTACTCAATACACCTAAGTGTACTAGTGTAACTCTATGTTCAAGATAAAACAATACCAAGCTACACTACAACCATGCCAATGGTTTGTCCAGAACCATCTTGGTTGTGAGCCTCTACTTATATTTTACAAGGGACTGATAACATGATCTTCTGTGCCACACCAAGCACCATGTTATCTACAATGTAAAATATCAGACAATATGCACACATATATAACGAATATATAAAATGCAAACAATGATCATGTGATTCTTATTTCAAAATAAAATGTTCATACAAAAAGAGCTAGGCTTTCAGTATACATTCTAACAATCTCCCACTTATACTAAAAGACTATGCCGTCATCACAATGCCATACATCTGATCCCCATGTCCTCCACATGCCTATCAAACGCTTTCGCTGGAAGGGCCTTAGTGAATGGATCCGCCAGGTTCTCCTCTGATGCAATCTTGGCGACAGCAACTTCTCCTCGCTTTACGATCTCTCGTATAAGGTGGTACTTGCGCTCTATGTGTTTACTCGCCTTATGGGCTCGTGGTTCCTTCGAGTTTGCAACTGCACCACTGTTATCACAATAAATTGTGATAGTTATGGGCAAACCAGGAATCACATCCAAGTCCATCAAGAAGTTTCTGAGCCATACAGCTTCCTTGGCTGCCTCAGAGGCTGCCACATACTCAGCTTCCATGGTAGAGTCCGCCACGCATTTCTGCTTGACACTCCTCCATACTATGGCTCCACCTCCAAAAGTAAACACAAACCCAAAGGTAGACTTACTCTTGTCCCTATCTGATTGGAAATCCGAATCCGTGTAACCCACAGGGACTAATTGATCTGCCCGGTAAACCAGCATATAATCCCTAGTCCTTCTCGTACTTGCAATATATGCTTTACCGCATCCAATGTCCTGCAGATTACTCGTTATTCGCTAACCATGCCACAGCAGATATCCGGTCTCGTACATAGCATAACATACATAAGGCTTCATACTGCCGAAGCATAAGGAACCGCCTTCATGTCCTCTATCTCCTTTGATGTTTTGGGACACATCTCTTTAGATAAAGGAACTCCATGCCTAAAAGGTAGAAAACCTTTCTTGGAGTTCTGCATGCTAAAACGAGCAAGGATAGTGTCAATATATGAAGCTTGAGATAAGCACAACATCCTTTTCTTGCGATCCCTTATAACTTTGATCCCAAGGATGTGTCCCACTTCTCCCAAGTCCTTCATGTCAAACTGTTTGGACAACCATACCCTTACGTCTGATAACACTTTGATATTGTTGCCAACTAACAAAATGTCATCTACGTATAATACAAGAAACACCACTACGTTTCCGTCACATCTCTTGTATACACAAGGTTCATCCGGACTTTGAATAAATCCATATGACTGGATTACCTCATCAAAGCGGATGTTCCAAGATCTAGAAGCTTGCTTCAATCCATAAATGGACCGATTAAGCTTACATACAAGATGCTCTTTGCCTTTAGCAATGAATCCCTCTGGTTGCCGCATATAGATGTTCTCCTCAAGACTTCCGTTAAGGAAAGCTGTCTTGACATCCATCTGTCATATCTCATAATCCATATGAGCAGCTATAGATAAGAGAATTCGGATAGACTTAAGCATAGCTACCGGCGAAAAGGTCTCCTCATAGTCGATACCCTCTTTCTGAGTATACCCTTTCGCAACAAGCCTAGCTTTGAAGGTTTCAACTTTCCCGTCTACTCCTCTCTTTCTCTTGTAGATCCACTTGCATCCAATGGTTTTTATACCATCGGGTGGCTCTACTAGCTCCCAGACCTGATTAGAATCCATAGATTCTATCTCTGAATTCATCGCTCTTTGCCAAGATACTGCATCTCTATCTTGGATTGCCTCGTCATATGTCCAGGGATCAGGTTCATGTTCACCAGGGACTAAGTCCGAAGACTCTCCCAAAAACATGAATCTATCGGGTTGTCTAACAACCCTCCCACTACGACGAGGTACCTCCCGTGTATGCTCTGTGACCGCAGCGGTGCGATGACTTGTGGTGTATCCTCTTGTACCGGTGGTACTGAAGTCGGAACTTCCCCTGCCAACTCCTCAAGAACAATCCTACTCTTGGGCTTGTGGTTCATTACATAATCCTCCTCTAGAAATCTGGCGTTCATGCTAACGATCACCCTCTGATCTCTAGGATTATAAAATAAACCACCTTCGTTCCCTTAGGGTAGCCAACAAACACATACTGCATTACGAGGTCGACTTACGGCATCGGCCTTGGCACATGTCTTTGGACTCCCCATATCGAATATGTCTCGAGACTAGGCTTTTCCCGATCCACAATTCTGAGGGTAGAAGTCTGATTTAGATGGAACCAAGTTGAGTATAATTACATTATCGTATCCGGTGCATACCCCGAGCGAAGCAGGTAACTTCGAGAATAACTCATCATCGATCGACCATCTCCTAGAGTCCTATTCGCTTCGGCTCCGCTACACCATTCTGCTGGGGTGTGCGGTGCGGAACAATTGGGATTGAATCCCGACCTCGATAAGTAACTCCTAAACTCTCCCAAGAATTTTCGCCACCACGATCGGATCGTAATGTCTTGATACTTTTACCTTGACGGTTCTCACATCGACCTTGAATTCTTTGAACTTGTCAAAGCATTCGGACTTTGGCGCATCAAGTAAATGTATCCATACCTTGAATAATCGTCTATAAAAAGAGGCGAAGTATTCAAAACCACCTCTTACTGGATAGACATAGGACCGCACAAATCAAAATTAACCATTTCCAACAAATCTTTGGCTCTATACCGATTGGCCTTGATATGCCTATTTTTCATTTTACCTTGCAAGCAAGATTGGCAGGTTGGGAGATCCTCCACCACTAATGAACCCAAAGGTCCATCAGCTATCAACCTTTGAATTCTACTTAGGTTAATATGACCAAGCCTTAGATGCCAAAGATATGTTTGGTTCATTTGCGAAGGTTCTTTTCTCTTATTAGATAGAAGATGAGTTATTGACTATATGCATCGTGGGAGTTTTGGTTCAGAGTATATAAATTGCCAACCAATGTACGAGCAGATAATCTCCTATTCCTTTTTATAACCACCTTGTCATTAAAAGCAGAATATCCATCCAAAAACAATTTAGAAAGCTGAAATTAAATTCTTTCTAAAAGTAGGTACATAAAGACAATTTCTCAACACCAAAATTTATTCCTATCAAAAGATAAATAAGCGTCTCCCACTTTGCAATAGCCGCCACCTTTGAAGCATTGCCCATGAAGAGTGATTTCTCCCTCGACTAGTCGTCGGGTTTCTGGAACCCCTGCAAAGTATTGCGGACATGATCGATGGCTCTGTATCTACACACAGTCTTGTAGATAACACCGCTAAACATGTTTCAACAACTAAACAAGAAGATATACCTTTATTCTTTGGCGAGGGCAGTCCGCCTTCGATGTCGATCTGCTTGCAAGTGAAGCACTTGCCTTTGGCTTCTTCACTCCTGCTGAGGTCCTCCTGCCACTTTCTTCGCTCCACCTTGCTTCTTCTTCTTCTTACCTTTGGTTTAGAGGAAGAAACCTTACGGCGACCATGGCTTGAGAACTCGGCGAAAAAGCCCCTCTGCTTTGGAGTTACATCGGAAGCTCCATGTGAATACAACCTTTTGTTCATGTTGTAGTTGGTGGCTGCTCAAAACTCCTAAGCGGCGGAGAATGATATCGACTTGGGTTTCCCCATCGATCTCGGCTCCTAGGACTTCCATCTCATTAAGATGAGCCATCATCTTGAGAACATGATCCTAACGGTGTTCCCTCGATCATGGAGGTCGTCATCAAGTTTCTCATAGCCTCTGCCTAGCCGCCCTACTACGATGTCGAAAAGTTCCTTGAGATTGAACATCATGTCATAAGGCGTGGCTATGGCACGATCTTTGATGTTGCGACACATTTGACATAGATGCCAAAATGTAACACGCGCCATCTCATGCGCCTTAACCCATTTCTTATAAGCGTTCTATCTCCTTTTCAGTCAGAGGGCTTAGGAGGCAGACCTCGAAGAGTACAAATTTGTACTCTTCAGCTTAAGACAATATCGAGTTTCTTTTCCAATCAATGTAGTTTGGACGATAAGTTTGTTTTCTTTTAAAATCACGGCAAGTGGGTTGAAAGCCATTTGAAAATCCTAAAAATCACAATGATCAAAATATTAGATTTCAAATATTATTGATTCCTCAAAACAATAAAATCCGAAATCAACCAACACCTCAAAACAGAGAATTTCGTATGCCACGCTGTGTGGGCATTATCTGAAACCTACATTTGTAAGAGGAGGTTTTACCCATTAATTTTATTATCTTGTCAACCTTACTTTTTGACAAATAAAATTAATAGTTGGTTCCTCTTTGGCCCTACAAATAAAAGCAGTGACTCCGATGGGGAGGATACTTTCATTTGCATCTAAGTGTGCACCATTACACGATACTAAGGGAATTATTTCGGATTATGTGCCTTACCGCTGTGGAAGTACACATGCTCCTAGATAATTTCCTATAACCATTATTTGACCTAGTGATCCGCAAACAAATCCGTCTGCAGGGAGGAAGGCACTCAGAGCCAACACACAAGTTTGTTTGCATCACACGTCAAATTGTAATGGAGGCCGCGGGAATTAATTAAAATATCCCTCTCCCACTTAGTAAATTGCAAATGAGGAATTTTAAATCACACACAACATGCATATAAAACAAATAAGCAATAAATATGGATAAAACAGAATTTTTCCAACTATTATGGCATTGTCCTCCAATATGCATCCCGTCGTGTGGCCACCTCGTCCGCTCCATCTTTTCCCGTGCACAAGTCACCAAAGAGTTCCGAGCCGAGATAAATCATTTTATTTACATCCATCGATCCTATACTCCACGAAGGAGTGTACAAATAATCTAGATCGAAAGTAAACTAAAATGATCGGCTAAACAATGCCATATTTAATTACAAAAATTAAATGCTAATCTAGCCTCGTCAACCCCGAGGATTCAAATAATAAATTTTTACACACATCCATTCACTTACACACACATGGCCATAATAGTCGGATCTTATGCCTGCAACCAAAGAGTTAAACTACGCATATCCTACTATTATCCGGCACATATAATATATGAAAAATGCATAAAAAAATTAACCGAATCCAAAACACACAAAATCGGAAACCATGGCTCTGATACCACATGTAGGTTGGTCGCTTCGGAGGCTCATTGGCTCCCATGTCCCCGGATTAAAATTTTCACTGATGAAAGGATTAATCCGGATGAGATGAGCTTCCTTAGCAACACCATTTCGTCGTCGTGCTAACAACTTGAGTGGTCACTCGAACAAACTAGTTGTTCAAGCAACTCTACTCTTCTAGTTGATTAGCCGCGGAAGAGACGACGGACGGATCGCCGGTTTTTGTGTTTATCTTCGGGGTCCATGATTATACAATATATTTGCACACACACACATGCATAATCAAAACAAATAAGAACATGCTCAGATCTGTACATAAAGTTAAAATAACTTTATACTGTTGGGAGTATGGGGAATACAATCAAAGTCCCACATTGGTAAGACATGGAAAAGATCATGTGCTTATAAGAAAAAAGATATCTCCATTGGTATGAGGCCTTTTGGGTAGAGCCCAAAAATAAAACCATGAGGGCTTAGGCCCAAAGTGGACAATATCATACCATTGTGGAGATATGTGGAGCTTATAAGCACTAACAATTGGTATCAGAGCCATGGTCCATGTCAAGCCATGAACCTCGAACGAAGGAAGTTGAGCTCCCACGTCCGGATCAAGAGAACCAGACATCAGGAAGGAAGTCTAGTTGGGTCGGGGGGACCGAACAACTGGCAGGAAGTCCTGGTGGGTTGAAGATCGGACATCAAGCAGAGAAAATCCTTCGAGGAGGGATAGGCTTGAGGGGGGGCCCAATGTGGTCCTTCGTTTGAGGGGGGGATTGTTGGGAGTATGGGGAATACAATCAAAGTCCCACATTGGTAAGACATGGAAAAGATCATGTGCTTATAAGAAAAAAGATATCTCCATTGGTATGAGGCCTTTTGGGTAGAGCCCAAAAATAAAACCATGAGGGCTTAGGCCCAAAGTGGACAATATCATACCATTGTGGAGATATGTGGAGCTTATAAGCACTAACATTATTGCCCTTGCATGTCATATCATACATTGTATTCATAATAGGAGAGCCCGTAGGAATGATCCACCTGAGGGTGAATCTCGATTGTACCAACCAATGTTGGTTAGGTACATCGACAAGGATTTTTTCAACCGTCATTGTAGTGATGTCATGGAGTTAATTTCATACTATAGTCTCATGAAAGTCGTCCTATGCACCCATCCTATTAACGACGACCTTCTTAAGGAATTTTATCAAAACCTAAAGAAAGTGGATGACGGACCTACTTACACTACTCGCATTGCAAAATGCGAGTTAGAGTTCACTCCTGCGATACTGCAGGAGTTTCTCGAGTGTAAGCCCTCAGATGACACTTTTATTTGTTACCCTACCATGGATTTTCCTTTACCAGAGCCCTTTGCCCATATCTCTATGGAGTCCATGCATGAGCACATTTTTGGTTATCCTCGTCCACCGGCCCAAAACTTATTTCCTATCACTGAGTTGTCTGCACCTGACAATGTCCTTTACAAGGTCATTGTTGGGTGTTTTCTTCCCATTGTCACTCGGGGTCTGGCCAAGATTCGGCCTCCCCATCTCTTTCTACTATACGCCATGCGTCATAGGTTAGATATTAACTTCACATTAAACATGTTCCACTGCATTGTGCATTTCATTTCCCCTGTACAAGGGAAAGTGCATATGCCTTTTGGTCATATCATTACCGCATGGTTAGAGTCCGTAGGCGTTAACATCACTGGGTTCTCTGAGCGCTATCGGAGGTGTCTGTCGTATATCGGTTCGTAACTTCTCGTTAGCAAAGCTACGGATGGGGCGACGAGATGGAGTTGGCGCCCGACCACCACCGAGACGCGAGAGCATCCTCCGATACCCAGAGATGCGCGCGAGGACTACGAGGATGTAGACGCCGTGATGAGGATGATCGGATGCTGCAAATGCATCAGTGGCCGGGTCCATCGATGATCGTCGTGGCTAGCCGGAGTCCAAATTCCGGGACTATCGGTGATCGATTGACTCATCGAGAGATATTGGCGAGCCGAGGCTTCTCTCGGCGCACGTCTTGATAGGATGGAGGAGCGTCAGCTCGATATGTTAGAGATGATGCGTGCCTGGACCCTGAGTCAGCAACCTCCTCCACCGCCACCTCCTGCAGACGATTAGATATTTAGGATGTTAGATTTTCTTTTGTTGTCGAGTTTACGTAGTGAGATTGAGCATAGCCAATCTCGATTTTGAATGTAAAAGACTAAAATTTTTAAGTTAAATGAAATTTTTGTTTATGAAAATCTTGTGTGTTTGGATGAGTACTTGTATGATTGTATTGCTTATGAAAGTTGATATATCATGACATGAAATTGCATCCTATCATATACCATGTCATGTTATTGCTTAGGATTATTTTAGATGTCATGTGTTCTTAAATTTCATCTTATGCCATGACATCATGATTATGAGCATATGCTTATTTATATCATTTCTAATGTCATAATCATTCATGCATTTAAGGAAATTGGTTGAAATTGATTTAAGGACTATGGCATGACTTGAAGTCCCATTTATAAGGGAATCAAGTAGGGTTGCCTAGGAAATGCATGAAACCATAGATAAAGTGAACCCAAACCCACATCTCACATCACATTGACATGTATGTGTATTTATACATCCTAGATACATGTGAGATGCTAGGATAATAAGTTAGGTTCAAGGTGCATGGGTAGTGCATCTAGATGAACTCAAACTTATTCTAATTACCACCAAGAATCATAAGGAAAGCTAATATACAAGCTATGTTATTTAGCCAATAAATTATGGTTCAAAATAGGTTTTCAAAAACATTTTAAAATCATTTTGAAAAACCTTGGTGAAGCCTATCTTTTGATAGCAATCACCATTGATAAGATTGATACAAAGTGAGCTTAAACTTTAAAGTTTTCAATCACTTTTGGATTTTGTATCAATCTCCTATTTCGATGGTAAAAATATTTTTCCAAAATTTTTCACTGATTGTATGTGTTATAAGTATTATACGTACCAAATTTCATGATTTTTCGATATACGTATAATTAGTTATGATTTTTTGAAATTCAACTCTAATAACTGAAATTCAGAAATTTGATTATCGATCGCCCGATATTGGTGGCGATCGTGATGGATGTCGATCGTGATTTACGAATCACTCATTGGTAGCTTTGATTCAGGGGAAAACAAGATTGTTTAACCCGATTTCAGCTATGGTTATGCCCTCTAATCACTCCTAACCCTAGGATATGCTTTGGGTAGCATTATAAAGGGCGAAAATCCATTGGATATGGATTAGGAGAAGTATTTAGGGTTTGTATCAATTTTAAGGTGTTGGAAAGTTCTATATTAAATTTCTAATCTTAATTTTGATGGTTTAGAGTTCCTATTGGCTTAGGGACTGCCCAAGGACATTGTTGGTGCAATGGTCAAGGGGGAGCAAGCCTTTAGGGGAGGTATCCATCTTAGGATGATGGATGTGTTTTTCTCCTTGAAAAGGAGAAGTTATTGGGAGAATATGACATCAATTGGGAAATTGATGGGACTTTTGAGAGACCCAATTTGGAAATTGGGAGAGTAAATGGGATTGTCTCTCTTGAGTGATATTGGACTTATCACTAGGAAGATGGTAGGCATCCTAAGTATTTTTGGACCAAGGGGGAGATTGTAAGATCTCATTGGGACATGAGACATTGACTCTCTTGGGGAGGAAACCTTTTTGATGTTAGTCAAAAAGAGAGAGAATGTTTGGGGGAGAACATTTGGAGAGTATTTACCAATTTGGGATAATTGGTAAGGGATTTGAGTTAGTGTTCTAACTCAATAATTTGTTTGGTTTTTGTCAAACATCAAAAAGGGGGAGATTGTTGGTGCAATCGGCCCAGGTCATGATTGACCAGGACTCGAGTTTGACTCGAGTTATGTTTTGATGTTTCGACAAAAACATATGACAATGTAATTGTCATTTGGTAAAGTCCAAGTCTTGAGTACTTGGCATGGAAAGTCCAAGTGGGACACTTGGCACATGAAAAGTCCAAGCATGGGTCTTGGCATGAAAAGTCCAACATGGGTTGGCAAGGGAAAGTCCAAGCTTGAGTCTTGGCATTTGAGAAGTCCAAGGGTTTGATATTGGCGGCGTAAAGTCCAAGCGGGAGTCTTGGCGGCATAAGTCCAACGGTTGGTGGCGTAAAGTCCAAGCGGAGTCTTGGCGGCGTAAGTCCAAAAGTGCCTTGACGGTGTAGACACCGTTAGCATGACATAGCCGATGGAAGCACCTGAAGGCTAGCGCGATGGTTGAACAAGTCATGGATGACTTGGAGGGATCCGAGAGGCGTGAGGCTGATGGAGGTAGCTAGAAGGCTTAGGTCTAGGCTAAGGGTGGTCTAGCAAGTATGGGGGAACCATACTTGGGTTAAAACCTCATGTTTGAGGTGTGCTAGTCGACTGGTGCCATGTGGCGGTCATTGGACCGTCAACTAGGGTTTAGTGCGGGAAGTAGCCTATCGATCGGTGTTGCCAGCGTTAGGCGGTCGGTGATCATGTGATCGATCGGTGATGCTCGGATTTTACCGCAGAATGGAGTCTCACTTTCATTGGGAGTGAGCTCATCGATCGGTGATGGTCATGATTAGTCGTGATGTCCTAGCCGTTGGATTTTATCAGCGTGGATTACCGTTGTCTCACGACAGCGTGTGATCGGATCGGTGATGGTCCGATCGATCATTGATCGACCTTTTCGGCCACGAGTTGAAGATATATAAGGAGCTCGTGATGAAGGAAAAGATAGCAATTTTCTTGGGCGAAATTGAAGGGGGAAGTTGGTTCTTTCCAGTCCTTCAAAGCTAGTTCAAGGCAATCAAAGATCAAGCAATCCAAAGCTCTTGTAAAATGTTTTTTCCTTTACTTGCATTTGTATTTCATATTGTATTTGCTTGTATCTAATTGATTATTGTTGTAATCATTATTGTACAAGGTTTCTCCGACTCCGGATTGTTCCGAGAAGGAGTGTTTATTAGTGATTGCATGTGCATCACTAGAGCTCGTAGAGCTCGATCCGTGGAAGTAGGTATATCGTTGTGTTAGCGTGTTGTGCATTTCGTTATCGTTATTACTTTTCTACTTCCGCTGCGCTAACGAAATTGTAGAAACAAACACAAAAGAATTCCATTGACGCTATTCACCCCCCACCCTCTAGCCATTACAATATTCCTAACAAACAAGTCATGGATGTCTTGGAGGGATAGTAGAGGCGTGAGGCTGATGGAGGTGGCTAGAAGACTTAGGTCTAGGCTAAGGGTGGTCTAGCAAGTATGGGAGAACTATACATGGGCTAAAACCTCATGTTTGAGGTGTGCGGTCGGATAGTGCCATATGTGATCGGTGGTGAAATCAACTAGGGTTTATTTGCGGGAAGTGTCCCAACGATCATTTGCCGGAGGAGGAAGTCGGTGATCTTGTGATCGATCGGTGGTGCTTGGTTTCGGGCCTGAGAATGGAGTCGACTCGACTCGGTCTAGCGATCAGTGGAAGGCTTGATCGAGGCGGTGATGGTCATGATCGGTCGTGATGTCTAAATGATAGATTTTTCGGCGTGGATTACACCATTGTCTCCGCGGCAATAGTGTGATCGGTCGTGATGGTCTGGCGGTCGGTGATCGACTTTCAGCCTTGAGCAAAAGATATAAATGGAGCTCGTGGAGGAGAAAAAGCCAACTTGTTCTTGAGCATCCTTGGGGCGATTTGTTGCTGCAAATCAGGGTTTCCAAGGCCATTCTTCAAGCAACCAAAAGCAAACAATCCAAAGGCATTCGTAAAGTGTTTTATTTACTTATATTGCATTGTATTTCATTATAATTGCTTGTTGTATTTAGTTTATTGTTGTAAACTGTTGTAAGAGGTTTCTCCACCTCCGACTTGTGTTGAGAAAGAGTTTATTGCTTAGTGGTGTTTGTGGCATCGCTAGAGCTCTTTAGAGCTCGATCCGTGGAGTAGGAACCATTTGGTTCCAAACCACGTTATATGCTTGTGTTCATGTGATTGTCTATTTCGTTATTGTTATTATTATCTATATTCCCAGCGTGCTACTTGAAAATTATGAGCGAACAACATAAGCGTATTCCATCAGCGCGCATACACGCTATTCACCCCCCCCTCTAGCGTTCCAACGATCCCCTACAAGTGTTATCAGAGCGAGACCGCTCTTTAAGGTTTAACAACTATGGGAGCATGCTAGAGGGTGAAGATGGAAGTTCAAGAGCAACTAAGATGGGATATCAACACACCTATCCCTTATACCTTCTATGGACAAGAAGAGTTTAGACAATGGAAGGCAAGTATCGAAGACTTCCTAATGATGAGGTACTTCGAAGAATGGTCCATTTTAATGGAGGGATATAGCTATCCCGTAGGACCAAAGGGAGGGTTTCTCAAGAAAAAGATATGGACGGAAGAGCAAGTCCAAGCCTTCGAGAAAAATGATAAGGTATTGAAGTTTTTAATTGATTTAATACCTAACAATATTTTGTGCATGTTAGATAATTATGTAGATGCCAATGAGCTATGGAGCCAAGTGGCCAAGCTCTATGAAAGTCCATCACCAGTCCAAGAGGAAGGGACCAAAGAGGCAAAAACATTATCCTCACAAGGAAGTGAGGACTTGGAGGTTGAGAGACTATCAATATCCAAGGAGGAAGAGGAAGTTTAATCGGAGGAGACCTCCACCTCTAGGATTGAGGGGGAGGAGATTAGAGCATCCTCAACAAGAGGAGCTATCCACATTCGGTCGAGAGGAAGAGAAAGCTCAAGAAATCCTCACCACCGAACTAGGTAACTCAAGTAATTTGGTTTTAAATAAAAATCATATAATTTGGTTTGAGTGTAAGGAAAGTGGGGATTACAAGAGCAAATTCCCAAAGAAAGTAAGAAAAGCTCCATCGGCTCCAAAGGTCAAAGATGCTGGTCCCCCAACTATCAAAAGCAAGGAGCAAGTCATTTGCTTCAAATGCCAGCTACTGGGACATTACCGGAGTAAATGCCCAAGGGAGAAGAAAAAGGGGCAAATGAGAGCATCACTAGTAGTGGGAGCTTCTAAAGCTAACCCTAAGGTAAAATTTATTTATGAACCTTCAATTTCTAGGGATAAAAAGTATTCTAGAAATAATGTTAGCAATCTTGCTATTTATTATAAAAAGCATTCTAGAAATAATAGATATCTTTGTTTAGGTGCTAAAAGTGTAAACCTTAGAAATAAGGAGAAATTTGGGACTAATGTCCCTAAAAATACCTTACCTAGGGAATCTATTAGGAAAATACAAGAACACCTAGGTCTTAATCCTAAATGGACTAGGCATATGTCTAGAGTGTTGGATCGAGAAGCGTCGCTAGAGGGGGGGGGTGAATAGCGAGCGTAAATCTTTTCGTTTGTTCGTTCGATATACGAGTAAGCACAGCAGAAAATAAAGATACACGTTTATTTTACTTGGTTCACAACCCAGCGGTTGCTACTCCAAGGCCCTATCAGTCCTAGACCGCATCTGAAGAAGCAAAGTACTATAACGTCTCCTCCTCGTTGGAGGTAGGAGACAACGATCACAAAACTAAATGTATGAGGATGAGGCAACAAGCCTACCTCACCTCGTTATGAATAAAAACAAATAATACAATAGAATATGTTTACTTGTTGCTGTTGCCGACGAAGAGGATGAGAACTTGTCGTTGCGTCGGCGTTATGATGATGTCAGAGCGTTGGCGTTGTAGGAGCACTTGAAAATAAACTTGATGATATTTCGAGTTGGAATCCTCCCCTCCTTTTATAGATTTTGGCCTCTGAATTTGTCTCCTCATCTTTCGGAACAGATCATGAAGTTGTACAAATATTATCGCGAAGTGGTCGCGTCAAACCTTATCCGTTTTGACCTAGCGCAAGGGATGATTCGTCGCCATTAGTCGACTGATGCCTCTCATCAGTCGACTGATGAGCATCAGTCGATTGCTTAATGTCCGTGATCGGTGACACCTAACCACTTATTTGCGATGCAAGAGGTTAGTGCGGAAAATGGTAAATGTGACGGTTTCTAACCGTCCGATCTCGACCTAGACCTTCCACAGGAAGTCTTAGTCAGATCACCGCCTACGGTCGTCCCCGTAGAGAGGACACGACATTACCATCTCTCACTCACATGAGCATACCTCGATACTTACTTTTTAGCTCTCGCTTTCGGCCTTCCACTCGATTCCTTCCGCTCCCTCTGAAGTCACTCGAGTGTCGCCCGACCACCGCGGCTTCCTCCGGGTGTCGCTAGTCTTCAGCTCTAGCTTTAGTACTTTTCTGCACACTCGATTTAGCTCGTGAGATAATGATGTAAACTTAACATTGTGTCTTTTCCATAATCAAAATACAGGTTCGATTATCTAGTGCCCCTGCACCAACATAGAGGAAATGGTAATGCCCAAAAACTTAATCAAAAATCAAAAATTGGGCAATTGGAGATGGAAAATCAAGCCTTGAGATCAAGGCTTGAGAAATTAGAAAAGACCCTAAATAAGATACAAAATCAATTTCAATGGTCTAATGGTCAAAGTCAAGGGTCAAGATCTCAAAGTCAACATCTAGGACCTAAGAGACAAAAGTCAACCAAGGGCAAGCAAGGTTTGGGTCACAAACCTAAGTCTAAGGTGGCTTATCATAGTGTTCCATTTAATTATGGAACACAAACTAGGTCTAGGAAAACCAAGGTCAATAGGGAAGTCATCCCTAGATTTGACCAAGGTATGTGCCTAGTGGCTAGGGTTTCAAGGAAACCTAGGGAAGCCACTAAGAAGGTTGCAAGGGGAGTTACCCCTAGAGTCAACCTAGGTAAGACCACAATGACCAAGGCTAACAAGTCTAGGAGGGTCATTAGGAGGGTATCTAGGGAGGTCATCCCTAAGGAATATCTAGTAAACCCTAGGAGCTCAAATAGGTTTTGGGTTCCAAGGAGCGTGATTGATTCACGCTAAATGGGTTAAGATGTGCCAACTTTGATTGGATGGGTAATTAACTCAACCATAGCAAAGTTGACATTTTAGGTTATTTTCAAGGTTATGGATACCTTGGAAATAGGTTTGCTCTTATATCCTAAAAGTTTTTAGGATGTGCCAATACGTCTTTGTAATAATGAAAAATCAATTAAATTGACACAATTTAGGTTTAGAGGTCTTGGTGTGCCATTTTGGGTTTTTGACACAGTTTGAGAAATTTAGCAATATGACAAAATATACTTAATTATAACAAATGACAACTACTATTAAAATTTAGGTATTATTTTACCTATACTTTTTATATGTCATGCTTTATTTGCCATATAAAATGCCATGACATCATACTTATTTTTAATCATTTAAAATGTCATGATCATGCTTAGGGTTAGGTTAAATGTCATGTATGCTTAAATTGTATCATATGTCATGACATCATGATCATTGGTCATGTTTTACTTATGCTATTATTTATGCCATGATCATTTCATGCATTTAAATTGATTAAAATTGAGTTAAGGATTTTGGCATGACTTGAAGTCCCATTTATAAGGGAATCAAGTAGAGTTGCCTTAGAAAAATGCATGAAACCCTAGATTAGGAGAACAAAACCCACATCTCACATCACATTTAGGAGAACAACCCTAGATACATGTGAAATGCTAGGATATGAGTTAAGTTCAAGGTGCATAGTTTTTGCATCTAGATGAACTAAAACTCATCTAATTTCAATGGTGGATCATTGGGAAAGCTTGTGTACAAGTCATGTACATTGAGCCCAAGGAATATGATCCAAAATAAGGTTTTGAAAACATTTTAAAATCTTTTTGAAAAACCTTGGTGAAGTCTATCTTTTGATAGCAATCGGCATTGATGAGATTGATACAAAGTGAGCTAAAACTTTAAAGTTTTTATTCACTTTTGGATTTTGTATCAATTTCACTCTTTTATGGGTAAAATAATTTTCAAATATTTTTCACCCATTGTATTGACTATAAGTAATATACGTATGAATTTTCATGGTTTTTCGATATATGTAGAATTACTTATGATTTTTTGAATTTCATTTCTAATAATTGAAATTCTGATATTTCAGGGCAGTCGACTGGTAGCTGAGAGAGTCGACTGCCAATTCTGATTTCAGGAAAATAAGGTTTGTTTAGCCCATGTTCAGCTACGGTTAAGGTCCCTAACCACTTATAACCCTAGGATATGCTTTGAGAAGCATTATGATGGGTGAAAATCCATTGGATATGGATTAGGAGAGGTGTTAGGATTATGTATCAATTTTAAGGTATAGGAAAGTTCTATATTGAATTTCTAATCTTAATTTTGATGGTTTAGAGTTTCTATTGGCTTAGGGACTGCCCAAGGACATTGTTGGTGCAATGGTCAAGGGGGAGCAAGCCTTTAGGGGAGGTATCCATCTTGGGATGATGGATGTGTTTTTCTCCTTGAAAAGGGGAAGTTATTGGGAGAATATGACATCAATTGGGAAATTGATGGGACTTTTGAGAGACCCAATTTGGAAATTGAGAGAGTAAATGGGATTGTCTCTCTTGAGTGATATTGGACTTATCACTAGGAAGATGGTAGCCATCCTAAGTATTTTTGGACCAAGGGGGAGATTGTAAGATCTCATTGGGACATGAGACATTGACCCTCTTGGGGAGGAAACCTTTTTGATGTTAGTCAAAAAGGGGGAGAATGTTTGGGGGAGAACATTTGGAGAGTATTTACCAATTTGGGATAATTGGTAAGGGATTTGAGTTAGTGTTCTAACTCAATAATTTGTTTGGTTTTTGTCAAACATCAAAAAGGGGGAGATTGTTGGTGCAATCGGCCCAGGTCACGATTGACCAGGACTCGAGTTTGACTCGAGTGATGTTTTGATGTTTCGACAAAAACATATGACAATGTAATTGTCATTTGGTAAAGTCCAAGTCTTGAGTACTTGGCATGGAAAGTCCAAGTGGGATACTTGGCACATGAAAAGTCCAAGCATGGGTCTTGGCATGAAAAGTCGAACATGGGTTGGCAAGGGAAAGTCCAAGCTTGAGTTTTGGCATTTGAGAAGTCCAAGGGTTTGATATTGGCGGCGTAAAGTCCAAGCAGGAGTCTTGGAAGCATAAGTCCAACGGTTGGCGGCGTAAAGTCCAAGCGGAGTCTTGGCGACGTAAGTCCAAAAGTGCCTTGGCAGTGTAGACACCGTTAGCATGACATAGCCGATGGAAGCACCTGAAGGCTAGCACGATGGATGAACAAGTCATGGATGACTTGGAGGGATCCGAGAGGCGTGAGGCTGATGGAGGTGGCTAGAAGGCTTAGTTCTAGGCTAAGGGTGGTCTAGCAAGTATGGGGGAACCATACTTGAGTTAAAACCTCATGTTTGAGGTGTGCCAGTCGACTGGTGCCATGTGGCAGTCGACTGGACTGAGTCAACTAGGGTTTGACTGCGGGAAGTGGCCTAGCAGTCGATCGCCAATCGTTAGCAAGAGATCGATGGATTTGAGCAATGATCGACCGATCATGTGATCAATCGATCGATGCTCGATTTTCGGCCACGTATCGGAGTCTCACTTGACCGCCGAGACGAGCAAATAAATGATGGCTCATCGATCGATGGTCATGATCACGATCGATGTCCTAGCCGCTGGATTTTATCCCGTGGGATTACACCGTTGTCTCACAAAGAATAAAGGTGATCACCGATCGATGGTCCCGATCAGTCGACTGATCGACCTTTTCCATCACAGGTTGAAGCTATATAAGGAGCTCATGATGAAGGAAAAGATAGCGATTTTCTTGGGCCAAATTGAAGGGGGAAGTTGGTGCTTTCCACTCCTTCAAAGCTAGTTCAAGGCAATCAAAGATCAAGCAATCCAAAGCTCTTGTAAAGTGTTTTTTCCTTTACTTGCATTTGTATTTCATATTGTATTTTCTTGTATCTAATTGATTATTGTTGTAATCATTATTGTACGAGGTTTCTCCTCCTCCGGATTGTTCAGAGAAGGAGTGTTTATTAGTGGTTGCATGTGCATCACTAGAGCTCGTAGAGCTCGATCCGTGGAGTAGGAACCGTGCGGTTCCGAACCACGTTATATCGTTGTGTTAGCGTGTTGTGCATTTCGTTATCGTTATTACTTTTCTACCTCTGCTGCGCTAACGAAATTGTAGAAACAAACGCGAAAGAATTCCATTGACGCTATTCACCCCCCCTCTAGCCGTTACAATATTCCTAACAAACAAGTCATGGATGTCTTGGAGGGATACAAGAGGCGTGAGGCTGATGGAGGTGGCTAGAAGACTTAGGTCTAGGCTAAGGGTGGTCTAGCAAGTATGGGAGAACTATACATGGGCTAAAACCTCATGTTTGAGGTGTGCCAGTCGACTGGTGCCATATGACAGTCGACTGGTGAGAGTCAACTAGGGTTTGACTGCAGGAAGTGTCCCAACAGTCGACTGCCAGAGGAGGGAAGTCGACTGATCTTGTGATCAGTCGACTGGTGCTTGGTTTTTCGGGCACAGAATGGAGTCTGACTCGACTCCTGGGTCTAGCAGTCGAGTGGAGGCTTGATCAGTCGGCTGATGGTCATGATCAGTCGACTGATTTCCTAGCTGTTAGATTTTTCCAGCGTGGATTACACCATTGTCTCACAGCAATAGTGTGATCAGTCGACTGATGGTCCTGAGCAGTCGACTGATCGACTTTTTCCTGCGCAGGCAAAAGATATAAATGGAGCTCGTGGAGGAGAAAAAGCCATCTGGTTCTTGAGCATCCTTGGGGCGATTTGTTGCTGCAAATCAGGGTTTCCAAGGCCATTCTTAAAGCAACCAAAAGCAAACAATCCAAAGGCATTCGTAAAGTGTTTTCTTTACTTATATTGCATTGTATTTCATTATAATTGCTTGTTATATTTAGTTTATTGGTGTAAACTATTGTAAGAGGTTTCTCCACCTCCGACTTGTGTTGAGAAGGAGTTTATTGCTTAGTGGTGTTTGTGGCATCGCTAGAGCTCTTTAGAGCTCGATCCGTGGAGTAGGAACCATTCGGTTCGAAACCACGTTATATGCTTGTGTTCATGTGATTGTCTATTTCATTATTGTTATTATTATCTATATTCCACTGTGCTAACGAAAATTATAGACGAACACGCAAACGTATTCCATCGACGCATAGCACGACGCTATTCACCCCCCCCTCTAGCGTTCCAACGATCCCCTACAAGTGTTATCAGAGCGAGGCCGCTCTTTAAGGTTTAACAACTATGGGAGCATGCTAGAGGGTGAAGATGGAAGTTCAAGAGCAACTAAGATGGGATATCAACACACCTATCCCTTATACCTTCTATGGACAAGAAGAGTTTAGACAATGGAAGGCAAGGATCGAAGACTTCCTAATGATGAGGTACTTCGAAGAATGGTCCATTTTAATGGAGGGATATAGCTATCCCATAGGACCAAAGGGAGGGTTTCTCAAGAAAAAGATATGGACCGAAGAGCAAGTCCAAGCCTTCGAGAAAAATGATAAGGTATTGAAGTTTTTAATTGATTTAATACCTAACAATATTTTGTGCATGTTAGATAATTATGTAGATGCCAATGAGCTATGGAGCCAAGTGGCCAAGCTCTATGAAAGTCCATCACCAATCCAAGAGGAAGGGACCAAAGAGGCAAAAACATTATCCTCACAAGAAAGTGAGGACTTGGAGGTTGAGAGACTATCAATATCCAAGGAGGAAGAGGAAGTTTAATCGGAGGAGACCTCCACCTCTAGGATTGAGGGGGAGGAGATTAGAGCATCCTCAACAAGAGGAGCTATCCACATTCGGTCGAGAGGAAGAGAAAGCTCAAGAAATCCTCACCACTGAACTAGGTAACTCAAGTAATTTGGTTTTAAATAAAAATCATATAATTTGATTTGAGTGTAAGGAAAGTGGGGATTACAAGAGCAAATTCCCAAAGAAAGTAAGAAAAGCTCCATCGGCTCCAAAGGTCAAAGATGTTGGTCCCCCAACTATCAAAAGCAAGGAGCAAGTCATTTGCTTCAAATGCCAGCTACCGGGACATTACCGGAGTAAATGCCCGAGGGGGAAGAAAAAGGGGCAAATGGGAGCATCACAAGTAGTGGGAGCTTCTAAAGCTAACCCTAAGGTAAAATTTATTTATGAACCTTCAATTTCTAGGGATAAAAAGTATTCTAGAAATAATGTTAGCAATCTTGCTATTTATTATAAAAAGCATTCTAGAAATAATAGATATCTTTGTTTAGGTGCTAAAAGTGTAAACCTTAGAAATAAGGAGAAATTTGGGACTAATGTCCCTAAAAATACCTTACCTAGGGAATCTATTAGGAAAATACAAGAACACCTAGGTCTTAATCCTAAATGGACTAGGCATATGTCTAGAGTGTTGGATCGAGAAGCGTCGCTAGAGGGGGGGGTGAATAGCGAGCGTAAATCTTTTCGTTTGTTCGTTCGATATACGAGTAAGCACAGCAGAAAATAAAGATACACGTTTATTTTACTTGGTTCACAACCCAGCGGTTGCTACTCCAAGGCCCTATCGGTCCTAGACCGCATACGAAGGGCAAAGTACTATAACGTCTCCTCCTCGTTGGAGGTAGGAGACAACGATCACAAAACTAAATGTATGAGGATGAGGCAACAAGCCTACCTCACCTCGTTATGAATAAAAACAAATAATACAATAGAATATGTTTACTTGTTGCTGTTGCCGACGAAGAGGATGAGAACTTGTCGTTGCGTCTGCGTTATGATGATGTCAGAGCGTTGGCGTTGTAGGAGCACTTGAAAATAAACTTGATGATATTTCGAGTTGGAATCCTCCCCTCCTTTTATAGATTTTGGCCTCTGAATTTGTCTCCTCATCTTTCGGAACAGATCATGAAGTTGTACAAATATTATCGCGAAGTGGTCGCGTCAAACCTTATCCGTTTTGACCTAGCGCAAGGGATGATTCGTCGCCATTAGTCGACTGATGCCTCTCATCAGTCGACTGATGAGCATCAGTCGATTGCTCAATGTCCAGCAGTCGACTGACACCCTGGCCACTTCTTTGCAGTAAGAGGTTAGTACGGAAAATGGTAAATGTGACGGTTTCTAACCGTCCGATCTCGACCTAGACCTTCCACAGGAAGTCTTAGTCAGATCACCGCCTACGGTCGTCCCCGTAGAGAGGACACGACATTACCATCTCTCACTCACATGAGCATACCTCGATACTTACTTTTTAGCTCTCGCTTTCGGCCTTCCACTCGATTCCTTCCGCTCCC
Source organism: Wurfbainia villosa (assembly GCA_025175895.1). Lineage (NCBI taxonomy): Eukaryota > Viridiplantae > Streptophyta > Magnoliopsida > Zingiberales > Zingiberaceae > Wurfbainia > Wurfbainia villosa. The sequence continues at coordinate 41,793,101 of CM046005.1, forward strand.
TCTGAAGTCACTCGAGTGTCGCCCGACCACCGCGGCTTCCTCCGGGTGTCGCTAGTCTTCAGCTCTAGCTTTAGTACTTTTCTGCACACTCGATTTAGCTCGTGAGATAATGATGTAAACTTAACATTGTGTCTTTTCCATAATCAAAATACAGGTTCGATTATCTAGTGCCCCTGCACCAACATAGAGGAAATGGTAATGCCCAAAAACTTAATCAAAAATCAAAAATTGGGCAATTGGAGATGGAAAATCAAGCCTTGAGATCAAGGCTTGAGAAATTAGAAAAGACCCTAAATAAGATACAAAATCAATTTCAAGGGTCTAATGGTCAAAGTCAAGGGTCAAGATCTCAAAGTCAACATCTAGGACCTAAGAGACAAAAGTCAACCAAGGGCAAGCAAGGTTTGGGTCACAAACCTAAGCCTAAGGTGGCTTATCATAGTGTTCCATTTAATTATGGAACACAAACTAGGTCTAGGAAAACCAAGGTCAATAGGGAAGTCATCCCTAGATTTGACCAAGGTATGTGCCTAGTGGCTAGGGTTTCAAGGAAACCTAGGGAAGCCACTAAGAAGGTTGCAAGGGGAGTTACCCCTAGAGTCAACCTAGGTAAGACCACAATGACCAAGGCTAACAAGTCTAGGAGGGTCATTAGGAGGGTATCTAGGGAGGTCATCCCTAAGGAATATCTAGTAAACCCTAGGAGCTCAAATAGGTTTTGGGTTCCAAGGAGCGTGATTGATTCACGCTAAATGGGTTAAGATGTGCCAACTTTGATTGGATGGGTAATTAACTCAACCATAGCAAAGTTGACATTTTAGGTTATTTTCAAGGTTATGGATACCTTGGAAATAGGTTTGCTCTTATATCCTAAAAGTTTTTAGGATGTGCCAATACGTCTTTGTAATAATGAAAAATCAATTAAATTGACACAATTTAGGTTTAGAGGTCTTGGTGTGCCATTTTGGGTTTTTGACACAGTTTGAGAAATTTAGCAATATGACAAAATATACTTAATTATAACAAATGACAACTACTATTAAAATTTAGGTATTATTTTACCTATACTTTTTATATGTCATGCTTTATTTGCCATATAAAATGCCATGACATCATACTTATTTTTAATCATTTAAAATATCATGATCATGCTTAGGGTTAGGTTAAATGTCATGTATGCTTAAATTGTATCATATGTCATGACATCATGATCATTGGCCATGTTTTACTTATGCTATTATTTATGCCATGATCATTTCATGCATTTAAATTGATTAAAATTGAGTTAAGGATTTTGGCATGACTTGAAGTCCCATTTATAAGGGAATCAAGTAGAGTTGCCTTAGAAAAATGCATGAAACCCTAGATTAGGAGAACAAAACCCACATCTCACATCACATTTAGGAGAACAACCCTAGATACATGTGAAATGCTAGGATATGAGTTAAGTTCAAGGTGCATAGTTTTTGCATCTAGATGAACTAAAACTCATCTAATTTCAATGGTGGATCATTGGGAAAGCTTGTGTACAAGTCATGTACATTGAGCCCAAGGAATATGATCCAAAATAAGGTTTTGAAAACATTTTAAAATCTTTTTGAAAAACCTTGGTGAAGTCTATCTTTTGATAGCAATCGCCATTGATGAGATTGATACAAAGTGAGCTAAAACTTTAAAGTTTTTATTCACTTTTGGATTTTGTATCAATTTCACTCTTTTATGGGTAAAATAATTTTCAAATATTTTTCACCCATTGTATTGACTATAAGTAATATACGTATGAATTTTCATGGTTTTTCGATATATGTAGAATTACTTATGATTTTTTGAATTTCATTTCTAATAATTGAAATTCTGATATTTCAGGGCAGTCGACTGGTAGCTGAGAGAGTCGACTGCCAATTCTGATTTCAGGAAAATAAGGTTTGTTTAGCCCATGTTCAGCTACGGTTAAGGTCCCTAACCACTTATAACCCTAGGATATGCTTTGAGAAGCATTATGATGGGTGAAAATCCATTGGATATGGATTAGGAGAGGTGTTAGGATTATGTATCAATTTTAAGGTATAGGAAAGTTCATGTTTGAACTTTGAACCTTATTCTTGATGGTTTAGAGTTCCTATTGGCTTAGGGACTTCCCAAGGACATTGTTGGTGCAATGGTCAAGGGGGAGGTATCCATCATGGGATGATGGATGGTACTTTTCCTCATGAGAGGGAAAATGGGATTTTGAGATACGCAATTTAGAAATTGGGAGAGTAAATAGGATTGCTTCTCTTGAGTGATATGGGACTTATCACTAGGAAGATGGTAGGCATCCTAGGTATTTTTGGACCAAGGGGGAGATTGTAAGATCTCATTGGGACATGAGGCATTACCCTCCTTGGAGAGAAAACCTTTTTGATGTTAGTCAAAAAGGGGGAGAATGTTTGGGGGAGAAAGGTAAGATTATCAATTTGAGAAATTGATAAGAGAGTTTGAGTTAGTGTTCTAACTCAATGGTTTGTTTGGTTTTTGTCAAAAATCAAAAAGGAGGAGATTATTGGTGCAATCGGCCTAGGTCACGATTGATCAGGACTCGAGCTTGACTCGAGAGATGTTTTAATGTTCGACAAAAACATATGACAATGTAATTGTCATGGGAAAGTCCATGTCTTGGGTACTTGGCATTGAAAGTCCAAGTGGGACACTTGGCATTTAAGTAAAGTCCAAGCATGCGTCTTGGCAATGGAAAGTCCAACATGGGTTGGCAAGGGAAAGTCCAAGCTTGAGTCTTGGCATTTGAGAAGTCCAAGGGGTTTGATATTGGCGGCATAAACTCCAAGCGGGAGTCTTGGCAGTATAAGTCCAATGGTTGGCTGCGTAAAGTCCAAGCAGAGTCTTGGCGGCGTAAGTCCAATGTGCCTTGGCGGTGTAGACACCGTTAGCATGACATAGCTGATAGAAGCACCTGAAGGCTAGCGCAATGGATGAACAAGTCATGGATGACTTGGAGGGATCCGAGAGGCGTGAGGCTGATGGAGGTGGCTAGAAGGCTTAGGTCTAGGCTTAGGGTGGTCTAGCAAGTATGGGGGAACCATACTTGGGCTAAAACCTCATGTTTGAGGTGTGCCAGTCGACTGGTGTCATATGGCATTTGATTGGTGAGATGGGAAGTGTCGTGATCATTGCTGAAAGGTAGGCGATTGGTGATGGACGAGCAAATCGACTAATCTTGTGATGAGTCGACTGGTGCTCGATTTTTTGGGCAGAGAATGGAGTCTGACTCGACTGCTGGGTCTAGCAGTCAAGTGGAGGCTTGATTAGTCTACTGATGTCCTAGCCATTGGATTTTTCCAGCGTGGATTACACCGTTCTCTCACAACAGGTGTGATCGATCGATGGTCGAATCGATCAGATCTTTTCCACAGAGGAAGGAGATATAAATGGAACTCGTGAAGGAGAAAAAGCCAACTGGTTCTTGAGCATCCTTGGGGCGATTTGTTGTTGCAAATCAGGGTCTCCAAGGTCATTCTTCAAGCAACCAAAAGCAAGCAATCCAAAGGCATTCGTAAAGTGTTTTCTTTACTTGTATTGCATTGTATTTCATTATAATTGGTTGTTGTATTTAGTTTATTATTGTAAACTGTTGTAAGTGGTTTCTCCGCCTCCGACTTGTGTTGAGAAGGAGTTTATTGCTTAGTGGTGTTTGTGGCATGGCTAGAGCTCTTTAGAGCTTAATCCATGGAGTAGGAACCATTCGGTTTCGAACCACATTATATGCTTGTGTTCGTGTGATTGTCTATTTCGTTATTGTTATTATTATCTATATTCCACTGTGCTAACGAAAATTGTAGACGAACACGCAAACGTATTCCATCGACGCACAGCACGACGCTATTCACCCCCCCCTCTAGCATTCTAACGATCCCCTACACTAGAGACAATGCATCTGATGATCAAAAGTTGGCTTACCAGAAATATGTTACTGACTCTGACATGGGGAGTTGCATTATGCTAGCGTCGATATCTATTGAGTTGCAAAAGTAATATGAGCATATGGATGCTAACACAATTGTCTTCCATCTTCGTGAGTTGCTCGATGAGAAGGCAAGATCCGAAAGGTTTCAGATCACCCAACTCTTCTTTCACTAAGAGATACAAGAGGGTTCATCTGCAGTGTAGTATGCACTAAAGATGCATGGCTATATTGAACGATTGGAATCACTAGGGTTTTTTCATGAACCATGAATTAAGTATTGACTTAATTCTACATAGTTTGACTGATAGCTATTCACATTTTGTGATGAACTATCAGATGAACAAGATAGAGCCCATGATACCAGAGATGATCAATATGCTCAAAAAAGTGGAGCTATCTGTTGCTAAAGAATAGAAGGTGGTGATGCTAGTTGACTCCTCTAAGAAAGGATCTAAGAGGAAGTTAAAATCTGCATCCAAAGGGAAGAAAAAGGAAAAGAAGGAAGAGCCAACTCCCAAGGGTACTTGCCACCATTATGGCAAGGATGGGCACTGGAAGAGAAACTGTAAGTAGTATCTGAAGTCACTAAAGCAGAAAAAGGCATATGATGCCCAAATTGCTTCAGGTATATTCGTTATTAAATGACATACTATTTCTTTGAACACTTGGGTATTAGATACCGGATTTGGCTCACATATATGTAATGACATATAGGGGCTAAGAAATAGAAGAAGACTGGTTAAGTGAAAAGCATATCTAAGGGTTGGAAATGGAGCAAAGGTTGCTGCTGTAACCAAAGGAACTTACATGTTGCAATTTCCTATGAGACAAATGTTAGAGTTAGATGATTATTTTTATATTCCTGCATTATTAAAGAACATTGTTCCTATTTCATGTTTGAATAAGAAAGGTTATCATTTGACGTTTAGTAATAACTATTTTTACATTACGTTAAGTGGTGTTCTTTATGCTACTGGAATGTTGAATAATAGAATCTACACGTTAGATACATCCAATGAGATAATCAATATCGAATCTAATAGCAAATCCGCTAAGGTAGATAATCAATTAACCTCGCAATTGTTCCATTGTCGTCTTGGCCATATAAGTAAAGAATGCATGTCCAAACTGCATAAGCTTGGAATTTTAGAGTCTTGTGAATCAGATTCATTAGACACATGTGCTTCATACTTAAAAGGAAAGATGACTAAGTTACCTTTTAAGGGAAAAGGTGAACGGGTAGTTGAGGTATTGGCCCTTATACATACCAATGTATGTGGACCAATGTCAACTCATGCCATTGGAGGTTATAGCTACTTCATTACCTTTATCGATGATCACTTACGATATGGGTATTTGTATCTGTTAAGATACAAATTTGAAGGCTTTGAAAAGTTTAAAGATTTTAGAAATGAATTAGAAAAATAACTTGGAAAAAGTATTAAAGTACTACAATCAAATCGAGGTTGTAAATACTTAAGCCAAGAGTTTCAAAATTATCTAAGGGGCAATAGCATTTTGTCCCAAAGGACTCCACCTTACATGCCACAACATAATGGTGTGGTTGAAAGGCGGAACTGAACCTTGTTGGACATGGTTAGGTCAATGATGCAGCATGCAAGTCTTCCAAAGTTCTTTTGAAGTGCATATGAGATATGGAAAGGTAGGAAACCTCATTTATCTTACTTGAAGATATGAGGTTGTCCTTCTTATGTGAAGAGGAAAGTATCAGACAAGTTGAAGCCTATGTCTGATAAGTGTCTATTTATTGATTACCCTAAGGAAATGAGGGGTTATCAATTCTATCATCCCTTGGAACAAAAGGTGTTTGTTTCAAGGCTTGTTGTATTCCTATAGATGGAGTTTCTCTTATAGGAAAATAGTGGGAGTAAGGTTGAACTAAGCCTAGTTCAAGAGACTCCGGTAGAAATAGAAAAGATGCATAGTCAAGAACCATAACTTATTACTAATTCAGATGAGGTAATAGCTAAACCTGATGATACACCACCTCCTTGTAGATCTAGTAGGACATGTCGGATTCCTGAGAGATATTGATTTCTCATAAGTGAATCTAACGATGTATTGCTCATTGACGATGAGGAACCTACTAGTTACAAAGAGGTTATGAATAGTTCAGATAGGGATAGGTGGCTAACAACCATGAAATCAAAAATGGTTTCCATGAATGAAAACCAAGTTTGGAACTTGGTGTGCCCACCCGAAGGAATAACGACTATAGGGTGAAAATGGATTTTCAATAAGAAAATCAACAAGGATGGTAATGTTATTACCTATAAAGCCTAGATTAGTGGCAAAAGGCTAGTGTCAAAGGAAAGGTGTTAACTATGACGAAACCTTTTCACCAGTAGCTATGCATAAATCCATTCAGATACTCCTGGCTATAGTGGCTCATTTTGATTATGAGATATTGCAGATGGATGTGAAAACAACTTTCCTTATATATATATATATATATATATGATACAACTTGAGGGTTTCACATCCATTGACAAGAATAAAGAATGCAAACTTCAACGATCCATTTATTGATTGAAGCAAGTATCTAGGAGTTGGAATATCCTTTTTGATGAGGAAATCAAAAAGTTTGATTTCTCACAAAATCCTGAGGATCTCTGTGTATAAGAAAGTTAGTGGGAGTGTTATCATATTCTTAGTATTGTATGTAGATGACATATTAATCATGGGAAATGATATTCTTGTTTTGCAAACAGTTAAGGTATGGTTGTCCAAAACATTCTCCATGGAAGACATGGAAGAAGCAACCTATATTTTGGGAATTAAGATTTATAGAGATAGATCGAAATGGTTGCTTGGTCTTTCACAATCTACATACATAGACAAAGTGCTAAAAAAGTTTAGCATGGAAGAATCCAAGAAAGATTTCATTCCCATGAGCCATGGGATTCACCTTTCTAAGTCTATATGTCCGTGTACAAAAGGCGAGAGGATTCACATGACTCATATCCCATATGCATCAGCTATAGGATCGATCATGTATGCTATGTTATGTACGAGACCTTATGTATCATATATTTTGAGTGTTACGAGTAGATACAATTGGATCATGGTATGGAACATTGGGTGGCTATCAAGGCAATCCTTAAGTACTTGAGAAGGACTAAGGATTTGCTCTTGGTATATGGAGGAGGTCATGTGGTAGTAAGCGGGTATACTGATGCTAGCTTCCAGACAGATAAGGATGATTCCAAATCTCAGTCTAGATACATATTCATCATGAATGGAGGGGTGGTATGTTGGAAAAATTTCAAACAAGACACCGTTGTTGATTCTACCATATAGCCAGAGTACATTATAGTATTGGAACTTCGGTGAGTGCTATAGGGGGGTAAATAGCATGTTCGTCGCTTGACGGAATTTGTTCACGTTTGCCTACAATACTTGTTATATGCAGCGAAAATAATAATGACAATAACAAAATAGACAAACACAATCACAACACAAAAATATAATGTGGTTCAGAACCTTAGGGTTCCTATTCTACGGGTTGAGCTCAAATGAGCTCTAGCGATACAAATACCACCACTAATCAAGTGCTCCTTTTCGGTGACACATCGGAGGTGGAGAAAACCTCTTACAAGTGATTATAAAAGTAATACAATGAATTACAAGAAAATACAAAGAACTACAATGGAAATGTAAAGAACACTTTACAAATTAGGGCTTTGAATGCTTTGCTTATTGGTTGCTTGGATGAGCTTGAAGGACCCTGAAATGCACTTTCACTTCGCCTTCAAATCACCTCCACAACCTCTCAAAGAACTGATGGTGAAATCCTTCACAAGATACTCCTTTTATGCCAGTATCAGGCTGATTTCGCGCCTGGCAGTCGACTATCATAAAGCCCCAGTCTACTGCCAACAGTGTTGTTGTCGCACAATGACTTAATCCACATCGACATTCTAGCCAACGGATACACTGGAAATCGACTGCCACTTACCAGTAGTCGACTGCTCATACCCGTAGCTGACTGCTCAGTCGGCTATTGAGCGTTCTACCTCACGACCAAACCTAGCAGCAATCAACTTCCCTCCACGAAAATCGACTGCTCAAGGACAGTCGACTGTCCAATGTTGGCAGCCGACTGCCAAGGCCATTTTCCCACATTCGAACATCAGTCAACACAGTAGTCGACTGTTAAGTGTCGACTTGACTACCAAGTGTCAAACACTTGACTAGTCGACCGGTTCATAACCCCAGTCGATTGCTATACCTCAACCATGATGTTTACCCCAAGTATGATGCCCTCATACTTGCTATACCACCGTTAGCCTAGACCTAATCCTCCTAGCCACCTCTATCAACCTCACACCTATTGGATCCCTCCAAGTCATCCATGACTTATTCATCCATATGCTAGCCTTCAGGTTCTTCCATCGGCTATTGTCATGCTAAGCTGGTCTACACCGCCAAGGCACATTAGGCTAACGCTATCAAGACACACGCTTAGACTTTACGCCGCCAACCATTGAACTTATGCTACCAAGACTCCACTCTTGGACTTTACTCCATCAATATCAACCCTTGGACTTCCCAATTGCCAAGTACCCATGACTTGGACTTTCACCGCCAAGACTACACACTTGGACTTTCCTTGCCAACCCATGTTGGACTTTTCAAATGCCAAGACTCATGCTTGGAATTTCCATAACAAGTACTCAAGACTTGGACTTTCCATGCCAAGTACCCATGACTTGGACTTTCCCATTTCCAAGACTCATGCTTGGACTTTCCATTCCAAGTGTCTCACTTGGACTTCTCCATCATATGGTCAACCCCATGTCAACCATACAGTCAACCCATTTTGAAACAATGGTCAACTCATCATCAAACATCAAAACACCAACATCAAAACACTACTCGAGTCAAACTCGAGTCTGGTCAATCGTGACCTGGGTCGATTGCACCAACAATTTATCCCTTTTTGATGTTTGACAAAAACCAACACCTTTGAGTCAGAACACTAACTCAATTCAATCCTCCCAATTTTCCAAATTAAGAATTCTCACATTCTCCCATCAATTCTCCCACATAAATTCTCCCCCTTTTTGACATACATCAAAAAGACTCTCTCCAAGGGTGTCAATGTCTCATATCCCAATGAGATCTTACAATCTCTCCCTTGGTCCAAAAACATCTAGTATGCCTTCACTCTTCCTAGTGATAAGTCTTAAATCACTAAAGAGAGGCAATCCTCACTTCTTCAAATTCTCCCCCTAATGAGGAAGAACACATCTATCATCCCATGATAGATAACCTCCCCCTAAAGGCTTTCTCCCCCTTGACCATTGCACCAACAATGTCCTTGGAGAGTCCCTAAGCCTATATGAACACTAACCAATCGAAATTAAGGGCAAAGATTCAACATTGAACTTTTACCTCCCTTAAAATTTGATACACACCCTAAACAATTCTCCTAGTCCATATCTAACAGATTTTCACCCTTTATAATTTTTTCCAAAGCATATTCTAGGGTTAGGAGAAGTTAGGGTAGCCTAACATAGCTGAAATATGGGCTAAACAACCTTGTTTACCTGAAATCAGGCCTGACAGTCGACTCTTTCAATCAACAGTCGACTTCCCTTGACTCCAGTCGACTGTCATCCATGGAAGTCAACTGATTTATGCAAATGCAGAAATAAAAAATTAGAAGACAAAATTCTAAAAATCATAAGTAATTATATATAATTTAAAAAATAGTGAAACTTCATACATATAATACTTATAAAAATCATAATTGGTGAAAAATATTTGAAAAATAAAATACCCATTAAATATTGAGATTGATACAAAATTCAAAACCATTGATACCTTCAATATTTTTGACCTATTTTGTATCAACTTCATCAACGGTGACTTCTATCAAAAGATAGACTACGCCAAGGTTTTTTAAAATGATTTTAAAACCTTATATTGAACCATGGTCTATGGGCTTAATGCACATGACTTGTACATAAGCTTTCCTCATGATTCATCCATGGTGTAAGATGAGTTTGAATTCATCTAGATGCAAAAACTATGCACCTTGAACTTAACTCATTTCCTAGTATCTCACGTGTCTAGGGTGTATGAATACACACATATGTCAATGTGATATGAGATGTGACTTTTGTTCATCCTAAACTAAAGTCTCATGCATTTTTCTAAGGCAACTCTATTTGATTACCTTATACATGGGACTTCAAATCATCTCATTTATCCTTAAATCAATTTTAATTAATGCATGAATGATCATGGAATAAATGATAACATAAATAAGCATGTGCCAATAATCATGATGTCATGGCATTAAATATGAACATAAATATACATGACATAAAACCTTAACCCTAAGTATTATCATGACATATTATATGATTTAAAAGAGATATGATGTCATGACATGGCAATGGAAAACAAGATATGGCAAATAAAAAGTAAAGGTATAAGAATACCTAAGTTTTAGTATTAATTGTCTTTTGTTAAGATTAAATTCATTTTTCCATATTACTACTTATCTCCCAAGTGTGCCAAAAATCCAAAATGGCACACTATGACCTCTAAACCTAATTGTGCCAATTTGATCAATTTTTCAATACTTCTAAAAGATATTGGCACATCCTAAAATCTTTTAGGATTCAAATTCATAATTATTTCCAAAGTATCCCATTACCTTGGAAATGCCCTAAAGTGTCAACTTTGCTATGGTTGAGTTAACTACCCCACCAATTCAAGTTGACACAACCTAACCCATCTAACGTGAAGGGATCACGCTCCTTGGAACCCAATACATATTGGAGCTTCTTGGGTTAATTAGGTATTCACTAGGGATGACTTCCCTAGATACCTTCCTAATGACCCTTTTTGGCTTGGTAGCCTTGGTCAAATGGGTCTTACAAAGGTTAACTCTAGGGGTAACTCCCCTTGTAATCTTCTTAGTGGCGTCCCTAGGTTTCATGGAAACCTTGGCAACTAGGCACTTACCATGGTTACCCTTAGGGATGACTTTCCTAGTAACCTTGGTTTTCATAGACCTATGAATGGTTCCATAATTGAATGGAACACTATGGTAGGTCTCCTTGGGCTTAGGTTCATGACCCAAACCTTTCTTGCCCTTGGGTGGACCTTGCCTCCTACACCCTAGGCTTTGACTCCTTGATCCTACGCTTTGACTATTTGACCCTTGCATATGATTTTGCATCATTCTAAGGGTCTTTTATAATTTCTCAAACCTTGACCTCAAAGCTTGATTTTCTAATTCTAATTGCCCAATCTTTGAATTTTCATTTAGTCTTTGGGCATGGTTCTTCATTTTAGGCATATGTCTACCCTTATTAGGGTTAATGCCTAAATGCTCCTCCACCTTCCTAATAGTTTTCCTAGGTAGGATTTTTCTAGGGTTATTAGTCCCAAATTTCTCCTTAGTTCTAAAATTGCAAGATTTTGCACCTAAGCAATAAAATCTATTTCTAGCATGGTCTTTATGAACCATAGCAAGATTACTCTTAGCATGCTTTTTCCTATTACTTAAAGAATGAGCATTATTAAAATTTATCTTAGGGTTTGCTTTAGAAGCTCCCCCTACATTTGATGCTCCTTCTTGGGTCTTCTCCCTCCCCCTAGGGCATTGACTTCTATAGTGGCCCCTTTGTTGGCACTTGAAGTACACCACGTGCTCCTTGATCTTCCTAATTGGGGTTCCAACATCCTTTGACTTTTCTTGAAATTTTGGTGTTGGTTGACTTTTCTTGATTCTTTTAGGATATTTACTCTTGTAATGTCCTACTTCTCTACACTCAAAGCATATGATATGATTTTTATTTTTAATAAAAATGCTTGAGTTACCTAGAGTGATGGTGGTGGAAGCCTCTTGATCATTTCCATCACTTCTTCTGGAGGTGGAGGCTACTTCTTGATTTTGCTCAGGAGTGGAAATTCTCTCCTCCCCCTCAATCCTAGAGGTGGAGGCTTCTTAAATTTCTTCCACTTCTTCCTTGGATGTCGATTCCTTCTCAACCTCTGAATCCTCACTTTCTTGTGACGATGAGCCTGCTTCTTTCTCTTCTGAATCTTCTTGAGCTTGAGAGGATGAACACTCCTCCTCGGACTCCTCTATTTCATGAGCCATCAAGGGTTCTTCATAGAGCTTAGCTATCTTTCTCCAAAGCTCCTTGGAATCCTTACAATCTCCTAATCTACACAATATATCATTAGGAATTACATTAACTAATATACCCATTACCTTATTGTTTATATTGAAGTATTAGATTTACTCCTCGCTCTACTTCTTCTTCTTGAGTATTTTCCCATTCTCATCCTTAGGATCATCGAAACCTACTACAACACTCATCCAATTGTCATAATCACACATAAGGTAATACATCATTCTACCCTTCCAATATGAAAAATCTTTACAGTCGAAGGAAGGCGGAATGTTGATGTCGACATCCAATTTCTCTTGAATATCCATCTTGTCCTCTAGCATGTTTGCTCCTGGTTGTTAATCCATAGAAGAGATCCTTGCTCTGATACCACTTGTTGGAACTTCGGTGAGCGCTAGAGGGGGGTGAATAGCGTGTTCGTCACTTGACAGAATTTGTTCGCATCTTCCTACAATACTTGTTATACACAGCGGAAATAATAATGACAATAACAAAATAGAAAAACAAAATCACAACACACAAATATAACGTGGTTCAGAACCTTAGGGTTCCTACGCCACGGGTTGAGCTCAAATGAGTTATAGCAATGCAAATACCACCACTAATCAAGTGCTCCTTTTCGGTGACACATCGGAGGTGGAGAAAACCTCTTATAAGTGATTACAAAAGTAATACAATGTATTACAAGCAAGTACAAAGAACTACAACTGAAATGTAAAGAACACTTTACAAATTAGGGCTTTTAATTCTTTTCTTGTTGGTTGCTTGGATAAGCTTGAAGGACCTTGAAATGCGCCTACACTTTGTCTTCAAATCGCCTCCACAACCTCTCAAAGAACTGATGGCGAATTCCTCCACAAATTGCTCCTTTTATACTGCGTCGGTGATTCGCTGACGATCGCCAATAGTATCGTTATCTCATAATACCGAGCATTCTACCGCGAAACCTAGTAGTAGCACAACTACCTCCACGGCCGACCGAGCAAGGCACCACTTTCCCAATGCCGGCAATGATCGCTAAGGCCATTCATTTGCCACAATAACACCGCCACACTACGCAGCGATCGCTAAGTGTCAACTCGGCTACCAAGTGTCAAACACTTGAACAGTGGACTGGTCCATAATCCCAATCGACTACTACACCTCAACCATGAGGTTTACCCCAAGTATGATGCCCTCATACTTGTTAGACCACCCTTAGCCTAGACCTAATCCTTCTAGCCACCTCCATCAGCCTCACGCCAATTGGATCCCTCCAAGTCATCCATGACTAGTTCATCCATACGCTAGCATTCAGGTGCTTCCATTGTTTGTTGTCATGCTAAGATGGTCTACACCGCCAAGGCATATTGGGCTTACGCTGTCAAGACACACGCTTGGACTTTACACCGCCAACCATTAGACTTATGCTTATAAGAATTCGCACTTGTACTTTATGACGCCAATATCAACCCATGGACTTCCCAATTGCCAAGTACCCATGACATGGATTTTCACCTACAAGACTACACACTTGGACTTTCCTTGCCAATGTTGGGATGTATACTGAAAAGTCTATCTCATGTATGAACATCTTTATTTTGAAATAAAAATCAAATGATCATTGTTTGCATATTTATGGTTATGCATATTGTCTAATACATTAGATTGTAGATAACATGGTATGTGGTGTCACACGGGAGATCATGTTATCGGCTCCTTGTAAAGTATAAGTAAGGCTCACAACAGAGATGGCTTTGGACAAATCATTGGTATGGTTGTAGTGTGATTTGGTATTGGTTTATCTTGACCATAGAATCACACTAGTGCAGTTTGTGTGTATTGAGCAGGACCGACTTAGAGGTGATTTGATTTATTGCTAACTACATAATCAAATCGGACCTCAGATATTATATTGTACATGCTCTTAATCCCAATATAATAACGGGCACATATACTTAGTATTCATTTCTTTGATTTACCAATGGGTGAGATTTATAGATTAAATCAATAGGCTCGGTAAGTTGGGAAATGATATTATTTATATGGTGTGTCGTTGATTATAGGAGAAAACCGTGTCCTATATATTAGGATGATGATGTCCCCTTGAGGAGCTCATAAAAGTTCATCATGTAAACCCTGCAAGTGGACTTGGTCCGGCATGATGATAAGGTTGACTGGTACTACTCATCGAGTTAGATGTTGATTAATTAATTGTGAGTAAATTAATTAATCGATGGACATTCGAGATCTTAAACACGGGCAGATAAATATATAAATAATATATGGAGCCCATATTATCTTATGGGGGTTGGTGAGGTAGATCAATGATAATCCTTTAGTGGATTGGATTATCATTAATGGATCGGACTTTATGTGGGCTTGATCCATTGGGTGGCCAAGATCCAACTCCTCCTCATGGTCCCTATTGTAGCCTATTAAAACCTCATGAAGCCTAGATCCAATGGTTGAAAACAAAACTCTAGATCCAACGGTAGAGATTAAATGTCTAGATCCGACGGTTGAGATTAAATCTCTATATCCGACGGTTGAGATTAAATCCCTAGAACCGATGGTGTAGATTAAAGGAGGCTTAGGCCTAACTCTATAAAAGGGTGCTTAAGGGTGGACGACAAAGAATAAGAAGGGGATTAGGGTTAAGGGGCGGCAAGCTTGGGCGATTAGGGTTTGGGGCTTAGGCAGCCACAATTAAGGAAAGATTTTCCTTTTCTCTTCTTCTTGTTGTTGGTCGGCGCCCAAACAAGCTTCTCCTCTCCTTTGCTAGCGTCCAAACCCCTTCATCCTCTTCTCCTTGACCGGTGGAAACAAAGCTTAGGGTCTTCCCTTGAAGCTCTTGGCCGACGTCCACTTATTTGTTCTTCTTCTTGGCCGACGACAAGCACCAAGCTTGGAGCTTGGTGGTTGGTTGAAAGAAGGAGAAGTGTTTTGTTTCTTATTCTTCCTCTTGCTCGGAGCGAGCAAGGAAGGAAGATTGGTGATCTAGGAGCTTTGGCTTTTGGTAGATCATCGCCCACACAACGTCCAAAAGGAGGAAGGACATATAATAGAAGTTCGAAAGGTATAACATTTGTTTATATTCTTTTGTAGCATGTCTATATTTGTTCTTCAATCATATATATGTTATATATTCTATTTTGTGGCTAAAATAACTTGGACCCCGAATACAAACGCAAAAACTGGTGATCCGTACATCGTCTATTCCGCGGCTAATCATAGAATAGAGGTTGGTTGCTTGAACAACAAGTTTGTTCAAGTGACTACTCTAATTGAATAGCACGACGATGAAACTGAGTTGAAGTGGGAAGCGAAGTTTCCTACCTTCAAGTGGTATCAAAGCCACGGTTTCTGGTTTTGTGTGTTTAGGATTTGGTTACTTTTATACACTTTTCATATATTATATGTGTCGGATAATAGTAGGATGTACGTAGGTTAACTCTTTGGTTGCAGGCATAGGATCCAACTATTATGGTCATATGTGTGTATGTGATTGTATGTGTGTAATTGTATATTTTGTTGAATCCTCGGGGTTGACGAGGCTAGTATTTAATTTTTGTAATTAGATACGGTATTGTTTAGCCAGTCTTTTTATTTTAGTTTACTTTCGATCTAGATTTCATGTACACTCCCTCATGGAGTATAGGATCTATGGATGTAAATTAAAATAGATTTTTCTCAGCTCGGATCTCCGGATGGCTTGTACATGGCGTAGGGAGGAGCGGACGAGATGGCGATACGATAGGAGACATATTGAAGACAAAAGCCATAATAGTTGGAAAATATTTATTTTTCATGTTTATTGCTTATTGTTTGATATACATGTCGTAGGCTAGAAAATTCCTCAATTTCAAATTACTAAGTGGGAGAGGGATATTTTTATAAATTCTCACGGCCTCCATTACGATTTGACATGTGATACAAACAAACTTGTGCGTCAGCTCTGAGTGCCTTCCTCCCCATCGAATGAGTTTGTTTGCGGATCACAAGGCCGAATATGGTTATAGGAAAATATTAAGGAGCGTGTGTACTTCCCCATCGGAAGGCACATAACCCAAGATAATTACCTTGGTACCGAGTAATGGTGAACACTTAGATACAAATATAAGTATCCTCCCCATCGGAGTCACTGCTTTTATTTGTAGGGACGAAGAGGAACCAACTATTAATTTTACTTGTCAAAGAGTTAGGTTGACAAGATAGTAAAATTAATGGGTAAAACCTCCTCTTACAAATGTAGAATTCGTATACGTCCACACTATCGTGGCATACGACATTCTCGGTGTTTTAAGGTGTTGGTTGATTTTAAAATTTTATTGTTTGAGGAATCAATAATTTTTTGAAATCTAATGTTTTGATCTATGTGATTCTTAGGTTTTCTTTCAAAATGACTTTCAACCCGCTTGCTGTGATACTGAAAGAAAATAAACTTACTGGACCAAACTATGTTGATTGGAAGAGGAATCGTGACATTATCTTGACTGCTGAGGAATACAAATATGTACTCCTTGAAGAGTGCCCTCCTAAGCCTGCGGATGATTTTGGGAAGAAGGAGAAGGAGAGTTATAAGAAGTGGATTAAGGACGATGAGATGGTGCGGTGTTACATTTTGGCATCTATGTCAAATGTATTGCAACATCAGCATCAAGCCATGCCCACTGCTTATGACATGATGCTCAATCTCAAAGAGCTTTTCGGACACCAGAATCGGGTTGCTAGGCAGGAAGCCATGAGGAACTTGATAACGACCACCATGATCGAGGGAACACCCGTGAGGGATCATGTTCTCAAGATGATGGCTCATTTGAATGAGATGGAAGTCCTCGGAGCTGAGATCGATGAGGAAACCCAGGTCGATATCATTCTCCAATCTCTACCTAGAAGTTTTGAGCAGTTTCGCCTGAACTACAACATGAACAAGAGGTTGTATTCATTGGCGGAGCTTCTGACAGAACTCTAGGCGGCAGAGGGGCTATTTCATCAGAGTGCTCAGGCGCAAGCCATGGTGACCCAAAAGGTTTCTACTTCTAAGCCGAAAGGCAAGAAGAAGAAGAAACAAGCTGGGGCAAAGGCGGTGGGAGGAACTCAGGGTGGAGTGAAGAAGCCGAAAGGCAAGTGCTTCACTTGTAAGCAGAATGGACACTGGAAGAAGGACTGCCCCAACCACAAGCAGAACAAAGGTATATCTTTTGGTCTAGTCGTTGAAACATGTTTTGGGTGTTATCTACCGGCACCTGGTGTGTAGATACAGGAGCCACTGATCATGTCTGCAATACTTTATAGGGGTTCCAGGAAACCAGACGACTAGCTGAGGGGGAGATTACCGTATACTTGGGCGATGCCACGAAGGTGGCGACTGTTGCAGTGGGAGATGTTTATTTATCTTTTGAGAAAAATAAAGTTTTGGTTCTTAAGAATTGCCTTTATGTACCTTTATTTAGAAAGAATTTAATTTTGATTTCTAAATTATTTATGGATGGATATTCTATTTCTTTTAATGACAGAGTTGTTATAAAAAGGAAAAGGGAGATTATTTGTTCAGGTATATTGATAGGAAATTTATATACACTTGAACCAAAAGCTCCCACGATGCAAATAGAAATTAATAACTCATCTTCTAATTCCAATAAGAGAAAAGAACCTTCGAAGATGAACCAAACATATCTTTGGCATCTTAGGCTTGGTCATATTAACCTAAGCAAAATTCAAAGGTTGATAGCTGATGGACCTTTGGGTTCATTAGTGGTGGAAGATTTCCCAACCTGCGAATCTTGCTTGGAGGGTAAAATGACCAAGAGGCCTTTTAAGGCCAAGGGGTATAGAGCTAAAGATGTGTTAGAATTGGTTCATTCTGATTTGTGTGGGCCTATGTCTATCCAGGCTAGAGGTGGTTTTGAGTATTTCGTCTCTTTTATAGATGATTATTCAAGATATGGATACATTTACTTGATGCGCCGCAAGTCTGAATGCTTTGACAAGTTCAAAGAATTCAAGGCTGATGTGGAAAAATGTCAAGGTAAAAGTATCAAGACACTAAGATCTGATCGTGGTGGTGAGTACCTCTTGGGAGAGTTTAGAAATTACTTATCAGAGGCTAGGATTCAATCCCAATTGTCTGCACCTGGCACACCCTAGCAGAATGGTGTAGCAGAGCGAAGGAATAGGACTCTTATGGAGATGGTTAGATCGATGATGAGTTATTCTGAGTTGCCAAATTCGTTCTGGGGATATGCTCTAGATACGGTAGTGTATATTCTGAACTTGGTACCATCTAAATCAGTGCCTTCTACTCCCACAGAATTGTGGACTGGGCGAAAGCCTAGTCTAAGACATTCGGATTTGGGGGAGTCCATCACATGTGCTGAAGGCAGATGCTGGTAAGTTGGAACCTCGTACAGAAGTGTGCATGTTCGTTGGCTATCCTAGAGGAACGAAAGTTGGTATGTTCTATAGTCCTAGAGATCAGAGGGTGATCGTAAGCACGAATGCCAGATTTCTAGAAGAAGACTATGTAATGAACCACAAGCCCATAAGTAAGATTGTTCTGGAGGAATTAAAAGGGGAAGTCACTTCTTCAGTACCACCGGTACAAGAAGATATACCACAAGTCACTGCACCGCATGTCACAGAGGATACACAAGTGATACCTTGTCGTAGTGGGAGGGTTGTTAGACAACCTGATAGATTCATGTTCTTGGGAGAATCTTCTGATTTGGTCCCTGGCGAACATGAACTTGATCCCTGGACATATGACGAGGCAATTCAAGATAAAGATGCGGTATCTTTCCAAAAAGCAATGAATACTGAGATTGAACCTATGGATTCAAATTAGGTCTGGGAGCTAGTAGAACCACCCAATGGTGTAAAAACCATTGGATGCAAGTGGATCTACAAAAGACAGCTTTCCTTAATGGAAGTCTTGAGGAAAACATCTATATGAAGCAAGCAGAGGGATTCATTGCAAAGGGCAAAGAGCATCTTGTGTGTAAGCTTAATCGGTCCATTTATGGATTGAAGCAAGCTTCGAGGTCTTGAAGCATCCGCTTTGATGAGGTAATCCAGTCTTATGGTCTGAATGAGTCTTGTGTATACAAGAGATGTGACGGAAACGTAGTGGAATTACTTGTACTATACGTAGATGACATTTTGCTAATTGGCAACAATATCAAGGTGTTATTGGACGTAAGGGTATGGTTGTCCAAACAGTTTGATATGAAGGACTTGGGAGAAGTGGGACACATCCTTGGGATCAAAGTTATAAGGGATCGCAGGAAAAGGATATTGTGCTTATATCAAGCATCATACATAGACACCATTATGGATCATTTTAGCATGCTGAACTCCAAGAAGGGTTTTCTACCTTTCAGGCATGGAGTTCATTTATCTAAGGAGATGTGTTCTAGAACATCTGAGGAGATAGAGGAGATGAAGGTGGTTCCTTATGCTTTGGCAGTAGGAAGCCTTATGTATGCGATGCTATGTACGAGACCAGATATCTGCTTTGCTGTGGGCATGGTCAGCATATATCAGAGTAATCCAGGACAGGGACATTGGACTGCGGTAAAGCATATATTGAAGTACCTGAGAAGAACTAGGGATTATATGCTAGTTTACCAGGCAGACCAATTACTCCCTCTGGGTTATACAGATTCTGACTTCAAATCAGATAGGGATAACAGTAAGTCTACCTCAGGTTTTGTGTTTACTTTGGGAGGTGGAGCCATTGTATGGAGGAGTGTCAAGCAGAAATATGTGGCGGACTCTACCATGGAAGCTGAGTATGTGGCGGCCTCTGAGGCGGCCAAAGAAGTTGTGTGGCTCAGGAACTTCTTGATGGACTTGGATGTGATTCCTGGTTTTCCCAGAACTATCACAATTTATTGTGATAATAGTGGTGCAGTTGCAAACTAGAAGGAACCATGAGCCCATAAGGCAAGTAAACACATAGAGCGCAAGTACCACCTGATATAAGAAATCGTAAAGAGAGGAGAAGTTGTTGTGGCCAATATTGCATCGGAGGATAACCTGGCACATCCTTTCACTAAGGCCCTTCCGGCGAGAGCTTTTGATAGACATGTGGAGGGAATGGGGATCAGATGTATGGCAGTTTGAGGACAGCATAGTATTTTAGTATAAGTGGGAGATTGTTGGGATGTATACTGAAAAGTTTATCTTTTATATGAACATCTTTATTTTGAAATAAGAATCATATGATCTTTGTTTGCATATTTATGGTTATACATATTGTCTAATACATTACATTATAGATAACATTGTGTGTGGTGTCACACGGGAGATCATATTATCAGCTCCTTGTAAAGTATAAGTAAAGGCTCACAACCGAAATGGCTTTGGACAAACCATTGGTATGGATGTAGTGTGATTTGGTATTGGTTTATCTTGACCATAGAATCATACTAGTGCACTTTGTGTGTATTGAGCAGGACCGACTTAGAGGTGATTCGATTTATTGCTGACTACATAATCGAATCAGACCTCAGATATTATATTGTACATGCTCTTAATCCCGATATAATAATGGGCACATATACTTAGTATTCATATCTTTGATTTACCAATGGGCGAGATTTATAGATTAAATCAATAGGCTCGATAAGTTGGGAAATGATATTATTTATATGGTGTGCCATTGATTATAGGAGGAAACTGTGTCCTCTATATTATGATGATGATGTCCCCTTGAGGAGCTCATAAAGGTTCATCATTTAAACACTGTAGGTGGACTTGGTCCGGCATGATGATAAGGTTGAGTAGTACTACTCATCGAGTTAGATGTGGATTAATTAATTGTCAGTAAATTAATTAATCGACGGACATTCGAGATCTTAAACACGGGGAGATAAATGTACAAATAATATATGGAGCCCATATTATCTTATGGGGGTTGGTGAGGTAGATCAATGATAATCCTTTAGTGGATTGGATTTTCATTAATGGATCGGACTTTATGTGGGCTTGATCCATTGGGTGGCCAAGATCCAACTCCTCCTCATGGTCCTTATTGTAGCCCATTAAAACCTCATGAAGCCTAGATCCAATGGTTGAAAACAAAGGTCTAGATCCAACGTTAGAGATTAAATCTCTAGATCCGACAGTTGAGATTAAATCCCTAGATCCGACGGTTGAGATTAAAGGAGTCTTAAGCCTAACTCTATAAAAGGGTGCTTAAGGGTGGACGGTAAAGAATAAGAAGGGGATTAGGGTTAAGGGGCAGAAAGCTTGGGCGATTAGGTTTTGGCTGAAGGTAGGAAACTTCGCTTCCCACTTCAACTCGGTCGCTTGTTCATGGCGATCCCTTCGACGTCCCCGGATAAAAAAAATTTAAACCTTAGACAAAAGGGTTCACCCAAGCAACCGTTTCATCGTCGTGCTATTCAATTAGAGTAGTCACTTGAACAAATTTGTTGTTCAAGTAACCAACCTCTATTATATGATTAGCCACGGAATAGACGATGTACGGATTGTCGATTTTTGCATTTGTATTCGGGGTCCAAGTTATTTTAGCCACAAAACAGAATATATAACATATATATGATTAAAGAACAAATATAGACATGCTACAAAAGAATATAAACAAACGTTATACCTCTCGATCTTCTATTGTATGTCCTTCCTCCTTTTGGACGTCGTGTGGGTGACGATCTACCAAAAGTCGAAGCTCCTAGATCACCAATCTTCCTTCCTTGCTCGCTCCGAGCAAGAGGAAGAATAAGAAACAAAACACTTCTCCTTCTTTCAACCAACCACCAAGCTCCAAGCTTGGTGATTGCCGCCGGCCAAGAAGAAGAACAAAGAAGTGGACGCCGGCCTAGAGATTCTAGGGAAGACCCTAAGCTTTGTTTCCACTGGTCAAGGAGAAGAGGATGAAGGGGTTTGGACACCAGCAAAGGAGAGGAGAAGCTTGTTTGGGCGCCGGCCAACAACAAGAAGAAGAGAGAAGGAAAATCTTTCCTTAATTGTGGCCGCCTAAGCCCCAAAACCTAATCGCCCAAGCTTTCCGCCCCAAAACCTAATCGCCCAAGCTTTCCTTAATTGTGGCCGCCTAAGCCCCAAAACCTAATCAAGACACACGCTTAGACTTTACGCTGTCAACCATTGGACTTATGCTACCAAGACTCCACTCTTGGACTTTACTCCATCAATATCAACCCTTGGACTTCCCAATTGCCAAGTACCCATGACTTGGACTTTCACCGCCAAGACTACACACTTGGACTTTCCTTGCCAACCCATGTTGGACTTTCCAAATGCCAAGACTCATGCTTGGACTTTCCATGCCAAGTACTCAAGACTTGGACTTTCCATGCCAAGTACCCATGACTTGGACTTTCCCATTGCCAAGACCCATGCTTGGAATTTCCATGTCAAGTGTCCCACTTGGACTTCTCTATCATATGGTCAAACCCATGTCAACCCATTGTCAAACAATGGTCAACTCATCATCAAACATCAAAACACCAACATCTAAATACTACTCGAGTCAAACTCGAGTCTAGTCAATCGTGACCTAGGCCGATTGCACCAACATTTAGTGTTGTGTGCAAATCATATAGGATTTTTGGAGTAGTTTTAGCACACATCTCATTGCATTTCACACTTGTTTCATTAATATTTACATTAGTTTGCACCTATTTTCTATTTTCTAGTTCATAGATCTATGTTTTCTATTTTTACACAAAGGATGGCATTTTGGAGGCAAAATGGTGCTACAAAAGGAGCTCAAGAAGGGCAAGCATGCTCTGGCCATGTTCCCAAGACATGAGCATGGTTTGGACGAGAAGGATAGCATCAAAACAGAGTTCTAGAGGAAGACACGATCATCCGTGTGAAATTAACACGACCGTGCATATTCCCGATGCTAGATTCAAAGTTGATTTCCAGCCTTCCACATAGTCGTGTGGCGTCAGCACGACTTATGCAAATAAGGGTTCGCGAGCAATTAAGGAAAGTCGTGTGCACCCCTATATTAGGCAAGGCATGCATAAACCTAAAGAGGGGGGTCCAATGGCTGGGACAGCAAGAAGGTGCCCTAAGAAGCACCAGAGGCTTGTAACAATGAGGAAGGAAGTGTCTCGAAGACCCAAATCGATGCTCCGACACCTTGAAGAGTCACCAAGGCACACGTTGGATTATACTGAGCGTACTATCTCATTTCTTACAACTATTTGAATTGTAATGATGCATAAAAAGATGTCTTGTGTTTGTTCTTCTTTATTCATAGAGTAGGTACTTCGATTCTAGGATTAAGGAGTAACTTATGTATGTTGGACATGCTAGTTGAAATATTTATTCGATACTTTTGAATATATTTGCAATTTAGGTTGTTTAGATCAATGAAATTTATGTTTTGATTCTATTTCTACTCCATGTGGTCGATACAAGGGTTGAAAGCTTTTGTATCGAAATCTAGGAGAACCAAGGAGGAACCTCAAATCATCCTCCCTCCCATAACGGTATGAAGTAGGTTGTGAAAGAGTAGGATATAAAACATGATCCACCTCTTCATAGGGATTAATAGGACATCCTAGAACCCCAAGAACCTATTCTAGCAGAAGGCCTAAAGTAGGAGACATCAACTCTAGAAAGGTTGAGGGACCCCAGTGACAGGGGGCTCCCAAAGATATCAACCCTCTGAGCTCTAACGATTCGAAAGAGAAACTTAGCTAGGAATAGGTAGTCCTCAGTAGAAGCAAAAGTTCATCGGGATAACACACGATGATCCTCCTGCAAGATCATAACTAGAGATCCTAGGAGAATTAAATTGATAGCTTATTCAACAATGCACAAGTGAAACTGAAATCCTAGAATCCTTTAAGAAACTTTGACCCCCTTTGCTTTCTCCAAGTGACACCGTATTTGAGCCAGGACCGTCATCGACCTCACATCTGACTTGCAAGAGATTTCCTCCAAAAAAACCACATTCACTAAACAAACGTACTCAAATCACAATCTCTATTGGATCAATACATAAATTATTACTTGATGACAACCGTGCACTTGTAGGCATTGAGCGTGAGTGCACACTTCAAATCCTTGGTGATCTTGGTTAGAGATTTAAGGTCATGCTCGCGTGCATCAAGTTTTTAGTTCCATTGTCGGGGACTGTAGATTCAATATCGGATCAAAATTGAATATTTTGGATTGGACCTAGATTAGATTTTCTTTCTAGTTTTACTTTTTTCATTTTTTATAGTTTTAGATTTTTGTTATCTCTATTCAGTTTAGATTTATTTCACTAATCATATTTCATTTCCAATTTAAGTTTGTTTTAATTCAATTTTAATTTTTCTTTATTTGGTTCATTACTTTTAGTTTATTTTATTTCCTTTCAATAAGTCTCATATACACTCCTGATTGCATAGCTTGGTTTATCGTATGCACAGACACATAAGATGGGAAAATTTGTTTTCGATCGACTAGAAATAGACAGGACATATCATCGAAGGAGAGCTGAACAGAGAGATATAGAGGAACATGGTGCTCCTTTGGCAAACATAGGTAAGCATCCTTTACGGGATTATGTAGCTCCTAGTGGTAGAGGATATAGACCTAGTATAGCTGGACCATCAATCATAGAAAATAATTTTGAACTGAAGTCTGCACTCATACACATGGTCAAGCAGAGATAATTCAGAGGAGCTGCAACTGAAGACCCTAATTGACACCTAGAAATGTTCTTAGAAATCTGCTCAACATTGAAATACAATGGAGTACCCACAGATGTGATCTGTTTGAACCTATTCCCATTTTTTACTGTGGGATAAGGCGAAGATGTGGCTGCACTCCCTGCCTTCAGGATGCATCACCACATGAGAGCAGTGTGAGCTACAGTTTATGAATAAGCCCTTTCCACTGAGTAAGACAGCTCACATGCGCCACCTGATCACTAGCTTCCGCTAGAAGGAAGGAGAGTCCCTCTTTGAAGCCTATGATCGCTACAAAGAGCTAATTCATCAATGTCCCCACCACGGTCTCGAGAGGTGGCTGGTGATCCACATATTCTATAATGGGATCACGTACACCAAGAAGGTTTCCATGGATTCTATTCCAGGAGGAGCTTTGATTAACAAGACTATCGAGGAAGCAGAAGAACTGATTGAGAAGGTGGCCCAAAACCACCATCAATGGGCTTTCGAATGTAATCACCCAGCACCTGCAGCTGAAAGATATGTTGTTTACTCCATCAATCATCTAGCAGCAAAGATGGATGCACTGAGCAGATGGTTTGACTCCCTAACCCTTGCTTCCGTATGTGTGATCAATTCCTTTAGTGATGGAGTAACAACATACCAGGAGAACTACTGTGGAAGGCATAGCAGTTCTGAAGAGCAAGTTGAGCATGTCAATGCGGTGGGCGATTATAATCAAAGGCCCAATAATTCATACTGTAGCACATATAATCCTGGATGGATGAACCACCCGAACTTTTCATATAGGAATAATTCAGGAAATTTCCAACAGTCGAAAGGGTACGGATAGCAAGGCAGTGGGTAGTAGCAACCACCTAAATCCATACTTGAATTAATGATGGAAGGCTTTATTGCTACCAAGACAAAGGCTAATACAGAATTCCAGCAGTGACATTAAAGAATCGAAGAGGTACTGAGGGAGTTGAAGGCCTCTGTCGATGGGCTCATGAGCCACACTAAGATATTGGAAATGAAAGTAGCCCAGATAGCCAAGACGGCATCACAACCTATGGACGGTTCTCCCGAAATATCTGAGCCAAGCCCAAGGGAACATTGTAATGTCAGTTACACTTTAGAATGGCAGTAAGACCTAGTAAAGGGTGATGGGGCATACAAGGAATCAGTGGGTCTGAAAAATAAGAATACTAAGGGGTGCACAACCATGATTTCAACTTTAGTAAGCCAAGTAGAAATTGAAGATAATGTTCCACCCAAGCTTGATGACCCTGGTGATTTTGTCATATCCTACATGATCCATGGGGAGAGTTTTGACGAAGCATTATGTGACCTAGGTTCATCTGTTGGCATGATTCCCTATGTGTTTTATAGAGAGATGGGACTAAATGGGATACAATCGACCGACATGGTTCTTTGAATAGCAGATGACACGATTAGGGAACTAGCTGGCATGTTGGAAAATGTACCTGTCATTGTAGAAAATTTCTTAATACCTACGGACTTCATTATTCTAGACACAAGACAAGACCCTCAGACCCCATTCATCCTAGGGAGACCATTTTTGGCAACTTCTGGGGCTCGCATGGATGTGAAGGAACACAGAATCTCCTTGGAAGTGGACGACGAGATCATAGAGTTTAACTTATCAGGGTGTAAGGATTCATTCCCAGTAGGGTATACTTCTTATAGGATAGTGAAGACCCCAGTGGAATATAAACATTCTGACATCGATAAGTGGAAGTTTACGAAACCACCGGAGCCGAGCTAAAGCATAGGAGTATGGTCGTGATAAAGACCTTAAATAAGCATTGCTTGGGAGACAACCCAAGTTTAACTTTATTAGTTTTTACATTCATGCATGCTAGTTTAGGCTTTAGATTTGATCCATTATTGTCATTATGAGTGTTTGGTTGTATATAGAATTTTTCCCTAGGTAGAAGAGAGATTTTTTTTAGAACCCCAAAAGGAAGCACGGGTGACCGTGTGAATTTCACACGGTCGTGACCAACGGGCAGAAGAGCACACAGCAGGGCGTGTGGAAAGTCTCAGACCATGTGACACTCCAAGAGAAATCCAGAGTCACACACGCCTAACCTTGTGAATCTCACATGACCATGCCAATTTATGGACATTTTTTGAGTGCTTAGAACAGAGCCACACACGGCTAGCCATGTGGATTCCACACGATCGTGTCGCATTCCTTTAAAAGGGGCGTAAGTCGTGTGGTTGCCCCAAATTGGTCGTATGACTCAAATCCCTTTCCCTAAGTCTTGCTTTCCCTCATCTTCAACCTCCAAACAACCATCTCCAACCTTCAAGAAGTATTCAAGAGGCAACAATGAAGAGGACAAAGCACACTGCAATAAGGGCTACCTCTTCAAGGCCAAGGTCAAGGGGAAGAAATGCCCAATAAGAACCAGAGGAAGGTAATACTTCTCTAGCCATAATATTTCGAGATGACGCACATAAGAATAGATTTAACATGCTTTCTTCTTGCAAGATAACTGCTACCCGCTATTTAGATGTACCTTTATTAGAAACCCTAGGACTGTTTGGGGATATGCAAAATTTGTTTGCAAAAGTAGGTTGGGAAAAGATTATGGGAGTGAGATGCCTAACTTACCCCAAGGTAGTCCTAGAATTCTTGAGTTCGGTGGATGTGGAGATCTTATCTAGAGTAGGTAGTAGAGAGGAAAAAATCACTTTTAGGCTATTTAACATAGAACATGAGTGGACCCTAAACCAATGGGACCTTTGTTTTGGACTACTTAGTGTTGGAGCGTCGCTGGCCGGCTAGAGGGGGGTGAATAGACTTCAATCGTTGTATGGTGGAATTTACTCGTTCATCGCGTGTCGCTTGTCTACGATTGTCGTTAGCGCAGTGGAAATATGATATACAAATAGAAATACTAACAACAACACAAGAATACACAAATACACATGATATACGTGATTCAGAACTGAATGGTTCCTACTCCACGGGGCGAGCTCAATGAGCTCTAGTTATACGCACGACACTAACTAAACTCCTTCTCTACAACACGTCGGAGTTGGAGAAACCTCGTACAAGCTATTACAACAGTAATACAAAAGTACAAGCAAGAATACAACTATAATACGAAAATACAAGTAAAGAACACTTTACACAAATCGCTTTGAATCACTTGCTTGTTGCTTGCTTTGGATTGGCTTTGAAGGTCTGGAATGCAGTAGCAATTCCCCTCCAAAATCACCCTTAAAGTCTTGGAAAAATCCTCCATCTTGAGCTCTATTTATAACCTGCATCGAGTTGATTCCGCACCCATCAGTCGACTGGTCCTGAAGCCGTTGTCTCACAACGACCAGATCTGTTGGATCGGGAAGCGTCACTAGAGGGGGGGTTAATAGCGAGCGTAAATCTTTTCGTTCATTCGTTCGATACACGAGTAAGCACAGCGGAAAATAAAGAGACATGTTTATTTTTACTTGGTTCACAACCCAGCGGTTGCTTCTCCAAGGCCCTAATGGTCCTAGACCGCGTACGGAGGGCAAAGCACTATAATGTCTCCTCCTCGTTGGAGGTAGGAGATAACGATCACAAAACCGAAAGTACGAGGATGAGGCAACAAGCCTACCTCACCTCGTTACAAAAAAAAACAAAGAATACAATAACACAATATGTTACTTGATGCTGCTACCGACAAAGAAGATCAGAACTTGTTGTCGCGTTGGCGTTATAAGGGTGTTGGAGCATTGACGTTGTAGGAGCACTTGAGAATAAACTTGATGATGTTTGGAGTTGGAATCCTCCCCTTCTTTTATAGAGTTTGGCCTCTGAATATGTCTCCTCATCTTTCGGAACAGATCACGAAGTTGTACCAAATTTTATCGCGAAGTGGCCACATCAAACCTTATCCATTTTGACCTTGCCAAAAGGTTGATTCGTCGCCATCAGTCGACTGATGCATCCCATCAGTCGACTGATGAGCATCAGTCGACTACCCAATGTCCAGCAGTCGACTGCCAACCTAGCCACTGTTAGTAATATATGAGAGATGTCCTAAGGCAATCGCCTTATGTATGAACCATTTATATGATAAATGAAGATTCACTATTTGAGTATACATGTTTTATGTATTTGATTGGATCTTAAACTCATTTACTGAATGTCCACGATACGATTCACAGCATGAGAGAATTTGTGATTGGATCACAACTAGTGAGTATCTCTACATGGTATACATGTTTTATGTATTTGATTGGATCTTAAACTCATTTACTGAATGTCCACGATACGATTCACAGCATGAGAGAATTTGTGATTGGATCACAACTAGTGAGTATCTCTACATGTGTAATTGTGATGTATCGAAATTATCCCTAGTCGATGAATTGATGGATTTGGACACCATCAATTCTGTCGAGACTAGCACGAGGTATACTCCTTGGTGTATCCAAGCAGCTGATTCTCACTGGCTGGAGACATAGTGATGTCCGGAGTTAATCGTGGATGCTAGTTATGGTAACTAGTTCATTGGAGTGACCAGCCGTAAGACTTCATATGGTTCTCTGCATATATAGATATGTCAATGAAGTTCTTACTGTGGCTTAAGTGCGAGGTTCCTTTGACTTGCGGTATTCAAGTCAACTTGATCATGGAGACTTATGCTTTGACATCTTAAGCAAACATCTCTAAGGAGATGTGGACCCGGGATGATTGGGTATAAGTCGAAGTGATCGAAGGTGTTTGAATAGCCTATAAAGGATTCACCACTCCTTGCGAGGAGATGTATACCCATGGCCTCTCGTCGGATTGTTACTAAAGTCTTTGGCCAAAGCATTACATGTTTAGAGTAAGGTACTCTTCGATACATGTGGAGTAATTAGAATCCGTAGGACGAGGAAATAATACTTGGGCTAGGTGTGACGTAGTCAGCCTAGTGGGGACTAACACAATAGACCATGTCCTGAACCAAGTGGGTATAAGATGAGTGAAGGGAATGGGGCACGATTCATTCGAGCTACTGAAGGGTTTCAGAAATAGTTCTGGATCAACCGTTGATCTTTTCGGTTAATTGGGGATCATGATGTACTACTAGGTGCCACTCATGATCGTTCTATAATTAATAGTTAATTATAGACGGCCAACATAAACCGAGAACCTATTTGGTCACACGCACAACGAGTGTAATCCAAAGGATTTAAAACGAGCTTGAGAATGGGATTCTCAGACCGAGAGAAACTATGTTTGGTTGGACCAAACATAAGCGAGCATGAAATTGTTTCAGTCGCAATGGAAGCGTGGATGGGCCGTGTCTTATGAAGACATAATGGATGGACCAAAATGGTTTGGTTCTAATCCAATGGATGAGAATAAACCAAAGGGTTTGGTTTATATTAAACGAATGAACCAAAGGTTGGTTCGGTTCGTTTTAACTTAAAATAAACCATCATGGTTTTGTTTATTTTAACTTATCCTAATGGAGCGGGTTAACGGGCTTTATGGATATGATCCATTAACCATTAAGAGAATTAGTTCTCTATAAAAGAGGGCTTAAGGGATTGTTAAACCATAACTAATCCAAACCCTAGCCCCCTTGAGTTGCCGCCCACCTCCACCTTGGAGTTAATCGGCGCCAACCCTAAAGCTGCCGCCGCCCAGCTTGTGTGCAGCCGTCCAAGTCTTTGCCGGCGTCCAAGCTTCAGCCGGAGAACCTCCGGCGACCCTCCGGCGATCTCCTTTGGGTTCGGTGATAAGGTGAGCTTCCATCTTTCCTTAGCCGGCCTCTATTCCTCCACCAAAAGCTGTCCAGTTTTTCTGGACAGCTTGTTTCTTTGTTGTCGGAGCGCGTCGTTTGGGCGGTTAGTGCTCGACAGCGGCTAACTTACCGAGGATTTGATATCCGGTAATCCTCTGAGTGGGGGCGAAGGATTCATCAAGCGGTTGTGAATACCTCTCCGGAGAAGCGAGTTTTGAGAACTCGTTTTAGGATCCGAATTTGGATTCGGATCGTGATCATCTCTCGATCACGTCGTCTTCAACACGAGGCTAGTAACCCATACGAAGACGAAGCTCGTGACTTAGCGAAGTCATCTCGAGGAGCTCGGCGTGGATACGGATAGAGACGATTCTTACGAGGATCGTTCCGGTTGATGCCGTTCCCGCTACACGTCATACGAAAGGTATAACGTAGATAAATTTCTTTTATTACAAATTTTAATTTACGGTTATGTCTACACTTGTTGTAATATGCATGTGTGTGTTGTGTGTATTGTAATAAATATAGATTTATTATTTTTGTTGCTTCCGCTGTGTTCATGTTTACGAAACATGATCGAACACACACACGCCGCGGTGCCGGAAACCCAACAGTGGTATCAGAGCCCAGGTTGTGTTTCGACATAATCGTAAAAATAGTTTTGCGATAGTCATAATGTATTTCTGGAAATTTTCTAAATTTTGGAAATTTAGAAGTATTTATGGAAATTTTTCAATTTTGGAAAGTCTAGAAGTATTTATGGAAATCTTCCACTTTTGGAAAGTTGGAAGTATTTATGGAAATTGATATTTTCCATAAATATAATATTTGATTAGATTCTGGAAATTTGTTTCCTAATTTAATCATGATTTGATTTGGGAAATCAAATCTTAAAATATTTTATTTCCATAAGTAGTTTTAATGATTTAGGAAATTGGTTTCCTAAATAGATTTTCCTTAATCAAATAATTCCATGAATAAAATATGTGATTAGATTTGGAAATTTGTTTCCTAATTTAATTATTATTTGATTTGGAGAATCAAATCTTAAACATATTTTATTTCCATAAATAGTTATGACATATAAGGAAATTATATACATGACATAATTGTATGCCATGTAATTGCATTAGATGCATAACATTATGTCATGCGTGTCGTGACATGTAGATGTATGCCATGTATGCCATGCCATGTAGATAATAGTTATTTGCATGCAAAGAGGATGAGACATAAAAACCCTTAATCAATATTAAAGCCTACACCTTCCATTAATATGGTTAGAACCAGAGTTCTGTTTCTTGTTTGGGTTGTTGGACTCTCTCCAAGCCCGGCTCGAACCTGAATATGTTCAAACCATGAAATAGTTTAATACTAATATGGTAAGAGTCAGAGGTCAATCGTTAGCTTTGGTTGTTGGACTCTCTCCAAGATGGGCTAATTGGTTGAATGCGCTCTAACCATATTAAAACTATGTCCTGATTAATGGGTTGGCTTTAACTTGGAGCATCGGCTTGTTGGACTCTCTCCAAGGTCGATGTAAAGGGAGGTGAAGTTGGGTGCTATGCATATGATGCATACTTGTTAATGTGTTAACAACCCGATGTATGTGTGAACATTCAATTAGTTGATAGCACATTGTGATAGTTGCATATACGTGATATGCAATCGGTATAGTTGATACCTACCGTCGTAGTTATGAATGGCTTGTTGGACTCTCTCCAAGGTTGTTCATAACTATGATGGATATCAGCCCATTCGGAGATGGACCTACGATCTCCCGAAGTGATTTTGGGGTTTTTGAAATTCGAAAAATGAATGGGATTTATAAATGTATATTGATGCATTTTAAAATCATTTTCTCATATATGCTCGTTTTGTATTTCTAAGATTGATCATGATATCTTTGAATTGCGTTCCATTTTGGATTTGAATAAATTGATTGGGCCGAGCTTCTTGGACTGGCTTAGAAGCTTGAGAATTGTTCTCAAGGTTGAAAAGCTTGCAAATGTCCTCGAAGCGCCTCTTCCCGCCCGTCCTAGTGACGATACAACTCTGGACCAATTGTTGGCCTATCAGAAACATGTGAGTGATTCTGAACAAATGAGTCGCATCATGCTAGCCACGATGGAACCCAAGCTACGAAAGCAGCATGAGCATATGGATGCTCATATCGTAGTCCTTCATCTTTGTGAGTTGGTTGATGAGCAAGTGAGATTCGAAAGGTTCGAAGTCTCAAAGCTCCTCTTCACCTCTGAGATGCTAGGAGGTTCATCTGTGGTACTGCTCAATATGCTGAAGACTGTGGAGTCTTCTGAGAAGCATGAGCAGGGGACGGTGCTGTTAGTTGATTCCTCGAAGAAAGGTTCTAAGAGGAAGTCAAAGGAACAGCAGAAGGGAAAGAAGAGAAGGGCTAAGAAGGTAGAACTAGCACAAAAGGAAACTTGCCATCATTATGGCAAGGAGAGCCATTTGCGAAGAAAGTACAAGATTTATCTTGAGTCCGTGAAGAAGGATAAGGCATCGGATGCCCCATCTTCTTCAGAAATCTTCTTTATTGATTGTCATTCTATTTCCTCAGACACTTGGGTATTCGATACTGGGTGTGGCTCACATATATGTAATGACATACATGGGCTAAGGAATAGAAGAAGACTCGTCAAGGGGAGAGTCAAATTTACGTGTTGGGAATGGACCAACGGTTGCTGCACTCGCCATCGGAACGTATTTGTTGGAACTCCCTGTAGGAATTGTCTTAGAACTGGACAATTGCTTTTATGTTCCTTCGTTGATAAAGAACATCATTTCTATTTCTTGTTTAAATAGAAATGGGTACCATTTGACTTTTAGTAACAATTGTTGTTACATAACTTTGAATGGAGTTCTTTAAGGGACTGGAACTTTAAGCAATGGTATTTATACATTGGACGTATCCAGTGATATTTTCAATATCGAAGCGAGCAACAAGCGTGCTCAAAAGGATAATCAAATAGACTCCTATATGTGGCATTGTCGTCTTGGCCATATAAGCAAGAAACTCATGTCCGAATTACACCGATGTGGAATTCTGGAATCGTTTAAATTGGATTCATACGATACATGCGAATCATGCTTAAAAGGCAAGATGACTAAGTTACCTTTTACGGGAAAAAGGTGAAT
Organism: Wurfbainia villosa; assembly: GCA_025175895.1. Taxonomy (NCBI): domain Eukaryota; kingdom Viridiplantae; phylum Streptophyta; class Magnoliopsida; order Zingiberales; family Zingiberaceae; genus Wurfbainia; species Wurfbainia villosa. Next base: position 41,826,801 of record CM046005.1, read on the forward strand.
GAGTGGGAGAGTTGCTAGGCCTAATACATAGTGATGTATATGGACCTATGTCAACTCAAGCTTTAGGAGCCTATAGCTACTTCATTACCTTCACCGATGATCACTCACGGTTTGGGTATGTGTTCTTGAAGAAACACAAGTCTGAAGCCTTTGAAAGGTTCAAAGAATTCAGAAATAAAGTAGAGAAACAACATGACAAAAGTATTAAAATACTTCGATCGGATCGAGGTAGTGAATACTTAAGTCAAGAGTTTCTTGATTATCTAAGAGACAATGGCATATTGTCTCAATGGACTCCGCCCTATACACCACAGCATAATGGTGTATCTGAGAGGCGTAACCGGACCTTGTTGGACATGGTCAGGTCAATGATGAATCATGCAACTCTTCCCAAGTCCTTTTGGGGCTATGCACTTCAGACAACTGTTTACTTGTTAAACAGAATGCCTACCAAGGTAGTCTCAACTACTCCATATGAGATATGGAATAGTAAGAAACCTCATGTATCTTACTTGAAGATATGGGGTTGTCCTGCTTATGTGAAGCGGACTGTATCAGACAAATTGGATGCTAAGTCTGATAAATGTCTATTTATTCGATACCCTAAGGAAACAAGGGGTTACCAATTCTATCATCCTCTGGAACAAAAGGTGTTTGTTTCAAGGCATGCTGTGTTTCTAGAGAAAGAGTTTCTCTTGCAAGAAAACAGTGGGAGTGTCGTCGAGCTTGAGGAGGCTCGAGAGACTCAAATAGACATTAATGAGATACCTGGTGAAGCACAACAGCCGACAACTCATAGTGATGAGCAATCGGCTGGACCTATTGTAACACCACATCTTCGTAGATCTGGTAGAACACGCAATATTCCTGAGAGATATGGATTTCTCGTAAGCGAATCGAACGATGTGTTACTCATTGATGATGAGGAGCCTACCAGTTATGAAGAAGTGCTGACAAGTTCAGAAAGGGATAAGTGGCTTGGTGCCATGAAGTCGGAAATGGATTCCATGTATGAAAACCAAGTTTGGAACTTGGTTGACCCACCTGAAGGGATAAAGCCTATAGGGTGCAAGTGGGTTTTCAAGAAGAAAACCGACATGGATTGTAATGTGATTACCTATAAGGCTAGATTGGTGGCGAAAGGATATCGCCAAAAACAAGGTGTTGATTATGACGAAACCTATTCGCCTGTAGCTATGTTTAAATCCATTCGGATGCTCCTGGCCATAGCGGCTCATTATGATTATGAGATATGGCAGATGGATGTGAAAACAGCTTTCCTTAATGGAAACACCTTAGGGGCGTGTATATGATACGACTGAGGGTTTCACATCGGTTGATAAAACCAAGGTATGCAAATTGCGACGGTCCATTTATGGATTGAAGCAAGCATCCAGGAGCTGGAATATCCGTTTTGATGAGACAATCAAAAAGTTTGATTTCTCACAAAATCTAGACAAACCTTGTGTGTACAAGAAGGTTAGTGGGAGTGCAGTCGTATTCCTAGTATTGTATGTCGATGACATACTACTTATAGGAAACGATGTTTCAATCTTACAGTCAGTGAAGGTTTGGTTATCCAAGACATTCTCCATGAAAGACTTGGGAGAAGCAACCTACATCCTCGGGATTAAGATCTATAGAGATAGATCGAAACGGTTGCTTGGTCTTTCGCAGTCTACATATATAGACCGAGTGCTAAAGAGGTTTAGCATGTCGGAATCCAAGAAAAGTTTCCTACCCATCAGGCATGGGGTACACCTTTCGAAGTCTATGTGTCCGCGCACAGAAGACGAGAGGATTTGCATGAGTAAGATTCCCTATGCATCCGCAATAGAATCTATCATGTATGCTATGTTATGTACGAGGCCCGATGTATCGTATGCTCTGAGTGTCACGAGCAGATACCAGTTCGATCCAGGAATGGATCATTGGACGGCTGTTAAGACGATCCTTAAGTACTTGAGAAGAACTAAGGATGTGTTCCTAATATATGGAGAAGGGGACATGGTGATACGCGGGTATACGGATGCCAGCTTCCAGACAGACAAGGATGATTCCAGGTCTCAGTCTGGATACGTGTTCACCTTGAATGGGGGCGCAGTGAGTTGGAAAAGTTCCAAACAAGAGACTGTAGCGGATTCTACCACTGAGGCAGAATACATTGCAGCTTCGAAAGCAGCAAAAAAAGCGGTTTGGATCAAAAAGTTTGTTCATGAACTTGGTGTGATTCCGGCCATTGTTGAAGCAATACCGGTCTACTGCGACAACAATGGAGCAATTGCACAGGAGAAAGAGCCAAGGTCTCATCAGCGATCCAAACATGTGCTTCGCCGCTATCATCTTATCAGAGAGATCATCAGTAGGAACGAAATACAAATCGAGAAAATTCCCACTAAAAGGAACTTAGCGGATCCCTTGACTAAGGCACTACCTCAAAATAAGTTTGAGGGTCATGTTCGAGCTTATGGTATTGGATACCGTAGCGATTGGCATTAGGCCAAGTGGGAGTCTGTTAGTAATATATGAGAGATGTCCTAAAGCAATCGCCTTATGTATGAACCATTTATATGATAAATGAAGATTCACTATTTGAGTATACATATTTTATGTATTTGATTGGATCTTAAACTCATTTACTGAATGTCCACGATACGATTCACAGCATGAGAGAATTTGTGATTGGATCACAACTAGTGAGTATCTCTACATGTGTAATTGTGATGTATCGGAATTATCCCTAGTCGATGAATTGATGGATTTGGACACCATCAATTTGCCGAGACTAGCACGAGGTATACTCCTTGGTGTATCCAAGCAGCTGATTCTCACTGGCTGGAGACATAGTGATGTCCGGAGTTAATCGTGGATGCTAGTTATGGTAACTAGTTCATTGGAGTGACCAGCCGTAAGACTTCATATGGTTCTCTGCATATATAGATATGTCAATGAAGTTCTGTGGCTTAAGTGCGAGGTTCTTTGACTTGCGGTATTCAAGTCATCTTGATCATGGAGACTTATGCTTTGACATCTTAAGCAAACATCTCTAAGGAGATGTGGACCGGGATGATTGGGTATAAGTCGAGTGATCGAAGGTGTTTGAATAGCCTATAAAGGATTCACCACTCCTTGCGAGGAGATGTATACCCATGGCCTCTCGTCGGATTGTTACTAAAGTCTTTGGCCAAAGCATTACATGTTTAGAGTAAGGTACTCTTCGATACATGTGGAGTAACTAGAATCCGTAGGACGAGGAAATAATACTTGGGCTAGGTGTGACGTAGTCAGCCTAGTGGGGACTAACACAATAGACCATGTCCTGAACCAAGTGGGTATAAGATGAGTGAAGGGAAGGGGCACGATTCATTCGAGCTACTGAAGGGTTTCAGAAATAGTTCTGGATTAACCGTTGATCTTTTCGGTTAATTGGGGATCATGATGTACTACTAGGTGCCACTCATGATCGTTCTATAATTAATGGTTAATTATAGACGGCCAACATAAACCGAGAACCTATTTGGTCACACGCACAACGAGTGTAATCCAAAGGATTTAAAACGAGCTTGAGAATGGGATTCTCAGACCGAGAGAAACTATGTTTGGTTGGACCAAACATAAAGCTAGCATGAAATTGTTTCAGTCGCAATGGAAGCATGGATGGGCCGTGTCTTATGAAGACATAATGGATGGACCAAAATGGTTTGGTTCTAATCCAATGGATGAGAATAAACCAAAGGGTTTGGTTTATATTAAACGAATGAACCAAAGGTTGGTTCGGTTCGTTTTAACTTAAAATAAATCATCATGGTTTTGTTTATTTTAACTTATCCTAATGGAGCGGGTTAACGGGCTTTATGGATATGATCCATTAACCATTAAGAGAATTAGTTCTCTATAAAAGAGGGCTTAAGGGATTGTTAAACCATAACTAATCCAAACCCTAGCCCCCTTGAGTTGCCGCCCACCTCCACCTTGGAGTTAATCGGCGCCAACCCTAAAGCTGCCGCCGCCCAGCTTGTGTGCAGCCATCCAAGTCTTTGCCGGCGTCCAAGCTTCAGCCGGAGAACCTCCGGCGACCCTCCGGCGATCTCCTTTGGGTTCGGTGATAAGGTGAGCTTCCATCTTTCCTTAGCCGGCCTCTATTCCTCCACCAAAAGCTGTCCAGTTTTTCTGGACAGCTTGTTTCTTTGATCGGGCGTCGTTTGGGCGATGGTTAGTGCTCGACAGCAGCTAACTACGAATTTGATCTCCGGTAATCCTCTGAGTGGGGGGCGAAGGATTCGTCAAGCGGTTGTGAATACCTCTCGGAGAAGCGAGTTTTGAGAACTTCGTTTTAGGATCCGAATTTGGATTCGGATCGTGATCATCTCTCGATCACGTCGTCTTCAACACGAGGCTAGTAACCCGTACGAAGACGAAGCTCGTGACTTAGCGAAGTCATCCCGAGGAGCTCGGCGTGGATACGGATAGAGATGATTCTTACGAGGATCGTTCCGGTTGATGCCGTTCCCGCTACACGTCATACGAAAGGTATAACGTAGATAAATTTCTTTTATTGCAAATTTTAATTTATGGTTATGTCTACACTTGTTGTAATATGCATGTGTGTGTTGTGTGTGTTGTAATAAATATAGATTTATTATTTTTGTTGCTTCCGCTGTGTTCATGTTTACGAAACATGATCGAACACACACACGCCGCGGTGCCGGAAACCCAACAGCCACTTCCCTACAGTAAGAGGTTAGTACAGAAAATGGTAAATGTGACGGTTTCTAATCGTCCGATCTCGACCTAGACCTTCCACAGGAAATCTTAGTCAGATTGCTGCCTACGGTCTTCCCCGTACAGAGGACACGACCTTACCATCTCTCACTCACGCGAGCTTACCTCGATACTTACCTTGTAGCTCTCGCTTCCAGCCTTCCACTCGATTCCTTCGGCACCCTCCGAAGTCACTCGAGTGTCAGCCGACCACCGCGGCTTCCTCCGGGTGTCACTAGCCTTCAGCTCCAGCTTTAGTACTTTTCTGCACACTCGATTTAGCTCGTGAGATAACGATGTAAACTTAACTTTATGTTTTTGTCATAATCAAAACACTGGTTCGATTATCTAGTGCCCCTGCACCAACAAGATCCACGTTTGTCAAGTTCCAACGGATCACCCATCAGTCGACTGATGATACCCATCAGTCGACTGGTAACACCATCAATCGAGTGCTTGGCGCGACCACTTGACTAGAAACCATTTTGTGCTCAAAATCACCCCGATCAGTCGACTGATCCCATCATTAGTCGACTGATGGCGTCGACAGTCGACTGCACTCCCTCGGCAGTCGACTAATGGACCAGAACTTGGTCAGTCGAATACCAGTCAAACCCTAGTCGACTTGGAGCAGTCGACTGGCACCTATGCCAGTCGACTGATATTAGGTAAAACCTCAAACACTAAGTTGTTTGAGCATCCGACACTCAGTCTTAGTTACTTGGCCAAGTCCACCTAATCCCTCATGGAGTTCCCCACCGAAGCTCTCTTCCCTCGGCCTACATCCCTCGGATGCGCCAAGCTCACGGCTTTGCAACGTCATCCTTCACGTCTCTTGCCCTCAAAGTATGCTTCCCTTGGTCCTCACTCCATTCGCTCCCCATCCGGTGGTCCCTCAGATGCACCAAGTGCACAACTTCGCAATGTCATCCTTCACCGGCTCAAGGACCCCAAGCCTAGTGAACTTGTCAAGTCCTCAAGACTTCCCAAATGCACCAAGCGCACGGCTTCACAATGTATTTCTCACCAAGCACCAAGTGCACGGCTTCACAATGCTTTGGACTTTCCCACACCAAGCCCCATGCTTAGATTTTCCATGCCAACTCCATGTTGGACTTTCCTATGACAATCTCATGTCATAAGTTTTGTCTATCATCAAAATACTGCTCGAGTCAAACTCGAGTCAACCCAGGCCGATTGCACCAACAATCTCTCCCTTTTTGATGATTGACAAAACTATCCCTCAAGTCTACCAATTATCCCTAATTGGCAATTCTCACATCCCAATGAGAATTCCAAACCCAATTGGTAACTTTGTAACTTCTCCCCCTTTTTAACTTACATCAAAAAGGTCCTCCCCAAGGGTATGAATGTCTCATATCCCAATGAGATCTTACAATCTCTCCCTTAGAGGAACACACGCCTACAATCTTTCTAGTGATAAGTCCCATATCACTTAAAGAGAGGCATCCCAATTTTTCTCCCATGAGGAAAAGTACACATCCATCTTCCCATGATGGATACCTCCCCCTAGAGGGTTGTTCCCCCTTGACCTTTGCACCAACAATGTCCTTGGAGAATCCCTAAGACAATAGGAACATTTAAACAATCAAAATTAAGGCAAAGTTCAACAATGAACTCTCATCCACCTTAAAATTGATACTCGCCCTAAATACCTCTCCTAATCCATATCCAATGGATTTCCACCCTTTCTAATGATCTCCCAAGCATGTCCTAGGGTTAGGAGTGGTTAGGGGACCAAAACATAGCTGAATGTGGGCCTAACAACCAAGGTTTACCCGAAATCAGCATGGCAGTCGACTCTGATAGAAATCAGTCGACTGATAACTGTAAATGTGGAAATCAAGTTTTCAGAACCTAAGTTTCGAAATTCATAAGTAAATATACATACATTGAAAAATCATGAAATTTTGTACGTACATTACTTATCACAAACATTATGGGTGAAAATAAAATTATTTTACCCACAAAATAGTGAGATTGACACAAAGTTCAAAAGTTGAGAAAAGCTTCAATATTGAGCCCTCTTTGTATCATCCCATTCAATGGTGATAGCTATCAAAAGATAGACTCCACCAAGGTTTTTCAAAATGTTTTTGAAATGTTTTTAAAATATTTAATTCCTTTTTCCTTAACATCTCACTTGTATCTAAATGTGTAAAACACATACAAGTCAAATATTAGCAAGATGTGGGGTCTTTGTGATTTAGGGTTTCATGCATATTTCTAGGCAATATTATTTGATTTCCTTATGCATGGGACTTCAAATCATATCTTAGTCCTTAATTTCAATTTATTTATGCATGAATGATGATTATGGCATAATAATACAAGAATAAAGCATGTGTCATATAATCATGATGTCATGGCATGTGAATGAAATATAAGTATACATGACATATAAAAATAACCCTAAAAATGATCATGACATTTTATATGATAAAAATAAATATGATGTCATGTCATGGCAAGGCAAACAAAGTATGACAATTATAAAATAATAAGGTATAAAATACCTAAGTGTTAAATTCAAATTGTCATTTCTAAGATTAAACCTATTTTTGCCTTAATGTCATTATCCCCCTAGTGTGCCAAAAACCCAAAATGGCACACCAATAATTCTAAGACCTAATTGTGTCAATTTAATCATTTTTCATCTTCTCAAACCACATTGGCACATCCTAATGTGTCAACTCACCATGGCTAGGTTAACCACCCATCCACTTAGGGTTGACACACCATAACCCATCTAGCGTGAATCGATCACGCTCCTAGGAACCCAATATCTATTGGAGCTCCTTGAGTTAACAAGGTATTCATTAGGGATAACTTCCCTAGATACCTTTCTAATGACCCTTTTAGGTTTTGACACATTAGTCATTTGGGTCTTTCTTAGGTCAACTCTAGAGGTGACTCCTCCTTTGACCTTCTTAGTGGCTTTCTTGGTTTTTCTTAAGTCCTTAGCCACTAAACACACACCATGGATAGTCTTAGGGATAACTTCCCTATTAGCATTGGTTTTCTTAGACCTAGAAATTGTTTCATAATTAAATGGGACATTATAGTAGGACATAGGTTTGTGACCCAAACCTTTCTTGCCCTTGGACATTTCTTGTTTCCTAGGCCTTGAATTTTGATCCTTAGACCCCTTAAATGAATTTGTAATAATTGCTAGGGTCTTCTCCAATTTTTCAAGCCTTGACCTCAAGGCTTGGTTCTCTAGTTCTAATTTTCCTAATTTTGATTTTTCATTTATCTTTTGGGAAGACCTCTTCTTCTTAGGCATGTACCTAGACTTTTTGGGATTAATACCCAACTTTTCTTCTATTCTCCTAATTGATTCCCTAGGTAAAATAGTTCTAGGGTTATTGGTCCTAGGTTTATCCTTAGATAAATTAACATGATTAGCACCTAAACAATAAACCTTATTATTTCTACTAGAATGCTTTTCATTAATAATTGCAAGAGAACTAAAATAATTCCTAGCATGCTTGTTAACCCTAGAAATATTAATTAAATTTAACTTAGGGTTAGCTTTAGAAGCTCCCCCTACATGAGATACACCTTCTTGCCTTTTCTTCCTCCCCCTAGGGCATTGGCTTCGGTAGTGTCCCCGTTGGTTGCATTTGAAGCACACAATGTGCTCTTTGCTCTTAATTGTGGGGACTCCGGCATTTTTGACTTTTGGTGCCGGTTGAACCTTCTTCACCTTCTGAGGACACTTACTTTTATAGTGCCCTTGTTCCCTACACTCAAAGCATGTTATATGATTTTTATTTATAATAACAACACTTGAGTTACCTAGTGAATTTTCGCTTCTCCCGGATGTTGAAGCTTGTTCTTGAACTTGTTCTGGGATAGAAGGCCTCTCCTCCCCCCTCAATGCTAGAGGTGGAGGTCTCCACCAAATCATCAACATCTTCGAATGTGGTAGACAATTCTTCAACATCCTCGGATCTGGATGTTGATGGGCATTCTTCCTCTTCATGGACCAATGTGGGCTCTTCATGAAATCTTATCACCTTGTCCCATAGGTCCTTAGCATCCCTAAAATTACCTAGCCTAGACCAAATGTTGTTAGGAATTAAATCACAAAGTAATTCGATTACCTTGAGATTTGTTTTGAAGTCCTTGATTTGGTCTTGGGTCCACCTTGACTTCTCAATATGCCTATTGCTTTCATCCCTAGGCAATTTGAAACCATTTTTTAAGATTAGCATGAAATCAAAATTGGTTTCGAGATATACCTCCATTTTTCTTCTCCACCATCGAAAGTCCCCTTTGAATTTTGGTGGTTGGAGGTTGTAGTCGGCCATCTTGTCGTGCTTGTGTTGGCGGTTAGTCCTTCACAAGCTCCTAGCTTTGATACCACTTGTTGGAGCGTCGGTGGCCAGCTAGAGGGGGTGAATATCCCTCAATCGTCGTACGGTGGTATTTATTCATTCGTCGCGTGTCGTTTGTCTACGATTGTCGTTAGCGCAGTGGAAATATGATATACAAATAGAAATACTAACAACAACACAAGCATATACAAATACACACGATATACATGGTTCGGAACCGAATGGTTCCTACTCCACAGGGTGAGCTCAACGAGCTCTAGTTATGCGCACGACACTAACTAAACTCCTTCTCGACAACACGTCGGAGGTGGAGAAACCTCGTACAAGCTATTACAACAGCAATACAAAAGTACAAGCAAGAATACAACTACAATACGAAAATACAAGTAAAGAACACTTTGCACAAATCACTTTGAATGACTTGCTAGTTGCTTGCTTTGGATTGGCTTTGAAGGTCTGGAATGCAGCAGCAATTCCCCTCCAAAATCACCTTTAAAGTCTTGGCGAAATCCTCCATCTCGAGCTCCATTTATAACCTACATCGAGTTGATTTCGCGCCCATCAGTTGACTGATCTTAACCATCAGTCGATTGGTCCTGTAGCCGTTGTCTCACAATGGCCAGATCCACATTTGTCAAGTTCCAACGGATCACCCATCAGTCGACTGATGATACCCTTCAGTCGACTAGTAACACCATCAGTCGAGTGCTCGGTGCGACCACTCAACTAGACACCATTCTGTGCCCGAAATCGCCCCGATCAGTCGACTGATCCCATCATCAGTCGACTGATGGCGTCGACAGTCAACTACCCTCCCTCGATAGTCGACTGTTGGACCAAAACTTGGTCAGTCAAACATCAGTCGAACCCTAGTCAACTTGGATCAGTCGACTGGCACCTATGCCAGTCAACTGATGTCGGGTAAAACCTCAAACACCAAGTTGTTTGAGCATCCGACACTCAGTCTTAGCCACTTGGCCAAGTCCACCTCATCCCTCATGGAGTTCCCCACCAAAGCTCTCTTCCCTTGGCCTACATCCCTCGGATGCGCCAAGCGCATGACTTCACAACGTCATTCTTCGCATCTCTTGCCCTCGAAGTATGCTTCCCTTGGTCCTCACTCCATTTGCTCCCTGTCCGGTGGTCCCTTGGATGTACCAAGTGCACGACTTCGCAATGTCATCCTTCACTGACTCAAGGACCCCGAGCCTAGTGAACTTGCCAAGTCCTCAAGACTTCCCAAATGCACTTAGCGCACGGCTTCGCAATGCATTTCTCACCAAGAACCAAGCGCACAACTTCACAATGCTTTGGACTTTCCCACACCAAGCCCCATGCTTGGATTTTCCATGCCAACTCCATGTTGTACTTTCTTATGATAATCCCATGTCATAAGTTTTGTTTATCATCAAAATAATGTTCGAGTCAAACTCGAGTCAACCCGGGCCGATTGCACCAACACTTAGTGGGGGAGAAAGGAGAACCAGCAAGATTATTTTGGTTCGATTTGGCAGGGGAAAATGCATATGACCCATCAAGAGCCAAAGCCTCCCGAATCCAAAACCCTATTTTTAGATATATTCATCGGGTCATGGTAAGTACTATTTTTGGTAGAGGAGAGAGTGATGGAGTCATGAGGTTGAGTGAACTTCTTTACCTATGGGACATGTGTAAAGAGAGAAATACTATTGATGTAGGGTCTTATTTCATTAGGTATCTAGGTAAGGTAGGTAAATCACCGAAGGGGGACATTATCTTAGGAGGGTTATTGACCCACATATGTGATACGATGGGATACAATTGCGAGAGATTGGATAGAGTAGAGGGGAGCCTTAGCTTAGACCTAGGGGTGTGCATGGCCATGAAGATGAAAGTGATTTTTGTTTTGTAAGGAAGAACTTGCCACCCCTTAGTCTCCCCGATACTGATCGCACCACCATCGCCAACCATGCTAATTGCCGATTGGATAGGGCAATGGAGTCCCCACCACATGAGGGACCCTCTACCCATGCACCCCCTTCACCATCTTCACATCACTCACCCTCGGGTCCACCTATGTATAGGAACCCTCAGAGCCCATGCCCTGATCCTGCACCGCATTCTTTTCATTCTTTTGAATAGGATACAAGATCATCTTCTTATGACTTCTCAAAGTTCTGATCACTCCTCAATGACATCTTCACGGTGCAGTAGACACAGGGGCAGCAATGGGAGGAGCACAACACCAATATACAGATAGAGTTTCAAGGCCTACGAGACCATTTCCAGCAAGCCGAGGAGTTCTTCTAGATTACTTGTATTTGTTTGCTCATGCATATAGTATTTAGGTTCCTTTCAGCACATAGTTGTTGGTTACTTTAAGATGCCTCAGTGATGTTTTAAAAAATCTCTACGATATGTTTCCATGCCAGAGATAGTTTAACTTCCTTTATCCCTTGGTACTTTATTTTTAGATGCTTTGATGGATGTTCTAGAGTTTCACTTGTTAGTTTTTATCCTCACCTACACTCATCGAATATTTTAAAAGGAAAAATCTAGTACATAAGTAGTTATGATTCATCTCGATAGTCTAGTACTTTGGAATCCATAAGTGACTCTAAAATTAGCATTTTAGTTACTAGAGATGCTCAGATTATGTAATCCCATTCGAAAAAAAATCAAAATGCTAGTGAGGATAATGAAAAAAAGAGAAATAAAACAAAAAATTATAGAAAAAAAAGACAGAAAAGAATGAGAGTAAAAAAAATAGTTATCGTGGCTGGAAACGATTAGGTGCCCCTTTGAGACAAGTTAGGTTATTGGGGAAACACTTACCAATTTCTCTCAATACGGAGCATGCCTTTGAGACTTTATGCTAATTCTAGGGAATGACCCTCGCTTAGGGCAGGTAAATGCCTAAAAGTTGGAGACCTTAGGAAAGCTATTGGAAGACGACTTAACTGAGCATGGCATGTGTATCCCTTAGGAAATTCTCTCGAAACATGCAACAAAAGCTAATTTAGTGAAATTTTAGAACATATCTATTTGCTTTGATTGAAAGAGTACTACTTGATAATTTTAGTTAACATGCTAAGTGTGGGAACAATACTTTTCGAAATCTATGGCACTGAGGTTTGCTTGAAAACAAGTAAAGATCTAAGTCTGGGGGATTTTGATGCGTGCAAATCATATAGGGTTTTTAGAGTAGTTTTAGCACACATCTCATTGCATTTCATACTTGTTTCATGCATATTTCCTTTAGTTTGCACCTATTTTCTATTTTCTATTTTCTAGTTCGGAGATCTGCATTTTCTATTTTTACACGTAGGACAACATTTTGGAAGAAAAATGGCACTACAAAAGGAGCTCAAGAAGGGCAAGCGTGCTCTAGCCATGTTCTCAAGACACGGGCACGCTTTGGACGAGAAGGATAGCATCAAAATAGAGTTCTAGAGGAAGACATAGGTGATCGTGTGAAATTTACACCAGCGTGCCTATTCTCGACGCCAGATTCAGAGTTGATTTCCAGCCTTCAACGCGGTTGTGTGGCATCAGCACGACTCATGCAAATCAGGGTTTATGGGAAATTAAGAAAAGTCGGGGTGCACCCCTATATAAGGAAAGGCCCGTATAAACCTAAAGAGGGGGGGGGGGGGGGGGTCGATGGCTGGGACAACAAGAAGGTGCCCTGAGAAGCATCGCAGGCTTGCAACGGGGAGGAAGGAACCAACTCGAAGACCCAAATCGACGCTCTAACACCTTGAAGAGCGACCAAGGCAGACATTGGATCCAACTGAGCGTACTATCTTGTTTCTTAACTATTGGGATTTTAATGACACATAATAAGATGTCTTGTGTTTGTTCTTCTTTATTCATGGAGTAGGTACTTCGATTCTAGGATTAGGGAGTAGCTTGTGTATGTTAGACATGCTAGTTCAAATTTTTATTCGATGTTTTTGAATATTTGGAATTTAGGATGTTTAGATCAATGAAAGTTATGTTCTGATTCTATTATTCTGCACGTGGTCGATACAAGGATGGAAAGCCTTTGTATCGAAATCTAGGAAACCAAGGAGGAACCTTACAGTCATCCTCCCTCCCATAACCGTAGGAAGTAGGTCGTGAAAGATTAGGATATGAAATATGATCCACCTCTTCATAAGGATTAATAGGACATCCTAGAACCCCAAGAATCTATTCTAACAGAAGGCCCAAAGTAGGAGACATCAACTCTAGAAGGTTGAGGGACCCCAATGACAAGAGGCTCCCAAAGATATCAATCCCCTGAGCTCTAATGATTTGAAAGGAAAAAATGGCTATGAATAGGTAGTTCTCGGTAAAAGCAAAAGTGTAGAAGAAATGTTGACCACTAGAGGGGGGTGAATTCGTGCTCGTTGCAAGATGGAAATCATTCGCGTTCGTCTACAAATCTCGTTAGCGCGCAACGGAAATAGAAATAAAGCAATAGCGAAATAGACAAACACGTAAACATAACTATTTAACGTGGTTCGAAACCGAATGGTTCCTACTCCACAGATCGAGCACTAAAGAGCTCTAGCGATGCTAATCACACACCACTATGTAATAACTCCTTCTCAACACAAGTTGGAGGCGGAGAAACCTCTTACAATTGTTTACAACAGTAAACTAAATACAACAAGCAAATACAATATGAAATACAACAAGAGATGCAAAGAAAACTTTACACAAAACTCTTTTGAATGCTTGCTTGCTAGGTTGATCGAGTAGCACTTGAAGACCCTGAATTGCAACAGCAACTCGCCCCAAAACACCTCAAAGAACCTTGTTGATTTCCTCCTCCACGAGCTTCATTTAAAGCTTCTACCTGGGCTGGAAATAGCCGATCAGTCAACTCCTCGGGAGCATGAGTCTACTGATGGCACTGTTGTCGTCAGACAACGGCTAGATCCACGCTGGAAAAATCCAACGGATCCATCATCAATCGACTGATCATACCCATCAGTCGACTGATGGAGCCTTCACTCGACTGCTTCCCCCACAGTCGAGTCTAGACTCCGTTCTATGCCCAATTTATCGAGCACCAGTCGACTGATCACACGATCAGTCCACTGCTCGAGCCAACAGTCGACTGCCCACCTCTAACAGTCGACTGCTGGGACACATCCCGCAGTCAAACCCTAGTTGACTCACTCCAGTCAACTGCCACATGACACCAGTCGATTGGCACACCTCAAACATGAGGTTTTAACCCAAGTATGGTTCCCCCATACTTGCTAGACCACCCTTAGCCTAGACCTAAGCCTTCTAGCCACCTCTGTCAGCCTCACGCCTCTCGGATCCCTCAAAGTCATCCATGACTTGTTCATCCATTGCGCTAGCTTTCAGGTGCTTCCATCGGCTATGTCATGCTAATGGTGTCTACACCGCTAAGGCACATTGGACTTACACTGCCAAGACTTCGCTTGGACTTTACGCCGCTAACCATTGGACTTATGCTGCCAAGACTCTCGCTTGGACTTTATGCCGCCAACCATTGGACTTATGCTGCCAAGACTCTCGTTTGGACTTTACGCCACCAATATCAATCCCCTTGGACTTTCACAAATGCCAAGACTCAAGCTTGGACTTTCCCTCGCCAACCCATGTTGGACTTTCCATGCCAAGACCCATGATTGGACTTTCCATGCCAACTACTCAAGACTTGGACTTTCCGTTGCCAACCCATGTTGGACTTTCCATGCCAAGACCCATGCTTGGACTTTCTATGCTAATTACTCAATACTTGGACTTTCCATGACATGGTTAACTCCAGTCGACCATCAAAATCCCCCTCGAGTCAAACTCAAGTCAGTTAATCATAACCCGGGTCGAATGTATCAACAATCTCCCCAAAACATTATTAGACATCAATGTGAAACATCAATGTCAACTCTCTATGTCAAACATCAAAATATCACTCGAGTCAAACTCGAGTCTGGTCAATCGTGACCTGGGCCGATTGCACCAACAATCTCCCCCTTTTTGATGTTTGATAAAAATACATACCTTTGAGTTAGAACACTAACTCAAATTCCATTACCAATTTCCCAAATTGGTAATCTTACCTTTCTCCCCCTTTATGACATACATCAAAAAGTTTCACCCATAGAGGTCAATGTCTCATATCCAATGAGATCTTACAATCTCCCCCTTGGTCCAAAAATACCTAGGATGCCTACCATCTTCCTAGTGATAAGTCCCATATCACTCAAGAGAGGCAATCCTATACACTCTCCCAATTTCCAAATTGGGTATCTCGAAATTCCATTTTCCCCTTCATGAGGAAAAAAATACCATCCATCATCCCTTGATGGATACCTCCCCCTAAAGACTTTCTCCCCCTTGACCATTGTACCAACAATGTCCTTGGGAAGTCCCTAAGCCAATATGAACTCTAAACCATCAAAAATAAGGTCTAAAGTTAAACATTGAACTTTTCCTCTCCTTAAAATTGATACAAAGCCTAAACAACTCCCCTAATCCATATCTAATGGATTTTCACCCTTTCTAATGCTTCCCAAAGCATATCCTAGGGTTAGGAGTGGTTTGAAGGTAGGAAACTTCGCTTCCCACTTCAACTAGGTTGCTTGTTCATGGTGATCCCGTCGTTGTCCCCGGATTAAAAATTTAATCCATGACAATTAGGGATTACCCAAGCTACCATTTCATCGTCATATTATTCGATTAGAGTGGTCACTTGAACAAACTTGTTGTTAAAGCAACCAACCTCTATTCTACGATTAGCCACGGAATAGATGATGTACAGATCGCCGGTTTTTGTGTTTGTATTCATGGTCCAAGTTAATTTAACCACTAAACAAAACATACAACATGCATATAATTGAAAAAAAATTATAGACATATTACAAAAGAATATAAACAAGCATTATACCTCTCAATATTCTATTGTATGTCCTTCCTCCATTTGGACATCGTGTGGGCGATGATCTTCCAAAAGTCGAAGCCTCCTAGATCACCAATCTTCCTTTCTTTGTTCACTCCGAACAAAAGGAAGAATAAAACAAAACTCTTCTCCTTCCTTTAACCGACCACCAAGCTCCAAGCTTGATGCTTGCCGCCGGCCAAAAGGAGAATAAGGATTGTGGACGCCGGCCAAAAACTCAAAGGGAAGAGACCCTAGCCTTTGTTTCCACCAGCCAAGGAGAAGAGAGGAAGAGTGGGACACCGCCAAAGAGAGAAAAGGAGAGAAAGGGCGCCGGCCAAAACCCTAGGGAAAACTTCCAAAAGTGTGGCCACCCAAGCCTCCTCCAAAACCCTAGCCTCCCTTTTGTTTCTTGCCGCCCAAGCCAAAGAAACAAAAACCCTAATCTCTCTAATCTTCTCCACGCCCAAGCCTTAAGCCCTTATTTATAGAGTTAGGCTTAAGCCACCTTTTAATCTCCACCATTGGTTCTAGGGATTTAATCTCAACCGTCGGATCTAGAGATTTAATCTCAACCGTCAGATCTAGAGATTTAATCTCCACCATCGGATCTAGAGTTTCATTTTCCACCATCGGATCTAGGCTCCATGAGGGTTTAATAGGCTACAATAGGGACCATAAGGAGGAGTTGGATCTTGGCCACCCAATGGATCAAACCCACATAAAGTCCGATCCATTAATGATAATCCATTCCACTAGAGGATTATCATTGATCTACCTCCCCAACCCCCATAAGTTAATATGGGCTCCATATATTATTTGTACATTTATCTCCCCATGTTTAAGATCTCGAATGTCCGTCAATTAATTAATCAACATCTAACTCCATGAGTAGTACCACTCAATCTTATCATCATACTGGACCAAGTCCAACTGTAGGGTTTACATGATGAACCTTATGAGCTCCTCAAGGGGACATCATCATCCTAATATATAGGACACAGTTTTCTCCTATAATCAACGACACACCATATAAATAATATCATTTTCCAACTTACCGAGCCTATCGATTTGTTAGTGAAAGCCCTAGAGTCAATCATGTGATGATTATTGTATGGACTTTATTGTATCATATTCCTATTTATAAAGGCATGGTTATTATATTTACTTGTATTGGTGCCAAATAACTAAATATAATAATGTCCTTGAGTAGTAGGTTCTTATCTATATCAATCGATTGGTTGAATCGATAATGAGATGATATAGAGAACACTACTCTTAATCATTCCTAGTCGAGTATTAACATTCAGGGACAATGTTAATGCGTAGAGACTAACATGTAGGTCAACAAGATGACTTGATCTCACAAGTCATGGATATGAGATATCAAGTTGACACATGGGTATGCATTGGAGAATGTATACTGAATGACCCGCCATGAGAAAGTATCATGGATCGTTATATGAGTGTCATATACTTTCTCATGTGGCTATTAGTATAACTATTAGTCCTTAGACCTGAAGTCACCATGGTTCCCTACATAATGAGTTGCATACTTTGGCCGTCACAAAGCGTCACCCGTAAATGGGTGGACTATAAAGCGATTCTTGGGTATGTAACAAATTATGCGGAGGGATGTGAGTGATGTAGATGGGATCTATCCCTCCTATATGACGGGGGTGACATCGATATTCTTGATAGAGTGAGACCACGAAGTGCATGGCCATGCCCAAATGAGTCAATATGAGATATTGAGCTCATTTGATTAGAGTGAGTCTACTTGGAGATCAAGATTTAGATTGTACCGAGGATGACACGGTCTATGCCTCGATTGGTCAATCTAGATGTCAAGGATAGAGGGACATTGTCACATATTGTGAGAGTCACAATTAGTAGTCACAAAGGTGATGTTGGAGCTCAACATTCTTGTAACTTGGGTAACAATGATGTGTTGCTAGATACCGCTCATTGCTTATGTTCCTAAATCGGTTTAGGGACATTGCCAACGTTACAAGAACCTATAGGGTCACACACATAAGAGCAATTAGATGGAGATTAGGTTCATATGATGAACCATGAGGATTAGGTTCATGGGATGAACCAAATTGGATTAAGAGTAATCCAAATTAGACTAATTGAGTTAGACTCAAGTTGATTCAAGTGTTGAATGAGTCTAATTGAGATTTGATTCATCAAATCAATTTAAATTAATGAATAGAGATTCATTATATTAAATTGACTTGAGTCAAGTGGTTAGATTTGATCACCCATGGGAGATTAGAGGTCAAGTTTGACTTGACTTGAGAGGGAAGATGAAAGGTCAAGTTTGACTTGACCAAATATCATGTCATGATGATGACTTGGCATGACCGGCCAATGATGATGCTCCACATCATCATTGACTTGGTCAATTGGTGCCACATCATGAGGGAGACCAAGGGTCATTGGAGTTACATGCATGCATGTAACCCCCCCTTCCATGAAGTGGCCAACCACTTATTCCATTAGATGGAATTGATTTTGTGAGTTACACAACTTCATCTTCTTCCTTGGAACACCCTCTCAACCTCTCCCAACCTCCTTGGCCGAAATTCCTAAAGGGTGCTAGCACACTCTAAGGTATTTTTCTCCACCTATTGCTTGTCTGGATACCAATAGAGGAGTGTGCACTTGACACTCTCGAGTTCCGGCGAACCTTTTGGACGAACGGGATTTGCGAAGGGCATCGCATCGAGGGTAACTTCTTATCATGTAGATCTAGAGTAGATCTAAAGGTATTAAACACATACATGTTAGTTTTATATTTTATACTTCGCACGGATCCGTGGCCGGGGCTTCCGAGGTTTCCGCAACGCAAAAAGCAGTTTTTGTGGCTCGGAAAAACCCAACAGTGGTATCAGAGCCACGTGCGAAGCATGTATGTGTTTCGTTTTTGTAGTTTTTATATTAGATATAAAAATTACAGATTTATATTTTTATGTAAATTTTCTTATTTTATAGAATTTTTGGGTATTTTTCTCGTAGAGTCGAAGCAACGAGTGTTTGGACACTCGTAGGCTTCAACCGTCGAGAAAAACTCTCCGAATCGGCGAGTTCTCGCTTTAGGTTTTTGGGACAGCAACTTAAGTCGCTGTAAGATCATTGTAGGGACACTCACGAAGTTTATTTTGCGAGTAGGGGCGCTGCCCCTATCCCCGAAAGGGGCCATGTCCCGCGATCGCTCCGAAACCGCTTAAGCGGACCGTTTGTGACTCATAAATTCAAAATAAATTAGGAAAAATTATAGAAATTTTCTGTAAAAATACATAATTTAGAATTATGTATAATTCTGTGATTGTCATGGCCCAATAACCCAATTGGATTGGATTATGTGTGTTGTAATTCATAATATGGCCTGTGTGTCGTTTTGTGGTTGTGCGTGTTGTAAAGTGTTTGCGACCTGCGCGTCGCACCTCTTCTTTTAATATTCTAGTTGTAAATAGTTTTAGACTCGAATGTAACTCGAGTTTCGTATTTGTAATGTACAAAAATGGAGCGGTGGAAAGTCTACTTGAAGACGAGCTTACGAGAAGGGTGACGACGACATATGGCGGTCAAAGGAAGCGCTTGGAGAAGCCGCTAGCCTTAGGTTGACCGTCCGATCTTCTCATTGGCTTGAGAAGATCGTAGTAGGGCCATGACTATATCACATTTAATGATATATATATATGTTGATATATATATATGTATATTTAATTGATTTTGCTTGTATGTATGTGATGCATGCTAGTAGAAAAATGTTTGTATGTATATGATGCATGCTAGGTTAATTTTCTTGTATGTATATGATGCATGCTAGAATAATTAATGTATGTATATGATGCATGCTAATATAGGATAATAAAGGCCTAAATGCGTATAAGATACACATTACGATTAGATTAGATCATAATCGAATCAACTCGAAAATGCCTACCGAGCCTTGATACCCATCACTACCTCGATCATTTGTCATTGTTGAATCTGCCAAAGCAGAGCAACACATATTATCTTGGTAGGGTGCGGAGGGACAATCTTGGTCCCGCCTATCATGACTCGGGTTAGAGTAAGCTCAATTAGATTGAGCAAAACTAGTTAACTCAATTGGATCGAGTAGAACTATAGGCATATTCCAATCGTTGGAAAGATAGGTTAAGATCGCATTTACACTAAATCTTGGGCGATTTAGCCAAAGCTAACTCAAGGTCTTTTGTAAATGTGGGTCTTAATCCTATAAACAAGAGTTGCATAGAGATGTAATCGGTAATGTGTTACCCACCGATCGTACTAAGTCTTGGGCGATTTAGCCAAAGCTAACTCAAGGCTTAGTATGATGTGGATCTTGTCCCGCAAGAATTATAGCTAGTTTGTTTGAATCTAATAATGTGGTTTGACCACATCCATAACTCGATTCTACAAAATTCCTATAATTCAGTGGGAGCATCATTTGATTAAAGGCCTAATTAAATGATAAAAGGAATATGATATTAATTCTCTGCATTGTATGTTGTAGATAACTATGTCGACAAACACGAACACTCTCTCTCTGCGATCTGTCCTTGAGAAGGACAAGCTCAATGGAGCAAATTTCCTGGACTGGTACAGGAACCTGAGAATTGTTCTCACCCAAGAAAGGAAGTTGTACGTCCTGGAGCAGCCCATTCCGGAGGCACCTCCTGCCACTGCCTCGCGAGCTGACAAAGATGCTTACAAGAAGCATCAAGATGATGCATTAGATGTGTCATGTCTAATGCTCGCGACCATGAACTCTGAGCTTCAGAAGCAACACGAGTTCATGAATGCTTATGATATGGTTGAACATCTTCGTCAACTATATCAAGGACAAGCTAGGCATGAGAGATATGAAGTCTCTAAGGCATTATTTGGGTCCAAAATGCAAGAAGGGACTCCCGTAGGTACATATGTACTCAAGATGATTGGGTACGTAGAAAACCTACAAAGGCTGGGATTCCCACTTGGCCAAGAGCTGGCCACTGACCTAATCTTGCAATCTTTGCCACAAGCCTTCAATCAATTTGTCATGAATTATAACATGAATGAAATTGATAAGTCATTGCCTGAGATGCTCAGCATGTTGAGAACTGCAGAGCTTAACCTTAAGAAGGGTAAATCTGACACCATTTTGATGGTGCAGAAGAAAAGTAAGGGCAAGCCTAAAGGTAAGGGAAAGTCCCAAGCCAAGGGCAAAGGCAAAGAACTTAAACCCAAAGGAAGGGTAGCCAAGGAAGGGGCTTACTTCTTGTAAGGAAGCGGGACAACTGGAGCGTAAGCTATGAGCATACTGGAAGATCTTAAGAAGAAGAAGTGAGACTTCTACTTGGTATAAATGTTATAGAAGTCAATCTATCTATTTCTTCATCATGGGTATTAGATACGGATGTGCATCTCACATTTGTACCAATGTGCGGTGAGAAATAGCGGGGCATTGACAAAGGCGAGGTGGACCTACGAGTAGGCAATGGAGCAAGGGTTCTGCTTGTTCTTTGTAGGAACTTATGATCTATCTACGCCCTCGGGCTTGTACTAGAATTAGATGAATGTTGTTATGTGCACCTTAACCAAGAACATCATTTGATTTCTTGTTTGGACAAGAAAGGATTTTCATTTATAATAAAGAACAAATGTTGTTGATTTATTTAAATGATATGTTCTATTGTAGTGCACCTCTAATGAACGGACTCTACTTTCTAGACTTAGAGAGCCCTATCTATAACATAAGTACCAAGAGGTTCAAGTCAAATGAGTTGAACCAAACTTATCTCTGGCATTGTCGCTTAGGTCACATAAATAAGAGTCGCTTATCTCAGCTCCATAAGGATGGGCTGCTAGACTCATTTGATTTTGAATCATATGAGACATGTGAGTCTTGCCTTTTAGGCAAGATGACCAAGACTCCCGTTAGTGGACATAGCGAAGAACAGCAGATTTGTTGGACTTATACATAGTGATGTATGTGGTCCTTTCAATGTATTCTTTGCTAGAGGTGGTTACAGGTACTTCATTACATTTACTGATGACTTCAGTAGATATGGTTATGTGTATCTTATGACACATAAATCTGAATCCTTTGAAAAGTTCAAAGAATTCAAGAATGAAGTACAAAACCAGCTTGGCAAGAGTATTAAGATACTTTGATCAGATCGAGGTGGTGAATACCTTAGCCATGAGTTTCGTGACTATCTAGCTGAGTGTGGGATTCTATCCCAACTCACTCCTCCTGGAACACCACAGTGGAATAGTGTATCCGAAAGGAGGAATCGTACCCTATTGGATATGGTACGATCTATGATGAGTCACACAGATCTTCCTATATCCTTTTGGGGATATGCTCTGACACGAGCCTTTACCCCTTATACCATCCAAGGTTGTGGTAAAGACACCATATACGATATGGACAGGGAAAAATCCCAAGATATCTTTTATGAGGATTTGGGGTTGTGAGGCTTACGTTCGACGTCAAGTCTCAGACAAACTGGGACCCAAATCCGATAGGTGCTATTTTGTTGGATATCCCAAGGATACAAAGGGATATTACTTCTACATTCCCAGTCAGCACAAAGTGTTTGTGGCAAAGACTGGGGTTTTTCTAGAAAAGGATTTTGTTTCTAGAAAAACTAGTGGGAGTACCTTCTATCTTGAAGAAATTCAAGATAAGGACCATAGCACTGAGGCCTTGATGGAGGTTGAACAGGAACCACAAAGTGTTGTGGGTAATGAGGTTGTTGCACAAAGAGTTGTGGAACAACCACCTGTTCAAGTAGGCCTACCTCTTCGCAGGTCTGATAGGGTACATCGTCAGCCTGAGAGATACTCATTTCTCTTGTCTGACCATGATGACGTTATACTCATTGAGAATGAGCCTACCTCCTATCAGGAAGCTGTGATGAGCCCAGATTCTGAGAAATGGCTAGACGCCATGAGATCCGAGATGGAATCCATGTACACTAACCAAGTATGGACTTTGGTTGATCCACCTGAAGGGGTCAAACCCATTGGGTGTAAATGGGTCTTTAGGAGAAAGACTGACATGGATGGACTTGCGCATACCTATATGGGCCGATTGGTGGCTAAAGGTTTCAAGCAAATTCATGGTATTGACTATGATGAAACCTTTTCTCCGGTGGTGATGTTTAAGTCCATTCGGATCTTGCTTGCTATTGCAGTATACCACGATTATGAGATCTGGCAGATGGATGTCAAAACCGCATTTCTGAATGGAAACTTGCTCGAGGATGTGTACATGACACAACCTGAGGGTTTTGTAGATCCACAGCATACTGGGAAGGTATGCAAGCTGCAAAGGTCCATTTATGGGCTAAAGCAAGCTTCTCGGAGCTGGAATCTTCGATTCGATGATGCGATCAAACAGTTTGGTTTCATCAAGAATGAAGATGAACCCTGTGTCTACAAGAGGGTTAATGGGAACACAGTTGTGTTCCTTGTATTGTATGTGGATGACATACTACTCATTGGGAATGACATCCCTTCGCTACAGTCTGTGAAGACTTGGCTGGGGACGTGCTTCTCAATGAAGGACTTAGGTGAAGCAGCCTGTATTCTAGGCATCAAGATCTATAGAGATAGATCTAAGAGATTACTTGGCCTAAGTCAGAGTACATACATTGACACGGTATTACTTCGGTTTGCCATGCAGAATTCCAAGAAAGGACTTCTGCCGATGTCACATGGTGTGAGTCTTTCGAAGACTCAAAGTCCCTCTTCTAGAGAGGAGAGAGACCGCATGGATAAGATCTCTTACGCATCTGCTATAGGATCTATCATGTACGCCATCTTTGTGTATGCGTATGCTTTGAGCATGATGAGTAGATACCGATCGGATCGGTGGCGTCCTTTGGATAGCGATCAGAATATTCTTAAGTACTTGAGAAGGACTAAAGAATATTTCTTGATATTTGGAGGCGATGAGGAGCTAGCTGTAAAGGGTTACAGCGATGCCAGCTTCCAAACTGACCAGGATGATTATAGATCGCAGTCAGGGTTCGTGTTTTGCTTGAATAGGTAGCTTGTGGTGGAAGAGTTCCAAGCGAGACGCGATTATTGATTCTACAACAGAGGCCGAATATATCGGTGCTTCCATCTCATTCGTGAGATTGTCGATCGAGGAGATGTGAAGATTTGCAGAGTACCCACAGAGGCTAACATCGCAGATCCCTTGACCAAGGCTTTGGCACAGAAAAAGCATGATGGTCACACTAGGTCATTGGGTATTAGATACTACGGTGATTGGCACTAGTGCTAGTGGGAGATTGTTAGTGAAAGCCCTAGAGTCAATCATGTGATGATTATTGTATGGACTTTATTGTATCATATTCCTATTTATAAAGGCATGGTTATTATATTTACTTGTATTAGTGCCAAATAACTAAATATAATAATGTCCTTGAGTAGTAGGTTCTTATCTATATCAATCGATTGGTTGAATCGATAATGAGATGATATAGAGAACACTACTCTTAATCATTCCTAGTCGAGTATTAACATTCAGGGACAATGTTAATGCGTAGAGACTAGCATGTAGGTCAACAAGATGACTTGATCTCACAAGTCATGGATATGAGATATCAAGTTGACACATGGGTATGCATTGGAGAATGTATACTGAATGACCCACCATGGGAAAGTATCATGGATCGTTATATGAGTGTCATATACTTTCTCATGTGGCTATTAGTATAACTATTAGTCCTTAGACCTGAAGTCACCATGGTTCCCTACATAATGAGTTGCATACTTTGGCTTCGTCAAACGTCACCCGTAAATGGGTGGACTATAAAGGCGATTACTGGGTATGTAACAAATTATACGGAGGGATGTGAGTGATGTAGATGGGATCTATCCCTCCTATATGACGGGGGTGACATCGATATTCTTGATAGAGTGAGACCACGAAGTGCATGGCCATGCCCAAATGAGTCAATATGAGATATTGAGCTCATTTGATTAGAGTGAGTCTACTTGGAGATCAAGATTTAGATTGTACCGAGGATGACACGGTCTATGCCTCGATTGGTCAATCTAGATGTCAAGGATAGAGGGACATTGTCACATATTGTGAGAGTCACAATTAGTAGTCAAAAAAAAAAAAAAAAAAAAAATCAGTATGCTTCGTTACAGTTACGTATTGCTTTGATAGATACGCTCGATTGCTTATGTTCCTAA
Source organism: Wurfbainia villosa (assembly GCA_025175895.1). Taxonomy (NCBI): domain Eukaryota; kingdom Viridiplantae; phylum Streptophyta; class Magnoliopsida; order Zingiberales; family Zingiberaceae; genus Wurfbainia; species Wurfbainia villosa. The sequence continues at coordinate 41,852,028 of CM046005.1, forward strand.
ATCGGTTTAGGGACATTGCCAGCGTTACAAGAACCTATAGTCACACACATAAGAGCAATTAGATGGAGATTAGGTTCATATGATGAACCATGAGGATTAGGTTCATGGGATGAACCAAATTGGATTAAGAGTAATCCAAATTAGACTAATTGAGTTAGACTCAAGTTGATTCAAGTGTTGAATGAGTCTAATTGAGATTTGATTCATCAAATCAATTTAAATTAATGAATAGAGATTCATTATATTAAATTGACTTGAGTCAAGTGGTTAGATTTGATCAACCATGGGAGATTAGAGGTCAAGTTTGACTTGACTTGAGAGGGAAGATGAAAGGTCAAGTTTGACTTGACCAAATGTCATGTCATGATGATGACTAGGCATGACCGGCCAATGATGATGCTCCACATCATCATTGACTTGGTCAATTGGTGGCACATCATGAGGGAGACCAAGGGTCATTGGAGTTACATGCATGCATGTAACCCCCCCTTCCATGAAGTGGCCAACCACTTATTCCATTAGATGGAATTGATTTTGTGAGTTACACAACTTCATCTTCTTCCTTGGAACACCCTCTCAACCTCTCCCAACCTCCTTGGCCGAAATTCCTAAAGGGTGCTAGCACACTCTAAGGTATTTTTCTCCACCTATTGCTTGTCTGGATACCAATAGAGGAGTGTGCACTTGACACTCTCGAGTTCCGGCGAACCTTTTGGACGAGCGGGATTTGCGAAGGGCATCGCATCGAGGGTAACTTCTTATCATGTAGATCTAGAGTAGATCTAAAGGTATTAAACACATACATGTTAGTTTTATATTTTATACTTCGCACGGATCCGTGGCCGGGGCTTCCGAGGTTTCCGCAACGCAAAAAGCAGTTTTTGTGGCTCGGAAAAACCCAACACGATTTACTCTATAAATCTCGCCCATTGGTAAATCAAAAAAATGAATACTAAGTATATGTGGTCGTTATTATATCTGGATTAAGAGCATGTACAACATAATATTTGAGATCTGGTTCGATTATGTAGTCAGCAATAAATCGAATCACCTCTAATCGGTCTTGCTCAATACACACAAAGTGTACTAGTGTAATTCAATGGCCAAGACAAACCAATACCAAATCACACTATAACCATTCCAATGGTTTGTCCAAAGCCATCTAGGTTGTGAGCCTTTACTTATACTTTACAAGGGACCGATAACATGATCTCCCGTGTGACACTACATACTATGTTATCTACAATGTAATGTATTAAACAATATGCATAACCATAAAAATGCAAATAATGATCATGTGATTCTTATTTAAAAAATAAAGATGTTCATACAAAAGATAGACTTTCAGTATACATCCCAACAATCTCTCACTTATACTAAAAGACTATGTTGTCCTTATACTGCCATACATCTGATTCCCATTCCCTCCACATGCCTATCAAAGCTCTCGCTAGAAGGGCCTTAGTGAAAGGATCTACCAGGTCATCCTCTGATGCAATCTAGGCGACAACAACTTCTACCCACTTTACGATCTCTCGTATCAGGTGGTACTTGCACTCTATGTGTTTACTTGCCTTATGGGCTCGTGGTTCCTTCGAGTTTGCAACTTCACCATTGTTATCACAATAAATTGTGATAGTTCTGGGCAAACCAGGAATCACATCCAAGTCCATCAAGAATTTCCTAAGCCATACAGCTTCTTTGGCTGCCTCAGAGGCTGCTACATACTCAGCTTCCATGGTAGAGTCTGCCACGCATTTCTGCTTAACACTCTTCTATACAATGGCTCCACCTCCCAAAGTAAACACAAAACCTGAGGTAGACTTGTTGTTATCCCTATCTTATTGGAAGTCGGAATATGTGTAACCCACAGGGAGTAATTGATCTGCCTGGTATACCAGCATATAATCCCTAGTCCTTCTCAGGTACTTTAATATATGTTTTACCGTAGTCCAATGTCCCTATCCTGGATTACTCTGATATCTACTAACCATGCCCATAGGAAAGCAGATATCCGGTCTCGTACATAGCATAGCATACATGAGGCTTCCTACTACCGAAGCATAAGGAACCGCCTTCATCTCCTCTATCTCCTCAGATGTTCTAGGACACATCTCCTTAGATAAAGGAACTCCATGCCTGAAAGGTAGAAAACCATTCTTGGAGTTCTACATGCTAAAGCGAGCAAAAATGGTGTCTATGTATGAATCTTGAGATAAGCACAACATCCTTTTCCTACGATCCCTTATAACCTTGATCCCAAGGATGTGTCCCACTTCTCCCAAGTCCTTAACATCAAACTATTTGTACAACCATACCCTTACGTCCGATAACACCTTGATATTGTTGCCAATTAATAAAATGTCATCTACGTATAGTATAAGAAATACCACTATGTTTCCGTCACATCTCTTGTATACACAAGACTCATCTGAACTTTGAATAAATCCATAAGACTGGATTACCTCATCAAAGAGGATGTTCCAAGATCTTGAAGCTTGCTTCAATCCATAAATGGACCGATTAAGCTTGCACACAAGATGCTCTTTGCCCCTTGCAATGAATCCCTCTGGTTGCTTTATGTAGATGTTTTCCTCAAGACTTTCATTAAGGAAAGCTGTCTTGACATCCATCTGTCATACCTCATAATCCATATGAGTAGCAATATATAAGAGAATCCGGATAGACTTAAGTATGACTACCGACGAAAAGGTCTCCTCATAATTGATGCCCTCTTTCTAAGTATACCCCTTCGCAACAAGCCTTGCTTTGAAGGTTTCAACCTTCCCGTCTATTCCTCTCTTTCTTTTGTAGATCCACTTGCATCCAATGCCTTTTACACCATTGGGTGGTTCTACTAGCTCCCAGACCTGATTTTAATCCATAGATTCAATCTCAGCATTCATTGCACTTTGCCAAGATACCGCATATTTATCTTGTAATGCCTCGTCATATGTTCAGGGATTAGATTCATGTTCGCTAGGGACCAAATCAGAAGATTCTCCCAAGAACATGAATCTATCAGCCTGTCTCACAACCCTCCCACTACGACAAGGTATCACCTGTGTATTCTCTGTGACACGCGGTGAAGTGACTTGTGGTATATCCTCTTGTACCGATGGTACTGAAGTAGTGACTTCCCCTCTCAATTCCTCCAGAACAATCTTACTCATAGGCTTGTGGTTCATCACATAGTCTTCCTCTAGAAATCTGACGTTCGTGCTAACGATCACCCTCTGATCTCTAGGACTATAAAACAAACCTCCTTTTGCTCCTCTAGGATAGCCAACGAACATTCCTACTTCTGTACAAGGTTCCAACTTACCAAGATACGCCTTGGCACATGTCTTTGGACTCCCAAATCGAATATGTCTTAGACTAGGCTTTGTTGATCCACACGTGGGAGTAGAAGGCACTGATTTAGATGGTACCAAGTTCAGAATATACACTGCCGTATCTAGAGCATATCCCCAGAATGAATCTGGCAACTCAGAATAATTCATCATCGATCTAACCATCTCCATAAGAGTCCTATTCCTTCGCTCTGCTACACCATTCTGCCGGGGTGTGCCAGGTGCAGACAATTGGGATTGAATCCCACCCTCTGATAAGTAATTCCTAAACTCTCCCAAGAGGTACTCACCACCACGATCAGATCATAGTATCTTGATACTTTTACCTTAACATTTCTCCACATCAGCCTTGAATTCTTTGAACTTGTCAAAGCATTCAGACTTGTGGCGCATCAAGTAAATGTATCCATATCTTGAATAATCATCTATGAAAGAGACAAAATACTCAAAACCACCTCTTGCCTGGATAGACATAGGACCACACAAATCAGAATGAACCAATTCCAACACATCTTTGGCTCTATACCCCTTGGCCTTAAAAGGCCTCTTGGTCATTTTACCTTCCAAGCAAGACTCGCAGGTTGGAAAGTCTTCCACCTCTAATGAACTCAGAGGTTCATCAGCTATCAACCTTTGAATTTTTCTTAGGTTAATATGACCAAGCCTTATATGCCAAAGATATGTTTGGTTAATCTTCAAAGGTTTTTTTCTCTTATTGGAATTAGAAGGTGAGTTATTAACTTCTATTTGCATCGTGGGAGCTTTTGGTTCAAGTGTATATAAATTTCCTATCAATGCACCAGAATAGATAATCTCCCTATTCCTTTTTATAACAACTCTGTCATTAAAAGAAATAGAATGTCCATCCATAAACAATTTAGAAATCAAAATCAAATTCTTTTTAAATAAAGGTACATAAAGGCAATTTTTGAGAATCAAAACTTTATTCCTCTCAAAAGACAAATAAACATCTCCTACTGCAACAGCCGCTACCTTCGTAGCATCACCCAAGTAGACGGTAATCTCCCCTTCAGCTAGTCGTCTGGTTTCCTGGAACCCCTGCAAAGTATTGCAGACTTGATCAGTGGCTCCCGTATCTACACACTAGGTGCTGGTAGATAACACCGCTAAATATATTTCAACGACTAGACCAAAAGATATACCCTTGTTCTGCTTTCGGTTGGGATAGTCCTTCTTCCAGTGTCCAGTCTGCTTGTAAGTGAAGCACTTGCCTTTCAGCTTCTTCACTCCTCCCTGAGTTCCTCCTACCGCCTTTGCCCCAGTTTGTTTCTTCTTCTTCTTTCCTTTCGGCTTAGAAGTAGAAATCTTTTGGGCAACCATGGCCTGCGCCTGAGCACTCTGACGAAATGGCCCCTCTACCACCTGGAGTTCTGTCAGAAGCTCCGCCAATGAATACAACCTCTTGTTCTTGTTGTAGTTTAGGCGAAACTGCTCAAAACTCCTAGGTAAAGACTGGAGAATGATATCAACTTGGGTTTCCCCATCGATCTCAGCTTCGAGGACTTCCAGCTCATTCAAATGAGCCATCATCTTGAGAATATGATCCCTCATGGGTGTTCCCTCGATCATGGTGGTCGTCATCAAGTTCCTCATGGCTTCCTACCTAGCAGCCCGATTTTGGTGTTCAAAAAGCTCTTTGAGATTGAGCATCATGTCATAAGCAGTGGGCATGGCTTGATGTTGATGTTGCATTACATTTGATATAGATGCCAAAATGTAACACCACACCATCTCATCGGCCTTAATCCACTTCTTATAACTCTCCTTCTCCTTTTCCCCAGAATCATCCGTAGGCTTAGGAGGGAACTCTTCGAGGAGTACATATTTGTATTCCTCAGCAGTCAAGACAATGTCAAGATTCCTCTTCCAATCAACATAATTGGGTCCAGTAAGTTTATTTTCTTTCAGTATTACAGCAAACGGGTTGAAAGTCATTTTGAAAAAACTTAAGAATCACATAGATCAAAACATTAGATTTCAAAAAATTTATTGATTCCTCAATCAATAAAATTTTAAAATTAACCAACACCTCAAAACACCGAGAATATCGTATGCCACGATAGTTTAGACGTATACGAATTCTACATTTGTAAGAGGAGGTTTTACCCATTAATATTACTATCTTGTCAACCTAACTTTTTGACAAATAAAATTAATAGTTGGTTCCTCTTTGGCCCTACAAATAAAAGCAGTGACTCCGATGGAGAGGATACTCGTATTTGCATCTAAGTGTTCACCATTACTCGGTACCAAGGCAATTATCTCAGGTTATGTGCCTTCCGATGGAGAAGTACACATGATCCTTAATAATTTCCTATAACCATATTTGACCATGTGATCCGCAAACAAACTCATCCGATGGGGAGGAAGGCACTCAGAGCCGACATGCAAGTTTATTTGCATCATATGTCAAATCGTAATGGAGATCGTGGGAATTTATAAAAATATCCCTCTCCCACTTAGTAATTTAAAATTGAGAAATTTTCCTAGCATACGACATGCATATCAAACAAGAAGCAATAAATATGAAAAAAAAATATTTTCCAACATTTATGGCTTTTGTTCTCCAATATGCCTCCTGTCGCGTCGCCATCTCGTCAGCTCCTCCATACGCCATGTACAAGCCATTCGGAGATCCGAGCCGACAATAACTATTTTAATTTACATCCATCGATCCTATACTCCACGAAGGAGTGTACATGAAATATAGATCAAAAGTAAAATAAATATAATGAGTGGCTAAACAATACTGTATCTAATTACAAAAATTAAATACTAGCCTCGTGAACCCCGAGGATTCAAATAATATTACACACATGCAATCACATACACACATGACCATAATAGTTGGATCCTATGCCTGCAACCAAAAGTTAACCTACGCACATCCTACTATTATCCGGCACATATAATATATGAAAAGTGCATAAAAGTAACCGAATCCTAAACACACAAAATCGGAAATCGTGGCTCTGATACCACTTGAAGGTAGGAAACTTCGCTTCCCACTTCAACTCGGTTGCTTGTTCATGGCGATCCCGTCATCGTACCTGGATTAAAAATTTAATCCATGACAATTAGGTATTACCCAAGCTACCATTTCATCATCGTGCTATTCGATTAGAGTGGTCACTTAAACAAACTTGTTGTTCAAGCAACCAACCTCTATTCTACGATTAGCCGCTGAATAGACGATGTACGGATCGCTGGTTTTTGTGTTTGTATTCGGGGTCCAAGTTAATTTAGCCACAAAACAAAACATACAACATGCATATAATTGAAAAACAATTATAGATATATTACAAAAGAATATAAACAAGCATTATACCTCTCGATCTTCTATTGTATGTCCTTCCTCCTTTTGAACGTCGTGTGGGCGACGATCTTCCAAAAGTCGAAGCCTCCTAGATCACCAATCTTCCTTTCTTTGTTCACTCCGAACAAAAGGAAGAATAAAACAAAACTCTTCTCCTTCCTTTAACTGACCACCAAGCTCCAAGCTTGATGCTTGCCGCCGACAAAAAGGAGAATAAGGATTGTGGACGCCGGCCAAAAACTCCAAGGGAAGAGACCCTAGCCTTTGTTTCCACCGGCCAAGGAGAAGAGAGGAAGAGTGGGATGCCATCCAAAGAGAGAAAAGGAGAGAAAGGGCACCGGCCAAAACCCTAGGAAAAACTTTCAAAAGTGTGGCCGCCCAAGCCTCCTCCAAAACCCTAGCCTCCCTTTTGTTTCTTGCCGCCCAAGCCAAAGAAACAAAAACCCTAATCTCTCTAATCTTCTCCATGCCCAAGCCTTAAGCCCTTATTTATAGAGTTAGACTTAAGCCTCCTTTTAATCTCCACCGTCGGTTCTAGGGATTTAATCTCAACCATTGGATCAAGAGATTTAATCTCAACCGTCGGATCTAGATATTTAATCTCCACCGTCGGATCTAGAGTTTCATTTTCCACCATCGGATATAGGCTCCATGAGAGTTTAATAGGCTACAATAGGGACCATGAGGAGGAGTTGGATCTTGACCACCCAATGAATCAAGCCCACATAAAGTCCAATCCATTAATGATAATCCATTCCACTAGAGGATTATCATTGATCTACCTCGCCAACCCCCATAAGTTAATATGGGCTCCATATATTATTTGTACATTTATCTCCCCGTGTTTAAGATCTCGAATGTCCATCAATTAATTAATTTACTAACAATTAATTAATCAACATCTAACTCCATGAGTAGTACCACTCCACCTTATCATCATGCCGGACCAAGTCCACCTGCAGGGTTTACATGATGAACCTTATGAGCCCCCTATTGCATGGTCGGAGTTATGCAGGCCGAAGAAGGAGGGTGGTCTTGGCTTGAGAGATCTGAAAGCATGGAACCTTGCTCTACTTGCAAAGGTCTTATGGCGCATTCAAGACAAGCAAGACACCCTTTGGCTCAGGTGGGTACATCACACATATCTGCAGCAGGTGGGGATATGGGAGTGGCAAGCTAAGCATACAGACTCCCCGTTGATCTAATCGCTACTGCATATTCGGGATTGTATCCTTATACATATAGGGGGTCCAGTGGCTGCAGCACACACACTTGCCAGTTGGTTTGACCGGGGCAAAGGAGGGGTGAGACTGGCTTATGATCACTTCAGAGAGAGCAGGCCAAGGAATGTTTGGGCAAGGACGGTTTGGCAGAATTATATCTAGCCAAGCCATCAATTCACACTTTGGCTACTTGCTCACCGGAGGCTTCCTACCCGGGACAGGCAGGAGTACCTGGAGAACCGAGTATTTGTTTTATGTAGAGGTGATTTGGAGTCACAGGACCACCTCTTTTTCAGATGTCAGCCGATTAGTCTTTTGTGGGGTCAACTGAGGTCATGGTTGCACATGAGCCCCCCGATGATCACATACCGGCGGATGTTTCGGATTTTCAGGACTCACTATAGGGGTACTTCTACCTTGACCAGGGCACGACATCTAGCTATAGCCGCCTTTGTACATTTTGTTTGGCGGGCAAGGAATAGCATTAGGTTTGATGGAGCACAGTGGGATTCAGAGTTAGTATTGCGGAGGATCCAGATCCATGTTTACCGCTCGCTAGAGAGCCATTTTGATGTACATTAGGGTCAAAAAAAACATATAGGGTTTCCAAACCCTAACCCCAATGGTTTGGGGTTGTCATTTTGGGGTTTAGGGTTTCCAAAAAAAATGTTTAGAAGTAGGGTTTAGATATAGGATTTTCAAACCCTAAGGTTTTGGGGTTGTCACTTTAGGGGTTAGGGTTCCCAAACCCTAACCTTAAAAAAAAATAAAATAAAAAAAATTAGCAGTAGGGTTCAGACATAGGGTTTTCAAACCCTAACTCATGGTTTGGGGTTTTTTGTCATTTTAGGGTTTAGGGTTCCCAAACCCTAAAAAAACAGTTTAGCAGTAGGGTTTAGACATAGGGTTTACAAACCCTAGCCCAAGGTTTGGGGTTTTGTCACTTTAGGGTTTAGGTTTCCCAAACCCTAACCTTAAAAAAAACGTTCACAGATAGGGTTTCCAAACCCTATCTCCAATGTTTTGGTTTTGTCATCCTAGGATTTAGGGTTCCCAAACCCTAACCACAAAAAAAAATCGCTCACAGATAGGGTTTCCAAACCCTACCCCCAATGTTTTGGGTTTGTCATCTTAGGGTTTAGGGTTCCCAAACCCTAACAAAAAAAAAACCGCTCACAGATAGGGTTTCCAAACCCTATCCCCAATGTTTTGGGTTTGTCATCTTAGGGTTTAGGGTTCCCAAACCCTAACCAAAAAAAAAATGAGGTTGTTGTTGGTTTTGGAAAATGCTTTGTGAGCTTGTTCTGGACTTTTGGATCATGATTTATTTGTGCCCTTGAGGATTAGTATTGCTTGGATTGTAGAGTGGTTCTTTTTTGAGGTGATGGTGAATAGGTCCACCAGGATGACCTATCTAGTCCACAGATAACGGTTGTGGTAGAGACACATCAAATCCGTTGACGGCTGAGGCTTTGCCAAAAAGCCTAGAGTAGGTGAATAGGCCCACCTGAATGGCCTATCTAGTCCGTGGTAACGGCCACGGTAAAGACATGTCAAATCCGTTGTTAGCTAACCACTTGCTTATAGTAGATTTTGTGAGGAGCGATGCAGGAGGAGGGTGGCCACATTAGCCACAGTGCATGAGGACCTGCTGGCGCATAGGCGGAGGACTGACTGGCGCACCTAGTCAGAGAGGATGGACACTGGTCGACACATGATCCCTGACGTCAGTAAGGGATGAGAGCATGACCAGATTGAGGGATATGTTTCATCAGAATTTTCTTTTGTATGGATGTTAGTGCAGAACCCTACTATGGCTCCTTGCTCAGATCTGACATTTCGTCAGACATGACCGGTGCTCGGACCTAGGTGTACGACTGTGTTGTACCTTTCTTTGATGATATATATATTTACCTTTTCATAAAAAAAAATGATGAACCTTATGAGCTCCTCAAGGGGACATCATCATCCTAATATATAGGACACGGTTTCCTCCTATAATCAACGACACACTATATAAATAATATCATTTCTCAACTTACCGAGTCTATCGATTTACTCTATAAATCTCGCTCATTGGTAAATCAAAGAAATGAATACTAAGTATATGTGTCCGTTATTATATTGGGATTAAGAGAATGTACAATATAATATCTGAGGTCCGATTCGATTATGTAGTCAGCAATAAATCGAATCACCTCTATGTCGGTCCTGCTCAATACACACAAAGTGTACTAGTGTAATTCAATGGTCAAGACAAACCAATACCAAATCACACTACAACCATTCCAATGGTTTGTCCAAAGCCATCTAGGTTGTGAGCCTTTACTTATACTTTACAAGGGACCGATAACATGATCTCCCGTGTGACACTACACACCATGTTATCTATAATGTAATGTATTAGACAATATGCATAACCATAAAAATGCAAACAATGATCATGTGATTCTTATTTCAAAAATAAAGATGTTCATACAAAAGATAGACTTTTCAGTATACATCCCAACATGGTTAGGGAACCTTACCCTAGCTGAAACATGGGCTAAACATCCTTGTTTACCCAAAATCATCTTGGCAGTCTAATTCTTCAAAAATCAGTCGACTGCCACCGTGAGCAGTCGACTGATAACTGAAAATCTCGATTTTCAATTATCAGAAATGAGATTTGAAAATTCATAAATAATTATACGTATATCAAAAAATCATGAAAATTTATACGTATAATACTTATGACTAATACAATGGGTGAAAAATGTTAGAAAATTATTTTACCTATAAAATAATGAGTTTGATACAAAACTCAAAACCATTGAAATTTTCAATGTTTTGGCCTTACTTTGTATCAACTTCATCAATGGTGATTGCTATCAAAAGATAGACTTCACCAAGGTTTTTTAAAATGATTTTAAAATGTTTTTGAAAACCTATATTGGATCATGTTCCTTGGGCTCAATGTACATGACTTGTACACAAGCTTTCCCAATGATCCACCATTTAGTTAAAGATGAGTTTTAGTTCATCTAGATGCAAAAACTATGCACCTTGAACTTAACTCATATCCTAGCATTTCACATATATCTAGGGTGTATAAATACGTATATATGTTAATTTAATGTGAGATGTGGGTTTTTGGTTCATCTAAAACTAAAGCCTCATGCATTTTCTAAGGCAACACTACTTGATTCCCTTATAAATGGGACTTCAAGTCATGTCATTGTCCTTAAATCAATTTTCATTAACTTAAATGCATGAATGATCATGGCATAAATGATAACATAATTAACCATGGCCAATGATCATGATGTCATGGCATATAATATAATCTAGAAACACATGACATTATTAACCTTAATCCTACACATAATCATGACATATAAATGATAAAAATTGATATGATGTCATGACATGTTATATGAGAAACAAAGCATGGCATATAAAATGTATAGGTATAATAATACCTAAAACTTAGTATTAATTTTCATTTGATATAATTAAGTATATTTTTCCATATTGCTACTAATCTCCCAAGTGTGACAAAAACCCAAAATGGCACACTATGACCTCTAAACCTAAATTGTGCCAGTTTAATTGATTTTTCATAATCCCAAAAATGTATTGGCACATCCTAAAATCTTTTAGGATCAAAGATCAAACCTATTTCCAAGGTATCACATAACCTTGAAAATCACCTAAAGTGCCACCTTTACTATGGTTAGGTTAACTACCCTTCCATTTAAAGTTGACACACCCTAAACCCATCTACCGTGAATCGATCACGCTCTTAGGAACCCAAAACCTATTTGAGCTTCTAGAGTATACTAGGTATTCCTTAGGGATGACCTCCCTAGATACCTTCCTAATGACCCTTCTAGGCTTGTTAGCCTTGGTCATTTGAGTCTTAACTAGGTTAACCTTAGAGATTGCCTCCCTAGTAACCTTCTTAGTGGTCTTCCTAGGTTTCATGGAAACCTTGGCCACTAAGCACCTACCTTGGTCAACCATAGGGATGACTTTCCTATTGACCTTGGTTTTCCTAGCCCTAGCTTGTGTTCCATAATCAAATAGAACACTATGATAAGTCACCTTAGGCTTAGGTTTGTGACCCAAACCTTTCTTGCCCTTGGTTGACTCTTGTCTCTTAGGCCCTAGGTGTTGACTCTTGGACCTAGACCCTTGAATTTGACCATTTGACCCTTTTATTTGGTTTTGCATAATCCTAAGGGTCTTTTCCATTTTCTCAAGCCTTGACCTCAAGGCTTGATTTTCAATCTCTAATTGCCCAAGTTTTGAATTTTGAATTAATCCTTGGGCATGGTTCTTCCTAGGCATATGCCTAGTCCATTTGGGGTTAAGACTTAGGTGCTATTGTACCTTTCTAATTGTCTCCCTAGGTAGAATTGATCTAGAATTATTTGACCTAGATTTGTCTTTAGATAAATTTGTTTTAGGGACATTAGTCCCAAATTTTTCCTTATTTGAAAAGTGGATATTTTTAGCTCCTAAACAAAAATACTTGTTCCTATTAGCATGCTTATGTTCATGGTCAATAACAAGTAAATTAATATTATTTCTAGCATGCTTTTTACTACAAAAACTAGAAGGTGCACTATTGAAGTATACCTTAGGGTTAGCCTTAGCTCCCCCTACATGAGTTGCTCCTTCTTGCCCCTTCTTCTTCTCCATAGGACATTGACTCCTATAATGTCCTTCTTGGTGACACTTGAAGCACATCACGTGCTTCTTGCTTTTAATTGTCGGAGCTCTAGCTTCCTTTGACTTCTCTTGACTTTTAGGTGTCGGTGGAGTCTTTTTGACTTTCTTTGGACACTTGCTCTTGTAGTGCTCAGATTCCCTACACTCAAAGCATATTATATGTTTTTTTATTTAAAACCAAATTTTATGAGTTACCTAGTTCGATGGTGAGGGTCTCTTGAGCTTGCTCTTCCTCTCGACCGGATGTAGATGGTTCTTCTTGTTGCTCCGGTGTTGAGGATGCTCTAATCTCCTCCCCCTCAATCCTAGAGGTGGTCTCTTCCACCTCTTCTACTTTTTCTTCCTCCGATCCGGAAGTTTACTCCTCACTTTCTTGTGAGGATGATGAAGCTTCTTCTTCGGTCTCCTCCTCTTCCAAGTCTTCTTGGACCGATTCAGGATTGTCATAGAACTTGACCAACTTGTTCCACAACTCCTTGGCATCCCTATAGCTTCCTAATCTAGACAAAATATCGTTAAATATAAAATTAACTAACATTTTTGTTACCTTAATGGTTTTCTTGAATTTTTGTCGTTGCTCCTCGGTCCACCTCTTCATCTTGAGGATTTCTCCATTCTCTCCTCTTGGAGCATCGAATCCTATAATCACAGCAAACCAATTTTCTATATTTGACATTAGAAAATATTCCATCCTACCTTTCCAATATGTGAAATCTTCACGGTCGAAGGCGGGTGGAATCGCTATGTCATCGCCCCATCTTTCTTGAAGATCCATCTTCTTCCCTATAGAGGGTTTTGCTCCCGACGGTTAGTCCGTAGAAGAGCCCTGGTCTCTGATACCAATTGTAGAGGAAATGTTGACTGCTAGAGGGGGGGTGAATAGCGTCGTGCTCATTGCGAGATGGAAATCGTTCGCGTTCGTCTACAAATCTCGTTAGCGCGTAGCGGAAATAGAAATAAAGCAATAGCGAAATAGACAAACATGCAAACACAACTATTTAACGTGGTTCAGAACTGAATAGTTCCTACTCCACGGATCAAGCTCTAAAGAGCTCTAGCGATACCAATCACACACCACTATGCAATAACTCATTCTCGACACAAGTCGGAGGCGGAGAAACCTCTTACAATAGTTTACAATAATAAACTAAATACAACAAGAAAATACAATATGAAATACAATAAGAGATGCAAAGAAAACTTTACACAAAACTCTTTTGAATGCTTGCTTGCTAGGTTGATCGAGTAGCACTTCAAGACCCTGAATTGCAACAGCAACTCGCCCCAAAACACCTCAAAGAACCTTCTTGATTTTCACCTCCACGAGCTACATTTAAAGCTTCTACCTGGGCTAGAAATTGTCGATCAGTCGATTGCTCAAGACCATCAGTCGACTGATGGCACTGTTGTCGTGAGACAACAGCTACAACCATGCTGGAAAAATCCAACGGATCCATCATTAGTCGACTGATCATATCCATCAGTCGACTGATGGAGCCTTCACTCGACTGCTTCCCCTACAGTCGAGTCTCGACTCCATTCTGTGCCCAATTTCTCGAGCACCAGTCGATTGCTCGAGCTAGCAATCAATTGCCCACCTCTAGCAGTCGACTGCTAGGACACATCCCGTAGTCAAATCCTAGTTGACTCACTCCAATCGACTACCACATGGCACCAGTCGATTGGCACACCTTAAACATGAGGTTTTAACCCAAGTATGGTTCTCTCAAACTTGCTAGACCACCCTTAGCCTAGACTTAAGCCTTCTAGCCACCTCCTTCAGCCTCACACCTCTCGGATCCCTCCAAGTCATCCATAACTTGTTCATCCATTGCGCTAGCTTTCAGGTACTTCCATCAGCTATGTCATGCTAACGGTGTCTACACCGCCAAGGCACATTGGACTTACGCTAACAAGACTCCGCTTGGACTTTACGTCGCCAACCATTGGACTTATGCTGCCAAGACTCCCTCTTGGACTTTACGCCACCAACCATTGGACTTATGCTACCAAGACTCCTGCTTGGACTTTACGCCGCCAATATCAAACCCCTTGGACTTTCACAAATGCCAAGACTCAAGCTTGGACTTTCCCTTGCCAACCCATGTTGGACTTTCCATGCCAAGACCCATGATTGGACTATCCATGCCAAGTACTCAAGACTTGAACTTTCCCTTGCCAACCCATGCTGGACTTTCCATGCCAAGACCCATGCTTGGACTTTCCATGCCAAGTACTCAAGACTTGGACTTTCCATGACATGTTCAACTCCAGTCAACCATCAAAATCCCCCTCGAGTCAAACTCGAGTCCTGTTAATCATAACCCGGGTCGACTGTATCAACAATCTCACCAAAACATTATTAGACATCAATGTCAAACATCAATGTCAACTCTCTATGTCAAACATCAAAACATCACTCGAGTCAAACTCGAGTCCGGCCAATCGTGATCTAGGTCGATTGCACCAACAAAAAGTTCATCAGGATAACACATAATGATCTTCCCACGAGATCATAACTAGAGATCCTAAGAGCATTAAATTGATAGCATGTTCAACAATGCACAAGTGAAACTGAAATCCTAGAATTTTTTAAGAAACATTGAGCCCCCTTTGTTTTCTCCAAGTGATACTGTTTTTGAGCCAAGACCATCATCAACCTCACATCTGACTTGCAAGAGATTTACTTTGAATAACCCACATACACTGGACAAATGGTACTCGAATCACAGTTTCTGTGGGATTGATACATAAATTATTACTTGACGACAACCGGGCACCTGCAGGCATTGAGCGCAAATGCGCACTTCAAATCCTTGGTGATCTCGGTTGGAGATTTGAGGTTATGCTTGTTGTGTCATATAGCTTCTGAAGTAGAAAAGGAGGCGATATGGATCATGAAGTTCATTACTAAACTTGGAGTAATTCTGAGCATTATTGAAGCATTACCAGTTTACTGTGACAATAATGGCGCCATTACATAGGCGAAGGAACTATAGTCTCATCAGCGATCAAAGCATGTACTTCGCCATTGCCATATGATCAGAGAGATCATAGATAGAATAGAAATACAAATAGAGAGAGTTCCCGTCAATAGGAATCTATCAGACCCCTTGACAAAGCCTCTTCCCTAAGAAAAGTTTGAGAGGAATATAAATTCCTATGGTATTAGATACCAAGGCGATTAGCTATAGGCCAAGTGGGAGTATGATATAATTGAGAGGTTCCCTAAGGTAATCTCCTTAAAAGTTATTAATAAAATTCACTATTTGAGTATACATTGTCTATGTATTTGATTTGATTTTAAACTCATCTACTGAAGTCCACAATATGATACATAGCATGAGAGAAATTGTGGTTGGATCACAATTAGTGGGTATCTTATCATGTGTAAATATGTGAGTATTGAACTATCTCTAGTCGATGAATTAATGAGATTGGACATCATCAAATTCTGCGAGACTAGCACTTGTTATGCTCCTTGATTTATCCAAGCATTCAATACTCACTGAATGGAAGCATAGGGATGTTGAGAGTGAACATGTCGATGTTAGTTAAGGTAACTAGTTCATTGGAGTGGCCTGCTATGAGACTTTATATGGTTCTTTATGTCATTGAAGATCTCATTGTAGCTCATGTGTGAGATTCCTTAGACTTGAGGTATTCAAGTCATCTTGATTATGACGTCTTATACTTTGACTTTTTCGCAACCATCTCCATAGAAGGTGTAACTCTGGGTTGATTGGGTATAAGTCAAAATGATCGAAGATATTTAAATAGCCCATAGAGAATTCATTACTCCTAGGGAGATGTATACCCTAGGCCTCTTGTCAGGGTTGTTTCTTAGAAGTCTCTGGCTAGAGCAATCATGTTAAGAAGATAGTCTTCTTGGGAACATGTAAGAGTAACTTGAATCTGTAGGACAAGGAAACTAACTTGGGTTAGGTGTGATGTAGTCAGCCTATTAAGGACGAGCACATAGACCATGTCGTGAACCAAGTGGGTATAGGATGAGTGAAAGGAACAAGGCACGAAAACAACTGTAGCTGCTAAAGAGTTCATAAATGTTCTGAAGTCGATTCAGACTTTCCTGTCAATTGGGGGGTCAGGATATACTGCTAGGTGTCACTCATGATTTATTCATAATTAAGGGGTTAATTATGAATGACCAACATAGTTGGAAACCTATTGGGTAACATGTATTATGGTTTATCTTGATACGCAAAACAAGTCTAAGAATGAGATTCTCAATAAGAGAGGATGTATTTATTTGGGCCATACCAAGGGAGTACAAGATGGAGGCTATTAAACCTCCTATGGTCATGCCAAGGCTTAGCATGACCATATTGCACCTGAACGAAGTTAAACGAATGATATAAAGCCACACACGGTCGTGCCTAGCTCTGACCAAAAATGGCAAAAGCCAGGGTTGTGCCCAGCCTTGTGTCCTGGCACAGTTATGCCTTTTAGGCATTGTCAAACCTTGTGTAAAACACACAACCATGTCGCGGGCCACCGATTTTCAAAGAATTCTCTTATGGAAATTTTTTGGATTGTTTTTATCTTAATTATGGCATAATTATGGTAAGATAGGTTTTGTTTAAGCCTCCTAAGATGCCCTAATCAAGAGATATATAAATAGATCCCTTGATAATCTTTGGAGACAAGGGTAATCTAAGTTTTTCATCCTTGGTAGCCATGTTTTCTTCTTCTCTCCCTTTCTCGTCTCCACCGGTTGGCTAGCACCAATTGGAGAAGACTTGCTACTCGAGGAGTTTTCTCAAGTGATCCTAGCATGGATTATTGGTGCAGGGGCACCAGATAATCGAACTTAGGTTTTGATTATAGCAAAGGTTCAAAGTTAAGTTATCATTGTTATCTCATGTGTTGTGTTAAGTGTGTAGGAAATAATTAAGCTAAGCTGAAGGTCAGCGACACCCGAAGAATCTTAGGACGAGAAACCGTGGTGGTCAGGCGACACCAGGAGAACCTCGTTGGAGTCAAGGAAACTCGGTGGCGACCGGAAGTTAAGCGATAGGTCAGGAGGATCAAAGGTAAGAACTGAGTGCAGAGTAATGGTGAGATCATGTCCTCCATAAGGGGATGAACTTAGGCAGTGATCCGACTAAGACTTTCAGGGAAAGGTCTAGGTCGAGATCGGATGGTAAAGAACCGTCATAATGTCCATTACTCGACATTTCTGTGCTAACTCTTTGCTACAGGTGAGTGACCAAGCCAACAATCGGCTGAAGGCTATTGGCAATCGACTGATCCTACTATCAGTCGACTGATGAGGGTCATAAGTTGATTGCTATTCAAATTGGTCATCTTGAAGAAAGTCAAGATAAGCTCCACCAAAAGTGGGGGATGAGGAGCTTTGACCTAGATCTGGATCTCAACGAGCTAGGGTTTGAAGGGATATAAAAGAAGAGGCTTTTCACCTCTTTGGATCATCCATTCTTGCTCCCAAAGTGCTCCTATGACACCAAGCTTCAACGACATGCTATGACACCGTAACATTGATGACACGCTGAGATTCCAAATCCATTCGTTGATTGTTTCATTATTGTTGTCTTACTTTACTTATTTTACTTCTTGTACTCAAGCTTTTCATTGTAAAGAGGAGAGGTAGGCTTGTTGCCTCTTGCTCTATCTTTTTCTTGTAATGGTTGTCTTCTACCTCCAACAAAAAAGAGACTTTTAGTGGATTGCCCCATATTACGCGATCTAGGATCGCAGGGCCTTGGAGTAGCAACCTTTCGGTTGTGAACCAAGTAAAAACAAAGGTGCCTATTTACTTTAGCTTTATTTCTATTTCTGTTTCAATACTTTGGTTTTATGAAAATGAAAAGAAAAGTTTTACGATCGCTATTCACCCCCCCCCTCTTGTGACTCTCCGATCCAACATGGTACCGATAGAAGCAAGGCTTGTGAGCTTTGCTATTGGTTTCTACAGATTCAAAAGAATCCCGAAGGTATAACTCTTCTCCTTCTTTGGTTATTGCATGTATTTATGTCAAATCAAGATTTCTTGGCCCCGAAGGGATTTCTGGTATGAAATAAAATATTTTTATTCTCTTTGCTTCTGTTGCACATGATCTCATGACGTCCCAACACCTGAGAGAAGGACTGTCGCTACTCTAACAGACAGAAATCCACCTCAGGTTCAATAGGGGCCTCCCAGAAGAAAGGATGCTTGGCCTTTTGTTCCAGAGGTTCCCTAGCCTCGACCCCTCATGTTGGAAGCTCCCCATAACCATACCCTCCGCATCATGGCTACTGAGTCCATACCTCTACCCCGAACTTAGATGGAACAAGAATTAGAGGTTTATGATTAGCAAGGCATCCTCCAGTGCCCTGCTGAGTATAAAGGAGTTCCCAACAATCCGCCAACTCCATTCTTCTATCAGTATCACATGGAGTATGGGCATTCTAGTAATCGATGTTTTGGGTTATAAAAAGAGTTAGAGCACATCAGGAAGGAGTACCCACATCTGCAACAACAATTAGGGTTGGGTGAAGGAAGAGGGTGTAGGTCTCCTATTCCCCGACCAAGGCCTTACAACAAAATGCCACAGGCCCTTCCTCTACAAGTACAAATACCGCCCAGTCAAGGAGCCATCCCTCAGGAGGAGGGAACAAGTGGTGGGACTCTAACTGCTCCTAAAGATATTCCTCCCAGAGGTGTTATTCATGTCATTGCTAGAGGACCCACTGATGGAGACTCCAACAAGGCTCAAAAGTCATACGCCCATATAATGGACAGTTTAGCCATCGGAGAAGATCGAGCTATTCAGGCTGCACCCCAAATAAGTTTTGTCCTAGAAGACCTGCAAGGTATTCTTCTGGCCCATACTGATGCCTTAGTAGTTAAAATTTCTCTCACAAATTATGAGGTTTCTTGAGTTAGGGTGGACTCGGGGAGTTTGGTCAATATTCTTTTCCAAAAGGCATTTAACTAGATGCAGTTAGGGAATGCACAACTGGAGAAGGTCTAGACTCCTCTATTTGGATTTACTAGGCACATGGTGCAAGTCGTTGGACAAATATCCCTACCCCTCACCATGGGGATGAAACTGAGTCAGAAGACTAATGTAATATATCGAAAAATATATAGATAAATAAAAATTAAAATAATATAATATAATAATAATATAATTTTAAAAAGAGATAAATAAAATTTATTTATTTATTTATTTTATTAAATGGAAATTATTTATTTCTTAGTATTTTAGTTGATAATTTTGGGATAAGATTTTATTAGATGGGGCTAAGTTTAATTAGAATGTTGATTAGGTCAACTAATCTAAGCTTATATAAATTAAACTTAGGTTAAGATTTTAGGGGAATTAAAAGAAAATCCCGATTCCTCTCTTCCTTATCGCGTGCCTCTCCTCCTCATCCCGCCACTCGAGCTCGCCCCGCCGCTTCACCGCCGTCGTACGCACGCGGTCGCCCTCTGGCCAGTCACCGTCGTCGTCGTGGGTGACATGTTCGTCGCCGCTCCTCATCGTCGCCGCTTGAGCTTCATCACCGGCTCCCCTCTCCCTTGTGCCGCCGCTTCGACCAGCTATATCGGTCGCAAGGCCACTCCCGACCGAGCGCCCATCTGTCATTTCCTCCAGCCCATGCACCACACCGATCGTCGGTCAGCTTACCTCCGTCCGCTGTGCCCTGCCTCACACCACGCTCTAACAATCTGATGGCTTTATTGACTTCGCCTTGACCCGCTGTCAACCTCTACCATTCGCGATCAGAGTCCAATGACTCTCATCGACCGTCGATTTGTTCCAACAATGAAGGACGTAAGGAGCAGTACCTCTTAGGTTAAATGTACTCTTCACACACTCTTGGGGCTTTTTCTGCAGCAACTCCATTTGTTCCTTGTTGAATGGATTCGACACTGAGGATGTTTGATTCTCCGTGGTGTGATTGCCTTTGTTGTATCTATCATGCAAGGGATATGATAGTTTCTAGTCTATTGGTTTTCCATGAACCACCTAACAGGCTCCTTTGTGTCGAGGTTTGGTAGCTGATCCTCTATTGAGAAAATATGATGGAATGAATGGTTAAATCATGCTCCGATACAATGATACCATGAAGAGAATAATAGTTGGAATTATACAGAAGAAAAATGGTAATATTGGAGATGCAGAAAGAATGTTCATACAAAGTTAGGAGCTGAAGCATCTTCGGATTGAAAGATAGTTATAACGCTCTACAGTCAGAGGTGGGTAGTTCTGTGATCTCTTTAGAATTTAGTGCATGGTTATATTTTTTATGTTGTTTACTTAGGTTATCTTGTAGTTACACTATATGTTCTTGCTAGAATTGCTTTGACCCTATATCTACTGGACCCTTAGATTCTAGGTTGCTTGCTCATCATTAGCATGTAGTTATTGATTGATATTCCTGTTATAGTGCCTAGTTATTACTATTGGGTTTCTCCGGTACCACGGTGAGTGTGTGTTCGAACATGTTTCATAAACATGTGCACAGTGGAAGAATTAAAAGAAATAAATCTAATTTATTACAACACACACACCACACGCATGCAAGATACAATATATGTATCACGTTTTGCAATAAAAGGAAATTACGCTAGTTATACATAATGTATCACGTGCACCGAGAATGACATCAACCGGAGCAACTCACGCTAGAGTTGCCTCTATCCGTATCCACGCCGAGTACCGTCGGGATAGCTTTGCCAAGCTACGAGCCTCGTCTTCATAGGAGTCACTAGCCTCGTGTCGAAGACGATGTGATCGAGAGAATATCACAATCCAAATCAAAATTCGGATGCAAAAATGAGCCCCCAAAACTCGCTTCTTCGAAGAGGTATTCGTCAACCGATTGACGAATCCTTGGTCCTCCACCAATGAGGATTACTAGAGATCCAATCCTTGACAAGGGAGTCACTGTCGGAGCTCCAAACGCCATCCAAACGACGCTCCGACAAGAAGGAAACAAGCTATCCAAAAACTGGACAGCTTGGTGGAGGACTTGCCGCCGGCCAAAGGAGGTGGTCGGCTGATCCTTGGTCACCGAAGCCAAGGTGGGTCGCCGGAGGGGTGGCAGACAGCAGCTGGACGCCGACGACATAGAGGTGGACGACAGCACAAGAGTTGGGCAGCGTGGACTCCTTGGGTGGCGGCAAAGAGAAGAGAGGGAGAGGAGAGGAAGAGTATTTCCAAAATAAACTTTGGGCTCTCCAAACCTCCAACCGCACTTTTATAGAGCACGTGTTTCTTAACCATTAAGAAAACTTCTCCTTAGAGTTATTGGTTCCTAACCAAAACCCGTTAACCCGCTCCAATAACTTAAGTTAAAATAAACCGAACCAAGTTGGTCTATTTTAAGTTAAAATGAACCGAACAAACTTTGGTTCATTCGTTTAAAACAAACCAAACCTCTTTGGTTTATTCTCCACCATTGGATTAGAACCAAACCAATTTGGTTCATCCATCATGTCTTCATAAGACTCGGCCCATCCATGCTTCCATTGCGACTGAAACAATTTCATGCTCGCTCCTTGTTTGGTTAAACCAAACCTAGTTTCTCTCGATATGAGAATCTCATTCTCAAGCTCATTTTAAATCCTTTGGATTACACTCGTTGTGTGTATGACCAAATAGGTTCTAAGTTTATGTTGGCCATCTATAATTAACCATTAATTATAGAACGATCATGAGTGGCACCTAGTAGTACATCATAATCCCTAATTAACCGAAAAATCAATGGTTGATCCAGAATCATTTCTGGAACCCTTCAGCAGGTACAATGAATCATGCCCTATTTCCTTCACTCATCTTATACCCACTTGGTTCAGGACATGGTCTATAGTGTCAGTCCCCACTAGGTCGACTACGTCACATCTAGCCCAAGTATCATTTCCTCGTCCTACGGATTCTATTTACTGCACATGTATCCAAGAGTACCATACTCTAAACATGTAATGCTTTGGCAAAAGACATTAGTAACAATCCGACGAGAGGCCATGGGTATACATCTCCTCGCAAGGAGTGGTGAATCCTTTATAGGCTATTCAAACAACTTCGGCCACTTTGACTTATACCCAATCATCCCGGATCCACATCTTCTCAGAGATGCTTGCTTAAGATGTCAAAGCATAAGTCTTCATGACCAAGATGACTTGAATACTGCAAGTCGAAGGAACATCGCACTTAACCTACAGTAAAAACTTCATTGACATATCCATATATGCAGAGAACCCTATGAAGTCTTATAGCTGGTCACTCCAATGAACTAGTTACCATTACTAGCATCCACAATTAACTCCAGACATCACAATGTCTCCAGCCAGTGAGAATCAGCTGCTTGGATACACCAAAAGAGTATACCTCGTGCTAGTCTCGACAGAATTGATGGTGTCCAAATCCATCAATTCATCGACTAGGGATAATTCCAATACATCTCAATTTCATATGTAGAGATACTCACTAGTTGTGATCCAATCACAAATTCCCTCATGTTGGTAATCGTATTGTGGACATTCAGTAAATGAGTTTAAGATCTAATCAAATACATGCAAACATGTATACACAAATAGTGAATCTTCATTTATCATATAAATGGTACAACCATAAAGCGATTGCCTTAGGACACCTCTCATATATTACTAACAAACTTCCCCTTGGCCTAATGCTAATCGCCACGGTATCCAATACCATAAGCTCTAACATGACCCTCAAACTTACTTTGAGGTAAGACCTTAGTTAAAGGGTCCGCTAAGTTCCTTTCAGTGGGAATCTTCTCGATTTGTATTTCTTTCCTACTTATGATCTCTCTGATCAGATGATAGCAGCGAAGCACATGTTTGGATCGTTGATGAGACCGCATCAAGTTCAAAGATGAACTTATCGATCCAAACCGCTTCCTTTGCTGCTTCCGAAGCTGCAATGTATTCTACCGTAGTGGCAGAATCCGCTATGGTATCTTGCTTGAAACCTTTCCAACTTATTGGCCTGTATTTAAGGTAAATACAATTGTAAATACTATTAGGATATATACTGAAAGTCTAGCCTTTGTATGAACATATTCATTTTGGAATAAGAATCACATGATCATTGTTTGCATATTTATAGTTATGCATATTGTCTAATACTTTACATTGTAGATAACATGGTGTGTTGTGTCGCATAGAAGATCAAGTTATCAGTTCCTTGTAGAGTATAAGTAGAGGCTCACAACCAAGATGGTTTTGGACAATCCATTGGCATGTTTGTAGTGTAATTTGATATTGATTTATCTTGACCATAGAATTATACTAGTAAACTTTGTGTGTATTGAGCAGGACCGACTTAGAGGTGATTTAATTTATTGTTGACTACATAATTGAATTAGACCTCAGATATTATGGTGTACATGCTCTTAATCCCGATATAATAACGGGTACATATGCTTAATATTTATTTCTTTGATTTGCCAATGGGCGAGATTTATGTGTTAAATCGATAGGCCCGGTAAGTTGGGAAATAATATTATTTACATGGTGTGTCGTTGATTATAGGAGGAAACCGTGTCCTATATATTAGGATGATGATGTCCCCTTGAGGAGCTCATAAGGATCATCATGTAAATCCTGCAGGTGGACTTGGTCCAGCATGATGATAAGATTAGGTGGTACTACTCATGGAGTTAGATGTTAATTAATTAATTATCAGTAAATTAATTAATTAAAGGACATTCGATATCTTAAAAACGGGGAGATATTTGTACAATTAATATGTGAAGCCCATATATAATTATAGGGTTGGTGAGGTAGATCAATGATGATCGCTTTAGTGGAATGGATCATCATTAATGGATCGGGTTTGGATCCATTGGGTGGCTAAGATCCAACTCCTCCTCATGGTTCCTATTGTAGCCTATTAAAACTCTCACGAACCCTAGATCCAACAGACACTATTAAAAGGAGGCTTGGGCGAAATCTATAAATAGATTCAAAGGCTTGGGCGGCAAGAGAAGATTTGAGTGCTAGGGTTTGAAGTTTCCAAGGGTTGGGCGGCAAGCATTGGTTGCTAGGTTTTTCTTCTCCCTTAGGGTCGGCGGCAACACAAACAAAGGATAAGGGTTTCATCTTCTCCTTTGCTCTTGGTCGGCTCCTCCTTCTCCTCTCCTAGGGTGGCACCTTCTTCCCTCAAGTTCTAGCCGGCGGCAACAAGAGCTTATCTCTTGGCCGGCGCCCACCTCTCCTTCTTCCTCTCCTTTGCCAGCAGTAATAACCAAGCAAGGAGGCTTGGTGGTCGACACTAGATAGGAAAAGAAGAGTTTGGTTATCTTCCCTTGTTTGGAGAGAGCAAGGAAGGGAAGATACGAGATCTAGGAGGCTTCGATTCTTGGAGGATCGTCGCCCACACAACGTCCAAGAAGAGGATAGGTCATACGATAGAAGATCAAGAGGTATAATTCTTGTTTAGTTTTCTTTCTTATTCTATGTAATTGGATTATAATTGTATGATCATAGACCCCGATGATAAACACAAAAACCGGCAATCCGTTCATCATCTATTCCACGGCTAATCGAGGAAAAGAGTTAGGTTGCTTGAACAACAAGTTTGTTCAAGCGATGACTCAAATCGAGAAGCACGATGATGAATCGGTTGATTGGGTAATCTATTTTCATCCGAATTAATTTTTTTAATCCGGGGACATGAGATAGGATCACCATGCACAAGCGACCGAGGCGAAGCGAGAAGCGAAGCTTCAACCTTCAAGTGGTATCAAAGCCACGATTTCCGGTTTTGTGTGTTTAGGATTCAGTTAATTTTATGCACTTGTCATATATTATGTGTGTCGGATAATAGTAGGATGTGCATAGGCTAACTTTTTGTTTGCAGGCATAAGATCCAACTATTATGGCCATATGTGTGTGTATGTGATTGTATGTGTGTAATCGTAATATTATTTGAATCCTTTCTTGGGATGTATACTGAAAAAGTCTATCTTTTGTATAAACATCTTTATTTTTGAAATAAGAATCACATGATCATTGTTTGCATATTTATGGTTATGCATATTGTCTGATACATTACATTGTAGATAACATGGTGTGTAGTGTCACACGGGAGATCATGTTATCAGTTCCTTATAGAGTATAAGTAAAGGTTCACAACCGAGATGGTTTTGGACAAACCATTGGTATGGTTGTAGTGTAATTTGGTATTGGTTTGTCTTGACCATAGAATTACACTAATACACTTTGTGTGTATTGAGCAAGATCGACTTAGAGGTGATTCAATTTATTGCTGACTCATAATTGAATCGGACCTCGGATATTATGGTGTACATGCTCTTAATCTCGATATAATAACGGACACATGTACTCAGTATTTATTTCTTTGATTTACCAATGAGCGAGATTTATAGATTAAATCGATAGGCTCAGTAAGTTGAAAAATGATATTATTTACATGGTGTGCCATTGATTATAGGAAGAAACCGTGTCCTATATATTAGAATGATGATGTCCCCTTGAGGAGCTCATAAGGTTCATGATGTAAACCTTGCAGGTGGACTTGGTCCAACATAATGATAAGGTTGAGTGGTACTACTCATGGAATTAGATGTTGATTAATTAATTCTCAGTAAATTAATTAATTGACGGACATTCGAGATCTTAAACACGGGGAGATATTTTTACAATTAATATATGGAGCCCATATTTATTTATGGGGGTTGGTGAGGTAGATCAATGATAATCCTCTAGTGGAATGGATTATCATTAATGGATTGGACTTTATGTGGGCTAGATCCATTGGGTGGCCAAGATCAACTCCTCCTCATGGTCCCTATTGTAGCCTATTAAAACCCTCATGAAGCCTAGATCCGACGGTGGAGATTAAATCTCTAGATCCGACGGTGGATATTAAATCAATAGATCCGATGGTGGAGATTGAAAGGAGGCTTAAGCCTAGCTCTATAAAAGGAGGGCTAAGGGCTTAGGCGGTGAGATAATCCAATTAGGTTAGGGTTTTTGGAGTTGGCTTGAGTGGTTTGGGCGGCAAGCAAGGATTGGAGGTGAGCTAGGGTTTTGGCTTCTACTTGTGGGCGGTGGCAACCTTAGGACCCTCCTCTCTTTTCCATCCTTTTGGGTGGTGCCTCCCTCTCTCTCTAGGTTGGTCGGCGACTCCTCCCTCTCTCTCTCTCTTTTGGCCGGGGCAACCTTTCTTCAAGGTTGGTCGGTGGTCCTTATTCCTCTCCTTGGCCGGCGGCAACCACCAAGCAAGGTGTCTTGGTGGTCAGTTCTAGATAGGAGAAGAAGTTTTGTTTTATTCTTCCCTTTGTTCGGAGCGAGCAAGGAAGGGGAGAACGTGATCTAGGAGGCTTCAACTTTTGGAAGATCATCTCCCACACGACGTCCAAAAGGAGGAAGTACATACAATAGAAGACCTTGAGGAAAACAAGAGGTATAATTCTTATTTTGATTTTCTTTTGTTTCTTTGTATGATGTATGTAATTGCATGTGGATAATTTACTTGGACCCCGAAGATAAACACAAAAACTGGCGATTCGTACATCGTCTATTCTGTGGCTAATCGAAGAAAAGAGGTAGGTTGCTTGAACAACAAGTTTGTTCAAGTGACCACTCTAATCGAATAACACGACAATGGATCGGTTGCTTGGGTAATCCCTCTTCGTCAAGGATTATTTTTTTTTAATACGAGGATGTAAATGGGATCGCCATGCACAAGCGACTAAGTTGAAGTGGGAAGCAAAGCTTCGTCCCTACAACTGGTATCAGAGCCACGATTTTCAATTTTGTGTGTTTAGTATTTGGTTACTTTTATGCACTTATCATATATTGTATGTGTCAGATGATAGTAGGATGTGCGTAGGCTAGCTTTTTGGTTGCAGGCATAAGATCCAACTATTATGGTCATATGTGTGTGTATGTGATTGGATGTGTGTAATTGTATTATTATTTGAATCCTCGAGGTTGACGAGGCTAGTATTTAATTTTTGTAATTAAAGTACGACATTGTTTAGCCACTCTTTTATTTTAGTTTAATTTCGATCTAGATTTCATGTACACTCCTTCGTGGAGTATAGGATCGATGGATGTAAATTAAAATAATTATTCTCGGCTCGGATCTCCGGATGGCTTGTACTTGGCGTAGGGAGGAGCAGACGAGATGGCGATAGGACGGGAGGCATATGAAGAACAAAAGTCATAATAGTTGGAAAATATTTTTTTCATATTTATTGCTTCTTGTTTGATATTCATGTCATGTACTAGGAAAATTCCTCAATTTCAAATTACTAAGTGGGAGAGGGATATTTTTTATAAATTCTCACAGCCTCCATTACGATTTGACATGTGATGCAAACAAACTTGCGCGTTGGCTCTGAGTGCCTTCCTCTCCATTGGATGAGTTTGTTTTGCAGATCACAGGGTCGAATATGGTTATAAGAAATTATTTAAGAGTGTGTGTACTTCCCCATTGGAAGGCACGTAACCCGAGATAATTGCTTTGGTACAAAGTAATGGTGCACACTTAGATGCAAATAGGAGTATCCTCCCCATCAGAGTCACTGCTTTTATTTGTAGGGCCGAAGAGGAACCAACTATTAATTTTATTTGTCAAAAAGTTAGGTTGACAAGATAGTAAAAATAATGGGTAAAACCTCCTCTTACAAATGTAGAATTCGTATATGTCCACACGATCGTGGCATACGATATTCTCGGTATCTTGAGGTGTTGGTTGATTTTAAAACTTTATTGTTTGAGGAATCAATAATTTATTGAAATCTAATATTTTGATCTATGTGATTATTAGATTTTTCAAAAATGACTTTCAACCCGCTTGTTGTGATACTAAAAGAGAATAAACTTACTGGACCCCCCAATTATGTTGATTGGAAAAGGAATCTTGATATTGTCTTGACTGCTGAGGAGTACAAGTATGTACTCTTCGAAGAGTGTCCTCCTAAGCCTGTGGATGATTCTGGGGAAAAGGATAAAGAGAGTTATAAAAAGTGGATTAAGGATGATGAGATGGTGCGGTGTTACATTTTCGCTTCTTTGTCAAATGTATTGCAACATCAGCATCAAGCCATGCCCACTGCTTATGACATGATTCTCAATCTCAATGAGCTTTTCGGACACCAAAATTGGGTTGCTAGGAAGGAAGCTATGAGGAATTTGATGACGACCACCATGATCGAGGGAACACCCGTGAGGGATCATGTTCTCAAGATGATGGCTCATTTGAATGAGCTGAAAGTCCTTTGAGCTGAGATCAATGGGGAAACCCATGTTGATATCATTCTACAGTCTCTACCTAGGAGTTTTGAGCAGTTTCTTCTGAACTACAACATGACTAAGAGGTTGTATTCGTTGGCGGAGCTTCTGATAAAACTCTAGGTGGCAGAGGGGCTTTTTCGTCAGAGTGCTCAGACTCAGGCCATGGTTGCCCAAAAGGTTTCTACTTCTAAGCCGAAAGGCAAGAAGAAGAAGAAACAAGGTGAGGCAAAGGTGGTGGGAGGATCTCAGGAAGGAGTGAAGAAGCCGAAAGGCAAGTGCTTCACTTGCAAGTAGATCGAACATTAGAAGAAGGACTGCCCCAACCGGAAGCAGAACAAAGGTATATCTTTTGGTCTAGTCATTGAAACATGTTTAGCGGTGTTATCTATCGGCACCTGGTGTGTAGATACAGGAGCCACTGATCATGTCTGCAATACTTTGTAGGGGTTCCAGGAAACCATACGACTGGATGAGGGGGAGATTATCGTTTACTTGGGCGATGCTACGAAGGTGGCGGCTTTGCAGTGGGAGATGTTTATTTATCTTTTGATAGGAATAAAATTTTGGTTCTGAAAAATTACCTTTATGTACCTTTATTTAGAAAGAATTTAATTTCGATTTCTAAATTATTTTTGGATGGATATTATATTTCTTTTAATTACATAGTTGTTATAAGAAGGAATAGGGAGATTATCTGTTTTGGTGCGTTGGTAGGCAATTTATATACCCTTGAACCAAAAGCTCCCACGATGCAAATAGAAGTAAATAACTCATCTTCTAAATCTAATAAGAGCAAAGAACCTTCGAAAATGAACCAAACATATCTTTAGCATCTAAGGTTTGGTCATATTGACCTATGTAGAATTCAAAGGTTGATAGTTGATGGATCTCTAGGTTCATTAGTGGTGGAAGATTTATCAACCTGCAAATCTTGCTTGGAAGGTAAAATAACCATGAGGCCTTTTAAGGCCAAGGGGTATAGAGCCAAAGATGTGTTGGAATTGGTTCATTATGATTTGTGTGGTCCTATGTCTATCCAGGCTAGAGGTGGTTTTGAATATTTCATCTCTTTTATAGACAATTATTCAAGATATGGATACATTTACTTGATGCGCCGCAAGTCTGAATGCTTTGACAGGTTCAAAGAATTCAAGGCTGATGTGGAAAAATGTCAAGGTAAAAGTATCAAGACACTACAATCTAATTGTGGTGGTGAGTATCTCTTGGCAGAGTTTAGGAATTACTTATCAGAGGTTGGGATTCAATCCCAATTATCTGCACCTGGCACACCCCAACAGAATAGTGTAGTGGAGCGAAGGAATATGACTCTTATGGAGATGGTTAGATCGATGATGAGATATTCTAAGTTGCCAGATTCGTTCTGGGGGTATGTTCTGGATATGGCAGTGTATATTCTAAACTTGGTACCATCTAAATCAGTGTCTTCTACTCCCACATAATTGTGGATTGGGCGAAAGCCTAGTCTGAGACATATTCGAATTTGGGAGAGTCCAGCATATGTGCTGAAGGTAGATGTTAGTAAGTTGGAACCTCGTACAAAAGTGTGCATGTTCGTAGGCTATCCTAGAGGAATGAAAGGTGGTTTGTTCTATAGTCCTAGAGATTAGAGGGTAATCGTTAGCATGAATGCCAGATTTCTAGAGGAAGACTATGTGATGAACCACAAGCCCATGAGTAAGACTGTTTTGGAGGAATTGAGAGGGCAGGTCACTACTTCAGTACCACCGGTACAAGAGGATATACCACAAGTGACTGCACCGCGTGTCACAGAGGATACACAAGTGATACCTCATCGTAGTGGGAGGGTTGTTAGACAACCTGATATATTTATATTCTTGGGAGAATCTTCTGATTTGGTCCCTGACGAATATGAACATGATCCTTGGACATATGACGAGGCAATCCAAGATAAAGATGTAGTATCTTGGCAAAGTGGAATGAATTCTGAGATAGAATCTATGGATTCAAATCAGGTCTGGGAGCTAGTTGAACCACCCAATGGTGTAAAAACCATTAGATGCAAGTGGATCTATAAAAGAAAGAGAGGAATAGACAGGAAGGTTGAGACCTTCAAAGCAAGGCTTGTTGCGAAAGGGTATACTTAGAAAGAGGGTATCAATTATGAGAAGACCTTTTCGTCGGTAGTCATGTTTAAGTCTATCTAGATTCTCTTATGTATTGCTGCTTATATGGATTATGAGGTGTGGTAGATGGATGTCAAGATAACTTTCCTTAATGGAAGTCTTGAGGAAAACATCTATATGAAACAACCCGAGGGATTCATTGCAATGGGCAAAGAGCATCTTGTGTGCAAGCTTAATCGATCCATTAATGAATTGAAGCAAGCTTCGAGATCTTGGAACATCTGCTTTGATGAGGTAATCCAGTCTTATGGATTTATTCAAAGTCCAGATGAGTCTTGTGTATACAAGAGATGTGACGGAAACGTAGTGGTATTTCTTATACTATACGTAGATGATATTTCGTTAATTGACAACAATGTCAAGGTGTTAATGGACGTAAGGGTATGGTTGTCCAAACAGTTTGATATGAAGGACTTGGGAGAAGTGGGACACATCCTTGGGATCAAGGTTATAAGGGATCGGAGGAAAAGGATGTTGTGCTTATCTCAAACTTCATACATAGACACCATTTTGGCTCGTTTTAGCATGCAGAACTTCAAGAAAGGTTTTCTACCTTTTAGGCATGGAGTACCTTTATCTAAAGAGATGTGTCCTAGAACATCAAAGGAGATAGAGGAGATGAAGGCAGTTCCTTATACTTTGACAGTAGGAAGCCTCATGTATGCTATGTTATGTACGAGGCTAGATATCTGCTTTACCGTGGGCATGGTTAGCAGATATCACAGTAATCCAGGACAGAGACATTGGACTGCAGTAAAGCATATATTGAAGTTCCTGAGAAGGACTAGGGATTATATGCTGGTATACCCGGCAAATCAATTACTCCCTGTCGGTTACACAGATTTTGATTTCCAATAAGATAGGGATAACAGTAAGTCTACCTCGGGTTTTGTGTTTACTTTGGGAGGTGGAGCCATTGTATGGAGGAGTGTCAAGAAGAAATGAGTGGCAGACTCTACCATGAAAGCTGAGTATGTGGCAGCTTCTGAGGCATCTTTAGAAGTTGTATGGCTTAGGAACTTCTTAATGGACTTGGATGTGATTCTTGGTTTGCCCAAAACTATCATAATTTATTGTGATAATAGTGGTGCAGTTGCAAACTCGAAGGAACCACGAGCCCATAAGGCAAGTAAACACATAGAGCGCAAGTACCACCTGATATGAGAAATCGTAAAGCAAGGAGAAGTTGTTGTAGCCAAGATTGCATCAGAGGATAACCTGGCAGATCCTTTCACTAAGGCCCTTCCACTAAGAGCTTTTGATAGGCATGTGGAGGGAATGAGAATCAGATGTATGACAGTATGAGGATAGCATAGTTTTTTAGTATAAGTTGGAGAATGTTGGGATGTATGCTGAAAAGTCTATATTTTCTATGAACATCTTTATTTTTGAAATAAGAATCACATGATCATTGTTTGCATATTTATAGTTATGCATATTGTTTGATACATTACATTGTAGATAACATGGTGTGTAGTGTCATACAGGAGATCATGTTATCAATTCCTTGTAGAGTATAAATAAAGGCTCATAACCGAGATAGTTTTAGATAAACCATTGTTATGGTTGTAGTGTAATTTAATATTGGTTTGTCTTGACCATAGAATTACACTAATACACTTTGTATGTATTGAGCAGGACCAATTTAGAGGTGATTCGATTTATTGCTGACTACATAATTGAATCAGACCTCAGATATTATGGTGTACATGCTCTTAATCCCGATATAATAACGGACACATGTACTTAGTATTTATTTCTTTAATTTACCAATGGGCGAGATTTATAGATTAAATTGATAGGCTCGGTAAGTTGGAAAATGATATTATTTACATGGTGTGTTATTGATTATAGGAGGAAATCGTGTCCTATATATTAGGATGATGATGTCCCCTTGAGGAGCTCATAAGGTTCATCATGTAAACCCTGCAGGTGGATTTGGTCTGGCATGATGATAAGGTTGAGTGGTACTACTCATGGAGTTAGATGTTGATTAATTAATTGTCAGTATATTAATTAATTGACGAACATTCGAGATCTTAAACATGGGGAGATAAATGTACAAATAATATATGGAGCCCATATTAACTTATGGGGGTTGGGGAGGTAGATCAATGATAATCCTCTAGTGGAATAGATTATCATTAATGGATCGGACTTTATGTGAGCTAGATCCATTGGGTGGCCAAGATCCAACTCCTCCTCATGGTCCCTATTGTAGCCTATTAAAATCCTCATGAAGCCTAGATCCGATGGTGGAGATTAAATCTCTAGATCCGACGGTGAATATTAAATCTCTAGATCCGACGGTGAATATTAAATCTCTAGATCGGACGGTGGAGATTGAAAGGAGGCTTAAGCATAGCTCTATAAAAGAAGGGCTAAGGGATTAGGCGGTGAGATAATCCAATTAGGGTTAGGGTTTTTGGAGTTGGCTTGAGTGGCTTGGGTGGCAAGCAAGGATTGGAGGTGAGCTAGGGTTTTGGCTTCCCCTTGTGGGCGGCGGCAACCTTACGACTCTCCTCTCTTTTCCATCCTTTTGAGCGGTGCCTCCCTCTCTCTCTCTAGGTTGGCCGGCGACTCCTCCCTCTCTCTCTCTCTCTCTCTTTTGGCCGGCGACAACCTTTCTTCAAGGTTGGCTGGCGCTCCTTATTCCTCTCCTTGGCCAGCGGCAACCACCAAGCAAGGTGGCTTGGTGGTCGGTTCTAAATAGGAGAAGAAGTTTTTTTTTGTTCTTCCCTTTGTTCGGAGCGAGCAAGGAAGGGAAGAACGTGATCTAGGAGCCTTCAACTTTTAGAGGATCGTCGCCCACACTACGTCCAAAAGGAGGAAGGACATACAATAAAAGACCTTGAGGTAAACAAGATATAAAATTCTTCTTTTGGTTTCCTTTTATTTCTTTGTATGATGTATGTAATTGCATGTGGCTAATTTACTTGGACCCCGAAGATAAACACAAAAACCGACGATCCGTATATCGTCTATTCCGCGGCTAATCGAAGAAAAGAGGTAGGTTGCTTGAACAATAATTTTGTTCAAGTGACCACTATAATCGAATAGCACGACGATGGATCGGTTGCTTGGGTAATCCCTCTTTGTCAAGGATTAATTTTTTTAATCCGGGGATGTAGATGGGATCACCATGCACAAGCGACCAAGTTGAAGTGGGAAGCAAAGATTCGTCCCTACATCCTTGGGGTTGACGAGGCTAGTATTTAATTTTTGTAATTAAGTACGATATTGTTTAGCCACTCTTTTATTTTAGTTTACTTTCGATGTAGATTTCATGTATACTCCTTTGTGGAGTATAGGATCGATGGTTGTAAATTAAAATAATTTTTCTTGGCTCGGATATCCGAATGGCTTGTACATAGCGTAGGGAGGAGCGGACGAGGTGGCAACACGACTGGAGGCGTATTGGAGAACAAAAGCCATAATAGTTGGAATATTTGTTTTTCATATTTATTGCTTTTGCTTTATATGTTTGTTGTGGTTGCATAGTTAAAATTCCTCAATTTTAAATTACTAAGTGGGAGAGGGATATTTTTTTAATTCCCATGACCTCCATTACAATTTGACAAGTGATGCGAACAAACTTGCACGTTGGCTCTGAGTGTCTTCCTCCACATCAGATGAATTTGTTTTGCGGATCACTTGGTCAAATATGGCTATAGGAAATTATTTAGGAGCGTGTGTACTTCCCCATCGGGAGGCCCATAATCCGAGATAATTGCCTTAGTATCGGGTAATGGTGATCTCTTAGATACAAATAAAAGTATCCTCTCCATCGGAGTCACTACTTTTATTTGTAGGGCCGAAGAGGAACCAACTATTAATTTTATTTGTCAAAAAGTAAGGTTGACAGGATAATAAAATTAATGGGTAAAACCTCCTCTTACAAATGAAGAATTCGTATACGTCCACACTATCGTGGCATATGATATTCTCGGTGTTTTGAGGTGTTGGTTGATTTTAAAATTTTATTGTTTGAGGAATCAATAAATTTTAAAATCTAATGTTTTTGATCTATGTGATTCTTAGGTTTTTTAAATGACTTTCAACCCACTTGCTTTGATTCTGAAAGAAAACAAACTTATTGGACCTAACTATGTTGATTGGAAAAGAAATCTTGACATTGTCTTAACTGCTGAGGAGTACAAATATGTACTCTTCGAAGAATGTCCTCCTAAGCGTACAGATGATTCTAGGGAAAAGGAGAAAGAGAGTTATAAGAAGTGGATCAAGGCTGATGAGATGGCGCAGTGTTACATTTTGGCTTCTATGTCAAATGTATTGCAACATCAGCATCAGGCCATGACCACTGCCTATGACATGATGCTCAATCTCAAGGAACTTTTCGGATACCAGAATAGGGCTGCTAGGCAAGAAGCCATGAGAAAATTGATGACGACCACCATGGTTGAGGGAACATCCGTGAGGGATCATGTTCTCAAGATGATGGCTCATTTGAATGAGCTGGAAGTCCTTGGAGCTGAGATCGATGGGGAAACCCAGGTCAATATCATTCTCCAATCTCTACATAGGAGTTTTGAGCAGTTTCGCCTGAACTACAACATGAATAAGAGGTTGTATTCATTAGCGGAGCTTCTGACAGAACTCCAGGTGGCAGAGGAACTTTTTCGTCAAAGTTCTCAGGTTTTGGTTGCCCAAAAGGTTTCTGCTTCTAAGTCGTAAGGCAAGAAGAAGAAGAAACAAGGCGCAACAAAGGTGATGGGAGGATCTCAGGGAGGAGTGAAGAAGCTGAAAGGCAAGTGCTTCACTTGCAAGCATACTGGACATTGGTAGGTAGACTGTCCCAACCACAAACAGAACAAAGGTATATCTTTTGGTCTAGTCATTGAAACATATTTAGCGGTGTTATCTACCGGCACCTGGTGAGTAGATACGGGATCCACTGATCATGTCTGCAACTCTTTGCAAGGGTTCCAAGAAACCAGACGACTAGCTGAAGGGGAGATTACCATCTACATGGGCAATGCTACGAAGGTGGCAGTTATTGCAGTGGGAGATGTTTGTTTATCTTTTGATAGGAATAAAACTTTGGTTCTGAGAAATTGCCTTTATATACCTTAATTTAGAAATAATTTAATTTCACTTTCTAAATTATTTTTGGATGGATATTCTATTTCTTTTAATGATAGAGTTGTTATAAAAAGGAATAGGGAGATTATCTGTTTTGGTACGTTAGTAGGAAATTTATATACTCTTGAACCAAAAGCTCCCACGATGCAAATAGAAATAAATAACTCATCTTCTAAATATAATAAGAGAAAAGAACCTTTGAAAATGAACCAAATGTATCTTTGGCATCTAAGGTTAGGTCATATTAACCTGAGTATAATTCAAAGGTTGATAGCTGATGGACCTTTGGGTTCATTAGTGGTGGAAGATTTCTCAACCTACGAATCTTGCTTGGAAGGTAAAATGACCAAAAGACCTTTTAAGGCCAAGGGGTATAGAGCCAAAGATGTGTTGGAATTGGTTCATTCTAATTTGTGTGGTCCTATGTCTATCCAGGCTAGAAGGGGTTTTGAATATTTCATCTCTTTTATAGACGATTATTCAAGATATGGATACATTTACTTGATGTGTTGCAAGTCTGAATGCTTTGATAGGTTCAAAGAATTCAAGGCTGATGTGGAGAAATGTCAAGGTAAAAGTATCAAGACACTACAATCTGATCGTGGTGGTGAGTACCTCTTGGGAGAGTTTAGGAGTTACTTATCAGAGGATGAGATTCAATTCCAACTGTCTGCACCTGGTACAGCTCAGTAGAATGGTGTAGCGGAGCGAAGGAATAGGACTCTTATGGAGATGGTTAGATCGATGATGAGTTATTCTGAGTTACCAGATTCATTCTGAGGGTATGCTCTGGATAGGACAGTGTATATTCTGAACTTGGTACAATCTAAATCAGTACCTTGTACTCCCACAGAATTGTGGACTCGGCGAAAGCCTAGTCTGAGACATATTCGGATTTGGGGGAGTCTAGCACATGTGTTGTAGGGAGATGCTGGTAAGTTGGAACCTCGTACAGAAGTGTGCTTGTTCATAGGCTATCCTAGAGGAATGAAAGGTGGTTTGTTCTATAGTCCTAAAGATCAGAGGGTGATCGTTAGCACGAATGCCTGATTTTTAGAGGAAGACAATGTGATGAACCACAAGCCCATGAGCAAGATTGTTCTAGAGGAGTTAAGAGGGGAAGCCCCTACTTCAGTACCAATGGTACAAGAGAATATACCACAAGTGACTGCACCGCGTGTCACAGAGGATACACAGGTGATACCTCATCGTAGTGGGAGGGTTGTTAGACAACCTGAGAGATTTATGTTCTTGGGAGAATCTTCTGATTTGGTCCCTAGCAAACATGAATCTGATCCCTAGACATATGACAAGGCAATCCAAGATAAAGATGTGGTATCTTGGCAATGGGTGAGAATTCTGAGATAGAAACTATGGATTCAAATCAGGTTTGAGAGCTAGTAGAACCACCCAATGGTGTAAAAGTCATTGGATGCAAGTAGATTTACAAAAGAAAGAGAGGAACAGACGGGAAGGTTGAGACCTTCAAAGCAAGGCTTGTTGCGAAAGGGTATACTCAAAAAGAGGGCATCGATTATGAGGAGACCTTTTCGCCGGTAGTCATGCTTAAGTCTATCTGGATTCTCTTATCTATTGCTTCTCATATGGATTATGAGATATGATAGATGGATGTCAAAACATCTTTCCTTAATGTAAGTCTTGAAGAAAACATCTATATGAAGCAACCAAAGGGATTTATTGCAAAGGGCATAGAGCATCTTGTGTGCAAGCTTAATCGGTCCATTTATGGATTGAAGCAAGCTTCAAGATCTTGGAACATTCGATTTGATGAGGTAATCAAGTCATATGCATTTATTCAAAGTCCGAATGAGTCTTGTGTATATAAGAGATGTGACAGAAACATAGTGGTATTTCTTGTACTATACGTAGATGACATTTTGCTCATTGGCAACAATGTCAAAGTGTTATCAGACGTAAGAGTATGGTTGTCCAAACATTTTGATATGAAGGACTTGGGAGAAGTGGGACACTTCCTTTGGATCAAGGTTATAAGGGATCGCAAGAAAAGGATGTTGTGCTTATCTCAAGCTTCATACATAGACACTATTTTGGCTCGTTTTAGCATGCAGAACCCCAAGAAAGATTTTCTACCTTTTAGGCATGGAGTACCTTTATCTAAAGAGATGTGTCCAAGAACATCAAAGGAGATAGAGGAGATGAAGGCGGTTCCTTATGCTTCTGCGGTATGAAGCCTCATGTATGCTATGTTATGTACGAGACAGGATATCTTCTTTGTCGTGGGCATGGTTAGCAGATATCAAAGTAATCCAGGACAGGGATATTGGACTGCGATAAAAGCAAATATTGAAGTACCTGAGAAGGACTAGATATTATATGTTGGTATACCAGGGAGATCAATTACTCCCTGTGGGTTACACAGATTCTGACTTCCAATCAGATAGGGATAACAGTAAGTCTGTCTTGGGGTTTTGTGTTTACTTTGGGAGGTTGAGCCATTATATGGAGGAGTGTCAAGCAGAAATGCATGGTGGACTCTACCATGGAAGCTGGGTATGTAGTAGCCTCTAAGGCAGCCAAAGAAGTTGTATGGCTCAGGAACTTCTTGATGGACTTGGATGTGATTCCTGGTTTGCCTAGAACTATCACAATTTATTGTGATAATAGTGGTGCAGTTGCAAACTCGAAGGAACCACGAGCCCATAAGGCAAGTAAACACATAGAGCGCAAGTACCACCTGATACGAGAGATCGTAAAGCGAGGAGAAGTTGTTGTCGCAAAGATTGCATCAGAGGATAACCTGGCATATCCTTTCACTGAGGCCCTTCCAACGAGAGCTTTTGATAGGCACGTGGAGGGAATGGGAATCAGATGTATGACAGTTGATGACAGCATAGTCTTTTAGTATAAGTGGGAAATTGTTGGGATATATACTGAAAGCCTAGCCTTTGTATGAACATCTTCATTTTTGAATAAGAATCACATGATGATTATTTGCATATTTATAGTTATGGATATTTTTTAATACTTTACATTGTAGATAACATGGTATGTGGTGTCGCACAGAAGATCATGTTATCAGTTCATTGTAGAGTATAAATAGAGGCTCACAACCAAGATGGCTTTGGACAAACCATTGGCATGGTTATAGTGTAATTTGGTATTAGTTTATCTTGACCATAGAATTACACTAGTATACTTTCTGTGTATTGAGCAGGACTGACTTAGAGGTGATTCAATTTATTGCTGACTACATAATTGAATCAAACCTCATATATTATGGTGTACATGCTCTTAATCCCGATATAATAACGGGCACATGTACTTAATATTTATTTCTTTGATTTGCCAATGGGCGAGATTTATGTGTTAAATCGATAGGCCCGGTAAGTCGGAAAATAATATTATTTACATGGTGTGTCATTGATTATAGGAGGAAATCGTGTCCTATATATTAGGATGATGATGTCCCCTTTGTTCGTGCTGGGGCACTAGATAATCGAACCTGTGTTTTGATTATAATAAAGACACAAAGTTAAGTTTACATCGTTATCTCACGAGCTAAATCGAGTGTGCAGAAAAGTACTAAAGTTGCAGCTGAAGGCTAGCGACACTCGAGTGACTTCGGAGGGAGCCGAAGGAATTGAGTGGAAGCCCGGAAGCGAGAGTTACAAAGTAAGTATCGAGGTAAGCTCGTGTGAGTGAGAGATGGTAAGGTCGTATCCTCTGTACGGGGACAACTGTAGGAGGCGATCCGACTAAGACTTCCTGTGGAAGGTCTAGGTCGAGATCGGTCTAGGTCGAGATCGGACGGTTAGAAACCGTCGCATTTACCATTTTCCATACTAACCTCTTACTGCAGGGAAGTGGCCGGTGTGATCATTCTTTGGACATTAGGCGATCGTGATGCTCATCGATCGGTGATGGGAACATCGATCGATGATGGCGATTTAATCGACCTTTGTGCTAGGTCAAAACGAATAATGTTTGATGCGGCCACTTCGCGATAAAATTTGGTATAACTTCGTGATCTATTCCAAAAGATGAGGAGACATATTCAGAGGCCAAACTCTATAAAAGGAGGGGAGAATTCCAACTCCAAATATCATAAAGTTTATTCTCATGTGGTCCTACAACGGCAAAGCTCCAACATCGTTATAACACCGACGCGATGACAAGTTCTGATCTTCTTCGTCAGCAACAGCATCAAGTAACATATTTTGTTATTGTATTTTTTGTTTTTATTCGTAACGAGGTGAGGTAGGCTTGTTGCCTCATCCTCGTACTTTCGGTTTTATGATCGTTGTCTCCTACCTCCAATGAGGAGGAGACGTTATAGTGTTTTGCCCTCCGTACGCGGTCTAGGACCGTTAGGGCCTTGGAGTAGCAACCACTGGGTTGTGAACCAAGTAAAAATAAATGTGCCTTTTTATTTTTCCGCTGTGCTTACTCGTGTATCGAACGAATGAACGAAAAGATTTACGCTCGCTATTCACCCCCCCCCCTAGCGACGCTTCTCAATCCAATAATTGGTATCAGAGCGGGGGCGCTAAGATTTGGTGAAACCACCAATCTAGCACGTTTTGGTTTTCTTTTTGTATTTTTTGATTCGTGTTTTTTTTAGATTTTTTTCCTCCCGCACTACTAATCCAAGACGAAGTCTTGGTACGCTTCTTTTGGTTGTGTATTTGCAAGTATTCTCTTTTGTCGTAGTCGACAGTAAAAAGAGCATAACTTTTTGCACAAGTGGACTCACAAAATGATCTACCTACTAAATCAAAGCTCTCTGAAAGATCTACATTTATTACCATGGTTTACCCTCGTAACAAACTGTTTTTAGCCCTAAAAACCAACGTTTAGTACCCTTTCGGGGACATCGAAGGTCTTAAGTTTCTAGTTTTTGTTAGTTTCTTATTCTTCTTATTTATCTCTATTTATTTCTTAGTATTTCCCACATTGCTAATACAAGACCAAGTCTTGGAATTCCTTTTTGTTTTTATTCATGTTTTTCAAGATATTTAATGGCTCACATTGAGGGGTATAGCACCACCCGACCTCCGTTCTTTAACGGAAATGATTTCCGTTATTGGAAAGGTCAGATGGAGTGTTTCTTGAAAACACAAGTCGAGACTTGGATAAT
Source organism: Wurfbainia villosa (assembly GCA_025175895.1). Classification (NCBI taxonomy): domain Eukaryota; kingdom Viridiplantae; phylum Streptophyta; class Magnoliopsida; order Zingiberales; family Zingiberaceae; genus Wurfbainia; species Wurfbainia villosa. The sequence goes on from CM046005.1 coordinate 41,893,314, forward strand.
AATCCAAACCGGCTTTGCTCTACCCACCAATGATCAAGGAGAGCCCTTGGATTTCAACAAGTGGACTATTGTAACCAAGAGGCAAATCGAAGCCGATGCAAGAGCAACTCAAATATTGCAATGCAGCTTGTCCAAGGAGGAGCTCAACCGACTTGGACCATTCATTAGCGCCAAAGACCTCTGGAACAAATTGATTGATCTACACGAAGAGACGTCTGATGCTAAGGTATGTAAAAGAGATTTACTTTTAAATAAACTATATAATCTAAAGATGCAGGATCGCGAGACTGCCACCCAACTACATGCGCAGATCCAAGACATCGTCAACGGTCTTCACTCGATAGGGCAAGTCGTAGAGAACCGAGACCTTATAAGGTATGCTTTAAACTCTTTCCCTAGGACTACCTTGTGGGCATCCATGGTCGATGCCTACAAGGTCTCTAAGGACCTTTCGAAGCTTAGGTTAGACGAATTATTTTCCAAGTTTGAACTTCACGAGCAAACTAACATGGTCGGGGATGAGAGAGGTATTTCTCTACTTGAAGGACAAAGAAGCAAGACACCCACCAGGCAAGAAGATGGACTCGATCTCGAAGACGAATCAGAGTCCGAATCCGAAGAGGTGGAAGCAATAGTGAACGTAGTGCAGAAGATCGTTCAGAGGGAAAGGAGGCTACTAAATAATCAAAAGAGGGCACAATTCAAATCAAATCAAAAGAAGGCTTTTCATGCAACATGGGACAACAAAGAAGGTGTCGGCATAGCATGCATGGCAAGACCCAAAGAGTTCGAGTCAGAGTTCGAATCCAAATCCAATTACAACACCGACTTTGAACTCGTCGACTACTTCGAGAAGCAACTCAAAGCCGGACCAAAAGAGAAAATTAAGGTTAGACGCTCACTAATTCATACGCTTTATAGTACAATTAAAATGCTTACTAGGAAATTAACTAAGTCCGAGTCTAGGGTTGAGTCGTTACTTGAGGATGTTGAAACCCTCAAGCAAGAGGCTACCCTAACCTCTTCAACTAGTCAAGTTCAAGAGGGAAACTCAACCCAAATTGAAAATTTTGAGGAGGAGAATTCTCTCTTGAAAGACCGAGTTCAAGAGGTTGAGGCTAGGTTGGAAAGGTTCACGTTGGGATCTAAGAACCTTAACCGACTACTTGGAACCCAAAGAGCCGTGTACAACAAAACCGGACTCGGATTTAGGTCAAAGACTACGAATAGATCATATATGTCTATTGTAAATCATAGTCATCAAAGAGTCCAAGCATGGGTCCCAAAGGTTTTATTGAACTCACATATAAGGACTAATAAGTATTGGATTCCCAAAAATCAAGTTCATTATTTGAATAGACCATATTGGTTCAATGGTCCAGGGGGAGCTAACACTAAAATAGTATACCCGCTTACTTAGCAAAACCATTGCATATTGTACTTTAATTTTTAGAATGGATAGATAGGGAAAATAGTTAGTCAACTCTTGACAACATAGTATCAGGATGCGGCGAGATGATAGTACATTAGGGAAACAAAGTATCGTGTATTCGAACTAGATAAGGCGTATCTAGCTTGGTGCACTTGACCGAGTGGAACTAGCTGAAGCTACCTCATCGTATCCTAAACTAGTTAGACCAGGAAGTAACCCTAAGTGACTTAAGTGATATTTTTTTGAATTTGGCTTTGTCTAAGGAAGTGATCATTGTTCCGATCAAAGAAGGCCCCTGTGCCTCACCACGACCTCAAAGCTAGTTTCTCGAAAAGTTACTTAACGATCTAAAGGTTAAATCTGGATCTAACCCAAGGTTGACTATCTTTAATCAATTTCAAATCATCTCACAAAACATATAAGGTGAACAAATTCTGAGACACATAGAATGGGTGAGATGTTAAGGATAATTGAAATATACTTAAAATATAACCTCTTCAAAATACTACTTATTTTCTCAACTATTGTACTTAACAACTCTTAGGCCAAAGTTTAGCGCCCCTTACATCTCTTATACTTTACATATTTGACTAAGGGGGAGAGCAAACTAACCCTAAGGGTTATATTATAAACCTTTAGATTATTGGTGCAGAGGGACACACCTCGAACCAATCTATCTAACTACTGCTAGACGTATGCTTGGACTCATAGTTGATTTATCTAAATGCATGCATATACGATGTTGTTTTTCAACCCCTATTTTATATAAAAACTCCGACATTTTTTATTTATGGAAAAAAGGGGAGAAGAGTGTAAGTTAAGGGGGAGTAACATAAAAAGTTAAAGGGGAGTAACATAAAATTTAATTTTGAAAATTAAATTATCTCTTTCAAAACTCACCTAGGGTTAAGGGGGAGTTTTGGTTAAGGGGGAGTTTTTGGAAATGACATTCATCATCTACTATACTTGTTTTATGCTTTAATTTCCCTTAACTTTGTGTTAGTTTTCCATAGATCAAAAAGGGGGAGATTGTTGGTACAGGGGCACTAGATAATCGAACTTGTGTTTTGATAATGGCAAAGGAACAAAGTTAAGTTTACATCGTTATCTCACGAGCTAAATCGAGTGTGCAGAAAAGTACTAAAGCTGGAGCTGAAGGCTAGCGACACCCAGAGGAAGCCACGGTGGTCGGGCGACACTCGAGTGACTTAGGAGGGAGCCGAAGGAATCGAGTGGAAGGCCGGAAGCGAGAGCTACAAAGTAAGTATCGAGGTACGCTTGTGTGAGTGAGAGATGGTAAGGTCGTGTCCTCTGTATGGGGACGACCTTAGGTGGCGATCCGACTAAGACTTCCTGTGGAAGGTCTAGGTCGAGATCGGACGATTAGAAACCATTGCATTTACCATTTTCCGTACTAACCTCTTACTGCAGGGGAGTGGCTAGGCTGGCAGTCGACTGCTAGACATTGGGCAGTCGACTGATGCTCATTAGTAGACTGATGGGAGGCATCAGTCGACTGATGGAAACGAATCAGCCTTTACGCTAGTTCAAAATGGATAAGGTTTGACGCGACCACTTCGCGATAAAATTTGGTACAACTTCGTGATCTGTTCCAAAAGATGAGGAGACATATTCAGAGGCCAAACTCTATAAAAGGAGGGGAGGATTCCAACTCCAAATATCATAAAGTTTATTCTCTTGTGCTCCTACAACGCCAAAGCTCCAACACCGTCATAAAGTCGATGCGATGACAAGTTCTGATCTTCTTCGTCGACAGCAGCATCAAGTAACATATTTTGTTATTATATTCTTTGTTTTTATTTGTAATGAGGTGTGGTAGGCTTGTTGCCTCATCCTTGTACTTTTGATTTTGTGATCGTTGTCTCCTACCTCCAACGAGGAGGAGACGTTATAGTGTTTTGCCCTCCGTACGCGGTCTGGGACCATTAGGGCCTTGGAGTAGCAACCGCTGGTTTGTGAACCAAGTAAAAATAAACATGCCTTTTTATTTTTCCGCTGTGCTTACTCGTGTATCGAACGAACGAACGAAAAGATTTACGCTCGCTATTCACCCCCCCCCCCCTCTCTAGCGACTCTTCTCGATCCAACACCCTTGAGGAGCTCACAAGGATCATCATGTAAATCCTACAGGTGGACTTGGTCCAGCATGATGATAAGGTTGACTGGTACTACTCATGGAGTTAGATGTTAATTAATTAATTATTAATAAATTAATTAATTAATGGACATTTGATATCTTAAACACGGAGAGATATTTGTACAATTAATTTGTGTATCCCATATATAATTATAGGGTTGGTGAGGTAGATCAATGATGATCGCTTTAGTGGAATGGATCATCATTAATGGATCAGGTTTGGATCCATTGGGTGGCCAAGATCCAACTCCTCCTCATGGTCTCTATTGTAGCCTATTAAAACCCTCACGAAGCCTATATCCAACGGACACAATTAAAAGGAGGGTTGAGAAAAATCTATAAACAGATTCCAAGGCTTGGGCGACAAGAGAAGATTTGAGTGCTAGGGTTTGGAGTTTCCAAGGGTTTGGCGGCAAGCATTGGTTGCTAGGTTTTGCTTCTCTTTTAGGGTCGGCGGCAACACAAACAAAGGATAAGGGTTTCATCTTCTCCTTTGCTCTTGGTCGGCTCCTCCTTCTCCTCTCCTAGGGTGGCACCTTTTTCCCTCGGGTTTTGGCCAGCGGCAACAAGAGCATATCTCTTGGTCGGCGCCCACCTCTCCTTCTTCCTCTCCTTGGCCGACGGCAACAACCAAGCAAGGAGGCTTGGTGGTCAGCACTAGATAGGAGAAGAAGAGTTTGGTTATCTTCCCTTGTTTGGAGCGAGCAAGGAAGGGAAGATACGAGATGTAGGAGGCTTCGATTCTTGGAGGATCGTCGCCACACGACGTCCAAGAAGAGGATAGGTCATACGATAGAAGATCAAGAGGTATAATTCTTGTTTAGTTTTCTTTCTTGTTCTATGTAATTGGATTATAATTGTATGATCATGGACCCCGATCATAAACACAAAATCCGATGATCCGTTCATCATCTATTCTGTGGCTAATCGAGGAAAAGAGTTAGGTTGCTTGAACAACAAGTTTGTTCAAGTGACGACTCAAATCGAGAAGCACGATGATGAATAGGTTGCTTGGGTAATCCATTTTCATCCGGATTAATTTTTTTAATCCGGGGACGCAAGATAGGATCTCCATGCACAAGAGACCGAGGCGAAGCGAGAAGCGAAGCGAGAAGCGAAGCTTCAACCTTCAAATATGTACCCAGACTGAGACCTGGAAACATCCTTGTCTCTCTGGAAGCTAGCATCCATATACCCGTGTATTACCATATCACCTTCTCCATATATTAGAAACACATCCTTAGTTCTTCTTAAGTACTTAAAGATTATCTTAACAGCCGCCCAATGATCCATTCTTAGATTAGACTGGTATCTACTCGTGACACTCAGAGCATATGATACATCAGACCTCGTACATAACATAGCATACTCGATAGATCCTATTGCGGATGCATAGGAAATCTTATTCATGCAAATCCTCTCATCTTCTGTGAGTGGATACATAGACTTCGAAAGGTGTATCCCATGCCTGATGGGTAGGAAACCTTTCTTAGATTTCGACATGCTAAACCTCTTTAGCACTCGGTCTATATATGTAGACTGCGAAAGACCAAGCAACCAATTCGATCTATCCCTATAGATCTTAATCCCGAGGATGTAGGTTGCTTCTCCTAGGGCTTTCATGGAGAACGTCTTGGACAACCAAATTTTAATTGACAGTAAGACAGAAACATCATTTCCTATAAGTAATATGTCATCGACATACAATACTAGGAACATGACTTCACTCCCACTAACCTTCTTGTACACACAAGGTTCGTCCGAATTTTGTGAGAAATCAAACTTTTTGATTGCCTCATCAAAACGAATATTCTAGCTCCTGGATGCTTGCTTCGGTCCATATATAGACTGTCGCAGTTTGTATACCTTGGTTTTATCAACCGATGTGAAACCCTCAGACTGTATCATATACACATCTTCGAGTAGGTTTCCATTAAAGAAAGTTGTTTTCACATCCATCTGTCATATCTCATAATCATAATGAGTCGCTATGGCAGGGAGCATCCGAATGGATTTAAGCATAGCAACAGGTGAATAGGTCTCGTCATAGTCAACATCTTGCTTTTGACGATACCCTTTCACCACCAATCTAGCCTTATAGGTAATCACATTACCATCCATGTCAGTTTTCTTCTTGAAAACCCACTTGCACCCTATAGGCTTTATGCCTTCAAGTGTGTCAACCAAGTTCCAAACTTGATTTTCATACATGGAATCCATTTCCGACTTCATGGCTTTAAGTCATTTATCCCTTTCTAAACTTTTCAGAACTTCTTCATAATTGGTAGGCTCCTCATCATCAATGAGTAACACGTCGTTCGATTCACTTACGAGAAATCCATATCTCTCAGGAATGTTGTGTGTTCTACCAGATCTACGAAGATGTGGTGTCACAATTGGTCCAGCCGATGGCTCATCACTATGAGTTATCGATTGTCGTACTTCACCAGGTATCTCATCAATGTATATTGGAGTCTCTTGAGCCTCCTCAAGCTCAACGACACTCCCACTATTTTCTTATAAGAGAAACTCTTTCTCTAGAAACACAGCATGCCTTGAAACGAACACCTTTTGTTTCATAGGATGATAGAATTGATAACCCCTCGTTTTTTTATGGTATCCAATAAATAGACATTTATCAGACTTAGCATCCAGTTTGTCTGATACAGTCAGCTTCACATAAGCAAGACAATCTCATATCTTCAAGTAAGATAAATGAGGTTTCTTACTATTCCATATCTCATATAGAGTAGCTGAGACTCCCTTGGTTGGCATTCTGTTTAGCAAGTAAATAGCTGTCTAAAGTGCATAGCCCCAAAAGGACTTGGAAAGACTCGCATGATTCATCATCGACCTAACCATGTCCAACAAGGTCCGGTTATGCCTCTCAAATACACCATTATACTGCGGTGTATACGGTGGAGTCCATTGAGACAATATACCATTGTCCCTTAGATAATCTAGAAACTCTTGACTCAAGTATTCACCACCTCAATCCGATCGAAGTATTTTAATACATTTGCCAAGTTGTTTCTCTACTTCATTTCTAAATTCTTTGAACCTTTCAAAGGCTTCAAACTTGTGTTTTATCAAGAACACATACCCAAACCGTGAGTAATCATCGATGAAGGTAATGAAGTAGCTATAGCCTCCTAGAGCTTGAGTTGACATAGGTTCGCATACATCAGTATGTATTAGACCAAGCAACTCTCCCACTGGTTCACCTTTTCTCGTAAAAGGTAACTTAGTCATCTTGCCTTTTAAGCATGATTTGCATGTATCGTATGAATCTAATTCAAACGATTCTAGAATTAGACATCGGTGTAATTCGGACATGCATTTCTTGCTTACATGGCCAAGATGACAATGTCACATATAGGAGTTTAATTGATTATCTTTCCGAGCACGCTTGTTGCTCGCTTCGATATTGAAAACGTCACTGGATACGTCCAATGTATAAATAACATTGCTTAAAGTTCTAGTCCCATAAAGAACTCCATTCAAAGTTATGTAGCAACAATTGTTACTAAAAGTCAAATGGTACCCATTTCTATTTAAACAAGAAATAGAAATGATGTTATTTATTAACGAAGGAACATAAAAGCAATTGTCCAGTTCTAAGACAAGTCTTATAGGGAGTCTCAACAAATACATTCCAATGGTGAGTGTAGCAACCTTTGCTCCATTCCCAACATGTAAATTTGACTCTCACTTGACGAGTCTTCTTCTATTCCTTAGCCCATGTATGTCATTACATATATGTGAGCCACACCCAGTATCCAATACCCAAGTGTTTGAGGAAATAAAATGACAATCAATAACGAAGATATCTGAAGAAGATGGGGCATCTGATGCCTTATTCTTCTTCACAGACTCAAGATAAATCTTGGAGTTTCTTCGCCAATGGCTCTCCTTATCACAATGAGGGTAAGTGCCCTTTTGAGCTAGTTCTGCCTTTTTAGCCTTTTTCTTCTTCCCCTTCTGTTGTTCCCTTGACTTCCTCTTCGAACCTTTCTTCGAGGAATCAACTAACAGCACCGTCCCCTGCTCATGCTTCATAGAAGGCTCCACAGTCATTAGCATGTTGATCAGTACCACAGATGAACCATCTTGCATCTCAGAGGTGAAGAGGAGCTTGGAGACTTCGAACCTTTCGGATCTCACTTGCTCATCAAACAACTCATAAATATGAAAGACTATGGTATGAGCATCCATATGCTCATGCTGCTTCCACAGCTCGGGTACCATCGCGGCTAGCATGATGTAACTAGCAAGTTCAGAATCAGTCACATGTTTCTCACACAAAAGCTTGGAACCGCAAAGCTAGCGGCCCCCACCGACCAGCCCCTCAACCATTGTGAGAGAGGTAAATCGCGGGTGGGCCTTTGGCCCTTAACTCAGTGATAAGCACAAGGAAGGGTATTTCATCCCAGGGAGGTTTTAGACCCCTTGTCTGGTTTCGAACCCGGGCTTCCTCACAAACGTCACCTTGTGCTTACCATCGAGCCATCCCCGGGGGGACATCAATCACATGTTTCTGATAGGCCAACAATAGGTCCGGAGTTGCATCGTCACTAGGACGGGCGGGAAGAGGCACTTCGAGGACATACGCAAGCTTTTTCACCTTGAGAACAATTCTCAAGTTTCTAAGCCAGTCCAAGAAGTTTGGCCCAATCAATTTATTCGAATTCAAAATAGAGCGCAAATTCAAAGACATCATGATCAAGCGATTAACCTAGAAATACAAATCGAGCATATATGAGAAAGATGATTTAAAATGCATCCACATACATTTACAAAATCCCATTCATTTTTCAAATTTTAAAACCCCAAAGTCACTTCGGGAGATCATAGGTCCATCTCTGAATGGGCTGATATCCAACATAGATATGAAAAACCTTGGAGAGAGTCCAACAAGCCAATCATAGCTACAATAGTAGGTATCAAGTATACCGATTGCATATCACATATATGCAACTATCACAATGTGCTATCAACTAATTGAATATTCACACATACATCGGGTTGTTAACTCATTAACAAGTATGCATCATATGCATAGTACCCAACTTCACCTCCCTTCACATCGCCCTTGGAGAGAGTCCAACAAGCCGATGCTCCAGGTTAAAGCCAACCCATTAATCGAGAAATAGTTTTAATATGATTAGAGTCCATTCAACCAATTAGCCCGGCTTGGAGAGAGTCCAATAACCAAAGCTAACGATTGACCTCTTACTCTTACCATATTAGTATTAATCTATTCCATGGTTTGAACATGTTCGGGTTCGAGCCGGACTTGGAGAGATTCCAACAACCCAAACAAGAAATAGAACCATGGTTCCAACCATATTAATGGAAGGTGTAGGCTTTAATATTGTATAAGGGTTTTAATGTCTCATCCTCTTTGCATGCAAATAATAATTATCTACATGGCATGACATACATGGCATACTTCTACATGTCATGACACACATGGCATAATGATATGTATCTAATGCAATTATATGGCATACAATTATGGCATGTACAAAATTTCCTTATATGTCATAACTATTTATGGAAATAAAATATATTTCAGATTTGATTCCCCAAATCAAATCTTGATTTAATTAGGAAATAAATTTCCAAATCTAATCACATATTTTATTTATAGAAAGTCTTAATTAAGGAAGGCCAAATTTAATTTAAGAAAAAAAATTTCTAAATTGTCAAAATTATTTATGAAAATAAAATATATTTTAGATTTGATTCCCAAATCAAATCATGATTAAATTAGGAAACAAATTTCTAAATCTAATCACATATTTTATTTATAGAAAGTCTTAATTAAGGAAAGCCAAATTTAATTTAGGAAATAAATTTTCTAAATTGTCAAAATTATTTATGGAAATAAAATATGTTTTAGATTTAATTCCCAAATCAAATCATGATTAAATTAGGAAACAAATTTCCAAATCTAATCACATATTTTATTTATGGAAAGTGTTAATTTCCATAAATACTTCTAAACTTTCCAAAAGTAGAAGATTTCCATAAACACTTCTAAACTTTCCAAAATTAGAAAATTTCCATAAATACTTCTAAACTTTCCAAAAGTAGAAAATTTTCATAAATACAATTATGACTATCGAAAAATAATTTTATGATTATGTCGAAACACAAGCTGGGCTCTGATACCAATGTTGGGTTTCCACGGCACCGCTGTGAGTGTGTGTTCGAACATGTTTCGTAAATATGTGCACAGCGGAAGAATTAAAACCAATAAATTTAATTTATTACAACACACACACCACATGCATGCAAGATACAATATGTGTAGACATAATCGCAGTTTCAAATTTTGGAATAAAAGGAAATTATGCTAGTTATACCTGACATATCACGTGCAGAGGGAATGACATCAACCGGAGCAACTCACGCTAGAGTTGCCTCTATCCGTATCCACGCCGAGTACCGTCGGGATAGCTTCGCCAAGCTACGAGCCTCGTCTTCGTATGAGTCACTAGCCTCGTGTCAAAGACGATGTGATCGAGAGAAGATCACAATCCGAATCAAAATTCGGATTCAAAAATGAGTCCCCAAAACCCGCTTCTCCGAAGAGTTATTCGTCAACCGATTGATGAATCCTTGGTCCTCCACCTATGAGGATTACCGGAGATCCAATCCCCAGCAAGGGAGTCACTGTCAGAGCTTCAAACGCTATCCAAACGATGCTCCGACAAAAAGGAAACAAGCTGTCCAAAAACTGGACAGCTTGGTGGAGGACTTGGCACCGGCCAAAGGAGGTGGCCGGCTGATCCTTGGTCACCAGAGCCAAGGTGGGTCGCCGGAGGGTTGCCAGAGGGGTGGCCGGTAGCAACTGGACGCAGGTGGCACAGAGGTGGATGACGGCACAAGAGTTGGGCGGCGGCAAAGAGAAGAGAGGGAGAGGAGAGGAAGAGTATTTCCAAAATAAACTTCAGGCTCTCCAAACCTCCAACCGCCCTTTTATAGAGCACGTGTTTCTTAACCATTAAGAAACCTTCTCCTTAGAGTTATTGGTTCTAACTAAAACCCATTAACCCACTCTAATAACTTAAGTTAAAATAAACCGAACAGAGTTGGTCTATTTTAAGTTAAAAAGAACCGAACCAACTTTGGTTCATTCGTTTAAAACAAACCAAACCCTTTTGGTTTATTCTCCACCATTGGATTAGAACCAAACCAATTTGGTTCATCCATCATGTCTTCATAAGACTTGGCTCATCCATTCTTCCATTGCGACTGAAACAATTTCATGTTCGCTCCTTGTTTGGTCCAACCAAACCTAGTTTCTCTCGATCTGAGAATCTCATTCTCAAGCTTGTTTTAAATCCTTCGGATTACACTCGTTGTGCGTGTGACCACTCAACCTCCATGAGTAGTATCACTCAACCTTATCATCATGCCGGACCAAGTCCACCTATAGGGTTTACATGATGAACCTTATGACCTCCTCAAGGGGACATCATCATCCTAATATATAGGACACGGTTTCCTCCTATAATCAACGACACACCATATAAATAATATCATTTCCCAACTTACCGAGCCTATTGATTTACTCTATAAATCTCGCCCATTGGTAAATCAAAGAAATGAATACTAAGTATATATGCCCGTTATTATATCGGGATTAAGAGCATGTACAATATAATATCTGAGGTCCGATTCGATTATGTAGTCAGTAATAATCGAATCACCTCTAAGTCGGTCCTGCTCAATACACACAAAGTGTACTAGTGTGATTTTATGGTCAAGACAAACCAATATCAAATCACACTACAACCATACCAATGGTTTGTCCAAAGTCATCTCCGTTGTGAGCCTTTACTTGTACTCTACAAGGAGCTGATAACATGATCTACCGTGTGACACTACACACTATGTTATCTATAATATAATGTAAAAGATAATATGCATAACCATAAATATGCAAACAATGATCATGTGATTCTTATTTCAAAATAAAGATGTTCAAAAGATAGACTTTTCAGTATACATCCCAACACTTCCATCGGCTATTGTCATGCTAACGGTGTCTACACTGCCAAGGCACATTGGGCTTATGCTTCCAAGACTCCGCTTGGACTTTATGCCGCCAACCATTGGACTTATGCTGCCAAGACTTCACCCTTGGACTTTACGCTGCTAATATTCCCCTTGGACTTCTCAATTGCCAAGACTTAAGCTTGGACTTTCCCTTGCCAACCCATGTTGGACTTTCCATGCCAAGACCCATGCTTGGACTTTTCCTTGCCAAGACTCATTCTTGGACTTTCCTTTGCTAAGACCATGCTTGGACTTTCCATGCCAAGTACACAAGACTTGGACTTCTCCCATGACAATGGTCAAACCATCGTCAAACATCAAATATGACCTGGGTCGATTGTACCAACAATCTTCCCAACACATTGTCAGACATCAATGCCAGACATCAGTGTCAAACATCAAAACACTACTCGAGTCAAACTTGAGTCTAGTCAATCGTGACCTGGGCTGATTGCACTAACAACCTCTTCCTTTTTGATGTTTGACAAAAACACCCTTGAGTTAGGCCCCTAACTCAAATTCTTTTACCAATTTTTCCAAATTGGTAATTTTACTTTCTCCCCCTTTTTGACATACATCAAAAAGATTCTCCCTAAGGAGGTCAATGACTCATATCCCAATAAGATCTTACAATCTCCTCCTTGGTCCAAAAATACCTAGGATGCCTACAATCTTCCTAATGATAAGTCTCATATCACTAAAGAGAGGCACTCCTATGATGTCTCCCAATTTCCAAATTGGGTATCTCAAATTCCCATTTCTCTCCCTCATGAGGAAAAATAACATCCAACATCCCAAGATGGATACCTCCCCCTAAAGGCTTGCTCCCCCTTGACCATTGCACCAACAATGTCCTTGGAGAGTCCCTAAGACAATAGGAACACTAAACCAACAAAATTAAGGTCCAAAGTTCAACATTGAACTTTTCCACACCTTAAATTAATAGATCAGCCTAACAACTCTCCTAATCCATATCCAATGGATTTTCACCCTTTCTAATGCTTTCCAAAGCATATTCTAGGGTTAGGAGTGATTAGGGAACCTTACCATAGCTAAAGTTGAGCTAAACATACCTTGTTTACCCGAAATCAGCTTTGCAGTCGACTTGATCATGTAACAGTCAACTAGCTTGCTCATCAGTCGACTGCCATCAGGCGGCAGTCGACTGATAACTGAAATACTGAATTTCAGTTATCAGAATCGAATTTCAAAAATTGATAAGTAATTCTACATATTTTGAAAAATCATGAAAATTCATATGTATAACCCTTATAACCAATACAATGGGTAAAAAATGTTTGAAAAATATTTTACCCATAAAATAGTGAAATTGACATAAAGTTCAAAAGTGAAGAAAAACTTCAATGTTTTAGCTCACTTTTTATCAACATCATCAATGGTCATTGCTATCAAAAGATATACTTCACCATGGTTTTTCAAAATGATATTAAAATAGTTTTAAAACCTTATATTGGATCATATTCTTTGGGCTTAATGTACATGGCTTGAACATAAGCTTTTCCAATGATCCACAACTTGATTTTAGATGAGTTTGAGTTCATCTAGATGCAAAAACTATGCACCTTGAACTTAACTTATTTCCTAACATCTCACATGTATCTACGGTGTATCAATACACATACATGTCAATGTAATGTGAGATGTGGGTTTTGTTGATCCTAATCTAGGGTTTTATGTATTTTTCTAAGGCAACACTACTTGATTCCCTTATACATGGGACTTCAAGTCATGTCATATGTCCTTAATTTAATTTTATTAATGCATGAAATGATCATGGCATAAATAATGATATAAATAAAGCATGGCCAATGATCATGATGTCATGGCATATAATTAAATGTAAATCTACATGACACTAAAACACAAACCCTAAACATAATCATGACATTTATATGATTTAAATGAACATGATGTCATGACATGTTATATGACAAATCAAGCATGACAAATAAAATGTAATGGTATATAGTACCTAAATTTTAACATTAATTGTCATTTGTTATTATTAAACCCATTTTGCCATATTACTATTAAGCCCCCAAGTGTGCCAAAAACCTTAAATGGCACACTATGACTTTAAGACCTAAATTGTGCCAATTTGATCAATTTATTAAGCTTCTTAAATAATATTGGCACATCCTAAAATTCTTTAGGATTAAATTCAAACCACATTTCCAAGGTACCCATAACCTTGAAAATGACCTAAGGTGCCACCTTTACCATGGTTAGATTAACTACCTATCCATTCAAAGTTGGAACACCTAAACCCATTTAGCATGAATCGATCACGCTCCTAGGAACCCAATATCTATTGGAGCTCCTTGGGTTTACTAGGTATTCGCTAGGGATAACTTCCCTAGATACCCTCCTAATGACCCTCCTAGGCTTAGAAGCCTTTGCCATTTTGCTCTTGCCTAGGTCAACTCTAGAGGTAACTCCCCCTTTGACCTTCTTAATGGCTTCCCTAAGTTTCCTTGAAACCCTAGCCACTAGGTGCACACCTTGGTTACCCTTAGGGATGACTTCCCTAGTAACCTTGGTCTTCCTAGTGTTAGTTATATATGAGAGGTGTCCTAAGGCAATCGCCTTATGATTGTACCATTTATTTGATAAATAAAGATTCACTATTTGAGTATACATGTTTTCATGTATTTGATAAGATCTTAAACTCATTTACTGAATGTCTACAATACGATTCACAGCATGAGAGAATTTGTGATTGGATCACGACTAGTGAGTATCTCTACATGTGTAATTGTGATGTATTGGAATTATCCCTAGTCGATGAATTGATGCATTTGGACGCCATCGATTCTATTAAGATTAGCATGAGGTGTACACTTTGGTTTATCCAAGCAGCTGATTCTCACTGGTTAGAGACATTGTGATGTCCGGAGTTAATCGTGGATGCTAGTTATGGTAACTAGTTCATTGGAGTGACCAGCTGTAAGACTTCATATGATTCTCTGCATATATGGATATGTCAATGAAGTTCTTATAGTAGCTTAAGTGAGATGTTCCTTTGACTTGTAATATTCAAGTCATCTTGGTCATGAAGACTTATGCTTTGACATCTTAAGCAAGCATCTCTAAGGAGATGTGGATCCGGGATGATTGGGTATAAGTTGAAGTGGTCGAACGTGGTTGAATAACCTATAAAGGATTCACCACTCCTTGCGAGGAGATGTATACCCATGGCCTCTCATCGGATTGTTACTAAAGTCTTTATCCAAAGCATTACATGTTTAGAGTAAGGTACTCTTGGATACATGTGCAGTAACTGTTAGTAATATATGAGAGATGTCCTAAGGCAATCGCCTTATGTATGAACCATTTATATGATAAATGAAGATTCACTATTTGAGTATACATGTTTTATGTATTTGATTGGATCTTAAACTCATTTACTGAATGTCCACGATACGATTCACAGCATGAGAGATTTTGTGATTGGATCACAACTAGTGAGTATCTCTACATGTGTAATTGTGATGTATCGGAATTATCCCTAGTCGATGAATTGATGGATTTGGACACCATCAATTCTGTCGAGACTAGCACGAGGTATACTCCTTGGTGTATCCAAGCGGTGATTCTCATTTGGAGACATAGTGATGTCCGGAGTTAATCGTGGATGCTAGTTATGGTAACTAGTTCATTGGAGTGACCAGCCGTAAGACTTCATATGGTTCTCTGCATATATAGATATGTCAATGAAGTTCTTACTGTGGCTTAAGTGCGATGTTCCTTAGACTTGCGGTATTCAAGTCATCTTGATCATGGAGACTTATGCTTTGACATCTTAAGCAAACATCTCTAAGGAGATGTGGACCCGGGATGATTGGGTATAAGTCGAAGTGATCGAAGGTGTTTGAATAGCCTATAAAGGATTCACCACTCCTTGCGAGGAGATGTATACCCATGGCCTCTCGTCGGATTGTTACTAAAGTCTTTGGCCAAAGCATTACATGTTTAGAGTAAGGTACTCTTCGATACATGTGGAGTAACTAGAATCCGTAGGACGAGGAAATAATACTTGGGCTAGGTGTGACGTAGTCAGCCTAGTGGGGACTGACACAATAGACCATGTCCTGAACCAAGAGGGTATAAGATGAGTGAAGGGAATGGGGCACGAATCATTCGAGCTACTGAAGGGTTTCAGAAATAGTTCTGGATCAACCGTTGATCTTTTCGGTTAATTGGGGATCATGATGTACTACTAGGTGCCACTCATGATCGTTCTATAATTAATGGTTAATTATAGACGGCCAACATAAATCGAGAACCTATTTGGTCACACGCACAACGAGCGTAATCCAAAGGATTTAAAACGAGCTTGAGAATGGTATTCTCAGACCGAGAGAAACTAGGTTTGGTTGGACCAAACATAAAGCGAGCATGAAATCGTTTCAGTCGCAATGGAAGCGTGGATGGGCCGAGTCTTATGAAGACGTAATAGATAAACCAAAATGGTTTGGTTCTAATCCAATGGAGGAGAATAAACTAAAGGGTTTGGTTTATTTTAAACGAATGAACCAAAAGTTGGTTCGGTTCGTTTTAACTTAAAATAAACCATCATGGTTTGGTTTATTTTAACTTATCTTAATGGAACGGGTTAACGGGCCTAATGGTTATGATCCAATAACCATTAAGAGAATTAGTTCTCTATAAAAGAGGGCTTAATGGATAATTAAGCCCTAATCCAAAAACCCTAGTTGGAGTTGCCGCCCAACCTAGTTGTGCCGCCCAACCTAGGTGTGCCACCCAAGCTCCTTGGCCGCCCAGCCCCTTGTGTCGGCGTCCAGCTCCTTGTCGGCGACCAAGCTTCAGCCGGTGATCCTCCGGCGACCCTCCGGTGATCTTCCTAGGCCTCGGTGAAAAGGTGAGCACTTGGCTTCCTTGTTTTGGCCAGCGCCTACTCCTCCACCAAGCTGTCCAGTTTCTGGACAGCTTCTTCTCCTCTCGTCGGAGCGTCGTTTGGACGATGGTTAGAGCTCCGACAGCGGATAACTTACCGGGGATTCGATCTCCGGTAATCCTCTGAGGTGGAGAACGAAGGATTCGTCAATCGCTTGACGAATACCTCTCCGGAGAAGCGAGTTTTGAGGACTCATTTTGGATCCGAATTTGGATTCGGATCGTGATCATCTCTCGATCACGTCGTCTTCAACACGAGGCTAGTAACCCATACGAAGACGAAGCTCGTGGCTTAGCGAAGTCATCCCGAGGAACTCGGCGTGGATACGGATAGAGACGATTCTAGCGAGGATCGTTCCGGTTGATGTCGTTCCCGCTACACGTCATACGAAAGGTATAACGTAGATAAATTTCCTTTTATTGCAAATTTAAATTTACGGTTATGTCTACACTTGTTGTAATATGCATGCGTGTGTTGTGTGTGTTGTAATAAATAGGAGTATTTATTATTTTTATTGCTTCCGTTGTGTTCATGTTTACGAAACATGATCGAACACACACACGCCGCGGTGCCGGAAACCCAACAGTAACTAGAATCCGTAGGATGAGGAAATGATACTTGGGCTAGGTGTGATGTAGTCAGCCTAGTGAGGACTGACACTATAGACCATGTCCTGAACCAAGTGGGTATAAGATGAGTGAAGGGAACAGGGCACGATTCATTGAAGCTGCTAAAGGGTTTCAGAAATGGTTCTGGAATCAACCGTTGATTTTCCATTTAATTGGGGATCATGATGTACTACTAGGTGTCACTCATGATCGTTCTATAATTAATGGTTAATTATAGACAACCAACATAAATCAGGAACCTATTTGGTCACACGCACAACGAGCGTAATCCGAAGGATTTAAAATGAGCTTGAGAATGAGATTCTCAGATCGAGAGAAACTAGGTTTGGTTGGACCAAACAAGGAGCGAGCATGAAATCGTTTCAGTCGCAACGGAAGCATGGATGGGCCAAGTCTTATGAAGACATGATGGATGAACCAAATTGGTTTGGTTCTAATCCAATGGTGGAAAATAAACCAAAGTGGTTTGGTTTATTTTAAACGAATGAATCAAAGTTGATTCGGTTCGTTTTAACTTAAAATAGACCAACGCGGTTTGGTTTATTTTAACTTAAGTTATTGGAGTGGATAACGGGTTTTGGTTATGAACCAATAACCGTTAGGAGAATGTGTTCTCTATAAAACATGACTTAAGGGTTTTTCGTGGATAACTTTTGTTTTTGGGAAACCCAAGCCACCCAAGCCCTTATCCTCTTCTTGCCGCACAACAGGGTTGTCGCCGAACCTTGCTGTCGCCTCTTGCAACTGCTGCCGCTGGCGCCACCAGCTACCACCGGCCACCTGCTACTGCTGGCGATCCTTCGGTGACATCCCTTGGCTCCAGTGACCAAGGTGTAGTCGACCTTCCTCCTTTGGGCCGGTGCAAATCGTCCACCAAGTTGTCCAGTTTTTCTGGATAGCTTGTTTCCTTTTGTGTCGGAGCATCGTTTGGATGACGTTTGGAGCTTCGATAGCGGCTACCTTACCGGGGATTCGATCTCCGGTAATCCTCATAGGTGGAGGACCAAGGATTCATCAATCGGTTGACGAATACCTCTCTGGAGAAGTGAGTTTTGGGGACTCATTTTCAAATCCGAATTTTGATTCGGATTGTGATCTTCTCTCGATCACATCGTCTTCGACATGAGGCTAGTAGCTCCTACGAAGACGAGCCTTGTAGCTTGGTGAAGCTATCCCGACGGTACTCAACATGGATACGGATAGAGGCAATTCTAGCGAGAGTTGCTCCGGTTGATGTCATTCCCGCTGCACATGATACGTCAAGTATAACTAGAGTAATTTCCTTTTATTGCAAAATTTGAAATTGCGATTATGTCTACACATATTGTATCTTACATGCGTATGGTGTGTGTGTTGTAATAAATTAGATTTATTGCTTTTAATTCTTCCATTGTGCACATATTTACGAAACATGTACGAACACACACTTGCCGCGGTGTCGGAAACCCAACACCTAGACCTAGGTTGTGTTCCATAATCAAATGGAATACTATGATAGGTCTCCTTAGGCTTAGGTTTGTGACCCAAATCTTTCTTTCCCTTAGTTGGACCTTGCTTCCTAAAACCTAGGTTTTGACTCTTAGACCTAGATTTTTGATCATTTGACCCTTAAATTTGATCTTGCATTTTTACAAGGGTCTTTTCAAGTTTTTCAAGCCTTGACCTCAAGGCTTGATTTTCTAACTCTAATTGTCCAATTTTTTATTTTTCATCTATTCTTTGGACATGAGACTCCCTAGGCATATGCCTAGTCCATTTAGGGTTAAAACTTAGGTGGTCCTCAATATTCCTAATACTTGACTTAGGTAAAACATTTTTAGGGACATTAGTCCCAAATTTCTCCTTATTCCTAAGGTTGACACTCTTAGCACCTAGACAATAAAATCTATTGTTTCTACTAGCATGCTTTTCATGATGAATTGCAAGATTACTAAAATTATTTCTAGCATGCTTTTGCCTCTAACTTAAAGAGTGAGCATTATTAAATTTTACCTTAGGGTTTACCTTAGAGGCTCCCCCTACTTGTGATGCTCCTTCTTTGACCTTATTGCTCCCCTTTGGACATTGACTCCGGCAGTGTCCTGGTTGTCAACATTTGAAGCACACCACGTGCTCCTTGCTTTTTCTAGTGGGGGCACCGGCATCCTTGACTTTTTCGTTGACTTTTGGTGTCGGAGGACTTTTCTTGACTCTTTTAAAATATTTACTCTTGTAATGTCCTATTTCCCTACACTCAAAGCATATAATGTGATTTTTAATATTAACCGAAATGCTTGAGTTACCTTCCATGGTAGGGGAGTCCCGAGCTTCCTCTTCCTCTCGACCGGAGGTGGATGGTTCTTCTTGAGGTTCCTCCGGTGTGGAAGGTGATCTAATCTCCTCCCCCTCAATCCTAGAGGTGGAGGTTGTTGGAGGATCGGTGGCCGGCTAGAGGGGGGGGTGAATAGCCTTTCTCATGTTCGGTGGAGATCATTTGTTGATTGCTCGTCTACAATCTCATTAGTGCAGCGAAAATGTAATGCTAAAGTAAAACAATTAATACAAAGTAATAAGAAAAGAGACAAATGCAAACACGAGTGCGTAACATTGTTCACGACCCTTGCCGCTAATCCACGACCCGATTCGTTCCAAGGTGAATCAATCCACTAATCTCTCCTTTGCACAAAGCTAGGTGGAGGTAACCTTTCTTACACAAATCACACCTCTTACAATATGATTGAACTAAGCTCAAGGAAGAGTATTGAAAAAGTATTGGGCACTTGGGAGATGTTTAGAGGTTAAGCATTAACCATCCCAAGTCACCCAAGGCCCCTTCTTATAGAGAAGAAGTCATTCTTCCCGTTGGGCACCGAGCAATCGACTGATGCAGCCATCAATCGACTGCTGCTAGAGTCGTTGCCTCACAACAACTTCATCCACGTTCGATTCCAACAATTGGCTCCCTGCTGTGAGCAAAACATATAGGGTTTTAGGAGTAGTTTTCGCTCACATCTCATTGCATTTTGTGTTAGTTTCATGCATATGTTACTCTATTTTTGCACGCATTTCCTATTTTCTGGTTCGGAGGTCTGCTCGTTGTACTTTTGTCTGCAGGATAGCTTTTCGAGTGAAAAAGATGCATTTTCAGAGAAAAAGAAGAATATTTCGCAGCTAGATGCAGAGTGGGACACAACCAAGGAATGTGGATTCACACGGTCGTGTCCAATGGGCGAGATCAGCACCCTAGGGTCTCACACAACCTGGCCATGTGGAAACACACAGCCGTGTGGCAGTCCGACGGATTTGTGCAACTAGGGTTTTTTTCGTATTTTGCAGCGGTCTGAGGCAATGTCTATATAAGGATGGCTCCGCCCAAAACCTGGGGGGAGGCACGACGGCTAGGATGGCACGCCGAATCCCTAAAAAACTTCGTAACTCGCAACGGGGAGGAGGAACGTCGTCGAAGGTCCACACCTTGCAATTCAATGGCAGAGAGAAGATCACAGAAGCATTGTATATCTTTATTTCTGCGTTTCATTACTTATGTATTCAATCTTAGACATGCTTTGTGATTCTTCCTTCGTATACATGGAGTAGTACTTTCGATTCTAGGATTAGGGAGTAGCTTGTGTACATAAACAATATTGGTTCATGTTAAATTCTACCCATGAGTTTGATTTGACAATTGGTAGTTTCTCTTTACTATATCTATGCATATTTGGCTTTATTTTCACTGTGCTTAGGCGATACGAGGGGTGACAGCCCTCGCAATCTAAAATTTAGGAGGTTTGATTAAGGAACCTAGGGGTAAACCTGATCTTCTGCAACTGCGGGGAGAAGGGTGCGGTGGAATCGAAAACGGTCCACCGTAGGGATGGATTTGGCATCCTTGTACCGTCTATCCTGTCCTTGTAGGCGGAGATAGCTCTCGGTGAATGCGGCGACTCTGTGAGAGAGTGTATGATGTCCCTTCCACAAAACCATTGGTAAATGTCTAGACAACGCCAATTGACAACATTATCCTGTGATACACAAGTGAAACCGAAGTCTTAGAATCACCTTTGAAGACCTCGGCACACTCCTTTCCTCCTCCGTGTGACACCATACAGAGTAGAGTCCACCGACAGCCCTCACCAACTAAAACCTCTTAGAGATCACGTCCGAACAATTACCACCACTGAGTACATTGGTATTCGAATCCTAGTCCCTGTGGGATCGATAATCTTTATTACTTGACGACATCCGTGCACTTGCGGGTGTTGAGCGCGAGCACTCGCTTTGAGTCCTCGACGGCACCCGTCGCGAGATTTGAGGTCACATCCGTGCGCATCATGTTTTTGGCACCATTATCGGGGACTGATCGATTCGATATCAAATCGAACAGTGGTAAATTGGATCGGACTTAGGATTAGATTTATTTACTTGCTTTATTTTCTTCCTAGTTTACTTTATTTTCTTTAGTTCTATATTTTCCATATTTAGATTTAGTTTTTATTTTTAGTAGTAGTTTCCTATTTACTTATTGCATCTTAGATTTTTATTTGTTAGATTGATTTATTTTCTGCTTTTAGAATTAGATTAACACTCTTAACTTTGTGGTTTGGTTCGTCGTATGCTTAGACAATTAGGGTCGGAAGGTCTAATTCCGATCGACTTAGAAATTGAGCGAACCTTTCATCGTCGGAGAGCAGAACAGCGAAAGATGGAGGATCAAGTTGCATCCGAGGTGAACATAGGTAGCCGACCTCTGCGGGACTATGTAGCTCCTAGCGCTAGAGGATTCAGGCCGAGTATAGCTGGAACCGTCTATTTCGGCAAATAACTTTGAGCTGAAGCCGACACTTATACATATGGTCTAGCAGAGCCAATTCAGGGGAGCTGCGACTGAAGACCCGAATCGGCACCTTGAGGCATTTCTTGAAATCTGCTGAACGATTAAAATGAATGGAGCCCTTCTAACGCGATCCGCCTGAGCCTGTTTCCATTTTCACTGCGGGATAAGGCTAAGGCATGGCTTCACTCCTTACCTTCTGGCAGCATCACTGCATGGGAGCAATGTGAGCAGCAATTTCTGAATAAATACTTCCCACCAAGTAAGACTTCTCACATGCGCCATCTTATCACAAGCTTTTTCCAGAAGGAGGGGGAGTCCTTATTCGAGGCTTGGGATCGCTACAAGGGGCTACTCTACTAATGCCCCCACCCCGGACTAAAGAGGTGGCTGGTCATCCACATTTTCTGTAATGGGATCGCTTATGCCATGAAGATGTCCCTAGATTCTGCCGCAGGAGGAGCACTGATGAATAATACCATAGAGGAAGCGGAAGAGATTATCGAAGAGGTGGCCCAAAACCACCATCAATGAGCTTCTGAACTGGTCAACCTACACCTACAACAGGACGATACACTATCAACTCCATGGACCACCTTTCAGCAAGGATGGATGCGCTCAGCAGATGGTTTGAATCTTTGAATCCTTCATCTGCATGCACGGCCATTGATTTTGGAGAGGGAGTGGTAGCATATCAAGAGAACCACTATGGAGGGTCGGGGACCTCAAATGAGCAGATTGAGCACTATGACGTGATTGGGGACTATGACCAAAGGCCCCACAACCCATACTCCAATACCTATAATCTCGGATGGAGGAATCACCCGAATTTCTCCTATAAGAATAACTCAGGAAACTCCCAACCATCAGGGGGTATGGGCAGCAGCAGGGCAATGGGCATTGACCACAGAAGTCCAGACTGGAACTGATGATGGAGGACTTCATCGCTACCCAAACTAAGGCCAATGAGGAATTTCGTCGCCAACATCAGAAGTCTGAAGAATCACTCAGAGACTTGAAGGCCACCGTTGACGGCCGTGCAAGTGGCCCAAATAATCCAATCTATGTCGCAACCTGTGAAGAGCTCTCCGGCGAGTCAAGGAAAAGAGGAAGGAGTGGGGCAAAGTAGCCAATTCGCCAAGGGGTGTGCAGCCATGGTTTCCACCCTACCTGACCAAGCAGAGTTTGAAGAGAAGATTCCAATATAGCTTAAGGACCCTGGTGAATTCATTATTCCCTGCTCAATTTATGGGGAGAGCTTCAACGAAGTGTTTTGCGACTTGGGGTCATCAGTTAGTGTGATGCCCTATGCATACTATTTGAAGATTGGACTGAGCGGGCTCCAACTAGCGAATCTTGGTATTCGTATGGGGGATGATTCAGTCAAGGAGCCCATTGGTCTGCTACCACACGTGCCTATAATGATTGAGGATTTCATGATACCCACGGACTTCATCATACTGGACACATGACCAAATCCCCATAATCCCATCATTTTGGGAAGGCCTTTTCTAGCGACTGCAGGGGCGTACATAGATGTGAAGGCACATCAGATCTCCCTGGAGGTAGATGGGGAGATCATCCTTTTCAGCCTTTCGGAGCACAGAGCTTCCTACCTCGACGGCTTCACATTTAGCAGAATGAAGTCAGAACCTCTAGATGAAGATCCCGAGACGGATGAATGGAGGTTCACTGAACCACCATGGCCGAGTTGATAGTAGAGTGCGGTCGAGCTAAAAGACCTTAAACAAAGTGCTTCTTGGGAGGCAACCCAAGTTAGTTTTAGATTTCCCTTCTTGATTGCATTGCATGCATTTGTTTGATTTTTAGTTTTGATCTCCATCACATTTAGAGTTAGGACTAGAAAAGAACTTTGCTAGGCGAAAATAAAATCTATATTAGCCTACACGGCAAAGTGTATGAGAAAATTCGAACCGTGGTGCATAAATGGGCGAAAAAATGGGGACACACAGCCTTGCTATGTGTTTTCCCACGGTCGTGCCCGACCAACCCAAGGCGCACATAGCCTAGCCGTGTGTTTTCACACGGCCATGGCGCACGAGGTTTAAAGGGGCGAGCCATGTGTTTTCACCCCATTTGCGTCGTGTGCTTCGAAAGTTCTTTCCCTAGCCGTGTGATTTCATCTTCCCCACCATCTAGAAGCATTTTTAGCCTCTAAAGAATCCAAAAGAAGCAAAGATAAGGAGGACCAAGACCGTAGCACCCCGATCCGGCACCTCGGAGCAACGAACAAGGAGAGCCGACGCCCCTCAAGCTTTGGCGGAGGGTAATGCCCTACCCACTCTACTTTTTCTCAATAATGAACAAAGAGATAGATACAATATGCTCTCTACTCGTAAACTTACTGCTACTAGGTACTTAGATGATGATTTACTAGAATCTTTAGGGTCGTTGGGTGATATGCAAGCCCTATTTGCAAAAATGGGGTGGGAAGAGATTATGGGAATAAAGCACCTAACCTACCCTAGGATAGTTTTGGAATTTTTTAGTTCCTTAGAGGCAGAAGTTTTAACGGGTAGAGAGAGCGAGGAGGGTAGGATAACTTTTAGGCTTTTTAACATTGAGCATGAGTGGACCCTTCACCAATGGAACTCATGATTTGGCTTACCAAGTGGGGGAGAGAGAAGGACCCCTAATGGGTACAACTCTCGAATAGTTTGGACTGAGTTGATAGGAGAGCACACTTATGACCCATCTAGGGCCAAAGCGTCGCGCCTCCAAAACCCCGTCTTTCGATACCTCCACCGCATCATGGCCAGTACTATATTGGTCGTGGGGAGAGTGACGGTGTAGTTAGAGCTAGCAAGCTGCTTTGCCTATGGGATATGCTACAAGAAAGGAGTAGCATCGATGTAGGGTCCCACTTCATCAGACACTTAGTGAAGATGGGCAAAGAAGCACGAGGAGAGATCAATGTGGGAACCCTACTTTCCCACATTTTCCATAGGATGGGGTACGATTACACATCATTAGAGAGTATAGAGGGGAGCCCTAGGATCGACCTAGGAGTATGCATGGCCATGAAAATTATTGTGAGAGAAGGAGACTCCTTATGCTTGGTAAGGAAAAATCTTACGACCCTTAAGCTTCCCGACCCAGATCGTTCCACCATCGCTATACGCACCAACTGGCGCTTGGACCTGATAGTGGAGTCCCCTCCACATGAGGGACCATCCACATCAGCACCCATCTCTCCACCCTTGTATCACTCTCCCTTCAGTCCACACATGCATAGGAGTCCACCTAGTCCACGCCGACATGAGCCTACACCTGCACCACCATCTTTTTCTACTTTTGAGCAGGATACAGGTACATCAGCCTATGATTTCTTGGAGTTCTGATCGTGCCTCGACGACATTTACACTGAGCAGTAGATACAGAGGCAGCAATGAGAGGAGCAGAGCACCTACCAGCAGGCGAAGTTCCAGAGATTCTGGGAGCATTTCCAGCAGGCTGAGGAGTTCTACGATGAGGCCCGCATATACTTCCAGGAGGAGGCTGTTGGTCATCAGGATGAGGCCACCTACCGTAGGGAGATGCGACAGCACATGCATGCCCAGCAGGCACAGTGGGCTAGGGAGGAGGAGCACCGAGCAGCCACTGCATCCACCAGCTCCAGATCGACCACATGTATATGTGGCATCAGCGGCTCAGCAGCAGGTTCTCCCAGGATCTAGAGATTCCCAGGCTCCCTGACTTTCCACCTCGTCCACCATATTAGAGGTATATTTTCATTTATATCTGGGGGGGAGACCCCAAGGTTTATTTTGTTTTGTTTCCTAGCAGTAGTTTCTTTTCTGGTATTTTCATTTATTTATGCCTGAGTTGTTGAGTTTCTTTCAGTACTTAATTTTTATTGCCTGTAAAGCTACCTCAGTAGTATTTTTGAAAGTTGCTTGCATGAGTTGTTCCCATAGGTAGCTTAACTCCATTTATCTTGTGGTATTTTATTTTATTCGCTCTATTGAATGTACTAGACTTACACTGGTTAGCTTTGTTTTTGCACTCACACATGTCGAACATTCTAAAAGGGAGAATCTAGTACATACCTAGTTATGATTCACTTTAGTAGTCTAGTACTTTGGAATCCATAGGTGACTCTAGGTTTAGCATTTTAGTTACTGGAGATGCTCGGATTGTGTAAGCCCATTCAGAAAAATCAAAATCCCAATGAGCCAAAAAATAAAAGAGAGAAAAGAAAAAGAAAAAAAAGAGAGAAAAAAAAGATAGAGAGATTATGAGAGATAAAAAACAGTTGTCATGGGTGGAAATGGCTCGGTGCCCCTTTGAGACCGAGTTAGGTTACTGGGGAAATACCTACCAATTTCTCTCAATACCGAGCACGCCTTTGAGACTTTATGCTAGATCTAGGGAACGACCCTCGCTTTGGGCAGGTAAGTGCCTAGGAGCCGAAAACCTTAGGAAAGCTATGGGGTGACGACTTAACTCACCATAGAACGGGCTGTTGGGGATCGATTGGCCGGCTAGAGGGGGGTGAATAGCCCTTGTTGGTTGGATGTCGTAATTCGCTCGTCTACAAAACGTTAGCGCAAGCGGAAGCAATAAACTAAGACAAGCAAATAGAAATAAAACAAAGACAATACAAACACGGAGATGTAACGTTGTTCATGGCTACGCCGCTAATCCACGGTCCGATTCGTCCACGGTGAATCACTCCGAAACCTATCCACTAGATCTCTCCTTTGCACAAAGCTAGGTGGAGGTAACCTCTTTTACACAGAGATCACTCTTCTACAATGGAATGAAGATTAGAGCAAGTAGAAGAGTGGAAAATCGTTTAGGGCACTTTGGGAGTAGTTGGGCGTTCAAGCATTAACCCCCCAAAGCCCCATCCCCTTCCTTTTTATAGAGGAAGAGGGTTTCTTCCCGTTGATATAGGAGCAGTCGACTGATGGCACCCATCAGTCAACTGGTGCTGTAGCCGTTGCCCAATAACAGCCGCTTTCCACGTTGGATATGTTAGGGCAATCTCTTGCCGTAATATGGTTTTGATGGTGTGGCAAAGGGTTTAAGTTAGTTTAATATGTTATTTGATATGTGCGTTGAAGTCGTGCAGGACTTAGTAATTCGCACATGGAGCCATGGCGAGTTTCACATCTCATGACTCGTGCCTTGAGTCGATGAAGGATAGCTTTGCGGAAGTCGTGCGCTTGGAGCATCCGAGGGACCGCCGGACGAGGAGCTTGGAGCGAAGCCGGAGGAAGTAGACTTCGAGGCAAGAGACACGAAGGAGCATTGCAGAGCCGTGCGCCTGATGCTGCCGAGGGACGTGGCCGCGAACGAAGAGAACTTCGAAGGCGAGGGACTCCGAGGGATGAGAGTGAGCGATTGTAACCCGAGAAGGGGTAGCTCTTAGGTGAAACTTGGCCATTTGGCCAAGAGTCAGATGGTTTTTCCCGACACCAGTCCACTGCCATGTCATGGCAGTCGACTGCTCCGAGTCGATGGTTCGATCGACTGGTCTAATGTGGCTGAATCAAGTTGATCGATCAATCGCGGTATAATGGGCAATGACCGATGGCTTGATCACCGATCGGCTAAGGGCGACCTCGTTGAGGACTCGACTAGTTGACATCAGTCGACTGATGGGTGCCATCAGTCGACTGATGCCAGTACTGTTGGATAGTATCCAACGTTGAAAGCGGCCGTTATTGGGCAACGGCTAAGACAATCGATCGGTGATGGGTACCATCACCGATATCTGTCAGCAGGAAGAAACCCTCTTCCTCTATAAAAGGAAGGGGTAAGGCTTTGGGAGGCTAATGCTTACACTCTAACACTCTCCCAAAGTTCCCTAAAGCTTTCCATCCTCTTACCCAAGCTTATTTTCATTATATTTGTAAGAGGAGTGTTGTTGTAAAGAGGTTACCTCCACCTAGCTTTGTGCAAAGGAGAGATCTAGTGGATAGATTGCGGAGTGATTCACCGTGGATCTAATCGGACCGTGGGATTAGCGGGCGTAGCCGTGAACCACCCGCGTTACATCTCCGTGTTTGTATTGTCTTTGTTTTATTTCTATTTGCTTATCTTAGTTTATTGCTTCGCTTGCGCTAACGTTTTAGACGAGCAAAATACATCCAACGAGCGAGGGCTATTCACCCCCTCTGGCCAATCGATCCCCAACAAGTGGTATCAGAGCCAAGGAAAGCTTGTCGAGGACTAACCGCCACAACAAGCAAATTTTCAAAATGGCCGGCTCAAATATCCATCCACCAAAGTTCGACAGCGAATTCTCTTGGTGGAAAAAGAGAATGGAGGTATTCTTCGAAACCGACTTTGAAATCCTTTTAATAATGGAAAACGGTTTCGAGTTGCCTAGGAACGAGGATGGGGAGCCATTGGAGAAATCGAAGTGGAGCAAAAGGCAAAGAGAAGAATACTTGGCAAATTCAAAGGCCAAGCACCACCTATACAATGTCCTCCCTCAACAAGAAGTCAATAGGATAGGAGAGTGTGCTAGTGCCAAGGAAATGTGGGAGAAACTAATAGAAATCCATGAAGGCACATCCGAGGCAAAGCTAGGAAGGAGAGACGTTCTTCGCTCCCAATTGTCCAATATCAAACTTGAAAAGGGAGAAAAGGTAAAATCCCTACACTCTAGATTTAAGGAAATACTAACCGGTTTAACAAGTGTAGGTGAAAAACTCTCCAACCGGGATATGGTAATGAAGGCCATAGATGCCTTTCCCCGGTCCTCAAAATGGAGCTCCATGGTGGACTCATTTTACATCTCCAAGAACCTAGAAGTGAGCACCTTGGAGGAATTCTTTTCAACCATGGAGCTTCATGAGACAAGGCTTGAAGGTATACAAGAAGAGCCTAGAGTCCAAAACTCAAGAGGAGTTGCCTTGATGGCAAACAAGGGGAAGAAGAAGATGGAAGTCCCCTCCTCCTCATCCGATGAAGCCTCTTCCTCCTCCATGGATAGCACGGAAGAAGCCTACATGGTAAGAAAGGTAAGGCATGCATTTAAGAATCATAGATTTGATAAATCTCATGATAGGAATAGAAGACCAAGGGGGAAGGTCATATGCTACAATTGCCAAGGAGAGGGGCACATAAGGGATAATTGTCCCCTCCTAAACAAGAGCAAGGAAGAGAAGAAAAAGAAGGAAGAAAAGAAGAAGAAGAAGGGGAGCAAGAAGAAAGAAGAAAAGAAGGCAAAAGGAAGAGGGAAGGCTATGGCACTCAAAGCCAAGACATGGGATGACCTTGCCTCCTCTTCCTCATCCGAAGAAGAGGAACAAGTCTATTCCAACCTTGCATTGATGGCTTTCGATGACTTGGAATGCTCCTCCACCGAAAATGAAGAATCAAGCTCAAGTGGAGATAGCTCAAATGAAGGGGGAGCCTCTACCTCCTCCTCATCCGAAGAAGAAGAAGAAGACATGGAAACTATGGTAACGAATGCTTCTCCTAAGAAAATAGTTTCCATAGTTTCTAGCTTAACTAGGGATTTATTTAGAGCTAAGAAGAAGAACAAAAGCATGCTAGATCAAATTAAGGCATTAGAAAATAAGCTAGAAAATGCATGCTTAAATAATAATGATATTTCTTCTAGCTTAAATGATGCATGTTCACATGATTATATGCCTTTGGATGTTAATGATGCATGCATAGAGGAAAATAGGGCTTTAAGGGAAAAGGTAGACTATTTAACCAAAGCCCTAGAAAAATTCACTATAGGCTCCAACACCTTGAACATGATCATAGGGAGCCAAAGAGCTAGCTTCAATAAGAAGGGCCTAGGATATAAAGAGAAGAAAAATGAAAAGACCTACAAATGCCTAATAGCTAGGGGACAAGATAAAAAGAAAGTAATTGCTAGAAAATGGATCCCCAATGAATATCTAGTGAACCCAATAGGAAAGAACTTATTTTGGGTTCCAAAATCCATCCTTAAGGGTTAGAATAACCCTAGGGTAGTCAACCACATGGACCTAATCTATATCATATTTTGGTTGACTTAGGATGACGGGACAACATTTTTTAGATAGTGTTGGGTGATGATAACGTACCCATAAATAGATAATAATGCTTAAATCATGATGATTGATGTAATTCCTATGTATATTTACAATCATGATTTATGTTTTTGAAATTTGGCACGTTATCATAAGAAATAGGTTTGAATCATGCTTTAGGTAATACTTTGTTTATTATCATCATATAATACCTAATGCATGACTATTATTTGATGAATACATGAGTTTCATGATCATAATGTAGAATTCATTCATATATGTCTTTATGATCATGAGGATTATTAGGTTGACACTTAACCATGATAGAATTGCATGAACATATTGGTTGAGTATATACAAATACCCCCTAGGATGCATCTCACACTCACCATAGGCTACCTTGATTGAAAACTTAGCATGAGTGAGATGTTAGGATGATACAAATGTTCACTAATGCCTATGGCATTTAGATGGTCATTTAAAGTATCAAAATAGCAATAATAGACCAATCATGGGGAAGGCTTATGTTTAATTCATAGACATATTGCCCAAAGATCATGGTTGGATATTTCATATGTTTTCAAAACAATTTCTTACTTTAAAATATATGTATTCATGTTTTGAAACAATTGGATGCAAGACTAGGTGTTAAAATGGATACTCTTATGATCAAAAACCTAGTAGTTTTTAAAGCTTTTGGATTTTTGGCAAATGCATTTCTGAAATTCGGTCTAAAAAATAGAAAATCCTGAAATTCACGTGCGACCGATCGTGATATCGAACGATCGATGGCCGAATATCGCAGATAAAGGCTGAATTCTGAATTTTAAATCAACTTGTGGTATTTTCTTTCTTTTAGCCTTGATGCCATGTGTTTTTAACTTAGTGATAATCTTTTTGATGGTGTCAAAGGGGGAGAAAATATTATGTTTAAGTTAATTATAAAAGGGGGAGAAATTTATGATAGGGAGAAATTTACATAGAGAGTTTCATGGATTAAGGGGGAGTTGCATGTTGCTATATCATGATTATGTTTACATGCTTTCTTTCCTTAAAATTTATATCAAATGTTTTTACCTAACTTAAACGGATTGCCACACATCAAAAAGGGGGAGATTGTTAGGGCAATCTCTTGCCGTAATATGGTTTTGATGGTGTGGCAAAAGGTTTAAGTTAGTTTAATATGTGATTTGATATGTGCGTTGAAGTCGTGCAGGACTTAGTAATTCACACATGGAGCCATGGCGAGTTTCACATCTCATGACTCGTGCCTTGAGTGGTGAAGGATAGCTTTGCGGAATGTTGGGTTTCCGGCACCGCGGCGTGTGTGTGTTCGATCATGTTTCGTAAACATGAGCACAGCAGAAGCAATTAAAAATAATAAATCTATATTTATTACAACACACACAACACACGCATGCATATTACAACAAGTGTAGACATAACCGTAAATTAAAATTTGCAATAAAAGAAATTTATCTACGTTATACCTTTCGTATGACGTGTAGCGGGAATGGCATCAACCGGAACGATCCTCGTAAGAATCGTCTCTATCCGTATCCACGCCGAGCTCCTCGGGATGACTTCGCTAAGTCACGAGCTTCGTCTTCGTACGGGTTACTAGCCTCGTGTTGAAGACGACGTGATTGAGAGATGATCACGATCCGAATCCAAATTCGGATCCAAAAACGAGTTCTCAAAACTCGCTTCTCCGGAGAGGTATTCGTCAACCGTTTGACGAATCCTTCGTCCCCCACCTCAGAGGATTACCGGAGATCAAATCCCCGGTAAGTTAGCCGCTGTCGGAGCACTAACCATCGTCCAAACGATGCTCCGACAACAAAGAAACAAGCTGTCCAGAAAAACTGGACAGCTTTTGGTGGAGGAATAGAGGCCGACTAAGGAAAGATGGAAGATCACCTTATCACCGAACCCAAAGGAGATCGCCGGAGGGTTGCCGGAGGTTCTCCGGCTGAAGCTTGGACGCCGGCAAAGACTTGGACGGCTGCACACAAGCTGGGCGGCGGCAGCTTTAGGGTTTGCGCCAATTAACTCCAAGGTGGAGGTGGGCGGCAACTCAAGGGGGCTAGCGTTTGGATTAGGTTTTAATTATCCCTTAAGCCCTCTTTTATAGAGAACTACTTCTCTTAATGGTTATTGGATCATAACCATTAGGCCCGTTAACCCGCTCCATTAGGATAAGTTAAAATAAACCAAACCATGATGGTTTATTTTAAGTTAAAATGAACCGAACCAACTTTTGGTTCATTCATTTAAAATAAACCAAACCCTTTGGTTTATTCTCATCCATTGGATTAGAACCAAACCATTTTGGTCCATCCATTATGTCTTCATAAGACACGGCCCATCCACGCTTCCATTGCGACTGAAACGATGTCATGCTCCATTTATGTTTGGTCCAACCAAATCTAGTTTCTCTCGGTCTGAGAATCTCATTCTCAAGCTCGTTTTAAATCCTTTGGATTACGCTCGTTGTGCGTGTGACCAAATAGGTTCTCGGTTTATGTTGGCCGTCTATAATTAACCATTAATTATAGAATGATCATGAGTGGCACCTAGTAGTACATCATGATCCCCAATTAACCGAAAAGATCAACGGTTGATCCAGAACTATTTCTGAAACCCTTCAGTAGCTCGAATGATTCGTGCCCCATTCCCTTCACTCATCTTATACCCACTTGGTTCAGGACATGGTCTATTGTGTCAGTCCCCACTAGGCTGACTACGTCACACCTAGCCCAAGTATCATTTCCTCGTCCTACGGATTCTAGTTATTGCACATGTATCGAAGAGTACTTTACTCTAAACATGTAATGCTTTGGCCAAAGACTTTAGTAACAATCCGACGAGAGGCCATGGGTATACATCTCCTCGCAAGGAGTGGTGAATCCTTTATAGGCTATTCAAACACCTTCGATCATTTCGACTTATACCCAATCATCCCGGGTCCACATCTCCTCGGAGATGTTTGCTTAAGATGTCAAAGCATAAGTCTCCATGATCAAGATGACTTGAATACCGCAAGTCAAAGGAACATCGCACTTAAGCCACAGTAAGAACTTCATTGACATATTTATATATGCAGAGAACCATATGAAGTCTTACGGCTGGTCACTCCAATGAACTAGTTACCATAACTAGCATCCACGATTAACTCCGGACATCACTATGTCTCCAGCCAGTGAGAATCAGCTGCTTGGATACACCAAGGAGTATACCTCGTGCTAGTCTCGACAGAATTGATGGTATCCAAATCCATCAATTCATCGACTAGGGATAATTCCGATACATCACAATTACACATGTAGAGATACTCACTAGTTGTGATCCAATCACAAATTCTCTCATGCTGTGAATCGTATCGTGGACATTCAGTAAATGAGTTTAAGATCCAATCAAATACATAAAACATGTATACTCAAATAGTGAATCTTCATTTATCATATAAATGGTTCAAACATAAGGCGATTGCCTTAGGACATCTCTCATATATTACTAACAGACTCCCACTTGGCCTAATGCCAATCGCTACGGTATCCAATACCATAAGCTCGAACATGACCCTCAAACTTATTTTGAGGTAATGCCTTAGTCAAGGGATCCGCTAAGTTCCTTTCGATTAGGAATTTTCTCGATTTGTATTTACGTTCCTCGATGATCTCTCTGTTAAGATGATAGCGGCGAAGCACATGTTTGGATCATTGATGAGACCACATCAAGTTCAGAGATGAACTTCTTGATCCAAACCGCTTCCTTTGCTGCTTCCAAAGCTGCAATGTATTCTGCCTTAGTGGCAGAATCCGCTATAGTGTCAAGCTTGGAACCTTTCCAACTTATTGCGCCTCCATTCCAGGTGAATACATACCCAGACAAAAACATGGAATCATCCTTGTCTGTCTGGAGCTGGCATCCGTATACCCACGTATCACCATGTACCCTTCTCCATATATTAGGAACACATCCTTAGTTCTTCTCAAGTACTTAAGGATCGTCTTATGACCACCCAATGATCCATTCCTGGATCGGACTGGTATCTGCTCGTGACACTCAGAGCATACGATACATCGGGCCTCGTACATAACATAGCATACATGATAGATCCTATTGCGGATGCATAGGGAATCTTACTCATGCAAATCCTCTCGTCTTCTGTGCGTGGACACATAGACTTCGAAAGGTGTACCCCATGCCTGATGGGTAAGAAACCTTTCTTGGATTCCGACATGCTAAACCTCTTTAGCACTCGGTCTATATATGTAGACTGCGAAAGACCAAGCAACCGTTTCGATCTATCTCTATAGATCTTAATCCCGAGGATGTAGGTTGCTTCTCCCAGGTCTTTCATGGAGAATGTCTTGGATAACCAAACCTTCACTGACTGTAAGATTGAAACATCGTTTCCTATAAGTAGTATGTCATCGACATACAATACTAGGAATATGACTGCACTCCCACTAACCTTCTTGTACACACAAGGTTCGTCTGGATTTTGTGAGAAATCAAAGTTTTTGATTGTCTCATCAAAACGGATATTCCAGCTCCTGGATGCTTGCTTCAATCCATAAATGGACCGTCGCAATTTGCATACACTGGTTTTATCAACCAATGTGAAACCCTCAGGCTGTATCATATACACGTCCTCGAGCAGGTTTCCATTAAGGAAAGCTATTTTCACATCCATCTGTCATATCTCATAATCATAATGAGCCGCTATGGCCAGGAGCATCCGAATGGATTTAAGCATAGCTACAGGCGAATAGGTTTCGTCATAATCAACACCTTGTTTTTGATGATATCCTTTCGCCACCAATCTAGCCTTATAGGTAATCATATTACCATCCATGTCGGTTTTCTTCTTGAAAACCCACTTGCACCCTATAGGCTTTATCCCTTCAGGTGGGTCAACCAAGTTCCAAACTTGGTTTTCATACATGGAATCCATTTCCGACTTCATGGCACCAAGCCACTTATCCCTTTCTGAACCTGTCAGCACTTCTTCATAACTGGTAGGCTCCTCATCATCAATGAGTAACACCTCATTCGATTCACTTACGAGAAATCCATATCTCTCAGGAATATTGCGTGTTCTACCAGATCTACGAAGATGTGGTGTTACAATAGGTCCAGCCGATTGCTCATCACTATGAGTTGTCGGCTGTTGTGCTTCACCAGGTATCTCATTAATGTCTATTTGAGTCTCTCGAGCCTCCTCAAGCTCGACGACACTCCCACTGTTTTCTTGCAAGAGAAACTCTTTCTCTAGAAACACAGCATGCCTTGAAACAAACATCTTTTGTTCCACAGGATGATAGAATTGGTAACCCCTTGTTTCCTTAAGGCATCCAACAAATAGACATTTATCAGACTTAGCATCCAATTTGTCTGATACAGTCCGCTTCACATAAGCAGGACAACCCCATATCTTCAAGTAAGATACATGAGGTTTCTTACTATTCCATATCTCATATGGAGTAGTTGAGACTACCTTAGCGAGCATTACATTTAACAAGTAAACAACTGTCTGAAGTGCATAGCCCCAAAAGGACTTGGGAAGAGTCGCATGATTCATCATTGACCTGACCATGTCCAACAAGGTCCGGTTACGCCTCTCAGATACACCATTATGCTGTGGTGTATATGGCGGAGTCCATTGAAACAATATACCATTGTCTCTTAGATAATCAAGAAACTCTTGACTTAAGTATTCACCACCTCGATCCGATCGAAGTATTTTAATACTCTTATCATGTTGTTTCTCTACTTCATTTCTGAATTCTTTGAACCTTTCAAAGGCTTCAGACTTGTGTTTCATCAAGAACACATACCCAAACCGTGAGTGATCATCGGTGAAGGTAATGAAGTAGCTATAGCCTCCTAATGCTTGAGTTGACATAGGTCCACATACATCAGTATGTATTAGTCCTAGTAACTCTCCCACTCGTTCACCTTTTCCAATAAAAGGTAACTTAGTCATCTTGCCTTTTAAGCATGATTCGCATGTATCGTATGAATCCAATTCAAACGATTCCAGAATTCCACATCGGTGTAATTCGGACATGCGTTTCTTGCTTACATGGCCAAGACGACAATGCCACATATAGGAGTCTATTTGATTATCCTTTCGAGCATGCGTGTTGCTCGCTTCGATATTGAAATAAATCCGATCGTCAGCGTATAAACACCATTGCTTAAAGTTCCAATCCCATAAAGAACTCCATTCAAAGTTATGTAACAACAATTGTTACTAAAAGTCAAATGGAACCCATTTCTATTTAGACAAGAAATAGAAATGATGTTCTTTATCAACGAAGGAACATAAAAGCAATTGTCCAGTTCTAAGACAAGTCCTACAGGGAGTTCCAACAAATACGTTCCGATGGCGAGTGCAGCAACCGTTGCTCCATTCCCAACACGTAAATTTGACTCTCCCTTGATGAGTCTTCTTCTATTCCTTAGCCCATGTATGTCATTACATATATGTGAGCCACACCCAGTATCAAATACCCAAGTGTCTGAGGAAATAGAATGACAATCAATACAGAAGATTTCTGAAGAAGATGGGGCATCCGATGCCTTATCCTTCTTCACGGACTCAAGATAAATCTTGCACTTTCTTAGAATGGCTCTCCTTGCCATAATGATGGCAAGTTTCCTTTTGCTAGTTCTACCTTCTTAGCCCTTCTCTTCTTTCCCTTCTGTTCCTTTGACTTCCTCTTAGAACCTTTCTTGAGGAATCAACTAACGACCGTCCCTACTCATGCTTCTCAAGACTCCGCTTCTTCATATTGAGCTACGATGAACCTCCTAGCATCTCAGAGGTGAAGAGGAGCTTTGAGACTTGAACCTTTGAATCTCACTTGCTCATCAACCAACTCACAAAGATGAAGGACTACGATATGAGCATCCATATGCTCATGCGCTTTCGTAGCTTGGGTTCCATCGTGGCTAGCATGATGCAACTCATTTGTTCGAATCACTCACATATTTACGATAGGCCAACAATTGGTCCAGAGTTGCATCTCACTAGGATGGCGAAGAAGAGGCGCGCTTCGAGGACATTTGCAAGCTTTTCAACCTTGAGAACAATTCTCAAGCTTCTAAGCCAGTCCATGAAGCTTGGCCCAGTCAATTTATTTGAATCCAAAATGGAATGCAAATTCAAACACATCATGATCAATATATTAACTTAGAAATACAAAACGAGCATATATGAGAAAGATGATTTTAAAATGCATCAATATACATTTATAAATCCCATTCATTTTTCGAATTTCAAAAACCCCAAAATCACTTCGGGAGATCGTAGGTCCATCTCCGAATGGGCTGATATCCATCATAGTTATGAACAACCTTGGAGAGAGTCCAACAAGCCATTCATAACTACGACGGTAGGTATCATCTATACCGATTGCATATCCCGTATATGCAACTATCACAATGTGCTATCAACTAATTGAATGTTCACACATACATCGGGTTGTTAACACATTAACAAGTATGCATCATATGCATAGCACCCAACTTCACCTCCCTTTACATCGACCTTGGAGATAGTCCAACAAGCCGATGCTCCAGGTTAAAGCCAACCCATTAATCAGGACATAGTTTTAATATGGTTAGAGCGCATTCAACCAATTAGCCCAGCTTGGAGAGAGTCCAACAACCAAAGCTAACGATTGACCTCTGACTCTTACCATATTAGTATTAAACTATTCCATGGGTTGAACATATTCAGGTTCGAGCCGGGCTTGGAGAGAGTCCAACAACCCAAACAAGAAACAGAACTCTGGTTCTAACCATATTAATGGAAGGTGTAGGCTTTAATATTGATTAAGGTTTTTTATGTCTCATCCTCTTTGCATGCAAATAACTATTATCTACATGGCATGGCATACATGGCATACATCTACATGTCACGACACGCATGGCATAATGTTATGCATCTAATGCAATTACATGGCATACAATTATGTCATGTGTATAATTTCCTTATATGTCATAACTATTTATGGAAATAAAATATGTTTAAGATTTGATTCTCCAAATCAAATCATAATTAAATTAGGAAACAAATTTCCAAATCTAATCACATATTTTATTCATGGAATTATTTGATTAAGGAAAATCTATTTAGGAAACCAATTTCCTAAATCATTAAAACTACTTATGGAAATAAAATATTTTAAGATTTGATTTCCCAAATCAAATCATGATTAAATTAGGAAACAAATTTCCAGAATCTAATCAAATATTTTATTTATGGAAAATATCAATTTCCATAAATACTTCCAACTTTCCAAAAGTGGAAGATTTCCATAAATACTTCTAGACTTTCCAAAATTGAAAAATTTCCATAAATACTTCTAAATTTCCAAATTTTAGAAAATTTCTAGAAATACATTATGACTATCGCAAAACCATTTTTACGATTATGTCGAAACACAACCTGGGCTCTGATACCACTGTTGGGTTTCCGGCACCGCGGCGTGTGTGTGTTCGATCTTGTTTCGTAAACATGAGCACAGCGGAAGCAATTAAAAATAATAAATCTATATTTATTACAACACACACAACACACGCATGAATATTACAACAAGTGTAGACATAACCGTAAATTAAAATTTGCAATAAAAGAAATTTATCTACGTTATACCTTTCGTATGACGTGTAGCGGGAACGGCATCAACCGGAACGATCCTCGTAAAAATCGTCTCTATCCGTATCCACGCCGAGCTCCTCGGGATGACTTCGCTAAGTCACGAGCTTCGTCTTCGTACGGGTTACTAGCCTCATGTTGAAGACGACGTGATCGAGAGATGATCACGATCCGAATCCAAATTCGGATCCTAAAACGAGTTCTCAAAACTCGCTTCTCCGGAGAGGTATTCGTCAACCGTTTGACGAATCCTTCGTCCCCCACCTCAGAGGATTACCGGAGATCAAATCCCCGGTAAGTTAGCCGCTGTCGGAGCACTAACCATCGTCCAAACAACGCTCCGACAACAAAGAAACAAGCTGTCCAGAAAAACTGGACAGCTTTTGGTGGAGGAATAGAGGCCGACTAAGGAAAGATGGAAGCTCACCTTATCACCGAACCCAAAGGAGATCGCCGGAGGGTCGCCGGAGGTTCTCCGGCTGAAGCTTGGACGCCGGCAAAGACTTGGACGGCTGCACACAAGCTGGGCGGCGGCAGCTTTAGGGTTGGCGCCAATTAACTCCAAGGTGGAGGTGGGCGGCAACTCAAGGGGGCTAGCGTTTGGATTAGGTTTTAATTATCCCTTAAGCCCTCTTTTATAGAGAACTACTTCTCTTAATGGTTATTGGATCATAACCATTAGGCCCGTTAACCCGCTCCATTAGGATAAGTTAAAATAAACCAAACCATGATGGTTTATTTTAAGTTAAAACGAACCGAACCAACTTTTGGTTCATTCGTTTAAAATAAACCAAACCCTTTGGTTTATTCTCATCCATTGGATTAGAACCAAATCATTTTGGTCCATCCATTATGTCTTCATAAGACACGGCCCATCCACGCTTCCATTGCGACTGAAACGATTTCATGCTCGCTTTATGTTTGGTCCAACCAAACCTAGTTTCTCTCGGTCTGAGAATCTCATTCTCAAGCTCGTTTTAAATCCTTTGGATTACGCTCATTCTGCGTGTGACCAAATAGGTTCTCGGTTTATGTTGGTTGTCTATAATTAACCATTAATTATAGAACGATCATGAGTGGCACCTAGTAGTACATCATGATCCCCAATTAACCGAAAAGATCAACGGTTGATCCAGAACTATTTCTGAAACCCTTCAGTAGCTCGAATGAATAGTGCCCCATTCCCTTCACTCATCTTATACCCACTTGGTTCAGGACATGGTCTATTGTGTCGATCCCACTTAACACCTAGCCCAAGTATCATTTCCTCGTCCCTACAGTTCTAGTTACTGCACATGTATCGAAGAGTACTTTACTCTAAACATGTAATGCTTTGGCCAAAGACTTTAGTAACAATCCGACGAGAGGCCATGGGTATACATCTCCTCGCAAGGAGTGGTGAATCCTTTATAGACTATTCAAACACCTTCGATCATTTCGACTTATACCCAATCATCCCGGGTCCACATCTCCTCGGAGATGTTTGCTTAAGATGTCAAAGCATAAGTCTCCATGATCAAGATGACTTGAATAACGCAAGTCAAAGGAACATCGCACTTAAGCCACAGTAAGAACTTCATTGACATATCTATATATGCAGAGAACCATATGAAGTCTTACGGCTGGTCACTCCAATGAACTAGTTACCATAACTAGCATCCACGATTAACTCCGGACATCACTATGTCTCCAGCCAGTGAGAATCATCTGCTTGGATACACCAAGGAGTATACCTCGTGCTAGTCTCGACAGAATTGATGGTATCCAAATCCATCAATTCATCGACTAGGGATAATTCCGATACATCACAATTACACATGTAGAGATACTCACTAGTTGTGATCCAATCACAAATTCTCTCATGCTGTGAATCGTATCGTGGACATTCAGTAAATGAGTTTAAGATCCAATCAAATACATAAAACATGTATACTCAAATAGTGAATCTTCATTTATCATATAAATGGTTCAAACATAAAGCGATTGCCTTAGGACATCTCTCATATATTACTAACACGGGCCGTGCGCTTGGAGCATCCGAGGACCGCGGACGAGGAGCTTGGAGCGGCCGAAGGAAGTAGACTTGAGGCAAGAGACGCGAAGGAGCATTGCGAGCCGTCTTTGATGCTTCGAAGGGCGTGGCTGCGAGCGAAGAGAACCGGCGAGGACTCGAGGATGAGAGTGGCGATTGTAACCCGGGAAGGGGTAGCTCTTAGGTGAAACTTGGCCATTTGGCCAAGAGTCGGATGGTTTCCGACCACGATCGCCATGTCATGCGATCATTGCTCTGAATCGATGGTTCGATCGGGGTCTAATGTGGTTGAATCAAGTTGATCGATGCCCATCTATGCCCATGTCATGGATGGCCCCTATCTTGCTCGAGTCGATGGCTTGATCGGCCGATCGCCAAGGGACGGCGATCGGATGTCACCGTATGGGCACGAATGGAGTCGACCTCGTTGAGGACTCGGACCGTTGACATCGATCGGATCGATGGGTGCCATCGATCGGCCGATGCCGATGATTAGATAGTATCCAATGTAAGCGATCGTTATTGGGCAGCGGCTGCAACACCACGATCGATGGGTACCATCACCGGGATCCTGTGTCAACGGGAAGAAACCCTCTTCCTCTATAAAAAGGAAGGGGGTAAGGCTTTGGGAGGCTAATGCTTACACTCTAACACTCTCCCAAAGTTCCCTAAAGCTTTCCATCCTCTTACCCAAGCTTATTTTCATTATATTTGTAAGAGGAGTGTTGTTGTAAAGAGGTTACCTCCACCTAGCTTTGTGCAAAGGAGAGATCTAGTGGATAGATTGCGGAGTGATTCACCGTGGACGAATCGGACCGTGGATTAGCGGCGTAGCCGTGAACCACGTTACATCTCCGTGTTTGTATTGTCTTTGTTTTATTTCTATTTGCTTGTCTTAGTTTATTGCTTCGGCTTGCGCTAACGTTTTCGTAGACGAGTAAAATACGGCATCCAATGAAGGAGGGTTATTCACCCCCCTCTAGCCGGTCAATCGATCCCCAACAGGATACTATCCAACGGTACCGGCATCAGTCGACTGATGGCACCCATCAGTCGACTGATGTCAACCAGTCGAGTCCTCAACGAGGTCGACTCCATTCATTCCGTCGCGGTGACATCGATCATGCCGTCCCTTAGCGATCGGTGATCAAGCCATCACCGACCGCCCATGCTAGCGGATCGTGATCAACTTGATTCAGCCATATTAGACCAGTCGATCAAACCATCGACTCAGAGCAGTCGACTGCCATGACATGGCAGTCGACTAGTGTCGGGAAAACTCATCCGACACTTGGCCAAATGGCCAAGTTTCACCTAAGAGCTACCCTTCCCGGGTTACAATCGCTCACTCTCATCCCTCGGAGTCCCTCGCCTTCGAAGTTCTCTTCGTTCGTGGCCATGTCCCTTGGCAGCATCAGGCGCACGGCTCTGCAATGCTCCTTCGCGTCTCTTGCCTCGAAGTCTACTTCCTCCGGCTTCACTCCAAGCTCCCCGTCCGGCGGTCCCTTGGATGCTCCAAGCGCACGGCTTCCGCAAAGCTATCCTTCACCGACTCAAGGCACGAGTCATGAGATGTGAAACTCGCCATGGCTCCATGTGCGAATTACTAAGTCCTGCACGACTTCAACGTACATATCAAATCAACATATCAAACTAACTTAAACCCTTTTCCACACCATCAAAACCATATTACGGCAAGAGATTGCCCTAACAATCTCCCCCTTTTTGATGTGTGGCAATCCGTTTAAGTTAGGTAAAAACATTTGATATAAATTTTAAAGGAAAGAAAGCATGTAAACATAATCATGATATAGCAACATGCAACTCCCCCTAAATCCATGAAACTCCCCCTTAATTTCTCCTCCTATCATAATTAACTTAAACATAAT
Organism: Wurfbainia villosa; assembly: GCA_025175895.1. Taxonomy (NCBI): domain Eukaryota; kingdom Viridiplantae; phylum Streptophyta; class Magnoliopsida; order Zingiberales; family Zingiberaceae; genus Wurfbainia; species Wurfbainia villosa. Next base: position 41,935,956 of record CM046005.1, read on the forward strand.
CATTTCTCCCCCTTTGACACCATCAAAAAGATTATCACTAAGTTAAAAACACATGGCATCAAGTCTAATAGAAAGAAAATACCACAAGTTGATTTAAATTCGGAATTCAGCTTTCACTGGTCGGATATTCAGGTCATCAGTCGACTGGTTCAGATACCAGTCGACTGGCACGTGATTTTCGGGATTTTCTAATTTTCAGACCGAATTTCAAAAATGCATTAAAAATAGTTGAAAATTCAAAAAATCATGAGATTTGGGGAACACATTTCTTTTAAGTATATCTATCAGTGAAAAATATTTTTTCATGAAAAATCATTATATTTTCACGTATTTCCAAAACTCCAAAAGCTTTAAAAACTACTAGATTTTTGATCATAAGAGTATCCATTTTAACACCTAGTCTTGCATCCAATTGTTTCAAAACATGAATACATGTATTTTAAAGTAAGAAATTATTTTGAAAACATATGAAATATCCAACCATGATCTTTGGGCAATATGTCTATGAATTAAACATAAGCCTTCCCCATGATTGGTCTATTATTGCTATTTTGATACTTTAAATTACCATCTAAATGTCATAGGCATTAGTGGACATTTGTATCATCCTAACATTTCACTCATGCTAAGTTTTCAATCAAGGTAGCCTATGGTGAGTGTGAGATGCATCCTAGGAGGTATTTGTGCATACTTAACCAATACATTATGCAATTCTATCAAGGTTAAGTATCAACCTAATAATCCTCATGATCATAAAGGCATATATGAATGAATTCTACATTATGATCATGAAACTCATGTATTCATCACTCAATAATCATGCATTAGGTATTATATGATGATAATAAATAAAGTATCACCTAAAGCATGATTTAAACCTATTTCTCATGATAACGTGCCAAATTTCAAAAACATAAATCATGATTGCAAATATACATAGGAATTACATCAATCATCATGATATAAGCATTATTATCTATTTATGGGCACGTTATCATCACCCAACACTATTCTAAAAATGTTGTCCCGTCATCCTAAGTCAACCAAAATATGATATAGGTCAATTCCATATGGTTGACTACCCTAGGGGTTTTCTAACCCTTAAGGATGGATTTTGGAACCCAAAATAAGTTCTTTCCTATTGGGTTCACTAAGTATTCCTTGGGGATCCATTTCCTAGCTATTACTTTCTTCTTATCTTGTCCCCTAGCTATTAGGCATTTGTAGGCCTTTTCATTTTTCTTTTCCTTGTAGCCTAGGCCTTTTTTATTGAAGTTAGCTCTTTGGCTCCCTATAATCATGTTTAATGTGTTGGAGCCAATAGTGAATTTCTCTAGGGCTTTTGTCAAATAGTCTACCTTTTCCCTTAAAGCCCTATTTTCCTCTATACATGCATCATTAACATCCAAAGGCATATAGTCATGTGAACATGCATCATTTAAGCTAGAAGAAATATCATTATTATTTAAGAATGCATTTTCTAGCTTATTTTCTAATGCCTTAATTTGATCTAGCATGCTTTTATTTTTCTTTTTCATTCCAAATAAGTCCTTAGTTAAACTAGAAATTATGGAAACTATTTTCTTAGGAGAGGCATTCGTTACCATAGTTTCCATATCCTCTTCTTCTTCTTCGGATGATGAGGATTTAGAAGCTCCCCCTTCATTTGAGCTCTCCCCACTTGAGCTTGATTCTTCATTTTCGGTGGAGGAGGAGCAATCCGAGTCATGAAGAGCTATTAGTGCTAGGTTGGAGTAGACTTGTTCCTCTTCTTCGGATGAGGAAGAGGAGGCAAAGTCATCCCATGTCTTTGCTTTGAGAGCCATTGACTTTCCTTTTTCTTTGGCCTTCTTCTCCTCTTTCTTCTTGCTCCCCTTCTTCTTCTTCTTTTCTTCCTTCTTTTTCTTCTCTTCATTGCTCTTGTTTAGGAGGGGACAATTATCCCTTATGTGCCCCTCTCCTTGGCAATTGTAACATATGACCTTCCCCCTTGGTCTTCTATTCCTATCATGAGATTTATCAAATCTAAGATTCTTAAATGCACGCCTTACCTTCCTTACCATGTAGGCTTCTTCCGTGCTATCCATGGAGGAGGTAGAGGCTTCATCATCGGAGGAGGAGGGGATCTCTATCTTCTTCTTCCCCTTATTTGCCATCAAAGCTACTCCTCTTAAGGGTTGAATTCTAGGCTCCTCTTGTATTCCTTCAAGCCTAGTTTCGTGAAGCTCCATTGTTGAGAAAAATTCCTCCAAGGTACTTACTTCCAAGTTCTTGGAGATGTAAAATGAGTCCACCATGGAGCTCCATTTTGAGGACCGGGGAAAGGCATCTATGGCCTTCATTACCATATCCCAGTTTGATAGCTTCTCACCTACACTTGTTAGCCCAATTAATATTTCTTTAAATCTAGAATGTAGGGAAGTTACCTTTTCTCCCTTTTCTAATTTGATGTTTGAGAGTTGGGAGCAGAGGAGGTCTCTTCTTGCTAGCTTAGCCTCCGAGGTACCTTCATGAAGCTCCACTAGCTTCTCCCACATCTCCTTAGCACTAGAACATTCCCCTATCCTATTGACTTCTTGTTGGGGGAGGACATTGTATAGGTGGTGTTTGGCCTTTGAATTTGCCAAGTATTCTTCTCTTTGTCTCTTGCTCCACCTTGATTTCTCCAATGGCTCCCCATTTTCGTTCCTAGGCAACTCGAAACCGTTTTCCATAATTAACAATATTTCAAAATCGGTTTCGAAGAATACCTCCATTCTCTTTTTCCACCAAGCGAATTCGCCATCGAACTTCGATGGATGGATGTTTGAGCCGGCCATTTTGAAAATTTGCTTGTTGTGGCGGTTAGTCCTCGACAAGCTTTCCTTGGCTCTGATACCACTTGTTGGGGATCGATTGGCCGGCTAGAGGGGGGTGAATAGCCCTCGTTCGTTGGATGTCATAATTCGCTCATCTACAAAATGTTAGCGCAAGCGGAAGCAATAAACTAAGACAAGCAAATAGAAATAAAACAAAGACAATACAAACACGGAGATGTAACATGGTTCACGGCTACGCCGCTAATCCACGGTCCGATTCGTCCACGGTGAATCACTCCGAAATCTATCCACTAGATCTCTCCTTTGCACAAAGCTAGGTGGAGGTAACCTCTTTTACACAAAGATCACTCTTCTACAATGGAATGAAGATTAGAGCAAGTAGAAGAGTGAAAAATCATTTAGGGCACTTTGGGAGTAGTTGGGCGTTCAAGCATTAACCCCCTAAAGCCCCATCCCCTTCCATTTTATAGAAGAAGAGGGTTTCTTCCCGTTGATACAAGAGCGATGACCGATGGCACCCATCACCGATCGTCGTTAATCGTTGCCCAATAACGGCCGCTTTCCACGTTGGATACTATCCAACGGTACTGGCATCAGTCGACTGATGGCACCCATCAGTCGACTGATGTCAACCAGTCGAGTCCTCAACGAGGTCGACTCCATTCTGTGCGGTCGCACATGATATCGCCGATCGTCCCTTCGGGCGATCGATTGCCATCACCGCTTTGCCGCATCGGCGATCGATCATCTTGATTCAGCCATATTAGACCAGTCGATCGAACCATCGACTCAGAGCAGTCGACTGCCATGACATGGCAGTCGACTGGTGTCGGGAAAACTCATCCGACACTTGGCCAAATGGCCAAGTTTCACCTAAGAGCTACCCTTCCCGGGTTACAATCGCTCACTCTCATCCCTCGGAGTCCCTCGCCTTCGAAGTTCTCTTCGTTCGCGGCCACGTCCCTCGGCAGCATCAGGCGCACGGCTCTGCAATGCTCCTTCGCGTCTCTTGCCTCGAAGTCTACTTCCTCCGGCTTCACTCCAAGCTCCTCGTCCGGCGGTCCCTCGGATGCTCCAAGCACACGGCTTCCACAAAGCTATCCTTCACCGACTCAAGACACGAGTCATGAGATGTGAAACTCGCCATGGCTCCATGTGCGAATTACTAAGTCCTGCACGACTTCAATGCACATATCAAATCAACATATCAAACTAACTTAAACCCTTTTCCACACCATCAAAACCATATTACGGCAAGAGATTGCCCTAACACGAGCATCCCCTAAGAATGGTTCGCTTAGCACGAGCACGAGGAGCTAACTTAGTGAACTTCTAAAACATATTTATTTTTCTTTTATTGCAAATACCACCTGATAAATTTAGTTAACATGCTAATTATGGGATAATATTTTTTTAAAATTTCATGGCACTAAGGTTTGCTTGAGGACAAGCAAAGATTTAAGTCTGGGGGAAGTGATGTGAGCAAAATATATAGGGTTTTAGGAGTAGTTTTCGCTCACATCTCATTGCATTTTGTGTTAGTTTCATTCATATGTTACTCTATTTTTGCATGCATTTCCTATTTTCTGGTTCGGAGGTCTGCTCATTGTACTTTTGTGTGCAGGTTAGCTTTTTGGGTGAAAAAGATGCATTTTCAGAGCAAAAGAAGGGCATTTCGCAGCTAGACGCAAAGTGGGACACGACTAGGGCATGTGGATTCACACGACCATGTCCAATGGGCGAGATCATCACCCTAGGGCCACACATGGCCTGGCCGTGTGGAAATACATGGCCGTGTGGCAGCCCGACGGATTTGCGTGACTAGGTTTTTTCTGAATTTTGCAGCGGTCCGAGGCGATGTCTATATAAGGATGGCTCCGCCCAAACCCTGGGGGGAGGCACGATGGCTAGGATGGCACGTCGAAGCCCTAAAAAACTTCGGTGACTCGCAATGGTGAGGAGGAATGCTGCCAGAGGTCCACACCTTGCAATTCAACGCCGGAGAGAAGATCACGGAAGCATTGTATATCTCTATTTCTGCATTTCATTCCTTATGTATTCAATCTTAGACATGCTTTGTGATTCTTCCTTCGTATACATGGAGTAGTACTTTCAATTCTAGGATTAGGGAGTAGCTTGTGTACATAAACAATGTTGGTTCATGTTAAATTATGCCCATGAGTTTGATTTGACAATTGGTAGTTGCTCTTTACTATATCTATGCGTATTTGGCTTTCTTTCCACTGTGCTTAGGCGATACGCGGGGTGACAACCCTCACAATCTAAAATTTAGGAGGTTTGATTAAGAAACCTAGGGTTAAACCTGATCTTCTACAACTGCGGGGAGAATGGTGCGGTGGAATCAGAAACGATCCACCGTAGGGATTGATTTGACATCCTCGTACCGTCTATCCTGTCCTTGTAGGCGGAGATAGCTCCCGATGAATGCGGCGGCTCTGCAGGAGAGTGCATGATGTCCCTTCCACAAAACCAACGGTAAACGTCTAGACAACACCAATTGACAACATTGTCCTATGATACACAAGCGAAATCGAAGTCCTAGAATCACCTTTGAAGACCTCGCTACACTCCTTTCCTCCTCCGTGTGACACCGTACAGAGTAGAGTCCACTGACAACCCTCACCAATCGAAACCTCTTGGAAATCACGTCCGAATAATTATCTACACTGAGTTCATTGGTATTCGAATCCCAGTCCCTGTGGTATTGATAATCTTTATTACTTGATGACATTCATGCACTTGCGAGCGTTGAGCGCGAGCATGCGCTTTGAGTCCTTAATGGTACCCATCACGAGATTTGAGGTCGCGTCCGTGCGCATCACTCCCACATCGGTCGACTGATCTTCCCATCAGTCGACTGATGGAGCCAACAGTCGAGTGATCAGGCCGATCAGTCGACTCTCCAACCTTCTATGCTCGAAACCCTCGCGAGCAGTCGACTGCCATCCTTGGTAGTCGACTAATGGCGAGATCAGTCGACTGTCATCCCTTGGCAGTCGACTGTTCAGCCAGAAACCAGACTCAAATACCATTCGAGTCTTCAGTCGACTTGGAGCAGTCGACTGTCATATTATGGAAATCGACTGATGTCGAAAAAATCCATCCAACACTTAGCCATTTGGCTAAGTTCACCTATGAGCTACCCCGTCCTGGGTTACAATTGCTCACTCTCATCTTCCCTTGGAGTCCCTCGCCTTGAAGTTCTCTTCGTCCGGCCATGTCCCTAGGATGTGCCAAGTGCATGGCTTCGCAGCGCCATCCTTCGCGTCTTGCCCTGAAGTCTACTTCCTTCGGTTTCACTCCAATGCTCCTCGTCTGGCGGTCCCTCGGATGCACCAAGCACACGGCTTCCGCAATGCATCTTTCACCGACTCAAGGATCGAGTCATTAGATGGTGAATTTTGCCAATGCTATCGTCAAGCCATTCATGTGTGAATTACTAAGTCCTGCATGACTTCAACGCACATATCAAATCCATAACAACTTAACTTAAACCCTTTACCACACACATCAAAACCACATCACATGGGTTGATTGCCCTAACAATCTCCCCCTTTTTGATGTGTGGCAATCCATTTAAGTTAGGTAAAACAATTACAAAAATACATAAGGCAAGAAAGCATGTAAGTAAACATGAGTATCAAACTCCCCCTTAAACATGTAACTCCCCCTTAAGGCATGTTAATTCTCCCCCTAGCATGATTAACTTAAACCTTCATATTTCTACCCCTTTGACACCATCAAAAACATTATACAAATGTTGTACAAGCATAGCATCAAGTCTAAGGAAGAAAACTACCCAAAACCAACTTTAAAACCTGATAAAATAGGTTACTGTGCTCATGCACAGTACATCAGTCGACTGAATCAGAGCATCAGTCGACTGACACCAAGTTTTCAGAAATTTTGATTTTTTGAACGAAATTCAGAAATGCACCATAAATTATAGAAAATTCAAAAAATCATGAAAATTGAGGAACACATTTATTATAAGTCCCTTTAACATTGAAAAATAGTTTTTTTTTATGAAAATTCATTTAATTTCTAAAAATTTGGTAAAAACTCAAAGATGTTGAAAATCACTAAATTTTGTATCAATTTAAAAGCTAGTTTTGCCTTAGACATTTTTCAAAACATCAATTCACTATTTGCAAAGTATAAAATAGTTTTAAATCAATTAAAACATCCAACTATGATATATGGGAAATATGTCCATTGATTAAACATTTGTTTTCCCCATAGTTGGTCTATGATTGCTCTATTGATACACTTAATGACCCATCTAAATGCCATAAGCATTAGTGGACCATTTGTATCATTCTATCATCTCACCCATTGCTATGTTCTCAATCAAGTTAGCCTTATAGTGACTGTGAGATGTGACTAAGGTATTTATACTTAACCATAATTTTCATGCAATTCTATCCAGGTTAAGTATCATCCTAAAAACCCAATCATGATCATAAATCATCAATTATTGCATATCATGATTATAAATCACTAATTACATATCATTATCATAAAACAAAGATTATACATAATTTCATGTTATGATCACATTATCATCACCCAACACTATTAATCAAAAAGTTATAACCCACATCATCCTAAGTCAACCAATTAACATGATATAAGTTAAGTCCAAGTATGGTTGACTAACCTAGGGTTTTCCTAACCCTTAAGGATGGATTTGGGAACCCAATATAAATTCTTTCTTATAGGGTTCACCAAAAACTCTTTAGGGATCCATTTCCTAGCTACCATTGTTGTTTTAGCTTGACCCCTAGCAATTAAACAATGATATGCTTTCTCATTCTTGGATCCCTTATATCCTAAGACTTTCCTATTGAAACTAGCCCTTTGGCTCCCAATGATCATTTTCAAAGTGTTGGAGCCTATAGTGAATTTCTCTAGGGCCTTAGTTAAATGATCTACCTTTTCCCTTAAGGCCTTGTTTTCATCAATACATGCATCACTAACATTAAAAGGAATATAATCATTATGTGAGCATGCATTTGCTAGTTTTTCTTCTAGAGCCTTAATTTCATTTTGCATGCATTTATTTTTATTTTTCATTTTAAACAAGTCCCTAGTTAAACTTGAAATCATGGAAATAATTTTCTTAGGGGAAAGATTTGTTACCATAGTTTCCATATCTTCTTCCTCTGATTCTGATGAGGATGAAGATGAAGCTCCCCCTTCACTTGAGCTTTCCTCCTCATTTGTGCTTGCTTCTTGTTCAGAGGATGAGGTGGAGTCCAAGTCTTCTATTGCCATTAGGGCAAGGCTTGTGAAGGCTTCTTCTTCTTCCGATGAGGATGATGGATCATCCCATGTGGCCTTGTGTGCCTTAGCCTTTCCTTTTTCTTTAGTTTTCTTCTCTTCTTCCTTTTTCTTCCTCCCCTTCTTCTTCTCTTCTTTCTTTCTCTTTTCCTCCTTGCTTTTGTTCAAGAGGGGACAATCATCCCTTATGTGTCCCTCTCCTTGGCAATTGTAACAAATAATCTTTCTCCTTGGCCTTCTTCCCCTATCATGAGATTTATTAAATTTAAAATTCTTAAGTGTGCATCTCACCTTTCTTACCATGTAGGCCTTCTCATTGCTATCCATTGATGAGGAAGAGGATGATTCATCGGTTGAAGATGATGCAATCTCCTTCTTCTTCTTCTTTCCCTTGTCGGCCATGAGCGCTATTCCCCTTGATGGCTTGATTGGATCTTCTACTATTCTTTCAAGCCTAGACTCGTGTAATTCCATAGTGGAGAAAAATTCATCTAGAGTACTTACCTCTAGATTCTTTGAGATATAAAATGAGTCCACCATGGAACTCCACCTTGATGATTGAGGGAATGCATCAATTGCCTTCATGATCATGTCCCTATTGGAGAGCTTCTCCCCTACACTAGATAAACTGTTAAGAATTTCTTTAAAATAAGAATGTAAAGATGTTACCTTCTCCTCTTCATCGAGTTTGATATTATTGAGTTGGGAGCGGAGGACACTTCTTCTTGCTAGCTTGGCCTCGGATGTGTTGGATCGAGAAGCGTCGCTAGAGGGGGGTGAATAGCAAGTGTAAAATCTTTTCTTTCGTTCATTTGATACACGAGTAAGCACAGCGGAAAAATAAAAAGACACGTTTATTTTTACTTGGTTCACAACCCAGCGGTTGCTACTCTAAGGCCCTAACGGTCCTAGACCGCGTACGGAGGGCAAAGCACTATAACGTCTCCTCCTCGTTGGAGGTAGAAGACAACGACTGCAAAACCGAAAGTACGAGGATGAGGCAACAAGCCTACCTCACCTCGTTACGAATAAAAATAAAGAATACAATAACAAAATAAGTTACTTGTTGCTGCTGCCGATGAAGAAGGTGAAAGCTTGGAGTCACATCAGCGTTATGACAGTGTTGGAGCTTTAGCATTGTAGGAGCACTTAAGAATAATCTTGATGATTTTTGGAGTTGGAATCCTCCCCTCCTTTTATAGAGTTTGGCCTCTGAATATGTCTCCTCATCTTTTGGAACAGATCACGAAGTTGTACCAAATTTTATCGCGAAGTGGCCGCATCAAACCTTATCCGTTTTGAACTAGCATAAAGGTTGATTCGTCACCATCAGTCGACTGATGCCTTCCATCAGTCAACTGATGAGCATCAGTCAACTGCCCACTGGTCAGCAGTCGACTGTCAGCCTGGCCACTTCCCTGCAGTAAGAGGTTAGCACGAAAAATGATAAATGCGATAGTTTCTGACCGTCTAATCTCGACCTAGACCTTCCACAGGAAGTCTTAGTCAGATCGCCGCCTATGGTCATCCCCGTACAGAGGACACGACCTTACCATCTCTCACCCACACGAGCTTACCTCTGGTTCTTTAAGATCTGTCACGTTGCTTCCGATCTTCCACCTAATTCCTTCGGCTCTCTCCAAAATCATCCCGGTGTCGCCCAATCACCACGGCTCCCTCCGGGTGTCGCTGACCTTCATCTCTAGCTTTAGCACTTTCTGCACACTTGATTTAGCTCATGAGATAACGATGTAAACTTAACTTTGTGTCTTTGTTATAATCAAAACACAGATTCGATTATCTAGTACCCCTGTACCAACAGGATGTGCCTTCATGAAGTTCTACAAGCTTCTCCCACATCTCTTTGGCGCTAGCACATTCTCCTATTCGATTTACTTCTTGTTGAAGGAGCACATTGTACAAATGGTGCTTGGCCTTTGAATTCGCCAAGTACTCCTTTCTTTGCTTCTTTGTCCATCTCGATTTCTCTAGTGGCTCCCCTTCCTCATCCCTAGACAACTCGAAACCATTTTCCATAATTAACATAATTTCAAAGTCAGTTTCGAAAAATACCTCCATTCGCTTTTTCCACCAAGCGAATTCCCCCTCGAACATTGGCGAATAAATGTTGGAGCCGGCCATCTTGTCGTACTTGTGTTGGCAGTTAGTCCTCGACAAGCTCCTCGCTCTGATACCACTTGTTGGAGGATCGGTGGCCGACTAGAGGGGGTGAATATCCTTTCTCGTGTTTGATGGAGATCGTTCGTTGATTGCTCGTCTACAAGCTCGTTAGCGCAGCGAAAATGTAATGCTAAAGTAAAACAATTAATACAAAGCAATAAGAAAGGAGACAAATGCTAACACGAGTGTGTAACGTGGTTCACGGCCCTTGCCGCTAATCCACGACCTAATTCGTTCCAAAGTGAATCACTCCTTAATCAATCCACTAATCTCTCCTTTGCACAAAGCTAGGTGGAGGTAACCTTTCTTACACAAATCACTCCTCTTACAATATGATTGAACTAAGCTCAAGGAAGAGGATTGAAAATGTATTAGGCATTTGGGAGATGTTTAGAGGTTAGCATTAACCATCCCAAGTCACCCAATGCCCCTTCTTATAGAGAAGAAGCCATTCTTCCCGTTGGGTATCGAGCAGTCGACTGATGCAGCCATCAGTCGACTGCTGCTAGAGTAGTTGCCTTGCCACGGCTTCATCCACGTTAGATTCCAACCAACGACTCCCACATCAGTCGACTGATCTTCCCATCAGTCGACTGATGGAGCCAACAGTCGAGTGATCAGGTCGATCAGTCAACTCTCTAACCTTCTATACCCGAAACCCTCGCGAGCAGTCGACTGTCATCCTTGGCAATCAACTGATGGCAAGATCAGTCGACTGCCATCCCTTGGCAATCAACTGTTCTGCAAAAAATTAGACTCGAACACCAGTCGAGTCTTCAGTTGACTTGGAACAATCGACTGCCATATTATGGCAGTCAACTGATGTCGTAAAAACTCATCTGACACTTAGCCATTTGGCCAAGTTCACCTAATAGCTACCCCATCCAGGGTTACAATTGCTCACTATCATCTTCCCTTGGAGTCCCTCGCCTTGAAGTTCTCTTCGTCCGACCACGTCCCTTGGATACACCAAGCGCACGGCTTTGTAGCATCATCCTTCGCGTCTCGCCTTGAAGTCTACTTCCTTCGGTTTCACTCCAATGCTCCTCATCCGGTGGTCCCTCGGATGCACCAAGCGCATGGCTTCCGTAATGCATCTTTCACCGACTCAAGGACCGAGTCATGAGATGGTGAATCTTGCAAATGCTATCGTCAAGCCATCCATGTGCGAATTACTAAGTCATGCATGACTTCAACACACATATCAAATCCATAACAACCTAACTTAAACCCTTTACCACACACATCAAAACCATATCATATGGGTTGATTGACCAAACAGAGGCTTCTCCTACTTCTTCCTCTTCTTCCACCGATCCTGATCCGTATGTTGATTCTCCATCAACTTCTGAATCCTCACTTGCTTGTGAGGATGAGGATTCTTCTTCTTAGGCTCTTGGACTGGTTAAGGGTTCTTATGGAGCTTGGCCAATTCGCTCCAAAATTCCTTTGCATCCTTGTATTCTCCTAATTTGGACACAACATCATTAGAAATTAAATCACTCAAAAATTTGATTACCTTATTACTCCTCTCAAATCCTTGGAGTTGTTCTTCGGTCCACTTTTTCATTTTGAGGAACCCTCCTTTAGGCCCTCTTGGAAATTTGAACCCTTCCATCAAAGTGGCCCAATCATCTAAGTCCATCATCACGATGAAGTCATCAATTCTTCTCTTCCATGAATTGAAGCATTCTTGTCCATAAAGCGCATACGGGACCAGTGTGTTGATGTCACATCCTAGTTGTTCTGCAAAATCCATCTTCTTGCCCTCTAGTAGTGCTCTCTTGGTTGTTAGTCCGTAGAAGAGCGGCCTCGCTCTGATACCAATTGTAGGAATGTTCATGACCGCTAGAGGGGGGTGAATAGCGTATTTTCATCGTGGATGGAAATTGATCATTTGTTTCTACAAATTGTATTAGCGCAGCGGAATATATATAATAGCAATAACACAAATGAAGACAAACACAAATACACCAATACACAAGTATGTAACGTGGTTTGGAACCGAATGGTTCCTACTCCACGGATTGGGCTCGTAAGAGCCCTAGCGAAGCCAATCACATGCCACTATAACAATAACTCCTTCTCGGAACAATCCAGAGGTGAAGAAAACTCGTACAATAGTTTTTACAACAATAAGAATGAAATACAAGCAAAATACACTAAAATGCAAGTAAATACAACTTTACAAAGAGCTTTTGGATGCTTGCTTGTTTGGTTGCTTGAGTTAAACTTGGAGACCCTGATTTGCAGCAACAAATTGCCCCAAACACATCCAAGAACCGATACTAAAAATCCTCCTTCTGAGTTGCTTTTATAACCTACATTCGGGTTGGATTTTTGCCTAGCAGTCGACTGATCGGGACCATCAGTCGACTGCCCCTGTACCCGTTGTCTCACAACGGCATGAGCCACGTTGGATAAGTTCCAACGGATAGACCATCAGTCGACTGATCATACCCATTAGTCGACTGATAGCTCAATCAGTCGAGTGCTCAGGCTGATCACTCGACTGAAAAGCTTTATGTGCCCGAAGCACCATCAGCCTGATCGATCTCTAGATCAATCGATCGCCTGCATCACCGATCGCCTAATGCCGGGCAAATAATCAGCTAGGCCATCTTCTCGCAGTCAAACCCTAGTTGACTCCTATCAGTCAACTGACCATAGTCTCAATCGACTGATACACCTCAAACATGAGGTTTTAATCCAAGTATGGTGCCCCCATACTTGCTAGACCACCCTTAGCCTAGACCTAAGCCTTCTAGCCACCTCCATCAGTCTCACGCCTATCGGATCCCTCCAAGTCATCTATGACTTGTTCATCCATATGCTAGCCTTTAGGTGCTTCCATTGACTATTGTCATGCTAATGGTGTCTACACTACCAAGGCACATTGGGCTTACACTGCCAAGACTCCACTTGGACTTTATACCGCCAACCATTTGACTTATGCTGCCAAGACTTCACCCTTGGACTTTACACCGCCAATATTCCCCTTAGACTTCTCAATTGCCAAGACTCAAGCTTGGACTTTTCCTTGCCAACCCATGTTGGACTTTCCATGCCAAGACCCATGCTTGGACTTTTCCTTGCCAAGACCCATGCTTGGACTTCCCTTTGCCAAGACCATGCTTGGACTTTCCTTGCCAACCCATGTTGGACTTTCCATGCCAAGTACACAAGACTTGGACTTCTCCCATGACAATGGTCAAACCTGTAGGGGATCGATGTGTATGTGTTGGTCGGCTAGAGGGGGGTGAATAGCCTAATACATAGACGGTGGAATTTTCTCGTCTATAAATTCGTTAGCGCAAGCGGAAAGTATAAACAATAAAGACAAAGCAATAACAAGAATACAAACTCTAACAAAGGATGTAACGTGGTTCATGGCTATGCTGTTAATCCACGGTCCGATTCGTCCACGGTGAATCACTCCTCAAGCTTCCACTATTCTCTCCTTTGCACCAAGCTAGGTGGAGGTAACCTCTTTACAAGAATTCACTCCTCTTACAAATATGATGTAAATAAAAACAAGTAAGAGGATGGAAATGCTTTAGGGCACTTTGGGAGAAGATTAGAGCATAAACATTAGGCCCCCAAAGCCCCACACCCTTACTCTTTATAGAGGAAGAGGGTTTCTTCCCGTTGACACAGGACCAGTCGACTGATGCCCCTAATCAGTCGATTGATCATGTAGTCGTTGCCCAATAACGACTACTTTCCACGTTGGATTTCATCCAACGGCACCATCATCAGTCAACTGATATTGCCATCAGTCGACTGATGCTCCGATCAGTCGAGTGCTCGCGAGCTCGACTCTATTCTGTGCCCGAAACACTTGCGACCAGTCGACTGATACCTTCATCAGTCGACTGGTGGTCTCGCAGTCGACTGTCAATCCATAGCAGTTGACTATTGGCACTTGAACTGGACTCAAACACTAGTCGAGTCACAGTCGACTTAGAGTAGTCGACTCCCATTACATGGCAGTCGACTGGTGTCGGGAAATCCCATCCGACACTTAGCCAAATGGCCAAGTTTCACCTAAGAGCACTACCCCTTCCCGGGTTACATTCGCTCACTCTCATCCCTTGGAGTCCCTCGCCTTTGAAGTTATCTTCGTCTGGCCATGTCCCTCGGAAGCGCCAAGCACACGGCTCTACAGCACCATCCTTCGCGTCTCGCCCTGAAGTCTACTTCCTCCAGCTTCACTCCAAGCTCCTCGTCCGACGGTCCCTCGGATGCTCCAAGCGCACGGCTTTCGCAAAGCCATCCTTCACCGACTCAAGGACCGAGTCATGAGATGTGAAACTCGCCAAGGCTCCATGTGCAAATTACTAAGTCCTGCAAGACTCCAACGCACATATCAAATCCAAACATCCTAACTTAAACCCTTTGCCACACACATCAAAACCATATCACGGGTTGATTGCACTAACAAAACCATCATCAAACATCATGTATGACATAGATCGATTGTACCAATAATCTCTCCAACACATTGTCAAACATCAGTGTCAAACATCAAAATACTACTTGAGTCAAACTCGAGTCTAGTCTATTGTGACCTTGGCCGATTGCACCAATAAGGAGCATCTGAATGGATTTAAGCATAGCAACAGGTGAATAGGTCTCATCATAGTCAACACCTTGCTTTTGATGATACCCTTTCGCCACCAATCTAGCCTTATAGGTAATCACATTACCATCCATGTCGATTTTCTTCTTGAAAACCCACTTGCACCCTATAGCCTTTATTCCTTCAGGTGGGTCAACCAAGTTCCAAACTTGATTTTCATACATTGAATCCATTTCCGACTTCATGGCTTTAAGTCATTTATCCCTTTCTGACTTTTCAGAACTTCTTCATAATTGGTAGGCTCTTCATCATCAATGAGTAACACGTCGTTCGATTCACTTACGAGAAGTCCATATCTCTCAGGAATATTGCGTGTTCTACTAGATCTACGAAGATGTAGTGTCACAATTGGTCCAGTCGATGGCTAATCACTATGAGTTATCGGTTGTGGTGCTTCACCAGGTATCTCATCAATGTCTATTGGAATCTCTTGAGCCTCCTCAAGATCAATGACACTTCCACTGTTTTCTTGTAAGAGAAACTCTTCCTCTAGAAACATAGCATGCCTTGAAACAAACACCTTTTGTTCCATAGGATGATAGAATTGGTAACCTCTCGTTTCCTTAGGGTATCCAATAAATAGACATTTATCAGACTTAGAATCCAGTTTGTTTGATACAGTCCGCTTCACATAAGCAGGACAACCCCATATCTTCAAGTAAGATACATGAGGTTTCTTACTATTCCATATCTCATATGGAGTTGAGACTACCTTAGTTGGCATTCTGTTTAGCAAGTAAACAGCTGTCTGAAGTGCATAGCCCCAAAAGGACTTAGGAAGACTCGCATGATTCATCATCGACCTGACCGTGTCCAACAAGGTTTGGTTACACCTCTCAGATACATCATTATGTTGCGGTGTATACGGCAGAGTCCATTGAGACAATATACCATTGTCCCTTAGATAATCTAGAAACTCTTGACTCAAGTATTCACCACCTCGATCCGATCGAAGTATTTTAATACTCTTGTCAAGTTGTTTCTCTACTTCATTTCTGAATTCTTTGAACCTTTCAAAGGATTCAGACTTGTGTTTTATCAAGAACACATAACCAAACCGTGAGTGATCATCGGTGAAGGTAATGAAGTAGTTATAGCCTCCTAGAGCTTAAGTTGACATAGGTCCGCATACATCAGTATGTATTAGACCAAGCAACTCTCCCACCGGTTCACCTTTTCCCGTAAACGGTAACTTAGTCATCTTGTCTTTTAAGCATGATTCGCATGTATCGTATGAATCTAATTCAAACGATTCCAGAATTCCAAATCGGTGTAATTCGAACATGCGTTTCTTGCTTACATGGCCAAGATGGCAATGCCACATATAGGAGTCTAATTGATTATCTTTCCGAGCACGCTTGTTGCTCGCTTCGATATTGAAAATGTCATTGGATACGTACAACATATAAATATCATTCCTTAAAGTTCCAGTCCCATAAACAACTCCATTCAAAGTTATGTAACAATAATTGTTATTAAAAGTCAAATGGTACCCATTTCTATTTAAAAAAGAAATAGAAATGATGTTCTTTATTAACGAAGGAATATAAAAGCAATTGTCCAGTTCTAAGACAAGTCCTGTAGGGAGTCTCAATAAATACATTCCGATGGCGAGTGCAGCAACCTTTGCTCCATTCCTAACATGTAAATTTGACTCTCCCTTGACGAGTCTTCTTCTATTCCTTTGCCCATGTATGTCATTACATGTTTGTGAGCTACACCCAATATCCAATACCCAAGTGTTTGAGGAAATAGAATGACAATCAATAACGAAGATATCTGAAGAAGATGGGGCATTAGATGCCTTATTCTTCTTCACGGACTCAAGATAAAACTTGCAGTTTCTTCGCCAATAGCCCTCCTTGCCACAATGATAGCAAGTGCCCTTTTGAGCTAGTTCTGCCTTTTTAGCCTTTTTCTTCTTCCCCTTCTGCTGTTCCTTTGACTTCCTCTTAGAACCTTTCTTCGAGGAATCAACTAACAGCACCGTCCCCTGCTCATGCTTCATAGAAGGCTCCATAGTCTTCCGCATGTTGAGCAGTACCACAGATGAACCTTCTTGCATCTCAGAGGTGAAGAGGAGCTTGGAGACTTCGAACCTTTCGGATCTCACTTATTAATCAAACAACTCATAAAGATGAAAGACTATGGTATGAGCATCCATATGCTCATGCTGCCTCCACAGCTCAAGTACCATCGTGGCTAGCATGATGCAACTCGCCAGTTCAGAATCAGACACATGTTTTTGATAGGCCAACAATTGGTCCAGAGTTGCATCGTCACTAGGACGAGCAGGAAGAGGCGCTTCGAGGACATACGCAAGCATTTTTGCCTTGAGAACAATTCTCAAGTTTCTAAGCCAGTCCAAGAAGTTCAGCCCAGTCAATTTATTCGAATTCAAAATAGAGCAAAAATTCAAAGACATCATGATCAAGCGATTAACCTAGAAATACAAATCGAGCATATATGAGAAAGATGATTTAAAATGCATCCACATACATTTACAAAATCTCATTCATTTTTCGAATTTTAAAACCCCAAAGTCACTTCGAGAGATCATAGGTCCATCTCCGAATGGGCTGATATCCAACATAGATATGAACAATCTTAGAGAGAGTCCAACAAGTCATTCATAGCTACAATGGTAGGTATCAAGTATACCAATTGCATATCAATATATGCAACTATCACAATGTGCTATCAACTAATTGAATGTTCACACATACATCGGGTTGTTAACTCATTAACAAGTATGCATCATATGCATAGCACCCAACTTCATCTCCCTTCACATCGCCCTTGGAGAGAGTCCAACAAGCCGATGCTCCAGGTTAAAGCCAACCCATTAATCGAGAAATAGTTTTAATATGGTTAGAGCACATTCAACCAATTAGCCCGACTTGGAGAGAGTCCAACAACCAAAGCTAACGATTGACCTCTAACTCTTACCATATTAGTATTAAACTGTTCCATAGTTTGAATATGTTCGGGTTCGAGTCGGGCTTGGAGAGAGTCCAACAACCCAAACAAGAAACAGAACTCTGGTTCCAACCATATTAATGGAACGTGTAGGCTTTAATCTTGTGTAAGGGTTTTAATGTCTCAACCTCTTTGCATGCAAATAACTATTATCTACATGACATGGCATACATGACATACATCTACTTGTCACGACACGTATGACATAATGATATGCATCTAATGCAATTACATGGCATACAATTATGGCATGTACAAAATTTCCTTATATGTCATAACTATTTATGAAAATAAAATATATTTGAGATTTGATTCCCCAAATCAAATCATGATTAAATTAGGAAATAAATTTCCAAATCTAATCACATATTTTATTTATAGAAAGTCTTAATTAAGAAAAGTCAAATTTAATTTAGGAAACAAATTTCTTAAATTGTCAAAACTATTTATGGAAATAAAATATATTTTAGATTTGATTTCGAAATCAAATCATGATTAAATTAGGAAACAAATTTCCAAATATAATCACATATTTTATTTATGGAAAGTGTTAATTTCCATAAATACTTCTAAACTTTCCAAAAGTAGAAGATTTCCATAAACACTTCTAAACTTTCCAAAATTAGAAAATTTCCATAAATACTTCTAAACTTTTCAAAAGTAGAAAATTTCCATAAATACAATTATGATTATCGTAAATAATTTTACGATTATGTCGAAACATAAGCTAGGCTCTGATACCACTATTGGGTTTCCCTGGCACCGCGGTGAGTGTGTGTTCGAACATGTTTCGTAAACATACGCACAGCGGAAGAATTAAAAGCAATAAATCTAATTTATTACAATACACACACCACACGCATGCAAGATACAATATGTGTAGACATAATTATAGTTTCAAATTTTGCAATAAAAGGAAATTATGCTAGTTATACCTGACGTATCACGTGCAGCGGAAATGGCATCAACCGTAGCAACTCACGCTAGAGTTGCCTCTATCCGTATGCACGCTGAGTACCGTCGGGATAGCTTTGCCAAGCTATGAGCCTCGTCTTCATAGGAGTCACTAGCCTCATGTCGAAGATGATGTGATCGAGAGAAGATCACAATTCGAATCAAAATTCGGATGCAAAAATGAGTCCCCAAAACTCGCTTCTCCGAAGAGGTATTCGTCAACCGATTGACGAATCCTTGGTCCTCCACCTATGAGGATTATCAGAGATCCAATCCCCAGCAAGGGAGTCACTGTCAGATATCCAAATGTCATCCAAATGACGCTCCGACAAGAAGGAAACAAGCTGTCCAAAAATTGGACAGCTTGGTGGAGGACTTGGCGCCGGCCAAAGGAGGTGGCCGGCTGATCCTTGGTCACCGGAGCCAAGGTGGGTCACCGGAGGGTCGCCGAAAGGGTGGCCGATAGCAACTGGACACCGGCGACACAAAGGTGGACGGTGGCACAAGAGGTGGGCGGCGTGGACTCCTTGGGCAGCGACAAAGAGAAGAGAGGGAGAGGAGAGGAAGAGTATTTCCAAAATAAACTTCGGGCTCTCCAAACCTCCAACCGCGCTTTTATAGAGCACGTATTTCTTAACCATTAATAAACCTTCTCCTTAGAGTTATTGGTTCATAACCAAAACCCATTAACCTACTCCAATAACTTAAGTTAAAATAAACCGAACCGAGTTGGTTTATTTTAAGTTAAAACGAACCGAACCAACTTTGCTTCATTCATTTATAACAAACCAAACCCCTTTGGTTTATTCTCCACCATTGGATTAGAACCAAACTAATTTGGTTTATCCATCATGTCTTTATAAGACTCAGCCCATCCATGCTTCCATTGCGACTGAAACAATTTCATGCTCGCTCCTTGTTTGGTCCAACCAAACCTAGTTTCTCTCTATCTGAGAATCTCATTCTCAAGCTTGTTTTAAATCCTTCGGATTACACTCGTTGTGCGTGTGACCAAATAGGTTCTCGGTTTATGTTGGTTGTCTATAATTAACCATTAATTATAGAACGATCATGAGTGGCACCTAGTAGTACATCATGATCCCCAATTAACCGAAAAATCAACGATTGATCCAGAGCCATTTCTGAAACCCTTCAGCAGCTACAATGAATCATGCCCCGTTCCCTTCACGCATCTT
Source organism: Wurfbainia villosa (assembly GCA_025175895.1). Lineage (NCBI taxonomy): Eukaryota > Viridiplantae > Streptophyta > Magnoliopsida > Zingiberales > Zingiberaceae > Wurfbainia > Wurfbainia villosa. The sequence goes on from CM046005.1 coordinate 41,956,031, forward strand.
ATACCCACTTGGTTCATGACATTGTCTATAGTATAAGTCCCCACTAGGTCGACTACGTCACACCTAGCCCAAGTATCATTTCCTCGTCCTACGGATTCTAGTTACTGTACATGTATCCAAGAGTATCATACTCTAAACATGTAATTCTTTGGCCAAAGACTTTAGTAACAATCCGACGAGAGGCCATGGATATACATCTCCTCACAAGGAGTAGTGAATTGTTTATAGGCTATTCAAACACCTTCGGCCACTTCGACTTATATCCAATCATCTCGGGTCCACATCTCCTCAGAGATGCTTGCTTAAGATGTCAAAGCATAAGTCTTCATGACCAAGATGACTTGAATACTGCAAGTCGAAGGAACATCACACTTAAGCTGCAGTAAGAACTTCATTGACATATCCATATATGCAGAGAACCATATGAAGTCTTACAGCTGATCACTCCAATGAACTAGTTACCATAACTAGCATCCACGATTAACTTCGAACATCACAATGTCTCTAGTTAGTGAGAATCAACTGCTTGGATACACCAAAAGAGTATACCTTATGCTAGTCTCGACAGAATTGATGGTATCCAAATCCATCAATTCATCGACTAGGGATAATTCCAATACATCACAATTACATATGTAGAGATACTCACTAGTTGTGATCCAATCACAAATTTCCTCATGCTGTTAATCGTATTATGGACATTCAGTAAATGAGTTTAAGATCTAATCAAATACATGCAAACATATATACTCAAATAGTGAATCTTCATTTATCATATAAATGGTACAACCATAAGGCGATTGCCTTAGGACACCTCTCATATATTACTAACTATTACTGTGATATAAATGGATAGATATTACTGGTATATGCTGACCTATTATATATTTGATTGGTATTATGAACGGACTAGTGGGGTAGTATTACTAAGATGAGATAAATTCTTTGAAGGTATATATAGTAACTATGACCTCTTTAGATTTTAGTGCATGATTATTGTGGTTACGTTGCTTACTTAGTTTATATTTGTACTTGATGCTCTTTCTAATGTTGCCTTGACCTTGTACTTGCTTGATCCCTTGTTATACCCTATTTGACTTCAGGCTATTAATTTCCATTAGTATACTTATGCTGTTGTTTATTGGATATCGTTGCCTAATTGACCCCTTGTTATATATGTGAGTGTGATCAGTATATATAGATATAGTCTATATATGCTTGTTGTGATATTGCATTTGTTTGAGCTATGCTTGTTGCATATGTTTGTACATCATCTTTTATGGTATTTGCATATTCTATACTGTTCTGTGTGGAGTACAGTGTACGCGTTGGATCAGACTATTGTACACATTTGATCAGCGTCAGGTCGATGTGTAGGATGGACCAGGTTCGTTATGTATTTGTTTATAGGTTGATCATATACTGTGTGTTGATTACCCGTGTAGTATTGTTCATACTTGTATGTATTATATTATTGTATACTTGTTCAGGTTGTATAGGTTGTGTCGTGCAAACCTTCCAGGTATGTCAGTACATTACGTTATGTACGATTGATCAGTTAGTTTGTTTATGCACTGATTAGTTTTATACTGATAGTTATTCATTGTTTCCTTTAAGACTGTAGGTCCATTGATCTCCCTATGTATACATGTTGATCTTCATCTGTATATTGTTGATCTCCTTATGATATATGTTATTCATGCACTATCTTCCATATTACTGCTGAGTTTTATACTCACCATGATAGACCTTGAGTTTCTTATCGCCCAAGTAATAGATAGAAGATTCCTTGGATGCTCGGAGCATCGCCAGCTGATCCCATCTCACCTTGAGTATTTGGATTGTAATCCATATTGGCATTGTGTTACTTTGGATTGTGCATTTTGGGAGTTTATCCTATGTTGTTCCGTATTTTTGGTTTATAGTTGTGTTGTATGTATTTGGCTTTTATCATGGATTTGGATGAATGTTGGTTCCGATTATGATTTCTTGTAGTGTCAAGTCGTACTAGTACATAACTTTTTGAGTCTTTGTATCTTTATTATTTGTCAGTATATTCCGCTGTGATTTATGGTTTATTTGTGATAGCAGTTATTTGGACAGTGTATTGATATTGTATCTTATATTCTCACAAGAGAGTATCGTCCTATTGATGGACATATATACTCTCGGGGCATGACAATTTTATTGGTATCAGAGCCCTATGTTGTGAGGACCACTTTCAGATTTTATTTCAGTTGGACATCGAGTTTTGTTTTACTCAGTTTTGGTTTTGTGAGTTATGGGATCTGGCTGTAGCGGGACATCTCCGAGCTACAAGGTTTAAGGTATGTTAACTGTTATCACATATCCTTTGTTGGCTATACATTCAGTTGTTTATAATAGGGAATGGCATGTAGTGTATTAGTCACTATTCGTAGTCGTGGTTTGAGTTGACCACAGGAACGACTTGTTGAGTCTGTGAGTCTTGGGCCTACTGTCGAAAAAGGTGAATTTCCTTTGAGAGTCGACTAATACCGAGTCGGATAGTAGGGGTCCGGTAGTCACATTTCTTATTGAGATCAAACATACAGTCTTAGGGATTTTCACTAATTATGCTAGTCAGATCATTACCTGTGAGGTAATAGACAAGCGAGTATACTATTGCTGATGCAGGTAGTGGAGGATTAGTATATGGTGTTTCATAGGGATTCGGATCCTTGAGTTGATTGTGTTGGGTTTTATGACTATAAAGGTACTTTTGAGTACCTAACTCGTGTTATACATAAGAAGTAGAGTTAGTTGCATACCATTATCGGGATCAAGCCAGTACTTAGTGGAAGATGTAAGAAATAACCTTCGGGAAATAACACATCACTTGGTCATGGTGTAGTGATGTTGTGAGAGAATATTTCCCCGTGTCAGTTTCTGTGACTCATTGTTAGGGAATTCTTGAGCTTCAAGTAGGGTGATCATTTAGTAATGGGAGTACCATGTAGAGTCGTAGACTTATAGAGTTTACGCCCATCTAATAGCTCAAGAATGTGAATGAATATCTTAAGACACCTACGATTTATTGGCTTATATTCAGATCAGGATGTTTGGATCTTCTATAAGATCCTACCGAAAGGCATTAGGCCGAGTCATATGTATGGAAATGACTCCGTAGCAAGTGCTTTAGGAGTTGGAGATCGATAAACAGACATTGCAAGTCAAATATTAGAATCGGAAGAATGATTCCGATGGGATTATGTGCGTGAAGTGTGGATCACGATGACACGCAAAGTCAAATTATCCGTTGGATCAGTTCATCTGTTACTATTGTAAGCAACCAGTACTCATGAAGAGAAGGTGTACTTTGAAGACCCAGTTGAAGACTATCAATGTTGTTCCAGGAGGATGATGCATAATCTCGATAGCAGAGATCATCATAGAAGATTGGATTATCATACCAGCAGCAATGTACTACTTTAGGCATAGTTAGGGTTCTTTGATACTTCCCTCTAGGGTAAGCGATTTACTGAGCAGCATCAACAGAAGACATCTAAGAAGACTCAAACGTCCAGACATTAGCAATTGTTACCTTCCCAGGTGCAGCTATACCGTTTACAGAGTATGGAGCATGCTATGATATTAGTAGGTATTCAGTATTTTACAGTTGGTGATGTACTCTTTACCAGTACAACAGTGGTTACCACCTCCATTGCAGTCGTTTCGATTTGCATCTCCATTTTGGCAGTTGACTTTAGTTTCTCCATGGTAGTCTTTTGCACCTACATGAGCTTAGTTGCCAAGAGCATAAGTTGGATGAGTATACATGATTACCCGAGAGGAGATGTAGAGGGTTAAAGGATTGATCATTTAGGGTATTACTTTAGGTTACCCTATTTGTTGATATATTTAGAGATACTGGTAGTTTGCAGGTATCTATGTCTAGAACATTCTTAGATAGGATTAGAAGGATTTCTGTTTTTGGAACATATGGATTAGTTGTTTCTCTATCGTTAGGTGAGATGCTGACCAACAACCAAGAAGTCAAGGGATACCCTTAGACTTTGATAGACATACCTTTACTATAGACACATCCTTACGGAGAGTTAAATTATTGAAATGATGGCATAATATGCCTCTCGGATGTGCGTATAATCCGAGAGTATTCGGATGTAGTTTTGGCTGAACTTCTAGGCTTGTCACTACATAGGTAAGTGGAGTATGCGATTGGAGTGATCTCGGGAATAGTTTCTATATTGAAGACCTCATACCGGGAGATAATCTTATTGGTATCAGTGTGCTAAACACTATGGAAATTGGAAGAATGTAAGTTGCGATTATAGGAGGTGTTGGATGGGAGATTTATCTGTCCCAGTGTTTCTTCTTGAGAAGATCCACAACTCTTTGTTAAAAGAGAGACGAACCTTTGAGGTTATGCACCAATTATCGATGTTGGAACGCAGTAGTTATTGAGGATGAATATCTTTCGTGGTGGATAGATGATCTGTTGAGATCAGCTAAAGGACACCTGTGTATACTCTAAGGTTGGTTTTATGATTGGAATGTTGATATTGTAGTGACTTGGTGTCATACAGTTATCATTGTCGGTGTAATGATTGAGATATCATCAACTTAGAGTAAAAAGGGTGTGGGTGTGTAGGAAACGATATTTCATACTTGGTATGAATTTTATGAGCTTTTAATAATGTTGTTAGACTTGTTGACGATTTAGTCGGATGTACTTCGTTCAGTTACGTATTGCTGGCTATTTAAACGATTCAAGGATCTTAAACTAGAAATCAGTCTTGATGTGATATGATTCATGAGAAAATTTGATGAGTATCCTGGCCCCAGTGAATTACATGTATAGTCTGCGACTTAAGGATGTTTTTAGCATTACTATACCACGGACTTGTTTGACCAAGAAGGTGATGGAATTCACTTGGTTAGAAGCTTGTGAAATCCGTTTTCAGGGCCTAGATGGAGGTTTACTATTGTACCAGTGTTAGTTAATCCTTCCGATGTTGATGGAAAGGGTGTTGTACACAACTGTATAATTTCATGGATTGGAGTGATTCCGATGTAGATGATTGAGACATATCTTATGCGTACGCCAATTGAGGAGCTACGAGATAAGTTGTTGTATACATGATGTGGATTTAGCAGTTATGATCTTGTTTTATAGATGTATAGAGTTTTGGCTAGCTACTGGGTAGCTACTATAGAGTTGCCAGAATACAGACAAATGCAACTAGAGAGATTGGTCATTATAGTCTCCTAGTCACTTCCAGTTTTGTGTGGTAGAGTGGATTTTGGATAGAAGATTGATTTCTCCTGTGAGAAAGTAATTCTCCATCTATGAAAGGATAGTGGTTTCCAGAGTTACATGAGATTTAGGAAGAGTTGCTTCAAGAGACTCGTCATTCGAGATTTGTGATTTATTCAGAAAATATCTGAAAATAGCGAGTGCTGAAATGTTCGTGTTGGTGGAACGACATGTTGGACACGGTTGATTTCATAGTTTGGTATTGATGTGTATACAAGTTAAGGCGGAATATTAGTGGCCAGCGGGGTTACATACCGGGATAGGAGTGGTAGCTTAGTACGATGGACTGCACAGGGAGATTTCCATATTTTACGGAGTATCCTTGAATATCATATCTGATAGAGATTCACGGTTCACCTCACGATTCTTGAAAAGTCTCCGATAAGCCATGGATTTAGAGCTCCACTGTAGCACATTTGCTTTACCCTAAGGTAGGTGGTTGGACAGAGTGTATTATTCGAACTTTAGAATGTTTGTTGAGAGTATATATGTGTTGGTTTTTCCGAGCCGCAAAAATCGCTTTTTGCATTGCGGAAACCTCAGAAGCCCCGGCCACAGATCCGTGCGAAGTATAAAATATAAAACTAACATGTATGTGTTTAATACCTTTAGATCTACTCTAGATCTACATGATAAGAAGTTACCCTCGATGCGACGCCCTTTCGTAAATCCCGCTCGTCCAAAAGGTTCGCCGGAACTTGAGAGTGTCTAGGGCACACTCCTCTATTGGTATCCACACAAGCAATAGGTGGAGAAAAATACCTCAGAGTGTCCTAGCACCCTTTAGGAATTTCGGCCAAGGAGGTTGGGAGAGCTTGAGAGGGTGATCCAAGGAAGAAGATGAAGTTGTGTAACTCACACAAAATAAATCTCATCTAATGGTAATAGTGGCCGACCACTTTACTTAGGGGGGGGGGGGTTACATGCATGCATGTAACTCCTCCAAGAGCCAATGGCTCTTGGTCTCCCTCATGAGGTGGCACCACATGCTAAGTCAATGATGATGTGGAGCATCATCATTGGCCGGCCATGCCAAGTCATCATCATGACATGGCATTTGGTCAAGTCAAACTTGACCTTTCATCTTCCCTCTCAAGTCAAGTCAAACTTAACCTCTTATCTCCCATGGTTGATCAAATCTAACAATTTGATTCAAGTCAATTTAATTTAATGAATCTCTATTCATTAATTTAAATTGATTTGATGAATCAAATCTAAATTAGACTCATTCAACACTTGAATCAAATTGAGTCCAACTCAATTAGTCTAATTAGGATTACTCTTAATCCAATTTGGTTCATCCCATGAACCTAATCCTCATGGTTCATCATATGAACCTAATCTCCATCTAATTGCCCTTAGTGTGTGACCCTATAGGTTCTTGTAATGTTGGCAATGTCCCTAAACCGATTTAGGAACATAAGCAATGAGCGGTATCTAGCAACACATCATTGCTACCCAAGTTACAAGAATGTTGAGCTCCAACATCACCTTTGTGACAACTAATTGTGACTCTCACAATATGTGACAATGTCCCTCTATCCTTGACATCTAGATTGACCAATTGAGGCATAGACCGTGTCATCCTCGGTACAATCTATATCTTGAACTCCAAGTAGACTCAATCTAATCAAATGAGCTCAATATCTCATATTGACTCATTTGGGCATGGCCATGCACTTCGTGGTCTCACTCTATCAAGAATATCGATGTCACCCCCGTCATATAGGAGGGATAGATCCCATCTACATCACTCACATCCCTCCGCATAATTTGTTACATACCCAGTAATCGCCTTTATAGTCCACCCATTTACGGGTGACATTTGACGAAGTCAAAGTATGCAACTCCTTATGTAGGGAACCATGGTGACTTCAGGTCTAAGGACTAATAGTCATACTAATAGCCCATGAGAAAGTATATGACACTCATATAACGATCCATGATACTTTCTCATGGCAGGTCATTCAGTATACATTCTCCAATGCATACCCATGTATCAACTTGATATCTCATATCCATGACTTGTGAGATCAAGTCATCGTGTTGACCTACATGCTAGTCTCTACGCATTAACATTGTCCCTGAATGTTAATACTCGACTAGGAATGATTAAGAGTAGTGTTCTCTATATCATCTCATTATCGATTCAACCAATCGATTGATATAGTTAAGAACCTACTACTCAAGGATATTATTATATTTAGTTATTTTGCACCAATACAAGTAAATATAATAACCATGCCTTTATAAATAGGAATAAGATACAATAAAGTCCATACAACAATCATCACATGATTGGCTCTAGGGCTTTCACTAACAATCTCCCACTAGCACTAGTGCCAATCACCGTAGTATCTAATACCCAATGACCTAGTGTGACCATCATGCTTTTTCTGTGCCAAAGCATTGGTCAAGGGATCTGCGATGTTAGCCTCTGTGGGTACTCTGCAAATCTTCACATTGTTAGGGATCGTTTGGAAGCAAGAGGGGGGGGTGAATAGCGTTTTTCATTTCTACAAGAATAATTAGCGGAAGCAAATAGAAATAATATAAGTAAAAACAAAATAACAATGCTAACAAAGCCTTTACGTGGTTCGGAGATAACCCTCCTACTCCACGGCGATCCTTAAGGTGGATCAACCCAAGCAATTCCACTAAGAAGCTCTCCTTTACAACAAAAACTCCTCTTCTTTACAAAGAATGAAATTTTAGCTTAGAGAGAGGAGGAATGGATTTAAGATCACTTAGAAAGCTTGAAAACTCGTGGAGGCTTTGGAGAAGAATCAGAGAATAAGCATTAACCCCAAAAACCTCCACCAGCCCTCTTTTTATAGAGAGAAGGCTGATTTTCCCATTGGAGCACGATCAGTCGACTGATGCACAGCATCAGTCGACTGTCGATGTGATTAACGACCTCTAAACAGCCAGATTCGCGGGATTTAGAGTCGTTTCATCCAACGACATTCTCATCAGTCGATTGATCCCTCCATCAGTCGACTGATGAAGTGATCAGTCGAGTGATCACAGGCCGTAGTCGAGTGGGACTCCATTCTGTGCCTGTTTTTGTCTTGATCAGTCGACTGCCACTGTTGGCAGTCGACTGATAGCATCATCAGTCGACTACCATTGCCAAGGCAGTCGACTGATAGTCAGGGTTTCACCCTGACTCAGTCGAGCACTTGACCAGTCGACTGATACATCGTATCAGTCGACTGATACACATCAAGTATGAGTATTTCATACTTGATTTCACCCCCTAGACCTAGACTCAACCTTCTAGCTCCTCCTTAAGCCTTGCACTTCCAGGATCCCTCCGAGTTCGTGACTTGTTCATCCTTTGCGCCTTGCTTCCAAGAGCTTCCCTCGGTTTTGTCATGTCTTGGATTTTTCTTTGCCAAAGCGTGCTTGGACTTTACGCAGCCAAGTCTACATGCTTGGACTTACGCTGCCAAGACTTGCCTTTGGACTTCTCTTGCCAAGATCATACTTGGACTTTGCCTTTACCTGTCACTTAATCATGTTCACCATTAGATCACAATTTGTTGCCTAACTTAGATGATTATCCAAACATCAAAACATATAAATGCTTGGGGCATTCTTGCACCAACAATCTCCCCCTTTTTATGTTTGGCAATCATTTAAGTTAGGTCTTTTAACGATACACATAATCATATCACATAATCATATATCCAATTCTAACTTAAATATTTCTTCTCCCCTTTTGACATACATCAAAAAGAGAATAAATCATACATCTCATAGACGAATTGAAACCATTGTTATCTTGAACTAAGGTATAGAATTGAAAGTTAGCTCCCGCTTAATCCAAGATATAGTTCATGAAGAGTAAAATGTCCTAACTTTGCACCAACAATGTAAATTTGAAAAAAAATATATATAGTTAATGAAAACTCCCCCTAAAACACTGCATTTAAACAGTTCAAAATGTTGGTTTACACTCAGTATTATCATGCTCAAGTTTTAGGAGATCAAAAATACACTAACTATCAGAGAATGGAGCTGTTTTGGTTTACGAACATCGTGATAAACTTTAAATCAATTTCGACCTTTTATTAAATTCAGAAATGCGTTAAAAATTCCAGAGACCTAAAAAAATCACAAAATTTTGCGTGCACATTTCTGAAATCATACTTTATCAAAGAAAAATATTTTGAAAAATATATGTTTTCCAGATTTTGAGATTGATACAAACTTGGAAGCTAACAAAACTTCTAATATTTTTGCAGACTTTGTATCACATTTGTGTTTCACTTGAAAATTATTTTTCAAAATATGATAAATATAGTTTAAAATATGTTTTATTTGACATTTCCAATCATGTTCTTGGAGCTATATGCACATCAATTGTGTATAAGCCTTCCCAATGATTGGTCCAATGAAGGATTAATGTCTCTAGATGACACTTTGGTCCATAGTAATGCATCATAATAAGCATGATGAACCAAGTGCATCTTCCTAACATCTCACATATTGTCTAAGTGGCTCAATACAAAAATCATGGTTTCTTAGGTATTTTGTGTGATGTTTAAAGGTATAAATCCTAGTATTTCTATAGGATCATGCAAACCTATACCTTTACTCAACAAAGCACATTCCAAGTTCTCTCCTAAGTGATGAAAATTCTATCTCGGGGAGAGCCTTGGTAAATATGTCGGCTAGGTTGGACTTGGATTCAATGTAATTAAGCTCAATGTCCCCCTTAGCCACATGATCTCTAATGAAGTGATGTTTCACTTCAATGTGCTTGGTCCTAGAGTGATGCACCGGATTTTTGGTCAAGTTAATGGTGCTCACATTATCACAAAATACTTTCATGTTGGAGTAAGATAGCTCATATTCCTCTAGGGTATGTTTCATCCATAGTAGTTGAGTTACACAACCACCCATAGCCACATATTCGGCCTCGGTGGTAGATAAGGCAACACAAGGTTGCTTCCTACTACTCCAACTAACTAGGGAGGACCTAAGAAATTGGCATCCACCACTAGTACTCTTCCGATCCAATTTGCAACCGGCATAATCAGAATCGGTGTACCCAATCAAATCAAACGACCTAGTCCTAGGGTACCATAATTCTACATTTAGTGTGCTTTTAACATATCTTAAGATTCTCTTAACGGCAACTAAATGAGATTCTTTAGCACATGATTGATACCTAGCACACATACCAACCGCAAATAATATGTCGGGTTTACTAGCGGTTAAGTACAAAAGGCTACCAATCATGCTCCTATAAAGTGTAAAATCTATTTGTTTTCCTTCATTATCACTATCTATTTTAGTATTGGTTGCCCTTGGGGTTGAAACTACCTTAGCATTTTCCAAACCAAATTTCTTGATCATTTCCTTAGCATATTTGGTTTGATAAATGTAAATTCCTTCACTTGCTTGTTTAACTTGCAAACCTAGGAAGAAATTCAATTCCCTAACTAGACTCATTTCAAACTCTTTTTCCATGTTTTTAATAAAGTCTTGAAGGAGTTCATCATTTGTTGACCCAAAGATAATGTCATCAATATATACTTGGGCTACAAAGATGTCCTTAGATGTTGACTTTATAAAGAGAGTTTGATCTATACTACCCCTTTTAAAATTTTTAGAAATTAAGAAAGATGATAATCTTTCATTCCAAGCCCGGGGAGCTTGTTTCAACCCATAAAAAAGCTTTCCTAAGCTTGTATACATGGTTTGGGTAGTCCATATTTTCAAACCCGGGAGGTTGTTCTACATATACCTCTTCCTTAATAAACCCATTTAAGAATGCCGATTTAACATCCATTTGATGGAGTTTAAAACCCATATAGGAGGCATACCCTAAAAGTATTCTAATGGACTTTAACCTAGCAACCAGGGCATATGTTTCATCATAGTCAAGTCCTTCAACTTGATTAAAACCCCTTGCAACTAATCTTGCTTTATTTCTAGTGATATTTCCTTGGTCATCTAGTTTGTTCCTAAAAACCCATCTTGTAGTAATAATGGTGTTTTCACTTGGTCTAGGAACTAACTCCCATACTTGGCTCCTTTTAAATTGAGTCAATTCATCTTGCATTGCTAAGATCCAATCTGGATCAACTAATGCATCTTTAATTGTTTTGGGCTCAATTTGAGAAATTAGAGCTACATGACTAGTGGAATCCCTATGAAATGATCTAGTCCTAACTTCTTGAGATAATTCACCCACAATTTGATCTAAGGGGTGACTTTGATGAACTCTTATGGTTCTAGAAGGTGTATTAAGTTGATTTTGATCATGATCAACCTCAATCCTATGCTCATCATCGGAATCATCCCTTACTCCCCCTTGATTCAATCCTCCCCCTTGATCATTACCCCCTAAGGTTAAATCTTGAAATTGTTGGGTATTTTCTTGATTTTCATTATTAATATCATCATCAATAGGGGATTTCCTAGGGTATGTATTGAAAGTTTCATCAAATTAAACATTTGAAGATTCTTCAATCTTTTGAGTCCTTTTATTGTAAACTCTATATCCTACACTAGTGGATGAGTATCCAACTAGGATTCCCTCATCCGCTTTGGACTCAAACTTACTTAGGTTGTCTTTGGTATTTAAGATATAAACTTTATATCCAAAGACCTTAAAATAATGAATTGTTGGAATTGTACCATTCCACAATTAAAATGGAGTTTTTCCTAAAAACCTATGAATCAATACCCTATTTTGGATATAGCAAGCGGTATTAACCGCTTCCGCCCACAAGTAGCTAGGTAAGGAGTATGCATTAAGCATTGTCCTAGACGCTTCTTGTAGGGCACGATTTTTCCTTTCCACAACCCCATTTTGTTGGGGTATTCTAGGACAAGAAAACTCATGCTTGTACCCTTGTTCTAAGCAAAAAGTTGAAAAATTAGAATTCTCAAATTCTCCACCATAATCACTACGGATCCGGTTGATTTTGAGTTTTCTTTCATTTTCTACCTTTTTGCTAAATCCTATGATTATTCCTAAGGTTTCATCTTTATTTTTCAAGAAAAATACCCAAGTAAACCTAGAGAAATCATCTACTATTACCAAGCAATATTTACTACCAATCATAGAGGGGGTACTATGGCAATCAAATAAATCCATATGTAATAATTCTAACGGTAGATCGGTACTAAGTAAATTTTTACCTTTGTGTGATGTTTTTGATTGTTTCCCTTCTTGGCATGCATCACACATCTTGTCCTTGAGAAATTTGACTTTGGGTAACCCTTTGACTAACTTCATTTTTGCTATTTTGGCTATGTTCTTCATGTTTATGTGTCCTAGCCTCCTATGCCAAAGCCAACTTTCTTCCTCTTTTGCAATAAGACACTTAGTGGAAGCATTAGTAGTATAGGATAAATCAACATAATATATATTTGATTTCCTAAAACCTACTAACATGCAATCATTTTGAGTTTTGTGTCTTATAAAACATTTTGAGGAATCAAATTTAACATCAAAGTTTGCATCACATAGTTGACTTACACTAAGTAAATTAAATTTCATATTTTTAACTAATAGCACTTTATGAATGGCAAGATTGGGGGATACCTCAATTGTGCCCTTTCCTAGAATCTTAAGTTTGTCGCTATTACCAAATGAGACTTTTCCTTTGCTAGTGTGGTTGATAGTGGAGAATTTTCTCTCATCCCCGGTCATATGCTTTGAGCACCCACTATCAACTATCCACAAGCTTGGTTCTTTTACCTATATCACATGAAAAATACAATCCTTAGGTACCCAAATCTTAGGACCGCTAGCATCAATGATAAATTTCTTAGGTACCCATGCCTTTCTCCCCTTGCTTTTAATTATTGATTTTCTATTGACAAGAGATGTAAATGCTACCTCTTTTTCCTTAGGCCTATATCCTAATCCGGCCTTGTTGTAGATAGCCCTTTGATCCTTAATAATCATGTCTAGGTATTTTGAACCATTGGTGAATTTTTCTAAGCATGCTCTTAATTTACCTATTTCTTTTCTTAACTCATCATTTTCATCCCTAAGGGTACATTCATCGTTATCACTAGATGGTTTACCACATGATGAATCTATACTCTTAAGTGATTTGATCTCTAATTTTAGATCCTTAATCCTAGTTTTCGATCTATTTAAAGCATTTTGTAAACATGCAATAGTCTTGTAAAGTAAATCTACTTTAGGTGAGTTGTTTACCTCATCATCATCACTTGATGATGATTTATCGCTTGAAGAGGAAGAAGACTCCTCGCTTGAGCTCCCGGCTTCTTCCTCCAATGCCATGAGGGCTAGATTCCGGGTGGCATGGCAAACTTCTTCATCGTTGGAAGACTCCTCAATGCTTAGAGTGCCCCATGTTTGTGGCACCATCGCCTCCTTCTTCTTCTCCTTCTTTTCCTTCTTTTTCTTTTCCTTCTCCTCCTTCTTCTTTAGTTCCGGGCAATTTGGCTTTATATGCCCTTTCTTGTTGCAACCAAAACAAGTCACGTTCGAGGTAGAATTTGAATTATTTGAAGATTTACCTCTTGAGGATTGGAACATCCTCTTCACATCTTTCTTGGTGAGTCTCCTTGACTTCCCACCAAACTTCTTGACGTAATGTGCCACCTCGCTTGTCGATAACTCATCTTCACTACTTGATGAGTCTTCCTCGGATTCAGATGAGGAGGACACTTCCTTCTTCTCCTTCTTCTTCTTCTCCTTATTTCCTACAAAAAGAGCTATACCCTTCTCTTTGGATGAAGTGTTAGCTTGTTCATGTAATTGAAATTCACAAAATAGCTCATCTAACTTAACTAATGAAAGATCCCTAGAGACCTTATAGGCATCTACCATTGAAGCCCATAAGGTTGTCCTAGGGAAAGCTTGTAACACATACCTTACAAGGTCTCAATTGTCGACCTTCTCACCTATAACATGTAGTCCGTTGACTACTTCCTTGAACCGACCGTGCATTTGACTCACGGTTTCGTTGGTCTTCATGGTGAAGCTTTGGAGTTGACCTATCAATAGGTCTCTTTTGGCTCTTCTAGTCTCCTTTGAACCTTCATTCAATTCGATGAGCTTCTCCCAAAGATCTTTTACGGAGTTGAAAGGCCCGACTTTAGAAAGTTGCTCCTTGGATAGAACACATTTAAGTGTGGTCGTTGCTTTTGCATTGGCTTGTGATTTCTTGGCCATCTCTCTTATCCAATCTTTTGTTGGTAGTGGTGCTCCGAATTCGTCGACCGACTTCTCGAAACCATCTACAACACTAAACCAATTCTCAATATCATTCATTAAGTAATACTCCATCCTACCTTTCCAATATCCAAAGTCGTTGCCATCGAAGAACGGAGGTCTCGCCGTGCTATACCCCTCTTGAAAAGCCATCTTTGCTCTGGTTGATTGCTAGATCTTCCGATGTGATCCGGGCTTTGATACCACTTGTTAGGGATCGTTTGGAAGCTAGAGGGGAGGTGAATAGCATTTTTCATTTCTACAAGAATAATTAGCAGAAGCAAATAGAAATAATATAAGTAAAAACAAAATAACAATGCTAACAAAGCCTTTACGTGGTTCGGAGATAACCCTCCTACTCCACGGCGATCCTTAAGGTGGATCAACCCAAGCAATTCCACTAAGAAGCTCTCCTTTACAACAAAAACTCCTCTTCTTTACAAAGAATGAAATTTTAGCTTAGAGAGAGGAGGAGAGGATTTAAGATCACTTAGAAAGCTTGGAAACTCGTGGAGGCTTTAGAGAAGAATCAGAGAATAAGCATTAACCCCAAAAACCTCCACCAGCCCTCTTTTTATAGAGAGAAGGCTGATTTTCCGTTAGACACGATCGATCGGTGATGCTGATCATCGATCTGTCGGCACGATTAACGGCCTCTGAACAGCCAGATTCGCGGATTTAGAGTTGTTTCGTCCAATGGCATTCTCATAAGTCGATTGATCCCTCCATCAGTCGACTGATGAAGTGATCAGTCGAGTGATCACAGGTCGTAGTCGAGTGGGACTCCATTCTGTGCCTATTTTTGTCTTGATCGATCGCCAGTTGGCGATCGATAGCATCATCGATCGACTACCATTGCTAAGGCGGTCACGATAGTCGGGGTTTCACCGACTCCGAGCACTTGACCCCGATCGTGATACATCGTGATCGATCGACACATCAAGTATGAGTATTTCATACTTGATTTTACCCCCTAGACCTAGACTCAACCTTCTAGCTCCTCCTTAAGCCTTGCGCTTCCAGGATCCCTCCGAGTCCGCGACTTGCTCATCCTTTGCGCCGTGCTTCCAAGAGCTTCCTTCGATTTTGTCATGTCTTGGGTTTTTCTTTGGAAAAGCGTGCTTGGACTTTACGCAGCCAAGTCTACATGCTTGGACTTACGCTGCCAAGACTTGCCTTTGGACTTCTCTTGCCAAGATCATACTTGGACTTTGCCTTTACCCGTCACTTAATCATGTTCACCATTAGATCACAATTTGTTGCCTAACTTAGATGATTATCCAAACATCAAAACATATAAATGCTTGGGGCATTGTTGAACCAGCACACATCTCCTCTATCGATAATCTCTCGAATGAGATGGAAGCGTCGTAGTATGTGTTTGGTCCACTGGTGTGAGCGAGGTTCCTTAGCCTGTACAATCGCTCCATTGTTGTCACAATAGAGCTCTATAGGATCTGCAATGCTAGGAACCACCCCAAGCTCAGTAATGAACTTGTAGATCCAAACTGCCTCCTTTGCTGTCTCAGATGCAGCGATATACTCGGCTTCTATTATAGAATCAGCAACTGTGTCCTGCTTCGAACTCTTCCAGCTCACAGCGCCACCATTCAAGCAAAACACGAACCCTGACTGTGATCTATAATCATCCTGGTCAGTTTGAAAGCTGGCATCGCTGTAACCCTTTACAGCTAGCTCCTCATCGCCTCCAAATATCAAGAAATATTCTTTAGTCCTTCTCAAGTACTTAAGAATATTCTTGACTGCTATCCAGTGACGCTCACCTGGATCTGACTGGTATCTACTCGTCATGCTCAAAGCATACAAGACATCAGGATGAGTACACAGCATGGCGTACATGATAGATCCTATAGCAGATGCATAAGGGATCTTATCCATGCGGTCTCTCTCCTCTCTAGAAGAGAGACTTTGAGTCTTCGAAAGACTCACACCATGTGACATCGGTAAAAGTCCCTTCTTGGAATTCTGCATGGCAAATCGTAGTAATACCGTGTCAATGTATGTACTCTGACTTAGGCCAAGCAATCTCTTAGATCTATCTCTATAGATCTTGATGCCTAGAATACAGGCTGCTTCACCTAAGTCCTTCATTGAGAAGCACGTCCCCAGCTAAGTCTTCACAGACTGTAGCGAAGGGATGTCATTCCCAATGAGGAGTATGTCATCCACATACAATACAAGGAAGACAACTGTATTCCCATTAACCCTTTTGTAGACACAGGGTTCATCTTCATTCTTGATGAAACCAAACTATTTGATCGCATCATCGAATCGAAGATTCCAGCTCCGAGAGGCTTGCTTTAGCCCATAAATGGACCTTTGCAGCTTGCATACTTTCCTAGTATCCTGTGGATCTTCAAAACCCTCAGGTTGTGTCATGTACACATCCTCGAGTAAGTTTCCATTCAGAAAAACAGTTTTGACATCCATCTACCAGATCTCATAATCGTGGTATTCTGCAATAGCAAGCAAGATTCGAATGGACTTAAACATCGCCATTGGAGAAAAGGTTTCATCATAGTCAATACCATGATTTTACTTGAAACCTTTAGCCACCAATCGGCCCTTATAGGTATGCGTAAGTCCATCCATGTCAATCTTTCTCCTAAAGACCCACTTACACCCAATGGGTTTGACCCCTTCAGGTGGATCAACCAAAGTCCATACTTGGTTGGTGTACATAGATTCCATCTCGGATCTCATGGCCTCTAGCCATTTCTCAGAATCTGGTCTCATCGCAGCTTCCTGATAGGAGGTAGGCTCATTCTCAATGAGCATAACGTCATCATGGTCAGACAAGAGAAATGAATATCTCTCAGGCTGACGACGTATCCTATCAGACCTGCGAAGAGGTAGGTCTACATGAACAGGTGGTTGTTCCACAACTCTTTCTGCAATAACCTCATCACCCACAACACTTTGTGGTTCCTGTTCAACCTCCATCAAGGCCTTAGTGCTATGGTCCTTATCTTTAATTTCTTCAAGATCGAACGTACTCCCACTAGTTTTTCTAGAAAAAAAATCCCTTTCTAGAAAAACCCCAGTCTTTCCTACAAACACTTTGTGCTGACTGGGAATATAGAAGTATTATCCCTTTGTATCCTTGGGATATCCAACAAAATAGCACCTATCAGATTTGGGTCCCAATTTGTCTGAGACTTGACGTCGAACGTAAGCCTCACAACCCCAAATCCTCATGAAAGACATCTTCGGATTTCTCCCTGTCCATATCGTATATGGTGTCTTTATGACAACCTTGGATGGTACACGGTTAAGGGTAAAGGTTGCTGTGTCTAGAGTATATCCCCAAAAGGATATAGGAAGATCTGTGTGACTCATCATAGATCGTACCATATCTAATATGGTACAATTCCTCCTTTCGGGTACACCATTCCATTGTGGTGTTCCAGGAGGAGTGAGTTGGGATAGAATCTCACACTCAGCTAGATAGTCACGAAACTCATGGCTAAGGTATTCACCACCTCGATCTGATCGAAGTATCTTAATACTCTTGCCAAGATGGTTTTGTACTTCATTCTTGAATTCTTTGAACTTTTCAAAGGATTCTGATTTATGTGTCATAAGATACACATAACCATATCTACTAAAGTCATCAGTAAATGTAATGAAGTACTTGTAACCACCTCTAGCAGCAACAGTGAAAGGACCACATACATCACTATGTATAAGTCCTAACAAATCTGTTGCTCTTTCGCTGTGTCCACTAAAGGGAGTCTTGGTCATCTTGCCTAAAAGGCAAGACTCGCATGTCTCATATGATTCAAAATCAATTGAGTCTAGCAGCCCATCCTTATGGAGCTGAGATAAGCGACTCTCATTTATGTGACCTAAGCGACAATGCCAGAGATAGGTTTGGTTCAACTCATTTGACTTGAACCTCTTGGTACTTATGTTATAGATAGGGCTTTCTAAGTCTAGAAAGTAGAGTCCGTTCATTAGAGGTGCACTACAATAGAACATATCATTTAAATAAACTGAACAACATTTGTTCTTTATTATAAATGTAAATCCTTCCTTGTCCAAACAAGAAACCGAAATTATGTTCTTAGTCAAAGCAGGCACATAACAACATTCATCTAATTCTAGTACAAGCCCAGAGGGTAGAGATAGATTATAAGTTCCTACAGCAACAGCAGCAACCCTTGCTTCATTGCCTACTCGTAGGTCCACCTCGCCCTTTGTCAATGCTCCGCTATTTCTTAGCGCCTGCACATTGGTACAAATGTGAGATGCACATCCGGTATCTAATACCCATGATGAAGAAATAGATAGATTAACTTCTATAACATTTATATCTGAAGTAGAAGTCTCACTTCTTTTCTTCTTAAGATATTCCAGGTAAGCTTTGCAGTTACGCTTCCAGTGTCCAGCTTTCTTGCAGTGGAAGCAAGCCCCTTCCTTGGCTACCCCTCATTTGAGTTTATGTTCTTTTGCCCTTGGCTTGGGACTTCCCCTTACCTTTAGGCTTGACTTTGCCTTTCTTTTTATGCACCATCAATATGGTGTCAAATTTTCCCTTCTTAAGGTTAAGCTCAGCAGTTCTCAACATGCTGAGCATCTCAGGCAGTGGCTTATCAATTTCATTCATGTTGTAATTCATGACAAATTGATTGTAGGCTTGTGGCAAATATTGCAAGATCAGGTCAGTGGCCAGCTCTTGGCCAAGTGGGAATCCCAGCCTTTGTAGGTTTTCTACGTACCCAATCATCTTGAGTACATATGGACCTACGGGAGTCACATCTTGCATTTTGGACCCAAACAATGCCTTAGAGACTTCATATCTCTCTTGCCTTGCTTGTCCTTAATATAGTTGACGAAGATGTCCAACCATATCATAAGCATTCATGAACTCGTGTTGCTTCTGAAGCTCAGAGTTCATGGTCACGAGCATTAGACATGATACATCTAATGCATCATCTTGATGCTTCTTGTAAGAATCTTTGTCAGCTCGCGAGGCAGTGGCAGGAGGTGCCTCTAGAATGGGCTGCTCCAGGACGTACAACTTCCTTTCTTGGGTGAGAACAATTCTCAGGTTCCTGTACCAGTCCAGGAAATTTGCTCCATTGAGCTTGTCCTTCTCAAGGACAGAACGCAGAGAGAGAGTGTTCGTGTTTGTCGACATAGTTATACAATGCAGAGAATTAATATCATATTCCTTTTATCATTTAATTAGGTCTTTAATCAAATGATGCTCCCACTGAATTATAGGAATTTTGTAGAATCGAGTTATGGATGTTGTCAAACCACATTACTAGATTCATACAAACTAGCTATAATTCTTGCGGGACAAGATCCACATCATACTAAGCCTTGAGTTAGCTTTAGCTAAATCGCCCAAGACTTAGTACGATCGGTGGGTAACACATTACCGATTACATCTCTATGCAACTCTTGTTTATAGGATTAAGACCCACATTTATAAAAGACCTTGAGTTAGCTTTGGCTAAATTGCCCAAGATTTAGTGTAAATGCGATCTTATCCTATCTTTCCAATGGTTGGAATATGCCTATAGTTCTAGTCGATCCAATTGAGTTAACTAGTTTTGCTTAATCTAATTGAGTTTACTCTAACCCAAGCGTGATAGGCGGGACCAAGATTGTCCCTCCACACCCTACCAAGATAATATGTGTTGCTCTGTTTTGGCAGATTCAACAACAACAAATGATCGAGTTAGTGATGGGTATCAAGGCTTGGTAGGCATTTTCGAGTTGATTCGATTAAGATATAATCTAATCGTAATGTGTATCATATATGCATTAAGGCCTTTATTATCCTATATTAGCATGCATCACATACATACATACATTATTCTAGCATGCATCATATACATACAAGAAAATTATCCTAGAATGCATCATTTACATACAAACATTATTCTACTAGCATGCATCACATACATACAAGCAAAATCAAATATATATATATATATATATATAATTGTGATGTAGTCATGGCCCTACTACGATCTTCTCAAGCCAATGAGAAGATCGGACGGTCAACCTAAGGCTAGCGGCTTCTCCAAGCGCTTCCTTTGACCGCCATGTGTCATCGACACCCTTCTCATAACTTCGTCTACAAGTGGACTTTCCACCGCACCATTTTGTACATTACAAATATGAAACTCGAGTTACATTCGAGTCTAAAACTATTTACAACTAGAATTTCAAAAGAAGAGGTACGACGCGCAGGTCGTATACACTATACAACACGCACAACCACAAAAATGGCACGCAGGCCGTATTATGAATTATAACACATCATAATCCAATCAAATTGGGGTCATTGGGTCATGACAATCACAGAATTATACATAATTCTAAATTATGTATTTTTATAGAAAATTTCTATAATTTTTCCTATTTTTTTCAATTTTATGAGTCACCTCTCCGTAACGGTCCCACTAAGCGATTTTCGGGCGCGATCGCGGGACAAGGACCCTTTCGGGGAAAGGGACAGCGCCCCTACTCACAAAATAAACTTTGCGAGTGTCCCTACTACAATCTTACAGTGACTTAAGTCGCTGTCCCAAAAACCTAAAGCGAGAACTCACCATTTCGGAGAGTTTTTCTCGGTGGTTGAAGCCGACAAGTGTCCCAACACTCGTTGCTTCGACTCTTCGAGAAAAATACCTAAAAATTCTATAATATTTATATCTAATATAAAAACCACAAAAACGAAACACATACATGCTTCGCACGTGGCTCTGATACCAGTGTTGGTTTTTTCAAGCCGCAAAAACCGCTTTTTGCGTTGCGGAAACATCGGAAGCCCCGACCACGGATCCGTGCGAAGTATAAAATATAAAACTAACATGTATGTGTTTAATACCTTTAGATCTACTCTAGATCTATATGATAAGAAGTTACCCTCGATGCGACGCCCTTTTGCAAATCCTGCTCGTCCAAAAGGTTCGCCGGAACTCGAGAGTGTCTAGGGCACACTCCTCTATTGGTATCCACACAAGCAATAGGTGGAGAAAAATACCTTAGAGTGTGCTAGCACCCTTTAGGAATTTCGGCCAAGGAGGTTGGGAGAGCTTGAGAGGGTGATCCAAGGAAGAAGATGAAGTTGTGTAACTCACACAAAATAAATCTCATCTAATGGTAATAGTGGTCGGCCACTTTTCTTAGGGGGGGGGGGGGGGGGTTAAATGCATGCATGTAACTCCTCCAATGGCTCTTGGTCTCCCTCATGAGGTGGCACCACATGCTAAGTCAATGATGATGTGGAGCATCATCATTGGCCGGCCATGCCAAGTCATCATCATGACATGACATTTGGTCAAATCAAACTTGACCTTTCATCTTCCCTCTCAAGTCAAGTCAAACTTGACCTCTTATCTCCCATGGTTGATCAAATCCAACAATTTGATTCAAGTCAATTTAATTTAATGAATCTCTATTCATTAATTTAAATTGATTTGATGAATCAAATCTAAATTAGACTTATTCAACACTTGAATCAAATCGAGTCCAACTCAATTAGTCTAATTAGGATTACTCTTAATCCAATTTGGTTCATCCCATGAACCTAATCCTCATGGTTCATCATATGAACCTAATCTCCATCTAATTGCCCTTAGTGTGTGACCCTATAGGTTCTTGTAACGTTGGCAATGTCCCTAAACCGATTTAGGAACATAAGCAATGAGCGGTATCTAGCAACACATCATTGCTACCCAAGTTACAAGAATGTTGAGCTCCAACATCACCTTTGTGACTACTAATTGTGACTCTCACAATATGTGACAATGTCCCTCTATCCTTGACATCTAGATTGACCAATTGAGGCATAGACCATGTCATCCTCGGTACAATCTATATCTTGAACTCCAAGTAGACTCGCTCTAATCAAATGAGCTCAATATCTCATATTGACTCATTTAGGCATGGTCATGCACTTCGTGGTCTCACTCTATCAAGAATATCGATGTCACCCCCATCATATAGGAGGGATAGATCCCATCTACATCACTCACATCCCTCCGCATAATTTGTTACATACCCAGTAATCGCCTTTATAGTCCACCCATTTACAGGTGACGTTTGACGAAGCCAAAGTATGCAACTCCTTATGTAGGGAACCATGGTGACTTCAGGTCTAAGGACTAATAGTCATACTAATAGCCGCATGAGAAAGTATATGACACTCATATAACGATCCATGATACTTTCTCATGGCGGGTCATTCAGTATACATTCTCCAATGCATACCCATGTGTAAACTTGATATCTCATATCCATGACTTGTGAGAGTAAGTCATCGTGTTGACCTACATGCTAGTCTCTATGCATTAACATTGTCCCTGAATGTTAATACTCGACTAAGAATGATTAAGAGTAGTGTTCTCTATATCATCTCATTATCGATTCAACCAATCGATTGATATAGATAAGAACCTACTACTCAAGGACATTATTATATTTAGTTATTTGGCACCAATACAAGTAAATATAATAACCATGCCTTTATAAATAGGAATATGATACAATAAAGTCCATACAACAATCATCACATGATTGTCTTTAGGGCTTTCACTAACAATATGATAGGTTTTAGAGGTTATATGAGAGCTAAAAAATAATATCAAAGCTCAGTACCCTCACTTAATTACTTGAGGGGTGCGACTTGGTTCAAAGTACTTGAGTTGATTAATGTGACATTGGTTACTCACTGTACTCAAGTAGGAAATTTGGAGACTAAATTTTTTATTAGTGGGGGAGAATGTGAGATATCATAAAATAAAATGATAATAAATAATACTTATTAATAAGGAAAAATACCTTATTGAATTTTCCAAGAATTTTAGAGAATTTTCTGAATTTAAATGGAATTATTATAGCATTTTATAGTGATACAATGAATAGGCTTTTATAAGGCTTGTGTAGATTATCTATAATTGGGGGATTAATAGGTTTAATTAACTCTATGCTTAAATCCCTAAACCTAGGTTTATATATCTCTTATTTTTCTTTCTTCACCGTCGAAATCCCCGAGTCCTTCCCACTTGCGTCGCCCGATCCACCTCTTTACCCCTTTCGATTTCTCCGACTGCCATTCCTCCCGTGTCTCATCCTCTCCTCACTGCCACCCTTTCGGGCGTTCGTCGCCAAGGCCATGGAGGAGGTCGATGCTCGTCAATGTGCTCGATTGCTGTGATCTCGATGTTGTCTTATGTCGCACACTTCTGCTGGTTTTCCTTGCTGTGTTTCATTGACCCCGACATCATCAAGCGTCAACGACCCTCTACGTTGCATTCCGTCGTTTCCTTTGCACTGTGAACAATTTCGGCCTCCACCTGTGTAAGAAACAACACCGCTGTCGCCTCCCTCTGATCACCGACCCATCTTTAACTAGTTCCTTTGACTGCCTCTATTGTGGCAATTGTTCCTGTGACCATCATGGTGAGTTCCATAGCCAAGCCACAGCCACCCGAGCGGATCTAATCGAGGCCAACTTCGCCTAGCTTGTAGCCATGACCAACTCTGGGTTAGGCAGATGAGGGAGCTATGGATGATTGAAACAAAGCTAGGGAAGTTCAGATTGAGGCAATAGTGGTATGTTTTGGTTGTAGCTAATCTGATTTTGGTTTAATAGATAATGGTAGAATGAGTAATGGATTGTTCTTGATCGTTGCAAGGCATAGGAACTATTGGAATCGGGATTGGTTGCTCAGATTGTGGTTAAGTGGTTTGGATTTGATATTATGGTTTTGGATCAGAAGCTTTAATATGAAAGCTGAACTAGGTAAGCTCTAGATCTAGATGTGCTATGCATGTTGCAGTTTAATCATTTGTGGGTTGATTAAATAATGTTGGAAGAGGTTGTTCTTTGGTGGATAACCATTATATTTGAATGTTACTTACAGGACTTTGATTCAGGTTTGTCCCGTGGACATGGGGATTTTCAGGTAGTCTACATTATCAGGTGGGTAATATTTCGACTCTGGTCAGGTACTTTATAATCTTAGTGCATGATATGTTATGTTGATGACTTCATTACCTTGACTTCACTCCTGTTAATCTATGCTTGATACTTAGTCTTTGCACTTTGAGATGCACTATTATTTATGTTATATTTCATTCATCGTTGTTATGAATTACTGACGCTTTGGTATGTGGACCTATAGATGTTTAATTATATGTACATTGTTGAGTTTGGTTGTAGACTTGACTTGTGTTATCAGGATTAATCATCCGGGGGTGGGTGATGTCCTTAATGTAGAGTTGATGAATGTTTCATCTTCCTTCTTATTGTTTATCCACTAGGGATCATGTATCTTTGTATGGTTGTGTGGGTTGTCGATAGTGGGTTGCTATGGACTGGAGGTCATAGCATTGTTGATTGTCGATAGTGGGTATCTACGGACTGGAGGTCCTAGCATGGTTGATTGTCGATAGTGGGTTGCAACGGACTGCATGGTTGATTGTCGATAGTGGGTTGCTTCGGACTGAAGGTACTAGCTAATCGACCCAGGTCACGATTGACCGGACTCGAGTTTGACTCGAACTGTATTTTGATATTAGACAAAACGTATGACATGTGATTTGTATGTAGTTACTTCGGAGGCTCATTGGGTCCCATGTCCCTGGATTAAAATTTTCACTAATGAAAAAACTAATCCGGATGGGATGAGTTTCCTTAGCACAACCAATTCATCGTCGTGCTAACAAATTGAGCGATCGCTTGAACAAACTAGTTGTTCAAGCAACACAACTCTTCTAGTTGGTTAGCCGCGGAAGAGACGATGGACGGATCGCCGATTTTTGTGTTTGTCTTCGGGGTCAATGATTATACAAAATGCATAAAAATGTAAACTAGTATAATCAACACATAAAGAACATGCTAAGATCAGAAAATAAAGTTATAAAACTTTTATACCTCACGATCTTCTACCGTATGTCCTATCCTCTTCGTGGACGTCGTGTGGGCGAAGATCCTCCACGAGTAGAAGCCTCCTAGATCACGTTCTTCTCTTCCTTGTTCGCTCCGAGCAAAGAGAAGAACCAAACAAAGCTCCTTCTCCTTTCTAGAACCGGCCACCAAGCCAAGGAGCTCGATGTAACCGCCGGCCAAGGAGTGAATGGTTGAGCGCCGGTCAACCTTGTGACAATGTTGCCGCCGGCCACCAATGAAAGGGAGAAGCGCCGGCCACCAATGTATGGAGAACCGTCGGCCACCAAGGAGAAAAGGATGAGGAAGAGAGCCGGCCAAAACAAGGAGGAGGAGGGAATGAGCGCCGGCCACCAAGGAGCAAAGGAGGAAACCCTAATCTCCTTCTTTGTTGCCGCCCAAACCACACACCAAAACCCTAGCCGCCTAATCTCTTGAGAGGCAAAACCCTAATCCAA
This sequence comes from Wurfbainia villosa, assembly GCA_025175895.1. NCBI lineage: Eukaryota > Viridiplantae > Streptophyta > Magnoliopsida > Zingiberales > Zingiberaceae > Wurfbainia > Wurfbainia villosa. The sequence continues at coordinate 41,981,935 of CM046005.1, forward strand.
AAATCTATCTCTTTTTTCCGCCCAACCCTTAGCCCTCTATTTATAGAATTGGGCTTAAGCCTCATTTAATCTCCACCGTCGAATCTAGGGATTTAATCTCCACCGTCAGATTTAGGGTTTTATCCCAACCGTCTGATCTAGGGTTTCATCCCAACCGTCGAATCTATGGTTTCATCCCAACCGTCGGATCTAGGGTTTCATCCCAACTGTCGGATCTAGGGTTTTATCCCAACCGTCGGATCTAGGGATTTAATCTCAACCGTCGGCTCTAGGGTTTCATCCCAACCGTTGGTTTTAGAGTTTTGTTTTACATCCTTGGATCTAGGCTTCTTGAGGATTATATTAGGCTACGATAGGGACCATGAGGGGGAGTTGGATCTTGGCCACCCGATGGATCGGAACCACACAAACTTGATCCATCAATGATGTTCCATTCCACTAGAGGATCATCATTGAACTACCTCACCAACCCCCATAAATTAATATGGGCTCCATATATTATTTGTACATCCATCTCCCCGTGTTTAAGATATCGAATGTCCGTCAATTAATTGATTTACTGACCATCAATTAATTAACATCTAATTCCTCGAGTAGTACCACTCAACCTTATCATCATGTTGACTAAGTCAACCAGCTGGGTTTACATAATGAACCTTATGAGCTCCTCAAGGGGACATCATCAACCTAATATATAGGACACGGTTTCCTCCTATAATCAACGACACACCATGTAAATAATATTATTTTCCAACTTATCGGGCATATTGATTTAATCCATCTAAATCTCACCCTATGGTAAATCAAAGAAATAAATACTAAGTACTTGTGCCCGTTATTATATCGGGATTAAGAGCATGTACAACATAATATCCGAGGTCTGATTCAATTATGTAGTCTGCAATAAATTGAATCACCTCTATGTCGGTCTTGCCCAATACACCTAAGTGTACTAGTGTAACTCGATGTTCAAGACAAAACAATACCAAGCTACACTACAACCATGCCAATAGTTTGTCCAAAACCATCTTGGTTGTGAGCCTCTACTTATATTCTACAAGGGACTGATAATATGATCTTCTGTGTCACACCAAGCACCATGTTATCTACAATGTAAAATATTAGACAATATGCACACATATAATAAATATAAAGTGCAAACAATGATCATGTGATTCTTATTTCAAAATAAAATGTTCATACAAGAAGAGCTAGACTTTCAGTATACATTCCAACAATCTCTCACTTATACTAAAAGACTATGCTATCATCACACTGTCATACATCTAATCCCCATGTCCTCCACATGCCTATCAAATGCTTTCGCTGGAAGGGACTTAGTGAATGGATCCGCCAGGTTATCCTCTGATGCAATCTTGGCGACAGCTACTTCTCCTCGCTTTACGATCTCTCGTATCAGGTGGTACTTGCGCTCTATGTGTTTACTTGCCTTATGGGCTCGTGGTTCCTTCGAGTTTGCAACTGCACCACTGTTATCACAATAAATTGTGATAGATCTGGGCAAACCAGGAATCACATCCAAGTCCATCAAGAAGTTCCTGAGCCATATAGCTTCCTTGGCTGCCTACGAGGCTGCCACATACTCAGCTTCCATGGTAGAGTCCGCCACGCATTTCTGCTTGACACTCCTCCATACTATGACTTCACCTCCAAAAGTAAACACAAACCCCGAGGTAGACTTACTGTTGTCTCTATCTGATTGGAAATCTGAATTCGTGTAACCCACAGGGACTAATTGATCTGTCCGGTAAACCAGCATATAATCCCTAGTCCTTCTCAGGTACTTTAATATATGCTTTATCGCAGTCCAATGTCCCTGTCCAGGATTACTCTGATATCTGCTAACCATGCCCACGGCAAAGCAGATATCTGGTCTCGTACATAGCATAGCATACATGAGGCTTCCTACTGCCGAAGCATAAGGAACCGCCTTCATCTCCTCTATCTCCTTTGATGTTTTGGGACACATCTCTTTAGATAAAGGAACTCCATGCCTAAAAGGTAGAAAACCTTTCTTAGAGTTCTGCATGCTAAAACGAGCAAGGATAGTGTCAATGTATGAAGTTTGAGATAAGCACAACATCCTTTTCTTGCGATCCCTTATTACTTTGATCCCAAGGATGTGTCCCACTTCTCCCAAGTCCTTCATATCAAACTGTTTGGACAACCATACCCTTACGTCTGATAACACTCTGATATTATTGCCAACTAACAAAATGTCATCTACGTATAGTACAAGAAATACCACTACGTTTCCATCACATCTCTTGTATACACAAGGCTCATCCGGACTTTGAATAAATCCATATGACTGGATTACCTCATCAAAGCGGATGTTCCAAGATCTAGAAGCTTGCTTCAATCCATAAATGGACCGATTAAGCTTACATACAAGATGCTCTTTGCCTTTAGCAATGAATCCTCCGTTGCCGCATATAGATGTTCTCCTCAAGACTTCAAGTTAAGAAAGCTATCTTGACATCCATCCGCCAAATCTCATAATCCAGAGCAAATTAGATAAGAGAATCCAGATAGACTTAAGCATAGCTACGGTGGAAAAGGTCTCCTCATAATCGATACCTCTTTCCGAGTATACCCTTTCAGAATAAGCCAAGCTTTGAAGGTCTCAACCTTCCCGCCTACTCCTCTCTTTCTCTTGTAGATCCACTTGCATCCAATGGCTTTTATACCATCGGGTGGCTCTACTAGCTCCAGACTGATTAGAATCCATAGATTCTATCTCTCCAATTCATCACTTTTGCCAAGATACCGCGATCTCTATCTTGGAGTGCCTCGCCATATGTCCAGGGGATCAGTTCATGTTCACTGGGACTAAGTCCAAAACTCTCCCAAAATATGAATCTCTCTGGGTTGTCTAACAACCCTCCCACTACGACGAGGTGCCTCCTGTATGCTCTCGACACGGTGCTGACTTGTGGTATCTCCTCTTGTACCGTGGTCAAGTCGAGACTTCGCCAACTCCTCAAGAACAATCTTACTGTGGGCTTGTGGTTCATCACATAGTCCTCCTCTAGAAATCGCATTCGTACTCACGATCACCTTGATCTCTAGGACTATAGAACAAACCACCCTTCGCTCCTTAGGGTAGCCAACAAACAAGCCGCATGACGAGATTCCAACTTACCAAAGATCTCCTTCAAAGACATGTGCTGGACTACCCCAAATCCGAATATGTCTTAGACTAGGCTTTCGCCCAGTCCACAACTCTGTGGGAGTAGAGGGTACTGACTTAGATGGAACCAAGTTCAGAATGTGTGCTGTCGTTTCCAGAGCAAACCCCCAGAACGAATCAAGTAACTCAGAATAACTCATCATCGACCTGACCATCTCCATAAGAGTCCTGTTCCTTCTCTCCGCCACACCATTCTGCTGGGGTGTGCCAGGTGCGGACAATTGGGATTGAATCCCAAACTCTGATAAGTAACTCCTAAACTCTCCCAAGAGGTACTCGCCACCAAGATCAGATCGTAGTGTCTTGATACTTTTACCTTGACGGTTCTCCACATCAGCCTTGAATTCTTTGAACCTGTCAAAGCATTCAGACATGCGGCGCATCAAGTAAATGTATCCATACCTTGAATAATCGTCTATAAAAGAGACGAAGTATTCAAAGCCACCTCTAGCCTAGATAGACATAGGACCGCACAGATCAGAATGAATCAATTTTAACACATCTTTGGCTCTATACCCCTTGGCCTTGAAAGGCCTCTTGGTCATTTTACCTTTCAAGCAAGATTCGCAGGTTGGGAGATCCTCCACTACTAATGAACCCAAAGGTCCATCAGCTATCAACCTTTGAATTCTACTCAGGTTAATATGACTAAGCCTTAGATGCTAAAGATACGTCTGGTTCATTTTCGAAGGTTCTTTTCTCTTATTAGACTTAGAAGATGAGTTATTTACTTCTATATGCATTGTGGGAATTTTCGGTTCAAGAGTATACAAATTGCCAACCAATGTACCAGAACAGATAATCTCCCTATTCCTTTTTATAACCACTTTGTCATTAAAAGAAACAGAATATCCATCCATAAACAATTTAGAAACTGAAATTAGATTCTTTCTAAAAGTAGGTACATAAAGACAATTTCTCAAAATCAAAACTTTATTCCTATCAAAAGATAAATAAACGTCTCCCACTGCAATAACCGCCACCTTTGAAGCATTGCCCATGAAGACGGTAATCTCTCCCTCAGCTAGTCATCAGGTTTCCTGGAACCCCTGCAAAGTATTGCAGACATGATCAGTGGCTCCTGTATCTACACACCAGGCACTGGTAGATAACACCGCTAAACATGTTTCAACAACTAAACAAGAAGATATACCTTTGTTCTTTCGGCGAGGACAGTCCGCCTTCCCGTGTCCAGTCTGCTTGCAAGTGAAGCACTTGCCTTTCGGCTTCTTCACTCCTGCCTGAGGTCCCACTGCCACTTTCTTTGCTCCACCTTGCTTCTTCTTCTTACCTTTCGGTTTAGAAGAAGAAACCTTCTGAGCAACCATGGCTTGAGCGCTTTGACAAAAAAGCCCCTCTGCCGCCTGGAGTTTCGTCAAAAGCTCCGCCAACGAATACAACCTCTTGTTCATGTTGTAGTTGAGGCAGAACTGCTCAAAACTCCTAGGCAGAGACTGGAGAATGATATCGACCTGGGTTTCCCCATCGATCTCAGCTCCGAGGACTTCCATCTCATTAAGATGAGCCATCATCTTGAGAACATGATCCCTAACGGGTGTTCCCTCGACCATGGTGGTCATCATCAAGTTTCTCATCGCCTCCTATCTTGCCGCCCTACTCTGATGTCCGAAAAGTTCCTTGAGATTGAACATCATGTCATAAGCTGTGGCCATGGCCTGATGCTGATGTTGCAGCACATTTGACATAGATGCCAAAATGTAACACCGCGCCATCTCATCTGCCTTGATCAATTTCTTATAACTTTCTTTCTCCTTTTCATCAGAGTCATCGGTAGGCTTAGGAGGACAGACCTCGAAGAGTACAAATTTGTACTCCTCTGCAGTTAAGACAATATTCAAGTTTCTTTTCCAATCAATATAGTTTGTTCCAGTAAATTTATTTTCTTTTAATATCACAGCAAGTGGGTTGAAAGCCATTTGAAAAACCTAAGAATCACAATGATCAAAATATTAGATTTCAAAGATTATTGATTCCTCAAAACAATAAAATTCCGAAATCAACCAACACCTCAAAACACTGAGAATATCGCATGCCACGATAGTGTGGACGTATACGAATTCTACATTTGTAAGAGGAGGTTTTACCCATTAATTTTATTATCTTGTCAACCTTACTTTTTGACAAATAAAATTAATAGTTGGTTCCTCTTTGGCCCTACAAATAAAAGCAGTGACTCCGATGGGGAGGATACTTTTTATTTGCATCTAAGTGTGCATCGTTACACGATACTAAGGGAATTATTTCGGATTATGTGTCTTACCGATGGGGAAGTACACACGCTCCTAAATAATTTCCTATAACCATTATTTGACCTAGTGATCCGCAAACTAACCCATCTGATGGGGAGGAAGGCACTCAGAGCCAACGCGCAAGTTTGTTGCATCACACATCAAATTGTAATAGAGGCTACGGGAATTAATTAAAATGTCCCTCTCCCACTTAGTAAATTGACAATGAGGAATTTTCAAGCATACACAACATGCATATAAAACAAATCAGCAATAAATATGGAAAAAATAGAATTTTCTCAACTATTATGACATTGTTCTCCAATACGCATCCCGTCGTGTCGCCACCTCGTCCGCTCCATCTTTTCCCGTGCGCAAGTCACCAAAGAGATCCGAGCCGAGATAAACTATTTTAATTTACATCCATCGATCCTATACTCCACAAAGGAGTGTACAAATAATCTAGATCGAAAGTAAACTAAAATGAGTGGCTAAACAATGTCGTATTTAATTACAAAAATTAAATACTAATCTAGCCTCGTCAACCCCGAGGATTCAAATAATATACATACAATCACACACAAACAATCACATACACACATATAGCCATAATATTCGGATCTTATGCCTGCAACCAAAAAGTTAGCCTACGCACATCCTACTATTATTCGGCATACTCAATATATGATATGTGCATGAAAGTAACCGAATCCAAAACACACAAAATCGGAAACCGTGGCTCTGATACCAATTGTAGGTAGTTGCTTCGGAGGCTCATTAGGTCTCATGTCTCCGGATTAAAATTTTCACTAATGAAATAACTAATCCGGATGGGATGAGTTTCCTTAGCACAACCAATTCGTTATTGTGCTAACAACTTGAGCGATCGCTTGAACAAACTAGTTGTTCAAGCAACACAACTCTTCTAGTTGGTTAGCCGCGGAAGAGACGACGGACGGATCGCCGGTTTTTGTGTTTGTCTTCGGGGTTAATGATTATACAAAATGCATAAAAATATAAACTAATATAATCAACACATAAAGAACATGCTAAGATCAGAAAATAAAGTTATAAAACTTTTATACCTCACGATCTTCTACCGTATGTCCTATCCTCTTCGTGGACGTCGTGTGGGCGAAGATCCTCCACGAGTAGAAGCCTCCTAGATCACGTTCTTCTCTTCCTTGTTCACTCCGAGCAAAGAGAAGAACCAAACAATGCTCCTTCTCCTTTCTAGAACCGGCCACCAAGCCAAGGAGCTCGATGTAACCGCCGGCTAAGGAGTGAATGGTTGAGCGCCGGCCAACCTTATGACAATGTTGCCGCCGGCCACCAATGAAAGGGAGAAGCGTCGGCCACCAATGTATGGAGAACCGCCGGCCACCAAGGAGAAAAGGATGAGGAAGAGAGCCGGCCAAAACAAGGAGGAGGAGGGAATGAGCGCCGACCACCAAATAGCAAAGGAGGAAACCCTAATCTCTTTCTTTGTTGCCGCCCAAACCACACACCAAAACCCTAGCCGCCTAATCTCTTGAGAGGCAAAACCCTAATCCAAAAAACTATCTCTTTTTGCCGCCCAAGCCTTAGCCCTCTATTTATAGAATTGGGCTTAAGCCTCCTTTAATCTCCACCGTCGAATCTAGAGATTTAATCTCCACCGTCGGATCTAGAGTTTTATCCCAACCGTCGGATCTAGGGTTTCATCCCAACCGTCGGATCTATGGTTTCATCCCAACCGTCGGATCTAGGGTTTCATCCCAACCGTCGGATCTAGGGTTTTATCCCAACCGTCGGATCTAGGGATTTAATCTCAACCGTCGGTTCTAGGGTTTCATCCTAACCGTTGGTTTTAGAGTTTTGTTTTACATCCTTGGATCTAGGCTTCTTGAGGATTATATTAGGCTACGATAGGGACCATGAGGAGGAGTTGGATCTTGGCCACCCGATGGATCGGAACCACACAAACTTGATCCATCAATGATATTCCATTCCACTAGAGGATCATCATTGAACTACCTCACCAACCCCCATAAATTAATATGAGCTCCATATATTATTTGTACATCCATCTCCCCGTGTTTAAGATATCGAATGTCCATCAATTAATTGATTTACTGACCATCAATTAATTAACATCTAATTCCTCGAGTAGTACCACTCAATCTTATCATCATGTTGACTAAGTCAACTATCTGGGTTTACATGATGAACCTTATGAGCTCCTCAAGGGGACATCATCAACCTAATATATATGACACGGTTTCCTCCTATAATCAACGGCACACCATGTAAATAATATTATTTCCCAACTTACCGGGCATATTGATTTAATCCATCTAAATCTCACCCTATGGTAAATCAAATAAATAAATACTAAGTACATGTGCCCGTTATTATATCGGGATTAAGAGCATGTACAACATAATATCCGAGGTCTGATTCAATTATGTAGTCAGCAATAAATTGAATCACCTCTATGTCAGTCCTGCTCAATACACCTAAGTGTACTAGTGTAACTCGATGTTCAAGACAAAACAATACCAAGCTACACTACAACCATGCCAATGGTTTGTCCAAAACCATCTTGGTTGTGAGCCTCTACTTATATTCTACAAGGGACTGATAACATGATCTTCTGTGTCACACCAAGCACCATGTTATCTACAATGTAAAATATTAGACAATATGCACACATATAATAAATATAAAGTGCAAACAATGATCATGTGATTCTTATTTCAAAATAAAATGTTCATATAAGAAGAGATAGGCTTTCAGTATACATTCCAACATGATTATCATGGGAAGTCCAAACATAGGGCTTGGCATTGGAAGTCTAATATGGAGTTGGTATGAGAAGATCAAGTGGGTAGCCTTGGCCACATAAGTCCAAGTGTATAGCCTTGGCGGTGAAAGTCCAACATGGGTTGGCAAGGGAAAGTCCAAGCTTAAGTCTTGGCATTTGGGTAGCTTGATAAAGCATTGGCAAGTTCAATGTCTCATGGCTCAGGTCCTTGAGTCAGTGAAGGATGACGTTACAGAAGTCGTGCGCTTGGTGCATCTGAGAGACCACCGGACGAGGAGCGAATGGAGTGAAGTCAAAGGAAGTAGAGTTTAGGGCGAGACACGAAGAATGACATTGCGAAGTCGTGCACTTTGTGCCTCCGAGGGACGTGGCCGGACGAAGAGAACTTCAGTGAGGGACTTCATAGGGAGATGAGAGTTGAGCTTGGCCAAGTGGCTGAGATCGAGTGTCGGATGCTCAAACATTGGTGTTTGAGATTTACCCGATGGTCGGATGCTCAAACAAGTGTTTGTTGGGTTTGAAGTCAATGATTTGAAGTACAAGTGATCGATGATGATGACGATCGATGAAGGGTGTCGCGATCTGTAAGGTTGAAAGTCGACTGATATCCTGGATCACTCAACTTATGGTTATATCAGTCGACTGATGGGCATGATCAGTCGACTGATGGAGGATCCGTTGGAACATGTCCAACGTGGATCGAATCGTTATGAGATAATGGCTACAGGAGCAGTCGACTGATGGTAAGGAACAGTAGACTGATTGGTGCGAAATCAGCTCGATGTAGGTTATTTAAGGAGCTCGAGATGGAAGATTTTGCAACCGTTTTTGGGGAAATTTTGGAGGGGATTTGCTACTGCATTCCAGTCCTTCAAGAGCAAACCAAAGCAAGCAACAAGCAAGAGTTCAAATCCATTGTTGTAAAGTGTTCTCTATGTATTTCATTGTTGTATTTGTATTTTCTTGTATCTTTTTGTATTACTGTTGTAATTGCTTGTACAAGATTTCTCCACCTTCGACTTATAGTTGGGAAGGAGTTTGGTTAGTGTCATGCGCATAACTCGAACTCGTTGACCTCACCTCATGGAGTAGGAACCCTAAGGTTCCAAACCACGTATATTGTCGTGTATTGCATGTGTTGTGATTGTCTCTTGCATTCGTATTTGTTATTTCTATTTCCACTGCGTATTAACGATCATTGTAGACAAAGCATGCAAGAATGAACGATTTCTATCATCTACGCGAATTAGGCTATTCACCCCCCTCTAGCCGACCACTGATCCTCCAACAAGTGATATCAGAGCGAGGAGGTTGTCATCGGACTCACCGCCATGATAATCAAACAAGATGGCCGACATCAATATCAAACCACCAAAATTTGAAGGAGAATTCTCATGGTGAAATAAAAGGATGGAGGTATACTTCGAAACCGATTTCAATACAATGCTAATCATTGAAAATGGTTTTGAAGTACCTAGGGGTGAAGACAATGTGTCGTTAGTAAAGTCAAGATAGACTGAGGAGCAACAACAAAAATTCAAGACAAACGTTAAGGTAACAATTATGCTAGTAAAATTGATACCTAACGCTATTTTGTCTAGACTAGGTGAATATAGGGATGCGAGAGAATTGTGGAGAAGTTGGTAAAATTCCACAAAATTCCCGAACCGGCACAAGTAGAGAAGGATGTTGAGGAAGAGTGTTCATCCTCCCAAGCTCAAGACAAGGAAAGCACATCATCATCCCAAGAGCTCGAGGGTTCGGAAGTTGAGAGATGCTCAACATCCGAAGTGGAGGTTAGATCACCAGAGCTAGAGGAAGAGCAAAAAGAAGCATCCACCTCCGGAAGAAGTGAAGAAACCTCCCATATCGCTACAACCTCCCTAGGTAACTCAAGCATTGTAATTAAGAATAAAAATCACATTATATGCTTTGAGCATAAGGAAGCTAGGCATTACAAGAGAAAATGCCCAAAATTGGCTAAGGAGAAGGTACCGACACCAAAAGTTCAACAAAAATCAAAGGATGCTGGAGTCCTCGCTAAGAAAAGCAAAGAGCACATTGTGTGCTTCAAATGCAACCAAAGAGGACACTACCGAAGTCAATGTCCTAGGGGGAGGAAGAAGGGGCAAGAAGGAGTTACATAAGTAGGGGGAGCTTCCAAAGCAAACCCTAAGGTATATCTTAATGCACCTTCTAGTTCTAAGATTAAAAAACATGCTAGAAGTTATTTTAGTACTCTTGCAATTGTTAATGAAAAGCATACTAGTAGGAATAAATATTATTATTTAGGTGCCAAGCATGTAAATTTAACTAAGAACAAACCTAGGAACAATAACTCTAGATCCATTCTACCTAGGGAGAGTATTAAAAGGATAGAAGAAAATTTAGGCATTAACCCTAAAAAGAGTAGGCACATGCCTAAGAAGAAGAGTCATTCCCAAAAGATTAATGAAAAATCTAAATTGGTAAAACTAGAATTAGAGAACCAAGCTTTGAGGTCAAGGCTTGAAAAACTAGAGAAGACCCTAGCAAAAATGACAAACTCATTTAAAGGGTCAAAGGAACAAAATTTAGGACCTATGAGACAAGAACTAGTTAAGGGCAAGAAAGGTTTGGGTCACAAACCTAAGTCTTATCACAATGTTCCATTTGATTATGGAACTAAATCTAGGTCTAGAAAAACCAAAGTTAATAGAGAAGTAATCCCTAATATTAACCATGGTGTGTCTCTAAAAATTCAAGAAAATCTAAGGTAGACACTAAGAAGGTTACTAGGAAGGCAATCCCTAAGGTTAACCTAGGAAAGACCCAAATGACTAAGGTTTCAAAGCCAAAAAAAGTCATTAGGAAGGTATCTAGGGAAGTTATCCCTAGTGAATACCTTGTTAACCCAAGGATCTCCAATAGATATCGGGTTCCTAGGAACGTGATCGATTCACGCTAGATGGGTTAGGGTGTGTCAACCCTAAGTGGATAGGTAGTTAACCTAACCATAGTAGAGTTGACACTTTAGGATGTTCCAATGTGCTTTAAGAAGTTGAAAAATGATTAAATTGGAACAATTATATCTTAGAAGTCATGGTGTGTCATTTTGGGTTTTGGCACACTTGGTAGAGTTGGTTAATATGACAAAATAAACTTAATTCTATCAAATGACAATTAATGTTAAAATCTAGGTATTTCTATACCTTTATCTTTTATTTGCCATGCTTTTATTTCCATTTAATATGTCATGACATCATATTTATGTTTTATCATTGAAAATGTCATAATTATGCTTAGGGTTTATTTCTAATGACATGAGTGTTTAGATTTCATTTATATGCCATGACATCATGATTATTGGCACATGCTTATTCATGTTATCATTTATGTAATAATCATCATTCATGCATTAATTTAAATTGAGTTAAGGACAATGGCAAGATTTGAAGTCACATGCATAAGGGAATCAAATAGTGTTGCTTAGTAAAATGCATGAGACCCTAATTAACCAAAACTCATATCTCACTAGAATACTTGACTTGTATGTGTTTCATACACTTAGATACAAGTGAGATGTTTAGGAAATTAAATTTAAAGGTTTTAAAATCATTTCAAAACCATTTTGAAAAACCTTGGTGAAGTCTATCTTTTGATAGCAATCACCATTGAATGAGGTGATACAAAGTAGGGCCAAACATTGAAATTTTCAATGGTTTTGAACTTTGTATCAATCTTACTAGTTTATAGGTATTTTATTTTTCTAATATTTTTTACCCATAATGTTTGTAATAAGTAATGCACGTATGAATTTTCAAGATTTTTCAAATTACGTATTTTTACTTATGGATTTTGAAATTTCATTTCTGAAATTTGATTTAGGCACTATGCAAAAATAAGTCAACTGCCATGGATGACAGTCGACTAGTAGCTGAAGGAGTTGACTGATAATGTTGATTTCGGATAAAAAAGATTTGTTAGGCCCATGCTCAGCTATGTTTTGTTGGTGCAGGGGCACCTAAGTCGAACCTTTATTTTGATTATGGCAAAAGACGCAAAGTCAAGGATATATCATTATCTCATGAGCTGAATCGAGTGTGCAGAAAAGTGCTAAAGTTGAAGCTGAAGGCTAGCGACACCCAGAGGAAGCCGCGGTGGTCGGGCGACACTCGAGGGACTTCAGAGGGAGCCGAAGGAATCGAGTGGAAGGCCAAAAGCGAAAGCGACGCAGTAAGTATCGAGGTAAGCTCGTGTGTGTGAGCGTAAGTGAGGTCGTATCCTCTTTACGGAGATGGTCTTAAGCGTAGATCCGACCAAAGACATCCCATCGATGGTCTAGGTCGAGATCGGACGATCGACGACCGTCGAAATTATGTTTTTGTTGAGCTAACTTTGACTTGCAGCAAGCATCAGTCGACTGCCAGCTTGGAGGACTCGACTGTCGTCAATCAGTCGACTGCCGGAGTTCAGCACTCGACTGATGCTGCCATCAGTCGACTGATGATGGCCATCAGTCGACTGATGGTCAATGATCTGCCTCGAGGAGTCAAGGCTTATCACCTCTTTTCAAGGAGGTTTTGTGCCCATTTGTGATTGATTGAAGACCCATTCGATGAGAGGCTCAAAGGCTATAAAAGGAGGGCTTGTCCTAGGGTTTTTCATCAATTAAAAAGCTTCCAAGTGCTTCCGGTACGCTACGAGTCTCCGACATTCCTACGACGAAGCTATGCCGACACGACGACTAGGGTTTCATCTTTCCATCTACAAGTCATCGGTATAATCTAAGTTTAATTCAATTATGTACTTCTTTTTATTTTGGTTTTATCGTAACGAGAAGAGGGGGAGTGTCCCTCTATCTCGAGTCTCTTTCGTGGTTTTTGTATCCGATTAACTCCTACCTCCAACGAGGAGGAGTTCATTAGTGATTTGCCCTCCGTGCCTGATCAAGGATCACTAGGGCCTTGGAGTAGTAGCCGAAGGCTACGAACCAAGTAAAAAATCTACTTGTCTCTTTTATTTTTTATTTATCTTTCCGCTGCATATAAGTGTTTTGAAACGAATTCGTACGAAAAAGTTTTATCACTATTCACCCCCCCTCTAGCGATCCGCTTCGATCCAACAATTGGTATCAGAGCCGGGGCCGCTCAGATTCGGTGCAACCACCGGTCGAGCATTTTTCTTTTCGTATTTATCGTTTTAAGATTTCTCCCACACTACTAATCCAAGACCAAGTCTTGGTACATAGTTTTTGGTTGTGTTTTTGCAAGTATTAATCGCCTTCGGAGTACCTCACGATCAAACGAGCATAACTTTTGCTACAGGTGGACTCACGAAACGATCTACCCACCAAATCGAAGCTCTCTGAGAGATCTACACTTTTTACTAGGGTTTACCCCATAACAAGCTGTTTTTATCCCCAAAAAACGACGTTTAGTACCCTTTCGGGGACATCGAAGGTTGTGAGTACTTACTTTTTGTTTAGTTTCTTATCTCTTTGTTTAACTTTCTATTTCTCGTGTGTTTCCTTTTATTTTCCGCACCACTAATCCAAGACTCGAGTCTTGGCAAGTTTTTTTGTTTTTTTTGTGTGTGCAAGTTTTTCTTTATGGCCCACATTGAGGGGTACAACACCACCCGACCTCCGTTCTTTAGCGGAGATGATTTCCGTTACTGGAAAGGTCGGATGGAGTGTTTTCTAAAAACACAAGTCGAGTCTTGGATAATCATCCAAACCGGCTTTGCTCTACCCACCAATGATCAAGATGAGCCCTTGGATTTCAACAAGTGGACCAATGCAACCAAGAGGCAAATCGAAGCCGATGCAAGAGCAACTCAAATATTGCAATGCGGTTTGTCTAAGGAAGAGCTCAACCACATCGGACCCTTCATCTGCGCAAAAGATTTGTGGACAAAACTCATAGAACTACACGAAGGGACTAATGACGCGAAGGTAAGTAAGCATGACTTACTACTTAATAAATTGTATAACCTAAAAATGCAGGAATGTGAGACGGCAACGCAACTACACGCCCGTGTCCAGGACATTGTCAACGGATTGCACACCATCGGACATAAGGTCGAAAACCGCGACCTCCTAAGGTACGTTCTTAATTCATTTCCTAGGACTACCTTGTGGGCATCCATGGTTGATGCCTACAAGGTCTCTAAGGACCTTTCAAAGCTTAGGTTAGATGAATTATTTTCCGAGTTTGAACTTCACGAGCAAACTAACATGGTCCGGGCTGAGAGAGGTATTGCTCTACTTGCAGGACAAAGAAGCAAGTCACCTACTAGGCAAGTAGATGAACTCGAACCCGAAGACGAATCGGAGTCCGAATCGGAAAAGGTGAAAGCAATAGTGAACGTAGTGCGGAAGATCGTTCGGAAGGAAAGGAGGCTACTAAAGAATCAAAAGAGGGCACAATTCAAATCAAATAAAAAGAAGGCTTTTCATGCAACATGGGACAATGAAGAAGGCGGCGGCATAGCATACATGGCAAGACCCGAAGAGTCCGAGTCAGAGTCTGAATCCAATTACAACACCGACTCCGAACTCGAGGACTATTTCGAGAAGCAACTCCAAGCCGGATCGAAAGATAAAATTAAGGTTAGCCACTCACTAATTCATACGCTTTACAATACGATTAAATTGCTAACTAGAAAATTAGCTAAATCCGAGTCTAGGGTCGAGTCCTTGGTTGAGGAGGTTGAAACCCTCAAACAAGAGACACCCCTAAACTCTTCGACTAGTCGAGTTCAAGAGGAGGACTCAACTCGAGTTGAAAAACTCGAAGAAGAGAACTCTCTCTTGAAAGGGCAAGTCCAAGAGCTCGAAGCTCGGTTGAACAAGTTCTCGACGGGGTCCAAGAATCTTATGAGAGATGTCCTAAGGCAATCGCCTTATATATGAACCATTTATATGATAAATGAAGATTCACTATTTGAGTATATATGTTTTATGTATTTGATTGGATCTTAAACTCATTTACTGAATGTCCACGATACGATTCACAGCATGAGAGAATTTGTGATTGGATCACAACTAGTGAGTATCTCTACATGTGTAATTGTGATGTGTCGGAATTATCCCTACTCGATGAATTGATGGATTTGGACACCATCAATTCTGTCGAGACTAGCACGAAGTATACTCCTTGGTGTATCAAAGCAGCTGATTCTCACTAGCTGGAGACATAGTGATGTCCGGAGTTAATCGTGGATGCTAGTTATGGTAACTAGTTCATTGGAGTGGCTAGCCGTAAGACTTCATATGGTTCTCTGCATATATAGATATGTCAATGAAGTTCTTACTGTAGCTTAAGTGCGATGTTCCTTTGACTTGCGGTATTCAAGTCATCTTGATCATGGAGACTTATGCTTTGACATCTTAAGCAAACATCTCTAAGGAGATGTGGACCCGGGATGATTGGGTATAAGTCGAAGTGATCGAAGGTGTTTGAATAGCCTATAAAGGATTCACCACTCCTTGCGAGGAGATGTATACTCATGGCCTCTCGTCGGATTGTTACTAAAGTCTTTGGCCAAAGCATTACATGTTTAGAGTAAAGTACTCTTCGATGCATGTGCAGTAACTAGAATCCGTAGGACGAGGAAATGATACTTGGGCTAGGTGTGACATAGTCAGCCTAGTGGGGACTGACACTATAGACCATGTCCTTAACCAAGTGGGTATAAGATGAGTGAAGGGAATGGGGCACGAATCATTCGAGCTGCTGAAGGGTTTCAAAAATAGTTCTAGATCAACCGTTGATCTTTTCGGTTAATTGGGGATCATGATGTACTACTAGGTGCCACTCATGATCGTTCTATAATTAATAGTTAATTATAGACGGCCAATATAAACCGAGAACCTATTTAGTCACACGCACAACGAGCGTAATCCAAAGGATTTAAAACGAGCTTGAGAATGGGATTCTCAGACCGAGAGAAACTAGGTTTGGTTGGACCAAACATGAAGCGAGCATGAAATCGTTTCAGTCGCAATGGAAGCATGGATGGGTCGTGTCTTATGAAGACATAATGGATGCACCAAAATGGTTTGGTTCTAATCCAATGGAGGAGAATAAACCAAAGGGTTTGGTTTATTTTAAACGAATGAACCAAAAGTTGGTTCGGTTCGTTTTAACTTAAAATAAACCATCATGGTTTGGTTTATTTTAACTTATCTTAATGGAGCGGGTTAACGGGCCTAATGGTTATGATCCAATAACTATTAAGAGAATTAGTTCTCTATAAAAGAGGGCTTAAGGGATAATTAAGCCCTAATCCAAAAAAAACCCTAGCTCAAGTTGCCGCCCACCTCATCCCCTCTAAGAGTTGGCGCCAACCTCCATTGCCGCCCAACCTCTTGTGCCGCCGAGTCAAGTTGTTGAGCGTCGGTGATCCTCCGGCGACCCTCCGGTGATCTCCTTTAGGTTTGGCATCAAGGTGAGCTTTATCTTCCCTTGGTTGGCCGGCGCCTATCTCCTCCACCAAAGCTGTCCAGTTTTCTGGACAGCTTGTTCTCCTCTCGTCGGAGCGTCGTTTGGACGACGGTTAAAGCTCCGACAGCGGCTAACTTACCGGGGATTCGATCTCCGGTAATCCTCTGAGGTGGAGGACGAAGGATTCGTCAATCGGTTGATGAATACCTCTCTGGAGAAGCGAGTTTTGAGGACTCATTTTTGGATCCGAATTTGGATTCGGATCGTGATCATCTCTCGATCACATCGTCTTCAACACGAGGCTAGTAACCCGTACGAAGACGAAGCTCGTGGCTTAGCGAAGTCATCCAGAGGATACTCGGCGTGGATATGGATAGAGACGATTCTAGCGAGGATCGTTCCGGTTGATGCCGTTCCCGCTACACGTCATACGAAAGGTATAACGTAGTTAAATTTCCTTTTATTGCAAATTTAAATTTACGGTTATGTCTACACATGTTGTACTATGCATGCGTGTGATGTGTGTGTTGTAATAAATATAGATTTATTAATTTTATTGCTTCCGCTGTGCTCATATTTACAAAACATGATTGAACACACATACGCCGCAGTGCCGGAAACCCAACAGTGGTATCAGAGCCCAGGTTATGTTTAGACATAATCGTAAAATGGTTTTGCGATAGTCATAATGTTATTTCTGGAAATTTTCTAATTTTGGAGATTTAGAAGTATTTATGGAAATTTTTCAATTTTGGAAAGTCTAGATGTATTTATGGAAATCTTCCACTTTTGGAAAGTTGGAAGTATTTATGGAAATTGATATTTTTCATAAATAAAATATTTGATTAGATTCTGGAAATTTGTTTCCTAATTTAATCATGATTTGATTTGGAGAATCAAATCTTAAAATATTTTATTTCCATAAGTAGTTTTGATGATTTAGGAAATTGGTTTCCTAAATTGATTTTCCTTAATCAATTATTTTCATAAATAAAATATGTAATTAGATTTGAAAATTTGTTTCATAATTCAATCATGATTTGATTTGGAGAATCAAATCTTAAACATATTTTATTTCCATAAATAGTTATGACAAATAAGGAAATTATGTACATGACATAATTGTATGTCATGTAATTGCATTAGATGCATAACATTATGCCATGCATGTCGTGACATGTAGATGTATGTCATGTATGTCATGCCATGTAGATAATAGTTATTTGCATGCAAAGAGGATGAGACATAAAACCCTAACTCAATATTAAAGCCTACACCTTCCATTAATATGGTTAGAACCAGAGTTCTGTTTCTTGCGGCTTGAACCTGAACATGTTCAAATCATTGGAATAGTTTAACTCTAATATGGTAAGAGTCAGAGGTCAATCGTTAGTTTGGGTTGTTGGACTCACTCCAAGTCTGGCTAATTGGTTGAATGCGCTCTCACCATATTAAAACTATTTCGCGATTAATGGGTCGACTCTAACTTGGAGCATCGATTTGTTGGACTCACTCCAAGGTCGATGTGAAGAGAGGTGAAGTTGGGTGCTATGCATATGATGCATACTTGTTAATGTGTTAACAACTCAATGTATGTGTAAACATTCAATTAGTTGATAGCACATTGTGATAGTTACATATACATGATATGTAATCGGTATACTTGATACCCACCATCACAGCTAAGAATGACTTGTTGGACTCACTCCAAGGTTGTTCTTATCTATATTGGATATCAGCCCATTCGGAGATTGACCTACGATCTCCCGAATTGATTTCAAGGGTTTTTGAATTCGAAAAATGAATGGGATTTATAAATGTATATTGATGCATTTTAAAAATCATCTTTCTCATATATGCTCGTTTTGTATTTCTAAAATTGATCATGTTGTCTTTTAATTTGCGTTCCATTTTGGATTCGAATAAATTGACTGGGCCGAACTTCTTGGACTGGCTTAGAAACTTGAGAATTGTTCTCAAGGTGAAAAGCTTGCGTATGTCCTCGAAGCGCCTCTTCCCGCCCATCCTAGTGACGATGCAACTCCGGACCAATTGTTGGTCTATCAGAAACATGTGACTGATTCTGAACTGACAAGTTGCATCATGCTAGCCGCGATGGAACCCAAGCTACGAAAGCAGCATGAGCATATGGATGCTCATATTGTAGTCCTTCATCTTTATGAGTTGTTTGATAAGCAAGTGAGATTCGAAAGGTTCGAAGTCTCCAAGCTCCTCTTCACCCCTGAGATGCAAGAAGGTTCATCGTGATCTTTCAACATCTTTGAAGGGTATGGAGCCTTCTGAGAAGCATGAGCAGGGGACGGTGTTGTTAGTTGATTCCTCGAAGAAAGGTTCTAAGAGGGAGTCAAAGGAACAACAGAAGGGGAAGAAGAAAAAGACTAAAAAGGCAGAACCAGCTCAAAAGGGCACTTGCCATCATTATGGCAAGTAGGGCCATTTGCGAAGAAAGTATAAGATTTATCTTGAGTCCGTGAAGAAGGATAAGGCATCGGATGCCCCATCTTCTTCAGAAATCTTCTTTATTGATTGTCATTCTATTTCCTCAGACACTTGGGTATTTGATACTGGGTGTGGCTCACATATATGTAATGACATACATGGGCTAAGGAATAGAAGAAGACTCGTCAAGGGAGAGTCAAATTTATGTGTTGGGAATGGAGCAACGGTTGCTGCACTCGCCATCGGAACGTATTTGTTGGAACTCCCTGTAAAACTTGTCTTAGAACTGGACAATTGCTTTTATGTTCCTTCATTGATAAAGAACATCATTTCTATTTCTTGTTTAAATAGAAATGGGTACCATTTGACTTTTAGTAACAATTGTTGTTACATAACTTTGAATGGAGTTCTTTAAGGGACTGGAACTTTAAGCAATGGTATTTATACGTTGGACGTATCCAGTGATATTTTCAATATCAAAGCGAGCAACAAGCGTGCTCGAAAAGATAATCAATTAGACTCCTACATGTGGTATTGTCGTCTTGGCCATGTAAGCAAGAAATGCATGTCCGAATTACACCAATGTGGAATTCTGGAATCGTTTGAATAGGATTCATACGATACATGCGAATCATGCTTAAAAGGCAAGATGACTAAGTTACCTTTTACTGGAAAAGGTGAACGAGTGGGAGAGTTACTAGGTCTAATACATACTGATGTATGTGGACCTATGTCAACTCAAGCTTTAGGAGGCTATAACTATTTCATTACCTTCACCGATGATCACTCACGGTTTGGGTATGTGTTCTTGATGAAACACAAGTCTGAAGCCTTTGAAAGGTTCAAAGAATTCAGAAATGAAGTAGAGAAACAACATGACAAGAGTATTAAAATACTTCGATCGGATCGAGGTAGTGAATACTTAAGTCAAGAGTTTCTTGATTATCTAAGAGACAATGACATATTGTCTCAATGGACTCCGCCATATACACCACAGCATAATGGTGTATCTGAGAGGCGTAACCGGACCTTGTTGGACATGGTCAGGTCAATGATGAATCATGCGACTCTTCCCAAGTCCTTTTGGGGCTATGCACTTCAAACAGCTATTTACTTGTTAAACAGAATGCCTACCAAGGTAGTCTCAACTACTCCATATGATATATGGAATAGTAAGAAACCTCATGTATCTTACTTGAAGATATGGGGTTGTCCTACTTATATGAAGTGGACAGTATCAGACAAATTGGATGCTAAGTCTGATAAATGTCTATTTATTGGATACCCTAAGGAAACAAGGGGTTACCAATTCTATCATCCTGTGGAACAAAAGGTGTTTGTTTCAAGGCATGCTGTGTTTCTAGAGAAAGAGTTTCTCTTGCAAGAAAACAGTGGGAGTGTCGTCGAGCTTGAGGAGGCTCGAGAGACTCAAATAGACATTGATGAGATACCTGGTGAAGCATAACAGTCGACAACTCATAGTGATGAGCAATCGACTGGACCTATTGTAACACCACATCTTCGTAGATCTGGTAGAACACGTAATATTCCTGAGAGATATGGATTTATCGTAAGTGAATCGAACGACGTGTTACTCATTGATGATGAGGAGCCTACCAGTTATGAAGAAGTGCTGACAAGTTCAGAAAGGGATAAGTGGCTTGGTGTCATGAAGTCGGAAATGGATTCCATGTATGAAAACCAAGTTTGAAACTTGGTTGACCCACCTGAAGGCATAAAGCCTATAGGGTGCAAGTGGGTTTTCAAGAAGAAAATCGACATGGATGGTAATGTGATTACCTATAAGGCTAGATTGGTGGCGAAAGGATATCGTCAAAAGAAAGGTGTTGATTATGACGAAACCTATTCGACTGTAGCTATGCTTAAATCCATTCGGATGCTCCTGGCCATAGCGGCTCATTATGATTATGAGATATGACAGATGGATGTGAAAACATCTTTCTTTAATGGAAACCTGCTCGAGGACGTGTATATGATACAGCCTGAGGGTTTCACATCGGTTGATAAAACCAAGGTATGCAAATTGCGACGATCCATTTATGGATTGAAGCAAGCATCCAGGAGCTGGAATATCCGTTTTGATGAGACAATCAAAAGTTTGATTTCTCACAAAATCCAGACGAACCTTGTGTGTACAAGAAGGTTAGTGGGAGTGCAATCGTGTTCCTAGTATTATATGTCGATGACATATTACTTATAGGAAACGATGTTTCAGTCTTACAGTCAGTTAAGGTTTGGTTATTCAAGACATTCTCCATGAAAGACCTGGGAGAAGCAACCTACATCCTCGGGATTAAGATCTATAGAGATAGATCGAAACGGTTGCTTGGTCTTTCGCAGTCTTCATATATAGACCGAGTGCTAAAGAGGTTTAGCATGTCGGAATCCAAGAAAGGTTTCCTACCCATCAGGCATGGGATACACCTTTCGAAGTCTATGTGTCCGCGCACAGAAGACGAGAGGATTTGCATGAGTAAGATTCCCTATGCATCCGCAATAGGATCTATCATGTATGTTATGTTATGTACGAGGCTCGATGTATCGTATGCTCTGAGTGTCACGAGCAGATACTGCACCTCGATCGAGGAATGGATTATTGGGTGGTCGATCCTTAAGTACTTGAGAAGAACTAAGGATGTGTTCCTAATATATGGAGAAGGGTACATGGTGATACGTGGGTATACGGATGCCAGCTCCAGACAGACAAGGATGATTCCATGTCTCAGTCTGGGTATGTATTCACCTAGAATGGAGGCGCAATAAGTTGGAAAGGTTCCAAGCTTGACGCTATAGCGGATTCTGCCACTAAGGCAGAATACATTGCAGCTTTGGAAGCAGCAAAGGAAGCGGTTTGGATCAAGAAGTTCATCTCTGAACTTGATGTGGTCTCATCAATGATCCAAACATGTGCTTCGCCACTATCATCTTATCAGAGAGATCATCAGTAGGAACGAAATACAAATCGAGAAAATTCCCACTGAAAGGAACTTAGCGGATCCTTTGACTAAGACATTACCTCAAAGTAAGTTTGAGGGTCATGTTAGAGCTTATGGTATTGGATACCATAGCGATTGGCATTAGGCCATGTGGGAGTCTGTTAGTAATATATGAGAGATGTCCTAAGGAAATCGCCTTATGTATGAACCATTTATATTATAAATGAAGATTCACTATTTGAGTATACATGTTTTATGTATTTGATTGGATCTTAAACTCATTTACTGAATGTCCACGATACGATTCACAGCATGAGAGAATTTGTGATTGGATCACAACTAGTGAGTATCTCTACATGTGTAATTGTGATGTATCGGAATTATCCCTAGTCGATGAATTGATGGATTTGGACACCATAAATTCTGTCGAGACTAGCACGAGGTATACTCCTTGGTGTATCCAAGCAACTGATTCTCACTAGTTGGAGACATAGTGATGTCCGGAGTTAATCGTGGATGCTAGTTATGGTAACTAGTTCATTGGAGTGACCAGCCGTAAGACTTCATATGGTTCTCTGCATATATAGATATGTCAATGAAGTTCTTACTGTAGCTTAAGTGCGATGTTCCTTTGACTTGCGGTATTCAAGTTATCTTGATCATGGAGACTTATGCTTTGACATCTTAAGCAAACATCTCTAAGGAGATTGTTAGGGATCGTTTGGAACGGCTAGAGGGGGGGTGAATAGCGTTTTTCGGTTTCTACAAAAATGATTAGCGGAAGCAAACACAATGATATAAGTAAAAACAATAGCAAACGCAAACAAAGCCTTTTACGTGGTTCGGAGATAGCGCTCCTACTCCACGGCGATCCTTAAGGTGGATCAATCCAAGCAAATCCACTAATAAGCTTTCTTTACACACAACTCCTCTTCTTTACAAAGAATGAAGATCTACGCTTAGAGAGAAGAGGAGGAGATTTAAATCACTTAGAAAGCTAAAGAATTCGTGGAGGCTCTTGAGAAAGATTAGGAAATAAGCATTAACCCCAAAAACCTCCACCAGCCCTTTTTTTATAGAGAAGAGGCTGATTTTCCTGTTGAGACGATCGATCGATGTACAACATCATCGATCATTCCACATGGTTAACGGCTTCTGAATAGCCGGATTCGCAGGGTTCAGAGTCGTTTAATCCAACGATACTTTCATCAGTCGACTGATCCCTCCATCGGGCCGATCGATGGAGTGATCGACCAGTGATCACGGCCGCGATCGAGTGCGACTCCATTACTCGCGGCTCGTTTATGTCTATCGATCGGTGACACTATTGGCGATCGACGATTCTAACATCACGATCGCCTAGGGCACTAGATCATTGCTAGTCGAGGTTTCACCCGACTCGATTGAAACACGACCGATCGATACATCGTGATCGGTCGATCGATACTCATCAAGTGTGAATATTTCACACTTGATTTCTCCCCCTAGACCTAGACTTAACCTCCTAGCTCTTCCTTAAGCCTTGCGCCTTCAGGATCTCTCCGAG
Organism: Wurfbainia villosa; assembly: GCA_025175895.1. NCBI lineage: Eukaryota > Viridiplantae > Streptophyta > Magnoliopsida > Zingiberales > Zingiberaceae > Wurfbainia > Wurfbainia villosa. The sequence continues at coordinate 42,005,596 of CM046005.1, forward strand.
TACGCGACTTGTTCATCCTTTGCGCTTTGCTTCCAAGAGCTCCTTTGGTTTTGTCATGTCTAGAGTTTTCCTTTGCCAAAGCGTGCTTGGACTTTACGCCGCCAAGTCTACATACTTGGACTTACGCTGCCAAGACTTGCTTTTGGACTCCCTTTACCAAGGTCCGTTTGGACTTAATGCTGCCAAGACAACATGCTTGGTCTTATGCCGCCAAACCTTTACCTTGGACTTTTCTTTCACCAAGTCTTCATACTTGGATTTCCCTGTCACTTAGATATCATCACAATTTAGATCGCAATTTGTTGCCTAACTTAGATGATTATCCAAACATCAAAACATACAAATGCTTGGGCATTCGCACAACAATTTCTTTGATGTTTGGCAATCATTTAAGTTAGGTCTTTTAAAGATACGCATATTATCACATCATATATCCAATTCCAATTCTAACTTAAATATTTCTTCTCCCCCTTTGACATACATCAAAAAGAGAAGAAAGATAAAAGCATATATTTCATGAAACGATTGAGTGTTTGACAATCTTGAACTAAGGCATAGATTTTAAAATTTTAACTCCCCTTAATCCAAGATACAGATTATGATGAATAAAATACATGTGGAGCTAAAGTCATCAAACAATTTGAAAGTTTAAATCCTAACTTTGCACCAACAATGTAAATTTTTTGAGGAGAAAGATATATTTTGTGAAACTCCCCCTAAAACACGGCATTAAACATCCATACACGTTGTTTATACTCAATATTACCATGTTATTTCTTTAGGATATCAACAATACACTAAACCTCAAAAAATGAGGCTAATTTTCCGAAACCATTAGATCGATCTGACTGGTTTCAACCAAATGACTCGCTATAATGTAATATTTAAAATCAGCCAAACCTCGAAAAATCATGAAAATTTGTGTACACATTTCTGAAATCATACTTTATCAAGGAAAAATATTTTGAAAAATATATGTTTTCCAGATTTCAATATTGATACAAATTTGGAAACTAGCAAATGTTTCTAAAATTTTGCAAACTTTGTATCACTTTTGTGATACACTTAAAAACTGTTTTTCAAAGTATGATAATAATAGTTGAAAATATGTTTTATTTGACATTTCCAACCATGTTCTTGGAGCTATATGCACATCAATTGTGTATAAGCCTTTCCAATGATTGGTCCAATTAAGAATTAATGTCTCTAGATGACACTTTGGTTCATAGTAATGCATCATAATAAGCATTATGAACCAAATGCATCTTCCTATCATCTCACATGTTGTTTAGGTGGCTCAATACAAAAATCATGGTTTCTTAAGTATTTTGTGAGATGGTTAAAGGTATGAAATCTAGTATTTCTATAGGATCATGCAGACCTACACCTTCACTCAACCAAGCACATTCCAAGTTCTCTCCTAAGTGATGAAAATTATACTTCGGGGAGAGCCTTGGTAAATATATCGGCTAAGTTGGACTTGGATTCAATATAATTGAGCTCAATGTCCCCCTTAGCCACATGGTCTCTAATGAAGTGATGCTTCACTTCAATGTGCTTGGTCCTAGAGTGATGCACCGGATTTTTGGTCAAGTTAATGGTGCTCACATTATCACAAAATACTTTCATGTTGGAGTAAGATAGCTCATAATCTTCTAATGTATGTTTCATCCATAAGAGTTGAGCTACACAACCACCCATAGCCACATATTCGACCTCGGTGGTGGATAAAACAACACAAGGTTGCTTCCTACTACTCCAACTCACTAGGGAGGACCCAAGAATTGGGATCCACCACTAGTGCTCTTCCGATCCAATTTGCAACTGGCATAATCGGAATCGGTGTACCCAATTAAATCAAAAAACCTAGTCCTAGGGTACCATAGACCTACATTTAGTGTGCCCTTGACATATCTTAAAATTCTTTTAACGACAACTAAATGAGATTCCTTAGCACATGATTGATACCTAGCACACATACCAACTGCAAATAGTATGTCGGGTCTACTAGCGGTTAAATACAAGAGGCTACCAATCATGCTTCTATAAAGGGTAAGATCTATTTGTTTTCTTTCACTATCACTATCTATTTTAGTATTGGTTGCCATTGGAGTTGACACTACATTAGCATTTTCCAAACCAAATTTCTTAATCATTTCCTTAGCATATTTGGTTTGATAAATGTAAATTCCTTCACTTGTTTGTTTAACTTGCAAACCTAGGAAGAAATTTAATTCTCCAACTAGACTCATCTCAAACTCTTTCTCCATATTTTGAATAAAGTCTTGAAGAAGTTCATCATTTGTTGACCCAAAGATAATGTCATCGACATACACTTGGACTATAAAGATGTCATTAGATGTTGACTTTATAAAGAGAGTTTGATCTATACTACCCCTTTTGAAATCCTTAGAGATTAGGAAAGTTGACAATCTTTCATACCAAGCCCGGGGAGCTTGTTTCAAACCGTATAAGGCTTTCCTAAGCTTGTATACATGGTTTGGGTAGTCCGTATTTTCAAACCCGGGAGGTTGTTCTACATACACCTCTTCCTTAATAAACCCATTTAGGAATGCCGATTTGACATCCATTTGATGGAGTTTGAAACCCATATAGGAGGCATATGGTAAAAGTATTCTAATGGACTCTAATCTAGCAACCGGGGCATATGTTTCATCATAATCAAGTCCTTCAACTTGATTAAAACCCCTTGCAACTAATCGTGCTTTATTTCTAGTGATATTCCCTTGTTCATCTAGTTTGTTTCTAAAGACCCATTTTGTAGTAATAATAGTGTTTTCACTTGGTCTAGGAACTAACTCCCACACTTGACTCCTATCAAATTGAGCCAACTCATCTTGCATTGCTAAGATTCAATCCGGATCAAGTAATGCATCTTTAATGTTTTTGGGCTCAATTTGAGAAATTAGAGCTATATGACTAGTGGGATCCCTATGGAATGACCTAGTCCTAACTCCTTGAGATAATTCACCCACAATTTGATCTAATGGGTGACTTTGATGAACTCTTATGGTTCTAGGAGGTGTATCAAGTTGAGTTTGATCATGATTAACTTCAATCCTATGTTCATCATCGGAGTCATCCGTTACTCCCCCTTGATCCAATCCTCCCCCTTGATTATTACCCCCTAAGGTTAAATCTTGCAATTGTTGGGTAATTCCTTGATTTTTATTGTTTATGTCATCATTAATAGGGGATTTCCTAGGGTATGTATTTGAATTTTCATCAAATTGAACATTCGAAGATTCTTCAATCTTTTGAGTCCTTTTATTGTAAACTCTATATCCTACACTAGTGGATGAGTATCCAACTAGGATTCCCTCATCCGCTTTGGACTCAAACTTACTTAGGTTGTCCTTTGTATTTAAGATATAGACTTTACATCCAAAGACCTTAAAATAATGAATTGTTGGAATTGTACCATTCCACAATTCAAATGGAGTTTTTCCTAAGAACCTATGAATCAATACCCTATTTTGGATATAGCAAGCGGTATTAACCGCTTCCGCCCACAAGTAGCTAGGTAAGGAATATGTATTAAGCATTGTCCTAGCCGCTTCTTGTAGGGCACGATTTTTCCTTTCCACAACCCCATTTTGTTGGGGTGTTCTAGGACAAGAAAATTCATGCTTGTACCCTTGTTTTAGGCAAAAAGTTGAAAAGTTAGAATTCTCAAACTCTCCACCATGATCACTACGGATCCGGTTGATTTTGAGTTTTCTTTTATTTTCTACTCTTTTGCTAAATCCTATGATTATTTCTAAAGTTTCATCTTTATTTTTCAGGAAAAACACCCAAGTAAACCTAGAAAAATCATCTACTATTACCAAACAATATTTACTACCAATTATAGATGAGGTACTATGGCAATCAAATAGATCCATATGTAATAATTCTAACGGTAAAGCGGTACTAAGTAAATTTTTACCTTTGTGTGATGTTTTTGATTGCTTCCCTTCTTGCCAAGCATCACACATCTTGTCCTTGAGAAATTTGACTCTAGGCAATCCTTTGACTAACTTCAATTTTGCTATTTTGGCTATATTCTTCATGTTTATGTGTCCTAGCCTCCTATGCCAAAGCCAACTTTCTTCCTCTTTTGCAATAAGACACTTAGTGGAAGAATTAGTAGCATAGGATAAATCAACATAATATATATTTGATTTCCTAAAGCCTACTAACATGCAATCATTTATAGTTTTGTGACTTATAAAGCATTTTGAGGAATCAAATTTAACATCAAAATTTGCATCACATAATTGGCTTACACTAAGTAGGTTGAATTTCATATTTTTAACTAATAGAACTTTATGAATGGCAAGATTGGGAGATACCTCAATGGTGCCCTTTCCTAGAATTTTAAGTTTACCGCTATTACCAAATGACACCTTTCCTTTGCTAGTATGGTTGATAGTGGAGAATTTTCTCTCATCCCCGGTCATATGCTTTGAGCACCCACTATCAACTATCTACAAGCTTGGTTCTTCTACCTATATCACATGAAAAATACAATCCTTAGGTACCCAAATCTTAGGACCACTAGCATCAATTATAAATTTCTTAGGTACCCATGCCTTTCTCCCCTTGCTTTTAATCATTGATTTTCTACTAACTAGGGATGCAAATGCTACCTCTTTCTCCTTAGGTCTATATCCTAATCCGGCCTTATTGTAAATTGCCCTTTGATCTTTAATAATCATATCTAGATATTTAGAACCATTTGTGAACTTTTCTAGGCATGCTCTTAATTTATCTATTTCTTTTCTTAACTCATCATTTTCATCCCTAAGAGTACAATCATCATTATCACTAGATGGTTTATCACATGATGTATCTACATTCTTAAATGATTTGATCTCTAATTTTAGATCCTTAATCCTAGTTTTTGATCTATTTAAAGCATTTTGTAAGCATGCAATAGTCTTATAAAGTAAATCTACTTTGGGTGAATTGTTTACCTCATCATCATCACTTGATGATGATTCATCGCTTGAAGAGGAAGAAGACTCTCGCTTGAGCTTCCTGGTTTCTTCCAATGCCATGCGGGCTAAGTTTCGGGTTGTATGGCAAACTTCTTCATCGTCGGAAGACTCCTCCATACTTAGAGTATCCCATGTTTGTGCCATCATCGCCTCCTTCTTCTTCTTTTCCTTCTTTTCCTTCTTCTTCTTTTCCTTCTCCTCCTTTTTCTTTAGTTCCGGGCAATTTGGCTTTATATGCCCTTTCTTGTTGCAACCAAAACACGTCACGTTAGAAATAGAATTTGAATTGTTTGAAGATTTACCTCTTGAGGATTGAAACATCCTCTTCACATCTTTCTTGGTGAGCCTCCTTGACTTCCCACCAAATTTCTTGACGTAGTGTGCCACCTCACTTGCCGATAGCTCATCCTCACTACTTGATGAGTCTTCCTCGGATTCGGATGAGGAAGACACCTCCTTCTTTTCCTTTTTCTTCTTCTCCTTCTTTCCTACAAAAAGAGCTATACCCTTCTCTTTGGATGAAGTGTTAGCTTGTTCATGCAATTGAAATTCACAAAATAGCTCATTTAATTTAACTAATGAAAGATCCCTAGAGACCTTATAGGCATCTACCATTGAGACCCATAAGGTGGTCCTAGGGAAAGCTTGTAATACATACCTTACAAGGTCTCAGTTGTCGACCTTTTCACCTATAACGTGTAGTCCATTGACTACTTCCTTGAAGCGCCCGTGCATTTGGCTCACGGTTTCATTTGTCTTCATAGTGAAGCTTTGGAGTTGCCCAATCAGAAGATCCCTCTTGGCCCTTCTTGTCTCTTTGGATCCTTCGTTGAGTTCGATGAGCTTCTCCCAAAGCTCTTTTGCGGAGTTGAATGGCCTGACCTTAGAGAGTTGCTCCTTGGATAGACCACATTGAAGTGTGGTCGTTGCTTTTGCATTTGCTTGTGCTTTCTTGGCCATCTCTCTTGTCCAATCTTTTGTTGGTAGTGGTGCAATTCGCCGCCGACCGGCTTCTCAAAACCATCTACAACACTAAACCAATTCTCAATATCGTTCATTAAATAATACTCCATCCTACCTTTCCAAAATTCGAAATCGTTGTCGTCGAAGAACGGAGGCCTCGCCGTGCTATACCCCTCTTGAAATGCCATCTTTGCTCCGGTTGATTGCTAGATCTTCCGATGTGATCCGAGCTCTGATACCACTTGTTAGGGATCGTTTGGAACGGCTAGAGGAGGGGGGTGAATAGCGTTTTCCGATTTCTACAAAAATGATTAGCGGAAGCAAACACAATGATATAAGTAAAAACAATAGCAAACGCAAACAAAGCCTTTTACGTGGTTCGGAGATAGCGCTCCTACTCCACGGCGATCCTTAAGGTGGATCAATCCAAGCAAATCCACTAATAAGCTTTCTTTACACACAACTCCTCTTCTTTACAAAGAATGAAGATCTACGCTTAGAGAGAAGAGGAGGAGATTTAAATCACTTAGAAAGCTAAAGAATTCGTGGAGGCTCTTGAGAAAGATTAGGAAATAAGCATTAACCCCAAAAACCTCCACCAGCCCTCTTTTTATAGAGAAGAGGCTGATTTTCCCGTTGGAGCACGATCAGTCGACTGATGTACAACATCAGTCGACTTCTGGCGTGGTTAACGGCTTCTGAATAGCTAGATTTGCGGGATTCAGAGTCGTTTCATCCAACGACACTTTCATCAGTCGACTAATGGAGTGATCAGTCGAGTGATCACGGCCGCAGTCGAGTGCGACTCCATTCTGTGCTCGTTTTTATGTCTATCGATTGATCGACACTATGGCGGTCGTGATTGCAACATCGATCGGCCGCCTAGGGCTAGCCGATCGCTAGTCGTGGTTTCACCGACTCGGGCCGAGCACTGACCGATCGTGATACATCGTATCAGTCGACTGATACTCATCAAGTGTGAATATTTCACACTTGATTTCTCCCCCTAGACCTAGACTTAACCTCCTAGCTCTTCCTTAAGCCTTGCGCCTTCAGGATCCCTCCGAGTCCGCGACTTATTCATCCTTTGCGCTTTGCTTCCAAGAGCTCCTTTGGTTTGTCATGTCTAGAGTTTTCCTTTGCCAAAGCGTGCTTGGACTTTATGCTGCCAAGTCTACATGCTTGGACTTACGCTGTCAAGACTTGCTTTTGGACTCCCTTTGCCAATGTCCGTTTGGACTTAATGTTGCCAAGACAACATGCTTGGTCTTATGCCGCCAAACCTTTACCTTGGACTTTTCTTTCACCAAGTCTTCATACTTGGATTTTCCTGTCACTTAGATATCATCACAATTTAGATCACAATTTGTTGCCTAACTTAGATGATTATCCAAACATCAAAACATACAAATGCTTGGGGCATTGTTGCACCAACAGAGATGTGGACCTGGGATGATTGGGTATAAGTCGAAGTGATCGAAGGTGTTTGAATAGCCTATAAAGGATTCACCACTCCTTGCGAGGAGATGTATACCCATGGCCTCTCGTCGGATTGTTACTAAAGTCTTTGGCCAAAGCATTACATGTTTAGAGTAAAGTACTCTTCGATGCATGTGCAGTAACTAGAATCCGTAGGACGAGGAAATGATACTTGGGCTAGGTGTGACGTAGTCAGCCTAGTGAGGACTAACACTATAGACCATGTCCTGAACCAAGTGGGTATAAGATGAGTGAAGGGAATGGGGCACGAATCATTCGAGCTGCTGAAGGGTTTCAGAAATAGTTCTGGATCAACCGTTGATCTTTTCGGTTAATTGGGGATCATGATGTACTACTAGGTGTCACTTATGATCGTTCTATAATTAATGGTTAATTATAGACGGCCAACATAAACCGAGAACCTATTTGGTCACACGCACAACGAGCGTAATCCAAAGGATTTAAAACGAGCTTGAGAATGGGATTCTCAGACCGAGAGAAACTAGGTTTGGTTGGACCAAACATGAAGCGAGCATGAAATCGTTTCAGTCGCAATGGAAGCGTGGATGAGTCGTGTCTTATGAAGACATAATGGATGAACCAAAATGGTTTGGTTCTAATCCAATGGAGGAGAATAAACCAAAGGGTTTGGTTTATTTTAAACGAATGAACCAAAAGTTGGTTCGGTTCGTTTTAACTTAAAATAAACTATCATGGTTTGGTTTATTTTAACTTATCTTAATGGAGCAGGTTAATGGGCCTAATGGTTATGATCCAATAACCATTAAGAGAATTAGTTCTCTATAAAAAAGGGCTTAAGGGATAATTAAGCCCTAATCCAAAAAAACCCTAGCTCAAGTTGCCGCCCACCTCATCCCCTCTAAGAGTTGGCGCCAACCTCCATTGTCGCCCAACCTCTTGTGCCGCCGTCCAAGTTGTTGCCGGCGTCCAAGCTTCGGCCGGTGATCCTCCGGCGACCCTCCGATGATCTCCTTTAGGTTTGACATCAAGGTGAGCTTTATCTTCCCTTGGTTGGCCGGCGCCTATCTCCTCCACCAAAGTTGTCCAGTTTTCTGGACAGCTTGTTCTCCTCTTGTCGGAGCGTCGTTTGGACGACAGTTAGAGCTCCGACAGCGGCTAACTTACCGGGGATTCGATCTTCAGTAATCCTCTGAGGTGGAGGACGAAGGATTCGTCAATCGGTTGACGAATACCTCTCGGAGAAGCGAGTTTTGAGGACTCATTTTTGGATCCGAATTTGGATTCGGATCGTGATCATCTCTCGATCACGTCGTCTTCAACACGAGGCTAGTAACCCGTACGAAGACGAAGCTCGTGGCTTAGCGAAGTCATCCAGAGGGTACTCGGCGTGGGTACGGATAGAGACGATTCTAGCGAGGATCGTTCCGGTTGATGCCGTTCCCGCTACACGTCATACGAAAGGTATAACGTAGTTAAATTTCCTTTTATTGCAAATTTAAATTTACGGTTATGTCTACACATGTTGTACTATGCATGCGTGTGATGTGTGTGTTGTAATAAATGTAGATTTATTAATTTTATTGCTTCCGCTGTGCTCATGTTTACGAAACATGATCGAACACATACACGCCGCGGTGCCGGAAACCCAACAAGAGACACCCCTAAACTCTTCGACTAGTCGAGTTCAAGAGGAGGACTCAACTCGAGTTGAAAAACTCGAAGAAGAGAACTCTCTCTTAAAAGGGCAAGTCCAAGAACTCGAAGCTCGGTTGAACAAGTTCTCGACGGGGTCCAAGAATCTTAACCGACTTCTTGGAACTCAGAGAGTCGTGTACAACAGAGCCGGACTCGGATATAGCTCAAAGACTACGAATATATCTTACATGTCTATCGTAAATCGTAGTCATCATCGAGTCCAAGCGTGGGTCCCGAAAACTTTATTAAACTCACATATAAGGACCAATAGGTTTTGGATTCCCAAGGATCAAGTTCATTACTTAACCAAACCATATCGGTTCAATGATCCAGGGGGAGCTAATACCAAAATAGTATATCCGATAACTTAAACCTCTTATTTCTTTTAGAATGGTTAGATAGGACTATAACTCGTCAATGCTTGATAACATAGTACCAGGACGCGGCGAGATGATAGTACGCTAGGAAAGCGAAGTCTTGTGTATTCGGGCTAGATAAGGCGTATCTAGTTCGGTGCACTTGACCGAGTGGAACTAGTTGAAGCTACCTCGCCGTATCCTAGACTAGTTAGACCAGGAAGTGGTCTTAGGTGAGTCAAGTTACTACTTTCTCGAAATTGGCTTTGTCTAAGGAAATGGTCGTTTTTTCGATCAAAGAAGGCCCCTGTGCCTCGCCACGACCTGGAAACCAAGATCTTGAAAATGTGACTTGATGAGCTTAGGATCAAATCCGAATCTAACGCAAGGTTGACAAGTTTCAAATCATTAAAACTTAATCAAGATAAAATCTGAATCATCTCACACAACATATAAGGTGACCAATTCTAAGACACTTAGAATGGGTGAGATGAATAGGGAACAATTTCAATTTACATAATCTTTTCAAAAATGTTATCTATTTTTCAAACTATCGAGCTTAAACGTGTACTTATACTTGGACAAAATTCTAAATATACAACCTTCTAGGTCAATGTTTAGTGCCCCCTAACTCTTCTGTACCTTATATATTTGATTAAGGGGGAGAGCAAACTAACTCTAAGGGTTATATATATTTTCAAAAGTTATTAGCGTATAAGTATTGTGGAACTCAAAGCTAATTTTTTTAAAAATCAAACTTAGTTTCCAAAAACTTTCATTGTTGGTGCAGAGGGTTATACCTCGAACCAAATTAAATCAAGACACATGCTTGGACTCATGTTAGATAATCTTTATGCATGCTACCTTTTCTATTAAAAAACCCCTACTTTTTATAAAAAACCCCTACTTTTTATAAAAAAACCCCACACTTTTTTTGATTCATGGCAAAAGGGGGAGAAGAGCATAAGTTAAGGGGGAGAACAAAATTTAAATTTTTTAAAATTAAAACTTTTGTTTTAAAATTCACCGAAGGTTAAGAGGGAGTTCACTACAAATGAGCGTAACGTTTATCTTACTCATTTTCTGCTTTATATTTTCCCTTAACTTTGTGTAAATTTTCCATAGGATCAAAAAAGGGGAGATTGTTGGTGCAGGGGCACCTAAGTCGAACCTGTATTTTGATTATGGCAAAAGATGCAAAGTCAAGGATATATCATTATCTCACGAGCTGAATCGAGTGTGCAGAAAAGTGCTAAAGCTGAAGCTGAAGGCTAGCGACACCCGGAGGAAGCCACGGTGGTCGGGCGACACTCGAGGGACTTCGGAGGGAGCCGAAGGAATCGAGTGAAAGGCCAAAAGCGAAAGCGACGCAGTAAGTATCGAGGTAAGCTCGTGTGTGTGAGCGTAAGTGAGGTCATATCCTCTTTACGGGGATGGTCTTAAGCGTAGATCCGACCAAAGACATCCCATTGATGGTCTAGGTCGAGATCGGACGATCGACGACCATCGAAATTATATTTTTGTTGAGGTAACTTTGACTTGCAATCGCCGATCGAGCTTGAGGACTCATGCCGTCAATCATCGATCGCCGGAGTTCAAGACTGATCGAGTCGCCATCACCGATCGATGATGGCCATCAGTCGACTGATAGTCAATGATCAGCCTCGAGGAGTCAAGGCTTATCACCTCTTTTCAAGGAGGTTTTATGCCCATTTGTGATTGGTTGAAGACTCATTCGATGAGGGGCTCAAAGGCTATAAAAGGAGGGCTTGTCCTAGGGTTTTTCATCAATTAAAAAGCTTCCAAGTGCTTCCGGTACGCTACGAGTCTCCGACATTCCTACGACGAAGCTCTGCAGACACAACGACTAGGGTTTCATCTTTCCATCTACGAGTCGTCGGTATAATCTAAGTTTAATTCAATTCTGTACTTCTTTTTATTTTGGTTTTATCGTAACGAGAAGAGGGGGAGTGTCCCTCTATCTCGAGTCTCTTTCGTGGTTTTTGTATCCGATTAACTCCTACCTCCAACGAGGAGGAGTTCATTAGTGATTTTCCCTCCGTGCCTGATCAAGGATCACTAGGGCCTTGGAGTAGTAGCCGAAGGCTACGAACCAAGTAAAAAATCTACTTGTCTCTTTTATTTTTTATTTATCTTTCCGCTGCATATAAGTGTTTTGAAACGAATTCGTACGAAAAAGTTTTATCGCTATTCACCCCCCCCCCTCTAGCGATCTGCTTCGATCCAACATGTTTTAGTTCCTTAACTACTCCTAACCCTAGGATATGCTTTGGAGAGCATTAGAAAGGGTGAAAATCTATTAGACATGGATTAGGAGAAGTGTTTAGGGTGTGTATCGAATTAAGGGAGGTGAAAGTTCAATGTTGAATCTTTTCCCTTAATTTTGATAGTTTAGTATTCCTATTGGCTTAGGGACTCTCAAGGACATTGTTGGTGCAATGCTCAAGGGGGATCAAGCCTTTAGGGGGAGGTATCCATCATGGTAAGATGGATGTGTATTTTTCTCATGAGAGGAAAATTGGGAGATTGCCTCTCTTAAGTGATATGAGACTTATCACTAGTGTTGGGAAATTTCGGATCGTGATATTCACAACATCGCGGGGGAATACTTCACACAACCACAGCGGAAACAATATATATATCTGGATCCCACCAGAGATCCATGCAAAAACATACAAATCATTTTTCCTTAATCTTATCTAGATCTTATCAAGAAGAAGAGATTATACCTTCGTTGCGTGCCCTTCGCAATCTCACAAATCCAAGCACTGTCGGATCTCAATACGGTAAGTATAACCGTATCTCCACGGTATTCACACTGACACTCAAATGTTTTGGAGTTACGTTGTGCTAGAAACCCTAGCAAAGCACCAAGAACACTTGGAAGAAGAAGAAGAGGAAGGAGAGAACTCTTCTCTTTTCTTAGAGGAAGTAGGAGAGAACCCTTCTCTATTTTGGCTTACACATTCAAAAACAAAAGGCCACTTTTTGCTTTAACGTGGAGAACAACTTAAGCCAAATCCCATTTTGCTTTTTCATGTTGAAAGCCATTTAAGCCAAATCCTATTTTGCTTTATCAAGTCAAATCCAATTTAGCTTTATCAAGCCAAATCCTATTTAGCTTTTTAAATGCATGAAACTTTCTCCTCATCCCTTAGTATTCATATGCATGATTATTCACAATAATCATGCATGATGATGATAAATCAATTTCCATTGTTCAACATGAGTCTAACTCAAGTTTAACCAGTTTGAGTCTAACTCAAGTCTTGGCCATATGCTCAATTGTTCTTTTAGTCTAACTAAAAGAAACCATCTCCAAAATAGAATGTCATTTGTATGTGACCCAATAGGCTCTTGTAACGTTGGCAATGTATCTAAAATGATTTTAGATACATAAGAAATGAGCGGCATCTAGCAATACATCATTGCTACCCAAGCTACAAGATAGTCGAGATCCGACAACCTTTCTGTGACCATTATCATGTGTGACAGTGTTCTTCTATCTCTGATATCTTAGATCGATCAATGAGGAATAGACCGTGTCATCCCCTTATCGATCTTTATGTTTCTTGATCCCTAAGTAGACTCACTAAAACAAATGAGCTCAATATCTCATATTGACTCATTTGAGCATGACTATACATTCTGTGGTCATACTCTATCAAGAGGCCAAAGATATCACTCCCGTCATATGGGAGAGATATATCTCATCTACATCACTCATATCCCTCCGCATAATTCGTTACATACCCAATAATCACCCTTATAGTGCACCCTGTTATGGGTGACGTTAGACGATATCAAAGTACATAACTCCTTATGTAGGGAACCGTAGTGACTTCAGGTCTAAGGACTATTCATACCAATAGTCACATGAAAAAGTATATGACACTCATATAACGATCCATGACACTTTCTCATGGCGGGTCAATTTAGTACATATATTCTCCAATATATATACCCATGTGTCAATGTGATATCACATATCCATGACTTATGAGATCAAGTCATCCATTGACCTACATGCTAGTCTCAATGTATTAATATATCTCTTTGTCTATTAATACAATACTTGACTAGGAATGTTTAAAAATAATATTCTCTATAGCTTCTCATAATCAATTCTACCAATTGCTATACTGTAGATTAGAACCTACTATTCAAGGGCATTATTATATTTATTTACTAGCACACACATAAAGTAAATATAATAATCAATCTTTGTCTGTTATTAATGAAATATGATGCATATGATCCCTAATCAATCATCTCATGTTGACACTAAGGGCTGACACTAACAACTAGGAAGATTGAAGGCATCCTAGATGTTTTGTACCAAGAGAAAGATTGTAAAATCTCATTGGGATATGAGACATTGACACCCTTGAGGAGGACTTTTTTGATGTATGTCAAAAAGGGAAAGAAGTTATCAATTGGGGTTAGTTGGAATTATCATTGGGATGTGAGAATTGTCAATTGGGGATAATTGGTAGACTTGAGTTTCAGGTTTTGTCAAACATTAAAAAGGGAGAGATTGTTGGTGCAATGGGCCCAGGTCACGATTGACCAAACTCGAGTTTGACTCGAACTATATTTTGATGTTAGACAAAACGTATGACATGTGATTGTCATGGGAAGTCCAAGCATGGGGCTTGGCATTGGAAGTCTAACATGGAGTTGGCATGGGAAGACCAAGTGGGTAGCCTTTGCCACGTAAGTCCAAGTGTGTAGTCTTGGCGGTGAAAGTCCAACATGGGTTAGCAAGGGAAAGTCCAAGCTTGAGTCTTAGCATTTGAGTAGCTTGATAAAGCATTGGCAAGTTCAATGTCTCATGGCTCAGGTCCTTGAGTCGGTGAAGGGTGACATTGCAGAAGTCATGCACTTGGTGCATCCGAGGGACCATCGAATAAGGAGCGAATGGAGTGAAGCCAAAGGAAGTAGACTTCAGGGCGAGACACGAATGATGACATTGTGAAGTCGTGCGCTTGGTGCTTCTAAGTGACATGGTCGGACGAAGAGAGCTTCGGTGAGAGACTCCATAGGGAGATGAGAGTTGAGCTTGGCCAAGTAGCTGAGATCGAGTGTCGGATGCTCAAACATTGGTGTTTGAGGTTTACCCAATGGTCGGATGCTCAAACAAGTGTTTATTTGAGGTTTTACTAGACAATGATCAGGTATAGGTGTCGGCCGACCAATGTCGATCGCGTTCGACCAAGGCAGCTCGCCTAGCATGATCGCTAGGGTTTTGTAATCGACTGATAGTGTAATAGTCGACTGCCAAGGGAAGACAGCCGACTGATGACGGGTGTCGCGAGCACAGAATGGTTGAAAGTCGATTGATTGCCTAGATCACTCGACTGATGGTTATATTAATCGACTGATGGGCATGATCAATCGACTGATAGAGGATCCGTTGGAACTTGTCCAGTGTGGATCGAGTCATTGTGAGACAATGACTACTGTTGGATCGAGAAGCGTCGTTAGAGGGGGGGTGAATAGCGAGCGTAGAATTTCTTTTCGTTCGTTTACTGTCGTTAAAACACGAGTAGACACAGCGGAAAAATAAGAAGACAAGTTTATTTTTACTTGTTTCACAACCCAATGGTTGCTACTCCAAGGCCCTAACGGTCCTAGACCGCGTACGAAGGACAAAGCACTATAACGTTTCCTCCTCGTTAGAGGTAGGAGACAACGATCACAAAACCGGAAGTACGAGGATGAGGCAACAAGCCTACCTCACCTCCTTATGAATTAAAACAAAGAATACAATAATAAAAGCAATTACTTGCTACTGTTGCCGACGAAGAGGATTAGAACTTGTTATCGCGTCGGCGTTATGACGGTGTTGGAGCTTTGGCGTTGTAGGAGCACTTGAGAATAATCTTGATGATCTTTGGAGTTGGAATCCTCCCCTCCTTTTATAGATTTTGGCCTCTGAATATGTCTCCTAATGTTTTGGAACAAATCCCGAAGTTGTACAAAATTTTATCGCGAAGTGTTCGTGTCAAACATTATCCGTTTTGACCAAGCGCAAAGGTTGATTCGTCGCCATCACGATCGATGTTTTTCCATCACCGACCGATGAGCATCACGATCACACCGCCACTTCCAAAGAAGAGGTTAGCACGGAAAATGGTAAATACGACGATTTCTAACCGTCCGATCTCGACCTAGACCTTCCATAGGAAGTCTTAGTCGGATCACCGCCTACGGTCGTCCCCGTAAAGAGGACACGACATTACCATCTCTCACTCACACGAGCTTACCTCGATACTTACTTTGTAGCTCTCGCTTTCGGTCTTCCACTCGATTCCTTCGGCTCCCTCCGAAGTCACTCAAGTGTCGCCCGACCACCGCGGCTTCCTCCAGGTGTCGCTAGCCTTCAGCTCTAGCTTTAATACTTTTCTGCACACTCGATTTAGCTCGTGAGATAACGATGTAAACTTAACTTTGTGTCTTTGCCAAAATCAAAACACAGGTTCAATTATCTAGTGCCCCTGCACCAACATAACTACAGGAGCAGTCGACTGATGGTAAGAAATAGTCGACTGATTGGTGCGAAATTAGCTTGATGCAGGTTATTTAAGGAGCTCAAGATGGAAAATTTTGCAATCATTTTTGGGGCGATTTTGGAGGGGAATTGCTGCTGCATTCCAGTCCTTCAAGAGCAAACTAAAATAAGCAACAAGCAAGAGTTCAAATCCATTATTGTAAAGTGTTTTTTACGTATTTCATTATTGTATTTGTATTTGCTTGTACCTTTGTGTATTACTCTTGTAATTGCTTGTACAAGATTTCTCCACCTCCGACTTGTAGTCAAGAAGGAGTTTGGTTAGTGTCATGCGTATAACTCGAGCTCGTTGAGCTCACCCCGTGGAGTAGGAACCCTAAGGTTCCGAACCACGTATATTGTTGTGTATTGCGTGTGTTGTGATTGTCTCTTACATTCGTATTTGTTATTTGTATTTTCGCTGTATATTAACAATCATTGTAGACAAAGCACGCAAGAACGAACGATTTCCATCATCTATGCGAATTGGGCTATTCACCCCCTCTAGCCGGCCACCGATCCTCCAACACTAGCATGGTTGATTGTCGATAGTGAGTTGCTACGGACTGAAGGTCCTAACATGGTTGATTGTCGATAGTGGGTTGCTACGGACTGGAGGTCCTAGCATGGTTGACTGTCAATTGTGTATGACTCTCTATTGGATAGAGAGTGTGTTATAGATATATGTGTGTGTAGTTGTGCATTCATCACATTTACATGATGTTAGATCGAAAGCACGCTAGAGGGGGGGGTGAATAGCGAGTGTGAAACTTTCTTCACGACGTTAAAATAAGAGCAAGCACAACGGAAATAAAGACAATAAAATAAGTAGACAATTTGTTTTTACTTAGTTCACAACCCAATGGTTGCTACTCTAAGGCCCCGCGATCCTTGACCGCGTATGAAGGGGCAATCCATTATAGAGTCTCCTCCTCGTTGGAGGTAGGAGACAACGATCACAAAAATCAAAAGCTCGAGGATGAGGCAACAAACCTACCTCTCCTCGTTATGATTAAAATCACGAAATAATAAATAAAAACAATACTTGCTGTCGACGAAGAGATTCTGAACTTGGCGTTGCATCAACGTTATGATGGCGTTACGACGTTAGAGCTTTGACATTGTGGGAGCACTTTGAGAGCAAGACGGATGATCTTTGAGTTGGAGTCCTCCCCTCTTTTTATAGACTTGTGCCTTGGAATAAGTCGAGATGGAAATCCTCAACTTTTTGAACTTATCATGAGGTGACACCTTATCTTATCGCGAAGTGGGCACGTCAAACATTATCCTTTTTGACCTAGCACAAAAGGCTGATTCATCGCCATCAGTCAACTGATGCCCTTCATCAGTCGACTGATGTACATCAGTCGACTGCCAACCTTTCCACATCCCTACAGTAAGAGGTTAGCACAAAAAATGGTAAATATGACGGTTCCTTACCATCCGATCTCGACCTAGACCTTCCACTGGAAGTCTTAGTCGGATCACCGCCTACGGTCGTCCCCGTACAGAGGACACGATCTTACCATCTCTCTTCGCACTCATGCTTACCTCTAGTCCTTTATAACCTGTCGCTTTGCTTCCGATCTTCACTTGGGTTCTTCGACTCCTACGAAGTTCTCTCGATGTCGCCTGACCACCACGGTTTCCCGACTCAGGATTCTCTGGGTGTCGCTAACCTTCGGCTTTGCTTAACCAATTCCTGCACACTTAATTCAGCTCATGAGATAACAATATAACCTTAACTTTGGATCTTTTCCATAATCAAAACCTAGGTTCGATTATCTGGTGCCCCAGCACTAACACATGCATGCTGACGACTTAGTCTCCCTTATGGTCGAGAGGGTTGTCAGTCATCCTGTCTCTACGGTTACTCATTATAGTAGTAGCTGGTGTGAGGGCAGTGCATCTGTTGTGCCACACTCGACCACTATTGATGGTGGTAGTTAGAGTTGCGTGCAATTTGTCTTGGGTAGTGACAGTCGAAGTGGCCAACAGTAGGGACCATCGTTGTGTAGCTTATAGTTCTTTAGCTTATCGCTACTTATTCATACTGCCCACTCGGTCACTCGAGAGTAGTGGTTGTGTTTTGAGTTGGGATAGTTATCATGTCGTGCCACCTAGGCCACATTGGGGTCGTGGTAGCAAGTGGGATGTGCCAATATGACAATGTATTTGCATTGCCATGTGTGATGGCGTCTATATGTGTGTGTGTGTGTGTGTGTGTGTGTTTGTGTGTGTGTGTGTGATCAGTATATATAAATATAGTCTATATATGCTTGTTATGATGTTGTATTTGTTTGATCTATGCTTGTTGCATATGTTTGTACATCATCTTGCATGCTATTTGCATATTACTGTTGTGTGTGTAGTATAGTGTACGAGTTGGATCGGACTATTGTACACATTTGATCAGCGTCAGGTCAATGTGTAAGATGGACCAGGTTCGTTATGTATTTGTTTATAGGTTGATCATATACTGTGTGTTGATTACCGGTGTAGTATTGTTCATACTTGTTGTATGTGTTATATTGTTGTATACTTGTTCAGGTTGTATAGCTTGTGTCATGCAGACCTTCCAGGTATGTCAGTACATTATGTTATATACGGTTCATCAGTTGGTTTGTTTATGCACTGATTAGTTTTATACTGATAGGTATTCATTGTTTCCTTTAAGACTGTAGGCCCGTTGATCTCTCTATATATACCTGTTGATCTTCATTTGTATATTGTTGATCTCCTTATGATATATGTTGTTCATGCACTATCTTCCGTATTATCAGTGAGTTTTATACTCACCACCACAGACCCTAGATTTTTTGTCGTCCAGGTAACAGGTAGAAGATTCCTTGGATACTCGGAGCACCGCCAGTTGATCCCATCTCACCTTGAGTATTTGGATTGTAATCCATACTGGCATTGTATTACTTTGGATTGTGCGTTTTGGAATTTTATCCTATGTTGTTCCGCATTTTTGGTTTATGGTTGTGTTGTATGTATTTGGCTTTTATCATGGATTTGGATGGATGTTGGTTCCGATTATGATTTCTTGTAGTGTCAAGTTGTACCGGTACACAACTTTTTGAGTCTTTGTATCTTTATTATTTGTTAGTATATTCTACTGTGATTTATGGTTTATTTGTGATAGCAGCTATTTGGGCAGTGTATTGATATTGTATCTTATATTGTCACAAGAGGGTACTGTCTGGTTGATAGACATATATACTCTCGGGGCATGACAGATTTAATCCTTCGTATTCACAGGGGCGTCTATTTTTCATTGTGTCAAATGTTAATACGATCAAAGGTCAAATGATTATCTTTATTTAGCTATGAGATCGATGATGAAAGATATCTTAAATGAATGAATTATCTTTTATAAAAAAAAATACATCAATTATTTTAAGATATTTATAATAAATTCTTTGTATAGAAAAAAAAATACCCCTCCAAATATTTTAGAAAAACAATTGTAACTTCTTTTGCCCAAAGTTAAATATCAAAGCTGCTGACGTATATTAGATTAGTAAAATTACAATTAGATAATATTTTTTAATTTTTAGAATTCTTTATTTAAAAATGAACTGGCCTTTTTTTTTTTTTTTTGGTAATTATCTCCTTCGAATCTATTTATTCATTTCTACCTTCAACTCTTTTTCTCCGCCCACGTCTCTCTCGTACCGACATCTCCATGGCGGAAGAAACCCAAAGCAAAGAATCCGACGCTCCACTCGCCGCCGAGGTCGTCGTCCCGGACGCTCCTGCCGATGAGAAGGCGCCTATACCCGCCCCTGAGGCCGCTTCCGCGGAGGAGGAACCCAAGAAGCTCGCCGAGTATGTGGTCGAGGACACCGCATCCGAGCCCAAGGAGAAGAAGCCCGAGGTAGCAGAAGGGGAAGCCCCTGCTGAGATCAACGTCGTATCTGAAGAGATCGATCCCGAAAAGAAGGCACTTGATGAGCTCAAGCTGCTCGTCCAGGCCGCCCTCGCCAACGGTGAATTCGTCCCCCCGCCACCTGCCCCTCCCCTTCCTGCCAAGGTGGAGGAGCCTAAGCCTGAAGATTCCTCCTCTACTGCGAAAGAGGATCCCAAGGCTGAGCTGGAGGAGCCCTCAAAGACAGCAGAGACGGACGCTCAGGCTGCCCCACCAGAGGCGCCCGTCGAGAAGCCAGAGGAAGCTGCAGAGGAGCCTCCGAAGCCGGCGGTCGAGGAACCTGCGCCACCACTAAAGGAGGAACCTTTACCTATCCCACCGGTGCCTATCGAGGAAAAGGCTGTTGCGGTCGAGGATGATGCTGTGAAGACCGTCGAAGCCATCGAAGAAACGGTCATCCCCGTCGTCCCTGCTCCTCTGGAGATCCCTGCTGAGACCCCTGCTCCGGAGGTCACTCCGGAGGCGGAGGATGCAGCTAAGCAGCCACCATCTGAGACCCCTGCTCCACCATCGGCTGAGCCTCCGGAGGAGGTCTTCATCTGGGGTGTTCCTCTTCTCGGCGATGAGAGGAGCGAGAGCATCCTCCTCAAGTTCCTCCGTGCCCGGGAGTTTAAGGTGAACGACGCTCTGACGATGCTCAAGAACGCTGTCATCTGGAGGAAGCAATTCGACATCGAGGCCCTCCTCGAGGGGGATCTCGGCCTTCCGGAACTGGAGAAGGCTGTATTTATGCACGGCGTCGACAAGGAAGGCCACCCGGTGTGCTACAACGTCTACGGGGAGTTCCAAGATAAGGAGCTCTACGAGAAGGCCTTTGGCGATGAGGAGAAGAGGCTGAAATTCCTCAAGTGGAGGATTCAGTACCTGGAGAAGGGAATCCGAGAACTCTTGGACTTTACTCCTGGTGGCATCTCCTCCATGGTTCAGGTGACTGATCTCAAGAACACACCGCGACTTGGGAAACATCGCCAGGCCACTAACAAGGCGGTCACCCTATTGCAGGACAACTACCCTGAGTTCATCGCAAAGAAGGTCACTTCTGCTCAACTCTAATTATCTCTTATGGTGGTTTTCTCTGTTTTTCGTTGAAAGAAATCAAATTCCCTCCACAGACGTTCTGGAATTTTGATTGGAACTAATGATTGAAGAAATTACTATGCAACGATTTGACCATTAGGATGAACTATAATTCATCATTCTAAGTTTTTCTTTCCGTAAGATGGATCATTGTTCATCAATGAAACATTGGATGGTTAAATGAAGCAACAAATTAACTCTTCATCAAGTTTGACATTTGACATCTATGTCATTTCAGGTTTTCATCAATGTTCCATGGTGGTATCTGGCCTTTAACCGGATGTTGAGTCCCTTCTTAACCCAGAGGACCAAGAGCAAGTTTGTTTTCGCAGGACCTTCTAGATCAGCAGATACTCTATTCAAGTGTGTGAAGATCCATGAAGATTCCTTCGATGTCTTATCATTTATCGCATGCAGAAATTTATTCTAATTTGTTATGCGTTCATGTTCATGGTGCAGATACATAGCGCCTGAACAAGTTCCAGTTGCATTTGGAGGCCTGAGGAAGGAAAACGATCCAGATTTCACTACAGCTGATGCTGTCACTGAGGTTACCATCAAGCCCTCTTCCAAGCAATCCATTGAAATACCAACTACTGAGGTTGCCGCTTAATCTTATCTTCATTCTTGTTTATTATTCCTTGTTTCAAGATATTCAACGATCATTAGTGATTAAAGAACTAGTTCAGCGTTATATTTTTTTACATAAAAATCATTGCTTGGAGTTTGGATCAATCTTGCTGTTTTTGGCAGGCAACTGTCTTGTTATGGGAACTCCGTGTCTTGGGTTGGGAAGTCAATTATGGTGCCGAGTTCGTGCCTAGCACAGAGGGAGGATACACAGTGATAGTTGAAAAGAATAGGAAGCTCAATGCAACAGATGAGCCTGTAATCAAAACGTCTTTCAAGATTGGTGAGCCAGGAAAAGTGCTTCTGAACATCGAAAACTTGACATCCAAGAAAAAGAAGCTCCTCTACAGATTCAAGACCACAAGTTCCGTTGAATCCACATAGATAACTCGTCTGCCATCCGCCTTTCATTCCATTTGTTTAAATCAAAGAAATAAAAAGGAAGAACTAGGAAGATGTGGGTTACTTTGGTTGATAAAAGTTTTTTTTTTCTCTCCTTTGTTGTTGGTGTGTTATTGTTTTGATTATGGGAGTGACATTATATTTGTTTAATTGTGGGTTACTGCTGTAGTTAGAAACACATGCCTACTTGTTATATCATTGTAAATGCTGTGTACATTGGTTTCTGAACTGTTTCCTGCAATATGGTTTGACTCATCTTAAACTTTTGAGACAAAAGAATCTACCTCCTGCTCATTCCTTATTTCTACATATAAATGGGTCGGTGCAAGTTTGCATCAGTTTCCTTGACCATCTTTGTTTGTTTCTAGTTTGTGGCTTCTTCAATTAGCAAATTTGTTCATATGAATCCTATTCTTCTTCCTGTTTGCAGTATTGGTTAGGAAGGATCCATGCAATTTTTCCGAATTGCTTCTTTCTTTTTAACTGTTGCTATGTATTCCTTTTTTATCAAATCAGATTAAGCTTTTGTTGCCACCGTAATAAACTTAAGCTGGTTGTTATATTCTCTAATGCTACATTGGCTTCTGCTATTTTTTTTGTCATCTTGCATTTATGTAGATGAATCTTACCTTGTGTTCCTTCATCTAATCATTTGTACATTTGAATACTATTTGTTTGTTACGTCCTGCAGAATAATTTATTGATTCATTCCCTGGTTTTATTTTACTATTTGGTCTGCGTATAATAAGCAAAAATAATACGGGGAAAAAAAAACTGTGCAACTTTTGTGCTTCCTTTCCTTCTAAATTGCACGCCGACTCAGGAGAAAGATTCTTTTTCCTCTCTGTGTTTCTTGTGTCAGAAGGATCAAATGATTCATTCCTTGGCTTAATTTCAAACCTTTAGTTCCCCTTGTATAGTTGTATGCAGTATAATATAGGAAGAATCCATGAATTTGTGTCCCTGTAAGTTTATATCCATGTCTTCGAATGAGAATGATGTAGCTCTGCTATGAAACAAGGATGAGTACATAGGCTTAACTGGATGATGATCCTTTGTTTGCTGTCAGCATGTGAGAAATAATGGCGTGCATAATGAAGCATGGGAGTCCGTCTTCAAACTGATGATTCCATCAGTCAGCGACTCGCTTTGTCTGTGTGAATCAAATCTATCCAAAAATTTTAATAATTTTTGCTGTTCTTCCAGCATCGACTGTACACACTCGTTGGGTGCAGGCAGCAGTAGTTTTTTTTTTAGTATTTCTTTCCTTTTTGCAATACAATCTTTTAATACTACTCTGCCATTGCAGCTCATTTGCTTTGCTAATTGTGTTATCGAGTTGGCAGAACCTCATGAAATTAATCCATTTCTGAAGTTTAAGCAATCACTAAAAGAAATAACATTTAAGTTACTGCAAATTCCAAAGCATAGGATATTGATTCTGTAGTCTGAAAAATATAAGATGATGAACTCATAGGATCATGTAATTATTTCTTACAAGAACTCAATTCAAATGTAAATAACTTAAAGGTTAGGATAAACTCAGGTTAAAGCTAATAGCAAGGGACTGTAGTCCAATCGACCTAACTAACTGAACAACATAACTCAAACTAAATCCCACAACTGGATCGGCACAAATCTTTGTAGAATTAGCTTGCAACTTTTGTATTTCGGAAACTGAGTTTAAAAGACTCGGGATGGGGCATGGCACAACCTGTGCCATCTCAGTGTTTTGCTGTACCAGGCCCTACCCAGCCACCTGGTCGGACCAAGTGGGATCTTTGTTTTTGCCAAACGACGACAATAAAAAATTACTAAAGAATCAAGAACAGCTCATTCTGTGGCTGCATCCTCCTGAATGCAGCCTCTCTTTTGTGCTGAGCTTGACTCAGCAGTTTGTGCTGGAAGAAATGCAAATCTAGTTCTTCCAGCAGACAAGCAAAAGGACATTTGATCTACTCCTTTTTTTTTTGTTTTCGTTTTTTGGTTATGCCTTGTTTTCTAGAAAGATGGTAAATCAAAAGGTTATAAATAAAACAAAAAATAAAAATAAAAAATAAAGAAGAAGAACAATAAAAAAAATTATCTTTCCATCGTTTGAATGAATAAAGTCTCATATACAGGAAAAAAAAAACTCTCTAGCAAGGAAAGAAAATATCACACCAAATATTAAAAAATAAATAAATAATTAAAAAATATTCTGATATATGAGATTCCTGTTTTTATTTATTAGCAAGAAAACTCAATATTTGTAAAATAAAACTCAACTACCTTATCAAAACTCTAATTGATTTTGTTTAATAACTAAACAAATTTTTAAAACTTCTCTAAATATTTTACAAGAAATATAATAAACTATAAAAGCTTAAACAGCTTAGATAGCTTTGAAGTTTTTAATAATTTTAAATAGAATTTAAAAATTCTAACTATGTTATTTTTTTAGAGTGAAAAGAACTAGACTCTAAGTAACTAGTTGATTCCTCTTCTTATTTTATACTTTAAAGTATAGAGAATAATACTACACTAATTTTGTCTTTCAATATTTTTTTTTAATTTTTTTTTCTTTGGATGCTTATTCTAACAGGCACGAATCTATATATTGTGTTTCTCTTTTTTGCATTTTGTCTTTGAATTATTCCATTTTGATCCTTTTTTCCAATAAATAAGAAAAAACATTAGAAATTTATATAAAGCAAAAATATTTTCTAGACAATCATTAAGGCGTGAAGATTATAATGATAAGGATGAATATGATAAAATCAATATAGAAAATGAATGCTTAAATTTCTCCTAGCGTATTTTTCAATTTAAATTTTAAACTTATATTTAAATAAATAAATATTATAATCATATGGCATAATTAAACATTTTTTTGTGTGCGTGTATATATATATAGAAATGTTATCGTGTGCACTCCATATGCATCCGCGAATATAAAGGTGTTTTCGGCGAGCGTCGCTACTCCGATGACGACGACGACGATCTTGACGGATTTCGAAGATTGGTTATAGCGATCATCGGAACAACGACGCATGCCAAAAACTCCTTTGCATTCACAGGTACACACCATATCAAAACTATATATATATATTGTTCCCCAGAAAGAATGTGACCCTGAGAATTTGAGTATAGTGTTAAAAATACAAAGTTCTCATGCTATAGGTTGAATAAAAATAAATATTATAAAAAAAATGAATTGTTTAAGATTTAGAATAAGGAATATAGGAATGTTCACTAGTAAAGTAATGGAAGTAGTAGATATTATAATTAAAAGAAAAATTTATAGTGTTTATAAGAGACAAAATGGATAGAAGAGAAGGCAAAGAGGATAGAAAATTTAGATTTTAAATTATGGTACATATGAAAGAGTAGAATATGAAATAGAGTAGCTATTGTTGTACATAGTTCATTAAAGAATGAAATAGTAGGAGTAATTAAAAAAAGGAGATAGAATTATAGCTCTCAAAATAGTGATGGTCAAAAAAACTATTAATATAATTAGTACATATATGTGTCAATAATATATGAGAGATGTCCTAAGGCAATCGCCTTATATTTGAACCATTTATATGATAAATGAAGATTCACTTTTTGAGTATACATGTTTTCATGTATTTGATTAGATCTTAAACTCATTTACTGAACGTCCACAATACGATTCACAGCATGAGAGAATTTGTGATTGGATCACAACTAGTGAGTATTTCTACATGTGTAATTGTAATGTATCGAAATTATTCCTAGTCGATGAATTGATGGGTTTGGACACCATCAATTTTGTCGAGACTAGCACGAGGTATACTCCTTGGTGTATCTAAGCAGCTGATTCTCACTGGCTGGTGACATTGTGATGTCCGGAGTTAATCGTGGATGCTAGTTATGGTAACTAGTTCATTGGAGTGACCAGCTGTAAAACTTCATATGGTTCTCTGCATATATAGATATGTCAATGAAGTTTTTACTACAGTTTAAGTGCGATATTTCTTTGACTTGCGGTATTCAAGTCATCTTGGTTATGAAGATTTATGCTTTGACATCTTAAGCAAGCATCTTTGAGGAGATATGGACCCGAGATGATTGGGTATAAGTCGAAGTGATCGAAGGTGTTTGAATAGCCTATAAAAGATTCACCACTCCTCGCAAGGAGATGTATAACCATGGCCTTTGGTCGGATTGTTACTAAAGTCTTTGGCCAAAACATTACATGTTTAGAGTAAGATACTCTTGGATACATGTGCAGTAACTAAAATCCGTAGGACGAGGAAATGATACTTAGGCTAGGTGTGATGTAGTCAACCTAGTGGGGACTGACATTATAGACCATGTCTTGAACCAAGTGGGTATAAGATGCGTGAAGGGAATGGGGCACGATTCATTGTAGCTACTGAAGGGTTTCAGAAATAGTTTTGGATCAACCGTTGATCTTTTCGGTTAATTAGGGATCATGATGTACTACTAGGTGCCACTCATGATCGTTCTATAATTAATGGTTAATTATAGATGGCCAACATAAACCGAGAACCTATTTGGTCACACGCACAACGAGCATAATCCGAAGGATTTTAAACGAGCTTGAGAATGAGATTCTCAAACTGAGAGTAACTAGGTTTGGTTGGACCAAACAAGGATTGAGTGTTGGAGATTTGACGCCGCTAGAGGGGGGGGGGTGAATAGCGATGTGCCCGTACGAAGATGGAATTCGATCGTGATCGTGTCTACAATTTCGTTAGCGCAGCGGAATATAGAAATGAAAGCAATAACGAAATACAACAATCACGAACACAAAGATATAACGTGGTTCGGAACCACACGGTTCCTACTCCACGGATCGAGCTCTAAAGAGCTCTAGTGATGCACACGCAATCACTAATCAATAATAACTCCTTCTCGGAACAATCCGGAGGCGGAGAAACCTCGTACAAGGATTACACTAAGTAATACACAAGATACAAGCAAATACAAGTAAGAAATACAATGCAAGTAAAGGAAAAACAACTTTACAAGAGCTTTGGATTACTTGATCTTTGATTGCCTTGAACTAGCTTTGAAGGACTGGAAAGCACCAACTTCCCCCTTCAATTTCGCCCAAGAAAATCGCTTCTAAAACCCTCCTTCCGAGCTGCCTTTATAACCTGCGTCGGGCTAGATTTCCGCCTATCAGTCGACTGCCATAAGTCACCAGTCGACTGATGCCACTGTTGTCGTGAGACAACGGATCGATCCACGCTGGAAAAACTCCAACGGATCTCTTGGCGGCAATGATCGCAACATTGGCGCCGATCGCTAACGCCCAGTCGACCGCCGGCCGCTACGAGCGCTCGCGGTCGACACTCGACCGACAATGATCACGGCTATCCTAATGACCGCAGAGCATTTTCACAACCTCAAGAATGAGATTTTAACCCAAATATGGTGCCCCCATACTTGCTAGACCACCCTTAGCCTAGACCTAAGCCTTCTAGCCACCTCCATCAGCCTCACGCCTCTCGGATCCCTCCAAGTCATCCATGACTTGTTCATCCATCGCGCTAGCCTCCAGGTGCTTCCCTCGGCTATGTCATGCTAACGGTGTCTACACCGCCAAGGCACATTGGACTTACGCCGCCAAGACTCCGCTTGGACTTTACGCCGCCAACCATTGGTCTTATGCTGCCAAGACTCCCGCTTGGACTTTACGCTGCCAATATCAAACCCTTGGACTTCTCAAATGCCAAGACTCAAGCTTGAACTTTCCCTTGCCAACCCATGTTGGACTTTCCATGCCAAGACCATGCTTGGACTTTCCTTGCCAACCCATGTTGGACTTTCCATGCCAAGACCCATGCTTGGACTTTCCATTTGCCAAGACTCATGCTTGGACTTCTCATGCCAAGTACTCAAGACTTGGACTTTCCCTTGCCAAGACCCATGCTTGGACTTTTCATGTACCAAGTGTCCCACTTGTACTTTTCATGCCAAGTACTCAAGACTTGGACTTTACCAAATGCCAAGTGTTCCACTTGGACTTTCCCATGACAATTACATTGTCATATGTTTTTGTCGAAACATCAAAACATCACTCGAGTCAAACTCGAGTCCTGGTCAATCGTGACCTGGGCCGATTGCACCAACAATCTCCCCCTTTTTGATGTTTGACAAAAACCAAACAAATCATTTGAGTTAGACCACTAACTCAAATCCCTTACCAATTATCCCAAATTGGTAAACACTCTCCAAATGTTCTCCCCCAAACATTGGACTTCTCATTTAAATGTTCTCCCCCAAACATTCTCCCCCTTTTTGACTAACATCAAAAAGGTTATCTCTCCAAGGAGGTCAATGTCTCATGTCCCAATGAGATCTTACAATCTCCCCCTTTTTTTTTTTGACCTAAAAATCTCTAGGATGCCTACCATCGTCCTAGTGATAAGTCCCATATCACTCAAGAGAGGCAATCCTATTCACTCTCCCAATTTCCAAATTGGGTATCAAAAACCCATCAATTTTCCCAATTGATGATACTCTCCCAATAACTTCTCCTCTCCAAGGAGAAAAACACATCCATCATCCCAAGATGGATAACTCCCCCTAAAGGCTTGCTCCCCCTTGACCATTGCACCAACAATGTCCTTGGAAAGCCCCTAAGCCAATAGGAACTTTAAACCATCAAAATTAAGGTTCTAAGTTCAACATAGAACTTTCACTCACCCTAAATTTGATACTTTGACCTAACACATCTCCTAATCCATATCCAATGGATTTTCACCCTTTATAATGCTTTTTAAAGCATATCCTAGGGTTAGGAGTGATTAGGAACCTTTTCCATAGCTGAACACGGGCTAAACAAACCTTGTTAACCCGAAATCGACTGACGATGTCGATCATTGCCACACACATCGATCGCCACACGTAATCGACTGATAACTGAAAATCTCGATTTTCAGCTATTAGAAATGAATTTTGAAAATTCATAAATAATTATACGTAATTCGAAAAATCGTGAAAATTCATACGTATAATACTTATGACACACGCAATGGGTGAAAAATATTTGAGAATTATTTTACCCATAAAATAGTGAGTTTGATACAAAACTCAAAACCATTGAAATTTTCAATGTTTTGGCCCTATTTTGTATCAACTCTATCAATGGTGATTGCTATCAAAAGATAGACTTCACCAAGGTTTTTCAAAATGATTTTAAAAAAAAATTTCAAAACCTTATTTTGGATCATATTCCTTGGGCTCTATGCACATGACTTGTACACAAGCTTTTCCAATGATCCACAAATAAAATTAGATGAGTTTTAGTTCATCTAGATGCAAAATCTATGCACCTTGAACTTAACTCATATCCTAGCATCTCACATGTATCTAGGGTGTATAAATACACATACATGTCAATTGGATGTGAGATGTGGGTTTTGGTTTATTTAATCTAGGGTTTCGTGCATTCTCTAAGGCAACCCTACTTGATTCCCTTATAAATGAGACTTCAAGTCATGCCATAGTCCTTAATTCAATTTCAACCAAAATTGTCTTAAATGCATGAATGATTATGGCATTAGAAATGTTATAAATAAACACATGCTCATAATCATGATGTCATGGCATAATATGAAATCTAAAAACACATGACATTTAATCCTTAATCCTAAACATGAACATGACATATAAAATCATAGAAATAGGCATGATGTCATGACATGACATATGACAATCAAGGCATGACATATAAAATATATAGGTATAGTAATACCTAAATTTTAATATTAATTGCCATTTGATATAATTAATTATATTTTGCCATATTTCTATTTTTCTCCCAAATGTGCCAAAAACCCAAAATGACACACTAACCTCTAAACCTAAATTGTGCCAATTTTGATCATTTTATCAAACTTCTCAAGTAATATTGGCACATCCTAAAACTTTTAGGATTATAATTCAACCCTATTTCCAAGGTAACCATAACCTTGAAAATATCATAAAGTGCCACCTTTACCATGATTGAGTTAACTACCCATCCAATCAAAGTTGGCACATCCTAAACCCACCTAGCGTGAATCAATCACGCTCTTAGGAACCCAAAACCGATTTGAGCTCCTAGGGTTAATTAGGTACTCCTTAGGGATAACCTCCCTAGATACCTTCCTAATGACCCTCCTAAGCTTGTTAGCCTTGGTCATTTGGGTCTTACCTAGGTTGACTCTAGGGGTAACTCCCCTTGCAACCTTCTTAGTGGTCACCCTAAGTTTCCTTGAAACCCTAGCCACTAGGCACAACCTTTGGTCAACCTTAGGGATGACTTCCCTATTGACCTTGGTCTTCCTAGACCTAGTTAGTGTCCCATAATCTAATTGAACACTATGGTAAGTCACCTTGGGCTTAGGTTTGTGACCCAAACCTTGCTTGCCTTTAGTTGACTTTTGACTCTTAGGTCCTTGGTATTGACTTTGACTTTTGGACCTTTGACTTTGACCATTTGACCCTTTAAATTGGTTTTGTATATTCCTAAGGGTCTTTTCAAGTTTTTCAAGCCTTGACCTCAAGACTTGATTTTCCTTTTCTAATTGCCCGATTTTAGAATTTTGATTTAAATCTTGGGCATTGGACTTCCTAGGCATATGCCTAGTCCATTTAGGGTTTAGACCTAGGTGCTCTTGCACCTTTCTAATTGTCTCCCTAGGTAAAAATTTTCTAGAGTTATTTGACCTAGGTTTGTCCTTAGATAAGTTGTTTTTAGGGACATTAGTCCCAAATTTCTCCCTATTATCTAAGTGAATATTTTTAGCTCCTAAACAAAAGTATTTATTTCTATTAGCATGCTTTTCATGGCAAATTGCTAGGGAATTGAAATTTCTAGCATGCTTTTGTCTATTAACTAAAGAAAGAGCATTATTAACTTGATATACCTTAGGGTTAGCCTTAGTAGCTCCCCCTACTTGTGATGCTCCCCTTTGCCCCTTCTTCTCCCCCTTCGGGCATTGACTCCGGTAATGACCCAGATGGCATTTGAAGCAAATCACTTGCTCCTTGATCTTTTTCATTGAGGCACCGGTCTCCTTGACTTTTGGCATGGGTGGAGTCTTCTTAACCCGTTTAGGACACTTACTCTTGTAGTGTCCTTTCTCCCTACACTCAAAGCATATAATATTCATTTTATTATTATTTGACATGCTTGAGTTACCTAGGGTGCTTGTGGTGGTCGGAGTGGATTCTTGAGCTTGCTCTTCCTCTCTACCGGATGTAGATGGTTCTTCTTGTTGCTCCGGTATCGAGGATGCCCTAATCTCCTCCCCTTCTATCCTAGAGGTGGAGGTCTCCTCTTCTTCCATCACTTCTACCTCTTCCGATCCGGATGTTGATTCCCTATCAACCTCCGAATCCTCTAGCTCTTTGGATGTTTCTTCTTGAGCTTGAGAGGGTGATGGTCCTTCTTCTTGGACGGGTGATAGACTTTCATGGAGCTTGGCCAAATCGCTCCATAGCTCCTTGGCATCCACGTAGTCACCTAGGCTACACAAGAGATCATTAGAAATTAAATCAAAAATGAATTTGATTACCTTCTTGTTTTTATCGAATTGTTGGAGTTGCTCCTCACTCCATCTCTTCTTCTTGAGAAACCCTCCCTTTGGTCCCTTAGGATATTCAAATCCTTCCATCAACGCGGACCACTCCTCAAGGTCTCTCATCATAAAAAAATCTTCAATTCTCGCCTTCCAAGAATTGAAACATTCTCGTCCATAGAAGGAATAGGGAATTGGGGTGTTGATGTCCCATCCCAATTGTCCTTGAACTTCCATCTTTTCCTCTAGCGTCTTGCTCCCGGTTGTTAATCCGTTGAAGAGCCACCGAGCTTTGATACCACTTGTTGGAGATTTGATGCCGCTAGAGGGGGGGGGGGTGAATAGCGATGTGCCCATACGAAGATGGAGTTCGATCGTGATCGTGTCTACAATTTCGTTAGCGCAGCGGAATATAGAAATGAAAGAAATAACGAAATACAACAATCACGAACACAAAGATATAACATGGTTCGGAACCACACGGTTCCTACTCCACGGATCGAGCTCTAAAGAGCTCTAGTGATGCACACACAATCACTAATCAATAATAACTCCTTCTCGGAACAATCCGGAGGCGGAGAAACCTCATACAAGGATTACACTAAGTAATACACAAGATACAAGCAAATACAAGTAAGAAATACAATGCAAGTAAAGGAAAAACAACTTTACAAGAGCTTTGGATTGCTTGATCTTTGATTGCCTTGAACTAGCTTTGAAGGACTGGAAAGCACCAACTTCCCCCTTCAATTTCGCCCAAGAAAATCACTTCTAAAACCCTCCTTCCGAGCTGCCTTTATAACCTGCGTCGGGCTGGATTTCCGCCTATCAGTCGACTGCCATAAGTCACCAGTCGACTGATGCCACTGTTGTCGTGAGACAACGGATTGATCCATGCTGGAAAAAACTCCAACGGATCTCTTGGCGATCGCCCTTCCAGCGCCGTAATCGGTGCCCGATCGACTCTCTGGGCATTACATGCTCGACACTAATCGGCCGATAATTTGCCAACCTCAAGAATGAGGTTTTAACCCAAATATGGTGCCCCCATACTTGCTAGACCACCCTTAGCCTAGACCTAAGCCTTCTAGCCACCTCCATCAGCCTCACGCCTCTCGGATCCCTCCAAGTCATCCATGACTTGTTCATCCATCGCGCTAGCCTCCAGGTGCTTCCCTCGGCTATGTCATGCTAATGGTGTCTACACCGCCAAGGCACATTGGACTTACGCCGCCAAGACTCCGCTTGGACTTTACGCCGCCAACCATTGGTCTTATGCTGCCAAGACTCCCGCTTGGAATTTACGCTGCCAATATCAAACCCTTGGACTTCTCAAATGCCAAGACTCAAGCTTGAACTTTCCCTTGCCAACCCATGTTGGACTTTCCATGCCAAGACCATGCTTGGACTTTCCTTGCCAACCCATGTTGGACTTTCCATGCCAAGACCATGCTTGGACTTTCCTTGCCAACCCATGTTGGACTTTCCATGCCAAGACCCATGCTTGGACTTTCCATTTGCCAAGACCCATGCTTGGACTTCTCATTTGCCAAGACCCATGCTTGGACTTCTCATGCCAAGTACTCAAGACTTGGACTTTCCCTTGCCAAGACCCATGCTTGGACTTTTCATGTGCCAAGTGTCCCACTTGTACTTTTCATGCCAAGTACTCAAGACTTGGACTTTACCAAATGCCAAGTGTTCCACTTGGACTTTCCCATGACAATTACATTGTCATATGTTTTTGTCGAAACATCAAAACATCACTTGAGTCAAACTCGAGTCCTGGTCAATCGTGACCTGGCCCGATTGCACCAACATTGAGCATGAAATCGTTTCAGTCGCAATGGAAGTGTGGATGGGTCGTGTCTTATGAAGACATGATGGATGCACCAAATTGGTTTGGTTCTAATCCAATGGTGAAGAATAAACCAAAGGGGTTTGGATTGTTTTAAACGAATGAACCAAAGTTGGTTCGGTTCGTTTTAACTTAAAATAGACCAACGCGGTTTGGTTTATTTTAACTTAAGTTTTTGGAGCGGGTTAGCGGGTTTTGGTTATGAACCAATAATCATTAGGAGAATGTGTTCTCTATAAAAACATGGCTTAAGGGTTTTTCGTGGATAACTTTTGGTGTTTTAAAAACCTAGCCGCCCAACCCTCTCCCTCTCTTCTCCATGCCGCCCAACTTTTTGCTGCCATCCACCCTTGTTGCCGGCGTCCAGCTGTTGCCAGCCACTCCTTTGGTGATCCTCCGACGACTCACCTTGGTTCCGGCGACCAAGGGTTGGCCGACCATCCTCTTTGGCCGGCACAACATCCTCCACCAAGCTATCCAGTTTTTTGGACAGCTTGTTTCCTTTGTGTCGGAGCGTCGTTTGAACGACATTTGGAGCTCCGACAGCGGCTACCTTACCATGGATTCGATCTCCGATAATCCTCATAGGTGGAGGACAAAGGATTCGTCAAACGGTTGACGAATACCTCTCCGGAGAAGCGAGTTTTGGGAACTCATTTTGAATCTGAATTTTGATTCGGATTGTGATCTTCTCTCGATCACATCGTCTTCGACACGAGGCTAGTGACTCGTACGAAGACGAGGCTCGTGGCTTTGTGAAGTCATCCCGACGATACTCAGCGTGGATATGGATAGAGGCGATTCTAGCGAGAGTCGATTCGGTTGATGTCTTTCCCGCTACACGTGATTCGTCAGGTATACATAGAATAATTTTCTTTTATTGCAAAATTTGAAACTATGATTATGTCTACACATGTTGTACTATGCATGCGTGTGTTGTGTGTGTTATAATAAATTAGATTTATTGCTTTTTATTTCTTCCGTTGCGCACATATTTATGAAACATGTTCGAACACACACTCGCCGCGGTGCCGAAAACCCAACAGTGGTATCAGAGCCCAGGTTGTGTTTCGACATAGTCGTATAATTATTTTGCGATAGTCATAATTGTATTTACGGAAATTTTTTACTTTTGAAAAGTTTAGAAGTATTTATGGAAATTTTCTAATTTTGAAAAGTTTAGAAGTATTTATGGAAATCTTCTACTTTTGGAAAGTTAGAAGTATTTATGAAAATTAACACTTTCCAAAAAATAAAATATTTGATTAGATTTGAAAATTTGTTTCCTAATTTAATCATGATTTGATTTGGAAAATAAAATCTAAAATATATTTTATTTTCATAAAAAGTTTTGACAATTTAGGAAATTTATTTCCTAAATTAAATTTCACTTTTCCTTAATTAACACTTTCCATAAATAAAATATGTGATTAGATTTGGAAATTTGTTTCCTAATTTAATCATGATTTGATTTGGAAAATCAAATCTCAAACATATTTTATTTTCATAAATAGTTATGACATATATGGAAATTTTGTACATGCTATAATTGTATGTCATGTAATTGCATTAGATGCATATCATTATGTCATGCATGTCATAACATGTAGATGTTTACCATGTATGTTATGTCATGTAGATAATAGTTATTTGCATGCAAAGAGGATGAGACATAAAAACCCTCACTCAATATTAAAGCCTACATCTTCCATTAATATGGTTAGAACCAGAATTCTATTTCCTGTTTGGGTTGTTGGACTCTCTCCAAGCCCGGCTCGAACCTGAACATGTTCAAACCATGGAATAGTTTAATTCTAATATGGTAAGAGTCAGAGGTCAATCGTTAGCTTTGGTTGTTGGACTCTCTCCAAGCCAGGCAAATTGGTTGAATGCGCTCTAACCATATTAAAACTATTTCTCGATTACTGAGTTGGCTTTAACCTGGAGCATCAGCTTGTTGGACTCTCTCCAAGGTCGATGTGAAGGGAGGTGAAGTTGGGTGCTATGCATATGATGCATACTTGTTAATAAGTTAACAACCCGATGTATATGTGAACATTCAATTAGTTGATAGCACATTGTGATAGTTGTATATATGTGATATGCAATCGGTATATTTGATACCTACCATCGTAGCTATGAATGACTTGTTGGACTCTCTCCAAGGTTGTTCATATCTATGTTGGATAACAGCCTATTCGGAGATGGATCTACGATCTCCCGAAGTGATTTTTGGGGTTTTTGAAATTCGAAAAATGTATGGGATTTATGAATGTATATTAATGCATTTTAAATCATCTTTCTCATATATGCTCGTTTTGTATTTCTAGATTAATCGCTTAATCATGATGTCTTTGAATTTGTTCTCTATTTTGAATTCAAATAAATTGACTGGGCCGAACTTCTTGGACTAGCTTAGAAACTTGAGAATTGTTCTCAAGGCGGAAAAGCTTGTGTTTATCCTCGAAGCACCTCTTCCTTCCCATCCTAGTGACAATGCAACTCCG
Source organism: Wurfbainia villosa (assembly GCA_025175895.1). Classification (NCBI taxonomy): domain Eukaryota; kingdom Viridiplantae; phylum Streptophyta; class Magnoliopsida; order Zingiberales; family Zingiberaceae; genus Wurfbainia; species Wurfbainia villosa. The sequence continues at coordinate 42,041,604 of CM046005.1, forward strand.
GACCAATTGTTGGCCTATCAGAAACATGTGACTGATTCTGAAATGGAGAGTTGCATCATGCTAGCTGCGATGGTACTTGAGCTGTGGAAGCAACATGAGCATATGGATGCTCATACCATAGTCTTTCATCTTTATGAGTTGTTTGATGAGCAAGTGAGATTCGAAAGGTTCGAAGTCTCCAAGCTCCTCTTCACCTCTGAGATGCAAGAAGGTTCATCTGTGGTACTGCTCAACATGCTGAAGACTGTGGAGCCTTCTGAGAAGCATGAGCAGGGGACAGTGCTGTTAGTTGATTCCTTAAAGAAAGGTTCTAAGAGGAAGTCAAAGGAATAGCAGAAGGGGAAGAAGAAAAAGACTAAAAAGGCAGAATCATCTCAAAAGGGCACTTGCCATCATTATGGCAAGGAGGGACATTGGCGAAGAAACTGCAAGATTTATCTTGAGTCCGTGAAGAAGAATAAGGCATTTGATATCCCATCTTCTTCAGATATCTTTGTTATTGATTGTCATTCTATTTCCTCAGACACATGGGTATTGGATACTGGGTGTGGCTGACATATATGTAATGACATACATGAGCTAAGAAATAGAAGAAGACTCGTCAAGGGTGTAGAGGAAAAGTGACCGCTAGAGGGGGGGGTGAATAGCGTTGTGCTCGTTGCGTGATGGAATTCGATCGCGTTCATCTACAAACTTCGTTAGCGCACAGCAAAAATAGAAATAAAGCAATAACAAAATAGACAAACACGTAAACATAACTATTTAACTTGGTTCAGAACCGAATGGTTCCTACTCCATGGATCGAGCTCTAAAGTGCTCTAGCGATGCCAATGCAATCACAAATAACTCTTTCTCGGAACAATTCAGAGATGGAGAACAGATTACAAAAGTAATACAAGATAAAACAAGCAAATACAAAAAAAATACAACAATCTATGCAAAGAAAAACTTTACAAATGCTCTTTTGATTGCTTGCTTTTGTGGTTGCTTGAATTGCACTTGGAGACCCTGATTTGCAGCAACAAATTGACCCAAAAGCCTTCAAAAACCATTGTTGATTTCCTCCTCCACGAGCTCCATTTAAAGCTTCAACCTAGGCTAGAAATTCCCAATGAGTCGACTGCTCAGGACCATCAGTCGACTGATGATACTGTTGCTGTGAGACAACGGTGTAATCCACGCTGGGAAAATCCAACGGATAAGACATCATTCGACTGATCAAGCCTTCACTATCAGCTAGCCCAGCAATGAGTCCGACTCCATTCTCAGGCTCGATTTTCGAGCACCACGACCGATCACATGATCAGATCGCCGAGCCAGCAGCTTGACTTCCCACTGTGGCGCGATTGTGACACTTCCCGCAGTCAAACCCTAGTTGACTCACACCAGTCGACTGCCATATGACACCAGTCGACTGGCACACCTCAAACATGATGTTTTAACCCAAGTATGGTTCCCCCATACTTGCTAGTGTTGGGTTTCCGGCACCGCGGCGTGTGTGTGTTTGATCACGTTTCGTAAACATGAATACAGTAGAAGCAATAAAAATAATAAATCTACATTTATTACAACACACACAACACACGCATGCATATTACAACAAGTGTAGACATAACCGTAAATTTAAATTTGCAATAAAAGGAAATTTATCTACGTTATACCTTTCGTATGACGTGTAGCGGGAACGGCATCAACCGGAACGATCCTTGCTAGAATCGTCTCTATCCGTATCCACGCCGAGTTCCTCGGGATGACTTCGCTAAGCCACGAGCTTCGTCTTCGTACGGGTTACTAGCCTCGTGTTGAAGACGACGTGATCGAGAGATGATCTAGATCCGAATCCAAATTCGGATCCTAATACGAGTTCTCAAAACTCGCTTCTCCGGAGAGGTATTCGTCAACCAATTGACGAATCCTTCGTCCTCCACCTCAGAGGATTACCGGAGATCGAATCCCCGGTAAGTTAGCTGCTGTCGGAGCTCTAACCGTCGTCCAAACGACGCTCCGACGAGAGGAGAACAAGCTGTCCAGAAAACTGGACAGCTTTGGTGGAGGTGATAGGCGCCGGCCAACCAAGGGAGATAGAGCTCACCTTGATGCCAAACTTGAAGGAGGTCACCGGAGCACTAACCGGCAGTAGCTCGACGCCGGCGAGGGGGTAGGAAGCAGCCTTCTGCAATGAGCGGCGGTTTAGGGTTGGCGCCGAGAGCTCCCTCAATGGGGTGGGCGGCAACCTTAGGGCAAGGGGTTTTTGGATTAGGGCTTAATTATCCTTTAAGCCCTCTTTTATAGAGAACTAATTCTCTTAATGGTTATTGGATCATAACCATTAGGCCCGTTAACCCGCTCCATTAAGATAAGTTAAAATAAACCAAACCATGATGGTTTATTTTAAGTTAAAACGAACCGAACCAACTTTTGGTTCATTCGTTTAAAATAAACCAAACCCTTTGGTTTATTCTCCTCCATTGGATTAGAACCAAACCATTTTGGTCCATCCATTATGTCTTCATAAGACACGGCTCATCCATGCTTCCATTGCGCCTGAAACGATTTCATGCTCGCTCCATGTTTGGTCCAACCAAACATAGTTTCTCTCGGTCTGAGAATCCCATTCTCAAGCTCGTTTTAAATCCTTCAGATTACGCTCGTTGTGCGTGTGACCAAATAGGTTCTCGGTTTATGTTGGCCGTCTATAATTAACCATTAATTATAGAACGATCATGAGTGGCACCTAGAAGTACATCATGATCCCCAATTAACCGAAAAGATCAACGGTTGATCCAGAACTATTTCTGAAACCCTTCAGCAGCTCGAATGATTCGTGCCCCATTCCCTTCACTCATCTTATACCCACTTGGTTCAGGACATGGTCTATAGTGTCAGTCCCCACTAGGCTAACTACGTCACACGTAGCCCAAGTATCAATTCCTCGTCCTACGGATTCTAGTTACTCCACATGTATCGAAGAGTACCTTACTCTAAACATGTAATGCTTTGGCCAAAGACTTTAGTAACAATCCGACGAGAGGCCATGGGTATACATCTCCTCGCAAGGAGTGGTGAATCCTTTATAGGCTATTCAAACACCTTCAATCACTTCGACTTATACCCAATCATCCCGGGTCCACATCTCCTTAGAGATGTTTGCTTAAGATGTCAAAGCATAAGTCTCCATGATCAAGATGACTTGAATACCGCAAGTCTAAGGAACATCGCACTTAAGCCACAGTAAGAACTTCATTGACATATCTATATATGCAGAGAATCATATGAAGTCTTACGGCTGGTCACTCCAATGAACTAGTTACCATAACTAGCATCCACGATTAACTCCGGACATCACAATATCTCCGGCCGGTGAGAATCACCGCTTGGATACACCAAGGAGTATACCTCGTGCTAGTCTCGGCGAATTGATGGTGTCCAAATCCATCAATTCATCGACTAGGATAATTCGATACATCACAATTACACATGTAGAGATACTCACTAGTTGTGATCCAATCACAAATTCTCTCATGTGTGAATCGTATCGTGGACATTCAAATGAGTTTAAGATCCAATCAAATACATAAAACATGTATACTCAAATAGTGAATCTTCATTTATCATATAAATGGTTCATACATAAGGCGATTGCCTTAGGACATCTCTCATATATTACTAACAGACTCCCACTTGGCCTAATGTCAATCGCTACGGTATCCAATACCATAAGCTCCAACATGACCCTCAAACTTATTTTGAGGTAATCCTTAGTCAAGGGATCCGCTAAGTTCCTTTCAGTGGGAATTTTCTCGATTTGTATTTCGTTCCTACTGATGATCTCTCTGATAAGATGATAGCGGCGAAGCACATGTTTGGATCATTGATGAGACCACATCAAGTTCAGAGATGAACTACTTGATCCAAACCGCTTCCTTTGCTGCTTCCAAAGCTGCAATGTATTCTGCCTTAGTGGCAGAATCCGCTATAGTGTCAAGCTTGGAACCTTTCCAACTTATTGTGCCTCCATTCCAGGTGAATACATACCCAAACTAAGACATGGAATCATCCTTGTCTGTCTGGATCTGGCATCCGTATACCCACGTATCACCATGTACCCTTCTCCATATATTAGGAACGCATCCTTAGTTCTTCTTAAGTACTTAAGGATCATCTTAACAGTCACCCAATGATCAATTCCTGGATCAGACTGGTATCTGCTCGTGACACTCAGAGCATACGATACATCGGGCCTCGTACATAACATAGCATACAATGATAGATCCTATTGCGGATGCATAGGGAATCTTACTCATGCAAATCATCTCGTATTCTGTGCGCGGACACATAGACTTCGTAAGGTGTACCCCATGCCTGATGGGTAGGAAACCTTTCTTGGATTCCGACATGCTAAACCTCTTTAGCACTCGGTCTATATATGTAGACTGCGAAAGACCAAGCAACCGTTTCGATCTATCTCTATAGATCTTAATCCCGAGGATGTAGGTTGCTTCTCCCAGGTCTTTCATGGAGAATGTCTTGGATAACCAAACCTTAACTGACTGTAAGATTGAAACATCGTTTCCTATAAGTAATATGTCATCAACATATAATACTAGGAACACGACTGCACTCCCACTAACCTTCTTGTACACACAAGGTTCGTCTGGATTTTGTGAGAAATCAAACCTTTTGATGGTCTCATCAAAACGGATATTCCAGCTCCTGGATGCTTGCTTCAATCCATAAATGGACCGTCGCAATTTGTATACCTTGGTTTTATCAACCGATGTGAAACCCTCAGGCTGTATCATATACACGTCCTCGAGCAGGTTTCCATTAAGGAAAGCTGTTTTCACATCCATCTGCCATATCTCATAATCATAATGAGCCGCTATGGCAGGAGCATCCGAATGGATTTAAGCATAGCTATAAAGTAATAGGTTTCGTCATAATCAACACCTTGTTTTTGACGATATCCTTTCGCCACCAATCTAGCCTTATAGGTAATCACATTACCATCCATGTCGGTTTTCTTCTTGAAAACCCACTTGCACCCTATAGGCTTTATCCCTTCAGGTGGGTCAACCAAGTTCCAAACTTGGTTTTCATACATGGAATCCATTTCCGACTTCATGGCACCAAGCCACTTATCCCTTTCTGAACTTGTCAGCACTTCTTCATAACTGGTAGGCTCCTCATCATCAATGAGTAACACATCGTTCGATTAACTTACGAGAAATCCATATCTCTCAGGAATATTGCATGTTCTACCAGATCTACGAAGATGTGGTGTTACAATAGGTCCAGCCGATTGCTCATCACTATGGCTTCACTGTGTGTATCTCATTAATGTCTATTTGAGTCTCTCGAGCCTCCTTAAGCTCGACGACACTCCCACTGTTTTCTTGCAAGAGAAACTCTTTCTCTAGAAACACAGCATGCCTTGAAACAAACACCTTTTGTTCCACAGGATGATAGAATTAGTAACCCCTTGTTTCCTTAGGGTATCCAACAAATAGACATTTATCAGACTTAGCATCCAATTTGTCTGATACAATCCGCTTCACATAAGCAGGACAACCCCATATCTTCAAGTAAGATACATGAGGTTTCTTACCATTCCATATCTCATATGGAGTAGTTGAGACTACCTTGGTAGGCATTCTGTTTAACAAGTAAACAGCTGTCTGAAGTGCATAGCCCCAAAAGGACTTGGGAAGAGTCGCATGATTCATCATTGACCTGACCATGTCCAACAAGGTCCGGTTATGCCTCTCAGATACACCATTATGTTGTGGTGTATATGGCGGAGTCCATTGAGAGAATATGCCATTGTCTCTTAGATAATCAAGAAACTCTTGACTTAAGTATTCCCCACCTCGATCCGATCGAAGTATTTTAATACTCTTGTCATGTTGTTTCTCTACTTCATTTCTGAATTCTTTGAACCTTTCAAAGGCTTCAGACTTGTGTTTCATTAAGAACACATACCCAAACCGTGAGTGATCATCGGTGAAGGAAATGAAGTAGTTATAGCCTCCTAAAGCTTGAGTTGACATAGGTACACATACATCAGTATGTATTAGACCTAGTAACTCTCCCACTCGTTCACCTTTTCCAGTAAAAGGTAACTTAGTCATCTTGCCTTTTAAGCATGATTCGCATGTATCGTATGAATCCTATTCAAACGATTCCAGAATTCCACATCGGTGTAATTCGGACATGCGTTTCTTGCTTACATGGCCAAGACGACAATACCACATGTAGGAGTCTAATTGATTATCTTTTCGAGCACGCTTGTTGCTCGCTTCGATATTGAAAATATCACTGGATACGTCCAACGTATAAACACCATTGTTTAAAGTTCCAGTCCCTTAAAGAACTCCATTCAAAGTTATGTAACAACAATTGTTACTAAAAGTCAAATGGTACCCATTTCTATTTAAACAAGAAATAGAAATGATGTTCTTTATCAACGAAGGAACATAAAAGCAATTGTCCAGTTCTAAGACAAGTCCTACAGGGAGTTCCAACAAATACGTTCTGATGGCGAGTGCAGCAACCGTTGCTCCATTCCCAACACGTAAATTTGACTCTCCCTTGACGAGTCTTCTTCTATTCCTTAGCCCATGTATGTCATTACATATATGTGAGACACACCCAGTATCAAATACCCAAGTGTCTGAGGAAATAGAATGACAATCAATAAAGAAGATTTCTGAGGAAGATGGGGCATCCGATGCCTTATTCTTCTTCACAGACTCAAGATAAATCTTGCACTTTCTTCGCAAATGGCTCTCCTTGCCATAATGATGGCAAGTTTCCTTTTGTGCTAGTTCTACCTTCTTAGCCCTTCTCTTCTTTTCCTTCTGCTGTTCCTTTGACTTCCTTTTAGAACCTTTCTTCGAGGAATCAACTAACAGCACCATCCCCTGCTCATGCTTCTCAGAAGACTCCACAGTCTTCAGCATATTGAGCAGTACCACAGATGAACCTTCTTGCATCTCAGAGGTGAAGAGGAGCTTGGAGACTTCGAACCTTTCGAATCTCACTTGCTTATCAAACAACTCATAAAGATGAAGGACTACGATATGAGCATCCATATGCTCATACTACTTCCGTAGCTCGGGTTCCATCGCGGCTAGCATGATGCAACTCATTTGTTCAGAATCACTCACATGTTTCTGATAGGCCAACAATTGGTCCAGAGTTGCATCGTCACTAGGACGGGCGGGAAGAGGCACTTCGAGGGCATTTGCAAGCTTTTCAACCTTGAGAACAATTCTCAAGCTTCTAAGCCAGTCCAAGAAGCTTGGCCCAGTCAATTTATTCGAATCCAAAATGGAACGCAAATTCAAAGACATCATGATCAATCTTAGAAATACAAAACGAGCATATATGAGAAAATGATTTTTAAAATACATTAATAAATCCCATTCATTTTTCGAATTTCAAAAACCCCAAAATCACTTCGGGAGATCGTAGGTCCATCTCCGAATGGGCTGATATCCATCATAGTTATGAACAACCTTGGAGAGAGTCCAACAAGCCATTCATAACTACGACGGTAGGTATCAACTATACCGATTGCATATCACGTATATGCAACTATCACAATGTGCTATCAACTAATTGAATGTTCACACATACATCGGGTTGTTAACACATTAACAAGTATGCATCATATGCATAGCACCCAACTTCACCTCCCTTTACATCGATCTTGGAGAGAGTCCAACAAGCCGATGCTCCAGGTTAAAGCCAACCCATTAATCGGGAAATAGTTTTAATATGGTTAGAGCGCATTCAACCAATTAGCCCAGCTTGGAGAGAGTCCAACAACCAAAGCTAACGATTGACCTCTGACTCTTACCATATTAGTATTAAACTATTCCATGGTTTGAACATGTTTGGGTTCGAGCTGGGCTTGGAGAGAGTCCAACAACCCAAACAAGAAACGGAACTCTGGTTCTAACCATATTAATGGAAGGTGTAGGCTTTAATATTGTTTAAGGGTTTTTATGTCTCATCCTCTTTGCATGCAAATAACTATTATCTACATGGCATGACATACATGACATACATCTACATGTCACGACACGCATGGCATAATGTTATGCATCTAATGCAATTACATGGTATACAATTATGTCATGTATATAATTTCCTTATATGTCATAACTATTTATGGAAATAAAATATGTTTAAGATTTGATTCTCAAAATCAAATCATAATTAAATTAGGAAACAAATTTCCAAATCTAATCACATATTTTATTCATGGAATTATTTGATTAAGGAAAATCTATTTAGGAAACCAATTTCCTAAATCATTAAAACTACATATGGAAATAAAATATTTTAAGATTTGATTTCCCAAATCAAATCATGATTAAATTAGGAAACAAATTTCCAGAATCTAATCAAATATTTTATTTATGAAAAATATCAATTTCCATAAATACTTCCAACTTTCCAAAAGTGGAAGATTTCCATAAATACTTCTAGACTTTCCAAAATTGAAAAATTTCCATAAATACTTCTAAATTTTCAAAATTAGAAAATTTCCAGAAATACATTATGACTATCGCAAAACCATTTTTACGATTATGTCGAAACACAACCTGGGCTCTGATACCACTGTTGGGTTTAGAACGCACGACGTGTGTGTGTTCGATCACGTTTCGTAAACATGAACACAGCGGAAGCAATAAAAATAATAAATCTACATTTATTACAACACACACAACACACACATGCATATTACAACAAGTGTAGACATAACCGTAAATTTAAATTTGCAATAAAAGGAAATTTATCTACGTTATACCTTTCGTATGACGTGTAGCGGGAACGACATCAACCGGAACGATCCTTGCTAGAATCGTCTCTATCCGTATCCACGCCGAGTTCCTCGGGATGACTTCGCTAAGCCACGAGCTTCGTCTTCGTACGGGTTACTAGCCTCGTGTTGAAGACGACGTGATCGAGAGATGATCACGATCCGAATCCAAATTCGGATCCTAATACGAGTTCTCAAAACTCGCTTCTCCGGAGAGGTATTCGTCAACCAATTGACGAATCCTTCGTCCTCCACCTCAGAGGATTACCAGAGATCAAATCCCCGGTAAGTTAGCTGCTGTCGGAGCTCTAATCGTCGTCCAAACGACGCTCCGACGAGAGGAGAATAAGCTATCCAGAAAACTGGACAGCTTTGGTGGAGGTGATAGGCGCCGGCCAACCAAGGGAGATAGAGCTCACCTTGATGCCAAACTTGAAGGAGATCACCGGAGCACTAACCGGCAGCAGCTCGACGCCGGCGAGGAAGAAGCCCTTACGGGCGCGGTTGGAGGAGCAATGGGCGGCGGTTTAGGGTTGGCGCCGAGAGCTCGCTCAATGGGGTGGGCGGCAACCTTAGGGCAAGGGGTTTTTGGATTAGGGCTTAATTATCCCTTAAGCCCTCTTTTATAGATAACTAATTCTCTTAATGGTTATTGGATCATAACCATTAGGCCCGTTAACCCGCTCCATTAAGATAAGTTAAAATAAACCAAACCATGATGGTTTATTTTAAGTTAAAACGAACCGAACCAACTTTTGGTTCATTCGTTTAAAATAAACCAAACCCTTTGGTTTATTCTCCTCCATTGGATTAGAACCAAACCATTTTGGTCCATCCATTATGTCTTCATAAGACACGGCTCATCCACGCTTCCATTGCACCTGAAACGATTTCATGCTCGCTCCATGTTTGGTCCAACCAAACATAGTTTCTCTCAGTTTGAGAATCCCATTCTCAAGCTCGTTTTAAATCCTTCGGATTACGCTCATTGTGCGTGTGACCAAATAGGTTCTCGGTTTATGTTGGCCGTCTATAATTAACCATTAATTATAGAATGATCATGAGTGGCACCTAGTAGTACATCATGATCCCCAATTAACTGAAAAGATCAACGGTTGATCCAGAACTATTTCTGAAACCCTTCAGCAACTCGAATGATTCGTGCCCCATTCCCTTCACTCATCTTATACCCACTTGGTTCAGGACATGGTCTATAGTGTCAGTCCCCACTAGGCTGACTATGTCACACCTAGCCCAAGTATCAATTCCTCGTCCTACGGATTCTAGTTACTCCACATGTATCGAAGAGTACCTTACTCTAAACATGTAATGCTTTGGCCAAAGACTTTAGTAACAATCCGACGAGAGGCCATGGGTATACATCTCCTCGCAAGGAGTGGTGAATCCTTTATAGGCTATTCAAACACCTTCGATCACTTCGACTTATACCCAATCATCCCGGGTCCACATCTCCTTAGAGATGTTTGCTTAAGATGTCAAAGCATAAGTCTCCATGATCAAGATGACTTGAATACCGCAAGTCTAAGGAACATCGCACTTAAGCCACAGTAAGAACTTCATTGACATATCTATATATGCAGAGAACCATATGAAGTCTTACGGCTGGTCACTTCAATGAACTAGTTACCATAACTAGCATCCACGATTAACTCCGGACATCACAATGTCTCCAGCCAGTGAGAATCAGCTGCTTGGATACACCAAGGAGTATACCTCGTGCTAGTCTCGACAGAATTGATGGTGTCCAAATCCATCAATTCATCGACTAGGATAATTAGATACATCACAATTACACATGTAGAGATACTCACTAGTTGTGATCCAATCACAAATTCTCTCATCTTTGTGAATCGTATCGTGGACATTGATAAATGAGTTTAAGATCCAATCAAATACATGAAACATGTATACTCAAATAGTGAATCTTCATTTATCATATAAATGGTTCATACATAAGGCGATTGCCTTAGGACATCTCTCATATATTACTAACAGCTAGATCACCCTTAGCCTAGACCTAAGCCTTCTAGCCACCTCCATCAGCCTCACACATCTCAGATCCCTCCAAGTCATCCATGACTTGTTCATCAATTGCGCTAGCCTTCAGGTGCTTTCATCGGCTATGTCATGCTAACAGTGTCTACACCGCCAAGGCACATTGGACTTACGCTGCCAAGACTCCGCTTGGACTTTATGTCGCCAACCATTGGACTTATGCTGCCATGACTCCCGCTTAGACTTTACATCGCCAATATCAAACTCCTTGGACTTCTCAAATGCCAAGACTCAAGCTTGGACTTTCCCTTGCCAACCCATGTTGGACTTTCCATACCAAGACCCATGCTTGGACTTTTCCTTGCCAACCCATGTTGGAGTTTCCATTGCCAAGTACCCAAGACTTGGACTTTCCCATGACAATCACATTGTCATATGTTTTTGTCGAACATTAAAACATCTCTCGAGTCAAGCTCGAGTCTTGGTCAATCGTGACCTGGGTCGATTGCACCAATAATCTCCCCCTTTTTGATGTTTGACAAAAACCAAACAAACCATTGAGTTAGACCATCTAACTCAAACCAATCATCCCCATCAATTTTCCAAATTGATGTCATTCTCCCAATAAGTTCTCCCCCTTTTTGACTAACATCAAAAATTTTCTCTCAAAGAGGTCAATGTCTCATATTCAATGAGATCTTACAATCTCTCCCTTGGTCCAAAAATACCTAGGATGCCTTCCTTCCTAGTGATAAGTCCCATATCACTCAAGAGAGACAATCCTATACACTCTCCCAATTTCCAAATTGGGTATCTCAAAATTCCATTTCTCCTCCTCATGAGGGAAAATAACATCCATCATCCCTTGATGGATACCTCCCCTAAAGGTTTGCTCCCCCTTGACCATTGCACCAACAATGTCCTTGGGAAGTCTCTAAGCCAATAGGAACTCTAAGCCATCAAAAATAAGGTTCAAAGTTCAAACATGAACTTTCCCATACCTTAAATTTGATACATTATCCTAACACCTCTCCTAATCCATATCCAATGGATTTTCACCCTTAATAATGCTTCCCAAATTATATCCTAGGGTTAGAAGTTGTTAAGGAACTTTACCATAGCTGAAAATGGGCTAAACAATCTTGTTTTTCCCTAAAATCGGACATAATGATCGACTCTATCGTAGATCATTGCCACTCTCATCGATCAGCCAAGAGGCGATCAAAAAATCTGATTTTCAATTATCAGAAATGGGTTTTGAAAATTCATAAATAATTATACGTATATTGAAAAATCATGAAAATTCATACGTATAATACTTATGACTAATACAATGGGTGAAAAATGATAGAAAAATATTTTACCCATAAAATAGTGAAATTGACACAAAGTTCAAAACCATTGAAATTTTCAATGTTTTGGCCCTACTTTGTATCAACTTCATCAATGGTGATTCCTATCAAAAGATAGACTTCACCAAGGTTTTCTAAATTGATTTTAAAATGATTTTGAAATCTATATTGGATCATGTTCCTTGGGCTCAATGTACATGACTTGTACACAAGCTTTCCCAATGATCCACAATTAAGATAAGATGAGTTTTAGTTCATCTAGATGCAAAAAATATGCATCTTGAACTTAACTCATATCCTAGCATCTCACATGTATCTAGGGTATAGAAATATGCATACATGTCAATGTGATGTGAGATGTGGGTTTTGTTCATCCTAATTTAGGGTTTCATGCATTTTCTAAGGCAATACTACTTGATTCCCTTATAAATGGGACTCCAAGTCATTCCATTGTCCTTACATCAATTTTAATCAAATTTAAATGCATGAATGATCATGGCATAAATGATAGCAAAGTTAGACATGACCAATGATCATGATATCATGACATATAATACAATTTAAGCATACATGACATTTAACCTAACCCTAACCATGATCATGACATTTTAAATGATTAAAAATAAACATGATATCATGACATGTTATATGGCAAACAAGGTATGGCATTTAAAATGTATAGGTATAATAATACCTAATTTTTAGTATTAATTGCCATTTGAGATAATTAATTATATTTTGCCATATTGTCACTAATCTCCCAAGTGTGCCAAAAACCCAAAATGACACACTATGACCTCTAATCCTAAATTGTGCTAATTTAATTAATTTTTTATAATTCTAAAAATGTATTGCCACATCCTAAAGTCTTTTAGGATCAAAGATCAAATCTATTTCCAAGGTATCCATAACCTTGAAAATAACCTAAAGTGCCACCTTTACCATGGTTAGGGTTAACTACCCATCCAATCAAGTTGGCACACCCTAAACCCATCTAGCGTGAATCAATCACGCTCTTAGAAACCCAAAATCTATTTGAGCTCGTAGGATTTATTAGGTATTCCTTAGGGATAACCTCCCTAAACACCCTCCTAATGACCTTTCTAGGCTTGTTAGCCTTGTTCATTTGAGTCTTACTTAGGTTGACTCTAGGGGTGACTCCCCTTGCAACCTTCTTAGTGGCTTCCCTAGGTTTCCTTGAAACCCTAGCCACTAGACACACACCATTGTCAACTCTAGGGATGACTTCTCTATTGACCTTGGTCTTCCTAGACCTAGTTTGTGTTCCATAATCAAATGGAACACTATGATAATGATAGTAATATATGAGAGATATCCTAAGGCAATCGCCTTATGTATGAACCATTTATATGATAAATGAAGATTCACTATTTGAGTATATATGTTTCATGTATTTGATTGGATCTTAAACTCATTTACTGAATATCCATGATACGATTCACAGCATGAGAGAATTTGTGATTGGATCACAACTAGTGAGTATCTCTACATGTGTAATTGTGATGTATCGGAATTATCCCTAGTCGATGAATTGATGGATATGGACACCATCAATTCTGTCGAGACTAGCACGAGGTATACTCCTTGGTGTATCCAAGCAGCTGATTCTCACTGGCTGGAGACATTGTGATGTCCGGAGTTAATCGTGGATGCTAGTTATGGTAACTAGTTCATTGGAGTGACCAGTAGTAAGACTTCATATGGTTCTCTGCATATATAGATATGTCAATGAAGTTCTTCTTGTAGCTTAAGTGCGATGTTCCTTTGACTTGCGGTATTCAAGTCATCTTGATCATGGAGACTTATGCTTTGACATCTTAAGCAAGCATCTCTGAGGAGATGTGGACCCGGGATGATTGGGTATAAGTCGAAGTGATCGAAGGTGTTTGAATAGCCTATAAAGGATTCACCACTCCTTGCGAGGAGATGTATACCCATGGCCTCTCGTCGGATTGTTACTAAAATCTTTGGCCAAAGCATTACATGTTTAGAGTAAGGTACTCTTCGATACATGTGCAGTAACTAGAATCCGTAGGACGAGGAAATGATACTTGGGCTAGGTGTGACGTAGTCAGCCTAGTGGTGACTGACACTATAGACCATGCCCTGAACCAAGTGGGTATAAGATGAGTGAAGGGAATGGGGCACAATTCATTTGAGCTGCTGAAGGGTTTCAGAAATAGTTCTGGATCAACCGTTGATCTTTTCGGTTAATTGGGGATCATGATGTACTACTAGGTGCCACTCAAGATCGTTCTATAATTAATGGTTAATTATAGACGACCAACATAAACCGAGAACCTATTTGGTCACACGCACAACGAGCATAATCCGAAGGATTTAAAACGAGCTTGAGAATGGGATTCTCAGACCGAGAGAAACTAGGTTTGGTTGGACCAAACAAGAAGCGAGCATGAAATTGTTTCAGTCGCAATGGAAGCGTGGATGGGCCGTGTCTTATGAAGACATAATGGATGAACCAAAATGGTTTGGTTCTAATCCAATGGAGGAGAATAAACCAAAGGGTTTGGTTTATTTTAAACGAATGAACCAAAAGTTGGTTCGGTTCGTTTTAACTTAAAATAAACCATCATGGTTTGGTTTATTTTAACTTATATTAATGGAGCGGGTTAGCGGACCTTATGGTTATGATCCAATAACCATTAAGAGAATTAGTTCTCTATAAAAGAGGGCTTAAACCCTAATCCAAAACCCTAACCAAGTTTTGGCCGCCCACCTCTCCCTCCTCTTCATCTATTCGGCGCCAACACCCATTGCCGCCGCCCAGCTCCTTGTGCCGCCGTCCAAATTCTTGCCGGCATCCAAGCTTCGGCCGGTGATCCTCCGGAAACTCTCCGGTGATCTCCTTTGGGTTTGGCATCAAGGTGAGCTTCATCCTACCTTTTTGGCCGGCTCTAATTCCTCCACCAAAGCTGTCCAGTTTTCTGGACAGCTTGTTTCCCTCTCGTCGGAGCGTCGTTTGGACGACATTTGAAGCTCCGACAGCGCCTTACTTACCAAGGATTCGATCTCCGGTAATCCTCTGAGGTGGAGGATGAAGGATTTGTCAAACGGTTGACGAATACCTCTCCGGAGAAGCGAGTTTTGAGGACTCATTTTTGGATCCGAATTTGGATTCGGATCGTGATCCTCTCTCGATCACGTCGTCTTCAACACGAGGCTAGTAACCCGTACGAAGACGAGGCTCGTGACTTAGTGAAGTCATCCCGAAGATACTCGGCGTGGATACGGATAGAGACGATTCTAGCGAGGATCGTTCCAGTTGATGCCGTTCCCACTACACATGATACGAAAGATATACGTAGTTAAATTTCCTTTTATTGCAAATTTAAATTTACGGTTATGTCTACACATGTTGTACTATGCATGCGTGTGATGTGTGTATTGTAATAAATGTAGATTTATTATTTTTATTTCTTCTGCTGTGCACATGTTTGCGAAACATGTTCGAACACACACTCGCCGCGGTGCCGGAAACCCAACAGTGGTATCAGAGCCCAGGTTGTGTTTCAACATAATCGTAAAATGGTTTTGCGATAGTCATAATGATATTTCTGGAAATTTTCTACTTTTGGAAAGTTAGAAGTATTTATTGGAAATTTTCAATTTTGGAAAGTCTAGGAGTATTTATGGAAATCTTCCACTTTTGGAAAGTTGGAAGTATTTATGGAAATTGATATTTTCCATAAATAAAATATTTGATTAGATTTTGGAAATTTATTTCCTAATTTAATCTTGATTTGATTTGGGAAATCAAATCTTAAAATATTTTATTTCCATAAGTAGCTTTGATGATTTAGGAAATTGGTTTCCTAAATTGACTTTCTTTAATCAACTATTTCCACAAATAAAATATGTGATTAGATTTGGAAATTTGTTTCCTAATTTAATCATGATTTGATTTGGAGAATCAAATCTTAAACATATTTTATTTCCATAAATAGTTATGACATATAAGGAAATTATGTACATGACATAATTGTATGCCATGTAATTGCATTAGATGCATATCATTATGCCATGCGTGTCGTGACATGTAAATGTATGCCATGTATGTCATGCCATGTAGATAATAGTTATTTGCATGCAAAGAGGATGAGACATAAAAACCCTTACTCAATATTAAAGCCTACACCTTCCGTTAATATGGTTAGAACCAGAGTTCCGTTTCTTGTTTGGGTTGTTGGACTCTCTACAAGCCCGGCTCGAACCCGAACATGTTCAAACCATGGAATAGTTTAATACTAATATGATAAGAGTCAGAGGTCAATCGTTATCTTTGGTTGTTGGACTCTCTCCAAGCTGGGCTAATTGGTTGAATGCGCTCTAACCATATTAAAACTATTTCTCGATTAATGGGTTGGCTTTAACCTAGAGCATCGGCTTGTTGGACTCTCTCCAAGGTCTGTGTAAAGGGAGGTGAAGTTGGGTGCTATGCATATGATGCATACTTGTTAATGTGTTAACAACCCGATGTATGTGTGAACATTCAATTAGTTGATAGCACATTGTGATAGTTGCATATACGTGATATGCAATCGGTATAGTTGATACCTACCGTCATAGTTATGAATGACTTGTTGGACTCTCTCCAAGGTTGTTCATATCTATGATGGATATCAGCCCATTCGGAGATGGACCTACGATCTCCCGAAGTGATTTTGGGATTTTTGAAATTCGAAAAATGAATGGGATTTATGAATGTATATTGATGCATTTTAAAATCATTTTCTCATATATGCTCGTTTTGTATTTCTAGGTCAATAAATTGATCATGACGTCTTTGAATTTGTGCACTATTTTGGATTCAAACAAACTGACTGGGCCTAACTTCCTGGATTGACTTAGAAACCTGAGAATTGTTCTCAAGGAGGAAAAGCTAGCATATGTCATTGAAGAGTCTCTTCCCAACCGTCCTAAGGACAATGCAACTCCAGACCAAATGTTGGTCTATCAGAAGCATGTGGCAGATTCTGAGCTGGCGAGTTGCATCATTCTAGCGGTGATGGTACCTGAGCTGCAAAAGTAGCATGAGCATATGGATGCTAATACTATGGTCTTCCATCTTTATGAGTTGTTCGATGAGCAAGCGAGATCCGAAAGGTTCGAGGTCTCTAGGCTCCTCTTCACCACGAAGATGCAAGAAGGTTCGTCTGTAGTGCAGTTTGTGCTAAAGATGAACGGGTACATCAAGCGGCTAGCCACCCTCGGGTTTGTGATGGATCATGAATTAAGTATTGACTTAATTTTGCATTGTTTTCCCAAGAGTTTCTCACAATTTGTGATGAACTATCGGATGAAATAATTGGAATCCACTATTCTTGAGCTCCTCAATATGCTGAAGACTGTGGAGCCTTCTGTGAAGCATGAGGAGAAGGCGGTTCTGTTAGTTGATTCCTCAAAGAAAGGTTCTAAGAGGAAGGCAAAAGAACAGAAGAAAGGGAAGAACAAGAAGGCAAAGAAGGCAGAACCAGCACAAAAGGGCACTTGCCATCATTGTGGCAAGGAAGGCCACTGGCGAAGAAACTGCAAGATTTATCTTGAGTCCATGAAGAAGAAGAAGGCATCCGATGCCCCATCCTCTTCAGGTATCTTCGTTATTGATTGTCATTCTATTTCCTTAGATACTTGGGTATTGGATACTGGGTGTAACTCACATATATGTAATGACATACAGGGGCTAAGGAATAGAAGAAGACTCATCAGAGGGGAGTCAAATTTGCTAGTTGGCAATGGAGCAAAGATTGCGGCGGTCGCCATCGGAACTTATTTGCTAAAGCTCCCCAGTGGACTAGTCTTGGAACTGGACAATTGCTATTATGTTCCTTCTCTAATAAAGAACATTGTTTCTATTTCCTGTTTAAATAGAAATGGCTTCCATTTGACGTTTAGTAACAATTGTTGTTATATAACTTTAAATGGCGTACTTTATGGAACTGGAACTTTGAGTAATGACATTTATACGTTGGATGTATCCAATGACATTTTCAATATCGAAGCGAGCAACACGTGTGCTCGAAAGGGTAATCAATTAGACTCCTATATGTGGCATTGTCGTCTTGGCCATGTAAGCAAGAAACGCATGCCCGAATTACACCGATGTGGAATTCTGGAATCGTTTGAATTGGATTCATACGATACATGCGAATCATGCTTAAAAGGCAAGATGACTTAGTTACCTTTTACTGGAAAAGGTGAATGAGTGGGAGAGTTACTAGGTCTAATACATATTGATGTATGTGGACCTATGTCAACTCAAGCTTTAGGAGGTTATAGCTACTTCATTACCTTCACCGATGATCACTCACGGTTTAGGTATGTGTTCTTGATGAAACAAAAGTCTGAAGCCTTTGAAAGGTTCAAAGAATTCAGAAATGAAGTAGAGAAACAACATGACAAGAGTATTAAAATACTTCGATCGGATCGAGGTGGTGAATACTTAAGTCAAGAGTTTCATGATTATCTAAGAGAAAATGGCATATTGTCTCAATGGACTCCGCCATATACACCACAGCATAATGGTGTATCTGAGAGGTGTAACCGGACCTTGTTGGACATGGTCAGGTCAATGATGAATCATGCGAATCTTCCCAAGTCCTTTTGTGGCTATGCACTTCAGACAGCTGTTTACTTGTTAAACAGAATGCTAACCAAGGTAGTCTCTACTACTCCATATGTGATATGGAATAGTAAGAAACCTCATGTATCTTACTTGAAGATATGGGGTTGTCCTGCTTATGTGAAGCGGACTGTATCAGACAAATTGGATGCTAAGTCTGATAAATGTCTATTTATTGGATACCCTAAGGAAACAAGGAGTTACCAATTCTATCATCCTGTGGAACAAAAGGTGTTTGTTTCAAGGCATGCTGTGTTTCTAGAGAAAGAGTTTCTCTTGCAAGAAAACAGTGGGAGTGTCGTTGAGCTTGAGGAGCTCGAGAGACTCAAATAGACATTGATGAGATACCTGGTGAAGCACAACGGCCGACAACTCATAGTGATGAGCAATCGGCTGGACCTATTGTAACACCATATCTTCGTAGATCTGGTAGAACACGCAATATTCCTGAGAGATATGGATTTCTCGTAAGTGAATCGAACGACGTGTTACTCATTGATGATGAGGAGCCTACCAGTTATGAAGAAGTGCAAACAAGTTCAGAAAGGGATAAGTGGCTTGGTGCCATGAAGTCGGAAATGGATTCCATGTATGAAAACCAAGTTTGGAACTTGGTTGACCCACCTGAAGGCATAAAGCCTATAGGGTGCAAGTGGGTTTTCAAAAGGAAACCCGACATGGATGGTAATGTGATTACCTATAAGGCAAGATTGGTGGCGAAAGGATATCGTCAAAAACAAGGTGTTGATTATGACGAAATCTATTCGCCTGTAGCTATGCTTAAATCCATTCGGATGCTTCTGGCCATAGCGGCTCATTATGATTATGAGATATGACAGATGAATGTGAAAACAACTTTCCTTAATGGAAACCTGCTCGAGGACGTGTATATGATACAACTTGAGGGTTTCACATCGGTTGATAAAACCAAGGTATGCAAATTGCGACGGTCCATATATGGATTGAAGCAAGCATCCAAGAGCTGGAATATCCGTTTTGGTGAGATGATCAAAAAGTTTGATTTCTCACAAAATCCAGACGAACCTTGTGTGTACAAGAAACCTTGTGTGTACAAGAAGGTTAGTGGGAGTGCAGTCGTGTTCCTAGTATTTTATGTCGATGACATATTACTAATAGGAAACGATGTTTCAATCTTACAGTCAGTTAAGGTTTGGTTATCCAAGACATTCTCCATGAAAGACCTGGGAGAAGCAACTTACATCCTCGGGATTAAGATCTATAGAGATAGATCGAAACGGTTGCTTGGTCTTTCGCAGTCTACATATATAGACCGAGTGCTAAAGAGGTTTAGCATGTCGGAATCCAAGAAAGGTTACCTACCCATCAGGCATGGGGTATACCTTTCGAAGTCTGTGTCCGCGCACAGAAGATGAGAGGATTTGCATGAGTAAGATTCCCTATGCATCCACAATAGGATTTATCATGTATGCTATGTTATGTACGAGGTCCGATGTATCGTATGCTCTGAGTGTCACGAGTAGATACCAGTCTGATCCAGGAATGGATCATTGGGTGGCTGTCAAGACGATCCTTAAGTACTTAAGAAGAACTAAGGATGTGTTCCTAATATATGGAGAAGGGGACATGGTGATACGTGGGTATACGGATGCCTTCTTCCAGACAGACAAGGATGATTCTAGGTCTCAGGCTTGATACGTGTTCACCCTGAATGGGGGCGCAGTGAGTTGGAAAAGTTCCAAACAAGACACTGTAGCGGATTCTACCACTGAGGTAGAATACATTGCAGCTTCGAAAGCAGCAAAGGAAGCGGTTTGAATCAAGAAGTTCATTTATGAACTTGGTGTGATTCCTGCAATTGTTGAAGCAATACCGGTCTACTGCGACAACAATGGAGCAATTGCACAGGCGAAAGAGCCGAGGTCTCATCAACGATCCAAACATGTGCTTTGCCGCTATCATCTTATCAGAGAGATCATCAGTAGGAACGAAACACAAATCGAAAAAATTCCCACTTAAAGGAACATAGCGGATCCTTTGACTAAAGCATTACCTCAAAGTAAGTTTGAGGGTCATGTTAGTGCTTATGGTATTGGATACCGTAGCGATTGGCATTAGGCCAAGTGGGAGTCTGTTAGTAATATATGAGAGATGTCCTAAGGCAATCACCTTATGTATGAACCATTTATATGATAAATGAAGATTCACTATTTGAGTATACATGTTTCATGTATTTGATTGGATCTTAAACTCATTTACTGAATGTCCACGATACGATTCACAGCATGAGAGAATTTGTGATTGGATCACAACTAGTGAGTATCTCTACATGTGTAATTGTGATGTATCAGAATTATCCCTAGTCGATGAATTGATGGATATGGACACCATCAATTCTGTCGAGACTAGCACGAGGCATACTCCTTGGTGTATCCAAGCAGCTGATTCTCACTGGCTGGAGACATTGTGATGTCCGGAGTTAATCGTGGATGCTAGTTATGGTAACTAGTTCATTGGAGTGACCAGCCGTAAGACTTCATATGGTTCTCTGCATATATAGATATGTCAATGAAGTTCTTACTGTAGCTTAAGTACGATGTTCCTTTGACTTGCGGTATTCAAGTCATCTTGATCATGGAGACTTATGCTTTGACATCTTAAGCAAGCATATCTAAGGAGATGTGGACCCGGGATGATTGGGTAT
Organism: Wurfbainia villosa; assembly: GCA_025175895.1. Lineage (NCBI taxonomy): Eukaryota > Viridiplantae > Streptophyta > Magnoliopsida > Zingiberales > Zingiberaceae > Wurfbainia > Wurfbainia villosa. Next base: position 42,063,149 of record CM046005.1, read on the forward strand.
AAGTCAAAGTGATCGAAGGTGTTTGAATAGCCTATAAAGGATTCACCACTCCTTGCGAGGAGATGTATACCCATGGCCTCTCGTCGGATTGTTACTATAAAGTTCGCCAAAGCATTACATGTTTAGAGTAAGGTACTCTTCGATACATGTGCAAGAATTAGAACTGTAGGACGAGGAAATGATACTTGGGCTAGGTGTGACGAGTCACTTAGTGGGGATCGACACTATAGACCATGTCCAACCAAGTGGGTATAAGATGAGTGAAGGGAATGGGGCACGATTCATTCGAGCCAAGGGTTTCGTAAATAGTTCGATCAACCGCTGATCTTTTCGTTAATTGGGGATCATGATGTACTACTAGGTGCCACTCATGATCGCTCTATAATTAATGGTTAATTATAGAACCAACATAAACCGAGAACCTATTTGGTCACACGCACAACGAGCATAATCCGGATTTAAAACGAGCTTGAGAATGAGATTCTCGCATCGAGAGAAACTAGGTTTGGTTGACAAACAAGAAGCGAGCATGAAATCGTTTCACCGCAATGGAAGCGTGGATGGGCCGTGGTCTTATGAAGACATAATGGATGAACCAAAATGGTTTGGTTCTAATCCAATGGAGGAGAATAAACCAAAGGGTTTGGTTTATTTTAAACGAATGAACCAAAAGTTGGTTCGGTTCGTTTTAACTTAAAATAAACCATCATGGTTTGATTTATTTTAACTTATATTAATGGAGCGGGTTAGCGGGCCTTATGGTTATGATCCAATAACCATTAAGAGAATTAGTTCTCTATAAAAGAGGGCTTAAACCCTAATCCAAAACCCTAACCAAGTTTTGGCCGCCCACCTCTCCCTCCTCTTCATCTATTCGGCGCCAACACCCATTGCCGCCGCCCAGCTCCTTGTGCCACCGTCCAAATTGTTGCCGGCGTCCAAGCTTCGGTCGGTGATCCTCCGGCAACTCTCCGGTGATCTCCTTTGGGTTTGGCATCAAGGTGAGCTTCATCCTACCTTTTTGGCCGGCTCTAATTCCTCTACCAAAGCTGTCCAGTTTTCTGGACAACTTGTTTCCCTCTCGTCGGAGCGTCGTTTGGACGACATTTGGAGCTCCGACAGCACTTTACTTACCGGGGATTCGATCTCCGGTAATCCTCTGAGGTGGAGGACGAAGGATTCGTCAAACGGTTGACGAATACCTCTTCGGAGAAGCGAGTTTTGAGGACTCGTTTTTGGATCTGAATTTGGATTCGGATCATGATCCTCTCTCGATCACGTCGTCTTCACCACGAGGCTAGTAACCCGTACGAAGATGAGGCTCGTGACTTACACCGATGTGGAATTCTGGAATCTTTTAAATTGGATTCATACGATACATGCAAATCATGCTTAAAAGGCAAGATGACTAAGTTACCTTTTACAGGAAAAGGTGAACGGGGGGGGGGGGGGGAGAGTTGCTAGGTCTAATACAAACTGATGTATGTGGACCTATGTCAACTCAAGCTTTAGGAGGCTATAGCTACTTCATTACCTTCAACGATGATCACTCACAGTTTGGGTATGTGTTCTTGATGAAACACAAGTCTGAAGCCTTTGAAAGGTTCAAAGAATTAAGAAATGAAGTAGAGAAACAACATGACAAGACTATTAAAATACTTCGATCGGATCGAGGTGGTGAATACTTGAGTCAAGAGTTTCTAGATTATCTAAGAGACAATGGTATATTGTCTCAATGGACTCCGCCATATACATCGTAGCATAATGGTGTATCTAAGAGGTTTAACCGGACCTTGTTGGACATGGTCAGGTCAATGATGAATCATGTGAATCTTCCCAAGTCCTTTTGGGGCTATGCACTTCAAACAACTGTTTACTTGTTAAAAAAATGCCAACTAATGTAGTCTCTACTACTCCATATGAGATATGGAATAGTAAGAAATCTCATGTATCTTACTTGAAGATATGGGGTTGTCCTGCTTATGTGAAGCGGATTGTATTAGGCAAATTGGATGCTAAGTCTGATAAATGTCTATTTATTGGATACCCTAAGAAAACAAGGAGTTACCAATTCTATCATCTTGTGGAACAAAAGGTGTTTGTTTCAAGGCATGCTGTGTTTCTAGAGAAAGAGTTTCTCTTCCAAGAAAACAGTGAGCGTGTCATTGAGCTTGAGGAGGCTCGAGAGACTCAAATAGACATTGATGAGATACCTGGTGAGGCACCACAACCGATAACTCATAGTGATGAGCCATCGGCTAGAACTATTGAGACACCACATCTTCGTAGATCTGGTAGAACATGCAATATTCCTGAGAGATATGGATTTCTCGTAAGTGAATCGAACGACGTGTTACTCATTGATGATGAGGAGTCTACCAGTTATGAAGAAGTTCTGAAAAGTTCAGAAAGGGATAAGTGGCTTGACACCATGAAGTCGGGAGTGGATTCCATATATGAAAACCAAGTTTGAAACTTGGTTAACCCACCCGAAGGCATTAAGCCTATAGGGTGCAAGTGGGTTTTCAAGAAGAAAACCGTCATGGATGGTAATGTGATTACCTATAAGGCTAGATTGGTGGCGAAAGGATATCGTCAAAAGCATGGTGTAGATTATGACGAAACCTATTCACCTGTAGCTATGCTTAAATCTATTCGGATGCTCCTGGCTATAGAAGCTCATTATAATTATGAGATATGGTAGATGAATGTGAAAACAACTTCCTTAATGGAAACCTACTCGAGTACGTGTATATGATACAGCCTGAGGGTTTCACATCGGTTGATAAAACCAAGGTATGAAAATTGCGACGGTCCATATATGGACTGAAGCAAGCATCCAGGAGTTGGAATATCCGCTTTGATGAGACAATCAAAAAGTTTGATTTCTCACAAAATTCGGACGTACCTTATGTGTACAAGATGGTTAGTAGGAGTGCAATCGTGATCCTAGTATTGTATGTCGATGACATATTACTTATAGGAAATGATATTTCTGTCTTACAGTCAATTAAAATTTTGTTGTCTAAGACATTCTCCATGAAAGACCTGGGAGAAGCAACCTACATCCTCGGGATTAAGATCTATAGGGATAGATCAAAACGGTTGCTTGGTCTTTCGCAGTCTACATATATAGACTGAGTGCTAAAGAGGTTTAGCATGTTGGAATCCAAGAAAGGTTTCCTTCCCATCAGGCATGGGATACACCTTTCGAAGTCTATGTGTCCGTGCACAGAATATGAGAGAATTTGCATGATTAAGATTCCCTATGCATCCGCAATAGGATCTATCATGTATGTTATGTTATGTACGATGCCCGATGTATCGTATGTTCTGAGTGTCACGAGCAGATACCAGTCTTATCCAGGAATGGATCATTGGGTGACTATTAAGACGATCCTTAAATACTTAAGAAGAACTAAGGATGTGTTCCTAATATATAGAGAAGGGGATATGGTGATACGCGGGTATACAGATGCCAGCTTCGAGACAGACAAGGATGATTCCAAGTCTCAGTCTGGGTATGTATTCACTTGGAATGGAGACGCAATAAGTTGGAAAGGTTCCAAGATTGACACTATAGCGGATTCTGCCAATAAGGTAGAATACATTGCAGCTTCGGAAGCAGCAAAGGAAGCGGTTTGGATCAAGAAGTTCATCTTTGAACTTGATGTGGTCTCATCAATGATCCAAACATGTGCTTCGCTGCTATCATCTGATCAGAGAGATCATTAGTAGGAAGGAAATACAAATCGAGTAAATTCCCACTGAAAGGAACTTAGTGGATCCTTTAACTAAGGCATTACCTCAAAGTAAGTTTGAGGGTCATGTTAGAGCTTATGGTATTAGATACCGTAGCGATTGGCATTAGGTCAAGTGGGAGTTTGTTAGTAATATATGAGAGATGTCCTAAGACAATCACCTTATGTTTGAACCATTTATATGATAAATGAAGATTCACTATTTGAGTATACATATTTTCATGTATTTGATTAGATCTTAAACTCATTTACTGAACGCCCACGATACGATTCACAGCATGAGAGAATTTGTGATTGGATCACAACTAGTGAGTATCTCTACATGTGTAATTGTGATATATCGGAATTATCCCTAGTCGATGAATTGATGGATTTGGACACCATCAATTCTGTCGAGACTAGAAAGAGGTATACTCCTTGGTGTATCCAACCAGCTGATTCTCACTGGCTGGTGACATTGTGATGTCCGGAGTTAATCGTTGATGCTAGTTATGGTAACTAGTTCATTGGAGTGACTAGTTGTAAAACTTCATATGGTTCTCTACATATATAGATATGTCAATGAAGTTCTTACTGCAGCTTAAGTGCGATGTTCCTTTGACTTGCGGTATTCAAGTCATCTTGGTTGTGAATGTTAGGGCAATCTCTTGCCGTAATATGGTTTTGATGGTGTGGCAAAGGGTTTAAGTTAGTTTGATATGTTGATGTGATATGTGCGTTGAAGTCGTGCAGGACTTAGTAATTCGCACATGGAGTCGTGGCAAGTTTCACATCTCATGACTCGTGCCTTGAGTCGGTGAAGGATAGCTTTGCGGAAGCCGTGCACTTGGAGCATCCGAGGGACCGCCGGACGAGAAGCTTGGAGTGAAGCCGGAGGAAGTAGACTTCGAGGCAAGAGACGCGAAGGAGCATTGCAGAGCCGTGCGCCTGATGCTGCCGAGGGACGTGGCCGAGAACGAAGAGAACTTCGAAGGCGAAGGACTCCGAGAAATGAGAGTGAGCGATTGTAACCCGGGGAAGGGTAGCTCTTAGGTCCGCCATGTCATGGCGATCAAGTCAGTGAGTTCGGTATCTGGCCCGGATTGGCAGCAATGATCGCCATCGTGGGCGATCGGCGCAAGACTCCGATCGGCTGGCAAGCGCGATCGGCCCGTAGATAAGTTCGGCCACGACCGTTCGTAGCCGGCCCGGCGATCGACTACGAGGCGGCGATCACCGATCGATGAGGTCCATCAGTCGACTGCCAAGAGTTCCGTTGGACTACAACGGTCGGGATCCGACGTGTTCGGAGGCCGTTAGAGTAAGGCGATCGCGCCAAGCGGCGTGATCGGTGATGGCGGCAAACGGGAAGAAGTTAGCCCTCTCTATAAAAAGAGAGGGTGTAAGCCTTTGAGAGGCTAATGCTCATACTCCAAACGATCTTCCTAGTGCCCCACAAGCTCTAAACTCTTCTTACTTGTCTTTATTTCAATCCTATTGTAAGAAGAGTGATCTTGGTTGTAAAGGTTACCTCCACCTAGCTTTGTGCAAAGGAGAGACCGATAGTGTTTGGTTTTGGCGGAGTGATTCACCGTGGACGAATCGGACCGTGGATTAGCGGCGTAGCCGTGAACCACGTTATATCTCGGTGTTTGTATTGCTTGCTTATATCTTGCTTGTCTTTTGCTTTGTATTTGTATATTCCGCTTGCGCTAATTAGTTTTGTAGACGAGCAATTTACGACGTCCAACGTACGAGGGCTATTCACCCCCCTCTAGCCGGCCATATCGATCCCTTACAAGTGGTATCAGAGCCGAGGTTGCTTGTCACCGGACTAACCGCCGCAACAAGCCCTACATCAAAAATGGCCGGCTCCAACATCCATCCTCCGAAGTTTGAAGGAGAATTCGCTTGGTGGAAGAAGCGAATGGAGGTATTTTTCGAAACGGATTTTGATATAATGATTACAATGGAATCCGGTTTCGTTTTGCCTAGGGATGAAGAGGGGAAACCAATCGAAAAATCAAGATGGACCAAAAGGCAAAGGGAAGAGCACCTTGCAAACTCCAAAGCCAAGCACCATCTCTTCAATGTGCTCCCCCAACAAGAAATCAACCGAATAGGAGAATGCCTAAGCGCCAAGGAGATGTGGGAGAAGCTAATTGAGCTTCATGAAGGCACATCCGAGGCAAAGCTAGCAAGGAGAGATCTCCTCCACTCTCAACTATCCAACATCAAATTAGAAAAGGGAGAAAAGGTAATTTCTTTGCATTCTAGATTCAAAGAAATTTTAAATGGACTAACAAGTGTAGGTGAGAAGCTATCAAACCGGGATATGGTAATGAAGGCCATAGATGCCTTTCCCCGGTCCTCAAAATGGAGCTCCATGGTGGACTCATTTTATATCTCCAAGAACCTAGAAGTGAGCACCTTGGAGGAATTTTTCTCAACAATGGAGCTCCACGAAACTAGGCTTGAGGGAATACAAGAGGAGCCTAAAATTCAACCCTCAAGAGGAGTAGCATTATTGGCAAGTAAGGGGAAGAAGAAGATGGAAATCACCTCCTCCTCCGATGACGAAGCGTCTTCCTCCTCCTCCATGGATAGCACCGAAGAAGCCTACATGGTAAGGAGGGTAAGACGAGCATTTAAGAATTTTAGATTTGATAAATCTAATGATAGGAATAGAAGACCAAGGGGGAAGGTCATATGCTACAATTGCCAAGGAGAAGGGCACATAAGGGACAATTGTCCCCTCCTAAACAAAAGCAAAGAAGAGAAGAAAAAGAAAGAAGAAAAGAAGAAGAAGAAGGGGAGCAAGAAAAAGAAGGAAGAGGAGAAGAAGACAAAGGAGAAGGGAAAGGCTAAGGCTCTCAAGGCAAGGACTTGGGATGATCCATCCTCATCCTCCTCCTCATCATCGGATGAGGAGAATGCCTTTGTCACCAATTTGGCCTTGATGGCCTTTGATGACTTGGATTGCTCTTCATCCGAAAATGAAGGATCAAGCTCAAATGGGGAGAGCTCAAATGAAGGGGGAGCTTCCACATCCTCCTCATCCGAAGAAGAGGACATGGAAACTATGGTAACAAATCTAACCCCTAAGAAAATAGTTTCCATGGTTTCTAGCTTAACTAGAGATTTATTTAGGGCAAAGAAGAAAAATAAATGCATGCTTGAACAAATTAAGGAATTAGAACAAAAATTAGAAAAGGCATGCTTAAATGATAATATTTCTTCTAGCTTAGATGATGCATGCTCACATGATTATATGCCTTTGGATGTTAATGATGCATGTATAGAGGAAAATAGGGCCTTAAGGGAAAAGGTAGATTATTTAACCAAAGCCCTAGAGAAATTCACAATTGGCTCCAACACCTTAAATATGATCTTAGGGAGCCAAAGAGCTAGTTTCAACAAGAAAGGCCTAGGCTACAAGGAAAAGAAAAATGAAAAGGCCTATAAATGCCTAATAGCTAGGGGACAAGATAAAAAGAAAGTAATTGCTAGGAAATGGATCCCCAAGGAATATTTAGTGAACCCAATAGGAAAGAATCTATTTTGGGTTCCAAAATCCATCCTTAAGGGTTAGAAAACCCCTAGGGTAGTCAACCATATGAACTTGACCTATATCATATTTTGGTTGACTTAGGATGACGGGACAACATTTTTTAGATAGTTATGGGTGATGATAACGTGCCCATAAATAGGTAATAATGCTTAAATCATGATGATTGATGTAATTCCTATGTATGTCTTAAATCATGATTTATGATTTTGATATTTGGCATGTTATCATGAGAAATAGGGTTAAGTCATGCTTTAGGTGATAATTTGTTTATTATCATCACATATTACCTAATGCATGGTTATAAATTGATGAAAACATGTATTTCATGATCATAATGTAGAATTCATTCATATATGTCATTATGATCATGTAGGATGTTAGGTTGATACTTAACCATGATAAAATTGCATGAATATATTGGTTAAGTATATACAAATACCCCCTAGGATACATCTCACACTCACTATAGGCTAACTTGATTGCAAACTTAGCATGGGTGAGATATTAGGATGATACAAATGTCCACTAATGCCTATGGCATTTAGATGGTCATTTAAAGTATCAACATAGCAATAATAGACCAATCATGGGGAAGACTTATGTTTAATTCATAGACATATTGCCCAAAGATCATGGTTGGATATTTCATATGTTTTCAAAACAATTTCTTACCCTAAAATACATGTATTCATGTTTTGAAACAATTGGATGCAAAACTAGGTAGCTAACTTGATACTAGAATGATCAAAAACCTAGTGGTTTTTTAGAACTTTTGGATTTTTGGCAAAAACAAGAAAATATAATGAGTTTTCATGAAAAACTATTTTTCATTGATAGATATACTTAAAAGAAATATTTTCCCAAATTTCATGATTTTCAAAATTTCGAATTTATAATGCATTTCAAATTCGCTCGTAAAATCGAAATATGGATTCATTTGTGCGGTCATTGCCATCGCGATAGATCATTGGTGGCCTGTAAATCAGAATATTGAAGGCCGAATTCAGTTTGTAAACCTCCTACAAGTGGTAGAAATATACTTGATGCCACCAACAAGTGGTAGAAATATACTTGATGCCATCAACAAATGGTACCCAATTTTTAAATCAACTTGACATATTTTTCCCTCCATTATACTTGATGCCATGAGCTTATAACTTAGTGTTAATCTTTTTGATGGTGTTAAAGGGGGAGAAATAAGTATGTTTAAGTTAATCACTTTAGGGGGAGAAATATATGATAGGGGGAGAAAATTTGCATAGAGAATTTCATGGATTAAGGGGGAATTGCATGTTGTTATATCATGTTTATCTTTACATGCTTTCTTATCTTAGAACTTATATCAAATGTTTTTACCTAACTTAAACGGATTGCCACACATCAAAAAGGGGGAGATTGTTAGGGCAATCTCTTGCCGTAATATGGTTTTGATGGTGTGGCAAAGGGTTTAAGTTAGTTTGATATGTTGATGTGATATGTGCGTTGAAGTCGTGCAGGACTTAGTAATTCGCACATGGAGCCGTGGCAAGTTTCACATCTCATGACTCGTGCCTTGAGTCGGTGAAGGATAGCTTTGCGGAAGCCGTGCGCTTGGAGCATCCGAGGGACCGCCGGACGAGAAGCTTGGAGTGAAGCCGGAGGAAGTAGACTTCGAGGCAAGAGACGCGAAGGAGCATTGCAGAGCCGTGCGCCTGATGCTGCCGAGGGACGTGGCCGAGAACGAAGAGAACTTCGAAGGCGAGGGACTCCGAGAAATGAGAGTGAGCGATTGTAACCCCGGGAAGGGTAGCTCTTAGGTGAAACTTGGCCATTTGGCCAAGTGTCGGATGGGTTTTCCCGACACCAGTCGCCATGTGTCATGGCGATCGCGCTCGAGTCAGTGAGTTCGTCGGTATATGAGGATTGTGGCGTGATCGGCTCGTGGGCCGATCGCCAAGACCTGATCGGCGCGGCGTGATCGGTAGTAGATAAGGGTTCGACCAGGCGCCGTCGTAGCCGGCGGCGATCGACTACGAGCGGCTGATCGTGATGAGGTCCATCAGTCGACTGCCAAGAGTTCCGTTGGACTACAACGGTCGGGATCCAACGTGTTCGGAGGCCGTTGTAGTGACGGCAGTCGACTGCCAAGGGCGGCAGTCGACTGATGGCGGCAAACGGGAAGAAGTTAGCCCTCTCTATAAAAAGAGAGGGTGTAAGCCTTTGAGAGGCTAATGCTCATACTCCAAACGATCTTCCTAGTGCCCCACAAGCTCTAAACTCTTCTTACTTGTCTTTATTTCAATCCTATTGTAAGAAGAGTGATCTTGGTTGTAAAGGTTACCTCCACCTAGCTTTGTGCAAAGGAGAGACCGATAGTGTTTGGTTTTGGCGGAGTGATTCACCGTGGACGAATCGGAACGTGGATTAGCGGTGTAGCCGTGAACCACGTTATATCTCGGTGTTTGTATTGCTTGCTTATATCTTGCTTGTCTTTTGCTTTGTATTTGTATATTCCGCTTGCGCTAATTAGTTTTGTAGACGAGCAATTTACGACGTCCAACGTACGAGGGCTATTCACCCCCCTCTAGCCGGCCATATCGATCCCTTACAGTGAAGACTTATGCTTTGACATCTTAAGCAAGCATCTTTGAGAAGATGTGGACCCGGGATGATTGGGCATAAGTCGAAGTGATCGAAGGTGTTTGAATGGCCTATAAAGGATTCACCACTCCTCGCGAGGAGATGTATACCCATGGTCTATCATCGGATTGTTACTAAAGTCTTTAGCCAAAGCATTACATGTTTAGAGTAAGGTACTCTTGGATACATGTGCAATAACTAGAATCCGTAGGATGAGGAAATGATACTTGGGCTAGGTGTGATGTAGTCAACCTAGTGGTGACTGACACTATAGACCATGTCCTGAACCAAGTGGGTATAAGATGCATGAAGGGAACGGGGCACGATTCATTATAGCTACTGAAGGATTTCAGAAATAGTTTTGGATCAACCATTGATCTTTTCGGTTAATTAGGGATCATGATGTACTACTAGGTGCCACTCATGATCGTTCTATAATTAATGGTTAATTATAGACGGCCAACATAAACCGAAAACCTATTTGGTCACACGCACAACGAGCATAATCCGAAGGATTTAAAACGAGCTTGAGAATGAGATTTTCAGATTTAGAGAAACTAGGTTTGGTTGGACCAAACAAGGATTGAGCATGAAATCGTTTGAGTCGCAATGGAAGCGTGGATGGGTCGTGTCTTATGAAGACATGATGGATGAACCAAATTGGTTTGGTTCTAATCCAATGGTGAAGAATAAACCAAAGGGGTTTGGTTTGTTTTAAACGAATGAACCAAAGTTGGTTCGGTTCGTTTTAACTTAAAATAGACCAACGCGGTTTGGTTTATTTTAACTTAAGTTATTGTAGCGGGTTAATGGGTTTTGGTTATGAACCAATAATCGTTAGGAGAATGTGTTCTCTATAAAAACATGGCTTAAGGGTTTTTTGTGGATAATTTTTGATGTTGTAAAAACCTAGCCGCCCAACCCTCTCCCTCTCTTCTCCTTGTCGCAGCCCAAGGGTTCCACACCACCTAGCTTTTTTCCGCCGTCCACCCTTGTTGCCGGCCCCTCCTTTGGTGACCCTCCGACGACTCACCTTGGTTCCGGCGACCAAGGGTTGGCCAGCCATCCTCTTTGGCCGGTGCAACATCCTCCACCAAGCTGTCCAGTTTTCTGGACAGCTTATTTCCTTCGTGTCGGAGTGTCGTTTGGACAACGTTTGGAGCTCCGACAGCAGCTACCTTACTGGGGATTCGATCTCCGATAATCCTCATAGGTGGAGGACGAAGGATTCATCAAATAGTTGACGAATACCTCTTCGGAGAAGCGAGTTTTGGGGACTCATTTTGAATCCGAATTTTAATTCGGATTGTGATCTTCTCTCGATCATATCGTCTTCGACACGAGGCTAGTGACTCGTACGAAGACGAGGCTCATGGCTTTGTGAAGTCATCCCGACGATATTCGGCGTGGATACGAATAGAGGCGATTCTAGCGAGAGTCGCTCCGGTTGATGTCTTTCCCGCTACACGTGATACGTCAGGTATACGTAGAATAATTTTCTTTTATTGCAAAATTTGAAACTACGATTATGTCTACACATGTTGTACTATGCATGCGTGTGGTGTGTGTATTATAATAAATTAGATTTATTGCTTTTTATTTCTTCCGCTGCGCACATATTTACGAAACATGTTCGAACACACACTCGCCGCGGTGCTGGAAACCCAACAATATGCATCTTAAGTAGGATTATATAAAGATACTAAAGCTAGCACTACAAAAATTACAGGATTTGACAACGAATTTTGCAATGAATATTGAATAAAAATTCATTGCAAATATTTTTTGAAATGATTTTTTTTCGTTGCAAATAATTCGCCGCTAAATTTTGCAACGAAAAATAAAATTTATCGTCAAAATTGCAACGAATAAATTTTTTTTTGCAAAATTTATCGCCAAATTTGGCAACGAAAATAATTATTCGTCGCCAAATTTGGTGACGAAACATAGTTTGTCACCAAATCTACGACGAAAAAATAGTTCATCACCAAATCTGCGACGAAAAAAATAGTTCATCGCAAAAATTTGGCGACGAAAATATCTATTCATCGCCAATTTTGGCGATGAAAATAACTATTCTTCGCCAAATTTAGTGACGAATATAATTTTCATCACTAAATTTGGCGACGAATTTAATTTTTATCACAAAATGTGGCAACCAATTTAATTTTCGTCGCCAAATTTAGTGATGAATAGTTACATTCGTCGCCAAATATTCTACCAAAACACAGTTTATCGCAAAAGTCTAATAAACATATTTTCATGAATAAAAATAAATTTAGCGACGAATATTTTTTCATCGCCAAATCTACGACGAAAAAAATCATTGCAAAATATTCAAGGGCAATAGACTGAAGGATACCATTAATCGATTGGCGCTTGACCAGTTCGATTGGTCAGTTGGCTATCAAACATTTTATAATGTGCTACAGTATAGCAGTCGACTGATCATTTTGATCAGTCGACTGTCGAGTGAAGAGTCGACTGCTCAATTGGCTACCAAAGGTTCTGTAAGGTGCCCCAGTAATAGCAGTCGACTAATCATGTTGATTAGTCGACTGATAAGGAAAATCTACGACAAAGACTTTTTACGACGCAATTGCGCGACGAAAAAATTTTTCGTCGCAAATTTACATGTATCAGTCGACTGATGGTGGTCATCAGTCGACTCGTGGTGGAGAAGTTAGTCAGAGAATCTTTTTTAGTTGACTACCCACTCGACTGATAGTATACCAGTCGACTGGACACATGCGTCAGTCGACTGGTGCTTCATTTTTTGCAACGAATTTTTTTTCATTGTCAATTATGTGATGAAAAATGATTTTTCATTGCAAATCTGCGACGAAATTTTTTTTTGTTGCTAATCTGGAAAAATTAAAAAATATATATATCATGATAGATTATACTATTTTTTATATTTTACAACAACCACATATAACAATATAACACTATTATGAAAAAAACACTATTATCTAATTTACTGTTTTTACCTATTTTTACAAATTTTACTCCAAACACGTCTAACAATATATAAAAATTCACATATCAAACTTGATAAACACATCTAATCATTTAAAATGATTCATCAATACAAATAATAAACCATTCATCGTATGAAACTTATAATACAAAAATATCGAATGTAACAAGTCAAGAAACATTTAGATATAAAATTGAAACATAACTACCATCATCAACTCTCGCGTATCTTCCCTCTTAATAATTGATCCTGCAACTAGAGAAGGAGATCCTGTAGCTGGAGAACCAAAGATCCTGCAACTAAAGAAGGAGATCTTGCAGTTGGAGGACCAAAATATCTTGCAACTGGAGAAGGAGATCCTGTAGCTGGAGAATGGGCTGAAGACACATGTCCTGCAAGTGAATCAGACGATACAAGAGTTGAAGCAGAGGAAGAGAGTATTTTTCCATCACTATTCCATCTATAACCGCCACATCGAAACTATCAATCATAATTATTAGAATAATAAAGTAAAAATGAAACACATCTTCATTGGAAGTATAATAAATAATATGAAAAAACTTACCATATTTTATCTGAAGTACTAGATGCCGAAATAATCTACAAATATATCAAAAAAAAATTCTCTGACATCTTATAACTAAATTTTTTTTTCTTCGCTCAATTTGCATCGCTATATATATGTGGTATCTTAACTTCTCCTGTCGAACTCTCGCCTTTGACTTTCCTCTGGCTTAGACTCGGAATCATGTCTAGTAACATGGCATGAAGAGAATTTGCCAAAATTGTTCTAACTTCTTGTGTCATCATGAAGTGACCCTTGTGTCCTGGACGACACAAGAAGTTAGAATAATTTTGGCAAATCCTCTTCATGCCATGTTACTAGACATGATTCTGAGTCTAAGCCTGAGGAAAGTCGAAGGCGAGAGTTCGACCAGAGAATTTAAGATACTATATATATATATATATATATAGCGATGCAAATCGAGCAAAGAAAATCATGTAAGTTATAAGAAACTGCTGACCATCTTCTCAAAGACTCGTGACATCCTGTAAATATGTGGATCAACATTGGTGCTTATTGTATCATAAAATTTGATACCTAAAAAGAGTAATGTAAAGGAAAAAAATAATAATAAATTCTCCAGAAAGAAATACATAAAATCAAACATTAATTATATACATTATAGAATGATAATGCTATAAATTTTTGAATATACAATATACCTGCCTGGTGGAAGTAACGGATGAGCTCACAGTAGAAGACTTTACAAACATGCGGATCACATGAAGGATGAAGTACGATAAGCCTATGAAAAATAAAACATTAATTTTGGATTTATATTAAACATTACATAATTTAAATAATTTAATTTGAATAACATGTTTACGTTTTGTGTGTGATCCAAGGTTGACATAATGGTTGTGCAAGATCCAGGGGCAATGATGAACTACCCATGAGAAGAGCCTGGAATAACACCCCAGTTGAGTGAACGACCCAAATAGGTCATTGGCGCGACAATGCTGTTGACCCTAGCCGGCCTGCCGCGAGCACGACGCATGCTCGCGGGCGCTGCCGCGAGGCCGCGACAGGCCGCAACGAGATGCCGCAGCGAGCACGATGTGTGCTCGCGATCGACTGCAACGGGAGGCCGCAGCGAGCATGAAGTGTGCTCGCAGCCAGCCACTGTGAGCTCGCAGCAAGCCGCAGTGGCAGGTCACAGTGAGTGCGACGCGTGCTCGGAGTCGATCGTCGCGAGCTTGCGGCAGGTCGCCACAAGGACGACGTGTGCTCGCTGGCGGCCGTCGTGAGCATGACGCGTTGTCACGCCCCAAGAGTATGCCGAGCCGAAAATAATTGGACAACATCTCCCCTGTACGTGATACAATTTCCTGATATACATAAAGCCTTTCGGCCATAATCACATAACATATATATGGACAATACTAAATAATACATCCACAACAACACAAAGGTGCACACCGGTGCAACTCTAACATACTAAACAAAAACAACATACAAACCAAAAGCCAAATACAATACTGATTATACATGGCTATAATACAAAAACAACAACGGAAACAAATACGTGGAAAACCCAAATTGTTCGGTGTGAGATGAGATCAGCTGGCGGAGCTCCGAACGTCCAAGGAAATCTTCTACCTGCTACCTGGGCGATAGGAAACCCAGGGTCTGGGGTGGTGAGTATAAACTCAGGGGTAATATATAGAAAGTGCTTGAACACCATATAGGATATATAGATCTACAAGTATACATGTGAAGATCTACAGGTATACAGAATATGTCCAATAGACATACAGTCCTATCCAAATCGAATAACAAGTAACCACAGTATAGTCATATTCAATGCATATACTAAACTAATCAACTGAACATAAAGTAATGTACCAATGTACCTGATGGTCTGCAACACCATAAGCTATATCATCCTGAATAGATATACAATAACAAAAACCCATCTAACGTATAAAGTCAATTCCATATCCGACCAACACTCAGACATATGAACAGTATATAATCACATGTAATAACAACCCGATCTATACTACACTATGACATGACGCTAATCAAATACATACAACAGTCTGGACCAACACATATATCAAGCTCAACACACAACAATATATAATATGCAAATGACATGTATCATGATGTACAAACATATACAACAATCATAGCTCAACCAAATGCAACATCTCACAGGCATATGTAAAACATATATCGAATACATGCATACATATATATCAGTAATGCACATGCATGGCCATGTCTGCGGACCCATCCAACCACGACCCTAGTATGGCCTGGGTGGCACGATATGACAACTATCCCGACTTCAGCCGCTACCACTCTCGAGTGATCGAGTTGGGTAGTATGAAATAGTAGCTAGCCGCCATAGAGCTATATGCTACTCACACGGGGGTCCCTGCTGCTAGTTGCTCCATCCCTTTCCATGAGTAGACGAGCACCGCACCCAGGACAACTGCACATCATACGACCATCGTCTATAGTGGGTGAGTGCGCTAACTATCACTCCGCATAGTGGCCAAGTGCGCATCTCCAGCTACCACCATCCATAGTGGCCGAGAATGGCACGCACAACAATGTTCTCCACTCAACCCTGCTACCACTACCCCGAGTGGACGGGGAGGCAGGATGACTGACAACCCATCTACACCACAAGGGAGACCCCAGTCGACAGCATGCATGAAATGTAATGATGCATAGCTCCTCATACGTATCCTCGCAGCACTCCCTATCCCACGGGGAGTCCTGGTCAACCAAAAGTCAACTATACAAGGACTACTAATCCACAAGACTCTCTCTACTACACAAAGAGTCATACACATCTGACAGTCAACCAAACTAAGACCTCTAGTCCGTAGCGAGATACTATCGACCGTCCATATAACCATACACATGTACACAATCCATAATGGATATACCATCACGCTAGGACCTCCAGTTCATTGCCACATACTGACAACCACACACTTATCTATGCACAGACAACTAGATCCACCATAGATGCACAACTAATATGTGTACGATACAACAATCGACTCCATAGTCTAATCCATCACCTAACCCTAGTGATGTAACACAGTAACCCAATCTGAGGTCATAAAGATAACCCTAACCACCTGTACTTACTGAACATCTATCAGCTAACACACAATAGGATTTATAGTTCATATCCATGATAAATAATCAATGAAGTAACAACAATATATCTCAAAGGTCAAAGGCAGTATAAGCATATGATTAAATAAGAGTGCATCTAAGATCAAAGTAATAGCATAAGTCCAAATTCATGCACCAGATTCAGATCAAAACTACCTGACCAAGGTAAATATTACCCACCTGATATGTAATCCGTGCTATCCATCTCCACGTCCATGTATCTATCACAATTGAAGTCTTGTAAAAATAGATTACAGTTAATTATCATCACACATCTAATGACCAAATCAAATCCTACATCAACTTTGTATCTCGATCAACTAACTAAACAACTTCCTCAATTAGCTCTTCATCAACAAACCAGTAATAGGCTAGTTATAGATCAAACATTCTCATCCATAGCACTTAAATCACAACTCACCTCTATTGATTTTACCCGCACAACTTCTTGCCCCAATTCAGAGTACCTAATCTGCATCAAACAACCAATTAAGGCAAAACATAAATCAGATCATCCAGATCAAACTCACCTTTATCAATCTCAGTTACTCAACTTTTGGACCCAACAATTGAAGTTTCAAATCTGGAAGGATCAATTTATTCAATCACCACCTGTGCTCTGATTTCCATTTTTACCTACAAATTAAGAATCCACAGCAGGCTCACACATCTATCCATGACTCCAAAATCAACTAAACAACAACCGAACCAAGAAACAACCGGTTGATACCTCCCACAACTCCTCTGTTCTGATGTAGCACACGACTGTCATCGGGATCCAAAAATAGCAGCTCATGATCACAGGAAAATGAAGACACAACCAACCAAAGAGAATCCAATAATGATCTGAGCTGCATTCTCGCAGTGGTGGCTGAGGGAGACAACCACAACGATTTGAACTTGTGTGAAGGCGATGACCTGAGCTCGAGCAACAACGAGACTGCACACGGGGAAGAGAAGAACCAACTGAATAGCTCACCGGCGAGGCTAACGACAGTTCTCCCTCTCGACAATGACGACAGCTCAAACTCGCGACGACATCGATGGCAGATCTAACTCACAATGGTCAACGATCGACGGTCTTCCGCTTGAGGCAACCTCCGGTGACCTCTGACGACCAGGTGGTGGCAGCGAGGCCATTGCTTGCGACGGAGAAGGTGGCGATCGGGAAAAGGCATCACGGCGGGGAAAGAATTGGCGACGGTCGGCTGTAGAAATCGCGGAGAGATCTGAGGAAATGCACCGATTGGGTTGGGTTCAGCCTTTAAGAATCGGTCTCTTAGGGTTAAGCTAGCCTAGTTTAAGTCGAAGCTAGCCCAAGTTAACCCAAAGCTAACCCTGTTAGGGCAATCTCTTGCCGTAATATGGTTTTGATGGTGTGGCAAAGGGTTTAAGTTAGTTTGATATGTTGATTTGATATATGCGTTGAAGTCGTGCAGGACTTAGTAATTCGCACATGGAGTCATGGCGAGTTTCACATCTCATGACTCGTGCCTTGAGTCGGTGAAGGATAGCTTTGCGGAAGTCGTGCGCTTGGAGCATCCGAGGGACAGCCAGACGAGGAGCTTGGAGTGAAGCCGGAGGAAGTAGACTTCGAGGCAAGAGACGCGAAGGAGCATTGCAGAGTCGTGCGCCTGATGCTGCCGAGGGACGTGGCCGTGAACGAAGAGAACTTCGAAGGTGAGGGACTCCGAGGTCTAGGTGAAATCTCTGGCCATTTGGCCAAGTGTTTGATGAGTTTTTCTGACATCACCGACCGCCATGTCATGGCAATGATCGCTTCCGAGTCGATGGTTCGATCGATCGGCAATGATCGATGGCCGATCGCCGATCGCCAAGGGATGACAATGATCGATATCACCGCGGCACGGGCACGTAACGGAGTCGACTCGCTGAGGACTCGATCGATCGACATCACCGATCGATGGGTGCCATCACCGACCGATGCGCATCGCTGGATAGTATCCAACGTGGAAAGCCGTTATTGGGTAATCTACTACAGATCACGATCGATGGGTGCCATCACCAACCGATCCCGTGTCAACGGAAGAAACCCTTCCTCTATAAAAAGGAAGGGATGGGCTGGGGGTTAATGCTTGAACGCTAACTACTCCCAAAGCGCCCTAAACGATTTCCCACTCTTCTACTTGCTCTAATCTTCATTCCATTGTAGAAGAGTGATCTTGATTGTAAAGGTTACCTCCACCTAGCTTGGTGCAAAGGAGAGACCAATATTGGATTGGCTTTGAAGGAGTGATTCACCTCGGACGAATCAGGATCGTGGATTAGCGGCGTAGCCGTGAACCACGTTACATCTTCTTGTTAGCGTTCATTTTCTTGTAACTTCTATTTGCTTGTCTTTATTTGCATATTCCACTTGCGCTAATCTTTTGTAGACGAGCAAAATACGACATCCAATGAACGAGGGCTATTCACCCCCCTCTAGCCGGCCAATTGATCCCTTACAAGTGGTATCAGAGCCAAGGAAAGCTTGTCGAGGACTAACCGCCACAACAAGCAACTTTCAAAATGGCCGGCTCAAATATCCATCCACCGAAGTTCGATGGCGAATTCGCTTGGTGGAAGAAGCGAATGGAGGTATTCTTTGAAACCGACTTTGAAATTCTATTAATAATGGAAAACGGTTTCGAGTTGCCTAGGAACGAGGATGGGGAGCCATTGGAGAAATCGAGGTGGAGCAAAAGGCAAAGAAAAGAATACTTGGCAAATTCAAAGGCCAAGCACCACCTATACAATGTCCTCCCTCAACAAGAAGTCAATAGGATAGGGGAATGTTCTAGTGCTAAGGAGATGTGGGAGAAGCTAGTGGAGCTTCATGAAGGTACCTCGGAGGCTAAGCTAGCAAGAAGAGACCTCCTCCGCTCCCAACTCTCAAACATCAAATTAGAAAAGGGAGAAAAGGTAACTTCCCTACATTCTAGATTTAAAGAAATATTAATTGGGCTAACAAGTGTAGGTGAGAAGCTATCAAACCGGGATATGGTAATGAAGGTCATAGATGCCTTTCCCCGGTCCTCAAAATGGAGCTCCATGGTGGACTCATTTTACATCTCCAAGAACTTGGAAGTAAGTACCTTGGAGGAATTTTTCTCAACAATGGAGCTTCACGAAACTAGGCTTGAAGGAATACAAGAGGAGCCTAGAATTCAACCCTCAAGAGGAGTAACTTTGATGGCAAATAAGGGGAAGAAGAAGATAGAGATCCCCTCCTCCGATGATGATGAAGCCTCCTCCTCCTCCTCCTCCATGGATAGCACGGAAGAAGCCTATATGGTAAGGAAGGTAAGGCGTGCATTTAAGAATCTTAGATTTCATAAATCTAATGATAGGAATAGAAGACCAAGGGGGAAGGTCATATGCTACAATTGCCAAGGAGAGGGGCACATAAGGGATAATTGTCCCCTCCTAAACAAGAGCAAGGAAGAGAAGAAAAAGAAGGAAGAAAAGAAGAAGAAGAAGGGGAGCAAGAAGAAAGAGGAGAAGAAGGCCAAAGAAAAAGGAAAGTCAATGGCTCTCAAAGCAAAGACATGGGATGACCTTACCTCCTCTTCCTCATCCGAAGAAGAGGAACAAGTCTATTCCAACCTTGCATTGATGGCTTTCGATGACTTGGATTGCTCCTCCACCGAAAATGAAGAATCAAGCTCAAGTGGAGAGAGCTCAAATGAAGGGGGAGCCTCTACCTCCTCATCCGAAGAAGAAGAAGACATGGAAACTATGGTAACGAATGCTTCTCCTAAGAAAATAGTTTCCATAGTTTCTAGCTTAACTAGGGATTTATTTAGAGCTAAGAAGAAGAACAAATGCATGCTAGATCAAATTAAGGATTTAGAAAATAAACTAGAAAAATCATGCTTAAATGATGATATTTCTTCTGGCCTAAATGATGCATGCTCACATGAATATATGCCATTTAATGTTAGTGATGCATGTATGGATGAAAATAGGGCTTTAAGAGAAAAGGTATATTATTTAACTAAATCCCTAGAAAAATTCACTATAGGCTCCAACACCTTGAACATGATCATAGGGAGCCAAAGAGCTAGCTTCAATAAGAAAGGCCTAGGATATAAGGAAAAGAAAAATGAAAAGGCCTACAAATGCCTAATAGCTAGGGGACAAGATAAAAAGAAAGTAATTGCTAGAAAATGGATCCCCAAGGAATATCTAGTGAACCCAATAGGAAAGAACTTATTTTGGGTTCCAAAATCCATCCTTAAGGGTTAGGATAACCCTAGGGTAGTCAACCACATGGACCTAACCTATATCATATTTTGGTTGACTTAGGATGACGGGACAACATTTTTTAAATAGTGTTGGGTGATGATAACGTGCCCATAAATAGATAATATTGCTTAAATCATGATGATTAATGTAATTCCTATGTATATTTGCAATCATGATTTATGTTTTTTTTTTAAATTTGGCACGTTATCATGAGAAATAGGTTTGAATCATGCTTTAGGTGATACTTTGTTTATTATCATCATATAATACCTAAGGCATGACTTTTATTTGATGAATACATGAATTTCATGATCGTAATGTCGAATTCATTCATATATGCCCTTATGATCATGAGGATTATTAGGTTGATACTTAACCTTGATAGAATTGCATGAATATATTGGTTAAGTATGCACAAATACCCCCTATGATGCATCTCACACTCACTATAGGCTAACTTGATTGAAAACTTAGCATGAGTGAGATGTTAGGATGATACAAATGTCCACTAATGTCTATGGCATTTAGATGGTCATTTAAGGTATCAAAATAGCAATAATAGACCAATCATGAGGAAGACTTATGTTTAATTCATAGACATATTGCCCAAAGATCATGGTTGGATATTTCAAATGTTTTCAAAACAATTTCTTACTTTAAAATACATGTATTCATGTTTTGAAACAATTGGATGCAAGACTAGGTGTTAAAATGGATACTCTTATGATCAAAAACCTAGTAGTTTTTAAAGCTTTTGGATTTTTGGCAAATACGTGAAAATATAATGATTTTTCATGAAAACATATTTTTCACTGATAGATATACTTAAAAGAAATGTGTTCCCCAAATTTCATGATTTTTTGAATTTTTTGGAATTTTTAATGCATTTCTGAAATTCGGTCTGAAAATCAGAAAATCCCGAAATTATGCGGTGCACCGTAGTATCTGAACCAGTCGACTGATGGCCTGAATATTAGACCAGTAAAGGCTGAATTCTGATTTTAAATCAACTTGTGGTATTTTCTTTCTATTAGACTTGATGTCATGTGCTTTTAACTTAGTGATAATCTTTTTGATGGTGTCAAAGGGGGAGAAAGAAATGATTATGTTTAAGTTAATTATGATAGGGGGAGAAATTAAGGGGGAGTTTCATGGATTAAGGGGGAGTTTCATGTTGCTATATCATGATTATCTTTACATGCTTTCTTTCCTTTAAAATTTATATCAAATGTTTTTACCTAACTTAAACGGATTGCCACACATCAAAAAGGGGGAGATTGTTAGGGCAATCTCTTGCCGTAATATGGTTTTGATGGTGTAGCAAAGGGTTTAAGTTAGTTTGATATGTTGACTTGATATGTGCGTTGAAGTCGTGCAGGACTTAGTAATTCGCACATGGAGTCATGGCGAGTTTCACATCTCATGACTCGTGCCTTGAGTCGGTGAAGGATAGCTTTGTGGAAGCCGTGCGCTTGGAGCATCCGAGGGACCGCCGGACGAGGAGCTTGGAGTGAAGACGGAGGAAGTAGACTTCGAGGCAAGAGACGCGAAGGAGCATTGCAGAGCCGTGCGCCTGATGCTGCCGAGGGACGTGGCCGCGAACGAAGAGAACTTCGAAGGCGAGGGACTCCGAGGGATGAGAGTGAGCGATTGTAACCCGGGAAGGGTAGCTCTTAGGTGAAACTTGGTCATTTGGCCAAGTGTCGGATGAGTTTTCCCGACACCGGCCGATCGCCATGTCCGCGGCAATGATCGCTTCCGAGTCGATGGTTCGATCGACCGTCTAATGTGGTCAATCAAGTTGATCACCGATCACAAGATGGGCCGATCGATGGCTTGATCACCGATCGCTAAGGGACGGGATCGATGTCACCGCGGCATGGGCAGCACGAATGGAGTCGACTCGCTTGAGGACTCGACGGTTGACATCACGATCGATGGGTGTCATCACGATCGATGCGATCGCTGGATAGTATCCAACGTGGAAAGCGGTCGTTATTGGGCAATGGCTACAGTACCAATCGACTGATGGGTGCCATCAGTCGACTGATCCTGTGTCAACGGGAAGAAACCCTCTTCCTCTATAAAAAGGAAGGGGATGGGGCTTTGGGGGGTTAATGCTTGAACGCCCAACTACTCCCAAAGCGACCTAAACGATTTCCCAGTCTTCTACTTGCTCTAATCTTCATTCCATTGTAGAAGAGTTATCTTGATTGTAAAGGTTACCTCCACCTAGCTTGGTGCAAAGGAGAGACCAATATTGGATTGGCTTTGAAGGAGTGATTCACCTCGGACGAATCGGGATCGTGGATTAGCGGCGTAGCCGTGAACCACATTACATCTTCTTGTTAGCGTTCATTTTCTTGTAACTTCTATTTGCTTGTCTTTATTTGCATATTCCGCTTGCGCTAATCTTTTGTAGACGAGCAAAATACGACATCCAACGAACGAGGGCTATTCACCCCCCTCTAGCCGGCCAATCGATCCCCTACAAACCCAACAACCCATTTAAGCTTAGATCTTTCACGTATGGACTCCTTTTGAATCTGAAAAAATTTCTGTGAATTTTTGAGAAATTATATAAGACAATTTCTCAACTAACAAGGTTTTTTTTTCGTATCTTACATTCTCCCTCACTAATAAAAATTTGGTCCCTAAATTTCTGACTCATGTATGAGTACGAGAGGTCACAACAACCATCTCAAGTATCTGGAGAAAAATCACACATCTTAAGTGACTAAGTAGAAACTGAACCTCTAAAACCTATCATGGATACTCTCAACAACCCCTTCGAAAGTCTGAATACTACATTCCTATGGAGCATCTACCAAAAGGTAAATAATCGTACCAGAGGGGAGCTCTATATCCATGACCTGTTGGAGACTTTGCTAGAATCGTAAGGTGAATCATGAATCACTATCGGGAATGATACTCAAGGATACTCCATGGATATAATTTCGTTAAATGATCTAACGAAATCCACCTTACGGCTCAGAAGAAAATGAACGGACTTGACTAATCGATCATCGATTACCCAAATCCTATCAAGTCCTTTCTGAATTCTAGATAATCTCCCAACGTTGTCCATCGTACTAGGCTACCACTTCCATCTCGGTACGTAACCCTTCTGGTCACTAATATTCCACTTTTACATGTTGGCACACCAACATCAAGCTACGAACTCAACCATGTCCAACATGTATCGTTCCACCAACAAGGATGTTTCAACACACTATTTTCTTCGGAGACGGAGAATTCCTTTCTCACAAGAGAAATCAATCTACTCTCCAAAATCCACTCTACCACACAGACTCGGAGATTATAATCACCAAACTCGCTAGTTGCATCTATCCATGTTCTAGCAACTCTATAGTAGTTACCCAGTAACTAACCAAAACTCTATGAGCACTTCCGCTCCATACATTTACAATCAAGATAATAACTGCTAAGCTCCACGTCATATATATGATAGCTTATCTTGTAGTTCCTCAACTGACGTAGGCATAAGACACGTCTCATACAACTGCATCAGAATCGCTCCTAATCCCTAAAATGATACATCCGTGTACATTACCCTTCCAGCCACACCGGAAGGATTAACTAACACTGATGCAAAAGTTAGCCACTGTCTAGGCCCTGGAACCTAGCTTCACAAGCTTCCGACCAGGTGCTTTCCATCACCTTCCTGGTCCAACAAATCCACGGTATAGTCACTCTAAAGCATCCTATCTGCATCTATGGTAAACACTAAATTAATCTAAGGAAACTACAACTTCCCTTATGATTGTGAATATATCCCAAAAATATATCATTCACAGATATGATGACAATCGATCTCAAATACTCCAAGAGTACTTGATTCCTCAAATCCATGAACGACTAAATCGTTGATAAGCCTAACAACATTATCAACAGCTCATTGAATTCATACCAAGTATGAAATGTCATCTTCTACACAACCGCATTCTTTTTACTCCAAGTAGATGATATCTCAATCATCACACCCACAAAGATAATTGTATGACATCAAGTCACTACAATATCAACACTCCAATTACAATCAACCCTAGAGTATATACAGGTGTCCTTTAACTGTTCTAAACAGATCATCTATCCACAACGAAGGATATCTATTTTCAACAGCTTCTGCATTCCAACATTGATAATCGATGCATAATCTCAAAGGGTCATCTCTCTTTTAACAAAGAGTTACATATCTTCTCCAGAAGGAATACCAGGACAGATAAATCTCCCATCCAACACCTCCTATACCACAACTTATGTTTTTCCAATTTCCATAGTGTTTAGCAACATTGATAACAATAAAAACATCTCCCGGTATGAGGTCTCCAATATCGGAACTATTCTCGAAATCACCCCAAATCGCATATTCCACTTGCCCATGCAGTGGCAAGCCCGGGAGTTCATCCGAAACTATATCCGAATACTCTCGAATTATATGCACATCTGAGAGACATAGTATACCGTCATTTCAACAATTTAACTATCTGTAAGGATATATCCATAGTAGAGGTATGTCTAGCAAAGTCTAAGGGTATCCCTTGACTTCTTGATTGTTGATCAACATCTCACCAGACGGTAGAGAAAAATCACCAACCCACAAGTTGATAGGACCCCTTTTAATCCTATATAAGAACATTCTAGACAAAGATACCTGTAAACTACCAGTATCTCTAGATATATCAGCAAATAGAGTAACCTAGAGTAATACCCCGAATGGCCAATCCTTCAGTTCACAATGACTCCTCTACTCGAATAATCATGTAACGTCCAACTTCTTCTCTTGGCGACTGAGCTCATGTAGATGCAAAAGGCTACCATGGAGGAACGAAAATCAGCTGTTGAAACTGAGGTACAAACTGAAACGGCTGCAATGAAGATGATAAACACTGTTGTACTACCAGAGATTATACAACTGGTTGTAAGGTATTGAAGAACTGCCAACATCGTAACATGCTCTAACTCGACAAATAGTATAGTTTCCATTGAAGAATGTAGAATAGATACGACCATCGTCATATAAGCTCTCCTCTGTACAAAGCATAACCACGCCTAGAAAAGTAACAGTTGTCGTCTGGGCGTCTGAGTCTTCTGAGATGTCTTTTGCTGATACTGCTGAGTAACTCGTTCACTCGGCTGGATGTATTAAAGAACTCCACTATGTTTGAGTTAAGATCACTGTTGATGTGATAATCTAATCTTCTGTGATGAATTCGACTTTTGAGGTTGTGGATCATCCTCTCGAAAGCATCATCCATAGTCTTCAACTGAGTCTTCAAAGTATATACTCTCCTCGTAGATACTGGTTGCTTATAGTAGAAGCAAATAACATAATCCATCGGATAATCTGATTCTACATCTCGTCGCGACCCACACTGCACGCACACACTCCCTTCGGAGTCTTTCTTCTGAGTTCACTGATAAATCTGAGAAGATGCTGACGATCTGCAATCGGTCTTCTATGATCGAAAAACTCTCCAATAGTCGCTCATGACTCATGACTCTAATCTTGCTCCTTTTGTCAAACATTCGGAGACTCCTGATTCCAATAATTTGACTTGCAATATATGCTTATCAAATCTCCAACTCTTAAAACACTTGATACGGAGTCATTTCTATACACATGACTTGGTCTAATGCCTTCCGGTAAGATCTAGTAGGAGATCCAAACATCCTGGTCAAGATGTCAACTGATAAACCGCAGGTGGCTTAAGACATGTCGATCACATTCTCAAGCTATTAGGTGGTCATAACCCTCGCAAGTCTAACGACTCTGCATGGTACCTCCATTATCAAACGATCACCCTACTTAAAGCTCAAAAATTCCCTAACAATGAGTCAAAGAAGATGACGTGGGAAAATACCCTCTCACAACATCACTACACCGTAACCAAGTGATGTGTTATTTCCTACATCTTCCACCAAATACCGACTTGATCCCCATAATGGTATGCAACCGACTCTACTTTCTCTGTATAACCCAAGTTAAGTACTCAAAAGTACTCTCAAAGTTATACAACCCAGAATGATCAACTCAAGGATCAAAATTCCTTATGATACACCGCAACCTAGTCCTCTACTATCTGCATCAGCAATAGTATACTCGCTTGTCCATTACCCCACAGGTAATGATCTGACTTGGATAGTTAGTAAAAATCTTAAGACTGTAATCTTTGATCTCCACAAGAAATGTGACTACCTAATCCCTGCTTTCCGACTCGATATCAGTCGACTCTCAAAGGTAATTTACCCTTTCGATAGTAGGTCCAAGACACACAGACTCTACATGTTGTTCCTGTGGTCAACTCAAACCACGATTACGAATAGAAACTAACACACTACAAGTCATCCTTGTTATAAGCAACTAAATGCATAGCCAATAGAAGGATATGTGATAACAGTTATCATACCTTAAACCTTGTAGCTTGGAGATGTCCTGCAATAGCCAGATCCCATAACTCACAAAACCAAAATCGAGTAAAGCAAAACTCGATGTCCAAAAGAAATAAAATCCGAAAGTGAACTTCGCAACCTAAGGCTCTGATACCAATAAAATTGTCACACCCCGAGAGTATGCCGAGCCGAAAATAATCGGACAGCATCTCCCCTGTACGTGATACAATTTCCTGATATACATAAAGCCTTTCAGCCATAATCACATAACATATATATGGACAATACTAAACAATACATCCACAACAACACAAAGGTGCGCACCGGTGAGACTCTAACATACTAAACAAAAACAACATACAAACCAAAAGTCAAATACAACACTGATTATACATGGCTATAAAACAAAAACAACAGCGGAAATAAATACGTGGAAAACCCCAATTGTTCGGTGTGAGATGGGATCAGCTAGTGGAGCTCCGAACGTCTAAGGAAATCTTCTACCTGTTAACTAGATGACAGGAAACCCAGGGTCCGGGGTGGTGAGTATAAACTCAGGGGTAATATATAGAAAGTGCATGAACAACATATATGATATAGAGATCTACAAGTATACATGTGAAGATCTACAGATATACAGAATATGTCCAATAGACATACAGTCCTATCCAAATCTAATAACAAGTAACCAAAGTATAGTCATACTCAATGCATATACTAAACTAATCAACTGAACATGAAGTAAGTACCAATGTACCTGACGGTTTGCAACACCATAAGTTATATCATCCTGAACAGATATACAATAACAAAACCCATCTAACGTACAAAGTCAATCCCATATTCGACCAACACTCAGACATATGAACAATATATAATCACATGTAATAACAACCCGGTCCATACTGTTGGTGCAGGGGCACCAGATAATCGAACCTGTGTTTTGATTATGGCAAAGACACAAAGTTAAGTTTACATCATTATCTCATGAGCTAAATCGAGTATGAAGAAAAATACTAAAGCTAGAGCTGAAGGCTAGTGACACCCGGAGGAAGCCGCGGTGGTCGGGCAACACTCGAGTGACTTCGGAGGGAGCCGAAGGAATCGAGTGGAAGGCCGGAAGCGAAAGCGACACAGTAAGTATCGAGGTAAGCTCGTGTGAGTGAGAGATGGTAAGGTCGTGTCCTCTGTACGGGGACGACCGTAGGCGGCGATCCGACTAAGACTTCTTGTGGAAGGTCTATGTCGAGATTGGACGGTTAGAAACCGTCGAATTTATCATTTTCCGAGCTAACCTCTTACTGTAAAAAAGTGGCCAGGCTGGCAGTCGACTGATGCTCATCAGTCGACTGATGGGAGTCATCAGTCGACTGATGGCGACGAATCAACCTTTGCGCTAGGTCAAAATGGATAAGGTTTGACGCGACCACTTTGCGATAAAAATTATACAACTTCGTGATCTATTCCGAAAAAAGAGGAGACATATTCAGAGGCCACAATCTATAAAAGGAGGGGTGGATTCCAACTCCAAACATCATCAAGTTTATTCATCAAGTGCTCCTACAATGCCAACACTCCAACACCGTCATAACGCCGATGCGACAACAAGTTCAGATCTTCTTCGTCGGCAGCAGCATCTAGTAATATATTTTGATATTGTATTCGTTGTTTTTATTCGTAACGAGGTGAGGTAGGCTTGTTACCTCATCCTCGTACATTCGGTTTTGTGATCGTTGTCTCCTACCTCCAACGAGGAGGAGACATTATAGTGCTTTGCCCTCCGTTCGCAGTCTAGGATCGATAGGGCCTTGGAGTAGCAACCGCTGGGTAGTGAACCAAGTAAAATAAATGTGTCTCTTTATTTTTCGCTGTGTTTACTCGTTTAATTGTCT
Organism: Wurfbainia villosa; assembly: GCA_025175895.1. Lineage (NCBI taxonomy): Eukaryota > Viridiplantae > Streptophyta > Magnoliopsida > Zingiberales > Zingiberaceae > Wurfbainia > Wurfbainia villosa. The sequence continues at coordinate 42,092,319 of CM046005.1, forward strand.
ACTCGAACGAAACGAAGAAAAGATTTACGATCGCTATTCACCCCCCCCCTCTAGCGACGCTTCTCGATCCAACACATACTATACTATGACATGACACTAATCAAATGCATACAACAGTCTGGACCAACACATATATCATGCTCAACACACAGCAGTATATAATATGCAAATGACATGTATCATGATGTACAAACATATGCAGCAATCATAGGTCAACCAAATGCAGCATCTCACAGGCATATGTAAAACATATATCGAATACATGCACACATATATATCAGCAATGCACATGCATGGCCATGTCTGCGGACCCATCCAACCACGACCCTAGTATGGCCTGGGTGGCACGACATGACAACTATCTCGAATCCAGCCGCCACCACTCTCGAGTGACTGAGTTGGGTAGTATGAAATAGTAGTTAGCCGCCATAGAGCTATATGCTACTCACACGGGGGTCCCTCCTGCTAGCCGCTCTGTCCCAACCCATGAGTAGACGAGCACTGCACCCAAGACAACTGCACATCACACGACCACCGTCTATAGTGGGTGAGTGCGCTAACTACCACTCCGCACAGTGGCCAAGTGCGCATCTCCAGCTACCACCATCCATAGTGGCCGAGAACGGCACGCACAACAATGCTCTGCACTCAACCCTGCTACCACTACCCCGAGTGGCTGGGGAGGCAGGAGACTGACAACCCGTCTCAACCACAAGGGAGACCCCAGTCGACAGCATGCATGCAATGTAATGATGCATAGCTTCTTATACGTATCCTCGCAGCACTCCCTATCCCACAGGGAGTCTTGGTCAACCAAAACTCAATTATGCAAGGACTACTAATCCACAAGACTCTCTCTACCACACAAAGAGTCATACACATCTGACAGTCAACCACGCTAAGACTTCTAGTCTGTAGTGAGATACTATCGACCGTCCATATAACCATACACAGGTACACAATCCATAATGAATATACCATCACACTAGGACCTCCAGTCCATAGCCACATACTGACAACCACACACTTATCTATGCACAAACAACTAGATCCACCATAGATACACAACTAATATGTGTATGGTACAACAATTGACTCCATAATCTAATCCATCACCTAACCCTAGTGATGTAACACAGTAACCCAATCTAAGGTCACAAAGGTAACCCTAACCACCTGTACTTACTAAACATCCATCAGCTAACACACAATAGGGTTTATAGTTCATATTCATGATAGATAATCAATGAAGTAACAGTAATATATCTCAAAGGTCAAAGGCAGTACAAACATATGATTAAATAAGAGTGGATCTAAGATCAAAGTAATAGCATAAGTACAAATTCATGCACCAGAGTCAGATCAAAACTACCTAACCAGGGCAGATATTACCTACCTGATATGTAATCCGTGCTATCCATCTCCATGTCCATGTATCTATCACAATTAAAGTCCTGAAACAATAGATTACAGTTAAGTATCATCACACATCTAATGACCAAATCAAATCCTACATCAACCTTGTATCTCGATCAACTAACTAAACAACTTCCTCAATTAACTCTTCATCAACAAACCAATAATAGGCTAGCTATAGATCAAACATTCTCATCCATAGCACTTAAATCACAACTCACCTCGATTGATTTTACCCGCACAACTTCTTGCCCCAATTCAGAGTACCTAATCTGCATCAAACAACCAATTAAGGCAAAACATAACTTAGATCATCCAGATCAAACTCACCTTTATCAATCTCAGTTACTCAACTTTTGGATCCAACAATTGAAGTTTCAAATTAGGAAGGATCAATTTATTCAATCACCACCTGTTCTCTGATTTCCATTTTTACCTACAAATTAAGAATCCACCACAGGCTCACACATCTATCCATGACTCCAAAATCAACTAAACAACAACCGAACCAAGAAACAACTGGCTGAAACCTTCCACAACTCCTCTGTTCTGATGTAGCACATGACTATCATCGGGATCCAAAAATAGTAGCTCGTGATCATAGGAAAAAGAAGACACGGCCAACCAAAGAGAATCGAATAACGATCTGAGCTGTATTCTCGTAGTGGTGGCTGAGGGAGACGACCGCAATGATCTGAGCTTGTACGACAATGATGACCTGAGCTCGAGCAACAACGAGACTGCACATGGGGAAGAGAAGAACCAACTGAACAACTCACCAGCGAGGCTAACGATAGTTCTCCCTCTCGACAATGACAACAGCTCAAACTCGCGACGACATCGGTAGCAGATCTAACTCACAATGGTCAACGGTCGATGGTCTTCCACTCGAGGCAACCTCCGATGACCTCTGACGACCAGGTGGTGGCAGCGAGGCCATTGCTTGCGACGGAGAAGGCGGCGATCGGGAAAAGGCATCGCGGCGGAGAAAGAATCGGCGATGGTCGACTGTAGAAATCACGAGAAGAAATCGGGGAAAGAAATCATGGAGAGATATGAGGAAATGCGCCGATTGGGTCGGGTTCAACCTTTAAGAACCTGTCTCTTAGGTTTAAGCTAGCCTAGTTTATGTCCAAGCTAGCCCAAGTTAACCCAAAGCTAACCCAACCACCCATTTAAGCTTAGATCTTTCACGTATGGACTCCTTTTGATTCCGAAAAAATTTATGTGAATTCCTGAGAAATTATATAAGATAATTTCTCAACTAACAAGGTTTTTTTTCCATATCTTACACGAGCTCGCGGTAGGCTGCTGACCGCGAGCTCGATGAAGCCATGCGAGCTCGCGGTAGGCTGCAGCGAGCTCCGCGATGAAGCCGTCAGCGAGCTCGCGGTGAGAGGCCTGCAGCCACAAACACGTGCCATCGCGAGCTCGTGCGACACACATCGATTGCGCATGGATGCAATCGCTGTGATGGAAGAGTAGGGAAGAGGAGAGGGAGAGACCCATACCCGGGAGGGAGGATCAATCGGAGTGCGAGAAAGGGAAAGGGGTGGAGTTGATTGATAATTAGGTGGAATTTGGCGATGAATCAAATATTCGTCGCTAAGTCTCTGACGAATTTAATATTCGTCACAAAAATTTACAATGAATTATTAAATCGTTGCAAATTCAGCGACGAATTCATATTTCGTCGCAATATTCTACGATGAATTTTATTTTTTGTCACAAAATTGGCGACTAAAATTTAATTCGTTTGTAAATTAGCGACGAATATTAAATTGGTTGCAAATTTCCCCACTGTTCTCTTTTTCGCCAAATAATTGAAAACGCTCAATGAAAATTTTTCGTTGTCTAATTTATCGAAAAATTTGCAACGAATTATGAATTCATTGCAAAAATTTGCAACAAATTATATTTTCGTCGCAAATTTTTGCAACAAATTATATTTTTGTTGAAAATTTTTACAACGAATTATATTTTCATTGCAAATTTGTAACAAATTAATAATTCATTGAAAAATTTTGCAATGAATTATAATTTTGTTGCAAAATTTTGCAACGAATCTAGAATTCGTTGCAAAATTTTACAATGAATTATATTTTAGTTGCAAATTCTGCGACGAATTTATATTTCGTTGCAAAATTTTGCAATGAAATTGATTTTTCATCATAAATTTGCGATGCAAAATCAAATTCATTGCAAAATTGCGACGAAATTTGCAATAAAATTTAATTTGTTGCAAATGTAAAAAAAGTTTGCAACAAAAAATTTTTTGTTGGAAGTTCCGTTACTAATTTGCCACAAAATTTGTAATTCATTGTAAATTTTGTTATAAATTTGCAACAAATTATTTTCGTTACCAAATTTCATCGCTATTTTGATGTATTTTTGTGGTATAGGTTTTGGGACGACTTAGATGAGGTATTACAAAGAATTTCACGAAATGAAATAATTTTAATAGATTAATAGTAAACAAATCAGAAATATAATAGGGTGCATAGGTGTTATGGGTTTGAAACAAGATAAAGAAGAAAAAAATATATTAGATTTTACGATAGCATATGAACTTATACTAGCTAATATATTTTTTAAGAAAAAAAAAGAACACTTGGTCACATTTAAAAGTAAGAAAAATAAGTCGCAAATTTACTTTTTTATGGTAAGAAATAAGGATTGAAAGATATGTAAAAATTGTAAAATTATTCCTAAAGAAAACTTAACTATTCAATATAGGTTTGTAGTGTTGGATATGCACTTTAAGTATAGTATCGATACAAGAAAAATATGTATGACTCCTAGAACTAAATGATGGAAGTTAAAAGAAGAGAAAAAAATATATTTAAAGACAGGGTAGGAGTACAATTATTAAAAGATATAATGATAACTCACAAATATGATATGTGATAAGATGACATTAAAATTTAAAATGGTAGTCAAAGGTATAATCAGTAAGTCAAAGGGATGTGCACTAATAAGTAAATAATTTTGATGGTGGAATGAGAAAGTACAAAAGAAAGTGAATACAAAAAATAGGTTATAAGGTATTATACACTTATAAAAATGAGAAATTTTTTAAAAATATACAATAGCCAATAAACATGCTAAGGAAGTTGTAAATGAAATTATGAATGAAACTTTTGAATACTTATATTGGCAACTGGATACAAAAGAAGGGGAAAGAGATATTTATAGAATAACTAAAATTAGAGAAAAAGGATTAGAGATCTTACTCAAATAAGATATACTAAAGATGAATAAAATAAGGTAATATTGGACAATGAGAAAATAAATGAGCAATGGAAGAGGTATTTTTGTCAAATTTTTAATGAAGGTTTAAGCAATCAATTTAAATTAGGTAATTTAAGTAGGTCAAAGAGTATAAAAATTTAAATTTTTATCGAAGAATTCAACCTTCAGAAGTTGAACAAGCTTTAAATAAAATACAAAATAAAAAAGTAGTTGGTTCAGTTGATATTCTGATAGAGATATAGAAGTGCCTAGGCAAGAAAGGTATTGAATGACTTACAAAGTTATTCAATTTGATATTGAAAATGAAAAAAAAATACTTAATTAATTGAGGATAAGTACTCTAATTCCTTTATATAAAAATAAAGGTATTGTATAAATTATAGGGTTATAAAACTAAAGAGTCAAACCATGGGAAAAGTAATAAAAAAACTAAGGAAGGTGACCACGATGATCAAAAATTAATTTGAATTTATGTTACAAAGATCGACAATATAAGTTATACATATTCTCAGACAACTAATTGAAAAGTATTAGAAACAAAAGCAATACTTACATATGATATTTACTGACCTTGAAAAAGTTGTTGGGATGTATACTGAAAAGTCTATCTTTTCTATGAATATCTTTATTTTTGAAATAAGAATCACATGATCATTGTTTGCATATTTATTGTTAAGCATATCGTCTAATACATTACATTGTAGATAACATGGTGTGTAGTGTCACACGAGAGATCATGTTATCAGTTTCTTGTAAAGTATAAGTAAAGGCTCACAACCGAGATGGTTATGGACAAACCATTGGTATGGTTGAGTGTGATTTGGTATTGGTTTGTCTTGACCATAGAATTACACTAGTACACTTTGTGTGTATCGAGTAGGATCGACTTAGAGGTGATTCAATTTATTACTGACTACATAATCGAATCGGACCTCAGATATTATGTTGTACATGCTCTTGATCCCGATATAATAACGGGCACATATACTTAGTATTCATTTCTTTGATTTACCAATGAGCGAGATTTATAGAGTAAATCGATTGGCTCGGTAAGTTGGGAAATGATATTATTTATATGGTGTGCCATTGATTATAGGAGGAAACCGTGTCCTATATATTAGGATGATGATGTCCCCTTGAGGAGCTCATAAGGTTCATTATATAAACCCTACAGGTGGACTTGGTTCGGCATGATGATAAGGTTGAGTGGTACTACTCATGGAGTTAGATGTTGATTAATTAATTGTGAGTAAATTTGTAATGAATTATAATTTGGTTGTAAAATTTTGCAACGAATCTAGAATTCATTGCAAAATTTTACAATGAATTATATTTTAGTTGCAAATTCTGTGATGAATTTATATTTTTTTTGCAAAATTTTGCAATGAAATTGATTTTTCATCGTAAATTTGCAACGAAAAATCAAATTCGTTGCAAAACTGCGACGAAATTTGCAATGAAATTTAATTTGTTGCAAATGTAAAAAAGTTTGCAACAAAAAATTTTTTTTTGGAAGTTCCGTTACTAATTTGCGACGAAATTTGTAATTCATCGCAAATTTTGTTACAAATTTGCAACAAATTATTTTCGTTACCAAATTTCATCGCTATTTTGATGTATTTTTGTAGTGTAGGTTTTGGGACGACTTAGATGAGGTATTACAAAGAATTTCACCAAATGAAATAATTTTAATAGATTAATATTAAAAAAATGAGAAATATAATAGGTTGCATAGGCGTTATGGGTTTGAAACAAGATAAAGAAGAAAAAAATATATTAGATTTTACGATAGCATATGAACTTATACTAGCTAATATGTTTTTTAAGGAAAAAAAAGAACACTTGGTCACATTTAAAAGTAAGAAAAATAAGTCGCAAATTGACTTTTTTATTGTAAGAAATAAGGATTGAAAGATATGTAAAAATTGTAAAGTTATTCCTAAATAAAACTTAACTATTCAATATAGGTTTGTAGTGTTGGATATGCACTTTAAGTATAGTATCAATACAAGAAAAATATGTATGACTCCTAGAACTAAATGATGGAAGTTAAAAGAAGAGAAAAAAAAATATTTAAAGAGAGGGTAGGAGTACAAGTATTAAAATAGATAATGATAACTCACAAATATGATATGTGATAAGATGACATTAAAATTTAAAATGGTAGTCAAAGGTATACTCAGTAAGTCAAAGGGATGTGCACTAATAAGTAAATAATTTTGATGGTGGAAATGAGAAAGTACAAAAGAAAGTGAATACAAAAAATAGGTTATAAGGTATTATACACTTTTAAAATTGAGAAATTTTTTAAAAATATACAATATCCAATAAACATGCTAAGGAAGTTGTAAATGAAATTAGGAATGAAACTTTTGAATACTTATATTGGCAACTGGATACAAAGAAGGGGAAAGAGATATTTATAGAATAGCTAAAACTAAAGAAAAAGGATTAGAGATCTTACTCAAATAAGATATACTAAAGATGAATAAAATAAGGTAATATTGGACAATGAGAAAATAAATGAGCAATGGAAGAGGTATTTTTGTCAAATTTTTAATCAAGGTTTAAGCAATCAATTTAAATTAGGCAATTTAAGTAGGTCAAAGAGTATAAAAATTTAAATTTTTATCAAAGAATTCAACCTTCAGAAGTCGAACAAGCTTTAAATAAAATGTAAAATAAAAAAGTAGTTGGTTCAGTTGATATTCTGATAGAGATATAGAAGTGCCTAGGTAAGAAAGGTATTGAATGACTTACAAAGTTATTCAATTTGATATTGAAAATGAAAAAAAAAAAACTTAATTAATTGAGGATAAGTACTCTAATTCCTTTATATAAAATAAAGGTATTGTATAAATTATAGGGGTATAAAACTAAAGAGTCATACCATGGGAAAAGTAATAAAAAAAACTAAGGAAGGTGACCACGATGATCAAAAATTAATTTGAATTTATGTTATAAAGATCGACTATATAAGTTATACATATTCTCAGACAACTAATTGAAAAGTATTAGAAACAAAAGCAATACTTACATATGATATTTATTGACCTTTAAAAAGTTGTTGGGATGTATACTGAAAAGTCTATCTTATGTATGAACATCTTTATTTTTGAAATAAGAATCACATGATCATTGTTTGCATATTTATTGTTATGTATATCATCTAATAAACTACATTGTAGATAACATGGTGTGTAGTGTCACACGGGAGATCATGTTATCAGTTTCTTGTAAAGTATAAGTAAAGGCTCACAACCGAGATGGTTATGGACAACCCATTGGTATGGTTGTAGTGTGATTTTGTATTGGTTTGTCTTTACCACAGAATTACACTAGTAAACTTTGTGTGTATTGAGCAGGACTGACTTAGAGGTGATTCGATTTATTGCTAACTATATAATCGAATAGGACCTCAGATATTATGTTGTACATGCTCTTAATCCTGATATAATAACGGACACATATACTTAGTATTCATTTCTTTTATTTACCAATGGGTGAGATTTATAGAGTAAATTGATAGGCTTGGTAAGTTAGGAAATGATATTATTTATATGGTGTGCCATTGATTATAGGAGGAAACCGTGTCCTATATATTAGGATGATGATGTCCCCTTGAGGAGCTCATAAGGTTCAACATATAAACCCTACAGGTGGACTTGGTCCGGCATGATGATAAGGTTGAGTGGTACTACTCATGGAGTTAGATGTTGATTAATTAATTGTCAGTAAATTAATTAATCGACGGACATTCGAGATCTTAAACACGGAGAGATATATGTACAAATAATATATGGCGCCCATATTAACTTAGGCAGGTTGGTGAGATAGATCAATGATAATCCTCTAGTGGAATGGATAATCATTAATGGATTGGACTTTATGTGGGCTTGATCCATTGGGTGGCCAAGATCCAACTCCTCCTTATGGTCCCTATTGTAGCCTATTAAAACCCTCATGGAGCCTAGATCCGATGATAGAAAATGAAACTCTAGATCCGACGATGGAGATTAAATCTCTAGATCCGACGGTGGAGATTAAATCTCTAGATCCGACGGTGGATATTAAATCTTTAGATCCAACGGTGGAGATTAAATCTCTAAGTCCAACGGTTTAGATTAAATCTCTAGATCCGACGGTTGAGATTAAATCCCTAGAACCGACGGTGGAGATTAAAAAGAGGCTTAAGCCTAGCTCTATAAAAGGAGGCATAAGGGGTGGGCGGCAAGACATTGAAGGGAGATTAGGGTTTTAGCTTTGGTCGACTAGGGTTTGGAGAAGTCTTGGGCGACAAGACTTGCTAGGGTTGTTGTCGGCACCCATCTTTCTCTTCTCAACCTTGGCCGGCGCTCAACCTCTTCTTTCTCTTCTCCTTGGCCGGTGGAAACAAGGGTTAGGGTTGTTCCTTGGAGCTCTTGGCCGGCGCCCACTTCCTCTTCTATTCCTTGGCCGGTGGAAACATCAAGTCTCTTGACTTGGTGGCCAGTCCTAGATAGGGAAGAGTTTTGTTTCATTCTTCCCTTTGTTCGGAGCGAGCAAGGAAGGGAAGAGCGTGTTCTCGGAGGCTTCGACTTTTGGAAGATCGTCGCCCACACGACGTCCAAAAGGAGGAAGGACATACAATTGAAGATTGAGAGGTATAATGCTTGTTTTCTTTCTTTTTGTTTCTTTGTATGGTTTTATGTTTTATTATGTGGCTAAATTTACTTGGACCCCAAATATGAACACAAAAACCGGCGATCCGTACATCGTCTATTCCGCGACTATTCGAAGAATAGAGGTAGGTTGCTTGAACAACAAGTTTGTTTAAGTGACCACTCTAATCGGATAGCACGATGATGGAACGATAGCTTGGGTAATCCCTAATTGTCATGGAATAATTTTTTAATCTGGGGACGATGACGGGATCGCCATGAACAAGCAACCGAGTTGAAGTGGGAAGCGAAGTTTCATACCTTCAAGTGGTATCAGAGCCACGGTTTTCGGATTTGTGTGTTTAGGATTCGGTTACTTTTATGCACTTTTCATATATTATATGTGTCGGATAATAGTAGGATGTGCGTAGGTGAACTTTTTGGTTGCAGGCATAGGATCCAACTATTATGACCATATGTGTGTATGTGATTGTATGTGTGTAATTGTATATTATTTGAATCCTCGGGGTTGACGAGGCTAGTATTTAATTTTTGTAATTAAGTACGACATTGTTTAGCCACACTTTTTGTTTTAGTTTACTTTTGATCTAGATTTCATGTACATTCCTTTGTGGAGTATAGGATCGATGGATATAAATTAAAATAGTTATTCTCGGCTCGGATCTCCGAATGGCTTGTACATGGCGTAGGGAGGAGCGGACGGGATGACGATACGACGGGAGGTATATTGGAGACAAAAGCCATAATAGTTGGAAAATATTTTTTTTTTCATATTTATTGCTTCTTGTTTGATATGCATGTCGTAGGCTAGGAAAATTCCTCAATTTTAAATTACTAAGTGGGAGAGGAATATTTTTATAAATTCCCATGGCCACCATTGCGATTTGACATGTGATGCAAACAAACTTTCGCGTCGGCTCTGAGTGCCTTCCTCCCCATCGGATGAGTTTGTTTGTAGATCACAGGGTCGAATATGGTTATAGGAAATTATTAAGGAGCGTGTGTACTTCCCCATCGGAAGGCACATAACCCGAGATAATTGCCTTGGTACCGAGTAATGGTGAACACTTAGGTGCAAATAAAAGTATCCTCCCTATCGGAGTCACTGCTTTTATTTGTAGGGCGGAAGAGGAACCAACTATTAATTTTATTTGTCAAAAAGTTAGGTTGACAAGATAATAAAATTAATGGGTAAAACCTTCTCTTACAAATGTAGAATTCATATACGTCCATACTATCGTGGCATACGATATTCTCGGTGTTTTGAGGTGTTGGTTGATTTTAAAATTTTATTGTTTGAGGAATCAATAATTTTTTGAAATCTAAAGTTTTGATCTATGTGATTCTTAGGTTTTTCAAAAATGACTTTCAATCCACTTGCTGTGATACTAAAAGAGAATAAACTTACTGGACCCAATTATGTTGATTGGAAAAGGAATCTTGATATTGTCTTGACTGCTGAGGAGTACAAGTATATACACTTCGAAGAGTGTCCTCCTAAGCCTGTGAATGAGCTCGAAGTCCTTGGAGCTGAGATCGATGGGGAAACCCAGGTCGATATCATTCTCCAATCTCTACCTAGGAGTTTTGAGCAGTTTCGCCTGAATTACAACATGAATAAGAGGTTGTATTCGTTGGCGGAGCTTCTGACAGAACTCCAGGTGGCAGAAGGGCTTGCTTAGGCTTAGGCCATGGTTGCTCCGAAGGTTTCTACTTCTAAGCCGAAAGGCAAGAAGAAGAAGAAACAAGGTGGAGCAAAGGTGGCGAGAGGATCTCAGGGAGGAGTGAAGAAGTCGAAAGGCAAGTACTTCACTTGCAAGCATACTGGACATTGGAAGAAGGACTGCCCCAACTGGAAGCAGAACAAAGGTATATCTTTTGGTCTAGTCATTGAAACATGTTTAGCGGTGTTATCTACCGGCACCTGGTGTGTAGATACGGAAGCCACTGATCATGTCTGCAATACTTTGCAGGGGTTCCAAGAAATCAGAAGACTGGCTGAAGGGGAGATTACCGTCCACTTGGGTGATGCTACGAAGGTAGCGGCTGTTGCAGTGGGAGATGTTTATTTGTCTTTTGAGAGGAATAAAGTTTTGGTTCTTAAGAATTGCCTTTATGTACCTTTATTTAGAAAGAATTTGATTTCAGTTTCTAAATTGTTTATGGATGGATATTCTATTTATTTTAATGACAGAGTTGTTATAAAAAGGAATAGGGAGATTATCTGTTCTGGTGCATTGATAGGAAATTTATATACACTTGAACCAAAAGCTCCCACGATGCAAATAGAAGTAAATAACTCATCTTCTAATTCCAATAAGAGAAAAGAACCTTCAAAGATGAATCAAACATATCTTTGGCATCTAAGGCTAGGTCATATTAACCTAAGTAGAATTCAAAGGTTGATAGCTGATGGACCTCTGGGTTCATTAGTGGTGGAAGATTTCCCAACCTGCAAATCTTGCTTGGAAGGTAAAATGACCAAGAGGCCTTTTAAGGCCAAGGGGTATAGAGCCAAAGATGTATTGGAATTGGTTCATTCTGATTTGTGTGGTCCTATGTCTATCTAGGAAAGAGGTGGTTTTGAGTATTTTGTCTCTTTCATAGACTATTATTCAAGATATGGATACATTTACTTGATGCTCCGCAAGTCTGAATGCTTTGACAAGTTCAAAGAATTCAAGGATGATGTTGAGAAACGTCAGGGTAAAAGTACCAAGACACTACGATATGATCGTGGTGGTGAGTACCTCTTGGGAGAGTTTAGGAATTACTTATCAGAGGATGAGATTCAATCCCAATTGTCTGCACCTAGCACACCCCAGCAGAATGGTGTAGCAGAGCGAAGGAATATGACTCATATGGAGATAGTTAGATCAATGATGAGTTATTCTGAGTTGTCAGATTCATTCTGGGGATATGCTCTAGATACGGTAGTGTATATTCTGAACTTGGTACCATCTAAATCAGTGTCTTCTACTCACACATAATTGTGGACTGGGCGAAAGCCTAGTCTGAGACATATTTGGATATGGGGGAGTCCAGCACATGTGCTGAAGGCAGATGCTGGTAAGTTGGAACCTCGTACAGAAGTGCACATGTTCGTTGGCTATCCTAGAGGAACGAAAGGTGGTTTGTTTTATAGTCCTAGAGATCAGAGGGTGATCGTTAGCACGAATGCCAGATTTCTAGAGGAAGACTATGTGATGAACCACAAACCCATGAGTAAGATTGTTCTGGAGGAATTGAGAGGGGAAGTCACTGCTTCAATACCACTGGTACAAGAGGATATACCATAAGTCACTGCATCGTGTGTCACAGAGGATACACAAGTAATACCTCGTCATAGTGGGAGGGTTGTTAGACAGCTTGATAGATTCATGTTCTTGGAAGAATCTTTTGATTTGGTCCCTGGCGAACATGAACCTGATCCCTAGACATATGACGAGGCGATCCAAGATAAAGATGCGGTATCTTGGCAAAGTGCAATGAATTCTGAGATAGAATCTATGGATTCAAATCAAGTCTAGGAGCTAGTAGAACCACCCAAAGGTGTAAAAGCCATTGGATGCAAGTGGATATATAAAAGAAAGAGAGGAATAGATGGGAGGTTGAGACCTTCAAAGCGAGGCTTGTTGCGAAGGGGTATACTCAGAAAGAGGGTATCGATTATGAGGAGACCTTTTTGCCGGTAGCCATGTTTAAGTCTATCCAGATTCTCTTATGTATTGCTTCTCAAATGGATTATGAGGTATGGCAGATGGATGTCAAGACATCTTTCCTTAATGGAAGTCTTGAGGAAAACATCTATATAAAGCAACCAGAGGGATTCATTGCAAAGGGCAAAGGCATCTTGTGTGCAAGCTTAATCGATCCATTTATGGATTGAAGCAAGCTTCGAGATCTTGGAACATCCGCTTTGATGAGGTAATCCAATCTTATGAATTTATTCAATGTTCGGATGAGTCTTTTGTATACAAGAGATGTGACGGAAACGTAGTGGTATTTCTTGTACTATACGTAGATGACATTTTGTTAATTGGCAACAATGTCAAGGTGTTATCGGATGTAAGAGTATGATTGTCCAAACAGTTTGATATGAATGACTTGGGAGAAGTGGGACACATCCTTGGGATCAAGGTTATAAGGGATCGCAGGAAAAGGATGTTGTGCTTATCTCAAGCTTCATACATAGACACCATTATGGATCATTTTAGCATGCAGAACTCCAAGAAAGGTTTTCTACCTTTCAGGCATGAAGTTCCTTTATCTAAGGAGATGTGTCCTAGAACATCTAAGGAGATAGAGGAGATGAAGGTGGTTCCTTATGCTTCGGCAGTAAAAAGCCTCATGTATGCTATGCTATGTACGAGACCAGATATCTTCTTTGCCATGGGCATGGTTAGTAGATATCAGAGTAATCCAGGACAAGGACATTGGACTGTGGTAAAGCATATATTGAAGTACCTGAGAAGGACTAGGGATTATATGCTAGTTTACCAGGTAGACCAATTACTCCCTGTGGGTTACACAGATTCTGACTTCCAATCAGATAGGGATAACAGTAAGTCTACCTCAGGTTTTGTCTTTACTTTGGGAGGTGGAGCCATTGTATGGAGGAGTGTCAAGTAGAAATGCGTGGCAGACTCTACCATGGAAGCTGAGTATGTGGTGGCCTCTGAGGCGGCTAAAGAAGCTGTGTGGCTGAGAAATTTCTTGATGGACTTGGATGTGATTCCTGGTTTGCCTAGAACTATCACAATTTATTGTGATAATAGTGGTGCAGTTGCAAACTCGAAGGAACCATGAGCCCATAAGGCAAGTAAACACATAGAGCGCAAGTACCACCTGATACGAGAAATCGTAAAGCGAGGAGAAGTTGCTGTGGCCAAGATTGCATCAGAGGATAACCTGGCAGATCCTTTCACTAAGGCCCTTCGAGCGAGAGCTTTTGATAGGCATGTGGAGGGAATGGGAATCAGATGTATGGCAGTATGAGGACAACATAGTCTTTTAGTATTAGTGGGAGATTGTTGAGATGTATACTGAAAAGTCTATCTTTTGTATGAACATCTTTATTTTTGAAATAAGAATCACATGATCATTGTTTGCATATTTATTGTTATGCATATAATCTAATACATTACATTGTAGATAACATGGTGTGTAGTGTCACACGGGAGATCATGTTATCAGTTCCTTGTAAAGTATAAGTAAAGGCTCACAACTGAGATGGTTATGGACAAACCATTGGTATGGTTGTAGTGTGATTTGGTATTGGTTTGTCTTGACCAATGGGAGAGATTTATAGATTAAATCGATAGGCTCGGTAAGTTGGGAAATGATATTATTTATATGGTGTGCCAATGATTATAGGAGGAAACCGTGTCCTATATATTAGGATGATGATGTCCCTTTGAGGAGCTCATAAGGTTCATCATGTAAACCCTGCAGGTGGACTTGGTCCGGCATGATGATAAGGTTGAGTAGTACTACTCATGGAGTTAGATGTTGATTAATTAATTATCAGTAAATTAATTAATCGACGGACATTCGAGATCTTAAACACGGGGAGATATATGTACAAATAATATATGGAGCCTATATTAACTTATGGGGGTTGGTGAGGTAGATCAATGATAATCCTCTAGTGGAATGGATAATCATTAATGGATCGGACTTTATGTGGGTTTGATCCTTTGGGTGGCCAAGATCCAACTCCTCCTCATGGTCCCTATTGTAGCCTATTAAAACCCACATGGAGCCTAGATCCGATGATGGAAAATGAAACTCTAGATCCGACAATGGAGATTAAATCTCTAGATCCAACGGTGGAGATTAAATCTCTAGATCTGACGGTGGAGATTAAATCTTTAGATTTGACGGTGGAGATTAAATCTCTAAGTTTGACGGTTGAGATTAAATCTCTAGATCCGACGGTTGAGATTAAATCCCTAGAACCGATGGTGGAGATTAAAAGGAGGCTTAAGCCTAGCTCTATAAAAGGAGGCATAAGGGGTGGGCGACAAGACATTGAAGGGAGATTAGGATTTTGGCTTTGGGCGGCTAGGGTTTGGAGAAGTCTTAGGCGGCAAGACTTGCTAGGGTTGTTGCCGGCGCCCATCTTCCTCTTCTCAAACTTGGCCGGCGCTCAACCTCTTCTTCCTCTTCTCCTTGGCCGGTGGAAACAAGGGTTAGGGTTGTTCCTTGGAGCTCTTGGCCGGCGCCCACTTCCTCTTCTATTCCTTGGCTGACGACAACATCAAGTCTCTTGACTTGGTGGCCGGTCATAGATAGGGAAGAGTTTTGTTTCATTCTTCTCTTTGTTCGGAGCGAGTAAGGAAGGGAAGATCATGTTCTAGGAGGCTTCGACTTTTGGAAGATCGTCGCCCACACGACGTCCAAAAGGAGGAAGGACATACAATAGAAGATCGAGAGGTATAATGCTTGTTTGCTTTTTTTTTGTTTCTTTGTATGTTGTATGTTTTGTTATGTGGCTAAATTTACTTGGACCGCGAATACGAACACAAAAATCGACGATCCGTACATCGTCTATTCCGCGGCTATTCGAAGAATAGAGGTAGGTTGCTTGAACAACAAGTTTGTTCAAGTGACCACTCTAATCAGATAGCACGACGATGGAACGGTAGCCTGGGTAATCCCTAATTGTCATGGATTAATTTTATAATCCTGGGACGACGACGGGATCGACATGAACAAGCAATCGAGTTGAAGTGGGAAGCGAAGTTTCATACCTTTAAAAGTATATAATAAAGTACTAAGTGAAATTATGTTCTAAAAAAAGGTATTAGTATAATGTATATTGAAATTATTAATGATATGTATGATGATGTAATGACAAGAATGAAAATATCAGGAGATTAACCGAAGCATTTCCCATATAGGTTACATCAAAGATCAACTTTAAGTTTCTATCTATTTACACTAATCATGGATAAATTTTTTGAACATATTCAAGACACGTTACTATAGTGCATACTATTTACAAATAATATTATTTTGGTAGATGAGACATATGAAAGAGTAAATAGTAAACTTAAATCTTGTAGGGAAATATTAAAAGTGAAAGGTCTTAGACTTAGTAAAGACAAAATTGTAGGGAATCCATGCGCGCTCGGAAACAATTTTACAAGCACAAAGCAGCGGAAAATAGGATCCCTCCAGAGATCCATGCGAAAACACCATACTCGTTTGATCGATTATATCCTATGAGAATCGTAATTACCTTCGATGTGTGCCCTTCACAATCCTGTCAGCAACACTTTGTGTTCCGATCTCAGCGCAGTCAGTATGTCCGTGCCTCCACAGTATCCACATGAACCATGAGATGGAGTGGAACCAAACTGTGGTGCTAGACACAAGGTTGGTTCGGCCAAGAAGGTAGAAGAAGAAGAAGAGGAAGATCATAATCAAGCCACCCCTTAAAAAACCCACAAAAATCTTTTATATTCAACCATTGAATATGAAAGGTTTTGACTCTTAGTTTCTATGGAATTAATAACCCATTAATTCCATCTTAATGATCATGCAATTCCTTCTTAATGGTGAGTCTCACTCAATCCGAATCTGACTTGAGTCTAACTCGAGTCAGATTCATTGGATATACCTTGAGTCCTACTCGATCCGAATTTGACTTGAGTCTAACTTGAGTTAGATTTATTGGGTATACCTTGAGTCTCACTCATTGAGTCTAATCTACATTACACTCAACCCGATTGAGTCTAATCTACATTAGACTCAACCTGATGGCCCAATGGCTCATCACATGAGCCATCTCCAACTCACATGTCCTAATTGTGTGACCCAATAGGTTCTCGCAACATTGGCAATGTTTCTAAAACCCTTTTAGAGACATAAGCAATGAGCGACATCTAGTAATACATCATTGCTACCCAAGTGACGAGAATGTTGAGATCTGACATAACCTTTCCATGACTACTATCGTGTATGACTCAGTCCTTCTATCCTTGATATCTAGATTGATCAATGAGGCATAGACTGTGTCATCCTCTTCTCAATCAAGAGTTTCTTGATCTCCAAGTAAACTACTCAACCAAATAAGCTCAATATCTAATATTGACTTATTCGAGCATGGACATGCATTTTAGCAATCATACTCTATCAAGGGGCCCATAGATATCACTTCCGATATATGGAAGGAATATATCCCATCTACATCACTCACATCCCTCCGCATAACTTATTGTATACCTAGTGATCGCCTTTATAGTCATCCTATTACAGGTGACGGTTAACGAATCCAAAGTATACAACTCATTATGTAGGAAACCGTAGTGACTTTAGGTCTAAGGATTATTCATTCCAATAGTCACATGAGAATGTTTATGACACTCATATAACGATCCATGAAACATTCTCACGGCAGGTCAATTCAGTACATAGTCTCTAATATGTACCCATATGTCAACTTGATATCACATATCCATGACTTGTGAGATTAAGTCATGAATTGACCTATATGCTAATCTCTACGCATTGATATTGTCCTTGCATATTAATACTCGAGTAGGAATAGTTAAGAGTATTGTTATATATATATATATATATATATATACAATTCAACCAATTGATATGCTGTAAACCTGAGACTACTATTCAAGGACACTATTATATTATTCATATAGCACATATAAGAAATACTATAATAAGCAAACCTTGCCTGTTATTAATAAAATATGATACATATGATCCCTAATCAATCATCTCATGATTGACACTAAGGGCGGACATTAACATAATATATAAAATTTAAATTTAACAATGCTAGATATAATAAGATAATTGTTAAGTTGGGAGATAATGAGTTGTTTGTAATTGAAAGTTTTAAATATTTAAGATCATTTTGTTTAAAAGGAAGGTGCGATTTAGAGAAATGTATTATATATAATACAAGCAAAATAATTAAAATGGAGGAGAGCATCAAGTATTCTTTGTGATCGTAAAATATGTTTAAAATTTAAAGAAAATTTTTACAAAATGATATCTATACTAGCTATGCTATATAAAGTTGAATGTTAGTGTCACGCCCCGAGAGCATGCCGAGCCGAAAATCAAACGGACGACATCTCCCCTGTACGTGGCAACATTTCGGGTTAATACAAGGCCCGTAGGCCCACAATAACAACAATATATATAACAATATCACCAAACCACAACAACATAACAAACTACTACAACAAATACACAGCGGAAACGATACCACAACAATACAATCCCACACATGCATATCGGTATGACTAACACCAGAACACAAAGAAAACCTCGAAAAAACCTGCACCAACATGTGCGTACATCACATAATACATAACATCACGAAAATTCCGAATACATAACACGGCGGACGCAAAGCCCAAAACCAATACGGGAGCCCCAGGGTCCGTGGGGGGTGGTGAGTAAAACTCAGCAGGTAATAGAAAAACATGTATATATGCCATATCACATGTATTTTCAACAACATACTCTAGAAGTACAACAGGTATATCAGCATAGTATATAAATACAAGCATATACCATCTAACCAAATAAACAACATAAAAATAATGTAGACATACCTGAAGTCTGCTACGCTACTCTGATCCAACCTGAACATATATCCAACATATATATATATATATATATATATAACAGGAAGAGTAGATCAACTCACAATATACTCTAGCTACAGGTCAAGGTATCTAATGGTCTGTCCAACACATCTACCAGTACCCGACATAACCGTATAACATATGCAGGAAACATGCATGAATATGATGTACAACCAAATGCAACAAGCATAGTACAATCAAATGCAACATCACAATTGTAGGTTGGTCGCTTCGGAGGCTCATTGGCTCCCATGTCCCCGGATTAAAATTTTCACTGATGAAAGGATTAATTCGGATGAGATGAGCTTCCTTAGCAACACCATTTCGTCGTCGTGCTAACAACTTGAGTGGTCGCTCGAACAAACTAGTTGTTCAAGCAACTCTACTCTTCTAGTTGATTAGCCGCGGAAGAGACGACGGACGGATCGCCGGTTTTTGTGTTTGTCTTCGGGGTCCATGATTATACAATATATTTGCACACACACACATGCATAATCAAAACAAATAAGAACATGCTCAGATCTGTACATAAAGTTAAAATAACTTTATACCTTACGATCTTCTACCGTATGTCCTATCCTTCTCGTGGACGACGTGTGGACGAAGATCCTCCACGAGTTGAAGCCTTCTAGATCGAGTTCTCCTCTACCTTGTCCGCTGCGAACAAAGAGAAAAACGAACAAAACCTTTCCTATCTAGAACCGGCCACCAAGCTAGAGAGTTTGATGCAACCGCTGGCCAAGGAACAAAAGGATGAAGCGCCGGCCACCAATTCAATGGGAACCGCCGGCCACCTATGGAGAAAGGAGAAGTGCCGGCCACCAAGTCTTGGAGAGCCGCCGGACACCAAGGAATAAGGGAGGAGGAAGAATAGAATGGCTTAGAAGATGGGCGCCGGCCAAGTGTGGATGGAGGAATATGGGCACCGGCAACAACTAGAAGAAAGGAAGTTGCCGCCCAAGCCTTTTCTCCAAAACCCTAGCCGCCCACTAATCTCCAAACCCTAACTCCAATTCCAATCACTTTGTTGCCGCCCAACCCTAAGCCATCTATATATAGAGTAGGGCCTAAACCTCCTTTAATCTCCACCGTCGGATCTAGGGATTTAATCTCCACCGTCGGATCTAGGGTTTTATCCCAACCGTCGAATCTAGGGTTTAATCCCAACCGTCGGATCTAGGATTTCATCCCAACCGTCGGATCTAGGGTTTCATCCCAACCGTCGGATCTAGGGTTTTATCCCAACCGTCGGATCTAGAGATTTAATCCTAACCGTCGATTCTAGGGTTCCATCCTAACCATCGGATCTTAGGGATTTAATCCCAACCGTTGGTTCTAGAGTTTCATCCAACCATCGGATCTAGGGATTTAATCCCAACCATTGGTTCTAGGTTTTGTTTTACATTCTTGGATCTAGACTTTATAAGGATTATATTAGGCTACGATAGGGACCATAAGGAGGAGTTGGGTCTTGGCCACCCGATGGATCGGAACCACACAAACTTGATCCATCAATGATGTTCCATTCCACTAGAGGATCATCATTGAACTACCTCACCAACCCCCATAAATCAATATGGGCTCCATATATTATTTGTACATTAATCTCCCCGTGTTTAAGATATCGAATGTCCGTCAATTAACTGATTTACTGACCATCAATTAATTAGCATCTAATTCCTCGAGTAGTACCACTCAACCTTATCATCATGTTGACTAAGTCAACCAGCTGGGTTTACATGATGAACCTTATGAGCTCCTCAAGGGGACATCATCAACCTAATATATAGGACACGGTTTCCTCCTATAATCAACGACACACCATGTAAATAATATTATTTCCCAACTTACCGAGCATATTGATTTAATCCATCTAAATCTCACCCACTGGTAAATCAAAGAAATAAATACTAAGTACATGTGCCCGTTATTATATCGGGATTAAGAGCATGTACAACATAATATCCGAGGTCTGATTCAATTATGTAGTCAGTACTAAATTGAATCACCTCTATGTCGGTCCTACTCAATACACCTAAGTGTACTAGTGTAACTCTATGTTCAAGATAAAACAATACCAAGCTTCACTACAACCATGCCAATGGTTTGTCCAGAACCATCTTGGTTGTGAGCCTCTACTTATATTTTACAAGGGACTGATAACATGATCTTCTGTGCCACACCAAGCACCATGTTATCTACAATGTAAAATATCAGACAATATGCACACATATATAACGAATATATAAAATGCAAACAATGATCATGTGATTCTTATTTCAAAATAAAATGTTCATACAAAAAGAGCTAGGCTTTCAGTATACATTCTAACAACAATAATCATATATATATAGACTGTATCCATATATATATTAATCTCAACCATCCATATATATATATATATATATGGTAATATGCAAAGTGCCATCATATACGGCAATGCAACATGCATGGTCATGCCTGCTCACCCCTACTCGCTACCACGACCCCAGTGCGGCCTAGGTGGCACGACATAACAACTGTCCCAACTCACACCAACCACTGCTATAGAGTGGCCGAGTGGGCAGTATGATCAAGTAGCATATGAGCGTAAAGAGCTCGCTACACAACGGGGGTCCCTGCTGCTGGCCACTCCGACTAACACTACCAATGAGTGGTCGAGTACCACGAACCCAGGACAACTGCACGCAACTCCAACTACCACCGTCTATAGTGGTAGAGTGCGGCACAACAGATGCTCTGCCCTCACACCAGTTACTCCTCGAGGAGTGCACTGGGAGGCAAGATGACTGACGACTCTCTCAACCCCAAGGGAGACTATGTCGTCAGAATGCATGCAAATGACATGTGTATCTTTGTCACACGTCTGACCATCTAAATGCAGACTCTGCTCACATCTAATCAATACTCTCTATCCTATAGAGAGTTGTACTCAACTAATCGACGCACTCTCTATCTTGTAGAGAGTCGTACTCGACTGATCATAACTCTCTCCAATAGAGAGTCATACTCGACTAATCATAACTCTCTCTCCAATAGAGAGTCGTACTCAACTGATCGACGCACTCTCTATCCGATAGAGAGTCATACTCGACTAATCATATCAAGCTGGGACCACCAGTCCGCAGCGACACTCTAATCACCCTTCACTTAACCATTACACAACTCATGGTTGGTAACCGTATGCAACATACGGGTATTGGAAATAAATCCTATATTTAGGGCATTACCTACCCATAGATGACCTTTTTCCAATTTATAAATTGGGTCATCCCCCGTACTAACATTTACACCCTACTAAACATCTAGGCCAATTTACATCACATCTATAACTCCTAAATCATGATAGGGTATATGTGATATCAATAATTGAGCATAAATATATCCAACGATAAGTTCAAGCATACGATAATAAGAGCAAGGTCAAGGTAATATGAACACCTAACATGCTCATATCTATGACTAAATTTGAATGCAATACATCTACCCGGACCAGGTAGAAAATTACCCACCTGTTGTGTAGGCTATGCCGTTAGTCTCCACGTCCAAAAGACTATTCCGAATCAAGGTCCTGCAGTTACAAAACATAAAGAGTAACTAAATGCTAGCATAACCCTAATGCTAGAATAATTCTCTAAATCACATCCTAACCCTAGATTAGTCAATTTAATCATGTAATAGTGTACTCCTCTACACTTCATTTACTAATCATATTTGATCTATGATTATTTCACAAATAATACTACTGTAACATATCATATTGAATCAACAACCATATCCAAATCCAGGTCAACTTCTAACATCAACTATCACTAGATCAATTAAATCACAAGGATAATGGTATTCATTATAAACTAATCCAACCCAACTTATCTTGTACAATCGCAGTTGCACAACTCCTGGATCTGCTATAGGAAATCTGTTCATCCTATAAAAATATATTAACTCAATTAACATACAAAATCCTTACCTCTCTACATCAATCGACCATAGCTTCTTCTTTATCTGCAAAAAGGATTTCAACCTCAATTTAATACGAATTGATCAGACATCACAAGCCCAAACGAAAGAGCAATCAGGATATTTACCATCACTTAGGATCCAGTGGCGGTGTTTCTCCCCTAATTGCCTTGTTCGCCGAAAGAAAACCATTGCTGCCCTAATGTCAGGTTGGAGTACTGCCCAAGGAGACAGAATGGGTGAGAAATGGCTTCTCATCCGAAATTGAGAATGTAACGACACCTCACCTTGCTCTGGCAGAGATCGAGAATAGCAACTCTCGATCAAGACACGGTGAAGCTTCCACCGACGGTACTCCTTCCTCTTCTCCTCTGCTCACCGGCTTCGGATCCCTGCCCACATCGACCAATGAAACTCAGAATGGAAAGTCCACAGCTTGGTATCGATCTCGTCGAGAATCAAGGAGGTCAGTCGCTTACCCTGTTACTGTGACAATCGCCAGTGAAATCCCCCCCTTTTCCCAGTGGCTTCACTGGCTACCCAAACTTACTCCGTTTGCCGACAACCCTTGTCGCTGCCCTAGCACCACCGGTTCCTAAGCTTGCTCTGGCAGCGACTGCAAGGCAGGTGCCAACTGGACACCGTCAATTTCAAGCTCCCAACCGCACGTGCTCACCGTCGGCTCATCGCCGATTCAACCTCCCGCTGGAATCCCTCGGCTCCGACAGCAAGTCGCCTCTTTCCCTATCCAAGCACCGTGCTGTCGCCACCGACCCAAGCCCCCAAATCACGATCCCCCCACCCCTTTGTTTCTCTAGTTCGCGCATGGCGCCATCGAGGATGTCGCCTTCGCCGTCCACTGAAGGAGCCACGAAGTCCGAGCGGCGAGTCGGAGAGGTCGCGTGAGAAATCGCAAAGTCCGTGGTAGGAGTTGGAGAGGTTCTTGCGGAGAAGAGGAGCACTCAGTTCGGGAGAAAAGGCTCATTAAAAGAAAGCTACCATGAAACGCCACTTAATGGTAACAAATCGGGTTTGGCAGATAAACGGATCAAATTTTCTGACCCGTTAAGCCCTTCCCTTCTTGTTAAAAGAGGGTCTTAAAAATCTCCATTCGAGTCCAGAAAAATTCCTAAAAATTCTTGGAAAATTCCATAGGGTATTCTCTTACTTACCCAACTTTTGTTTTATTTTATTTTATTTTATTTTATTTTCCTGGTATTTTACAGTTAGACTATGGCTCGAGTACATGAATAGAAGATCAAAATTATAGAAATAAAAATATTAAGATAGATGTATAGACATACGAGGATGGATAAAATAATAAATAAAAATATTTGAATAAAAGTTATGGTTGCATATATTGAGGAAAAATTCCAAGAGACAAGTTTTAGATGGTACGAACATAGACTTAGACGATCGATAAATACTCCAATTAGGTGATGTGAAACTATTACAAATATGCAAATTAAATAAGTTAGAGGAAGACCTAAGAAGACATGGTTAGCAATGATAAAATAAGATAAAATTTATTTAAATATAAATGATGATATAGTAGGGGATAGAGTTCAATGGTCCCCATGGGTGTAGCTGAGTTGGTACTCGGGTGGATTGTTTCCCCATGGAAGTAAGGGTCGATCCTTGGGGGCCTCCTCTGGAAGTATAACCTACTCGTCTAGGAGGCCCCTCTGTCACCATGATTTACCTCTCTTCTGATGGTTGTGGAGCTGATTAGTAGGAGTGCTTAAGGTGAGTGTATCACCTTTTATCCTAGGGATAGAGTTTAATGACACAGGTGGATCCATATAGCCAACCCCACCTAGTGGGATGAGGCTTAGTGATAGTTGTTATTGTAGTAGTAAATATAACACGTATAGATGTTAAATAAAACTCTAATTTTAGTGAATAGAAGAAAATAAATAAATTAACTTAACTAATTAATCATCATTTTGCTAGATTATGCTACTTATTTTGTTTAGTTTCTTTTTTGATTTTCTAGAATAACATGAATGAATTGTGTTTTGTGAGCTTAAATCATGGTTAGTATTAGGTTGATTGATCTTTAAAGAGGTCGAGTTAACAAGAGATACTCTTAAGATTGTATTGTTAAGGGGCACATCTAAGATATTAGTTAGGGCTCTTCTAAATTTTCATCAAGAATTCTTTTACTCAAATTCAGTTATTAAAATGCTTATTTGAGCACAATGTTAGAAACTTTAATTTATCATGTTTTACATAAACTTCATAAACATGATAATTATAATGGAATGCCCAATATCATGTTTCTCTATACCTGATAAACATGACAAGTAACTAAATGAGGAAAAGAAAAGATCGAATGATAACTCCAACCATTGATTGAACAAAAAAGCTTGAATAAAACTTTAAAATTATTTAGAATCTTTTGTAGGGGATCGATGTTGGCTGGCTAGAGGGGGGTGAATAGCCTTTTTCGTACGATGATGGAATTCTATCGCTTGCTTAATTGTCTAACATCAAAGGTTAGCGCAACGGAAATAAATTTAAGACAATTAAGACAAAACAAAAGATAAACAATGCTAAAAAACAATATAATGTGGTTCACGGCCTTGCCACTAATCCACAGTCCGATTCGTCCCCAGTGAATCACTCCGCAACCAACCCACTATTGGTCTCTCCCTTTAGCCCAAGCAAGGTGGAGGTAAACCTTTACAACAAGAGATCACTCCTTCTTTTACAATAAATATGAAAGAAAACTAGAAGAAGGAGTTTGAGCTTTGTGGGGCACTTAGTAAGATGTTTGGAGCATGAAGATTGACCCTCTATAAACCCCCACCCTCTGTTTTTATAGAGAGGAAACAATTCTTCCCGTTGAGCACTATCAGTCGACTGATGTCGACTCCAACGACTTCTAACCAGATCGGATTTGCAGGATCCATGGCCGATTCTCCAATAGTCATATGATCAGTCGACTGATGCTTTCATCAGTCGACTGATGTCGACTTCCAGTCAAGTGACCCGCGAACTCGACTAGCTTCTATGTCTGTGCACAGTGCGATCAATCGATTGCTTCCCTTGAGAAGTTGACTGATGTCAACTTGATCCAGCCAGACACCAGTCGAACTCCGTTCGACTTGGAGTAGTCTACTGCCATGACATGGCAGTCGACTGGTGCCGTGTGAAACTCAAACTTAACATCCGTTTGAGCTTTCGGCGGTCGGGTATGAAGGGTTTTGCTTATCGAGTCTGTGAGGGGAAACTTCGCTTCCCACTTCACCTCGGTAGCTTGTCCATGGAGATCCCTTCGATGTCCTTGGATTTAAAAAAATTTAATCCTAGACAAAAGGGATTGCCCAAATCACCAAGTCATCGTCGTGCTATTCGTTTAGAGAGGTCACTTGAACAAACTAGTTGTTCAAGCGACCATCCTCTATTCTACGAGTAGCCGCGGAATAGACGATGTCCGGATCGCCGGTTTTTGTGTTTATGCTCAGGATCCAAGTATTATTTATCCATTTACAGATTTATAACATGCTTATAATTGAAAAACAAAAACAAGCAACAAACAAAAGAGAAAAGAGAATAGATATACCACTTAATCTTCTAATGTATAACCTTCCTCCTTTTGAACGTCGTGTGGGTGATAATCTACCAAAAGTCGAAGCTCCTAGATCGCAAATCTTCCTTCCTTGCTATTCCAAAGCAAGAGGAAGAATAGAAACAAGGTTTTTCTCCTCCCTTAAACCAACCAACAAGGAGCACACCAAACCCTTGCCGCCGGCCAACTAGAAGGAGGGGAAGATGATGGAAAACAACCAAGACACCAAGGGAAGCCCTATATCTTGTATCCACCACCTAAGGAGAAGAGAGGAGAGCCTTTTGTCGCCGGACAAGGGCTGGGAAAAATCTGGAAAGGCTGCTGGACGCCGGCCAATGAAGGAGGAAGAAGAAAACAACACCTTCCTTATTTGGTGCCACCCTAGCCTCCAAACCCTAACCCTAATCCTATCTCAACTAGGATTCCCTTCTCTTGCCGCCCATGTTAGTAATATATGAGAGATGTCCTAAGGCAATCGCCTTATGTATGAACCATTTATATGATAAATGAAGATTCACTATTTGAGTATACATGTTTTATGTATTTGATTGGATCTTAAACTCATTTACTGAATGTCCACGATACGATTCACAGCATGAGAGAATTTGTGATTGGATCACAACTAGTGAGTATCTCTACATGTGTAATTGTGATGTATCGGAATTATCCCTAGTCGATGAATTGATGAATCTGGACACCATCAATTCTGTTGAGACTAGCACGAGGTATACTCCTTGGTGTATCCAAGCAGCTGATTCTCACTGGCTGGAGACATAGTGATGTCCGGAGTTAATCGTGGATGCTAGTTATGGTAACTAGTTCATTGGAGTGACCAGCCGTAAGACTTCATATGGTTCTCTGCATATATAGATATTTCAATGAAGTTCTTACTGTGGCTTAAGTGCGATGTTCCTTTGACTTGCGGTATTCAAGTCATCTTGATCATGGAGACTTATGCTTTGACATCTTAAGCAAACATCTCCGAGGAGATGTGGACCCGGGATGATTGGGTATAAGTCGAAGTGATCGAAGGTGTTTGAATAGCCTATAAAGGATTCACCACTCCTTGCGAGGAGATGTATACCCATGTCCTCTCATCGGATTGTTACTAAAGTCTTTGGCCAAAGCATTACATGTTTAGAGTAAAGTACTCTTCGATACATGTGGAGTAACTAGAATCCGTAGGACGAGGAAATGATACTTGGGCTAGGTGTACTTAGTGGGACCTAGTGGCGACACAATAGACCATGTCCTCAACCAAGTGGGTATAAGATGAGTGAAGGGAATGGGGCACGATTCATTCGAGCTGCTGAAGGGTTTCAGAAATAGTTCTGGATCAACCGTTGATCTTTTCGGTTAATTGGGGATCATGATGTACTACTAGGTGCCACTCATGATCGTTCTATAATTAATGGTTAATTATAGATGGCCAACATAAACCGAGAACCTATTTGGTCACACGCACAACGAGTGTAATCCAAAGGATTTAAAACGAGCTTGAGAATGGGATTCTCAGACCGAGAGAAACTATGTTTGGTTGGACCAAACATAAAGCGAGCATGAAATTGTTTCAGTCGCAATGGAAGCGTGGATGGGCTGCGTCTTATGAAGACGTAATGGATGGACCAAAATGGTTTGGTTCTAATCCAATGGATAAGAATAAACCAAAGGGTTTGGTTTATTTTAAACGAATGAACCAAAAGTTGGTTCGGTTCGTTTTAACTTAAAATAAACCATCATGGTTTGGTTTATTTTAACTTATCTTAATGGAGCGGGTTAACGGGCTTTATGGATATGATCCATTAACCATTAAGAGAATTAGTTCTCTATAAAAGTGGGCTTAAGGGATTGTTAAACCCGAACTAATCAATCAAAACCCTAGCCTCCAAGGAGTTGCCGCCCAACCTCCTTGCCGCCCAGCTTGATTGTACTTCTTCAGCTCCTTCGCGACCAAGCTTCAGCCGGTGAACCTCCGGCGACCCTCCGGTGATCTCCTATAGGTTTGGCATCAAGGTGAGGTTTTTCTCTCCTTGTTTTGGCCGGCGCCTACTCCTCCACCAAGCTGTCCAGTTTTCTGGACAGCTTCTCCTCCTCTCGTCGGAGCGTCGTTTGGACGACGGTTAGTGCTCCGACAGTGGCTAACATACCGGGGATTTGATCTCCGGTAATCCTCTGAGGTGGAGGACGAAGGATTCGTCAAACGGTTGACGAATACCTCTCCGGAGAAGCGAGTTTTGAGAACTCGTTTTGGATCCGAATTTGGATTCGGATCGTGATCATCTCTCGATCACATCGTCTTCAACACGAGGCTAGTAACCCGTACGAAGACGAAGCTCGTGACTTAGCGAAGTCATCCCGAGGAGCTCGGCGTGGATACGGATAGAGACGATTCTTACGAGGATCGTTCCGGTTGATGTCGTTCCCGCTACACGTCATACGGAAGGTATAACGTAGTTTAATTTCCTTTTATTGCAATTTTAATTTACGGTTATGTCTACACTTGTTGTAATAGCATGCGTGTGTTGTGTGTGTTGTAATAAATAGGAGTATTTATTATTTTTATTGCTTCCGCTGTGCTCATGTTTACGAAACATGATCGAACACACACACGCCGCGGTGCCGGAAATCCAACAGTGGTATCAGAGCCCAGGTTGTGTTTCGACATAATCATAAAATGGTTTTGCGATAGTCATAATGTATTTCTGGAAATTTTCTAAATTTTGGAAATTTAGAAGTATTTATGGAAATTTTTCAATTTTGGAAAGTCTAGAAGTATTTATGGAAATCTTCCACTTTTGGAAAGTTGGAAGTATTTATGGAAATTTATATTTTCCATAAATAAAATATTTGATTAGATTCTGGAAATTTGTTTCCTAATTTAATCATGATTTGATTTGGGAAATCAAATCTTAAAATATTTAATTTCCATAAGTAGTTTTAAAGATTTAGGAAATTGGTTTCCTAAATAGATTTTCCTTAATCAAATAATTCCATGAATGAAATATGTGATTAGATTTGGAAATTTGTTTCCTAATTTAATTATGATTTGATTTGGAGAATCAAATCTTAAACATATTTTATTTCCATAAATAGTTATGACATATAAGGAAATTATATACATGACATAATTGTATGCCATGTAATTACATTAGATGCATAACATTATGCCATGCGTATCGTGACATGTAGATGTATGCCATGTATGCCATGCCATGTAGATAATAGTTATTTGCATGCAAAGAGGATGAGACATAAAAACCCTTAATCAATATTAAAGCCTACACCTTCCATTAATATGGTTAGAACCAGAGTTCTGTTTCTTGTTTGGGTTGTTGGACTCTCTCCAAGCCCGGCTCGAACCTGAATATGTTCAAACCATGGAATAGTTTAATACTAATATGGTAAGAGTCAGAGGTCAATCGTTAGCTTTGGTTGTTGGACTCTCTCCAAGCTGGGCTAATTGGTTGAATGCGCTCTAACCATATTAAAACTATGTCCTGATTAATGGGTTGGCTTTAACCTGGAGCATCGGTTTGTTGGACTCTCTCCAAGGTCGATGTAAAGGGAGGTGAAGTTGGGTGCTATGCATATGATGCATACTTGTTAATGTGTTAACAACCCGATGTATGTGTGAACATTCAATTAGTTGATAGCACATTGTGATAGTTGCATATACGGGATATGCAATCGGTATAGATGATACCCACCGTCGTAGTTATGAATGGCTTGTTGGACTCTCTCCAAGGTTGTTCATAACTATGATGGATATCAGCCCATTCGGAGATGGACCTACGATCTCCCGAAGTGATTTTGGGGTTTTTGAAATTCGAAAAATGAATGGGATTTATAAATGTATATTGATGCATTTTAAAATCATTTTCTCATATATGCTCGTTTTGTATTTCTAGGTCAATAAATTGATCATGACGTCTTTGAATTTGCGCACTATTTTGGATTCGAACAAACTGACTGGGCCTAACTTCCTGGACTGGCTTAGAAACCTGAGAATTGTTCTCAAGGCGGAAAAGCTTGCAAATGTCCTCGAAGCGCCTCTTCCCACCCGTCCTAGTGACGATGCAACTCTGGACCAATTGTTGGCCTATCAGAAACATGTGAGTGATTCTGAACAAATGAGTTGCATCATGCTAGCCACGATGGAACCCAAGCTACGAAAGCAGCATGAGCATATGGATGCTCATATCGTAGTCCTTCATCTTTGTGAGTTGGTTGATGAGCAAGTGAGATTCGAAAGGTTCAAGTCTCAAAGCTCCTCTTCACCTCCGAGATGCTAGAAGGTTCATCTGTGGTATCGCCAATATGTCAAGACTGTGGAGTCTTCTCGAGAAGCATGAGGGGGGACTGTCATTAGTTGATTCCTCGAAGAAAGGTTCTAAGAGGAAGTCAAAGGAACAGCAGAAGGAAAGAAGAGAAGGGCTAAGAAGGTAGAACTAGCACAAAAGGAAACTTGCCATCATTATGGCAAGGAGAGCCATATGAAGAAAGTACAAGATTTATCTTGAGTCCGTGAAGAAGGATAAGGCATCGGATGCCCCATCTTCTTCAAATCTTCTTTATTGATTGTCATTCTATTTCCTCACACTTGGGTATTCGACATCGGGTGTGGCTCACATATATGTAATGACATACATGGGCTAAGGAATAAGAAGACTCATCAAGGGAGAGTCAAATTTACGTGTTGGGAATGGAGCAACGGTTCCGCACTCGCCATCGAACGTATTTGTTGGAACTCCTGTAGGACTTGTCTTAATCTTGGACAATTGCTTTTATATTCCTTCGTTGATAAAGAACATCATTTCTATTTCTTGTTTAAATAGAAATGGTTTCCGTTGACGCTTAGTAACAATTGTTGTTACATAACTTTGAATGCGTTCTTTATGGGACTCCGAACTTTAAGCAATGGTGTTTATACGTTGGACGTATCCAAAGGACATTTGCAATATCGGCGAGCAACAAGAGTGCTCGAAAGGATAATCAAATAGACTCCTATATGTGGCATTGTCGTCTTGGCCATGTAAGCAAGAAACGCATGTCCGAATTACACCGATGTGGAATTCTGGAATCGTTTGAATTGGATTCATACGATACATGCGAATCATGCTTAAAAGGCAAGATGACTAAGTTACCTTTTACTGGAAAAGGTGAACGAGTGGGAGAGTTACTAGGTCTAGTACATACTGATGTATGTGGACCTATGTCAACTCAAGCTTTAGGAGGCTATAGCTACTTCATTACCTTCACCGATGATCACTCACGGTTTGGGTATGTGTTCTTGATGAAACACAAGTCCAAGCCTTTGAAAGGTTCAAAGAATTCAGAAATGAAGTAGAGAAACAACATGACAAGAGTATTAAAATACTTGATCGGATCGAGGTGGTGAATACTTAAGTCAAGAGTTTCTTGATTATCTAAGAGACAATGGCATATTGTCTCAATGGACTCCGCCCTATACACCACAGCATAATGGTGTATCTGAGAGGCGTAACCGGACCTTGTTGGACATGGTGAGGTCAATGATGAATCATGCAACTCTTCCCAAGTCCTTTTGGGGTTATGCACTTCAGACAGCTGTTTACTTGTTAAACAGAATGCCTACCAAGGTAGTCTCAACTACTCCATATGAGATATGGAATGGTAAGAAACCTCATGTATCTTACTTGAAGATATGGGGTTGTCCTGCTTATGTGAAGCTGGATCAGACGTATAAACTGGATGCTAAGTCCGATAAATGTCTATTTATTGGATACCCTAAGGAAACAAGGTTACCAATTCTATCATCTGTGGAACAAAAGGTGTTTGTTTCAAGGCATGTGTTTCTAGAGAAAGAGTTTCTCTTGCAAGAAACATGGGGAGTGTCCGAGCTTGAGGAGGCTGAGAGACTCAAATAGACATTAAAGAGATACAGGTGAAGCACACCGACAACTCATAGTGATGAGCAATCAATTTGGACCTATTGTAACACCACATCTTCGTAGATCCGTAGAACACGCAATATTCCCGAGAGATATGGATTTCTCGTAAGTGAATCGAACGACGTGTTACTCATTGATGATGAGGAGCCTACCAGTTATGAAGAAGTGCTGACAAGTTCAGAAAGGGATAAGTGGCTTGGTGCCATGAAGTCGGAAATGGATTCCATGTACGAAAACCAAGTTTGGAACTTGGTTGACCCACCTGAAGGCATAAAGCCTATAGGGTGCAAGTGGGTTTTCAAGAAGAAAACCGACATGGATGGTAATGTGATTACCTATAAGGCTAGATTGGTGGCGAAAGGATATCGTCAAAAGCAAGGTGTTGATTATGACGAAACCTATTCGCCTGTAGCTATGCTTAAATCCATTCGGATGCTCTTGGCCATAGCAGCTCATTATGATTATGAGATATGGCAGATGGATGTGAAAATAGCTTTCCTTAATGGAAACTTGCTCGAGGACGTGTATATGATACAGCCTGAGGGTTTCACATCGGTTGATAAAACCAAGGTATGCAAGTTGCGACGATCCATTTATGGATTGAAGCAAGCATCCAGGAGCTGGAATATCCGTTTTGATGAGACAATCAAAAAGTTTGATTTCTCACAAAATCCAGACGAACCTTGTGTGTACAAGAAGGTTAGTGGGAGTGCAGTCGTGTTCCTAGTATTGTATGTCGATGACATATTACTTATAGGAAACGATGTGTCAATCTTACAGTCAGTTAAGGCTTGGTTATCCAAGACATTCTCCATGAAAGACCTGGGAGAAGCAACCTACATCCTTGGGATTAAGATCTATAGAGATAGATCGAAACGGTTGCTTGGTCTTTCGCAGTCTACATATATAGACCGAAAGTGCAAAGAGGTTTAGCATGTCGAGAATCCAAGAAAGGTTTCTACCCATCGTGCATGGGTACACCTTTCAAGTCTATGTGTCCGCGCACGTAAGGCGAGAGGATTAGAATGAGTGAGATACCCTAAGCATCCGCAATAGGATCTATCATGTATGCTATGTACGAATGTATATGACGCTCACGAGTGTCACGAGCAGATATCAATCCGATCCAGGAATGGATCATTGGGCGGCTGTTAAGACAATCCTTAAGTACTTGAGAAGAACTAAGGATGTGTTCCTAATATATGGAGAAGGGTACATGGTGATACGTGGGTATATGGATGCGGATCCGCATGCGGACAGGATGATTCCATGTCTTAGTGCAGGTATGTATTCACCTAGAATGGAGGCGCAATAAGTTGGAAAGGTTCCAAGCTTGACACTATAGCGGATACGCTGCAGCCTTCGAAGCGAAGAAAGGAAGCGGTTTGGATCAAGTAGTTCATCTATGAACTTGATGTGGTCTCATCAATGATCCAAACATGTGCTTCGGCCGCTATCATCTTATCAGGAGAGATCATAAGTAGGAACGAAATGAAATACCGTCGAAAATTCCCCTTTGAAAGGAACTTAGCGGATCCTTTGACTAAAGCATTACCTCAAAGTAAGTTTGAGGTCATGTTAGTGCTTATGGTATTGGATACCGTAGCGATTGGCATTAGGCCAAGTGGGAGTCTGTTAGTAATATATGAGAGATGTCCTAAGGCAATCGCCTTATGTATGAACCATTTATATGATAAATGAAGATTCACTATTTGAGTATACATGATTTATGTATTTGATTGGATCTTAAACTCATTTACTGAATATCCACGATACGATTCACAGCATGAGAGAATTTGTGATTGGATCACAACTAGTGAGTATCTCTACATGTGTAATTGTGATGTATCGGAATTATCCCTAGTCGATGAATTGATGGATTTGGACACCATCAATTACATTGAGACTAGCAGTATACTCCTTGGTGTATCCAAGCGGTGATTCTCAGCATTTGGAGACATAGTGATGTCCGGAGTTAATCGTGGATGCTAGTTATGGTAACTAGTTCATTGGAGTGACCAGCCGTAAGACTTCATATGGTTCTCTGCATATATAGATATGTCAATGAAGTTCTTACTGTGGATTAAGTGCGATGTTCCTTTGACTTGCGGTATTCAAGTCATCTTGATCATGGAGACTTATGCTTTGACATCTTAAGCAAACATCTCCGAGGAGATGTGGACCCGGGATGATTGGGTATAAGTCGAAGTGATCGAAGGTGTTTGAATAGCCTATAAAGGATTCACCACTCCTTGCGAGGAGATGTATACCCATGGCCTCTCGTCGGATTGTTACTAAAGTCTTTGGCCAAAGCATTACATGTTTAGAGTAAAGTACTCTTGATACATGTGGAGTAACTAGAATCCGTGGGGACGAGAAATGATACTTGGGCTAGGTGTGGCGTGAGTCGACCTAGTGAGGGTGACACAATAGACCATGTCACGAACCAAGTGGGTATAAGATGAGTGAAGGGAATGGGGCACGATTCATTCAAGCTCTTGAAGGGTTTGAGAAATAGTTACGGATCAACCGTTGATCTTTTGGTTAATTGGGGATCATGATGTACTACTAGGTGCCACTCATGATCGTTCTATAATTAATGGTTAATTATAGACGGCCAACATAAACCGAGAACCTATTTGGTCACACGCACGAGTGTAATCCAAAGGATTTAAAACGAGCTTGAGAATGAGATTCTCAGACCGAGAGAAACTATGTTTGGTTGGACCAAACATAAAGCGAGCATGAAATTGTTTCAGTCGCAATGGGCGTGGATGGGCGTCTTATGAAGACGTAATGGATGGACCAAAATGGTTTGGTTCTAATCCAATGGATAAGAATAAACCAAAGGGTTTGGTTTATTTTAAGCGAATGAATCAAAAGTTGGTTAGGTTCATTTTAACTTAAAATAAACCATCATGGTTTGGTTTATTTTAACTTATCTTAATGGAGCGGGTTAACGGGCTTTATGGATATGATCCATTAACCATTAAGAGAATTAGTTCTCTATAAAAGTGGGCTTAAGGGATTGTTAAACCTAACTAATCAATCAAAACCCTAGCCTCCAAGGAGTTGCCGCCCAACTTTGGTTGTGCCGCCCAACCTCCTTGCCGCCCAGCTGATTGTCGCCGTCTAGCTCCTTGCGGCGACCAAGCTTCAGCCGGTGAACCTCCGGCGACCCTCGTGATCTCCTATAGGTTTGGCATCAAGGTGAGGTTTTTCTCTCCTTGTTTTGGCGGCGCCTACTCCTCCACCAAGCTGTCCAGTTTTCTGGACAGCTTCTCCTCTCGTCAGCATCGTTTGGGCGACGGTTAGTGCTCGACAGTGGCTAACATACCGAGGATTTGATCTCCGGTAATCCTCTGAGGTGGAGGACGAAGG
The DNA here is from genome assembly GCA_025175895.1 of Wurfbainia villosa. Taxonomy (NCBI): domain Eukaryota; kingdom Viridiplantae; phylum Streptophyta; class Magnoliopsida; order Zingiberales; family Zingiberaceae; genus Wurfbainia; species Wurfbainia villosa. The sequence continues at coordinate 42,128,119 of CM046005.1, forward strand.
ATTCGTCAAGCGGTTGACGAATACCTCTCCGGAGAAGCGAGTTTTGAGAACTTGTTTTAGGATCCGAATTTGGATTCGGATCGTGATCATCTCTCGATCACGTCGTCTTCAACACGAGGCTAGTAACCCGTACGAAGACGAAGCTCGTGACTTAGCGAAGTCATCCCGAGGAGCTCGGCGTGGATACGGATAGAGACGATTCTTACGAGGATCGTTCCGGTTGATGCCGTTCCCGCTACACGTCATACGGAAGGTATAACGTAGTTTAATTTCCTTTTATTGCAATTTTAATATACGGTTATGTCTACACTTGTTGTAATAGCATGCGTGTGTTGTGTGTGTTGTAATAAATAGGAGTATTTATTATTTTTTTTGCTTCCGCTGTGCTCATGTTTACGAAACATGATCGAACACACACACGCCGCGGTGCCGGAAATCCAACAGCCCAAGCCTAGCTCTCTTGATTGTTGTTCACGCCAACTCCCATGCCCTCCTTTTATAGAGTTAGGGATAAGTCATGAATTAATCTCCTCCATTGGTTCTAGGGATTTAATCTCAACCGTCGGATCTAGAGATTTAATCCCAATCGTCGGATCTAAGAGTTTTAATCTCTACCTATTGATCTTAGAGTTTTGTTTCTATCCATTGGATCTAAGCTTCATGAGGTGTTAATAGGCTACATTAGGGACCATGAGGAGGAGTTGAATCTTGGCCACCCATGGATCAAGCCCACATAAAGTCCGATCCACTAATGATGATCCAATCCACTAAAGGATCATCATTGATCTACCTCACCAACCCCCATATGATAATATGGGCTCCATATATTATTTGTACATTTTCTCCCCGTGTTTAAGATCTCGAATGTCCGTAGATTAATTAATTTACTGACCATTAATTAATCAACATCTAACTCCTTGAGTAGTACCACTTAACCTTTTCATCATGCCGGACCAAGTCCACCTGCAGGGTTTACATGATGAACCTTATGAGCTCCTCAAGGGGACATCATCATCCTAATATATATAGGACACGGTTTCCTCCTATAATCAACGACACACCATATAAATAATATCATCTCCCAACTTACTGAGCCTATCGATTTAATCTATAAATCTCTCCCATTGGTAAATCAAAGAGATGAGTATTAAGTATATGTGCCCGTTATTATATCGGGATTAAGAGCATGTACTAAATAATATCTGAGGTTCGATTCGATTATGTAGTCAGCAATAAATCGAATCACCTCTAAGTCGGTCCTGCTCAATACACACAAAGTGCACTAGTGTGATTCTATGGTCAAGACAAACCAACACCAAATCACACTACAACCATTCCGATGGTTTGTCCAAAGCCATCTCGGTTGTGAGCATTTACTTATACTTTTCAAGGGGCCGATAACATGATCTCCTGTGTGACACCACACACCATGTTATCTACAATGTAAAGTATTAGACAATATTGCATAACCATAAAAATATGCAAACAATGATCATGTGATTCTTATTTCAAAATAAAGATGTTCATACAAAAGATAGACTTTTCAGTATACATCCCTACAATCTCCCAGTTATACTAAAAGACTATGCTGTCCTCATAGTGCCATACATCTGATCCCCATTCCCTCCACATGCCTATCAAAATCTCTCGCCGGAAGGGCCTTAGTGAAAGGATCTGCCAGGTTATCCTCCGATGTAATCTTGGCCACACCAACTTCTACCTCCTTTACGATTTCTCGTATCAGGTGGTACTTGCGCTCTATGTGTTTACTCACTTTATGGGCTCGTGGTTCATTCGAGTTTGCAACTGCACCATTATTATCACAATAAATTGTGATAGTTCTGGGCAAACCAGGAATCACATCCAAGTCCATCAGAAAGTTCCTGAGCCACACAACTTCTTTGGCCGCCTCAAAGGCTGCCACATACTCAGCTTCCATGGTGGAGTCCGCCACACATTTCTGCTTGACACTTCTCTATGCAATGGCTCCACCTCCTAATGTAAACAAAAAACCTGAGGTAGACTTACTATTATCCCTATCTGATTGGAAGTCGCAATCCATGCAACCCACAGGGAGTAATTGGTCTGCCCGGTAAACTAGCATATAATCCCTAGTCCTTCTCAGGCACTTCAATATATGCTTTACCGCAGTCCAATGTCCCTGTCCTGGATTACTCTGATATCTACTGACCATGCCCATGGAAAAGTAGATATCTGGTCTCGTACATAGCATCATATACATGAGGCTTCCTACTGCCGAAGCATAAGGAACCACCTTCATCTCCTCTATCTCCTTAGATGATCTAGGACACATCTCCTTAGATAAAGGAACTCCATGCCTGAAAGGTAGAAAACCCTTCTTGGAGTTCTGCATGCTAAAACGATCCAAAATCGTGTCTATGTATGAAGCTTGGGATAAGCACAACATCTTTTTCATGCAATCCCTTATAACCTTGATCCCAAGGATGTGTCCCACCTCTCCCAAGTCCTTCATATCAAACTGTTTGGACAACCATACCCTTACGTCCGATAACACCTTGATATTGTTGCCAATCACCAAACTGTTATCTATGTATAGTACAAGAAATACCACTATGTTTTCGTCACATCTCTTGTATACACAAGACTCATCCAGACTTTGAATAAATCCATAAGACTGGATTACCTCATCAAAGCGGATGTTCTAAGACCTCAAAGCTTGCTTCAATCCATAAATGGACCGATTAAGCTTACATTCAAGATGCTCTTTGCCTTTAGCAATAAATCCCTCTGGTTGCTTCATGTAGATGTTTTCCTCAAGACTTCCATTAAGGAAATCTGTCTTGACATCCATCTGCCACACCTCATAATCCATATGAGCTGCTATGCATAAGAGAATCCGAATAGACTTAAGCATGGCTACCGACGAAAAGGTCTCCTCATAATCGATACCCTCTTTCTGAGTATACCCCTTTGCAACAAGTCTTGCTTTGAAGGTCTCAAACTTCCCATCTATTCCTCTCTTTCTCTTGTAGATCCACTTGCATCCAATGATTTTTACACCATCGAGTGGTTCTACTAGCTCCCAGACCTGATTTGAATATATAGATTCAATCTCAGCATTCATTGCACTTTGCCAAGATACTGTATCTTTATCTTGGATTGCCTCGTCATATGTCTAGGGATCAGGTTCATGTTCGCCAGGGACCAAATCAAAAGATTCTCCCAAGAACATGAATCTATCAAGCTGTCTCACAACCCTCCCACTACGACGAGGTATCATCTGTGTATCCTCTATGACACGCGGTGTAGTGACATGTGGTATATCCTCTTGTACCAGTGGTACTAAAGAAGTGACTTCCCCTTTTAACTCCTCCAGAACAATTTTACTCTTGGGCTTGTGGCTCATCACATAGTCTTCCTCTAGAAATCTGGCGTTCGTGCTAACGATCATCCTCTGATCTCTAGGACTATAAAACAAACCACCTTTTGTTCCCCTAGGATAGCCAACGAACATGCATACTTCTGTACAAGGTTCCAACTTACCAGCATCTGCCTTCAGCACATGTGCTGGACTCCCTATATCCGAATATATCTTAGACTAGGCTTTCGCCCAGTCCACAATTATGTGGGAGTAGAAGGCACCAATTTAGATGGAACCAAGTTCAGAATGTACACCGCCGTATCTAGAGCATATCCCCAGAACGAATATGGCAAGTCAACATAACTCATCATCGATCTAACCATCTCCATAAGAGTCCTATTCCTTCGTTCTGCTACACCATTCTGCAGGGGTGTGCCAGGTGCAGTCAATTGGGATTGATTCCCATCCTCTAATAAGTAGTTCCTAAACTCTCCCAAGAGGTACTCACCACCACGATCAGATCGTAGTGTCATCCATATCTTGAATAATCGTCTATGAAAGAGATGAAATATTCAAGACCACCTCTTGCCTGGATAGTCATAGGACCACACAAATCAGAATGAACCATTTCTAACATATCTTTGGCTCTATACCCCTTGGCCTTAAAAGGCCTCTTGGTCATTTTATCCTCCAAGCAAGATTCGCAGGTTGGGAAATCTTCCACCACTAATGAACCCAGAGGTCCATCAGCTATCAACCTTTGAATTCTGCTTAGGTTGATATGACTAAGCCTAAGATGCCAAAGATATGTTTGGTTCATCTTCGAAGGTTCTTTTCTCTTATTGGAATTATAAGATGAGTTATAAACTTCAATTTGCATCGTGGGAGGTTTTGGTTCAAGTGTATACAAATTTCCTATCAATGTACCTGAACAGATATTCTTCCTATTCCTTTTTATAACAGCTCTGTCATTAAAAGAAATAGAATATCCATCCATAAACAATTTAGAAACTAAAACTAAGTTCTTTCTAAATAAAGGTACATAAAGGGAATTTTCCAGAACCTAAGTTTTATTTTTCTCAAGAGATAAATAAAACTTCTCCCACTGCAATAGCCGCCATCTTCATGGCATTGCCCAAGTAAATGGTAATCTCCCTTTTAGCTAGTCGTCGGGTTTCCTGGAACCCCTGCAAAGTGTTGCAGACATAATTAGTGACTCCCGTATCTACACACCAGGTGCCGGTAGATATCACCGCTAATCATGTTTCAATGACTAGACCAAAGGATATACCTTTGTTTTGCTTTGGATTGGGACAGTCCTTCTTCTAATGTCCATCCTGCTTATAAGTGAAGTACTTGCCTTTCGACTTCTTCACTCCTCCTAGAGATCCTCCCACCATCTTTGTTTCACCTTGTTTCTTCTTCTTCTTGCATTTCAGCTTAGAAGTAGAAACCTTTTTGAGCAACCATGGCTTGAGGACATTCTTCAAAGAGTGCATACTTATACTCCTTAGCAGATAAGACAATATCTAGATTCTTTTCCAATTAACATTATTTGGGTACAGTAAGTTTATTTCCTTTAGTATCATAGTAAGTGGACTGAAAGTCATTTTTGAAAATCCTAAGAATCACATAGATCATTACTGTAGATTTCAAAAACTAATTGATTCCTCAAACAATAAAATTTTAAAATCAACCAACACCTCAAAATACCGAGAATATCGTATGCCACGATAGTGTGGACGTATATGAATTCTACATTTGTAAGAGGAGGTTTTACCCATTAATTTTACTATCTTGTCAACCTAACTTTTTGACAAGTAAAATTAATAGTTGGTTCCTCTTTGGCCTTACAAATAAAAGCAGTGACTCCGATGGGGAGGATACTTATATTTGTATCTAAGTGTTCACCATTACTCGGTACCAAGGTAATTATCTCAGGTTATGTGCCTTACGATGGGCAAGTACACACGCTCCTTAATAATTTCCTATAACCATATTCGACTTTGTGATCCGCAAACAAACTCATCCGATGGGGAGGAAGGCACTCAGAGCTGACACGCAAGTTTGTTTGCATCACTTGTCAAATCATAATGGAAGCCGCGGGAATTTTTAAAAATATCCTTCTCCCACTTAGTAATTTGAAATTGAGGAATTTTTCTAGCCTACGACATGCATATCAAACAAAAAGAAATAAATTTGAAAAATAAATTATTTTCCAACTATTATGACTTTTGTCTTCAATATGACTCCCGTCGCATCGGCATCTCGTCCGCTCCTCCTACGCCATGTACGAGCCATCCGGAGATCCGAGCCGAGACTAAAATCTATTTTAATTTACATCCATCGATCCTATACACCACGAGGGAGTGTACATGAAATCTAGATCAAAAGTAAAATAAAATAAAGAGTGGATAAACAATGCTGTATTTAATTTACAAAAAACTAAATACTAGCCTCGTCAACCCCGAGGATTCAACAAAATAAATATTTTCACACATACAATCACATACACACATATGGCCATAATAGTCGGATCTTATGCCTGCAACAAAGAGTTAAACTACGCATATCCTACTATTATCCGACACATATAATATATGAAAAAGTGCATAAAAATTAACCGAATTCTAAACAAACAAAATCGGAAACCTTGGCTCTGATACCAATTGAAGGGTTTTGCTTATCGAGTCTGTGAGGGGAAACTTCTCTTCCCACTTCACCTCGGTAGCTTGTCCATGGCGATCCCTTCGATGTCCCCGGATTAAAAAAAAAATAATCCTAGACAAAAGGGATTGCCCAAACCACCAAGTCATCATCGTGCTATTCATTTAGAGAGGTCACTTGAACAAACTATTTGTTCAAGCGACCATCCTCTATTCTACGAGTAGCCACGGAATAGACGATGTCCGGATCGCCGGTTTTTGTGTTTATACTCGGAATCCAAGTATTATTTAGCCATTTACAAATTTATAACATGCTTATAATTGAAAAACAAAAACAAGCAACAAACAAAAGAGAAAAGAGAATAGATATACCTCTTGATCTTCTAATGTATGACCTTCCTCCTTTTGGACGTCGTGTGGGCGATAATCTACCAAAAGTCGAAGCTCCTAGATCGCAAATCTTCATTCCTTGCTATTCCAAAGCAAGAGGAAGAATAGAAACAAGGTTTTTCTCCTCCCTTAAACCAACCAACAAGGAGCACACCAAACCCTTGCCGCCGGCCAACTAGAAGGAGGGGAAGATTATGGAAAACAACCAAGACACCAAGGGAAGCCCTATATCTTGTATCCACCACCTAAGGAGAAGAGAGGAGAGGCTTTTGCCGCCGGCCAAGGGCTGGGAAAAATCTGGAAAGGCTGCTGGACGCCGGCCATTGAAGGAGGAAGAAGAAAACAACACCTTCCTTATTTGGTGCCGCCCTAGCCTCCAAACCCTAACCCTAATCCTATCTCAACTAGGATTCCCTTCTCTTGCCGCCCAAGCCTAGCTCTCTTGATTGTTGTTCATGCCAACTCCCATGCCCTCCTTTTATAGAGTTAGGGATAAGTCATGAATTAATCTCCTCCATTGGTTCTAGGGATTTAATCTCAACCGTCGGATCTAGAGATTTAATCTCAACCGTCGGATCTTAGAGATTTAATCTCTACCTATGGATCTTAGAGTTTTGTTTCTATCCATTGGATCTAAGCTTCATGAGGTGTTAATAAGCTACATTAGGGACCATGAGGAGGAGTTGGATCTTGGCCACCCATGGATCAAGCCCACATAAAGACCGATACACTAATGATGATCTAATCCACTAAAGGATCATCATTGATCTACCTCACCAACTCCCATATGATAATATGGGCTCCATATATTATTTGTACATTTTCTCCCCGTGTTTAAGATCTCGAATGTCCGTCGATTAATTAATTTACTGACCATTAATTAATCAACATCTAACTCCTTGAGTAGTACCACTCAACCTTTTCATCATGCCGGACCAAGTCCACCTGTAGGGTTTACATGATTAACCTTATGAGCTCCTCAAGGGGACATCATCATCCTAATATATATAGGACACGGTTTCCTCCTATAATCAATGACACACCATATAAATAATATCATCTCTCAACTTACCGAGCCTATCGATTTAATCTATAAATCTCGCCCATTGGTAAATCAAAGAGATGAGTACTAAGTATATGTGCCCGTTATTATATCGGGATTAAGAGCATGTACTAAATAATATCTGAGGTTCGATTCGATTATATAGTCAGCAATAAATCAAATCACCTCTAAGTTGGTCCTTCTCAATACACACAAAGTGCACTAGTGTGATTCTATGGTCAAGACAAACCAACACCAAATCACACTACAACCATTCCGATGGTTTGTCCAAAGTCATCTCGGTTGTGAGCCTTTACTTATACTTTTCAAGGGGCCGATAACATGATCTCCTGTGTGACACCACACACCATGTTATCTACAATGTAAAGTATTAGAAAATATTGCATAACCATAAAAATATGCAAACAATGATCATGTGATTCTTATTCCAAAATAAAGATGTTCATACAAAAGATAGACTTTTCAGTATACATCCCTACAGGGTAAATCTCAACCCTTGCATTCGAGCCTCCGACACTCAGCCATTCGGCCAAGTTCACCTAATGAGCTACTTACAATTCACTCATTCTCTCATCTCACTTGAAGTCCCTCGCCGAAGCTCTCTTCGTTCGCGTCCACGTCCCTCGGCAGCATTAGGCGCACGACTCTGCAATGCTTGTTTGCGTCTCTTACCCTCGAAGTCTACTTCCTTGGCTTCGCTTCAAGTCATTCGTCCGGCGGTCCCTCGGATGCCCCAAGCGCACGGCTTCCGCAAAGCTATCCTTCACCAACTCAAGGACCGAGGTTGTGAGTGGTGACACTTGCCTAAGCTCCATGTGTGAATTAATAAGTTCTGCAAGACTCTAACGCACATATCAAATCCAATCATCCTAACTTAAACCCTTTGCAACACACATCAAAACCATATCACGGGTTGATTGCACTAACATCTTTGAGAGTCTTTAAGAACTCCAAATCTCACTATTGATGGTGTAATAATTTACGAAGGTATTGTTAGTTCATATAAGATTCATATATCTCCACATGATTTTATTTTTGGGCTATACCCAAAAGGCCTCAAACCAATGGAGATATCTTTTTATTTCATAAGCATATGATCTTTTCCATGTCTTAGCAATATGGGACTTTGATTGAATTCTCAATACTCTCAATAATCCCCCTCCCTCCCCCCCCTCTTCAAGCGAAGGACTACATTGGCCCCCTCAAGCTTATTCATCCTCGAAGGACTTTCTCTGCTTGATGTCCGATCATCACCCCACCAGGACTTCCTGCCAACTATCTGGTCCCCTTGATCTAGCTAGACTTCCTGCTAGTTGCCCGACCCTTTGGCCTAATGGGACTTCTTGCCAATTATCCGGTCCTCCTAATCCAACTGGACTTCCTATTTGGTGTCCGATTCTTTTTGACTCGGACATGGAAATCCCCACTTCTTTCGTTCAAGGTTCATGGCTCGACATGGATCATTGACTATGATACCAATTGTTAGTTCCTATAAGATTCATATCTTCACAAATGTATGATATTATCCACTTTGGACTTAAACCCTCATGGTTTTATTTTTGGGCTATACCCAAAAGGCCTCAAACCAATGGAAATATCTTTTAATCTTATAAGCACATGATTACCAATGTGAGACTTTGATTGTATTCCCAATACTCCCAACAAGTATGTATGCTTAGGGACCTAGAAATAGCTATTTATAGGCAATTCATTAGCATCACTGATTTAATACAAAAGATTATGATAAATCATAATAATATTTCTTCCATATTAGAAGAAATCAAAATGAGATTTTTTTCCATATCAAGAGAAATAGTGATGAGAATTTTATCCATCGTGATGAAATTATATCCATGTTTAAAACGATTATAATTATGCATATTTAAATAATATCTTTTTGCTTAATTATGCATAATTAAATCTTAACAAATATATGATTCTCTTTATGGTAATATTTGACATATTCAAATATTTTTCCAGGTCAATCAAATCGCATATCAAAATCTCATTCAAATCTTGATATATATTACCTCTATAAAATAACATTTGAAATAATCAAATATATATCTAACATTCTTCTACTTAGTCATGTATCTCATCATTTTCTAAAGAAGTAAACAAAATATATGAATATGGTGATAGGTCCTCTAAAAACGAGTATTATCTCCTATATATCACAATATATCATGTCTCTTAAGATAATATAACTTAATGAATAAACCCTACATTTATTTAAGGTCCAATTTTAGTGATATTTCTCAAATCAATGAATGTGTATTCAAATAAATCCAAATGAGAAAATATCTCAACATAATGGAGTTTCAAAATTTGTTCTTATAGAAAAATTACATGAATGAACCAAGTCTTTTTTTTTCTACATGATTTTTGAATTTCAACGGTGACAAGCCTTTAGTCAAAGGATATGCAATCATCAATTCAATTTCAATGCGTTCAATAATCACTGTCTTATCTTTAATACGTTCTCTTATGACTAAGTACTTAATGTGGATGTGCTTGTTTTGATGCCCACTTTTGTTTTTTTAGCCATGAAAGTGTAGTTGAATTATCACAATATATCCTCCATGTTCTAGAGATAAAATCCAAAACATAGTCCATAAATAAAACCCCTCAACCATACACCATGTAAGGTATCCTCAAAAACCAGACAAATTGCTCCACCAACTAAGAACGGCCATGCACCACCACCCATAGAATCGTGAAAGATAAATGATATTGTAGACAGAGGAAATGGGCTGATATTGTAGACCAAGAAGAGGGTGAAATCCCCCCTGAGAGTACCACTGAGAAATCGCAGCAAAAGGACCCAAAAGTTGACTTCACAGAATCAGTCACAGAAGCAGTTTATGTGGAAACAGAAGAGAGGGTTATTGCTCAAAGTGCCAATACTTCTAAAGAACCAATAATCATACTTGGGCTCCCAACTTTAGAATGGTTCAAGAACAAATACAATAGTGAAGATTCATGGGTGGAACAAGCATCACAATATGTGGTTTCTGAGCAGAATCAAGGACTGCAGAAGGTTTCAGATGGGATAGGAGGCCAGACTCCAACAGGGCAGCAGCAGGAAGGAAACAAGAATCAAGAAGAAAGTAATAATAAACATGATTGTCGGCAGATGTCTGTGAGTTCGTTATGAAGATAGGAGCGTGGAATATACGAGGCCTTAACATTGGCCTCAAACAGAGGGAAGTCAAACCGACTCCTCAAAGTGCAGAATTTGAGTGTGTTATGTCTTTTGGAATCGAAGTTGACCAGTCGTGCTTACCATCACTTCAAATCCAACAGCCTACAACAATGGGAATCAAGTCAACAGATAGGTGAATCTGGAAGGAGTAGGATGCTTCTCATATGGGAAGCTAGATACATCACTCTCACAATACAACAATGGGAAGACCAATTCATTCATGCTACAATTTTGGACAAGGGCACCAAAGGAACATATGCACTGACCTTTGTCTATGGGCAACTATCGATTACCTCTCGTAGGGAGATGTGGGCAGGGCTACAACTCTTGGCAGAGGGAATGTCGCTACCTTGGCTTATAATGGGAGACTTCAATTCTCCCTTGAAACCATCGGATAAAAAAGGAGGCATGGAGGTCACAACATACACAACCGCAGATTTTCGTAAGTTCACAATGTTCACAGGAGCGGAGGACCTACATTCCCTAGGATGCCAATACACATGGACAAATGGTAGAGTTGTAAGCAAGCTAGATCGGGCCATGGTTAACAAGTTATGGCTAGAGATGGACCAAAGTAGTTTTGCAGAATTTAAAGAACCTGGAGTCCACTCAGATCATGCGACATGTGTGGTTTCTGTTTTGGAGAAGCAAACTCATAAAGCCAAACCGTTCAAGTTTTTTAACATGTGGACCCAACACCCACAATTTCACCAACTTGTGCAAGAGGAATGGAACCAAGCAACAACATAGTGCTCACATGGGACCACTCAGTTCAGGTTTAAAAGGAAACTTACCATGCTAAAGAGAGGACTGAAGATGTTGAACCAACAACACTTTCAACATATTCAAAGCCGATCAAAGAGGGCACAAGAGCAACTTCAAAATCTGCAGAGTAGTGGTCTAGGTCTTGGGATCATGGATGATCACTACAAGGAGGCAAAGCAACAAGCGGATAAATTGGCCCAAGCAGAATATCTTTTCTACCTTCAAAAAGCAAAGCACAAATATTTCAGGGAGGTTGATCGAAACACACCTTTCTTTCATTCGTTGGTAAAGAGGAACAACAAGCGGAGGGAGATAGTTGCGGTGCAAAAAATGGATGGAGAGATCACTATGGATGTCGGGGAGGTAGCACAAGTATTTGTGGAGCATTTCCAAAGACAACTACGGGAGAAAAAGAACCGGACTACATTCCAAAATGATTGCATGCAATATGGTAAGATGCTTACTATGGAGCACAAAACACAACTCACCCGTATGCCTACTGCTGAAGAAATCAAGAAGACACTATTTGGCATTGGTGAACTCAAAGCTCCAGGGCCTGATGGATATAGTTCCAAATTCTACAAAGAGGCATGGGTAGCAATCGAGCATGACTTTACCGAAGGCATTATGGAGTTCTTTCAAAATGGGAAGCTTCTCAAGTCATGGAATCATACACTCATTAGCCTAATTCCAAAAAGTGACCATGCTAGCAAAGTGCAGGACTACAGGCCTATATCATGTTGCACAGTATTTTATAAGGTCATTTCCAAACTACTCACTAGCCGGTTATCAGGTGTCACAGATTACTTGCTGAACCGGGCACAGACTGCTTTTGTTAAAGGAAGGTCTATCACAGATAACATCCAGTTAGCCCAGGAATTATTAAGACACTGCATTAGGAAGAGAATATCCCCTAGGTCCACCCTGAAAGTTGATCTACAGAAGGCCTTCGACTCTGTACATTGGGATTTCTTATTGGATGTCCTCAGCGCCCTACAGTTCCCACCCATTTACATCGCATGGATCAGAGAATGCATCACCACCACATCCTTCTCTGTAGTGATCAATGGGTATACACATGGACACTTCCATGGGGGCAGAGGACTTAGACAAGGTGACCCACTCTCACCTTACTTGTTTGACATTTGTATGGAGTATTTATCCAGATCCTTGGCTCAGGCAACTACCAGATTAGATTTCAAATTCCATCCTACATGTGAGCAACTGGGCATCTCCCACCTAATATATGCTGATGACCTATTACTTCTATCCCGCGGAGACATACCATCAGTTCGGCGACTGGTTGATTGCTTGGCACAATTTTCACAGATGGCAGGACTTACCGCTAATGTCACCAAATCCAGCTGCTACATGGCGAGCATAGATGCGCAGACCAAAGCCCAGATATGCGCTATTATCGGCTTCCAGGAGGGAGAGATGCCTTTCAGATACTTGGGAATCCCATTAGCCTCAAAAAAGCTGAAAATTTCAGATTATGGGATACTTTTAGATGGTCTCTCCAGGAGAATTAATGCATGGCCAAAACACAGCCTCTCTTATACAGGTAAAGCCCAGCTCATTGCGTCGGTTCTGCAGGGGGTTGAGTGTTACTGGATGTCCATATTGCCACTGCCGGCCGGAGTTATTGAGCGCATTCATAGTCTATGATGGGCTTTCATGTGGACGAGTAAGAATCCCCCCATTGCATGGTCAGCTATATGTGGCCCGAAAGAGGAAGGTGGTCTAGGCTTGAGGGACTTGAAGTCCTGGAACCTTGCACTGCTTACAAAGGTTCTATGGCATATACAAGACATGCCAGACTCACTATGGATACGATGGGTGCATCAGCATTACCTCAGACAGTCCAATATTTGGGGGCAGACATTGAGGCACACGGATTCGCCACTGATGAAGATGATTCTGCACATCAGAGATAGTATCATGACTACTGCAGGTAGCCCCACTGCAGCATCACACACACTAGCTGCATGGTTTAGCAGAGGGGCAGGAGTGAGGCGAGCATATGACCATTTCAGAGAGCACAGGCCAAAGAAAGCATGGGTGAAGACTGTATGGCAGAGGGACATTCAGCCAAGCCACCAGTTCACACTGTGGCTGTTGGCTAATGGGAGGCTGCCCACCAGAGACCGATAGAGCTACATAGAGGATAGGAGATGTGCATTTTGTAGACGGGAGGAGGAGACACAGGCCCATGTATTCTTCAGATGCCAGGTGGTCAGGTTATTATGGGGACGGGTGAGGAGATGGTTGCAGATGCAATCAGAGATGAGCACATACAGACGAGCACTACGCATCTTCAGACTCCATTATCGGAGGGACTCAGACTGTATGAGAGCACGACATCTAGCCCTAGGTGTGATTGTACACTATGTTTGGAGGGCTAGAAATGAGATCAATGATACTACTGGTATCTTCTTTACATAATCCCTGATAGAGGGGTTAGCGGGTGACCTAAGATCCGGCCCAGAATATACGACTCAGCTAAAAAAGGAAAGGAAGATTGGCACGGGCGAGTATTGAGAGCCAGTGGCACGGGCGAACCTCAGAAGCCATTGGCACGGGCGAATATTGAGAGCAAGTGGCACGGGCGAACCTCGGAAGCCATTGGCACGGGCGAGCCTCAGAAGCCATTGGCACGGGCGAATATTAAGAGCCTTTGGTATGAGAGAGGTAATGAAAGCAATTGATACGACAACGGAGAGGCGGAGGGCACTTCGCCAAGAAGCCAGCACATTCGGATCCCTACAAAGGGAAGTTGGGAATGGGAAGGAGAGGAATTGGTTCGGGTTGATGAGGAACCCTAGGGCTAGGGCGCTCGTGGGCTATAGACCTAACACTAGCTTCCCTCAACATGGAAGGTTGAGGGAGATAGTCTAGCCTAGTTGCCCGAAAAGTGGAGGGAAAGGGTGTTAGGCAACGGCCTGGGAGGCCCCACATAATATTCCAAAGAGTCTCCACTCCTGATATCTATAACAGAATTATTCTCCAAGGAAAGAGGGTGGCCACGTTTACGATGAAGATAACCCACGACGTTATGATGAAGGAAAGGAGGGGGAGATAAAAGAGGAGGAGGGAGAGAGAAGAAGAGATCCGCAATTATTCCAACCCAGCAAGAGAGAAGGGGGGAGAAGCAATTATTCCCGGCGAGCGAGAGAAGGAGACGCAAGAGGAGAGGAAAGAGGAGGACGACCGCTTCACCGGAGAAGAAGGATAGAGCCCTGTCGTTATTATATCTCTTGTATTTTTCTCATCTGGTGAGATTATTGTAAAAGGCTTTTTCTCCTCCACCTTCGGAAACTCGCTTTCCGGAAAGGAGGATCTTCATAGTGAAAGTGCTTGGGCATCATCCCCGATGAGAAAACTTACCTCCGTGGAGTAGGAATCCTTATTCCGAACCACGTTATATCTTGTGTCTGAGTCTCGATTGCTGGTGCTGGTTTTTGCATTTCATCTACTTCATCTTTTTACTCTTTACTGATTGCGGCCTGTGAGAACCCTCTGAGATCTCCATCCGTACTTCACTGCATTGGAAAGGAGTGAACAGACGTCACCCGTCCGCATCAGTTGGCGCCGTCTGTGGGAACATTTGAGCTGGACGTCAAGATGCAACCCGAAGAAATACACCAACCTGATGCCTCTGCGGCGGAGGAGCGCCCCATCACCCTTCTACCATCACAACTAAAGGCCTTGATAGATGACGCTATCACAGAAGCCCTGGCTAGGGAAAGGAAAAGGACCGGATATCTGCATCCGCATTCTGGGGAACCTTCTTCCAGAGATCTACCCCCAGAAATACCTCCCCCCTCCGTCTGACCGCCAATGGTGAGGTATTGCTTGGAGGTGGACTTGGGGGAAGAACACCTCAGAATACTATGCCCTTCACCCAAACGCGCCGGGAGGAGCAAGGTGAAAGTCAATCCACCAGACCTCCGGAAGTATACGAGCCCAGTCCCTTCACGATGGACATTCTTTCGGAGCTCCCCCCATCCTACTTCCTAATCCTCAGTCAATAAGTATGATGGTTCGGCGGATCTACGAGCACATATTTCAATTCGACGGAGCGGCCTCGCTTCAGCATTATCTGACGCTCTCAAGTGCGAGTCTTAGAACCACCCCGGCTCGGCGCAAAAGTGGTTCACTAATCTACCCCCGGGGTCTATCACCTGTTTCACTGACTTCCAGAGAATGTTCAGTCGAGAATTTGTCAGCTGCAAGGCATATAAACAAGACGCTCTATGTTAATGCATATCACCCAGGGACCTTCGGAATCCCTTAGGGGGTATATTCATCGATTCACTTCTGCAGCCCGGGGGATCCCCGCCACCCGATCTGAGTCTTTCAGAGGCGCTATTCAGCATGGGCTGCGGGAGGGCCCCTTCCTCAGTTCCTTGTTAAGACAACCTACGGATAGTTACGAAGAGCTACTGAGCCGTGCGGAGCAGTTTATCCGCGAAGAAGAAGGATTAAAGGTACGGAGGGCGAGCAATTTGCCACAGGATCCCCACTGAAAGAGTTCGTCCCGCTGCTCTTCAAGCCCCCCCTCGGCGGGAGTATACAAGACCTTTTCGGCAGGAGGTCCCGAGGCCTCGTCCGATGCTGCAAGGTGTTCGCCCTACCCCACCATTACAAATAATGGCTGCTGAAGCGCTTCCTCCTGTGAGGACATGGAAAGAACGTGAAATGGAATTTTACGATCGTGAGTCAGCTAATGACCCTTGGGACACAGGGGGATCCCGCGTAACCCCCAGCCCCGTTCTTTTGCCAATATCACACAGAATACGGCCACAGTAGTGGCTGATGTTTCAAGTTACAAGAAGAATTGGATCTCCTCCATACTGCATATCCGCAAGTCAAGTTTCAGGCAGGAGGGCCGGCGCGGCGAGGCCCCCGACCTAATGTAACCCGTCCAGGGCCGTATAATCAGCAACCCCGGGTCGCTTTCCAAATGCCATCCCAGGAGGTCATCCCTCAAGAAGGCCCATCAGGGGAGGGCCCTTCATCCAATCTAGATGACATTCCCACACGGGGAGTTATTCATGTTATAGCTGGAGGACCTACCGATGGGGACTCCAACCGGGCACGGAAGTCATACGCCCGTCTCATGGAGAGTTTGGCCATCGTCGCCGACCAGACTATTCAAGTTGCACCGCCCATTTCGTTCGGGCCAGAAGATCTGTAAGGTGTCCTACTGCCCCACACGGACGCCTTGGTTATCCGCGTATCCCTGGCCAATTATGAAGTGGCCCGGGTACTAGTTGACTCGGGAAGCTCTGTTAATATCCTTTTCCAGGAAGCCTTTGGACAAATGCAGCTGGGAAATGCCCAATTAGAAGACGTGTCTACTCCCCTCTTCGGATTCGCAGGGCACATGGTTCACCCGAAGGGACAGATATCATTGCCTTTAACTCTGGGTGTAAAACCTAGCCAAAAAACCAGTATAATTCCTTTCCTTATTGTGGATGCTCCGTCCACTTATAACGCTATTCTTGGGCGTCCTTTCCTCACCCTTTTTCAGCAAAGGGCTTCTCCATACCACCGTGAAATTTCCGAGGTCAATTCGGTGGGTGAAGTTCGTGGAGAAATGTAAGGCCTCCAGAGTTGCTACGTGCAAATGGTTCGGACGATCGTAAGAAAGCCCGAACCGAGGACTGAAGGGCAAAGCCATCATCATCGATGTCCATCCGGAGGAATCCCTAAAGTCGATAAAATAGAGGAGGGAGAGCCGTGGAGATCGCTCCAGAAAGGCCACCCAATAGCCCAACAAATTGGATGTCAAAGAAGAGCCGTGGCTTGCACAAGGAGAATGAAGACATCTTTGCAAAGGATGTGCATGATCTCACGGGGATCCACCCTCATGTGGCGGAACATCATCTCAATATCATTCAAGGAGCCCGACCCGTCCAGCAGAAGAGGCGATATTTTGGACCCGAAAAGGACAAAGTCATAGCATAAGAGGTGGACAAACTACTAAAAGCGGGTCATGTAAAGGAAATCCAGTTCCCCGAATGGGTCTCTAATGTAGTTTTGGTTCCCAAGCCTTCGGGGCAATGGAGGATGTGTATCGATTTCCGTGATTTGAATAAAGCATGCCCTAAAGACTGCTACCCCTTGCCTCGTATTGACCAATTGGTGGATTCTACAGTAGGATATGAAGTGGTATCCCTAATGGATGCATATCAAGGGTATCATCAAATACCTTTGGCTCAAGAAGATCAAAAGAGAGTTAGCTTTGTGACTGCGGGGGTGGGGGGGGGGGTTATATGCTTATGTGGTAATGCCGTTCGGGCTAAAAAATGCAGGAGCCACCTATCAGCGCCTTATGGACAAAATCTTCGCGGAGCAGAAAGGGAAGAATGTGGAGGTATACATGGATGACATCTTGGTCAAATCAAAGGTCACTCGGGATTTAGTCAAGGACTTAAATGAAACCTTCGCTACATTAAGGCGGTTTAATATGAAGCTAAACCCTAACAAATGCCTATTCGGGGTAAAGAGTGGCAAGTTCTTGGGGTACATAGTGACGGAGAAGGGGCTGCAAGCCAACCCTGAGAAAGTGCAAGCCCTATGCAACATGAAGTCACCTGCTAGTCTACGAGACCCAAAAGTTGGTGGCGGGATTGTTTCTTTATCCCGATTATAGCGGATCGGACAAGTGCCTTTTTCAAGATTTTGCATAAGGTGCTAAATTTGATGGGATGATCAATGTGGCGAGCTTTCCAGGAGTTGAAGAAATATTTGGCTGGACTCCCCCTGCTAGCCAAACCAATACCCGGAGAACCATTATGGATGTATCTGGCCGTATCGGAAGGAGCTATCAGTTCGGTATTATTGAAACAAGAAGGTTCCCATCAGCAACCTATTTATTACACCAGCCATATTCTAAAGGGGGCGGAATTCCGTTATACGGAGCTGGAGAAGTTGGCGTATATCCTAGTACTAACCGCCCGCAAATTAAGGCCATACTTCTTGGCTCATCCCGTCACCGTTCTAACACACAGCGAATTGGGTAAGGTCATCACTAAGCCAAATTTCTCTGGAAGATTGGCCAAATGGGTAGTAGAACTAAGCGAGTATGATATTCACTACCAACCTCGAACGGTTATCAAGGCCCAAGCCCTCGCTGATTTTCTGGCAGAGGTACCTTGCGGCGCGGAAGAGGGTTCGGCAGCAAAGGAGGAGGGATCAGAGGCATGGAATATATTCGTAGACGGTTCTTCGGGATCTGCCGGCAGCGGTGTTGGCATCCTATTAATTTCCCCGGAAGGTGAAGAAACTCGATTAGCAGTTCGCTTGGAATATCGGGCATCTAATAATGAAGCAGAATATGAAGCCATTCTAGTGGGACTACAGGCTGCTAAAGCAGTAGGGGCTTCTTCCATTGTGATCCACTCGGACTCCCAGTTGGTAATATCACAACTTCAGGGTTCTTTTGCGGTTCGGGAGGAAAGGCTGCATAGGTATTTGAAGACTTTTGAGAAAGAAAAAGCTCAATTTCGTCAGGTCCTCTTGAAGCAAATTCCGCGGGAGCATAACGGGAAGGCAGATGAATTGGCTCGGATGGCTAGCACTATGGGAGGAATAAAATCCTCGGAAGCAATCCATATGAGCGTTCATACTTCCTTAGCAATATGCAGCGTGGAGGGAGACGTACCTGAATCAAGCCTAACTCTTGATTGGAGGACCGACATCATAGCTTATTTGCGGCACGGGAAGATCCCTGAAGGGAAAATAGCAGCATCCACTTTAATAAACCTTCGTTCAGTTGCGTATTGCTAAATGAAGACCTATACAAGACTTCTTTTGGGCTGACCCTTGTTAAAATGCAGGAAGCGAGGATGCGGAATGGGTACTCAGAGATCCATGAAGGATGTTGCGGAATCATTTAGGAGGAGAGCTTTAGAAAGGCTTTATTGGCGAGGATACTTTTGGCCTACTCTTCAACAAGATCTGCTCATATAGTGCGGACTTGCATCGCTTATCGAAGCATAGCAATTACGAGCGGCCGGTGAGTTAATGAAAGTCGTCATCTCTTCTTGTCCTTTTGATCAATGGGGAATAGATATAGTGGGCCCGATGCCGGCGGCACCTTTACAAAAGAAGTTTTTGTTAGTAGCTGTGGATTATTTTTCCAAATGGGTGGAGGCAGAGCCCTTAGCCAAAATTGCGAGAATGCCGTATCTGATTCTTATGGAAAAATATCATTTGTCGGTATGGTATTCCTCGGAAAATAGTCAGTGACAATGACAGTTCCAAGGAAAAAAGATCCAAGAGTGGTGCCAAAGTCTCAACATTCAGCAGGCTTTTACTTCGGTAGCCCATCCTCAAGCAAATGGGCAGGTGGAGGTAACTAACAGGATCCTCATTCAAGGATTAAAGACTAAGTTGGGTGCTCAGAGGGGAAACTGGGTAGAGGAGTTACTCGGCATCCTGTGGGCTTATCGAACCACGCCCAAGACAGCAACGGGAGAAACTCCCTTTAGTTTGGTATACGGGGCGGAAGCCGTTATTCCGGTAGAGGTTTTGTTGAATAGCGCTCGGATAAAGGCATACGAACCAAATCAGAACCAACTTATCCGAAGCACCGAATTGGACTTGGTGGAGGAAAGGCGGGAGATAGCAGAAGTGACGAATTTTACAAGCAAAAGTCTGGCCGAGCCTTTAATAAGAAAGTGATGCCTCGGAGATTTCAAGAAGGAGATTTGGTTTTGCGTAAAGTCAACCCCGCTGGAGACCCTGGAAAGCTAGCGCCCAACTGGGAAGGACCTTACGAAATAACACGCAGCGTAGCAAGGTCAGCATATTATATGAAGGATGACCA
The DNA here is from genome assembly GCA_025175895.1 of Wurfbainia villosa. Taxonomy (NCBI): domain Eukaryota; kingdom Viridiplantae; phylum Streptophyta; class Magnoliopsida; order Zingiberales; family Zingiberaceae; genus Wurfbainia; species Wurfbainia villosa. The sequence goes on from CM046005.1 coordinate 42,148,390, forward strand.
AGGCAAAGAGCTTCCACGACCTTGGAATGCCCTTCATTTAAAACTCTTCCATACTGTATGAGAAATATGGGATAGAAGAAGAGAAATTGTGAAACTCCAAAGGAAGTACTCCTTGAATTGATTGCGTTCATTAGAGGCTAAGTATTTTCCAAATTTCATTAAGGGGTTACTTACAAAAGCAATACAGTATTGTTAATAAGTCTTGGAGAAGAAGAGGAAAAATAGAGAATACATTCACATGTCAAAATGGGATATTAAATTACAGCTTAAATCGGTCGGGAGGATAGCAGTAGCGCCTCCCAATTTAAAGAAAATGAAGGATAGGCTGGAGGAGGCAACCCTTGGGCGGCATATTGTCGAACCGCATCATTAAATCTATCTTGATAGGTGGAACGCATTAAAATGGTGAGTCGCTCCTCGCGATTCGGACGGTCAGGGCTTCGCTCTCGATGCAGCCTCTCGCATGTCTCTTGCTGCTCTTGAAGACTTCGACGCACATCCACATAGCGCCGCGACACCTCCATAATAGCATCGGCCAAGATGGAGACATCATCAGCTCGGGAACTTTGGTCCTGCTGTACAAGGTGTGTCATCTCCACCATATTTTGACGCATGGAAGCCGAAATCCCCTCCACTGCTTCGGAATACGATTTGGTTCGGGCAAGTTCAGTTCTCATCCTCTGGAGGGAAGTTTCCTGCCTGCGTAGACAGGCATGAGCATACGCCCGGGAAGTTATAAGGGATGAGTTTTCTTGTACCTCCTTGCACAAGCGGGTACGAAGGTCCCCTATCTTATCTTGTGCTCGTTGATATTGAATCTGAAGACGAGCAATGGCGTCAGAATCTTGTTGCTTCCCCTTGAGGAGCTCTGCTACCTGTCCTTTAAGACGTAGTAACTCTTGAGCCGAGGAAGATTCTGTGCCAAGAGAGGCTGACAGGATTTCCTGCTGTGGGACGAGTGGCTCTGCCCTCGGACGTGGTTGCGCCTTCAAGGCTGCGATAGTATCAGCATCCCTCTGAATTTGCTGGCGAGCTTCGGCCAATTGCTCTTGGCACTGGTGCAATTGTTGTAGCAGGAGTCGTTCTCGATTTTGAGCATCCGCCGAGCTTTCTCGTTGTTGACGCTCCCATTCTTGGGATTGAACTTGGTGTTGATGAAGGGAGCGATCCAATTCTTTATGGTTGGTCATGTTGGGTTTCCGGCACCGCGGCGTGTGTGTGTTCGATCATGTTTCGTAAACATGAGCACAGCGGAAGCAATAAAAATAATAAATACTCCTATTTATTACAACACACACAACACACGCATGCTATTACAACAAGTGTAGACATAACCGTAAATTAAAATTGCAATAAAAGGAAATTAAACTACGTTATACCTTCCGTATGACGTGTAGCGGGAACGGCATCAACCGGAACGATCCTCGTAAGAATCGTCTCTATCCGTATCCACGCCGAGCTCCTCGGGATGACTTCGCCAAGCCACGAGCTTCGTCTTCGTACGGGTTACTAGCCTCGTGTTGAAGACGACGTGATCGAGAGATGATCACGATCCGAATCCAAATTCGGACCTAAAAACAAGTCCTCAAGACTTGCTTCTCCGGAGAGGTATTCGTCAACCGATTGACGAATCCTTCGTCCTCCACCTCAGAGGATTATCGGAGATCAAATCCCCGGTATGTTAGCCGCTATCGGAGCACTAACCGTCGTCCAAACGATGCTCCGACGAGAGGAGAAGAAGCTGTCCAGAAAACTGGACAGCTTGGTGGAGGAGATAGGCGCCGGCCAAAACAAGGAGACAAAAGCTCACCTTGATGCCGAACCTTTTAGGGGATCACCGGAGGGTCGCCGGAGGTTCACCGGCTGAAGCTTGGTCGCCGGCAACAAGTTGGAAGGCTGCACCAAGCTGGGCGGCAACAAGATGTTGGGCGGCCACAATGTGTTGGGCGGCAACTAGGTGTTGGGCGGCAACTAGATGATTGGGTTTAGGGTTAGGGTTTAATCCCTATTTTATAGAGAACTAATTCTCTTAATGGTTAATGGATCATATCCATAAAGCCCGTTAACCCGCTCCATTAAGATAAGTTAAAATAAACCAAACCATAATGGTTTATTTTAAGTTAAAACGAACCGAACCAACTTTTGGTTCATTCGTTTAAAATAAACCAAACCCTTTGGATTATTCTTATCCATTGGATTAGAACCAAACCATTTTGGTCCATCCATTATGTCTTCATAAGACACTGCCCATCCACGCTTCCATTGCGACTGAAACAATTTCATGCTCGCTTTATGTTTGGTCCAACCAAACATAGTTTCTCTCGGTCTGAGAATCCCATTCTCAAGCTCGTTTTAAATCCTTTGGATTACACTCGTTGTCGTGTGACCAAATAGGTTCTCGGTTTATGTTGGCCGTCTATAATTAACCATTAATTATAGAGCGATCATGAGTGGCACCTAGTAGTACATCATGATCCCCAATTAAAAAAGATCAGCGGTTGATCGAACTATTTACGAAACCCTTGATGCTCGAATGAATCGTGCCCCATTCCCTTCACTCATCTTATACCCACTTGGTTCAGGACATGGTCTATTGTGTCAGTCCCCACTAGGCTGACTACGTCACACCTAGCCCAAGTATCATTTCCTCGTCCTACGGATTCTAGTTACTCCACATGTATCGAAGAGTACCTTACTCTAAACATGTATTGCTTTGGCCAAAGACTTTAGTAACAATCCGACGAGAGGCCATGGGTATACATCTCCTCGCAAGGAGTGGTGAATCCTTTATAGGCTATTCAAACACCTTCGATCACTTCGACTTATACCCAATCATCCGGGTCCACATCTCCTTAGAGATGTTTGCTTAAGATGTCAAAGCATAAGTCTCCATGATCAAGATGACTTGAATACCGCAAGTCAAAGGAACATCGCACTTAAGCCACGAGAAGAACTTCATTGACATATCTATATATGAGAACCATATGAAGTCTTACTGATGGTCACTAAAATGAACTAGTTAACATAACTTGCATCAACTATCAACTCGGACATCACTATGTCTCCGGTGAGAATCGGTTGCTTGGATACACCAAGGAGTATACCTCGTGCTAGTCTCGGCGAATTCTATGGTGTCCAACCATCAATTCATCGACTAGGATAATTCGATACATCCCAATTACACATGTAGAGATACTCACTAGTTGTGATCCAATCACAAATTCTCTCATGCTGTGAATCGTATCGTGGACATTCAGTAAATGAGTTTAAGATCCAATCAAATACATTAAACATGTATACTCAAATAGTGAATCTTCATTTATCATATAAATGGTTCATACATAAGGCGATTGCCTTAGGACATCTCTCATATATTACTAACAGACTCCCACTTGGCCTAATGCCAATCGCTACGGTATCCAATACCATAAGCACAAACATGACCCTCAAACTTACTGTGAGGTAATGCTTTAGTCAAAGGATCCGCTAAGTTCCTTTCAGTGGGAATTTTCTCGATTTGTATTTCATTCCTACTGATGATCTCTCTGATAAGATGATAGCGGCGAAGCACATGTTTGGATCATTGATGAGACCACATCAAGTTCATAGATGAACTACTTGATCCAAACCGCTTCCTTTGCTGCTTCCAAAGCTGCAACGTATTCTGCCTTAGTGGCAGAATCCGCTATAGTGTCAAGCTTGGAACATTTCCAACTTATTGCGCCTCCACTCTAGGTGAACACGATCCGCATCGAGACATGAATCATCCTTGTCTGTTCGAAGCCGCATCCGTATACCCGCGTATCACCATGTCCCCTTCTCCATATATTAGGAACACATCCTTAGTTCTTCTCAAGTACTTAAGGATCGTCTTAATACCGCCTAATGATCCATTCCCGGATCGATGGTATCTCGCCGTGACACTCACAGCATACGATACATCTGGACTCGTACATAACATATAATACATGATAGATCCTATATCGGATGCATAGGGAATCTTACTCATGCAAATCCTCCGCCTGCGCGGACACATAGACTTCGAAGGTGTACCTATGCCCGATGGGCGAGATAACCTTTCTTGGATTCTCGACATGCTAAACCTCTTTAGCACTCGGCCTATATATGTAGATGTGAAAGACCAACAACCGCTTCGATCTATCTCTATAGATCTTAATCCCAGGATGTAGGTTGCTTCTCGTCTTTCATGGAGAATGTCTTGGATAACCAAACCTTAGCTTGTAAGATTGACACATCGTTTCCTATAAGTAATATGTCATCGACATACAATACTAGGAACACATTGCCTCCCACTAACCTTCTTGTACACACAAGGTTAAATGCGGATTTTGTGAGAAATCAAACTTTTGATCGTCTCATCAAAGCGGATATTCGACTCTGGATGCTTGCTTCAATCCATAAATGGATCGTCGCAATTTGCATACCTTGGTTTTATCAGCCGATGTGAAACCCTCGGTTATCATATACACGTCCTCGGCGAGTTTCCATTAAGGAAAAATTGTTTTCACATCCATCGCCATATCTCATAATCATAATGAGCGCTATGGCGGGAGCATCGAATGGATTTAAGCATAGCTACAGGCGAATAGGTTTCGTCATAATCAACACCTTGCTTTTGACGATATCCTTTCGCCACCAATCTAGCCTTATAGGTAATCACATTACCATCCATGTCGGTTTTCTTCTTGAAAACCCACTTGCACCCTATAGGCTTTATGCCTTCAGGTGGGTCAACCAAGTTCCAAACTTGGTTTTCATACATGGAATCCATTTCCGACTTCATGGCACCAAGACACTTATCCCTTTCTGAATTTGTCAACACTTCTTCATAACTGGTAGGCTCCTCATCATCAATGAGTAACACGTCGTTCGATTCACTTACGAGAAATCCATATCTCTCAGGAATATTGCGTGTTCTACCAGATCTACGAAGATGTGGTGTTACAATGGTCGACCGATTGCCCATCACTATGAGTTGTCGGCTGTTGTGCTTCACCAGGTATCTCATCAATGTCTATTTGAGTCTCTCGAGCCTCCTCAAGCTCGACGACACTCCCACTATTTTCTTGCAAGAGAAACTCTTTCTCTAGAAACACAGCATGCCTTGAAACAAACACCTTTTGTTCCACAGGATGATAGAATTGGTAACCCCTTGTTTCCTTAGGGTATCCAATAAATAGACATTTATCAGACTTAACATCCAATTTATGCGATCTGATCCGCTTCACATAAGCGAGACAACCCCATATCTTCAAGTAAGATACATGAGGTTTCTTACTATTCCATATCTCATATGGAGTAGTTGAGACTACCTTGGTAGGCATTACATTTAACAAGTAAGCGGTATGCGAGTGCATAGCCCCAAAAGGACTTGGGAAGAGTTGCATGATTCATCATTGACCTGACCATGTCCAACAAGGTCCGGTTACGCCTCTCAGATACACCATTATGCTGTGGTGTATAGGGCGGAGTCCATTGAGACAATATGCCATTGTCTCTTAGATAATCAATAAACTCTTGACTTAAGTATTCACCACCTCGATCCAATCGAAGTATTTTAATACTTTTGTCATGTTGTTTCTCTACTTCATTTCTGAATTCTTTGAACCTTTCAAAGGCTTCAGACTTGTGTTTCATCAAGAACACATACCCAAACCGTGAGTGATCATCGGTGAAGGTAATGAAGTAGCTATAGCCTCCTAAAGCTTGAGTTGACATAGGTCCACATACATCAGTATGTACTAGACCTAGTAACTCTCCCACTCGTTCACCTTTTCCAGTAAAAGGTAACTTAGTCATCTTGCCTTTTAAGCATGATTCGCATGTATCGTATGAATCCAATTCAAACGATTCAAGAATTCCACATCGGTGTAATTCGGACATGCGTTTCTTGCTTACATGGCCAAGACGACAATGCCACATGTAGGAGTCTATTTGATTATCCTTTCGAGCACACGTGTTGCTCAACCCGATATGTGAAAATGTCTTTGGATCGTCAGCGTATAAACACCATTGCTTAAAGTTCCGGTCCATAAAGAACTCCATTCAAAGTTATGTAACAACAATTGTTACTAAAGTCAAATGGAACCCATTTCTATTTAGACAAGAAATAGAAATGATGTTCTTTATCAACGAAGGAACATAAAAGCAATTGTCGAGTTCTAAGACAAGTCCTACAGGAGTTCCAAGAAATACGTTCGATGGCGAGTCGACGGCATTTTGCTTCATTCCCAACACGTAAATTTGACTCTCCCTTGATGAGTCTTCTTCTATTCCTTAGCCCATGTATGTCATTACATATATGTGAGCCACACCCAGTATCAAATACCCAAGTGTCTGAGGAAATAGAATGACAATCAATAAAGAAGATTTCTGAAGAAGATGGGGCATCCGATGCCTTATCCTTCTTCACGGACTCAAGATAAATCTTGCACTTTCTTCGCAAATGGCTCTCCTTGCCATAATGATGGCAAGTTTCCTTTTGTGCTAGTTCTACTTTCTTAGCCTTTCTCTTCTTTCCCTTCTGCTGCTCCTTTGACTTCCTCTTAGAACCTTTCTTCGAGGAATCAACTAATAGCACCGTCCCCTGCTCATGCTTCTCAGAAGACTCCACAGTCTTCAGCATATTGAGCAGTACCACAGATGAACCTTCTAGCATCTCAGAGGTGAAGAGGAGCTTTGAGACTTCGAACCTTTCGAATCTCACTTGCTCATCAACCAACTCACAAAGATGAAGGACTACGATATGAGCATCCATATGCTCATGCTGCTTTCGTAGCTTGGGTTCCATCGCAGCTAGCATGATGCAACTCATTTGTTCAGAATCACTCACATGTTTCTGATAGGCCAACAATTGGTCCAGAGTTGCATCGTCACTAGGACGGGCGGGAAGAGGCGCTTCGAGGACATTTGCAAGCTTTTCAACCTTGAGAACAATTCTCAAGCTTCTAAGCCAGTCCATGAAACTCGGCCCAGTCAATTTATTTGAATCCAAAATGGAACGCAAATTCAAACACATCATGATCAATATATTAACTTAGAAATACAAAACGAGCATATATGAGAAAGATGATTTTAAAATGCATCAATATACATTTATAAATCCCATTCATTTTTTGAATTTCAAAAACCCCAAAATCACTTCGGGAGATCGTAGGTCCATCTCCGAATGGGCTGATATCCATCATAGTTATGAACAACCTTGGAGAGAGTCCAACAAGCCATTCATAACTACGACGGTAGGTATCTTCTGTACCGATTGCATATCACGTATATGCAACTATCACAATGTGCTATCAACTAATTGAATGTTCACACATACATCGGGTTGTTAACACATTAACAAGTATGCATCATATGCATAGCACCCAACTTCACCTCCCTTTACATCGACCTTGGAGAGAGTCCAACAAACCGATGCTCCAGGTTAAAGCCAGCCCATTAATCAGGACATAGTTTTAATATGGTTAGAGCGCATTCAACCAATTAGCCCAGCTTGGAGAGAGTCCAACAACCAAAGCTAATGATTGACCTCTGACTCTTACCATATTAGTATTAAACTATTCCATGGTTTGAACATATTCAGGTTCGAGCCGGGCTTGGAGAGAGTCCAACAACCCAAACAAGAAACAGAACTCTGGTTCTAACCATATTAATGGAAGGTGTAGGCTTTAATATTGATTAAGGGTTTTTATGTCTCATCCTCTTTGCATGCAAATAACTATTATCTACATGTCATGGCATACATGGCATACATCTACATGTCACGACACGCATGGCATAATGTTATGCATCTAATGCAATTACATGGCATACAATTATGTCATGTATATATTTCCTTATATGTCATAACTATTTATGGAAATAAAATATGTTTAAGATTTGATTCTCCAAATCAAATCATAATTAAATTAGGAAACAAATTTCCAAATCTAATCACATATTTTATTCATGGAATTATTTGATTAAGGAAAATTTATTTAGGAAACCAATTTCCTAAATCATTAAAACTACTTATGGAAATAAAATATTTTAAGATTTGATTTCCCAAATCAAATCATGATTAAATTAGGAAACAAATTTCCAGAATCTAATCAAATATTTTATTTATGGAAAATATCAATTTCCATAAATACTTCCAACTTTCCAAAAGTGGAAGATTTCCATAAATACTTCTAGACTTTCCAAAATTGAAAAATTTCCATAAATACTTCTAAATTTCCAAAATTAGAACATTTCCAGAAATACATTATGACTATCGCAAAACCATTTTACGATTATGTCGAAACACAACCTGGGCTCTGATACCACTGTTGGGTTTTGGTATTTATGCATGCGTGTGTTGTGTGTGTTGTAATAAATAGGAGTATTTATTATTTTTATTGCTTCCGCTGTGCTCATGTTTACGAAACATGATCGAACACACACACGCCACGGTGCCGGAAACCCAACAGTGTAGACATAACCGTAAATTAAAATTGCAATAAAAGGAAATTAAACTACGTTATACCTTCCGTATGACGTGTAACGGGAACGGCATCAACCGGAACGATCCTCGTAAGAATCGTCTCTATCCGTATCCACGCCGAGCTCCTCGGGATGACTTCGCCAAGCCACGAGCTTCGTCTTCGTACGGGTTACTAGCCTCGTGTTGAAGACGACGTGATCGAGAGATGATCACGATCCGAATCCAAATTCGGACCTAAAAACAAGTCCTCAAGACTTGCTTCTCCGGAGAGGTATTCGTCAACCGATTGACGAATCCTTCGTCCTCCACCTCAGAGGATTACCGGAGATCAAATCCCCGGTATGTTAGCCGCTGTCGGAGCACTAACCGTCGTCCAAACGACGCTCCGACGAGAGGAGAAGAAGCTGTCCAGAAAACTGGACAGCTTGGTGGAGGAGATAGGCGCCGGCCAAAACAAGGAGACAAAAGCTCACCTTGATGCCGAACCTTTTAGGGGATCACCGGAGGGTCGCCGGAGGTTCACCGGCAACAAGTTGGAAGGCTGCACCAAGCTGGGCGGCAACAAGATGTTGGGCGGCCACAATGTGTTGGGCGGCAACTAGGTGTTGGGCGGCAACTAGATGATTGGGTTTAGGGTTAGGGTTTAATCCCTATTTTATAGAGAACTAATTCTCTTAATGGTTAATGGATCATATCCATAAAGCCCGTTAACCCGCTCCATTAAGATAAGTTAAAATAAACCAAACCATAATGGTTTATTTTAAGTTAAAACGAACCGAACCAACTTTTGGTTCATTCGTTTAAAATAAACCAAACCCTTTGGATTATTCTTATCCATTGGATTAGAACCAAACCATTTTGGTCCATCCATTATGTCTTCATAAGACACTGCCCATCCACGCTTCCATTGCGACTGAAACAATTTCATGCTCGCTTTATGTTTGGTCCAACCAAACATAGTTTCTCTCGGTCTGAGAATCCCATTCTCAAGCTCGTTTTAAATCCTTTGGATTACACTCGTTGTGCGTGTGACCAAATAGGTTCTCGGTTTATGTTGGCCGTCTATAATTAACCATTAATTATAGACGATCATGAGTGGCACCTAGTAGTACATCATGATCCCCAATTAACCAAAAGATCAGCGTTGATCAGAACTATTTACGAAACCCTTGATGCTCGAATGAATCGTGCCCCATTCCCTTCACTCATCTTATACCCACTTGGTTCAGGACATGGTCTATTGTGTCGATCCCCACTAGGTCGACTTCACACCTAGCCCAAGTATCATTTCCTCGTCCTACGGATTCTAGTTACTCCACATGTATCGAAGAGTACCTTACTCTAAACATGTAATGCTTTGGCCAAAGACTTGAGTAACACTCCGACGAGAGGCCATGGGTATACATCTCCTCGCAAGGAGTGGTGAATCCTTTATAGGCTATTCAAACACCTTCGATCACTTCGACTTATACCCAATCATCCCGGGTCCACATCTCCTTAGAGATGTTTGCTTAAGATGTCAAAGCATAAGTCTCCATGATCAAGATGACTTGAATACCGCAAGTCAAAGGAACATCGCACTTAAGCCACGATAAGAACTTCATTGACATATCTATATATGCAGAGAACCATATGAAGTCTTACTACCTGGTCACTCCAATGAACTAGTTACCATAACTAGCATCCACGATCAACTCGGACATCACTATGTCTCGGCCCGGTGAGAATCGGTGCTTGGATACACCAAGGAGTATACCTCGTGCTAGTCTCGACAGAATTGATGGTGTCCAAATCCATCAATTCATCGACTAGGGATAATTCCGATACATCACAATTACACATGTAGAGATACTCACTAGTTGTGATCCAATCACAAATTCTCTCATGCTGTGAATCGTATCGTGGACATTCAGTAAATGAGTTTAAGATCCAATCAAATACATTAAACATGTATACTCAAATAGTGAATCTTCATTTATCATATAAATGGTTCATACATAAGGCGATTGCCTTAGGACATCTCTCATATACTACTAACAGGTCAGGGCCTACATACCGGTCGAGGGAAAAGAAATTGATCAGCTAAACAAAGCTAAAGAAACTGAGTAAAGAAACATACCAGGTCCAGAGCATGGCGCAGGCCTTCCATGCGAGGAACCACTTCCTCCAAGTTTAGAATCCGAAGACTCCGGGGAGAAAGGGAAGAGGACGGGACGGAAGATGCTGAAGAAGGAACCTCTCCTATAAAGGAGAGAAGGAGGGTGGTATCCCTCGGTAGAGAAGGAAGCACATCGTTTGGATGGCCCGCGGAGGTGGTAGTCGGGGGCGGCAGATCCATAGTTCTTAGGAAGGATATGTCTCGCCGGGTTGGGGTTGATAGCGGAAGGAAAGAAGGAGGTTGATCGAAGGACGGATTTTGAGACGCGAGAGGATGAGCATTTTTGGAGGAGCCCGATAGGGATGCAAGACGTAGAAGCCTGTCCGGGCAGGCTCAGGAGGAGGGATTACAGTAGGTGATGAGCCAGGGGGGAAGTTGGCAGTGAAGGGATATCCACCGCCATGGGTTCAGAAAGGGAAGGACTGGCCGGGGAAAGGGAAGACAAAGGTGATCCATCCCCTGTAACTGGTTGACATGGGAATACACCTTCCCCAGGTTCATCCCCTGGTTGCGGGGAAGGAGAAGACGATTTCCGAACATCGGTGGCGGAAGGAGAAAGAATGGGAAAGTTAGTGTTTGTAAGGACCCTGGCTTCCTCCGGGATGGGGGTAGTGAGGGTCACCGGAGGAGGAAAGGGAGAACGGCGAGGTGAATCGGGTATGATGGTGATTGGGGAAGGTGAAGCGGAAGAAGAAGCAGAGGGCTGACCAGCATCCCGTTTGCGATTCGGGTAGCGGCCCGCTATCTCCTGGAAGAAGTTAGAATGCATCTTAGGGGTCTGAAAAAGAAAAGGAAAAAGAGGGGTTGGGAAGAAAGAATCGGGGGAACGAGGTTTGGCGGCGGCGGAGCAAACAGATGAAGAAGAAGGAGACCAAAAGGCGGAAGGAGGAGGATGACAGGAGAAACTAAGACCAAAGAACCCCTATAAAAGGGGGTGGAATGGGCTTGCAGCCATTAGTGGGCCTCTCGTCTGTGGTAAAATGGAAAGAAGAGTTTATATTTCTAAATGACCCATTATGTACTAAAGCCCCTCATTTGCAGAGGAAGGAGGGAAACCAAAGAGGAATGATATGAAGGCGTTACCTCCTTTATGCTCATTGCCCTGGCGCTATATACAAAAGTTTCTATCCCCGCAAGGAAGAGCGGAAGATATCCCCGTGTGGTGGTGGAACGGAAGAACCGATATCCTTCGGTTATTATTTATTCTATATACAAGTTTCTATCCCCGCAAGGAAGAGCGGAAGATATCCCCGTGTGGTGGTAGAATGGAAGAACCGATATCCTTCGGTTATTATTTATTCTATATACAAGTTTCTATCCCCGCAAGGAAGAGCGGAAGATATCCCCGTGTGGTGGTGGAATGGAAGAACCGATATCCTTCGGTTATTATTTATTCTATACAAAAGTTTCTATCCCCGCAAGGAAGAGCGGAAGATATCCCCGTGTGGTGGTGGAACGGAAGAACCGATATCCTTCGGTTATTATTTATTCTATATACAAGTTTCTATCCCCGCAAGGAAGAGCGGAAGATATCCCCGTGTGGTGGTGGAACGGAAGAACCGATATCCTTCGGTTATTATTTATTCTATATACAAGTTTCTATCCCCGCAAAGAAGAGCGGAAGATATCCCCGTGTGGTGGTGGAACGGAAGAACCGATATCCTTCGGTTATTATTTATTCTATATACAAGTTTCTATCCCCGCAAGGAAGAGCGGAAGATATCCCCGTGTGGTGGTGGAACGGAAGAACCGATATCCTTCGGTTATTATTTATTCTATATACAAGTTTCTATCCCCGCAAGGAAGAGCGGAAGATATCCCCGTGTGGTGGTGGAACGGAACAACCGATATCCTTCGGTTATTATTTATTCTATATACAAGTTTCTATCTCCGCAAGGAAGAGCGGAAGATATCCCCGTGTCGTGGTGGAACGGAAGAACCGATATCCTTCGGTTATTATTTATTCTATATACAAGTTTCTATCCCCGCAAAGCGGAGCTATTCCCGTGTGGTGGTGGAGCGGAAGAACTGAGGTCCCCTCAGTTATATATCACTTTTTGTCCCCGAAAAGGGTCGAAGTCTTTGTTTAACCCTATATTGTTTTATCCTTGCAAAATAGCAGAACTAATTCATTCGATAATTCTATATCCTAAGCAGATTATAAAAGCGGAAGAGCCGAAATACATCTCTGTTATAAGTAAGTTTATGTGGATACGAAAGAAGTAAAGTGTGATACAATGCCGAAGATACTGGAGAAAGAAGACAAACTGGGAAAGTCTATGGACGCAAAAGAATTACATATTCTGAGTCATCTACAAGGAAGAATAACAAACAGCAGCCCTTATATATCCCGGGCGTTACAGTTCTTTGCTAGGAGGGACAGAGGGAAGTCCCTTATAGGGTTGAGGTTGGCACAATAGTTGGCGTCGGTAGGACTGCTGCAGGAAGGTCTGCCTGGCCAATTCCTTTTGGGACCCTATCAGTTGTTAGCGCAGGGAACGATTATGGGCGGAAGTTTCCTTCAGCTGTTGCTGTAAACACTCCACCTATTTTTCCAAGGTAGCTATGTATCGGCGATCATTTATCTGTTCTCTAGAAGGCGAGGAACTGCTGCCCTACTCCGATATTCTGTCCATGGCAAACAAAGGAAAAAGAAGAATGAGGGAAGCTATCAGGTAGAGCTCGGTGGTTTTTATGGCGACGAAGGGGAAGAGTGTATTCATTGGTAGGAGAAGTAGGGACCATAAATGCCAGTAAAGCAGAGGAAACGTGGGGGCAGTAGTGGGAAGGTTGACGGGACTACAATTGTAATTAAGAGGGTCTGAATCCCCGAGACATGATAGAAGAAGGCATGTTCAGATCTGATCACCGTCCTTCCGGAAGACAGAAACATTACTTCTACAGGAAAAAGACAAGAACGGATATCATTTGCCTCCCTGATTTTTTATTAACATATTTGAAACGATTACATTAACTTGATCTACAAAGATTTTCCATGATTACTCCTAACAGAAGAAGCGGGAGATGTCTCTTTGGGAGGAGAAGGAGCTAATATGACTCTGAAGCGCTCGCCTTGAGGGGGAGGAAGAACTGGTGGACCTTCATCGAAAGAGGAAGGATGAGTCTTTGCCGGGGGAACTGGGACGAAAGTCAGTACTGGTGGAAGTGGGGGAAGTTCAGCGGCAGCACAAGGATCTCCCATTGTATACTCCCACGTGAGGGGAGGATTCCACACCCGGTTGCGGAAGGAGGGGAAAGGAGCGCGGAAGGACCTCCTTGCCGGAGGGGTGGGAGCTGGTTGGGGAGGCGGATATGGAAGGGGGCGGAGGGCTGAAGTGGCGGCAAGCGAGCAGTCTACGAATCTTCAAATTCCTCAGAGACCCAGTCTTGTAGTTCAAAAGATTCTGACTCTGAAGAAACTTCGATGGGATGCCCTGCTGAAGCCATAATAAGAAGATAGCAGGACGAAGACATGGGGGACGAAGGATTTATAATGGAAGGAAAGAGGCAACCGAGGTTACAGGAAAGGGAAAGAAGGCGAAGAGATCGATACCATTTCCAAAGCGATAGAGAAATAAGGAAGATCAACAAGCGGAGCTATTTAAAGCGTCGCCCGAACGGAATCGGAGGCGGATATGAATGATGTCGGGTAAAGACCTTGCGAGTGAATTCCCAAAGCAAACCGGACGGTGTGAATAATATCAGGCAACATACTCCCAGCAGATTCCCGAATCGAAAATGGGGCGGAGGTGGATAATGTCATTTAATATCCCCTCCATAAGCCCGAGTCAATGAAGTGATTACACCATCCTATACAAGAAGGAGGAGGAGTTTTAAAAGGGGTCCAGAATTCCCGACCCGTCCAAGAAGCATGCCCAGAAGGTGATAACTAAGCCTATAAATAAATTCATCATTCAAAGGCGTAAGGAGGCTATTAATAAAATTATCAAAGAAGGAGAATAGTATAAATTACAATTCAAAGAGTTCGGGCGGACAGTTAGCTAGCGCCTCCGTAGGATCTAAATAACTAGTATCCGTGCCAGGAGGCGGGTATCCTCGCTCGGCATTTTGAGCTGAAGACCCCTCAAACCCTAGTATAAAGAGATCTACCCCTTTCTTGACATAACGTCTCTTGAGGTCGGCTTCCTGCTCCTTTAGTCGGTCCTGATATTGAGCCACCTGGGTTTGACTTTTCGCCAATTTGATCGCCAAAACATCTCTCTCAGTGGATGCTTTTATAGCTCATTTGTCCTAAAGTGTAAGAGCTTCAAGATACTCTGTTGGAAGATGGATTCTTCTTTGGGCCACCGGTGATAAGGTTCGGGAAGAGCCGCATCTGCAGAGGAAAGTTCCTGACACTTCTTTACACAGGATTCCCTGGTAAGGGCCCAGGCTTGACGTTCCAGGTTAAGGCGGTTGCATTCTTGTTGAAGCTGTGAGATAGTAGCCGCAGAGTCAGCCTCCTTGAGCATGGCATCCATAAGATATCTTTTATACTCCTTCAGTTCTTGAGTCAGGATGTCTACCTGCTGCAGCTTACTAGATTGTAAGAAGAGGCGCTGTTCTAGTTCTTCATTTTTTCGCTGCAGTTCCTCTTTCTCACTTCGAACCAAGGCTAGTTGCATCGTGGCGTCTTCGCATTGACCCCTAAAGTCCGCCTCCTTTGCCTCTTGTTCGTTTAATCGTCGCGCGAGCTCTTTCTGCTGCGACACGGCGGCAAAATGGCGAGTCTCCACACTAGATTGGAATCGGGCCAGGTGGGCTACCATGTTGTTATGTTGAGTGGAGGCCTAAAAGGAGAGGAAAATTATCAGCATAGGGAAATACCCATAGCAAAGAGGAGGAGAAGGGGGAGTAAATACCTCTGCCAGCAGTTTGCCCACTTGCTCACACAGGCCTTGTATACCCGACTGGTTAAAGAATTTTACCTCCGAAGGGTGTCGAATTTTCAGCAACGATCCCAGAGAGGCCCTAGGAGGAACCAGAAGGGAAGAGTCTTCTCCTTCCGAAGAAGATGGGGGCCTGGCACGGTGCAGAGGGGCAGGAACTGTTCTCGAGTCGGACGGTGCTGGAGCTTGAAGGGATTCTGCATGAGGAGGCCGGGGTGAATTCTGTGTGGAGGGAGAAGAATGCAAAAATTGGGAGGGAGAATCCCCTCCTTGGGGAGCTAGAGAAGAGGCAGGGGAGGTGTTGCCTTCCCTTCGGGGTTCATAAATGATTAAGGGTCGAGCTTCCGGTTGGTGGGAAGACAAGGGTAGGAGAGCCGATGAACTTGAAGCTCCTTTCTTGACAAGCCGCAGCTTCTTCCGAGGAGATGACGGAGCCTGGCTCTCTTAGTCTGGGTATTCTTCTTCTTGGCAGCCTCGATCGACTCCCCTTCCACCAAAGCCTTCTGCATCAGATTATCTACAAGATATACTGGTAAGAAAGATGAATGCCCTAAAAAGGAAGTCACATTGCAGGATAAATGTCACCCTACCTATAGCAACCGAAGTCGTCAAAGGTAGAGGAGACAATCCAAAGTGTCTTAAGAGGGAAGTTTCTAGCAGGTGGTTCGAGCAATAATGCAGCTCTCCTAAGACTCTATACACTTCCGGGAAGAGACATTTGGTCCTCATTTCTTGGAAAGAAGGCAATTCAGGAAGGTCTACCTTCCAAGTATCGGAGTAAGGTAAAGCTTCTGGGAGTTGAACAAAGAAATATAAGGCTTCCCAACCCTTGTGGGAAGTAGGCAGGTTAACAAGGAATTGGCAGTCGGAACGACTAGACAGATAGAAGAGGCCTGCCTTAGAAGACTTTAATTGGAAGAAGCAATGGAATATCTCGGGGGTCAAAGAGAGGTTCAAATGTTGGAACACTATATGGGTTCCCGATAGAATCCGGAAGGAGTTGGGAGTGAATTGGTTCAGAGGTAGTCCATAGAAGTTTAGGAGGTCGGATAGACTGTGATGCGCAAGGATAGGTCGTTAAGAAATTGTTCATAAAAAAAGCATGTCAAGCCGGGAGGAGGTTTATGAGGTCGATGCAGTTTGGTCGTAAAACAACATTTTATAGAAGGCTCTATGTAGTTGTTCCTTAGGTTAAAGAAATAATGATTGCAATCTAATTGAGTTATGTTATGTTCATACCAGGCGGGTGAAGAGAGGGTCCTAGGGGCCATGGGTATGAACGAAGCAGAGCACTTACTCGGAGGGTAAAGAAGAATTGTGTGGGGAAAGGAAGAACAGGGTCGCCGCAACACCGCCGATGAGAATCACGGGAAAAGAAGAAGAACAGGCTGGATTACCAAGCACACTAACCGATACCTAGAATGAGAAGGCGAGGGTTTATATAAGGTTTTCATGACGATTGGTACAGAAGGAGAAGGAGAAGAAGCGAAGCCCATGGACCCGATGGGCCTCCTTCAATATCTTGGGGAGTTATAAGGAGCGGATGGATTTAAGCCAAGAAATGAAGAATAGGTCGAAACTTTATGTACATTGGAAAGTCAAGCTTATAACCCAGCTTGACTATTTTTGAGGTTGACTAATGATACTCTGGTATCTTCTTTACATAATCCCGATAGAGGGGTTAGCGGGTGACCTAAGATCCGAGAATATCACTCGGCTAAAAGGAAAGGAAGATTGGCACGGGCGAATATTGAGAGCAAGTGGCACGGGCGAACCTCAGAAGTCATTGGCACGGGCGAATATTGAGAGCAAGTGGCACGGGCGAACCTCAGAAGCCATTGGCACGGGCGAGCCTCAGAAGTCATTGGCACGGGCGAATATTGAGAGCCTTTGGTACGAGAGAGGTAATGAAAGCAATTGATACGGCAAAGGAGAGGCGAGGGCACTTCGCCAAGAAGCCAAGACAACTGATCCCTACAAAGGGTGGGCACGGGAAGGAGAGGAATTGGTTCGGGTTGATGAGGAACCCTAGGGCTAGGGCGCTCGTGGGCTATAGACCTAACACTAGCTTCCCTCAACACGGAAGGTTGAGGGAGATAGTCTAGCCTAGTTGCCCGAAAAGTGGAGGGAAAGGGTGTTAGGCAACGGCCTGGGAGGCCCCACATAATATTCCAAAGAGTCTCCACTCCTGATATCTATAACAGAATTATTCTCCAGGGAAAGAGGGTGGCCACGTTTACGATGAAGATAACCCATGACGTTATGATGAAGGAAAGGAGGGGGAGATAAAAGAGGAGGAGGGAGAGAAGAAGAAGAGATCCGCAATTATTCCAACCCAGCAAGAGAGAAGGGGGGAGAAGCAATTATTCCCGGCGAGCGAGAGAAGGAGACGCAAGAGGAGAGGAAAGAGGAGGACGACCGCTTCACCGGAGAAGAAGGATAGAGCCCTGTCGTTATTATATCTCTTGTATTTTTCTCGTCTGGTGAGATTATTGTAAAAGGCTTTTTCTCCTCCACCTTCGGAAACTCGCTTTCCGGAAAGAAGGATCTTCATAGTGAAAGTGCTTGGGCATCATCCCCGGTGAGAAAACTCACCTCCGTGGAGTAGGAATCTTTATTCCGAACCACGTTATATCTTGTGTCTGAGTCTCGATTGTTGGTGCTGGTTTTTGCGTTTCATCTACTTCATCTTTTTACTCTTTACTGATTGCGGCCTGTGAGAACCCTCTGAGATCTCCATCCGTGCTTCACTGCATTGGAAAGGAGTGAACAGACGTCACCCGTCCGCATCAATCAGATTTGAGGATTCTCGGTTTGATGAGGAGAGGATATTTAGGAGGATATAGGTACATGTATATAGAGCAGGTACATGTATATAGAGCACTTGATGTATCGCATGTAATATAAAAAAAATAAAATAAAAATAAAACGATGAACTGCATTTAGATGAAGTGGATTTGGATGGATCACTTGGGACCTGATGTAATTAGGTTATGTAGATCATTTGGGGGAAAAAAAAATGAAGTGGATTTGGATGGATTAGTTAACGTAGATTTGGATGGATTAGTTAGCGTTTGATGTAATTGGGTTATATAGTTTATTTTGGGTTGGATGTAATTTATAAAAAAAAAAAAAAGCATTTTGATGAAGTGGATTTGGATGGATTAGTTAGCGTTTGATGTAATTGGGTTATGTGGATTATTTTGGGTTGGATGTAATTTGGTTCTCTCAAAAAAAAAAAAAAAAACAACGAGGAACAGCATTTTGATGAAGTGGATTTGGATGGATTAGTTAACGTAGATTTGGATGGATTAGTTAGCGTTTGATGTAATTGGGTCATATAGATTATTTTGGGTTGGATGTAATTTGGTTATTAAAAAAAAAAAAAAACGGCGAAATGGATTTGAGGCAGTAGGTGATTTGAGGAGGCAGTAGCTCAAATTGAGAATTTTGTGTATATAAATTTTGTTGGTGAATAGATCCACCATAAAGATCTATCTAGTCCGCAGTAAACGGTTAGCGGTAAAGATTAGACAAATCTGTTTACGGCTGAGGCTTTGCCTAAAAGCCTTTTTGGTGAATAGGCCCACCGAAATGGTCTATCTAGTCCGCAGCAAATGACTCGCGGTAAAGACATCGCAAATCCGTTGACAGCTGACCACTTACTAAAAGTGGATCCACGACACTAGAGATGAGGATGGGAATGGAGGACAGGAGACGCAGATAGGAGGTATGGCCTGGATCACATAACCAGGCCAGGCAGGGATTGCATCAGGATGGGGTGCACTTAGACACAGGAAGTGTGATTGTCATAGGGCGTGATCATACTTCCATCTTCTACAGCAGGACAGGAGAGGGGGGACTGACAGCACAGTGCTGGAGAGGCTTGGTACAATGAGGGTGATGGTACTCTTGAGAGCACATGTATTTTCTGCTCTGGATGTCTATTCAGATCGGACATTTCATCGGATATGATATGTGTAGACTCTTTGGATCATGTATGGTTGTGCCATTTTGATGATATATATATTTACCTTCATAAAAAAAAAAGTTAAAGATAACTGATATAACAAGAGGGCGGAAACATAATGACAAAAGGAGGAAACATCAATGAACAAATGCAACTAGTGCTGGAACAGGCAGATTTACCAGTGAGTCCAGTGAGCCCGGAGAATCGGAAAAGGAAAGGCAATCAAGGAAATTGGGGAAGTCAGGAGAGTCAGAAAGGCCACACAGTTGACAAATCAGTCACACAAGAGAAAGGAGTAATTCGAGAGTTACAGTGGAAGCTGGCACAAAAGATGACACATATGAACAGGACTGTACCACTGCCAAACCACAAAATGTCGGGGGAAATGTTGGACATATAACTCAGATAGTTAAAGCACAGGGTACCCATCACTGCAGGGAGGAGCCAGGGGCCATCACAAACACACCAAGGAAAAGAAAGAACACAGAAGAAGGGTCAGAGAGAACAAGCCAGCAGGAACAAAATCATATAGTGCAAGAAGCAACAACAATAGGAATGACAGGTAGTGGGCGATCCATGGGGAAAGGGAAAGGGCAAGAGAAGGAAATCAATGCGAAAAACAAGAGGCAACAGGACAAACAGTGGCAGCAAGAGCATCTGAATTAAAGGGAAAGGGACCAAGGACAAGACATTCCTGATATTCCTGACACTACATATGGCCGGAGGATATGCACTCGGGGGCTAACCGAGCAACAGAGACAACACCGGTCAGCCTGCACATGGAATGATGAGAATGATCAGACACAAAAATAACCAGTAGTAATCAAGGATCAACCAGAGGGACAGATAGTCCCTTGTGCAATCACACCAGACAAAAGGGGCAAATCTATCATGGGGACTGGCACGCAATCTGGCACGTAAGGGCACAGCTCTGGAAATATAGAATTACTGCATAGTAGGGTGGGAAATGTTCAGGTTGGAATTCAGATAGCAATAATGCATGGGGGACATCAGGTAAATGAAACACTGGACTTTACATCGGTACTTGCAAGGCAAATGCAAAAACAAAAGAGTCAGAAAGGCTATACAGTGGATAAATCAGAGATACTGCATAATCAATACAATCAGGGTAGTCCCAGAGGGAACAACAACAAGAGGGAACAAGCACAACAAGGGGCAACGACAAAGGAACAACCAAGCAACGGAAAGGGGATTTATCAAGCTGGCACAGGTAGTAAAACGATAGCTACAGTAGAAACTGGCACAGAAAAGGGCACGCATGGGCAGGAGAATACTAAGGGCATGCCACACAAGATCAACCTAGATGCACCCACGCAAGAACAAAAAGGGAATTCAGAGGACAAGACAGGGAAGATATGCCAAAGAGAAGGTAATTATAAAGTGCAACAGGAAATAAACATGATATGCAACGGGCAGATGATTAACACAGTTCACCCTGGGACTGAGAAAAATCCCAGAAGGAGCAATAGAAGGGCAAATACCAATGTTGCAGGACAACAAGAACTGCAGATAACCAGACAAGCAGACGAAGGAAGCAACATGGTGAGAACAATGTAGGTATCAGCACATCAGAAGCAATCTGGACCACGTCTGAGGGAACCAATGCAAGGGGAAGAATTAGTATAACAGGCTGCTAGTCAACAGGCAGTTAGCCAATTCCACAGTAACTGCCCTGGAAGGGCCCAAGGAACTAAAAGGAGGTCGAGCATAGAGGAAACCAAGGAGAACCGAGACCAAGCACTCCAGGAGACGCAGGAAGACAATTTCCCTCTGATCATCCTAGCCCTTCCAGCAGCCAGATGGGGCAAGGAGGAGAAGGAGGCAAACTCAGAAGGCTGCTTACCAATAGAGGGAGAGCATCAGGGCACTTCCCTGTGGAACAATGATAGTGATGAAGCAGCAGATATTGCGGGCAAATGCCCTGAAGAGATACTGCAGCCAGAGAAGCCAGAAAAGGGGAGGACACAAGAAAGGAAAGGAAGGAATAACACTGCTAGACGGCGGAAGTCGGCTGCGCAAGCATGAAGATTGGTACATGGAACATTAGAGGCCTAAACAAAGGCCTCAAGCAGAAGGTGGTGGCAGACCTCTTTCTGAAACAGAAGGTAAGCATATTATGTGTTATTGAAGAGAAACTGACCCAGCAGTATTATCAAACACTGAAAAATAAGAAATTCCAATAATGGGAGACAAAACAAAGACTAGGAAACACCTCCAGAAGCAGGATGCTCCTCATATGGGATCCCCATACCATTATGCTAGACATTGACAGATAGGAGGAATAGCTAAAACACGCCAGAATCAAATGCAAGGTTATAGCTGCAGATTATGCAGTCACGTTTGTATATGGCCAGCTCTCCATTGTAAGTACGAAAGTCATGTGGGATGCGCTGCAGCAGATTGCAAGAACCATGCACATGACATGGTTAATCTTAGGGGACTTTAACTCCCCCTATCACCAGCTGACAAATGTGGAGGCATGTCGGTTACATCATACGCAACAGCAGACTTTCAGAATTTCACACTAGAGGTAGGAATCGAGGACTTACACTCTATAGGGTGTCAATATACATGGACAAATGGGTATGTTGTGAGCAAACTTAACCGGACAATGGTAAATAAAGCGTGGATGGAGCAAGATCGAAGCAGCTTTGTGGAATTTAGGGCTCCAGGAGCAGTCTCAGACCATGCCTCATGTATTGTATCAGTGCTGGAAAACGGGAGAAAACAAGCAAAGTCATTTAAATTCTTCAACATGTGGACAACACATCCCAGCTTCAGCCAGCTAGTGGAGGAGAATTGGAACAACAATGACTCTGAAAGAGTAGAAGGAACGACACAGTATAAACTAAGGCACAAACTCACACGACTGAAAACAAGCCTCAGACAACTCAACCAACTACACTACCAGCACATCTAGGAAAGGGTCAAACTCTCTCAACAACAATTGCAAGAGATGCAGGAAAGGAGATTAGCTGAGGGGCAGATGGATGATAACTACCTACTTACAAGGAAAAAGGTGGAAACGCTACAGCGGGCAGAATATCTCTTCTACTTACAACGTGCCAAATATGAGTACCTTCGAGGTGTTGACAAGAACAATTCTTATTTCCATGCGTTGGTGAAGCGGAATAATAAGAGAAGAGAGGTGGTAGCAATTGAGAAGAGAAACGGTGAAATCACAAACTCTTCGGAGGAAATTGTGAAAGAATTCTTGACATACTTCCAAGGGCAGCTAGGGGAACAATGAACCATGACACAATATCAAGGTGACTGCATGGATTTTCGGAGAAAACTTACTAAGGCACAACAGCTACAGATGGTCTGGCTGTAACGCCCGTAAAATTTCTAGCAATTTTACCAGAATTTTTGGCTTGATGATAATGGGCTTTATGTTGGCTCTTTCAAAAATAAAAGAAAATAAGCCAAAAAGGATGCAAGGCCTAGGAATTGAACCCCAAACCTCTAGATAGCCAAGCCCTATAGATGCATCCACTAACCAGAAGCCCAACAAGATTGTATTATTAGAGGAATATGGGAAATTATAATTAGGGGTAAGGGAGACTAAGGGACTCTTCAAATGAATAAATAGGGGGGGGGGGGGGGGAATGAAGAGACATGAGTTATCAAGTTGATTTTCTCTCCTCTCATCCTCTTCCTCACGAGATCCACTTCTTCTCCCCCTTCTCATCCCTTGTCCAAAAGCCATCCAAGCAAGAAGAAAGGCTAGGTTGCTTCCCTTAGGTCATATTCCAACCAAAAAGCAAAGCGAAGGATGTAAGTATCCCCTCACCTGCATACAAGTAGCTTTCCGATTGAAGTTTTGTATCAAAAGCCTCCATGAACCATTCGGCCAACCTTTGATTTTGATGTTTCAATGAAGTTCTATACCCTATTTTATATGCATATGATGATGTTAGGATGTTAAATGGATTAGGTTAAAAGTTCAACCCCAAAAGCCTCCATGAACCATTCGGCCAACCTTTGATTTTGATGTTTCAATGAAGTTCTATACCCTATTTTATATGCATATGATGATGTTAGGATGTTAAATGGATTAGGTTAAAAGTTCAACCCCAAAAGCCTCCATGAACCATTCGGCCAACCTTTGATTTTGATGTTTCAATGTACCCTATTTTATATGCATATGATGATGTTAGGATGTTAAATGGATTAAGTTAAAAGTTTAACCCTAAAAGCCCCCATGAACCATTCGGACAAACATTGTTTTTGAGTTTTCAATAAAATTCTATACCATATTTTGTATGTATATGATGATGTTAAGATGCTAGATGAAGATAACATGCTCTAGGTTAGGTTAACTTGTGTTTTATGTTTAGGTGAATTCATGTTGACTTGTGATATTAAATGATGCTAGATGAAGATAACATGCTCTAGGTTAGGTTAACATGTCTTTTATGCTTAGATGAATTCATGTTAACTTGTAATATTAAATGATGCTAGATGAAGATAACATGCCCTAGGTTAGTGTTTACTTCCTCTTGATGTTTATACCTTATGCCATGCCCTATATGTGTGTGATATTAAGATATGTTAGGAAATGAATATGATATGATTATGAAATGAAAAATGATATGTTTATGAAATGAAATATGATATGTTCATGAAGTGAAACATGATATGTTATGAAATGAAGTATGATGTGATTATGAAATGAAATATGATATGTCATGAAGTGAATTATGATATGTTATGAAATGAAGTATGATGTGTTTATGAAATGAAATATGATATGTCATGAAGTGAAATATGATATGTTATGAAATGAAGTATGATATGTTTGCGAAATGAAATAAGATATGTTATGATAAAAAAAGCATATAAGTATTTTACCTTCTGCATTGCTTGTACCAGGACCCTAACAATGTCCAAAGGGATGGGCTCCTAAGATGCCCTAGGCCGACGGACTAAGATCGGGCCTAGGATGGGCTTCTATGTATGATTTCCCCTAGGGTGACGGACTAAGATTGGGCCTAGTACGGGATGGGCTCCCAGATGCCCTAGGTCGATGGACTAAGATCGGGCCTAAGATGGGCTTCTATGCTATGACGATGGTCCTTAGGTCGATGGACTAAGATCGGGCCTAGTAACCTAGTAGGTTCGAGACTTGCTACCTCGAGTCTATTTAGGGATGCGCGCTATGATGATGATGATGTGGTACAATGTCGGGCCCAAATATGTTGAGATTTATGTTTACGTACCTATAATATATGTTTTCAAAGAGCATCCTGCATATGTTTACATGATATGATTGTTTTGTTCACATGTTATGATTGTTATGTTTACATGCTATGTTGCTATGTTATATATGTTGCATGTTATGTTTGATATGTCATATATATGTTGCTATATTACATACGTTGTATGTTATGTTTGATTATGTCATATATGTACATGATATGTTGCTATGTTATATATGTTACATGTTATGTTGCTTATGTTACTTATGCTACATGTTATGTTGCTTACGTCATATATGTTACCTGTTATGTTGCTTATATGTTATGAATGTTACATGCCATGCTTAATGTCGATGTATGGTTTTTGTGAGTAGGACAGGATCTTACTAAGTCTATGTGCTTATAGTTTATTTTCCCTTGTACTGCAGATAAGGGTAAGAGATGATAAACTAAAGGGAGCAGCAGGAGGGGCAAGTGTGTGTGGCAGTGACATGGTGGAAGAGATCTGTTATGTCCCTTATGCATGTTTTCCTTAAGATGTTTTGTTTATGGTTTTGAATTAAGCACTAAGTACTTATGAAATAATGATGCATGCTCTATGTTAAGAAGAAGTTCATATGAAATGACGATGCATGTTATGTTTAAAAGAAAAAAAATATGTCTAAAGTCTTCCGCTGTAAGAAGTACGATATGTAGTCTTCCGCTGTAAGTAGTAGGATGTATGTATGTACGGTCGCGTCACGTGCCGTCCCTCTGGACCCTAGGAAAGGGCGGGCGTGACAGATTGGTATCAGAGAAGATCTACCTTTCCACTACACACACATCAAGCTCCAAATCCTGCCGCTCCAAGTAAGAATTTCTATGCCTACTTTATTTCTTTCATGTATGATAACAAATGCCTCTAGCTTAAATATGCCTGAAAATATGTATGCCTGAAATATGTAAGATAACCTTATGCTAGCTTTTAGTTTAACCATGCATAGCTAAATAGCTTTTAGTTTAACCATGCATAGATAAATGAACGATAATCTTATACTAGCCTTACTCTAATATATGAAGATAAACATGGCTGGGAGACGTAGTAATAGAGTCGATAAGACAGTATTTCGCTCTCTATGAGAGCTCCAGTACTGTTGGTAAAGAAGAAAGACTGGTCTATACGAATGTGCATAGACTACCGAGCGCTAAATAATGTGACGATCAAGAACCGGTACCCTTTACCACGGATTGACGACTTGTTCAACCAGTTAAAGGGTGCCACAGTCTTCTCTCAGATTGATCTGAGGTCTGGCTATCAGCAAGTGAAAGCGAAACTAGATGATATACCAAAGATGGCTTTCCGAACAAGATACAGATGTTATGAGTTCGTAGTTATGCCTTTCGGAGTGACGAATGCACCTGCTATGATCTGCTGAATCAGATTCTTCAGGAAAAGCAACTGTAGTTCTCCAAATGCGAGTTCTGGCTCGAACAAGTATCATTTTTGGGTCATGTTATATCCAAGCACGAAGTGATAGTAGACCCAATAAAGATTGAAGCCGTGAGTAACTGGAACCGACCAAAGAATGCTAGCGAGATCAGAAGCTTTCTTGGGCTAGCAAGCTACTACAGGAAGTTTGTAGAGAACTTCTCCAGGATTGCAGCCCCTATGACAGTCCTCACCAGAAAGAACAAGAAATATGAGTGGACGGACGCCTGCGAGAGGAGTTTCACAGAATTGAAAAGGAGACTGACCAGCGCTCCAATCCTTGCTCTTCCGGACAGTAACGAAGGCTTCGACATGTACAGTGATGCTTCCAAGTTGGGACTCAGAGATGTACTCATGCAGAATGGCAAGGTCATTGCCTACGCCTCTAGGCAACTCAAGGAACATGAAAGGAATTATCCCACCCACGATTTAGAGCTAGCGGTCGTGGTCTTTGCTCTCAAAACATGGAGGCATTATCTATATGGAGCTCAGTGTAGGATTTATACAGACCACCAGAGTCTGAAATATTTCTTCACATAGAAGGACCTAAACATGAGACAACGCAGATGGCTCGAGCTCGTCAAGGATTATGACTGCGAGATCTTCTAGCATCCGAGGAAAGCAAACAAGGTGGCTGATGCACTCAGGAGGAAGTCCTGCGCAACCTTGATGTCTCTATCAGTGTTATCTCGACCCTTAGAAAAGGAGATCATGCGTTACGGGGTTGAAATCATTTCCGGACAGCTCTCGACCATGACGATAGCACCGACGTTGTTCGATGATATACTGGAAAATCAAGTCCGTGACCCAAGCATTTAAAGGATCAAGCAAGAGGTCCTAGAAGGAAAGGACGACAGGTTTCGTATCTCTGATAGTGGAGTACTCTACCTCAAGGATCGCTTATGTATTCCCGACGATCCAGAATTATGGAAGAAGATATTTGAGAAAGCTCACGGAACTCCTTATGTGATGCATCCTAGAACCACCAAGATGTACCAAGACCTGAAAAGAAAATTCTGGTGGTTCGGAATGAAAAGAGATGTGGCTCAATATGTCAGTACCTGCCTGACCTGCTAGAGGGTTAAAGCAGAACACTAGAGACCTGGAGGAACACTGCAGCCGATCCAGATTTCAGAATGGAAATGGGAAGACATTTCTATGGATTTCATCTCAGGATTGCCCAAGACGACAAACGGTTATGATGCTATATGGGTAATTGTGGGGATTAGTGAATCCGCCCACTTCTTAGCAATCAAGATGACCTATTCGGCCAGCAAGTGGCTCGATTATATGCTACGGAAATTATCAGACTACATGGAATTCCTAAGACCATCATTTCTGACAGAGATGGTCGCGTTATTTCCCATTTTTGGGAATGTGTTCAGAAGGCCCGAGGCACGAAGCTATTATTGATCGCCTTCCATCCCAGACAGACGACATGCATGAAAGAGTAAATCAAGTACTGGAGGATATGTTACGAGCTTGCGCCCTGGATTTCAAAGTTAGCTGGTGCCTATAC
The DNA here is from genome assembly GCA_025175895.1 of Wurfbainia villosa. NCBI lineage: Eukaryota > Viridiplantae > Streptophyta > Magnoliopsida > Zingiberales > Zingiberaceae > Wurfbainia > Wurfbainia villosa. The sequence continues at coordinate 42,176,104 of CM046005.1, forward strand.
TTATGTTTGCCAGAATTCGCCTACAACAATAGCTACCAAGCTACTATTGGAATGACACCCTACGAGGCTCTATACAGGAGGAAATGTAGATCTCCCATATGTTGGTACGAGGGTGGTGAAAAGAAGGGGATGGGACTCCAGACGAACTTCATCGATGACACCACCCGAGTTATACAGAACATCCGTCAGAGAATTGAAACTGCTCAGAGCCGACAAAAGAGCTATGTGGATATGCGGCGTAGATTGTTAGAATTCGAATTCGGGGACCTGGTATTCCTCAGAGTGGCCCTTATGAAGGGAGTGATGAGATTCGGAAGGAAGGGTAAGCTAAGTCCGCGCTATGTGGGACCGTATCCGATATTGCAGAGGGTTGGCAAAGTAGCTTACAAGATGGAGCTACCTCAAGAGATGTCAGCTATTCACAACGTGTTCCATGTTTCTGTGCTCAAGAAATGCACTTCCAGTGTGGACCAAGTGATTGAGCCACAAACAGTACAAGTTCAAGAGGACCTGAGTTATGAGAGTCGGCCTATCCAGATACTCGACTGAGAAGTCAAGAGACTAAGGAATAAAGAGGTGCCCTTAGTAAAGGTCACATGGCGAGAATCAGCGATGCGAAGAAGCTACACAGGAGCGAGGAGGACATTAAGCAGAAGTACCCAGAATTGTTCTAAGTTTCGAGGACGAAACTTTTAAAAGGTATGAAGGATTGTAACGCCCATAAAATTTCTAGCAATTTTACAAGAATTTTTGGCTTGATGATAATGGGCTTTATGTTGGCTCTTTCAAAAATAAAAGAAAATAAGCCAAAAAGGATGCAAGGCCTAGGAATTGAACCCCAAACCTCTAGATAGCCAAGCCCTATAGATGCATCCACTAACCAGAAGCCCAACAAGATTGTATTATTAGAGGAATATGGGAAATTATAGTTAGAGATAAGGGAGACTAAGGGACTCTTCAAATGAATAAATAGGGGGGGGGGGAATGAAGAGACATGAGTTATCAAGTTGATTTTCTCTACTCTCATCCTCTTCCTCACCGAGATCCACTTCTCCTCCCCCTTCTCATCCCTTGTTCAAAAAGCCATCCAAGCAAGAAGAAAGGCTAGGTTGCTTCCCTTAGGTCATCTTCCAACCAAAAATCAAAGCGAAGGATGTAAATATCCCCTCACCTGCATACAAGTAGCTTTCCGATTGAAGTTTTGTATCAAAAGCCTCCATGAACCATTCGGCCAACCTTTGATTTTGATGTTTCAATGAAGTTCTATACCCTATTTTATATGCATATGATGATGTTAGGATGTTAAATGGATTAGGTTAAAAGTTCAACCCCAAAAGCCTCCATGAACCATTCGGCCAACCTTTGATTTTGATGTTTCAATGAAGTTCTATACCCTATTTTATATGCATATGATGATGTTAGGATGTTAAATGGATTAGGTTAAAAGTTCAACCCCAAAAGCCTCCATGAACCATTCGGCCAACCTTTGATTTTGATGTTTCAATGTACCCTATTTTATATGCATATGATGATGTTAGGATGTTAAATGGATTAGGTTAAAAGTTTAACCCTAAAATCCCCCATGAACCATTCGGCCAAACATTGTTTTTGAGTTTTCAATGAAATTCTATACCATATTTTGTATGTATATGATGATGTTAAGATGCTAGATGAAGATAACATGCTCTAGGTTAGGTTAACATGTGTTTTATGTTTAGGTGAATTCATGTTGACTTGTGATATTAAATGATGCTAGATGAAGATAACATGCTCTAGGTTAGGTTAACATGTCTTTTATGCTTAGATGAATTCATGTTAACTTGTAATATTAAATGATGCTAGATGAAGATAACATGCCCTAGGTTAGTGTTTACTTCCTCTTGATGTTTATACCTTATGCCATGCCCTATATGTGTGTGATATTAAGATATGTTAGGAAATGAATATGATATGATTATGAAATGAAAAATGATATGTTTATGAAATGAAATATGATATGTTCATGAAGTGAAACATGATATGTTATGAAATGAAGTATGATGTGATTATGAAATGAAATATGATATGTCATGAAGTGAATTATGATATGTTATGAAATGAAGTATGATGTGTTTATGAAATGAAATATGATATGTCATGAAGTGAAATATGAAATGTTATGAAATGAAGTATGATATGTTTGCGAAATGAAATAAGATATGTTATGATAAAAAAAGCATATAAGTATTTTACCTTCTGCATTGCTTGTACCTTCTGTATTTTACCTTCTGAAATAAGATGCCCTAGGCCGACGGACTAAGATCGGGCCTAGGATGGGCTTCTATGTATGATTGCCCCTAGGTCGACGGACTAAGATCGGGCCTAGTACGGGATGGGCTCCCAGATGCCCTAGGTCGATGGACTAAGATTGGGCCTAGGATGGGCTTCTACGCTATGACGATGGCCCCTAGGTAGATGGACTAAGATCGGGCCTAGTAACCTAGTAGGTTCGAGACTTGCTACCTCGGGTCTATTTAGGGATGCGCGCTATGATGATGATGATGTGGTACAATGCCGGGCTCAAATATGTTGAGATTTATGTTTACGTACCTATAATATATGTTTTCAAAGAGCATCCTGCATATGTTTACATGATATGATTGTTTTGTTCACATGTTATGATTGTTATGTTTACATGCTATGTTGCTATGTTATATATGTTGCATGTTATGTTTGATATGTCATATATATGTTGCTATATTACATACGTTGTATGTTATGTTTGATTATGTCATATATGTACATGATATGTTGCTATGTTATATATGTTACATGTTAGGTTGCTTATGTTAATTATGCTACATGTTATGTTGCTTACGTCATATATGTTACATGTTATGTTGCTTATATGTTATGAATGTTACATGCCATGCTTAATGTCGATGTATGGTTTTTGTGAGTAGGACAGGATCTTACTAAGCCTATGTGCTTATAGTTTATTTTCCCTTGTACTGCAGATAAGGGTAAGGGATGGATAAACTAAAGAAAGCAGCAGGAGGGGCAAGTGTGTGTGGCAGTGGCATGGTGGAAGAGATCTGTTATGTCCCTTATGCATGTTTTCCTTAAGATGTTTTGTTTATGGTTTTGAATTAAGCACTAAGTACTTATGAAATAATGATGCATGTTCTATGTTAAGAAGAAGTACATATGAAATGACGATGCATGTTATGTTTAAAAGAAAAAATATATGTCTAAAGTCTTCCGCTGTAAGAAGTACGATATGTAGTCTTCTGCTGTAAGTAGTACGATGTATGTATGTACAGTCGCGTCACGCGCCGCCCCTCCGGACCCTAGGAAAGGGCGGGTGTGACACTAGCTCCCAACAGAAGATGAAATTAAAGAGGTCGTATTTCAGATCGGTGACCTCAAAGCCCCAGGATCGGATGGATATAATTCTAAGTTCTTTAAACACTCTTGGGGCACAGTCAAACATGATGTAGTAGCTGCCGTCATGGAGTTTTTTGAAAATGGCCAGCTCCTCAAATCGTGGAACCACACTCTCATCGTGCTAGTCCCCAAGTCCCCACATGCCAACAAGGTTCAAGAATACATGCCTATCTCCTGTTGCACCGTGATATATAAGATCATAAGCAAAATTTTAGCCAGCAGACTAGCAGGAGTTGCAAACCATCTCTTTCACCCGACACAGACTGCATTCGTGAAAGGACACTGCATAACTGATAATATCCATCTAGCTCAGGAGCTTATGCGAAGTTACACTAGGAAACAGATCTCTCCGAGGTGTATACTAAAAGTGGACCTGCAGAAAGCTTTCGACTCGGTAAACTGAAATTTTCTTCAAGAAGTTCTTACAGCACTGCAGTTCCCCAACAGATTTGCTGCATGGATCAAAAGAGCATCACTAGCACTACCTTCTCGGTGGTAATGAATGGAAACATGCACGGTTTCTTTGCAAGATGTCGTGGACTTAGACAAGGGGACCCCCTATCTCCTTATCTATTTTGCATGTGCATGGAATTTCTCTCCAGACTCCTAGCAAGGAGAACTAGTCGGTCAGACTTCCATTTCCATCCTAAGTGTGAACAACTAAGGATAACGCACCTAGTCTATGCCGACGACCTTCTACTCCTAGGACGTGGCGATGTACCGTCGGTCAAGGTGTTGATAGAGTGTCTATCACAATTTGCTGGAATGGCAGGACTGAATGCTAACATGGCAAAATCCAACATATACATGGCGGGTGTTAATGCAGCAATCAAAGATAGGTTACTAGCCATCACTGGATTTCAAGAAGGAGAGATGCCGTTCAGATATTTGGGAGTTCCTATAGCTTCAAGGAAGCTGAGAATTACAGACTATAGTGCGCTCATGGATGATCTTGACAAGCGGATCAACTCTTGGCCCAAAAGCACACTGTCGTATGCAGGGAAGTGCCAACTCATAAGCTCAGTCCTCCAAGGAGTTGAATGCTATTGGATGTCGATATTGCCACTACCATTAGGAGTTATTGACAAAATATATAGCACTTGCCGCTCATTTATGTGGACAACCAAGAACCCTCCGATAGCATGGGCAGAAATGTGCAAACCAAAAGAAGAAGGTGGGATGGGGCTGCGAGATTTAAAGGCTTGGAACCTAGCACTTCTGGCAAAGGTGTTGTGGCATATACAAGACAAACAGGACACACTATGGATTCGATGGGTTCATCACACGTACATACGGCGGGGAGGGATATGGGAATGGCGAAGCAAGCATAAGGACTCTCCACTCATAAAGATGTTAATCTCCATCAAAGACAACCTACTATCCTCCGCAGGCACCCTGGAAGGCGCAAGACAGCTCCTTGCTTCCTGGTTCAGACGGGACAAAGGTGGAGTTCAGAAAGCATATAATCACTTTAAAGAGGTTGGGGATAAAAGACCATGGGCAGTGACAGTGTGGCAAAAAGACATCCAACCAAGCCATGCGTTTACTCTATGGATGTTAGCCCAAGGGAAGCTCCCAGTGCGTGCCAGACAAGAGTTCTTGGAGGATAAACAGTGCATTTTTTGTGTGCAGGAGGAGGAAAATTAAGCCATGTATTCTTTTGATGTGAAGCAATTAAACAGCAATGGGGGCGAGTTAGAGGATGGCTAAGGATGAGGGCAGAAATGAGCACATACCGTCACATGCTCAAGACATTCAGAATGCAATATAGGAGACCTATTGGTCTGAACCGAGCTCGACATCTTGCAATGTCAACAATGATTCACTTGGTGTGGAGGATGCGAAACTCATGCAGATTTGAGGGACTGAAATTTGACGCAGACCTGATCTTTCGGAAGGTGCAGATCCATGTGTTCAGTGCAGTGGAGCACAACAACAACTTTCAATTCCCACCGAGAATTACATGAGGTTAGGGCTCCCCCCTGATCTATTCTCTCCCCACTCTCCAAGATAGTCCTCCAAATTCTAGAGCACTTCCTTCCCCCTGTACTTGGATCCCCCCCCAGGGTAGCTTTGCTTCACGGCCCCCCACTAAGGCATTTGTTCTGTAAGTCTTTACATCCCTTATTTCCCTATTTCACTTCTTCCTTCAGAACTATCACCGATAATTCCAATCATCCCCCCTCCTCTCTCTCCCTCTCCCAGGCCAGCTTTCCACCTGGCTCCATCTCTATACAGTCCAACCCTTCCTCATACTCCACCTTACAGGGCAGTCCTTCATACTCTCCGTAACCCTTATCCTCCCCCCCTCCCCCACCCTAAAGGGTTTTTTCTCCATGCTAGGGTAGCTCATCAACTTCCCAAGTATTACTCCCTGTCCCAGGGTAGTTCTCCCATAGGCAAGAGCAGTGTGCCCCCTCCAGGGTAGTTCTCCATACTCCCCACCCCATAGGGTAGCTCTCCATACCCACCGTAACCCTTATCCTGCTCCCTCCCCCACCCTACAGGACAGTTCCCCAAGCCAGGACAGCTAACGAACTCCCCAAGCACTCCTCCCTATCACAAGGCACCTCTCACTATCCCAGGGCAGTCCTCCCATAGCCAAGATCAGTGCGCCTCTCCCAGAGCAGTTCCCTATACTCCCCATATCCCTTATCCTTCTCCACCTCATTATCCGCCAACCCTGGCTAGTCCTTAAACTATCAGGGCAGTTCTCCCTACAGGGCAGTTTGTAGGGGATCATTGGAACGCTAGAGGGGGGTGAATAGCGTCGTGCTATACGTCGATGGAACTCTTTTGCGTGTTTGTCTACAAACTTCGTTAGTGCAGCAGAATATAGATAATAATAACAATAACGAAATAGATAATCACATGAACACAAGAATATAACGTGGTTCAGAATCGAACGGTTCATACTTCACGGATCGAGCTCTAAAGAGCTCTAGTGATGCACACGCAATCACTAATCATAAATAACTCCTTCTCGACACAAGTCGACGGTGGAAAACCCCCTTACAATTGATTACAACAATAATATAAATGCTACAAAAAAATACAACATGAAATACAAAAGACAAGTAAAGAAATATTTACAACACTTTGCTTTTGAATGCTTGCTTGCTAGGTTTATTGAGTAGCACTTGGAGACCCTGAATTGCAGCAGCAACTCACCCCAAAACACCTCAAAGAACCTTGGCATTTTCCTCCTCCACAAGCTACTTTTAAAGCTTCAACCTGTTCTAGAAAACGTGGATCAGTCGACTGCTCGGGACCATCAATCGATTGATGCCACTGTTGTCATGAGACAATGGCTAGATCCACGCTGGAAAGATCCAATGGATCCATCATCAGTCAACTGATTATGACCATCAGTCGACTGATAGATCCTCCACTCATTGTGCCCGATGTCGAGTCGGACTACATTACGTGCCCAAAAAAGCGAGCACCGATCGGTGATCACAAGATCGATCGCTCGATCCATCGATCGGCCGCCCACCTCGCGGTCACTGACACTCTAGCGATCAAACCCTAGTTGACTCTCACAAGTCGACTGTCATATGGCACCAGTCGACTGGCACACCTCAAACATGAGGTTTTAGCCCAAGTATGGTTCCCCCATACTTGCTAGACCACCTTTAGCCAAGACCTAAGCCTTTTAGCCACCTCCATCAGCCTCACGCCTCTCGAATCCCTCCAAGTCATCCATGACTTGTTCATCCATCGTGCTAGACTTCAGGTGCTTCCATCTACTGTCATGCTAACGATGTCTACATCGCCAAGGCACATTGGACTTACGCCGCCAAGACTCTGCTTGGACTTTACGTCGCCAACCATTGGACTTATGCTTCCAAGACTCCCGCTTGGACTTTACGCTGCTAATATCAACCCCTTGGACTTCTCAAATGCCAAGACTCAAGCTTGGACTTTTCCTTGCCAACCCATGTTGGACTTTCCATGCCAAGACCCATGCTTGGACTTTTCCTTGCCAAGACCCATGCTTGGACTTTACATGCCAAGTACTCAAGACTTGGACTTTCCTTGCCAACCCCTATTGGACTTTCCCAAATGCCAAGTGTCCCACTTGGACTTTCCATGCCAAGTACCCAAGACTTGGACTTTCCCATGACAATCACATTGTCATATGTTTTTGTCGAACATCAAAACATATCTCGAGTCAAGCTCGAGTCCTGGTCAATCGTGACCTAGGCCGATTGCACCAACACAGTTCTCCATGGCAGGGCAGCTCATCAACTTCCCAAGTGTCACCCCCTGTCCCAGGGTAGTTCTCACTGTCACAGAGCAGTTCGCCCATAGCCAAGAGCAATGCACCTTCTAGGGAAGTATACGAAAGGAGTCTCAGAGCTATCCGTGGTCTTTTAGGGCAGTTATTCTAAAAAAAAAAATCAGGGTAGTTTCTTCAGGAAGTTAGGGCTGGTCTCCTCCGGCCAAAGCGGTTTTGACTGGCCAGAGTGGTTTTTATAGGGGATCCTTGGAACGCTAGAGGGGGGTGAATAGCATCGTGTTATGCGACGATGGAATACGTTCGCGTGTTCGTCTACAAACTTCGTTAGTGCGCAGTGGAATAATAATAATAAAGCAATAACGAATATACAAACACACAAACACACAAGTATTTAACGTGGTTAGGAACCGAATGGTTCCTACTCCACGGATCGAGCTCTAAAGAGCTCTAGCGATGCCAATGCAATCACTAATCACAAATAACTCCTTCTCGACACAAGTCGGAGGCGGATAAACCTCTTACAACAGATTACAAAAGTAATACAAAAGATACAAGTTAATACAAGTATGAAATACAATGCAAGTAAAGAAAAACACTTTACAAGAGCACTTTGGTTGCTTGATCTTTGATTGCCTTGGACTAGCCTTAAAGGACTGGAAAGAACCAACTATCCCCTTCAATTCACCCAAGAAAAATCGCTGCAAAAACCCTCCATCCGAGTTGCCTTTATATCTTGCATCAATCTAGATTTCCGCTTGGCAGTCGACTGCCATAAGACCCCAGTCGACTGCCAACACTGTAGTTGTGAGGCAACAACTCAATCCATGTCGGAAAAGTTCCAATGGGACTCTCACCAGTCGACTGCCAACATTGGCAGTCGACTGCCAGCACCCGTAGCCGACTACCCAGTCAGCTACGGAGCATTCTGTGCTCGTGACTAAACTAGTAGTCGACTGCCATACATGATAGTCGACTGCCATCAGTCGACTGATCCAATGATCAGTCGACTGCCAAAGCATTTTCAGCCACTAAACAACAGTCGAACTCAAGTCGACTCACGGTGGTCGAACCGACCATAATGTCAGTTGACTGCCAACCTCAAACATGAGGTTTTAACCCAAATATGTGTTGGGATTTTTTCGAGCCGCAAAAATTGCTTTTTGCATTGCAGAAACCTCGGAATCCCCGGCCACGGATCCGTGCGAAGATATATTAAAATAAAACATGTATGTGCTTACTAAAAACCCTAGATCTACCTTAGATCTAAGAGGTGAGATCGTTACCCTCGTAGCGACGCCCTTCGCAAATCCCGCTCATCCAAAAGGTTCGCCGGAACTCGAGAGTGTCAAGTGCACACTCCTCTATTGGTATCCACACAAGCAATAGGTGGAGAAAACACACCCTTGAGTGTGCTAGCACTCTATGGATGGTTCGGCAAGATGAGGAAGGAGAGGGAGAGCTTGAGGGAAAATTGATCCAAGGTTGAAGATGATGGAATGAGTAACTCACCAAAATGAATTCCTCCCTAATGGTGTTGGCCGGCCACATTATTGCTTGGGAGGTTACATGCAAGCATGTAACTCCAATGCCTCTTGGTCTCCCTCATGATGTGGCAACAATTGACAAAGTCAATGATGATGTGGATCATCATCATTGGCCGGCCATGCCAAGTCATCATCATGACATGACATTTGGTCAAGTCAAACTTGACCTTTCATCTTCTCTCTCAAGTCAAGTCAAACTTGACCTCTAATCTCCCATGGTTGATCAAATCTAACCACTTGACTCAAGTCAATTTAATTTAATGAATCTCTATTCATTAATTTAAATTGATTTGATGAATCAAATCTAAATTAGACTCATTCAACACTTGAATCAACTTGAGTCTAACTCAATTAGTTTAATTTGGATTACTCTTAATCCAATTTGGTTGATCCCATGAACCTAATCCTCATGGTTCATCATATGAACCTAATCTCCATCTAATTGCTCTTATGTGTGTGACCCTATAGGTTCTTGTAACGTTGGCAATGTCCCTAAACTGATTTAGGAACATAAGCAATGAGCGGTATCTAGCAACACATCATTGCTACCCAAGTTACAAGAATGTTGAGCTCCAACATCACCTTTGTGACTACTAATTGTGACTCTCACAATATGTGACAATGTCCTCTATCCTGACATCTAGATTGACCAATCGAGGCATAGACCGTGGTCATCCTCGGTACAATCTAAATCTTGAACTCCAAGTAGACTCACTCTAATCAAATGAGCTCAATATCTCATATTGACTCATTTGGGCATGGCCATGCACTTCGTGGTCTCACTCTATCAAGAATATCGATGTCACCCCCGTCATATAGGAGGGATAGATCCCATCTACATCACTCACATCCCTCCGCATAATTTGTTACATACCCAGTAATCGCCTTTATAGTCCACCCATTTACGGGTGACGTTTGACGAAGCCAAAGTATGCAACTCCTTATGTAGGGAACCATGGTGACTTCAGGTCTAAGGACTAATAGTCATACTAATAGCCACATGAGAAAGTATATGACACTCATATAACGATCCATGATACTCTCTCATGGCAGGTCATTCAATATACATTCTCCAATGCATACCCATGTGTCAACTTGATATCTCATATCCATGACTTGTGAGATCAAGTCATCATGTTGACCTACATGCTAGTCTCTACGCATTAACATTGTCCCTGAATGTTAATACTCGACTAGGAAAGATTAAGAGTAGTGTTCTCTATATCATCTCATTATCGATTCAACCAATCGATTGATATAGATAAGAACCTACTACTCAAGGACATTATTATTGTTGGTGCAATCGGCCCAGGTCACGATTGACCAGACTCGAGTTTGACTCGAGTGATGTTTTGATGTTTGACAAAGGGATTTGACAAAATGGATTGACATTGATGTTGGACATTGATGTCGGTTAATATGTTGGGGAGATTGGTTATACAATCGACCCAGGTTATAATTGACTTTGATGGTTGACTAGGGTTGACCATGTGATTATGGGAAAGTCCAAGCATGGGTCTTGGCAAATGGAAAGTCCAACATGGGTTGGCAAAGGAAAGTCCAACATGGGTTGGCAAGGAAAAGTCCAAGCATGGGTCTTGGCAATATAAAAGTCCAAGCATGGGTCTTGGCAATGTAAAGTCCAACATTGGTTGGCAAGGAAAGTCCAAGCATGGTCTTGGCATGAAAAGTCCAACATGGGTTGGCAAGGGAATGTCCAAGCTTGAGTCTTGGCAATTGAGAAGTCCAAGGGTTTGATATTGGCAGCGTAAAGTCCAAGCGGGAGTCTTGGCAGTATAAGTCCAATGGTTGGCGGCGTAAAGTCCAAGCGGAGTCTTGGCGGCGTAAGTCCAATGTGCCTTGGCGGTGTAGACACCGTTAGCATGACATAGCCGATGGAAGCACCTGGAAGCTAGCGCGATGGATGAATAAGTCATGGATGACTTGGAGGGATCCGAGAGGCGTGAGGTTGATGGAGGTGGCTAGAAGGTTTAGGTCTAGGCTAAGGGTGGTCTAGCAAGTATGGGGGCACCATACTTGGGTTAAAACCTCATTCTTGAGGTTGGCAGTCGACTGACATTATGGCCGGTTCGACTGTCGTAAGTCGACTTGAGTTCGACTGCCAGGTTAGAGCTGGGATTGCTCCGGCGTGACGCTCATGGAGCGATCGATGATGGTTCTGGCGATCGACGCTAAGGATGGCGATCATCGATCGAGTGTCGAGCAGTTGACGCCCGTAGCCGTGGGCGATCGACTACGGGCGTTGTGATCGGCCGATCGCCAAGAGATCCGTTGGAGTTTTTCCAGTGTGGATCGATCCGTTGTCTCATGACAACAGTGGCATCAGTCGACTGGTGACTTATGGCGATCGTGACGATAGGCGGAAATCGGCCGAGAGTTATAAAGGCAGCTCAGAATGAGGGTTTTAAAAGCGATTTTTTGGACGTTTTTGAGGCGATTTGCTGCTGTAAATCAGGGTCTTCAACCACGATTCAAGCGATCAACAAGCAAGCGATCTAAAGAGTTTTTGTAAAGTGTTCTTTACTTCTCTTGTTGTATTTCCTATTATATTTGCTTGTTGTATTTAGATTATTGTTGTAATCTTATTGTAAGAGGTTTCTCCACCTCCGACTTGTGTCGAGAAGGAGTTATTTGATAGTGGTGTGTGTTTGGCATCGCTAGGGCTCGTTTGAGCCCGATCCGTGGAGTAGGAACCGTTACGGTTCCGAACCACGTTATATCATCGTGTTCGTGTGTGATTGTATTTTGTGTATTGATTTTATTATTATTATTCCGCTGCGCTAACACGAATTGTAGACAAGCACGCGAACGATTTCCATCTACGTACGGGTCACACGCTATTCACCCCCCCTCTAGCGGGCGTCTAATCCCCAACAAGTGGTATCAGAGCCTGGTGGCTCTTCAACGGATTAACAACCGGGAGCAAGACGCTAGAGGGTAAAAGATGGAAGTCCAAGATCAATTAGGATGGGACATCAACACACCGGTCCCTTATTCATTCTATGGACGAGAAGGTTTCAATTCTTGAAAGGCGAGAATTGAAGAGTTTTTGATGATGAGAGACCTTGAGGAATGGTCCGCCTTGATGGAAGGATTTGAGTATCCTAAGGGACCAAAGGGAGGGTTTCTCAAGAAGAAGAAATGGAGTGAGGAGCAACTCCGGCAATTCGAGAAAAATAAGAAGGTAATCAAATTTATATTTGATTTAGTACCTAATGACATCTTGTGTAGCCTAGGTGACTATGTGGATTGTAAAGACGCCAAAGAGGTATGGAACATTTTGGCAAAATTCCATGAAGAACCTCATTCAATCCAAGAAGACAAGGAGGATGAAGAAGAGAGCTCATCCTCAAGTGAAAGTGAGGAATCGGAAGAAAGTGAGGAGTCAACTTCCGGATCGGAAGAGAAAATAGAAGAGGTGGGAGAAGCATCCACCTCCATGATTGAGGGGGAGAGACCATCTACACCGGGGCAACCTCAAGAAGTGCCTTCAACATCCGGTTAAGATGAGGAAGCTCAAAATTCAACCCCAGCACCTACCACGGACCTAGGTAACTCGAGCATTTCAAATAATAATAAAATTCATATTATATGCTTTGAGTGTAGGGAGCAAGGACACTACAAGAGTAAGTGTCCTAAACAGGTTAAGAAGGCTCCACCGACACCAAAAGTCAAGGATGCCGGTTCCCCAACACCTAAAGGTAAGGAGCACATCATATGCTTCAAGTGCAATTCGAAGGGGCATTATCGGAGTCAATGCCCTAGGGGGAAGAAGAAGGAGCATCATATGTAGGGGGAGCCTCCAAGGCAAACCCTAAGGTATATTTCAATAATGCACCTTCTAGATTTAATAGGCAAAAGCATGCTAGAAATAATTTTAATTCTCTTGCAATTTATGAAAAGCATGCTAATAGGAATGAATATTGCTTAGGAGCTAAAAATATTCACTTAGATAATAGGAAGAAATTTGGGACTAATGTCCTAAAATAATTCATCTAAGGATAAACCTAGGTCAAATAACACTAGACCAATTTTACCTAGGGAGACCATTAGAAAGGTGCAAGAGCACCTAGGTATTAACCCTAAATGGACTAGGCATATGCCTAGAAAGTCCCATGCCCATGGTCTAAATCAAAATTCTAAAATCGGGCAATTAGAATTAGAGAACCAAGCCTTGAGGTCAAGGCTTGAGAAATTGGAGAAGACCCTTAAAATTATACAAAATCAATTTAAAGGGTCAAATGATCAAAGGTCAAGGTCCAAAAGTCAAAGTCAACACCAAGGACCTAAGAGTCAAAAGTCAACCAAGGGCAAGCAAGGTTTGGGTCACAAACCTAAGCCTAAGGTAGCTTATCATAGTGTTCCATTAGATTATGGAACACTAACTAGGTCTAGGAAGACCAAGGTCAATAGGGAAGTCATCCCTAGAGTTGACCAAAGGGTGTGTCTAGTGGCTAGGGTTTCTAGGAAACCTAGGGTGGCCACTAAGAAGGTTGCAAGGGGAGTCACCCCTAAAGTCAACCTAGGTAAGACCCAAATGACCAAGGCTGACAAGCCTAGGAGGGTCATTAGAAAGGTATCTAGGGAGGTTATCCCTAGGGAATACCTAATTAACCCTAGGAGCTCAAATAGATTTTGAGTTCCTAAGAGCGTGATTGATTCACGCTAGATGGGTTTAGGGTGTGCCAACCTTGATTGGATGGGTAGTTAACTCAACCATGGCAAAGGTGGCATTTTAGGTCATTTTCAAGGTTATGACTACCTTGGGAATGTGGTTTGATTTGAATCCTAAAGGTTTTTAGGATGTGCCAGTATTAATTATGAGTATTGATAAAATGATCGAATTGGCACAATTTAGGATTAGAGGTTTTTTTTAGTGTGTCATTTTGGGTTTTTGGTACACTAGGGAGATTAGTGATAATATGGAAAAATATATTTAATTATATCAAATGGCAATTAATATTAAAATTTAGGTATTATTATACCTATATATTTTATATGCCATGATTTGTTTGCCATATGCCATGACATGACATCATGTTTACTTTTATCATTTAAATGTCATGATCATGCTTAGAATTAAGTTTTAAATGTCATGTGTTTTTAGATTTTATCATATGCCATGACATCATGATCATTGGCCATGATTTATTTTGCTATCATTATGCCATGATCATTTTTATGCATCTAATTTGATTAAAATTGATTTAAGGACTATGACATAACTTGGAGTCCCATTTATAAGGGAATCAAATAGAGTTGCCTTAGAAAAATGCATGAAACCCTAGTTTAGGGAGAACAAAACCCACATCTCACATCCAATTGACATGTATGTGTATTTATACACCCTAGATACATGTGAGATGCTAGGATATGAGTTGAGTTCAAGGTGCATAGTTTTTGCATCTAGTTGAACCAAAACTCATCTAATTTTATTGGTGGATCATTGGGAAAGCTTGTGTACAAGTCATGTACTTAGAGCCCAAGGAATATGATCCAAAATAAGGTTTTGAAATCATTTTAAAATCAATTTAGAAAACCTTGGTGAAGTCTATCTTTTGATAGCAATCACCATTGATGAAGTTGATACAAAATAGGGCCAAAACATTGAAAATCTCAATGGTTTTGAGTTTTGTATCAAACTCACTATTTTATGGGTAAAATATTTTTCAAACATTTTTCACCCATTGTTTTGGTCATAAGTATTATACGTATCAAATTTCGTGATTTTTCGATATACATATAATTAGTTATGATTTTCTGAAATTGGATTCTAATAGCTGAACTTCGGAAAATTAAATACCCGTCACGCCATTGGTGGCGATGATCGATGTGTGGCAATCGATCGATTCTTGTCGAGTCGACTACGTGTCTGATTTCGGGTTAACAAGGTTGTTTAGCCCATTTTCAGCCATGGTAAAGGTCCCTAACCACTCCTAACCCTAGGATATGCTTTGGGAAGCATTATGAAGGGTGAAAATTCATTGGATATGGATTTGGAGAGGTGTTAGGTCAAAGTATCAATTTGAGGTGGTGGAAAGTTCAATGTTGAATTTCCAACCTTAATTTTGATGGTTTAGAGTTCCTATTGGCTTAGGGACTCCCCAAGGACATTGTTGGTGTAATGGTCAAGGGGGAGCAAGCCTTTAGGGGGAGGTATCCATCTTGGGATGATGGATGTGTTTTTCTCCTTGAAAAGGAGAAGTTATTGGGAAAGTATCATCAATTGGGAAAATTGATGATTTTTGAGACCCAATTTGGAAATTGGGAGAGTGAATAGGATTGCCTCTCTTGAGTGATATGGGACTTATCACTAGGAAGATGGTAGGCATCCTAGATATTTTTAAATCAAGGGGGAGATTGTAAGATCTCATTGGGACATGAGACATTGACCTCCTTGGAGAGATAACCTTTTTGATGTTAGTCAAAAAGGGGGAGAATGTTTGGGAGAACATTTGGTTTACATTTTCACTTGAATGTTTGGGGGAGAACATTTGGTGAGTATTTACCAATTTGGGATAATTGGTAAGGGATTTGAGTTAGTGTTCTAACTCATGATTTGATTTGGTTTTTGTCAAACATCAAAATGGGGGAGATTGTTGGTGCAATCGGCCCAGGTCACGATTGACCAGACTCGAGTTTGACTCGAGTGATGTTTTGATGTTTGACAAAGGGATTTGACAAAATGGATTGACATTGATGTTGGACATTTATGTCGGTTAATATGTTGGGGAGATTGGTTATACAATCGACCCAAGTTATAATTGACTTTGATGGTTGACTAGGGTTGACCATGTGATTATGGGAAAGTCCAAGCATGGGTCTTGGCAAATGGAAAGTCCAACATGGGTTGGCAAAGGAAAGTCCAACATGGGTTGGCAAGGAAAAGTCCAAGCATGAGTCTTGGCAATGTAAAAGTCCAAGCATGGGTCTTGGCAATGTAAAGTCCAACATTGGTTGGCAAGGAAAGTCCAAGCATGGTCTTGGCATGAAAAGTCCAACATGAGTTGGCAAGGGAAAGTCCAAGCTTGAGTCTTGGCATTTGAGAAGTCCAAGGGTTTGATATTGGCAGCGTAAAGTCCAAGCGGGAGTCTTGGCAGTATAAGTCCAATGGTTGGCGGCGTAAAGTCCAAGCGGAGTCTTGGCGGCGTAAGTCCAATGTGCCTTGGCGGTGTAGACACCGTTAGCATGACATAGCCGATGGAAGCACCTGGAAGCTAGCGCGATGGATGAACAAGTCATGGATGACTTGGAGGGATCCGAGAAGCGTGAGGTTGATGGAGGTGGCTAGAAGGTTTAGGTCTAGGCTAAGGGTGGTCTAGCAAGTATGGGGGCACCATACTTGGGTTAAAACCTCATTCTGGGATTGCTGAGCGTTCATTTGCTCATAGGAAGCGATCGGTGATAGCTCTGCGATCGGCCCGCCAGGGATGGCGATCATTGCCCGGTCGAGTGTCGAGCACAGAATGCTCCGTAGCCGACTGAGCAGTCGACTACGAGCGTTGGCAGTCGACTACCAATGTTGGCAGTCGACTGCCAAGAGATCCGTTGGAGTTTTTCCAGCGTGGATCGATCCGTTGTCTCACGACAACAGTGGCATCAGTCGACTGGTGACTTATGGCAGTCGACTGATAGGCGGAAATCCAGCCCGACGCAGGTTATAAAGGTAGCTCGGAATGAGGGTTTTAAAAGCGATTTTTGGATGTTTTTGAGGCGATTTGCTACTGCAAATCAGGGTCTTCAACCACGATTCAAGCGATCAACAAGCAAGCGATCTAAAGAGTTTTTGTAAAGTGTTCTTTACTTCTCTTGTTGTATTTCCTATTATATTTACTTGTTGTATTTAGATTATTGTTGTAATCTTATTGTAAGAGGTTTCTCCACCTCCGACTTGTGTCGAGAAGGAGTTATTTGATAGTGGTGTGTGTTTGGCATCGCTAGGGCTCGTTTGAGCCCGATCCGTGGAGTAGGAACCGTTACGGTTCCGAACCACGTTATATCATCGTGTTCGTGTGTGATTGTATTTCATGTATTGATTTTATTATTATTATTCCGCTGCGCTAACACGAATTGTAGACAATCACGCGAACGATTTCCATCTACATACGGGTCACACGCTATTCACCCCCCCTCTAGCGGGCGTCTAATCTCCAACAATTATATTTAGTTATTTGGCACCAATACAAGTAAATATAATAACCATGCCTTTATAAATAGGAATATGATACAATAAAGTCCATACAACAATCATCACATGTTTGGCTCTAGGGCTTTCACTAACAATCTCCCACTAGCACTAGTGCCAATCACCGTAGTATCTAATACCCAATGATGTTAGCCTTGGTCAAGGGATCTGCGATGTTAGCCTCTCTGGGTACTCTGCTAATCTTCACATCTCCTCTATCGATAATCTCTCGAATGAGATGGAAGTACCGATATATATTCGGTCTCTGTTGTAGAATCAGCAACTGTGTCCTGCTTGGAACTCTTCCAGCTCACAGCGCCACCATTCAAGCAAAACACGAACCCTGACTATGATCTATAATCATCCTGGTCAGTTTGGAAGCTGGCATCGCTGTAACCCTTTATAGCTAGCTCCTCATCGCCTCCAAATATCAAGAAATATTCTTTAGTCCTTCTCAAGTACTTAAGAATATTCTTGACTGCTATCCAGTGACGCTCACCTGGATCTGACTGGTATCTACTCGTCATGCTTAAAGCATACGAGACATCAGGACGAGTACACAACATGGCGTACATGATAGATCCTATAGCAGATGCGTAAGGGATCTTATCCATGCGGTCTCTCTCCTCTCTAGAAGAGGGACTTTGAGTCTTCGAAAGACTCACACCATGTGACATCGGCAGAAGTCCTTTCTTGGAATTCTTCATGGTAAACCGAAGTAATACCGTGTCAATGTATGTACTCCGACTTAGGCTAAGCAATCTCTTAGATCTATCTCTATAGATCTTGATGCCTAGAATACAGGCTGCTTCACTTAAGTCCTTCATTGAGAAGCACGTCCCGAGCCAAGTCTTCACAGACTGTAGCGAAGGGATGTCATTCCCAATGAGCAGTATGTCATCCACATACAATACAAGGAAGACAACTGTGTTCCCATTAACCCTCTTGTAGACACAGGGTTCATCTTCATTCTTGATGAAACCAAACTATTTGATCACATTATCGAATCAAAGATTCCAGCTCCGAGAAGCTTGCTTTAGCCCATAAGCCTATAAATGATTTTGTGCATACTTCCTCAAAGATGTCGTGGATCTACAAAACCTCGTGCTGTGTCATGTACACATCCTCGAGTAAGTTTCATTCAAAACGCAGTTTTGACATCCATCCGCAGATCTCATAATCGTGGTATGTCGCAATAGCAAGCAAGATCCGAATGGACTTAAACATCGCCATCGGAGAAAAGGTTTCATCATAGTCAATACCATGAATTTGCTTGAAACCTTTAGCCACCAATCGCCCTTATAGGTATGCGTAAGTCCATCCATGTCGCCTTTTCCTAAAGACCCACTTACACCCAATGGGTTTGACCCCTTCAGGTGGATCAACCAAAGTCCATACTTGGTTGGTGTACATGGATCCCATCTCTGATCTCATGGCCTCTAGCCATTTTTCAGAGTCTGGGCTCATCACAGCTTCCTGATAGGATGTAGGCTCATTCTCAATGAGCATAACGTCATCATGGTCAGACAAGAGAAATGAGTATCTCTCAGGCTGACGACGTACCCTATCAGACCTGCGAAGAGGTAAGTCTATATGAACAGGTGGTTGTTCCACAACTCTTTGTGCAACAACCTCATCACCCACAACACTTTGTAGTTCCTGTTCAACCTCCATCAAGGCCTCAGTGCTATGGTCCTTATCTTGAATTTCTTCAAGATCGAAGGTACTCCCACTAGTTTTTCTAGAAACAAAATCCCTTTCTAGAAAAACACCAGTCTTTACCACAAACACTTTGTGCTGACTGGGAATGTAGAAGTAATATCCCTTTGTATCTTTGGGATATCCAACAAAATAGCACCTATCGGATTTGGGCCCCAGTTTGTCTGAGACTTGACGTCGAACGTAAGCCTCATAACCCCAAATCCTCATAAAAGACATCTTAGGATTTCTCCCTGTCCATATCATATATGGTGTCTTTATGACAGCCTTGGATGGTACACGGTTAAGGGTAAAGGTTGCTTTGTCTAGAGCATATCCCCAAAAGAATATAGGAAGATCTGTGTGACTCATCATAGATCGTATCATATCTAATAGGGTACGATTCCTTCTTTCGGATACACTATTCTACTGTGGTGTTCCAGGAGGAGTGAGTTGGGATAGAATCCCACACTCCGCTAGATAGTCACGAAACTCATGGCTAAGGTATTCACCACCTCGATCTGATCGAAGTATCTTAATACTCTTGCCAAGCTGGTTTTGTACTTCATTCTTGAATTCTTTGAACTTTTCAAAGGATTCTGATTTATGTATCATAAGATACACATAACCATATCTACTGAAGTCATCAGTAAATGTAATGAAGTACCTGTAACCACCTCTAGCAGCAACATTGAAAGGACCACATACATCACTATGTATAAGTTCTAACAAATCTGTTGCTCTTTCGCTGTGTCCACTAAAGGGAGTCTTGGTCATCTTGCCTAAAAGGCAAGACTCGTATGTCTCATATGATTCAAAATCAAATGAGTCTAGCAGCCCATCCTTATGGAGCTGAGATAAGTGACTCTCATTTATGTGACCTAAGCGATAATGCCAGAGATAGTTTTGGTTCAACTCATTTGACTTGAACCTTTTCGTACTTATGTTATAGATAGGGCTCTCTAAGTCTAGAAAGTAGATTCCGTTCATTAGAGGTGCACTACAATAGAACATATCATTTAAATAAACTGAACAATATTTGTTCTTTATTATAAATGAAAATCCTTTCTTGTCCAAACAAGAAACTGAAATGATGTTCTTAGTTAAAGCAGGCACATAACAACATTTATCTAATTCTAGTACAAGCCCAGAGGGCAAAGATAGATCATAAGTTCCTACAGCAACAGCAGCAACCCTTGCTCCATTGCCTACTCGTAGGTCCACCTCGCCCTTTGTCAATGCCCTGCTATTTCTCAGTGTCTGCACATTGGTACAAATGTGAGATGCACATCTGGTATCTAATACCCATGATGAAGAAATAGATAGATTTCCTTCTATAACATTTATACCTGAAGTAGAAGTCTCACTTCTTTTCTTCTTAAGATCTTCCAGGTATGCCTTGCAGTTACGCTTCCAGTGTCCTGCTTCCTTGCAGTAGAAGCAAGCCCCTTCCTTGGCTACCCCTCCTTTGGGTTTAAGTTCTTTGCCTTTTCCCTTGGCTTGGGACTTTCCCTTACCTTTAGACTTGCCTTTGCCTTTCTTCTTTTGCACCATCAAAATGGTGTCAGATTTTCCCTTCTTAAGGTTAAGCTCAACAGTTCTCAACATGTTGAGCATTTCAGGCAATGACTTATCAATTTTATTCATGTTATAATTCATGAAAAATTGATTGAAGGCTTGTGGCAAATATTGCAAGATCAGGTCAGTGGCCAGCTCTTGGCCAAGTGGGAATCCCAACATTTGTAGGTTTTCTACGTACCCAATCATCTTGAGTACATATTGACCTACGAGAGTCCCTTCTTGTATTTTAGACCCAAACAATGCCTTAGAGACTTCATATCTCTCATGCCTTGCTTGTCCTTGATATAGTTGACGAAGATGTCCAACCATATCATAAGCATTCATAAACTCATGTTGCTTCTGAAGCTCAGAGTTCATGGTCGCGAGCATTAGACATGACACATCTAATGCATCATCTTGATGCTTCTTGTAAGCATCTTTGTCAGCTCGCGAGGCAGTGGCAGGAGGTGCCTTCGGAATGGGTTGCTCCAGACGCAACTTCCTTTCTTGGGTGAGAACACTCGTGTTCCTGTACACCCAGAAATTTGCTCCATTGAGCTTGTCCTTCTCAAGGACTGTAACGCAGAGAGAGAGTGTTCGTGTTTGTCGACATAGTTATCTACAACATACAATGCAGAGAATTAATATCATATTCCTTTTATCATTTAATTAGGCCTTTAATCAAATGATGCTCCCACTGAATTATAGGAATTTTGTAGAATCGAGTTATGGATGTGGTCAAACCACATTACTAGATTCATACAAACTAGCTATAATTCTTGTGGGACAAGATCCACATCATACTAAGTCTTGAGTTAGCTTTGGCTAAATCACCCAAGACTTAGTACGATCGGTGGGTAACACATTACCGATTACATCTCTATGCAACTCTTGTTTATAGGATCAAGACCCACATTTACAAAATACCTTGAGTTAGCTTTGGCTAAATCACCCAAGATTTAGTGTAAATGCGATCTTAACCTATCTTTCCAACGATTGGAATATGCCTATAGTTCTACTCGATCCAATTGAGTTAACTAGTTTTGCTCAATCTAATTGAGCTTACTCTAACCCAAGCGTGATAGGCGGGACCAAGATTGTCCCTCCGCACCCTACTAAGATAATATGCGTTGCTCTGCTTTGGCAGATTCAACAACAACAAATGATCGAGGTAGTGATGGGTATCAAGGCTCGGTAGGTATTTTTCGAGTTGATTCGATTATGATCTAATCTAATCGTAATGTGTATCTCATACGCATTTAGGCCTTTATTATCCTATATTAGCATGCATCACATACATACAATCATTATTCTAGCATGCATCATATACATACAAGAAAATTATCCTAGCATGCATCATACACATACAAGCATTATTCTACTAGCATGCATCACATACATACAAGCAAAATAAATAAATAAATAAATAAATAAATATATATATATATATAAATATATAAATAAATAAATAAATAAATAAATAAATATATATATATATATATATATATATATATATATATATATATATATAATTAAATGTGATATAGTCATGACCCTACTACTATCTTCTCAAGCCAATGAGAAGATCAGACGGTCAACCTAAGGCTAGCGGCTTCTCCAAGCGCTTTCCTTCGACCGCCATGTGTCGCCGCCACCCTTCTCGTAACCTCGCCTTCAAGTGGACTTTCCACCGCCCATTTTGTACATTACAAATATGAAACTCGAGTTACATTCGAGTCTAAAACTATTTACAACTAGAATATCAAAAAGAGTACGACGCTGTGTCGCATACACTATACAACACGCACAACCACAAAACGGCACGCATGCCGTATTATGAATTACAACACATCACATCCAATCATATTGGGGTTATTGGGCCATGACAATCATAGAATTATAAATAATTCTAAATTATGTATTTTTACAAAAAATTTCTATAATTTTTCCTATTTTTTTTTTCAATTTTATGAGTCACCTCTCTGTAACAGTCCCGCTAAGCGGTTTCCGGCCGCGACCGCGGGACAAGGCCCTTTCGGGGATAGGGGCAGCGCCCCTACTCGCAAAATAAACCTTGCGAGTGTCCCTACTACGATCTTACAACGACTTAAGTTGCTGTCCCAAAAACCTAAAGCGAGATTTCGCCATTTTGGAGAGTTTTTCTCGACGGTTGAAGCCTACAAGTGTCCCAACACCCGTTGCTTCGACTATTCGAGAAAAATACCCAAAAATTCTATAAAAATAGGAAATTTACAGAAACATATAAATCTGTAATTTTTATATCTAATACAAAAATTACAAAAACGAAGCACATGCATGCTTCACACGTGGCTCTGATACCACTGTTTTTTCCGCAAAACCGCCATGCTCATGAAACCCTAATCCCCGGCCACGGATCTGTGCGAAGATATATTAAAATAAAACATGTATGTGCTTACTAAAAACCCTAGATCTACCTTAGATCTAAGAGGTGAGATCGTTACCCTCGTAGCGACGCCCTTCGCAAATCCTGCTCGTCCAAAAGGTTCGCCGGAACTCGAGAGTGTCAAGTGCACACTCCTCTATTGGTATCCACACAAGCAATAGGTGGAGAAAACACACCCTTGAGTGTGCTAGCACTCTATGGATGGTTCGGCAAGATGAGGAAGGAGAGGGAGAGCTTGAGGGAAAATTGATCCAAGGTTGAAGATGATGGAATGAGTAACTCACCAAAATGAATTCCTCCCAAATGGTGTTGGCCGACCACATTATTGCTTGGGAGGGGAGGTTACATGCATGCATGTAACTCCAATGCCTCTTGGTCTCCCTCATGATGTGGCACAAATTGACAAAGTCAATGATGATGTGGATCATCATCATTGGCCGGCCATGCCAAGTCATCATCATGACATGACATTTGGTCAAGTCAAACTTGACCTTTCATCTTCCCTCTCAAGTCAAGTCAAACTTGACCTCTAATCTCCCATAGTTGATCAAATCTAACCACTTGACTCAAGTCAATTTAATTTAATGAATCTCTATTCATTAATTTAAATTGATTTGATGAATCAAATCTAAATTAGACTCATTCAACACTTGAATCAACTTGAGTCTAACTCAATTAGTCTAATTTGGATTACTCTTAATCCAATTTGGTTCATCCCATGAACCTAATCTCCATCTAATTGCTCTTATGTGTGTGACCCTATAGGTTCTTGTAATGTTGGCAATGTCCCTAAACCGATTTAGGAACATAAGCAATGAGTGGTATCTAGCAACACATCATTGCTACCCAAGTTACAAGAATGTTGAGCTCCAACATCACCTTTGTGACTACTAATTGTGACTCTCACAATATGTGACAATGTCCCTCTATCCTTGACATCTAGATTGACCAATCGAGGCATAGACCGTGTCATCCTTGGTACAATCTAAATCTTGAACTCCAAGTAGACTCACTCTAATCAAATGAGCTCAATATCTCATATTGACTCATTTGGGCATGACCATGCACTTTGTGGTCTCACTCTATCAAGAATATCGATGTCACTCCCGTCATATAGAAGGGATAGATCCCATCTACATCACTCACATCCCTCCGCATAATTTGTTACATACCCAGTAATCGCCTTTATAGTCCACCCATTTACGGGTGACATTTGACGAAGCCAAAGTATGCAACTCCTTATGTAGGGAACCATGGTGACTTCAGGTCTAAGGACTAATAGTCATACTAATAGCCACATGAGAAAGTATATGACACTCATATAATGATCCATGATACTCTCTCATGGCGGGTCATTCAATATACATTCTCCAATGCATACCCATGTGTCAACTTGATATCTCATATCCATGACTTGTGAGATCAAGTCATCATGTTGACCTACATGCTAGTCTCTACGCATTAACATTGTCCCTGAATGTTAATACTCGACTAGGAATGATTAAGAGTAGTGTTCTCTATATCATCTCATTATCGATTCAACCAATCGATTGATATAGATAAGAACCTACTACTCAAGGACATTATTATATTTAGTTATTTGACACCAATACAAGTAAATATAATAACAATGCCTTTATAAATAGGAATATGATACAATAATGTCCATACAACAATCATCACATGATTGTCTCTAGGGCTTTCACTAACAATATGGTGTCCCCATACTTGCTAGACCACCCTTAGCCTAGACCTAAGCCTTCTAGCTACCTCCATCAGCCTCGCGCCTCTCGGATCCCTCCAAGTCATCCATGACTTGTTCATCCATTGCGCTAGCCTTCAGGTGCTTTCATCGGCTATGTCATTCTAACTGTGTCTACACCGCCAAGGCACATTGGACTTACGCCGCCAAGACTCCGCTTGAACTTTATGCTGCCAACAATTGAACTTATGCTGCCAAGACTCCCGCTTGGACTTTATGCCGCCAATATCAAATCCCTTGGACTTCTCAAATGCCAAGACTCAAGCTTGGACTTTCCCTTGCCAACCCATGTTGGACTTTCCATGCCAAGACCCTTGCTTGGACTTTCCAAAATGCCAAGTGTCCCACTTGGACTTTCCATGCCAAGTACCCAAGACTTGGACTTTCCCATGATAATTATATTGTCATATATTTTTGTTGAACATCAAAACATATCTCGAGTCAAGCTCGAGTCCTGGTCAATCATGACCTGGGCTGATTGCACCAACAATCTCCCCCTTTTTGATGTTTGACAAAAACCAAACAAACCATTGAGTTAGACCATCTAACTCAAACCAATCATCGTTATCAATTTTCCCAATTGATGTCATTTTTCCAATAAATTCTTTCCCTTTTTGACTAACATCAAAAGGTTCTCTCTCCAAGGAGATCAATGTCTCATGTCCCAATGAGATCTTTCAATCTCCCCCTTGGTCCAAAAATACCTAGGATGCCTACCATCTTCCTAGTGATAAGTCCCATATCACTCAAGAGAGGTAATCCTATTCACTCTCCCAATTTCCAAATCGGGTATCTCAAAATCCCATTTTCCTGCTCATGAGGAAAAATACCATCCATCATCCCTTGATGGTTAACTCCCCCTAAAGGCTTGCTCCCCCTTGACCATTGCACCAACAATGTCCTTGGGAAGTCCCTAAGCGTATAGGAACTCTAAACCATCAAAAATAAGGTTAAAAGTTCAACATTGAACTTTCACTCACCTTAAAATTGATACAAACCCTAAAAACTCTCCTAATCCATATCCAATTGATTTTCACCATTTCCAATGCTTCCCAAAGCATATTCTAGGATTAAGAGTGATTAGGGAACCTTACCATAGCTGAAATTGGGATAAACAAACTTTGTTTTCCCGAAATTAGCTTTGGCAGTCGACTCGATGAAGCATAAATCCCTTTCATCAATCGATCGCCATAAGTTGGCTGATCGAGAATCGCAAAATGCGATTCGAAATGAACTTTGATAATACATAAGTAATTATACATATTTTGAAAAATCGTGAAACTTCATACGTATAATACTTATAAGCAATACAATGGGTGAAAAATATTTGAAAAATATTTTACCTATAAAATATTGAAATTGATACAAAGTTCAAAAGTGAAGAAAAACTTCAATGTTTTAGCTCACTTTGTATCAACTTCATCAATCGTGATTGTTATCAAAAGATAGACTTCACCAAGATTTTTCAAAAAAGATTTTAAAATGTTTTCAAAACCTTATTTTGGATCATATTCCTTGGGCTCAATATACATGACTTGTACACAAGCTTTCCCAATGATCCACAAATCATATAAGATGAGTTTTGGTTCATCTAGATGCAAAAACTATGCATCTTGAACTTAACTCATATCCTAGCATCTCACATGTATCTAGGGTGTATAAATACACATACATGTCAATGTAATGTGAGATGTGGGTTTTGTTCTCCCTAATCTAGGGTTTCATATATTTTTCTAAGGCAACCCTACTTGATTCCCTTATAAATGGGACTCCAAGTCATGCCAAAGTCCTTAAATCAATTTTCATTAACTTAAATGCATGAATGATCATGACATAAATGATAACAATAATTAATCATGGCCAATGATCATGATGTCATGGCATATGATATAATCTAAAAACACATGACATTTAATCCTTAATCCTACACATGATCATGACATATAAATGATAAAAATAAACATGATGTCATGACATGTTATATGACAAACAAGGTATGACAAGTAAAAGGTATATGTATAATAATACCTAAATTTAAATATTAGTTTCTATTTGATATAATTAAATATATTTTGCCATATTATTACTTTTCTCCCTAGTGTGCCAAAAACCCAAAATGACACACTATGACCTCTAATCCTAAATTGTGCCAATTTAATTGATTTTTCATAATCTTCAAGGTATATTGGCACATCCTAAAATCTTTTAGGATCATATTATCAAAGCTATTTCCAAGGTACCCATAACCTTGAAAATCACCTAAAGTGCCACCTTTACCATGGTTGAGTTAACTACCCATCCAATCAAGGTTGGCACACCCTAAATCCATCTAGCGTGAATCAATCACGCTCTTAGAAACCCAAAATTTATTTGAGCTCCTAGGGTTAATTAGGTATTCCTTAGGGATAACTTCCCTAGATACCTTCTTAATGACCCTCCTAGGCTTGTTAGCCTTGGTCATTGTGGTCTTACCTAGGTTGACTCTAGGGGTAACTCCCCTTGCAACCTTCTTAGTGGCCACCCTAGGTTTCCTTGAAACCCTAGCCACTAGGCACATACCTTGGTCAACTCTAGGGATGACTTCCCTAGTAACTTTATGTTAGGGCAATCTCTTGCCGTGATATGGTTTTGATGGTGTGGCAAAGGGTTTAAGTTAGTTTGATATGTTGATTTGATATGTGCGTTGAAGTCGTGCAGGACTTAGTAATTCGCACATGGAGCCGTGGCGAGTTTCACATCTCATGACTCGTGCCTTGAGTCGGTGAAGGATAGCTTTGCGGAAGCCGTGCGCTTGGAGCATCCGAGGGACCGCCGGACGAGAAGCTTGGAGTGAAGCCGGAGGAAGTAGACTTCGAGGCAAGAGACGCGAAGGAGCATTGCAGACCCGTGCGCCTGATGCTGCCGAGGGACGTGGCCGAGAACGAAGAGAACTTCGAAGGCGAGGACTCGAGAAATGAGAGGAGCGATTGTAACCCGGGAAGGGTAGTTTAGGTGAAACTTGGCCATTTGGCCAAGTGTCGGATGGGTTTTTCGACACGCCGACGCCATGTCATGGCGGGGCCGATCGCTTCCGAGTCGAGTGTAGCTCGACCGTATACGATCGATCGGGCGGTTTGTAGCCGATCGATACGCTGGCGCCGATCGACGATTAGCCTCATCGGCCAAGGCAGCCGATCGTAGTCAATAGGGTTTTGGCCATTAGAACCACTCGTAGCCGATCGGGCGCGATGGGGTCAGCCGAATGATCGGTGAGGCCCAGAATGATCGCCAAGAGTTCCGCTGGACAACAACGGCCGGCATCCGACGTGTTCGGAGGTTGTAGTAGGACGGCAATGATCGCCATGGGCGGCTGATCGGTGATGGCGCCAACGGAAGAAGTTAGCCCTCTCTATAAAAAGAGAGGTGTGAGCCTTTGAGAGGCTAATGCTTAAGTTCCAAACAATCTTCCTAGTGCCCCACAAGCTCTAAACTCTTCTTACTCGCTTTTACTCCATTCTATTTGTAAGAAGAGTGATCTTGGTTGTAAAGGTTACCTCCACCTAGCTTTGTGCAAAGGAGAGACCGATAGTGATTGGTTTTGGCGGAGTGATTCACCGTGGACGAATCGGACCGTGGATTAGCGGCGTAGCCGTGAACCACGTTATATCTTGGTGTTTGTATTGCTTGTTTCTATTTTGCTTGTCTTTATTTATATTTGTATATTCCGCTTGCGCTAACGTTTTGTAGACAAGCAAAATACCGCCATCCAAACGAAAAGGGCTATTCACCCCCCCCTCTAGCCGGCCATCCGATCTCTTACAAGTGGTATCAGAGCCGAGGTTGCTTGTCACCGGACTAACCGCCGCAACAAGCCCTACATCAAAAATGGCCGGCTCCAACATCCACCCACCGAAGTTCGACGGCGAATTCTCTTGGTGGAAAAGGAGAATGGAGGTATTCTTCGAAACCGATTTCGATATTATGCTTATAATGGAAAATGGTTTCGAGTTGCCTAGGGATGAAAGGGGTGAGCAAATAGAGAAGTCAAGGTGGAATAAGAAGCAACGAGAGGAGCACCTTGCAAACTCAAAGGCAAAACATCATCTTCTCAATGTGCTCCCTCAACAAGAGATCAACCGGATCGGAGAATGCACTAGCGCCAAAGAGATGTGGGAGAAGCTTGTAGAGCTTCATGAAGGCACCTCGGAGGCCAAGCTTGCAAGAAGAGACCTCCTCCGCTCCCAACTATCCAATATAAAACTAGAAAAGGGAGAAAAGGTAACCTCACTACACTCTAGGTTTAAAGAAATCCGACAAGTGTAGGTGAGAAGCTATCGAACCGACATGCTCATGAAGGCTATAGATGCCTTTCCCCGGTCCTCCAAGTGGAGTTCCATGGTGGACTCCTTCTACATGTCCAAGAACCTAGAAGTGAGTACCTTGGAGGAGTTCTTCTCAACGATGGAACTCCACGAAACGAGGCTTGAAGGAATTCAAGAAGAGCCAAGAATTCAACCCTCAAGAGGAGTAGCATTGTTGGCAAACAAGGGAAGAAGAAGATGGAAGTCCTCCTCCTCCGATGATGAAGCCTCCTCCTCCTCCATGGATAGCACCGAGGAAGCCTACATGGTAAGGAAGGTGAGGCGTGTATTTAAGAATTTTAGATTTGATAAATCAAATGATAGGAATAGAAGACCGAGGGGGAAGGTGATATGCTACAATTGCCAAGGAGAGGGACACATAAGGGACAATTGTCCTCTCCTAAACAAAAGCAAGGAAGAGAAGAAAAAGAAAGAAGACAAGAACCAGACAAAGGGGAGCAAGAAAAAGAAGGAAGAAGAGAAGAAGACAAAAGAAAAGGGGAAGGCCAAAGCATTCAAGGCCAAGACATGGGATGATCCTTCCTCATCCTCCTCCTCATCATCGGATGAGGAGAATGCCTTTGTCGCCAATTTGGCCTTGATGGCCTTTGACGACTTGGATTGCTCCTCCTCCTCCGAAAATGAAGGATCAAGCTCAAGAGGAGTGAGCTCAAGTGAAGGGGGAGCCTCCTCCACGTCATCATCCTCCTCATCATCCGAAGAAGAAGAAGAGGACATGGAAACTATGGTAACCAATCTCTCACCTAGTAAAATAGTTTCTATGATTTCTAGTTTAACTAGGGATTTGTTTAGAGCAAAGAAGAAAAATAAATGCATGCTTGAACAAATTAAGGCATTAGAAAATAAGCTAGAAAATGCATGCTTAAATAATAATGATACTTCTTCTTGCCATGATGATGCATGCTCACATGATAATTATGTGCCTTTAGATGTTAGTGATGCATGCATAGAAGAAAATAGGGCATTAAGGAAAAAGGTAGATTATTTAACCAAAGCCCTAGGAAAATTCACAATTGGCTCCAACACTTTGAATATGATCATAGGGAGCCAAAGGGCAAGTTTTAACAAGAAAGGCCTAGGATATAAAGAGAAGAAAAATGAGAAGGCCTATAGATGCCTAATAGCTAGGGACAAGACAAAAACAAAGTAATAGCTAAGAAATGGATCCTCAAGGAATTTCTAGTGAACCCCATAGGTAAAAATCTATTTTGGGTTCCAAAATCCATTCTTAAGGGTTAGAAAACCCCTAGGGTAGTCAACCATATGAACCTAATCTATATCATATTTTGGTTGACTTAGGATGACGGGACAACATTTTTAGATAGTGTTGGGTGATGATAACGTGCCCATAAATAGGTAATAATGCTTAAAATCATGATGATTAATGTAATTTCTATGCATATGTGTAATCATGATCTATGATTTTGATATTGGGCACATTATCATGAAAAATAGGTTTAAATCATGCTTTAGGTGATAACTTATTTATTATCATCATATAATGTCTAATGCATGGTTATAATTTGATGAAAACATGTATTTCATGATCATAATGTGAAATTAATTGATATATGTCATTATGATCATGTAGGTTGTTAGGTTGATACTTAACCATGATAGAATTGCTTGAATATATTGGTTAAGTATATATATATACAAATACCCCCCTAGGATGCATCTCACACTCACTATAGGCTAACTTGATTGCAAACTTAGCATGGGTGAGATGTTAGGATGATACAAATGTCCACTAATGCCTATGGCATTTAGATGGTCATTTAAAGTATCAAAATATCAATAATAGACCAATCATGGGGAAGGCTTATGTTTAATTAATAGACATATTGCCCAAAGATCATGGTTGGATATTTCTAATGTTTTCAAAACAATTTCTTACCTTAAAATACATGCATTCATGTTTTGAAACAATTAGATGCAAAACTAGGTAGCTAACTTGATACTAGAATGCTCAAAAACTAGTGGTTTTTCAAGTGTTTGGATTTTTGGCAAATCTTGTAAAATATAATGATTTTTCATGAAAAACTATTTTTCCTTGATAGATATACTTAAGAGAAATATGTTCCTCGAATTTCATGATTTTTAGAATTTTCTGGAATTTTTAATGCATTTCTGAATTTCATCCGAAAATCGAAATTGCTTTTATGCTACGACGCCATCGATAGATGTGATCCGGGTGGCTATAAATCAGAATATTGAAGGCGAATTCAGTTTATAAAACCTCCTACAAGTGGTAGAAATATACTTGATGCCTCCTCAGTTTTAAATCAACTTGACATATTTTTCCTCCATTATAATTGATGCCATGAGCTTTTAACTTAGTGTTAATCTTTTGATGGTGTCAAAGGGGAGAAATAAGTATGTTTAAGTTAATCACATTAGGGAGAAATATATGTAGGAGAAATATATGATAGGGAGAAATTGCATAGAGAATTTCATGGATTGGGAATTGCATGTTGTTATATCATGTTTATCTTTACATGCTTTTCTTACCTTAGAAATTATATCAAATGTTTTTACCTAACTTAAACGGATTGCCACACATCAAAAAGGGGGAGATTGTTAGGGCAATCTCTTGCCGTGATATGGTTTTGATGGTGTGGCAAAGGGTTTAAGTTAGTTTGATATGTTGATTTGATATGTGCGCTGAAGTCGCGGCAGACTTAGTAATTCGCACATGGAGCCGTGGCGAGTTTCACATCTCATGACTCGTGCCTTGAGTCGGTGAAGGATAGCTTTGCGGAAGCCGTGCGCTTGGAGCATCCGAGGGACCGCCGGACGAGAAGCTTGGAGTGAAGCCGGAGGAAGTAGACTTCGAGGCAAGAGACGCGGCGAAGGAGCATTGCGAGCCGGCGCTGATCTCGAGGACGTGGCGAGAACGAAGAGAACTTCAAGGCGAGGACTCGAAATGAGAGTGAGCGATTGTAACCCGGGAAGGGTAGCTCTTAGGTGAAACTTGGCCATTTGGCCAAGTGTCGGATGGGTTTTCCGACACCCGACCGCCATGTCATGGCGATCGATCGCTTCCGAATCGAGTGTAGCTCGACGGTATACGATCGATCGAGTTTGTAGCGTGATACGCTGGCGCCGATCATTAAGATTAGCCGATCATCGGCGAATGATCGGTCAATAGGGTTTTTGCCACAGAACCACTCGTAGCCGATCAAGGCCGACTACGGTCGTGATGACCGGTGAGGCCCAGAATGATCGCCAAGAGTTCCGTTGGACAACAACGGTCGGCATCCGACGTGTTCGGAGGCCGTTGTAGTGACGGCAGTCGACTGCCCTGGGCGGCCGTCGACTGATGGCGGCCAACGGGCAGAAGTTAGCCCTCTCTATAAAAAGAGAGGGTGTGAGCCGTTGAGAGGCTAATGCTTAAGTTCCAAACAATCTTCCTAGTGCCCCACAAGCTCTAAACTCTTCTTACTCGCTTTTACTCCATTCTATTTGTAAGAAGAGTGATCTTGGTTGTAAAGGTTACCTCCACCTAGCTTTGTGCAAAGGAGAGACCGATAGTGATTGGTTTTGGCGGAGTGATTCACCGTGGACGAATCGGACCGTGGATTAGCGGCGTAGCCGTGAACCACGTTATATCTTGGTGTTTGTATTGCTTGTTTCTATTTTGCTTGTCTTTATTTATATTTGTATATTCCGCTTGCGCTAACGTTTTGTAGACAAGCAAAATACCGCCATCCAAACGAAAAGGGCTATTCACCCCCCCCTCTAGCCGGCCATCCGATCTCTTACACTTTAGTCTTCCTAGATCCTAGTTTGTGTTCCATAATCAAATGGAACATTATTATAAGCCACCTTAGGCTTAGGTTTGTGACCCAAACCTTGCTTGCCCTCGGTTGACTTTTGTCTCTTAGGTCCTAGGTGTTGACTTTGACTTTTGGACCTAGACTTTTGATCATTTGACCTTATAACTTGATTTTGAATAATCCTAAGTGTTGGGTTTCCGGCACCGCGGCAAGTGTGTGTTCGAACATGTTTCGTAAACATGTGCACAGCGGAAGAAATAAACATAATAAATCTAATTTATTACAACACACATACCACACGCATGCATAGTACAACATGTGTAGACATAACCATAAATTCAAATTTTACAATAAAAGAAAATTTATACTATGTATACCAACGTATCACGTGTAGCAGGAAAGACATCAACCGGAACGATCCTCGCTAGAATCGTCTCTATCCGTATCCACGCCGAGTATCTTCGGAATGACTTCACAAAGTCACGAGCTTCGTCTTCATACGAGTTACTAGCCTCTTGTTGAAGACGATGTGATCAAGAGAAGATCACTATCCGAATCAAAATTCGGATCCAAAATGAGTCCTCAAAAACTCGCTTCTTCGGAGAGGTATTCATCAACCGTTTGATGAATCCTTCGTCCTCCACCTATGAGGATTACCGGAGATCGAATCCCTAGCAAGGCTACCACTGTCGGAGCTCCAAACGTCGTCCAAATGCTGATCCGACAAGAAGGAAACATGCTGTCCAGAAAATAGGACACCTTTGGTGGAGACCTTGCGCCGGCCAAATAAGGAAAGCAATATGCTTACCTTGTCGCTGGAGCCAAGGAAGATCACCGGAGCTCCTCCGGCAGCAGCTCGACGTCGGCAAGAGGAGAGGACGAAAGCTGCTGGATGTCGGCAAGGGGCTTGGGCGGTGGTGGGCGTCGGCAAGAGGAGGGCGTCGACTACTCCAAGGAGAAGTGGGTGGCAACTTTAGGGTTGCAAGGATTAGGGCTTAACAAAACCCTTAAGCCTTATTTTATAGAGAACAAATTCTCTTAATGGTTATCGGATCATAACCAAAAGCCCGTTAACCCGCTTCATTAATTTAAGTTAAAATAAACCAAACCATATTGGTCTATTTTAAGTTAAAATGAACCGAACCAACTTTGGTTCATTCGTTTAAACCAAACCAAACCCCTTTAATTTATTCTCCTCCATTGGATTAGAACCAAACCAATTTGGTTCATCCATCATGTCTTCATAAGACACGACCCATCCACCCTTCCATTGCGACTGAAACGATTTCATGCTTGCTCCATGTTTGGTCCAACCAAACCTAGTTTCTCTCGGTCTGAGAATCTCATTCTCAAGCTCGTTTTAAATCCTTCAGATTATGCTCGTTGTGCGTGTGACCAAATAGGTTCTCGGTTTATGTTAGCCGTCTATAATTAACCATTAATTATAGAACGATCATGAGTGGCACCTAGTAGTACATCATGATCCCCAATTAACCGAAAAGATCAATGGTTGATCCAGAACTATTTCTGAAACCCTTCAGCAACTCGAATGAATCGTGCCCCATTCCCTTCACTCATCTTATACCCACTTGGTTCAGGACATGGTTTATAGTGTCAGTCCCCACTAGGTTGACTACGTCACACCTAGCCCAAGTATTATTTCCTCGTCCTACGGATTCTAGTTACTGCACATGTATCGAAGAGTACCTTACCCTAAACATGTAATGCTTTGGCCAAAGACTTTAGTAACAATCCGACGAGAGGCCATGGGTATATATCTCCTCACAAGGAGTGGTGAATCCTTTATATGCTATTCAAACACCTTCGATTACTTCGACTTATACCCAATCATCCCGGGTCCACATCTCCTCAGAGATGCTTGCTTAAGATGTCAAAGCATAAGTTTTTATGATCAAGATGACTTGAATACCGCAAGTCAAAGGAACATCGCACTTAAGCCGCAGTAAGAATTTCATTGACATATCTATATATGCAGAGAACCATATGAAGTCTTATGGCTGGTCATTCCAATGAACTAGTTACCATAACTAGCATCCACGATAAACTCTGGACATCACAATGTCTCTAGCCAGTGAGAATCAGCTGCTTGGATACACCAAGGAGTATACCTCGTGCTAGTCTCGACAGAATCAATGGTGTCCAAATCCATCAATTCATCGACTAGGGATAATTCCAATACATCACAAATTACACATGTAGAGATACTCACTAGTTGTGATCCAATCACAAATTCTCTCATGCTGTGAATCGTATCGTGGACATTCAGTAAATGAGTTTAAGATCTAATCAAATACATGAAAACATGTATACTCAAATAGTGAATCTTCATTTATCATATAAATGGTTCAAACATAAGGCGATTGCCTTAGGGCATCTCTCATATATTACTAACAAACTCCCACTTGGCCTAATGCCAATCGCTACGGTATCCAATACCATAATCTCTAACATGACCCTCAAACTTACTTTAAGGTAATGCCTTAGTCAAAGGATCCGCTAAGTTCCTTTCAGTGGGGATTTTCTCGATTTGTATTTCCTTCCTACTAATGATCTCTCTGATCAGATGATAGCGGCGAAGCACATGTTTGGATCGTTGATGAGACCTTGGCTCTTTCGCCTGTGCAATTGCTCCATTGTTGTCACAGTAGACCGGTATTGCTTCAACAATGGATGGAACAACACCAAGTTCATAAATGAACTTCTTGATCCAAACCGCTTCCTTTGCTGCTTCCGAAGCTGCAATGTATTTTGCCTCAGTGGTAGAATCCACTACAGTGTCCTGTTTGGAACTTTTCCAACTCACTGCGCCCCCATTCAAGGTGAACACGTATCCAGACTGAGACCTGGAATCATCCTTGTCTGTCTGGAAGCTGGCATTAATGTACCCTCGTATCACCATGTCCCCTTCTCCATATATTAGGAACACATCCTTAGTTCTTCTTAAGTACTTAAGAATTGTCTTAACAGCCACCCAATGATCCATTCCTGGATCAGACTGGTATCTACTCGTGACACTCAGAGCATACGATACATCGGACCTCGTACATAACATAGCATACATGATAGATCCTATTGCGGATGCATAGGGAATCTTATTCATGCAAATCCTCTCGTCTTCTGTGCGCGGACACATATACTTCGAAAGGTGTATCCTATGCCTGATGGGTAGGAAACCTTTCTTGGATTCCGACATGCTAAACCTCTTTAGCACTCGGTCTATATATGTAGACTGTGAAAGACCAAGCAACCGTTTCGATCTATCTCTATAGATCTTAATTCTGAGGATGTAGGTTGCTTCTCCCAGGTCTTTCATGGAGAATGTCTTGGATAACCAAATCTTAACTGACTGTAAGACTGAAACATCGTTTCCTATAAGTAATACGTGATCAACATACAATACTAGGAACACGACTTCACTCCCACTAACCTTCTTGTACACACAAGGTTCGTCTGGATTTTGTGAGAAATCAAACTTTTTGATTGTCTCATCAAAAT
This sequence comes from Wurfbainia villosa, assembly GCA_025175895.1. Taxonomy (NCBI): domain Eukaryota; kingdom Viridiplantae; phylum Streptophyta; class Magnoliopsida; order Zingiberales; family Zingiberaceae; genus Wurfbainia; species Wurfbainia villosa. Next base: position 42,212,624 of record CM046005.1, read on the forward strand.
GGATATTCCAGCTCCTGGATGCTTGCTTCAATTCATATATAGACCGTCACAATTTGCATACCTTGGTTTTATCAACCAATGTGAAACCCTCAGGCTGTATCATATACACATCCTCGAGCAGGTTTTCTTTAAGGAAAGTTGTTTTCACATCAATCTGTCATATCTCATAATCATAATGAGCCGCTATGGCCAAGAGCATTCGAATGGATTTAAGCATAGCTACAGGCGAATAGGTTTCGTCATAATCAACACCTTGCTTTTGACGATATCCTTTCGCCACCAATCTATCCTTATAGGTAATCACATTACCATCCATGTCGGTTTTCTTCTTGAAAACCCACTTGCACCCTATAGGCTTTATGCCTTCAGGTGGGTCAACCAAGTTCCAAACTTGGTTTTCATACATGGAATCCATTTTCGACTTCATGGCACCAAGCCACTTATCCCTTTCTGAACTTGTCAGCACTTTTTCATAACTGGTAGGTTCCTCATCATCAATGAGTAACACGTCTTTCGATTCACTTACAAGAAATCTATATCTCTCAGGAATATTATGTGTTCTACCAGATCTACGAAGATGTGGTGTTACAATAGGTCCAGCCGATTGCTCATCACTATGAGTTGTCGGCTGTTGTGCTTCACCAGGTATCTCATCAATGTCTATTTGAGTCTCTCAAGCCTCCTCAAGCTCGACGACACTCCCACTGTTTTCTTGCAAGAGAAACTCTTTCTCTAGAAACACAGCATGCCTTGAAACAAACACCTTTTGTTCCACAGGATGATAGAATTGGTAACCCCTTGTTTCCTTAGGGTATCCAATAAATAGATATTTATCAGACTTAGCATCCAATTTGTCCGACATCGTCTTACATAAGCAGGACAACCCCATATCTTCAAGTAAGATACATGAGGTTTCTTACTATTCCATATCTCATATGGAGTAGTAGAGACTACCTTGGTTGACATTCTGTTTAACAAGTAAATAGCTGTATGAAGTGCATAGCCCCAAAAGGACTTGGGAAGATTCACATGATTCATCATTGTCCTGACCATGTCCAACAAGGTTCGGTTACGCCTCTCAGATATGCCATTATGCTGTGGTATATATGGCGGAGTCCATTGAGACAATATACCATTGTCTCTTAGATAATCAAGAAACTCTTGACTTAAGTATTCACCACCTCGATCCGATCGAAGTATTTTAATACTCTAGTCATGTTGTTTCTCTACTTCATTTTTGAATTCTTTGAACCTTTCAAAGGCTTCAAACTTGTATTTCATCAAGAACACATACCCAAACCGTGAGTGATCATCGGTGAAGGTAATGAAGTAGCTATAGCCTCCTAAATCTTGAGTTGACATAGGTCCACATACATCAGTATGTATTAGACCTAGCATCTCTCACACTCGTTCACCTTTTCCTGTAAAAGGTAACTTAGTCATCTTACCTTTCAAGAATGATTCGCATGTATCGTATGAATCTAATTCAAACGATTCCAGAATTCCACATCGGTGTAATTCAGACATGCGTTTCTTGCTTGCATGGCCAAGACGACAATGTCACATGTAGGAGTCTAATTGATTATCCTTTCGAGCATGCTTATTGCTCACTTCGATATTGAAAATGTCACTGGATACGTCCAACGTATAAATATCATTGCTCAAAGTTCCAGTTCTATAAAGTACGCCATTCAATGTTATATAACAACAATTGTTACTAAACGTCAAATGGTAACCATTTCTATTTAAGCAGGAAATATAAACAATGTTCTTTATTAGAGAAGGAACACAATAGCAATTGTCCAGTTCCAAGACTAGTCCACTAGGGAGCTTCAGCAAATAAGTTCCGATGGCGACCGCAGCAACCTTTGCTCCATTGCCAACTCACAAATTTGACTCTCCTCTGATGAGTCTTCTTCTATTCCTTAGCCCCTGTATGTCATTACATATATGTGAGCCACACCCATTATCCAATACCCAAGTGTCTAAGGAAATAGAATGACAATCAATAACGAAGATACCTGAAGAGGATGGGGCATCGGATGCCTTCTTCTTCTTCATGGACTCAAGATAAATCTTGCAGTTTCTTCGCCAGTGGCCTTCCTTGCCACAATGATGGCAAGTGTCCTTTTATGCTGGTTCTGCCTTCTTAGCCTTCTTGTTCTTCCCTTTCTTCAATTCCTTTGCCTTCCTCTTAGAACCTTTCTTTGAGGAATCAACTAACAGAACCACCTTCTCCTCATGCTTCACAGAAGGTTCCACAGTCTTCAGCATATTGAGGAGCTCAGGAATAGTGGATTCTAATTTGTTCATCCGATAGTTCATCACAAATTGTGAGAAACTCTTGGGCAAACAATGCAAAATTAAGTCAATACTTAATTCATGATCCATCACAAACCCGAGGGTGGCAAGCCGCTCGATGTACCCATTCATCTTTAGCATAAATTGCACTACAGACGAACCTTCTTGCATCTTCGTGGTGAAGAGGAGCCCGGAGACTTCGAACTTTTCGGATCTCACTTGCTCATCAAACAACTCATGAAGATGGAAGACCATGGTATTAGCATCCAATTTCATCGCATGATGCAACTCGCCAGTACAGAATCTGCCACATGCTTCTGATAGACCAACATTTGGTCTGGAGTTGCATCGTCCCTATGACGGTTGGGAAGAGGCTCTTCAAGTACATATGCTAGCTTTTCCACCTTGAGAACAATTCTCAAGTTTCTAAGCCAGTCCAGGAAGTTAGGCCCAGTCAATTTGTTTGAATCCAAAATAGTGCGTAAATTCAAATACGTCATGATCAATCGATTAACCTAGAAATACAAAACGAGCATATATGAGAAAATGGTTTTAAAATGCATCAATATACATTCATAAATCCCATTCATTTTTCGAATTTCAAAAACCCCAAAATCACTTCGGGAGATCATAGGTCCATCTCCAAATGGGCGATATCCAACATAGACATGAACAACCTTGGAGAGAGTCCAACAAGCCATTCATAACTACGATGGTAGGTATCAAATATACCGATTGCATATCACATATATGCAACTATCACAATGTGCTATCAACTTATTGAATGTTCACACATACATCAGGTTGTTAACACATTAACAAGTATGCATCATATGCATAGCACCCAACTTCACCTCCCTTCACATCGACCTTGGAGAGAGTCCAACAAGCCGATGCTCCAGGTTAAAGCCAACCCATTAATCGAGAAATAATTTTAATATGGTTAGAGCGCATTCAACCAATTAGCCCAGCTTGGAGAGAGTCCAACAACCAAAGCTAATGATTTAACTCTGACTCATACTATATTAGTATTAAACTATTCCATGGTTTGAACATGTTTGGGTTCGAGCTGGGCTTGGAGAGAGTCCAACAACTCAAACAAGAAACAGAACTCTGGTTCTAACCATATTAATGGAAAGTGTAGGCTTTAATATTGAGTAAAGGTTTTTATGTCTCATCCTCTTTGCATGCAAATAACTATTATCTACATGGCATGACATACATGACATACATCTACATGTCACAACACACATGACATAATGATATGCATCTAATGCAATTACATGACATACAATTATGACATGTACAAATTTTCTTATATGTCATAACTATTTATGGAAATAAAATATGTTTAAGATTTGATTCTCCAAATCAAATCATGATTAAATTAGGAAACAAATTTTCAAATCTAATCACATATTTTATTTGTGGAAAGTGTTGATTAAGGAAAGTCAATTTAGGAAACCAATTTCCTAAATCATCAAAACTACTTATGAAAATAAAATATTTTAAGATTTGATTTCCCAAATCAAATCATGATTAAATTAGGAAATAAATTTCCAAATCTAATCAAATATTTTATTTATGGAAAATATCAATTTCCATAAATACTTCCAACTTTCCAAAAGTAGAAGATTTCAATAAATACTTCTAGACTTTCCAAAATTAAAAATTTCCATAAATACTTCTAACTTTCCAAAAGTAGAAAATTTCCAGAAATACCATTATGACTATCACAAAATAATTTTACGATTATATCGAAATACAACATGGGCTCTGATACCACTGTTGGGTTTTCGGCACCGCGGCGAGTGTGTGTTTGAATATGTTTCGTAAACATGTGCACAGTGGAAGAAATAAAAATAATAAATCTAATTTATTATAACACACACACCACACGCATGCATAGTACAACATGTGTAGACATAACCATAAATTCAAAATAAAAGGAAATTTATACTACGTATACCTGACGTATCACGTGTAGCGGGAAAGGCATCAACCGGAACAATCCTCGCTAGAATCGTCTCTATCCGTATCCACGCTGAGTATCTTCGGGATGACTTCACAAAGTCACGAGCTTCGTTTTCGTACGAGTTACTAGCCTCGTGTTGAAGACGATGTGATCGAGAGAAGATCACGATCAGAATCAAAATTCGGATCCAAAATGAGTTCTCAAAAACTCGCTTCTCCGGAGAAGTATTCGTCAACCGTTTGACGAATCCTTCGTCCTCCACCTATGAGGATTACCGGAGATCGAATCCCTGGCAAGGCTACCACTGTCGGAGCTCCAAACATCGTCCAAATGATGCTCCGACAAGAAGGAAACATGCTGTCCAAAAAACTGGACAGCTTTGGTGGAGACCTTGCGCTGGCCAAATAAGGAAAGCAATAGGCTTACCTTGTCGCCGGAGCCAAGGAAGATCACTGGAGCTCCTCCGGCAGCAGCTCGACGCTGGAAAGAGGAGAGGACGGTAGCTGCTGGACGCCGGCAAGGGGCTTGGGCGGTGGTGGGCGGAGGCAAGAGGAGGGCGCCGACTACTCCAAGGAGAAGTGGGCGGCAACTTTAGGGTTGCAAGGATTAGGGCTTAACAAAACTCTTAAGCCCTATTTTATAGAGAACAAATTCTCTTAATGGTTATCGGATCATAACCAAAAGCCCGTTAACCCACTCCATTAATTTAAGTTAAAATAAACCAAACCATGTTGGTCTATTTTAAGTTAAAACAAACCGAACCAACTTTGGTTCATTCGTTTAAAACAAACCAAACCCCTTTGGTTTATTCTCCTCCATTGGATTAGAACCAAACAAATTTGGTTCATCCATCATGTCTTCATAAGACACGACCCATCCACGCTTCCATTGCGACTGAAATGATTTCATGCTCGCTCCATGTTTGGTCCAACCAAACCTAGTTTCTCTCGGTCTGAGAATCTCATTCTCAAGCTCGTTTTAAATCCTTCGGATTACGCTCGTTGTGCGTGTGACCAAATAGGTTCTCGGTTTATGTTGGCGGTCTATAATTAACCATTAATTATAGAACGATCATGAATGGCACCTAGTAGTACATCATGATCCCCAATTAACCAAAAAGATCAACGGTTGATCCAGAACTATTTCTGAAACCCTTTAGCAGTTCGAATGAATCGTGCCCCATTCCGTTCACTCATCTTATACCCACTTGGTTCATGACATGGTCTATAGTGTCAGTCCCTGTTGGGACCTGTGCGCCCGCTAGAGGGGGGGTGAATAGCGCGTTGTCGTACGATGATGGAATTTGATCATGATCGCGTCTACAAATCGTGTTAGCGCAGCAGAATAATGATAATGAAAACAATAACACGAAACAAACACGAACACACGCACAACACGAAAATATAATGTGGTTCGGAACCGAAATGGTTCCTACTCCATGGATTGGGTTCGTACGAACCCTAGCGATGCCACAAACACCACTAAGCACAATAAACTCCTTCTCAACACAAGTCGGAGGTGGAGAAACCTCTTACAACATATTACAAAAGTAATACGCAAAAATACAAGCAAAATACAAAGAAATGCAAAGAACACTTTACAAAACTAGGGTTTGAGCGCTTTGCTTGTTGGTTGCTTGGATGAGGTTGAAGGGCCCTGAAATGCACCTGCAAATCACCTCAGGTAAGCTCCCAAAAATCTGATAATCGAGCCTTCCACGAATAACTGCTTTTATCCTCCATCGGGCTGGATTTCCGCCTGGCAGTCGACTGACAACACTATAGCTGTGAGACAACGACTCAATCCACGTTGGACAAGTTCCAACGGGACTCTGGCGCGATCGCCAACATTGGCGATTGATCGCTGATCAGCCGTGGCGGTCGGCTACGGAGAGCTCGACATTGGGTGGCGATCGATCGTCGACCCTTAGCGATCGATTGGCCGACACCGATCGCTCGAATGAGCGATCGCCAGCATTTCGGCTCTAGGCGGCGGAATGAACTCTAGTCGACTCTCGGCAGTTGAACCGACCATAATGCCAGTCGACTGCCAACCTAAAAAATGAGGTTTTAACCCAAGTATGGTGCCCCCATACTTGCTAGACTACCCTTAGCCTAGACCTAAGCCTTCTAGCCACCTACATCAGCCTCACGCCTCTCGAATCCCTCCAAGTCATCCATGACTTGTTCATCCATCGCGCTAGCCTCCAGGTGCTTCCCTCAGCTATGTCATGCTAACGGTGTCTACACCGCCAAAGCACATTGGACTTACGCCGCCAAGACTCCGCTTGGACTTTACGCCGCCAATATCAATCCCCTTGGACTTCTCAAATGCCAAGACTCAAGCTTGGACTTTCCCTTGCCAACCCATGTTGGACTTTCCATGCCAAGACCCATGCTTGGACTTTTCCTTGTGCCAAGTACTCAAGACTTGGACTTTCCCAAATCACATGGTCAACCCTAGTCAACCATCAAAGTCTTCCTTGAGTCAAACTCGAGTCTAGTCAATTATAACCTGGGTCGATTGCTCCAACAATCTCCCCAACATATTAACCGACATCAATATCCAACATCAATGTCAAACCACTTTGTCAAACATCCTATGTCAAACATCAAAACATTACTCGAGTCAAACTCGAGTATGGTCAATCATGACCTGGGCCGATTGCACCAACAATCTCCCCCTTTTTGATGTTTGACAAAACAAACCTTGAGTTATTCCCCTAACTCAAATTCCCCTACCAATTTTCCAAATTGGTAATTTAATCTTCTCCCCCTTTTTGACATACATCAAAAAGGTTATCTCTCCAAGGAGGTCAATGTCTCATGTCCTAATGAGATCTTACAATCTCCCCCTTGATCCAAAAATACCTATGATGCCTACCATCTTCCTAGTGATAAGTCCCATATCACTCAAGAGAGGCAATCCTATATTCTCTCCCAATTTCCAAATTGGTCTCTCAAAATCCCATCAATTTTCCCAATTGATGATATTCTCCCAATAACTTCTCCCCCTTCAAGAAGAGAAACACATCCATCATCCCAAGATGGATAACTCCCCCTAAAGGCTTGCTCCCCCTTGACCATTGCACCAACAATGTCTTTGGGAAATCCTTAAGCCAATAGGAACTTTAAACCATCAAAATTAAGGTTCTAAGTTCAACATAGAACTTTCACTCACCCTAAATTTGATACTTTGACCTAACACCGCTCCTAATCCATATCCAATGGATTTTCACCCTTTATAATGCTTCCCAAAGCATATCCTAGGGTTAGGAGTGATTAGGAACCTTTACCATAGCTGAACACGGGCTAAACAACCTTATTTTCCCGAAATCAGACCTGGCAATCGACTCGACGAACCAATCGATGACCACCCATATCGATCGACCGCCACTAGAGCGATCGATAGCTAAAATTTCCAAATTTCAGCTATCAGAATTGAGATTCAAAAAACCATAACTAATTATACGTATATCGAAAAATCACAAAATTTGATACGTATAATACCTATGACTAATACAATGGGTGAAAAATGTTTTAAAAATATTTTACCCGTAAAATAGCAAAATTGATACAAAATCCAAAAGTGACTAAAAACTTTAAAGTTTAAGCTCACTTTGTATCAATCTCATCAATGGTGATTGCTATCAAAAGATAGACTTCACCAAGGTTTTTCAAAATGATTTTAAAACGTTTTCAAAACCTTATTTTGGATCATATTCCTTGGGCTCTATGCACATGACTTGTACACAAGCTTTCCCAATGATCCACCAATTATATAAGATGAGTTTGAGTTCATCTAGATGCAACAACTATGTACCTTGAACTTAACTCATATCCTAGCATCTCACATGTATCTAGGGTGTATAAATACACATACATGTCAATTTGATGCGAGATGTGAGTTTTGTTCTCCCTAATATAGGGTTTCATGTATTCTCTAAGGCAACCCAACTTGATTCCCTTATAAATGGGACTTCAAGTCATGCTATAGTCCTTAATTCAATTTCAACCAAATTATCTTAAATGCATGAATGATTATGACATTAGAAATGATATAAATAAGCATATGCTCATAATCATGATGTCATGGCATAAGATGAAATCTAAAAACACATGACATTTGAAACCTTAATCCTAAACATGAACATGACATATAAAATGATTAAAATAAACATGATGTCATGACATGTTATATGACAAACAAAGCATGACATATAAAATATATAAGTATAGTAATACCTAAATTTTAATATTAATTGCCATTTGATATAATTAGGTTTATTTTGCCATATTAATCTAAATTTTCCCAAATGTGCCAAAAACCCATATTGGCATATTAAAACCTCTAAAACTAAATTGTGCCAATTGATCAAATTATCAAACTTCTTAATTAATATTGGCACATCCTAAAAACCTTTAGGATTTAAATCAAACCACATTCCCAAGGTAACCATAACCTTGAAAATGACCTAAAATGGCACCTTTATCATGGTTGAGTTAACTACCCATCCAATCAAGGTTGACAAATCCTAAACCCATCTTAGCGTGAATCAATCACGCTCTTAGGGACCCAAAACCGATTTGAGCTCCTAGGGTTAATTAGGTATTCCTTAGGGATAACCTCCCTAGATACCTTCCTAATAACCCTCCTAGGCTTATTGGCCTTGGTCATTTGGGTCTTGCTGTAACGCCCGTAAAATTCCTAGCAATTTTACAAGAATTTTTGGCTTGATGATAATGGGCTTTATGTGGGCCTTTTCAAAAATAAAAGAAAATAAGCCAAAACGGTATGCAAGGCCTAGGAATTGAACCCCAAACCTCTAGAGATAGCCAAGCCCTATAGATGCACCCACTAACCATAAGCCCAATAGGATATTATCATTAGAGGAATAGGGGAAATTATGGTTAAGTGTAAGGGAGATCAAGGGACTCTCTAAGTGAATAAATAGGGGAAATGAGGGGGCATGAGTTAGCAAATTTGTTTTCTCCTCTTCTCTTCTTCTTCCTCACCGAATCCTAGAGCTCTCCCTCCCCATTTTCACCCCTTGGCCGAACCTCATCCAAGCAAGAAAGCAAAGGCTAGGTTTGGTTCCTTAGGTTATCTTCACACTACAAGCAAAGCGAAGGATGTAAGTATCCCTCACCTGCATACGAGTAGCTTCGATTGATGGTTGTAAAAGAGATCTATATGTTATATTCGGCCAAGCTATGTTTTTGGTTTATCAATGAAGTTATATGCTATGTTTAGTAAGTATATGATGATGTTAAGATGGAAAAAGGGATTAGGACTAAAGCTAACCCTAATAGCCACCAAGATCCATTCGGCCAAGCCATGTTTTAAGGTTTCAATGAAGTTCTATGCTATGTTTTTGTAACTATATGATGATGTTAGGATTTAAGATGGATTAGGACAAAAGCTAACCCTAATAGCCACCAAGGTCCATTCGGCCAAGCCATGTTTTTAAGGTTTCAATGAAGTTCCATGCTATGTTTTTGTAACTATATGATGATGTTAGGATTTAAAATGGATTAGGACAAAAGCTAACCCTAATAGCCACCAAGGTCCATTCGGCCAAGCCATGTTTTTTAAGGTTTCAATGAAGTTCCATGCTATGTTTTTGTAACTATATGATGATGTTAGGATTTAAAATGGATTAGGACAAAAGCTAACCCTAATAGCCACAAAGGTCCATTCGGCCAAGCCATGTTTTTAAGGTTCCAATGAAGTTCCATGCTATGTTTTGTAACTATATGATGATGCTAGGATTTAAAATGGATTAGGTCAAAAGTTAACCCCAAAAGCCAACAAGGACCATTCGGCCACCCCTATATTTTGATGATTCAATGAAGCTTTATTCCATGTTTGTATGCTTATGATGTTGTTAGTATGTTAATCGAATTAGGGTAAAGGACTAGCCCTAAAAACCTATAAAGACATTCGGCCACCCCTATATTGTGGTGATTAAATGAAGCTTTTGCATGCTTATGATGTGGTTAGTATGTTAAATGAATTAGGTTAAAAGATAACCCTAGAAACCCCTATGGACCATTCAGCCATCATGTATTTTTGGGTGATTAAATTAAGTTTTGATTCAAGTTTTATATGCTTATGAAGTTGTTGTTATGTTAGATGAATTAGGTTAACATGTGTTTTATGTTGGGTGAATTCATGTTGACTTGTGATATTAAATGATGCTAGATGAAGATAACATGCCTTAGGTTAGTGTTTACTTACTTTTGATGCCATGCCTTATGCCATGCCTATGTGTATGTGATATTTAAGATATGTTATGAAATGGAAAACGATAAGATTATGAAATGAAACAAAATGATATGTTCACGACATGAGTATGATATGATGATCAAATGAAGAATGATATGTTATGAAATGAAGTATGGTATGTTTATGAAATGAAAGATGATATGTTCACGAAGTGAAGCATGATGTGTTATGAAATGAAGTATGCTATGTTTGCAAAATGAAATAAGCTATGTTATAAAATAAGCGTATAAGTATTTTACCTTCTGCATGGCTTGTACCAAGACCTTAACAAGGTCCAAGAAGGGATGGGCTCCTAAGATGCCCTAGGTCGATGGAATAAGACTCGGGCCTAGGATGGGCTTCTACGCTATGACGATTGCCCTAGGTCGACGGACTAAGATCGGTCCTAATAACCTATTAGGTTCGAGACTTGCTACCTCGGGCCTATTTAGGGATGCGTGCTATGATAATGAAGAAGTGGTACAATGCCGGGCCCAAATATGTTGAGATTTATGTTTACGTACCTAAAATATATGTTTTCAAAAGCATCCTGCATATGTTTACCTGATTGATTGTTATGTTCACATGTTATGATTGAAATGTCATGTTTACGCCATTATGTTACATAGGTTGTATGTTATGTTGATATGTCAGGTACATGTTGCTATGTTACATATGATGCATGTTATGTTTGATTAAGTATATATTCATGTTATGCCGCTAAGTTATGGATGATACATGTTATGTTTACTCATGTTACTTATGCTATATGTTAAGTTGATGACGCCATGTATGTTACATGTTATATTGCAGTCATGTATATATTCATGTTATGCTGCTAAGTTGTGGATTATGCATGTTATGTTTACTCATGTTACTTATGCTACATGTTAAGTTGATTACGCTATGTATGTTACATGTTATATTGCTTATATGTTATGAATGTTACATGCCATGATTAATGCTGATGTATGGTTTTTGTGAGTAGGACAGGATCTTACTAAGCCTATGTGCTTATAGTTTATCTTTCCCTCGTACTGCAGATAAGGGTAAGGGATGGATAAACTAAAGGGTGCAGCAGGAGGGGCCAATGTGTGTGGTAGTGGCATGGTGGAGAGGATCCGTTAGGTCTATATATATATATGTTTACCTATGATGATGATGTCTATGGATGTCCTTACTTATGTCTCCTTATGACGATGATGTTTATGAACCTGAACTAAGCACTAAGTATCTATATATATGATGCATGCTCTATGTTGGTAAGAAGAAGTAAAGAAGAAGTAAGAAGAAGTAAGAAGAAGTATCTATACATGTTATGAAGCATACTCTATGTTAAAAAGAAGAAGTATATATATATATATATATATATGTATATATATATGTCAATGCATGTTTATGTTTTAAAAGAAAAAAAAAATAGGTCTAAAGTCTTCTGCTGTAAGAATTAAGAAGTATGTATAAAGTCTTCCATTGTATGTAATGTATGTATGCCCCACGCCCCTCCGGGTTCTAGGTCCGAAAAGGGCGGGCGTGACAGGTTGGTATCAGAGCGAATCTGCCTTTCCACTACACACACATCAAGCTCCAAATCCTGCCGCTGCAAGTAAGAATTCTATGTCTACTTTAATTTTGTTAATTTTTTTTCATGTATGATAGGAAATGTTTCTAGCTTAAATATGCATGAAAATATGTATGATACCCTTATGTTTGTTCATGTATGATATAAAATACCTTAAGCTTAAATTATGCATGAGAACATGAATGATGCCTTAAGCTTAAAATGACTTTATGCTAGCTTTAGTCTAATATGCGTAGGTAAATGAACGAAAAACTTATACTAGCTTCACAAGAAATACTTGTGATTGGTCAAAGGGGTCAAAGGTAGACAAGTTAGGTAAATCAAAATTGATCAGCAAAAAAAAAAAAAAAAAAAAATTTGACGATGGTCAATTTAAATAATAACCCAAGTGTCGAATAGTGGTAGTACAACTTGAACTCGGAATAAAAACTAGGGGAGTCGATTGTTCAGTTGAACTCATCGACCAAAAAAAAAACTCCTAAAATTATGAAGAATTGATTTTCATAATTAATTGTGTGAGGTCTATGCTCATATAAATTGAATTAAGTCGGTTTCGCACTGGTTAGTCGGTTTCGTACTGACTTCATTTATTTCAATTTCAGATGGCACGGATGATGACTACAATGACCCGTCGTGATGTTTTATGAAACAAATTGAGGGAAGCTATTGAAGAGATAGTTTATAAACCTAATGGAAAGAGATGTGGCTCAGTATGTCAGTACCTGCCTGACCTGCCAGAGGGTTAAGGCAGAACACCAGAGACCTGGAGGAACACTGCAGCCGATCCAGATTCCAGAATGGAAATGGAAAGACATTTCTATGGATTTCATCTCAGGATTTCCCAAGACGACAAACGGTTATGATGCTATATGGGTAATTGTGGACAGATTGACAAAGTCCGCCCACTTCTTAGCAATCAAGATGTTAGTAATATATGAGGGATGTCCTAAGGCAATCGCCTTATGTATGAACCATTTATATGATAAATGAAGATTCACTATTTGAGTATACATGTTTAATGTATTTGATTGGATCTTAAACTCATTTACTGAATGTCCACGATACGATTCACGATGAGAGAATTTGTGATTGGATCACAACTAGTGAGTATCTCTACATGTGTAATTGTGATGTATCGGAATTATCCTAGTCGATGAATTGATGGATTTGGACACCATCAATTCACGAGACTAGCACGAGGTATACTCCTTGGTGTATCCAAGCGGTGATTCTCACCGGTGGAGAGACATAGTGATGTCCGGAGTTAATTGTGTATGCTAGTTATGGTAACTAGTTCATTGGAGTGACCAGCCGTAAGACTTCATATGGTTCTCTGCATATATAGATATGTCAATGAAGTTCTTACTGTGGCTTAAGTGCGATGTTCCTTTGACTTGCGGTATTCAAGTCATCTTGATCATGGAGACTTATGCTTTGACATCTTATGCTAACATCTCTAAGGAGATGTGGACCCGTGATGATTGGGTATTAGTCGTAGTGATCGAAGGTGTTTGAATAGCCTATAAAGGATTCACCACTCCTTGCGAGGAGATGTATACCCATGGCCTCTCGTCGGATTGTTACTAAAGTCTTTGGCCAAAGCATTACATGTTTTGATTAAAGTACTCTTCGATACATGTGCAATAACTAGAATCCGTAGGACGAGGAAATGATACTTGGGCTAGGTGTGACGTAGTCAGCCTAGTGGGGACTGACACAATAGACCATGTCCTGAACCAAGTGGGTATAAGATGAGTGAAGTGAATGGGGCACGAATCATTCGAGCTACTGAAGGGTTTCAGAAATAGTTCTGGATCAACCGTTGATCTTTTAGGTTAATTGGGGATCATGATGTACTACTAGGTGCCACTCATGATCGTTCTATAATTAATGGTTAATTATAGACGACCAACATAAACCGAGAACCTATTTGGTCACACGCTGCTTGAGTGTAATCCAAAGGATTTAAAACGAGCTTGAGAATGGGATTCTCAGACCGAGAGAAACTATGTTTGGTTGGACCAAACATAAAGCGAGCATGAAATTGTTTCAGTCGCAATGGAAGCGTGGATGGGCTGTGTCTTATGAAGACGTAATGGATGGACCAAAATGGTTTGGTTCTAATCCAATGGATAAGAATAAACCAAAGGGTTTGGTTTATTTTAAACGAATGAACCAAAAGTTGGTTCGGTTCGTTTTAACTTAAAATAAACCATTATGGTTTGGTTTATTTTAACTTATCTTAATGGAGCGGGTTAACGGGCTTTATGGATATGATCCATTAACCATTAAGAGAATTAGTTCTCTATAAAAGTGGGCTTAAGGGATTGTTAAAAACTTATCATCCAAAACCCTAAAGCAAGTTGCCGCCCACCTCCTTGGTGAATTCGGCGCCAACAGCCTTGTGCCGCCGCCCAACCACTTGTGCGCCGTCAACTTGTTGCGGCGACCAAGCTCAGCCAGTGAACCTCGGCGACCCTCGATGATCTCCTATAGGTTTGGCATCAAGGTGAGGCTTTTCTCTCCTTGTTTTGGCCGGCGCCTACTCCTCCACCAAGCTGTCCAGTTTTCTGGACAGCTTCTCCTCCTCTCGTCGGAGCGTCGTTTGGACGACGGTTAGTGCTCCGACAGTGGCTAACTTACCGGGGATTTGATCTTCGGTAATCTTCTGAGGTGGAGGACGAAGGATTCGTCAAACGGTTGACGAACACCTCTCCGGAGAAACGAGTTTTGAGAACTCGTTTTGGATCCGAATTTGGATTCGGATCGTGATCATCTCTCGATCACATCGTCTTCAACACGAGGCTAGTAACCCGTACGAAGACGAAGCTCGTGACTTAGCGAAGTCATCCCGAGGAGCTCGGCGTGGATACGGATAGAGACGATTCTTACGAGGATCGTTCCGGTTGATGCCGTTCCCGCTACACGTCATACGGAAGGTATAACGTAGTTTAATTTCCTTTTATTGCAAATATTAATTTACGGTTATGTCTACACTTGTTGTAATAGCATGCGTGTGTTGTGTGTGTTGTAATAAATATAGATTTATTATTTTTAATTGCTTCCGCTGTGCTCATGTTTACGAAACATGATCGAACACACACACGCCGCGGTGCCGGAAACCCAACACAAGATGACCTATTCGACGGAGCAACTGGCTCAGTTATATGCTAGGGAAATTATCAGACTACATGGAATTCCTAAGACCATCATTTCTGATAGAGATGGTCGCTTTATTTCCCATTTCTGGGAATGTGTTCAGAAGGCCCTAGGCACGAGTCATTGTTCGATCTTGCCTTCCATCCCAGACAGACTGAAAGAGTAAATCAAGTACTGGAGGATATGTTACGAGCCTGCGCCCTGGATTTCAAAGGTAGCTGGTGCCGATACTTATGTTTGGCAGAATTCGCCTACAATAATAGCTACCAAGCTACTATTGGAATGACACCCTACGAGGCTCTATACGGGAGGAAATGTAGATCTCCCATATCTTTGATGCGAGGGTGGTGAAAAGAAGAGGATGGGACTCCAGACGGATTTCATCGATGACACCACCCGAGCTATACGGAACATCCGTCAGAGAATTAAAACTGCTCAGAGCCGACAAAAGAGCTATGCGGATATGCGGTGTAGACCGTTAGAATTCGAAGTTGGGGACCTAGTATTCCTCAAAGTGGCTCTTATGAAGGGAGTGATGAGATTCGAAAGGAAGGGTAAACTGAGTCCACGCTACGTGGGACCGTATCCGATATTGCAGAGGATTGGCAAGGTAGCTTACAAGCTAGAGCTACCTCAAGAGATGTCGGCTATTCACAACGTGTTCCATGTCTCTGTGCTCAAGAAATGCATTTCCAGTACGGACCAAGTGATCGAGCCACAAACAGTACAAGTTCAAGAGGACCTGAGTATTGAAAGTCGGCCTATCCAGATACTAGACCGAGAAATCAAGAGGCTAAGGAACAAAGAGGTGCCCTTAGTAAAGGTCCTGTGGCAGAATCAACGGTACGAGGAAGCTACCTGGGAACGCGAGGAGGACATGAAGCAGAAGTACCCACAATTGTTCTAAGTTTTGAGGACGAAACTTTTAAAAAGTATGAAGGATTGTAACACCCGTAAAATTCCTAGCAATTTTACAAGAATTTTTGGCTTGATGATAATGGGCTTTATGTGGGACTTTTCAAAAATAAAAGAAAATAAGCCAAAAAGGGATGCAAGGCCTAGGAATTGAACCCCAAACCTCTAGAGATAGCCAAGCCCTATAGATGCACCCACTAACCATAAGCCCAATAGGATATTATCATTAGAGGAATAGGGAAAATTATGGTTAAGTGTAAGGGAGATCAAGGGACTCTCTAAGTGAATAAATAGGGGAAATGAGGGGGCATGAGTTAGCAAATTTATTTTCTCCTCTTCTCTTCTTCTTCCTCACCGAATCCTAGAGCTCTCCCTCCCCATTTTCACCCCTTGGCCGAACCTCATCCAAGCAAGAAAGCAAAGGCTAGGTTTGGTTCCTTAGGTTATCTTCACACTACAAGAAAAGCGAAGGATGTAAGTATCCCTCACCTGCATACGAGTAGCTTCGATTGATGGTTGTAAAAGAGATCTATATGTTATATTCGGCCAAGCTATGTTTTTGGTTTATCAATGAAGTTATATGCTATGTTTAGTAAGTATATGATGATGTTAAGATGGAAAAAGGGATTAGGACAAAAGCTAACCCTAATAGCCACCAAGATCCATTCGGCCAAGCCATGTTTTAAGGTTTCAATGAAGTTCTATGCTATGTTTTTGTAACTATATGATGATGTTAGGATTTAAGATGGATTAGGACAAAAGCTAACCCTAATAGCCACCAAGGTCCATTCGGCCAAGCCATGTTTTTAAGGTTTCAATGAAGTTCCATGCTATGTTTTTGTAACTATATGATGATGTTAGGATTTAAAATGGATTAGGACAAAAGCTAACCCTAATAGCCACCAAGGTCCATTCGGCCAAGCCATGTTTTTTAAGGTTTCAATGAAGTTCCATGCTATGTTTTTGTAACTATATGATGATGTTAGGATTTAAAATGGATTAGGACAAAAGCTAACCCTAATAGCCACCAAGGTCCATTCGGCCAAGCCTTGTTTTCAAGGTTTCAATGAAGTTCCATGCTATGTTTTGTAACTATATGATGATGCTAGGATTTAAAATGGATTAGGTCAAAAGTTAACCCCAAAAGCCAACAAGGACCATTCGGCCACCCCTATATTTTGATGATTCAATGAAGCTTTATTCCATGTTTGTATGCTTATGATGTTGTTAGTATGTTAATCGAATTAGGGTAAAGGACTAGCCCTAAAAACCTATAAAGACATTCGGCCACCCCTATATTGTGGTGATTCAATGAAGCTTTTGCATGCTTATGATGTGGTTAGTATGTTAAATGAATTAGGTTAAAAGATAACCCTAGAAACCCCTATGGACCATTCAGCCATCATGTATTTTTGGGTGATTAAATTAAGTTTTGATTCAAGTTTTATATGCTTATGAAGTTGTTGTTATGTTAGATGAATTAGGTTAACATGTGTTTTATGTTGGGTGAATTCATGTTGACTTGTGATATTAAATGATGCTAGATGAAGATAACATGCCTTAGGTTAGTGTTTACTTACTTTTGATGCCATGCCTTATGCCATGCCTATGTGTATGTGATATTTAAGATATGTTATGAAATGGAAAACGATAAGATTATGAAATGAAACAAAATGATATGTTCACGACATGAGGTAGCAATGAAGTCTTCCATCATTAATTCTAACCTAGACTTCTGTGGTTGCTGCTGCCCATACCCTCCTAATGGTTGGAAGGTCCCCGAGTTATTCCGATAGGAAAAGTTCGGGTGGTTCTTCCATCTGGGATTGTAAGTACTGGAGTATGGGTTGTTGGGCCTTTGATTGTATTCCCTAACCGCCTCACAATGCTCAATCTTCTCTTCTGAGCCACTCTGCCCTCCATAGTAGTCCTTTCGATACGCTATTGCTCCTTCTCCAAAGTCAATGGTCACACATGCAGATGCAGGATTTAAAGAGTCCAACCGTCTACTAAGCGCATCCATCCTTGCTGCTAGGTGGTCCACTGAGTTGACCGCATATCGTCCCACGACAAGAGCTGGGTGACTACATTCCGAAGCCCATTGATGGTGGTTCTGGGCCACCTCTTCTATCAACTCCTCTGCTTCCTCGATAGTCTTGTTCATAAGTGCTCCTCCTGTGACAAAATTGAGGGACATCTTTATGGCGTACGTGATCCCATTATAGAAGATGTGGATCACCAGCCACCTTTCCAGTCCATGGTGGGGGCATTGGTAAAGTAACCCCTTGTAGCGATCCCAAGCTTCAAATAGGGATTCCCCTTCCTTCTGACGGAAGCTTGTGATTAGATGGCGCATGTGAGCAGTCTTGCTTGGTCGGAAGTATTTGTTCAAGAACTGCTGCTCACATTGCTCCCATGTAGTAATGCTTCCTGAAGGTAGGAAGTGAAGCCATGCCTTAGCCTTATCCCGCAATGAGAACGGGAATAGGATCATGTTGATCACGTCTGCAGGGACTCCATTTATCTTCATTGTCAAGTAGATTTCCAAGAATGACTCCAAGTACCGGTTTGGTTCTTCAGTCGCAGCTCCCTCAAATTGACTCTGCTAAACCATGTGTATGAGTGTCGGTTTCACCTCAAAGTTGTTTGCCGAAATGGATGATCCATCTATACTCGGCCTAAATCCTCTAGTGCTAGGAGCTGCATAATCCCACATGGGTCGACTACCTATATTCACCTCGGATGCAGCTTTGTCCTCCATCCTCTTATGTTCAACTCTCCAGCGATGATAGGTTCGTTCGATTTCTAGATCGATCAAAATCAGGCCTTCCGATCCTAGGTGTCTAAGCATACGAAAAACCGAGCCACAAAATTAGGAGCATATTCCTAAGGTTTAGAAACAAGAAATAGACTAATCTAGCTAACTAAATCGAAGAGTAAATAAGAAAATGTAGAACTACTGCTAAAAATAATAATTAAATCTAGATATAGAAAATCTAAAACTGAAGTAAATAAAATAAAAGAAAGTAAAGCAAGTAAATAAATCTAATCCTAAGTCCGATCCAACTATCCACTTCTTGATTCGATATTGAATCAATCAGTCCCCGACAACGGTGCCAAAAACTTGATGCACACAAACACAACCTCAAATCTCGCGACGGAGACAGTCGAGGACTCGAAGTGTGCGCTTGCGCTCAATGGCTGCAAGTGCACGGATGTCATCAAGTAATAAAGAATATCGATCCCACAGGGATTGAGATTTTGAGTATCGATTTGTCCAGTCGATGTGTTGTTGTTCAGATGGGTAATCCTAAGGTTCATGAATGAGAGGTCGTCGGTGGTCCGAACATAGTACGATGTCACACGGAAGAAGAGAAGGGTTGCTACGAGGATTTGGATGGATTCTAGGACTTCGGTTTCGTTTGTGTGTTGTAGAACATGCTATCAATTGAATGTATCCAGATTTTCTAGCTAGGGTTTTGTGGAAAGGACATCATACACTATGGTACGAGGATGCCGAATCGATCCTTACAACGAGCTAAAAACGAGACACATTACCGACTCTATTGCATCCTTCTATCCACAGTTGCAGGTGATGAGGCCAACCTCTAGATTCCTCCTAATATCCCCTAAATCTTAGATACGAGGACTATCACCCCTCGTATCGTCTATGCACATAAGATAGAAAAGAAAAATGCAAAGCTATAGATCTAAACAATCATTCAACTGCAAATACGATTTCAAGAACGGAATCATATTTGAAATAACAATGTTCTACTCAACACAAACTACTTCCTAATCCTAGAATCGGAGAATCTACTCCATGAATACGAGAAGAGAATCACAAAACATTATGGAATTCATGAATATAATGATAAACGTGTAAGAAATGTGAATTACAATGTAAATGTAGCTCTTCCCTCTGGCGTTGTGGTGCAGATCTTGATCCTCAAGCGGCTCTCTTCCTCCCCGATGCGAGTTCCCGAAGTTTTTTAGGGCTTCGGAGTGCCATCCCGACCATCGTGCCTCCTCTTTAGGGTTTGGGCATAGCTTTCCTTATATAGTCATCATGCCGGATCTTCGCGAAATCTAGAAAAAACCCTGATCGCATCAAGTTGTCTGGCCGTCACACGGGCGTGTGAAAATACATGACCAGGCCATGTGTAAGGCTATGGTGGCCATTTTTGACTCATGGACATGGTCGTGTGTAGCCACACACCTAGGCCGTGTCCTACTCTATGTCCAGCTGCCAAATGCCTCTTTTTTGCTCCGAGAGTGCCCGTTTTACCCATGGAATGCTATCCTGCACACAAAAGTACAAAGAGCAGATCTCCGAACCAGAAAAAAGAAAATGCATGCAAAATAAAGTAGAATATGCATGAAACAAATATAAAACTAAACGAGATGTGAGCGAAAGCTACTCCTAAAATCCTATATATTTTGCTCACATCATTGATAGAGCAGTCTATGTGTTTCCCGAGCAGTATATGTAAATTCTGAGTCAAGTAAGGGTGAGTAGTGCAGTGGTATTCAGGGTTAAGTATAGTGTTGATAGAGCAATTTATGTACTTTTCGGGCAGTATGTATAATTCTCAAGTTGTGTATGTAATTTCTGAGTTGTATGTGTTATTTTCGAGCTAAGGAGGGGTTAATATAATAGTTGTGATATGAGCTAAGGGTTGTGTTTACAGAGCAGTCCGTGTACTTCCCGATCGATATATGCATTTTTCGAGTTGTATGTGTGATTTCTGAGCCAAGTAGGGGTGAGCAGGGTAGTTGTGTTCAAATTTGAGTGTTGTGTATAGAGCAATCTATGTAATTCTCGAGCAATCTATGTAATTCTTGATCAATGTGTATATTTTCCAAGCAGTCAGTATATTTTCTGAGTGGTTAGTGTATTTCCCGAGAAGTATGTTGATTTCCCGAGTGATACATAAATTTCCGAGACTCTTTCTGAAAAAGGTAAAAGAAGGGGATATGGGAATTTTTGGGTATAGAAAATGAAGTGGGATTTATTAAATAAGAAGTGTTGCTAATATGAAGTATTTTGTCATTTGTTTGTCTACTTCATTTAATTAATAGATAAGAAGAATATGAAGGGCTTGAAAAGAGATATTTTGAAAAGGAGCGGGAAAAGTGGTTATAGATTGACAAGTTGGCAAGGGTATTCGAGTAAATTCGCTCCAAGAAGAGGTAGGATGAATAATCTATAAAAGGGGTAGAGGTGGAAGGAAGCAGGGGATGTTTTGTTCTCTTCGCTATTCGGTACCTTGAAGATCTCTTCTCCATCCTTCTTCTTCTTCTACAGTTTAATTGCTTCATTCTTTCCGTGATTGACTTGAGCATCGGAGGGACCGTGCCGGGAAGCCAACCCATCTTTAACTCTTTCCTTTGAAGTGGTAGATCTAGCTCAAAGTTCTCGGATCCAAGGTGATCGGAAGGGATCTGCAAGAAGGGAGAGGGGGATCTGAATAGGTCGAAGAAGAGGACTCCATCAAATTGGCACCATATGTGGGAACCTGAACAAAAAGCTGTGATGGTGAACACCAAGAGGACACTAAAGGAGCCGATGGTGGAAGAGAAATTTGTATCCAGTACTTCTAAGGAGAGCATTAACAGAAGACACCTTGAACCCTTATGCAAGGAGGATCTTATACAAGTGGTGGCCATTGTGATGGATGAGATGTCGCAGAGAGTCTCCCCGAAGGAGAATGATACCTCTGGTGATGATTCTGAAGAGGAGTTAATAAGAGTTTCTCGTCCGAAGAATGATTCTTCTTGTGTCTGTAAGCAATCCAAGGGGAAGAAAAAGAAGAATGTAACTCCTCTTGGGGGAGAACAACCTGAGGGGGATTTTCCTTTTGTAGGTAATATTTTAAAAGTAGAAGAGCTAAATCCCTTTATGGAGGATATCTTGAATGAAGAGTTACCTCGGCATTTATGAGTTCCACATATGCCTGAGTATACTGGTTCCTCGGATCCCAAAGACCATTTGAGCAGGTTTGAAAATACAACACTGTTATATCACTATACCAAGGGAGTTAAGTGTCGAGTGTTTCTTACTACATTAGTAGGACCTACTCATCAATGGTATAGTACTTTAAGATCACAAAGTATTTCTTCATTTAAAAATTTTTCAGCATTATTTTTAAGGCACTTTTCTAGTTCTAAGAAATATCTACCTCAATCACTGAGTCTTTTTAATCTTAAGCAAAGGGAACAGGAGACTCTTCGGAGCCTGGCATGATAGTAGGAGTCTTCACTCAAGGGCTCAAAGAAGGAGATTTCTTCAAATCTTTAGCTAAAAAGCCTCCTACAGAGTTTGACATTTTATTATCCCTAGCTGAGAAGTTCATTAATCTAGAGGATGCTCAGAAGTCTCTGTAGGATTCTCGGGATTATAGAATGGTAGAAATGCCAAGAGACAAGATGAATTGGTAATACCTGCTCGACTTTCAGGAGATAGATCTCTGTATGTTCCTCAGTTGAGGATTTCTAAGGAAAGAGCTATGAATATATGTGAAGAACAACAGTTACTGAGAAGACCCTTTGGAGCTACTAGAGGGCGTAGGAGATTACCATCTTCTACTTTCTGTTCTTATCATCAAGACTATGGGCATAATACTCAGGATTGTTGACAATTAGATTCTGAGTTGTAGAAAATTATGGGGGCTCATCCCCACATCAAAAATATGGTTATGAATCTAGCTCCATATTAGTAGAGGTTGGAGGTAGAAATTATAGTAGAGGAAATCAATTAAGATGATCCTATGAACCGACCTATACAACCTGCTTAGCCAAGAGAAGTAGTTTCTGATAAACTAATGCCAGCAGGCCAGCCTCCTGTAGGGGGTGCTATCAATATAATTTTCAGAGGTTCCACTAATGGAGATTCAAACAGAGCTCGGAAAAGACATAGTCGAGAGGAATGTGTGTAGCTATGACAGCTCTACCTCGGGTCAGAAGACCTATCTTGAGTTTAGGTTCTAGTGACTTAGAGGGAGTAATAACCCCTCATACTGATTCTTTAGTCAATCGGGCTCTTATTGCCAACTTTGAGGCGAGAAGAGTTTTTGTAGACCCGGGCAGTTCAGTGGATATCCTATATTGGTCTATACTAGAACAGATGGGAGTCAGTATGAATGATTTACAATCGATCGACACTTCTTTATTTGGGTTCTCTTGTCATGAAGTACAACCAATGGGTCAGATTAAATTGCCTCTATCCTTAGGAGAAGAGCCAAGGAGAAGAACGATACTTATTAACTTTACAAGGGTGGATATGCCTTCTTCATATAGTGCCATTTTGGATAGAGCTATATTGGGAAGTTTGCAAGCAATGGTTTCTCCTTATCATAAAAATTAAGTTTCCTATTGGAAATGAGATAGAAGAAGTTAGGAGTGATCAGCAACTTTCTCGAAGGTGTTATGTGGATACTATCCGGACGGGACAGAAAGGGAAGGCTATTAATAAATCTTTTAAAAAACTGAATCAGTATGAGGGTGCAGTATGTGTCATTCAAAAGGAGAGTTCTAGATCTGATGCCATAAGCTGAGATTTCTCTGATTAAGTTCGATATACGGTTACTCTGTGGTATTCTTAAAGTACTTGTCGTCTGAAATGTCTTCAAAAATAGGTATTTATAGTAGTCTTTCTTTGGTTCCAGGGCTATTCTAGATTTAAAAGATGGAGTGTATTATTGTCTCCAGGATTTCATTGTTTTCCCAAGAGAAGGAAATTCGATTATATTTGATGTTATGTTCTTCTCGAGTGTATCAGCCTACCGAACTAACAATTTCAGGTTATCTATTATAGTATACCCTTCTTGTCTTTGTTGGTTTTCTATTTGAATCCTTGTGCAGATAAGTTGAAGGTAAATGGTATTCTATAGCTTAATTCATATGGTTATTGGTTTTGGCTCTTCTACCCTGTTGGGGTGTTCTTATGTTTTCATTACTTGGTATTTCGATTTTATCTATAACACTTGGTATGTATATGAGGAGAAACCATGCAGGTAAAAGGGCAATAGAGAAAGAGGTGTAGAGGCATCATGTACTATAAACATTAGTTGGGTGTAAGAAGTTAATATGATGATCATTCATAAAGTCTTCTAGTGTCAAATAAGGGATTTTGATTATTATAGTTGTGATGGAGATGATGATTCCTATTTTTCATTTTGTAGGTTGGGGTCAATGAAAAATGAAAAAAATACATGGTGTTTTATAAAAACCAAACACTGGTGCAGATGATAAAAGGAGAATATTTTGATTTACAAAAGACTACTGGAAGAATCCATAGAAGATTCTCCTTCTTGTTGGAGATCGATTGGCCGACTAGAGGGGGGTGAATAGCCCTCTTTCGATGGATGTCGGAATTCTCACGTTCGTTTGCTCGTCTACACAATCGTTAGCACAAGCAGAAGCATAAACAATAAAGACAAAGCAATAAACGAAAATACAAATGCTAACAAAGGAGATGTAACGTGGTTCATGGCTACGCCGCTAATCCACGGTCTCGATTCGTCCGAGGTGAATCACTCCTTCAAAGCCAATCACTATTGGTCTCTCCTTTGCACCAAGCTAGGTGGAGGTAACCTTTACAAATCAAGAACACTCCTTCTTTTACAATAGATGTGAAAGAAAGCTAAGAGAAGGAGTTTGAATCTTGTGGAGCACTTGGATGATCGTTTTGAACTTAAGCATTAACCTCCCAAAGCCCCACTCCCTCTCTTTTTATAGAGAGGAAGATTTTCTTCCCGTTGGCCGCCACCAGTCGACTGCTGCCCTTTGGCAGTCGACTGCCGCCACTACAACGACCTCCGAACACGTCGGATCCCGACCGTTGTAGTCCAACGGAACACTTGGCAGTCGACTGATGGACCTCACCAGTCGACTGCTGCCTCCGTAGTCGACTGCCCAGTCGGCTACGAGCGGTTCTGTGCCCGCGACATCCTCTCGCGATCGCCATTCCATGGCATGCGATCGGGGCATAAACCCATCACCATATACCATTCGAACACTACTGACTCAGCGATGACTGCCATTACATGGCAGTCGACTGGTGCCGTGTGAAACTCAAACTTAACATAAGTTTGAGCTTCCGGCGGTCGGGTAAACCTTAACCCTTGCGGTCAGGTCTCCGACACTCAGCCATTCGGCCAAGTTCACCTAATGAGCTACTTACATTTCACTCATTCTCTCATCTCACTCGAAGTCCCTCGCCGAAGCTCTCTTCGTTCGCGGCCACGTCCCTCGACAGCATCAGGCGCATGGCTCTACAATGATCCTTCGCATCTCTTGCCTCCGAAGTCTGCTTCCTTGGCTTTACTTCAAGTCAACTCGTCCGATGGTCCCTCAGCAGCATCAAGCGCACGACTCTGCAATGCTCCTTCTCCAACTCAGGCACGAGGTTGTGAGGGTGAACCCGCCAAGGCTCCATGTGCGAATTACTAAGTCCTGCAAGACTCCAACGCACATATCAAATAACAATACCAACCTAACTTAAACCCTTTGCCACACACATCAAAACCTTATCATGACAAGAGATTGCCCTAACACTTCTAAGTAGGATGGTTGAACTATTGAAGGAGGGATGATAGTCGGTGGAAGAGGGGAAGCCATTTGGGGTTGCTATCGGAGTGTTGGAGGATTCCACAAGCGATTGTCGAAGGAGGGGAAAGGAGATCGAAAGGGTCCCCTTTGGCCTGGGGCCATTATATTGATAGGATTCTCGAGGGGTATTGGCTGGTATGCTGAGGTTGTTGTAGAGCGGGTACCTAAGTCGGAAGTCTGACTTGTATCAGTGCTTATGTAAATAAGATGCAGGGGGAATGCCATGGAAGGATAAAGAGTAGAGATAAGGGGAAGGGAAGGGCGCAACTTAAAATTTATAGAGTGGTTTGGGAGGAAGATGAAGCGAATCTTGTATTCCCCATAATCAAGGATGATACCTAGGGGGTTTAAATAATTAAATGAGGTTAGTGGAAGAGTTGACTTATTTTGATAAAAAAAGAGAAGAAATAGTAGCTCGGGAATTACTTTATTAGAACAAGGTAAAAGTAGAATACATTCAGAATACAAGTATGTTGTTACTCCCTTTAGTATGGTATATGGTTCAGAGGCAGTGTTGCCTGTGGAGATTGGGGTAGAGTCTGCTCGAGTGATGACCTATATTCCGAGCGACAATGAAGTGGCTTATTACATGGAGTTAGAATTGACTCAAGAAAAAGAGATTCTTCTCTATATCATGCTGAAAGGTATAGGTCACAAGTAATAAAAGCTTATAATAAAAAGGTAGTACCTTGCACTTTTCAGGTAGGGGACTTAGTATTATGGAAAATGCTGCCCGAGGGATGCAAAGTTAAGCTAGGACCCAAGTGGGAAGGCCCTTTTCATGTGGAGAGCTGAGAAGGGATTGGAGCTTATTACTTGAGAGATGCTCAAGGAAGGCTTTTGGCAAGACCTTGGAACGTGTATCATCTACGCCCTTATTTTAGTGGATGAATATTGTAAAGTTTGTGTTTTTACTTCTTTAGAATAATACAATGTAGACTAAGCAGTATGCTATATTTCAAGAATTACACTAAATATAAGTGTTACATTTTATCAGTTTTGGATGAAAAAGGAAAAGATAGTAAATTAGGTGGAGTTCGATCAATGGTATTTCCTAAGTCTAAAAAATTGGTGGAATGATCGAGAGGTGGATATCCTGCTGCTTGAAATTGATTGATACAATCTTGAAAGCGCCATTGTAAGAAGGCAAAGTCTTGGTCCAGGAACATGTCATTGATGGCACCAGAAGTCCAAAATGTATTTGGTGTGACACTTGTCTCTTCTTGAGATGGTTGGGCTATTAAAATGTCCAAAGTATTTTGTAAGTAGGTGGTTTGAAAGTGGAGGGTTGAGAGTTCTACCCGGTCGACTTGAGCCTTTATATAGGAAGCCTGTAATTCTCTCTTGAGTCTCTAATAAGCCTGCTGTAATGATAACTCTTGGGTTTGACATTCTTGTAACTCTTTTTTCAGAGTATTAGTGTATTAAATCCATTGGTTATTTACATAGGTTATGCTGGTGATACCCTTCAAAATTTAAGTATTAGTATCAATTAAAAATAGAGGAAGACATTGTATACTAACCTCATTAATACTGGCTAAGAGGCAATTTGGTAATTCCTAAGCTAAGGGGGAAGAAAGAAGATTTTGTGGAGTTTGGCATAAAATTGGAGGTTGAAGGGAAGGTGTTGGGTTGCGAAGGTGAAGTTGAATGAGATTTATATAGGAAGGTGGTGGAACATTGCCAGAGGCCTGTAGTAGGAGTGATTTTGCAATAGAAAAAGTAAGAACCCATATATGTTATAAAAATGCATTGAAATATGATCAAGAGCATAGTTACCTAGCGTATCAGTCGACTACAGAGGGTAAGCTATTTTGATTAAGGCTAGTGCTGACTTTGTTAGTAGCTGATTTAAATTGAATTGTTGTTCTATTAACAGTAGGGTCATTACATGGTATTCTACATTATCTCGATATTGACTTAAGGAGGGGCGAGGGGGAAGAGTTGTTAACCAGGTGGAAGAAAAATGGAATGACGATGGAGAGTGCACAAAGAAATAATGTTCCTTCCATCCTTTATGTGAAGAAGGAATGCCGATTAGAAATTGGAAGTTTGATCTGGCTTGGAAATAAAAGATGTCGATTTCTAATAATTTTATTTGGAAAAAATAGTGAAATAAAAAGGTTGAGGGGATAATTGATAAGTAGGATGCGATGAGATAAAATCCTAACATAAATAAGGAGGAGTTAAGACTTAGCTGATTCAAAGGGACATAAAAGTATTAGAATATTTCTAAGAAGAATGAATGAAGAGGGAAAAATAAGCCAGCTTCTGTTTGCTCTAAGAAAAAAGGCCTTGTGCGCCCGGGGTGTAAGTGGGGACTCTCAGTAGAGGTAGCTGCGATTATATGAAAACCTGAGGGAAGTTGTAATCGGGAAGAAAGGGATCAGTAGTGCTCTCTTGTCATTTTAGAGCGAGTAGAGGAAAACCATGGATGGAGAATTGGAGAAATGAGTTGCATCTTCTTGAAGATGTAGAGTGAAAAACAGTGAGGATTACTTCTGTATTTATAATGAAGAAGGGGAGGAAAATGGGGGGGTGGGGGTGGGGGTGGGGAGAATAAAACTTTTCCTGCCCATTTTTAGAGGAGTAGGGTTATGGAAACAGATGGAATTAGTTTGTTAGGGTAAAAATAGTGGGTAAATAAGGGACCCTTGTTTAATTTAAGTGATTTGCAGTTATTGGTAATAATGTGAATAGGGTGAACAGGAGATGTATAAGTCTGTGCAGGTTATGTTGCAGGTTGCAAGGTATATATAATTTACAGAGAAGTTTGGAAAATGGATATTAATAGTATAGGTTTGGAAGTATACCTTTATTACAGAATTAGTTAATATGAAATCTCATGGAAGTAAACACACATGAAGTATGCACGGTACAAATGCAGAAATAATAAGACACACTGATCATTGCAAATTGTCTAAGTACAGATAACACTTATAGAAAAACTAAGCATTGATTATCACAGAATAGGGCAAATTCATTACAGATGTTGTTCATTACAATACTTAACATAGTTTTATGACTCCGAGTCAGTATCTGACTGGTGTTGAAGGCCTTCGGAGGAAATTTATCATAGGTTGCTCCTATGTCCAGGCTGATGTTAGATATGTTTGTTGAAAAGAGATTTTTCTCATTGGCTGCCTATAGAGCTCCTTCGAAGCCTCTCTGGAAGTATCTTTCATACTTGGTTGTCATCTTGGTTAATAGCTTTGTCTCTTGGGCTACCCAGCATTCTGCCTTAGTCTCTTGTAGATTGGTTAGCTTTCTGTGGAATTTAACATCCCTGCGTGTTTGTTCATTAGCAACATCTGATAGTTTGTGGAAATGTTGTACAAGTATATGAAAATGGAATTGAAATTCATCTAAGCTATTATATGTTCTATCCTTGAGCTCGCTAAAGGCATCTATCAAATCTTCCAGTGGTTGAAAACACTTGCCTGACTAGAAATGATAGTTTTTCTATTTTTATACTAGTTTTTGAATTTCTATTTAGGAGAAGACTGCTTGTTGTTTTAGGGACTCTACTTGTTCTCGTAGCAGTCTAATGGTGGTGTCCTTATTGGAACTCTCCCATTTGGTCTTTTGCAGATCTTACCTATATTGAATGGATGTTTTTTCTTTTTTCAGATAGTAATTGAGCCTTCTCTGCAGTCAGCACTTTTACTTGACATTTTAGATCTTCTAAGTGTTGTTGAAGTGCTTTTTCCTTCTCCACTTAGTCGGGAGATGTAGGAGGATTGGTCTGCAGTTCCTGGTAGGAAGTTGATGCTTCAGTAGGGCTAGTTTGAAGGCCCTTAGTTAAAGTCTGGGTGCAGGTTTGGTAGGAGGCTGAGGTATTTCAATTTGTGTTGGAGCAGAATGTGACTATGGCATCTGATGTTCAGTAAACTATTGGGTGAAGTCTGTAGGGGATCGCACATCGCTAAAGGGGGTGAATAGCATAATCGTTGCTTGACGGAGTTCGATCTCGTGCTTGCTACAATTGGGTTAGTACGTAGAGGAAATAGAAAATACAATACGAATACAAACACAACACTACAAGCACAATCAAAACACAAGAATATACGTGGTTTGAAACCTTAGGGTTCCTACTCCACGTGGCGAGCTCAATGAGCTCTAGTGATGCATACACAACTAATAAATCTCCTTCTCGGTGACACACTATAGGTGGAGAAACCTCGTACAAAGGATTACAATAGTAATACCAAAAGGATTACAATAGTAATATCAAAATACAACAAGTAAACAAATGAAATGTAAAGAGCACTTTAAAAACTAGGGCGTTGAATGCTTGTTGATGTGGTTGTTTGGATGAGCTTGAAGGACCTTGAAATACGCCTACACTTCACCTTCAAATCGCCTCAAGAAACCCTCAAAGAACCATTAGCGAAATCCTCTACAAGATGCTCCTTTTATCCTAGCATCGGGCTGATTCCGTGCCTGAAAGACGATTGCCCCAGTCGACTACCTACAGTGTCGTTGTCTCACAACAAACTTAATCCACATTGACATTCAAGAGAACGGATACACTGACAGTCAACTACCAAAGCACGTAGTCAATTGCTCAGTCGACTACCTAGCTTTCTGTCCTCGCGACCAAAACCAGTTAGTCGACTGCCTTCATGGCAATTGACTGATCATGTCCGATGATCGCCCAATGCTAGCGATCCCGCCAAGGCCACTTACTCGATCGAATGCCCATCAACTCCACGGCGGTGATCGTCATATTCCCATCGACCGCTTGTCGACTCGACCGCTAAGTATCAAAACCTTGACTCGATCGTCGATAACCCCAACCATGAGTTTTGTCCCAAGTATGATTCCCTCATACTTGCTAGACCACCCTTAGCCTAGACCTAAGACTTCTAGCCACCTCCATCTGCCTCATGCCTATCGGATCCCTACAAGTCATCCATGACTTGTTCATTCATATGTTAGCTTTCATGTGCTTCTATTGGCTATTGTCATGCTAAGCTGGTCTATGCTACCAAGATACATTTAGGCTTACGCTGCCAAGACACACACTTGGACTTTACGATGCCAATATCATACTCTTGGACTTTCCAATTGCCAAGTACCCATGGCTTGGACTTTTATTGCCAAAACTACACACTTGGACTTACGTGGCCAAGACTACACCCTTGGACTTTCCATGCCAACTTCATGTTGGACTTTCCAAATGCCAAGACCCATGGTTGGGCTTTCCATTACCAAGTACCCAAGACTTGGACTTTACCATTACCAAGACCCATGCTTGGACTTTCCATTGACAAGTTCCCAAGACTTGGACTTTACCATTACCAAGACACATGCTTGGACTTTCCATGCAAAATACTCATGACTTGGACTTTCCCATGCCAAGTGTCCCACTTGGACTTCTCCATCATATGGTCAACCTCTTATCAACTATCTCCTCAAACCATTGACAAACAATGATCACTTTTTTGTCAAACATCAAAACACTACTCGAGTAAAACTCGAGTCTGGTCAATCGTGACCTGGGCCGATTGCACCAACAATCTCCTCCTTTTTGATATTTGATAAAAACCAAACACCTTTGAGTTCGAACACTAACTCAAGTCATCAAATCTCATATTTCTCCAAAGTCTCTAAATTCTCCCCCTTTTTGACATACATCAAAAATGCTCTCTCTCCAAGGGTGTCAATGTCTCATATTCTAATGAGATCTTACAATCTTCTCCTTGGTCCAAAAATTTTATGATGCCTTCACTCTTCCTAGTGATAAATCCCATATCACTAAATGAGAGGCCATAAGCATTCTCCAAATTTTCTCCCAATTCTCCAAATTCTCCCCCTTATGAGGAAGAATGCATCCATCATCCCATGATGGATAACCTCCTCCTAAAGGCTTGCTCCCCCTTGACCATTGCACCGACAATGTCTTTAGAGAGTCCCTAAGCCTAAAGTAACACTAAACCATCAAAATTAAGAGAAAAAGTTCAAACTAGAACTTTCACAACCCTTAAAATTGATACACACCCTAAACAACTCTCCTAATCCATATTCAATGGATTTTCACCCTTCCAGTGCTTTCCAAAGCATATCCTAGAGTTAGGAGCAGTTTGGGTAGCCTAACATGGCTGAAACATGGGCTAAACATTCTTTTTTACCCAAAATCAACATTGGCAGTCGACTTTTTCAGTCAACAGTTGACTACCCTTGACACCAGTTGACTGCCATCCATAACAGTCAACTGATTTCTACACTGTGCAGAAATTAGAGTTCAGAAATGAAATTTGAAAAATACATAAGTAATTATCTGTAATTTGAATAATAATGAAACTTCATACGTATAATACTTAAGTTAATCATTTTGGGTGAAAAATATTTGAAAGATAGAATACCCATAAAATAGTGAGATTGATAGAAGGTTCAAAGACAAAGATAACTTCAATGTTTTGAGCCTACTTTGTATCAACATCATCAATAGTGATTGCTATCAAAAGATACACTTCACAAAGGTTTTTCAAAATGGTTTTGAAATGATTTTAAAACCTTAATTTCAATCATGGTCTATGGGCTAAGTATACATGACTTGTATACTAGCTTTCTTCATGATTTGTCCATGATATATGATGAGTTTGAGTTCATTTACATGCAACATCTATGTACCTTGAACTTACCTTATTTTCCTAACATCTCACTTGTATCTAAGGTTTATGACAACACATAAAAGTCAAGTGTTCTTGTGAGATGTGGGTTTTGGTTATTTAGGGTTCATGCATTTTCTAGGCAACTCTATTTGATTCCCTTATACATGAGTCTTTAAACCATGGCATAGTCCTTAAATCAATTTTAATTAAACCTAAATGCATGAATAATGATTATGGCATACAAAGATAACATAATTAAAAATATGTGCCAATAATCATGATGTCATGGCATAAAATATAAGCCTAAATATTCATGACATAAAAGGATAAACCTAAGGTATCATGACATTTAATGATTACAAATAAATATGATTTCATGACATGGTATATGGGAAACAAAACATTGAAAAAATATATAAAGGTATGATAATACCTAAGTTTTAGTATAGATTGTCACTTGTTATGATTAAGTTCTTTTTTCCATATTACCACTTATCCCAAGTGTGCCAAAAATCCATAATGGCACACCATGACTCTAATTCCTAAATTGTGCCAATTTGATCAATTTTTTTAAACTTCTCAAATTTAATTGGCACATTCTAAAATCCTTTAGGATTAGTTCAACCTCATTTCCAAGGACTCCCAAAACCATAAAAATGTCCTAAAGTGTCAACTTTGCTATGGTTAAGTTAACTACCCATCCATTCAAGTTGACACAACCTAACCCATCTAGGGTGAAGGAATCATGCTCCTAGGAACCCAATACCTATTGGAGCTCCTTGGGTTAATTAGGTATTGACTAGGGATGACCTCCCTTGATACCTTTCTAATGACCCTTCTAGACCTTGAAGCCTTGGTCATTTGGGTCTTACCTAGGTTAACTCTAGGGGTAACTCCCCTTGTAACCTTCTTAGTGGCTTCACTAGGTTTCCTTGAAACCTTAGCCGCTAGGCACACCATGGTTAACCTTAGGGATGACTTCTCTATTAACCTTGGTTTTCCTAGACCTATGAATGGTTCCATAATCGAATGGAACACTATGATAGGTCTCTTTGGGCTTAGGTTTGTGACCCAAACCTTTCTTGCCCCTAGATGGTTCTTGTCTTCTAGACCCTAATTTTTGATCATTTGACGCTTGAGTTTGATTTTGCATCTTCCTAAGGGTCTTCTCTAATTTCTCAAGCCTTGACCTCAAGGCTTGGTTTTCTAACTCTAATCTTCCCAATTTTGATTTTTCATTAATCTTTTGGGAGTGACACTTCCTAGGCATATGACTACCCTTCTTAGGGTTAATGCCTAGGTGATTTTCTACCTTCCTAATGGACTCCCTAGGTAGAATGGTTCTAGGGTTATTGTTTCTAGATTTGTCTTTAACCCTTAAATTACAATATTTAGCACCTAAGCAAAAATATTTATTGTTACTTCTAGCATGCTTTTCATGAGCAATAGCAAGTGAATTAAAGGAATGCTTTTTAACATTAAAATTCGAAGGTGCATTATTAAAATATACCTTAGAGTTTGCTTTTAAAGCTCCCCCTACATGTGTTGCTCCTTCTTGGCCCTTGGTTTTCTTTCTCCCCATAGGGCATTGACTTCGGTAGTGTCCCCGTTGATTGCACTTGAAGCACACAATGTGCTCTTTGCTTTTAATTGTTGAGGTTATGGTCTCCTTGGCCTTTGGCATGACTTGTGTCATCTTCTTAACCTTTTTCGAACACTTGCTCTTATAGTGCCCATATTCCCTACACTGAAAACACATAATATGATTTTTTTTTTAATTAAAGTGCTTGAGTTACCTAGGTCGATGGTGGGAGCTGTTAGGGAAATCTCTTGCTATGATAAGGTTTTGATGTGTGTGGCAAAGGGTTTAAGTTAGACTGTTATTATGATTTGATATGTGCGTTGGAGTCTTGCAGGGCTTAGTAATTCGTATATGGAGCCTTGGCGAGTTTCACCTCTCATGACTCGGTCCTTGAGTCGATGAAGGATGGCTTTGTGAAAGCCGTGCGCTTGGAGCATCTGAGGGACCGTTGGACGAGGAGCTTGGAGTGAAGCCGGAGGAAGTAGACTTCAAGGCGAGACGCGAAGGATGGCGCTGCAGATCCATGCACTTGGCGCATCCGAGGGACGTGGCTAGATGAAGATAACTTCAAAGGCGAGGGACTCCGAGGGATGAGAGTGAGCGAATGTAACCCGGGAAGGGGTAGTAGCTCTTAGGTGAAACTTGTCCATTTGGCTAAGTGTCGGATGGGATTTCCCGACATCAGTCGACTGTCATGTAATGGTAGTCGACTACTCTAAGTCGACTGTAACTCGACTAGTGTTCGAGTCCGGTTCAAGTGCCAGCAATGATCGCCATGGATTTGCGATCATTGAGACCACCGATCGGATGAAGACATCACCGGGTTTCGAGCATAGAATGTAGTTGAGCTCGTGAGCACTCGACTGATCGAGCATTAGTCAACTGATGGCAATATCAGTCGACTGATGCCAGTGTCGTTGGATGAAATCCAACGTGGAAAGAAGCCGTTATTGGGCAACGACTACAGGACCAGTCGACTGATAGGGACATCAGTCGACTGCTCCTGTGTCAACGGGAAGAAACCCTCTTCCTCTATAAAGAGGAAGGGTGTGAGGCTTTGGGGACCTAATGCTTCAACTCATAACATCTCCCAAAGTGCTCTAAGGGTTTTCCCACTCTTCTACTTGTGTTAATTCTCATTTTATTGTAAGAAGAGGGATTGTAAAGAGGTTACCTCCACCTAGCTTGGTGCAAAGGAGAGATCTAGTGGATTTGGCAAAGGAGTGATTCACCTTGGACAAATCGGGATCGTGGATTAGCAGCATAGCTATGAACCACATTACAACTTGGTGTTAGCATTGTTTGTTTCTTTTGCTTTGTTTTTCTTTGTTTGTATTTGCATATTCCGCTTGCGCTAATTTCTTTGTAGACGAGCAAATTACATCATCCAACGATTGAGGGATATTCACCCCCCTCTAGCTGGCCACATCCATAACATATCGATCCTACAAGTGGTATCAGAGCCAAGGAAATCTTGTCGAGGACTAACCTCCACAAAAAGCACATTCAAGAATGACCGGCTCAAACATTCACCCACCGAAATTTGAAGGTGAATTCTCTTGGTGGAAAAAGAGAATAGAGGTATTTTTTGTGACTGATTTTGAAATTCTTTTGATTATGGAAAACGGTTTCGAAATGCCTAGGGATGAAGAAGGGGAGCCATTGGAAAAATCAAGATGGAGCAAGAGGCAAAGGGAAGAGTATTTGGCAAATTCAAAAGGCAAACATCACCTTTACAATGTCCTCCCCCAACAAGAAGTCAACCAGATAGGAGAGTGTGCTAGAGCCAAGAAAATGTGGGAGAAACTAATAGAGATTCATGAAGGCACATCCGAGGCAAAACTAGCAAGGAGAGATGTCCTTCGCTCCCAATTGTCCAATATCAATCTCGAAAAGGGAGAGAAGGTAAAATCCCTACACTCTAGATTTAAGGAAATTCTAACCGGTTTGACAAGTGTAGGTGAAAAGCTCTCCAACCGGGACATGCTCATGAAAGAAATTGATGTCTTTCCTCGGTCATCAAAATGGAGCTCAATGGTGGACTCCTTCTACATGTCAAAGAACTTAGAAGTGAGCACCTTGGAGGAGTTCTTTTCAACAATGGAGCTTCATGAAACAAGACTTGAAGGAATAATAGAAGAGCCAAAATTTCAACCTTCAAGAGGAGCAGCACTTTTGGCCAACAAGGGGAAGAAGAAGATGGAGATCCCCTCCTCCTCAGATGAAGCATCCTCCTCCTCCTCCATTGATAGAACGAAAGAAGCCTATATGGTAAGGAGGGTAAGGCGTGCTTTAAAAGGTTTTCAATTTAATAAATCTAATGATAGGAAGAGACGACCAAGGGGGAAGGTCATTTGCTACAATTGCCAAGGGGAAGGACACATAAGGGATAATTGTCCCCTCTTGAACAAGAGTAAAGAGGAGAAGAGAAAGAAGGAAGAAAAGAAGAAGAAGAAGGGGAGCAAGAAGAAAAAGGAAGAGGAGAAGAAGGCCAAGGAAAAGAAGAAGACCAAAGCTCTCAAGGCAAGGACTTGGGATGATCCTTCTTCATCATCATCATCATCATCCGAAGAAGAAGAACATGTCTACTCCAACCTTGCCCTAATGGCGTTTGATGATCTCTCCACCTCCTCCTTCGATGGTAAAGAAGCAAGCTCAAGTGGAGAGAGCTCAAGTGAAGGGGGGAGCCTCCTCTACATCCTCATCATCGGAAGAGGATTTGGTAAGTGAGGTAACGAATCTACCCCCTAAGCAAATAATGTCCATTATTTCTAGCCTCACTAAGGATTTATTTAGGGAAAAGAAAAAGAATAAATGCATGCTTGAGCAAATTAAGGATTTAGAACAAAAATTAGAAAAAGCATGTTTTAATGATAATGATGATGATGCATGCTCACATGATAACTATATGCCTTTGGATGTTAATGATGCATGCATAGAAGAAAATAGGGCTTTAAGGGAAAAGGTAGACCATTTGACCAAAGCCCTAGAAAAGTTTACAATAGGCTCCAACACCTTGAACATGATCATAGGGAGCCAAAGAGCAAGTTTCAATAAGAAAGACCTAGGATACAAGGGAAAAACAAATGAAAAGGCCTATAAATGTTTGATTGCTAGAGGCCAAAGAAAAAATAAGACAATTGCTAGAAAATGGATTCCTAAGGAGTATTTAGTGAACCCCATAGGAAAGAATCTATTTTGGGTTCCAAAATCCATCCTAAAGGGTTAGGAAAATCCTAGGATAGTCAACCATATGGAATTCACCTATATCATATTTTTGGTTGACTTAGGATGTCGGGACAACATTTTTGAAATAGTGTTAGGTGATGATAATGCACCTATAAATAGATAAATCATGCTCTAGGTAATGTTTACCTTATTATCATCATGTAATACCTAATGCATGATAACAATTTGATGAATACATGTGTTTCATGGTTATAATGTAAAATTAATTCATATATGTCTTTATGATCATGTGGAATGATAGGATGATACTTAACCTTGATAGAATTGCATGAAAATAATGGTTAAGTATATACAAATACCTTTAGGATACATCTCAAACTCACCATAGGCTACCATGATTGAAAACTTAGCATGGGTGAGATGATAGGATGAAACAAATGTCCACTAATGGCTATGGCATTTAGATGGTCATTTAAAGTATCAAAATAGCAATAATAGACCAATCATGGGGAAGACTTATGTTTAATTCATAGACATATTGCCCAAAGATCATGGTTGGATATTTCATATGTTTTCAAAACAATTTCTTACTTTGAAATCTGTATGTTCATGTTTTGAAACAATTTAAAGCAAAACTAGGTGTTAAACTTGATACTAACTTGATCAAAAACCTAGTTACTTTTGAAACTTTTGAAATTTTGGCAAATACGTGAAAATATAATGATTTTTCATGGTAAACTATTTTTCACTGATAAAGGACCCTAAAATAAATATGTTCCCCAAATTTCATGATTTTTTGAATTTTATAGATTTTCTAATGCATTTCGAAATCCACCCTGAAAACATGAAAAACCCGAAATGCTTGTGCCAGTCGACTGGTAGTCTGAACCAGTCGACTGGTAGCCTGATAACATGCTCAATAACCTTTTGTATCCGATTTTAAGGCATGTTTTGGCTTTATGTTTCTCTCTAGATTTGATGTCATGCTATATAAACCTTGTTAAATTATTTTTGATGGTGTCAAAGGGGGAGAAATATATTTGTTTAAGTAAGGGGGAATATATTTAGGGGGAGTTTCATGTATTAAGGGGGAGAATTTCTAATCATGTTATTTACATGCTTTCTTTCCTTAATATTTTATCAAATGTTTTTACCTAACTTAAACGGATTGCCACACATCAAAAAGGGGGAGATTGTTAGGGCAATCTCTTGCCATGATAAGGTTTTTGATGTGTGTGGCAAAGGGTTTAAGTTAGATTGTTATTATGATTTGATATGTGTGTTGGAGTCTTGCAGGACTTAGTAATTCGCATATGGAGCCTTGGCGAGTTTCACCTCTCATGACTCAGTCCTTGAGTCGGTGAAGGATGGCTTTGCGGAAGCCGTGCGCTTGGAGCATCCGAGGGACCGCCGGATGAGGAGCTTGGAGTGAAGTCAGAGGAAGTAGACTTCAAGGTGAGACACGAAGGATGGCGCTGCAGAGCTGTGCACTTGGCGCATCCGAGGGACGTGGCTGGATGAAGATAACTTCAAATGCGAGGGACTCCGAGGGATGAGAGTGAGCGAATATAACCCGGGAAGGGGTAGTAGCTCTTAGGTGAAACTTGGCCATTTTGCCAAGTGTCGAATGGGATTTCCCGACATCAGTCGATTGCCATGTAATGGTAGTCGACTACTCTAAGTCGACTGTGACTCGACTAATGTTCGAGTCTGGTTCAAGTGCCAACAGTCGACTGTCATGGATTGACGGTCGACTGCGAGACCACCAGTCGACTGATGAAGGCATCAGTCGACTGATAGCAAGGGTTTCGGGCACAAAATGGAGTCGAGCTCGTGAGCACTCGACTGATCAAGCATCAGTCGACTGATGCCAGTGCCATTGGATGAAATCTAACGTGGAAAGCAGTCGTTATTGGGCAACTGCTACAGGACCGGTCGACTGATAGGGACATCAGTCGACTGCTCCTGTGTCAACAGGAAGAAACCCTCTTCCTCTATAAAGAGGAAGGGTGTGGGGCTTTGGGGACCTAATGCATCAACTCATAACTATCTCCCAAAGTGCTCTAAGGGTTTTTCCACTCTTCTACTTGTGTTAATTCTTATTTTATTGTAAGAAGACGGATTGTAAAGAGGTTACCTCCACCTAGCTTGGTGCAAAGGGGAGATCTAGTGGATTTAGCAAAGGAGTGATTCACCTTGGATGAATCGGGATCATGGATTAGCGGCGTAGCCGTGAACCACGTTACGACTTAGTGTTAGCATTGTTTGTTTCTTTTGCGTTGTTTTTCTTTGTTTGTATTTGCATATTCCGCTTGCGCTAATTTCTTTGTAGACGAGCAAATTACATCATCCAACGATTGAGTGCTATTCACCCCCCTCTAGCCAGCAACATCCACACCATATCGATCCTACAGGAGCCAGAGTTGGTTTTTCATCTCTTCCGGAGGTTGAAGCTTCTTCTTCATTTTTCTCCGGTGTGGGAATCCTCTCCTCTCCCTCAATCCTAGAAGTGGAGGCTTCCTCTACTTCTTCCACCTCTTCTTCGGATGATGACTCCTTCTCAACTTTTGAATCCTCACTTTCTGGTGAGAATGAGCTTGCTTCTTTAGTCTCCTTATCCAATTGACCCGATGATGGGTCTTTATGATATTTTACCAACTCGCTCCAAAGCTCCTTAGATCCTTATATTCATCTAATCTACACAAAATATCATTAGGGATTAATTCAATCGAAAATTTTATTACCTTCTTATTTTTCTCGAACCTTTGGAGTTGTTCCTCAGTTCATTTCTTCTTCTTGAGGAATCCTTCCTTTGGCCATTTTGGATATTTAAATCCTTCCATCAAGGCGGACCAATCTTTGATGTCCATCATATTCATGAAGTCTTCAATCTTTGCCTTCCATTGATTGAAGCCTTCTCATCCATAAAATACATATGGAACCGGAGTGTTGATATCCCACCCCAATCCA
Source organism: Wurfbainia villosa (assembly GCA_025175895.1). Taxonomy (NCBI): domain Eukaryota; kingdom Viridiplantae; phylum Streptophyta; class Magnoliopsida; order Zingiberales; family Zingiberaceae; genus Wurfbainia; species Wurfbainia villosa. Next base: position 42,252,793 of record CM046005.1, read on the forward strand.
AGATTTTGTTCCATCTTACCCTCTACCGCCTTGCTCCTTCGGTTGTGAAGTCGGTGAAGAGTGATCCGCTCTGATACCACTTGTAGGTATCGGAGCATCTTCTTCTTCTTAGAGTCGATCGAACTCTGATACCACTTGTAGGGGATCATACATCGCTAGAGGGGGTGAATAGTGTAATCATTGCTTGACGGAATTCGATCTCATGCTTGCTACAATTGGGTTAGTATGCAGCGGAAATAAAAAATACAATACGAATACAAACACGACACCATAAGCACAATACAAACACAAGAATATACGTGGTTTGGAACCTTAGGGTTCCTACTCCACGGGGCGAGCTCAACGAGCTCTAGTGATGCACACACCATTAATAAATCTTCTTCTCGGTGACACACCGGAGGTGGAGAAATCTCGTACAAAGGATTACAACAATAATACAAAAATACAACAAGTAAACAAATGAAATGTAAAGAGCAATTTACAAACTAGGGCTTTGAATGCTTGTTGATGTAGTTGCTTTGATGAGCTTGAAGTATCCTGAAATATGCCTACACTTAGCCTTCAAATCACCTCAAGAAACCCTCAAAAAACCATTAGCGAAATCCTCCATGAGCTACTCCTTTTATCCCTGCATCAAGCTGATTTTGTGCATAGCAATTGACTATCATAAGGCCCTAGTCGACTACCTATAGTGTCATTGTCTCACAACGAGCTTAATCCAAAATTGGTATTCAAGCCAACGGATAAACTTATAGTCGACTGCCTAAGCTCATAGTCGACTGCTCAGTCGGCTACCGAGCTTTCTATCCTCACGACCAAAACTAGTAAGTCGACTGCCTTCATGGCAGTCGACTGCTCATGCTGGCAGTCGACTGCCAAGGCCACTTGTCACAGTCAAACGCAGTCGACTCAAGGTAGTCGACTGGTCATAATCCTAATTGACTGCTCAGTGTCGACTCGGCTGCCAAGTGTCAAAACACTTGACCAGTCGACTGATACTCCTCAACCATGAGGTTTGCCCCAAGTATGATGCCCTCATACTTGCTAGACTACCCTTAGCCTAGACCTAAGCCTTCTAGACACCTCCACCAACCTCACGAATATTAGATTCCTCCAAGTCATCCATGACTTATTCTTCCATACGTTAGCCTTCATGTGCTTCCATCGGCTATTGTCATGCTAAGCTAGTTTATACCGCCAAGGTACATTTGGGATTATCCTGCCAAGACACACGCTCAGACTTTACACCACCAATATCATACCCTTGGACTTCCAAATTGTTGGTGCAGGGACACCTAAGTCGAACCTGTATTTTTATTATGGAAAAAGACGCAAAGTCAAGGATATATCATTATCTCATGAGCTGAATCGATTGTGCAGAAAAGTGCTAAAGCTGGAGCTGAAGGCTAGCGACACCCGGAGGGAGCCGCGGTGGTCGGGCAAAACTCGAGTGATTTCGAAGGAAGCCGAAGGAATCGAGTGGAAGGCCTGAAGCGAAAGTGACACAATAAGTATCGAGGTAAAGCTCGTGTGTGTGAGAGTAAGAGAGGTCGCATTCTCCTTATTGGGATGATCTTAAGCATAGATCCGACCAAAGGCATCCTATAGATAGTCTAGGTCGAGATCAGACGGTCGACGACCGTCGAAATAATGTTTTTGTTAAGCTAACTTTGCCTTGCAGCTAGCATCAGTCGACTGCCAGCTTGGAGGACTCGACTACCGTCAATCAGTCGACTGCCTGCGGTCAACATTCAACTGATGCTGCCATCAGTCGACTGATGGTCAAGGATCAGCCTCGAGAAGTCAAGCTCTATCACCATTTTTCAAGGAGGTTTTGTGCCCAATTCCTATTAGTTGAAGACAAATTCGATGAGGGGCTTAAAGGCTATAAAAGGAGGGCTTATCCTAGGGTTTTTCATCAATTAAAAAGCTTCCAAGTGCTTTCAGTACGCTACAAGTCTCCGACATTCCTACGACGAAGCTCTCCAGACACGACGACTAGGGTTTCATCTATGAGTCGTCGGTATAATCTTAGTTTAATTCCATTCTTTTTTTATTTTGGTTTTTATCGTAACGAGAGGAGGGGGAGTGTACATTTATCTCGAGTCTCTTTCGTGGTTTTTGTATCCGATTAACTCCTACCTCCAACGAGGAGGAGTTCATTAGTGATTTGCCCTCCGTGCATGATCAAGGATCACTAGGGCCTTGGAGTAGTAGCCGAAGGCTACGAACCAAGTAAAAAATCTACTTGTCTCTTTTATTTTTTATTTATCTTTCTGCTGCATATAAGTGTTTTGAAACGAATTCGTACGAAAAAGTTCTATCGCTATTCACCCCCCCTCTAGCGATCCACTTCGATCCAACACAAATTACCAAGTACCCATGACTTGGATTTTCATAGTCAAGACTATACACTTGGACTTATGTGGCCAAGACTATACCCTTGGACTTTCCATGCCAACACCATGTTGGACTTTCTAAATGCCAAGACCCATGCTTAGACTTTCCATCGCCAAGTACCCAAGACTTGGACTTTACCATTGCCAAGACCCATGCTTGGACTTTCCATTTTCAAGTACCCAAGACTTGGACTTTACCATTGCCAAGGCCCATGATTGGACTTTCCATGCCAAGTACTCATGACTTGGACTTTCCCATGCCAAGTGTCCCACTTGGACTTCTCCATCATATGGTCAACCTCTTGTCAACCATCTCCCCAAACCATTGTCAAACAATGATCACTCCTTTGTCAAAGATCAAAACACTACTCGATTCAAACTCGAGTCCGATCAATCGTGACTTGGGTCAATTGCACCAACAAAGTTATGGAGCTTGGAGGTCTTCTGCAAAATAAACAAAGTAAAACAACTATAAGATGTTGGAACGTAGGTGGGCGGCTAGAGGGGGTGAATAGCCCTCAATCGTGTACGGTGGAAGTTGTTCGGTTAATCGTCTACAATTATCGTTAGTGCAAGCGGAAATATAATGCTAAGACAATTAAGAACAACACAAAATAAAGAAAAATGCTAACAAGAGATATAACGTGCTTCACGACCTCGCCTCTAATCCATGGTCTGATTCGTCTCCGGTGAATCACTCCGAAACCAATCCAACATGGTGTCTCCATTTAGGCAAAGCAAGGTGGAGGTAAATCTTCTTACAACACAACACTTCTTCTTATAATAAGATTGAAGTAAGAATAAGAAGAAGGAATTTAAAACTTGTGGAGCACTTGGATGATCAATTGGAGTACAAGCATTAGCCATCCAAAAGCCCACACCCTCTCTTTTTATAGAGAGGGTTTATTTCTTCCTGTTGTCCACCATCAGTTGACTACTTCCTTTGGCAGTCGAATGCCATCATTACAACGACTTCTGAACATGTCAGATCCTGACCATTGTAGTCCAATGGGAGACTTGGCAGTCGACCGATGTATCCATCAGTCGACTGATGCCTCCGTAGCCGACTGATTAGTCAGCTACGGGAGGTTCTATGCTCGTGACTGCCTTCATCAGCCGACTGCCATCCTTGGCAGTCGATTGATGGTCCGACAGTCGACTGCCATTCCTTGGAAGTCGACTGCTGGGCCAGAAACCCACCAGTTGAACCTATTTGACTTGGAGTAATCGACTGCCATATCATGGTAGTCGACTAATGTCAGGTAAACATCAAACTTCACATCCATTTTAGTGTCTGACGGTCGAGCAAAACCACAACCCTCATGGTTGGGCCTCCGACACTTAGCCATTCAGCCAAGTTCACCTAATGAGCTACTTACATTTCACTCATTCTCTCATCTCACTTGAAGTCCCTCGCCGAAGCTCTCTTCGTTCGCGGCCACATCCCTCGGCAGCATCAAGCGCACAACTTCGCAATGCTCCTTCGCATCTCTTGCCCTCGAAGTCTGCTTCCTTGGCTTCACTTCAAGTCATCTCATCCGGTGGTCCCTCGGATGCATCAAGTGGACGACTTCGCAATGCTCCTTCGCCTACTTAAGCACGACGTTGTGAGTTGATTAAACTTGCCAAAGCTCCATATGCGAATTACTAAGTCTTGCAAGACTCCAACGCACATATCAAAACAATAACAACCTAACTTAAACCCTTTTCCACACACATCAAAACCATATCACATGGGTTGATTGCCCTAACAATCTCCCCCTTTTTGATGTATGACAATCCGTTTAAGTTAGGTAAAATAAATAACAATAACAACATAAGCAAGGAAAGCATGTAAATAATATGAGAATTAAAACTCCCCCTTAAACATACAACTCCCCCTTAAGACATGCTAAATTTTCCCTTTTAGCATGATTAACTTAAACCTTATCAATTCTCCCCCTTTGACACCATCAAAAACATTTTCCAAATGTTATACACGCATGACATCAACTCTAAGGAGGAAAAATACCCAAAAACCCATCAAAAACATGATAAAATAGGTGACATCTGATTGGTTAGATTACTACGATCATTGTTCAGACTACTACCGATCGTGACACACAAATTTTAGGTTTTCTGATTTTCGAAATCCAATTTCAGAAATGCATTAAAAATTCTAAGAAATTCGAAAAATCATGAAATTTTGAAAACACATTTTTTTAAAGTCCTTTATTAGTGAAAAATGAGTTTTCATGAAAATTACTTATATTTTCAATGATTTGCCAAAAATCCAAAAGTTTCAAAAACAACTAGTATTTGATCAAGTTTGTATCAAGTTTAACACCTAGTTTTGCTTTAGATTGCTTCAAAACATGAAAACACAGATTTTAAAGTAAGGAATGGTTTTGAAAACATATGAAATATCCAACCATGATCTTTGGGCAATATGTCTATGAATTAAACATATGCTTTCGCCATGATTGGTCTATTATTACTATATTGATACACTTAATGACCATCTAAATGTCATAGACATTAGTGGACCATTTGTATCATTCTATCATCTCACCCATGCTATGTTTTCAATCAAAGTTAGCCTTATAGTGGGATGTGAGATGTTCCTAATGGTATTAATATACTTAACCTTCAAATTCATGCATTTCTACCCATGGTTAAGTATCATCCTAAAAACCCAAACATGAACATGCATCAAGAGTTATCAATCATGATCATAAATCATCAATCATTGCATATCATGATTATAAATTATAAAATTGAGCATGAAACATGATTTAACCATTTAATTTATCGGTTATGCATTATCATCACCCAACACTATTTCAAAAATTAAGTCCCACACCATCCTAAGTCAACCAAATAATATGATATAAGTTAAGTCTACTATGGTTGACTATCCTAGGGTTTTCCTAACCTTTAAGGATGGATTTAGGAACCCAATACAAGTTCTTTCCTATAGGGTTAACTAAATATTCCTTAGGGATCCATTTTCTAGCAATTGTTTTATTCTTTGCTTGACCCCTAACAATTAAACATTTATAGGCCTTTTCATTTTTATTTCCCTTATATCCTAGGCCTTTCCTATTGAAGCTTGCCCTTTGGCTCCCTATAATTATATTAAGGGTGTTGGAGTCAATAGTGAATTTTTCTAAGACTTTAGTTAAGAAATCTACCTTTTCCCTTAATATCCTATTTTCCTTAATACATGCATCATTAACATTGAGAGGAATATAATCATGTGAGCATGCATTATCAATACTAGAAACATTATCATTAACATTTGAGCATGCTTTTTCCAATTTTTCTTCTACGGCTTTAATATCATTTGTCATGCATTTATTTTTCTTTTTAGCCTTAAACAAGTCCCTAGTTAAGCTAGAAATCATGGAAACAATTTTCTTAGGTGAAAGATTCATTACCATAGTTTCCATGTCTTCTTCCTCGGATTCCGATGAGGATGAGGATAAAGCTCCCCCTTCACTAGAGCTCTCCTCACTTGTGCTTCTTTCTTCTTGCTCGGAGGAGGAGGTGGAGTCTAGGTCGTCTATTGCCATTAGGGCAAGGTTTGAGTAGATATGTTCTTCTTCCTCTGATGATGATGATGAAGGATCATCCCATGTCCTTGCTTTGACTGCTTTGGCCTTCCCCTTTTGTTTGACCTTCTTCTCTTCTTCTTTTCTCTTACTCCCCTTCTTATTTTCTTCTTTCTTTCTCCTCTCTTCTTTGCTCTTGTTCAAGAGGGGACACTCATCTCTTATATGTCCCTCTTGTTGGCAATTATAGAAAATTATCTTCCTCTTGTGCCTTCTCCTATCATAAGATTTGTTAAATTTTAAATTCCTTAAAGCATGCCTTACCTTCCTTACCATATAAGCATCTTCATTGCTATTCATTGAGGATGAGGAGGATTCTTCATCGGAGGAGGAGGGAGTCTCCATCTTCTTCTTTCCCTTGTTGGCTACTAGTGCCACTCCCCTTGATGGCTCGATGCTTGATTCTTCAATTAGTCCCTCAAGCGTTGTCTCATGCAACTCCATGGTGGAGAAGAATTCCTCTAAGATGCTAACTTCTAAGTTCTTCGAGATGTAGAATGAGTCTGCCATTGAGCTCCATTTCGATGACTGGGGAAAGTCGTCGATTGCTTTCATAATCATATCCCGGTTCGAAAGTTTTTCTCCTACACTTGTCAAACCGGTTAAAATTTCTTTAAACCTAGAATGTAAAGAATTTACCTTCTCTCCCTTTTCGAGTTTTATGTTGCTTAATTGGGAGCGAAGGAGATCTCTTCTTGCAAGCTTGGCCTCGGAAGTGCCTTCATGGAGTTCCACCAATCTCTCCCACATCTCCTTGGCACTTGAGCACTCCCCAATCCAGTTGATCTCTTGTTTGGGGAGTACGTTGTACAAGTGATGCTTGGCTTTTGAGTTTGCCAAGTGCTCCTCCCTTTGTTTCTTTGTTCACCTTGACTTCTCTAGTGGCTCCCCCTCTTCATCCCTAAGAACTTCAAAACCATTTTCCATAGTGAGCATTATATCAAAATCGGTCTCGAAAAATACCTTCATTCGCTTTTTCCACCAAGCGAATTCTCCTTCAAACTTCGGTGGATGAATGTTGGAGTCGGCCATCATATTTGTTGTGCTTGTTGCAGCGGTTAGTCCTCGACAAGCTACCTTGGTTATGATACCACTTGTTGGAACGTAGGTGGTGGGCTAGAGTGGGGTGAATATCCCTCAATCGCGTACGATGGAAGTTGTTTGGTTAATCATCTACAATTATCATTAGCGCAAGAGGAAATATAAAGCTAAGACAATTAAGAACAACACAAAATAAAGAACAATGCTAACAAGAGACATAACGTGGTACACGACCTCGCCGCTAATCCATGGTCCGATTCGTATCCGGTGAATCACTCCGAAACCAATCCAATATGTTCTCTCCCTTTAGCCAAAGCAAGGTGAGGGTAAACCTTCTTACAACACAACACTCATTATAATAAGATTGAAGTAAGAACAAGAAGGAGTTTAAAACTTGTGGAGCACTTGGATGATCAATTGGAGAATAAACATTAGCCATCCAAAAGCCCACACCCTCTCTTTTTATAGAGAGGGCTGATTTCTTCCCGTTGGCCGCCATCAGTCGACTGCTTCCTTTGGCAGTCGACTGCCGCCGTTACAACGGCTTCTGAACATGTCAGATCCCGACTGTTGTAGTCTAATGGGAGACTTGGTAGTCGACTGATGTATCCATCAGTGGACTGATGCCTCCGTAGCCGATCGATCGGCTACGAGGTACGTGCCCATTTGCCTTCATCGGTATCGTCCTTGGCGATCGACTACCATTCCTTAGGCGAAACCCACCAGTCGAACACTAGTCGAACCTATTCGACTTGGAGCAGTCGACTGCCATATCATGGTAGTCGACTGATGTTGGGTAAACCTCAAACTTCACATCCGTTTGAGCATCCGGCGGTCGGGTAAAACCTCAACCCTCACGGTTGAGCCTCCGACACATAGCCATTCAGCCAAGTTCACCTAATGAGCTACTTACATTTCACTCATTCTCTCATCTCACTTGAAGTCCCTCGCCGAAGCTCTCTTTGTTCGTGGCCACGTCCCTCGGTAGCATCAAGCGTACGGTTTCATAATGCTCCTTCGTGTCTCTTGCCCTCGAAGTCTGCTTCCTTGGCTTCGCTCAAGTCATCTCGTCTGACGGTCCCTTAGATGCATCAAGCGCACGGCTTCGCAATGCTCCTTTGTCGACTCAAACATGAGGTTGTGAGTTGGTGAAACTTGCCAAAGTTCCATATGCGAATTACTAAGTTCTGCAAGACTCCAACGCACATATCAAAACAATAACAACCTAACTTAAACCCTTTTCCACACACATCAAAACCATTTCATATGGGTTGATTGCCCTAACATAAGAGGTTTACTTGTACAATAAAATAAGTTAGTCAAAAGGGAAAAGCTTACCATCCAGAGGCTCTGGTGTAGTTCCTGCAAAAATAAAGGGATTTCAGAGTGGGTGAAAGAGGGGGTGGCCTGCGATAGAGTGGAATCTGACACAAGAAGGGGCATATCAGAAGGAATGAAAGGTGCAAAGGATATAAAAGGAGAATTGGGACTGGATGGAGGTGTAGGGAGTTTTTGAGGAGAAGGAGGAGGGCAAGCATAGGTATCTGATACAACTTGTACTAGAAGTGTTGGGATGTATACTGAAAAGTCTATCTTTTGTATGAACATCTTTATTTTTGAAATAAGAATCACATGATCATTGTTTGCATATTTATGGTTATGCATATTGTCTAATACATTACATTGTAGATGACATAGTGTGTAGTGTCACACGGGAGATCATGTTATTAGTTCCTTGTAAAGTATAAGTAAAGGCTCACAACCTAGATGGTTATGGACAAACCATTGGAATGGTTGTAGTGTGATTTGGTATTGGTTTATCTTGACCATTGAATTACACTAGTATACTTTGTGTGTATTGAGTAGGACCGATTTAGAGGTGATTCAATTTATTGCTGACTACATAATTGAATTGGACCTCAGATATTATGTTGTACATGCTCTTAATCCCGATATTATAACGGGCACATATACTTAGTATTCATTTCTTTGATTTACCAATGGGCGAGATTTATAGAGTAAATCGATAGGCTCGTTAAGTTGGGAAATGATATTATTTATATGGTGTGTCGTTGATTATAGGAGGAAACCGTGTCCTATATATTAGGATGATGATGTCCCCTTGAGGAGCTCATAAGGTTCATCATGTAAACCCTGCAGGTGGACTTGGTCCGACATGATGATAAGGTTGAGTGGTACTACTCATGGAGTTAGATGTTGATTAATTAATTATTAGTAAATTAATTAATCGACGGATATTCGAGATCTTAAACACGGAAAGATATATGGAGCCCATATTAACTTATGGGGGTTGGTGAGGTAGATCAATTATAATCCTCTAGTGGAATGGATTATCATTAATGGATCGAACTTTATGTGGGATTGATCCATTGGGTGGCCAAGATCCAACTCATCCTCATGGTCCCTATTGTAGCCTATTAAAACCCTCATGAAGCCTAGATCCGATAATGAAAAATGAAACTCTAGATCCGACGGTGGAGAATAAATCTCTAGATCCGACGGTTGAGATTAAATCTCTAGATCCGATGGTTGATATTAAATCCCTAGATCCGATGGTGGAGATTAAAAGGAGGCTTAAGCCTAACTCTATAAAAGGGTGGCCATGGCTTGGGCATGAATACACTTTTGGAGATTATGTTTTTTTTTTTGTTTCCCTTGGCTTGGGCGGCAAGAAACCTTGGAGAGCTAGGGTTTAGGTTAAAGGGGTGGGCGGCAACATTGGTTGACTTTTTCTTTAGGGCCGGCGGCAACTCAAGAGAAGGACTAGGGGTTTCCTCTTCTCCTTTCCTCTTGGTCGGCTTCTTCTTTCCCTAGGGCAGCTCCTTCTTCTTCCATTGGAGCTCTTGGCCAGCGTTCATCCATTGAAGTTGGCCGGCGGACACCAAGGAGCTTGTCCTTTGTGGTTGGCACAAGTAAGGAGAAGATGGGTGCTTTTCTACTTCCTCTTGTTCGGAACGAGCAAGGAAAGGAAGATCGTGATCTAGGAGGCTTCATCTCTTGGAGGATCGTTGCCCACACAATGTTCAAGAGAAGGATAGGACATACGATAGAAGATCAAGAGGTATAACATGAGGTATAATTCTTGTTTATGATCTTTTGTTATTCTATGCATGTTGTATATTTTGTTATGTGGCTAATTTACTTAGACCCCGAATACAAATACAAAAACCGGCGATTCGTAGATCGTCTATTCCGTGGCTATTCGAAGAATAGAGGTAGGTTGCTTGAACAACAAGTTTGTTCAAATGACCACTCTAATCGAATAGCACGACGATGGAATGGTTGCTTGGGTAATCCATATTTGTCTAGGATAAATTTTTTTATCTGGGGACGTAGCTGGGATTACCATGAACAAGCGACCGAGTTGAAGTGGGAAGCGAAGTTTCCTACCTTTAAGAAGATCCAGAGGGGAGGAAGTGGTGAATTCATGAACTATAGGACTTGAGGGAGGTGGAGGTTGTTGGCGTTTAGAAGGAAAAAGGGAGGCCAGAGGAAGATCGTCAGTAGAGGAAGTAGGGGAAGGAGATGAGGAAACATCAATGGGATCATGTGAAGGATCAGGAAGGGGAGTAGGGGCAGGTGTATTAAAGGGGGATAGTTCTTGAGGTGGAATTGAAGAGGAAGGCTCTGCAGGGAGTAGGATGTTGTAAGGAGGAAAGGGGTTTTGAATTGGTTCCGCTGGAGGAGGAAGTAGAGGGGGATTTATAAAAGTAAGGGGGAATTGCTCTGGTTTTGCGAGGGTTATGATGGGGACCTGGGGAGTTCAAAAGGAACCTATGAGATAGAGGTATAAACAACTCTTGAAATTGAATTGATATACTTAAAATAGACAGTAGTTGTAGAGAAGGGAATTACTGATGAGGAGGGTTCCATGCTTGAAGTAGAAGTAGATATGGCTTGAATTTTTCTTTTCTTCTTTTACTGCTTGACAAAAATTCTAGAAATGACAACATGCATCATATCCTCTTCAAAAACAATATGTTAGTACATGTTTAAAGGAAAATTCAATAAATATGCAGCAACATAGAATTTACCTATGGGATGAACTTCAGTTGACTGAATAGGAGATAGCTTGTAGTAGGACAGTATGGGCTCTTCTAGAATTTTAGTGATACTAACATGTTTATTTTTAAGTAGGGGTTCGATGGAGGAGAAATCAACATAGGATTTGATGGCTTTATGTTCGGGAAGTGGGTGGAGAGTAGTTTTCAAAGATAAAGAAAATGGCAGAATAGGATCAAAAGGGACATAAAAGTACAACTCTTTTCAACCCTTATGGGAGGTTGACATATCGGTCAGAAATGGATAATCTTGGCATGCCATGACATAGAACACACTAGTATCATCCATTTTCAATTGGTAAAAGCAATGGAAAACGTGGGGAGTTTGGGGGATGTCGAGATGTTTAAAAATGATTAGGGTTCCGACTAGGATGCAGATAGAATTGGGGATTAGTTAGTTGAGGGGAATGTCGTAGTAGATTAGGACATCAAAGAGGGGTTTTGGGAAAGGTGTTGGTGTATTCGGCCTAGGTCACGATTGACCAGACTCGAGTTTGACTCGAGTGATATTTTGATGTTCGACAAAACATATGACAATGTGATTGTAATGGAAAGTCCAAGCATGGGTCTTGGCAAGGGAAAGTCCAAGCTTGAGTCTTGGCAAATGGAAAGTCCAACATGGGTTGGCAAGGGAAGTCCAAGGGGTGATATTGGCGGCGTAAAGTCCAAGCGGGAGTCTTGGCACCATAAGTCCAATGGTTGGCGCCGTAAAGTCCAAGCGGTAATGTTGGCAGCATAAGCCAAATGTGCCTTGCCGGGATAAACCAAGTTAGCATGACAATAGCCGATGGAAGCACCTGAAGGCTAGCATATGGATGAATAAGTCGTGGATGACTTGGAGGGATCCGATAGGCGTGAGGCTGACGGAGGTGGCTAGAAGGCTTAGGTCTAGGCTAAGAGTGGTCTAGCAAGTATGAGGGCATCATACTTGATGTTAAACCTCATGGTTGAGGTTATCAGTTGACTGGGGATTTGGACCAGTCGATTGGTCAAGTGTTGTTACTCTTGGCAGCCAAGTCGACTTGTATCAGTCGATTGAGATTATGATCAGTCGACTGCTGGGAGTCGACTGGTGTTCGACTACAAGAAATGGCACAGCGATCATTTGCTAGCATTAGGCGATCACGATGGTAAGCGAGCGATCATTGCTATGGTGTCGCGGACATAGAAGCTTCTAGAGTCGACTATTTGGGTTTGACAATTGAGTGATGGCTCGATCAATCGACTAATGGGCATGATCAGTCGACCGATGGTCTATCCATTGGAACTTATCCAATGTGGCTCAGGCCGTTGTGAGACAACGACTACAGGAGCAGTCGACTGCTAGGCTAAATCTAGCCCAAATGTAGGTTATAAAAGTAGCTCATGGAGAGGGATTTGACAATGGTTTCTTAGGGCGATTTGCTGGTGCAATTCAGGATGTCCAAGTGGAGCTCAAGCAACCAAACAAGCAAGCATCCAAAAGCACATTTGTAAAGTTTTCTTTACATGTTTTTGTGCATTTCATTAGTATTTTCTTGTTGTTGTTGGATCGAGAAGCGTCACTAGAGGGGGGGAGGGTGAATAGCGAGCGTAAATCTTTCGGTTCCGTTCGTTTGATATATGAGTAAGCACAGCGGAAAGGTAAAAAGACATGTTTATTTTTACTTGGATCACAATCCAACGGTTGCTACTCCAAGGTCCTAACGGTCCTAGACCACGTACGGAGGGCAAAACACTATAGCATCTCCTCCTCGTTGGAGGTAGGAGACAACGATTATAAAAACCGACAGTACGAGGATGAGGCAACAAGCCTACCTCACCTCGTTATGATTAAAACAAAGAATATAATAACAAAATATATTACTTGCTGCTTCTCCCGATGAAGAAGATGGAAGCTTGGCGTCGCGTCGGTGTTATGACGGTGTTGGAGCTTTTGCATTGTATGAGCACTTAAGAATAATCTTGATGATTTAATGGGTTGGAATCCTCCCCTCTTTTTATAGAGTTTGTCCTCAGAATATGTCTCCTAATCTTTTGGAACAGATCACGAAGTGGTAATAAATTTTATCGCGAAGTGGCCGCGTCAAAAGTTATCCGTTTTGACCTAGCATAAAGGCTGATTTGTCGCCATCAATCGACTGATGTCTCCCATCAGTCGACTGATGAGCATCAGTCGACTGCCCAATGTCCAACAGTCGACTGCCATCCTAGCTACTTCTCTGCAGTAAGAGGTTAGAATGGAAAATGATAAATGCAACGGTTTCTAACCGTTTGATCTCGACTTAGACCTTCCACAGGAAGTCTTAGTCGGATCGCCGCCTACGATCGTCCCTGTACAGAGGACACGATCTTACCTCTGGTCCTTTAAGATCTGTCACTTTGCTTCCGATCTTCCACCTAGGTTCTTCGACTCCCACGAAGTTCCCTCGGTGTTGCCCGACCACCACAACTCCCTCTGGGTGTCGCTGACCTTTGGCTTAGCTTAGCCTTTCTGCACACTTGATTTATCTTGTGAGACAACAATGTAAACTTAACTTTGTGTCTTTGCCATAATCAAAACACAGGTTCGATTATCTAGTGCCCCTGCACTAACAATCTCCCCCTTTTTGATCTATGGCAACCCAACACAAAGTTAAGGGAAATTAAAGCATAAAATAAGTATAGTAAATGATGAATGTCATTTCCAAAAACTTCCCCTCAACCAAAACTCCCCCTTAACCAAATCCCCATGTTAACCCTAGGTGAGTTTTGAAAGAGATACTTTAGTTTTCAAAATCAAATTATGTGATACTTTAGTTTTCAAAATCAAATTTTGTGTTACTCCCCTTAACTTTCTCTCTTCTCCCTCTTTTGCCATAAATCAAAAAAAATGTTGGGGTTTTTATATAAAATAGGGGTTTAAAAACAATATCGTATATGCTTGCATCTAGATAAATCAAATATGAGTCCAAGCATGCGTCTAGCAGTAGTTAGATAGATTGGTTCGAGGTGTGTCCCTCTGCACCAATAATCTAAATGTTTGTAATATAACCATTAGGGTTAGTTTGTTCTCCCCCTTAGTCAAATATATGAAGTATAAGAGATGTAGGGCTTTGGCCTAAAGAGTTGTAAATAGTCGTTAAGTACAATAGTTGAAAAGGTTATTTTAAGTATATTTCAATTATCCTTAACATCTCACCCATTCTATGTGTCTCAGAATTTGTTCACCTTATATGTTTTGTGAGATGATTTGAGATTGATTAAAGATAGTCAACCTTGGGTTAGATTCAGATTTAACCTTTAGATCGTTAAGTAACATTTCGAGAAACTGGCTTCCAGGTCGTGGCGAGGGACAGGGGCCTTCTTTGATCGGAACAACAACCACTTCCTTAGACAAAGCCAAATTCAAGAAAATATCACTTAAGTCACTTAGAGTTACTTCCTGGTCTAACTAGTTTAGGATACGATGAGGTGGCTTCAGCTAGTTCCACTCTGTCAAGTGCACCAAGCTAGATATGCCTTATCTAATTCGAATACATGAGACTTTGTTTTCCTAACGTACTATCATCTCGCCGCATCCTGATACTATGTCGTCAAGAGTTGACTAACTATTTTCCCAATCTAGCCGTTCTAAAAATTAAAATAAAATATGCAATGGTTTTGTTAAGTAAGCGAGTATACTAATTTAGTGTTAGCTCCCCCTGGACCATTGAACCAATATGGTCTATTCAAATAATGAACTTGATCCTAGGGAATCCAATACTTATTAGTCCTTATATGTGAGTTCAATAAAACCTTTGGGACCCATGCTTGGACTCTTTGATGACTACGATTTACGATAGACATATATGATTTATTCGTAGTCTTTGGACTAAACCCGAGTCCGGCTTTGTTGTACATGGCTCTTTGGGTTCCAAGTAGTCGGTTAAGATTCTTAGATCCCAACGTGAACCTTTCCAACCTAACCTCGACCTCTTGAACTCGGTCTTTCAAGAGAGAATTCCCCTCCTCATGTTTTTCAACTTGGGTTGAGTTTCCCTCTTGAACTTGACTAGTTGAAGAGGCTAGAGTAGCCTCTTGCTTGAGAGTTTCAACCTCCTCAAGTAACAACTCAACCCTAGACTCGAACTTAGTTAATTTCCAAGTAAGCATTTTAATTGTAAGGTAAAGTGTACTAATTAAGGAGCGGCTAACCTTGACTTTCCCTTTTGGTTCGGCTTTGAGTTTCCTCTCGAAGTAGTCTTCGAGGTCAGAGTCGGAGTTGTAGTTGGACTCAGCTTCGGATTCTGACTCGGACTTTTTCGGTCTTGCCATGTAAGCTATGTATACTCTGTTGTCCCAAGTTGCATGGAAAGCCTTCTTTTGATTTGATTTGAATTGTTCCATCTTTTGGTTCTTTAGTAGCCTCCTTTCCCTCCGAATGATCTTCCGCACTACGTTCACTATTGCCTCCACCTCTTCGAATTCGGACTCTGATTTATCTTCGGGTTCGAGTCCATCTTCTTGCCTGGTAGGTGGCTTGCTTCTTTGTCCTTCAAGTAGAGCAATATCTCTCTCGGCCTGAACCACGTTAGTCTGCTCGTGAAGTTCAAACTCGAAAAATAATTCGTCTAACCTAAGCTTCGAAAGGTACTTAGAGACCTTGTAGGCATCGACCATGGATGCCCACAAGGTAGTCCTGGGAAATGAATTAAGAACGTACCTTAGGAGGTCACGATTTTTGACCTTGTGTCCGATGGTGTGCATGTCGTTGACAATGTCCTGGACGCGGGCATGTACTTGCGTTGCCGTCTCGTGTTCCTGCATCTTAAGGTTATACAACTTATTGAAAATAAGGTCACGTTTACATACCTTAGCATTGGATGTTCCTTCGTGTAGCTCGATTAATTTGTTCCATAGGTCCTTTGCGCTGATGAAGGGTCTGATACGGTTGAGCTCCTCTTTGGATAAACCACACTGCAACATTTGGGTCACCTTTGCATCGTCTTCAATTTGCCTCTTGGTTGCATTGGTCCACTTGTTGAAGTCCAAGGGCTCGCCTTGATCATTGGTGGGTAGAGAAAAGCCGGTTTGGATGATTATCCAAGTCTCTACTTGTGTTTTTAGAAAACACTCCATCCGACCTTTCCAATAACAGAAATCATTTCTGTTAAAGAACGGAGGTCGGGTGGTGCTATACCCCTCAATGTGAGCCATTAAATATCTTGCAAAATATGAATAACACCAAAAGTAATTCCAAGACTTGGTATTGGATTAGTAATGCAGGAAATAATAAGAAATAAACATAAATAAATAAAAAGAACAAGAAACTAACAAAAACTAGAAACTTACGACCTTCGATGTCCTTGAAAGGGTATTAGACGTTGGTTTTTGGGGATGGAAACAGCTTGTTACGAGGGTAAACCTTGGTACGAAATGTATATCTTTCAGAGAGCTTCGATTTGGTAGGTAGATCGTTTTGTGAGTCCACTTGTGAAAAAAGTTATGGTCGTTTTACCGTCGACTACTCCAAAAAAGAATACTTGCAAACACACAACAAAAAGAAAGGTACCAAGACTTCATCATGGATTAGTAGTGCGCGAGGAAAATAAAATCTAAAAGAAAACACAAATTGACAAATACGAAAAGAAAACCAAAAAGTGCTAGATTGGTGGTTTCACCAAATCTTAGCGCCCCCGCTCTGATACCAATTGTTGGATCGAGAAGCATCGCTAGAGGAGGGGGGGGGGTGAATAGCGAGCGTAAATATTTCCATTTCGTTCGTTCGATATATGAGTAAGCACAGTGGAAAGGTAAAAAGACACGTTTATTTTTACTTGGTTCACAACTCAGCGGTTGCTACTCCAAGGCCCTAACAGTCCTAGACTGCGTACGGAGGGCAAAGCACTATAATGTCTCCTCTTCGTTGGAGGTAGGAGACAACGATTACAAAAACGGAAAGTATGAGGATGAGGCAACAAGCCTACCTCACCTCGTTACGATTAAAACAAAGAATATAATAACAAAATATATTACTTGTTGCTTCTGCAGATGAAGAAGATGGAAGCTTGGCATTGCATCGGCATTATGACGGTGTTGGAGCTTTGGCGTTGTATGAGCACTTAAGAATAATCTTGATGATTGAATGGGTTGGAATCCTCCCCTCCTTTTATAGAGTTTATCCTCAGAATATGTCTCCTAATCTTTTGGAATAGATCACGAAGTGGTAATAAATTTTATCGCGAAGTTGCCGCGTCAAATGTTATCCATTTTGACCTAGCGTAAAGGCTGATTCGTCACCATCGATCGATACCTCCCATCGATTGGTGATGAGCATCGATCGGCCTAATGTCCAGAATGGATCACAAACTTGCCACTTCCCTGCAGTAAGAGGTTAGCATGGAAAATGGTAAATGCGATGATTTCTAACCGTCCAATCTCGACCTAGACCTTCCACAGGAAGTCTTAGTCGGATCGCCGCCTACGGTCATCCCCATATAGAGGACTTGACCTTAACATCTCTCACTCACACGAGCTTACTTCTGGTCCTTTAAGAGCTGTCGCTTTGCTTCCGATCTTCCACCTAGGTTCTTCGACTCCCACGAAGTTCCCTCGATGTTGCCCGACCACGACAGCTCCCTTTGGGTGTCGCTGACCTTCGGCTTAGCTTAGCCTTTCTGCACACTTGATTTAGCTTGTGAGACAATGATGTAAACTTAACTTTGTGTCTTTGTCATAATCAAAACACAGGTTCGATTATCTGGTGCCCCTGCACTAACAGTTGTATTTCATTTATTGTTGTAAACACTTGTACAAGGTTTCTCTTCTCCGACATGTTGTCGAGAAGGAGTTTTATTATTGGTAGTGCATCACTAGAGCTCGTTGAGATCGACCCATGGCGTAGGATCCTTCAGATTCTGAACCATGTTATATCGTGTGTATTTATGTTTGTATTTGTTTCTACATTTGTATTTCTATATTCCATTGTCCTAACGATGATTGTAGAGACGAATGAATGAATTCCATCATGCAATGACAAACACACTATTCACCCCCCTCTAGCGACGGTCAAATCCCCAACAAGTGGTATCATAGCGAGGCCGCTCTTCACTTGGACTAACCGCCAAGGGAGCACTGCTAGAGGGTGAAGAAGAAGATGGAATTTGAATAAAGACTAGGATGGGACATCAACACTACGGTCCCGTATGCACTCTATGGACAAGAAGGTTTCAATAAGTGGAAGGCAAGGATTGAAGACTTCATCATGATGAGGGATTTTGAAGAATGGGCCGCATTGATTGAAGGCTTTTAACCCCCTAGGGATAAGAAGGGAGATGTCTTCAAACTAAAGAAGTGGACTCAAGA
The DNA here is from genome assembly GCA_025175895.1 of Wurfbainia villosa. Classification (NCBI taxonomy): domain Eukaryota; kingdom Viridiplantae; phylum Streptophyta; class Magnoliopsida; order Zingiberales; family Zingiberaceae; genus Wurfbainia; species Wurfbainia villosa. Next base: position 42,271,213 of record CM046005.1, read on the forward strand.
GAAACGTCTAAAGTTCAAGATCGAAGCTAAGGTAACAAAACTTTTAGAAGATTTGATACCTAATGATATTTTATCTAGACTAGGTTGTTGGATCGTGAAAGAGAGCTAGAGGGGGGGGGGGTGAATAGTGCAAAACAATCTTTTGTTTTCATTCGATATAAAACACGAGTAGCAGCGGAAAATAAATAAGACAATTTTATTTTTACTTGGTTCATAGCCTATCGACTGCTAATCCAAGGCCCTAATGGTCCGAGACCGTGTACGGAGGGCAATTCACTAAAACACTCCTCCTCGTTGGAGATAGGAGTTGACCATTACAAAGATACGAGAAAACTCGAGGTAGAGAGACAAACCCCTCTCTCCTTGTTACGATAAAATCTCAGAAATACAAACTAAAATACAAGAAATCTCAATTTACAACTTAAGATGTTACTGACGACTAAGGAGATGGAGGTTGAGCTCGAGTCATTGGCGTTTTGGCAGCGCTTCATCGTCGTAGAGTTGTCATAGAGTCGCGACATTGTGGGAGCACTTTAGAAGCTTTAGAATGATGAAATGGTGAAGAACACTCCTTATTTTATAGCCTTTGAGAACCCTAAACGTTGAGCTCAAGTCTTATCTTCAAAGGCCACCTCACCCTAAGATAAGGGGATGAGGTTTTGACTCTTCTCGAGGCTGGAATTTTAACAACAGTCGACTGCCACCCTTATAAGTCAAACTGATGCCCAGAAGTCGACTGCTACAAGCCATCAGTCGACTGTTGGCTAGGGTTTTTGACTTCATCAAGAGTTATCTCAAAAAAGATACAAAACTAAGTGTTTTCGATGTCCACCAACCATCCGATCTCGACATAGACCTTCCATGGGATGTCTTTGTCGGATCATCGCCTAAGGATGTCCCCGTACCGAGGACTTGACCTTACTTATACTTACTCACATGAGCTTACCTCAAGCTTTACCTTTGTAGCTTTTGCATCCGGTCTCCACCTGATTTCTTTTGCTCCTTTCGATGTCCTCCAGGTGTCACCCAACCTCCACGGTTTCTCAACATGAGAACCTCCGGGTGTCACTGACTTTCAGCTTAACTTAGCATTCCTGCACACTTGATTTAGCTCATGAGATAATAACATGAACTTAATTTTGTGTCTTTGCCATAATCAAAACATAGGTTCGATTATCTGGTGCCCCTACACCAACAATCTCCCCCTTTTTGATTTATGGTAAATCGACGCAAAGTTATGGGAAATTTAAAGCATAAGTCATAAAACAAGTAAAGTAAATGATAAACTCACAGTAAAGAACTCTCCCTTAACCCTAGGGAGTTTTGAAAGAAATACTTTAATTGTTTAAATTTAATGTTTTGTGGTACTCCCCCTTAACTTATGCTCTTCTCCCCCTTTTGCCATAAATCAAAAATAAGGTCGGGAGTTTTTATAAAAAATAAGAAGTTTGAAAAACATAATAGTATGGCATGCATAAAAAAACGAAATTGAGTCCAAGCATGCGTCTCCAACTTGGTTAAATTGGTTCGAGGTTTATCCCTCTACACAACCAATAAGTTTTTTTTTAAACATTTTTAATTTCTAAAATACTTATAAGTGAATTTTCAAGGAAAACTTTAAAAATTTTGTAATATAACCCTTAGGATTAGTTTGCTCTCCCCGTTAGTCAAATATATAAGGTATAAGAGAGTTAGGGGCGCTAAACTTTGGCCTAGAGAGTTGTATAGTTAGTATTGGCCAATTATAATTATTCATTTAAGTGCAATAATTGAAAGAATAGGTAGTTTTTTGAAAAAGTTATGTCAAGTATATTTTATAATTATTCATTAATCATCTCACCCTTTCTATGTGTCTCAGAATGTGTTAGCCTTATATGTTTTGTGAGATGGTTTTATCTTGATTTGAAGTTAGTCAACCTTGGGTTAGATTCGGATTTAACCCTAAACTCGTCAAGTAATCTTTTCAAGAAATTAGCTTCCAGGTCGTGGCGAAGCACAGGGGCCTTCTTTGATCAGAACAACGACAACTTCCTTAGACAAAGCCAAGTTCAGGAAAATGATTACTCGAGTCACTTAAGATTATGTCCTGGTCTAACTAGTTTAGGATACGACAAGGTAGCTTCAGCTAGTTCCACTTAGTTAAGTCCACTGAGCTAGATACGCCTTATCTAACTTGGACACACTGGACTTTGTTTCCCTAGCATACTATCATCTCGTCGCATCCTGATACTATGTTATCAAGAGAAGACTAAATACTTGTCCTATCTAGCCATTCTAAAAAGTAAAATAAAACTTTGATGATGCTAAGGCAGTGGGTATACTATTTTGGTATTAGCTCTCCTTGGACCATTGAACCGATATGGTCTATCTAGAAAATGGACTTGATCCTGGGGAATCCAATACTCATTGGTCCTTATATGTGAGTTTAATAAAACCTTTGGAACCCATGCTTGGACTCGTTGATTACTACAATTTATGATAGACATGTATGATCTATTCGTAGTCTTTGAACTAAACCCGAGGCTGACTCTATTATACACAGCTTTCTGAGTTCCAAGAAGTCGGTTAAGATTCTTGGATCCCTTCAAGAACTTGTCCAACTGAGCCTCAAGCTCATGGACTTGTCCTTTCTGTTAGGGCAATCTCTTGCCATGAAAAGGTTTTGATGTGCATGGAAAAGGGTTTAAGTTAGATTGTTATTATGATTTGATATGTGCATTGGAGTCTTGCAGGGCTTAGTAATTCACACATAAAGCCTTGGGGAGTTTCACCTCTCATGACTCGGTCTTTGAGTCGGTGAAGGATGACTTTGCGGAAGCCGTGTGCTTGGAGCATCCGAGGGACCACCGGACGAAGAGCTTGGAGTGAAGCCGGAGGAAGTAGACTTCAGGGTGAGATGCGAAGGATGGCGCTGCAGAGCAGTGTGCTTGGCAAATCCGAGGGACATGGCCGGACGAAGATAACTTCAAAGGCGAGGGACTCCGAGGGATGAGAGTGAGCGAATGTAACCCGGGAGAGGGGTAGCGCTCTTAGGTGAAACTTGGCCATTTGGCTAAGTGTCGGATGGGATTTCCTGACATCAGTTGACTACCATGTTATGGTAGTTGACTACTCTAAGTCGATGGTGACACGACTAGTGTTTGAGTCTGGTTCAAGTGCCAACAGTCGACTGCCATGGAATGACAGTCGACTGTGAGACCACCAATAGACTGATGAAGTCATTAGTCGACTGGTCGCAAGTGTTTCGGGCACACAATGGAGTCGAGCTCGTGAGCACTTGACTGATCGAGCATTAGTCGATTGATGGAAATATCAGTCGACTGATGTCGGTACCGTTGGATGAAATTCAACGTGGAAAGCAGCCGTTATTGGGTAACGACTACAGGACCAGTCGACTGATAGGGACATCAATCGACTGCTCCTATGTCAACAGGAAGAAACCCTCTTCCTCTATAAAGAGGAATGGTGTGGGGCTTTTGGGTGCCTAATGCTTCAACTCATAACATTTCCCAAAGTGCTCTAAGGGTTTTTCCACTCTTCTACTTGTTCTAATCTTCATTCTATTGTAGAAGAGTGATCCTTGTGTAAAAGAGGTTACCTCCACCTAGCTTTGTGCAAAGGAGAGATCTAGTGGATTTGCCAAAGGAGTGATTCACCTTGGACGAATCGGGATCGTGGATTAGCGGCGTAACCGTGAACCACGTTACATTTCGGTGTTAGCATTATTTGTATTCTTATTTCTATTTTTCTTGTCTTGTTTTGTTTTTTCGTTTGCGCTAATCTCTTTGTAGATTAAAAAAAATCCACCACCAAACAATTGAGGGCTATTCACCCCCTCTAGCCGGCCACATCCACAACATATCGATCCTACAAGTGATATCAGAGCCAAGGAAAGCTTGTCGAGGACTAACCGCCACAACAAGAACATTCAAGAATGGCCGGCTCTAATATTCATCCGCCAAAGTTCGAGGGGGAATTCTCTTGGTGGAAAAAGAGAATGGAAGTATTTTTCGAAACCGACTTTGAAATTTTATTAATTATGGAAAACGGTTTCGAGATGCCTAGGAATGAAGTAGGGGAGCTATTGGAGAATTCAAGATGGAGTAAAAGACAAAGAGAGGAGTATTTGGCGAATTCAAAAGCCAAGCACCACTTCTACAATGTCCTCCCCCAACAAGAAGTCAATCGGATAGGAGAGTGTGCTAGCACCAAGGAAATGTGGGAGAAACTAATAGAGATTCATGAAGGCACATCTGAGGCGAAGCTAGCAAGGAGAGATGTCTTTCGCTCCCGATTGTCCAATATCAAACTCGAAAAGGGAGAGAAGGTAAAATCCCTACACTCTAGATTTAAGGAAATTCTAACCGGTTTGACAAGTGTAGGTGAAAAGCTCTCCAACCGGGACATGCTTATGAAAGCAATTGATGCTTTTCCCCGGTCATCAAAATGGAGCTCAATGGTGGACTCCTTCTACTTGTCAAATAACTTAGAAGTGAGCACCTTGGAGGAGTCTTTTTCAACAATGGAGCTCCATTAAACAAGACTTGAAGGAATAATAGAAGAGCCAAAATTTCAAAATTCAAGAGTAGCAGCACTTTTTGCCAACAAGGGGAAGAAGAAGATGGAGATCCCCTCCTCCTCCGATGAAGCATCCTCCTCCTCCTCCATGGATAGCACGGAAGAAGCCTATATGGTAAGGAGGGTAAGACGTGTTTTAAAAGGTTTTCAATTTAATAAATCTAATGATAGGAGGAGAAGACCAAAGGGGAAGATTATTTGCTACAATTGCCAAGGAGTGAGACACATAAGGGACAATTGTCCCATCTTGAATAAAAGCAAGGAGGAGAAGAGAAAGAAGGAAGAAAAGAAGAAGAAGGGGAGCAAGAAGAAAAAGGAAGAAGAAAAGAAGGCCAATGAAAAAGGGAAGGCCAAGGCACTAAAAGCAAGGACATGGGATGACCCCTCTTCCTCATCTTCATCATCATCGGAAGAGGAGAATGCCTTTATCACAAATTTGGCATTAATGGCTTTTGACGACCTAGACACTTCCTCCTCCGAGCATGAAGAAAGATCAAGCTCAAGTGGAGAGAGCTCAAGTGAAGGGGGAGCCTCCTCTACATCCTCATCATCGGAAGAGGATTTGGTAAGTGAGGTAATGAATCTACCCCCTAAGAAAATAATGTCCATGATTTCTAGTCTTACTAAGGATTTATTTAGAGCCAAGAAAAAGAATAAGAGCATGCTAGATCAAATTAAGGACTTAGAAAATAAACTAGAAAAAGCATGCTAAAATGTAAATGATAATATTTCTTCTAGTCATGATGATGCATGCTCACATGAATATATGCCTTTCAATGTTAATGATGCATGCATAGAAGAAAATAGGGCTCTAAGGGAAAAGGTAGATTATTTGACCAAGGCCCTAGACAAATTTACAATAGGCTTCAATACTATTAACATGATAATTGGGAGCCAAAGGGCAAGCTTCAACAAGAAAGGCCTAGGTTATAAGGAAAAGAAAAATGAAAAGTCCTATAAATGTCTAATTGCTAGGGGTCAAGATAAAAAGAAGGTAATAGCTAGAAAATGGATCCCTAAGGAATTTTTAGTGAACCCCATAGGCAAGAATTTATATTGAGTTCCAAAATCCATCCTTAAGGGTTGAGAAAACTCTAGGATAGTCAACCATATGGAAGTTATCTAAATCATATGTTGGTTGACTTAGGATGTCGGGACAAAATTTTTGAAATAGTGTTAGGTGATGATAATGCACCTATAAATAGATAAATCATGCTTTAGGTGATACTTGCCTTATTATCATCTTGTAATACCTAATGCATGATAACAATTTGATGAATACATTTGTTTCATGATCATAATGTGAAATTAATTCATATATATCTTTATGATCATGTGATATGATAGGATGATACTTAACCTTGATAGAATTGCATGAAAATAATGGTTAAGTATATACAAATACCTTTAGGATACATCTCACACTCACCATAGGCTACCTTGATTGAAAACTTAGCATGAGTGAGATGTTAGAATGATACAAATGTCCACTAATGCCTATGACATTTAGATGGTCATTTAAGGTATCAAAATAGTAATAATAGAATAATCATGGGGAAGGCTTATATTTAATTCATAGACATATTGCCCAAAGATCTTGGTTGGATATTTCATATGTTTTCAAAACAATTTCTTACTTTAAAATCTGTGTGTTCATGTTTTGAAACAATTTAAAGCAAAACTAAGTGTTAAAAAGGATACAAACTTGATCAAAAACCTAGTTGTTTTTAAAGCTTTTGGATTTTTGGCAAATACTTGAAAATATAATGATTTTTCATTGACAACTATTTTTAATTTATAAATATATTTACAAGAAATATGTTCCCCAAATTTCATGATTTTTCAAATTTTATAGATTTTCTAATGCATTTCTGAAATCCACCCTGAAAACCTGAAAAACCCGAAATACATGTGCCAGTCGACTGGTAGTCTGAACCAGTCGACTGGTAGCCTGATAACATGCCCAGTAATTTCTTTTATACAATTTTAAGGCATGTTTTGGTTTTTTGTTTCTCTCTAGACTTGATGTCATGCTATATAAACTTTGTTAATTATTTTTGATGGTGTCAAAGGGGGAGAAATGTATATGTTTAAGTAAGGGGGAATATATTTAGGGGGAGTTTCATGTATTAAGGGGGAGAGTTGCTAATCATGTTATTTACATGCTTTCTTTCCTTAATAGTTTATCAAATGTTTTACCTAACATAAACGGATTGGCACACATAAAAAAGGGGAAGATTGTTAGGGCAATCTCTTGCCATGATAAGGTTTTGATGTGTGTGGCAAAGGGTTTAAGTTAGATTGTTATTATGATTTGATATGTGCGTTGGAGTCTTGCAGGGCTTATTAATTTGAACATAGAGCCTTGGCGAGTTTCACCTCTCATGACTCGGTCTTTGAGTCGGTGAAGGATGGCTTTGCGAAAGCCGTGAGCTTGGAGCATCCGAGGGATCGCCGGACGAGGAGCTTGGAGTGAAGCCGGAGGAAGTAGACTTCAGGGCAAGACACGAAGGATGGCGCTGCAGAGCCGTGCGATTGGCGCATCCGAGGGATGTAGACGGACGAAGATAACTTCAAAGGCGAGGGACTCCGAGGGATGAGAGTGAGCGAATGTAACCCGGGAGAGGGGTATCACTCTTTGGTGAAACTTGGCCATTTGGCTAAGTGTCGGATGAGATTTTCCGACATCAGTTGACTACCATGTTATGGTAGTCGACTACTCTAAGTTGATGGTGACTCGACTAGTGTTCGAGTCCAGTTCAAGTGCCAATAGTCGACTGCCATGGAATGGTAGTCGACTACGAGACCACCAGTCGACTGATAAAGGCATCAGTCGACTGGTCGCAAGTGTTTCGGGCACACAATGGAGTCGAGCTCGCGAGCACTCGACTGATCGAGCATCAGTTGACTGATGGAAATATCAGTCGACTGATGTCGGTACCGTTGGATGAAATCCAACGTGGAAAGCAGTCGTTATTGGGCAACGACTATAGGACCAGTCGACTGATAGGGACATCGGTCGACTACTCCTGTGTCAACGGGAAGAAACCCTCTTCCTCTATAAAGAGGAATGGTGTGGGGCTTTGGGTGCCTAATGCTTCAACTCATATCATCTCCTAAAGTGCTCTAAGGGTTTTTCCACTCTTCTACTTGTTCTAATCTTCATTCTATTGTAGAAGAGTGATCCTTGTGTAAAAGAGGTTACCTCCACCTAGCTTTGTGAAAAGTAGAGATCTAGTGGATTTGGCAAAGGAGTGATTCACCTTGGACGAATCGGGATCGTGGATTAGCGGCATAGCCGTGAACCACGTTACATTTCGGTGTTAGCATTGTTTGTATTCTTATTTCTATTTTGCTTGTCTTGTTTTGTTTTTCCACTTGCGCTAATCTCTTTGTAGATGAGAAAAATCCACCACCAAACGATTGAGGGCTATTCACCCCCCTCTAGCCGGCCACATCCACAACATATCGATCCTACACTTTCAAGAGTGAGTTCTCTTCTTCGAGTTTTTCAACTCGAGTTGAGTCCTCCTCTTGAACTTGACTAGTCGAAGAGGTTAGAGTGGCTTCTTGCTTGAGGGTTTCAACCTCCTCAAGCAAGGATTCGACCCTAGACTCGGACTTAGTTAGTTTCCTACTTAGAATTTTAATTGTATGATAAAACATACTAATTAAAGAATGGCTAACCTTAACTTTCTCTTTCGGCCCGGCTTTGAGTCTCTTCTCGAAGTAGTCCTCAGGGTCGGAGTCGGAGTTGTAGTTGGATTCGACTTTGGACACTGACTCGAACTCTTCCAGTCTTGCCATGAACGCTACGCCGATGCCTTCTTCTCCATTGTCCCAAGTTGCATGAAAAGCTTTCCTTGCTCCCTTTTTCTTTGGTTTGAATTGCCTCCTCTTCTTGTTCTTTGATTGCCCCTTTCTTGTCGAATTATTCTCCACACTATGTTCACTATTGCGGTCTTCTCTTCGGATTCGGACTCGGATTCATCCTTGGGTTTGGATCCATCTTCTTGCTCGAGAAGTGGCTTGCTCTTTCCCTTTCTTCTTTGACCTGCAAGAAAGGCAACTCCTTTCTCGGCTCGGACAACATTAGTTTGTTCATGAAGTTCAAATTCTGAGAATAGTTCATCTAATCTAATTTTAGAAAGATCCTTAGAAACCTTGTAGACATCAACCATGGATGCCCACAAGGTAGTCCTAGGGAACGCATTTATAGCATAACTTATTAGATCCCGATTTTAGACCTTCTATTCGATCTAGTGTAGGCTATTTATGATATCTTGTATGTGAGAGTGTAATTGGGTTGCCATATCATGTTCCTGCATCTTAAGATTATACAATTTATTAAACAATAAATTGCGTTTACATACCTTAGCGTCGTCAGTTCCTTCGTGTATCTCTACGAGTTTGTTCCATAGGTCCTTCGCAATAATGAAGGGGCCGACGCGGTTGAGCTCCTCTTTGGACAAACCACATTGTAGAATTTGGGTAGCCTTGGTGTCGCCTTCCACTTGTCTTTTCATAGTGTTCGTCCATTGATCGTAATCTAACAATTCACGAACTTCATTAGTAGGATGTGTGAATCCAGTTTGGATTATGATCCACATCTCGATTAGGGGTTTTAGAAAGCATTCCATCCGACCCTTCCAATAATAGAAGTCGTCTCTATTGTAAAACAGAGGTCGGACGCTGCTAAACCCTTCGAGATGTGCCATTAAAAAAAACCTTGCAAAAACACAAACGACAATAAAAAAAGTTCTAAGACTTCGCCTTGGCTTAGTAATGCAGGAAATGAAAAGAAATAAAAGGAATAAACAAAAAAATAAAACTCTAAACAAAAACTAAGAACTTACGACCTTCAAAGTTCCCGAAAGGGTACTAAACTTTGTTTTTTGGCAATGAAAACAGCTTGTTACAAGGGTAAACCCTCATAAGAATCTTTGAGAGAGCTTCGATTTGGTAGGTAACAAGTTTTGTGGGTCCACTTTTATAAAAAGTTATGCCCGTTTTACTGTGAGCAACATCGAAAGCGAAGAAATACTTGCAAACACAACCAAAAAAAAAAGGGACCAAGACTTCATCTTGGATTAGTAGTGCGGGAGAAAAACTTGAGACAATAAATACGAAAAGAAAACCAAAAAATGTTAGATTGGTGGTTGCACCAAATCTTAGCTCCCCCGCTCTGATACCAATTGTTGGATCGTAAAAGAGTGCTAGAAGGGGGGGTGAATAGTGCAAAATAATCTTTTCATTTCGTTCGATATAAAAAATGAGTAGCAGCAGAAAATAAATAAAACAATTTTATTTTTGCTTGGTTCACAACCTACCGGCTACTAATCCAAGGCCCTAACGGTCCTACACCATGTACGGAAAGCAATTCTCAAAAACACTCCTCATTGAAGGTAGGAGTTGACGATTATAAAGATACGAGAAAACTCGAGGTAGAGAGACAAACTCCTCTCTCCACGTTACGATAAAAGCTCGAAAATACAAACTTAAATACAAGCAATCTGAATTGACAACTTAAGATGTTACCGACGACTAAGGAGATGGAGGTTGAGCTCGAGTCGTCGGTGTTTTGGTAGCGCTTCATCGTTGTAGAGTTGTCGGAGAGTTGTGGCATTGCGGGAGCACTTTGAAAGCTTTAGAATGATGAAATGGTGAAGAACACTCCTTTTATAGCATTTGAGAACCCTAAACATTGAGCTCAAGACTTATCTTCAAAGGCCACCTCACCCTAAGATAAGGGTGTTGGATCGAGCGGATCGCTAGAGGAGGGGGTGAATAGAGATAAAAGATTTTTCGTCGAATTCGTTTCAAAAACACAAGTAAATGCAGCGGAAAGAGAAAATCAACACAATAGGGTTTTACTTGGTTCATAGCCTACGACTACTACTCCAAAGCCCTAGTGGTCCTTGACCATGCACGGAGGGTAAATTACTAACGAACTCCTCCTCGTTGGAGGTAGGAGTTAATTGAATACACAAAAGCCAAAGAATGAGTTAGAGGGACACTCCTACTCTCCTCGTTGCAAAAAAAACTCGTAGAGTAGAAAGTAAATACAAGAATTAATAGACGACCAAAAAAAACTTTTACCGATGACCAAAAGGATGGAGGCTTAGGCTTGTGTCATCGGCATTTCTGTAGCACTTCGTCGTCGTGGAGTCGTTGGAGTGTCGTCATGTTACGGAGGCTTTAGAGCACTTTAGAATTGATAAAAAAACCCTTAGACAAGCCCTCCTTTTATAGTTTTTGAGCCCCTCATCGAGGGGATCTTCAACCAATCAAAACTAGGCACAAAGCTCCTTGGAATGAGGTGATAAGGCTTGACTCCTTGAAGCTGATACTTGACCATCAGTCGACTGATGGCAGTGCCAGCCGAGTCACAACCCTCATCAGTTGACTGATGAAGGCAGTCAAGTGGCTCTTGTGGGCAATCGACTGATGCTTGCTGAAATCACAAGTTAGCTTAATAAAAACATAATTTCGATGGTCGCTGACCGTCCGATCTCGACCTAGACCACCCATGAGATGTCTTTGGTCAGATCTACGCTTAAGACCATCCCCATAAAGAGGATACGACCTCACTTACACTAACACACACGAGCTTACCTCAATACTTACTTTGTAGCTCTTGCTTTCGACCTTCGTCTCGATTCCTTCAGCTCCCTCCGAAGTCACTCGAGTGTCGCCCGACCACCACGGCTTCCTCCAGGTGTCGCTAGCCTTCAGCTCTAGCTTTAGTAATTTACTGCACACTCGATTCAGCTCGTGAGATAACTATATGAGCATAACTTTGTATCATTTGCTATAATCAAAACTCAGGTTCGACTTAGGTTCCCACTGCACCAACAATCTCCCCCTTTTTAATCTATGACAAACCCACATACAAAGTTAACGAAATAACATGCATGAAGAATAATAATATGCATGAAGAATAAAAGACTAAGTGAAAGTGTATACTTAGGAGTAAGATTAACTCTTCTCTCAGGTACTCCTCCTTGAGGAAACCTCCCCCTTGACCGAGGATGAGTTCTTGAAAGAAGATCTTAATCTCCCCCTTGACACTTGCTTCTCTAGAAGAGTTTTTTTTTAAGTAATTAACAATTACTTAAAGTTTTGGCCATAGTATTAAAAAAATAATTTTAAGTTATGAAAATTCTTAACTTGGCCTTTCTCTCCCTTTTTGTTAACTAAAAGAAGTTAAGTTGCAAAAATTAAAGTTAAGTAAACATTTACTTAAGTATGAAATACTAAGTTAACAAAAAAAAATGATCCCTTAACTAGAATAAGTATGAAGTACTAAGTTAAGTTATAAAAAAAAAAGATCTCTTAACTAGAATAAGTATGAAGTACTAAGTTAAGTTATAAAAAAAAATGATCCCTTAACTTTGGCCGTTTTCTCCCCCTTTTGCCATAAATCGGAAAGAGGGGTTTTGAAAGAAAAATATAAGTACTAAGTTTAAGTTCCAAGTCTAAGCATGTTCCATGTTATTTTGAAAATAATGCATTGAAAATAAGCTCATCTATTGAATGTTCAACTCTTATTTGACTTGATTGATATGAAGGATCAATAAGTCCTGGTCAGAGTCGATTAATATATATGATTATACTCCGTGGTTCATGGCGTTGCACTAGCTCTACATCTGGAACCAAGAGTAAGGTCCTAACATCTCACGCCCATCTACGTGGCTAAGTACACAAACATATTAATCCTATGTGTTGTGAGATGTATTGGCTCCTTAAATCTATAGGTGCATGATATCTAAGGTATGTCCTAAGCTAGTTCCATGAACATGAATAGTAAAAAGTAGTAATAAGAAAATATAATTTGTAAGTTCCTACTCTACTACGCACATGCCCAATTTTTGTCTTAATAGTCTGAATTCGGCTTCGGGTAGGGGTTTAGAAAATAGATCTGCCAAGTTGGACTTCGATTCAACGTATTCGAGTTGTATGGGTCCGTTGGTCACATGTTCTCGAATGAAATGATGTTTGACCTCTATATGTTTGGTCCTAGAGTGACATATTGGATTTATAGTTAGATTAATTGTGCTAATGTTATCTATGTGAATTTTAGTTTTTGTAAAGTCTAACTTAAAATCTCGGAGAGTGTGCTTCATCTAAAAAAGCTGAGTGACACACTCACCCATCGCGATGTATTCGACTTCAGTGGTAGATAAGGAAACACAGTGTTGCTTCCTACTGCACCAATTCACTAGACTCGAGCTGAGAAGTTGACAACAACCACTTGTACTCTTTCTATCGAGCTTACTATCGGCATAGTCCGAGTCGGAGTAACCGATTAGTTCGAACTCAGTAGATCTAGGGTCCTAAATAGCGATATTAAGTGTACCCTTTAGATATCTAAGGATACGCTTAACTAGAGTTAGGTGAGATTCCTTGGCATAGGTTTGAACCTTGTGCACATACTTACTACAAATAAGATATCAGGTCGGCTCGTAGTTAAGTACAGGAGGCTCCCTATCATGCTCCTATAGTATTTTAAGTCGATTGAATTTCTGATTGCATCTTCTCTTATATTTACATTTGTTGCCATTGGAGTATTAATAATTTTAGTGTCTTGAATTCTAAAACGTTTAATTAATTCCCTAGTATATTTGCGTTGGTGTAAATATATTCTATCTTTAGTTTGTTTAATTTGTAGGCCTAAGAAGAAACTCAACTCACCTACTAAATTCAATTCAAATTCACTTTCCATAAGTGAAATGAATTCGTTTAGTAGGATCGAATTGGTTGTTCCGAAAATGATATCGTCTACGTAAATTTGGGCTATAAATATTTCCTTACCTAAGGTTTTTACAAAAAGGGTTGGGTCGACTAGGCCTTGGTTAAACCCTTTTGACTTAAGATAAATTGAAAGCCTCTCGTACCAAGCTCGAGGAGCTTTTTTGAGTCCATAGAGAGATTTCTTTAGTTTAAGAACATGGTCGGGTTTATCTAGGTTTTCGAATCCGTGGGGTTGACTAACGTATACCTCTTCCTTAATAAGTCCATTCAAAAATGTTGACTTGACATCCATTTGAAATAACTTAAATCCTCGATGTGCAGCGTAGGCTAACAACATTTGGATGAACTCTAATCTAGCTACTGGGGCATAGGTTTTGTCGTAATCTAAACCTTCGACTTGACTAAACCCTTTAGTGACTAGTCTAGATTTATTTCTAACTACCTCACCTTTATCATCATGTTTATTTCGAAACACCCACCTTGTTCCAATGATTGTTTTTATATTTAGGTGGTGGTACTAATTCCCATACTTCATTCCTAGTGAATTGAGCTTGCTCTTCTTGCATTGCAATAATCCAATCGGGATCAAGAAGAGCTTGGTCAATGGTTTTGGGTTCAATTTTGGAAATCAATGAGATTTGACTAAGGTTTCGATATGAAGCTCTAGTTCGAACTCCTAGGCTTGGATCACCTATTACTTGGTCGATAGGATGATTCATTAAGTCCTAGTTTGACTTGGGTTAGAGTCACCTATCGCTTTGTCGATAGGATGACTTGGTTGACTTAGGTTAGGATTAATAATAGACTCGATCTCAAGATCGGAGTCGAGTCTGGTATGAATTGACTCGCTAATTGGGGTTGCTAGGTGTTTTGTAGGTTCGTGTCCTTCATCAAACACTACATTAATAGTCTCTTCGACTCTAAGGGTGTCATGGTTATATACCCTATAGCCTCTACTCGTAATCGAGTATCCTAGAAAGATTCCGGTAGAGGTTTTGGATGTGAATTTTCTTAGGTAATCCTTAGTGTTTAAGATATGTACCTTACATCCAAATACCTTAAAGTACTTGATGTTAAGTATTTTATCGTGATAAATCTCGTACGAGGTCTTAAGGTGCCTCTTTACCATAAAGATCCTATTTTGGACATAGCAAGTTGTACTAACGGCTTCTGCCCAAAATCTATCGGGTAGGTTATACTCATTTAACATTGTCCTAGCAGCTTCTTGTAGGGTTCTATTTTTACATTCTACTAGGCCATTCTGTTGTGGGGTTCTAGGGCATGGAACTCATGGTGGTATCCATTTAGGTTACAAAATTCTGTAAACCCGTGGTTCTTGAATTCACCACCATGATCACTCCTAATTCTTTTGATTTTAAGGTTTTGTTGATTCTCTATTAGTTTAAATAGGTTGATTAATTGATCTAGGATATCACTTTTGTGTTTGATGAACCTAACCCAAGTAAATCTAGAATAGTTGTCAATTATGACTAAGCAGAATTGACTCCCATTAAGTGACTTAGCTCTGTGTGAATCAAATAGATCTATGTGTAGGAGCTCAAGAACACTTTTGGTTCGTTATTGATTAGTTAGTTGATGTTGTGTCCTAGATTGTTTACCTTGTTGACAAGCATTACATATTTTATTATCCAAGTTGTTGAGGTTAGGCAAACCTCTGACTAAGTCACTCTGACTCATCTTGTGGATGAGTCTTGGGTGCGAGTGACCGAGTCATCAGTGCCACAATCAAGATTCCTCTTGTTGTGTCATAAGACACTTGGTTAAGGAGTTAGTTAAATTAATAGTATAAATATTGTTATTTCTGATTCCTTTAAGAATTGTTTTAGAGGTTTCATTTGTATTAATTACGCATTCATTTTCTAGAAATATGACCTTATAGTTATTATCACACAATTGACTTACACTAAGTAAATTATATTGGAAATTTTCTACCAATAAGACATTTTGAATAATAAAGTTTGCGTTGAGCTCAATATCACCTGATCCAATGATTTTGAGCTTGCTGTTGTTTCCGAAGGCTACCGATCCTTGTCGTTTGAATCGAAGCTTCGAAAACTTGAGTTGATCCTTAGTCATGTATCAGGAGCAACCACTGTCCAACATCCATTGATCCTTCACACAAGGTAGTTGGATCGGATATTGGAATTGCTAAAGGTTGGTTGTAAAATATTAAACGTAAATCATCTCACCCATGTCTACATGATCAAGCATGTTATCCTTATATGTTCTTGTGAGATGACTTCTGATTTTACTTGAATTGAATTTAATGATTTGAACACTTGTCAACCTTGTGTTAGATTCGGATTTGACCTTAAGCTCATCAAGTCACCTTTTCAAGATCATGGCTTCCAGGTCGTGGCGAGGCACAGGGGCCTTCTTTGATCGAAAAAATGACCACTTCCTTAGACAAAGCCATTTTCAAGAAAATAGAGACTTGACTCACCTAAGACTACTTCCTGGTCTAACTAGGCTAGGATACGGCGAGGTAGCATCAGCTAGTTCCACTTGGTCAAGTGCACTGAACTAGATACGCCTTATCTAGCTCGAATACATGATACTCTATTTACCTAGCATACTATCATCTCGCCGCGTCCTGGTACTATGTTACCAAGTATTGATGAGTTATAGTCCTATCTAACCATTCTAAAAAGAAAAATAAATAAAGGACCTAACAATGCAATTTTTAATTTAGAGCATAAACAAATTTTGTACTGGCTCCCCCTGGACCGTTGAATCAGTTCGGTCTCTCCACATAGTGGATTTGGTCCTTGGGAGCCCAGTATTAGTTGGATCCTGAGTTTGAAATCAAAGCGATCTTAGGGACCCATGCTTGGACATATTTTTTATGTCGACTTATAATCGACATATATGATTTGTTGGTCATATTTGAGCTAAACCCTAGTCCGACCTTGTTGTACACGACCCTTTGCAATCTAAGTAGGAGGTCAAGTCCCTTGGATCCCAATGTAAACCTTTCCAACGTGTTCCTAAGATCTTCGACTTGACTTTTCAAGAGTGAGTTCTCAACTTCGAGCTTTTCAACCCGAGTTGAGTCCTCCTCTGGAACTTGACTAGTCGAAGAGGTTAGAGAGACCTCGTGTTTGAGGAGTTTAACCTCCTTAACCAGGGTCTCGACCTTGGACTCGGACTTATCTAATTTCCTAGTTAAGAATTTAATCGCATTGTAAAGAGTACTAATAAGAGATCGACTTACCTTAAGTGTATCTCTTGAACCGGATGCGTATCCGTGGCTTGTCTTGAATAGAGCTTCATAGTCCGATTCGTCTTCGGGTTTAGACTCGTGCTCTGGTTCATACTCCATCTCCGATTCAGCTGGTTTAGCCATGAAGATGTGATTGTCATCTTCTTTCTCTGACGCTTCTTCCCATGTAGCATTGAGTGTCTTCTTGAGTTTCAGTGCTTTGCTCTTGAGCTTCGGACATTCGGACCTGATATGTCCAAACCTGTTGCATTCGTAACACCTAACATTAGAACTTTTAGGCTTACCTTCGTTGGGTCAAGTGACGGTTCGCTTTCGGCCCTTGACCATCCTCCGAACTTGGTTGACTAGTTCGGTCTCCAATTCTGGGTCGACCTCCGAATCAGACTCATCTTCTTCCTCCTTCGGGGGTGGCTTGCTCGCAGTTTTCTTCTTCGAACCTACAAAAAGTGCTATACCCTTCTCGGGTTTTGAGTTGGACTGTTCATGGAGTTCGAAATCTGAAAACAATTCATCTAATCTAAGTTTTTAAATATCCTTAGAGACCTTGTAGGCTTCAACCATTGATGCCCACAAGGTGGTCCTAGGAAACGAGTTTAGTACGTACCTGATAAGGTCACGGTTTTCGACCTTTTGTCCAATTGCGTGTAGGTTGTTGACGATATCTTGCACCCAAGCGTGCAGTTGTGTCACCGTCTTATGTTCCTGTATTTTTAGATTATACAACATATTGAAAAGGAGATCACGCTTACATACCTTGGCTTCGTCAGTCCCTTCGTGTAGCTCCACTAGATTTGTCCAGAGATCCTTTGCACTGATGAAGAGGTCGACGCGATTAAACTCCTCCTTGGACAAGCCACATTGGAGGATTTGAGTCACCCTGGCATTGGCTTCAACTTGTCTTTTTGTAGCATTGGTCCATTGGTAATCCAAAGATTCACCCACTTCGTTAGTCGGAAGTGTGAATCCCGTTTGGATTATGATCCACATATCGATTTGGGTCTTAAGGAAGCACTCTATTCGACCCTTCCAATAACAGAAGTCATCTCCGTTGTAAAACGGAGGTCGGACAGTACAAAAACCCTCGAGATGGGCCATTGATACTAAAAGAGCAAGAAAATGAAGAAAAAACCTAGCAATGACAAAAACGAGCGGAATGTACCAAGACTCGCATCTTGGATTAGTAGTGTGGGAGAAAAAACTAAAAGAATGAAAGAGCTTAAAAAAATCGAAATAAACAGAAATAAAAATGGAAAAAAATTTGTAAAAAAGCTAGATTGGTGGTTTCACCAAATCTTAGCACCCCCGGCTCTGATACCAATTGTTGGATTGAGCAGATCCCTAGCAATAAAAGCTTTTTCGTCGAATTCATTTCAAAAACACAAGTAAATGCAGCGGAAAGAGAAAATCAACACAATAGGGTTTTACTTGGTTCGTAGCCTACAACTACTACTCCAAGGCCCTAGTGGTCCTTGACCATGCACGGAGGGAAAATCACTAACGAACTCCTCCTCGTTGGAGGTAGGAGTTAATCGAATACACAAAAGACAAAGAATGAGGTAGAGGGACACTCCTCCTCTCCTCGTTGCAATAAATACTCATAGAGTAGAAAGTAAATACAAGAATTAATAGACGACCAAAAAAATTTTTTACCGACGACCAAAAGAATGGAGGCTTAGGCTTGTGTTGTCGGCATTTCTGTAGCACTTCATCGTCTTGGAGTCGTTGGAGTGTCGTCACGTTATGAAGGCTTTAGGGAACTTTAGAATTGATGAAAAACCCTTAGACAAGCCCTTCTTTTATAGTTTATGAGCCCCTCATCGAAGGGATCTTCAGCCAATCAAAACTAGGCACAAAGCTCCTTGGAATGAGGTGATAAGGCTTGACTCCTTGAAGCTGATCCTTGACCATCAGTCGACTGATGGCCATCATCAGTCGACTTATAGCAGTGCCAGTCGAGTCCCAACCCTCATCAGTCGACTGATGAAGGAAGTCGAGTGGCTCTTGTGGGTAGTCGACTTATGCTTGCTGAAATCACAAGTTAGCTTAATAAAAACATAATTTCGACGGCCGCCGACTGTCCAATCTCGACCTAGACAACCCATGGGATGTCTTTGGTCAGATCTACACTTAAGACCATCCCCGTAAAGAGGATACGACCTCACTTACGCTCACACACACGAGCTTACCTCGATACTTACTTTATAGCTCTCGCTTCCAACCTTCGACTTGATTTCTTCGGCTCCCTCCGAAGTCACTTGAGTGTCGCTCGACCACCGCGGCTTCCTCCGGTTGTCGCTATCCTTCAGCTCTAGCTTTAGCAATTTTCTACACACTCGATTCAGCTCGTGAGATAATGATATGAGCATAACTTTGTATAGTTTGCTATAATCAAAACTTAGGTTCGACTTAGGTGCCCATTGCACCAACAAAGGGGATGAGGTTTTGACACTCCATGAGGTTGGAATTTGAACAACAGTCCAGTGTCACCCTTATCAGTAGAACTGATGCCCAGCAGTCGACTGCTTCAAGCCATTAGTCGACTACTGGCTAAGGTTTTAGACTGCATCAAGAGTTAACTAAAAAATGATACAAAACTAAGTGTTTTAGACGACCACCGACCGTCCGATCTCGACATAGATGTCATGCCCCGAGAGTATGCCGATCCGAAAATAATCGGACAACATCTCCCCTGTACGTGATACAATTTTTTGATATACATAAATCCTTTTAGCCAAAATCACATAACAAATATAAAGACATAATCCATACAAACACAGTGAAAGATACTGACAAATATTAAATACACAACGACTCAACTATGCACTCCGGAGTGACTTGCCACAACAAGAACCATAATAGAAACCACATCAGAAGTCAAATACATACAACACATTTGTAACCACAAATACAGAAAAGATACAGGATAAAATCCCAAAATGATAATCCAACAGAATACCATAAATCGTAATAAACCTCTATCCGTTCGGTGTGAGATGGGATCAACTAGCGGAGCTCCGAACGTCCAATGAATCTTCTATGTGTTACCTGGGCGACAGGAAACCCAGGGTCCGGAGTGGTGAGTATAAACTCAGGGGGAAATATGTAAAAAGTGCATGAACAACATATAGGATATAGAGATCTACAAGTATACATGTGAAGATCTACAGGTATACAGAATATGTCCAATAGCCATACAGTCCTATCCAAATCAAGTAACAAGTAACCATAGTATAGTCATACTCAATGCATAAACTAAACTGAGCAACTGAACATGAAGTAATGTACCAACGTACCTGACGATCTGCAACACCATAAGCTATATCATCCTGAATAGATATACAATAACATAACCCATATAACGTACAAAGTCAATCCCATATCTAACCAACACTCAGACATATGAACAGTATATAATCACATGTAATAATAACCCGGTCCATACTACACTATGACATGACGTTGATCAAATGGATACAACAGTCTGGACCAACACATATATCATGCTGAACTCATAATAGTATATAATATGCAAATGACATGTATCATGATGAACAAGCATATGCAGCAATCATAGCTCAATGAAATGCAACATCTCACAGGCATATTTAAAACATATATCAAATACATGCATACATATATATCAGCAATGCATATGCATGACCATGTCTGCGGACCCGTCCAACCACGACCCCAGTATGGCCCGGTTGGCACAACATGACGACTAGCCCGACTCCAGCTACCACTACTCTCGAGTGGTCGAGTTGGGTAGTATGAATGAGTAGCATATAAGCATAAAAAGCTAACTACTCCACGGGGGTCCCTGCTGCTGGTTGCTTCGTCACTACCCATGAGTAGACGAGCTTCGCACACAGGACAACTTCACGTCACACAACCACCATCTATAGTGGGTGAGTGCTAACACCACTCTGCACAGAGGCTAGGTGCGCATCTCTAGCTACCACCGTCTATAGTGGTCGAGCACAACACATCCAATGCTCTACCCTCAACCTTGCTACCACTACCCCGAGTGGCCGAGGAGGCAGGATGACTAACGACCCGTTTCAACCACAAGGGAGACCCCAGTTGACAGCATTCATGCAATGTAATGATGCAGAGCTCCACATACGTATCCTCGCAAAACTCCCTATCCTACGGGGAGTCTTGGTCAACCAAAAGTCAACTATGCAAGGACTACTAATCCACAAGACACTCTCTCTACCAAACAGAGAGTCATACACAACTGACAGTCAACCACACTAAGACCTCCATTCTGTCGTGATATACTATCGATAATCCATATAACAATACACAGATACACGATCCATAATGGATATACAATCACGCAAGGACCTCCAGTCCATAGCCACATACTGACAACCATACACTTATCTATGCACAGACGACTAGATCCACCATAGATGCACAACAAAGATGTGTACGATACAATAATCGACTCCATAATCTGATCCATCACCTAACCCTAGTAATGTAACACAGTAAACAAACCTGAGGTCACACGATAACACTAACCAAATGTACATAACTGATCATCTATCAGCTAACACACAATAGGGATTGTAATTAATATCAGTGATAAAAGAACGATGAACTAATAGCAATATCTCAAAGGTCAAGGCTAAGTACAAGCACACGATAAAATAAGAGTGGAGTCAAGGTAAAAGAATTCTATATAAATCCAAATTCATGCACCAGATTCAGATCAAAACAACCTGATCAGGGTAGATATTACCCACCTGATACGAAGCTCGAATAATTCTCATGGTCGTGGACCAGCTTCATATCCCAAACCTGCACATAATAGCAAACAATGATTAAGTATAGGTATCCAACAAATATACGAACTAAAAACTACATCGTTTCTATACTCGCATCCTTTCCTCGCCTACGAGTTAAAAAACCCCGGTTATCCTAATCCGATCCACCATAACCCAACACATAATAAATCCACACAATCATCAATGCTCAGAACAATCCAGGCTAACCTCAATATCAAAATTACCACAGCTAATCCATTCACACACTAAATTCTCCATCCACTGAGTATATCATAACCTACATAGATCAATTGACATCCACAACTAAATCATCAACCTCGAATAGAAACACCACATACAACACCATCGTTCACAACCATGGCCCCACAATACAGCATTAGCCTAGACCTAGAAACAACATCCACAAAACATGTAAAGGGAAAAACACAGGGATTATACCCAATTTAACTTCACCACTGCATCAACCACCCCCAAATCAACCGAGACCCTTGTTCACAGCCATGATCTCACCATATACTACATAACAATTAGCAGATGACATAATAGATAACAAAGCTTACCGATTCTAGATCTCCATCGGCAATCCACTCCTCCTCGTCCCCTGCTCACTGATGGAAGTCCCAGCTCCTAACAACGAAGAAAACGATCAACCATCGGCAACACTATAATCCCGAAACAGAGGAAACAGGGTGAAAGAAATCCTGCCACAGCTTCCTCTTGATACCGACGACAATCGATATGCACATCTAGCATCAACAACCACAACCACAATAGACAAACGAGATTTACAAGCAAGCAAGTGGAGATCGATGGAAATTAAGCAGCACTGCCAACTCACCGTGGACATCGGCATCACAAGAAGACGACAACAACAACTCCAATCAAAAATCCTAAATCGCCAGTAATGAGGAAGTTATACCCTAGATCGAGAGTCGTCACAGGAAAAACAATCGTCGGCTCACCTCCTGACCTCAAGGTTGGCTCACGAAGTGGAGACTGGGATGATCGATAGAACAGATCACCATCTAACAAATCAGAAGGTCGGAGGAGTTGTGACGGTGAAGACATTGTTAAGCTAACCTCACGAACAACTGACCGACCCTAAGGTGGCAATGGAAACATCCCTTGCTGCTGTTGAGATCACAAGAAGAGGCCGGCGATGGATCGAACTCGATGAGATAAGGGTGATCTGCTCAGTCGGGGAAAAACAGAAGGAATCAGCAACTCCATCACTGAGCTGGACTCGCTCGATGAAAAGTGGTAGTGAGATCTGCTGTTGGAAGAAGGTCAACGACAGCTGGTTTTCGTGGTGAGGAGGACATATCGGAAGCAGAGTGCACGACTACGAAAAATAGAAGAAGGAACGGGATCAGGGATGAGCAAGTGGCTACTCGAGTGGAGATCGTCGGCGATGATGAGCTCTGGTAGCGGCGATGAGGCTGCAGCGTTGAGGAAGAGGGGAAATTGCATTTTAAGGAAAAGATTGCACCTGGAAAAATAGGGATCGAGATAAAAAGGATGACTGGTTTGGTTGGGCTAGCTCATGTCTAACCCAATCCTTATTTAAACCTCAATCTTCCTCTTATGGACCTCTTTTGAATTTGAAAAAAATTCTATGAATTTCGATAAAATTATATAAGACAATTTCTCAATTTAATAAAGGAAATTTTATTTTATTTTATTTTTCTATATCTTACATTCTCCCCCACTTAATAAAATTTGGTCCCCAAATTTCCATCTTATGTATGAGTACGAGATGTCATAACAACCATCTCAAATATCCAAAGGAAAGTCACACCTAAAGTGACTAACAGGGGTACTGATAACCTCTAAAATCTATCTTGGATACTCTCAACATATCAACCATCTATCAAAAGGTAAATAATCGTACTCGAGTGGAGCTCTATATCTATGACCTGTTAGAGACTTTGCCAGAATCGTAAAATAAATCATGAATCACTATCAGAAATGATACTCAAGGATACTCCATGGATATAATTCTGTCAAGCGATCCAACGAAGTCCATCTTACGGTTCGGAAGGAAATGAGCAAACCTGGCTAATCAATCATCAATTACCCAAATCACATCAAATCCTTACCTAATTCTAGATAATCTCCCAACACAGTCCGTCGTACTAAGCGACCAATTCCAACTCGGTACATAACCCTACTGGTCACTAACATTCCACCTTTATATGTTGTCACTTCCAACATCAAACTACAAAATCAATTATTGCTTAGGCCCTGAAATCTAGTTCCACAACTTCTGACCAAGTGATTCCCATCACCTACTTGGTCCAACAAGTCAGCGGTATAGTAACGCTGAAAACATCCTATTCACACCTATGGTAATAACCAAATCAATCCAGGGAAACCACAAATTTCCTTAAGATTATGAATATGTCTCATATATCATTCCACTATCTATAGCAAATACCATGAACCGGTCCAATCACTTCAAGAATACTCGTTTCCTCTAGTCCATGGACAACTAAATTGTCGACATGTCTAACAACATTATCAACATCTCCTAAAATTCATACCAAGTATGAAATGTTGTCTTCTACATACCTGTATCCTTTTTACTCCAAGCAGATGATATCTTAATCATCACACCCACAAAGGTAATTGTATGACATCAAGTCACTACAATATCAACACTCCAATTATAATCTACCCTAGAGTATACACAGGTGTCCTTTAACTGATCTAAATATATCATCTATCCATAACGAAGGATATTCATTCTCAACTACTTCATTCCAATCATCGATAATCGATGCATAACCTCAAAGGTATGTCTCTCTTTTAACAAAGAGTTCCGGATCCTCTCAAGAGAAATATCAGAACGGATAATCCCTCCAATACCTCCAATAATCGCAACTTACGTTCCTCCGATTTCCACAGTGTTTAGCAAAACTAATACCAATAAAATCATCTCCTGGTATGAGTTCTTCAATATCGAAACTATTTCAAAAATCACCCCCAATCGCATATTCCACTTGCCCATGCAGTGACAAACCCGGGAGTTCATCCGAAACTATATCGAATTATATGCACGTCCGAGAGACATATTATACCATAATCTCAACCATTTAACTATCCGTAAGGATATGTCTATAGTAGAGGTATGTCTAATAAAGGATAAGCGTATCCCTTGACTTCTTTCTTGTTGATCAATATCTCACCAGACGGTAGAGAAAAATCATCAACCCACAAGTCGATAAAACCCCTTCTAATCCTATATAAGAACATTCTAGACAAAGATACCTGTAAACTACCAGTATCTCTAAATATATCAGCAAATAGTGTAACCTAGAGTAATATCCCGAATGACCAATCCTTCGGTCCGCTATATCTCTTCTCAAGTAACCATGAAAACTCGTCCAACATCTGGTCTTGATGGATGAGCTCAAGTAGCTCCAAAAGTTTGCCATGGAGGAACTGAAATCAACTGCCGAACTGAGATACAATACCCAAAATGACTGCAATGGAGATGGTAAACACTGTTGTACTGGTACTGAGTACACCACCGTCTGCAAAATACTGAATAACTATTAACATCGTAGCACGCTCCAACTCTGCAAATGGTATAGCTGCAACTGGAGAATACAGCATAGATATGACCATTGTGGTAAACTCTCTCCTCTGTACAAAGCATAACCATGCATGGGAAGGTAACAGTTGTCGTGTAGCTGTCTTAACATCTGAGTCTTCTGAGATGTCTTCTGCTAATAGTGTTAAGTAACTCGCTTCTCTCGGATGGAAGTATCAAAGAACTCCACTATGTCTGAGGCAATAGATCGCTGCTGGTGTGATAATCCACTATTTTGTGATGATCTCGACTTTCGAGGTTGTGGATCATCCTCTCGAAAGCTTTATCCATAGTGTTCAACTGAGTCCTCAAAGTACATACTCTCCTCGTAGATACTGGCTGCTTATGGTAGAAGTAGATAAAATGATCCATCGGATAATCTGACTCTGCGTGTCGTCGTGACTCGCACTACACGCACATAATCCTTTCAAAGTCTTTCTTCTGAGTTCGCTGATAAACATGAGAAGATGCTGACGATCTGCAATCGGTCTTCTATGGTTGAAAAACTCTCCAATAGTAGCTCATGACTCATGACACCAATCTCGCTCCTTTTATCCAACATTTGGAGACTTCGGATTCCAATAATTTGACTTGTAATGTCTACTTATCAAATCTCCAACTCTTAAAACACTAGCTACGGAGTCATTCTTACACACATGACTGGGTCTAAGGACTTCCGGTAGGATCTGGTAGAAGATCCAAACATCCTGATCAAGATGTCAACTAATAAACCGGTGGGTGGCCAAAACCAACCCAATCACATTCTTGAGCAATTAGGTGGTCGTAATATCCGCAAGTATAATGACTCTGCATTGTACCTTCATTACCAAACGAGCACCCAACCTTAAGATAAAAAATTCTCTGACAATGAGTCAAAGAAACGATGCGGGGAAATACTCTCTTGCAAAATCACTACACTGTGGCCAAGTGATGTGTGATTTCCCGAAGATTATTTCCTATCTCTTTCACCAAGTATTGGTTTGATTCCGATAATGGTATGCAACCAACTCCACTATCTTTGTATAACACGAGTTAAGTACTCAAAAGTTCTCTCAAAGTTATACAACCTAGAATGCCCAGCCCAGGGATTAAAATCTCTATGAATATTATCCACTAATTTTTTACTATCTGCATCAGCAATAGTATACTCGCTTAGTCCATTACCCCTCAGTTAAAAATCTGGCAAGCATAATTAGTGAAAATCCTTAGGATTGTAATCTTTGATCTCCATAAGAAATGTGACAGCCAAACCCCTACATTCTGACACGGTATCAGACAGCTCTCAAAGGTAATTTACCTTTTCAAAAGCAAGTTTACGACTCAACAAGACGTTCCCGTGATCATCTCAAATAACAGTTACGAATAGTGACTAACACACTACAAGTCATCCATGTTATAAGCAACTAAATGCATAACCAATAGAAGCATATATGATAACAACTGACATAACTTAATCCTTGTAGCTCGGAGATGTCCGCAACAACCAGATCCCAGAACTCAAAAAACAAAAATCGAGTAAAGCAAAACTCAAAGTCCGAACGAAATAAAATTCAAAAGAGGACTTCACAACCTAGGGCTCTAATAATAATAAAATTTTCACGCCCCGAGAGTATGCCGAGCTGAAAATAATCGGACAACATCTCCCCTGTATGTGATACAATTTTCTGATAGACATAAAGCCTTTCGGCTACAATCACATAACAAATATATAGACATAATCCATACAAACACAGCGGAAGATAATGACAAATATTAAATACACAACGACTCAACTATGCACTCCGGAGTGACTTGATGAAACAAGAACCATAATAGAAACTACATCAGAAGTCAAAAACATACAACACATCCGTAACCACAAATACAGAAACGATACAGGATAAAATCCCAAAACGACAATCTAATAGAATACCACAAATCATAATAAACCTCTATCTGTTCAGTGTGAGATGGGATTAGGTAGCGGAGCTCCGAACGTCCAAGGAATCTTCTTCCTGTTACATGGGCGATAGGAAACCAAGGGTCCAGGGTGGTGAGTATAAACTCAGGGGATAATATGTAGAAAGTGCATGAAAAACATATAGGATATAGAGATCTATAAGTATACATGTGAAGATCTACAGTTATACAGAATATGTCACATAGCCATACATTCCTATCCAAATCTAGTAACAAGTAACTAAAGTATAGTCATACTCAATTCATATACTAAACTGATCAACTGAACATGAAGTAATGTACCAGTGTACCTGACGGTCTGCAACACAATAAGCTATATCATCCAGAACAGATATATAATAAAATAACCCATATAACGTACAAAGTCAATCCCATATCTGACCAATACTCAGACATATGAATAGTATATAATCACATGTAATAACAACCCGGTCCATACTACACTATGACATGACGCAAATCAAATGCATACAACAGTGTGGACCAACACATATATCATGCTCAACACACAACAATATATAATATGCAAATGACATGTATCATTATGAACAAGCATATGCAACAATCATAGCTCAATCAAATGCAGCAATCATAACTAAATCAAATGCAACATCTCACAGGCATATGTAAAATATTTATCAAATACATGCATACATATATATCAGCAATGTATATGCATGGCCATGTCTGTGGACCCGTCCAACCACGACCCCAGTATGGCCCGGGTGGCACGACATGACGACTAGCCCGACTCCAAATACCACTACTCTCGAGTGGCCGAGTTGGGTAGTATGAATGAGTAGCATATAAGGGTAAAAAGCTAACTACTCCTCGGGGGTCCCTCATTCTTTACGCTTCATCACTACCCATGAGTAGAAGAGCTCCGCACACAAGACAACTGCACGTCACACAACCACCATCTATAGTGGGCGAGTGCTAACACCACTCTGCACAGTGGCCAGGTGTGCATCTCCAGCTACCTCCATCTATAGTGGCCGAGCGCGGCACATCCAATGCTCTACCCTCAAACCTGCTACCACTACCCCGAGTGGCGGGGGAGGCAGGATGACTAACGACCCATCTCAACCACAAGGGAGACCCAAGTCGACAGCATGCATGCAATGTAATGATGCATAGCTCCACAGACGCATCCTCACAACACTCTCTATCCCACGGGGAGTCCTGGTCAACCAAAAGGCAACTATGCAAGGACTACTAATCCACAAAACACTCTCTCTATCAAACAGAGAGTCATACACAACTGACAGTCAACCACGCAAAGAGCTCCAGTCCGTAGCGATATACTATCGACAATCCATATAACCATACACAGATACACGATCCATAATGGATATAAAATCACGCTAGGACCTCGAGTCCATAGCCACATACTGACAACCACACACTTATATATGCACAGACGACTAGATCAACCATAGATGCATAACTAATATGTGTACGATACAACAATCGACTCCATAATCTGATCCATCACCTAATCCCAGTGATGTAACACAGTAACCAAATCTGAGGTCACACAATAACCCTAACCACAAGTACTTAACTGAACATATATCATCTAACACACAATAGGATTTATAATTCATATCCGTGATAAAAGAATGATGAACTAACAACAATATCTCAAAGGTCAAGGCTAAGTACAAGCACATGATAAAATAAGAGTGGAGTCAAGGTAAAAGAATTCTATATAAATCCAAATTCATGCACCAGATTCATTTCAAAACTACCTGACGAGGGTAAATATTACGCACCTGATACGAAGCTCGAATAATTCTCATAGCCATGGACCTGCTTCGTATCCTAAACCTGCACATAAAAGCAAACAATGATTAAGTACAAGTATCCAACAAATATACGAACTAAACACTACATCGTTTCTATACTCGCATCCTTTCCTCATCTACGAGTTAAAAACCCCGGTTATCCTAATCCGATCCACCATAACCCAACATATAATAAATCCACACAATTGTCAATGCTCAGAACAATCCAGGCTTACCTCATTATCCAAATTACCACAGCCAATCCATTCACACACTAAATTATCCATCCACTCAGTATATCACAACCTACATAGATCAATTGACATCCACAACTAAATCATCAACCTCGAATAGAAACAGCACATACAACACCATCGTTCACAACCATGGCCCCACAATACAACATCATCCCATACCTAGAAACAACATTCACAAAACAGGTAAAGGGAAAAACAAAGGGATTATACCCAATTTAACATCACCACTGCATCAACCCCCCCAAATCAACCAAGACCCTTGTTCACAGCCATGATCTCACCACATACTACACAACAATTAGCAGATGACATAATAGATAACAAAGCTTATCGGTTCTAGATCTCCGCCAGCAATCCACTCCTCCTCGTCCCCTACTCACTGATGGAAGTCCCAGCTCCTAACAACGAAGAAAACGATCAACCATCGGCAACACTATAATCCCGAAACTGTGGAAACAGGGTGAAAGAAATCCTGCCACAGCTTCCTCTTGATACCGACGACAATCGATCTGCACATCTAGCATCAACAACCACAACCACAATAGACAAACGTGATTTACAAGAAAGCAAGTTGAGATAGATGGAAGTCAAGAAGCACTGCCAACTCACCGTGGACATCGACATCACAAGAAGACGACAACAACAACTCCAATAAAAAATCCTAAATCGCCAGAAATGAGGAAGTCGTGCCCTAGATTGAGAGTCATCGTAGGAAAATCAATCAACGACTCACCTCCTGACCTCAAGGTCGGCTCGCGAGGTGGCCACTGGGATGATCGACAAAACAGATCACCATCTGACAAATCAAAGGGTCGAAGGAGTTGTGACGGTGAAGACATTGCTAAGCTGACCTCACGAATAGCTGACCGACGCTAAGACGGCAATGGAAACAACCCTTGCTACTGTTGAGATCACAAGAAGAGGACGGCGACAGATCAAACTCGATGAGATAAGGGCGATCTACTCGATCGGGGAAACAAAAGGAATCAGCAACTCCATCACTGAGCTGGGCTCGCTCGAAGAAAAGTGGCAGTGAGATCCGTAGTCGGCAGATGGTCGGCGGTAGCTGGTTCTCGCGGCAAGGAGGACAGATCAGAAGCAGAGTGCACGGCTATGAAAAATAGAAGAAGGAACGAGATCGGGGATGAGCAGTGGCTTCTTGAGTGGAGATCGTCGACGATGATGAGCTCTGGCAGCGGCGATGAGGCTGTAGCAGTGAGGAAGAGGGAAAAATCTCATTTTGAGGAAAAGATTCCTCCTGGAAAAATAGGGATCGAGATAAAAAGGGCGACTGGTTTGGTTGGGCTAGCTCATGTCTAAACCAATCCCTATTTATACCTCAATCTTCCTCCTATGGACCTCTTTTGAATCCGAAAAATTTTCTATGAATTATGATAAAATTATATAATGCAATTTCTCAATTTAATAAAGGATATTTTATTTTATTTTATTTTGTTTTTCTGCATCTTACATTATTTCCCACTTAATAAAATTTGGTCCCCAAAATTCCATCTTATGTACGAGTACGAGATGTCAAAACAACCATCTCAAATATCTGAAGGAAAGTCACATCTCAAGTGACTAACTGGGGTACTAATAACCTCTAAAATCTATCATCGATACTCTCAACATATCAACCATCTATCAAAAGGTAAATAATCATACCCGAGTGGAGTTCTATATCTATGACCTGTTAGAGACTTTGCCAGAATCGTAAAATGAATCATGAATCACTATCAGAAATGATACTCCATGGATATAATTCTGTCAAGCGATCCAACGAAGTCCATCTTACGGTTCGGAAGGAAATGAGCAAACCTGGCTAATCAATCATCGATTACCCAAATCACATCAAATCCTTACCAAATTCTAGATAATCTCCCAACACAGTCTATCGTACTAAGCTACCACTTCCATCTTGGTACATAACCCTACTGGTCACTAACATTCCCCCTTTATATGTTGTCACTTCCAACATCAAACTACAAAATCAATTATTGCCTAGGCCCTGAAATCTAGTTCCACAACTTCTGACCAAGTGATTCCCATCACCTACTTGGTCCAACAAGTCAGCGGTATAGTAACGTTGAAAACATCCTATCCACACCTACGGTAATAATGAAATCAATCCAGGGAAACCACAACTTCCCTTACGATTATGAATATGTCTCATATATTATTCCACTATCTATAGTAAATACCATGAACCGGTCCAATCACTTTCAGAAAACTCGTTTCCTCAAGTCCATGGACAACTAAATCGTCGACAAGTCTAACAACATTATCAACATCTCCTAAAATTCATACCAAGTATGAAATGTTGTCTTCTACATACCTGCATCCTTTTTACGCCAAGCAGATAATATCTCAATCATCACACCCACAAATGTAATTGTATGACATTAAGTTACTACAATATCAACACTCAAATTATAATCAACCCTAGAGTATACACAGGTATCCTTTAACTGATCTAAATATATCATCTATCCATAACGAAGGATATTCATTATCAACTACTTCATTCCAATCATCGATAATCGATGCATAACCTCAAAGGTATGTCTCTCTTTTAGCAAAGAGTTCCGGATCCTCTCAAGAGAAATATCGGAGCGAATAATCCCTCCAATACCTCCAATAATCGCAACATACGTTCCTCCGATTTCCACAGTCTTTAGCAACACTAACACCAATAAAATCATCTCCCGGTATGAGTTCTTCAATATCGAAACTATTTCCGAAATCACCCCCAATCGCATATTCTACTTGCCCATGCAGTGACAAGTCCGGGAGTTCATCTGAAACTATATCCAAATACTCTCGAATTATATTCACGTCCGAGAGACATATTATACCATAATCTCAACCATTTTACTATCCGTAAGGTTATGTCTATAGTAGAGATATGTCTAGCAAAGGATAAGCGTATCCCTTGACTTCTTGCTTGTTGATCAATATCTCACCAGACGGTAGAGAAAAATCATCAACCCACAAGTCGATAGGACCCCTTCTAATCCTATATAAGAACATTCTAGACAAAGATACCTGTAAACTACCAGTATCTCTAAATATATCAGCAAATAGTGTAACCTAGAGTAATACCCCGAATGACCAATCCTTCGGTTCGCTATACCTCTTCTCAGGTAACCATGAAAACTCATCCAACATCTGTTCTCTATGGCTAAGCTCAAGTAGCTGCAAAAGTCTGCCATGGAGGAACTGAAATCAACTGCTGAACCCAAAATGACAGCAATAGAGATGGTAAACACTGCTATACTGGTACTGAGTACACCACCGTCTGCAAAATACTGAATAACTGCTAACATCGTAGCACGCTCCAACTCTGCAAATGGTATAGCTACAACTTGAGTATATAGCATAGATACGACCATTGTCGTAAACTCTCTCCTCTGTACAAAGCATAACCACGCCTGGGAAGGTAACAGTTGTCGTCTAGCTGTCTGAACATCTGAGTCTTCTGAGATGTCTTCTGCTGATAGTGCTAAGTAACTTGCTTCTCTCGGATGGAAGTATCAAAGAACTCCACTATGTCTGAGGCAATAGATCGCTGCTGGTGTGATAATCCACTCTTCTGTGATGATCTCGACTTTCGAGGTTGTGGATCGTCCTCTCGAAAGCTTCTTCCATAGTCTTCAACTGAGTCCTCAAAGTACATACTCTCCTCGTAGATACTGGTTGCTTATGGTAGAAGTAGATAAAATGATCCATCGGATAATCTGACTCTGCGTGTCTTCGTGACTCGCACTACACGCACATAATCCTTTCGAAGTCTTTCTTTTGAGTTCGCTGATAAACATGAGAAGATGCTGACGATCTGCAATCGGTCTTCTATGGTCGAAAAACTCTCCAATAGTAGCTCATGACTCATGACACCAATCTCGCTCCTT
This sequence comes from Wurfbainia villosa, assembly GCA_025175895.1. Classification (NCBI taxonomy): domain Eukaryota; kingdom Viridiplantae; phylum Streptophyta; class Magnoliopsida; order Zingiberales; family Zingiberaceae; genus Wurfbainia; species Wurfbainia villosa. The sequence continues at coordinate 42,304,091 of CM046005.1, forward strand.
TTATCCAACATTTAGAGACTTCGGATTCCAATAATTTGACTTGCAATGTCTGCTTATCAAATCTCCAACTCTTAAAACACTAGCTACGGAGTCATTCTTATACACATGACTCGGTCTAAGGACTTCCGGTAGGATCTGATAGAAGATCCAAATGTCCAGATCAAGATGTCAACCGATAAACCCGTCGGTGGCCAAAACCAACCCAATCACATTCTTGAGCAATTAGGTGGTCGTAATCTCCACAAGTCTAACGACTCTGCATGGTACCTTCATTACCAAACGATCACCCAACTTGATGCTCAAAAAATCTTTGACAATGAGTCAAAGAAATGATGCGGGGAAATACTCTCTTGCAAAATCACTACACTGTGGCCAAGTGATGTGTGATTTCTCGAAGGTTATTTCCTATCTCTTCAACCAAGTATCGGCTTGATCCCGATAATGGTATGCAACCAACTCCACTATCTTTGTATAACATGAGTTAAGTACTCAAAAGTTCTCTCAAAGTTATACAACCTAGAATGCCCAACCCAAGGATTGAAATCCCTATGAATATCATCCACTAATTTTCTACTATCTGCATCATCAATAGTATACTCGCTCAGTCCATTACCCCTCAGGTAATAATCTGACAAGCATAATTAGTGAAAATCCTTAGGAATGTAATCTTTGATCTCCATAAGAAATGTGACAGCCTAACCCCTACTTTCTGACTCGGTATCAGTCATCTCTCAAAGATAATTTACCTTTTCGAAAGCAAGTACACGACTCAACAAGTCGTTCCTGTGATCATCTCAAATCACGGTTATGGATAGTGACTAACACACTATAAGTCATCCATGTTATAAGCAACTAAATGCATAACCAATAGAAGCATATATGATAACAACTGACATAACTTAATCCTTGTAGCTCGGAGATGTCCGCAACAGCCAGATCCCAGAACTTACAAAACCAAAACCGAGTATAGAAAAACTCGATGTCCGAACGAAATAAAATTCAAACGAGGACTTCACAACCTAGGGCTCTGATACTAATAAAATTATCACGCCCTGAGAGTATGCCGGGCCGAAAATAATCGGACAACATCTCCCTTGTATGTGATACAATTTCCTGATAGACATAAAGCCTTTCAGCCATAATCACATAACAAATATATAGACATAATCCATTCAAACACAGCAGAAGATAATGACAAATATTAAATACACAACGACTCAACTATGCACTCCGGAGTGACTTGACGAAACAAGAACCATAATAGAAACCACATCAGAAGTCAAATACATACAACACATCCGTAACCACAAATATGGAAATGATACAGGATAAAATCCCAAAATGACAATCCAACAGTATACCACAAATCATAATAAACCTCTATCTGTTCAGTGTGAGATGGGATCAGCTAGCGGAGCTACGAACATCCAAGGAATCTTCTACCTGTTACATGGGTGATAGGAAACCAAGGGTCCAGGGTGGTGAGTATAAACTCAGGGGGTAATATGTAGAAAGTGCATGAACAACATATATGATATAGAGATCTATTAGTATACATGTGAAGATCTACAGTTATACAAAATATGTCCAATAACCATACAGTCCTATCCAAATCTAGTAACAAGTAACTACAGTATAGTCATACTCAAGACATATTTTAAACTGATCAACTGAACATGAAGTAATGTACCAACGTACCTGACGGTCTGCAACACCATAAGCTATATCATCCTGAACAAATATACAATAAAATAACTCATATAACGTACAAAGTCAATCCCATATCTGACCAACACTCAGACATATGAATAGTATATAATCACATGTAATAACAATCCGGTCCATACTACCATATGACAAGACGTTAATCAAATGCATACAACAGTCTGGACCAACACATATATCATGCTCAACACACAACAGTTTATAATATGCAAATGACATGTATCATGATAAACAAAGATATGAAGCAATCAAAGCTCAATCAAATGCAGCAATCATAACTAAATCAAATGCAGCATCTCATAGGCAAATGTAAAACATTTATCAAATACATGCATACATATATATCAGCAATGCATATACATGGCCATGTCTGCGGACCCGTCCAACCACGACCCCAGTATGGCTCGGGTGGCACGACATGACGACTAGCCGGACTCCATGTACCACTACTCTCGAGTGGCCGAGTTGGGTAGTATGAATGAGTAGCATATAAGCGTAAAAAGCTAACTACTTCACAGGGGTCCCTACTGCTGGCCGCTTCATCACTACCCATGAGTAGATGAGCTCCGCACACAAGACAACTGCACGTCATACAACCAACATCTATAGTGGGCTAGTGCTAACACCACTTTGCACAGTGTCCTGGTGTGCATCTCCAGTTACCACCATCTATAGTGGTTGAGCGCGGCACATTCAATGCTCTACCCTCAAACCTTCTACCACTACCCCGAGTGGCCGGGGAGGCAGGATGATTGACTACACATCTCAACCACAAGGGAGACCCCAGTAGACAACATGCATGCAATTTAATGATGCATAGCTTCACATACGCATCCTCGCAATACTCCCTTTCCCATGGGGAGTCCTAGTCAACCAAAAGTCAACTATGCAAGAACTACTAATCCACAAAACAATCTCTCTATCAAACAGAGAGTCATACACAACTGACAATCAATCACACAAAGACCTCCAGTCCGTAGCGATATACTATCGACAATCCATATAACCAAACACAGATACACGATCCATAATGGATATAAAATCATGCTAGGACCTCCAGTCGATAGCCACATACTGACAACCACACACTTATATATGCACAAACGACTAGTTCCACCATAGATGCATAACTAATATGTGTACGATACAACAATCGACTCCCTAATCTGATCCATCACCTTACCCTAGTGATGTAACACAGTAACCAAATCTGAGGCCACACAATAACCCTAACCACATGTACTTAACTGAACATCTATCAACTAACACACAATAGGGTTTGTAATTCATATTCGTGGTAAAAGAACGATGAACTAACAACAATATCTCAAAGGTCAAGGCTAAGTACAAGCACATGATAAAATAAGTGTGGAGTCAAGGTAAAAGAATTCTATATAAATCCAAATTCATGCACTAGATTCATATCAAAACTGTTGGAATGTATACTGAAAGCCTAGCTCTTTTTGTATGAACATTTTATTTTGAAATAAGAATCACATGATCATTGTTTGCATTTTATATATTCATTATATATGTGTGCATATTGTCTAATATTTTACATTGTAGATAATATGGTGCTTGGTGTGGCACAGAAGATCATGTTATCAGTCCCTTGTAAAATATAAGTAAAGGCTCACAACCAAGATGGTTTTGGACAAACCATTGGCATGGTTGTAGTGTAGCTTGGTATTGTTTTATCTTGAACATAGAGTTACACTAGTACACTTAGGTGTATTGAGCAGGACCGACATAGAGGTGATTCAATTTAGTGCTGACTATATAATTGAATCGGACCTCGGATATTATGTTGTACATACTCTTAATCCCGATATAATAACGGGCACATGTACTTAGTATTTATTTCTTTGATTTACCAGTGGGTGAGATTTAAATGGATTAAATCAATAAGCCCGGTAAGTTGGGAAATAATATTATTTACATGGTGTGCCGTTGATTATAGGAGGAAACCGTGTCCTATATATTAGGTTGATGATGTCCCCTTGAGGAGCTCATAAGGTTCATCATGTAAACCCAGCTGGTTGACTTAGTCAACATGATGATAAGGTTGAGTGGTACTACTCGAGGAGTTAGATGTTAATTAATTGATGGTCAGTAAATCAATTAATTGACGGACATTCGATATCTTAAACACGGGGAGATAAATGTACAAATAATATATGGAGCCCATATTAATTTATGGGGGTTGGTGAGGTAGTTCAATGATGATCCTCTAGTGGAATGGAACATCATTGATGGATCAAGTTTGTGGGGTTCCGATCCATCGAGTGGCCAAGATCTAACTCCTCCTTATGGTCCCTATCGTAGCCTAACATAATCCTTGTGAAGTCTAGATCCAAGAATGTAAAACAAAACCTAGAACTAATGGTTGGATTAAATCCATAGATCCGATGGTTGGGATGAAACCCTAGAACCAACGGTTGGATTAAATCCATAGATCCGATGGTTAGGATGAAACCCTAGAATCGACGGTTGGGATTAAATCCCTAGATCTGACGGTTGGGATGAAATCCTTGATCCGATGGTTGCGATGAAATCCTAGATCCTACGGTTGGGATGAAATCCTAGATCCGACGGTTGGGATAAAACCCTAGATCCGACGGTGGAGATTAAATCCCTAGATCCGACGGTGGAGATTAAATCCCTAGATCCGACGGTGGAGATTAAAGGAGGCCTAAGCCTAATTCTATAGTTAGGGTTTGGCTCATCCATGTGTTGGGCGGCAACAAATCCTAGAGGAGATAGGGTTATTTGGGCGGCAAGAAAATAGGGATTAGTTCCTATATTTTAGGCTAACCAACTTTCTCCTAAATTCTATAAATAAGGGCTTAGGCATTGGGCGGAAATATGATTTTTGGATTAGAGAATTAGGGTTTGGCTCATCCAAGTGTTGGGCGGCAACAAACCCTAGAGGAGCTAGTGTTTTGGGCGGCTAAGAAGTGGGCGGCAAGGTTATTGTTCTCCCTAGTTTTTGGCCGGCGCCCCTCTTCTTCTCCTCCTCTCTTGGCCGGTTCTCTTCTTCCTCCTCCCTTGCTCCGTGGTGGCCGGCGGCTCTCCAACAATTGGTGGCCGGTGCTTCTCCAACATCTAGGTGGCCGGCGGCAACAATACAACTAGTTGGCCGGTGCTCATCCAATCGTTCCTTGGCCGGCGGTTGCATCAAACTCTCTTGTTTGGTGGTCGGTTCTAGAAAGGAAAGGTTTCGTTGGTTCTTCTCTTTGTTCGCAGCGGACAAGGAAGAGAAGAACGTGATCTAGAAGGCTTCTACTCGTGGAGGATCTTCGTCCACACGTCGTCCACGAGAAGGATAGGACATACGATAGAAGATCGTAAGGTATAAAGTTTTAAAACTTTAATTTCAGATCTGAGCATGTTCTTATATATGATGATTATGCATGTGTGTGTATGAATATATATTGTATAATCATGGACCCCGAAGACAAACACAAAAACCGGCGATCCGTCCGTCGTCTCTTCCGCGACTAACCAACTAGAAGAGTTGTGTTGCTTGAACAACTAGTTTGTTCAAGTGACCACTCGAGTTGTTAGCACGACGACGAAATGGTGTCGTTAAGGAAGCTCATCCCATCCGGATTAATCCTTTCATTAGTGAAAATTTTAATCCGGAGATATGGGAGCCAATGAGCCTCCGAAGCAACTCACTACAAGTGGTATCAGAGCCATGGTTTCCGGTTTTGTGTGTTTTGGATTCGGTTAATTTTTTATGCATTTTTCATATATTATATGTGCCAGATAATAGTAGGATATGCGTAGTTTAACTCTTTTGTTGCAGGAATAAGATCCGACTATTATAGCCATGTGTGTGTATGTGAATGGATGTGTGCAAAAATTTATTATTTGAATCCTCGGGGTTGACGAGGCTAGATTAGTATTTAATTTTTGTAATTAAATACAACATTGTTTAGCCGATCATTTTAGTTTACTTTCGATCTAGATTATTTGTACACTCCTTCGTGGAGTATAGGATCGATGGATGTAAATAAAATGATTTATCTCGGCTCGGAACTCTTTGGTGACTTGCGCACGGGAAAAGATGGAGCGGACGAGGTGGACACGACGGGATGCATATTGGAGGACAATGCCATAATAGTTGGAAAAAATTCTGTTTTTTCCATATTTATTTCTTATTTGTTTTATATGCATGTTGTGTGTGTTTTAAAATTCCTCAATTGCAATTTACTAAGTGGGAGAGGGATATTTTAATTAATTCCCGTGGCCTCCATTACAATTTGACGTGTGATGCAACAAACTTGCGCGTTGGCTTTGAGTGCCTTCCTCCCCATCGGATGGGTTTGTTTGCGGATCACTAGGTCAAATAATGGTTATAGGAAATTATTTAGGAGCGTGTGTACTTCCCCATCGGTAAGGCACATAATCCGAAATAATTCCCTTAGTATCGTGTAATGGTGCACACTTAGATACAAATAAAGGTATCCTCCCCATCAGAGTCACTGCTTTTTTTTGTAGGGCTAAAGAGGAACCAACTATTAATTTTATTTGTCAAAAAGTAAGGTTGACAAGATAATAAAATTAATGGGTAAAACCTTCTCTTACAAATGTAGAATTTGTATACGTCCACACTATCGTGGCATGCGATATTCTCGGTGTTTTGAGGTGTTGGTTGATTTCAAAATTTTATTGTTTTGAGGAATCAATAATATTTGAAATCTAATATTTTGATCATTGTGATTCTTAAGATTTTCAAATGGCTTTCAATCCACTTACTTTGGTACTAAAGGAAACAAACTTACTGTCCCCAAACAATAGTGATTGGAAAAGAAATATGGATAGTGTCTTAACTGTCGATGAGTGTCCTCCTAGACCTGTAGATGATTTTGGGGAAAAGGAACTTTTCGGATACCAGAATCGAGCTCTTAGGCAGGAAGCCATGGTTGCTCAGAAGGTTTCTACTTCTAAGCCGAAAGGCAAGAAGAAGAAGAAACAAGGTAGAGCAAAGGTGGTGGGAGGATCTCAGGGAGTGAATAGGCCGAAAGGCAAGTGCTTCACTTGTAGACAGACTGGACATGGGAAGAAAGACTTCCCCTTCCTGAAGCAGAACAAGGGTATATCTTCTGCCTTAGTCGTTGAAACATGTTTAGTGGTGTACTGGTGTGTAGATATGGGAGCCACTGATCATGTCTGCAATTCTTTGCAGGGGTTTCAGGAAACCCGACGACTAGTTGAAGGAGAAATTACCATCTACATGGGCAATGCTACAAAGGTAGCGGCTATTGCAGTGGGAGACGTTTATTTATCATTTGATAGAAATAAAGTTTTGGTTTTGAGAAATTGTCTTTATGTACCTACATTTAGAAAGAATTTGATTTCGGTTTCTAAATTGTTTATGGATGGATATTCTGTTTCTTTTAATGACAGAGTTGTTATAAAAAGAAATAGAGAGATTATCTGTTCAGGTACATTGGTTGGCAATTTGTATACTCTTGAACCAAAAGCTCCCACGATGCATATAGAAGTGAATAACTCATCTTCTAAGTCTAATAAGAGAAAAGAACCTTCACAGATGAACCAAACGTATCTTTGGCATCTAAGGCTTGGTCATATTAACCTAAGCAAAATTCAAAGGTTGATAGCTGATGGACCTTTGGGTTCATTAGTGGTGGAGGATCTCCCAACCTGCGAATCTTGCTTGGAAGGTAAAATGACCAAGAGGCCTTTCAAGGCCAAGGGGTATAGAGCCAAAGATGTGTTAGAATTGGTTCATTCTGATTTGTGCGGTCCTATGTCTATCCAGGCAAGAGGTGGCTTTGAATACTTCGTCTCGTTTATAGATGATTATTCAAGGTATGGATACATTTACTTGATGCGCCGCAAGTATGAATGCTTTGACAGGTTCAAAGAATTCAAGGCTGATGTGGAGAACCGTCAAAGTAAAAGTATCAAGACATTACGATCTGATCGTGGTGGCGAGTACCTCTTGGGAGAGTTTAGGAGTTACTTATAAGAGGCTGGGATTCAATCCCAATTGTCTGCACCTGGCACACCCCAGCAGAATGGTGTAGCAGAGCGAAGGAATAGGACTCTTATGGAGATGGTCAGATCTATGATGAGTTATTCAGAGTTACCTGATTCGTTCTGGGGGTTTGCTCTGGAAACAATAGCACACATTCTGAACTTGGTTCCATCTAAGTCAGTACCCTCTACTCCCACAGAGTTGTGGACTGGGCGAAAGCCTAGTCTAAGACATATTCGGATTTGGGGTAGTCCAGCACATGTGCTGAAGGGAGATGCTGGTAAGTTGGAATCTCGTACAGAAGTGCGCTTGTTTGTTGGCTACCCTAAGGGAACGAAGGGTGGTTTATTCTATAGTCCTAGAGATCAGAAGGTGATCGTGAGTGCGAATGCCAGATTTCTAGAGGAGGACTATGTGATGAACCACAAGCCCACGAGTAGGATTGTTCTTAAGGAGTTGATAGGGGAAGTCCCAATTTCAGTACCACCGGTACAAGAGGACACACCACAAGTCACTGCACCGCGTGTCATAGAGCATACACAGGAGGCACCTCGTCGTAGTGGGAGGGTTGTTAGACAACCTGACAGATTCATGTTTTTGGGAGAGTCTTTGGACTTAGTCCCTGGTGAACATGAACCTGATCCCTGGACATATGATGAGGCACTCCAAGATAGAGATGTGGTATCTTGGCAAAATGCGATGAATTCAGAGATAGAATCTATGGATTCTAATCAGGTATGGAAGCTAGTAGAGCCACCCGATGGTGTAAAAACCATTGGATGCAAGTGGATCTACAAGAGAAAGAGAGGAGTAGACGGGAAGGTTGAGACCTTCAAAGCTAGGCTTGTTGCGAAAGGGTATACTGTAAAGAGGGCATCGATTATGAGGAGACTTTTTACTAAAGAGCTATGCTTAAGTCTATCCGGATTCTCTTATCTATAGCTGCTCATATGGATTATGAGATTTGGCAGATGGATGTCAAGACAGCTTTCCTTAACGGAAGTCTTGAGGAGAACATCTATATGCGGCAACCAGAGGGATTCATTGCTAAAGGCAAAGAGCATCTTGTATGTAAGCTTAATCGGTCCATTTATGGATTGAAGCAAGCTTCTAGATCTTGGAACATCCGCTTTGATGAGGTAATCCAGTCATATGGATTTATTCAAAGTCCGGATGAGCCTTGTGTATACAAGAGATGTGACGGAAACGTAGTGGTGTTTCTTGTACTATACGTAGATGACATTTTGTTAGTTGGCAACAATATCAAAGTGTTATCAGACGTAAGGGTATGGTTGTCAAAACAATTTGACATGAAGGACTTGGGAGAAGTGGGACACATCCTTGGGATCAAAGTTATAAGGGATCGCAAGAAAAGGATGTTGTGCTTATCTCAAGCTTCATATGTTGACACTATCCTTGCTCGTTTTAGCATGCAAAACTCCAAGAAAGGTTTTCTACCTTTTAGGCATGGAGTTCCTTTATCTAAAGAGATGTGTCCAAAAACATCAAAGGAGATAGAGGACATGAAGGCGGTTCCTTATGCTTCGGCAGTAGGAAGCCTCATGTATGCCATGTTATGTACGAGACCGAATATCTGCTTTGTCGTGGGCATGGTTAGCAGATATCAGAGTAATCCTGGACAGGGACATTGGACTGCGGTAAAGCATATATTGAAGTACCTGAGAAGGACTAGGGATTATATGCTGGTTTACCGGGCAGATCAATTAGTCCCTGCGGGTTACACGGATTCGGATTTCCAATCAGATAGGGACAAGAGTAAGTCTACCTCGGGGTTTGTGTTTACTTTTGGAGGTGGAGCCATAGTATGGAGGAGTGTCAAGCAGAAATGCGTGGCGGACTCTACCATGGAAGCTGAGTATGTGGCAGCCTCTGAGGTAGCCAAGGAAGCTGTATGGCTCAGGAACTTCTTGATGGACTTGGATGTGATTCTTGGTTTTCCCAGAACTATCACAATTTATTGTGATAATAGTGGTGCAGTTGCAAACTCGAAGGAACCATGAACCCATAAGGCGAGTAAACACATAGAGCGCAAGTACCACCTTATACGAGAGATCGTAGCTTTAGGGAAGTTGCCCAAGATTGCATCAGAGGATAACCTGGCGGATCCATTCACTAAGGCCCTTCTAGCGAAAGCGTTTGATTGGTATGTGGAGGACATGGGGATCAGATGTATGGCAGAGTGATGACGGCATAGTCTTTTAGTATAAGTGGGAGATTGTTGGAATGTATACTGAAAGCCTAGCTCTTTTTGTATGAACATTTTATTTTGAAATAAGAATCACATGATCATTGTTTGCATTTTATATATTCATTATATATGTGTGCATATTGTCTAATATTTTACATTGTAGATAACATGGTGCTTGGTGTGGCACAGAAGATCATGTTATCAGTCCCTTGTAAAATATAAGTAAAGGCTCACAACCAAGATGGTTTTGGACAAACCATTGGCATGGTTGTAGTGTAGCTTGGTATTGTTTTATCTTGAACATAGAGTTACACTAGTACACTTAGGTGTATTGAGCAGGACCGACATAGAGGTGATTCAATTTAGTGCTGACTACATAATTGAATCGGACCTCGAATATTATGTTGTACATACTCTTAATCCCGATATAATAACGGGCACATGTACTTAGTATTTATTTCTTTGATTTACCAGTGGGTGAGATTTAAATGGATTAAATCAATAAGCCCAGTAAGTTGGGAAATAATATTATTTACATGGTGTGCCGTTGATTATAGGAGGAAACCGTGTCCTATATGTTAGGTTGATGATGTCCCCTTGAGGAGCTCATAAGGTTCATCATGTAAACCCAGCTGGTTGACTTAGTCAACATGATGATAAGGTTGAGTGGTACTACTCGAGGAGTTAGATGTTAATTAATTGATGGTCAGTAAATCAATTAATTGACGGACATTCGATATCTTAAACACGGGGAGATAAATGTACAAATAATATATGGAGCCCATATTAATTTATGGGGGTTGGTGAGGTAGTTCAATGATGATCCTCTAGTGGAATGGAACATCATTGATGGATCAAGTTTGTATGGTTCCGATCCATCGGGTGGCCAAGATCCAACTCCTCCTTATGGTCCCTATCGTAGCCTAACATAATCCTTGTGAAGTCTAGATCCAAGAATGTAAAACAAAACCTAGAACCAACGGTTGGATTAAATCCATAGATCCGATGGTTGGGATGAAACCCTAGAACCAACGGTTGGATTAAATCCATAGATCCGATGGTTAGGATGAAACCCTAGAATCGACGGTTGGGATTAAATCCCTAGATCCGACGGTTGGGATGAAATCCTTGATCCGATGGTTGCGATGAAATCCTAGATCCTACGGTTGGGATGAAATCCTAGATCCGACGGTTGGGATAAAACCCTAGATCCGACGGTGGAGATTAAATCCCTAGATCCGACGGTGGAGATTAAATCCCTAGATCCGACGGTGGAGATTAAAGGAGGCCTAAGCCTAATTCTATAGTTAGGGTTTGGCTCATCCATGTGTTGGGCGGCAACAAATCCTAGAGGAGATAGGGTTATTTGGGCGGCAAGAAAATAGGGATTAGTTCCTATATTTTAGGCTAACCAACTTTCTCCTAAATTCTATAAATAAGGGCTTAGGCATTGGGCGGAAATATGATTTTTGGATTAGAGAATTAGGGTTTGGCTCATCCAAGTGTTGGGCGGCAACAAACCCTAGAGGAGCTAGTGTTTTGGGCGGCTAAGAAGTGGGTGGCAAGGTTATTGTTCTCCCTAGTTTTTGGCCGGCGCCCCTCTTCTTCTCCTCCTCTCTTGGCCGGTTCTCTTCTTCCTCCTCCCTTGCTCCGTGGTGGCTGGCGGCTCTCCAACAATTGGTGGCCGGTGCTTCTCCAACATCTAGGTGGCCGGCGGCAACAATACAACTAGTTGGCCGGCGCTCATCCAATCGTTCCTTGGCCGGCGGTTGCATCAAACTCTCTTGTTTGGTGGTCGGTTCTAGAAAGGAAAGGTTTCGTTGGTTCTTCTCTTTGTTCGCAGTGGACAAGGAAGAGAAGAACGTGATCTAGAAGGCTTCTACTCGTGGAGGATCTTCGTCCACACGTCGTCCACGAGAAGGATAGGACATACGGTAGAAGATCGTAAGGTATAAAGTTTTATAACTTTAATTTCAGATCTGAGCATGTTCTTATATATGATGATTATGCATGTGTGTGTATGAATATATATTGTATAATCATGGACCCCGAAGACAAACACAAAAACTGGCGATCCGTCCGTCGTCTCTTCCGCAACTAACCAACTAGAAGAGTTGTGTTGCTTGAACAACTAGTTTGTTCAAGCGACCACTCGAGTTGTTAGCACGACGACGAAATGGTGTCGTTAAGGAAGCTCATCCCATCCGGATTAATCCTTTCATTAGTGAAAATTTTAATCCGGGGATATGGGAGCCAATGAGCCTCCGAAGCAACTCCCTACAAAAACTACCTGACGAGGGTAGATATTACGCACCTGATACGAAGCTCGAATAATTCTCATGGCCATGGACCTGCTTCGTATCCTAAACCTGCACATAAAAGCAAACAATGATTAAGTACAAGTATCCAACAAATATACGAACGAAACACTATATCATTTCTATACTCTCATCCTTTCCTCATCTACGAGTTAAAAACCCCGGTTATCCTAATCCGATCCACCATAACCCAACACATAATAAATCCACACAATCGTCAATGCTCAGAACAATCCAGGCTTACCTCATTATCCAAATTACCACAGCCAATCTATTCACACACTAATTCTCCATCCACTCAGTATATCACAACCTACATAGATCAATTGACATCCACAACTAAATCATCAATCTTGAATAGAAACACCACATACAACACCATCGTTCACAACCATGGCCCCACAATACAACATCATCCTAGACCTGGAAACAACATCCACAAAATAGGTAAAGGGAAAAACATAGGGATTATACCCAATTTAACTTCACCACTGCAACAACTCCCCCAAATCAACCGAGACCCTTGTTCTCAACCATGATCTCACCACATACTACACAACAATTAGCAAATGACATAATAGATAACAAAGCTTATCGGTTCTAGATCTCCGCCAGCAATCAACTCCTCCTCGTCCCCTGCTTACTGATGGAAGTCCCAACTCCTAACAACGAAGAAAACGATCAACCATCGACAACACTATAATCCCGAAACTGTGGAAACAGGGTGAAAGAAATCCTACCACAGCTTCCTCTTGATACCGACGACAATCGATTTGTACATCTAGCATCAACAACCACAACCACAATAGACAAACGAGATTTACAAGCAAGCAAGTGGAGATTGATGGAAATCAAGTAGCACTGCCAACTCACCGTGGACTCGACATCACAAGAAGACGGTAGCAACAACTCCAATAAAAAAATCCTAAATCGCCAGTAATGATGAAGTTGTGCCCTAGATCGAGAGTCGTCGTAGGAAAAACAATCGTCGGCTCACCTCCTGACCTCTAGGTCGGCAAGCGAGGTGGCCACTGGGATGATCGACAGAATAGATCACCATCTGACATATCAAAGGGTCGAAGGAGTTGTGACGGTGAAGACATTGCTAAGCTGACCTCACGAACAGTTGACCGACGCTAAGGCGGCAATGGCGGTGAGATCACATGAAGAGGTCGGCGACGGATCGAACTCGATGAGATAAGGGTGATCTGCTCGATCGGGGAAACAGAAGGAATCAACAACTCCATCACTGAGCTGGGCTCGCTCGAAGAAAAGTGGCGGTGAGATCCGCTATCGGTAGAAGGTCGGTGGTAGCTGGTTCTCATGGCAAGGAGGACAGATCGGAAGCAGAGTGCATGGCTATGAAAAACATAAGAAGGAACGGGATCGGGGATGAGCAAGTGGCTTCTCGAGTGGAGATCATCGGCGATGATGAGCTCTGGCAGCAGCGATGAGGCTGCAGCGGTGAGGAAGAAGGGAAATCACATTTTGAGGAAAAGATTGCTCCTGGAAAAATAGGAATCGAGATAAAAAGGGTGACTGGTTTGGTTTGGGTAGCTCATGTCTAACCCAATCCCTATTTATACCCCAATCTTCCTCTTATGGACCTCTTTTGATTCCGGAAAAATTTCTATGAATTCTGATAAAATTATATAAGGCAATTTCTCAATTTAATAAAGGATATTTTATTTTATTTTGTTTTTTTGTATCTTACATTCTTTCCCACTTAATAAAATTTTGTCCCCAAATTTCCATCTTATGTACGAGTACGAGATGTCAAAACAACCATCTCAAATATCCGAAGGAAAGTCACACCTCAAGTGACTATTTGGGGTACTGATAACCTCTAAAATCTATCATGGATACTCTCAACATATCAACCATCTATCAAAAGGTAAATAATCATACCCGAGTGGAGCTCTATATCTATGACCTGTTAGAGACTTTGCCAGAATCGTAAAATGAATCATGAATCACTATCAGAAATGAAACTCAAGGATACTCCATGGATATAATTCTGTCAAGCGATCCAACGAAGTCCATCTTATGGTTCGAAAGTAAATGAGCAAACCTGGCTAATCAATCATCGATTACTCAAATCACATCAAATCCTTACTGAATTCTAGATAATCTCTCAACACAGTCTATCGTACTAAGCTACCACTTCCATCTCGGTACATAACCCTACTGGTCACTAACATTCCCCCTTTATATGTTGTCACTTCCAACATCAAACTACAAAATCAATTATTGCCTAGGCCCTTAAATCTGGTTCCACAACTTCTGACCAAGTGATTCCCATAACCTACTTGGTCCAACAAGTCAGCGGTATAGTAACATTGAAAACATCCTATCCACACCTACGGTAATAACGAAATCAATCCAGGGAAACCACAACTTCCCTTAAGATTATGAATATGTCTCATATATCATTCCACTATCTATAGTAAATACCATGAACCGGTCCAATCACTTTCAGAATACTCGTTTCCTCAAGTCCATGGACAACTAAATCGTCGACAAGTCTAACAACATTATCAACATCTCCTAAAATTCATACCAAGTATGAAATGTTGTCTTCTACATACCTGTATCCTTTTTACTCCAAGCAGATAATATCTCAATCATCACACCCACAAAGGTAATTGTATGACATTAAGTCACTACAATATCAACACTCCAATTATAATCAACCCTAGAGTATACACAGGTGTCCTTTAACTGATCTAAATATATCATCTATCCATAACGAAGGATATTCATTCTCAACTACTTCATTCCAATCATCGATAATCGATGCATAACCTCAAAGGTATGTCTCTCTTTTAACAAAGAGTTCTGGATCCTCGCAAGAGAAATATCGGAACGGATAATCCCTCCAATACCTCCAATAATCGCAACTTACGTTCCTCCGATTTCCACAGTGTTTAGTAACACTAATACCAATAAAATCATCTCCCGGTATGAGTTCTTCAATATCGAAACTATTTTCGAAATCACCCCCAATCGTATATTCCACTTGCCCATGCTGAGACAAGCCCGGGAGTTCATCCGAAACTATATCGAATTATATGCACGTCCGAGAGACATATTATACCATAATCTCAACCATTTAACTATCCGTAAAGATATGTCTATAGTAGAGGTATGTCTAGCAAAGGATAAGTGTATCCCTTGACTTCTTGCTTGTTTATCAATATCTCACTAGACGGTAGAGAAAAATCATCAACCCACAAGTCGATAGGATCCCTTCTAATCCTATATAAGAACATTCTAGACAAAGATACCTGTAAACTACCAGTATATCTAAATATATCAGCAAATAGTGTAACCTAGAGTAATACCCTGAATGACCGATCCTTCGGTCCACTATACCTCTTCTCAAGTAACCATGAAAACTCGTCCAACATCTGTTCTTGATGGCTGAGCTCAAGTAGCTGCAAAAGTCTGCCATGGAGGAACTGAAATCAACTACTGAACTGAGATACAATACCCAAAATGACTACAATGGAGATGGTAAACACTGCTGTACTTGTATTGAGTACACCACCGTCTATAAAATATTGAATAACTGCTAACATCGTAGCACGCTCCAACTCTGTAAATGGTATAGCTGCAACTGGAGAATACAGCATAGATACGACCATTGTTGTAAACTCTCTCCTCTGTACAAAGCATAACCACGCCTGCGAAGGTAACAGTTGTCGTCTAGCTGTCTGAACATCTGAGTCTTCTGAGATGTCTTATGCTGATAGTGCTAAGTAACTCGCTTCTCTCGGATGGAAGTATCAAAGAACTCCACTATGTCTGAGGCAATAGATCACTGCTGGTGTGATAATCTACTCTTCTGTAATGATCTCAACTTTTGAGGTTGTGGATTGTCCTCTCGAAAGCTTCATCCATAGTGTTCAACTGAGTCCTCAAAGTACATACTCTCTTCGTAGATACTGGTTGCTTATGGTAGAACTAGATAAAATGATCCATCGGATAATCTGACTCTACGTGTCATCATGACTCGCACTACACGCACATAATCCTTTCGAAGTCTTTCTTCTGAGTTCGCTGATAAACATGAGAAGATGCTGACGATCTGCAATCGGTCTTCTATGGTCAAAAAACTCTCCAATAGTAGCTCATGACTCATGACACCAATCTCGCTCCTTTTATCCAACATTTGGAGACTTCGGATTCCAATAATTTGACTTGCAATGTCTGCTTATCAAATCTCCATCACTTAAAACACTAGCTACGGAGTCATTCTTATACACATGTCTCGGTCTAAGGACTTCCGGTAGGATCTGGTAGAAGATCCAAACGTCCTGATCAAGATGTCAATTGATAAATCCGTGGGTGGCCAAAACCAACCCAATCACATTCTTGAGCAATTAGGTGGTCGTAATCTCTGCAAGTCTAACGACTCTGCATGGTACCATCATTACCAAACGATCACCCAACCTGAAGATAAAAAATTCTCTGACAATGAGTCAATGAAACGATGCGGGGAAATACTCTCTTGCAAAATCACTACACTGTGGCCAAGTGATGTGTGATTTCCCGAAGGTTATTTCCTATCTCTTCCACCAAGTATCGGCTTGATCCCGATAATGGTATGCAACCAACTCCACTATCTTTGTATAACACGAGTTAAGTACTCAAAAGTTCTCTCAAAGTTATACAACCTAGAACGCCCAACCCAAGGATTAAAATCCCTATGAATATCATCCACTAATTTTCTACTATCTGCATCAGCAATAGTATTCTCGCTTAGTCCATTACCTCTCAGGTAATAATCTGACAAGCATAATTAGTGAAAATCCTTAGGACTGTAATCTTTGATCTCCATAAGAAATGTGACAGCCTAACCCCTACTTTCTGACTCGGTATCAGTCAGCTCTCAAGGGTAATTTACCTTTTCGAAAGCAAGTACACGACTCAACAAGTCGTTCCCGTGATCATCTCAAATCACGGTTACAGATAGTGACTTACACACTACAAGTCATCCATGTTATAAACAACTAAATGCATAACCAATAGAAGCATATATGATAACAACTGACATAACTTAATCCTTGTAGCTCGGAGATGTCGCAATAGCCAGATCCTAGAACTCACAAAACCAAAACCGAGTAAAGCAAAACTCGATGTCCAAACGAAATAAAATTCAAAATAGGACTTCACAACCTAGGGCTCTGATACTAATAAAATAATCGGACAGCATCTCAACTGTATGTGATACAATTTCCTGATAGACATAAAGCCTTTCGGCCACAATCACATAACAAATATATAGACATAATCCATACAAACACAGCGGAAGATAATGATAAATATTAAATACACAATGACTCAACTATGCACTCCGGAGTGACTTGACGAAACAAGAACCATAATAGAAACCACATCAGAAGTCAAATACATACAACACATCCATAACCACAAATACGGAAATGATACAGGATAAAATCCCAAAACGACAATCCAACATAATACCACAAATCGTAATAAACCTCTATCTGTACAGTGTGAGATGGGATCAGCTAGCGGAGCTCCGAACGTCCAAGGAATCTTCTACCTGTTACATGGGCGATAGGAAACCAAGGGTCCAGGGTGGTGAGTATAAACTCAGGGGGTAATATGTAGAAAGTGTATGAACAACATATAGGATATAGAGATCTATAAGTATACATGTGAAGATCTACAGTTATATAGAATATGTCCAATAGCCATACAGTCCTATCCAAATCTAGTAACTACAGTATAGTCATACTAATGCATATACTAAACTGATCAACTAAATATGAAGTAATGTACCAACGTACCTGACGGTCTGCAACACCAAAAGCTATATCATCCTGAACAGATATACAATAAAATAACTCATATAACGTACAAAGTCGATCCCATATCTGACCAACACTCAGACATATGAATAGTATATAATCACATGTAATAACAACCCGGTCCATACTATACTATGACATGACGCTAATAACATGCATACAACAGTCTGGACCAACACATATATCATGCTCAACACACTGTAGTATATAATATGCAAATGACATGTATCATGATGATCAAGCATATGCAGCAATCATAGCTCAATCAAATGCAACAATCATAACTAAATCAAATGCAACATCTCACAGGCATATGTAAAACATTTATCAAATACATGCATACATATATATCAGCAATGCATTTGCATGGCCATGTTTGTGGACCCGTCCAACCACTACCCCAGTATGGCCCGAGTGGCACGGCATGATGACTAGCCCGACTCCAAGTACCACTACTCTCTAGTGGCCGAGTTTGGTAGTATTAATGAGTAGCATATAAGCGTAAAAACCTAACTACTCCACGGGGGTCCTTACTGCTGCCTGCTTCATCACTACCCATGAGTAGATGAGCTCCGCACACAGGACAACTGCACATCACACAACAACCATCTATAGTGGGCGAGTGCTAACATCACTCTGCACAGTGGCCAGGTGCGCATCTCCAACTACCACCATCTATAGTGGCCGAGCGTGGCACATCCAATGCTCTACACTCAAACCTGCTACCACAACCCCGAGTGGTCGAGGAGGCAGGATGACTGACGACCCATCTCAACCACAAGGGAGACCCCAGTCGACAGGATGCATGCAATGTAATGATGCATAGCTCCACATACACATCCTCGCAATACTCCCTATCCCACGGGGAGTCCTGGTCAACAAAAAGTCAACTATGCAAGGACTACTAATCCACAAAACACTCTCTCTATCAAACAGAGAGTCATACACAACTGACAGTCAACCACGCAAAGAGCTCCAGTCCGTAGCGATATACTATCGACAATCCATATAACCATACACAGATACACGATCCATAATGGATATAAAATCATGCTAGGAACTCTAGTCCATAGCTACATACTGACAACCACACACTTATCTATGCACAGACGACTAGATCCACCATAGATGCATAACTAATATGTGTACGATACAATAATCGACTCCATAATCTGATCCATCACCTAACCATAGTGATGTAACACAATAACCAAATCTGAGTTCACACAATAACCCTAACCACATGTACATAACTGAACAACTATCAGCTAACACACAATAGGGTTTGTAATTCATATCCGTGATAAAAGAACGATGAACTAACAACAATATCACAAAGGTCAAGGCTAAGTACAAGCACATGATAAAATAAGAGTGAAGTCAAGGTAAAAGAATTCTATATAAATCCAAATTCATGCACCAGACTCATATCAAAACTACCTGACGAGGGTAGATATTACGCACCTGATACGAAGCTCGAATAATTCTCACGGCCATGGACCTGCTTCGTATCCTAAACCTGCACATAAAAGCAAACAATGATTAAGTACAAGTATCCAACAAATATACGAACTAAACACTACATCGTTTCTATACTCGCATCCTTTCCTCGTCTACAAGTTAAAAGCCCCGGTTATCCTAATCCGATCCACCATAACCCAACACATAATAAATCCACACAATTGTCAATGCTCAGTATAATCCAGGCTGACCTCATTATCCAAATTACCACAGCCAATCCATTCACACACTAAATTCTCCATCCACTGAGTATATCACAACCTACATAGATCAATTGACATCCACAACTACATCGTCAACCTCGAATAGAAACACCACATACAACACCATCGTTCACAACCATGGCCCCACAATACAACATCGTCCCAGACCTGGAAACAACATCCTCAAAACAGGTAAAGGGAAAAACATAGGGATTATACCCAACTTAACTTCACCACTGCATCAACCCCCCCAAATCAACCGAGACCCTTGTTCACATCCATGATCTCACCACATACTACACAGCAATTAGTAGATGACATAATAGATAACAAAGCTTATCTGTTTTAGATCTCCGCCAGCAATCCACTCCTCCTCGTCCCCTGCTCACTGATGGAAGTCCCAGCTCCTAACAACGAAGAAAACGATCAACCATCTGCAACACTATAATCCCGAAACTGTGGAAACAGGGTGAAAGAAATCCTGCCACAACTTCATCTTGATACCGACGACAATCGATCTACACATCTAGCATCTACAACCACAACCACAATAGACAAACCTGATTTACAAGCAAGCAAGTGGAGATCGATGGAAATCAAGCAGCACTGCCAACTCACCATGGACATCGGCATCACAAGAAGACAGCAGCAACAACTCCAATAAAAAATCCTAAATCGCCAGTAATGAGGAAGTCGTGCCCTAGATCGAGAGTCGTCGTAGGAAAAACAATCGTTGGCTCACCTCCTGACCTCAAGGTCGGCTCGCGAGGTGGCCACTGGGATGATCGATAGAACAGATCACCATCCGACAAATCAGAGGGTCGAAGGAGTTGTGACGGTGAAGACATTGCTAAGCTGACCTCACGAACAGCTGACTGACGCTAAGGTGGCAATGGAAATAGCCCTTGCTGCTGTTGAGATCACAAGAAGAGGGCGGCGACGGATCGAACTCGATGAGATAAGGGCGATCTACTCGATCGGGGAAACAGAAGGAATCAGCAACTCCATCACTGAGCTGGGCTCGCTCGAAGAAAAGTGGCGGTGAGATTCGCTGTCGGCAGAAGGTCGGCGTTAGTTGGTTCTCGTGGCAAGGAGGACAGATCGGAAGCAGAGTGCACGGCTACGAAAAATAGAAGAAGGAACGGGATCGGGGATGAGCAAGTGGCTTCTCGAGTGGAGATCATCGGCGATGATGAGCTCTGGCAGCGACGATGAGGCTGCAGCGGTGAGGAAGAGGGGAAATCGCATTTTGAGGAAAATATTGCTCCTGGAAAAATAGGGATCGTGATAAAAAGGGCGACTTGTTTGGTTGGGCTAGCTCATGTCTAACCCAATCCCTATTTATACCTCAATCTTCCTCCAATGGATCTCTTTTGAATCCGGAAAAATTTCTATGAATTCTGATAAAATTATATAATGCAATTTTTCAATTTAATAAAGGATATTTTATTTTATTTTATTTTTCTGTATCTTACATTTTTTCCCACTTAATAAAATTTGGTCGCCAAATTTCCATCTTATGTACGAGTACGATATGTCAAAACAACCATCTCAAATATCCGAAGGAAAGTCACACATCAAGTGACTAACTGGGGTACTGATAACCTCTAAAATCTTTCATGAATACTCTCAACATATCAACCATCTATCAAAAGGTAAATAATCATACCCGAGTGGAGCTCTATATCTATGACCTGTTAGAGACTTTGCCAGAATCGTAAAATGAATCATGATTCACTATCAAAAATGATACTCAAGGATACTCCATTGATATAATTCTGTCAATCGATCCAACGAAGTCCATCTTACAGTTCGGAAGGAAATGAGCAAACCTGGCTAATCAATCATCGATTACACAAATCACATCAATGTAGGTAGTTGCTTTGGAGGCTCATTGGGTCCCATGTCCCCGGATTAAAATTTTCACTAATGAAAGAACTAATCTGGATGGGATGAGTTTCCTTAGCACAACCAATTCGTCGTCGTGCTAACAACTTGAGCGATCGCTTGAACAAACTAGTTGTTCAAGCAACACAACTCTTCTATTTGGTTAGCTGCGGAAGAGACGACGGACGGATCGCCGGTTTTTGTGTTTGTCTTCGGGGTCCATGATTATACAAAATGCATAAAAATGTAAACTAGTATAATCAACACATAAAGAACATGCTAAGATCAGAAAATAAAGTTATAAAACTTTTATACCTCACGATCTTCTACCGTATGTCCTATCCTCTTTGTGGACGTCGTGTGGGCGAAGATCCTCCACGAGTAGAAGCCTCCTAGATCACGTTCTTCTCTTCCTTGTTCGCTCCGAACAAAGAGAAGAACCAAACAAAGCTCCTTCTCCTTTCTAGAACCGGCCACCAAGCCAAGGAGCTCGATGTAACTGCCGGCCAAGGAGTGAATGGTTGAGCGCCGGGCAACCTTGTGACAATGTTGCCGCCGGCCACCAATGAAAGGGAGAAGCGCCGGCCACCAATGTATGGAGAACCGCCGGCCACCAAGGAGAAAAGGATGAGGAAGAGAGCCGGCCAAAACAAGGAGGAGGAGGGAATGAGTGCCGGCCACCAAGGAGCAAAGGAGGAAACCCTAATCTCCTTCTTTGTTGTCGCCCAAACCACACACCAAAACCCTAGCGGCCTAATCTCTTGAGAGGCAAAACCCTAATCCTAAAAACTATCTCTTTTTGCCGCCCAAGCCTTAGCCCTCTATTTATAGAATTGGGCTTAAGCCTCCTTTAATCTCCACCGTCGAATCTAGGGATTTAATCTCCACCGTCGAATCTATGGTTTTATCCCAACCGTCGGATCTAGGGTTTCATCCCAACCGTCGGATCTATGGTTTCATCCCAACCGTCGGATATAGGGTTTCATCCCAACCGTCGGATCTAGGGTTTTATCCCAACCATCGGATCTAGGGATTTAATCTCAACCATCAGTTCTAGGGTTTCATCCCAACCTTTGGATTTAGAGTTTTGTTTTACATCCTTGGATCTAGGCTTCTTGAGGATTATATTAGGCTACGATAGGGACCATGAGGAGGAGTTGGATCTTGGCCACCCGATGGATCGGAACCACACAAACTTGATCCATCAATGATGTTCCATTCCACTAGAGGATCATCATTGAACTACCTCACCAACCCCCATAAATTAATATGGGCTCCATATATTATTTGTACATCCATCTCCCCATGTTTAAGATATCGAATGTCCGTCAATTAATTGATTTACTGACCATCAATTAATTAACATCTAATTCCTCGAGTAGTACTACTCAACCTTATCATCATATTGACTAAGTCAACCAGCTGGGTTTACATGATGAACCTTATGAGCTCCTCAAGGGGACATCATCAACCTAATATATAGGACACAGTTTCCTCCTATAATCAACGGCACACCATGTAAATAAAATTATTTCCCAACTTACCCGGCATATTGATTTAATCCATCTAAATCTCACCCTATGGTAAATCAAAGAAATAAATACTAAGTACATGTGCCCGTTATTATATCGGGATTAAGAGCATGTACAACATAATATCCGAGGTCTGATTCAATTATGTAGTCAACAATAAATTGAATCACCTATATGTCAGTCCTGCTCAATACACCTAAGTGTACTAGTGTAACTCGATGTTCAAGACAAAACAATACCAAGCTACACTACAACCATGCCAATGGTTTGTCCAAAACCATCTTGGTTGTGAGCCTCTACTTATATTCTACAAGGGACTGATAACATGATCTTCTGTGCCACACCAAGCACCATGTTATCTACAATATAAAATATTTGACAATATTCACACATATAATAAATATAAAGTGCAAACAATGATCATGTGATTCTTATTTCAAAATAAAATGTTCATACAAGAAGAGCTAGGCTTTCAGTATACATTTCAATAATCTCCCACTTATACTAAAAGACTATGCTGTCATCACACTGCCATACATCTGATCCCCATGTCCTCCACATGCCTATCAAACGCTTTCGCTGCAAGGGCCTTAGTGAATGGATCCGCCAGGTTATCCTCTGATGCAATCTTGGCGACAGCTACTTCTCCTCGCTTTACGATCTCTCGTATCAGGTGGTACTTGCGCTCTATGTGTTTACTTGCCTTATGAGCTCATGGTTCCTTCGAGTTTGCAACTGCACCACTGTTATCACAATAAATTGTGATAGATCTGGGCAAACCAGGAATCACATCCAAGTCCATCAAGAAGTTCCTGAGCCATACAACTTCCTTGGCTGCCTCAGAGGATACCACATACTCAGCTTCCATGGTAGAGTCCGCCACACATTTCTGCTTGACACTCCTCCATACTATGGCTCCACCTCCAAAAGTAAACACAAACCCCGAGGTAGACTTACTGTTGTCTCTATCTGATTGGAAATCCGAATCCGTGTTACCCACAGGGACTAATTGATCTGCCCGGTAAACCAGCATATAATCCCTAGTCCTTCTCAGGTACTTTAATATATGCTTTACCGTAGTCCAATGTCCCTGTCCAGGATTACTCTGATATCTGCTAACCATGCCAACGGCAAAGCAGATATCTGGTCTCGTACATAGCATAGCATACTTGAGGCTTCCTACTGTCAAAGCATAAGGAACCGCCTTCATCTCCTCTATCTCCTTTGATGTTTTGGGACACTTCTCTTTAGATAAAGGAACTCCATGCCTAAAAGGTAGAAAACCTTTCTTGGAGTTCTGTATGCTAAAACGAGCAAGGATAGTGTCAATGTATGAAGCTTGAGATAAGCACAACATCCTTTTCTTGCGATCCCTTATTACTTTGATCCCAAGGATGTGTCCCACTTCTCCCAAGTCCTTCATGTCAAACTGTTTGGACAACTATACCCTTACATCTGATAACACTCTGATATTGTTGCCAACTAACAAAATGTCATCTACGTATAGTACAAGAAATACCACTACGTTTCCATCACATCTCTTGTATACACAAGGCTCATTCGGACTTTGAATAAATCCATATGACTGGATTACCTCATCAAAGCGGATGTTCCAAGATCTAGAAGCTTGCTTCAATCCATAAATAGACCGATTAAGCTTACATACAAGATGCTCTTTGCCTTTAGCAATGAATCCCTCTGGTTGCCGCATATAGATGTTCTCCTCAAGACTTCCGTTAAGGAAAGCTGTCTTGACATCCATCTGCCAAATCTCATAATCCATATGAGCAGCTGTAGATAAGAGAATTCGGATAGACTTAAGCATAGCTACCGGCGAAAAGGTCTCCTCATAATCGATACCCTCTTTCTGAGTATACCCTTTCGCAACAAGCCTAGCTTTGAAGGTCTCAAACTTTCCGTCTACTCCTCTCTTTCTCTTGTAGATCCACTTGCATCCAATGGCTTTTATACCATCGGGTGGCTCTACTAGCTCCCAGACCTGATTAGAATCCATAGATTCTATCTTTGAATTCATCGGTTTTTGCCAAGATACCGCATCTCTATCTTGGAGTGCCTCATCATATGTCCAGGGATCAGGTTCATGTTCACCAGGGACTAAGTCCGAAGACTCTCCCAAAAACATGAATCTCTCGGGTTGTCTAACAACCCTCCCACTACGACGAGGTGCCTCCTGTGTATGCTCTGTGACACGTGGTGCAGTGACTTGTGGTATCTCCTCTTGTACCGGTGGTACTGAAGTCGGGACTTCCCCCGTCAACTCCTCAAGAACAATCCTACTCGTGGGCTTGTGGTTCATCACATAGTCCTCTAGAAATATGACATTCGTACTCATGATCACCTTCTGATATCTAGGACTATAGAACAAACCACCCTTCGTTCCCTTAGGGTAGCCAACAAACAAGTGTACTTCTGTACAAGATTCCAACTTACCAGCATCTCCCTTCAGCACATGTGCTGGACTACCCCAAATCCGAATATGTCTTAGACTAGGCTTTCACCCAGTCCACAACTCTGTGGGAGTAGAGGGTACTGACTTAGAAGGATCCGAGTTCAGAATGTGTGCTGCCGTTTCCAGAGCAAACCCCCAGAACGAATCAGGTAACTCAGAATAACTCATCATCGATCTGACCATCTCCATAAGAGTCCTGTTCCTTCGCTCCGCCACACCATTCTGCTGGGGTGTACCAGGTGCGGACAATTGGGATTGAATCCTAGACTCTGATAAGTAACTCCTAAACTCTCCCAAGAGGTACTCGCCACCACGATCAGATCGTAGTGTCTTGATACTTTTACCTTGACGGTTCTCCACATCAGCCTTGAATTCTTTGAATGTGTCAAAGCATTCAGACTTGCGGCGCATCAGGTAAATGTATCCATACCTTGAATAATCATCTATAAAAGAGACGAAGTATACAAAGCCACCTTTAGCCTGGATAGACATAGGACCGCACAAATTAGAATGAACCAATTCTAACACATCTTTGGCTCTATATCCCTTGGCCTTGAAAGGCCTCTTGGCCATTTTACCTTCCAAGCAAGATTCGCAGGTTGGGAGATCCTCCACTACTAATGAACCCAAAGGTCCATCAGCTATCAACCTTTGAATTCTACTCAGGTTAATATGACCAAGCCTTAGATGCCAAAGATACGTCTGGTTCATTTTCGAAGGTTCTTTTCTCTTATTAGAATTAGAAGATGAGTTATTTACTTCTATATGCATCGTGGGAATTTTCAGTTCAAGAGTATACAAATTGCCAACCAATGTACCAGAACAGATAATCTCCCTATTCCTTTTTATAACCACTTTGTCATTAAAAGAAACAGAATATCCATCCATAAACAATTTAGAAACTGAAATTAGATTCTTTCTAAAAGTAGGTACATAAAGACAATTTCTCAAAACCAAAACTTTATTCCTATCAAAAGATAAATAAACGTCTCTCACTGCAATAGCCGCCACCTTTGAAGCATTGCCCATGAAGACGGTAATATCTCCCTCAGCTAGTCGTCGGGTTTCCTGGAACCCCTGCAAAGTATTGCAGACATGATCAGTGTCTCCTGTATCTACACACCAGGCACTGGTAGATAACACCGCTAAACATGTTTCAACAACTAAACAAGAAGATATACCTTTGTTCTTTCGGCGAGGACAGTTCGCCTTCCAATGTCCAGTCTGCTTGCAAGTGAAGCACTTGCCTTTCGACTTCTTCACTCCTGCCTAAGGTCCCACTGCCACTTTCTTTGCTCCACCTTGCTTCTTCTTCTTCTTACCTTTCGGTTTAGAAGAAGAAATCTTCTGAGCAACCATGGCTTGAGCGCTTTGATGAAAAAGCCCCTCTACCGCCTGGAGTTCTGTCAGAAGCTCCGCCAACGAATACAACCTCTTGTTCATGTTGTAGTTGAGGCGGAACTGCTCAAAACTCCTAGGCAGAGACTGGAGAATGATATCGACCTGGGTTTCCCCATCGATCTCAGCTCCGAGGACTTCCATCTCATTAAGATGAGCCATCATCTTGAGAACATGATCCCTAATGGGTGTTCCCTCGACCATGGTGGTCGTCATCAAGTTTCTCATCGCCTCTTGTCTTGTCACCCTACTCTGATGTCTGAAAAGTTCCTTGAGATTGAACATCATGTTATAAGCTGTGGCCATGGCCTGATGTTGATGTTGCAGCACATTTGACATAGATGCCAAAATGTAACACCACGCCATCTCATCGGCCTTGATCCATTTCTTATAACTTTCTCTCTCCTTTTCATCAGAGTCATCGGTGGGCTTAGGAGGACAGACCTCGAATAGTACAAATTTGTACTCCTCTGCAGTTAAGACAATATCCAAGTTTCTTTTCCAATCAATATAATTTGTTCCAGTAAGTTTATTTTCTTTTAATATCACAGCAAGCGGGTTGAAAGCCATTTGAAAAACCTAAGAATCACAATGATCAAAATATTAGATTTCAAATATTATTGATTCCTCAAAACAATAAAATTCCAAAATCAACCAACACCTCAAAACACCGAGAATATCGCATGCCACGATAGTATGGACGTATATGAATTCTACATTTGTAAGAGGAGGTTTTACCCATTAATTTTATTATCTTGTCAACCTTACTTTTTGACAAATAAAATTAATAGTTGGTTCCTCTTTGGCCCTACAAATAAAAGCAGTGACTCCGATGGGGAGGATACTATTTATTTGCATCTAAGTGTGCACCATTACACGATACTAAGAGAATTATTTCGGATTATGTGCCTTACCGATGGGGAAGTACACACGCTCCTAAATAATTTCCTATAATCATTATTTGACCTAGTGATCCGCAAACAAACCCATCTAATGGGGAGGAAGGCACTCAGAGCCAACACGCAAGTTTGTTGCATCACATGTCAAATTGTAATGGAGGCCGCGGGAATTAATTAAAATGTCCCTCTCCCACTTAGTAAATTGACAATGAGGAATTTTCAAGCATACACAACATGCATATAAAACAAATCAGCAATAAATATGGAAAAAACAGAATTTTCCCAACTATTATGGCATTGTTCTCCAATACGCATCCCGTCGTGTCGCCACCTCGTCCGCTCCATCTTTTCCCGTGCGCAAGTCACCAAAGAGATCCGAGCCGAGATAAACTATTTTAATTTACATCCATCGATCCTATACTCCACAAAGGAGTGTACAAATAATCTAGATCGAAAGTAAACTAAAATGAGTGGCTAAACAATGTCGTATTTAATTAGAAAAATTAAATACTAATCTAGCCTCGTCAACCCCGAGGATTCAAATAATATACATACAATCACACATAAACAATCACATACACACATATAGCCATAATAGTCGGATCTTATGCCTGCAACCAAAAAGTTAGCCTACGCACATTCTACTATTATCCGGCATACTCAATATATGATATGTGCATGAAAGTAACCGAATCCAAAACACACAAAACCGAAAACCGTGGCTCTGATACCAATTGTAGGTAGTTGCTTGGGAGGCTCATTGGGTCCCATGTCCCCGGATTAAAATTTTCACTAATGAAAGAACTAATCCGGATGGGATGAGTTTCCTTAGCACAACCAATTCATCGTCCTGCTAACAACTTGAGCGATCGCTTGAACAAACTAGTTGTTCAAGAAACACAACTCTTCTAGTTGGTTAGCCACGAAAGAGACGACGGACGGATCGCTGGTTTTTGTGTTTGTCTTCGGGGTGCATGATTATACAAAATGCATAAAAATGTAAACTAGTATAATCAACACATAAAGAACATGCTAAGATTAGAAAATAAAGTTATAAAACTTTTATACCTCACGATCTTCTACCGTATGTCCTATCCTCTTCGTGGACGTCGTGTGGGCGAAGATCCTCCACGAGTAGAAGCCTCCTAGATCACGTTCTTCTCTTCCTTGTTCGCTCCGAACAAAGAGAAGAACCAAACAAAGCTCCTTCTCCTTTCTAGAACCGGCCACCAAGCCAAGGAGCTCGATGTAACCGCCGGCCAAGGAGTGAATGGTTGAGCACCGGCCAACCTTGTGACAATGTTGCCGCCGGCCACCAATGAAAGGGAGAAGCGCCGGCCACCAATGTATGGAGAACCGCCGGCCACCAAGGAGAAAAGGATGAGGAAGAGAGCCGGCCAAAACAAGGAGGAGGAGGGAATGAGCGCCGGCCACCAAGGAACAAAGGAGGAAACCCTAATCTCCTTCTTTGTTGCCGCCCAAACCACACACCAAAACCCTAGCCGCCTAATCTCTTGAGAGGCAAAACCCTAATCCAAAAAACTATCTCTTTTTGCCGCCCAAGCCTTAGCCCTCTATTTATAGAATTGGGCTTAAGCCTCTTTTAATCTCCACCGTCGAATCTAGGGATTTAATCTCCACCGTCAGATCTAGGGTTTTATCCCAACTGTCGGATCTAGGGTTTCATCCCAACCGTCGGATCTATGGTTTCATCCCAACCGTCGGATCTAGGGTTTCATCCCAACCGTTGGATCTATGGTTTTATCCCAACCGTCAGATCTAGGGATTTAATCTCAACCGTCGGTTCTAGGGTTTCATCCCAACCGTTGGTTTTAGAGTTTTGTTTTACATCCTTGGATCTAGGCTTCTTGAGGATTATATTAGGCTACGATAGGGACCATGAGGAGGAGTTGGATCTTGGCCACCCGATGGATCGGAACCACACAAACTTGATCCATCAATGATGTTCCATTCCACTAGAGGATCATCATTGAACTACCTCACCAACCCCCATAAATTAATATGAGCTCCATATATTATTTGTACATCCATCTCCCCGTGTTTAAGATATCGAAGGTCCGTCAATTAATTGATTTACTGACCATCAATTAATTAACATTTAATTCCTCAAGTAGTACCACTCAACCTTATCATCATGTCGACTAAGTCAACCAGCTGGGTTTACATGATGAACCTTATGAGCTCCTCAAGGGGACATCATCAACCTAATATATAGGACACAGTTTCCTCCTATAATCAACGACACACCATGTAAATAATATTATTTCCCAACTTACCCGGCATATTGATTTAATCCATCTAAATCTCACCCTATGGTAAATCAAAGAAATAAATACTAAGTACATGTGCCCATTATTATATTGGGATTAAGAGCATGTACAACATAATATCCGAGGTCTGATTCAATTATGTAGTCAACAATAAATTGAATCACCTCTATATCGGTCCTGCTCAATACACCTATGTGTACTAGTGTAACTCAATGTTCAAGACAAAACAATACCAAGCTACACTACAACCATGCCAATGGTTTGTCCAAAACCATCTTGGTTGTGAGCCTCTACTTATATTCTACAAGGGACTGATAACATGATCTTCTGTGCCACACCAAGCACCATGTTATCTACAATGTAAAATATTAGACAATATGCACACATATAATAAATATAAAGTGCAAACAATGATCATGTGATTCTTATTTCAAAATAAAATGTTCATACAAGAAGAGCTAGGCTTTCAGTATACATTCCAACAATCAAATCCTTACTGAATTTTAGATAATCTCCTAACACAGTCTATCGTACTAAGCTACCACTTCCATCTCGGTACATACCCCTACTGGTCACTAACATTCCCCCTTTATATGTTGTCACTTCCAACATCAAACTACAAAATCAATTATTGCTGAGGCCCTGAAATCTAGATCCACAACTTCTGACCAAGTGATTCCCATCACCTACTTGGTCCAACAAGTCAGTGGTATAGTAACGTTGAAAACATCCTATCCACACCTACGGTAATAACGAAATCAATCCAGGGAAACCACAACTTCCCTTAAGATTATGAATATGTCTCATATATCATTCTACTATCTATAGTAAATACCATGAACCGGTCCAATCACTTCCAGAATACTAATTTCCTCAAGTCCATGGACAACTAAATTGTCGACAAGTCTAACAACATTATCAACATCTCCTAAAAGTCATACCAAGTATGAAATGTTGTCTTCTACATACCTGCATCCTTTTTACTCCAAGTAGATAATATCTCAATCATCACACCCACAAAGGTAATTGTATGACATTAAGTCACTACAATATCAACACTACAATTATAATCAACCCTAGAGTATACACAGGTGCCCTTTAACTGATCTAAATATATCATCTATAAATAACGAAGGATATTCATTATCAACTACTTCATTCCAATAATCGATAATCGATGCATAACCTCAAAGGTATATCTCTCTTTTAACAAAGAGTTCCGGATCCTCACAAGAGAAATATCGGAACGGATAATCCCTCTAATACCTCCAATAATCGCAACTTACGTTCCTCCGATTTCCACAGTGTTTAGCAACACTAATACCAATAAAATCATCTCCTGGTATGAGTTCTTTAATATCGAAACTATTTTCGAAATCACCCCCAATCGCATATTCCACTTGCCCATGCAGTGACAAGCCCGAGAGTTCATCCGAAACTATATCGAATTATATGCATGTCTGAGAGACATATTATACCATAATCTCAACCATTTAACTATCCGTAAGGATATGTCTATATTAGAGGTATGTCTAGCAAAGGATAAGCGTATCCCTTGACTTCTTGCTTGTTGATAAATATCTCACCAGACGGTAGAGAAAAATCATCAACCCACAAATCGATAGGACCCTTTCTAATCCTATATAAGAACATTCTAGACAAAGATACCTGTAAACTACTAGTATCTCTAAATATATCAGCAAATAGTGTAACCTAGAGTAATACCCCGAATGATCGATCTTTCGGTCCGCTATACCTCTTCTCAAGTAACCATGAAAACTCATCCAACATCTATTCTTGATGGTTGAGCTCAAGTAGCTGCAAAAGTCTGCCTTGGAGGAACTGAAATCAACTGCTGAACTGAGATACAATACCCAAAATGACAGCAATGGAGATGGTAAACACTGCTGTACTGGTGCTGAGTACACCACCGTCTATAAAATATTGAATAACTGCTAACATCGTAGCACGCTCCAACTCTGCAAATGATATAGCTACAACTGGAGAATACAGCATAGATACGACCATTGTCGTAAACTCTCTCCTCTGTACAAAGCATAACCACGCCTGGGAAAGTAACAGTTGTCGTCTAGCTATCTGAACATCTGAGTCTTCTGAGATGTCTTCTGCTGATAGTGCTAAGTAACTCGCTTCTCTCGGATGGAAGTATCAAAGAACTCCACTATGTCTGAGGCAATAGATCGCTGCTGGTGTGATAATCCACTCTTCTGTGATTATCTCGACTTTAGAGGTTGTGGATCATCCTCTCGAAAGCTTCATCCTTAGTTTTCAACTGAGTCCTCAAAGTACATACTCTCCTCGTAGATACTGGCTGCTTATGGTAGAAGTAGATAAAATGATCCATCGGATAATCTGACTCTACGTGTCATCGTGACTCACACTACACGCACATAATCTTTTCGAAGTGTTTCTTCTGAGTTCGCTGATAAACATGAGAAGATGCTGACGATCTGCAATCAGTCTTCTATGGTCGAAAAACTCTCCAATAGTAGATCATGACTCATGACACCAATCTCGCTCCTTTTATCCAACATTTGGAGACTTCGGATTCCAATAATTTGACTTGCAATGTCTGCTTATCAAATCTCTAACTCTTAAAACACTAGCTACGGAGTCATTCCTATACACATGATTCGGTCTAAGGACTTCCAGTAGGATCTGGTAGAAGATCCAAACATCCTGATCAAGATGTCAACTGATAAATCCGTGGGTGGACAAAACCAACCCAATCACATTCTTGAGCTATTAGGTGGTCATAATCTCCGCAAGTCTAACGACACTACATGGTACCTTCATTACCAAATGATCACCCAACCTGAAGATAAAAAATTCTCTAACAATGAGTCAAAGAAACGATGCGGGGAAATACTCTCTTGCAACATCACTACACCATGGCCAAGTGATGTGTGAATTCCCGAAGGTTTTATCCTATCTCTTCCACCAAGTATTGGCTTAATCCTGATAATGGTATGCAACCAACTCCACTATCTTCGTATAACACGAGTTAAGTACTCAAAAGTACTCTCAAAGTTATACAACCTAGAATGCCCAACCCAGGGACCAAACTCCCTATGAATATCATCCACTAATTTTCTACTATTTGCATCAGCAATAGTATACTCGCTTAGTCCATTACCCCTCAGGTAATAATCTAACAAGCATAATTAGTAAAAATCCTTAGAACTATAATCTTTAATCTCCATAAGAAATGTGATAGCCTAACCCCTACTCTCCGACTCAGTATCAATCGACTCTCAAAGGTAATTTACCTTTTCAAAAGAAGGTACACAACTCAACAAGTCGTTCTCGTGATCATCTCAAATCACGGTTACGGATAGTGACTAACACACTACAAGTCATCCATGTTATAAGCAACTAAATTAATAACCAATAGAAGCATATATGATAACAACTGACATACCTTAATCCTTGTAGCTCGGAGTTGTCCGCAACAGCCAAATCCCAAAACTGACAAAACCAAAACCGAGTAAAACAAAACTCGATGTCCGAACGAAATTAAATCCGAAAGAGGACTTCGCAACCTAGGGCCCTGATACCAATAAAATTATCACGCCCCGAGAGTTTGCCGAGCCGAAAATAATCGGACAACATCTCCCCTGTAAGTGATACAATTTCCTGATATACATAAAGCATTTCTGCCACAATCACATAACAAATATATAGACATAATCCATACAAACATAGCGGAAGATACTGACAAATATTAAATACACAACGACTCAACTATGCACTCCGGAGTGACTTGACACAACAAGAACCATAATAGAACCCACATCAGAAGTCAAATACATACAACACATCCGTAACCACAAATACTGAAATGATACAGGATAAAATCCTAAAATGACAATCCAATAGAATACCACAAATCGTAATAAACCTTTATCCGTTCAGTGTGAGATGTGATCAGCTGGCGGAGCTCTGAATGTCCAAGGAATCTTCTACCTGTTACCTGGGCAACACGAAACCAAGGGTCCAGGGTGGTGAGTATAAACTCAAGGGGTAATATATAGAAAGTACATGAACAACATATAGGATATAGAGATCTACAAGTATATATGTGAAGATCTACAGGTATACAGAATATGTC
Organism: Wurfbainia villosa; assembly: GCA_025175895.1. Classification (NCBI taxonomy): domain Eukaryota; kingdom Viridiplantae; phylum Streptophyta; class Magnoliopsida; order Zingiberales; family Zingiberaceae; genus Wurfbainia; species Wurfbainia villosa. The sequence continues at coordinate 42,338,526 of CM046005.1, forward strand.
CAATAGCCATACAGTCCTATCCAAATCTAGTAACAAGTAACCACAGTATAGTCATACTCAATACATATACTAAACTGATCAAATGAACATGAATTAATGTACCAACGTACCTGATGGTCTGCAACACCATAAGCTATATCATGCTGAACAGATATACAATAACATAACCCATATAACGTACAAAGTTAATCCCATATCTGACCAACACTCAGACATATGAATAGTATATAGTCACATGTAATAACAACCCGTTCCATACTACACTATGACATGACGCTAATCAAATGCATACAATAGTCTGCACCAATACATATATCATGCTCAACACACAGCAGTATATAATATACAAATGACATGTATCATGATGAACAAGCATATGCAGCAATCATAGCTCAATCAAATGCAGCATCACATAGGCATATGTAAAACATATATCAAATACATGCATACATATATATCAGCAATGCATATGCATGGCCATGTCTGCGGACCCGTCCAACCATGACGCCAGTATGGCCCGGGTGGCACGACATGACGACAAGCCCGACTCCAGCTACCACTACTCTCGAGTGGCCGAGTTGGGTAGTTTGAATTAGTAGCATATAAGAGTAAAGAGCTAACTACTCCATGGGGGTCCTTGCTGCTGGCCGCTCCGTCACTACCCATGAGTAGATGAGCTCCGCACACAAGACAACTGCACTGTTGGATCGAGAAGCATCGCTAGAGGGGGGGGGGTGAATAGCGATCGTAGAATTTCTTTTCGTTCATTAAAACACGAGTAGACAGCGGAAAAATAAGAAGACAAGTTTATTTTTACTTGGTTCACAACCCAACGGTTGCTACTCCAAGGCCCTAACGGTCCTAGACCGCATACGAAGGGCAAAGCACTATAACGTCTCCTCCTCGTTGGAGGTAGGATACAACGATCACAAAACCGGAAGTACGAGGATGAGGCAACAAGCCCACCTCACCTCGTTATGAATAAAAACAAATAATACAATAATATAAGCAATTTCTTGCTACTGTTGCCGACGAAGAGGATTAGAACTTGTTGTCGCATCGGCGTTATGACGGTGTTGGAGCTTTGGCGTTGTAGGAGCACTTGAGAATAATCTTGATGATCTTTGGAGTTGGAATCCTCCCCTCCTTTTATAGATTTTGGCCTCTGAATATGTCTCCTGATGTTTTGGAACAGATCCCGAAGTTGTACAAAATTTTATCACGAAGTGGTCGCGTCAAATGTTATCCATTTTAACCAAGCACAAAGGTTGATTCGCCATCGGTGATGATGGCTCCCATCGATCGGTGATGAGCATCATCGATCGCCCCATGTCCGTGATCATTGCCCGGCTGGCCACTTCCCTGCAGTAAGAGGTTAGCACGGAAAATGGTAAATATGACAGTTTTTAACCATCCGATCTCGACCCAGCCCTTCCACAGGAAGTCTTAGTCGGATCGCCGCCTACGGTCATCCCTGTAAAGAGGACACGACCTTACCATCTCTCACTCACATGAGCTTACCTTGATACTTACTTTGTAGATCTCGCTTCCGACCTTCCACTCGATTCCTTCGGCTCCCTCCGAAGTCACTCGAGTGTCACCCGACCATCGCGACTTCCTCCGGGTGTCACTAGCCTTCAGCTCTAGCTTTAGTACTTTTCTGTACACTCGATTTAGCTCGTGAGATAATGATGTAAACTTAACTTTGTGTCTTTGCATTAATCAAAACACAGGTTCAATTATCCAGTGCCCCTGCACCAACATGCACGTCACACAACCACCATCTATAGTGGGCGAGTGCTAACACCACTCTGCATGCAGCTGTGCACACATCTCCGGCTACCACCGTGCCTATAGTGGTGAGTGGCACACATCCAATGCTCGCCTCAACCTGCTACTGCCTGAGTGGCGGGGAGGCGGGATGATTGACGACCGTCCTCAACCACAACGAGACATGCCTGCAATGTAATGATGCATAGCTCCACATACGTTTCCTCGCAACACTCCCTATCCCACGAGGAGTCCTGGTAAACCAAAAGTCAACTAAGCAAGGACTACTAATCCACAAGATACTCTCTCTACCAAACAGAGAGTCATACACAACTGACAGTCAACCACGCTAAGACCTCGAGTCCGTAGCGATATACTATCGACAATCCATATAACCATACACATATACACGATCCATAATGGATATACAATCACGCTAGGACCTCCAGTCCATAGCCACATACTGACAACCACACACTTATCTATGCACAGACGACTAGATGCACAACTAATATGTGTACGATACAAAAATCGACTTCATAATCTGATCCATCACCTAACCCTATTGATGTAAAATAGTAACCAAATCTGAGGTCACACGAGAACCCTAACCACATGTACTTAACTGAACATCTATCAGCTAACACACAATAGGGTTTGTAATTCATATCCGTGATAAAAAAACAATGAACTAACAGCAATATCTCAAAGGTCAAGGCTAAGTACAAGCACATGATAAAATAAGTGTGGAGTCAAGGTAAAAGAATTCTATATAAATCCAAATTCATGCACCAGATTCAGATCAAAACTACCTGACCAGGGTAGATATTACCCACCTGATACGAAGCTCGAATAATTCTCACGGTCGTGGACCTGCTTCGTATCCCAAACTTGCACATAATAGCAAACAATGATTAAGTACAAGTATCCAACAAATATACGAACTAAACACTACATCATTTCTATGCTTGCATCCTTTCCTCGTCTACGAGTTAAAAACCCTGGTTATCCTAATCTGATCCTCCATAACCCAACACATAATAAATCCACACAATCGTCAATGCTCAGAACAATCCAGGCTTACCTCATTATCCAAATTACCACAGCCAATCCATTCACACACTAAATATTCCATCCACTGAGTATATCACAACCTAAATAGATCAATTGACATCCACAACTAAATCATCAACCTCGAATAGAAACACATCATAAAACACCATCATTCACAACCATGGCCCCATAATAGAGCATCATCCCAAACCTGGAAACAACATCCACAAAACAGGTAAAGGGAAAAACACAGGGATTATACTCAATTTAACTTCACCACTGCATCAACACCCCTAAATCAACCGAGACCCTTGTTCACAGCCCTGATCTCACCACATACTACATAGCAATTAGCAGATGACATAATAGATAACAAAGATTATCAATTCTAGATCTCCGCCGGCAATCAACTCCTCCTCATCCCCTGCTCACCGATGGAAGTCCCAACTCCTAACAATGAATAAAATGATCAACCATCGGCAACACTATAATCCCGAAACAGAGGAAATAGGGTGAAAGAAATCCTGCCATAGCTTCCTCTTGATACCGACGACAATCGATCTGCGCATCTAGCATCAACAACCACAACCACAATAGACAAACGAGATTTACAAGCAAGCAAGTGGAGATCGATGGAAATCAAGCAGCACTGCCAACTCACCGTGGACATCGACATCACAAGAAGACGACAACAACAATTCCAATCAAAAATCCTAAATCGCCAGTAATGAGAAAGTAGTGCCCTAGATCAAGAGTCATCGCAGGAAAAATAATCGTCGGCTCACCTCCTGACCTCAAGGTCGGCTCGCGAGGTGGCGACTGGGACGATCGACAGAATAGATCACCATCCGACAAATCAGAGGGTCGGAGGAGTTGTGACAGTGAAGACATTGCTAAGCTGACCTCACGAACAGCTGACCAACGCCAAGCCAGTAATGGAAACAGCCCTTGCTTCTATTGATATCACAAGAAGAGGTCGGCGATGAATTGAACTCGATGAGATAAGGGCAATCTACTCAATCGGGGAAAATAGAAGGAATTGACAACTCCATCACTGAGCTGGACTAGCTCAAAGAAAAGTGGCGGTGAGTTCCGTTGTCGGAAGCAGAGTGCACGACTATAAAAAAAAGAAGAAGGAACGGGATCGGGGATGAGCAAGTGGCTGCTTGAGTGGAGATCGTTGGTGATGATGAGCTCCGGCAGCGGCGATGAGGCTGCAACGGTGAGGAAGAGGGGAAATCGCATTTTGAGGAAAAGATTGCGCCTGAAAAAATAGGGATCGAGATAAAAAGGGTGACGAGTTTTGTTGGGCTAGCTCATGTCTAACCCAATCCCTTTTTAAACCTCAATCTTCCTCCTATGTTCCTCTTTTCAATTCGGAAAAATTTCTATGAATTTCGATAAAATTATATAAGACAATTTCTCAATTTAATAAAAGCTATTTTATTTTATTTTATTTTATCAAACCGTCTGATCTCTATTGGTGCAATCAGACCCAAATGATATTTTTGGTGATTGACAAGGGTTTAAGTCAAGGTGATAATTATGTGTTATCTCATACGGTTGGTTGAGATTTATTTTCAAGAAATCTCTTATAGGTCGAGGACTGGATGCAAGATTGATGAAGACCCGGAAGTGGAGTCCTGGCAAGTGAAGACCCGGACGAGGAGTCTTGGCAGTGAAGTCCCGGAGGCGTGGCCTCTTGGCAGTGAAAACCCGGACAAGGAGTCTTGGCACGAAGTCCCAGAGATGATTCTTGGCATGGAAGACCTATGAACAGTAATTCATAAACATTAGGTAAAGGTGGCAGTAGAGGCGACGCCTCGACTGATGCTCGGTTCAACTAAGCAGACGCAAGTGGGTGTCGACTGAGAGCTCGACTGATCTGGACAAGCAGCAGTTTCTGACTGTATCAGTCGAGGCGGCGCCTCGACTGAGGTTATTTCTGACTAGCAGAGGCAAGCCACAGTCGGTTGATGTCTCGACTGGGGCTTGTATGTTCATAGGAAAAATCGACACCAGTCGAGGCAGTGACTCGACTGGAGCTTTGATCCAACAGAACAGACGCAAGGGACTGTCGACTAGGAGCTCGACTGTTGCTCTGTTCGGTTGGAACCAAAGCCTGCCAGTCGAGGCATCGGATCATCGCCTCGACTGGACCTATGTTTCAATGGAAATAAAACTAATTATGGTCCAAATCTTACCATTGAAGCCGTTAATAAATGCCAATTAATGCTCTAATCGAGGCGCCAGTCGAGGCGACTCGACTGAGCGGGCAGAAAATCCCTAATCAGGCTCGAGTTATAAACTATTCTGAGTTGTTATTCAAGGGAAGTATAAGAAAAAGAAAATTACTTACGACATTTTCTGAAGAAAGACACGGGTGAAAAATCTTCTTCATTCAAAAAGCCTTGATCATCCAACAGGAGTGTTAACGATTCAGCAAGCAAGAAGCATTTTCATTCTCTCTGAAATCTATATTCTTTTTACTACTTCTTCATTGTCTACTCTTTCTTGTAAAGTTTCAGATAAACTGTGCAAAAGGGTTGCTCCACCTTCAGTGTATCACCGAGAAGGAGAAGTTTATAGTGGTGGTGTGCATCACTAGAGCCAACGAGGGCTCAACCGTGGAGTAGGGACTTGTGTTATGAACCACGTTAAATTGGTGTGTTTGCGTTTGTCATTCTTTCTCTATTCGTTTTCTTGTTCCCGCTGCATACTAATCATTGTAGAAGGGTACAACGAATCGAAAAGACGAGCGTAGCTATTCATTCCCCCCCTTTCTAGCGACGCCAACAATCCTACAATTGGTATCAGAGCCTGGTGCTCTTCTTCGGATTCACAACCGCAAGAGCAAGTTCAAATGGCGATGCAAGAAGGTTATAGCACAAACAGGCCTCCATTCTTTGTGTAATGAACTTCCGGTATGGCGGCCGGATGGAGTACTATCTCATGACTGAGATAGATATGTGGTTTTCGGTAACCGAAGGCTTCACGACACCGATGGACGCAGAAGGCAAAGTACTTGAGTCTGGAAGGTGGACTGTAGAACAAAAACGCAAGGCGCAAGCAAACGCTAAGGCCACCGTGACTCTGCAATGTGGTCTAGCGAAGGATCAACTCAATAAAGTGGGTCCGTTCAGCAGCGCGCAAGATCTCTGGAATAAACTGATAGAACTGAACGAAGGGACAAGAGACTCGAGGATAGCAAAGCGAGATCTCTACATGAACCAACTGCAAAATCTCGCTATGAAAGATGGCAAGACTGTTGGTGAGTTGCATGGAAGGTTCAAGGAAGTATTGAATGGGCTGCATTTAGTCGGAGAAAATTTGGAGAACAGAGACATTATCAGGTATGTCCTAAAGTCTTTTCCTCGAAATGCTTTGTGGTCATCTATGGTAGATGCCTACAAAGTATCAAGGGATTTGTCTACTATAATGTTGGATGAATTATTTTGTGAAATGGAATTACATGAGCAAGCTAACAAGGGTCCAAAAGAGAAAGTTATTGCTTTTTTTGCATGTGAGCAATACAAGGAGAACAAGAAAAAGGAGAAGAAGAAGGAGTCATCTTCATCCTCATTTGAGACAAGTAGTGGTAGTGACGACGAGTCCTCATCCAGCGAGGTAGCCAATTTCGTGAGGAGGATGATGAGGAGAAGCAGAAAGTACAATAAGAAGGATGTAAAGAAAATCTTCGCAGACAAGAGGAAAGGTAAGTCATCACATAAATTTAGAGGTAAATCTGATGTGGTTTGTTTTGAGTGTAACAGGAAAGGGCACATCAAGAGTGAATGTCCTGATCTCAACAAGAAAGAGGACAAGTCCAGGAAGAAGAAGGCGTTGAGGGCAACATGGGATGACTCTTCTTCCAGTTCCTCAGAAGATGAAGACAGGGCAAAAGGAGCCAAGCATACAACACTAATGGCGTTTAATCACACAGATTCAGATGAGTCTTCACGGAAGGACACATCATCATCATCTGATGATGATGAGGTAACATCTCCTGAACTAGATAAATTATATGAAATAGTAGCATGCTTAACTAATGCCTTGAGTAGATCAAAAAATAATGTTAAGATGTTAAAATCAGAATTAGAGGAGCTTAAAACTCAGGATTCTGTTCCTGCATAAATTAGGATTGATACTTTTGAAATCGAAAAACTTAGGGAAGAAAACAATTTCTTGAGAGCACAAGTTGATGATCTCATGTGCACACTTGAGAGATTCACAACAAACTCTCAAACTCTTAACATGATTTTAGATGCCCAAAGGGCAGTTTACAACAGAGCAGGAATAGGCTACAAACCAACAAAAAGGGAATTCAGTTTCATGTCATTAGTAAATAGAACTCACGTTGGTAAAGCAAACACAACTAAGGCTTGGATTCCTAAACAATATGTTGTAAATTCTAATGGACCCAAAATCTGGGTTCCAAAAGATCTTGTTTTTTGTGTTTGATTAGGTACCGGTCGAGGGGGATTATCCAATGATGTGGGTTGTAGATAGCGGATGCTCCAAGCACATGACCGGGGACTCCACGAAGTTTGCTACATTTAAAAATAGGAGTAAAGGTACTGTTTCTTTTGGTAATAGTGGCAAACTAAAAGTCATAGGAGTAGGAGACATAGTAATATCTGAACAATTTAGGATTAAGAATGTTCTGCTAGTTAGAGGAATGGTTTTTAATTTGTTAAGTGTCAGTCAATTATGTGATGAAGGATATAGAGTAGAATTTTATTCAACTAAATGCTTAATTAAACATAATGAAACCGATACTATCATGCTAGTAGGGACGAGGAAGGAGAATATCTATCAAGTTCAATTTAGTAGTGCTACTAACCTGCGTGTGAAGTGTTTTTTGTCCAAAGAAGATGAATCATGGCTATGGCATCGGAGACTAGCACACGTCAACATGAAAAATATCAAGAGGTTGGCCAAGGAAGAGCTTGCGCGAGGTCTACCATTGCTCAAGTACGAAAAGGACAAGCTATGTGATGCATGTCAAAAAGGTAAACAAATAAGAGCATCACACAAAAGCAAGAACACTGTAAGTACTTTAAATGCTTTAGATTTATTGCATTTAGATTTGTTTGATAGTAGCTCCACAAAAACCTTGAATGGAAGTAGATATTGCTTGGTAGTAGTAGATGATTATACTAGATATACATGGACCTTCTTTCTCAAACATAAGGATCAAACATTAGAAATTTTTATTCCTTTTTGTAGAAGAATTGAGAATGAGAAAAACTCAACAATTAAAACAATTAGGAGTGATCATGGAGGAGAATTTGAAAATATGAGGTTTAAGGAATTCTGTTTAGAAAAAGGCTATAAACATGAATTTTCCACTCCTAGGACACCACAACAAAATGGTGTGGTAGAGAGGAAGAATAGAGCTTTGCAAGAAGCTGCGAGGAGTATGCTAAATGAGTATACTCTTCCTAGTTACTTGTGGGCTGAGGCAATTAACACTGCATGCTATGTTCAAAACAGAGTTTTGATACATAGATTCTTAGGAAAAACACCTCATGAACTATGGTTTGGAAAACCACCAACAGTCAAACATCTTAGGGTTTTTGGTTGCAAGGTTTTCATTTTAAACACTAAGGATCATCTAGAAAAATTCACTACAAAAGCATATGAAGGTGTCCTGTTAGGATATTCCCTCACTAGTAAGGCTTATCGAGTTTACAACAAACGAACAAATTTGGTTGTGGAATCGTCAAATGTGGTTTTTGAGGAATGTAAAGACCAAATTGACTCTAAGGATAATAGTGATGCAGTAAAGGTCGAACTCAAAAGATTGAGTTTGAAGGAGGACACAAGTGTAGGGGGAGTCAAATCTGACTCCGAAAATGAAAAATCTAGATCAGAAGAGTCATTGCTTGAGATTGTATCTAACAATGAGGGTCAAGAAACATCTCAAGTACCAAGATCCACTAGAATGGTCACTAGTCATTCCCTAGACCAAGTTGTTGGAGACATCCATCATGGGGTGAGGACAAGATCATTCTTTAGAAATGAAGTGAATCAAGAAGCATTAATCTCTGAAATTAAACCAAAAGTAATTGATGAAGCTTTGCTTGATCCGGACTGGGTTATAGCAATGCAAGATGAATTGGGACAATTTGAGAGAAGTCAAGTTTGGGATTTAGTTCCAAGACCTGATCAAGCTACCATAATAGGAACCAAATGGGTATTCAAGAATAAATTGAATGATAAAGGAGAAATAGTGAGAAATAAAGCTAGGTTAGTTGCCAAAGGATACAATCAAATTGAGGGACTTGATTATGGTGAAACTTATGCACCCGTGTCTAGGTTAGAATCCATTCGATTAATGCTAGCATTTGTAGCATATAGAGGATTCAAATTATATCAAATGGATGTGAAGTCAGCATTTTTGAACGGGTTTATAAAGGAAGAGGTCTATGTTGAACAACCACCGGGATTTGAAAATTCTGAATTTCCAAATCACGTGTATAAGCTCAAGAAGGCTCTTTATGGGCTGAAACAAGCACCTCGTGCTTGGTACGAAAGGTTGTCAATTTTTCTAGTTGATAGGGGTTTTAGAAGAGGTCAAATTGATCTCACACTTTTTCTGAAAAGAAACGGTGAAGACATATTTGTAGCTCAGATTTATGTCGATGACATAATCTGTGGTTCAAACAATAGGGATTATCTCAATGAATTCATAGAACACATGGAGAGTGAGTTTGAGATGAGTCTAGTAGGGGAGTTGACATTTTTCCTTGGATTTCAAATCAAACAAACCAAAGAAGGAATTCATGTTTGTCAATCAAAATATGCCATGGAGTTGCTAAAAAGATTCAACATGGAAAATGTTAAGGAGGTTGCCACTCCAATGGCACAAAACACTCATCTAGATAGTGATGTAGACGGTAAACCTGTTGATCTAAAGCGTTATAGGAGTGCCATAGGTAGTCTTTTATATCTTACGAAGTAGACTGATATAGTATTTCTTTGTGGGCATGTGTGCACGATATCAATCGTGTGCTAAAGAGTCTCATTGGTTGTTAAAAGAATTATGAGATATCTTAAAGCAACAATATCGGTTGAATTGTGGTATCCCACCGAGTCTTTTGATTTAGTAGGCTATCTGATTGATTATGTAGGATGCAAACTAGATAGAAAAATTACTAGCGTCACAATTCCTAGGTTCAGCTTTAGTTGGTTGGTCAAGTCGAAAGCAACATTGTGTTGCTCTCTCCACCACGGAGGCTGAGTACATAGCCATGGGAGAGAGTGTGTCACAATTGTTATGGATGACTCACACATTTGAGGATTATGGTTTTTCATATAAGAACGTGCAAGTGCTATGTGATAATATTAGCACGATAAACTTAACGAAAAACCCAGTCCATCATTCCAGAACAAAACACATTGAAGTGAGACATCACTTCATTAGGGATCATGTAGCAAGAGGAGATATTATACTCAATTATGTTGAGTCTAAGGCGAATCTTGCTGATATTTTCACAAAACCTCTTCCAGAAAATGAATTTAGTCATTTAAGAAGAGAGTTGGGAATGTGTGCAGCTGAGTAAAAACTCTCCGTGATCATAAGGACTAATTCATAAGTTCAAAAGAAATGAGAAAATAATGTTTGGGATACTTTTTGGAAACATCTCACACAAATCATAGGATTAACTATGCTTGTGTATTACTAGATAGGGGTGAGATGTTAGGAGCAACCAATTTACTCAAATTGCTTGTTATGATGCATAACTTGAGTAATGCGGTTGAAAACTGTATGAATCATTAAGTTGACCAATTTTGGGGAAGACCAATACATAATTCGTGTGTATTTGGTTTATAAACATAATTGGACATTCCAACCAAGTAAAATTTGATATTTCGATAGGTGTGAGCAAACAGAAGCGAGACGCACTCGACTGGTGCCTCGACTGAAATAACAGTCGAGGCATTCAACTTACTGCCTCGACTGCGTAACTAAGTAATATATAAGGAATTTCACTTACCGCCTCTCCCAAACTCGCGACTTGCCTCGACTTCTCTCGCTGCGGTTTTTTCTCTTCTGTTGCCTGGCTGTCGCCGTTCAAGTCTCCGACCTAGTTTAACACCGACAAAACCCTAGATTACCTCACTCGCTCCTAAACTAACTTCAAGTAAGTTCTCCAGCCCCTTATTCCTTCTTTTGGTCAATCCCTAACCCTAGACGATGATTTTCTCAAACCTTAGATTTTGCCAGATTTTCTAGGGTTCGCCAGTGTTTTTTTTCTCTAGCTGGAGAAGGTGATTTCACAGAAGTCATCTTCTTGATCCCTCAAGACCAGTCAACAACAGGAAAAATGGCACCTAAGTAAATTTCTAAACTCATCTCTTTAATTACACGACTTAGTAATATTGAGTAAACTAATTGGGTGTTGGTTATTGCCACTCATCATACCATCATATTGAATTTTTTTTTGGAACATCATTTTGGCATTCATTAGACAAAAACGTAGGATAGGAGAGTCAAGTGAAACACCTCGGGATAATCCATCTACGGATCCCCAGTTTCCCTCCACACATCATCAACATACCTTTACTGCCCACAAATTTCAGTTGATGCATACTAGATAATTAGATAAAGAATTTTTTGAAAATCATGCCCAACATGTTATACAAATGATTAACTACTTTGGGCTCAATAAACTAGTCTATTGTGATCATGACATCAATATAGACTTAGTGAATTCTACAACAATCTACAGCCTACAGGTGATAGGCTCATCCTTAAGAGTAGGGTAGCCAGAAAGGACGTATCTTTCACTCCTGATATCCTCAGAGCATTTCTAGAGTGTCGAGAGTCAAACTCAACCCTTGAATGCTATCCAAGCATTCAAGAACCTGTTGAGGGATACTCCATAAATGCAATTCCTGAGTACTTCTTTCAAAAACCAGACAACCTGGTCTTACTCTATTTCCGGCCATGGCATTAGCTGCCCCCAATAATGTCCTATATAAGGTCATTGTAGGTTGCATCCTTCCAATTGTTACTAGGGGGCAAGCTAAGATAAGACCACATCATTTACTAGCTCTACATCTCTTAAAGCAACATTTAAACTTTAATGTTGCTTTAAACATCTTTCTCTGCATAGTCCACTTCTCAACTCCTGTCCAAAAGAAAATTTACATGCCTTTTGGTCATATCATCACATTTTGGCTAGAATCCATAGGCATCAACACAAGCAGGGGCAAAATTAGGTAGATGACAGACTTTGATTTCATAAAGTGGAGAAACTTTTCTTTGGCCGGCATGTCAAAAGTTGGTAGAACCATTGAGTGGGCAAATGGACATCAAGCTGGTGAAAGGTGGGATATGGAGGAAGAAGGTGAACAAGAACATCCAGTTCTAGCTGATGAACCATCTTCCACCATGTCTGAACAGCTGGAGAATCTGTGAAAAGATCATGCTGAGTTTATAAACTCAGATGATACTAAATTCATGAACCTTTGTACATCAATCGACACTAAATTCGAAGAGCTTCACTCCAAGCTAGATGCTCTGTTTTCCGAAGTCTCTGCCCAGCAGCAGGAAATTCTAACTCTCCTTCGTGCCATGATGTCGGATTCATCAGGACCATCATCTTCAGCAGTTTAGTTTTTTTTTCTTTTTACCTTTATGAACAGTTTGAATTCAAGAAAATATATATATCAGGATGTTTTGGGTGACTTTTTGGGTGTATGCTTGTATATATTTTTTAATATCTCTGTGTATGTAGGTTTGTTTTTTAGATTGAGTTGTCATGAATAGGGATATTACAACAAATATTAAAAAAAATTATGTCAAATTTTTTTCCAGTGGTTTATATTTTTCTTTAGAAATGCACGACTGACATTTATCTTGCTAAAATATATTGTTAGTGCATTTGATAAACTAAGGGTAATGAATTCAGGGGGATTGCTTCTATAAGCAACTCTTCTTTTTGGGTGTTGGCCAAAGGGGGAGAAGATGGGCTTTAAGTTTAATTTAACCTAAAATTAAAACTTTTTAAACTACACAACTATATCTCTTCTTTTTGCATATTCAATTTCGAATATGTTATATTGTGCTATAATTTCATCACCTAAACTTAAACTGTATTGTCAAACATCAAAAAAGGAGGAGATTGTTGGTGCAATAAGACCCAAATGATGTTTTTGGTGATTGACAAGGGTTTAAGTCAAGGTGATAATTATGTGTTATCTCATACGGTTGATTGAGATGTATTTTCAGGAAATCTCTTGTAGGTCGAGGACTGGATGCAAGATTGATGAAGACCCGGAAGTGGAGTCCTGGCAAGTGAAGACTCGGACGAGGAGTCTTGGCAGTGAAGTCCCGGAGGCGTGGCCTCTTGGCAATGAAGACCCGGACAGGGAGTCTTGGCACGAAGTCCCGGAGATGATTCTTGTCATGGAACACCTATGAACAGTAATTCATAGACATCAGGTAAAGGTGGCAGTCGAGGCGACGCCTCGACTGATGCTCGGTTCAACTAAGCAGACGTAAGTGGGTGTCGAGAGCTCACGCTCCGGACAAGCGGCGGTTAGCCGATCAGATCGGCGGTGCCTCGACTGAGGTTATTTCTTACGAGCAGATGCAAGCCACAGTCGATTGATGTCTCGACTGGGGCTTGTATGTTCGTAGGAAAAACCGACAGCAGTCGAGGTAGCGACTCGACTGGAGCTTTGATCCAACAAAATAGATGCAAGGGACTGTTGACTGGGAGCTCGACTGTTGCTCTGTTCGGTTGGAACCAAAGCCTGCCAGTCGAGGCATCAGATCATTGCCTCGACTGGACCTATGTTTCAACAGAAATAAAACTAATTATGGTCCAAATCTTATCGTTGAAGCCGTTAATAAATGCCAATTAATGCTCTTGTCGAGGCGCCAGGCGAGGCGACTCGACTGAGCGGGCAAAAAAGCCCTAATCAGGCTCGAGTTATAAACTATTCTGAGCTGTTATTCAAGGGAAGGATAAGAAAAAGAAAATTACTTACGACATTTTCTGAAGAAAGACACGGGTGAAAAAGCTTCTTCATTCAAAAAGCCTTGATCATCCAACAGGAGTGTCAACGATTCAGCAAGCAAGAAGCATTTTCATTCTCTCTGAAATCTGTATTCGTTTTACTGCTTCTTCATTATCTACTGTAAGCTTTCTTGTAAAGTTTCTGATAAACTATGCAAAAGGGTTGCTCCACCTTCGGTGTATCACCGAGAAGGAGAAGTTTATAGTGGTGGTGTGCAGTAGGGACTTGTGTTCCGAACCACGTAAAATTGGTGTGTTTGCGTTTGTCATTCTTTCTGTATTCGTTTTCTTGTTCCCGCTGCGTACTAGTCATTGTAGAAGGGTACAACGAATCGAAAAGACGAGCGTAGATATTCATCCCCCCCTTTCTAGCGACGCCAACGATCCTACAATCTCGACAATGACCTTCCATGGGATGTCTTAGTCAGATCGTCGCCTAAGGACATCCCCGTATCGAGGACTCGACCTTACTTACACTTAATCACACGAGCTTACCTCAAGCTTTACCTTTGTAGCTTTTGCTTCCGGTCTCCACCTGATTTTTTCGGCTTTTTCAAAGTCGTCCAAGTATTGCCCGACCACCACGATTTCTCAACATGAGAACCTCCGGGTGTCGCCAACCTTCAGCTTATCTTAGCATTCCTGCTCACTTGATTCAGCTCATTAGATAACAATATGAGCTTAATTTTGTGTCTTTGTCGTAATCAAAACATAGGTTCGATTATTTAGTGCCCTTGCACCAACAATCTCCCTCTTTTTGATCTATGGCAAATCGACGCAAAGTTAAGGGAAATTTAAAGCATAAGATATAAAACAAGTAAAGTAAATGATAAACTCACTTTAAAGAACTCCCCCTTAACCCTAGAGAGTTTTGAAAGAAATACTTTAATTGTTTAAATTTAAATTTTTGTGATACTCCCCCTTAACTTACGCTCTTCTCACTTTTTCCATAAATAAAAAATAAGGTTGGGAGTTTTTATAAAAAATATGGGGTTTGAAAAACATAATAGTATAACATGCATAAAAAAATGATATTGAGTCCAAGCATGCATCTCTAACTTGGTTAAATTGGTTCAAAGTTTATCCCTCTACACCACCAATAAGTTTTTTTAAAAACATTTTTAATTTACAAAATACTTATAAGTGAATTTTCAAGGAAAACTTTAAAAATTTTGTGATATAACCCTTAGGATTAGTTTGCACTCCCCCTTAGTCAAATATATAAGGTATAAGAGAGTTAGGGGGCACTAAACTTTGGCCTAGAGAGTTGTATAGTTAGTATTGGCCAATTATAATTATTCGTTTAAGCACAATAATTGAAAAAATAGGTACCTTTTTGAAAAAGTTATGTCAAGTATATTTTATAATTATTCTTTAATCATCTCACCCATTCTATTTGTATCAGAATGTGTTAGCCTTATATGTTTTTTGAGATGATTTTATCTTGATTTGAAGTTAGTCAACCTTGGGTTAGATTCGGATTTAACCCTAAGCTCGTCAAGTAATCTTTTCAAGAAATTGGCTTCCAGGTCGTGGCGAGGCATAGGGGCCTTCTTTGATCGGAACAATGACCACTTCCTTAGACAAAGCCAAGTTCAGAAAAATGATTACTCAAGTCACTTAAGATTACATCCTGGTCTAACTAGTTTAGGATATGGTGAAGTAGCTTCAGCTAGTTCCACTTAGTCAAGTGCATTGAGCTAGATACGCCTTATCTAACTTGGACACACTGGACTTTGTTTCCCTAGCGTACTATCATCTCGCCGGGTCCTGATACTATGTTATCAAGAGTTGACTAACTACTTGTCCTATCTAGCCATTCTAAAAAGTAAAATAAATGTTTGATCATGCTAAGGTAGTGGGTATACTATTTTGGTATTAGCTCCCGCTGGACCATTGAACCGATATGGTCTATCCAAAAAATGGACTTGATCCTGGGGAATCCAATACTCATTGGTCCTTATATGTGAGTTTAAAAAAACCTTTGGGACTCATGCTTGGACTCGTTGATTACTATGATTTACGATAGACATGTACGATCTATTCGTAGTCTTTGAACTAAACTCGAGACCGGCTTTGTTGTACAACTCTCTGAGTTCCAAGAAGTCGATTAAGATTCTTGGATCCCGTCAAGAACTTGTCCAACCGAGCCTCGAGCTCTCGGACTTGTCCTTACAAGAGTGAGTTCTCTTCTTCGAGTTTTTCAATTCGAGTTGAGTCCTCCTCTTGAACTTGACTAGTCGAAGAGGTTAGTGGCTTCTTGCTTGAGGGTTTCAACCTCCTCATGCAAGGATTCGACCCTAGGCTCGGACTTAGTTAGTTTCCTTCTTAGCATTTTAATTGTATGATAAAGTATACTAATTAAAGAATGGCTAACCTTAACTTTCTCTTTTGGCCCGGCTTTGAGTCTCTTCTCGAAGTAGTCCTCGGGGTCGGAGTCAGAGTTGTAGTTGAATTCAGTTTCGGACTCTGACTCGAACTCTTCCAGTCTTTCCATGAACACTACGCCGACACCTTCTTCTCCGTTGTCCCAAGTTGCATGAAAAGCTTTCCTTTCTCCCTTTGGTTTTGGTTGAATTGCCCCCTCTTCTTGTTCTTCGATTGCCCCATTTCTTCTCGAATTATTCTACGCACTATGTTCACTATCGTGACCTCCTCTTCGGATTCAGACTCGGATTCATCCTTGGGTTCAGATCCATCTTCTTGCTCGGAAGGTTGTTTGCTCTTTCCCTTTCTTCTTTGACCTGCAAGCAAGGCAACTCCTTTCTCGGCCCGGACCATGTTAGTTTGTTCATGAAGTTCAAATTCCGAGAATAGTTCATCTAATCTAATTTTAGAAAGGTCCTTAGAAACCTTCTAGATATCGACCATGGATGCCCACAAGGTAGTCTTAGGGAACGTGTTTTGAGCATACCTTATTAGATCCCGATTTTCGACGTTCTGTCCGATAGAGTGTAGGCTATTTATGATATCTTGTATGAGAGCGTGTAATTGGTTTTCCGTCGCGTGTTCCTACATCTTAAGATTATAAAATTTATTAAACAATAAATCGCGTTTACATACCTTAGCTTCATCAGTTCCTTTGTGTAGCTCTACGAGCTTGTTCCATAGGTCCTTCGCACTAATGAAGGGGCCGACACGGTTGAGCTCCTCTTTGGACAAACCACATTGTAGAATTTGGGAAGCCTTGGCATCGGCTTCCACTTGTCTTTTCATGGCGTTTGTCCATTGATCGTAATCCAATGATTCACCAACTTCATTAGTAGAAAGTGTGAATCCGGTTTGGATTACGAGCCACATCTCGATTTGGGTTTTTAGAAAGTATTTCATCCGACCTTTCCAGAAACAGAAGTCGTATCCATTGTAAAACGGAGATCGAACGGTGCTAAATCCTTCGAGATGGGCCATTTAAAAAAACCTTGCAAAAACACAAATGACAAGAAAAAAGTTCCAAGACTTCACCTTGGATTAGTAATGTATGAAATGAAAATAAATAAAAGGAATAAATGAAAAAATAAAACTCTAAACAAAAACTAAGAACTTACGACCTTCGACATCCATGAAAGGTTACTAAACATCATTTTTTAGGGATGAAAATAGCATTTTATGAAAGTACACTCTTGTAAGAATGTAGATCTCTGAGAGAGCTTCGATTTGTTAGGTAGCACATTTTGTGGGTCCACTTGTATAAAAAGTTATGCTCGTTTTACCGTGAGCTACTCCGGAAGCGAAGAGATACTTGCAAACACACAACCAAAAAAAAAAAGGTACCAAGACTTCATCTTGGATTAGTAGTGCGAGAGAAAAACTTAAGACAATAAATACAAAAAGAAAGCCAAAAAATGTTAGATTGGTGTTTGCACCAAATCTTAGCTCCCCCGCTCTGATACCAATTGTTGGATCATTAAAGAGCGTTATAGGGGGGGTGAATAGCGCAAAATAATCTTTTCTTTTCGTTCGATATAAAACACGAGTAGCAGTGGAAAATAAATAAGACAATTTTATTTTTACTTGGTTCACAGTCTATCGGCTACTAATCCAAGGCCCTAATGGTCCTAGACCGCGTACGGAGGGCAATTCACTAAAACACTCGTCCTCGTTGGAGGTAGGAGTTGACGATTACAAAGATACGAGAAAACTCGAGGTAGAGAGACAAACCCCTCTCTCCTCGTTACAATAAAAGCTGAGAAATACAAACTTAAATACAAGCAATCTGAATTGACAACTTAAGATGTTACCAACGACTAAGGATATGGAGGTTGAGCTCGAGTCATCGGGGTTTTGGCAGTGCTTCGTCGTCGTAGAATTGTCGGAGAGTCACGGCGTTGCGGGAGCACTTTAGAAGCTTCGGAATGATGAAATGGTGAAGAACACTCCTTCTTTTATAGCCTTTGAGAACCCTAAATGTTGAGCTCAAGTTTTATCTTCAAAGGCCACCTCACCCTAAGATAAGGGGATGAGGTTTTGACTGTGGAATTTGAGCAATGATCATTGCCACCCATATATCGGTCGAATTGATGACTAGATTATCGCTACAAGCCATCGATGTTTGTTGGCTAGTGTTTTTGATTGCATCAAGAGTTAGTTCAAAAATTATACAAAACTAAGGGGTCATTTGGTAGAGAGAAAATTTTCTATTTTCTGTTTTCATTTTCTGAGAAAACGAGAAAACGTATTTGGTTGGCATTTTCCATCTCCGTTTTTTGAGAGAGGATTTTTTGGAAAACTGGAAAACAGAAAAAAATTGTTTTTTGTTTTCCAGAAAACAGAAAATGAGAATGTTGCCAAATGCCTCCTAAGTGTTTTCGACGTCCACCCACCGTTCGATCTCGACATAGACCTTCCATGGGATGTCTTAGTCGAATCATCGCCTAAGGACATCCTCGTACCGAGGACTCGACCTTACTTACACTTACTCACATGAGATTACCACAAGCTTTACCATTGTAACTTTTGCTTCCGATCTCCACTTGATTTCTTTGGCTCCTTCCGAAGTCCTCCACGTGTCACCTAACCACCACGGTTTCTCAACATGAGAACCTCCTAGTGTCGCCGACCTTCAGCTTAGCTTAGCATTCCTGCACACTTGATTCAACTCATGAGACAACAATGTAGAGATGTATACTGAAAAGTCTATCTTTTGTATGAACATCTTTATTTTGGAATAAGAATCACATGATCATTGTTTGCATATTTTTATGGTTATGCAATATTGTCTAATACTTTACATTGTAGATAACATGGTGTGTGGTGTCACACAGGAGACCATGTTATCGGCCCCTTGAAAAGTATAAGCAATGGCTCACAACCGAGATGGCTTTGGACAAACCATCGGAATGGTTGTAGTGTGGTTTGGTATTGGTTTGTCTTGACCATAGAATCACACTAGTGAACTTTGTGTGTATTGAGCAGGACCGACTTAGAGGTGATTTGATTTATTGCTGACTACATAATCGAATCGGACCTCAGATATTATTTAGTACATGCTCTTAATCCTGATATAATAACGGGCACATATACTTAGTACTCATCTCTTTGATTTACCAATGGGCGAGATTTATAGATTAAATCGATAGGCTCGGTAAGTTGGGAGATGAAATTATTTATATGGTGTGTCGTTGATTATAGGAGGAAATCGTGTCCTATATATTAGGATGATGATGTCCCCTTGAGGAGCTCAAAAGGTTCATCATGTAAACACTGCAGGTGGACTTGGTCCGGCATGATGAAAAGGTTGAGTGGTACTACTCAAGGAGTTAGATGTGGATTAATTAATGGTCGGTAAATTAATTAATCGACGGACATTCGAGATCTTAAACACGGGGAGAAAATGTACAAATAATATATAGAGCCCATATTATCATATGGGGGTTGGTGATGTAGATCAATGATGAACCTTTAGTGGATTGGATCATCATTAGTGGATCGGACTTTATGTGGGCTTGATCCATGGGTGGCCAAGACCCAACTCCTCCTCATGGTCCCTAATGTAGCCTATTAACACCTCATGATGCTTAGATCCAAAGGATAGAAACAAAACTCAAAGATCTATTGGTAGAGATTAAATCTCTAAGAACCGACGGTTGAGATTAAATCTCTAGATCCGACGGTTGAGATTAAATCCCTAGAACCAATGGAGGAGATTAATTCATGACTTATCCCTAACTCTATAAAAGGATGGCAAAGGGATTTGGCGTGAACTACATGATAGGAGAGCTAGGGTTTGGGCGGCAAGAAGGAATCTTATTTGAGATAGGATTAGGATTATGGTTTGGAGGCAAGGGTGGCACCTGTCACGCCCGCCCTTCCGGGACCCTAAATGTCCGGAGAGGCGGCGCGTGACGCGACCGTACATACATTACATACAGCGGAAGACTTTATACATACTTCTTAATTCTCACAGCGGAAGACTTTAGACATACTTCTTAATACTTTTTTTTTTTTTTGTTTTTCTTTTAAACATAAACATGCATTAACACATATATACATATATATATACATACTTCTTCTTCTTAGCATAGAGTATGCTTCATAGCGTGGATAGATACTTCTTCTTACTTCTTCTTTACTTCTTCTTCTTAACATAGAGCATGCATCATATATGCAGATACTTAGTGCTTAGTAAATTCATAACATCATCATCATAAGGAGACATAAGTGAGGACATGAATAGACATCTTCATCATAGGTAAACATGTTTAGACCTAACGGATCTTCTCCACCATGCCACTACCACACACATTGGCCCCTCCTGCTGCTCCCTTTAGTTTATCCATCCCTTACCCTTATCTCAAAGACGAGGGAAAGATAAACTATAAGCACATAGGCTTAGTAAGATCCTGTCCTACTCACTAAAACCATACATTATCATTAATCATGGCATGCAGCATTCACAACATAGAAGCAATATAACATGTAACATACTTGGTGTCATCAACTTAACATGTAGCATAAGTAACGTAAGTGAAATATAGCATGGATCACCGTATCATCAAACATAACTTGTAATGTATCTAACGTAAACATGTAAACATTCATAGCATATCATAAAGCATAACTTTCATAACGTATCTAACGTAAGCATGTAAACATTCATAACATATCATAAAGCATAACTTTCATAACGTATCTAACGTAAGCATGTAAACATTCATAACATATCATAAAACATAACTTTCATGACATATCTAACGTAAGCATGTAAACATTCATAACATATCATAAAACATAACTTTCATAACATATAACTTAACATTCTTGGCATATCGTTTAACATAACATGTAACTTAACAATCATGGCATATTATTTAACATACATGTAACTTAACAATCATGGCATATTATTTAACATAACATGTAACTTAACAATCATGGCATATTATTTAACATAACATGTAACTTAACAATCATGACATACATATGCAAGATGCTTTTGAAAACATATATGCTAGGTACGTAAATATAAATCTCAACATATTTGGGCCCGGCATTGTACCATTTCTTCATTATCATAGCGCGCATCCCTAAATAGGCCCGAGGTAGCAAGTCTCGAACCTAATAGGTTTCTAGGCCCGAGTCTTATTCCATCGACCTAGGGGCAATCGTCATAGCGTAGAAGCCCATCCTAGGCCCGAGTCTTACTCCATCGACCTAAGGCATCTTGGAGCCCATCCCGTACTAGGCCCGAATCTTATTCCATCGACCTAGGGGCAATCATACATAGAAGCCCGTCCTAGGCCCGAGTCTTATTCCATCGACCTAGGGCATCTTAGGAGCCCATCCCTTCTTGGACCTTGTTAAGGTCTTGGTACAAGCCATGCAGAAAGTAAAATACTTATATGCTTACTTTACTACATGTCTTATTAACATAGCATAGCATACTTCGTTTCATAACACATCATGCTTCATTTCATTTACATAGCGTAGCATACTTCATTTCATACACCTCATGCTCCACTTCATTAACATAGCATAGCATACTTCATTTCATACACATCATGCTTCATTTCATTTTCATAACATGGCATACTTCATTTCATAACAACATATCCTATTTCATTAACATAGTCATGGCATACTTTATTTCATAACAACATAACTTATTTCATTAACATAGCATGGCATACTTCATTTCATAACAACATAACTTATTTCATTAACATAGCATGGCATGCTTCATTTCATAACAACATAACTTATTTCATTAACATAGCATGGCATGCTTCATTTCATAACCACATAACTTATTTCATTAACATAGCATGGCATGCTTCATTTCATAACAACATAACTTATTTCATCAACATAGCATGACATACTTTATTTCATAACAACATAACTGATTTCATTAACATAACATAGCATACAATTCATGGTATGAACTTCATTGTAACCTAAGAACCAAAGGTGGCCGAATGGTCCATGTAGGGCCTTTAGGTTTAACTTTTGACCTAATCCCCTTTTAAAACTTAACCTCATCATATAGTTACAAAACATAGTATGAAACTTCATTGAAACCCTATAGTGGGTTTGGCCGAATAGAACTATAGTGTTCATTAGGGTTAGCTTTTGTTCTAACCCACTTTAAACCCTAAAATCATCATCTAGTTCCCATAATATGGCATGGAACTTCATTGAAACCCTAAAAGTAGGGTTTGGCCGAATAGAACTATAGTGTTCATTAGGGTTAGCTTTTGTTCTAACCCACTTTAAACCCTAACATCATAATCTAGTTATAAAACATAGCATAAACATAGCATAGAGCTTCTTTGAGACCCTAGTTCATGACTTGGCCGAATGGGTCATGGAGGCCTCTAGAGTTAGATCTTTATCCTAATCCCTATAACATGCTAACATCATCACTTGCAAGCAAAAACAAGATATAACTTCAATAAAACACCAACAAAACCCATGTTGGCCGAGTGGTTCATAGGGTTTCCTAGGGTTAACTTTTGACCTAATCCGTTTTAAGCCCTAACATCATCATCTAAATACAAAAGCATGGCATACAACTTCATGGAAACCCTAGATCATATCTTGGCCGAATATAACAATATAGATTTCTTTTATAAAACGTCAACCGAAGCTACTCGTATGCAGGTGAGGGATACTTACATCCTTCGCTTTGCTTGGGGTGGGGAAGATAACCTAAAGAAGATCAACACTTAGCCTTCTCTAGCTTGGATAGGATTCGGCCAAAAGAGGGAATGTAGAGGAAAAGCTTTAGGATTTCGGTGAGAAGAGAGGAAGAAGAAGAGAGGAAGTAAACAATTTCAATCTTCCCTCTTCTTTATAAAGGGGGGAGGAAGAGAAGTTCCTCTTTTCTTTTCTATGCCTCTTCATTTACCCTTAGTCCCATTTATCTATAGTTCCCCCCCCCCCTTCCTTAATCATACAATCCTATTGGGCTTATGGTTAGTGGGTACATCTATAGGGCTTGGCTATCTCTAGAGGTCTGGAGTTCAATTCCTAGGTCTTGTATCCATTTTTGGCTTATTTTCTTTTGTTTTGGAAAAAGGCCTACATAAAGCCCATTATCATCAAGCCAAAAATTCTTGTAAAATTGCTAGGAATTTTACGGGCGTTACAGCACCAAATAAGGAAGGTTCTTTCTCTCTTCTTCTTCCTCTTTTGGCCAACGTCCAGCACCCTTCCCAGCTCTTTTCTAGCCTTGGTCGGCGCCCAAAAGCTTCCTTTTCCCTCTCCTTAGGTGGTGGAAATAAGATATGTTGGGGATCAAACGGCCGGCTAGAGGAGGGTGAATAGCCCTCGATCGATGGATGAAGGTATTTGCTCGTCTACAAAACTAATTAGCGCAAGTGGAAATAACAAAAAACAAGACAAGCAAACAAACAAAGAAGAATACAAACGCTAACACAAAATGTAACGTGGTTCATGGCTACGCCGCTAATCCACCGTCCGATTCGTCCAAGGTGAATCACTCCTCCAAAGCCAATCACTATTGGTCTCTCCTTTGCACCAAGCTAGGTGGAGGTAACCTTTACAACCAAGATCACTCTTCTTACAATAAGAATGAAGTAAAAGCAAGTAAGAAGAGTGGGAAGATGTTTATGGCACTTTGGAAGAAGATTGGAGTTCAAGCATTAGCCTCCCAAAGCCTCATCCCCTTCCTTTTTATAGAGGAAGAGGGTTTCTTCCCGTTGACACAGGAGCAATCGACTGATGCCCTGATCAGTCGACTGGTCCTGTAGCCATTGGCCAATAACGGCTACTTTCCACGTTGGATTTCATCCAATGGTATCATCATCAGTCGACTGATCTTGCCATCAGTCGACTGATGTACCATCAGTCGAGTGCTCCGCGAGCTCGACTCCATTCTGTGCCCGTGCGGTGCCATCGATCGCCATCCTTGGCGTCGGTGATGTCGAATGATCGCTAGTCCATGGTAATCGACTGCTTGGGCCAAATGCCCATGAGTCAGACACTAGTCGAACCCATTCGACCCAGAGCAGTCGACTGCCATTTCATGGCAGTCGACTGTTGTCAGGAAAACTCATCCGACACTTAGCCAAAAGGCCAAGTTTCACCTAGGTGCTACTACCCCTTTCTCGGGTTACATTCGCTCACTCTCATTTCTTGGAGTCCCTCGCCTTCGAAGTTTTCTTCGTCCAGCCACGTCCCTTGGATGCGCCAAGTGCACGACTCTGCAGCGCCATCCTTCGCATCTCGTCCTGAAGTCTACTTCCTCCGGCTTCACTCCAAGCTTCTCGTTCGGCGATCCCTCGGATGCTCCAAGCGCACGGCTTCCGCAAAGCTATCCTTCACCGACTCAAGGACCGAGTCATGAGCTGTGAAACTCGCCTAGGCTTCCATGTGTGAATTACTAAGTCCTGCAAGACTCCAACGCACATATCAAATCAAAATAATAATCTAACTTAAACCCTTTGCCACACACATTAAAACCTTATCATGGCAAGAGATTCCCCTAACAATCTCTCCCTTTTTGATGTGTGGCAATCCGTTTAAGTTTGGTACAAACATTTGATAAAATTTATAAGGTAAGAAAGCCTGTAAACATAAACATGATATAGCAACATGCAACTCCCCCTTAATCCATGAAACTCCCCATACATATTTCTCCCCCTATCATAATTTACTTAAACACAATTATTTCTCCCCCTTTGACACCATCAAAAAGATTGAAACTAAGTTATAAACTCATGGCATCAAGTCTAATAGAAGGAAAATATAAAAAATTGATTAAAAATTGAATTTAGCCTTTACTGTTCTGATTTTCAGGCCACCAGTCGAGTAGTTCAGACTACCAGCCGACTGGCACGTGCATTTCAGAATTTTTGATTTTTCGGGTGAAATTCAGAAATGCATTAAAAATTCCAAAAAATTTGAAAAATCATGAAATTTGGAGAACATATTTCTTTTAAGTATATCTATCAATGAAAAATAGTTTTTCATGATAAATCATTAGAATTTCTTGTTTTTGCCAAAAATTCAAAAGCTTTAAAAAAATACTAGGTTTGTGATCATTCTAGTATCAAGTTTACTACCTAGTTTTGCATCCAATTGTTTCAAAACATGAATACACAGATTTTAAAGTAAGAAATTGTTTTGAAAACATATGAAATATCCAACCATGATCTTTGGGAAATATGTCTATGAATTAAACATAAGTCTTCCCCATGATTGGTCTATTATTGCTATTTTGATACCTTGAATGACCATCTAAATGCCATAGGCATTAGTGGACATTTGTATCATCCTAACATCTCACTCATGCTATGTTTTCAATCAAGGTAGCCTATTGTGAGAGTGAAATGTATCCTAAAGGTATTTGTATGTACTTAACCATTATTTTCATGCAATTCTATTAAGGTTAAGTATCATCCTATCAATCCTCATGATCACAAAGACATATATGAACTAATTTCACATTATGATCATGAAATATATGTATTCATTAATTTAAACCCTATTTCTCATGATTATGTGCCAAATATCAAAATCATAAATCATGATTGCAAACATACATAGCAATTTCATTAAATATCACGATTTAAGCATTATTATCTATTTTTGAGCACATTATCATCACCCAACACTATTTCAAAAATGTTGTCCCGTCATCCTAAGTCAACCAAATTATGATATAGGTCAAGTCCATATGGTTGACTATCCTAGGGTTTTTCTAACCCTTAAGGATGGATTTTGGAACCCAATACAAATTCTTGCCTATGGGGTTCACTAGAAATTCCTAAGGGATCCATTTTCTAGCAATTACCTTCTTCTTGTCTTGACCCCTAGCTATTAGGCATTTATAGGCCTTTTTAATTTTCTTTTCCTTATATCCTAGGCCTTTTTTGTTAAAACTTTCTCTTTGGCTCCCTATGATCATGTTCAAGGTGTTTGAGCCAATAGTGAATTTTTCTAGGGCTTTTGTCAAATAGTCTACCTTTTCCCTTAAAGCCCTATTTTCTTCTATGCATGCATCATTAACATCTAATGGCACATAAAGATCATGTGAGCATGTATCATCATTATTATCATTAAGACATGCTTTTTCTAATTTTTCTTCTAATTCCTTAATTTGATCAAGCATGCTTTTATTCTTTTTCTTTGCTCTAAATAGGTCCTTAGTGAGGCTAGAAATCATAGAAACTATTTTACTAGGTGAAAGGTTAGTTACCATAGTTTCCATGTCCTCTTCTTCTTCTTCGGATGAGGATGTAGAGGAGGCTCCTCCTTCACTTGAGCTCTCTCCACTTGAATTTGATTCTTCATTTTCGGTGGAGGAGCAATCCAAGTCGTCAAATACCATCAATGCTAAGTTGGTGACAAATGCATTTTCTTCCTCGGATGATGATGAGGAGGAGGAAGGGTCATCCCAAGTCCTAGCTTTTAATGCTTTGGCCTTTCCCTTTTCCTTTGCCTTCATCTCCTCTTCCTTTTTCTTCTTGCTCCCCTTTTTCTTCTTCTTTTCTTCCTTCTTTTTTCTTTCTTCCTTGCTCTTGTTTAGGAGGGGACAATTGTCCCTTATGTGTCCCTCTCCTTGGCAATTGTAGCAAATGACTTTCCCTCTTGGTCTTCTCCTCCTATCATTAGATTTATTAAATTGAAAACCTTTTAAAGCACACCTTACCCTCCTTACCATATACGCTTCTTCCGTGCTATCCATGGAGGAGGAGGAGGATGCTTCATCATCATCGGAGGAGGGGATCTCTATCTTCTTCTTCCCCTTGTTTGCCAAAAATGCTACTCCTCTTGAAGGTTGGATTCTTGACTCTTCTTGTATTCCTTCAAGCCTAGATTCATGCAATTCCATAGTGGAGAAAAATTCATCTAGAGTACTTATCTCTAGATTCTTTGAAATATAGAATGAGTCCACCATTGAACTCCACTTGGATGATCGGGGAAAAACCTCTATGACCTTCATTACCATATCTCGGTTGGAGAACTTTTCACCTACACTTGTTAGCCCAATTAAAATCTCTTTAAACCTAGAATGCAATGAAGTTACCTTTTCTCCCTTTTCTAATTTTATGTTGGATAATTGGGAGCGGAGGAAATCTCTTCTTGCAAGTTTAGCCTCTGAGGTACCTTCATGAAGCTCTACTAGCTTCTCCCACATCTCCTTGGCACTTAGGCATTCTCCAATTCTATTTATTTCTTGTTGAGGAAGCACATTGTATAGATGGTGCTTGGCTTTTGAGTTTGCAAGGTGCTCCTCTCTTTGCCTCTTGGTCCACCTTGACTTTGTTAGTAATATATGAGAGATGTCCTAAGGCAATCGCCTTATGTATGAACCATTTATATGATAAATGAAGATTCACTATTTGAGTATACATGTTTAATGTATTTGATTGGATCTTAAACTCATTTACTGAATGTCCACGATACGATTCACGATGAGAGAATTTGTGATTGGATCACAACTAGTGAGTATCTCTACATGTGTAATTGTGATGTATCGGAATTATCCTAGTCGATGAATTGATGGATTTGGACACCATCAATTCGCCGAGACTAGCACGAGGTATACTCCTTGGTGTATCCAAGCAGCTGATTCTCACTGGCTGGAGACATTGTGATGTCCGGAGTTAATCGTGGATGCTAGTTATGGTAACTAGTTCATTGGAGTGACCAGCCGTAAGACTTCATATGATTCTCTGCATATATAGATATGTC
The DNA here is from genome assembly GCA_025175895.1 of Wurfbainia villosa. NCBI lineage: Eukaryota > Viridiplantae > Streptophyta > Magnoliopsida > Zingiberales > Zingiberaceae > Wurfbainia > Wurfbainia villosa. Next base: position 42,366,545 of record CM046005.1, read on the forward strand.
AATGAAGTTCTTACTGTGGCTTAAGTGCGATGTTCCTTTGACTTGCGGTATTCAAGTCATCTTGATCATGGAGACTTATGCTTTGACATATTAAGCAAACATCTCTAAGGAGATGTGGACCCGGGATGATTGGGTATTAGTCGAAGTGATCGAAGGTGTTTGAATAGCCTATAAAGAATTCACCACTCCTTGCGAGGAGACGTATACCCATGGCCTCTCGTCGGATTGTTACTAAAGTCTTTGGCCAAAGAATTACATGTTTAGAGTAAGGTACTCTTCGATACATGTGGAGTAACTAGAATCCGTAGGACGAGGAAATGATACTTGGGCTAGGTGTGACGTAGTCAGCCTAGTGGGGACTGACACAATAGACCATGTCCTGAACCAAGTGGGTATAAGATGAGTGAAGGGAATGGGGCACGATTCATTCGAGCTACTGAAGGGTTTCAGAAATAGTTCTGGATCAACCGTTGATCTTTTCGGTTAATTGGGGATCATGATGTACTACTAGGTGCCACTCATGATCGTTCTATAATTAATGGTTAATTATAGACAGCCAACATAAACCGAGAACCTATTTGGTCACACGCACAATGAGTGTAATCCAAAGGATTTAAAACGAGCTTGAGAATGGGATTCTCAGACCGAGAGAAACTATGTTTGGTTGGACCAAACATAAAGCGAGCATGAAATTGTTTCAGTCGCAATGGAAGCGTGGATGGGCCGTGTCTTATGAAGACATAATGGATGGACCAAAATGGTTTGGTTCTAATCCAATGGATGAGAATAAACCAAAGGGTTTGGTTTATTTTAAACGAATGAACCAAAAGTTGGTTCGGTTCATTTTAACTTAAAATAAACCATCATGGTTTGGTTTATTTTAACTTATCTTAATGGAGCGGGTTAACGGGCTTTATGGATATGATTCATTAACCATTAAGAGAATTAGTTCTCTATAAAATAGGGCTTAAACCCTAACCCTAAAGCTAATGAAGTTTTGGTCGCCCAACCCTAGGCTCCTTTTGTTGTTGCCGCCCAACATGGTGTTGCCGCCAACTTCATGGAGCTGCTGCCACCTCCTTGCTGCCGGCATCCAAGCTTCAGCCGGCGATGCTCCGGCGACCCTCCGGTGATCTCTTGTGGGTTCGGTGATAAGGTGAGCTCCATATCTCCTTTGGCCGGCCTCTATTCCTCCACCAAAAGCTGTCCAGTTTTTCTGGACAGCTTGTTTCTTTGTTGTTGGAGCGTCGTTTGGACGACGGTTAGTGCTCCGACAGCGGCTAACTTACTGGGGATTTGATCTCCGGTAATCCTCTGAGGTGGAGGACGAAGGATTCGTCAAACGGTTGACGAATACCTCTCCGGAGAAGCGAGTTTTGAGAACTCGTTTTAGGATCCGAATTTGGATTCGGATCGTGATCATCTCTCGATCATGTCGTCTTCAACACGAGGCTAGTAACCCGTACGAAGACGAAGCTCGTGGCTTAGCGAAGTCATCCCGAGGAGCTCGGCTTGGATACGGATAGAGACGATTCTTACGAGGATCGTTCCGGTTGATGCCGTTCCCGCTACACGTCATACGAAAGGTATAACGTAGATAATTTTCTTTTATTGCAAATTTTAATTTACGGTTATGTCTACACTTGTTGTAATATGCATGCGTGTGATGTGTGTGTTGTAATAAATATAGATTTATTATTTTTAATTGCTTCCGCTGTGCTCATGTTTACGAAACATGATCGAACACACACACGCCGCGGTGCCGGAAACCCAATAGTGGTATCAGAGTCCAGGTTGTGTTTCGGCATAATCGTAAAATGGTTTTGCGATAGTCATAATGTATTTCTGGAAATTTTCTAATTTTAGAAATTTAGAAGTATTTATGGAAATTTTTCAATTTTGGAAAGTCTAGAAGTATTTATGGAAATCTTCCACTTTTGGAAAGTTGGAAGTATTTATGGAAATTGATATTTTCCATAAATAAAATATTTGATTAGATTCTGGAAATTTGTTTCCTAATTTAATCATGATTTGATTTGGGAAATCAAATCTTAAAATATTTTATTTCCATAAGTAGTTTTAATGATTTAGGAAATTGGTTTCCTAAATAGATTTTCCTTAATCAAATAATTCCATGAATAAAATATGTGATTAGATTTGGAAATTTGTTTCCTAATTTAATTATGACTTGATTTGGAGAATCAAATCTTAAACATATTTTATTTCCATAAATAGTTATGACATATAAGGAAATTATATACATGACATAATTGTATGCCATGTAATTGCATTAGATGCATAACATTATGCCATGCGTGTCGTGACATGTAGATGTATGTCATGTATGCCATGCCATGTAGATAATAGTTATTTGCATGCAAAGAGGATGAGACATAAAAACCCTTAATCAATATTAAAGCCTACACCTTCCATTAATATGGTTAGAACATTTCTTGTTTGGGTTGTTGGACTCTCCAAGCCCGGCTCAACTGAATATGTTCAAACCATGGAATAGTTTAATACTAATATGGTAAGAGTCAGAGGTCAATCGTTAGCTTTGGTTGTTGGACTCTCTCCAAGCTGGGCTAATTGGTTGAATGCGCTCTAACCATATTAAAACTATGTCCCGATTAATGGGTTGGCTTTAACCTGGAGCATCGGCTTGTTGGACTCTCTCCAAGGTCGATGTAAAGGGAGGTGAAGTTGGGTGCTATGCATATGATGCATACTTGTTAATGTGTTAACAACCCGATGTATGTGTGAACATTCAATTAGTTGATAGCACATTGTGATAGTTGCATATACGTGATATGCAATCGGTATAGACGATACCTACCGTCGTAGTTATGAATGGCTTGTTGGACTCTCTCCAAGGTTGTTCATAACTATGATGGATATCAGCCCATTCGGAGATGGACCTACAATCTCCCGAAGTGATTTTGGGGTTTTTGAAATTCGAAAAATGAATGGGATTTATAAATGTATATTGATGCATTTTAAAATCATTTTCTCATATATGCTCGTTTTGTATTTCTAAGATTGATCATGATGTGTTTGAATTTGCGTTCCATTTTGGATTCGAATAAATTGACTGGGCCGAGCTTCTTGGACTGGCTTAGAAACTTGAGAATTGTTCTCAAGGTGAAAAGCTTGTGTATGTCCTCGAAGCGCCTCTTCCCGCCCGTCCTAGTGACGATGCAACTTTGGACCAATTGTTGTCCTATCAGAAACATGTGAGTGATTCTGAACAAATGAGTTGCATCATGCTAGCCGCGATGGAACCCAAGCTACGAAAGCAGCATGAGCATATGGATGCTCATATCGTAGTCCTTCATCTCTGTGAGTTGGTTGATGAGCAAGTGAGATTGAAGGTTCAAGTCTCCAAGCTCCTCTTCACCTCTCGAGATGCAAGGAGGTTCATCTGTCAACATCTGTCAAGGCCGTGGAGCCTTCTGAGAAGCATGAGTAGGGGACAGTGTTGTTAGTTGATTCCTCGAAGAAAGGTTCTAAGAGGGAGTCAAAGGAACAACAGAAGGGGAAGAAGAAAAAGGCTAAAAGGCAGAACCAGCTCAAAAGGGCACTTGCCATCATTATGGCAAGGAGGGTCATTGGCGAAGAAATTGCAAGGTTTATCAAGAGTCCGTGAAGAAGGATAAGGCATCGGATGCCCCATCTTCTTCAGAAATCTTCTTTATTGATTGTCATTCTATTTCCTTAGACACTTGGGTATTGGATACTGGGTGTGGCTCACATATATGTAATGACATACATGGGCTAAGGAATAGAAGAAGACTCGTCAAGGGAGAGTCAAATTTACGTGTTGGGAATGAAGAAAAGGTTCCTGCACTCGCCATCGGAACGTATTTGTTGAAACTCCCTGCAGGACTTGTCTTAGAACTGGACAATTGCTTTTATATTCCTTTGTTGATAAAGAACATCATTTCTATTTCTTGTTTAAATAGAAATGGTTTCCATTTGACGTTTAGTAACAATTGTTGTTACATAACTTTGAATGGGGTTCTTTATGGGACTGGAACTTTAAGCAATGGTGTTTATACGTTGGACGATCGGTGACATTTGCAATATCGGCGAGCAACAACAAGAGTGCTCGAAAGGATAATCAAATAGACTCCTACATTTGGCATTGTCGTCTTGGCCATGTAAGCAAGAAACGCATGTCCGAATTACACCGATGTGGAATTCTGGAATCGTTTGAATTGGATTCATACGATACATGCGAATCATGCTTAAAAGGCAAGATGACTAAGTTACCTTTACGGAAAGGTGAGCAGTGGGAGAGTTACTAGGTCTAATACATACCGATGTATGTGGACCTATGTCAACTCAAGCTTTAGGAGGCTATAGCTACTTCATTACCTTCACCGATGATCACTCACGGTTTGGGTATGTGTTCTTGATGAAACACAAGTCTGAAGCCTTTGAAAGGTTCAAAGAATTCAGAAATGAAGTAGAGAAACAACATGACAAAAGTATTAAAATACTTCGATCAGATCGAGGTGGTGAATACTTAAGTCAAGAGTTGCTTGATTATCTAAGAGACAATGGCATATTGTCTCAATGGACTCCGCCATATACACCACAACATAATGGTGTATCTGAGAGGCGTAACCGGACCTTGTTGGACATGGTCAGGTCAATGATGAATCATGCGACTCTTCCCAAGTCCTTTTGGGGTTATGCACTTCAGACAGCTGTTTACTTGTTAAACAGAATGCCTACCAAGGTAATCTCAACTACTCCATATGAGATATGGAATGGTAAGAAACCTCATGTATCTTACTTGAAGATATGGGGTTGTCCTACTTATGTGAAGCGGACTGTATCAGACAAACTGGATGCTAAGTCTGATAAATGTCTATTTATCGGATACCCTAAGGAAACAAGGGGTTACCAATTCTATCATCCTGTGGAACAAAAGGTGTTTGTTTCAAGGCATGCTGTGTTTCTAGAGAAAGAGTTTCTCTTGCAAGAAAACAGTGGGAGTGTCGTCGAGCTTGAGGAGGCTCGAGAGACTCAAATAGACATTGATGAGATGCCTGATGAAGCACAACAGCCGACAACTCATAGTGATGAGCAATCGGCTGGACCTATTGTAACACCACATCTTCGTAGATCCAGTAGAACACACAATATTCCCGAGAGATATGAATTTCGTAAGTGAATCAAACGACGTGTTACTCATTGATGATGAGGAGCCTACGATTATGAAGAAGTCTTGACAAGTCTGAAAGGGATAAGTGGCTTGGTGCCATGAAGTCGGAAATGGATTCCATGTCACGAAAACCAAGTTTGGAACTTGGTTGACTCCACCAAGGCATAAAGCCTATAGGGTGCAAGTGGGTTTTCAAGAAGAAAACCGACATGGATGGTAATGTGATTACCTATAAGGCTAGATTGGTGGCGAAAGGATATCGCCAAAAGCAAGGTGTTGATTATGACGAAACCTATTCTCAGAGCTATGCTTGCTTAAATCCATTCGGATGCTCCTGGCCATAGCGGCTCATTATGATTATGAGATATGGCAGATGGATGTGAAAATAGCTTTCCTTAATGGAAACCTGCTCGAGGACGTGTATATGATACAGCTTGAGGGTTTCACAACGGTTGATAAAACCAAGGGATGCAAATTGCGACGGTCCATTTATGGATTGAAGCAAGCATCCAGGAGCTGGAATATCCGTTTTGATGAGACGATCAAAAGGTTTGATTTCTCGCAAAATCCAGACGAACCTTGTGTGTACAAGAAGGTTAGTGGGAGTGCAGTCGTGTTCCTAGTATTGTATGTCGATGACATATTACTTATAGGAAACGATGTGTCAATCTTTAAGGTTTGGTTATCCAAGACATTCTCCATGAAAGACACGGGAGAAGCAACCTACATCCTTGGGATTAAGATCTATAGAGATAGATCGAAACGGTTGCTTGGTCTTTCGCAGTCTACATATATAGACCGAGTGCTAAAGAGGTTTAGCATGTCGGAATCCAAGAAAGGTTATCTGCCCATCAGGCATGGGGTACACCTTTCGAAGTCTATGTGTCCGCGCACAGAAAACGAGAGGATTTGCATGAGTAAGATTCCCTATGCATCCGCAATAGGATCTATCATGTATGCTCTGGTATGTACGAGGCCCGATGTATCGTATGCTCTGAGTGTCACGAGCAGATACCAGTCTGATCCAGGAATGGATCATTGGGCGGCTGTTAAGAGTATCCTTAAGTACTTAAGAAGAACTAAGGATGTGTTCCTAATATATGGAGAAGGGGACATGGTGATACGCGGGTATACGGATGCGGCTTCCGAGCGGACATGGATGATTCCGTGTCTCACCGATACGTGTTCACCTTGAATGGGGGCGCAGTGAGTTGGAAAAGTTCCAAACAAGAGACTATAGCGGATTCTACCACTGAGGCAGAATACATTGCAGCTTCGGAAGCAGCAAAGGAAGCGGTTTGGATCAAGAAGTTCGTTCATGAACTTGGTGTGATTCCAACCATTGTTGAAGCAATACCGGTCTACTGCGACAACAATAGAGCAATTGCACAGGTGAAAGAGCCAAGGTCTCATCAACGATCCAAACATGTGCTTCGCCGCTATCATCTTACCAGAGAGATCATTAGTAGGAACGAAATACAAATCGAGAAAATTCCCACTGAAAGGAACTTAGCGGATCCTTTGACTAAAGCATTACCTCAAAGTAAGTTTGAGGGTCATGTTAGTGCTTATGGTATTGGATACCGTAGCGATTGGCATTAGGCCAAGTGGGAGTCTGTTAGTAATATATGAGAGATGTCCTAAGGCAATCGCCTTATGTATGAACCATTTATATGATAAATGAAGATTCACTATTTGAGTATACATGTTTAATGTATTTGATTGGATCTTAAACTCATTTATCAATGTCCACGATACGATTCACAAAGATGAGAGAATTTGTGATTGGATCACAACTAGTGAGTATCTCTACATGTGTAATTGTGATGTATCGGAATTATCCCTAGTCGATGAATTGATGGATTTGGACACCATCAATTCTGTCGAGACTAGCACGAGGTATACTCCTTGGTGTATCCAAGCAGCTGATTCTCACTGGCTGGAGACATTGTGATGTACGGAGTTAATCGTGGATGCTAGTTATGATAACTAGTTCATTGGAGTGACCAGCCGTAAGACTTCATATGGTTCTTTGCATATATAGATATGTCAATGAAGTTCTTACTGTGGCTTAAGTGCGATGTTCCTTTGACTTGCGGTATTCAAGTCATCTTGATCATGGAGACTTATGCTTTGACATCTTAAGCAAACATCTCTAAGGAGATGTGGACCCGGGATGATTGGGTATTAGTCGAAGTGATCGAAGGTGTTTGAATAGCCTATAAAGAATTCACCACTCCTTGCGAGGAGACGTATACCCATGGCCTCTCGTCGGATTGTTACTAAAGTCTTTGGCCAAAGAATTACATGTTTAGAGTAAGGTACTCTTCGATACATGTGGAGTAACTAGAATCCGTAGGACGAGGAAATGATACTTGGGCTAGGTGTGACGTAGTCAGCCTAGTGGGGACTGACACAATAGACCATGTCCTGAACCAAGTGGGTATAAGATGAGTGAAGGGAATGGGGCACGATTCATTCGAGCTACTGAAGGGTTTCAGAAATAGTTCTGGATCAACCGTTGATCTTTTCGGTTAATTGGGGATCATGATGTACTACTAGGTGCCACTCATGATCGTTCTATAATTAATGGTTAATTATAGACGGCCAACATAAACCGAGAACCTATTTGGTCACACGCACAATGAGTGTAATCCAAAGGATTTAAAACGAGCTTGAGAATGGGATTCTCAGACCGAGAGAAACTATGTTTGGTTGGACCAAACATAAAGCGAGCATGAAATTGTTTCAGTCGCAATGGAAGCGTGGATGGGCCGTGTCTTATGAAGACATAATGGATGGACCAAAATGGTTTGGTTCTAATCCAATGGATGAGAATAAACCAAAGGGTTTGGTTTATTTTAAACGAATGAACCAAAAGTTGGTTCGGTTCATTTTAACTTAAAATAAACCATCATGGTTTGGTTTATTTTAACTTATCTTAATGGAGCGGGTTAACGGGCTTTATGGATATGATTCATTAACCATTAAGAGAATTAGTTCTCTATAAAATAGGGCTTAAACCCTAACCCTAAAGCTAATGAAGTTTTGGTCGCCCAACCCTAGGCTCCTTTTGTTGTTGCCGCCCAACATGGTGTTGCCGCCAACTTCATGGAGCTGCTGCCACCTCCTTGCTGCCGGCATCCAAGCTTCAGCCGGCGATGCTCGCGACCTCCGGTGATCTCTTGTGGGTTCGGTGATAAGGTGAGCTCCACATCTCCTTTGGCCGGCCTCTATTCCTCCACCAAAAGCTGTCCAGTTTTTCTGGACAGCTTGTTTCTTTGTTGTTGGAGCGTCGTTTGGACGACGGTTAGTGCTCCGACAGCGGCTAACTTACTGGGGATTTGATCTCCGGTAATCCTCTGAGGTGGAGGACGAAGGATTCGTCAAACGGTTGACGAATACCTCTCCGGAGAAGCGAGTTTTGAGAACTCGTTTTAGGATCCGAATTTGGATTCGGATCGTGATCATCTCTCGATCATGTCGTCTTCAACACGAGGCTAGTAACCCGTACGAAGACGAAGCTCGTGGCTTAGCGAAGTCATCCCGAGGAGCTCGGCTTGGATACGGATAGAGACGATTCTTACGAGGATCGTTCCGGTTGATGCCGTTCCCGCTACACGTCATACGAAAGGTATAACGTAGATAATTTTCTTTTATTGCAAATTTTAATTTACGGTTATGTCTACACTTGTTGTAATATGCATGCGTGTGTTGTGTGTGTTGTAATAAATATAGATTTATTATTTTTAATTGCTTCCGCTGTGCTCATGTTTACGAAACATGATCGAACACACACACGCCGCGGTGCCGGAAACCCAATAGTGGTATCAGAGTCCAGGTTGTGTTTCGGCATAATCGTAAAATGGTTTTGCGATAGTCATAATGTATTTCTGGAAATTTTCTAATTTTAGAAATTTAGAAGTATTTATGGAAATTTTTCAATTTTGGAAAGTCTAGAAGTATTTATGGAAATCTTCCACTTTTGGAAAGTTGGAAGTATTTATGGAAATTGATATTTTCCATAAATAAAATATTTGATTAGATTCTCGAAATTTGTTTCCTAATTTAATCATGATTTGATTTGGGAAATCAAATCTTAAAATATTTTATTTCCATAAGTAGTTTTAATGATTTAGGAAATTGGTTTCCTAAATAGATTTTCCTTAATCAAATAATTCCATGAATAAAATATGTGATTAGATTTGGAAATTTGTTTCCTAATTTAATTATGACTTGATTTGGAGAATCAAATCTTAAACATATTTTATTTCCATAAATAGTTATGACATATAAGGAAATTATATACATGACATAATTGTATGCCATGTAATTGCATTAGATGCATAACATTATGCCATGCGTGTCGTGACATGTAGATGTATGTCATGTATGCCATGCCATGTAGATAATAGTTATTTGCATGCAAAGAGGATGAGACATAAAAACCCTTAATCAATATTAAAGCCTACACCTTCCATTAATATGGTTAGAACCAGAGTTCTGTTTCTTGTTTGGGTTGTTGGACTCTCTCCAAGCCCGGCTCGAACCCGAATATGTTCAAACCATGGAATAGTTTAATACTAATATGGTAAGAGTCAGAGGTCAATCGTTAGCTTTGGTTGTTGGACTCCCTCCAAGCTGGGCTAATTGGTTGAATGCGCTCTAACCATATTAAAACTATGTCCCGATTAATGGGTTGGCTTTAACCTGGAGCATCGGCTTGTTGGACTCTCTCCAAGGTCGATGTAAAGGGAGGTGAAGTTGGGTGCTATGCATATGATGCATACTTGTTAATGTGTTAACCACCCGATGTATGTGTGAACATTCAATTAGTTGATAGCACATTGTGATAGTTGCATATACGTGATATGCAATCGGTATAGACGATACCTACCGTCGTAGTTATGAATGGCTTGTTGGACTCTCTCCAAGGTTGTTCATAACTATGATGGATATCAGCCCATTCGGAGATGGACCTACAATCTCCCGAAGTGATTTTGGGGTTTTTGAAATTCGAAAAATGAATGGGATTTATAAATGTATATTGATGCATTTTAAAATCATTTTCTCATATATGCTCGTTTTGTATTTCTAAGATTGATCATGATGTGTTTGAATTTGCGTTCCATTTTGGATTCGAATAAATTGACTGGGCCGAGCTTCTTGGACTGGCTTAGAAACTTGAGAATTGTTCTCAAGGTGAAAAGCTTGTGTATGTCCTCGAGCGCCTCTTCCGCCGTCTAGTGACGATGCAACTTTGGACCAATTGTTGTCCTATCGAAACATGTGAGTGATTCGAACAAATGAGTTGCATCATGCTAGCCGCGATGGAACCCAAAGCGGCGCATGAGCATATGGATGCTCATATCGTAGTCCTTCATCTCTGTGAGTTGGTTGATGAGCAAGTGAGATTGAAAGGTTGAAGTCTCAAGCTCCTCTTCACCTCCGAGATGCAAGGAGGTTCATCGTGGTATCGCTCAACATCTGTCAAGACTGTGGAGCCTTACGAGAAGCATGAGTAGGGAGTGTTGTTAGTTGATGCCTCGAAGAAAGGTTCTAAGAGGAAGTCAAAGGAACAGCAGAAGGGAAAGAAGAGAAAGGCTAAGAAGGTAGAACTAGCACAAAAGGAAACTTGCCATCATTATGGCAAGGAGGGTCATTGGCGAAGAAATTGCAAGGTTTATCAAGAGTCCGTGAAGAAGGATAAGGCATCGGATGCCCCATCTTCTTCAGAAATCTTCTTTATTGATTGTCATTCTATTTCCTTAGACACTTGGGTATTGGATACTGGGTGTGGCTCACATATATGTAATGACATACATGGGCTAAGGAATAGAAGAAGACTCGTCAAGGGAGAGTCAAATTTACGTGTTGGGAATGAAGCAAAGGTTCTCGCCATCGGAACGTATTTGTTGAAACTCCCTGCAGGACTTGTCTTAGAACTGGACAATTGCTTTTATATTCCTTTGTTGATAAAGAACATCATTTCTATTTCTTGTTTAAATAGAAATGGTTTCCATTTGACGTTTAGTAACAATTGTTGTTACATAACTTTGAATGGGGTTCTTTATGGGACTGGAACTTTAAGCAATGGTGTTTATACGTTGGACGTATCCAGTGACATTTGCAATATCGAAGCGAGCAACAAGAGTGCTCGAAAGGATAATCAAATAGACTCCTACATTTGGCATTGTCGTCTTGGCCATGTAAGCAAGAAACGCATGTCCGAATTACACCGATGTGGAATTCTGGAATCGTTTGAATTGGATTCATACGATACATGCGAATCATGCTTAAAAGGCAAGATGACTAAGTTACCTTTTACTGGAAAAGGTGAACGAGTGGGAGAGTTACTAGGTCTAATACATGATGTATGTGGACCTATGTCAACTCAAGCTTTAGGAGGCTATAGCTACTTCATTACCTTCACCGATGATCACTCACGGTTTGGGTATGTGTTCTTGATGAAACACAAGTCTGAAGCCTTTGAAAGGTTCAAAGAATTCAGAAATGAAGTAGAGAAACAACATGACAAAAGTATTAAAATACTTCGATCAGATCGAGGTGGTGAATACTTAAGTCAAGAGTTGCTTGATTATCTAAGAGACAATGGCATATTGTCTCAATGGACTCCGCCATATACACCACAGCATAATGGTGTATCTGAGAGGCGTAACCGGACCGTGTTGGACATGGTCAGGTCAATGATGAATCATGCGACTCTTCCCAAGTCCTTTTGGGGTTATGCACTTCAGACAGCTGTTTACTTGTTAAACAGAATGCCTACCAAGGTAGTCTCAACTACTCCATATGAGATATGGAATGGTAAGAAACCTCATGTATCTTACTTGAAGATATGGGGTTGTCCTCGCTTATGTGAAGCTGATCGACGTATAAACCGATGCTAAGTCCGATAAATGTCTATTTATTGATACCCTAAGGAAACAAGGGGTTACTAATTCTATCATCCCGTGGAACAAAAGGTGTTTGTTTCAAGGCATGCTGTGTTTCTAGAGAAAGAGTTTCTCTTGCAAGAAAAAGTGGGGAGTGCCGAGCTTGAGGAGGCTCGAGAGACTCAAATAGACATTGATGAGATACCCGATGAAGCACAACACCGACAACTCATAGTGATGAGCAATCTCGACTTATTGTAACACCACATCTTCGTAGATCCGTAGAACACACAATATTCCCGAGAGATATGGATTTCTCGTAAGTGAATCAAACGACGTGTTACTCATTGATGATGAGGAGCCTACCCTTATGAAGAAGTGGCACAAGTACAGAAAGGGATAAGTGGCTTGTGCCATGAAGTCGTAAATGGATTCCATGTACGAAACCAAGTTCGAACTTGGTTGACTCCACCAAGGCATAAAGCCTATAGGTGCAAGTGGTTTTCAAGAAGAAAACCGACATGGATGGTAATGTGATTACCTATAAGGCTAGATTGGTGGCGAAAGGATATCGCCAAAAGCAAGGTGTTGATTATAAAACCTATTCGCCGTAGCTATGCTTAAATCCATTCGATGCTCCCGCCATAGCGGCTCATTATGATTATGATATGGCGATGGATGTGAAAATAGCTTTCCTTAATGGAAACCCGCCGAGGACGGTATATGATACACTGAGGGTTTCACAACGCTGATAAAACCAAGGGATGCAAATTGCGACGGTCCATTTATGGATTGAAGCAAGCATCCAGAGTCGAATATCCGCTTTGATGAGACGATCAAAAGGTTTGATTTCTCACAAAATCCGCATTTAACCTTGTGTACAAGAAGGTTAGTGGGAGGCAATGTGTTCCTAGTATTGTATGTCGATGACATATTACTTATAGGAAACGATGTGTCAATCTTACACCGCTTAAGGTTTGGTTATCCAAGACATTCTCCATGAAAGACGGGAGAAGCAACCTACATCCTTGGGATTAAGATCTATAGAGATAGATCAAACGGTTGCTTGGTCTTTCGCAGCCTCATATATATAGACCGAAAAGCAAAGAGGTTTAGCATGTCGGAATCCAAGAAAGGTTATCCGCCCATCGTGCATGGGGTACACCTTTCAAGTCTATGTGTCCGCGCACGTAAGAAGAGGATCTGCATGAGTAAGATTCCCTATGCATCCGCAATAGGATCTATCATGTATGCTATGTTATGTACGAGACCCGATGTATCGTATGCTCTGAGTGTCACGAGCAGATACCAGTCTGATCCAGGAATGGATCATTGGGCGGCTGTTAAGACGATCCCTAAGTACTTGAGAAGAACTAAGGATGTGTTCCTAATATATGGAGAAGGGTACATGGTGATACGTGGGTATACGGATGCCGCCTTCCGCAGACATGGATGATTCCTGTGTCTCACCGATACGTGTTCACCTTGAATGGGGCGCATGAGTTGGAAAAGTTCCAAACAAGAGACTATAGCGGATTCTACCATCCGAGGCGTAATACATTGCTTAAAGAAAGGAAGCGGTTTGGATCAAGAAGTTCGCTCATGAACTTGGTGTGATTCCAACCATTGTTGAAGCAATACCGGTCTCATCGCGACAACAATAGAGCAATTGCACGGTGAAAGAGCCAAGGTCTCATCAACGATCCAAACATGTGCTTCACGCTATCATCTTATCGTAGAGATCATTAGTAGGAACGAAATACAAATCGAGAAAATTCCTACCGAAAGGAACTTAGCGGATCCTTTGACTAAAGCATTACCTCAAAGTAAGTTTGAGGGTCATGTTAGAGCTTATGGTATTGGATACCGTAGCGATTGGCATTAGGCCAAGTGGGAGTCTGTTAGTAATATATGAGAGATGTCCTAAGGCAATCGCTTTATGTATGAACCATTTATATGATAAATGAAGATTCACTATTTGAGTATACATGTTTAATGTATTTGATTGATCTTAAACTCATTTATCAATGTCCACGATACGATTCACAAAGATGAGAGAATTTGTGATTGGATCACAACTAGTGAGTATCTCTACATGTGTAATTGTGATGTATCGGAATTATCCCTAGTCGATGAATTGATGGATTTGGACACCATCAATTCTGTCGAGACTAGCACGAGGTATACTCCTTGGTGTATCCAAGCAGCTGATTCTCACTGGCTGGAGACATTGTGATGTACGGAGTTAATCGTGGATGCTAGTTATGATAACTAGTTCATTGGAGTGACCAGCCGTAAGACTTCATATGGTTCTTTGCATATATAGATATGTCAATGAAGTTCTTACTGTGGCTTAAGTGCGATGTTCCTTTGACTTGCGGTATTCAAGTCATCTTGATCATGGAGACTTATGCTTTGACATCTTAAGCGAACATCTCTAAGGAGATGTGGACCCGGGATGATTGGGTATTAGTCGAAGTGATCGAAGGTGTTTGAATAGCCTATAAAGGATTCACCACTCCTTGCGAGGAGACGTATACCCATGGCCTCTCGTCGGATTGTTACTAAAGTCTTTGGCCAAAGCATTACATGTTTAGAGTAAGGTACTCTTCAATACATGTGGAGTAACTAGAATCCGTAGGATGAGGAAATGATACTTAGGCTAGGTGTGACGTAGTCAGCCTAGTGGGGACTGACACAATAGACCATGTCGTAAACCAAGTGGGTATAAGATGAGTGAAGGGAATGGGGCACGATTCATTCGAGCTACTGAAGGGTTTCAGAAATAGTTCTGGATCAACCGTTGATCTTTTCGGTTAATTGGGGATCATGATGTACTACTAGGTGTCACTCATGATCATTCTATAATTAATGGTTAATTATAGACGGCCAACATAAACCGAGAACCTATTTGGTCACACGCACAACGAGTGTAATCCAAAGGATTTAAAATGAGCTTGAGAATGGGATTCTCAGACCGAGAGAAACTATGTTTGGTTGGACCAAACATAAAGCGAGCATGAAATTGTTTCAGTCGCAATGGAAGTGTGGATGGGCCGTGTCTTATGAAGACATAATGGATGGACCAAAATGGTTTGGTTCTAATCCAATGGATGAGAATAAACCAAAGGGTTTGGTTTATTTTAAACGAATGAACCAAAAGTTGGTTCGGTTCGTTTTAACTTAAAATAAACCATCATGGTTTGGTTTATTTTAACTTATCTTAATGGAGCGGGTTAACGGGCTTTATGGATATGATCCATTAACCATTAAGAGAATTAGTTCTCTATAAAATAGGGCTTAAACCCTAACCCTAAAGCTAATGAAGTTTTGGCCGCCCAACCCTCGCCTCCTTTTGTTGTTGCCGCCCAACATGGTGTTGCCGCCAACTTCATGGAGCTGCTGCCACCTCCTTGTCGCCGGCATCCAAGCTTCAGCCGGCGATGCTCCGGTGACCCTCCGGTGATCTCTTGTGGGTTCGGTGATAAGGTGAGCTCCACATCTCCTTTGGCCGGCCTCTATTCCTCCACGAAAAGCTGTCCAGTTTTTCTGGACAGCTTGTTTCTTTGTTGTCGGAGCATCGTTTGGACGACGGTTAGTGCTCCGACAGCGGCTAACTTACCGGGGATTTGATCTCCGGTAATCCTCTGAGGTGGAGGATGAAGGATTCGTCAAACGGTTGACGAATACCTCTCCGGAGAAGCGAGTTTTGAGAACTTGTTTTAGGATCCGAATTTGGATTCGGATCGTGATCATCTCTCGATCACGTCGTCTTCAACACGAGGCTAGTAACCCGTACGAAGACGAAGCTCGTGGCTTAGCGAAGTCATCCCGAGGAGCTCGGCGTGGATACGGATAGAGACGATTCTTACGAGGATCATTCCGGTTGATGCCGTTCCCGCTACACGTCATACGAAAGGTATAACGTAGATAATTTTCTTTTATTGCAAATTTTAATTTACGGTTATGTCTACACTTGTTGTAATATGCATGCGTGTGTTGTGTGTGTTGTAATAAATATAGATTTATTATTTTTAATTGCTTTCGCTGTGCTCATGTTTACAAAACATGATCGAACACACACACGGCGCGGTGCCGGAAACCCAACAGACTTCTCTATTGGCTTCCCCTCTTCATCCCTAGGCAAAACGAAACCGGATTCCATTGTAATCATAATATCAAAATCCGTTTCAAAAAATACCTCCATTCTCTTCTTCCACCAAGCGAATTCTCCTTCAAACTTCGGTGGATGAATGTTGGAGCCGACCATCTTTTGAATATGCTTATTGTGGCGGTTAGTCCTCGACAAGCTTTCCTTGGCTATGATACCACTTGCTGGGGATCGAACGGCCGACTAGAGGGTGGTGAATAGCCCTCGATCGATGGATGAAGGTATTTGCTCGTCTACAAAAATAATTAGCGCAAGCGGAAATAACAAAAAACAAGACAAGCAAACAAACAAAGAAGAATACAAACGCTAAGACAAAATGTAACGTGGTTCAAGGCTACGCCGCTAATCCACGGTCCGATTCGTCCAAGGTGAATCACTCCTCCAAAGCCAATCACTATTGGTCTCTCCTTTGCACCAAGCTAGGTGGAGGTAACCTTTACAACAAAGATCACTCTTCTTACAATAAGAATGAAGTAAAAGCAAGTAAGAAGAGTGGGAAGACGTTTATGGAACTTTAGCAGAAGATTGGAGTTCAAGCATTAGCCTCCCAAAGCCTCATCCCCTTCCTTTTTATAGAGGAAGAGGGTTTCTTCCCGTTGACACAGGAGACGTCGACTGATGCCCCGATCAATCGATTGGTCCTGTAGTCGTTGCCCAATAATGGCTACTTTCCACATTGGATTTCATCCAACGGTATCATCATCAGTCGACTGATCTTGCCATCAGTCGACTGATGTACCATCAGTCGAGTGCTCCACGAGCTCGACTCCATTATGTGCCCATGCACAGTGCCATCAGTCGACTTCCGTCCCTTGACAGTCGACTGGTGTCGACAGCAGTCGACTGGTGTCGATAGCAGTCGACTGCTAGTCCATGGCAGTCGACTGCTTGGGCCAAATGCCATGAGTTGGACAGTAGTCGAACCCATTCGACTCAGAGCAGTCGACTGCCATTTCATGGAAGTCGACTGTTGTCGGGAAAACTCATCTGACACTTAGCCAAAAGGCCAAGTTTAACCTAGGAGCTACTACCCCTTTCCGAGGTTACTTTCGCTCACTCTCATCTCTCGGAGTCTCTCGCCTTCGAAGTTTTCTTCGTCCGGCCATGTCCCTCGGATGCGCCAAGTGCACGGCTCTGCAGCGACATCCTTCGCGTCTCGCCCTGAAGTCTACTTCCTCCGGCTTCACTCCAAGCTCCTCGTCCGGCGATCCCTCTGATGCTCCAAGCGCACGGCTTCCGCAAAGCTATCCTTCACCGACTCAAGGACCGAGTCATGAGTTGTGAAACTCGCCTAGGCTTCCATGTGCGAATTACTAAGTCATGCAAGACTCCAATGCACATATCAAATCATAATAACAACCTGACTTAAACCCTTTACCACACACATCAAAACCTTATCATGGCAAGAGATTGCCCTAACAAGATATAGGGCTTCCCTTGGTGTCTTGGTTGTTTTCCACCATTTTCTCTTTCATCTAGTTGGCCGGCGGCTAGGATAAGTTTGGTTCCTTGTTGGTTGTTTCTAGTGAGGAGAAAAACCTTGTTTCTATTCTTCCTCTTGCTTTGGAAGAGAAAGGAAGGAAGATTTGGCATCTAGGAGCTTTGACTTTTGGTGGATCGTCGCCCACACGACGTCCAAAAGGAGGAAGGTCATATATTAGAAGATCAAGAGGTATACCTATTCTACTTTCTTCTTTTGTTTGTTGCTTGTTTTTGTTTTTCAATTATAAGCATGTTATAAATCTGTAAATGGCTAAATAATACTTGGATCCCGAGCATAAACACAAAAACCGGCGATCCGGACATCATCTATTCCGCAGCTACTCGTAGAATAGAGGATGGTCACTTGAACAAATAGTTTGTTCAAGTGACCTCTCTAAACGAATAGCACGACGATGACTTGGTTGCTTTGGCAATCCCTTTTGTCTAGGATTAAATTTTTTTAATTCGGTGACATCGAAGGGATCGTCATGGACAAGCTACCGAGGTGAAGTGGGAAGCGGAGTTTCCCCTCACGGACTCGATAAGCAAAACCCTTCAATTGGTATCAGAGCTTCCGGGCAAAACCTATCAATTGGTATCATAGCCAAGGTTTCCGATTTTGTGTGTTTAGGATTCGGTTAATTTTTATGCACATTTTCATATATTATATGTGCCGGATAATAGTAGGATATGCGTAGTTTAACTCTTTGGTTGCAGGCATAAGATCCGACTATTATGGTCATATGTGTGTATGTGATTGTATGTGTGTAAATATTTATTTTGTTGAATCCTCGAGGTTGACGAGGTTATTATTTAGTTTTTGGTAAATTAAATACGACATTGTTTAGCCACTCTTTATTTTATTTTACTTTCGATCTAGATTTCATGTACACTCCCTCGTGGAGTATAGGATCGATGGATGTAAATTAAAATAGGTTTTAGTCTCAGCTCGGATCTCTGGATGGCTCGTACATGGCGTAGGAGGAGAGGACGAGATGGCGATGCGACGAGAGTCATATTGAAGACAAAAGCCATAATAGTTGGAAAATAATTTATTTTTCATATTTATTGCCTTTTGTTTGATATGCATGTCATAGGCTAGGAAAATTCCTCAATTTTAAATTATTAAGTGCGAGAGGGATATTTTTATAAATTCCCGCATCCTCCATTATGATTTGACAAGTGATGCAAACAAACTTGCGCGTCAGCTCTGAGTGCCTTCCTCCCCATCGGATGGGTTTGTTTGCGGATCACAAGGTCCAATATGGTTATAGGAAATTATTAAGGAGCGTGTGTACTTTTTCATCGTAAGGCACATAACCTGAGATAATTACCTTGGTACCGAGTAATGGTGAAAACTTAGATACAAATATAAGTATCCTCCCCATCAGAGTCACTGCTTTTATTTGTAGGGCCAAAGAGGAACCAACTATTAATTTTACTTGTCAAAAAGTTAGGTTCACAATATAGTAAAATTAATGGGTAAAACCTCCTCTTACAAATGTAGAATTCGTATACGTCCACACTATCGTGACATACGATATTCTCAGTGTTTTAAGGTGTTGGTTGATTTTAAAATTTTATTGTTTGAGGAATCAATAATTTTTTAAAATCTAATGTTTTGATTTATGTGATTCTTAGGTTTTCTTTCAAAATGACTTTCAACCCACTTGCTGTGATACTAAAAGAGAACAAACTTACTGGACCCAACTATGTAGATTGGAAGAGGAATCTAGACATTGTCTTGACTGCTAAGGAATACAAATATGTACTCCTCGAAGAGTGCCCACCCAAGCCTGCAGATAATTCTGGGGAAAAGGAGAGAGAGAGCTATAAGAAGTGGATCAAGGCCGATGAGATGGCGCGGTGTTACATTTTGGCATCTATGTCAAATGTACTACAACATCAGCATCAAGTCATGTCCACTGCTTATGATATGATGCTCAATCTCAAGGAGCTTTTCGGACACCAGAATCGGGCTGCGAGGCAAGAGGCCATGAGAAACTTGATGACGACCACCATGGTCGAGGGAACACCCGTGAGGGATCATGTTCTCAAGATGATGGCTCATTTGAATGAGCTGGAGGTCCTAGGAGCTGAGATCGATGGGGAAACCCAGGTCGATATCATACTCCAGTCTCTGCCTAGGAGTTTTGAGCAGTTTCACCTCAACTACAACATGAACAAGAGGTTGCATTCGTTGGCGGAACTCTTGACAGAACTCCAGGCGCCAGAGGGACTATTTCGTCAGAGTGCTCAGGCGCATGCCGTGGTGACCCAGAAGGTTTCTACTTCTAAGCCGAAAGGCAAGAAGAAGAAGAAACAAACCAGGGCGAAGGCGGTGGGAGGTACTCAGGGAGGAGTGAAGAAGTTGAAAGGCAAGTGCTTCACTTGTAAGTAGACTAGACACTGGAAGAAGGACTGCCCCAACCGTAAGAACAAAGGTATATCTTTTGGTCTAGTCATTGAAACATGTTTAGCGGTGTTATCTACCGGCACCTGGTGTGTAGATATGGGAGCCACTGATCTTGTCTGCAATACTTTGCAGGGGTTCCAGGAAACCAGACGACTGGCTGAGGGGGAGATTACCGTATACTTAGGCGATGCCACGAAGGTGGCGGCTGTTGCAGTGGGAGATGTTCATTTATCTTTTGAGAAAAATAAACTTTTGGTTCTTAAGAATTGCCTTTATGTACCCTTATTTAGAAAGAATTTAATTTCGGTTTCTAAATTATTTATGGATGGATATTCTATTTCTTTTGATGACAGAGTTGTTATAAGAATGAATAGGGACATTATCTGTTCGGGTGCATTGATAGGAAATTTGTATACACTTGAACCAAAACCTCCCATGATGCAAATTGAAGTTAATAACTCATCTTCTAATTCCAATAAGAGAAAAGAACCTTCGAAGAAGAACCAAACATATCTTTGGCATCTTAGGCTTGGTCACATTAACCTAAGCAGAATTCAAAGGTTGATAGTTGATGGACCTTTGGGTTCATTAGTAGTGGAGGAACTCCCAACCTGTGAATCTTGCTTGGAGGGTAAGATGACCAAGAGGCCTTTTAAGGCCAAGGGGTATACAGCTAAAGATGTGTTAGAATTGGTTCATTCTGATTTATGTTGTCTTATGTCTATCCAGGCTAGAGGTGGTTTTGAGTATTTTGTCTCTTTTATAGACAATTACTCAAGATATGGATACATTTACCTGATGCGCCGCAAGTCTGAATGCTTTGACAAGTTCAAAGAATTCAAGGCTGATGTGGAGAAACATCAAGGTAAAAGTATCAAGACACTACGATCTGACCGTGGTAGTGAGTACCTCTTGGGAGAGTTTAGGAACTACTTATCAGAGGCTGGGATTCAATCCCAATTGACTGCACCTGGCACACCCCAGTAGAACGGTGTAGCAGAGCAAAGGAATAGGACTCTTATGGAGATAGTTAGATCGATGATGAGTTATTCTAACTTGCCAGATTTGTTCTGGGGATATGCTCTAGATACGGCGGTGTACATTCTGAACTTGGTACCATCTAAATCAGTGCCTTCTACTCCCACAGAGTTGTGGACTGGGCGAAAGCCTAGTATAAGACATATTCGGATATGGGGGAGTCCAGCACATGTGCTGAAGGTAGATGCTGGTAAGTTGGAACTTCGTACAGAAGTACGCTTGTTCATTGGCTATCCCAGGGGAACGAAGGGTGGATTGTTTTATAGTCCTAGAGATCAGAGGGTGATCATTAGCACGAATGTCAGATTTCTAGAGGAAGACTATGTGATGAGCCACAAGCCCAAGAGTAAAATTGTTCTGGAGGAGTTAAAAGGGGAAGTCACTTCTTTAGTAGCACCGGTACAAGAGGATATACCACATGTCACTGCACCGCGTGTCACAGAGGATACACAGGTGATACCTCGTCGTAGTGGGAGGGTTGTGAGACAGCCTGATAGATTCATGTTCTTGGGAGAATCTTCTGATTTGGTCCCTGGCGAACATGAACCTGATCCCTGGACATATGACGAGGGAATCCAAGATAAAGATGCAGTATCTTGGCAAAGTGCAATGAATACTAAGATTGAATCTATGGATTCAAATCAGGTCTGGGAGCTAGTAGAACCACCCGATGGTGTAAAAACCATTGGATGCAAGTGGATCTACAAGAGAAAGAGAGGAATAGATGAGAAGGTTGATACCTTCAAAGCGAGGCATGTTGTGAAGGGGTATACTCAGAAAGAGGGTATCGATTATGAGGAGACCTTTTCGTCGGTAGCCATGCTTAAGTCTATCCGGATTCTCTTATGCATAGCGGGTCATATGGATTATGAGGTGTGGCAGATAGATGTCAAGACAACTTTTCTTAATGGAAGTCTTGAGGAAAACATCTACATAAAGCAACCAGAGGGATTCATTGCTAAGGGCAAAGAGCATCTTGTATGTAAGCTTAATCAGTCCATCTATGGATTGAAACAAGCTTCGAGGTCTTGGAACATCCGATTTGATGAGGTGATCCAGTCTTATGGATTTATTCAAAGTCCGGATGAGTCTTGTGTATACAAGAGATGTGACGGAAACGTAGTGGTATTTCTTATACTATACGTAGATGACATTTTGTTGATTGACAACAATATCAAGGTGTTATCAGACGTAAGGGTATGGTTGTCCAAACAGTTTGATATGAAGGACTTGGGAGAGGTTGGACACATCCTTGGGATCAAGGTTATAAGGAATCGTAGGAAAAGGATGTTGTGCTTATCCCAAGCTTCATACATAGACACGATTATGGAGCGTTTTAGCATGCAGAACTCCAAGAAGGGTTTTCTACCTTTTAGGCATGGAGTTTCTTTATCTAAGGAGATGTGTCCTAGATCATCTGAGGAGATAGAGGAAATGAAGGTGGTTCCTTATGCTTCGACAGTAGGAAGCCTCATGTATGCGATGCTCTGTATGAGACCAGATATCTGCTTTGTCGTGGGCATGGTCAGCAGATATCAGAGTAATCCAGGACAGGGACATTGGACTGCGGTAAAACATATATTGAAGTATCTGAGAAGGACTAGAGATTATATGCTAGTTTACCGGGCAGACCAATTACTCCCTGTGGGTTACACGGATTCCGACTTCCAATCTGATAGGGATAACAGTAAGTCTACCTCAGGTTTTGTGTTTACTTTGGGAGGTGGAGCCATTGTATGGAGGAGTGTCAAGCAGAAGTGCGTGGCGGACTCCACCATGGAAGCTGAGTATGTGGCGGCCTCTGAGGCGGCCAAAGAAGTTGTATGGCTCAGGAACTTTCTGATGTACTTGGATGTGATTCCTAGTTTGCCCAGAACTATCATAATTTATTGTGATAATAGTGTTGCAGTTGCAAACTCGAAGGAACCACGAGCCCATAAGGCTAGTAAACACATAGAGCGCAAGTACCACCTGATACGAGAAATCGTAAAGAGAGGAGAAGTTGCTGTGGCCAAGATTGCATCGGAGGATAACCTGGCAGATCCTTTCACTAAGGCACTTCCGGCGAGAGCTTTTGATAGGCATGTGGAGAGAATGGGGATCAGATGTATGGCACTTTGAGGACAGAATAGTCTTTTAGTATAAGTGGAATATTGTAGGGATGTATATTGAAAAGTCTATCTTTTGTATGAACATCTTTATTTTAGAATAATAATCACATGATAATTGTTTGCATATTTTTATGGTTATGCAATATTGTCTAATACTTTACATTATAGATAACATGGTGTGTGGTGTCACAGAGACCTGAAAAGTATAAGCAAAGGCTCACAACCGAGATGACTTTGGACAAACCATCGGAATGGTTGTAGTGTGGTTTGGTATTGGTTTGTCTTGACCATAGAATCACACTAGTGCACTTTGTGTGTATTGAGCAGGACCGACATAGAGGTGATTCGATTTATTGCTGACTACATAATCAAATCGGACCTCAGATATTATTTAGTACATGCTCTTAATCCCGATATAATAATGGGCACATATACTTAGTACTCATCTCTTTGATTTACCAATGGGCGAGATTTATAGATTAAATCGATAGGCTCGGTAAGTTGGGAGATGATATTATTTATATGGTGTGTCGTTGATTATAGGAGGAAACCGTGTCCTATATATTAGGATGATGATGACCCCTTGAGGAGCTCATAAGGTTCATCATGTAAACCCTGCAGGTGGACTTAGTCCGACATGATGAAAAGGTTGAGTGGTACTACTCAAGGAGTTAGATGTTGATTAATTAATGGTCGGTAAATTAATTAATCGACGGACATTCGAGATTTAAACATGGGGAGAAAATGTACAAATAATATATGGAGCCCATATTATCATATGGGGGTTGGTGAGGTAGATCAATGATGAACCTTTAGTGGATTGGATCATCATTAGTGGATCGGACTTTATGTGGGCTTGATCTATGGGTGGACAAGATCCAACTCCTTCTCATGGTCCCTAATGTAGCCTATTAACACCTCATGATGCTTAGATCCAAAGGATAGAAACAAAACTCAAAGATCCATTGGTAGAGATTAAATCTCTAAGAACCGACGGTTGAGATTAAATCTCTAGATCCGACGGTTGAGATTAAATCCCTAGAACCAATGAAGGAGATTAATTCTTGACTTATCCCTAACTCTATAAAAGGATGGCAAAGGGATTTGGCATGAACTACATGATAGGAGAGCTAGGGTTTGGGCGGCAAGAAGGAATCCTATTTGAGATAGGATTAGGATTAGGGTTTGGAGGCAAGGGTGGCACCAAATAAGGAAGGTTCTTTCTCTCTTCTTCTTCCTCTTTTGGCCAACGTCCAGCACCCTTCCCAGCTCTTTTCCAGCCTTGGACGGCACCCAAAAGCTTCCTTTTCCCTCTCCTTAGGTGGTGGAAACAAGATATAGGGCTTCCCTTGGTGTCTTGGTTGTTTTCCACCATCTTCTCCTTCATCTAGTTCGCCGGTGGCAAGGATAAGTTTGGTTTCATGTTGGTTGTTTCTAGTGAGGAGAAAAACCTTGTTTCTATTCTTCCTCTTGCTTTGGAAGACCAAGGAAGGAAGATTTGGCATCTAGGAGCTTCGACTTTTGGTGGATCGTCGCCCACACGACGTCCAAAAGGAGGAAGGTCATACATTAGAAGATCGAGAGGTATACCTATTCTACTTTCTTCTTTTGTTTGTTGCTTGTTTTTGTTTTTCAATTATAAGCATGTTATAAATCTGTAAATGGCTAAATAATACTTGGATCCCGAGCATAAACATAAAAACCGGCGATCCGGACATCGTCTATTCCGCGACTACTCATAGAATAGAGGATGGTCGCTTGAACAACTAGTTTGTTCAAGTGACCTCTCTAAACGAATAGTATGACGATGATTTGGTTGCTTTGGCAATCCCTTTTGTCTAGGATTAAATTTTTTTAATCCGGGGACATCGAAGGGATCACCATGGACAAGCTACTGAGGTGAAGTGGGAAGCGAAGTTTCCCCTCACGGACTCGATATGCAAAACCCTTCAATTGGTATCAGAGCTTCCGGCCAAAACCTATCAAACAATATGAGCTTAACTTTGTGTCTTTGCCATAATAAAAATATAGGTTCGATTATCTTATGCCCATGCACCAACATAGGTGAATATCAAGATACCAAGGAGCTTTGGAGCAAGTTGGCAAACCTCCATGAAGGTGTTGGGATGTATACTGAAAAGTCTATTCTTTGTATGAACATCTTTATTTTTGAAATAAGAATCACATGAACATTGTTTGCATATTTATGGTTATTCATATTGACTGATACATTACATTGTATATAACATGGTGTGTGGTGTCACACGGAAGATCATGTTATCAGTTCCTTGTAGAGTATAAGTAGAGGCTCACAACCGAGAGAGTTTTGGACAAACCATTGGTATGGTTATAGTGCAATTTGGTATTGGTTTGTCTTGACCATAGAATTACACTAGTACACTTTGTGTGTATTGAGCAGGACCGACTTAGAGGTGATTCAATTTATTGCTGACTACATAATTGAACCGGACCTCGGATATGTCACGCCCGCCATTTTTTAATAGCGGCGTGACGCGATCATGCATACATACATCTACAGTGGAAGACTACATGCATTTACAGCGGAAGACTTTATACATCTTTTTTTTTCTTTTTAAAACATAGAACATGAAACATGGAGTATGCATCATCATTTCATAAGTACTTAGTTCAAGTTCATGATAATCAACTTAAAGGACACCAAGTAGCAACCATCAACATCAAGTGGAGTTTGACTCTTAACAACTAGCATGCAAAACTTAAAGGAAAACATGCATAAGTTTGTGAACATAAACAGATCTCCTCCACCATGCCACTACCACACACACTTTGCCCCTACTGCTGCTCCCTTTAGTTTAGCCATTCATTACCCTTATATGCAGTACAAGGGAAACATGAAACTATAAGCTCATAGGCTTAGTAAGATCCTTTCCTACTCACAAAAACCATACATCAAGACTTAGACATAGAGTAGTGACATGATCATTTAAAAACATATAAGCATAACATTCATATAAACATTCAAGAACATATAAGCATAGCATCGATAAAAACATACAAGATCATATAAGCATAACATTCATATCATCATACAAGAACATATTAGCATATCATTCATATAAACGTACAAGAACATATAAGCATAGCATTCATATAAACATACAAGAACATATAAACATAACATTCATACAAACATACAAGAAGATAAAAGCATAGCATTCATATAAACATACAAGAACATATAGACATGGAAAAGGGTATATGCAAGATGCTCTTTGAAAACATATATTTTATAGGTACTTAAATATAATATCAACATATTGGGCCCGACATTGTACCACATTCATCATCATCATTGTGCGCATCCCTAAATAGACTCGAGGTAGCTAATCCCGAATCTACTAGGTTACTAGGCCCGTACTATGTCTGTCGACCTAGGGGCAATCATAACATAGAAGTCCATCCTAGGCCCGTACTATGTCCGTCGGCCTTGCGCAACTTAGGGGCCCATCCCGTACTAGGTCCGTACTATGACCGTCGACCTAGGGGCAATCATAACATAGAAGCCCATCCTAAGCCCGTACTATGTCCATCAGCCTAGGGCAACTTAGGAGCCCATCCCTTGGACCTTGTTAGGGTCCGGTACAAGCCATGCATAAAGTAAAATAACATATCATGTTCCTTCTTCATAACATATCATATTTCTTTTCATAACATATCATGTTCCTTATCATAGCATATCATGTTCCTTATTCATAACTTATCATATTTCTTTTCATAACATAAAGAGTGCTCTTAGGGAAGCATCTCTTAGGCATTTTCATCATACATACTTGTTCATCATGATGCAATGAGCATAACATAATCATAAATTCATACAATTAACATGGCAATGGGCATAACATAATCATACATTCATACAATTAACATGGCAATGAGCATAACATAATCATACATTCATACAATTAACATGGCAATGAGCATAACCTAATCATAGATTCATACAATTAACATGGTCATAAGGTAGTGACCTAAACCAATCATGCTATCATAAAGTCTAAATAACATCATATTAACATCTTATATACATGTAGCATGGCATGGAGGATTATTAGAGGGCATGAGCATGGGTTGGCCGAAACCCTAAGGGAGGGTTCTCAAGAATTTAAACCCTAAACAACTTGTACAAGATTTAACTAACCACATGTTAACATCCATTACATATAGATCATGACATGGTAGACCATTAGGAGCACAACTAGGACTTGGCCGAAAGTTTCAAGGGGGCTTTTGGATCAACCACTCAAATCAAGCCTAGATATCAACATATTATCTTCATCTACATACAAACATGGCATGGAAACATATATATCATAGCATGGAAGACCATTAGGATCATATATAGGTCTTGGATGAAAGTTTTAAGGGGCCTTGGGATCAAATGCCCAAACCAAACCTAGCTATCAGCATGTCATCTTCTACATACAAAACATGGCATGGAAACATATAGATCATAGCATGGAAGACCTTTAGGAGCATATATGGGTCTTGGCCGAATGTTTCAAGGGGCCTTGGGATCAAATACTCAAACCAAACCTAGCTATCATCATGTCATCTTCATCTACATACAAAACATGGCATGGAAACATATAGATCATAGCATGGAAGACCATTATGAGCATATATGGGTCTTGGCCGAAAGTTTAAGGAGAGCTTTGGAATTAAACACTCAATCAAGCCTATCTATCAATATATTATCATCATATTCATACAAAACATGGCATGGAAAAATCATTGGAAACATGAAGGAGTCTTGGCCGAGAGTTTCAAAGGAGATTTTTAAGCAACTATCAACCAAAATAACTTGTACTGTAGGTGAGGGGATACTTACATCCTTTCGCTTGTTTAGTAGTAGAAAATACCCTATGTGATGCCAAGACTAGAGCCCTTTTCTTCCTTGCTTCTTGAGGTTTTCGAAAATGGAAGAAGGGAGAGCTAGGGTTTCGGTGGGGAAAAAGAAGAGAAGAGGAGAATGACAAGTTGTGGTTCTCTTGTCTCCTCATACTCCTATTTATTCACTTGAAGGTGTCCCTTAGCCTCCCTTATCCTTATCTATCATTTCCCATACCCTTCTAATAGCACAACCCTGTTGGGCTTCTAGTTATTGGATGCTTCCTAAGGTTTAGTTATCTACTTGAGGTTTAGGGTTCAAACCTTGGGCCTTGCATCCTTTTTGGCTCTATTTTCTTTTATTTTTGAAAGATCCCACATAAAAGCCCATATGATCATGCAAAAATTCTTATAAAATTTCTAAAAATTTTATGAGTGTTACAGTCCTTCATACCTTTTAAAAGTTTCATCCTCGAAACTTAGAACAACTCTGGGTACTTCTATTTCATGTCCTCCTCGCGTTCCCAGGTGGCTTCTTTGTACTGTTGATTTTGCCACAGGACCTTCACTAAGGGCACCTCTTTATTCCTTAGTCTTTTGACTTCTCGATCTAGTATCTAGATAGGTCGACTTTTATAACTCAGGTCCTCTTGAACTTGCACTATTTGTGGCTCAATCACTTGGTTTGTACTGGAAATGCACTTCTTGAGCATCAAAACATGGAACACGTTGTGGATAGCCGACATCTCTTGAGGCAGCTCTAGCTCGTAAGCTACCTTGTCGACTCTCTTCAGTATCGTATACGGTCCCACATAGCGCGGACTCAGCTTACCCTTCTTTCCGAATCTCATCACTCCCTTCATAGGGGCCACTTTAAGGAATACCAGATCTCCAACTTCGAATTCCAATGGTCTACGTCGCATATCTGCATAGCTCTTTTGTCAGCTCTGAGTAGTTTTAATTCTTTAGAGAATGTTCTGTATAGCTCGGGTGGTGTCGTCAATGATATCTGTTTGGAGTCCCATCCCCTTCTTTTCACCACTCTCGTACCAGCATATAGGAGATCTACATCTCCTCCCATATAGAGACTCGTAGGGAGTCATTCCAAAAGTAGCTTGGTAGCTATTATTGTAGGCAAATTCTGCCAAGCATAAGTATCGGCACCAGCTCCCTTTGAAATCCAAGGCGCAAGCTCGCAACATATCCTCCAATACTTGGTTCACCCTTTCTATCTGTCCATCGGTTTGAGGATGAAAGACAGTACTGAATAATAGCTTCGCGCCAAGGGCCTTCTAAACACATTCACAGAAATGGGAAATAAAGCGATTATCTCTATCAGAAATGATGGTCTTAGGAATCCCATGTAATCTGATAATTTCCCTAGCATATAATTGAGCCAGTTGCTCAGTCGAGTAGGTCATCTTGATTGCCAAGAAGTGGGCAGACTTCGTCAATCTGTCCACGATCACCCATATAGCGTCATATCCATTTGTCGTCTTGGGTAGTCCTGAGTTGAAATCCATAGAAATATCTTCCCATTTCCATTCTAGAATTTGGATTAACTGCAGTGTTCCTCCAGGTCTCTGGTGTTCTTCTTTAACCCTCTGGCAGGTCAAGTAGGTACTGACATACTGAGCCACATCTCTTTTCATACCGAACCACCAGAACTTCCCCTTCAGATCTTGGTGGATCCAGAATGCATCGCATAGGGGGTTCCATGAGCTTCCTCAAATATCTTCTTCCGTAATTCTAGATCATCGGGAATACACAAGCGATCTCTCAGGTAGAGTACTCCACTGTCAGAGATACGAAATCCATCATCCTTTCCTTCTAGGACCTCTTGCTTGATCCTTTGAATGCTCGGGTCACAGGCTTGCTTTTCTAATATATCTTCGAATAGCGTCGGTGCTATCATCATGGTAGAAAGCTATCCGGAAATGATTTCAACCCCGTAACACATAATTTCCTTTTCTAGGGGCCGAGATAATACCAATAGAGACATTAAGGTGGCACAGGACTTCCTGCTGAGTGCATCGTCCACTTTGTTCGCTTTTCCGGGATGGTAGAAGATCTCATAGTCATAATCCTTGATGAGCTATAGCCATCTGCATTATCTCATGTTTAGGTCTTTCTGTGTGAAGAAATATTTCAGACTCTGGTGATCTGTATAAATCCTACACTGAGCTCCATATAAATAGTGCCTCCATGTTTTGAGAGCAAGGACCACAACCGATAGCTCTAGATCGTGAGTGGGATAATTCCTTTCATGTTCCTTGAGTTGCCTAGACGCGTAGGCAATGACCTTTCCATTCTGCATGAGTACAGCTCTGAGTCCCAACTTGGAAGCATTGATGTACATGTCGAAGCCTTCGTTACTGTCCGAAAGAGTAAGGATTGGAGCACTGGTCAGTCTCCTTTTAAATTCCGTGAAACTCTTCTCGCAGGCGTCCGTCCATTCATGCTTTTTGTTCTTTCGTGTGAGAACTGTCATAGGGGCTGCAATTCTAGAGAAGTTCTCTATAAACTTCCTGTAGTAGCTTGCTAGTCTGAGAAAGCTTTTGATTTCGCTAGCATTCTTTGGCCTGTTCCAATTACTCACAGCTTCAATCTTTATTGGGTCCACCATCACTCCGTGCTTGGATATAACGTGACCCAAAAATGATACTTGATCGAGCCAGAACTCGCACTACCATATTCAGGTGTTATGCATGCTCTTCTTGGGTTCTCGAATATATCAGTATATCGTCGATGAAAACGATCACAAATTTGTTGAGGAATGCCGAGAATACCCGATTCATCAGATCCATGAACATAGCAGGTGCATTCGTCACTCTGAAAGGCATAACTACGAACTCATAATGCCTGTATCTTGTTCGGAAAGCCGTCTTCGATATATCATCTAGTTTCACTTTCACCTGATGATAGCCAGACCTCAGATCAATCTTAGAGAAGACGGTGGCACCCTTTAACTGGTCAAATAGGTCGTCAATCCGTGGTAAAGGGTACATGTTCTTGATCGTCACATTATTTAGTGCTCAGTAGTCTATGCACATTCGCATAGACCCATCTTTCTTCTTTACCAATAGTACTGGAGCTCCCCATGGAGATCGACTTGGGCGTATGAGTCCCTTGTCGATTAACTCCTATAGTTGTCCCTGAAGTTCCTTCAATTCAGCCGGCGCCATACGGTAAGGTGCTTTTGAGATCGGGTTAGTACCAGGAATCAATTCGATCTCAAATTCAATTTCTCTATTAGGGGTTAACCGGGGCTAACCCTGGTAGTTCATTAACCACATGCATGAGATCAGGTGGGGGTACTATCTCTTCGACTCTATTACTACGTCTTCCATATATTACTATCTCATCGACTCTATTACTACGTCTTTCAGCCATGTTTATCTTCATATATTATAATGAGGCTAGCATAAGATTATCATACATATATTCATGCATATTTAAACTAAAAGCATTCCTTATCATACATAAAAGAAATAGAGTAGGCATAGAATTTCTTACTTGGAGCGGCAAGATAGGAGCTTGATGTGTGTGTAGTGGAAAGGTAGATCTACTCTGATACCAACCTATCACGCCCGTCCTTTTTTAACGGCGGCGCGACGTGATCATGCATACATACATCTACAGCGGAAGACCACATGCATTTACAGCGGAAGACATTAGACTTCTTTTCTTTTTTCTTTTTAAAACATAGAACATGAAACATGAAGCATGCATCATCATTTCATAAGTACTTAGTTCAAGTTCATGATAATAAACTTAAAGGACACCAAGTAGCAACCATCAACATCAAGTAGAGTTCGACTCTTAACAATTAGCATGCAAAACTTAAAGGAAAACATGCATAAGTTTGTGAACATAAACAGATCTCCTCCACCATGCCACTACCACACACACTTTTTCGTCCTGCTGCTCCCTTTAGTTTAGCCATTCTTTACCCTTATCTGCAGTACAAGGGAAACATGAAACTATAAGCACATAGGCTTAGTAAGATCCTTTCCTACTCACAAAAACCATACATCAAGACTTAGACATAGAGTAGTGACATGATCATTTAAAAACATATAAGCATAACATTCATATAAACATTCAAGAACATATAAGCATAGCATCCATATAAACATACAAGATCATATAAGCATAGCATTCATATCATCATACAAGAACATATAAGCATAGCATTCATATAAACATACAAGAACATATAAGCATAGCATTCATATAAACATACAAGAACATATAAGCATAGCATTCATATAAACATACAAGAACATATAGACATGGAAAGGGGTATATGCAAGATGCTCTTTGAAAACATATATTTTATAGGTACTTAAACTTAATCTCAACATATTGGGCCCGACATTGTACCACATTCATCATCATCATTGTGCACATCCTTAAATAGACCCGAGGTAGCTAATCCCGAACCTACTAGGTTACTAGGCCCGTACTATGTCTGTCGACCTAGGGGCAATCATAACATAGAAGCCCATCCTAGGCCCGTACTATGTTAGTCAGCCTAGGGCAACTTAGGAGCCCATCCCGTACTAGGTCCGTACTATGACCGTCGACCTAGGGGCAATCATAATATAGAAGCCCATCCTAGGCACGTACTATGTCCGTCGGCCTAGGCCAACTTAGGAGCCCATCCCTTGGACCTTGTTAGGGTCCGGTACAAGCCATGCATAAAGTAAAATAACATATGATGTTCCTTCTTCATAACATATCATATTTCTTTTCATAACATATCTTGTTCCTTATCATAGCATATCATGTTCCTTCTTCATAACATATCATATTTCTTTTCATAACATAAAGAGTGCTCTTAGGGAAGCATCTCTTAGGCATTTTCATCATACATACTTGTTCATCATGATGCAATGAGTATAACATAATCATACATTCATACAATTAACTTGGCAATGAGCATAACATAATCATACATTCATACAATTAATATAGTGATGAGCATAACAAAATCATACATTCATACAATTAACATGACAATGAGCATAACCTAATCATACATTCATACAATTAACATGGTCATAAGGTAGTGACCTAAACCAATCATGCTATCATAAAGTCTAACTAACATCATATTAACATCTTATATACATGTAGCATGGCATGGAGGATTATTAGAGGGCATGAGCATGGGTTGGCCGAAACCCTAAGGGAGGATTCTTAAGAATTTAAACCCTAAACAACTTGTACAAGATTTAACTAACCACATGTTAACATCCATTACATATAGATCATGACATGGAAGACCATTAGGAGCACAACTAGGACTTGGCCGAAAGTTTCAAGGGGGCTTTGGGATCAACCACTCAAATCAAGCCTAGCTATCAACATATTATCTTCATCTACATACAAACATGGCATGGAAACATATATATCATAGCATGGAAGACCATTAGGATCATATATAGGTCTTGGCCGAAAGTTTCAAGGGGCCTTGGGATCAAATGCTCAAACCAAACCTAGCTATCATCATGTCATCTTCATCTACATACAAAACATGGCATAGAAACATATAGATCATAGCATGGAAGACCATTAGGAGCATATATGGGTCTTGGCCGAAAGTTTCAAGGGGCCTTGGGATCAAATACTCAAACCAAACCTAGCTATCATCATGTCATCTTCATCTACATACAAAACATGGCATGGAAACATATACATCATAGCATGGAAGACCATTAGGAGCATATATGGGTCTTGGTCAAAAGTTTCAAGGAGAGCTTTGGAATTAAACACTCAATCAAGCCTATCTATCAACATATTATCATCATATTCATACAAAACATGGCATGGAAAAATCATTGGAAGCATGAAGGAGTCTTGGCCGAGAGTTTCAAAGGAGATTTTTAAGCAACTATCAACCAAAACAACTTGTACTGCAGGTGAGGGGATATTTACATCCTTTCACTTGTTTAGTAGTAGAAAATACCCTATGTCATGCCAATACTAGAGGCCTTTTCTTCCTTGCTTCTTGAGGTTTTCGAAAATGGAAGAAGGGAGAGCTAGGGTTTCGGTGGGGAAGAAGAAGAGAAGAGGAGAATGACAAGTTGTGGTTATCTTGTCTCCTCTTACTCCTATTTATTCACTTGAAGATGTCCCTTAGCCTCTCTTATCCTTATCTATCATTTCCCATACCCTTCTAATAGCACAACCCTGCTGGGCTTCTGGTTATTGGATGCATCCTAAGGTTTAGTTATCTACTTGAGGTTTAGGGTTCAAACCCTGGGCCTTGCATCCTTTTTGACTTTATTTTCTTTTATTTTTGAAAGAGCTCACAAAAAAGCCCATATGATCATGCAAAAATTCTTATAAAATTTTTAGAAATTTTACGGGCGTTATAGGATATTATGGTGTACATGCTCTTAATCCCGATATAATAACGGGCACATTTACTTAGCATTTATTTCTTTGATTTACCAATGGGCGAGATTTATATATAAAATCGATAGGCTCGGTAAGTTGAGAAATGATATTATTTACATGGTGCGCCGTTGATTATAAGAGGAAACCATGTCTTATGTATTAGAATGATGATGTCCCCTTGAGGAGCTCATAAGGATCATCATGTAAACCCTCCAAGTGGACTTGGTCCGACATGATAATAAGGTTGAGTGGTACTACTCATGGAGTTAGATATTAATTAATTAATTGTCAGTAAATTAATTAATTAACGAGCATTCGATATCTTAAACACGGGGAGATATTTGTACAATTAATAAATGGACCCCATATTTAATTATGGGGGTTGGTGAGGTAGATCAACTAGTAGAATGGATTATCACTAATGGATAGGATTTTATGTGGGTCGGATCCATTAGGTGGCCAAGATCCAACTCCTCCTCATGGTCCCTATTGTAGCCTATTAAAACCCTCATGAAGCCTAGATCCAATGGACACGATTAAAAGGAGGTTTGGACAAAATCTATAAATAGGTTACAAGGCTTGGGCGGCAAGGTAGATTATCCTTCTAGGGTTCTTGGGTTCTAGGGTTTGGAGGGGTTGGCGACAAGCATTGGTTTGGCTTCTCCCTTAGTGCCGGTGGCAACCAAGAAGAGGATTAGGGTTTTCATTCTTTTTTTTTTGCTCTTGGCCGCCTCCTCCCTCTCCTCTCCTAGGGCAGCACCTTCTTCCCTCAAGTCTTGGCCGGCGGTAAGAGTTAGGGCTTTTACCCTTGGAGCTCTTGGCTGGCGGCAACACCCTCTCCTTCTTCGTCTTTTTGGCCGGCGGCAAGGACCAAGCAAGTTGGCTTGGTGGTCGGCGCTAGATAGGAGAAGAAGGGAGTTTGGTTATCTTCCTTTGTTCGGAGCGAACAAGGAAAGGAAGATACATGATCTAGGAAGGCTTCAACTCTTGGAAGATCATTTCCCACACAATGTTCAAGAGGAGGATAGGTCATACAATAGAAGATCAAGAGGTAAAAAAGAGGTATAATCTTGTTTGTTTTGATTTTAGTTCTTTTGTAATTTTATGTGGTTAATTTACTTGGACCTCGAAGATAAACACAAAAATCGACGATCCATACATCATCTATTCTGCGGCTAATCAAGGAAAAGAGTTAGGTTGCATGAACAACAAGTTTGTTCAAGAGACCACTCGAATCGAATAGCATGATGATGGATCGGTTTCTTGGGTAATCTGTCATCATCAAGGATTATTTTTTTTTAATCTGGGGACGTAGATAGGATCGCCATGCTCAAGCGAGCAATCGAAGTGGGAAGCAATTCCCTACAAATGGTATCAGAGCTACGGTTTCCGGTTTTGTGTGTTTAGGATTCCGTTACTTTTATGCACTTATCATATATTATATTTGCCGGATAATAGTAGGATGTGCGTAGGCTAACTTTTTGGTTGTAGGCATAAGATCCAACTATTATGGTCATATGTGTGTGTATGTCATTGGATGTGTGTAATTGTAATATTATTTGAATCCTCGGGGTTTACGAGGCTAGTATTTAATTTTTATAATTAAGTACAACATTGTTTAGCCACTCTTTTATTTTAGTTTAATTTTGATCTAGATTTCATGTACACTCCTTTGTGGAGTATAGGATCGATGGATATAAATTAAAATAATTTTTCTCGTCTCAGATCTCCGGTGGCTTGTACATGGCGTAGGTGAAGGTAGGAAACTTTGCTTCCCACTTCAACTCGGTCGCTCATTCATGGTGATCCCGTTTTTGTCCCCAGATTAAAAAAAATTAATCCTCGACAAAGACAGATTTCCAAAGCAACTGTTCCATCGTCATGCTATTCGATTAGAGTGGTCACTTGAACAAACTAGTTGTTCAAGCAACCTACCTCTATTCTTCGAATAGCCGCGGAATAGACGATGTATGGATCATCGATTTTTGTGTTTGTATTCGGGGTCCAAGTAAATTAGCCAAATAACAAAAACATAAAATATACAAAGAAACAAAAAGAAAGCAAACAAGCATTATACCTATCGATCTTCTATTGTATGTCCTTCCTCCTTTTGGACGTCGTGTGGGTGACGATCTTCCAAAAGTCGAAGCCTCCTAGATCATGATCTTCCTTTCCTTGCTCACTCCGAACAAGAGGAAGTATAGAAACAAAACTCTTCTCCTATCTAGGACCAACCAACAAGCTCCAAGCTTGAAGCTTACCGCTGGCCCAAAGAGAGGTTTAGGAGTGCCGGCCAACCTAGAGAGAGAAAGAGAGAGGGAGGAGCTGCCGCCGATCCAGAGAGAGAGAGGGTGGTGATGATGCCATCGTCCACAAGGAAAACACCAAACCCTAGTCTTGTGTTTGCCGCTGCCCACAATGATGGACAAAACCTAGGGTTGCCGCCACCCACCTCTCCTTTCAAGCCATGCTCCAAAACCCTAATCTCCCAAAGTGTCATCCACGCCCAAGCCTTGGCCTCCATTTATAGAGTTAGGCTTAAGCCTCCTTTTAATCTCCACCGTCGGATCTAGGGATTTAAACTCAACCGTCGGATCTAAAGATTTAATCTCAACCGTGGATCTAGAGATTTAATCTCCACCTTCGGATCTAGAGTTTTATTTTCCATCATTGGATCTAGGCTCCATGAAGGTTTTAATAGGCTACAATAGGGACCATAAGGAGGAGTTGGATCTTGGCCACCCAATGGATCAAGCACACATAAAGTCCGATCCATTAATGATAATCCATTCCACTAGAGGATTATCATTGATCTACCTCACCAACCCCCATAAGTTAATATGAGCTCCATATATTATTTGTACATTTATATCCCCGTGTTTAAGATCTCGAATGTCCGTCGATTAATTAATTTACTGACAATTAATTAATCAACATCTAACTCCATGAGTAGTACCACTCAACCTTATCATCATGCTGGACCAAGTCCCCCTACAGGGTTTACATGATGAACCTTATGAGATCCTCAAGGGGACATCATCATCCTAATATATAGGACACGGTTTCCTTCTATAATCAATGACATATCATATAAATAATATCATCTCCCAACTTACCGAGCCTATTGATTTACTCTATAAATCTCGCCCATTGGTAAATCAAAGAAATGAATACTAAGTATATGTTCCCGTTATTATATTGGAATTAAGAGCATGTACAACATAATACCTTAGGTTCGATTCGATTATGTAGTCAGCAATAAATCGAATCACCTCTAAGTCAGTCCTGCTAAATACACACAAAGTATACTAGTGTAATTCTTTTGGTGCAGGGGCACCAGATAATCGAACCAGTGTTTTGATTATGGCAAAGACACAAAGTTAAGTTTACATCGTTATCTCACGAGCTAAATCGAGTATGCAGAAAAGTACTAAAGCTAGAGCTGAAGGCTAGCGACACCCGGAGGAATCCGCGGTGGTTAGGCGACACTCGAGTGACTTCGGAGGGAGCCAAAGGAATCGAGTGGAAGGCCGTAAGCGAAAGCGACACAGTAAGTATCGAGGTAAGCTCGTGTGATTGAGAGATGGTAAGGTCATGTCCTTTGTACGGGGATGACCGTAAGCGGCGATCCGACTAAGACTTCTTGTGGAAGGTCTAGGTCGAGATCGGACGGTTAGAAACCGTCGTATTTATCATTTTCCGAGCTAACCTCTCACTGCAGAGAAGTGGCGGTGCGATCATTCTTTGGACATTGGCGATCGTGATGCTCATCGATCGGTGATGGGAATCATCGATCGTGATGGGAGTCATCAGTCGACTGATGGCGACGAATCAGCCTTTGCGCTAGGTCAAAATGGATAAGGTTTGACGCGGCCACTTCGCGATAAAAATTATACAACTTCATGATATGTTCCAAAAAAAGAGGAGACATATTCAGAGGCCAAAATCTATAAAAGGAGGGGAGGATTCCAACTCCAAATCACATCAAGTTTATTCTCAAGTGCCCTATAACGCCAACGCTCCAATGCCGTCATAACGCCGACACGATGACAAGTTCAAATCTCCTTCGTCGGTAGCAGTAGCAAGTAATTGTTTTTATTGTATTCTTTGTTTTAATCGTAACGAGGTGAGGTAGGCTTGTTGCCTCATCCTCGTACTTTCGGTTTTGTGATCGTTGTCTCCTACCTCCAACGAGGAGGAGATGTTATAGTGCTTTGCCCTCCGTACGCGGTCTAGGACCGATAGGGCCTTGGAGTAGCAACCGCTGGGTTGTGAACCAAGTAAAAATAAACGTGTCTCTTTATTTTTCCACTACCCTTACTCATTTAATTATCTACTCGAACGAAACGTCGAAAAGATTTACGATCGCTATTCACCCCCCCCCCTCTAGTGACACTTCTCGATCCAACAAATTCAATGGTCAAGACAAACTATTACCAAATCACACTACAACCATTCTAATGGTTTGTCCATAACCATCTAGGTTGTGAGCCTTTACTTATACTTTACAAGGAACCGATATCATGATCTCTCGTGTGACACTACACACCATGTTATCTACAATGCAATGTATTAGACAATATGCATAACTATAAATATGCAAATAATGATCATGTGATTCTTATTTCAAAAATAAAGATGTTCATACAAAAGATAGACTTTTCAGTATACATCCCTACAATCTCTTACTTATACTAAAAGACTATGCTATCCTCAAACTGCCATATATCTGATTCCCATTCCCTCCACATGCCTATCAAAAGCTCTCGCTGGAAGGACCTTAGTGAAAGGATCTGCCAGGTTATCCTCCGATGCAATCTTGGCCACAACAACTTCTCCTCGCTTTACGATTTCTCATATCAGG
The DNA here is from genome assembly GCA_025175895.1 of Wurfbainia villosa. NCBI lineage: Eukaryota > Viridiplantae > Streptophyta > Magnoliopsida > Zingiberales > Zingiberaceae > Wurfbainia > Wurfbainia villosa. The sequence continues at coordinate 42,405,973 of CM046005.1, forward strand.
TGGTACTTGCGCTCTATGTGTTTACTTGCCTTATGGGTTCGTGGTTCCTTCAAGTTTGCAACTAAACTACTGTTATCACAATAAATTGTGATAGTTCTGGGCAAACCAGGAATCACATCCAAGTCCATCAAGAAGTTCCTGAGCCATACAACTTCTTTTGCCGCCTCAGAGGCTACCACATACTTAGCTTCTATGGTAGAGTCCACCACGCATTTCTGCTTAACATTCTTCCATACAATGGCTCCACCTCCGAAACTAAATACAAAACCAGAGGTAGACTTACTGTTATCCCTATCTGATTGGAAGTCAGAATCTGTGTAACCAACAGGGAGTAATTGATCTGCCTGGAATACCAGCATATAATCCCTAGTCCTTCTCAGGTACTTCAATATATGCTTTATTGCAGTCCAATGTCCCTGTCCTAGATTACTCTGATATCTACTGACCATGCCTACGGAAAAGCAAATATCTGATATCGTACATAGCATAACATACATGAGGCTTCCTACTGTCGAAGCATAAGGAATCACCTTCATCTCCTCTATCTCCTTAGATGTTCTAGGCTACATCTCCTTAGATAAAGGAACTCCATGCCTGAAAGGTAGAAAATCTTTCTTGGCGTTCTCCATGCTAAAACGATCCATAATAGTGTCTATGTATGAAGCTTGAGATAAGCACAACATCATTTTCCTGCGATCCCTTATAACCTTGATCCCAAGGATGTGTCCCACTTCTCCCAAGTCCTTCATATCAAACTGTTCAGAAAATCATACCCTTACGTCCGATAACACCTTGACACTATTGCCAATTAACAAAAAGTCATCTATGTATAGTACAAGAAATACCTCTACGTTTCTGTCACATCTCTTGTATACCCAAGACTCATCCGGACTTTGAATAAATCCATAAGACTGGATTACCTCATCAAAATAGATGTTCCAAGACCTCAAAGCTTGCTTCAATCCATAAATGGACCAATTAAGCTTGCACACAAGATGCTCTTTGCCCTTTGCAATGAATCCCTCTGGTTGCTTCATATAGATGTTTTCCTCAAGACTTCCATTAAAAAAAGTTGTCTTGACATCCATCTGTCATACCTCATAATCCATATGAGCAGCAATACATAAGAGAATCCGGATAGACTTAAGCATGGCTACCGGCAAAAAGGTCTCCTCATAATCGATGCACTCTTTCTGAGTATACCCCTTCGCAACAAGCCTTGCTTTGAAGGTTTCAACCTTCCCGTATATTCCTCTCTTTCTTTTGTAGATCCACTTGCATCCAATGGTTTTTACACCATTGGGTGGTTCTACTAGCTCCCAGACCTGATTTGAATCCATAGATTCAATCTCAACATTCATTGCACTTTGCCAAGATACCACATCTTTATCTTGGATTGCCTTGTCATATGTCTAGGGATCGGATTCATGTTTGACAGGGACCAAATCAGAAGATTCTCCCAAGAACATGAATCTATCAGGCTGTCAATGAGGTATCACCTATGCATCCTTTATGATATGCGGTGCAGTGACTTGTGGTATATCCTCTTGTACTGGTGGTACTGAAGTAGTGACTTCCTCTCTCAATTCCTCCAGAATAGTCTTACTCATGGGCTTGTGGTTCATCACATAGTCTTCCTCTAGAAATCTGGCATTCGTGCTAACGATCACCCTCTAATATCTAGGACTATAAAACAAACCACCTTTCGTTCCTCTAGGATAGACAACGAACATGCACACTTCTGTATGAGATTCCAACTTACCAGCATCTGCCTTCAGTACATGTGCTGGACTCCCTCAAATCCGAATATTTCTCAGACTAGGCTTTCGTCTAGTCCACAATTCTGTGGGAGTAGAAGGCACTGATTTACATGGAACCAAGTTCAGAATATACACCGCCGTATCTAGAGCATACCCCCAGAACGAATCTGGAAACTCAGAATAACTCATCATTGATCTAACCATCTCCATAAGAGTCATATTCCTTCGCTCTGCTACACCATTCTGCTGGGGTGTGCCAGGTGCAGACAATTGGGATTGAATCCCAGCCTCTGATAAGTAATTCCTAAACTCTTCCAAGAGGTACTCACCACCACGATCAGATCGTAGTGTCTTGATACTTTTTCCTTAGCGTTTCTCCACATCAGCCTTGAATTCTTTGAACTTGTCAAAGCATTCAGACTTGTGGCGCATCAAGTAAATGTATCCATATCTAGAATAATCGTTTATGAAAGAGACGAAATACTCAAAACCACCTCTTGCCTGGATAGACATAGGACCACACAAATCAGAATGAACCAATTCCAACACATCTTTGGCTCTATACCCCTTAACCGTGAAAGGCCTCTTGGTCATTTTACCTTCCAAGCAAGACTCGCAGGTTGGGATGTCTTCCACCACTAATGAACTCAGAGGTCCATCAGCTATCAACCTTTGAATTCTGGTTAGGTTAATATTACCAAGACTTATTTGCCAAAGATATGTTTGGTTCATCTTCGAAGGTTCTTTTCTCTTATTGGAATTAGAAGATGAGTTATTAACTTCTATTTGCATCGTGGGAGCTTTTGGTTCAAGTGTATATAAATTTCCTATCAATGTACTGTTAGTGAAAGCCCTAGAGCCAATCATGTGATGATTGTTGTATGGACTTTATTGTATCATATTCCTATTTATAAAGGCATGGTTATTATATTTACTTGTATTGGTGCCAAATAACTAAATATAATAATGTCCTTGAGTAGTAGGTTCTTATCTGTATCAATCGATTGGTTGAATCGATAATGAGATGATATAGAGAACACTACTCTTAATCATTCCTAGTCGAGTATTAACATTCAGGGACAACGTTAATGCATAGAGACTAACATGTAGGTCAACATGATGACTTGATCTCACAAGTCATGGATATGAGATATCAAGTTGACACATGGGTATGCATTGGAGAATGAATACTGAATGACCCGCCATGAGAAAGTATCATGGATCATTATATGAGTGTCATATACTTTCTCATGTGGCTATTAGTATGACTATTAGTCCTTAGACCTGAAGTCACAATGGTTCCCTACATAAGGCATTGCATACTTTGGCTTCGTCAAACGTCACCCGTAAATGGGTGAACTATAAAGGTGATTACTGGGTATGTAACAAATTATGTGGAGGGATGTGATTGATGTAGATGGGATCTATCCCTCCTATATGACAGGAGTGACATTGATATTCTTGATAGAGTTAGACCACGAAGTGCATGGCCATGCCCAAATGAGTCAATATGAGATATTGAGCTCATTTGATTAGAGTGAGTTTACTTGGAGTTCAAGATTTAGATTGTACCGAGGATGACACGGTCTATGCCTCGATTGGTCAATCTAGATGTCAAGGATAGAGGGACATTGTCACATATTGTGAGAGTCACAATTAGTAGTCACAAAGGTGATGTTGGAGCTCAACATTCTTGTAACTTGGGTGGCAATGATGTGTTGCTAGATACCGCTCATTGCTTATGTTCCTAAATCGGTTTAGGAACATTGACAACGTTACAAGAACCTATAGGGTCACACACATAAGGGCAATTAGATGGAGATTAGGTTCATATGATGAACCATGAGGATTAGGTTCATGGGATGAACCAAATTGGATTAAGAGTAATCCAAATTTGACTAATTGAGTTAGACTCAAGTTGATTCAAGTGTTGAATGAGTCTAATTTAGATTTGATTCATCAAATCAATTTAAATTAAATGAATAGAGATTCATTAAATTAAATTGACTTGAATAAAATGGTTGGATTTGATCAACCATGGGAGATAAGAGGTCAAGTTTGACTTGACTTGAGAGGGAAGATGAAAGGTCAAGTTTGACTTGACCAAATGCCATGTCATGATGATGACTTGGCATGGCCAGCCAATGATGATATTCCACATCATCATGGACACATCATGGGGTGCCACCTCATGAGGGAGACCAAGAGTCATTGGCTCTTGGAGTTACATGCATGCATGTAACCCCCTTATAGTGGGTTGTGGATGATGTGAAGTTAAGTTGTGTAACTTCATCTTCTTCCTCTTCTCTTCCCTCAAGCTCTCTCTTCCTCATCTAGCCATGAACGTCCAAGGGGTGCTAGCACACTCTAAGGTGTTTTTCTCCACCATTTGTCTGTGTGGATACTTGTAGAGGAGTGTACACTTGACACTCTCGAGTTCCGGCGAACCTTTTGGATGAGCGGGATTTGCGAAGGGCGTCGCATCGAGGGTTGTTAGAATGTATACTGAAAGCCTAGCTCTTTTCTGTATGAACATTTTATTTTGAAATAAGAATCACATGATCATTGTTTGCATTTTATATATTCATTATATATGTGTGCATATTGTCTGATATTCTACATTGTAGATAACATGGTCCTTGGTGTGGCACAGAAGATCATGTTATCAGTCCCTTGTAAAATATAAGTAGAGGCTCACAACCAAGATGGTTTTGGACAAACCATTGGCATGGTTGTAGTGTAGCTTGGTATTGTTTTATCTTGAACATAGAGTTACACTAGTACACTTAGGTGTATTGAGTAGGACCGACATAGAGGTGATTCAATTTAGTACTGACTACATAATTGAATCGGACCTCGGATATTATGTTGTACATGCTCTTAATCCCGATATAAAAACGGGCACATGTACTTAGTATTTATTTCTTTAATTTACCAGTGGGTGAGATTTAGATGGATTAAATCAATATGCCCGGTAAGTTGGGAAATAATATTATTTACATGGTGTGTCGTTGATTATAGGAGGAAACCGTGTCCTATATATTAGGTTGATGATGTCCCCTTGAGGAGCTCATAAGGTTCATCATGTAAACCCAGCTGGTTGACTTAGTCAACATGATGATAAGGTTGAGTGGTACTACCTGAGGAATTAGATGTTAATTAATCGATGGTCAAGAAATCAATTAATTGACGGACATTCGATATCTTAAACACGGGGAGATTAATGTACAAATAATATATGGAGCCCATATTGATTTATGGGGGTTGGTGAGGTAGTTCAATGATGATCCTCTAGTGGAATGGAACATCATTGATGGATCAAGTTTGTGTGGTTCCGATCCATCGGGTGGCCAAGATCCAACTCCTCCTTATGGTCCCTATCGTAGCCTAATATAATCCTTATGAAGTCTAGATCCAAGAATGTAAAACTAAACCTAGAACCAACGGTTGGGATTAAATCCCTAGATCCGATGGTTGCGATGAAATCCTAGATCCTACGGTTGGGATGAAATCCTAGATCCGACGGTTGGGATAAAACCCTAGATCCGACGGTGGAGATTAAATCCCTAGATCCGACGGTGGAGATTAAATCCCTAGATCCGACGGTGGAGATTAAAGGAGGCCTAAGCCTAATTATATAGTTAGGGTTTGGCTCATCCATGTGTTGGGCGGCAACAAATCCTAGAGGAGATAAGGTTATTTGGGCGGCAAGAAAATAGGGATTAGTTCCTATATTTTAGGCTAACCAACTTTCTCCTAAATTCTATAAATAAGGGCTTAGGCATTGGGCGAAAACATGATTTTTGGATTAGAGAATTAGGGTTTGGCTCATCCAAGTGTTGGGCGGCAACAAACCCTAGAGGAGCTAGTGTTTTGGGCGGCTAAGAAGTGGGCGGCAAGGTTATTGTTCTCCCTAGGTTTTGGCCGGCGCCCCTCTTCTTCTCCTCCTCTCTTGGCCGGTTCTCTTCTTCCTCCTCCCTTGCTCCGTGGTGGCCAGCGGCTCTCCAACAATTGGTGGCCGGTGCTTCTCCAACATCTAGGTGGCCGGCGGCAACAATACAACTAGTTGGCCGGCGCTCATCCAATCGTTCCTTGGCCGGCGGTTGCATCAAACTCTCTTGTTTGGTGGTCGGTTCTAGAAAGGAAAGGTTTCGTTGGTTCTTCTCTTTGTTCGCAGCGGACAAGGAAGAGAAGAACGTGATCTAGAAGGCTTCTACTCGTGGAGGATCTTCGTCCACACGTCGTCCACGAGAAGGATAGGACATACGGTAGAAGATCGTAAGGTATAAAGTTTTATAACTTTAATTTCAGATCTGAGCATGTTCTTATATATGATGATTATGCATGTGTGTGTATGAATATATATTGTATAATCATGGACCCCGAAGACAAACACAAAAACTGGCGATCCGTCCGTCGTCTCTTCCGCGGCTAACCAACTAGAAGAGTTGTGTTGCTTGAACAACTAGTTTGTTCAAGCGACCACTCAAGTTGTTAGCACGACGACGAAATGGTGTTGTTAAGGAAGCTCATCCCATCCGGATTAATCCTTTCATTAGTGAAAATTTTAATCCGGGGACATGGGAGCCAATGAGCCTCCGAAGTAACTCCCTTCAATGGTAACGTCCTTATCATGTAGATCTATGCTAGATCTAGGGTTTTATACAAACACATACATGTTTTAGTTTTAATACATCTTCGCACGGATCCGTGGCCGGACTTCCGGGGTTTCTGCAACGCAAAAAATGGTTTTTGCGGCTCGGAAAGTCCAACATGTACCAGAACAGATAATCTCCCTATTCCTTTTTATAAAACTCTGTCATTAAAAGAAATAGAATATCCATCCATAAACAATTTAGAAACCAAAATCAAATTCTTTCAAAATAAAGGTACATGAAGGCAATTTTTAAGAACCAAAATTTTATTCCTCTCAAAAGACAAATTAACATCTCCCACTACAACAGCTGCTACTTTCATAGCATCACCCAAGTAGACAGTAATCTCCCCTTCAGCCAGTCATCTGGTTTCCAGGAACCCCTGCAAAGTATTGCAAACATGATCAGTGGCTCCTGTATCAACACACCAGGTGTCGGTAGATAACACCGCTAAACATGTTTCAACGACTAGACCAAAAGATATACCTTTGTTCGACTTCCGATTGGGGCAGTCCTTCTTCCAGTGTCCATTCTGCTTGCAAGTGATGCACTTGCCTTTCGGCTTCTTCACTCCTCCCTGAGTTCCTCCAGCCACCTTTGCCCCAGCTTGCTTCATCTTCTTCTTGCCTTTCGGCTTAGAAGTAGAAACCTTTTGAGCAACCATGGCCAGAGCCTGAGCAAGCCCTTCTGCCACTTGGAGTTCTGTCAGAAGCTCTGCCAATGAATACAACCTCTTATTCATGTTGTAATTCAGACGAAACTGCTCAAAAGTCCTAGGTAGAGACAAGAGAATGATATCGACCTGGGTTTCCCCATCGATCTAAGCTCCAAGGACTTCTGGCTCATTCGCAGGCTTAGGAGGACACTCTTCGAAGAGTACATACTTGTACTCCTCAACAGTCAAGACAATATCAAGATTCCTCTTTCAATCAACATAATTGGGTCCAGTAAGTTTATTTTCTTTCAGTATCATAGCAAGCGGGTTGAAAGTCATTTTTAAAAAAACCTAAGAATCACATAGATCAAAACTTTAGATTTCAAAAAATTATTGATTCCTCAAACAATAAAATTTTAAAATCAACCAACACCTCAAAACACCAAGAATATCGTATGTCACGATCGTGTGGACGTATACGAATTCTACATTTCTAAGAGGAGATTTTACCCATTAATTTTACTATCTTGTCAACCTAACTTTTTGACAAATAAAATTAATAGTTGGTTCTTCTTCGACCCTAGAAATAAAAGCAGTGACTCCGATAGGGAGGATACTCCTATTTGAATCTAAGTGTTCACCATTACTTGGTACCAAGGTAATTATCTTGGGTTATGTGTCTTCCGATGGGGAAGTACACACGCTCCTTAATAATTTCCTATAGCCATATTCGACCCTGTGATCTGCAAACAAACTCATCCGATCGGGTGGAAGGAACTTAGAGCCGACCCGCAAGTTTGTTTTCATCACATGTCAAATCGTAATGGAGGCTGTGGGAATTTATAAAATATCCCTCTCCCACTTAGTAATTTAGAATTGAGAAAATTTCCTAGCCTACGACATGCATAACAAACAAAAAGCAATAAATATGAAAAAAAATGTTTTCCAACTATTATGGCTTTTGTCTCCAATATGCCACCCGTCGTATCGCCAACTCGTCCGCTCCTCCCTACGCCATGTACGAGCCATCCGGAGATCCGAGCCGAGACTAACTATTTTAATTTACATCCATCAATTCTATACTCCTCGAAGGAGTGTACATGAAATCTAGATCGAAAGTAAACTAAAATAAATTAGTGGCTAAACAATGTCGTATCTAATTAAAAAAATTAAATACTAGTCTCGTCAACCCCGAGGATTCAAATAATATTACACACATGCAATCACATACACACATGGCCATAATAGTTGGATCTTATGCCTGCAACCAAAGAGTTAGCCTACGCACATCCTACTATCATCCGGCACATACAATATATGATAAGTGCATAAAATAACCGAATCCTAAACACACAAAACTAGAAATCGTGGCTCTGATACCACTTGAAGGTAGGAAACATCGCTTCCCACTTCAACTCGGTCGCTCGTTCATGGTGATCCCATCTTCATCCCCAAATTAAAAAAAATTAATCCTCGACAAAGAGGGATTACTAAAGCAACCGTTTCATCGTCGTGCCATTCGATTAGAGTGGTCACTTGAACAAACTTATTTTTCCAGCAACCTACTTCTATTCTTCGAATAGCTGCGGAATAAACGATGTACGAATCGCCAGTTTTTGTGTTTATATTCAAGGTCCAAGTAAATTAGCCACATAACTAAAACATACAACATACAAAGAAACAAAAAGAAAGCAAACAAGCATTATACCTCTCGATCTTCTATTGTATGCCCTTCTTCCTTTTGGACGTCATGTGGGCAACGATCTACCAAAAGTCGAAGCCTCCAAGATCATGATCTTTCTTTCCTTGCTCACTCTGAACAAGAGGAAGTATAGAAACAAAACTCTTCTATCTAGGACCAACCAACAAGCTCCAAAGAGAGGTTTAGGAGTGTCGGCCAACCTTGAAGAAAGGTTGTCGCCGGCCAACCTAGAGAGAGAAAGAGAGAGGGAGGAGTTACCACCGATCCAGAGAGAGAGAGGGTGGTGATGATATCATCGGCCATAAGGAAAACACCAAACACTAGTCTTGTGTTTGCCGCCGCCCACAATGATGGACAAAACCTAGGGTTGCCGCCACCCACCTCTCCTCTCAAGCCAAGCTCCAAAACCCTAATCTCCCAAAGTGTCATCCACGCCCAAGCCTTGGCCTCCTTTTATAGAGTTAGGCTCAAGCCTCCTTTTAATCTCCACCGTCGAATCTAGGGATTTAATCTCAACCATCGGATCTAGAGATTTAATCTCAACCATCAGATCTAGAGATTTAATCTCCACTGTCGGACCTAGAGTTTTATTTTCAATCATCGGATCTAGGCTCCATGAGGGTTTTAATAGGCTACAATAGGGACCATGAGGAGGAGTTGGATCTTGGCCACCCAATGGATCAAGCCCACATAAAGTCCGATCCATTAATAATAATCCATTCCACTAGAGGATTATCATTGATCTACCTCACCAACCCCCATAAGTTAATATGGCCTCCATATATTATTTGTACATATATCTCCCCGTGTTTAAGATCTCGAATGTCCGTCGATTAATTAATTTACTAACAATTAATTAATCAACATCTAACTTCATGAGTAGTACCACTCAACCTTATCATCATGTCGGACCAAGTCCACCTGTAGGGGTTTACATGATGAACCTTATGAGCTCCTCAAGGGGATATCATCATCCTAATATATAGGACACGATTGCCTTCTAAAATCAATGACACACCATATAAATAATATCATTTCCCAACTTATCGAGTTTATCGATTTACTCTATAAATCTCGCCCATTGGTAAATCTAAGAAATGAATACTAAGCATATGTGCTCGTTATTATATCGGGATTAAGAGCATATACAACATAATACCTGAGGTCCGATTCGATTATGTAGTCAGCAATAAATCAAATCACCTCTAAGTCGGTCCTACTCAATACACACAAAGTATACTAGTGTAATTCAATGGTCAAGACAAACCAATATCAAATCACACTACAACCATTCCAATGGTTTGTCCATAACCATCTAGGTTGTGAGCCTTTACTTATACTTTACAAGGAACCGATAACATGATCTCCCATGTGACACTACACACCATGTTATCTACAATACAATGTATTAGACAATATGCATAACCATAAATATACAAACAATGATAATGTGATTCTTATTTCAAAAATAAAGATGTTCATATAAAAGATAGACTTTTCAGTATACATCCCAACAGTAGGGAGGAGCGGACGAGATGGCGACGTGATGGGAGTGATAGCTTAATTTTTATTGTGCTATTTTTACTTATGGATTTAACATTTTAAGCCCTTTGATGGAGTAATTATTACTATTCAGTATGTTTTTGCATATTGAGTCTATTTGTGTTTGATTGCGTTAATTCCTATAATTTCAGTATTTTTCACGAGTTGTATGTGATTTTGTAGGAAAAATGGAAAGAGAGCCTTATTGAAGCGATCGTAGTCGTCGATCCGGATCAAATTAATCACAACCATCGTATTTGCTTGATCAACCTACTTAGGGAGGGAATAATGGGACACATTAAACCCAAGGTCTAAAATGAGGGGCTGGGATTGGATCGGTTTCAATCAGAAGGCCACGGAAAAGAGGGTTAAAAATCAACATTTTCTCCTTCCGAAGCCATGGCGTGACATAGCTTGCTCTCCCGATTCTCACGCATAGCCAGTGTGGATCGCCGCCATCTTCTTCCTCGCACACGAGGACCGCCGGTGACATTTCTTTATTCCTCACTAGTGGGCAAAGATGCACAGAGCTGGGTTTCCTTCTATCGCGAGACACCGGCGGATTCGCTTCTTCTCGTGTGAGTGGACCAAAGGGAGCTTGGATCGTCGGTCTGTTGGATCGAGAAGCGTCGCTAGAGGGGGGGTGAATAGCGATCGTAAATCTTTTCTTTTTCGTTCGTTCGATACGCAAAGTAAGCACAGCGGAAAATAAATGAACACGTTTATTTTACTTGGTTCACAACCCAGCGGTTGCTACTCCAAGGCCCTATCGGTCCTAGACCGCGTACGGAGGGCAAAGCACTAAAACGTCTCCTCCTCGTTGGAGGTAGGAGACAACGATTACAAAAACCGAATATACGAGGATGAGGCAACAAGCCTACCTCACCTCGTTATGAAGATAAAAATACAGAATATAATATCAAAAATATTACTTGAATCTGCTGCCGACGAAGAAGATCAAAACTTGGCGTCGCGTCGGCGTTATGATGGTGTTGAAGCGTTGGCGTTGTAGGAGCACTTGATGAATAATTGATGTGATTTGGAGATGAATCCTCCCCTCCTTTTATAGACTTTAGCCTCTGAATTTGTCTCCTATTTCTTTGGAACGGATCATGAATTTTTCCAAATTTTTATCGCGAAGTGGCCGCGTCAAACGTTATCCGTTTTGACCTAGCGCAAAAGCTGAATCGTCGCCATCAGTCGACTGATGCCTCTCATCGCGATCGATGATACGATCGATGATGCATCTCACCAATCAGTGATAACGATCTAATGTCCAAGAATGATCGGCCAGCCTGGCCACTTCCCTACAGTAAGAGATTAGCTCGGAAAATGATAAATACGACGGTTTCTAACCGTCCGATCTCGACCTAGACCTTCCACAGGAAGTCTTAGTCGAATCGTCGCCTACGGTCGTCCCCGTAAAGAGGACACGACCTTACAATCTCTCACTCACACGAGCTTACCTCGATAGTAGCTCTCGCTTCCGGCCTTCCACTCGATTCCTTCGGCTCCCTCCGAATTCACTCAAGTGTCGCCCGACCACCACGGCTTCCTCCGGGTGTCGCTAGCCTTCAGCTCCAGCTTTAGTACTTTTCTGCACACTTGATTTAGCTCGTGAGATAACAATATAAACTTAACTTTGTGTCTTTGCCATAATCAAAACACAGGTTCGATTATCTAGTGCCCCTGCACCAACACGGTCATCTTCCATTCGAGAGTCACGCATACGCTTCCACAGTCGCCCTCTTAATCGGATCCGATGAAGAGGCCATTCCATCCGAAGCCGTCGGCGAGTTTGCCACCCACAGCCGTTTGCCCCTCCTTCTGTGGATTCACGGAGGAGTCCGCTTTGACGACCATCTTCTAGCTTACCCGGATTCGCGAGAACAAGAAGACATCACCGATTTCAAGATTTGGAAGTTGTAGCATTCGCATCATCCTTCTGCTCCGGAGATTCGATTGAACTCTGTCAAACTCGTTGGCATTTTCTGCCCACTATTCGGGCGTTCATCGTTGAGAGATTGTTTATTCACTGTTTCATACATTTAATTGATAGTAGTCAATTTCTCCTACTTGCATTTGATGAATTGTTAGTTGTGTAGTGTCCGTTTAACTTGCATTCATAGTGTTTGATGAAATTGCTATTAGAATTGTTTGTTCTATTTACTTTCAGTTTTCAATTATTGAGTGAAAAATTTATCTTCATCGTTATGGTTTATCTCTTTAATTTCTATTACTAGTGTTGTTGTGTAATCTTCAAAGCCAAATCCCATCTTATTAAGAAAAAATCTTAACTCTAGCATTGATTTACACTGTTACCTTCTGTGGGAGACGATCCGGGCCGTTCCCTGTGTTACTTTGGCATAGAGAAGGGTTTGGTAACTAAATTGTTAGGCTATTTGCTTGTCAATTTTTGGTGTCATTGTCGGGGAAGTTATTAGCGATGTTAGTTAGTTGTTAGAGTTGTAATAATTTCTTTTAGATATTCTTGCTTGTTTGAGCTTTCTATTCTTTTACTTGTGTGTAGTGCATGACAAGATCATCCAGTGAAGATTTACTTGATCTTGATACAAAAATTGATCGGACTTCACATTGTAGTGAGCACACTGAATTTCAACTACAATTGAGAGTGCTAGTTTTGTGGGACTTGATTTGGATATGGCAAACCATCGAACACTTAGGGAGCTTGCAGCACCAGTTGTTTCCTATCATTCATTGTGCATTCAGTATCCAGACCTTGATGTAGATTTTGAACTGCGATATGGGATTATTCATCTTCTGCCCAAATTCAATTGATCAGCTAGAGAAGACCCTACACGACACTTACAGGAGTTCCATGCAGTTTGTTCCACCATGAAATCGCATGGCATCAGTGAGGAGGATATTAGCTTGAGAGCTTTTCCATTTTCGTTAGCGGGAGGAGCAAAGGATTGGCTATATGCTTTGCCACCCGGATCTATCACATGTTGGGCTAAGATGAAGAGATCATTTCTAGAGAAATTTTTTCCAACTTCACGGTCTGTGACTATCATAAGAGGTATCTCTGCAATTCAACAATTGACAGGAGAGACATTGCATGAGTATTGGGAGCATTTTGAAAAGTTATGTACCAGTTGTCCTCATCACCAGCTCAGTGAGTAGATACTCATTCAGTCATTCTATGAGGGACTACTTCCTATGGATCGATGTATGATTGACGCAACTAGCGGGGGAGCACTGGTAAACAAGACACCTACAGAAGCAAGGGAGCTCATCTCAATTATGGCAGCCAATGCACAGCAGTTTGGGAGCAGACAATTGCTTACTAGAGGGGTGAATGAGATTTTAGTGCTCAGAGCAGATAACCAGGAGCTTAAGACTGAATTGCAGGAGCTAACTTCTATGGTTAGATAGATGGCTCTTAAGCAAGCTCAATAACCATTGATGCAGTCTATTCAGCCGGTGAGCACCTGTGGGATTTGCTCTAGTTCCATTCATTTGACTGATGTTTTCCCCATGCTACAACAAGAGGGGAGTTCTAACTTTGCGGATCAGGCAGCTGCAACAAATGTTTTTTAACCAAAGTCTCAATTTTATCAGTCACAACTTGGGTACAGGTAGTTTGACCCCATGGTTCCCACTTACAACCTAGGATGGAGAGATCACCAAAATTTGAGGGATGGGAATGTGCAGCAGCAGCAACAACAGTCATATCAGCCACCTCCAGCTTTTCAAGGAGCATTGGCTGTTCATCAGAATGTAACCCCAGTTAAAGCACAACAGTCTCAACCCACTAGACCAGAGTCATCAGTGAAAAAGTTGGAGGAGCTTGTGCAGAATATGTAGCAACAGATGCAACAACAGATGCAGTAATAGCAGATGCAACAATAGCATCAGCAGCATCAGCAGATGCAGCAGCAGTAGAATTTAGAAGACAGCTTAGTCATATAGCATCTAGCATTACGCAGTCTAAGTCACAGGGGTCCAGTCAGTTACCTTCGCAAACCATTCCGAACCCCAGAGGGAATGTCAGTGCCATCACATTACGGAGTGGTAAGACTACTTCTGGCTCAGCAGCATCTGCACCAGAGCCAATTCCAGATCCGGTATGTGAGGAGCAGAGAGATGCTTCACGAACCATATCAGATGCCCCAGTGTCTTTACCCATTCCTCAGCGGCCAGTACCTTCAAGAAGAAACACTGAAGTAAAAATGACAGAGGAACTTCAGAAGTTTGTGGACACATTTAGCAAAGTGAAAGTGAACATTCCATTATTGAGAGTCATCAAGCACATCCCAAAATATGCCAAGTTTCTGAAGGATATTTGCATTCATAAGAGGAAGCTTAAGGGGAATGAGTTGGTCAGCATGGGGAAGAATGTATCAAGTATGATTCAGTCGATGCCTCAGAAGTGCAAGGATCCTGGTGTATTTACCGTGACATGTGTGATTGGAGACAACACTTTTGGTGATGCCATGCTAGACCTAGGAGCTTCTGTTAATGTTATGCCTAAGTCTATTTTTCAGGCACTCGGTATTAGACCACTTCAGTCTACTGGAGTTGTTATACAGTTGGCTAACCGTAGTTTCGCACATCCAACAGGAGTGATAGAAGATGTATTAGTCAAGCTAAAAGAGTTAATTTTTCCAGTGGATTTTTATATTTTGGATATGGAGGGAGATACATCTTCAGGCCAACCTCCACTGATTCTTGGATGACCGTTCCTGAAGACAGCAAGAACAAAAATCGATGTATACGCAGGAACGCTTGCCATGGAGTTTGGTGACACTGTTGTTCTTTTCTGTATTCCAGATGCGATGAGATATCTTGCTGAGGATCATTCACTTTTGAGCATTGACATGTTGGATGAGTTACATTACGAGGAGGCTGAGCATTTTGACATAGATTGGGTGAGCAGGTTTGACAGTGCAGATATTTCATTGGGAGACATTAGTTGCAATGCAGGTAATGCAAAGGATGATGTTGGTGGCTTAGATTTACTCTATGAGGCTATTTTTGCTAAGAAAATAGAGGTATCTACAGAGGAAGCAGATTCCGAAAAATCACTTCCAAGGACTATTCAGCCACCGAGAATGGAATTGAAAGCATTGCCTGAGCACCTTAAGTATGCCTACTTAGGTGAAGATGAGAAGAGACCGATCATTATTGCTAGAGATCTTGAGCCAGAGCAGGAGCAGTGTCTACTGGATCTTCTCAGGCAACATCAGAAACCTATCGGGTGGACGATTGATGATATACCTGGTATTAGCCCTACTCTATGTATGCACCAAATTTTCTTGGAGGATCAAGAAAAGACTACCTTTACGTGCCCGTTCGAAACTTTCGCATACTGACATATGCCATTTGGGCTCTGCAATGATCTAGGTACATTCCAGCAGTGTATGGTAAGCATCTTTTCTGATCTATTAGAACATTGTATGGAAGTATTCATGGATGATTTTACTGTATATGACACCTCATTTGATACCTATTTGGATAGTTTGTCACTAGACTTACATAGGTGCATAGAGACTGACCTAGTATTGAATTATGAAAAATGTCATTTCATGGTTACACATAGCATAGTTTTAGGACATATAGTCTCTAGAAAGGGTATTAAGGTAGATCCTGCAAAAATAGATACTATTTCTTTATTATCTTACCTCACATTCGTGCGGGAGGTGCACTTTTTTCTTGGACATGCAGGATTCTACAGGCGATTCATCAAAAATTTCAGCAAGATTGCCCTTCCCTGGTGGATTGACATTTACACGACTTGAGGAGAGTTTGTTCCTTTTCACTTCTTTCTTTTTGTACATACGCACTTTCCTTTCGTAGTCTATTCCGCAGTTTTATTTCTTTCGTGATTTGTGAATAATCGATTCTTGGGTTTTATCGGATATCGAGTTCAATTTCGTAAGCATTCTTCACCGAGACTTTGATGTCATAAAAGCTAGTTAAGTTTGATTGTCAGACTTGGAGATCGATTGGACATGATTGATTGTAGTGATTGCATTTGGTTACTTGTGTGGTGTTGAATTTAATTGTGATATACTATGCTTGATTATTTCATATACCCAGTGAGGATTTGAGCCTTCATGATTATTATTCTCCTTGTATGTGGGTAGCACTCATGCTTTTTAACACTTTAGAACTTGCTTTGCTCCTTATTGAGACCACATTACCATATATTGCATGATTGTGATGAAGGCCACCTTGTTAGTCCTTTTTTTTTTTGATGAAAGGTAAATATATATCATCAAAGAAATGCACAATCATATAAAGCCTTAGGATGCATTCTCATGTCATGTCTGACGAAATGTTAGACCTGAGATGTATCCTGGGGGGTGTACATGTGCTCTCATGGGTACCTCCTCTCTCATGTGTACTAAACTCTCTCATGGGTCCATGAACTCATACATATCCTGCGTATGTGCATGTGTCTCACATGTTGCACCTGCCCATGCTTACTCTCCATGTGCATCTGCGTGCCTGTCTGCATCCAGCTCTCCATGTGTACCTCCTTGTATACTCTCCACATGATGACCTTCCATCGTATGTCACTTTTGGCAAGTGACGAGCCATCAACGGATTTGCATTGTTTTTACGGTAGTCGTTTGCTACGGACTAGATAAGCCATTCAGGTGGGCCTATTCACTTTCATTAGGCTTATTGGCTAAGCCTCTACCATAAACGGAATTGCAGTGTCTTTACCGTAGTCGTTTGCTACGGACTAGATAGGCCTTTTATGGGTGGTCCTATTCACCATCCCTCATCTATCTACCTCCGTAGTTTTTTTTTTCTCCGAACCCCACTGGACATCCTTGCCGCTGAGCCACCCTTCTGCAACCCGTTGGGCCGCACTGTCGCTAGACCTGAGCTTGGATAGACCAGCCTGAAGCAAACACCTTGGTCTGATCGCCCTGTAGTTGTGCTGGGACCTGGAGTTGGAGAAGTCGTCTGGAGCCATTACAGTGTCATGGCATAGTGCCCTCGGTGAAGAAGTGATGCCCTGATACAGTGCCCTATCGGAGCCCTTGAGGCGTAATAGTGCCCTGGAGAACAGTGGTCTGGTCGCACCCTGGACAAGTACCCTGGGACCTGAAGTTGAGGTAGTTGCCTGGAGCCAGTACAGTGCCCTAGTGATGTGGTCCCTCGGTGAAGTGGCCTGGATAGGATGATGCACTCTGTGCAAGAGAGGTGTCCTGGACAGGGCAAAGTGCCCTGTGCCCTGTGTTGCGAAAAGTGCCCTGGATAGGCCCATGCAAAACTGCTCTGCCTTCGGAAGAAATCGCCCTGCCCTTCTTGGAAAAACCGGCCTTTTTTTTTTGAAGTACTCTGGCATAGAGTGCCCTGGAGAACTGCCCTGGACAGGGAGTGCCCTGGGTAAGGAGTGCCCTGGGCGTGAAGTGCCCTGAAGGGGGAAGTACCCAGGCCCTTTGACAAGCTGACCTAAACACGAGGGGTATGCCCTGGTTAAGGAAAGGGGGAAGTATTCTGACTCTTTGGAAACTACTCTGGACAGGGAGTGCCCTGGACAGGGAGTGTTCTATGCAAGGAGCGCCCTAGAAGGAGAAGTGCCCTGGCACTTGGAAAACTGCCCTGGACACAGAGGAGTGCCCTGGACAAGGAGGGGTGCCATGGACGAAGATGGAAAACTAGTCTGGGCCAGTTGGAACTGCCCTGGGATGTTGGGTGTATATAGGAAGGAAGTGCCCTGGGATGATGGGGACTGCCCTGGGGCTAAGGGTTAGGCAGTGTTGGTTGTTCTAGGGGACAGAGGGTTATCAGGTGGGGGATGTTATGGGGTGCCCTGTGATATGAGAAAGGAAACTCTCTGGACTAAGCAAATGCGAGTTATGAATGTGCGGGGGCTGTAAGGTGTCATAGGGTCCAAAACGATGAGTGTATGAGAGGATGTGATGGGGGTGGCAAATAGACAACGGGTATAGGAGTAAGAGGTGGCTTGGAATATGAAAAACTATCCTGGAATTGGGTGAATGTCTCTAGTGGGGTGGAATGAGTTTTGATTCAGAGAAAGTTTAGGGGAAAGAGAAGATGGATACAGTGTTAGAACAAAGGCAAAAGAGAGAGAGAGAGAGAGAGAGAGAGAGAGACGGAGGGGGGGGGGTGCTTGCCTTCATGTTATCCCTGGTGGAAATTGGATCTTGCTGTGCTCTACCGCTCTGAAGACATGAATTTGGATCTTTCTGAAGATTAATTCTTCATCAAATCTCAATCCTTCAAAATAGCATGAGTTTCGGGTTCTCCATATTAGGTGGATAATCGCTGCCATGCCAAGATATCGAACTCGGTTCATCTCGGTGGCCCTTCTATATTGCATTCTGAATGTTTTGAGCATATGACGGTATGTGCACATTTTTGGCCTCATCTTCAGCCATCTTCTGACTCATCCCCATGACTGCCTGATTGGTCTGCATTGGAAGAAAGTGTGATTCAATGTCTCTTCCTCTCGCCCACAGAAAATACATTTCTTGTCCTCCAAAAATTCCTATCTTGCACGTACAGGGAGTTTACCCTAAGCTAGCATCCATAAGGTGAAAGCATGACTTGGTTGGATGTCATTTTGCCATACTGTTATAGCCCATGCTTTCCTTTCTCCTACATCCCTGAAATAGTCATATGCACATTGCACTCCCCTTTTGTTTTGTCTAAACCAAGAAGTAAGTAACTGTTCTGCTCGTTCCAGGTTGCCCGCAGAAGCTAGCAGTTTGTCCTTGATGCAGACTAACACCTTAATAAATGGTGAATCCTTGTTCTTGCTTCTCCATTCCCATATTTCGCCTCCTTGTATGTATGTGTGGTGAACCCATCTAATCCATAATGTATCCTGTTTGTGTTGTATTCGCCAAAGCACCTTTGCCAGTAGTGCTAAGTTCCAGGCTTTCAAATCTCGCAGCCCCATTCCCCCTTCCTCTTTTGGTTTACACATTTCTACCCATGCTATTTGAGGGTTCTTGGTAGTCCACATGAAAGCTCGACAGGTGCTGTATATTTTTTCTGACTCCTGCTGGTAATGGTAGTATAGACATCCAGTAGAATTCCACTCCTTGGAGGACTGAGGTTATGAGCTGACATTTCCCTGAATATGATAACGTATTTTGGGCCAAGAGTTAATCTGCCTATCCAGAGCATCCGTGAGTAAACTATAATCTGAGATTTTCAGTTTCTTCGATGCTATGGGAACTCCCAAATATCTGAACGACATATCTCCTTCCTGAAAACTAATGATGGCCAACAATCTCTCCTTGATTGTTGCGTGAATTCCTGCAAGGTATATATTGGATTTTGCCATGTTAGCATTCATCCCTACCATTCCAGCAAACTGCGATAAGCACTCCATTAGCACCTTGACTGTTGATACATCCCCACGTCCTAGGAGTAGGAGGCCATCTGCATAGACTAAATGTGCTATCCGTAAATCTTCACACTTAGGATGGAAATGAAAATCTGACCGGCTGGTTCTTCTTGCTAGTAGCCTAGATAGATACTCCATACACATGCCGAAGAGATAGGGTGAGAGGGGATCAGCTTGTCTGAGTCCCCGACATCCCGCGAAGAACGCGTGCATGTTCCCCACTTTCTTTTCAATCGCTATTACCTCCCTCCTCTTGTTGTTTCTTTTGACCAGTGCATGAAAATATGTGTTATTTCTGTCCACCCCTTGAAGGTACTCATGTTTGGCACGCTGAAAGTAGAATAAATATTCTGCTTGTTCTAAAGCTTCCACCCACTTTCTTGTTAGCAGGTAATCATCTTCCATCTATCCCTCAACGTATCCTTTTTGTTGCATCTCATTCAATTGTTGCCGGCCATGTTTACCTTGTTAGACCTTATTGATACTCTTGTTGATACATGTGCTCTTAATGAATATACTCTTCCATGTAGATAGACATTGCTTGTCCTTTTTCATTTCTCCTTCTTCTATGGCATATCTTGTTATTCTTTTGTTGTTGAGACATTTGATCTTTATCATGTTGAATCTATTGCCCGAGACGGTCAAATTTAAGTATGGGGGAGGAAATGATTGGGAGAGTCATAGTTGAGGATTTATTGTAGAAAGGCTAGATTTAAATGGTGCATGAGTGAACCATGCTTGATCACCATGGTTGAGCCATGTTTTATTTGCCTATGAGTGTGTATTTGCATTGAGAGGCTATTAAGAAAAGAGCACGTCATTAAAAAAAAATTGATTAAAAAATAATAATAATTCCTGATGATAGGGTGTCCATAATAAAAAAAAAATAAAAAAAAACTGACTTGAAAAAAAAAAGAAAAAAAAGTGGATATTTTTAGATGACGTGCTATTTTCTTGAATGGAGAATACTTCTTGTTGATGAGCTTTATTTATTTCTTTCTTGCATGAGATGGATAAGTGTATGTTTCTTGTGGACGAACATGGATGTGGAGAACGATAAAGGTTGTTAGTTTTGAGAATGAAAGAAGATGTGCATGGACATTGTTTCATTGAATGCAACATGATAGAATTTCAATTGCCTCTTGTCTTCATTGCTTTCTATTCCTTATTTGTGCCATTCTTATATCATGTGCTCATTCTTCATTGCAATCATTGAAAGTCCTTCTGAATCATGCATTCATGTGGTTGAAGTGGTGGAGAGTAGGAAATAAGCAAGAATATAGTAGTGTAACATCTTGAGTAGCTTTGAGTGAGCTCTACCTTTGAAATGCTTACGAGAATGAGAGCCACCTTTATTGATTCGGTAAGGTTTATCATTCTTGGTCTATTTATGATTTATTGAAGCCACCATACTTGTTAACTAATGCAAGAACTCAGTGCATGAATGTCGTGATTTTTGTGGATTGACAACCTTAAGTAACTACCTTTTTCGATTTTCATGATATCAGGAGGAATTGTTTGGGGAAAATGGATTCGATTATTCGTTGTTTTTGATACTTGCTCGAGACGTGCAAGAATAAGTGTGGGGGAATCTGATAGCTTAATTTTAATTCGCTATTTTTACTTATAGATTGGACATTTTAAGCCCTTTGATGGAGTAATTATTACTATTCAATATGTTTTTGCATATTGAGTCTATTTGTGTTTGATTGCGTTAATTTCTATAATTTCAGTATTTCTCACGAGTTGTATGTGATTTTGTAGGAAACATAGAAAGAGGGCCTAATTGAAGCGATTGTAGTTGTCGATCCGGATCAAATTAATCATAACCATCGAATTTGCTTGATCAGCCTACTTAGGGAAGGATTAATGGGACTCATTAAACCCAAGGTCTAAAATGAGTGGCTGGGATTGGATCGGTTTCAATCGGACGTCCACAGAAAAGAGGGTTAAAAATCAACATTTTCTCCTTCCGAATACATCGCGCAACACAGCTTGCTCTCCTAATTCTCACGCACAGGCGGTGTGGATCGCCGCCATCTTCTTCCTCGCGCACGAGGACCGCCAGCGGCGTTTCTTTCACCCGCACCAGTGAGCAGAGATGCACAGAGCTGGGTTCCCTTCTATCGTGAGACACCGGCGGATTCATTTCTTCTTATGCGAGTGAAGGAACGGGAACTTGGATCACCAGTCATCTTCCATTCGAGAGCCACGCGCATGCTTCCACAGCCGCCCTCTTCATCAGATCCGACGAAGAGGCCATTCGATCTGAAGCTGCCAGCGAGTTTGCCACCCACAACCGTTTGTCCCTCCTTCTGTGGATTCACGGAGGAGTCCACTTCGACGATCGTCTTCTAGCTTCTCCAGATTCGCGAGAATAAGAAGACATCTCCGATTTCCAGATTTGGAAGTTGTAGCATCCGCATCATCCTTCCGCTCCGGAGATTCGATTGAACTCCGTCAAACTCATTGGCATTTTCTGCTACCTATTGGGGCGTTCATCATTGGGAGATTGTTTATTCACTGTTTCATACATTTAATTGATAGTTGTCAATTTCTCCTACTTGCATATGATGAATTGTTAGTTGTGTAGTGTCCGTTTAACTTGCATTCATAGTGTTCGATGAAATTGCTGTTAGAATAGTTTGTTCTATTTACTTTCAATTTTCAATTATTGAGTGCAGAAGTTATCTTCATTGTTATGGTTTATCTCTTTAATTCCTATTACTAGTGTTGTTGCATAATCTTCAAAGCCAAACCCCATCTTATTAAGAAAAAATCTTAACTCTAGCATTGAATTACACTGTTACCTTCCTTGGGAGACGATCTGGGTCATTCCCTGTGTTACTTTGGCATAGAGAAGGGTTTGGTAACTAAATTGTTAGGTTGTTCACCTGTCAGGGAGGCATATTGGAAAATAAAAGTCATAATAGTTGGAAAATATTTTTTCATATTTATTGCTTCTTATTTGATATGCATGTTGTGTGCTTGAAAAATTCCTCATTTTAAATTACTAAGTGGGAGAGGGATATTTTTTTTAAATTCTCATGGCCTCCATTACAATTTGACATGTGATGCAAATAAACTTGCGCATCGGATCTGAGTGCCTTCCTCCCCATCGGATGAGTTTGTTTTGCGGATCACTAGGTCAAATATAGTTATAGAAAATTATTTAGGAGCATGTGTACTTCCCCATCGGAAGGCACATAATCTGAGATAATTGCCTTAGAATCGGATAATGGTGAACACTTAGATGCAAATAGGAGTATCGTCCCCATCGGAGTCACTGCTTTTATTTGTAGGGTCGAAGAGGAACCAACTATTAATTTTATTTGTCAAAAAGTAAGGTTGACAGGATAATAAAATTAATGGGTAAAACCTCCTCTTACAAATGTAGAATTCATATACGTCCACACAATAGTGGCATACGATATTCTCGGTGTTTTAAGGTGTTGGTTGATTTTAAAATTTTATTGTTTGAGGAATCAATAAATTTTTGAAATCTAATGTTTTGATTTATGTGATTCTTATGTTTTTCAAAATGACTTTCAACCCACTTGCTGTGATTCTGAAAGAAAACAAACTTACTGGACCTAACTATGTTGATTGGAAAAGAAATTTGGATATTGTCTTAACTGCTGAGGAGTACAAATATGTACTCTTCGAAGAGTGTCCTCCTAAGCCTACAGATGATTCTGGTGAAAAGGAGAAAGAGAGTTATAAGAAGTGGGTCAAGGCTGATGAGATGGCGCGGTGTTACATTTTGGCTTCTATGTCAAATGTATTATAACATTAGCATCAGGCCATGACTACTACCTATGACATGATGCTCAATCTTAAGGAACTTTTCGGACACCAGAATCAGGTTGCTAGGCAAGAAGCCATGAGAAACTTGATTACAACTACCATGTTTGAGGGAACACCCGTGAGGGATCATGTTCTCAAGATGATGGCTCATTTGAATGAGTTAGAAGTCCTTGGAGCTGAGATCAATGGGGAAACCCAGGTCGATATCATTCACCAATCTCTACCTAGGAGTTTTGAGCAGTTTTGCCTGAACTACAACATGAATAAGAGGTTGTATTCGTTGGCGGAGCTTCTAACAAAACTCTAGGTGCCAGAGGGACTTTTTCGTCAGAGTTCTCAGGCTTTGGTTGCCCAGAAGGTTTATACTTCTAAGCCAAAAGGTAAGAAGAAGTGCAAGAAGACTGCACATTGGAAGATGGACTGTCCCAATCAAAAATAGAACAGAGGTATATCTTTTGGTCTAGTCGTTGAAACATGTTTAGCGGTGTTATCTACCGGCTCCTGGTGTGTAGATATGGGAGCCACTGATCATGTCTACAATACTTTACAGGGGTTCTAGGAAACCAGACGACTAGCTGAGGGGGAGATTACTGTCTACATGGGCAATGCTACTAACGTGGTGGCTATTGCAATGGCAAATGTTTATTTATCTTTTGATAGGAATAAAACTTTGGTTCTGAGAAATTACCTTTATGTACCTTCATTTAGAAAAAATTTGATTTCAATTTCTAAATTATTTTTGGATGGATATTCTATTTTTTTTTTTAATGACAAAGTTGTTATAAAAAGGAATACGGAGATTATCTGTTCTTGTGCATTGGTAGGAAATTTATATACTCTTGAACCAAAGGCTCCCACGATGCAAATAGAACTAAATAACTCATCTTCTAAATCTAATAAGAGAAAATAACCTTCAAAAATGAACCAAACGTATCTTTGGTATCTAAGGTTAGGTCATATTAACCTGAGTATAATTCAAAGGTTGATAGTTGATGGACCTTTGGGTTCATTAGTGGTCGAAGATTTTCCAACCTGCGAATCTTGCTTGGAAGGTAAAATAACCAAGAGGCCTTTTAAGGCCAAGGGGTATAGAGCCAAAGATGTGTTGAAATTTGTGTGGTCCTATGTCTACCCAGGCTAGAGGTGATTTTGAATACGTCATCTCTTTTATAGACTATTATTCAAGCTATGGATACATTTACTCGATGTGCCACAAGTTTGAATACTTTGACAGGTTCAAAGAATTCAAGGCTGATGTGGAGAAATGTCAAGGTAAAAGTATCAAGACACTATGATCGGATTGTGGTGGTGAGTACCTCTTGGGAGAGTTTAGGAGTTACTTATCAGAGGCTGGGATTCAATCCCAACTGTTTGCACCTGGTACACCCCAGCAGAATGGTGTGGCGGAGCGAAGGAATAGGACTCTTATGGAGATGGTTAGATCGATGATGAGTTATTCTGAGTTACCAGATTCGTTCTGGGGTATGCTCTAGATACGGTAGTGTATATTCTGAACTTGGTACCATCTAAATCAGTACCTTCTACTCCCACAGAATTGTGGACTGGCCGAAAGCCTAGTCTGAGACATATTCAAATTTGCAGGAGTCCAACACATGTGCTGAAAATAGATGCTGGTAAGTTGGAACCTCGTACAAAAGTGTGCTTGTTCGTAGGCTATCCTAGAGGAAGGAAAGGTGGTTTGTTCTATAGTCCTAGAGATCAGAGGCTGATCGTTAGCACAAATGCCCAATTTTTAGAGGAAGACTATATGATGAACCACAAGGCCATGAGCAAGATTATTCTGGAGGAGTTGAGAAGGGAAGTCACTACTTCAGTACCAATGGTACAAGAGGATATACCACAAGTGACTGCACCGCGTGTCACAGAGGATACACAAGTGATACCTCATCCCAGTGGGAGGGTTCTTGGGAGAATCTTCTGATTTGGTCCTTGGTGAACATGAATCTGATCCCTGGACATATGACGAGGCAAACCAAGATAAAGATGTGGTATCTTGGCAAAGGGCGATGAATTCTGAGATAGAATCTATGAATTCAAATTAGGTCTGGGAGCTAGTAGAACCACCCAATGGTGTAAAAACCACTGGATGCAAGTGGATCTATAAAAGAAAGAGAGGAACAGATGGGAAGGTTGAGACCTTCAAAGCAAGACTTATTGCGAAAGGGTATACTCAGAAAGAGGGTATGGATTATGAGGAGACCTTTTCGCCGGTAGCCATGCTTAAGTCTATCCGAATTCTCTTATCTATTGCTGCTCATATGGATTATGAGGTTTGACAGATGGATGTCAAGACATCTTTCCTTAATGGAAGTCTTGAAGAAAACATCTATATAAAGCAACCAGAGGGATTCATTGCAAAGAGCAAAGAGCATCTTGTGTGCAAGCTTAATCGGTCCATTTATGGATTGAGATCTTGGAACATCCGGTTTGATGAGGTAATCTAGTCATATTGATTTATTCAAAGTCCGGATGAGTCTTGTGCATACAAGAGATGTGACGTAAACATAGTGGTATTTCTTGTACTATACGTAGATGACATTTTGCTCATTGGCAACAATGTCAAAGTGTTGTCAGACGTAAGGGTATGGTTGTCCAAACAGTTTGATATGAAGGACTTGGGAGAAATGGGACACATCCTTGTGATCAAGGTTATAAGGGATCGCAAGAAAAGGATGTTGTGCTTGTCTCAAGATTAATATGTAGACACTATTTCGGCTTGTTTTAGTATGCAGAACTCCAAGAAAGGTTTTCTACCTTTTAGGCATGGAGTACCTTTATCTAAAGAGATGTGTCCTAGAACATCAAAGGAGACAGAGGAGATGAAGGCGGTTCCTTATGCTTCGGCGGTGGGAAGTGTTGGATCGAAAGTGTCGCTAGAGGGGGGGGGGTGAATAGCGATACGGTGTCGTTAAAAACTTTTGCAATAAGTAAAAAGCAAGTAGAGAATGCACAACGGAAATATAAAGTAGACAAGATATTTTTACGTGGTTCACAATCTTTCGATTGCTAATCCACGGCCCTAGTGATCCTTGATCACGTACGGAGGGCAATTCACTAAAACCACTCCTCTTCGTTGGAAGTAGGAGCAACGATTACAAAAAGAAATCAAGGCAAAGGGACACTCCCCCTTTCCTTGTTACGATTAAAGCACAAAGATAATTTAAAGAAGTAGAACTTAAATAAATATACCGACAACTCTTATAAGTAGAAGATGTAGCTTTCGTTGTCGGCGGCACTTCGTCGTAGCAAATGTGAGTAGTAGTAGCGGCGTTACGACGGCGTGTTGAGAGCTCTTGAATTCTTGTTTTTGCTTGGAGTGAACATGTCTATTTATGGATATTGATCTATGAATTTAGACATAGGTAGTGTCCAAGGTGAGGTTCTTATCCCAACTCAAGGATGAGGTGTTTCATCCAACCACCTTGTGCCACCTCCAACCTTCTTGTGCGCCAACTCAAGGATGAGGTGTTTCATCCAACCACCTTGTGCCACCTCCAACCTCCTTGGGCGCCAACTTGAGGATGAGGTGTTTCATCCAACCACCTTGTGCCACCTCCAACCTTCTTGTGCGCCAACTAAAGGATGAGGTGTTTCATCCAACCACCTTGTGCCACCTCCAACCTCCTTGGGCGCCAACTTGAGGATGAGGTGTTTCATCCAACCACCTTGTGCCACCTCCAACCTCCTTGGGCGCCAACTTGTTGGAGCCATTCAACTTGTGCCACATCATGGGAGCCAACCATCTTGTGCCAACTCACCTTATTTTGGGCGTCCACCACAAGGAAGCTTGGTGATGGTTTGGATGTCCACCTTGATGCCACATCACCCTTTGTACCAAAACACGAGTCAAGTCCAAATTCACCCCCTTGAAATTCGAGCTCTTCTCGAGGCTGGAACTTGACTAGCAGTTGACTGTAGTCAAAGGGTTTTGGACTGCAGTACAAGTTAGCTTAAAATATAAAGTACGATGGTTCTAACCATCTGATCTCGACCTAGACCTTCCATTGGAGGTATTGGGTCGGATCTACGCTTAACGACCTTGCTTCGCTTTCACACGAGCTTACCTTGTAGCCTCGCTTCCGGTCTTCACCAGAGTACCTCGGCTTCCTCCGAAGTCCCTCTGGCGTTGCCCGACCACCTCGGTTCCCACCGGGTGTCGCAGACCTTCCGCTCAACTTTAGCATTTCTGCACACTTAATTGAGCTCGTAAGATAACAAATATACCCTTAACTATTGAGCCTTTTGCCATAATCAAAATACCGGTTCGACTTTGGTGCCCACTGCACCAACAGGAAGCCTCATGTATGCTATGTTATGTATGAGGTCAGATATCTGCTTTGTCGTGGGCATGGTTAGCATATATCAAAGTAATCCAAGACAGGGACATTGGACTGTAGTAAAGCATATATTGAAGTATCTGAGAAGGACTAGGGATTATATGCTGGTATACCAGGTAGATCAATTACTCCCTGTGGGTTATACAGATTCTGACTTCCAATCAGATAGGGA
Source organism: Wurfbainia villosa (assembly GCA_025175895.1). Taxonomy (NCBI): domain Eukaryota; kingdom Viridiplantae; phylum Streptophyta; class Magnoliopsida; order Zingiberales; family Zingiberaceae; genus Wurfbainia; species Wurfbainia villosa. The sequence continues at coordinate 42,433,985 of CM046005.1, forward strand.
TAACAGTAAGTCTACCTCAGGTTTTCTGTTTACTTTGGGAGGTGGAGCCATTATATGGAGGAGTGTCAAGCAGAAATGCATGGCGGACTCCACCATGGAAGCTGAGTATGTGGCAGCCTCTCAGGCACCCAAAGAAGTTGTATGGCTCAGGTACTTTTTGATGGACTTGGATGTGATTCCTGATTTGCCCAGAACTATCACAATTTATTGTGATAACATGGTGCAGTTGCAAACTCGAAGGAACCACGAGCCCATAAGGCAAGTAAACACATAGAGCGCAAATACCACCTGATACAAGAGATCATAAAGCGAGGAGAAGTTGTTGTCGCCAAGATTGTATCAGAGGATAACCTGGCGGCAGATCCTTTCACTAAGGCCCTTCCAGCGAGATCTTTTGATAGGCATGTGGAATGAATGAGAATCAGATGTATGACACTTTGATGGCAGCATAGTCTTTTAGTATAAGTGGGAGATTGTTGAGATGTATACTGAAAAGTCTATTCTTTGTATGAACATCTTTTTTTTAAAATAAGAATCACATGATAATTGTTTACATATTTATGGTTATGCATATTGTTTGACACATTACATTGTAGATAACATGGTGGGTGGTGTCACATGGAAGATCATATTATCAGTTCCTTGTAAAGTTTAAGTAAAGGCTCACAACCGAGATGGTTTTGGATAAACCATTGGTATGATTGTAGTGTAATTTGGTATTGGTTTGTCTTGACCATAGAATTACACTAGTACACTTTGTGTGTATTGAGCAGGACCGACTTAGAGGTGATTCAATTTATTGCTTACTACATAATTGAATCGGTCCTCAGATATTATGGTGTACATGCTCTTAATCCCGATATAACAACGGGCACTTGTATTTAGTATTTATTTCTTTGATTTACCAAAGGGAGAGATTTATAGACTAAATCGATAGGCTCGGTAAGTTGGGAAATGATATTATTTACATGGTGTGTCGTTGATTATAGGGAAACTGTGTCCTATGTATTAGGATGATGATGTCCCCTTGAGGAGCTCATAAGGATCATCATGTAAACCCACCAGGTGGACTTGGTCCGACATGATGATGAGGTTGAGTGGTACTACTCATGGAGTTAGATGTTAATTAATTAATTGTCAGTAAATTAATTAATCAACGGACATTCGATATCTTAAACACGGGGAGATATTTGTATAATTAATATATGGAGCCCATATTTAATTATAGGGGTTGGTGAGGTAGATCAATGATAATCCTCTAGTGGAATGAATTATCATTAATGGATCAGATTTTATGTGGGTCGAATCCATTAGGTGGCCAAGATCCAACTCCTCCTCATGGTCCCTATTGTAGCGTATTAAAACCCTCATGATGCCTAGATCCAACGAACACGATTAAAAGGAGGTTTGGCAAAATCTATAAATAGGTTACAAGGCTTGGGTGGCAAGGTAGATTATCCTTCTAGGGTTTTTAGGTTCTAGGGTTTGGAGGGGTTGGCAGCAAGCATTGGTTTGGCTTCTCCCTTAGGGTCGGCGGCAACCAAGAAGAGGATTAGGGTTTTCATTCTTTTCCTTTTCTCTTGGCCGGCTCCTCCATCTCCTCTCCTAGGGCGGCACCTTCTTCCCTCAAGTCTTGGCCGATGGCAAGAGTTAGGGCTTCTTCCCTTGGAGCTCATGGCCGACACTCACACCCTCTCCTTCTTCCACTCCTTGGCCGGCGGCAAGGACCGAGCAAGTTGGCTTGGTGGTCTACGCTAGATAGGAGAAGAAGGGAGTTTGGTTATCTTCCTTTGTTCGGAGCGAACAAGGAAAGGAAGATACGCGATCTAGGAAGGCTTCAACTCTTGGAGGATAGTTGCCCACACAACGTTCAAGAGGAGGATAGATCATACAATAGAAGATCAAGAGGTAAACAAGAGGTATAATCTTGTTTTTTTCATTTTAGTTCTTTTGTAATTGTATGTGTTAATTTACTTGGTCCCCGAAGATAAACAAAAAATTCGGTGATCCGTACATCATCTATTCCGTGGCTAATCGAGGAAAAGAGTTAGGTTGCTTGAACAACAAGTTTGTTCAAGAGACCACTCGAATCGAATAGCACAATGATGGATCGGTTGCTTGGGTAATCTGTCTTCGTCAAGGATCAATTATTTTTAATCCAGAGATGTAGATAGGACCGCCATGAACAAGAGAGCAACCAAAGCAGGAAGCAATTCCCTACAGAAGGACTGTCACCAGCTTCAAGAGAAGAACAATCATATTGTATGCTTTGAGTATAGGGAAAATAAAAATTGAAAATAAAAATCATATTGTATGCTTTGAGTGTAGGGAAAATAGACACTACAAGAGCAAGTGTCCTAAGAAGGTCAAGAAGGCTCCACCGGTGCCAAAGGTCAAGGAGACTGAAGCCCCAACCATTAAGAGCAAGGAACACGTGGTGTGCTTCAAGTGCCACCAAAGAGGGCACTAATGAAGTCAATTCCCTATGAGGAGAAAGCAAACCAAAGGGCAAGGAGGAGCTACACATGTAGGGGGTGCTAAGGCAAACCCTAAGGTAACCTCTAATTATGTTCCCTCCTTAATTAATAGGCAAAAGCATGCTAGGAATTTTATTACTATTACTCATGAACAAAAGCATGCTAGGAATAATAGGCTTTATTGCTTAGGGGCTAAGCATGTTGATTTTAGGTCTAAGGATAAGTCTAGAAATAATGACTCTAGACCTATTTCAACTAAGGAGAAATTTGGGACTAATGTCCCTAGAAAAATGCTACCTAAGGCAAGTATTAGGAAAATAGAAGATCATCTAGGCTTTAATCCAAAGAATTCTAGACATATGCCTAGGAAGGGCAAAAATGCTCAAAGAAACAATGGGCCCACAAAATTTGAGCAATTAGAATTTGGAAATCAAGCCTTGAGGTCAAGGCTTGAGAAGTTGGAGAAAACTCTTAGGAAGATGTAAAATTCAATTAAATGGTCAAATAGTCAAAACCTAGGGTGTAAGAGGTAAGAACCATCTAGTAGGCAAGGTTTGGGTCACAAACCTAAGCCCAAGGAGACCTACCACATTGTTCCATTTGATTATGGAACTAGTACTAGGTCTAGGAAAACCAAGGTCACAAGGGAAGTCATCCCTAGAGTTGACCATCGTAGGTGCCTAGTGGCTAGAGTTTCAAAGAAACCTAGGTAAGCCACTAAGAAGGTTACAAGGGGAGTTACTGTTGGACTTTCCGAGCTGTAAAAACCATTTTTTGCATTGTGGAAACCTCGGAAGCTCGGCCACAGATCCGTGCAAAGATATATAAAATAAAACATTTATGTGCTTAAGTAAACCTAGATCTAGAAGGTGAGAGCATTACTCTCGTAGCGACGCCCTTTGCTTATCCCGCTCGTCCAAACGCTTTGTCGGAACTCAAGAGTGTCAAGTGTACACTCCTCTACAAGTATCCACACGGACAAATGGTGGAGAAAAACACCTTAGAGTGTGCTAGCACCCTTTAGGTATTTCGGCCAAGGAAGTCTTGGGAGAGCAAGAAGGAGAGCTAGGAAGAAGATGATGAAGTTACCATAAAATAAATTCACCCATGAATCACAATCAAGTGGCCGACCACTTTGTTTTGTGGGGTTACATGCATGCATGTAACTCCAAGAGCCAATGGCTCTTGGTCTCCCTCATGAGGTGGCACCACATGATAAGTCCATGATGATATGGAACACCATCATTGGCGGGCCCCCATGCCAAGTCACTATGACATGGCAAATGGTTAAGTCAAAATCGACCATTCATCTTCCCTCTCAAGTCAAGTCAAACTTGTCCTCTTATCTCCTAAGGTTGATCAAATCTAACCACTTGATTCAAGTCAATTTTATTTAATGAATCCCTATTCATTAATTTAAATTGACCCAATGAATCAAATCTAAATTAGTCTCATTCAACACTTGAATCAAATTGAGTCTAACTCAATTAGTCTAATTTGGATTACTCTTAATCCAATTTGGTTCATCCCATGAACCTAATCCTCATGGTTCATCATATAAACCTAATCTACATCTAATTGCCCTTTGTGAGTGACCCTATAGGTTCTTGTAACGTTGGCAATGCTCCTAAACCGATTTAGGAACATAAGCAATGAGCGGTATCTAGCAACATATCATTGCTACCCAAGTTACAAGAATGTTGAGCTCCAACATCACCTTTGTGACTACTAATTGTGACTCTCACAATATGTGACAATGTCCCCCTATCCTTGACATCTAGATTGACCAATTGAGGCATAGACCGTGTCATCCTTGGTACAATCTATATCTTGAATTCCAAGTAGACTCACTCTAATCAAATAAGCTCAATATCTCATATTGACTCATTTGGGCATGGTCATGCACTTTGTGGTTTCACTCTATCAAGAATAACGATGTCACTCCCGTCATATAGGAGGGATAGATTTCATCTACATCACTCACATCCCTCCGCATAATTTGTTACATACTCAGTAATCGCCTTTATAGTCCACCCATTTACGGGTGACATTTGACGAAGCTAAAGTATGCAACTCCTTATGTAGGGAACCATGGTGACTTGAGGTCTAAGGACTAATAGTCATACTAATAGCCACATGAAAAAGTATATGACACTCATATAACGATCCATGATACTTTCTCATGGCAGGTCATTCAGTATACATTCTCCAATGCATACCCATGTATCAACTTGATATCTCATATCCATGAATTGTGAGATCAAGTCATCGTGTTGACCTACATGCTATTCTCTACGTATTAACATTGTCCCTGAATGTTAATACTTGACTAGGAATGATTAAGAGTAGTATTCTCTATATCATCTCATTATCGATTTAACCAATCGATTGATATAGATAAGAACCTATTACTCAAGGACATTATTATACTTAGTTATTTGGCACCAATACAAGTAAATATAATAACCATGCCTTTATAAATAAGAATATGATACAATAAAGTCCATACAACAATCATCACATGATTGGCTCTAGGGCTTTCACTAACAATCTCCCACTAACATAGTTCTGGGCAAACAAGGAATCACATCCAAGTCTATCAAGAAGTTCCTGAGCCATACAGGTTCTTTGGCTGCCTCAGAGGCTGCCACATACTGAGCTTTCATGGTGGAGTCCGCCACGGATTTTTGCTTAAGACTCCTCCATACAATGGCTCCACCTCCCAAAGTAAACACATAACTCGAGGTAGACTTACTGTTATCCCTATTTGATTTGAAGTCAGAATCTATGAAACCCACAGGGAGTAATTGATTTGCCTGGTATACCAGCATATAATCCCTAGTCCTTCTCAGGTACTTCAATATATGCTTTACCTCAGTCCAATGTCCCTGTCCTGGATTACTCTGATATCTGCTAACCATGCCCCCGGTAAAGAAGATATTCAGCCTCGTACATAATATAGCATACATGAGGCTTCCTACCGCCGAAGCATAAGGAACTGCCTTTATCTCCTCTATTTCCTTTGATGTTCTAGGACACATCTCTTTAGATAAAGGTACTCCATGCCAAAAAGGTAAAAAACCTTTCTTGGAGTTTTGCATGCTAAAATGAGCTAAAATAGTGTCTATGTATGAAGCTTGAGATAAGCACAACATCCTTTTCTTGCGATCCCTTATAACCTTGATCCCAAGGATGTGTCCCACTTCTCCCAAGTCCTTCATATCAAATTATTTGGACAACCATACCCTTACATCTGATAACACTTTGAGATTGTTGCCAATGAGCAAAATGTCATCTACGTATAGTACAAGAAATACCACTATGCTTGTGTCACATCTCTTGTATACACAAGACTCATCCGGACATTGAATAAATCCATATGACTAGATTACCTCATCAAAGCGGATGTTCCAAGATCTCGAAGCTTGCTTTAATCCATAAATAGACCGATTAAGCTTGCACACAAGATGCTCTTTGCCCTTTGCAATGAATCCATCTGGTTGCTCCATATAGATGTTTTCTTCAAGACTTCCATTAAGGAAAGTTGTCTTGACATCCATCTGCCAAACCCTATAATCCCTATGAGCAGCAATAGATAAGAGAATCTAGACAGACTTAAGCATGACTACTGGTGAAAAAGTCTCCTCATAATTGATACCCTCTTTCTGAGTATACCCTTTCGCAACAAGCCTTGCTTTGAAGGTCTCTACCTTCCCGTTTGATCCTCTCTTTCTTTTGTAGATCCACCTGCATCCAATGGCTTTCACACCATTTGGTAGTTCTACTAGCTCCCATATCTGATTAGAATCCATAGATTCAATCTCAGAATTCATCGCCCTTTGCCAAGATACCGCATCATTATCTTGGAGTGCCTCGTCATATGTCCAGGGATCAGGTTCATGTTCGCCAAGGACCAAATCAGAAGATTCTCCCAAGAACATAAATCTATCAGGTTGTCTAATATCCCTCCCACTACGATGAGGTATTGCCTGTGTATCCTCTGTGACACGCAGTTTAGTCACTTGTGGTATGTCCTCTTGTACCATTGGTACTGAAGTAGTGACTTCCCCTCTTAATTCCTCTAGAACAATCTTGCTCATGGGCTTATGGTTCATCACATAGTCTTCCTCTAAAAATCGGGCATTCGTGCTAACGATCACCCTTTGATCTCTAGGACTATAGAACAAACCACCTTTCATTCCTCTGGGATAGCCTACGAACAAGCATACTTCTTTACGAGATTCTAACTTACTAGCATCTCCCTTCAGCACATGTGCTGGACTACCCCAAATTCGAATATGTCTTAGACTAGGCTTTCGCCCAGACCACAATTTTATGGGAGTAGAAGGTATTGATTTAGATGGTACCAAGTTCAGAATATACACTGTTGTTTCCAGAGCATACCCCCAGAACAAATCTGGTAATTCAAAATAACTCATCATTGATCTAACCATCTCCATAAGAGTCCTCTTCCTTCGCTCCGCCACACCATTCTGTTGGGGTGTACCAGGTGCAAACAATTGGGATTGAATCCCAGCCTCTAATAAGTAACTCCTAAACTCTCCCAAGAGGTACTCATCACAATGATCAAATCGTAGTGTCTTGATACTTTTATCTTGATGTTTCTCCGCATTAATCTTGAATTCTTTGAACCTATCAAAGCATTCAGACTTGCGGCGCATCAAGTAAATGTATCCATATCTTGGATAATCGTCTATAAAAGAGATGAAATATTCAAAATCACCTCTAGCTTGGATAGATATAGGACCATACAAATCAGAATGAACTAATTCTAACACATCTTTAGCTTTATACCCCTTGGCCTTAAAAGGCCTCTTGGTCATTTTACCTTCCAAGCAAGATTCGCAGGTTGGGAGATCTTCCACCACCAATGAACCCAAAGGTCCATCAGCTATCAACCTTTGAATTTTACTCAGTTTAATATGACCTAACCTTAGATGCCAAAGATATATTTGGTTTATTTTCGAAGGTTCTTTTCTCTTATTATATTTAGAAGATGACTTATTTATTTCTATTTGCATCGTGGGAGTTTTTGGTTCAAGAGTGTATAAATTGCCTACCAACGCACCAGAACAGATAATCTCCCTATTCCTTTTTATAACAATTCTATCATTAAAAGAAATAGAATACCCATCCATAAAAAATTTAGAAACTGAAATCAAATTCTTTCTAAATGTTGGTACATAAAGGCAATTTCTCATAACCAAAGTTTTATTTCTATCAAAAGATAAATAAACGTCTCCCACTGCAATAGCACCACCTTCGTAGCATTACCCATGTAGATGGTAATGTCTCCCTCAGCTAGTCATTTGGTTTCCTGTAAAGAATTACGGACATGATTAGTAGATCCCGTATCTACACACCAGGTATCGGTTGGTAACACCACTAAACATGTTTCAACGACTAAACTAAAAGATATACCTTTGTTATATTTTCGATTAGGACAGTCCGCCTTCTAATGTTCAGTCTGCTTGCAAGTGAAGCACTTGTCTTTCAGCTTCTTCACTACTGCCTAAGATCCTGCTGCCATCTTTGCTACACCTTGTTTCTTCTTCTTCTTACCTTTTGGCTTAGAAATAGAAAACTTTTGAGCAACCATGACATGAGCACTCAAACGAAAAAGCCCCTCTGCCACCTGGAGTTCTGTCAGAAGCTCCGCCAACGAATACAATCTTTTATTCATGTTGTAGTTCAGGCGAAACTGCTCAAAACTTCTAGGTAGAGATTGGAGAACGATATCGACCTAGGTTTCCCCATCGATCTCCGATCTAAGGACTTCCATCTCATTCAAATGAGCTATCATCTTGAGAACATAATCCCTCACGGGTGTTCCCTCAATCATGGTGGTCATCATCAAGTTCCTCATAGCTTCCTGCCTAGCAGCCCGATTCTGGTGTTCGAAAAGTTCCTTAAGATTGAGCATCATGTCATAGGCAGTAGTCATGGTCTGATGCTAAAGTTGCAATACATTTGGCATAGAAGCCAAAATGTAACACTGCGTCATCTCATCTGCCTTGATCCACTTCCTATAACTCTCTTTCTCCTTTTCACTAGAATCATCCATAGGCTTAGAAGGACATTCTTCAAAGAGTACATATTTGTACTCCTTAGCAGTCAAGACAATGCCCAGATTTCATTTCAAATCAATATAATTGGGGCCAGTAAGTTTGTTTTCTTTTAGAATCACAACAAGTGGGTTGAAAGCCATTTTGAAAAACCTAAGAATCACAGTGATCAAAACATTAGATTTTAAAAATTTATTGATTCCTCAAACAATAAAATTTTAAAATCAACCAACACCTCAAAACAACTAGAATATCGTATGCCACGATAGTGTGGACGTATATGAATTCTACATTTGTAAGAGGAGGTTTTACCCATTAATTTTATTATCCTGTCAACCTTACTTTTTGACAAATAAAATTAATAGTTGGTTCCTCTTCGGCCCTACAAATAAAAGCAGTGACTTTGATGGGGAGGATACTTTTATTTGATCTAAGTGTTTACCATTACCCGATAGTGAGGCAATTACCTCGAATTATGTGCCTTCTGATGGGGAAGTACACATGCTCCTAAATAATTTTTTATAACCATATTTGACCTAGTGATCCGCAAAACAAACTCATCTGATATGGAAGAAGGCACTCAGAGCCAATGTGCAAGTTTGTTCGCATCACATGTCAAATTGTAATGGAGGCCCTAGGAATTTAAAAATATCTCTCTCCCACTTAGTAATTTAAAATTGAGGAATTTTCAAACACATACAACATGCATATCAAACAATAAGCAATAAATATGAAAAATTAAATTTTCCAACTATTATGGCTTTTGTTTTCCAATATGCTTCCCGTCGTGTCGCCACCTCGTCCGCTCCTCCCTTTACCATGTGCAAGCCACAAGGGGATCCGAGTCGAGATAAAATATTTTAATTTACATCCATCGATCCTATACTCCACGAAGGAGTGTACAACATATCTAGATCGAAAGTAAATTAAAATGAGAGACTAAAAATAATGTCGTATTTAATTATAAAAATTAAATACTAATTAGCCTCATCAACCCCGAGGATTCAAATAATTAATTACAATCACACACACACAATCACATACATTCACATAGCCATAATAGTTAGATCTTATGCCTGCAAGCAAAAAGTTTGCCTATATACATCCTACTATTATCTGGCATAAACAATATATGATAAATGCGTGAAAGTAACCGAATCCAAAACACACAAAATTGGAAACTGTGGCTCAGATACCACTTGAAGGGGAAGTTTCGCTTCGCTTCGGTCGCTTGTGCATGATGATCCTATCTCACGTCCCCGAATTAAAATTTTATTAATTAAAATTAAGTTGGATGGAGATGGATCACCCAAGCAACCGATTCATCATCGTGCTATTCGATTTGAGTGGTCGCTTGAACAAACTTGTTGTTCAAGCAACCTAACCCTTTTCCTCGATTAGCCGCGGAATAGATGATGAACTGATCGCCGATTTTTGTGTTTATGATTGGGATCCATGTCAATCAACAACATGCAAAATCCAAAAGAACAAAAATTATTATTAAACAAGATTATACCTCTTGTTTTACCTCTTTATCTTCTATTGTATTCCTATCCTCTTCTTGGACGTCGTGTGGACGACGATCTTCCATGATTTGAAGCCTCCTATAGCACGTATCTTCCCTTCCTTTCTCGCTCCGAACAAGGGAAGAAAACCCTCCCTTCTTCTCCTTTCTAGTGACAAACACAAAGCCTTCTCCTCTTCTCTTTGCTTGTACCGACCACCAAAACTCCAAGTGTGGTGTCCGCCGGCCCTAAAGAGAGAAGAGGAGATTGAGGAAGAGAGAACCCTCTTCCTCCTTGCTTGTTGTCGCCGGCCTTAGGAGAGGGAGAGGAGGCGCTATCCCTTGGAAAGGGAGAAGGAGGCGCCGGCCCTAAAGAAGCAAAACCCTAGCACTCTCTTATGCCTTTGCCTCTCCACCTTCTTTTTTTATAGATCTTGGCTTCATGAGGTATTTATAATAGGCTATAATAGGGATCATGAGGAGGAGTTGGATCTTGGCCACCCAATGGATCCAAACCACATATAACCTGATCCATTAATGATGATCTATTCCACTAGAGGATCATCATTGATCTACCTCACCAACCCCCATAATCAAATATGGGCTCCACATATTATTTGTATAAAATATCTCCCCGTGTTTAAGATATCGAATGTCCATTAATTAATTAAATTACTGACAATTTAATTAATCAATATCTAACTCCATGAGTAGTACCACTCATCCTTATCATCATGTTGGACCAAGTCCACCTGTAGAATTTATATGATGAACTTTATGAGCTCCTCAAGGGGACATCATCATCCTAGTGTATAGGACACAGTTTCCTCCTATAATCAATGCTACATCATATAAATAATATTATTTCCCAACTTACCAAGCCTATCGATTTAACACATAGCTCTCGCCCATTGATAAATCAAAGAAATAAATACTAATTAAGTACACGTGCCTATTATTATATCGAGATTAAGAGCATGCATATCATAATATCTGAGGTCTGATTCAATTATATAGTTAGTATAAGTTGAATCACCTCTAAATCGATCTTGCTCAATCCACACAAAGTGTATTAGTGTAATTCTATGGTTAAGATAAACCAATACCAATTTACACTACAAACATGCCAATGGTTTGTCCAAAACCATCTTGGTTGTGAGCCTCTACTTATACTCTATAAGGAACTGATAACATGATCTTCTATGCAACACCACACATCATGTTATCTACAATGTAAAGTATCAGACAATATGCATAAATATAAAATACAAACAATGATCATGTGATACTTATTTTAAAATGAACATGTTCATACAAAAGCTTGTCTTTTAGTATACATCCTAACAAATAGCAGATGGAAGCACCTGAAGGCTAGCGTATGAATAAACAAATCTTGGATGACTTAGAGGGATCCGATAGGCATGAGTCTGATGGAGGTGGCTAGAAGGGTTATGTCTAGGCTAAGGGTGGTCTAGCAAGTATGAGGGCATCATACTTGGTGTTAAACCTCATGGTTGAGGTTATCAGTCGACTGGAGCTTTGGACCAGTCGATTGGTCAATTGTTGTGATATTTGGCCGTCGAGTTGACTTGTATCAGTCGAATGGGATTATGATCAGTCGACTATTGGGAGTGGACTAGTGTTCGACTACAGGAAATGGCCACGCAGTCGACTGCCAGCATTGTGCAGTGGACTGATGGCCTAAGCAGTCGACTACTATGGCTGACAATCGATTGATGGTCGATGTCACGGACACAGAAGGTTCCAGAGTCGACGGTTAGGGTTTAATAGTCGAGTGATGGCTCGATCAGTCGAATGATGGCCATGATCAGTTGACTGATGGTCTATCCATTGGAACTTATCCAACGTGGCTCGGGCCGTTGTGATGCAGCGCTCTGAGGAATCCATCTTGAATGCAGGTTATAAAAGTAGCTCATGGAGAGAGATTTAGCAATGGTTTCTTGGGGCGATTTGGGGTGATTTGCTGGTGCAATTTAGGGTCTCCAAGTGCAGCGCAAACAAAGAGGTGCCCTTAGTAAAGGTCCTGTGGCAGAATCAACGGTACGAGGAGGCTACCTGGGAACGCGAGGAGGACATGAAGAAGAAGTACCCACAATTGTTCTAAGTTTCGAGGACGAAACTTTTTAAAGGTATGAAGGATTGTAACGCCCGTAAAATTCCTAGCAATTTTACAAGAATTTTTGGCTTGATGATAATGGGCTTTATGTAGGCCTTTTTCCAAAACAAAAGAAAATAAGCCAAAAATGGATACAAGACCTAGGAATTGAACTCCAGACCTCTAGAGATAGCCAAGCCCTATAGATGTACCCACTAACCATAAGCCCAATAGGATTGTATGATTAAGGAAAGGGGGGGAACTATAGATAAATGGAACTAAGGGTAAATGAAGAGGCATAGAAAAGAAAAGAGGAACTTCTCTTCCTCCCCCCTTTATAAAGAAGAGGGAAGATTGAAATTGTTTACTTCCTCTCTTCTTCTCTTCCTCTTCTCACCGAAATTCTAAGGCTTCCCTCTCCATTTCCCCTCTTTTGGCCGAGCCTCATCCAAGCAAGAAAGCTAGGGCTAGGTTGGTTCTTTAGGTTGTCTTCTCCACCAAAAGCAACGCGAAGGATGTAAGTATCCCTCACCTGCATACGAGTAGCTTCGGTTGACGTTTTATAAAAGAAATCTATATTGTTAAATTCGGCCAAGATATGATCTAGGGTTTCCATGAAGTTGTATGCCATGCTTTTGTAATTAGATGATGATGTTAGGGCTTAAAATGGATTAGGTCAAAAGTTAAACCTAGGAAACCCTATGAACCATTCGGCCAACATGGGTTTTGTTAGTGTTTTATTGAAGTTATATCTTGTTTTTGCTTGCAAGTGATGATGTTAGCATGTTATAGGGATTAGGATAAAGATCTAACTCTAGAGGCCTCCATGACCCATTCGGCCAAGTCATGAACTAGGGTCTCAAAGAAGCTCTATGCTATGTTTATGCTATGTTTATAACTAGATCATGATGTTAGGGTTTAAAGTGGGTTAGAACAAAAGCTAACCCTAATGAACACTATAGTTCTATTCGGCCAAACCCTACTTTTAGGGTTTCAATGAAGTTCCATGCCATACTATGGGAACTAGATGATGATTTTAGGGTTTAAAATGGATTAGAACAAAAGCTAACCCTAAGGAACAACAAGACCTATTCGGCCAAACCCCACCATAGGGTTTCAATGAAGTTTCATACTATGTTTTGTAACTAGATGATGAGGTTAAGGTTTAAAAAGGGGATTAGGTCAGTTAAACCTAAAGGCCCTACATGGACCATTCGCCACCTTGGGTCTTTAGGGTACAATGAAGTCCATACCATGAATTGTATGCTATGTTATGTTAATGAAATCAGTTATGTTGTGATGAAATGAAGTATGCCATGCTATGTTAATGAAATAAGTTATGTTGTTAGGAAATGAAGTATGCCATGCTATGTTAATGAAATAGGATATGTTGTTATGAAATGAAGTATGCCATGCTATGTTAATGAAATAAGTTATGTTGTTATGAAATAAAGTATGCCATGCTATGTTAATGAAATAGGATATGTTGTTATGAAATGAAGTATGCCATGCTATGTAAATGAAATGAAGCATGATGTGTATGAAATGAATTATGCCATGTCATGAAAATGAAATGAAGCATGATGTGTATGAAATGAAGTATGCTATGCTATGTTAATGAAGTGAAGCATGAGGTGTATGAAATGAAGTATGCTATGCTATGTTAATGAAATGAAGCATGATGTGTTATGAAACGAAGTATGCTATGCTATGTTAATAAGACATGTAGTACAGTAAGCATATAAGTATTTTACCTTCTGCATGGCTTGTACCAAGACCTTAACAAGGTCCAAGAAGGGATGGGCTCCTAAGATGCCCTAGGTCGATGGAATAAGACTCGGGCCTAGGATGGGCTTCTATGTATGATTGCCCCTAGGTCGATGGAATAAGATTCGGGCCTAGTATGGGATGGGCTCCAAGATGCCTTAGGTCGATGGAGTAAGACTCGGGCCTAGGATGGGCTTCTACGCTATGACGATTGCCCTAGGTCGATGGAATAAGACTCGGGCCTAGAAACCTATTAGGTTCGAGACTTGCTACCTCGGGCCTATTTAGGGATGTGCGCTATGATAATGAAGAAGTGGTACAATGCCGGGCCCAAATATGTTGAGATTTATATTTACGTACCTAATATATATATTTTCAAAAGCATCTTGCATATGTATGTCATGATTGTTAAGTTACATGTTACGTTAAATGTATGTCATGATTGTTAAGTTACATGTTACGTTAAATGTATGTCATGATTGTTAAGTTACATGTTACGTTAAATGATATGCCATGATTGTTAAGTTACATGTATGTTAAATAATATGCCATGATTGTTAAGTTACATGTTATGTTAAACGATATGCCAAGAATGTTAAGTTATATGTTATGAAAGTTATGTTTTATGATATGTTATGAATGTTTACATGCTTACGTTAGATACGTTATGGAAGTTATGCTTTATGATATGTTATGAATGTTTACATGCTTACGTTAGATACGTTATGGAAGTTATGCTTTATGATATGCTATGAATGTTTACATGTTTACGTTAGATACATTACAAGTTATGTTTGATGATACGGCGATCCATGCTATATTTCACTTACGTTACTTATGCTACATGTTAAGTTGATGACACCAAGTATGTTACATGTTATATTGCTTCTATGTCGTGAATGCTGCATGCCATGATTAATGATAATGTATGGTTTTAGTGAGTAGGACAGGATCTTACTAAGCCTATGTGCTTATAGTTTATCTTTCCCTCGTACTGCAGATAAGGGTAAGGGATGGATAAACTAAAGGGAGCAGCAGGAGGGGCCAATGTGTGTGGTAGTGGCATGGTGGGGAAGATCCGTTAGGTCTAAACATGTTTACCTATGATGAAGATGTCTATTCATGTCCTCACTTATGTCTCCTTATGATGATGATGTTATGAATTTACTAAGCACTAAGTATCTGCATATATGATGCATGCTCTATGTTAAGAAGAAGAAGTAAAGAAGAAGTAAGAAGAAGTATCTATCCACGCTATGAAGCATACTCTATGCTAAGAAGAAGAAGTATGTATATATATATGTATATATGTGTTAATGCATGTTTATGTTTAAAAGAAAAACAAAAAAGTATAAGAAGTATGTATAAAGTCTTCATGTTTGTAATGTATGTATCGTCACATACACGCCGCCTCTCGGACATTTAGGGTCCGGAAGGGCTGTGATCAGTTGGTATCAGAGCCGATCTGCCTTTCCACTACACACCCATCAAGCTCCAATCCTGCCGCTCCAAGTAAGAATTCTATGTCTACTCTAACTTAGCTTATTTTATTCATGTATGATATAAAATGCCTTTACTTTATGCTTGTTCGTGAATAATAGGAAATGTTTCTAACTTAAATATGCATTAAAATAGGATACCCTTATGCTTGTTCTGGCATGATGTAAAATACCTTAAGTTTAACTTATGCATGGGAACATGAATGAAGCTTAAAACGACCTTATGCTAGCCTTAGTTTAATTACATGAATATATATATATATATAAATAAATAAATAAAATACTTTCTTGTTACGAAAATTGATTTTCGTAATTATTTGTAAGGTCTATGCTCATCTGAATTGAATTAAGCCAGTTTCGTACGGGTTGGTCGGTTTTGGTACTGACTTCAATTATTTCAATTTCAGATGGCACGGACGATGACCACCATGACCCGTCGTGATGTGTCACGAAACCGATTAAGGGAAGCTATTGAAGAGATAGTTTATAAACCAGATGGTGGGGTCATCAGACACATGAAAAGGCTCGATTGTCTTTTTAGGAGACTCGAGCGGCAAGAGTTTCCGTTACTGGACAATTATAAGATATGGGCCTTGGTCCGTTCCCTGCCAAATGAGTTCATGGTAGTTGCACACCACGTGTGGGGCCGTTACGAAGGGCGGATAACCTATCTTGGTGTCTTTGGGAACTCGGAGCACAAGGTTCAAGAGAATCTGTGGTAACTCGCCTCGAGAAGAATGTAGAGGGTTCTACAAGCAATCCAACTTACTGGCTAGCCTGAGACTACCCTAATAAGGCCAAGGAAGATAGGACTAAAAATGATTACAACTGCACTAGGGTTTGTCCTAGTGGGAGTCGTAATAAACTATCTTCTCAAGTAGTTTTGTTTCGATTAGAAATAAGGAATGTTATATGTTAACATTTTTCTTTTCAGAAAGTATGAATAAGAAATGATGAGCTCATTCCTTGAATTAGTGCTTAGTCCATTGCATGGGATGTATGTGGTATAGTTGATCAATGTCGGTTAGAAAGGACAAGAAATATGAGTGGACGGACACCTGCGAGCGGAGTTTCACAGAGTTAAAAAGGAGACTGACCAGCGCTCCAATTCTTGCTCTTCCGGACAGCTCTCAACCCTGACGATAGCACCGACGCTGTTCGATGATATACTGGAAAAGCAAGCCCGTGACCCAAGCCTTCAGAGGATCAAGCAAGAGGTCCTAGAGGGAAAGGACGACGGGTTTCGGATCTCTGATAGTGGAGTACTCTACCTCGTGATCGCATGTATTCCCGACGATCCGTAATTACTAAAGGAGATACTTGAGGAAGCTCACGGGACTCCTTATGCGATGCATCCCGGAACCACCAAGATGTACCAAGACACGAAGCGAAGGTTTTGGTGGTTTGGAATGAAAAGAGACACCGCCAAAGGGTTAAGGCGAGCACCAAAGACACGGAGGAACACTGCGGTTGATCCAGATTCCGTAATGGAAATGGGAGGACATTTCTATGGATTTCATCTCAGGGATTGCCCAAGACGACAAGCGGTTATGATGCTATATGGGTGATTGTAGAGATTGACGAAGTCCGCTCATTTCTTAGCAATCAAGATGACCTATTCGACTGAGCAAGCTGGCTCGATTATATGCTAGAAATCATCCGACTCCATGGAATTCCTAAGACCATCATTTCGATAGAGATGGTCGCTTATTTCCATTTCGAGTGCGTTGAAGGCCTTAGGCACAAGGCTATTGTTCAAGATCGCCTTCCATCCCAGACACAGACGGACCAGAAAAGGGTAAATCAAATCTTGGAAGATATGTTAAGAGCCCGTGCCCTGGATTTCAAAGGTAGTGTGTCGATACTTATGTTTGGCAGAGCACAATAATAGCTACCAAGCTACTATTGGAATGGCACCCTCTGAGGCTCTATACGGGAGGAAATGTAGATCTCCCATATCTTTGATGAGGGTGGTGAAAAGAAGAGGATGGGACTCAGACGGATTTCATCAATGACACCACAGAGCTATACTGGAACATCCGCCAGAGAATTGAAACCGCCAAAGCCGATAAAAAGAGCTATGCGGATAAGAGGCGTAGACCATTAGAATTCGAGGTTGGGGACCTAGTATTCCTCAAAGTGGCTCCCATGAAGGGAGTAATGAGGTTCGGAAAGAAGGGTAAACTGAGTCCACGTTACGTGGGACCGTATCCGATATCGCAGGATTGGCAATGTAGCTTACAAGCTAGAGCTGACTCAAGAGATGTCGGCTATTCACAACGTGTTCCATGTCTCTGTGCTCAAGAAATGCATTTCCAGTACAGACCAAGTGATCGAGCCACAAACAGTACAAGTTCAAGAGGACCTAAGTATTGAAAGTCGGCCTATCCAAATACTAGACCGAGAAATCAAGAGGCTAAGGAACAAAGAGGTGCCCTTAGTAAAGGTCTGTGGCGAGAATCAGCAGACGAGGAGGCTACAGGAACGCGAGGAGGACATGAAGAAGAAGTACCCACAATTGTTCTAAGTTTCGAGGACGAAACTTTTAAAGGTATGAAGGATTATACGCTGTAAAATTCCTAGCAATTTTACAAGAATTTTGGCTTGATGATAATGGGCTTTATGTAGGCCTTTTCCAAAACAAAAGAAAATAAGCCAAAATGGATACAAGACCTAGGAATTGAACTCCGGACCTCTAGAGATAGCCAAGCCCTATAGATGTACCCACTAACCATAAGCCCAATAGGATTGTATGATTAAGGAAAGGGGGGGAACTATAGATAAATGGAACTAAGGGTAAATGAAGAGGCATAGAAAAAGAAATGAGGAACTTCTCTTCCTCCCCCCTTTATAAAGAAGAGGGAAGATTGAAATTGTTTACTTCCTCTCTTCTTCTCTTCCTCTTCTCACCGAAATTCTAAGGCTTCCCTCTCCATTTCCCCTCTTTTGGCCGAGCCTCATCCAAGCAAGAAAGCTAGGGCTAGGTTGGTTCTTTAGGTTGTCTTCTCACCAAAAGCAACGCAAGGATGTAAGTATCCCTCACCTGCATACGAGTAGCTTCGGTTGACGCTTTATAAAAGAAATCTATATTGTTAAATTCGGCCAAGATATGATCTAGGGTTTCCATGAAGTTGTATGCCATGCTTTTGTAATTAGATGATGATGTTAGGGCTTAAAATGGATTAGGTCAAAGTTCCTGGAAACCACATGAACCATTCGGCTGACATGGGTTTTGTTAGTGTTTTATTGAAGTTATATCTTGTTTTTGCTTGCAAGTGATGATGTTAGCATGTTATAGGGATTAGGATAAAGATCTAACTCTAGAGGCCTCCATGACCCATTCGGCCAAGTCATGAACTAGGGTCTCAAAGAAGCTCTATGCTATGTTTATGCTATGTTTATAACTAGATCATGATGTTAGGGTTTAAAGTGGGTTAGAACAAAAGCTAACCCTAATGAACACTATAGTTCTATTCGGCCAAACCCTACTTTTAGGGTTTCAATGAAGTTCCATGCCATACTATGGGAACTAGATGATGATTTTAGGGTTTAAAATGGATTAGAACAAAAGCTAACCCTAAGGAACAACAAGACCTATTCGGCCAAACCCCACCATAGGGTTTCAATGAAGTTTCATACTATGTTTTGTAACTAGATGATGAGGTTAAGGTTTAAAAAGGGGATTAGGTCAAAGTTAAACCTAAAGGCCCTACATGGACCATTCGGCCACCTTGGGTCTTTAGGGTACAATGAAGTCCATACCATGAATTGTATGCTATGTTATGTTAATGAAATCAGTTATGTTGTGATGAAATGAAGTATGCCATGCTATGTTAATGAAATAAGTTATGTTGTTAGGAAATGAAGTATGCCATGCTATGTTAATGAAATAGGATATGTTGTTATGAAATGAAGTATGCCATGCTATGTTAATGAAATAAGTTATGTTGTTATGAAATAAAGTATGCCATGCTATGTTAATGAAATAGGATATGTTGTTATGAAATGAAGTATGCCATGCTATGTAAATGAAATGAAGCATGATGTGTATGAAATGAATTATGCCATGTCATGAAAATGAAATGAAGCATGATGTGTATGAAATGAAGTATGCTATGCTATGTTAATGAAGTGAAGCATGAGGTGTATGAAATGAAGTATGCTATGCTATGTTAATGAAATGAAGCATGATGTGTTATGAAACGAAGTATGCTATGCTATGTTAATAAGACATGTAGTACAGTAAGCATATAAGTATTTTACCTTCTGCATGGCTTGTACCAAGACCTTAACAAGATCCAAGAAGGGATGGGCTCCTAAGATGCCCTAGGTCGATGGAATAAGACTCGGGCCTAGGATGGGCTTCTATGTATGATTGCCCCTAGGTCGATGGAATAAGATTCGGGCCTAGTATGGGATGGGCTCCAAGATGCCTTAGGTCGATGGAGTAAGACTCGGGCCTAGGATGGGCTTCTACGCTATGACGATTGCCCTAGGTCGATGGAATAAGACTCGGGCCTAGAAACCTATTAGGTTCGAGACTTGCTACCTCGGGCCTATTTAGGGATGTGCGCTATGATAATGAAGAAGTGGTACAATGCCGGGCCCAAATATGTTGAGATTTATATTTACGTACCTAATATATATTTTTTCAAAAGCATCTTGCATATGTATGTCATGATTGTTAAGTTACATGTTACGTTAAATGTATGTCATGATTGTTAAGTTACATGTTACGTTAAATGTATGTCATGATTGTTAAGTTACATGTTACGTTAAATGATATGCCATGATTGTTAAGTTACATGTATGTTAAATAATATGCCATGATTGTTAAGTTACATGTTATGTTAAACGATATGCCAAGAATGTTAAGTTATATGTTATGAAAGTTATGTTTTATGATATGTTATGAATGTTTACATGCTTACGTTAGATACGTTATGGAAGTTATGCTTTATGATATGTTATGAATGTTTACATGCTTACGTTAGATACGTTATGGAAGTTATGCTTTATGATATGCTATGAATGTTTACATGTTTACGTTAGATACATTACCAGTTATGTTTGATGATACGGTGATCCATGCTATATTTCACTTACGTTATGCTACATGTTAAGTTGATGACACCAAGTATGTTACATGTTATATTGCTTCTATGTCGTGAATGCTGCATGCCATGATTAATGATAATGTATGGTTTTAGTGAGTAGGACAGGATCTTACTAAGCCTATGTGCTTATAGTTTATCTTTCCCTCGTACTGCAGATAAGGGTAAGGGATGGATAAACTAAAGGGAGCAGCAGGAGGGGCCAATGTGTGTGGTAGTGGCATGGTGGGGAAGATCCGTTAGGTCTAAACATGTTTACCTATGATGAAGATGTCTATTCATGTCCTCACTTATGTCTCCTTATGATGATGATGTTATGAATTTACTAAGCACTAAGTATCTGCATATATGATGCATGCTCTATGTTAAGAAGAAGAAGTAAAGAAGAAGTAAGAAGAAGTATCTATCCACGCTATGAAGCATACTCTATGCTAAGAAGAAGAAGTATGTATATATATATGTATATATGTGTTAATGCATGTTTATGTTTAAAAGAAAAACAAAAAAAAAGTATTAAGAAGTATGTCTAAAGTCTTCCGCTGTGAGAATTAAGAAGTATGTATAAAGTCTTCCGCTGTTTGTAATGTATGTATATGCAGTCACATCACGCCTCTCCGGACATTTAGGGTCCCGGAAGGGCGGGCGTGACAGGTTGGTATCAGAGCCGATCTGCCTTTCCACTACACACCCATCAAGCTCCAATCCTGCCGCTCCAAGTAAGAATTCTATGTCTACTCTAACTTAGCTTATTTTATTCATGTATGATATAAAATGCCTTTACTTTATGCTTGTTCGTGAATAATAGGAAATGTTTCTAACTTAAATATGCATTAAAATAGGATACCCTTATGCTTGTTCTGGCATGATGTAAAATACCTTAAGTTTAACTTATGCATGGGAACATGAATGAAGCTTAAAACGACCTTATGCTAGCCTTAGTTTAATTACACGAATATATATATATATATAAATAAATAAATAAAATACTTTCTTGTTACGAAAATTGATTTTCGTAATTATTTGTAAGGTCTATGCTCATCTGAATTGAATTAAGCGTGCGGGTTGGTCGGTTTTGAGTGCGGCAATTATTTCAATTTCAGATGGCACGGACGATGACCACCATGACCCGTCGTGATGTGTCACGAAACCGATTAAGGGAAGCTATTGAAGAGATAGTTTATAAACCAGATGGTGGGGTCATCAGACACATGAAAAGGCTCGATTGTCTTTTAGGAGACTCGGCGGCAAGAGTTTCCGTTCTTTGGACAATTATAAGATATGGGCCTTGGTCCGCTCTCGCCAAATGAGGTTCATGGTAGTTTGCACACCACGTGTGGGGCCGTTATGAAGGCGGATAACCTATCTTGCGGAGTTGTCTTTGAGAGGCTGCTGAACCGAGGGTTGAAGAAGCTTTGTGGTAGAAATCCGATGGTAGCCTCGGGAGGAAGGAAGAAGGATGCAAGCAGTCAACTTATTGGCCAACCGCCAAGGAAGATAGGACTAAAAATGATTACGATGCACTAGGGTTTGTCCTAGTGGGAGTCATAATAATAAACTATCTTCTCAAATAGTTTTGTTTGTTTCGATTAGAAATAAGGAATGTTATATATTAACATTTTTCCTTTCAGAAAGTATGAATAAGAAATGATGAGCTCATTCCTTGAATTAGTGCTTAGTCCATTGCATGGGATGTATGTGGTATAGTTGATCAATGTCGGTTAGAAAGGACAAGAAATATGAGTGGACGGACACCTGCGAGCGGAGTTTCACAGAGTTAAAGAGGAGTGCGCTCGATTCTTGCTCTTAGGATGACTCTCTCAACCACACGATATCTTTGGAAAAGCAAGCCCGTGACCCAAGCCTTGGAGGATCAAGCAAGAGGTCCTAGAGGAAAGGGCAGCGGGTTTCGGATCTCTGATAGTGGAGTACTCTACCTCAGGGATCGCTTGTGTATTCCCGACGATCCAGAATTACGGAAGGAGATACTTGAGGAAGCTCACGGGACTCCTTATGCGATGCATCCTGGAACCACCAAGATGTACCAAGACCTGAAACGAAAGTTTTGGTGGTTTGGAATGAAAAGAGATGTGGCTCGATATGTCGATTACTTGCACGACCAAAGGGTTAAAGCGAGCACCAAAGACACGGAGGAACAACTGCGGTAGATCCAGTTCGAGAATGGAAATGGGAGGACATTTCTATGGATTTCATCTCAGGATTGCCCAAGGCGACAAGCGGTTATGATGCTATATGGGTGATTGTAGGCAGTTGACTAAGTCCGCTCATTTCTTAGCAATCAAGATGACCTATTCGACGGAACAAGTGGCTCGATTATATGCTAGGAAATCATCCGACTCCATGGAATTCCTAAGACCATCATTTCGATAGAGATGGTCGCTTTATTTCCCATTTAAAGTGCGTTGAAGGCCTTAGGCACAAGGCTATTGTTCAAGATCGCCTTCCATCCCAGACGGACAGACGGATGAAAGAAGTAAATCAAATCTTGGAAGATATGTTAAGAGCTGCCTGGATTTCAAAGGTAGTCGGTGTCTTATGTGTTTGGCGGAATTAAACTACAATAATAGCTACCAAGCTACTATTGGAATGACACCCTACGAGGCTCTATACGGGAGGAAATGTAGATCTCCCCATATCTTTGATGCGAGGGTGGTGAAAAGAAGAGGATGGGACTCAGACGGATTTCATCAATGACACCACGAGCTATCTGGAACATCCGCGGAGAATTGAAAGCGCCCCAAAGCCGACAAAGAGCTATGCGGATAAGAGGCGTAGACCATTAGAATTCGAGGTTGGGGACCTAGTATTCCTCAAAGTGGCTCCCATGAAGGAGTAATGAGGTTGGAAGAAGGGTAAAGCGAGTCCACGTTCGTGGGACCGTATCCGATATCGCAGAGGATTGGCAATGTAGCTTACAAGCTAGAGTCCTCAAGAGATGTCGGCTATTCACAAGCGTGTTCCATGTCTCTGTGCTCAAGAAATGCATTTCGATGGGACCAGTGATCGAGCCACAAAGCAGTACAGAGGACCTAAGTATTGAAAGTCGGCCTATCCAAATACTAGGACCGAAATCAAGAGGCTAAGGAACAAGAGGTGCCCTTAGTAAAGGTCACGTGGCGAGAATCAGCGATGCGAGGAGGCTACAGGAGCGAGGAGGACATGAAGAAGAAGTACCCACTGATTGTTCTAAGTTTAGGGGCGAAACTTTTAAAGGTATGAAGGATTATGCTTAGTAAAATTCCTAGCAATTTTACAAGAACTTGATGATAATGGGCTTTATGTAGGCCTTTTCCAAAACAAAAGAAAATAAGCCAAAAATGGATACAAGACCTAGGAATTGAACTCAGGACCTCTAGAGATAGCCAAGCCCTATAGATGTACCCACTAACCATAAGCCCAATAGGATTGTATGATTAAGGAAAGGGGGAACTATAGATAAATGGGACTAAGGGTAAATGAAGAGGCATAGAAAAGAAAAGAGGAACTTCTCTTCCTCCTCCCTTTATAAAGAAGAGGGAAGATTGAAATTGTTTACTTCCTCTCTTCTTCTCTTCCTCTTCTCACCGAAATTCTAAGGCTTCCCTCTCCATTTCCCTCTTTTGGCCGAGCCTCATCCAAGCAAGAAAGCTAGGGCTAGGTTGGTTCTTTAGGTTGTCTTCTCCACCAAAAGCAACGCGAAGGATGTAAGTATCCCTCACCTGCATACGAGTAGCCGGTTGGCCTTTATAAAAGAAATCTATATTGTTAAATTCGCCAAGATATGATCTAGGGTTTCCATGAAGTTGTATGCCATGCTTTTGTAATTAGATGATGATGTTAGGGCTTAAAATGGATTAGGTCAAAAGTTAAACCTAGGAAACCCTATGAACCATTCGGCCAACATGGGTTTTGTTAGTGTTTTATTGAAGTTATATCTTGTTTTTGCTTGCAAGTGATGATGTTAGCATGTTATAGGGATTAGGATAAAGATCTAACTCTAGAGGCCTCCATGACCCATTCGGCCAAGTCATGAACTAGGGTCTCAAAGAAGCTCTATGCTATGTTTATGCTATGTTTATAACTAGATCATGATGTTAGGGTTTAAAGTGGGTTAGAACAAAAGCTAACCCTAATGAACACTATAGTTCTATTCGGCCAAACCCTACTTTTAGGGTTTCAATGAAGTTC
This sequence comes from Wurfbainia villosa, assembly GCA_025175895.1. Lineage (NCBI taxonomy): Eukaryota > Viridiplantae > Streptophyta > Magnoliopsida > Zingiberales > Zingiberaceae > Wurfbainia > Wurfbainia villosa. The sequence goes on from CM046005.1 coordinate 42,458,733, forward strand.
CATGCCATACTATGGGAACTAGATGATGATTTTAGGGTTTAAAATGGATTAGAACAAAAGCTAACCCTAAGGAACAACAAGACCTATTCGGCCAAACCCCACCATAGGGTTTCAATGAAGTTTCATACTATGTTTTGTAACTAGATGATGAGGTTAAGGTTTAAAAAGGGGATTAGGTCAAAGTTAAACCTAAAGGCCCTACATGGACCATTCGGCCACCTTGGGTCTTTAGGGTACAATGAAGTCCATACCATGAATTGTATGCTATGTTATGTTAATGAAATCAGTTATGTTGTGATGAAATGAAGTATGCCATGCTATGTTAATGAAATAAGTTATGTTGTTAGGAAATGAAGTATGCCATGCTATGTTAATGAAATAGGATATGTTGTTATGAAATGAAGTATGCCATGCTATGTTAATGAAATAAGTTATGTTGTTATGAAATAAAGTATGCCATGCTATGTTAATGAAATAGGATATGATGTTATGAAATGAAGTATGCCATGCTATGTAAATGAAATGAAGCATGATGTGTATGAAATGAATTATGCCATGTCATGAAAATGAAATGAAGCATGATGTGTATGAAATGAAGTATGCTATGCTATGTTAATGAAGTGAAGCATGAGGTGTATGAAATGAAGTATGCTATGCTATGTTAATGAAATGAAGCATGATGTGTTATGAAACGAAGTATGCTATGCTATGTTAATAAGACATGTAGTACAGTAAGCATATAAGTATTTTACCTTCTGCATGGCTTGTACCAAGACCTTAACAAGGTCCAAGAAGGGATGGGCTCCTAAGATGCCCTAGGTCGATGGAATAAGACTCGGGCCTAGGATGGGCTTCTATGTATGATTGCCCCTAGGTCGATGGAATAAGATTCGGGCCTAGTATGGGATGGGCTCCAAGATGCCTTAGGTCGATGGAGTAAGACTCGGGCCTAGGATGGGCTTCTACGCTATGACGATTGCCCTAGGTCGATGGAATAAGACTCGGGCCTAGAAACCTATTAGGTTCGAGACTTGCTACCTCGGGCCTATTTAGGGATGCGCGCTATGATAATGAAGAAGTGGTACAATGTCGGGCCCAAATATGTTGAGATTTATATTTACGTACCTAATATATATATTTTCAAAAGCATCTTGCATATGTATGTCATGATTGTTAAGTTACATGTTACGTTAAATGTATGTCATGATTGTTAAGTTACATGTTACGTTAAATGTATGTCATGATTGTTAAGTTACATGTTACGTTAAATGATATGCCATGATTGTTAAGTTACATGTATGTTAAATAATATGCCATGATTGTTAAGTTACATGTTATGTTAAACGATATGCCAAGAATGTTAAGTTATATGTTATGAAAGTTATGTTTTATGATATGTTATGAATGTTTACATGCTTACGTTAGATACGTTATGGAAGTTATGCTTTATGATATGTTATGAATGTTTACATGCTTACGTTAGATACGTTATGGAAGTTATGCTTTATGATATGCTATGAATGTTTACATGTTTACGTTAGATACATTACAAGTTATGTTTGATGATACGGTGATCCATGCTATATTTCACTTACGTTACTTATGCTACATGTTAAGTTGATGACACCAAGTATGTTACATGTTATATTGCTTCTATGTCGTGAATCGCATGCCATGATTAATGATAATGTATGGTTTTAGTGAGTAGGACAGATCTTACTAAGCCTATGTGCTTATAGTTTATCTTTCCTCAGATCTTTGCAGATAAGGGTAAGGGATGGATAAACTAAAGGGAGCAGCAGGAGGGGCCAATGTGTGTGGTAGTGGCATGGTGGAGAAGATCCGTTAGGTCTAAACATGTTTACCTATGATGAAGATGTCTATTCATGTCCTCACTTATGTCTCCTTATGATGATGATGTTATGAATTTACTAAGCACTAAGTATCTGCATATATGATGCATGCTCTATGTTAAGAAGAAGAAGTAAAGAAGAAGTAAGAAGAAGTATCTATCCACGCTATGAAGCATACTCTATGCTAAGAAGAAGAAGTATGTATATATATATGTATATATGTGTTAATGCATGTTTATGTTTAAAAGAAAAACAAAAAAAAGTATTAAGAAGTATGTCTAAAGTCTTCCGCTGTGAGAATTAAGAAGTATGTATAAAGTCTTCCGCTGTTTGTAATGTATGTACGGTCGCGTCACGCGCCGCCTCTCCGGACATTTAGGGTCCCGGAAGGGCGGGCGTGACAGTATCCTCCTTACAGGGATGATCTTAAGCATAGATCTGACCAAAGACATCCTATAAATGGTCTAGGTAAAGATTGGACGGTCGACGGTCGTCGAAATAATGTTTTTATTAAGGTAACTTTTCTTTATCATTGCCGGCTTGGAGGACTCATTTGTCTTCCATCGATCGACTACCTACGGTCGACAGATTCGGCCCGATCACGCCGTCAATCGATGGTCAAGGATCAGCTTCGAGGAGTCAAGGCTTATCACCTCATTTCAAGGGGGGTGGTGCTCAAATCTTATTGGCTGAAGTTTCTCTCGAAAAGGGGCTCAAATGCTATAAAAGGAGGGCCTCTCCTAGGGTTTTCTCATCAATTCTAAGCTTCCAAAAACCTCCGCAAAGCTTCTACTCTCCGACAACGAAGTGCTACGTCTCTGACGCTCTAGGTTTAATTGTTTATTAGTTTTCATCGGTATAAGCTTCAATTCATTTTGTCTTTTCTACATTATTGTCTTGGAGTTTTTATCGTAACGAGAAGAGGGGGAGTGACCCTCTACCGCAAGCTTTGTGATTTTGTGTATTCGTTTAACTCCTACCTCCAACAAGGAGGAGTTCATTTAGTGTTTTGCCCTCCGTGCGTGGTCAAGGACCACTAGGGCCTTGGAGTACTAGCCGAAGGCTACGAACCAAGTAAAAAATCTATTTGTCTTGTTTATTTGTCATTTATCTTTCCGCTGCATTTAATTGTCTACTCAACGAATTCGTACGAAAATTTTTATCTCTATTCACCCCCCTCTAGCGATGCTTCTCGATCTATCAATTGGTATCAAAGCCGGGGTGCTATGATATGGTGAAACCACCAATCTAGCTTTTTACAAATTTTCTTTCGATTTATTTTCTGTTTATTTCGATTTTTTTTCTTTCTCATTTGTGTAGTCTTTTTTCTCCCGCACTACTAATCCAAGACGCGAGTCTTGGGACATTTTCGTTGTTTGTAGTTTTAGGTTTTTTCTACTTCGTTGTTTTGTCTATTTTGTTTCAATGGCCCATCTCGAGGGTTTTAGCACCGTCCGACCTCCGTTTTACAATGGAGATGACTTCCGTTATTGGAAGGGTCGGATGGAATACTTTCTTAAAACCCAAATCGAGATGTGGATCATAATCCAAACGGGATTCACACTTTCGACTAACGAAGTGGGTGAATCCTTGGATTATGACAAATGAACCAATGCGACAAAAAGACATGTCGAAGCCAACGCTAAGACAACTCAAATACTCCATTGCGGCTTGTCCAAGGAGGAGCTTAATCGCGTTGACCCCTTCATTAGCGCAAAGGACCGTTGGACAAAGCTAGTGGAGCTACACGAAGGGACCAATGAAGCCAAGGTATATATGCGCGATCTTTTGTTCAATAAGTTAAATAACCTAAAAATGCAGGAACACGAGACAACGACGCAACTTCACGCTCGCGTTCAAGACATAGTCAATAACCTACACGTGATCGGGCAAAAGGTCGAAAACCGCGATCTTATTAGGTATGTTCTTAACTCATTTCCTAGGACTACCTTGTGAGCATCCATGGTCGATTCCTACAAGGTCTCCAAGGATCTTTCAAAACATAGATTAGATGAGTTGTTTTCCGATTTCGAACTTCATGAGCAGTCTAACTCGGAACCCTAGAAGGGTATAGCACTTTTTGCAGGTTTGAGGAAGAAAATCGCGAGCAAGCCATCCCCGAAGGAAGAAGAAGATGAGTCTGATTCGGAGGTTCACCCAGAAATGGAGGCCGAACTAGTCAACCTAGTTCGGAGGATAGTCAAGGGACAAAAGTGAACCGTCACTCGACCCGACGAAGGTAAGCATAAAAGTTCTAATATTAGATGTTACGAATGCAACAGGTTTGGACACATCAAGTTCGAATGTCCAAAACTCAAGAGCAAAGCACCGAAACATAAAGAGGCACTCAATGCTACATGGGAAGTGAAGAGAGGAAACTTCACTTCCCACTTCAACTCAGTTGCTTGTTCATGGAGATCCTGTCTTCGTCTTCAGATTAAAAAAATTAATCCATGACAATTAGGGATTACCCAAGCTACCGTTCCATCGTCGTGCTATCCGATTAGAGTGGTCACTTAAACAAACTTGTTGTTCAAGCAACCTACCTCTATTCTTCGAATAGCCGCGGAATAGACGATATACGAATCGCCGGTTTTTGTGTTTGTATTCGGGGTCCAAGTAAATTAGCCACATAACAAAACATACAACATACAAAGAATAAAATAGGATTCATAAACCAGCATTATACCTCTCGTTATACCTCTTGATCTTCTATCGTATGTCCTTCCTCCTTTTGGACGTCATGTGTGCGATGATCTTCCAAAAGATAAAGCCTCCTGGATCACAATCTTCCTTTCCTTGCTTGCTCCAAATAAGAGGAAGAATAGAACAAAGCTCTTCTTCCTATCTAGAACCGACCACCAAGTCAATGGACTTGATGTTGCCGCCGGCCAAGGAGGAGAAAAGGATCGCCGACCAACCTTGAAGAGAGGTTGCCGTCGACTAAAGGAGAGGAGTAAGCGCCGACCAAAGCTTGAGGGAGAGAGTCACCGGCCAAGGAAAGGAGGAAAAGAAGAAAACCCTAAGACTCCCTTCTTGTTGTCGTCGACCCTAGGAGGAGCAAACCTTGCAAGCTTGCCGCCCCAAACCCTAACCCTAGAAGCCTTACTGCCCGAGCCAAAACCTAATCTCCCTTGTTGTGTTGTGCCACCCAAGCCTAAGCCCTTATTTATAGAGTTAGGCTTAAGCCTCCTTTTCATCTCCACCATTGGATCTAGGGATTTAATCTCAACCATCAGATCTAGGGATTTAATCTCAACCGTCGGATCTAGAGATTTAATCTCCACCGTTGGATCTAAAGATTTAATCTCCACCTTTGGATCTAGAGATTTGATCTCCATCTCGGATCTTGGGTTTCAATTTTCATCATCGGATCTAGGCTCCATGAAGTTTTAATAGGCTACAATAGGGACCATGAACAGGAGTTGGATCTTGGCCACCCAATCGATCAAGCCCACATAAAGTCCGATCCATTAATGATAATCCATTCCACTAGAGGATTATCATTGATCTACCTCACCAACCCACATAAGTTAATATGGGCTCCATATATTATTTGTACATATATCTCCCCGTGTTTAACATTTTGAATGTCCATCATTTAATTAATTTACTGACAATTAATTAATCAACATCTAACTCCATGTGTAGTACCACTCAACCTTATCATCATGCCGAACCAAGTCCACCTGCAGGGTTTACATGATGAACCTTATGAGCTCCTCAAGGGGACATCATCATCCTAATATATAGGACACAGTTTCCTCCTATAATCAACGACACGCCATATAAATAATATCATTTCTCAACTTACCGAGACTATCGATTTACTCTATAAATCTCGCCCATTGGTAAATCAAAGAAATGAATACTAAATATGTGTCTGTTATTATATCGGGATTAAGAGTATGTACAACATAATATCTGAGGTCTGATTCGATTATGTAGTCAGCAATAAATCGAATCACCTCTAAGTCGGTCCTGCTCAACACACACAAAGTGTACTAGTATAATTCTATGGTCAAGACAAACCAATACCAAATCACACTACAACCATGTCAATGGTTTGTCCAAAACCATCTCGGCTGTGAGCCTTTACTTATACTTTACAAGGAACTGATAACATGATCTCCCGTGTGACACTACACGTCATGTTATCTACAATGTAATGTATTAGACAAAATGCATAACCATAAATATGCAAACAAAGATCATGTGATTCTTATTTCAAAAAAAAGATGTTCATATAAAAGATAGACTTTTCAGTATACATCCCAACAATCTCCTACTTATACTAAAAGACTATGTTGTCCTTATACTGCTATACATCTGATTCTCATTCCCTTCACATGCCTATCAAAAGCTCTCGCCGGAAGGGCCTTAGTGAAAGGATCTGCCAGGTTATCCTTTGATGTAATCTTGCCCACAGTAACTTCTCCTCTCTTTACGATTTCTCGTATCAGGTGGTACTTGCGCTTTATGTGTTTACTTGCCTTATGGGCTGGTGGTTCCTTCGAGTTTGTAACTGCACCACTATTATCACAATAAATTATGATAGTTCTGAGAAAACCAAGAATCACATCCAAGTCCATCAAGAAGTTCCTGAGCCATACAACTTTTTTGGCTGCCTCAGAGGCTGCCACATACTCAGCTTCCATGCTGGAGTCTGCCATGCATTTTTGCTTGACACTCCTCCATACAATGGCTCCACCTCCCAAAGTAAACACAAAACCAGAGGTAGACTTACTGTTATCCCTATCTGATTGGAAGTCGGAATCTGTGTAACCCACAGTAAGTAATTCTTCTGCCTGGTAAACTTGCATATAATCCCTAGTCCTTCTCAGGTACTTCAATATATGCTTTACCGTAGTCCAATGTCCCTATCTTGGATTACTCTGATATCTGCTAACCATGCCCACGACAAAGCAGATATCCTATCTCGTACATAGCATGTCATACATGAGGTTTCCTACTGCCAAAGCATAAGGAACCGCCTTCATCTCCTCTATCTCCTTAGATGTTCTAGGACACATCTCCTTAGATAAAGGAACTCCATGCCTAAAAGGTAGAAAACCTTTCTTGGAGTTCTGTATGCTAAAACGATCCATAATTGTGTCTATGTATGAAGCTTGAGATAAGCACAACATCCTTTTCCTGCGATCCCTTATAACCTTGATCCCAAGGATGTGTCCTACTTCTCCCAAGTGCTTCATATCAAATTGTTTGGACAACCATACTCTTACGTCCGATAACACCTTGACATTGTTGCCAATTAACAAAATGTCATCTACATATAGTACAAGAAATACCACTACGTTTCCGTCACATCTCTTGTATCAACAAGACTCATCCAGACTTTGAATAAATCCATAAGACTGAATTACCTCATCAAAGTGAATGTTCCAAGACCTCGAAGCTTGCTTCAATCCATAAATGGACCGATTATGCTTACACAAAAGATGCTCTTTACCCTTTGCAATGAATCCCTCTGGTTGCTTCATATAGATGTTTTCCTCAAGACTTCCATTAAGGAAAGTTGTCTTGACATCCATCTCTCATACCTCATAATTCATATGAGCAGCAATACATAAGAGAATGCGGATAGACTTAAGCATGGCTACCGACGAAAAGGTCTCCTCATAATCGATGCCCTCTTTCTGAGTATACCCCTTCGCAACAAGCCTTGCTTTGAAGGTTTTGACCTTCCCGTCTATTCCTCTCTTTCTTTTGTAGATCCACTTGCATCCAATGGTTTTTACACCATTGGGTGGTTCTACTAGCTCCAAGACCTAATTTGAATCCATAGATTCAATCTCAGCATTCATTTCTCTTTGCCAAGATACCACATCTTTATCTTGGATTGCCTCGTCATATGTCCAGGGATCAGCTTCATGTTCGTCAGGGACCAAATCAGAAGATTCTCCCAAGAACATGAATCTATCAGACTGTCTAACAACCCTCCCACCATGATGAGGTATCACCTGTGTATCCTCTGTGACATGCAGTGTAGTGACTTGTGGTATATCCTCTTGTACCAGTGGTACTGAAGTAGTTACTTCCCCTCCAATTCCTCCAAAATAGTCTTACTCATGGGCTTGTGGTTCATCACATAGTCTTCCTCTAGAAATCTAGCGTTTGTGCTAACAATCACCCTCTTATCTTTAGGACTATAAAATAAACCACCTTTAGTTCCTCTAGGATAGCCAACGAACATGTGCACTTCTGTACGAGGTTCCAACTTACCAGCATCTACCTTCAGCACATGTGCTGGACTCCCCCAAATCTGAATATGTCTCAGACTAGGCTTTCGTCCAGTCCACAATTCTGTGGGAGTATAAGGCACTGATTTAGATGGAACCAAGTTCAAAATATACATCATCGTATCCAGAGGATACCCCTAGAACGAATCTGGCAACTCAGAATAACTCATCATCTATCTAACTATCTCTATAAGAGTCCTATTCCTTCGCTCTGCTACATCATTCTGTTGGGGTGTGCCAGGTGCAGATAATTGGGATTGAATCCGAGCCTCTGATAAGTAATTTATAAACTCTCCCATGAGGTACTCACCACCACGATCAGATCGTAGTTGTTGCTGCAGTAGGCACATAAGTCGAACCTGAGTTTTGATTATAACAAACGATACAAAGTTAAGCTTATATTGTTATCTCACGAGCTAAATCGAGTGTGCAGAAAAGTGCCAACGCAGGAGCTGAAGGCTAGCGACACCCAGAGGAAGCCGCGGTGGTCGGGTGATTGAACGATTTTTAATTGTCTCAATACCGTTCCCAAATTAATTACCAAACCCCCTAACTGCACTAATGTTGTATAGGACTAACTCGGATCGTCTCCCAACGAACCTAATGGTTGGACGTTTGTTTTTAAACAGAAGTAAACACTGGGGTTTTTTTACAATTATCAAAACAATTAAAATGCAAAATCAAAAGCAAACATGGGAATTAGACATGCATAAAGTAAATCTAACTACCAAATAACAAGTAACAAGCAACTATTTTAATGCGCAAAAGTAAGTGATCACGCACCGCACTGTCACTATACGGTACAATAATCAAACAAATGTGAACAATTCAACCAAGTACCGCACTGTCACTATACGACATAGTGATCAAACAATCACTGAAAAACTAAACTAACAGACAGAAAAAAATCGACCAAGCACCGCACTGTCACTATACGGTACAATGATCAAACAAATGTGAACAATTCAACCATGCACCACACTGTCACTATACGACACAGTAGTCAAATAGTCACTAAAAACTGCAATAAACGAAATGCAACAAACGAAAGCAATTCAACCGAGCACCGCACTGTCACTATACAACACATTGGTCGAATGTAAATGAAACTATCCTAACAACTAAAGCATAACACAAATAAAACTCTAACTACGACTCGAATTAAACACAAGTTAGAATATAGAAAAAAATACAAGGTAAACTGCAGATTAAAACACAGAGTAAAATACTAGTGAAAAGATAGGTTAAGAACACTAGTAAAAACACAATTCAAAGCCACTGGTGAAACCATATATTAAAAACACTAGCGAAAACACAATTGAAAACACTAATGTAAACACAATGTAATAACACCAGTGACAACACAGGTGCAAATACGAGGGAAAACACAAGTGCAAATACAAATGAAAACACAAACTGAACCATAAACTGAACCACAAACTGAAATCACACAAAGTAACAAGGTAACACAGTAACACAATAACAAACACAGTACTGAATCAATAGTAGATCAATAATTCAGAGATAGAAAAAATAAATTACTTAGGATCACCAAATTCATCCGGATCTAGGGTAGTCAAAAGATCTGACTCCTACAACAGTCAACATGTATGATGATTTACAGTCAAATCAAATAAACCAAGCACAATACAAAACCTCCCAAATGGATATATGCGTTCATGCTCACATAATGATCGTAGGAGTGGGGTACCCTCAAAACAACATGTAATCTTGTCCTACCATATGCTTGCTTATCGTCTATTTCTCTACTGCTATCAATACATTCCATACATGAATCAAAAGGATTTATCGAGATCTAAACAAGATCAGAAATAGATTGCAACAGAGAAATACAAAGAAGATCAAGATGAAATGAACATGACAATAGTAGAATTGGAAGAATAAACCTGATTAGTTTCAATTAGAAGTGTGTAGGGAGATTTCTAATACGATCCAAGAAAATAACACTCACAACATCTCCATTCTATTTCCATAAGCCACAACTTAAGCTAGCTAGGGTAATCACCAAATTGAGAATATCTCAAATCTGAAACTGTAGTAAACATGAATAATAGACCACACATTTAAATCCTTTACAATCAGATGCAAAGGCATCAGCTCCTACTGGAGCACTTCAAGCAATAAGTGACTTTAATCCTCTCATCTTGTCCATATCGTAAAGGATACCCAAGCTTGCACATTCAGCTTCAAAGGCAAGCGAACAAGATCATGACAAGTATGTTTCTGGAGCTAAGCATTACATACATCCATTAAAAATCAGTAGAGATCCAAAGGTCTCCACAATTCCTTATATCATCTCTACAATAGATACACTTTCTGATAACCAGCAGCTAAGCAAAATAGAGCAACACTCTGCACAGAATTAAGAACACGTTTAGATTGTATCTAGCTCCTCTAAGCTTGCAATTTCAGCATATCAAATCAGGTAAATAAGAAACCTGAAATCTGGTTTCAATTTATATCTCGAGTAATTTCAATTTCTGCAAATCTAAAAATTTCAGAATTGTTCAGATCAGAATTGCATTTCCTTTGAATTTGCAGCTTTCGGGAGGACTTTATACCCATGAAACTCTCCAACAAATCTCTGAAATGCAACAACTTTTATCTCTGAATTTGGATTTCCCTTTCAATTTCCTGCAGTTAACCTTGATACTTTAATCAAATTTTTGATTGGTTGTTGATACTCTGCCGAGCAGCTGTGGAAATTCAGCAACTTCAACAACTGTTGTATCAGATAAAATTTCAGAAACTTCCCTTAATCATCCTTAATTTGATCCAGTTTGATGGTCTCGGCATGAGTTATAGGCCTTTAGATTGAAGTTGGCCTAGTGTTAGACTGACATCAGCTGCCCAAATTTAAGTAGAGCCATCCAAAATGTGCTTGAATTATGAAAATTTGATACAACCTCCAATAGATATTCCTTGAATCCACGTGTAAGCCCAACCTTTTATAGCTTGGTGATTCATTCATTTTCCCAGAAATTTTTTCAGACTGTAACTAACTCCTCTATACTTACACGTGCAGCTTCTCCAAGGTTACAATTCCTTGACATTTTGCAGGTTTTTCATGAAGTGAACATGCAGAGTATCTCTACACTGCAGGTGCTGCACTTGGCAAGAATATCCAATCCACGTGTAAGCATAGCCTATTGGATCTTTGGTGACTCATGTTTTTCCAGAATGTGGACTAACCCATAGATGTATCAATGCAACTTTGATGAAAATAGAACTGTTGACTGTTTTATTTTCAGTGTCAACTTGTGAACCGATTTCTGCAGCTTCCCTTTTAGTGAATCAGTTAGAGAAAGATCCCATATTTGTTTTGATATCCTTATAGGATTTGACAGCTTGCATAACCTTTGTGAAGGATGACTGAAGGCGCTCCTTTGATTTCTCTGCAGGATCTTCCCCGATTAATTCCATCAGCACTAATATTTCAACTTTATAAAGGAGCTCTTGAGGTTGCTGTCCATATTTAAATTCAAGCTGCAATTGCATCATTTGTCTTGAATTCCAGCTGATCTTCTCAGGGGTCATTAGGTACTCTTAATTCTTGTTTAACATTCAGACCTGTGCAGGAATGCAGCATCATATAGCAGAATCCCTTTTCTCCTTAATTGTGCTGGAATCTCTGTGCAAACTTTAACTTGAAACATTGCAGCAATTAGGAAGACCTTCTAAAATCTGAATACCCTTGCCATTCTGCAGATTTTATCAAGTGGGCATGCACTTAACTCTAGCTCCATGGGTAGCAAATCCACTTTACTCTCTTCTTCCAAGCCTTCTTTTTCTGATACTTGCTGTAATTGTCGTGGCAGTTGCTTCTATGATACAGACCAAAAATTTCTTTGCTATGGTGTTTTCATCAGAAACAAGTTCTGCTGCATCTTTAGGCACCGATTCTGTGTGGTCTTCAATTAAATTGCAATACCATAAGAAAAAAAACTGTAGGATGATAATATTTCGGAACTACCAGCAAATCAAAACTCAATCCGTTCACCTTGATGTTTTAGCTTTGGGATTGAAAGTGATTTATAACTTCTCAGCCTCTGGTAGTTGTTCTCAAATCACAAAATTCATGGGATAACAAATAGGTTAAGAGCTCCAATTTTCCTACTTCCCGTCTGCTACAACAACCAATTTTCAACAGAGTACAACAGCACCAGAATTCCATGGCTTAGAGTGAAACTTGTTATAACCATGTGTTCTAACCTTCCCATACTTATACCCAATGTGCACATGTATGTTTAAATACTTTCTTCTTCCAATTTCTCCCAGACATAGCCATGCCAGGTGCTGTAGTGGAGCTCATATTGCTATCATCTTTTAGAATTCCTTTCAGCATATCTACAGTGGATGAACCTTTTTGATTTCCAGCTGTTAAACAAAGTAGAGGAACACACATGTTGAGGTGGAGATTGGGTTGCACGTATAGGGAAGGCTGTTGTTGATACTTGCATAATTCTGATAATGCTGCAATTGTTGCTGCTGGTATCATCGTTGAGTAGGAAGTTGTACTGCAGCTTGTGCATAGGTAGTTATATTGTATTGGGTTTGGCTTTGAGAAACAGTAGCAACTTCTGTTTCAAATTCACAGCTACCTAACAAGACAATATCTTCTCCCCCACACTTAAGAATTTTGTTCGTCTCGAATAATGCAACTTATCAAGTTAATCTTTCAACATGGGAACAAAAGATATGGGTAGAGGTAATCCACAAACAATGGGAAATAAATGAATAGGAATGACAAGTACGACAACATGAAAGTATCAAGTGGATTAAACAAGCAATTCAAGTAAGGAAAAGAATCAAGAGTGAAATCCTTCATCATATTCATGCAAAAAAATGTTACTGGAGTTTTGAAAAGTTTCAAAGCAAGTTCTAGAGTAACAAGAATCACATGTGTTATCACACAAAAGTGGTTAGATGATAAGAATGGCTTGCAACCTCACTAGGTGAATCAAAATCAGGCTTGGTCTATCAATAAAAAGTTCACCATCATAACAAGTGACTACATGCAGGTGAAGTCTCCTATCATACACAAAAATCCATAATTTGATGATCAAACTTAACTAATTTTTACCACCTCTGAAATGATACTAAGACATGCATAGGGAATATTATTTGACTCAACAACAGACAAACAAACCTAGGTAAACAGGCAAACAAGCAATCAACCCATACAAATTATTCTGAACATGAAAGGAAGAAAATAAATGCAGTAAATAAAAGAGCACACTCTCCTTTCATGTCAGAGAAAAAAAACATCATCATGTCTGGCCCCACCGTATTCTCCAGAATAGACTTGATCTCTTTGTTCGACACTTCATGAGTTTGTTGCAAAAGTGAGACCCTTGATCGCTAATGATCACCCTGGGAACTCCAAATCTGCAAAATATGTGAGACCTAATAAAATCCACAACAACTAGAGAATCATCAATCCTGGTGGGGATGGCCTCCACCCATTTATAAACATAATCATATGGCAAAAGAATATATAAAAATCCAAAAGATATAGGACACAAACCCATAAAATTAATACCCCAAATATCGAAAATCTCACAGAATAACAAAAGTTGTTGAGGCATTTCATTTCTACGTCCTATGTTCCCTGTTCGTTGACATCACTCACAAGACTGGTAGAATTCAAAGGCATCATAAAATAAGGTGGGCTAATACAAACTAGACTATACAACTTTTCTAGCAGTCCTTTGGGGTCCAAAATACCCCCCACAAGCCAGAGAATAACAAAAAGTAAGTACGTATGGAATGAAACTCATAATCAAGTCCACATCATCTAATAATCTGATCGCTACAAAATTTTCAATGATAAAGATCATCCCATACATAATACTTAGCATCACTTTTCAATTTATGGACTTGTGCATGAGTAAAATGTGAAGGTACAACACGTCAACTAAATAAATAGCAAGATCTACATACCATGGTGTCTTACCCTACAGGTGAAAATTTTTCTCATATGGAAAAGAATCTACTATGGGGGTGGGCTCGATCTCCATCACAATCCTAGTCAAGCTGAAATACCACCTGCTTCTACAACAAGTTGGTCAAGGGTAGGGCAATCTTATTGAAGTCTCTAATAAAACGTCTGTAGAAATCTACATGATCTAGAAAAGCACAGACTTCCCGCACAGAAGCGGGGTAAGATAAAGAAGAAATAGCATGAATTTTAGCAAGATCTACTTCAATACCATGCACAGAGATAATACAATCAAAGACTATCCCATGCTCGACCATGAAATGACATTTCTTACCACCATCTGATGGAAGTGATCCTTGGGGCGTCACCTGAAGCGTGCAAGTCCCTACACATTCCATATCCCTGTCTACATAAATGAGGGCCCACAGATAAGTCCTAACAACAAATCATTATCAACATCAAAATCATCAGAATTAATAAAATCATAGCAATATGTAGAAGGTGCAAAGATATCCAAATGAAAAACATACTAAGAAATAAAGTTTATGCAGTTCAACTCATCAGCTATAACCACGCTAAGAGTAAAATGATCCTCCATTGGGTGCTTCATATCGTCCAAAATACTAAACTGAACTACAATATCTCATACCTCCATAGAAAGAGTACAACTTCTAGTGAACACATAAATCTTTCAGAAACTTGGCATACTTGGGAATCTGCTAGCTCTTGGAATTCCCTAGTCTTTTCTTCAACAACCCCCTTCCTAGGCTGGGCCTCTGAGGGAAGAGAAAAACTGCTGCATAAAACTCAAGAAGATTATCGCCTGAAGACCTAGTCATCCACACAAACAAATACAATGAGAAACAAATATAGATAATAAGAAAGACAATAATAACAAAAGAAAAAGAAAACAAACAAACAGACTACAGTTTAAAGACAAATGAACCCATTAAAGTTCCTCAGCAACGACACCAAAATTTGATCGAACGATTTTTAATTGTCACAATACCATTCCCAAATTATTTACCGAACCCCCTAACTACACTAATGCAGTATAGGACTGACTCGGATCATCTCCCAATGAACCTAATGGCTGGACATTTATTTTTAAACAGAAGTAAACAGTGGGGTCTTTTTTACAATTATCAAAACAATTAAAATGCAAAATCAAAAGCAAACATGGGAATTAAACATGCAAAAAGTAAATCTAACTACCAAATAACACGTAACAAGCAACAATCCTAATGCGCAAAAGTAAGTGATCACGCACCACACTGTCACTATACGGTACAATGATCAAACAAATGTGAACAATTCAACCAAGTACCGCACTGTCACTATACGACACAGTGATCAAACAGTCACTGAAAAACTAAACTAACAGACAGAAAAGAAATCGACCAAGCACCGCACTGTCACTATACGGTACAATGATCAAACAAATGTGAACAATTCAACCATGCACCGCACTGTCACTATACGACACAGTAGTCAAACAGTCACTAAAAACTGCAATAAACGAAATGCAACAAACGAAAGCAATTCAACCGAGCACCGCACTGTCACTATACGGCACATTGGTCGAATGTAAATGAAACTATCCTAACAACTAAAGCATAACACAAATAAAACTCTAACTACGACTCGAATTAAACACAAGTTAGAATACAGAATAAAATACAAGGTAAACCGCAGATTAAAACACAAAGTAAAATACTAGTGAAAACATAGGTTATGAACACTAGTAATAACACAATTCAAAGCCACTGGTGAAACCACATATTTAAAACACTAGCAAAAACACAATTGAAAACACTAATGCAAACACAATGTAATAACACCAGTGACAACACAAATGAAAACACGGGTGCAAATACGAGGGAAAACACAAGTGCAAATATAAATGAAAACACAAACTGAACCATAAACTGAACCACAAACTGAAATCACACGAAGTAACAAGGTAACACAGTAAAACAATTACAAACACAATACTGAATCAACAATAGATCAATAAAGTACGTCAACAGTCATCCACAAACACCGGAAAGGTACCACCCTCTTCAGTGACCTACAACAATACCGAACACTCCAAGGGTCTCAGGGTGCGGATCTCTCATCAGAACCCGACGAGAGGTGGATCGATTTGGTAGTCCACAGCTCCGATGATGAATGCGATACGACCGCTACCATGGCAGCTGGTGGAATGGCTCTGCGAAGATGGCAATGTGGGAATCACGGCCGCTATTATGGATGGGATCGGAACTGGGAATGAAGGGTATGATCGCCACCGGCTGGAACCATTGAAGACCGCCATTAGATCGGAAGAAGCGATGCCGTCGGAACTGGGAATATATTCTGCCGCTACCACGGCAGTAGCAAATCACCTCCAGCCTTCTGCGACCACATCCAGCTAGAGTAGCTCAGCTCTAGTGGTAATGGATCTGAAGATCGCCGGTGAAGACGGGTGAACTCCACTGCTCGATCGATGGAATGTCGCTGCCAAAATGTTACTGCGAGCTCCGCCTGACCGAAGAGGGAAAAGTCCGTCGGGTGGAATGGACTGGGGTAGAACCTGGGATTACTGGAATTGTCGCCAGAGTGCTATAGTTGAGCTGTCGCCGCGCTCGCGAGAGGAAGACGACATCGCATTCGCTGTTCTGTGTCGCGTGATTCTAGCGCAGCTGGGAAGAAGTTGGATTTTATCTTCAATTTTCTCAGTCGTCCGATTGTGTCGGTTTTGATCTCAGCCACCTAAATGCATCTAAGTTAATTGACCAATTAAAAAGTTGATCCATTCAATCCAACGGCTGAGATGAATTTGATCTTGATCAACGGCTATCATTGCTCCGATTTGGCTCTTTCATGTTCCCTACAAAATCACATTCACCCGTGAAAAATAATACTGAAATTGTAGGGAATAAACAATTAATTTCAATTAAATACAATATGCAAAAGACGTCATGAATAACCATAATTACCCAAATCAAAGAGCCTAAAATTTCCAAATGTGAATAAAAGTCACGCGATAAAAATGCGACTATCAAATTCCCCCACACTTTTTTTTGCGCGTCCCGAGCAATAATAAAAACACAGAAACACTGACTCCCTAACTCGTTTCCCAAATAGTACTTAGATCAATAATTCAGAGACAGAAAAAATAAGTTACTTAGGATCACCAAATTCATCCGGATCTAGGGTAGTCAAAAGATCCGACTCCTACAACAGTCAACATGTATGATGATTTACAGTCAAATCAAATAAAGCAAGCCTGATACAAAACCTCCCAAATGGATATATGCACTCATGCTCACATAATGATCGTAGGAGTGGGGTACCCTCAAAACAACATGTAATCTTGTCCTACCATATGCTTGCTTATCGTCTATTTCTCTACTGCTATCAATACATTCCATACATGAATCAAAAGGATTTATCGAGATCTAAACAAGATCAGAAATAGATTGCAACAGAGAAATACAAAGAAGATCAAGATGAAATGAACAAGACAATAGTAGAATTGGAAGAATAAACCTGATTAGTTGCAATTAGAAGTGTGTAGGGAGATTTCCAATACGATCCAAGAAAATAACACTCACAACATCTCCATTCTATTTCCATAAGCCACAACTTAAGCTAGCTAGGGTAATCACCAAATTGATAATATCTCAAATCTGAAACTGTAGTAAACATGAATAATAGACCACACATTTAAATCCTTTACAATCAGATTCAAAGGCATCAACTCCTACTGGAGCACTTCAAGCAATAAGTGACTTTAATCCTCTCATCTTGTCCATACTGTAAAGGATACCCAAGCTTGCACATTCATCTTCAAAGGCAAGCAAACAAGATCATGACAAGTATGTTTCTGGTGCTAAGCATTACATACATCCATTAAAAATCAGTAGAGCTCCAAAGGTCTCCACAATTCCTTATATCATCTCTACAATAGATACACTTTCTGATAACCAGCTCCCAAGCAAAATAGAGCAACACTCTGCACAGAATTAAGAACACGTTTAGATTGTATCTAGCTCCTCTAAGCTTGCAATTTCAGCATATCAAATCAGGTAAATAAGAACCCTGAAATCTAGTTTCAATTTATATCTTCGGTAATTTCAATTTCTGTAAATCTGAAAATTTCAGAATTGTTCAGATCAGAATTGCATTTCCTTTAAATTTGTAGCTTTTGGGAGGACTTTACACCCATGAAACTCTCCAACCAATCTCTAAAATGCAACAGCTTTTATCTCTGAATTTATATTTCCCTTTCAATTTCATGCAGCTAACCTTGATACATTCATCAAATTTTTAATTGGCTGTTGATACTCACGAGCAAATTGTGGAAATTCAAAGAACTTCAACAACCATCAGACGATAAAATTTCAGAAACTTCCCATAATAATCCTTAATCTGATCCAGTTTGATGGCCTTGACTTGAGTTATAGGCCTTTAGATTGAAGTGGGCCTAGTGTTAGACTGACATCAGCTGCCCAAATTTAAGTAGAGCTATCCCAAATGTACTTGAATTCTAAAAATTTGATACAACCTCCAATAGATATTCCTTGAATCCACGTGTAAGCCCAGCCTTTTATAGCTTGGTGATTCATTAATATTTCCAAAAAAAAATTTCAGACTGTAACTAACTCCTCTATACTTACATGTGCAACTTCTCCAAGGTTACAATTCCTTGACATTTTGCAGGTTTTTCATGAAGTGAACATGCAGAGTATCTCTACACTGCAGGTGCTGCACTTGGCGAGAATATCCAATCCACGTGTAAGCATAGCCTATTGGATCTTTGGTGACTCATGTTTTTCCAGAATGTGGACTAACCCATAGTTGTATCAATGCAACTTTGATCAAAATATAACTGTTGACTATTTTATTTTCAGTGTCAACTAGTGAACCGATTTCTGTAGCTTCCCTTTTAGTGAATCAGTTAGAGAAAGATCCCATATTTGTTTTGATATCCTTATAGGATTTGACAGCTTGCATAACCTTTGTGAAGGATGACTGATGGCGCTCCTTTGATTTCTCTGCAGGATCTTCCCTGATTAATTCCATCAACACTAATATTTCAACTTTATAAAGGAGTTCTTGAGGATGTTGTCCATATTTAAATTCAAGCTGCAATTGCATCATTTGTCTTGAATTCCAACTGATTATCTCAGGGGTCATTTGGTACTCTTAATTCTTGTTTATCATTCAGACTTGTGCAGGAATGCAGCATCGTATAGCAGAATCCCTTTTCTCCTTAATTGTGCTGAAATCTCTGTGCAAACTTTAACTTGAAACATTGCAGCAATTAGGAAGACCTTCCAAAATCTGAATACCCTTACCATTCTGCAGATTTTATCAAGTGGGCATGCACTTAACTCTAGCTCCATGGGTAGCAAATCCACTTTACTCTCTTCTTCCAAGCCTTCTTTTTCTGATACTTGCTGTAATTGCCGTGGTAGTTTCTTCTATGATACAGACCAAAAATTTCTTTGTTATTGTGTTTTCATCAGAAACAAGTTCTGCTGCAGCTTTAGGCACCGGTTCTGTGTGGTCTTCAATTAAATTGCAATACCATAAGAAAAAAAAACTGTTGGATGATCAGATTCTGGAACTACCACCAAATCAAAACTCAATCTATTCACCTTGATGTTTCAGCTTTGGGATTGAAAGTGATTTAGAACTTCTCAGCCTCTGGTAGTTGTTCTCAAATCACAAAATTCATGGGATAACAAATAGGTTAAGAGCTCCAATTTTCCTACTTCCCGTCTGCTACACCAACCAATTTTCAATAGAGTACAACAACACCAGAATTCCATGGCTTAGAGTAAAACTTGCTATAACCATGTGTTCTAACCTTCCCATACTTATACCCAATGTGCACATGTATGCTTAGATACTTTCTTCTTCCAATTTCTCCGACACATAGCAATGCCAGGTGCTGCAGTGGAGCTCATATTGCTATCATCTTTCAGAATTCCTTTCAGCATATCTACAGTGGATGCACCTTTCTGATTTCCAGCTGCTAAACAAAGTAGAGGAACACACATGTTTAGGTGGAGATTGGGCTGCACGTATAGGGAAGGCTGCTGTTGATACTTGCATAATTCTGATAATGCT
Source organism: Wurfbainia villosa (assembly GCA_025175895.1). Lineage (NCBI taxonomy): Eukaryota > Viridiplantae > Streptophyta > Magnoliopsida > Zingiberales > Zingiberaceae > Wurfbainia > Wurfbainia villosa. Next base: position 42,478,931 of record CM046005.1, read on the forward strand.
ACAATTGTTGCTGCTGGTATCATCATTGTGTAGGAAGTTGTCCAACAACTTATGCATAGGTAGTTATATTAGATTGGGTTTGTCTTTGAGAAACAACAGCAACTTCTGTTTCAAATTCACAGCTACCTAACAAGACAATATCTTCTCCCCCACACTTAAGAATTTTGTCCGTCTCGAATAATGCAACTTATCAAGTTATTCTTCCAACATGGGAACAAAAGATATGGGTAAAGGTAATCCAAAAGACAATGGGAAATAAATGAATAGGAATGACAAGTACGACAACATGAAAGTATCAAGTGGATTAAACAAGCACTTCAAATAAGGAAAATAATCAAGAGTGAAATCCTTCATCATATTCATGCAAATAAATGTTACTGCAGTTTTGAAAAGATTTAAAGCAAGTTCTAGAGTAACAAGAATCATGTGTTATCACACAAAAGTGGTTAGATGATAAGAATGGCTTGCAACCTCACTAGGTGAATCAAAATCAGGCTTGGTCTATCAATAAAAAGTTCACCATCATAAAAAGTGACTACATATAGGTGAAGTCTCCTATCATACACAAAAATTTATAATTTGTTGATCAAACTTAACTAATTTTTACCACCTCTGAAATGATACTAAGACATGCATAGGGAATATTATTTGACTCAACAACAGACAAACAAACCTAGGTAAACAGGCAAACAAGAAATCAACCCATACAAATTATTCTGAACATGAAAGGAAGAAAATAAATGCAGTAAATAAAAGAACACACTCCCCTTTCATGTCAGAGAAAAAAAACATCATCATGTCTGTGTTGGGATGTATACTGAAAAGTCTATCTTTTGTATGAACATCTTTATTTTGAAAATAAGAATCACATAATCATTGTTTGCATATTTTTTATGGTTATGCTTATTGTCTAATATATTACATTGTAGATAACATAGTGTGTGGTGTCACACAGGAGATCATGTTATCGGCTCCTTGTAAAGTATAAGTAAAGGCTCACAACCAAGATGGCTTTGGACAAACCATTGGAATGGTTGTAGTGTGATTTGGGATTCGTTTATCTTGACCATAAAAACACACTAGTGCACTTTGTGTGTATTGAGCAGGACTGACTTAGAGGTGATTCGATTTATTGCTAACTTCATAATCGAATCAGACCTCATATATTATATTGTACATAATCTTAATCCCGATATAATAACGGGCACATATACTTAGTATTCATCTCTTTGATTTACCAATGGGTGAGATTTATAGATTAAATCGATAGGCTCGGTAAGTTGGGAGATGATATTATTTATATGGTGTGTCGTTGATTATAGGAGGAAACCGTGTCCTATATATTAGGATGATGATGTCCCCTTGAGGAGCTCATAAGGTTCATCATGTAAACCCTGCAGGTGGACTTGGTCCGACATGATGAAAAGGTTGAGTGGTACTACTCATGGAGTTAGATGTTGATTAATTAATGGTCAGTAAATTAATTAATCGACGGACATTCGAGATATTAAACACGGGGAGAAAATGTACAAATAATATATGGTGCTCATATTAACTTATGGGGGTTGGTGAGGTAGATCAATGATAATCCTTTAGTGGATTGGATTATCATTAATGGATCGGACTTTATTTGGGCTTGATCCATGGGTAACCAAGATCCAACTCCTCCTCATGGTCCCTATTGTAGCCTATTAACTCCTCATGAAGCTTAGATCCAATGGATAGAAACAAAACTCTAGAACCAAAGGTAGAGATTAAATCTCTAGATCCGACGGTTGAGATTAAATCCCTAGAACCAATGGTGGAGATTAAAACAAAGCTTATCCCTAACTCTATAAAAGGAGGGCAAGGGGTGGGTGGCAACTTGAATCCAACTAGAGATAGGATTAGGGTTTTGGGCGGCAAGGCTTGGAGGGACCAAATAAGGAAGGTATTTTCCTTCTTCTTCTTCCCTCTAGGTGGCCGACGTCCAACAGCCTTTTCTAGCCCTTTCCAACTATTGTCCGGCGTCCAATCCTTCCCTTCTCCTTCTCCTTGGCCGGTGGAAACAAGATTTAGGGATTTTCCTTGGTATCTTGGCCGGTTTCCATCCTAATCTCCTCTTCCATCTTGGTCGGCGGCAAGCTCCAAACTTGGAGGTTTGTGGTTGGTTGAAAGAAGGAAACGAGCTTTGTTTCTATTCTTCCACTTGCTCGAAATGAGCAAGGAAGGAAGATTGGTGATCTAGGAGCTTCAACTTTTGGTAGATCGTCGCCCACACGACGCCCGAAAGGAGGAAGGTCATACATTAGAAGATCGAGAGGTATATCGATTCTCTATTCTCTTTTGTAACATGTTTGTATTTGTCTTTCAATTATGAACATGATATATTCTGTTTGTGGCTAAATAATACTTGGATCCCGAACATAAACACAAAAGTCGGCGATTCGTACATCGTCTATTCCGCGGCTACTCGTAGAATAGAGGTTGGTCGCTTGAACAACAAGTTTGTTCAAGTGACCACTTTAAACGAATAGCACGACGATGATAAGGTTTCTTCGGTGTTCCCTTTTGTCTAGGATGAAATTTTTTTAATCCGGGGACATCGATGGGATTGCCATGAACAAGCGACCGAGTTGAAGTGGGAAGCGAAGTTTCCCCTCACAGATTGATCAATGGAACCCTACAGTCTGGCCCCACCGTATTCTCCAGAATAAACTTGATCTCTTTGCTCGACACTTCATGAGTCTGTTGCAAAAGTGAGACCCTTGATCGCTAATGATCTCCCTAGGAACCCCAAATTTGCAAAATATGTGAGACCTAACAAAATCCACAACAATTAGAGAATCATCAGTCCTGGTGGGGATGACCTCCACCCATTTAGAAACATAATCATATGCCAAAAGAATATATGAAAATCCAAAAGATATAGGACACAGACCCATAAAGTCAATACCTCAAATATCGAAAATCTCACAGAATAACAAAAGTTGTTGAGGCATTTCATTTCTACGTCCTATGTTCCTTGTTCATTGACATCGCTCACAAGACTTATAGAATTTAAAGGCATCATAAAATAAGGTGGGCCAATACAAACTAGACTATACAACTTTTCTAGCAGTCCTTTGGGGTCCAAAATATCCCCCACAAGCCAGAGAATAACAAAAAGTAAGTACGTATGGAATGAAACTCATAATCAAGTCCACATCATCTAATAATCTGATCACTGTAAAATTTTCAATGATAAAGATCATCCCATACATAATATGTAGCATCACTTTTCAATTTTTGGACTTGTGCATGAGTAAAATGTGAAGGTACAACACGACAACTAAATAAATAGCAAGATCTGCATACCATGGTGTCTTACCCTACAGGTGAAAAATTTGCTCATCTGGAAAAGAATCTGCTATGGGGGTGGGCTCGATCTCCATCACAATCCTAGTCAAGCTAAAATACCACCTCCTTCTGCAACAAGTTGGTCAAGGGTAGGGCAATCTTACTGAAGTCTCTGAAAAAATGTCTGTAGAAACTTGCATTATCTAGAAAAGTATAGACTTCCCGCACAGAAGCGGGGTAAGATAAAGAAGAAATAGCATGAATTTTAGCAGGATCTACTTCAATACCATGCACAGAGATAATACAATCTAAGACTTCCCATGCTCGACCATGAAATGACATTTCTTACCACCATCTGATGGAAGTGATCCTTGGGGTGTCACCTGAAGCGTGCAAGTCCCTACACATTCCATATCCCTGTCTACATAAAAAAGGGCCCACAGATAGGTCCTAACAACAAATCATTATCAACATCAAAATCATCAGAATTAATAAAATCATAGCAATATGTAGAAGGTGCAAAGATATCCAAATGAAAAATAGACTAAGAAATAAAGTTTATGCAGTTCGACTCATCAACTAAAACCACGCTTAGAATATAATGATCCTCCATTGGGTGCTTCATATCGTCCAAAATACTGAACTGAACTACAATATCTCATACCTCCATAGAAAGAGTACAACTTCTAGTGAACACATAAATCATTCAGAAACTCGGCATACTTGGGAATCTTCTAGCTCTTGGAATTCCCTAGCCTTTTCTTCAACAACCCCCTTCCTAGGCTGGGCCTCTGAGGGAAGAGAAAAATTGCTGCATAAAACTCAAGAAGATTATCGCCAGAAGACCTAGTCATCCACACAAACAAATACAATGAGAAACAAATATAGATAATAAGAAAGACAATAATAACAAAAGAAAAAGAAAACAATCAAAGAGACTACAGTTTAAAGACAAACGAACCCATTAAAGTTCACCGGCAACGACGCCAAAATTTGATCGAACGAATTTTAATTGTCACAATACCATTCCCAAATTATTTACCGAACCCCCTAACTACACTAATGCAGTACAGGACTAACTCGGATCATCTCCCAACGAACCTAATGGCTGGACGTTTGTTTTTAAATAGAAGTAAACACTGGGGGTTTTTTACAATTATCAAAACAATTAAAATGCAAAATCAAAAGCAAACATGGGAATTAAACATGCAAAAAGTAAATCTAACTACCTAATAACAAGTAACAAGCAACTATCCTAATGTGCAAAAGTAAGTGATCACACACCGCACTATCACTATACGGTACAATGATCAAACAAATGTGAACAATTCAACCAAGCATCGCACTGTCACTATACGGCACAGTGATCAAACTGTCACTGAAAAACTAAACTAACAGATAGAAAAGAAATTGACCAAGCACAGCACTGTCACTATACGGTACAATGATCAAACAAATGTGAACAATTCAACCATGTACCGCACTATCACTGTACGACACAGTAGTCAAATAATCACTAAAAATTGCAATAAACGAAATGCAACAACCGAAAGCAATTCAACCGAGCATCGCACTGTCACTATACGACACATTGGTCGAATGTAAATGAAACTATCCTAACAACTAAAGCATAACACAAATAAAACTCTAACTACGACTAGAATTAAACACAAGTTAGAATATAGAATAAAATACAAGGTAAACCGTAGATTAAAACACAAAGTAAAATAGTATTGAAAACATAGGTTACGAATACTAGTAAAAACACAATTCAAAGCCACTGGTGAAACCACATATTAAAAACACGAGCGAAAACACAATTTAAAACACTAATGCTAACACAATGTAATAACACCAGTGACAACACAAATGAAAACACAAGTGCAAATACGAGGGAAAACACAAGTGCAAATACAAATGAAAACACAAACTGAACCATAAACTGAACCACAAAATGAAATCACACAAAGTAACAAGGTAACACAGTAAAACAATAACAAACACAATACTGAATCAGCAGTAGATCAATAAAGTACGTCAATAGTCATCCACAAACGCCGGAAAGCTACCACCCTCTCCGGTGACCTACAACAATACCGAACACTCCAAGGGTCTCAGGGTGCGGATCTCTCATCAGAACCCGACGAAAGGTGGATCGATTCGGTAGTCCATTGCTCCGATGATGGATGCAATACTACCACTACAACGACAACTGGTGGAATGGCTCTGCGGATATTGCACGGCGCGAATCATGGCCGCTATTTCGGATGGGATCGGAACTGGGAATGAAGGGTATCATCGCCATCGGCTGGAGCCATTGTTCAGTTTACGTATTGCTATTGGGTGAAGAATTAGCAATTTTCATCGAGATATATTATACCTACGGTAGAAAATAAACTCGACCTTCTGGACACGTGCAAGTAGCTCGGCTCGGTGGTAATGGATGCGAAGATCGCCGGTGAAGGCGAACTCCTTTGCTCGGTCGATGGAGTGCCACCAATATGTTCTGCGAGCTCACTTTAAGAAGGGAAAAGTCAGCCGGGTGGAATGGTGGGGGTAGAACACAGGATTGCTATTATCATTTGAGTCTTTGTAGTGGAGCTATCGCCGCGCTCACGAAAGGAAGACGACGCCGTGTTCGCTATTCTGTGTCGTGCGATTCTAGCGCAGCTGGGAAGAAGTTGGATTTTATCTCCAATTTTCTCAGCCGTCCAATTGTGTCGGTTTTGATCTCAGCCGCCCAAATGCATCTAGGTTAATTGACCAATTAAAAAGCTGATCCATTCTATCCAACGTCTGAGATGAATTTGATCTTGATCAACGGCTATCATTGCTCCGATTTGGCTCTTTCATGTTCCCTACAAAATCACATACACCCGTGAAAAATAATACTGAAATTGTAGGGAATAAACAATTAATTTCAATTAAATACAATATGCAAAAGACGTCATGAATAACCATAATTACCCAAATCAAAGAGCCTAAAATCCCCAAATGTGAATAAAAGTCACGCGATAAAAATGTGACTATCATAGGGCGACACTCGAGTGACTTCGGAGGGAGCCGAAGGAATCGAGTGGAAGGACGAAAGCGAAAGCGACACAGTAAGTATCGAGGTAAGCTCGTGTATGTGCGAGAGTAAGAGAGGTCGTATCCTCCTTACAAAGATGATCTTAAGCATAGATCCGACCAAAGACATCATATAGATAGTCTAGGTCAAGATCGGATGGTCAGCGGTCGTCAAAATAATGCTTTTGTTAAGCTAACTTTGCCCTGCAGCTAGTATCAGTCGACTGGCAGCTTGGAGGACTCGACTGCCGTCAATCAGTCGACTCTCTACGGTCAGCATTCGACTAATGCTGCAATCAGTCGACTAATGATGGCCATCAGTCGACTGGTGGTCAAGGATCAACCTCGAGGAGTCAAGCCTTATCACCATTTTTCAACAAGCCACGTGCCTAATTTCCATTGGTTGAAGGTCCTCTCGAAAAGGGGCTCAAAGGCTATAAAAGGAGGGCCTCTCCTAGGGTTTCATCATCAATTTTAAGCTTCCAAAAGCCTCCGCAAAGCTACAACTCTCCAACAACGAAGTGTTTCCTCTCCGACGTCTAGGTTTAATTTGTTTTTTTTTATTATGTTGGTATAAGATTTATATCAGTTTGTTTCTTTACTTTTTCGGAGCTTTTATCGTAACGAGGAGAGGGGGAGTGTCCCTCAACCTCAAGCTTTTGGTGTGTTCTTGCATCGATTAACTCCTACCTCTAACGAGGAGGAGTTCTTTAGTGTTTTGCCCTCCGTACGTGGTCAACGACCACTAGGGCCTTGGAGTAGTAACCGAAGGCTATGAACCAAGTAAAAAACATTTGTCTCCTTTTATTTATCGCTTATCTTTCCACGACAATTAATTGTCTACTCGGGTTTTAACGAACGAAAAGAAAGGAAAAGAAAAGGTTTTATCGCTATTCACCCCCCCCCCCCTCTAGCGATCCGCTTCGATCCAACAATTGGTATCAGAGCCGGGGGTGCTATGATCTGGTGAAACCACCAATCTTGCATTTTTACAGATTTTTTTTCTTTTTTTATTCTGTTTATTTCGAATTTATTTCATTCGTTTAGTTTCTCTCCCGCACTACTAATCCAAGATGCGAGTCTTGGTACTTTTCGATTGTTTGTGTTGTCGTTAGATTTTTCGTCTTCGTTCTCTTGTTTCTTTTTGTTTCAATGGCCCATCTCGAGGGTTTTAGCACCGTCCGACCTCCATTTTATAACGGAGATGACTTCCGTTATTGGAAGGGCCAATGCGTCAAAAAGACAAGTTGAAACCGATGCCAAGGCAACTCAAATCCTCTAATGCAGCTTGTCCAAGGAGGAGCTTAATTGCGTCGGCCCCTTCATCAGTGCAAAGGACCTTTGGACAAAGCTAGTGGAGCTACACGAAGGAACCGATGAAGCCAAGGTATGTAAGTGCGATCTTTTGTTTAATAAATTGTATAATCTAAAAATGCAGGAACACGAAACGGTGACTCAACTTCATGCCCCCGTTCAAGACATAGTCAATAATCTACACGCGATCAGGCAAAAGGTCGAAAACCGTGACCTTATAAGGTATGTTCTTAACTCCTTTCCGAGGACTACCTTGTGGGCATCCATGCTTGATGCCTACAAGGTCTCCAAGGATCTTTCGAAACTTAGGTTAGATGAATTATTTTCTGATTTTGAACTTCATGAGCAGTCTAACTCGGAACCCGAGAAGGGTATAGCACTTTTTGCAGGTTCGAGGAAGAAAACCGCAAACAAGCCACCCCCGAAGGAAGAAGAGGATGAGTCCGATTCGGAGGTCGACTCGGAAATGGAGGCTGAACTAGTCAACCTAGTTCGGAGGATAGTCAAGGGTAGAAAATGAACCGTCACTCGACCCAACGAAGGTAAGCCAAAAAGTTCAAATATTAGATGCTACGAATGCAATAGGTTTGGACATATCAGGTCGGAATGCCCAAAACTCAAGAGCAAAGCACCAAAACACAAAAAGTCACTCAACACTACTTGGGAAGAAGCATTCGAGGAAGAAGATAATGATCGTGTTCTCATGGCTAAACCGGTGGAATCAGAGACAGAGTCAGAACCAGAACATGAATCAGAAACCAAAGATGAGTCGGACTGCGAAGCACTATTCAAGACAAGCCACGGATACGCATTCGGTTCAAAAGATACACTCAATAGTGCAATTATGTTTTTAACTAGAAAATTAGCTAAGTCCGAGTCTAAGGTCGAGACCCTGGTTGAGGAAGTTAAACTCCTCAAACACGAGGTCTCCCTAACCTCTTCGACTAGTCGAGTTCAAGAGGGGTACTCAACTCGGGTTGAAAAGCTCGAAGTTGAGAACTCACTCATGAAGAGTCAAGTCGAAGATCTTAGGAACATGTTGGAAAGGTTTACTTTGGGATCCAAAGGACTTGACCTCCTACTTTGATCGCAAAGGGCCGTCTACAACAAGGCTGGACTAGGGTTTAGCTCAAATACGACCAACAAGTCGTATATGTCGATTGTAAGTCGACATAAAAAATGTGTCCAAGCATGGGTCCCTAAGACCACCTTGATTTCAAACTTAGGATCGAACCAGTACTGGGTTCCGAAGGACCAAATCCACTATGTGGAGAGACCGAACCGATTCGACGGTCCAGGGGTAGCTAGTACGAAACTTGTTTGTATTTTAACTTAGAAATTGCATGCATAGGTTGTTATTTAGTTTGATTTTTCTTTTTAGAATGGTTAGATAGGACTATAACTCATCAATACTTGATAACATAGTACCAGGACGCGGCGAGATGATAGTACTGTTGGGATGTATACTGAAAAGTCTATCTTTTGTATGAACATCTTTATTTTGAAATAAGAATCACATGATCATTGTTTGCATATTTTTTATGGTTATGCATATTGTCTAATACATTACATTGTAGATAACATGGTGTGTGGTGTAACACAGGAGATCATGTTATCGACTCCTTGTAAAGTATAAGTAAAGGCTCACAACCGAGATGACTTTGGACAAACCATTGGAATGGTTGTAGTGTGAATTGGGATTGGTTTGTCTTGACTATAGAATCACACTAGTGCACTTTATATGTATTGAGAAGGACCGACTTAGAGGTTATGCGATTTATTCCTAACTACATAATCGAATCAGACCTCAGATATTATATTGAACAAACTCTTAATCCCGATATAATAATGGACACATATACTTAGTATTCATCTCTTTGATTTACCAATGGGCGAGATTTATAGATTAAATCGATAGGCTCGGTAAGTTGGGAGATGATATTATTTATATGGTGTGTCGTTGATTATAGGAGGAAACCGTGTCCTATATATTAGGATGATGATGTCCCCTTGAGGAGCTCATAAGGTTCATCATGTAAACCCTGCAGGTGGACTTGGTCCGGCATGATGAAAAGGTTGAGTGGTACTACTCATGGAGTTAGATGTTGATTAATTAATGGTCAGTAAATTAATTAATCGATGAACATTCGAGATATTAAACATGGGGAGAAAATGTACAAATAATATATGGAGCCCATATTAACTTATGGGGGTTGGTGAGGTAGATCAATGATAATCCTTTATTGGATTGGATTACCATTAATGGATCGGACTTTATGTGGGCTTGATCTATGGGTGGACAAGATCCAACTCCTTCTCATGGTCCCTATTGTAGCCTATTAACACCTCATGAAGCTTAGATCCAATGGATAGAAACAAAACTCTAGAACCAAAGGTAGAGATTAAATCTCTAGATCCGACAGTTGATATTAAATCACTAGATCCGACGGTTGAGATTAAATCCCTAGAACCAAAGGTGGAGATTAAAACAAGGCTTATCTCTAACTCTATAAAAGGAGGGCAAGGGGTGGGTGACAACTTGAATCCAACTAGAGATAGGATTAGGGTTTTTGGCGGCAAGGCTTGGAGGCTAGGGTTAAGGGGTTGGCGGCACCAAATAAGGAAGGTATTTCCTTTCTTCTTCTTCCCTCAAGGTGGCCGGCATCCATTAGCCTTTTCTAGCCCTTTTTAGCTATTGTCCGACATCCAATCCTTCCCTTCTCCTTCTCCTTGGCCGGTGGAAACAAGATTTAGGGCTTTCCCTTGGTATCTTGGTCGGTTTCCATCCTAATCTCCTCTTCCATCTTGGTCGGTGGCAAGCTCCAAACATGGAGGTTGGTGGTTGGTTGAAAGAAGGAAATGAGCTTTGTTTCTATTCTTCCTCTTGCTCGGAATGAGCAAGGAAGGAAGATTGGTGATCTAGGAGCTTCAACTTTTGGTAGATCGTCGCCCACACGACGTCCGAAGGAGGAAGGTCATACATTAGAAGATCGAGAGGTATATCGATTCTCTATTCTCTTTTGTAAAATGTTTGTATTTGTCTTTAAATTATGAACATGATATATTCTGTTTGTGGCTAAATAATACTTGGATCCCAAACAAAAACACAAAAGCCGACGATTCATACATCGTCTATTCCGCGGCTACTCGTTGAATAGAGTTTGGTCGCTTGAACAAGTTTGTTCAAGGGACCACTCTAAACGAATAGCACGACGATGACAAGGTTGCTTGGGTGTTCCCTTTTGTCTAGGATTAAATTTTTTTAATCCGGGGACATCGATGGGATCGCCATGAACAAGCGACCAAGTTGAAGTGGGAAGCGATGTTTCCCCTCACGGATTGATCAATGGAACCCTACAAGTATGCTAGGAAAGCGGAGTCTTGTGTATTCTGGCTAGATAAGGCTTATCTAGTTTAGTGCACTTGACCGAGTGGAACTAACTGAAGCTACCTCGCCGTATCCTAGACTAGTTAGACCATGAAGTGGTCTTAGGTGAGTCAAGTCTCTATTTTCTTGAAAATGGCTTTGTCTAAGGAAGTGGTTGTTGTTTCGATCAAAGAAGGCCTCTGTGCCTCACCATGACCTGGAAGCCATGATCTTGAAAAGGTGACTTGATGAGCCTAAGGTCAAATCCGAATCTAACGCAAGGTTGACAAGTGTAAAAGTCATTAAATTTAATTCAAGTAAAATTGGAAGTCATCTCACAAGAACATATAGGGTTAACATGGTTGATCATGTAGACATGGGTGAGATGATTTAGGTTAATAATTTTCAACAAATCTTTAATAAATCCAATATCCGATTCAACTACCTTGCGTGTAGGATCAATGGATGTTAGACAGTGGTTGCTCCCGACACATGACCGGGGATCAACTCAAGTTTTTGAAGCTTCGATTCAAGCGACAAGGATCGGTAGCCTTCGGAAACAACGACAAGCTCAAAATCAACGGATCAGGTGATATTGAGGTCAACTCTAACTTTATTATTCAAAATGTCTTATTGGTAGAAAATTTTCAGTATAATTTACTTAGTGTAAGCCAATTGTGTGATAATAACTATAAGGTCATATTTCTAGAAAATGAATGCATAATTAATACAAATGAAACCTCTAAAACAATCCTTAAGGGAACCAAAAATAACAATATTTACACCATTAACTTAACTAACTCCTCAACTAAGTTTCTTATGGCACGGCAAGAGGAATCATGGTTGTGGCACCGACGACTCGGTCACTCACACCCAAGACTCATCCACAAGATGAGTCAAAGTGACTTAGTCAGAGGCTTGCCTAACCTCAATAACTTGAACAATAAAATATGTAATGCTTGTCAACAAGGTAAACAATCTAGGACACAACATCAACTAACTAATCAAGAACGAACCAAAAGTGTTCTTGAGCTCCTGCACATGCATCTATTTGATTCACACAGAGCTAAGTCACTTAATGGGAGTAAATTCTGCTTAGTCATAATTGATGACTATTCTAGGTTTACTTGGGTTAGGTTCATCAAACACAAAAGTGATACCCTAGATCAATTAATCAACCTATTTAAACTAATAGAAAATCAACAAAGCGTTAAAATTAAAAGACTTAGGACTGATCATGGCGGTGAATTCGAGAACCACAAGTTTACAGAATTCTGTAACGTAAATGGATACCACCATGAGTTCTCTTGCCCTAGAACCCCACAATAGAATGGCCTAGCAGAACGTAAGAATAGAACCCTACAAGAAGCCGCTAGGACAATGTTAAACGAGTATAACCTACCCGATAGGTTTTGGGCGGAAGCCGTGAGTACGACATGCTATGTCCAAAATAGGATCCTTATGGTAAAGAGGCACCTTAAGTCCTCATATGAGATTTATCATGATAAAATACCTAACATCAAGTACTTTAGGGTATTTGGGTGTAAGGTACATATCCTAAACACTAAGGATTACCTAGGAAAATTTACATCCAAAACCTCGACCGGAATCTTTCTAGGACACTCGACTACAAGTAGAGCTTATAGAGTATATAATCATGACACCCTTAGAGTCGAGGAGACTATCAATTTAGTATTTGATGACGGACACGAACCTACAAAACCCCCGGCAACTCCAATTAGCGAGCCGATTCATACTAGACCTAACTCTGATCCGGAGATCAGGTCTAGTATTAATCCTAACCTAATTCAACCAAGTCACTCTATCGACCAAGTGATAGATGACTCTAACCAAACTATAACTCAAACGAGTCATCCTATTGATCAAGTTGTTGACTCAAACCCAAATCCAACTAGTGTTGGGATGTATACTGAAAGCCTAGCTCTTTTGTATGAACATCTTTATTTTGAAATAAGAATCACATGATCATTGTTTGCATATTTTTATGGTTATGCAATATTGTCTAATACCTTACATTGTAGATAACATGGTGTGTGGTGTCACACGGGAGATCATGTTATCGGCTCCTTGTAAAGTATAAGTAAAGGCTCACAACCGAGATGGCTTTGGACAAACCATCGGGATAGTTGTAGTGTGATTTGGTATTGGTTTGTCTTGACCATAGAATCACACTAGTGCACTTTGTGTGTATTGAGCAGGACCGACACAGAGGTGATTCGATTTATTGCTGACTACATAATCGAATCGGACCTCAGATATTATTTAGTACATGCTCTTAATCCCGATATAATAACGGGCACATATACTTGGTACTCATCTCTTTGATTTACCAATGGGTGAGATTTATAGATTAAATCGATAGACTCGGTAAGTTGGGAGATGATATTATTTATATGGTGTGCCGTTGATTATAGGAGAAACCGTGTCCTATATATTAGGATGATGATGTCCCCTTGAGGAGCTCATAAGGTTCATCATGTAAACCCTGCAGGTGGACTTGGTCCGGCATGATGAAAAGGTTGAGTGGTACTACTCATGGAGTTAGATGTCGATTAATTAATGGTCAGTAAATTAATTAATTGATGAACATTCGAGATCTAAAACACGGGGAGAAAATGTACAAATAATATATAGAGCCCATATTATCATATGGGGGTTGGTGAGGTAGATCAATGATGGACCTTTAGTGGATTGGACCATCATTAGTGGATCGGACTTTATGTGGGCTTGATCCATGGGTGACCAAGACCCAACTCCTCCTCATGGTCCCTAATGTATCCCATTAACACCTCAAGATGCTTAGATCCAATGGATAGAAACAAAACACTAAGATCCATTGGTAGAGATTAAATCTCTAAGATCCGACAGTTGAGATTAAATCTCTAGATCCGACGGTTGAGATTAAATCCCTAGAACCAATGGAGGAGATTAATTCATGACTTATCCCTAACTCTATAAAAGGAGGGCAAGGGGATTGGTCGTGGAACACATGAAAATGAAGAGGAGAGCTAGGGTTTGGGCGGCAAGGAGCAATCCTAATTGAGATAGGATTGGGATTAGGGTTTTGAGGCTAGGGTGGCACCAAATAAGGAAGGTTCTTTCTCTCTTATTCTTCCTCTTTGTGCCAACGTCCAGCAGCCTTATCCATCTCTTTTCCAGCCTTGGCCGGCGCCCAAGGTCCTCTTCTTCTCCTCCTTAGGTGGTGGAAACAAGATATAGGGTTTCCCTTGGTGTCTTGGTAGTTTTCCACCATCTCCTTCTCCTTTTAGTTGGCGGCAAGAGAGCTTTGATAGCTCCTTGTTGGTTGAGTTTTTGAAGGAGATAAACATTGTTTCTCTTCTTCCTCTTGCTTGGGAAAAGCAAGGAAGGAAGTTTTGCGATCTAGGAGCTTCGACTTTTGGTGGATCGTCGCCCACACGACGTCCAAAAGGAGGAGGGTCATACATTAGAAGACCAAGAGGTATAACTATTTTTCTATCTCTTTTGTTCATTGCTTGTGTTTGTTTTTCAAAATATAAGCATGTTATATTTCTGTAAATAGGCTAAATAATACTTGGATCCCGAATATAAACACAAAAACCGGCGATCCGGACATCGTCTATTCCGCGGCTACTCGTAGAATAGAGGATGGTCGCTTGAACAACTAGTTTGTTCAAGTGACCTCTCTAAACGAATAGCACGACGATGACTTGGTTGCTTTGGCAATCCCTTTCGTCTAGGATTAAATTTTTTTTTTTTTAATCTGGGGACATCGAAGGGATCGCCATGGACAAGCTTCCGGGCAAAACCTTCATTTGGTATCAGAGCCAAGGTTTCCGGTTTTGTGTGTTTAGGATTCGGTTAATTTTTATGCACTTTTTCATATATTATATGTGCCAGATAATAGTAGGATATGCGTAGTTTAACTCTTTGGTTGCAGGCATAAGATCCGACTATTATGGCCATATGTGTGTATGTGATTGTATGTGTGTAAATATTTATTTTGTTGAATCCTCGGGGTTGACGAGGTTAGTATTTAGTTTTTGTAAATTAAATACGGCATTGTTTAGCCGCTCTTTATTTTATTTTACTTTCGATCTAGATTCATGTACACTCCCTCGTGGAGTATAGGATCGATGGATGTAAATTAAAATAGGTTTTAGTCTCGGCTCGGATCTCCGGAGGGCTTGTACATGGCATAGGAGGAGCGGACGAGATGGCGATGCGACGGAAGACATATTGAAGACAAAAGCCATAATAGTTGGAAAATTTTTTATTTTTCATATTTATTGCTTTTTGTTTGATATGCATGTCGTTGGCTAGAAAATTCCTCATTTTCAATTTACTAAGTGTGAGAGTGATATTTTAATTAATTCTCGCGGCCTCCATTACAATTTGACGTGTGATGCAACAAACTTGCGTGTCGGCTCTGAGTGCCTTCCTCCCTGCGGACGAGTTTGTTTGCGGATCACTAGGTCAAATAATGGTTATAGGAAATTATCTAGGAGCATGTGTACTTCCACAGCGGTAAGGCACATAATCCGAAATAATTCCCTTAGTATCGTGTAATGGTGCACACTTAGATGCAAATAAAAGTATCCTCCCCATCAGTCTTTGCTTTTATTTGTAGGGCCAAAGAACCAACTATTAATTTTATTTGTCAAAAGTAAGGTTGACAAGATAATAAAATTAATGGGTAAAACCTCCTCTTACAAATGTAGAATTCGATTATCGTCCACCTTTGCGTGACATGCGATATTCGGTGTTTTGAGGTGTTGGTTGATTTCGAAATTTTATTGTTTTGAGGAATCAATAATTTTTTGAAATCTAAAATAATAATCTATGGGATTCTTGAAAATTCCTCACTGTCAATTTACTAAGTGGGAGAGGGATATTTTAATTAATTCCCACGACCTCCATTACAATTTGACGTGTGATGCAACAAACTTGCGTGTCGGCTCTGAGTGCCTTCCTCCCTGCGGATGAGTTTATTTGCGGATCACTAGGTCAAATAATGGTTATAGGAAATTATCTAGGAGCGTGTGTACTTCCACAGTGGTAAGGCACATAATCCGAAATAATTCCCTTAGTATCGTGTAATGGTGCACACTTAGATGCAAATAAAAAGTATCCTCCCCATCGGAGTCACTGCTTTTATTTGTAGGGTCAAAGAGGAACCAACTATTAATTTTATTTGTTAAAAAGTAAGGTTGACAAGATAATAAAATTAATGGGTAAAACCTCCTCTTACAAATGTAGAATTCAGATATCGTCCACGCGTGGCATGCGATATTCTCGGTGTTTTGAGGTGTTGGTTGATATCAAAATTTTATTGTTTGAGGAATCAATAATTTTTTGAAATCTAAAGTAATGATCTATGTGATTCTTAGGATTTTCAAAATGACTTTCAGTCCACTTGTTGTGATACTAAAAGAAATAAACTTACTGTACCCAAATAATGTTGATTGGAAAAGAATCTAGATAGTATCTTATCTGCTAAGGAGTACAAGTATGCACTCTTCGAAGAGTGTCCTCAAGCCATGGTTGCTCAAAAAGGTTTCTACTTCTAAGCCGAAAGGCAAGAAGAAGAAGAAACAAGGTGGAGCAAAGGTGGTGGGAGGATCTCAGGGAGGAGTGAAGAAGCCGAAAGGCAAGTACTTTAAGCAGGATGGACATTGGAAGAAGGACTGTCCCAGTCCAAAACAGAACAAAGGTATATCCTTTGGACTAGTCGTTGAAACATGATTAGCGGTGTTATCTACCGACACCTGGTGTGTAGATATGAGAGTCACTAATCATGTCTGCAACACTTTGCAGGGGTTTCAGGAAACCCAACGACTAGCTAAAGGGGAGATTACCATTTTGGGCAATGCCATGAAGGTGGCGGCTATTACAGTGGGAGAAGTTTTATTTATCTCTTGAGAAAAATAAAACTAAGGTTCTGGAAAATTCCCTTTATGTATCTTTATTTAGAAAGAATTTAGTTTCAGTTTCTAAATTATTATGGATGGATATTCTATTTCTTTTAATGACAGAGTTGTTATAAAAAGGAATAGGGAGAATATCTGTTCAGGTACATTGAAAGGAAATTTGTATACAAAACCTCCCACGATGCAAATTGAAGTTAATAACTCATCTTCTAATTCCAAAAGGAGAAAAGAACCTTGAAGATAGAACCAAACATATCTTTGCCATCTTAGTCTTGGTCACATTAACCTAGCGAATTCAAAGGTTGATAGTGATGGACCTTTGGGTTCAGGAGTGGTGGAGTATCTCCCAACCTATGAATCTTGCTTGACGGGTAAGATGACCAAGAGGCCTGTTTAAGGCCCAGGGGTCTAGATCCAAAGAGGAGTTGGAAGTGGTTCATTCTGATTCGTATGGTCCTATGTCTATCCTGGCAAGAGGTAGTTTTGAATATTTTGTCTTTTTCATAGACAATTATTCAAGATGACACTACGATCTGATCGTGGTGACGAGTACCTCTTGGGAGAGTTTAGGAATTACCTATCGAGGTTGGGATTCAATCCCAATTATGCACGCACACCCAGCAGAATGATGTAAAAGAGCGAAGGAATAAGACTCTTATAGAGATGGTTAGATCGATGATGAGTTATTCTGACTTGCCAGACTCGTTCTGGGGATATGCTCTAGAAACGGCAGTGTACATTCTGAACTTGGTTCCATCTAAATCAGTGCCTTCTACTCCCACAGAGTTGTGGACTGGGCGAAAGCCTAGTCTAAGACATATTCGGATATGGGGGAGTCCAGCACATGTGCTGAAGGCAGATGCTGGTAAGTTGGAACCTCGTACAGAAGTGCACTTGTTCGTTGGCTATCCTAGAGGAACGAAGGGTGGATTGTTTTATAGTCCTAGAGATCAGAGGATGATCGTTAGCATGAACACTAGATTTCTAGAGGAAGACTATGTGATGAGCTACAAGCCCAAGAGTAAAATTGTTCTGGAGGAGTTAAATGGGGAAGTCACTTCTTTAGTACCACCGTCAGTACAAGAGGATATACCACATGTCACTGCACCGCGTGTCACAGAGGATACACAGGTGATGCCTCGTCGTAGTGGGAGGGTTGTGAGACAGCCTGATAGATTCATGTTCTTGGGAGAATCTTCGATTTGGTCACTGGCGAACATGAACGATCCTGGACATATGACGAGGCAATCCAAGATAAAGATGCACTATCTTGGCAAAGTGCAATGAATCTTGAGATTGAATCTATGGATTCAAGTCGAGTTTGAGAGCTCTTATGCATAGCGGCTCATATGGATTATGAGGTGTGGCATATGGATATCAAGAAAGCTTTCCTTAATGGAAGTCTTGAGGAAACCATCTATATGAAGCAACCAGAGGATTCATTGCTAAGGGCAAAGAGCATCTTGTGTGTAAGCAATCGGTCCATTTATGGATTGAAGCAAGCTTCAAGATCTTGGAACATCCACTTTGATGAGATAATCCAGGCTTATGGATTTATTCAAAGTCCGGATGAGTCTTGTGTATACAAGAGATGTGACGGAAACGTAGTGGTATTTCTTGTACTATACGTAGATGACATTTTGATGGTTGGCAACAATATCAGAGTGTTATCAGACGTAAGTGTATGGTTGTCAAACATTGATATGAAGGACTTGGGAGAGGTGAGACACATCCTTGGGATCAAGGTTATAAGGGATCGCAGAAAAGGATGTTGTGCTTATCCCAAGCTTCATACATAGACACGATTATGGAGCGTTTTAGCATGCAGAACTCAAGAAGGGTTTTCTACCTTTCATGGAGTACCTCTATCTAAGGAGATATGTCCTAGATCATTTGAGTAGATAGAGGAGATGAAGGCGGTTCCTTATGCTTGGCAGATGGAAGCCTCATGTATCACGATGCTCTGTATGAGACCGGATACGCTTTCTTAGTGGGCATGGTCGTGGATATCGAGTAATCAGACGAGGATATTGGGTGCGGTAAAGCATATATTGTAGTGCTGAGAAGGACTAGGGATTATATGCTAGTTCTGCAGGCGGACCAATTACTCCACATGGGTTACCACATTCGATTTCCAATCGATAGGGATACGATGTAAGTCTACCTCGGGTTTTGTGTTTACTTTGGGAGGTGGAGCCATTGGAGGAGTGCCCAGCAGAAATGCGTGGCGGACTCCACCATGGAAGCTGAGTATGTGGCAGCCTATGAGGCGGCCAAAGAAGCTGTATGGCTCAGGAACTTCCTGATGGACTTGGATGTGATTCCTGGTTTGCCCAGAACTATCACAATTTATTGTGATAATAGTGGTGCAGTTGCAAACTCGAAGGAACCACGAGCCCATAAGGCTAGTAAACACATAGAGCGCAAGTACCACGATACAGAAATCGTAAAGGAGGTAGAAGTTGTTGTCGCCTAGATTGCATCGAGAGGATGACTGGTAGACCCTTTCACTAAGGCCCTTCTAGCGAGCTTTGATAGGCATGTGGAGGGAAGGGGAATCAGATGTATGGCAATATAAGGACAGCATAGTCTTTTAGTATAAGTGGGAGATTGTTGGGATGTATACTGAAAGCCTAGCTCTTTTGTATGAACATCTTTATTTTGAAATAAGAATCACATGATCATTGTTTGCATATTTTTATGGTTATGCAATATTGTCTAATACCTTACATTGTAGATAACATTGTGTGTGGTGTCACACGGGAGATCATGTTATCGGCTCCTTGTAAAGTATAAGTAAAGGCTCACAACCGAGATGGCTTTGGACAAACCATCGGAATAGTTGTAGTGTGATTTGGTATTGGTTTGTCTTGACCATAGAATCACACTAGTGCACTTTGTGTGTATTGAGCAGGACCGACACAGAGGTGATTCGATTTATTGCTGACTACATAATCGAATCGGACCTCAGATATTATTTAGTACATGCTCTTAATCCCGATATAATAACGGGCACATATACTTGGTACTCATCTCTTTGATTTACCAATGGGCGAGATTTATAGATTAAATCGATAGACTCGGTAAGTTGGGAGATGATATTATTTATATGGTGTACCGTTGATTATAGGAGGAAACCGTGTCCTATATATTAGGATGATGATGTCCCCTTGAGGAGCTCATAAGGTTCATCATGTAAACCCTGCAGGTGGACTTGGTCCGGCATGATGAAAAGGTTGAGTGGTACTACTCATGGAGTTAGATGTCGATTAATTAATGGTCAGTAAATTAATTAATTGACGGACATTCGAGATCTTAAACACGGGGAGAAAATGTACAAATAATATATAGAGCCCATATTATCATATGGGGGTTGGTGAGGTAGATCAATGATGGACCTTTAGTGGATTGGACCATCATTAGTGGATCGGACTTTATGTGGGCTTGATCCATGGGTGACCAAGACCCAACTCCTCCTCATGGTCCCTAATGTAGCCCATTAACACCTCAAGATGCTTAGATCCAATGGATAGAAACAAAACACTAAGATCCATTGGTAGAGATTAAATCTCTAAGATCCGACGGTTGAGATTAAATCTCTAGATCCGACGGTTGAGATTAAATCCCTAGAACCAATGGAGGAGATTAATTAATGACTTATCCCTAACTCTATAAAAGGAGGGCAAGGGGATTGGTCGTGGAACACATGAAAATGAAGAGGAGAGCTAGGGTTTGGGCGGCAAGGAGCAATCCTAATTGAGATAGGATTGGGATTAGGGTTTTGAGGCTAGGGTGGCACCAAATAAGGAAGGTTCTTTCTCTCTTATTCTTCCTCTTTGTGCCAACGTCCAGCAGCCTTATCCATCTCTTTTCCAGCCTTGGCCGGCGCCCAAGGTCCTCTTCTTCTCCTCCTTAGGTGGTGGAAACAAGATATAGGGTTTCCCTTGGTGTCTTGGTAGTTTTCCACCATCTCCTTCTCCTTTTAGTTGGCCGGCGGCAAGAGCTTTGATAGCTCCTTGTTGGTTGAGTTTTTGAAGGAGATAAACATTGTTTCTCTTCTTCCTCTTGCTTGGGAAAAGCAAGGAAGGAAGTTTTGCGATCTAGGAGCTTCGACTTTTGGTGGATCGTCGCCCACACGACGTCCAAAAGGAGGAGGGTCATACATTAGAAGACCAAGAGGTATAACTATTTTTCTATCTCTTTTGTTCATTGCTTGTGTTTGTTTTTCAAAATATAAGCATGTTATATTTCTGTAAATAGGCTAAATAATACTTGGATCCCGAGTATAAACACAAAAACCGGCGATCCGGACATCGTCTATTCCGCGGCTACTCGTAGAATAGAGGATGGTCGCTTGAACAACTAGTTTGTTCAAGTGACCTCTCTAAACGAATAGCACGACGATGACTTGGTTGCTTTGGCAATCCCTTTCATCTAGGATTAAATTTTTTTTTTTTTAATCTGGGGACATCGAAGGGATCGCCATGGACAAGCTTCCGGGCAAAACCTTCATTTGGTATCAGAGCCAAGGTTTCCGGTTTTGTGTGTTTAGGATTCGGTTAATTTTTATGCACTTTTTCATATATTATATGTGCCGGATAATAGTAGGATATGCGTAGTTTAACTCTTTGGTTGCAGGCATAAGATCCGACTATTATGGCCATGTGTGTGTATGTGATTGTATGTGTGTAAATATTTATTTTGTTGAATCCTCGGGGTTGACGAGGTTAGTATTTAGTTTTTGTAAATTAAATACGGCATTGTTTAGCCGCTCTTTATTTTATTTTACTTTCGATCTAGATTCATGTACACTCCCTCGTGGAGTATAGGATCGATGGATGTAAATTAAAATAGGTTTTAGTCTCGGCTCGGATCTCTCGGGAGGCTTGTACATGGCATAGGAGGAGCGGACGAGATGGCGATGCGACGGAAGACATATTGAAGACAAAAGCCATAATAGTTGGAAAATTTTTTATTTTTCATATTTATTGCTTTTTGTTTGATATGCATGTCGTTGGCTAGTAAAATTCCTCATTTTCAATTTACTAAGTGGGAGAGGGATATTTTAATTAATTCTCGCAGCCTCCATTACAATTTGACGTGTGATGCAACAAACTTGCGTGTCGGCTCTGAGTGCCTTCCTCCCTGCGGACGAGTTTGTTTGCGGATCACTAGGTCAAATAATGGTTATAGGAAATTATCTAGGAGCATGTGTACTTCCACAGCGGTAAGGCACATAATCCGAAATAATTCCCTTAGTATCGTGTAATGGTGCACACTTAGATGCAAATAAAAAGTATCCTCCCCATCGGAGTCACTGCTTTTATTTGTAGGGCCAAAGAGGAAGCAACTATTAATTTTATTTGTCGAAAAGTAAGGTTGACAAGATAATAAAATTAATGGGTAAAACCTCCTCTTACAAATGTAGAATTCGTATACGTCCACACTGCGTGGCATGCGATATTCTCGGTGTTTTGAGGTGTTGGTTGATTTCGAAATTTTATTGTTTTGAGGAATCAATAATTTTTTGAAATCTAAAATAATAATCTATGGGATTCTTGAAAATTCCTCACTGTCAATTTACTAAGTGGGAGAGGGATATTTTAATTAATTCCCACAGCCTCCATTACAATTTGACGTGTGATGCAACAAACTTGTGTGTCGGCTCTGAGTGCCTTCCTCCCTGCGGATGAGTTTATTTGCGGATCACTAGGTCAAATAATGGTTATAGGAAATTATCTAGGAGCGTGTGTACTTCCCACGTGTAAGGCACATAATCCGAAATAATTCCCTTAGTATCGTGTAATGGTGCACACTTAGATGCAAATAAAAAGTATCCTCCCCATCGGAGTCACTGCTTTTATTTGTAGGGCCAAAGAGGAACCAACTATTAATTTTATTTGTCAAAAAGTAAGGTTGACAAGATAATAAAATTAATGGGTAAAACCTCCTCTTACAAATGTAGAATTCGTATACGTCCACACTGCGTGGCATGCGATATTCTCGGTGTTTTGAGGTGTTGGTTGATATCAAAATTTTATTGTTTGAGGAATCAATAATTTTTTGAAATCTAAAGTAATGATCTATGTGATTCTTAGGATTTTCAAAATGACTTTCAGTCCACTTGTTGTGATACTAAAAGAAATAAACTTACTATACCCAAATAATGTTGATTGGAAAAGAATCTAGATATTATCTTATCTGTTAAGGAGTACAAGTATGCACTCTTCGAAGAGTGTCCTCAAGCCATGGTTGCTCAAAAAGGTTTCTACTTCTAAGCCGAAAGGCAAGAAGAAGAAGAAACAAGGTGGAGCAAAGGTGGTGGGAGGATCTCAGGGAGGAGTGAAGAAGCCGAAAGGCAAGTACTTTAAGCAGGATGGACATTGGAAGAAGGACTGTCCCAGTCCAAAATAGAACAAAGGTATATCCTTTGGACTAGTCGTTGAAACATGGTTAGCGGTGTTATCTACCGGCACCTGGTGTGTAGATAGGAGAGTCACTAATCATGTCTGCAACACTTTGCAGGGGTTTCAGGAAACCCAACGACTAGCTAAAGGGGAGATTACCATTTTGGGCAATGCCATGAAGGTGGCGGCTATTACAGTGGGAGAAGTTTTATTTATCTCTTGAGAAAAATAAAACTAAGGTTCTGGAAAATTCCCTTTATGTATCTTTATTTAGAAAGAATTTAGTTTCAGTTTCTAAATTATTATGGATGGATATTCTATTTCTTTTAATGACAGAGTTGTTATAAAAAGGAATACGGAGAATATCTGTTCAGGTACATTGAAAGGAAATTTGTATACAAAACCTCCCACGATGCAAATTGAAGTTAATAACTCATCTTCTAATTCCAAAAGGAGAAAAGAACCTTCGAAGATGAACCAAACATATCTTTGCCATCTTAGTCTTGGTCACATTAACCTAAGCAGAATTCAAAGGTTGATAGCTGATGGACCTTTGGGTTCATTAGTGGTGGAGGATCTCCCAACCTACGAATCTTGCTTGGAGGGTAAGATGACCAAGAGGCCTTTCAAGGCCAAGGGGTATAGAGCCAAAGATATGTTAGAAATGGTTCATTCTGATTCGTATGGTCCTATGTCTATCCTGGCAAGAGGTAGTTTTGAATATTTCGTCTTTTTCATAGACAATTATTCAAGATGACACTACGATCTGATCGTGGTGACGAGTACCTCTTGGGAGAGTTTAGGAATTACCTATCAGAGGTTGGGATTCAATCCCAATTTCGCACCGCACACCCTAAACAGAATGATGTAGAAGAGCGAAGGAATAAGACTCTTATAGAGATGGTTAGATCGATGATGAGTTATTCGACTTGCTGATTCGCTCGGGATATGCTCTAGATACGCTGTACATTCAACTTGGTTCCATCTAAATTAGTGCCTTCTACTCCCACAGAGTTGTGGACCCAAGGCAAAGCCTAGTCTAAGACATATTCGGATATGGGAGAGTCCAAAGACATGTGAAGGCGATGATGGTAAGTTGGAACCTCGTACAAAAGTGCACTTGTTCGTTGGCTACCCTAGATGAACGAAGGGTGGATTGTTTTATAGTCCTAGAGATCAGAGAGTGATCGTTAGCACGAACACTAGATTTCTAGAGGAAGACTATGTGATGAGCCACAAGCCCAAGAGTAAAATTGTTCGAGGAGTTAAAAGGGAAGTCACTTTAGTACCAGTGATAAGAGGATATACCACATGTCATCGCACGCAGCGTCACAGAGGATACACAAGTGATGTCTCGTCGTAGTGGGAGGGTTGTGAGACACTGATAGATTCATGTTCTTGGGAGAATCTTTCGATTCGGTCCTGGCGAACATGAACCTGATCCTGGATATGACGAGGCAATCCAAGATAAAGATGCACTATCTTGGCAAAGTGCAATGAATACTGAGATTGAATCTATGGATTCAAGTCAGGTTTGAGAGCTCTTATGCATAGCAGCTCATATGGATTATGAGGTGTGGCATATGGATATCAAGAAAGCTTTCCTTAATGGAAGTCTTGAGGAAACCATCTATATGAAGCAACCAGAGGGATTCATTGCTAAGGGCAAAGAGCATCTTGTGTGTAAGCTTAATCGGTCCATTTATGGATTGAAGCAAGCTTCAAGATCTTGGAACATCCACTTTGATGAGATAATCCAGTCTTATGGATTTATTCAAAGTCCGGATGAGTCTTGTGTATACAAGAGATGTGACGGAAACGTAGTGGTATTTCTTGTACTATACGTAGATGACATTTTGGTGGTTGGCAACAACATTGAAGTGTTATCGGACGTAAGGGTATGGTTGTCCAAACAGTTTGATATGAAGGACTTGGGAGTGGTGAGACACATCCTTGGGATCAAGGATATAAGGGATCGCAGGAAAAGGATGTTGTGCTTATCCCAAGCTTCATACATAGACACGATTATGGAGCGTTTTAGCATGCAGAACTCCAAGAAGGGTTTTCTACCTTTCAGGCATGGAGTACCTCTATCTAAGGAGATATGTCCTAGATCATTTGAGTAGATAGAGGAGATGAGGGCGGTTCCTTATGCTTCGGCAGTAGGAAGCCTCATGTATGCGATGCTCTGTACGAGACCAGATATCTGCTTTGCCGTTGGCATGGTCAGCAGATATCAGAGTAATCCAGGACAGGGATATTGGACTGCGGTAAAGCATATATTGTAGTGCCTGAGAAGGACTAGGGATTATATGCACTCACCATTACTCCTGTGGGTTACACTGATTCCGATTTCCAACTGATAGGGATAAGAAGTCTACCTCGTGTTTGTGTTTACTTTGGGAGGTGGAGCCATTGTATGGAGGAGTGCCAGCAGAATGCGGGACTCCACCATGGAAGTCGAGTATGTGGCGACCTATGAGGCGGCCAAAGAAGTCAGTATGGCTCGGGAACTTCGATGGACTTGGATGTGTGATTCTGGTTTTGCCCGAACTATCACAATTTATTGTGATAATAGTGAATGCGATTGCAAACTCGAAGGAACCACGAGCCCATAAGGCTAGTAAACACATAGAGCGCAAGTACCACCTGATACGAGAAATCATAAAGGAGGTAGAAGTTGTTGTCGCCTAGATTGCATCAGAGGATGACCTGGTAGACCCTTTCACTAAGGCCCTTCTAGCGAGAGCTTTGATAGGCATGTGGAGGGAAGGGGAATCAGATGTATGGCAGTATAAGGACAGCATAGTCTTTTAGTATAAGTGAGAGATTGTTGGGATGTATACTGAAAGCCTTGCTCTTTTGTATGAACATCTTTATTTTGAAATAAGAATCACATGATCATTGTTTGCATATTTTTATGGTTATGCAATATTGTCTAATACCTTACATTGTAGATAACATGGTGTGTGGTGTCACACGGGAGATCATGTTATCGGCTCCTTGTAAAGTATAAGTAAAGGCTCACAACCGAGATGGCTTTGGACAAACCATCGGAATAGTTGTAGTGTGATTTGGTATTGGTTTGTCTTGACCATAGAATCACACTAGTGCACTTTGTGTGTATTGAGCAGGACCGACACAGAGGTGATTCGATTTATTGCTGACTACATAATCGAATTGGACCTCAGATATTATATTGTACATACTCTTAATCCCGATATAATAACGGGCACATATACTTAGTATTCATCTCTTTGATTTACCAATGGGCGAGATTTATAGATTAAATCGATAGACTCGGTAAGTTGGAAAATGATATTATTTATATGGTGTGTCGTTGATTATAGGAGAAACCGTGTCCTATATATTAGGATGATGATGTCCCCTTGAGGAGCTCATAAGGTTCATCATGTAAACCCTGCAGGTGGACTTGGTCGGCATGATGAAAAGGTTGAGTGGTACTACTCATGGAGTTAGATGTCGATTAATTAATGGTCAGTAAATTAATTAATTGACGGACATTCGAGATCTTAAACACGGGGAGAAAATGTACAAATAATATATGGAGCCCATATTATCATATGGGGGTTGGTGAGGTAGATCAATGATGGACCTTTAGTGGATTGGACCATCATTAGTGGATCGGACTTTATGTGGGCTTGATCCATGGGTGACCAAGACCCAACTCCTCCTCATGGTCCCTAATGTAGCCCATTAACACCTCAAGATGCTTAGATCCAATGGATAGAAACAAAACACTAAGATCCATTGGTAGAGATTAAATCTCTAAGATCCGACGGTTGAGATTAAATCTCTAGATCCGACGGTTGAGATTAAATCCCTAGAACCAATGGAGGAGATTAATTAATGACTTATCCCTAACTCTATAAAAGGAGGGCAAGAAGATTGGTCATGGAACACATGAAAATGAAGAGGAGAGCTAGGGTTTGGGCGGCAAGGAGCAATCCTAATTGAGATAGGATTGGGATTAGGGTTTTGAGGCTAGGGTGGCACCAAATAAGGAAGGTTCTTTCTCTCTTATTCTTCCTCTTTGTGCCAACGTCCAGCAGCCTTATCCATCTCTTTTCCAGCCTTGGCCGGCGCCCAAGGTCCTCTTCTTCTCCTCCTTAGGTGGTGGAAACAAGATATTGTTAGTTAAAGCCCTAGAACCAATCATGTGATGGTTGAATAGGGAACATTTTGTATCATATTCTATAAAGGCAAAGGATTGGTTATTATATTTACATCTTGCTTGTGCCAGCTAATTTAAATATAATAATGCCCTAGAAAAGTATGTTCTTATCTACAGCACATCAATTGGCAGAATTGATTATGAGAGGCTGTAGAGAACACTTTGCTAAATGTTCCTAGTCGAGTATTAATATGCAAGGGCAATATTAATACATAAAGACTAGCATGTAGGTCAATTGATGACTTGATCTCACAAGTCATGGATATATGATATCAAGTTGACACATGGGTATATATTGGAGAATATATACTGAACTGACCCGCCATGAGAAAGTTTCATGGATCGTTATATGAGTGTCATAAACTTTCTCATGTGACTATTGGTATGAATAGTCCTTAGACCTGAAGTCACTATGGTTCCCTACATAAGGAGTTATGTACTTTGGTATCGTCAAACGTCACCCGTAACAGGGTGGACCATAAAGGCGATTACTGGGTATGTAACAAATTATGCGGAGGGATGTGAGTGATGTAGATGGGATCTATCCCTTCCATATGACGGGAGTGATATCGGTGGGCCCCTTGATTGAGTAGAACTACTAAAACGCATGGCCATGCTCGAATGAGTCAATATGAGATATTGAGCTCATTTGTTTGAGTTAGTTTACTCAGGGATCAAGAAACACATAGATTGATCGAGGATGACACGGTCTATGCCTCATTAATCAATCTGATATCAAGGATAGAAGGACACGGTCATATATTATAGTAGTCACGGAAAGGTTAGTCGGATCTTGACTTATCTCGTAACTTGGGTAGCAATGATGTATTGCTAGATGCCTCTCATTGCTTGTGTATCTAAAAGAGTTTAGGTCCACTGCCAACGTTATGAGAGCCTATAGGGTCACACACAAAGAGCATGATAATTAGAGGAATTAGAGTATTCTAGTTTGACTAGAATAATTTGGGAATAAGCTTAAGTACAAAATGGTTTTTGGACTTTAAGCTTAATGAGAATTTTAGCTAATTGATTTAATGAGATTAATTCAATATGTTACCTTATTGATTTAATAAGATTAATTCAATATGATAACATAAGCTTAATTGAATTAATAAGATTAATTCAATATGATAACATAAGCTTAATTGAATTAATAAGATTAATTCAACATACATGAATGCCACATAAGAATGCCACATAAGCATGCCACATAAGCATGCCACCTAAGCATCCACCTAAGCTAGTTAAGGTGGAAGGAAACAAAATGGTTTTGTCTCCTTAAGTGGCCGGCCAAACAAGGATATGTCTCAATGCAATGGATTGCATTGAATGTGTGGAGGTGAAAGGGTTTTTCCAACCCTATAAAAGACACCCTAAGTGGCCGGCCAAAGATGATATTGGCTTTTGTTGTTGGTGGAAGCTTTGGTTGTGTTAGTGGTGAGAAAGCTTGGTGGAAGCTTTAGTTGTGTGGGTTTGTGAGTGTAGGCTAGCAAGAAGAGGAGTCTTCTTCTTCCTTTCTCCTTTTCCCTCTCTTCCTCTCCTTTAGGGACTTCTCTAGCAAGAAGTAAAGGAGAGCTCTTCTAGTTTTCCTTTTGTGAGACAAGAGCGTGCTCGTGTGGATACGTATAGAGGCACGGACACTTGAACGTGCTAAAGATCCAACAAACAAAAGGAAAAGCGGGATTAACAGGGCACAACAAAGGTAATCCTCTCCTATAAGATAGGTTTGGTTTAGAGAAATTTATTTTATACGAGTTTGCTTTCGCATGGATCACTTGGAAGGGATCCTATTTTCCGTTGCGCATATGCCATTTGGCATACGAGATCCCTACAGTGGTATCAGAGCCACTTGCGAAAGATCGTATAAAAATAGGTTTTCTCTATTTTATATGTGATATAGAAGTAGGATAAATTTTATTATGAGTTGATAATTGCATTAGCAAATTTTCAAACATAATAAAATATCCAATGTCTTTTAAAAGTTAAAATGACATGGTGCATGGTTATGGCCTAGTCCCAAAAGGTTTGTGATTGTGTGTTGTAATTCTTAATACGGCCTGCGTGTCGTGCCTTTCTCCTAATATTCTTGTTGTAAAATTAGTTTTAGACTCGAATGTAACTCGAGTATTTCTCCTTTTGTAATGTACAAAACAAGGATGGAGGGTCCATTGGAAGATGAGGTTACAAGGAGGAAGTCAACACACAAGACAACCAAAAGGAAGCACTTAGGAAGATGCTATCCCTAGGTTGACCAATCAATCTTTTCATTGGCTTGAGAAGATTGTAGAATAAGAAACCATGACACGTTAGTTTAATATGTATGTGATGCATGTTAGTTTAGCTTGTATGTGATGCATGATTAGTTTAGCTTATATGTGATGTATGCTAATATGTATATGATACATGTTTATTTCTTAATAAGTCTAAGCGATATGCCTACCAAAGTTGGTACTCACTACTTCCTCGATCATTTGTTATTGGGTTTGCCAAAGCAAAGCAATGCATTTTATCTTGGAGGTGCGAGTGGACAATCGTGATGTCCCGCTATCAGTCTTAGTTAAGACTTAATTAAGTGTTTTCTTAATTGGTTAAGAAAGTAGAGGCATATATTAGCTTTGAACATAAGTGTTAACATTAGTTTTGTGTGATTTCGAACATCGACTTTGTCTTAGAAGTGGTCGTTGAAGAAGGCCTCCTGTGCCTCGCCACAGCCTGGACGTTGGTTTAGGAATAAACACTAAACTAATCTAAAACTTAACCAAAGCTATTAAAGAGTTACATCAGATGTAATTGGCAAAAGATTGCCTACCTAATTATACTACGTCTTGGGCGATTAGCCAAAGCTAACTCAAGACGAATTATGATGTGGATCTTTATCCCATATAAATTTATAGCTAAATAGTAGCTATGAGAATTTAGTGGGAGCCTCATTTAATTAAAGGCCTAATTAAATGATTTAGGTATGATACTTAACTTTGCATTTTTAATGTTGTAGATCACCATGTCATCTAACACGACACACCCCCTCAACTTGCGATCTGTCCTTGAGAAGGACAAGCTTAATGGAGCAAACTTTCTTGGTAGTATAGGAACTTGAGGATTATCCTCAAGCAAGAACGCATAAACTATATGTCCTAGAGCAGGCTACCTGAAATACCGCCCCTACTACGTCTTTGAAAAGGATGCTTATAAGAAGCATCAAGATGGCGCATTAGATGTGTCATGCCTTATGCTTGCCACCATGAACTCTGAGCTTCAGAAGCAACATGAGAACATGGATGCCTATGATATGGTTGAGCATTTGAAACAACTATATCAAGGACAAGCTAGGCACGAGCGTTTTGATGTGTCTAAGGCTCTTTTTGCATGCAAGATGCAAGAAGGAACACCTGTAGGAACTCACGTACTCAAAATGATTGGGTACGTTGAGAACCTTGAAAGACTAGGTTTTCCACTGAGCCAAGAATTGGCAATCGATGTTATCCTGCAATCGTTGCCGGAAGCATACAATCAATTCGTCATGAATTATAACATGAATGAAATTGATAAACCTTTGCCTGAGATTCTCAGCATGTTAAGAACTGCTGAACCAAATCTCAAGAAGAAAGTTAGTAATGTACTAATGGTCAAGAAGGACAAAGGTAAGCGCAAAGGCAAGGGTAAGACCCAAGCCAAAGGCAAGGCCAATTCATCCACTTCAAAGGGTAAAGGTAAAGTACCTAAGGAAGGGGCTGCTTCCATTGCGGTGAGATCGACACCGGAAGGCGGGCTGAAAGTCTACCTTGAGGAAGTAAAGAACAAGAGAAGTGGGACTTACGCCTCGGTATACACGTTATAGAAGTTAATCTATCTATTTCTTCTACATGGGTATTAGATACGGATGTGCATCTCACATTTGTACTAATGTGCGAGGGAGAAATAGTAGAATAATGGCAAAGGTGAAGTGGACCTATGAGTAGGCAATGGCGCAAAAGTTCTTCTTTGTGTTGTAGGAACATATTCTTTGTCTTTGCCCACCTTGGGCTTATCTTAGAACTAGAGGAGTGCTTCTATGTACCCGCATTAACAAAGAACATAATTTCTGTATCTTGTTTAGACAAGAAAAACTTTTCTTTTATAATAAAGGACAAATGTTGTTCCATTTATTTAAATGAAATGTTCTATTGTAATGCACCACTTATGAATGGTCTCTATGTTCTAGATTTAGATAACCCAATATATAACTTAAAAACCGAACGGTTCAAATCTAATGATTTGAACAGACATATCTCGCACATCGCCTAGGTCACATAAATGAAAAGCATATCCCAACTCCATAAAGATGGATTATTGGACTCATTTGATTTTGAATCATATGAGGTATCAAGTCTTGTCTTTAGGAAAGATGACTAAAACTCCTTTTATTGGACATGGAGAGATAGCGAAGGTTTTGTTATGACTAATACATACTGATGTATGTGGCCCTTTAAATGTCGAAGCCAGAGGAGGCTATAAGTACTTTATTACTTTCACTGATGATATGAGTAGATTTGGCTACTTATATTTGATGAGACATAAGTCAGAATCCTTTGAAAAGTTCAAAGAATTCAAGAATGAAGTACAAAACCAACTTGGTAAGCGTATTAAGCTACTTCGATCAGATCGAGGTGGTGAATACCTTAGTCAAGAGTTTCGTGATCACCTAGCTAAGTGTGGGATAATATCCCAACTCACTCCACCTGGAACACCACAATGGAATGGTGTATCTGAGAGGAGAAATCGTACTCTATTAGATATGGTACGATCAATGATGAGCCAGACTGATCTACCTACTTCCTTTTGGGGTTTAGCTCTAGAGACGTAGCTTTCACACTTAATCGCGTTCCATCAAAAGCCGTAGAAAAGACACCATATACGATATGGACGGGAAGAGTCCCAAAATGTCTTTTATAAAGATTTGGGGTTGTGAAGCTTACGTTAGGCGTCAAGTCTCGGATAAACTAGGACCCAAATCGGATAAGTGTTATTTTGTAGGATATCCCAAGGAAACTAGGGATATTACTTTTTACAATCCCACACTTGGCAAGGTGTTTGTTGCAAATCTTTGTCTTTCTAGAAAGAGAATTTATTTCTAGAAATACTAGTGGGAGTAAAATTCATCTTGAAGAAGTTCAAGATGATGATAACACTAAGGCTTCGATGGAAAATGAACAGGAACCACAAAGTGTTGTGGATGAGGAAATTGTTGCCCAAGAGTTGTGGAACAAACACATTCAAGTAGACCAACCTCTTCGTAGATCTAATAGGATCCGTCGTCAACCCGAGAGATATTCTTTTCTCTTGGTGACAGCGGTGATGTATTGCTTATCGATCTTGGCGAGCCTACATCCTATAAAGAAGCTATGATGAGCCCAGATTCCGAGAAATGGCTAGAGGCCATGAGATCCGAAATGGAATCCATGTACACTAACCAAGTATGGACTTTGGTTGATCCACCTGAAGGGGTAAATCCCATTGGGTGTAAGTGGGTCTTTAAAGTAAAGACTGACATGGATGGTAATAAGCATACCTATAAAGGTATATTGGTGGCTAAAGGATTCAAACAAATTCATGGTATTGACTATGAAGAAACCTTTTCACCAGTTGCGATGCTTAAATCCATTCGGATCATACTTGCTATTGCAGCCTACCATGATTATGAGATCTGGCAGATGGATGTCAAAACCGCTTTTCTGAATGGAAAGCTACTCGAGGATGTGTACATGACACAACCTGAGGGTTTTGAAGATCCAAAGCATCCTGGAAAGGTATGCAAACTGCAAGGTCCATTTATGGACTAAAGCAAGCCTCTCGAAGCTGGAATCTTCGATTCGATGATGCAATCAAAGAGTTTGGTTTCATCAAGAATGAAGATGAGCCTTGTGTCTACAAGAGAAATAGTGGGAGCACAGTTGTATTTCTTGTCTTGTATGTAGATGACATACTTCTCATCGGAAATGATATTCCCTCACTCCAGTCTGTGAAGATGTGGTTAGGGAATTGTTTCTCGATGAAGGACTTAGGTGAAGCTGCCTATATTCTAGGCATCAAGATCTATAGAGATAGATCTAGAAGATTACTTGGCCTAAGTCAGAGTACATACATTGATAAAGTGCTAGATCATTTTGCTATGCAAAATTCTAAGAAAGGGTTTCTGCCTTTATCACATGGTGTGAGTCTTTCGAAGACTCAATGTCCCTCTTCTAAGGAGGAGAGAGATCGCATGGATAAGATCCCTTATGCATCGACTATAGGGTCTATCATATGCGCCATGCTTTGTACTGTCGACGTCTCGTATGCTTTGAGCATGACGAGTAGATACGGTCGGATCCGGTGAAAGTCAGCGGATAGCGATCAAAATATTCTTAAGTACTTACGAAGAATGAAAGAATATTTCCGATATTTGGAGGCAATGAGGAGCTAAGCGTAAATTTGATGATGCAAGCTTCCAAGCAGACAAGGATGACTATAGATCGAATCGAGTGCGTGTTTTGCACGAATGGTGGGTGTGGTGGAAGAGTTGAGCGGGACACGATTCTTGATTCTACAATGAAGAGTATATTGCGCGTCGATGCGTGAAAGGAAATTTGTTGGCTCATGAGTTCATTGAACTTGGGGTAGTTCTAGCATTGCAGATCCAATAGACCTCTATTGTGACAACAATGGGGCTATTGCGAGCTAAGGAACCTCGATCACATCGGACCAAACACATACTACTGGCGCTTCCATCTCATTCGAGAGATCATCGATAGAGGAGATGTGAGGATATCTGATGCAGCGAAGCTAACATCGCAGATCCATTGACCAAGGCTTTGTACGGAGGAAGCATGATGGTCACACTAGGTCACTAGGTATTAGATATCATAGTGATTGGTACTAGTGCTAGTGGGAGATTGTTAGTTAAAGCCCTGAACCAATCATGTGATGGTTGAATAGGAACATTTTGTATCATATTCTATAAAGGCAAAGGATTGGTTATTATATTTACATCTTGCTTGTGCCACTAATTTAAATATAATAATGCCCTAGAAAAGTAGGTTCTTATCTACAAAGACATCAATTGGCGTAATTGATTATGAGAGGTCTGTAGAGAACACTTTCCTAAATGTTCTAGTCAAGTATTAATATGCAAGGGCAATATTAATACATAAAGACTAGCATGTAGGTCAATTGATGACTTGATCTCACAAGTCATGGATATATGATATCAAGTTGACACATGGGTATATATCGAGAATATATATGAACTCCAATTCGCCATGAGAAAGTTTCATGGATCGTTATATGAGTGTCATAAACTTTCTCATGTGACTATTGGTATGAATAGTCCTTAGACCCAAGTCACTATGGTTCCCTACATAAGGAGTTATGTACTTTGGTATCACAAACGCCACCCGAATAGGTGGACCATAAAGGCGACATCGGGTATGTAACAAATTATGCGGAGGGATGTGAGTGATGTAGATGGGATCTATCCCTTCCATATGAAGGGAGTGATATCATTGGGCCCCTTGATTGAGTAGAAATAGTAAAACGCATGGCCCTGCTCGAATGAGTCAATATGAGATATTGAGCTCATTTGTTTGAGTTAGTTTACTCAGGGATCAAGAAACACATAGATTGATCGAGGATGACACGGTCTATGCCTCATTAATCAACTGATATCAAGGATAGAAGGACACGGTCATATATTATAGTAGTCACGGAAAGGTTAGTCGGATCTTGACTTATCTCAGAACTTGGGTAGCAATGATGTATTGTTAGATGCCGCTCATTGCTTGTGTATCTAAAAGAGTTTAGATCCACTGCCAACGTTATGAGAGCCTATAGGGTCACACACAAAGAGCATGATGATCAGAGGAATTAGAGTATTTTAGTTTGACTAGAATAATTTGGGAATAAGCTTAAGTACAAAATGGATTTTCGACTTTAAGCTTAATGAGAATTTTAGCTAATTGATTTAATGAGATTAATTCAATATGTTACCTTATTGATTTAATAAGATTAATTCAATATGATAACATAAGCTTAATTGAATTAATAAGATTAATTCAATATGATAACATAAGCTTAATTGAATTAATAAGATTAATTCAACATGCATGAATGCCACATCAGAATGCCACATAAGCATGCCACATAAGCATGCCACCTAAGCATCCACCTAAGCTAGTTAAGGTGGAAGGAAACAAAATGGTTTTGTCTCCTTAAGTGGCCGGCCAAACAAGGATATGTCTCAATTCAATGGATTGCATTGAATGTGTGGAGGTGAAAGGGTTTTTCCAACCCTATAAAAGACACCCTAAGTGGCCGGCCAAAGATGATATTGGCTTTTGTTGTTGGTGGAAGCTTTGGTTGTGTTAGTGGTGAGAAAGCTTGGTGGAAGCTTTAGTTGTGTGGGTTTGTGAGTGTAGGCTAGCAAGAAGAGGAGTCTTCTTCTTCCTTTCTCCTTTTCCCTCTCTTCCTCTCCTTTAGGGACTTCTCTAGCAAGAAGTAAAGGAGAGCTCTTCTAGTTTTCCTTTTGTGAGACAAGAGCGTGCTCGTGTGGATACGTATAGAGGCACGGACACTTGAACGTGCTAAAGATCCAACAAACCGAAAGGAAAAGCGGGATTAACAAGGGCACGCAACAAAGGTAATCCTCTCCTATAAGATAGGTTTGGTTTAGAGAAATTTATTTTATACGAGTTTGCTTTCGCATGGATCACTTGGAAGGGATCCTATTTTCCGTTGCGCATCTGCCATTTGGCATACGAGATCCCTACAGATATAGGGTTTCCCTTGGTGTCTTGGTAGTTTTCCACCATCTCCTTCTCCTTTTAGTTGGCCGGCGGCAAGAGCTTTGATAGCTCCTTGTTGGTTGAGTTTTTGAAGGAGATAAACATTGTTTCTCTTCTTCCTCTTGCTTGGGAAAAGCAAGGAAGGAAGTTTTGCGATCTAGGAGCTTCGACTTTTGGTGGATCGTCGCCCACACGACGTCCAAAAGGAGGAGGGTCATACATTAGAAGACCAAGAGGTATAACTATTTTTCTATCTCTTTTGTTCATTGCTTGTGTTTGTTTTTCAAAATATAAGCATGTTATATTTCTGTAAATAGGCTAAATAATACTTGGATCCCGAGTATAAACACAAAAACCGGCGATCCGGACATCGTCTATTCCGTGGCTACTCGTAGAATAGAGGATGGTCGCTTGAACAACTAGTTTGTTCAAGTGACCTCTCTAAACGAATAGCACGACGATGACTTGGTTGCTTTGGCAATCCCTTTCGTCTAGGATTAAATTTTTTTTTTTTTAATCCGGGGACATCGAAGGGATCGCCATGGACAAGCTTCCGGGCAAAACCTTCAACTAGGACTCAAACGAATCATCCTATCGACCAAGTGATAGGTGATCCAAGTCTAGGAGTTCGAACTAGAGCCTCATATAGAAACCTTAGTCAAATCTCCTTGATTTCTAAAATTGAATCCAAAACTATTGACCAAGCTCTTCTTGATCCCGATTGGATTATTGCAATGCAAGAAGAGCTGGCTCAATACACTAGGAACGAAGTATGGGAATTAGTACCACCACCTAAAGATAAAACAATCATTGGAACAAGGAGGGTGTTTAGAAATAAACTTGATGATAAAGGTGAAGTAGTTAGAAATAAAGCTAGACTAGTCGCTAAAGGGTTTAGTCAAGTCGAAGGTTTAGATTACGACGAGACCTATACCCTAGTAGCTAGATTAGAGTCCATTCGAATGGTATTATCATATGCTGCACATCAAGGATTTAAGTTGTTTCAAATGGAAGTAAAATCATCTTTCTTGAATGGATACAATAAAGAAGAGGTTTATGTTAGTCAACCCTCCGGTTTCGAAAGCCTAGATAAACCCGATCATGTCCTTAGGTTAAAGAAAGCTCTCTATGGACTTAAACAAGCTCCTCGAGCTTAGTACAAGAGACTTTTGGTGTATCTCAAGTCCAAAGGATTTAACCAAGGTGTAGTTGACCCAACTCTTTTCATAAAAACCTTAGGTAAAGACATTTTCATAGCCCAAATCTACGTAGATGATATTATTTTCGGAACCACCAACTCGATCCTATTGAATGAGTTCATTTCACTTATGGAAAGTGAATTTGAAATGAATTTAGTAGGCGAGTTAAGTTTCTTCTTAGGTCTACAAATTAAACAAACTAAAGATGGAATATACCTACATCAACGCAAATATAATAGGGAATTAATTAAACACTTTGGAATGCAAGACACTAAAATTATTAATACCCCAATGGCAACTAATGTGAATATAGAAGAAGATTTAATCGGAAACTCAATTGATTTAAAATACTATAGGAGCATAATAGGGAGTCTCCTTTACTTAACTGCAAGCCCACCTGATATCTTATTTGCAGTACGTATGTGCGCAAGGTTCCAAACCTGTGACAAGGAGTCTCACCTAACTCTAGTCAAGCGTATCCATAGATATCTAAAGGGTACACTTAATATCGGTATTTGGTACCCTAGATCTATTGATTTTGTACTAACTGACTACTCCGATTCGGACTATGCCGGTAGTAAGCTCGATAGAAAGAGTACGAGTGGTTGTTGTCAACTTCTCGGCTCGATTATAGCAAACGATACAAAGTTAAGCTTATATTGTTATCTCACGAGCTAAATTGAGTGTGCAAAAAAGTGCCAACGCTGGAGCTGAAGGCTAGCGACACCTAGAGGAAGCCGTAGTGGTCGGGCGACACTTGAGTGACTTCGAAGGGAGCCGAAGGAATCGAGTGGAAGGCCGAAAGCGAAAGCGACATAATAAGTATCGAGGTAAGCTCGTGTGTGTGCGAGAGTAAGAGTGGACATATCCTCCTTGCGGGGATGATCTTAAGCATAGATCCGACCAAAGACATCCTATAGATAGTCTAGGTCGAGATCAGATGGTTAGCGGTCATCAAAATAATGCTTTTGTTAAGCCAACTTTGCCTTGCAGCTAGTATCAGTCGACTGCCAGCTTGGAGGACTCGATTGTCGTCCATCAGTCGACTGTCTACGGTCAACATTCGACTGATGCTGCCATCAATCGACTGATGATGGTCATCAATCTACTGGTGGTCAAGGATCAACCTCGAGGAGTGAAGCCTTATCACCATTTTTCAAGGAGCCTTGTGCCTAATTTTCATTGGTTGAAGGTCCTCTCGAAAAGGGGCTCAAAGGCTATAAAAGGAGGGCCTCTCCTAGTGTTTCATCATCAATTTTAAGCTTCCAAAAGCCTCTGCAATGCTACAACTCTCCGACAACGAAGTGCTTCCTCTCCGACGTCTAGGTTTAATTTGTTTTTATTTTGTTACGTCGGTATAAGCTTTATATCAGTTTGTTTCTTTACTTTTTTGGAGCTTTTATTGTAACGAGGAGAGGGGAAGTGTCCCTCTACCTCATGCTTTTGGTGTGTTCTTGTATCGATTAACTCCTACCTCTAACGAGGAGGAGTTCTTTAGTGTTTTGCCCTCTTTACGTGGTCAAGGACCACTAGGGCCTTGGAGTAGTAGCCGAAGGCTACGAACCAAGTAAAAAACATTTATCTCCTTTTATTTATCGCTTATCTTTCCGCTGCAATTAATTGTCTACTCGGGTTTTAATGAATGAACGAAAAGAAAGAAAAAGAAAAGGTTTTATCGCTATACACCCTCCCCCCCTCTAGCGATCCGCTTCAATCCAACAATTGGGGCCGACGCGATTAAGCTCCTCCTTGGACAAGCCGCATTGGAAGATTTGAGTTGCCTTGGCGTCGACTTCAACTTTTCTTTTTGTCGTATTTGTCCATTGGTGATAATCCAAGGATTTACCTACATAATTAGTCGAAAGTGTGAATCCCATTTGGATTATGATCCACATCTCGATTTGGGGTTTAAGAAAGCATTCCATCCGACCCTTCCAATAACGGAAGTCACTTCCGTTGTAAAACGGAGGTCGAACGGTGCTAAAACCCTCGAGATGGGCCATTGAAAAAAAAAAGAAACAAGAGAATGAAGATGAAAAACCTAACAACAACACAAACAATCAAAAAGTACCAAGACTCGCGTCTTGGATTAGTAGTGCGGGAGAGAAACTAAACGAATGAAATAAATTTGAAATAAACAGAATAAAAAAAAAGAAAAAAAATCTGTAAAAATGGTAGATTGGTGGTTTCACCTGATCTTAGCACCCCCCGCTCTCATACCAATTAGTGAGCCGATTCATACTAGACCTAACTCTGATCCGGAGATCAGGTCTAGTATTAATCCTAACCTAAGTCAACCAAGTAAGCCTATCGACCAAGTGATAGATGACTCTAACCAAACTAGAACTCAAACGAGTCATCCTATTGATCAAGTTGTAGACTCAAACCCAAATCCAACTAGGACTCAAACGAATCATCGTATCGACCAAGTGATAGATGATCCAAGTCTAGGAGTTTGAACTAGAGCCTCATACAGAAACCTCAGTCAAATCTCCTTGATTTCTAAAATTGAACCCAAAA
The DNA here is from genome assembly GCA_025175895.1 of Wurfbainia villosa. Taxonomy (NCBI): domain Eukaryota; kingdom Viridiplantae; phylum Streptophyta; class Magnoliopsida; order Zingiberales; family Zingiberaceae; genus Wurfbainia; species Wurfbainia villosa. Next base: position 42,519,048 of record CM046005.1, read on the forward strand.
CTATTGACCAAGCTCTTCTTGATCCCGATTGGATTATTGCAATGCAAGAAGAGCTGGCTCAATACACTAGGAACGAAGTATGGGAATTAGAATTACCACCTAAAGATAAAACAATCGTTGGAACAAGGTGTGCAGAAAAGTGTCAACGCTAGAGCTGAAGGCTAGAGGCACCAGGAGGAAGCCGCGGTGGTCAGGCGACACTCGAGTGACTTCGGAGGGAGCCGAAGGAATCGAGTGGAAGGCCAGAAGCGAAAGCAACACAGTAAGTATCGAGGTAAGCTCGTGTGTGTGCGAGAGTAAGAGAGGTTGTATCCTCCTTACGGGGATGATCTTAAGCATAGATCCAACCAAAGACATCCTATAGATAGTCTAGGTCGAGATCGGATGGTCAGCGACCATCAAAATAATGCTTTTGTTAAGCTAACTTTGCTCTGCAGCTAGTATCAGTCGACTGCCAGCTTGGAGGACTCGACTGCCATCCATCAGTCGACTGTCTATGGTCAACATTCGACTGATGCTGCCATCAATCGACTGATGATGGCCATCAGTCGACTGGTGGTCAAGGATCAACCTCGAGGAGTCAAGCCTTAATACCATTTTTCAAGGAGCCATGTGCCAAATTTCCATTGGTTGAAGGTCCTCTCGAAAAGGGGCTCAAAGGCTATAAAAGGAGGGTCTCTCCTAGGGTTTGATCATCAATTTTAGAAATCTAAAGGGTACACTTAATGTCAGTATTTGGTACCCTAGATCTACCGAGTTCGTACTAATCGGCTACTCCGATTCGGACTATGCTGGTAGTAAGCTTGATAGAAAGAGTACGAGTGGTTGTTATTAACTTCTCGGCTCGAGTCTAGTAAGTTGGTGCAGTAGGAAGCAACACTGTGTTGTCTTATCTACCACTGAAGCCGAATACATCGTGATGGGTGAGTGTGTTACTCAACTTCTTTGGATGAAGCACACTCTCTGAGACTTTAAGTTAGATTTTGCAAACACTAAACTCCACGTAGATAACATTAGCTCAATTAACCTAACTAAGAATCCGATATGTCATTCTAGGACCAAACATATAGAGGTCAAACATCATTTCATTCGAGAACATGTGCCCAACGGAGCCATACAACTCGAATATGTCAAATCGAAATCCAACTTGGCAGACCTATTTACTAAACTCTTACCCGAAGCCAAATTTAGTCTATTAAGACGAAAATTGGGCATGTGCGTAATAGAGTAGGAACTTACAAATTATATTTTCTTACTTCTATTTCTTACTTTTCATTTTCATGGAACTAGCATTGGACATACCTTAGATATCATGCAACTATAGATTTAAGGAGCCAATACATCTCACAACACATAGGACTAATGTGTTTGTGTACTTAGCCACATAGATGGGCGTGAGATGTTAGGACCTTACTCCTGGTTCCAGATGTAGAGCTAGTGCATCACCATGAACCACAGAGTATAATCATACATACTAACCGACTCTTACCAGGACTGATTAATTTTTCATATCAATCAAGTCAATATGAGTCGAACATTTTATAGATGAGCTTATTTTTAGTATATTATTTTCAAAATAATATGGAACATGCTTGGACTTTAAATTTAAAACTTTTTTTTTTGTTTTTCACACACCTCACTCTTTTCGATATATGGCAAAAGGGGGAGAAAAATGCCAATGTTAAGGGATCAATTTTTTTTATGACTTAACTTCATATTTATTCACATGGCCAAAGGTTAAGTAAATGTTTACTTAACTTTAAGTTTACTTGTTTTTGTTAACAAAAAGGAAGTAAAGGCCAAGTTAAGAGAATTCTTAACTTAAACTTATTTTCAACACTATGGCCAATATTAAGTAATTTCGGTTACTTAATTCTTTTTAAGTAGGAAACATAAAGGGGAAGAGTTAAAACTCTTTCTCAAGTACTCACCCTCGGTCAAGGGGGAGGATTCCTCAAGGGGGAGCACTTGAAAAAGAGTTTTTATACTCCTGCTTTGTCATGCATATCTCATACTCATTATGCTTAATGCACATAATTTATTTTACTTAACTTTTTGTTAGTTTGCCATAAATCAAAAAGGGGGAGATTGTTGGTAAAGTAGGCACCTAATGTAACGCCCGCCCTTATCTGCCCTCAGGGCGACGCTACTTTTTTTTTTTTTTTAACATAACATATATGGATCATTTCACAATCTACATACTTAAACATGTTATCATGGCTTAAACCTTCTTTTATACATGCATCACATATCATATTCATAATTAGCATGTTAACAATCTTATCTCATTTTATAACATGCATAACATGAAGATTCATTCATGAGTTCTAACATATCAAGCTTTCTTAAGTAATTGAACAGTAATATAACTAAGCAACATCCAACATGGTACTAATAAATCACAAGTCTTATAAGCGGAAGCAATGTCTTAAGTTGTTCATTGAGCACATAAATATAAGCAGATAGTAATAGGGTCTTTCTCCACCATGCCACTATCACACACACTTGGCCCCTCCTGCTACTTTCTCTAGTTCATGTTTCCTTCGTCTGCAGTATATGGACAACATAAACTATAAGCATACAGCTTAGTAAGATTCTTGCCTACTCACAAAAGCCACAAACTTCATCAAATAATTAGACAACATGAGCATACTAGCATAAACAATATAAGCAGTGCATAACAACACTACACATCAGCATACTAACGTAATGAAACATAAGCATGGCATAAAATTTACATAAGCATTCATGACATCATCAAACCTAAACATGCATAAAGGTCATAATCATAAGCATTCTTAAACTTAACCATAAGCATTCATAACATCCTCAATTCTAACATGCATAAAGGTCATAATCATAAGCATTCTTAAACTTGAACATAAGCATTCGTAATATCATAAATCCTAAACATGCATAAAGGACATAATCATAAGCATTCTTATCATAAGGAGAGCTCTTAATCCCTACTTAAAAAGGGAAGCATCTCTGTCTTATCTTATCATAAGGAGAGCTCTGAATCCCTACTTGAAAGGGAAGCATCTCCATCTTATCTTATCATAAGGAGAGCTCTTAATCCCTACTTGAAAGGGAAGCATCTCCATCTTATCTTATCATAAGGAGAGCTCTTAATCCCTACTTGAAAGGGAAACATCTCTTAGACATGTCATAAAATATATGCATTCATAACGTAAGAGTACCCAAAAGGGGTCTTAAAGCATAATCATGTTCATCACATAAGCATATTTCATGGCATATAAAATCATCAACTTTTTCATCACATAGGCATACTTCATGGCATATTAAAAACATAATCATATTCATCACATAGGCATAATTCATGACATATGAAAATCATAAACATATTCATCACATAGGCATAATTCATGACATATTAAAAACACAAACATATTCATCGCATAGGCATAATTCATGGCATATGAAAATCATAAACATATTCATCACATAGGCATAATTCATGGCATATTAAAAACATAAACATATTCATCACATAGGCATAATTCATGACATATGAAAATCATAATCATATTCATCACATAGGCATAATTCATGACATATTAAAAACATAATCATATTCATCACATAGGCATAATTCATGACATATGAAAATCATAAACATATTCATCACATCGGAATAATTCATGGCATATTAAAAACATAAACATATTCATCACATAGGCATAATTCATGGCATATTAAAAACATAATCATATTCATCACATAGGCATAATTCATGACATATGAAAATCATAAACATACTCATCACATAGGCATAATTCATGGCATATTAAAAACATAAACATATTCATCACATAGGCATAATTCATGACATATAAAAATCATAAACATATTCATCGCATAGGCATAATTCATGGCATATTAAAAACATAAACATATTCATCACATAGGCATAATTCATGACATATGAAAATCATAAACATATTCATCACATAGGCATAATTCATGGCATATTAAAAACATAATCATATTCATCACATAGGCATAATTCATGACATATGAAAATCATAAACATATTCATCACATAGGCATAATTCATGGCATATTAAAAACATAAACATATTCATCACATAGGCATAATTCATGACATATGAAAATCATAAACATATTCATCGCATAGGCATAATTCATGGCATATTAAAAACATAAACATATTCATCACATAGGCATAATTCATGACATATGAAAATCATAAACATATTCATCACATAGGCATAATTCATGGCATATTAAAAACATAATCATATTTATCACATAGGCATAATTCATGACATATGAAAATCATAAACATATTCATCACATAGGCATAATTCATGGCATATTAAAAACATAAACATATTCATCACATAGGCATAGTTCATGGCATATTAAAAACATAATCATATTCATCACATAGGCATAATTCATGACATATGAAAATCATAAACATATTCATCACATAGGCATACAACATATCCTAATTTCCTAAGGGGTGTTTTCATGCCACCCTAGCTCTACAACCATTGTTGGCCGAAACTTGTAGGGTACCAATTTCTTTATTTTTGTTACATAAACTCCTACATGAAGGCACACAACATAATATAACTTCATAAGGGGTGTTTTCATGAAACCCTAACCCTAAAAACAAATGTTGGCCGAAACATGTAGGGTACCAATTTCTTTATTTTTGTTACATAAACTCCTACATGAAGGCACACAACATAATATAACTTCATAAGGGGTGTTTTCATGAAACCCTAACCCTAAAAACCAATGTTGGCCGAAACATGTAGGGGCAATAAGCTTGGATTTTTGTCACCTAAAAATTCCTACATGAAGCATACAATCTATAAAAATATCCTTAGAATCATTTTTCATGCAACCCTAGCCCCCAAAAACCTTGGTTGGCCGAAACATGTAGGGTATCAAGCATCCTATTCCTTTCATGTATCATGTCCTACAAGAACTAATATACTGCAGGTGAGGGAATCTTACCACTTATATTACCCCTTAATAAGAGAGACCTTGATTGGAGAGGAGACAAGAAATGATCTTGCCCTAGAACCCTTCTTGGTGCTCTTGACCCTTTAGATGAAGGTTAGCCCCTTAGATGAACCCTTCTCATTGCTTAACTCACTAGGGGGGGGGGGGGGGAACCCTAATTTTCTTTGGCCAAAACTTCAAGGAAGGAGGCTTAGGGTTTCGGTGGAAGGAGGAAGAAGGAAGAAGAAGTGGCCAAATGGAACTTTCACTCCTATTTATAAAGAGAGGAAGAGAAGTGTCTCTTCTCTTTTCATGCCTCTTCATTCACCCTCCTCACACTCATCTAATATTTCTCCTCTTTCTCCAACAGTAAGCTACTCCTGAGCACTTGGTCATCACATGCTTGGAAAGAGTTAACTCTCCCCAAGAGGTTTAAGGTTCAAACTTCACCTCTCCACTTTTTATTCTTTTATCATCATTTTTCCAAGATTCCCTATATAATCTCCTAGACATGAAATTAAATTCTATACAAAAATTATTATAAAATTTCTAGAGCTTGGGATGAAAAGGGAGGAAGGGAAATGGGGAATTCGGCCAAGGATGAGGAAGAAGGAAAGTGGGGTTTTACTTCCTCTCTTTTCTTAATTCTCCCCTTTAATACCTAGGGAATGAACACTCTCCATCCTCTCATGGGAGGGGATGAACCAACTCCTCATCTTCCCATCTATATTCTTTGTATATTCTTTATATATCTTATCCATGAATCATCCTATGGTCTTGTACATTCTTTATATATCTTATCCATAAATTATCCTACGGTCTAGTGGTGTCAAGGCTACCTCCCTATTAGGAGGTTCATGGTTCAAATCCTACCTATAACCATCATTTATTTTATTTTATTCTAAACCTTTTATGGCCTTAAAACCTATATAATTACTTGGCAAAGTTTAGAATTTTACGGGCGTTACACCTAAGTCGAACCTGAGTTTTGATTGTAGAAAACGATACAAAGTTAAGCTTATATTGTTATCTCACGAGCTAAATCGAGTGTGCAGAAAAGTGTCAACGCTGGAACTGAAAGCTAGCGACACCCGGAGGAAACTGTGGTGGTCGGGTGACACTCGAGTGACTTCGGAGGGAGACGAAGGAATCGAGTGGAAGGCCGGAAGCGAAAGCGACACAGTAAGTATCGAGGTAAGCTCGTGTGTGTGCGAGAGTAAGAGAGGTCGTATCCTCCTTACGTGGATGATCTTAGGCGTAGATCCGACCAAAGACATCCTATAGATAGTCTAGGTCAAAATAATGCTTTTGTTAAGCTAGTATCCGATCGCTAGCTTGGAGGACTCGATCGCCGCCCATTAGTCGATCGCTACGGTCAAGATTCGATCGATGTCGCCATCGGCCGATCGATGATGGCCATCAATTGACTGGTGGTCAAGGATCAGCCTCGAGGAGTCAAGCCTTATCACCATTTTTCAAGGAGCCATGTGCCTAATTTCCATTGGTTGAAGGTCCTCTCGAAAAGGGGCTCAAAGGCTATAAAAGGAGGGCCTCTCCTAGGGTTTCATCATCAATTTTAAGCTTCCAAAAGCCTCCACAAAGCTACAACTCTCTGACAACGAAGTGCTTCCTCTCCGACGTCTAGGTTTAATTTGTTTTTATTTTGTTACGTCGGTATAAGCTTTATATCAGTTTGTTTCTTTACTTTTTCAGAGCTTTTATCGTAACGAGGAGAGGGGGAGTGTCCCTCTACCTCAAGCTTTTGGTGTGTTCTTGTATCGATTAACTCCTACCTCTAACGAGGAGGAGTTCTTTAGTGTTTTGTCCTCCGTACGTGGTCAACGACCACTAGGGCCTTGGAGTAGTAACGAAGGCTACGAACCAAGTAAAAAACATTTTTCTCCTTTTATTTATCGCTTATCTTTCCGCTGCAATTAATTGTCTACTCGGGTTTTAACGAACGAACGAAAAGAAAGGAATAGAAAAGGTTTTATCGCTATTCACCCCCCCTCTAGCGATCTGCTTCGATTCAACAGTAGTGTCTTGATACTTTTACCTTGACGTTTCTCCACATCAACCTTGAATTCTTTGAACTTGTCAAACCATTCAGACTTGCATCACATCAAGTAAATGTATCCATATCTTGAATAATCATCTATGAAAGAGACGAAATATTCAAAACCACCTCTTGCCTGGATAGACATAGGACAACACAAATCAGAATGAACCAACTCCAACACATCTTTTGCTCTATACCCCTTGGCCTTAAAAGTCCTCTTGGTCATTTTACCCTCCAAGCAAGATTCGCAGGTTGGGAAATCTTCCACCACTAATGAACTCAGAGGTCCATCAGCTATCAACCTTTGAATTCTACTTAGGTTAATATGACCTAGACTTAGATGCCAAAGATATGCATATCAAACATGCATATCAAACAAAAAGCAATAAATATGAAAAAAATATTTTCCAACTATTATGGATTTTGTCTCCAATATGCCTCTCGTCGTATCACCATCTCGTCCGCTCCTCCCTACGCTATGTACGAGCCATCCGGAGATCCGAGCCGAGACTAACTATTTTAATTTACATCCATCGATCCTATACTCCTCGTAGGAGTGTACATGAAATCTAGATCAAAAGTAAACTAAAATAAATGAGTGGCTAAACAATGTCATATATAATTACAAAAATTAAATACAAACCTCGTCAACCCCGAGGATTCAAATAATATTACACGCATGCAATCACATACACACATGGCCATAATAGTTGGATCTTATGCCTGCACCCAAAGAGTTAGCCTACGCACATCCTACAATTATCCGGCACATATAATATATGAAAAGTGCATAAAAGTAATCGAATCCTAAACACACAAAATCGAAAACCGTGGCTCTAATACCACTTGAAGGTTTTGCGGAACCAAAGCTCTGATACCACTTGAAGGGAGGAAACTTCGCTTCCCACTTCAACTCGGTTGCTTATTCATGGCAATTAGAAAAATTAATCCATGACAATTAAAAAAATTAATCCATGACAATTCGTCCTCGGATTAAAAAAATTAATCCATGATAATTAGGGATTACCCAAGCTACCGTTCCATTGTCGTGCTATCCGATTAGAGTGGTTACTTGAACAAACTTATTGTTCAAGCAACCTACCTCTATTCTTCGAATAGCCGCGGAATAGATGATGTACGGATCGCCAATTTTTGTGTTTGTATTCGGGGTCCAAGTAAATTAGCCACATAACAAAACATACAACATACAAAGAATAAAATAGGATTCATAAACAAGCATTATACCTCTCGTTATACCTCTTGATCTTCTATCATATGTCCTTCCTCCTTTTGGACGTCGTGTGGGCGACGATCTTCCAAAAGATGAAGCCTCCTAGATCACGATCTTCTTTTCCTTGCTTGCTCCAAACAAGAGGAAGAATAGAACAAAGCTCTTCTTCCTATCTAGAACCGGCCACCAAGTCAATGGACTTGATGTTGCCGCCGGCCAAGGAGGATAAAAGGATCGTCGACCAACCTTGAAGAGAGGTTGTCACCGGCCAAAGGAGAGGAGAAAGCGTCGGCCAAAGCTTGAGAGAGAGAGTTATCGTCCAAGGAAAGGAGGAAAAGAAGAAAACCCTAAGCCTCCCTTCTTGTTCCCTCCGGCCCTAGGAGGAGCAAACCTTGCAAACTTGTTGCCCCAAACCCTAACCCTAGAAGCCTTGCCGCCCAAGCCAAAACCTGATCTCCCTTGTTGTGTTGTGCCGCCCAAGCCTAAGCCCTTATTTATAGAGTTAGGCTTAAGCCTCCTTTTAATCTCGACCATCAGATCTAGGGATTTAATCTCAACCATCAGATCTAGGGATTTAATCTCAACCGTCGGATCTAGAGATTTAATCTCCACCGTCGGATCTAAATATTTAATCTCCACCTTTGGATCTAGAGATTTAATCTCCACCGTCGGATCTTTAGTTTCATTTTTTATCATCGGATCTAGGCTCCATGAGGTTTTAATAGCCTACAATAGGGACCAAGAGGAGGAGTTGGATCTTGGCCACCCAATGGATCAAGCCCACATAAAATCCGATCCATTAATGATAATCCATTCCACTAGAGGATTATCATTGATCTACCTCACCAACCCCCATAAGTTAATATGGGCTCCATATATTATTTGTACATATATCTCCCCGTGTTTAAGATTTCGAGTGTCCGTCGATTAATTAATTTACTAACAATTAATTAATCAACATCTAACTCCATGAGTAGTATCACTCAACCTTATCATCATGCCGAACTAAGTCCACCTGCAGGGTTTACATGATGAACCTTATGAGCTCCTCAAGGGGACATCATCACCCTAATATATAGGACACGGTTTCCTCCTATAATCAATGTCACACCATATAAATAATATCATTTCCCAACTTACCGAGCCTATCGATTTACTCTATAAATCTCGCCCATTGGTAAATCAAAGAAATGAATACTATGTATATGTGTCCATTATTATATCGGGATTAAGAGCATGCACAACATAATATCTGAGGTCCGAATCGATTATGTAGTCAGCAATAAATCGAATCACCTATAAGTTGGTCCTGCTCAACACACACAAAGTGTACTAGTGTAATTCTATAGTGAAGACAAACCAATACCAAATCACACTACAACCATGCCAATGGTTTTTCCAAAATCATCTCGGTTGTGAGCCTTTACTTATACTTTACAAGGAACTGATAACATGATCTCCCGTGTGACACTACACACCGTGTTATCTACAATGTAATGTATTAGACAAAATGCATAACCATAAATATGCAAACAATGATCATGTGATTCTTATTTCAAAATAAAGATGTTCATATAAAAGATAGACTTTTCAGTATACATCCCAACAGGAAGAAGCATCCGAGGAAGAAGACGATGATCGTGTCCTCATGGCTAAATCGATTGAATAAGAGACGGAGTTGAAACCGGAACACGAATCTAAAATCGAAGACGAATCAGACTGCGAAGCGCTATTCAAGACAAGCCATGGATACGCATCCGGTTCAAAAGATACACTAAATGTAAGTCGATCCTTTCTTAGTACGCTTTATAGTGCAATTAAATTCTTAACTAGGAAATTAGCTAAGTCCGAGTCCAAGGTCGAGACCCTGGTTGAGGAAGTTAAACTCCTCAAACACGACGTCTCCCTAACCTCTTCGACCAGTCGAGTTCGAGAGGAGGACTCAACTCGGGTTGAAAAGCTCGAAGTTGAGAACTCACTCTTGAAGAGTCAAGTCGAAGATCTTAGGAACACGTTGGAAAGGTTTACTTTGGGATCCAAAGGACTTGACCTCCTACTTGGATCGCAAAGGGTCGTGCACAACAAGGTCAGACTAGGGTTTAGCTCAAATACGACCAACAAGTCGTATATGTCGATTGTAAGTCGACATAAAAAATGTGTCCAAGCATGAGTACCTAAGACTGCTTTGATTTGAAACTTAGGTTCAAACCAGTACTGGGTTCCCAAGGACCAAATCCACTATGTGGAGAGACCGAACCGATTCAACGGTCCAGGGGGAGCCAGTACAAAACTTGTTTGTGTTTTAACTTAGAAATTGCATGCTTAGGTTAGTTATTTATTTTTCTTTTTAGAACGGTTATGTAGAACTATAACTCATCAATACTTGGTAACAAAGTACCTGAATGCGGCGAGATGATAGTACGCTAGGAAAGCGGAGTCTTGTGTATTCAGGCTAGATAAGGCATATCTAGTTTGGTGTACTTGACCGAGCGAAACTAGCTAAAGCTACCTCGCCGTATCCTAAACTAGTTATACCAGGAAGTGGTCTTAGGTAATTCAAGTCTCTATTTTCTTGAAAATGGCTTTGTGTAAGGAAGTGGTCATTTTTCCGATCAAAGAAGGCCTTTGTGCCTCGCCATGACCTGGAAGCCATGATCTTCAAAAGGTGACTTGATGAGCCTAAGGTCAAATCCGAATCTAACGCAAGGTTGACGAGTGTTCAAATCATTAAATTTAAATCAAGTAAAATTAGAAGTCATCTCACAAGAACATATAAGGTTAACATGATTGATCATGTAGACATGGGTGAGAATATTTAGGTTAATAATCTTCAACCAATCTTTAATAAATCCAATATCCGATCCAACTACCTTTGCGTGTAGGATCAATGGATGTTGGACAGTGGTTGCTCCCGACACATGACCGGGGATCAACTCAAGTTTTCATTTCTTCGATTCAAATGACAAGGATCGGTAGCCTTCGGAAACAACGACAAGCTCAAAATCATCGGATCAGGTGATATTGAGCTCAACTCTAACTTTATTATTCAAAATGTCTTATTGGTAGAAAATTTTCAATATAATTTACTTAGTGTAAGCCAATTGTGTGATAATAACTATAAGATCATATTTCTAGAAAATGAATGCATAATTAATACAAATGAAACTTCTAAAACAATCCTTAAGAAAAACAGAAATAACAATATTTACACTATTAATTTAACTAACTCCTCAACCAAGTGTCTTATGACACGGCAAGAGGAATCATGGTTGTGGCACCGACGACTCGGTCACTGACACCCAAGACTCATCCACAAGATGAGTTAGAGTGACTTAGTCAGAGGTTTGCCTAACCTCAATAACTTGAATAATAAAATATGTAATGCTTGTCAACAAGGTAAACAATCTAGGACACAACATCAACTAAGTATTCAAGAACGAACCAAAAGTGTTCTTGAGCTCCTACACATGGATCTATTTGATTCACATAGAGCTAAGTCACTTAATGGGAGTAAATTCTGCTTAGTCATAATTGATGACTATTCTAGATTTACTTGGGTTAGGTTCATCAAACACAAAAGTGATACCCTAGATCAATTAATCAACCTATTTAAACTAATAGAAAATCTACAAAACCTTAAAATCAAAAGACTTAGGACTGATCATGGTGGTGAATTCGAGAACCACAGGTTTATAGAATTCTGTAACCTAAATGGATACCACCATGAGTTCTCTTGCCCTAGAACCCCACAATAAAATCGCTTAGTATAACGTAAAAATAGAACCCAACAAGAAGCTGCTAGGACAATGTTAAACAAGTATAACCTACCCGATAGATTTTGGGCTGAAGCCGTGAGTACGACATGCTTTGTCCAAAATAGGATCCTTATGGTAAAGAGGCACCTTAAGACCTCATACGAGATTTATCACGATAAAATACCTAACATCAAGTACTTTAGGGTATTTGGGTGTAATGTACATATCCTAAACACTAAGGATTACCTAGGGAAATTTACATCCAAAACCTCAACCGGAATCTTTCTAGGATACTTGACTACAAGTAGAGCTTATAGAGTATATAACCATGACACCCTTAGAGTCGAGGAGACTATCAATGTAGTATTTGATGAAGGACACGAACCTACAAAACCCCCAGCAACACCAATTAGTGAGCCGATTCATACCAGACCTCACTCCGATCCGGAGATCAAGTCTAATATTAATCCTAACCTAAGTCAACCAAGTCATTCTATCGACCAAGTGGTAGATGACTCTAGTCAAACTAGGACTCAAACGAGGCATCCTATTGACCATGTGGTAGATGACCCAAGCCCAAACCAAACTAGGACTCAAACAAATCATCCTATCGACCAAGTGATAGGTGATCCAAGCCTAGGAGTTCGAAGTAGAGCCTCATATAGAAACCTTAGTCAAATCTTCTTGATTTCCAAAATTGAACCCAAAACTATTGACCAAGCTCTTCTTGATCCCGATTAGATTATTGCAATGCAAGAAGAGCTGTCTTAATTCATTAGGAACGAAGTATGGGAATTAGTACCGCCACCTAAAGATAAAACAATCATTGGAACAAGGTGGGTGTTTAGAAATAAACTTGATGATAAATGTGAAGTAGCTAGAAATAAAGCTAGATTAGTCGCTAAAGGGTTTAGTCAAGTCGAAGGTTTAGATTATGACGAGACCTATGCCCCAGTAGCTAGGTTAGAGTCAATTCGAATGTTATTATCATATGCTACACATCGACGATTTAAGTTGTTTCAAATGGATGTAAAGTTAGCATTCTTTAATGGATACATTAAAGAAGAGGTTTATGTTAGTCAACCCCCCGGTTTCGAAAGTCTAGATAAACCCGACCATGTCCTTAGGTTAAAAGAAAGCTCTCTATGGACTTAAACAAGCTCCTCGAGCTTGGTACGAGAGGCTTTCGGTTTATCTTAAGTCCAAAGGATTTAACCAAGGTGTAGTTGACCCAACCCTTTTCGTAAAAACCCTAGGTAAAGACATATTCATAGCCCAAATCTATGTAGATGATATCATCTTCGGAACCACCAACTCGATCCTACAGAATGAATTCATTTCACTTATGGAAAGTGAATTTGAAATGAATTTAGTAGGTGAGTTAAGTTTCTTCTTAGGTCTACAAATTAAACAAACTAAAGATGGAATATACCTACATCAACGCAAATATACTAGGGAATTAATTAAACGCTTTGGAATGCAAGACGCTAAAATTATTAATACCCCAATGGCAACTAATGTGAATATAGAAGAAGATGTAATCGGAAATTCAATTGATTTAAAATACTATAAGAGCATAATAGGGAGTCTCCTTTACTTAACTGCGAGCCGACCTGATATATTATTTGCAATAAGTATGTTCGCGAGGTTCCAAACTTGTGCCAAGAAGTCTCACCTAACTCTAGTCAAGCGTATCCTTAGATATCTAAAGAGTACACTTAATGTCGGTATTTGGTACCCTAGATCTACCGAGTTCGAACTAACCGGCTACTCCGATTCGAACTATGCCAGTAGTAAGCTCGATAGAAAGAGTACGAGTGGCTTTTGTCAACTTATCGGCTCGAGTCTAGTGAGTTGGTGCAGTAGGAAGCAACATTATATTGCCTTATCTACCACCGAAGCCGAATACATCGCGATGGGTGAGTGTGTTACTCAACTTCTTTGGATGAAGCACACTCTCCGAGACTTTAAGTTAGATTTTACGAACACTAAACTCCACGTAGATAACATTAACTCAATTAACCTAACTAAGAATCTGGTATGTCATTCTAGGACCAAACATATAGAGGTCAAACAACATTTCATTCGAGAACATGTGGCCAACGGAGCCATACAACTCGAATAAGTCGAATCGAAGTCCAACTTGGCAGACCTATTTACTAAACCCCTACCCGAAGCGGAATTCAGTCTATTAAGACGAAAATTGGGCATGTGCATAGTAGAATAGGAACTTACAAATTATATTTTCTTACTACTATTTCTTACTTCTCATTTTCATGGAACTAGCATAGGACATACCTTAGATATCATGCACCTATAGATTTAAGGAGCCAATACATCTCACAACACATAGGACTAATGTGTTTGTGTACTTAGCCACGTAGATGGGCGTGAGATGTTACGACCTTACTCCTGGTTCCAGTTGTAGAGCTAGTGCATCGCCATGAACCACGAAGTATAATAATATATATTAACCGACTCTGACCAGGACTAGTTGATCTTTCATATAAATCAAGTCAAATATGAGTCGAACATTTTATAGATGAGCTTATTTTCAGTATATTATTTTCAAAATAATATAGAACATGCTTGGACTTTAAATTTAATACCTATATTTGTTTTTCACACACCCCCACTCTTTTCGATATATCGCAAAAGGGGGAGAAAAAGGTCAAAGTTAAGGGATCAAAATTTTTGATAACTTAACTCACTTCATATTTATTCACATGGCCAAAAGTTAAGTAAATGTTTACTTAACTTTAAGTTTTGAAAATTTACTTAACTTGTTTGAGTTAACAAAAAGGAAATAAAGGCCAAGTTAAGAGAATTCTTAACTTAAACTTATTTTTAATACTATGGCTAAACGTTAAACTTATTTTTAACACTATGGCCAAACGTTAATGCTTTACTTAAGAAAGGGGGAGAAAGGGCCAAGTTAAGAAGTCCTCTTACCTTAAACATTTCACTAAGGCCAACTTTAAGTAATGTTAATTACTTAAACTCTTCCTAAATAGCGACCATAAAGGGGGAGGATTAAGGTCTTCTTTTAAGGCTCACCCTCGGTCAAGGGGGAGGTTTCCCCAAGGGGTAATACTTGAAGAAAATCCTTACTGCTCCTACTTAATCTTTATTATTATTGTTTCTCATGCACATAATTATTCTTCATGCATGCTATTTTCTTAACTTTGTATGTGGGTTTGTCATAGATCAAAACGGGGAAGATTGTTGGTGCAGTAGGCACCTAAGTCGAACCTGAGTTTTGATTATAGAAAACGATACAAAGTTAAGCATATATTGTTATCTCACGAGCTAAATCGAGTGTGCAGAAAAGTGTTAATGTCAGAGCTGAAGGCTAGTGACACCCGGAGGAAGCCGTGGTGGTCGGGTGACACTCGAGTTATTTTGGAGGAAGCCGAAGGAATCGAGTGGAAGGCTGGAAGCGAAAGTGACACAGTAAGTATCGAGGTAAAGCTCGTGTGTGTGAGAGTAAGAGAGGTCATATCCTCCTTACGGGGATGATCTTAAGCGTAGATCCGACCAAAGACATCCTATAGTGGTATAGAGTGAGATCGGACGGTCGGCGGCCGTCAAAATAATATTTTTGTTAAGCTAACTTTGCCTTGTAGCTAGCATCAGTCGACTGCAAGCTTGGAGGACTCGACTGTCTCCATCAGTCGACTACCTGCGATCGACATTCGACTGATGGTCAAGGATCAGCTTCGAGGAGTCAAGGCTTATCACCTCATTTCATGGGGGGTGGTGCTCAAATCTTATTGGCTGAAGTTCCTCTCGAAAAGGGGCTTAAAGGCTATAAAAGGAGGGCCTCTCCTAGGGTTTTCTCGTCAATTCTTAGCTTCCAAAAGCCTCCGCAAAGCTACTACTCTCCGACAATGAAGTGCTACCTCTCCGACGCTCTAGGTTTAATTGTTTATTATTTTCCATTGGTATAAGCTTCAATTCATTTTGTCTTTTCTACATTATTGTCTCAGATTTTTTATCATAATGAGGAAAGGGGGAGTGCCCCTCTACCTCAAGCTTTGTGATTTTGTATATTCGTTTAACTCCTACCTCCAACGAGGAGGAGTTCATTTAGTGTTTTGCCCTCCGTGCATGGTCAAGGACCACTAGGGCCTTGGAGTAGTAGCCGAAGGCTACGAACCAAGTAAAAAATCCATTTGTCTTGTTTATTTGTCATTTATCTTTCTGCTATATTTAATTGTCTACTCAACGAATTCGTACAAAAAATTTTATCGCTATTCACCCCCCCCCCCCCTCTAGTGACGCTCTCGATCCAACAGCAGGGGTTTTCAGTTAAGGCAAGAGAAATTCTTGTTTTATCAGTTAAGGAAGAAATTTTTTGTTTCAGTAATGGCAATTTCAGTAAAAATTTGTAAAACATCACTCGACTTTGCTCTTCAATTTTACTAAAGAGGGGAAACTTATGATGGGGTTGGGATTTTCAGCTAAGGCAGAAAAGTTTTTGTTTTGACAGTAAAGGCAATTTTAGTAAATACTTGTAAAACTTCACTCAACATCGCTCTTTAGTTTTACTAAAGAGGAAGAACTTATGATGGGTCGGGGTTTTCTAATCAGTTAGAAGGTTTTTCGAGCTGTTTATATAGTTCCCGAGCAGTGTATATGATGTCTGAGCTAGGTAAACAATGTAGGGAATCTGAACGCGCTCAGAAATATTTTGCAAGCACTATGAAGTGAAAAATTAAGATCCCTCCAGAGATCCATGCGAAAAACCATACTCGTTTAATCGATTCTATCATATGAGAATCATAGTTACCTTCGATGTGTGCCCTTCGCAGTACCATCAGCAACACTTGCGTTCAAGGTGTCTGAATCTCAGCGCGGTCAGCATGTCCACGCCTCCATGGTATCCACACAAACTGTGAGATGAATAGGAACCAAACTGTGGTGCTAGCCACAAGGTTGGTTCAGCCAAGAAGGTAGAAGAAGATGAAGAGCAAGATCACACTTAAGCCACAAACCAACACCCACGAAAAAACTCTCCAAGTCTCATCCAAAAAATCCTCTTTTATATTTAACCATTGAATATGAAGGGTTTGTGACTCTTGGTTTCCATGGAATTAATAACCCATTAATTCCATCTTAATGATCATGCAACCCCTTTCCTAATGGTGAGTCTCACTCAATCCGAATCTGGCTTGAGTCTAACTCGAGTCAAATTCATTAGGTATACCATGAGTCCTACTCAATCTGAATTTGACTTGAGTTTAACTCGAGTCAGATTCATTGGGTATACCTTGAGTCCTACTAAATCCAAATTTGACTTGAGTCTAACTCGAGTCAGATTCATTGGGCATACCTTGAGTCCCACTCATTGAGTCTAATCTACATTAGACTCAACCCGATGGCCCAATGGCTCATCACATGAGCCATCTCCAACTCACATGTCCCAAGTGTGTGACCCAATAGGTTTTTGTAACGTTGGCAATATTTCTAAAACCCTTTTAGAGACATAAGTAATGAGCGGCATCTAGCAATACATCATTGCTACCCAAGTGATGAGAATGTCGAGATCTGACATAACCTTTCCGTAACTAGTATCGTGTATGACTCAGTGCTTCTATCCTTGATATCTAGATTGATAAATGAGGCATAGACTGTGTCATCCTCTTATCAATCAAGAGTTTCTTGATCTCCAAGTATACTACTCAACCAAATAAGCTCAATATCTCATATTGACTTACTCGAGCATGACCATGCATTTTAGCAGTCCTACTCTATCAAGGGGCCCATAGATATCACTTCTGATATATGAAAGTAGATCCCATCTACATCACTCACATCCCTCCGCATAACTTATTGCATACCTAGTGATCGCCTTTATATTCACCCTCTTACGGGTGATGTTTGACGAAGCTAAAGCATACAACTCATTATGTAAGGAACCATAGTGACTTCAGGTCTAAGGATTATTCATACCAATAGTCACATGAGAATGTTTATGACACTCATATAACGATCCATGAAACATTCTCATGGTGGATCAATTTAGTACATAGTCTCTAATATATACCCATGTGTCAACTTGATATCACATATTTATGACTTGTGAGATTAAGTCATCAATTGAACTACATGCTAGTCTCTGCACATTAATATTGTCCTTGCATATTAATCCTCAACTAGGAATAGTTAAGAGTAGTGTTGTGTGTGTGTGTGTGTGTGTGTGTGTGTGTGTGTGTGTCTACAGACTCTCACTATCAATTCAACTAATTGATATGTAAACCTGAACCTACTATTCAAGGACATTATTATATTATTCATATAGCACATATAAGAAATAATATAATAAGCAAACCTTGTCTATTATTAATGAAATATGATACATATGATCCCTAATCATTCATCTCATGATTGACACTAAGAGTTGACACTAACAAACATAGATCAATTTGTGTGATGGTAGAGTAGTTTATGCCTTTTTCGAGCAGTCTATGTGTTTCCCGAGCAACATATGTAAATTCTGAGCCAAGTAGGGATGAGTAGTGCAGTGTTGCTCAGAGCTAAGTATAGTGTTGACAGAGCAGTCTATGTGTTTCCTGAGCAGTATATGTAAATTCTGAGCCAAGTAAGGTTGAGTAGTGCAGTGTTGCTCAGAGCTAAGTATAGTGTTGATAGAGCAGTCTATGTGTTTCCTGAGCTGTATACGTAAATTCTGAGTCAAGTAAGGGTGATTAGTGCAGTGGTATTCAGAGTTAAGTGTAGTTTTGATAGAGCAATTTATGTACTTTCCGAGTAGTATGTGTAATTCTCAAGATGTGTATGTGATTTCTGAGTTGTATATGTGATTTCTGAGCTAAGGAGGGGTGAATATAATGTTGTAATATGAGCTAAGGGTTGTGTTTGCAGAGAAGTCAGTGTACTTCCCGATCGATATATTCATTTCCCGAGTTGTATGTATGATTTCTGAGCCAAGTAGGGGTAAGCAAGGTAGTTGTGCTTAGATTTGAGTGTTGTGTATTGAGCAGTCTATGCAATTCCGGAGTGGTCTATGTAATTCCCAAGCAGTGTGTATAATTCTCGAGCAGTCAGTATATTTTTTGAGTGGTTAGTGTATTTTCTGAGCAGTATGTTGATTTCCCGAGCAATACATAAATTTCCGGGATTCTTTTTGAAAAAGGTAAAAGAAGGGGATATGGGTATTTTTGGATACAGGAAATGACGGGGGATTTATTAAATAAGAAGTTTTGTTAATATAATGTATTTTGTCATTTGTTTGTCTACTTCATTTAATTAATAATTGACAGGAAGATAAGGATCATATGAAGGCCTTGAAAAGAGATATTTTGAAAAGGAGCGGGAAAAGTGGTTATAGATTAACAAGTTGGCAAGGGTATTGGAGTAAATTCGCTTCAAGAAGTGGCGGGATGAATCATCTATAAAAGGGGCAGAGGTGGAAGGAAGCAGGGGATGTTTTGTTCTCTTCGCTATTCAGTACCTTAAAGATCTCTTCTCCCTTCTTCTTCTTCTTCTACATTCTACAGTTTACTTGTTTTATTCTTTCCGTGACTGACTTGAGCGTCAGAGGGACCACGCTGGGAATCCGACCCATCTTTAACTCTTTCCTTTAAAGTGGCAGATCTGGCTCAAAGTTCCCGGATCCAAGGCGATCAGAAGAGATCGACAAGAAGAAAGAGGGGGATCTGAACAGGCCGAAGAAGAGGACACCATCATGTATTATAAGAAATCTTGAAGGGTCCATATTGTTGGTGCCTATAAGATTCACATATCTCCATAATGATATGATATTGTCAACTTTGAGGCAAAACTCTCATGGTTTTATTTTTGGGTTATACTTAAAAGACCTCATACCAGTGGAGATATCTTTTCATCTTATAAAGTCATGATCTTTTTCATGTCGTTTCAATGTGAGACTTTGATTGTTCTCTCAATAATCTCAACACTTATTATTATGGAAGAGTGCATAAAATGTAGTATACAATAAAAGGTTTAGATATATCAACCTCAAGATTCTTAAGTCGAGCTACTATGCCTTTCATTTTCATGATGTGCTCTCACACACCTCTCACACTGGTGAGCCTTAATAATGACAATTCCATAATTAGTGTGCCAGCTAGATCTTCGTCTAAAGTTGTAAATTGTTCATCAATTTCCATAAGCATGCATTTAACATTGTTATGTTCTTTTATTGAACCATGAATATTGGTAGATATCTTAGTCTTTATAAATATTACATAGAGATGATTAAATCGTTCCCATTTTTCATAAAAGGCTAATTTCATCAGAAGTGTTAATTTCGGTAATAGAAGGTGGTTCATCCTTCCTTATTTTTGGTGTGCAATCATTCCATGTATGAGAAGTTTCAATAGTTGACAACCATTTAAGATTAGGTTAAAAAGTTGGATCTCATGTGTATTAAGAGTATGCAGAAAAAGTCCTCCTAGGTCTGGAGACCGGATGCAAGATAAGGATCATGGTTCAAGAAAAAGTGTATGTAGATCGGAAGATCAGATGCAAGGTATGGAAGTCAAAAAAAGGTCAAGAATCAAATTCTTGGCGAAAAGGAAGAGGCCCGAGAAAATCATGAGATCAGATGCAAGGGATAATGAAGACCTAGAGACGAGGAAGCTCCGGGCACTAAAGTTCAGAGGACAGGAGGTTCATCTAGTGTGAGATACTCGTGGGACAAGGGTAAAGAAGTTTAGGTGTATTTAGATGTTAGAATAGCTAAAATCTATGTATCAGTCAATTGGTGATTACTACCAATCAACTAATGTCCCGTAGTTTTGACGACCGTCAAGAGGTGCTCGAGAAGCTTGCGATGGGTGCTCGGGTAGTTGACTGATGAGTGATCAGTCGACTAGCTGCGGGTGCTCGGGAAGAAGTTTGGAACTCAAGTTCTTTGAAAGCGAGTACTCGGGAAGTGCTCGAGATTTAGAAGTCGATTGTCATGGTGAGGTAATCGATTGGTGCTCAAGGACTCAATGCTTGGGAAGCTTCGATGAGTACGTGGGAAGGTGCTCGAGACTAAGGCGCTTGGGCGCTCGGGTCAGTGCTTGGGCGATGGGGTGCTCGGGTGAGTGCTCGAGTGACGAGCGCTTGGATCAGTGCTTGGGTCGGTGCTCGAGCGACAGGTGCTCGGGTCAGTACTCGGGAGATAGTGCTCGAGCGATGGGTACTTGGACGACGGTGCTCGGGTCGGTGCTCAAGAAAGCCGAGTACCTTTGGCACATGGGACCCTGGGTGCTCTGGATGAAAAAGAGGGTGCTCAGAGATGCTAGTGATTCGACAATCGATTGCTTAGATATTGCAATTGATTGCTG
The DNA here is from genome assembly GCA_025175895.1 of Wurfbainia villosa. Taxonomy (NCBI): domain Eukaryota; kingdom Viridiplantae; phylum Streptophyta; class Magnoliopsida; order Zingiberales; family Zingiberaceae; genus Wurfbainia; species Wurfbainia villosa. The sequence continues at coordinate 42,540,414 of CM046005.1, forward strand.
AGTAAAACTCTGAACTCAAGATTTGCACAGAAAATCTCCAAATCGATTGTTTAGTTTGACCACAGGTGATCAATCGATTGATGTGGATAAGAAATTGATTAGTTGTAGTGTTAGGCCGATAGAAGCCTTCTAAATCAACTGACCGATTTGACTATTTGATATCAATCGATTGGGTAATCAAGGAAATCAATTGATACTCAAATCCGGGGATGATCTCAGCCATTGATCCACTGTCAGTAACCATTGAACGGTAAAATGACGGTTGACAATCAATTGGTCAACTTGATCAATCAATTGGTAACAACCAAAGTGAGTAGAAACAACGATTCTTAGATGTTTATAAAAGGGCAGTTACCTCTCCAGATAAAGACAATTGTTCCATTGTGATCAACGTGCTTAAGGCTCTCAAGCTCAACAATCTTTAAGCAATCTTCAAGTAACAAGAGAAAGAGTGTGCTCAAAATATTACAACAATCTTCTTCTTCTTCTTTCTCTTGTAAGTTCTTTTTGCTGAGATTTGTAAGTTTTATGTGAGAAGTATTGTAAAAAGGTTTCCTTACCTTCGGATTTGGTTCGAGAAGGAGAAAAGCAATAGAGATGGTAGAATGCTAGGTTAGCCTTAGACGTAGTCGTCCAGGGGCGACGAACCAAATAAAACCAACTGTATTAGCGTGTGATCTAGTTTCAAGTTTTTCACTGTGAAATTTTATCAAAGAGAAACAAAACTATTTACCCCCTTCCAGTTTGCCAAGGTCCTAACACTTGTAACATAATCAATGTCTATCCACTCTAAAACGAAGGAGAATTCTTTCCTCCTAAGTCTTATTGCTATCCCCTTTAAGTTCAAGAATGGCGCAATGTATATAAGAAAAATTCATGGCTGTACTACTGTAAAATTATGAAATATACTTATTACTCTAAAGTTTTGAGAAAAATATCATGTTTTATCAATGTAAATCATATCATGAAAATCTAGTGACGTAAAACTTGTCTATGGCCTAAAATTTTAATTTAATTAGACTTTTAAATATAACTTTATAATAAAACTATCGAATTAATCCCCCCCCCCCCCCCCACCCCACAACTCCCGTGGATAAATTAAAGAAAATCAATTTGATTTTTTTTATCCCAATTAATTATATAAATAGAATAAAAATCTTTGTGGGGTAAAATTTATTAAGTTTATATAATTAAATACAACCAATGTCCATTATGTGACCAAATCCACTTAATGTATATTTTTATATAATTAAGAATGCCTTGACAATTCCTTAATCATATACAAATTATATAGTTCTCTAGACATTTTATTTTTAATTTCCTTAATGTTTTATATGATAATTATTTAGCAACTCAATTAATATTTATCAAGAGTGCTCTTGGGAAAGTTTGATCAGAGACAAAACCTCATTAAAAATCAAACTCCTTAGATAGAGCAACATTCTCAAGAAGACCAATTGCAGTATAGCAATTTAAACCAATTTATGAAGAACTCTCTTAGTTCTTATATTTTTTATGTCACCTCATAATTATCATTAGCAATTCAATTGTTCACATTTTTATGATGATTATTTAGTAACTCAGTTAACACTTTTTAAGAGTGCTCTCAAGAAAGTTTGATCGGGACCAAATCTTATTAAAAAACTAGACTTTTAAGGCAAAGCAACGTTCCCCAAAAGATTAATCGCAATAAAGCAATTTAAATTGGTCTACGAAGAACTCTCTTAGTTCATGTATTTTTTATGTTACTTTATAAACTTTGTTAAGTAATATAATAATTGATATTTAATTTAATTGTAGCTATAATAATTAAACGTGAAAAATGTGATTCTCAAGGTGCTAAGTCTTTTTCACCTAATTAGTATTTATTACTTAATATAAATACTAAATATTGTAATTATAACAAATCAATAAATACAATCAGAATATTTATCAAATAATAATTATGCTAATTTACCATAAATGCATATAAATAAAATAATAATTTCACATACCTAATTATGACTTTTTTTTACAACGATAATCTTTCCAAAAATAATTATTGATATGATTTGAAAGATTAATAATGTCTAAAATCTATATCCAAATTTGCACATGCATTGAAAAAAAAATCAAGAATATCATGCAAATTATAATTTAGATAATTTAATATATTATCGAATGCCTAAATTAACAATATCAAAATTAAATAAGCATAGATCATAAAAATTGATTTAACCATATTAGCAAATTATAAAAATGTACACAAACTAATTTTTATAGATCAAGATAGAGATAAAAATGCTCTGAGATTAACTGTTAAAAAATTTAATTTATTATGTGATATTGTTGTTACCTTTTTTCTATGAACCATATACGAGGGCTCACATGTAAGGCATTACCCGAACCAAATAATTGGTTCGGTGGAGAAAGAGGAGAGGAACGGTTCGGCCGCAAGCGCCTGAAATAATTGGCACGGGAGAGCTTGTTACCTCTTTTCTATAAACCAGATAGGAGGGCTCACATGTAAGGCGTTACCGGAACCAAATAATTGGTTCGGTGGAGAAAGAGGAGAGGAACGGTTCAGGCGCAAGCCCCTGAAATAATTGGCACGGGACATCTAGTGAAGATAATCGACACGGCAAAGCGGAGGCGGGGGGAGGCACTTCGCTAGGAAATAAGTAAGAATCAGTTCGGCTAGATAGGCCTAGAACCAGACGGGACGGATAAGAATCGACTCAGCCTAGTCAGTCCGAAGGTAGTTCGGCAGGGGAAGAAGGGAAGTTAGTTAGGGCTAGTGAGGAGCCCAAGGGCTATGCCACCCGTGAGCTATATACCTAAGTTAGTTTCACCAAAAGCAGATGGTTGAAGGGGACAGACTAACCTAGTTTCCCGAAATATAGATGAAGAGGTGTTATGTAACAGAAGGAAGGGTCCCCACATAATATTCCGAGGAGCCTTCACTTCTCGTATATGTAACAGAATTATTCCCTAGGTGGACGTGGTGGTCACGTGTACGATGGAGATAGCCCGCGAAGTAACGCTAGATCAGAGAAGGAGGATAAAAAGGGAGGAGGAAGGCAGAAGGCAGGAGGATCTGCATTATTCCAACCAGCAAGAAACGAAGACGCATCAGGAGAAGGAGAGCTATCACCACGCCGGAGAACGAGAGTAGCGATCTTTGCTTTCACATTGGGTGTACTCTTTCTTGTGTTGTGATTTAACTGTAAGAGGTTTTCTCCTCCACCTCCGGAAGTTTCCTTTCTAGGAAGGAGGGCGTTCATAGTGAAAGTGCTTTGACACTACATCCGGTGAGGGAGCTCACCTCCATGGAGTAGGAATCCTTATTCCAAACCACATTACATCCTGTGTCTTAGTTTCATTGCTTGTATTAGTTTGCGTTTCTCTACTTCACTTTCTCATCTTTACTATTGCGGCCTGTGAGAACCCCCTCAAAGCTCCCTTCGTGCTTCTTCGCATCGAAAGGAGGTGAACAAATCTTCCTCGCCACATCAGTTGGCGTCGTCTGTGGGAACATTTGAGCTAGACATTGAGATGCAGCCAGAAGAGATACAACACTCAGTGCCTCCGCAGCGGAGGAGAACCCCATTACCATACTGCCATCACAACTGAAGGCTTTAGTTGACGACGTTGTAACTGAGGCCCTCGTTAGAGAAAGAAGAAGGACAAGATACTTACATCCTCACTCTGGTGAGCCTTCTTCTCAAGGCCCACCCCCAGAAATGCCTCCCACACCTCGTGCAGCCATTAATGTTGAAGTAGTTCCTGGAGAGGGGCCTGGAGGGCGAGCACCTCAGAATACTATACCCTTAACCCAGACTCGACGGGAAGAACAGGGTGAAAGTCGATCGACCCGAGCTCCAGAGGTTTATGAGCCCAGTCCTTTTACCATGGACATCCCCTCTGAAATCCCCCCATCATACTTCCGAAATCCCCAAGTAGATAAGTACGATGACTCGACGAATCCCGAAGAACATCTATCGCAATTCGATGGAGCGGCCTCGCTCCACTGTTATACCGATGCCCTCAAGTGCCGAGTCTTCCGGACCACCTTAACCGGTTCGGCACAAAAATAGTTCAACACCCTGCCCCCGGGGTCTATTGCCTGTTTTGCTGATTTTCAGGGGATGTTCATCCGGGAGTTCGCCAGTTGTAAGGCGTATAAGCATGATGTCTCTATCCTGATGCACATTACGCAGGGGGCCTCAAAATCACTCAGAGGGTATCTTCACCGGTTCACCTCTGCAGCTAGGGGTATTCCTTTCGCAAGATCGGAATCTTTCAAAGTCGCTATTCCGCACGGGCTGAAGGAGGGCCCCTTCCTCAGTTCCCTTTTGAGGAAGCCTGCTAATAGCTACGAGGAGTTGCTAAGCCGTGCAGAAAAATTCATCCACGAGGAGCAAGGACTGAAAGTGCAGAGAGCCGAACACGCCGCAATATCTAATCGAAAGAACCCGCCTCGCTCGCTCTCCAAAGACTCGCTGGGATATGCGCGACTTATCGAGGCTCCTAGGGCTCTGCTATTGTTATTCTGAGGCGCCGCCTGCACCGCCATTACAAATTATGGCCACCGATGCACCTCCTCCCACTAGGACTTGGAAGGAGCGGGAGATGGAATTCTATGATCAGCAGGGTTTGCTACAGCGACCCTCAGGATATAGGGGGGTACCACGTAACCCCCCCCCCCCTCGGTCTATTATTCTACCAATATCATATGGAGTACGGCCACACCAGTGGCCGATGTTTCAAGCTATAGGAAGAGCTAGAGCGCCTCCGAGCCGCATACCCACAATTGCGGTTTCAAACGGGAGGAGCAGCACGGCGAGAGCAACGACCCAATGTGGTTCGCCCAAGACTGTATAACCAACCACCGCAAGTTACTTTCCCCCAAACGCCGTCCCACGAGGTTGTTCCTCAAGAAGGACCGTCAGGTGAGGGCCCCTCATCTAATCCAAATAACGCTCCCACACGGGGGGTTATTCATGTCATTGTAGGAGGACCCACTAACGGGGACTCTAACCGAGCACGGAAGTCATACGCCCGCCTCATGGAGAGTCTGGCCATCATCACCGACCAGACTGTCCAAACTGCGCCGCCCATTTCGTTCGGCCTGAAAGATCTCCGAGGTGTCCTGTTGCCCTACACAGACGCCTTAGTTATCCGCATATCCCTGGCCAATTACGAAGTGGCCAGGGTACTGGTCGATTCGGGAAGCTCTGTCAACATCCTCTTCCAAGAGGCCTTTGGACAGATGCATCTTGGAAATACCCAGCTAGAAGATGTGGCCACACCCCTCTTCGGGTTTGCGGGGCATGTGGTCCACCCCATAGGGCAGATTTCATTGCCCCTGACTCTGGACGCAAAGCCCAGCTAAAAAACCAATATAGTCCCTTTCCTCATCATGGACGCTCCGTCCACTTATAATGCCATTCTTGGTCATCCTTTCCTTGCAATTTTTCAGGCGGTGGCTTCCCCGTACCACCAGAAGGTGAAATTCCCAGTCGGACAGTTGGTGGGGGAAGTCCAAGGCGAACAGAAAGCCGCCAAGAGCTGTTATGTGCAGATGGTTCGGGATGACTAGAAGAAGGCCCGAACTGACGATCTCAAAGGAAAAGTCATCATCATTTCTGATGTCTGCGTCCTGGAAGAATCTCCCCCCAGAGCAGACAAGATAGAGAAAGGGGAGCTGGTGGAAATAGCTCCGGGAAAGGCCACATGGGTGGCACAGCAGCTGGAGGCCAAGGAGGAGCTGGTGGCCTACTTGAAGAAGAACGAAGACATCTTTGCAGGAGATGTGCATGATCTCACGGGGATTAACCCTCGTGTGGCTTAACACCATCTCAACAAAACCAAAGGAGTCTGACTCGTCCAACAGAAGCGGTGACACTTTGGACCTGAGAAGGACAAGGTTATAGCTGAGGAAGTGGACAAATTGTTAAAAGTGGGTCATGTGAAGGAAATCCAATTTCCCGAGTGGGTCTCCAATGTAGTCCTTGTCCCCAAGCCTTCTGGGCAGTGGAGAATGTGTATTGACTTTTGTGATTTGAATAAAGTGTACCCTAAAGACTGCTACCCCTTGCCTCGTATTGATCAGTTGGTAGATTCTACTGTAGGATATGAAGTGGTGTCCTTAATGGATGCATACCAAGGATACCATCAAATACCCTTGGCTAAGGAAGATCAGAAGAGGGTTAGCTTTGTGACGGTAGGAGGGTTGTATGCTTATGTGGTAAAGCCCTTCGGCCTAAAAAATGCAGGGGTCACCTACCAATGACTCATGGATAAGATTTTTGCGGAGTAGAAAGGGAAAAATATGGAAGTTTACGTGGATGATATCCTAGTCAAATCAAAAACCACTCGGGATTTGGTTAAGGATCTAAATGAAACCTTCGCTACACTGAGACAGTATAATATGAAGCTTAACCCCAAAAAATGTCTGTTCAGGGTAAGAAGCGGCAAATTCTTGGGGTATATAGTGACTGAGAAGGGACTGCAGGCTAACCCCGAGAAGGTGCAAGCACTGTGCAATATGAAGTCACTCACTAATTTGCAAGAGACTCAAAAGCTAGTGGGGAGGATTGTTTCCTTATCCCGATTCATAGCTAGATCGGTAGACAAGGGGTTACCTTTCTTCAAGATTCTGCGCAAAGCTACTAAATTTCAATGGGACGACCAATATGAGCAGGCTTTCCAAGAGTTGAAGAAATATTTAGCCGGGCTTCCGCTGTTAGCCAAGCCAGTGGCAGGAGAACCATTGTGGATGTATTTGGTCATCTTGGAGGGACCTATCAGTTCAGTTTTGCTGAAACAGGAAGGCTCTCATCAGCAGCCTATTTATTATACCAGCCATATTTTGAAGGGGACTGAATCCCGTTATACCGAGCTAGAAAAGCTGGCCTATATTTTGGTCTTGACCGCCCGCAAATTGAGACTGTACTTTTTGGCTCATCCTATCACTATTTTAACTCACAGTGAATTGGGTAAGGTCACTACTAAGCCCAACTTCTCCAGAAGATTGGCTAAATGAGTGGTAGAATTAAGTGAATATGACATTCACTACCAACCCCGAACCGTTATCAATGCCCAGGCGCTTGCTGACTTTTTGGCGGAAGTACCTTTAGGCTCGGAAGATGGCTCGTCAACAAAAGAGGAAGGATCAGATGCATAGAACATATTTGTGGATGGTTCTTCAGGATCTACGGGTAGCGGCGTTGGTTTTGTTAATTTCTCCTGATAAAGAGGAGACTTGCATAGCCGTACACCTGGGGTATCAGGCATCCAATAATGAGGCGGAATATGAAGCCATTATAGCGGGATTGCAGGCTGCCAAAGCTGTAGGGGCTTCTTCAATTATAATCCACTCGGATTCTCAGCTGGCGATATCACAACTTTAAGGTTCTTTCGCAGTTCAGGAAGAAAGGTTGCAAAAGTATTTGAAAGCTTTCGAGAAAGGAAAATCTCAGTTTCAGCAAGTCCTCTTGAAGCAAATTCCAAGGGAGAATAACGGGAAGGCAGATGAATTGGCTCGGGTGGCTAGCGCTATGGAAGGAGTGAAATTATTGGAAACAGTCTGTGTGGAAATCCCTACTTCCCTAGCGATATGCAATGTGGAGGAGGCGGCGCTCGAACCAGACCCAATCCTTGATTAGAGGACCGACATCATAACTTATTTTCAGCATGGAAAGGTCCCCGAAGAAAAAGGAGCGACATCTACTTTAATGTGCAGAGCCAGACGATTCACCCTCTTAAACGGAGACTTATACAAGACATCTTTCGGACGACCCTTATTGAAGTGTTTAGGAAGTGAAGATGCTGAATGGGTACTCCGGGAGATTCATGAAGGTTGCTGCAGTAATCATCTGGGGGGAGAGCTTTAGCAAGGAAGGCCCTATTAGCAGGATATTTTTGGCCTACCCTCCAACAAGATGTCGCTCGTATAGTGCAAACTTGCACAACTTGTCAAAAGCATAGCAATCGGTCCGAACGACCGGCTGAATTAATGAAAGTTATGGTCGGTTCATGCCCTTTTGATCAGTGGGGAATGGATATAGTGGGTCCGATGCTTGTGGCACCTTTGCAGAAGAAAATTTTATTGGTGCCCGTAGATTACTTCTCCAAGTGGGTGGAAGCAGAGACTCTTGCCAAAATTACTGAGAATGCTATAATACAATTCCTATGGCAGAATATCGTTTGTCGATATGGTATTCCTTGGAGGATAGTTTGTGATAATGGATGACAATTCCAGGGTAAGAAAATTAAAGAATGGTGCCAAAGTCTCAATATTCAGCAAGCTTTTACTTCAGTAGACCATCCTCAAGCTAACGGGCAAGTTGAAGTCACTAATAGAATTCTCATTCAAGGGTTAAAGACCAAATTGGGGGCTCAGAGGGGGAATTGGGTAGAAGAGCTGCCTGGAATCCTGTGGCCCTACCGAACCACACCAAAAACTGCAACGGGAGAAACTCCGTTCAGTTTGGTATATGGGACGGAGGCCATTATTCTGGTCGAAGCCCTCTTAAGTAGCGCTCGAATAGAAATGTATGAGCTAGAGCAGAACCAAATTATTCGAAGCACTGAGTTGGACTTGGTGGAAGAAAAGAGGGAGACGACACGAAGACGAGTGGAGTTTTACAAGCGGAGAGTACAGCAAGCCTTTAATAAGAAGGTGATGCCCCGAAGATTTCAGGAGGGAGATTGGGTTCTGCGTAAAATTAATCTTGCGGGAGATCCAGAAAAGTTAGCTCCAAATTGGGAAGGGCCCTATGAAGTGACGCGTCGCGTAGCTGGGTCAGCGTATTATCTAAAGGACGACCAGGGCAAGGAATTTCTATAACCGTGGAACGCTATTCACTTGAAACCTTTCCACACTGTATAAGAAAGGATGGATAAGAGAAAAGGAGTTGAAGGGCCCTTGAGAGGATGTACTTGATAATTTGTTGTATTAATTAGATATGAAGCGCATCTGAGTTTGATTGATTCACAATAATGTTGTAGTCCTTATAGCGAACTATGAAGAAGAGAAGAAGATAACAAAGGGACTACATCCCGAAGCAATACATCAGATTACAACTTAAACCGATCGGGAGGATAACATCGGAAGTCGGCCTCCCAATTTAAGGAAAAAGTAGGATGGTTCACCGGGGGAAGCCCTTGATCAACGTACTGTCGAACCGCCTCATTAAACCCGTCTTGATAAGTGGCGTGTAATAGGATGGCTAGCCTCTCCTGCCGGTTCAGGAGGTCAGGGCTCCGATCTCGATGAAGCTTGTGACATTTCTCTTGTTGCTCCCGAAGGGTTCGGCGTATGTCACTATAACGCCGAGATACTTCCATAATAGCATCTGCAAGGACGGAGATATCATCGGCTCGGGAAGTCTGATCTTGTTGGATAAGGTTCGTCATGTCCATCATATTCTGGCGCATTGAGGCTGAAATCCCCTCTACCGCCTCAGAGTAGGATCTGGTGCGAATAAGCTCAGTGCCCAGCCTCTGGAGGGAGGTTTCTTGCCTGTGTATATGGGCGTGAGCATGCGCCCTAGAAGTTATGAGGGAGGAGTTTTCTTGTACCTCCTTGCACAGGTGAGTGAGGAGGTCCCCTATTTTATCCTCTGCTTTCTGGTGCTGAACTCGTAGGCAGGCAATGATGTCTGAGTCTCGTTGCTTCCCTTGAAGGAGCTCTGCTACCTGCTCTCGAAGACTTATCAATTCTTGAGAGGAGGAAGCCTCCCTGTCAAGCTGTGTCGGCTGAACATCCTGCTGGAGTGAGGGTGATTCCATGCTAGCTTGGTGCTGTTCTTGTAATGCCACTATAGTCGCGACTTCTTTTTGAAGTTGGTGGTGGGCTTCTTTCAGTCGCTCCTGCCATTGCTGGAGTTATTGTGATAAGAGGTGCTCCCGATTTAGAGCAGCCGCCAGATCCTCCCGTTGCTGCTGTTCTAACTTCAGAGATTGGGCTTGGTATTATTGGAGGGAGCGATCCAATTCTTGGTAGTTGGTCAGGGCTTGTCAGCTGTTTGTTGAAAGGAAGTTATTCAGTAAGGGAAATTAGAGAAGCTGATCAAAGAAACATACCAATTCTAAAGCATGGCGCAGGCCTTCCATTCTGGGAATCAGCTCCTCCAAATTTAAGATTCGAAGGCCCCGGGGAGAGGAAGAAGAAGAGGGGATGGTTGACACCCACAGTGGAGGTTCACTCATAAGAGGAAGAATAGGGGTGGTAGCCATAGGCTGCGACAGAGGTTCTAAGGGAAAAGAAGAAGGAGGAGCACTTGTCAGGAGGCTTAAAGGGGTAGAAGTTGGGGGTAATGAATCAAGAGCCAGAGGGGGAAGGTGTATGATGGCTGGCTGTGAGGTGGGCACATCAGAAGTGGCAAAAGGGGATTGTTTCGGTGAAGAATCTGGAGAGGATGGTATAGAGAGCATTGGAATGGAAAGCTCTTCATTGGGTAGGTGAGAAAAGGAGGGGCCGGGGCTAGTGCTCATAGAAGGTGAGGGGCTCTCCAAGCGATGAGCAGAAGGGGAGATGGGCAGCGGAGGAATATTAATTACCATGGGTTCAGGGGCGGCGCCATATTTCGGGGACAGAGAAGGCGTGGATGTAGAAGCATCCGTAGTCGATGGGTGTGAACGCACTATTTTCCTGAATTCATCTTCAGTTAGTGATGAAAGAGGGGGCGACTTCCGAATGCCTAAGGCGGAGGGGGAGAAGATGGGAGAGTTAGGGTTTGTATGTAACAGAGGAGATGAGGAGGGGCTGGTTACTCCGGTTTCCTCTGGTACGGATGTAACAAGGGTTTCAGATGGAGGCGAAGAAGAAAGGTGAGATGGGGCAGGTGTGGTGGCAGTAGGGGAAGGTGAAGGGGAAGATGAAGCTGGCGCCTGGCCATCACCCCGTTTGATGTGGGGGGAACGGCTTGCTATTTCTTGGAAGAAAGAAGAATGCATCCTTCCCGTCAGAGAAAGAAAAAAAGTGCTGAGGTAGGGGATTGAGGCACCGGAGGGTGGTGGCGGAAAGAAGAACAGACGAAGAAGAAGGCGATGAAAAGGCGGAAGGAATGAAGGTAACAAAAGAAAAGAAGATGAAGCATCCCCTATAAAAGGAGGGAAGAATGGGCTTGTAACGGCTATTGAGCTCCTAGTTTATAGAAAAGTAGGCCCTATGCGGAAGGGTAACGAGGATTTATTTCTCTGATGGCCCATTATGTACTAAAACTCTCGCTTTTATAGGAGGGAATGGATGGAGATGCTCCCCTTTGGGATGAAGGTAGGAAGAATAGTTGTGTGAAAGCATCGCACTCTTTATGCTTAAGACCTTTGGGCAAGATATATTATTTTATTCCCGTGTGGTGGTGGAATGGAAGAACTGAGGTCTCCTCAGTTATATATTATTTTATCCCCGTGTGGTGGTGGAACGAAAGAACTGAGGTCTCCTCAGTTATATATCATTTTTATCCCCGTGAAACGAAAGATTTGAGCTACTTCTCAACTATATATTATTTTATCCCCGTGTGGTGGTGGAACGGAAGAACTGAGGTCTCCTAAGTTATATATTATTTTATCCCGGTATGGTGGTGGAACGGAAGAACTGAGGTCTCATCAGTTATATATCATTTTTATCCCCGAGAAACGGAAGAGTTGAGCGTACTCCTCAACTATATATTATTTTATCCCCATGCGGTGGTGGAACGGAAGAACTGAGGTCTCCTCAGTTATATATTATTTTATCCCCGTATGGTGGTGGAACGGAAAAACTGAGGTCTCCTCAGTTATATATCATTTTTATCCCCGTGAAACGGAAGAGTTGAGCTTACTTCTCAACTATATATTATTTTATCCCCGTGTGGTGGTGGAACGGAAGAATTTAGGTCTCCTCAGCTATATATTATTTTATCCCCGTGTGGTGGTGGAACGGAAGAACTGTGGTCCCCTCAGTTATATATCATTTTTATCCCCGTGAAACGGAAGAGTTGAGCTTATTTCTCAACTATATATTATTTTATCCCCGTGCGGTGGTGGAACCGAAGAACTGAGGTCTCCTCAGTTATATATTATTTTAACCCCGTATGGTGGTGGAACGGAACAACTGAGGTCTCCTCAGTTATATATCATTTTTATCCCCGTGAAAGGTAAGAGTTGAGCGTACTCCTCAACTATATATTATTTTATCCCCGTGAGGTGGTGGAATGGAAGAACTAAGGTCTCCTCAGTTATATATTATTTTATCCCCGTATGGTGGTGGAACGGAAGAACTGAGGTCTCCTCAGTTATATATCATTTTTATCCCCGTGAAGCGGAAGAGTTGAGCTTACTTCTCAACTATATGTTATTTTATCCCCGTGAGGTGGTGGAACGGAAGAACTGAGGTCTCATCAGTTATATATTATTTTATCCCCGTATGGTGGTGGAACGGAAGAACTGAGGTCTCCTTAGTTATATATCATTTTTATCCCCGTGAAATGGAAGAGTTGAGCTTACTTCTCAACTATATATTATTTCATCCCCGTGTAGTGGTGGAACGGAAGAACTGAGGTCTCCTCAGTTATACATCATTTTTAACCCCGTGAAGCGAAAGAGTTGAGCTTACTTCTCAACTATATGTTATTTTATCCCCATGAGGTGGTGGAACCGAAGAACTGAGGTCTCCTCAGTTATATATCATTTTTATCCTGTGAAACAGAAGAGTTGAGCGTACTCCTCAACTATATATTATTTTATCCCCGTGCGGTGGTGGAATGGAAGAACTGAGGTCTCCTCAGTTATATATTATTTTATCTCCGTATGGTGGTGGAACGGAAGAACTGAGGTCTCCTCAGTTATATATCATTTTTATCCCTGTGAAACGGAAGATTTTAGATTACTTCTCAACTATATGTTATTTTATCCCTGTGCAGTGGTGGAACGGAATAACTGAGGTCTCCTCAGTTATATATTATTTTATCCCCGTATGGTGGTTGAACGGAAGAACTGAGGTCTCCTTAGTTATATATCATTTTTATCCCTGTGAAACGGAAGAGTTGAGCTTACTTCTCAATTATATATTATTTTATCCCCGTGCGGTGGTGGAACGGAAGAACTGAGGTCTCCTCAGTTATATATCATTTTTATCCCCATGAAGCGGAAGAGTTGAGCTTACTTCTCAACTATATGTTATTTTATCCCCGTGAGGTGGTGGAACAGAAGAACTGAGGTCTCCTCAGTTATATATCATTTTTATCCCCGTGAAGCGGAAGAGTTGAGCTTACTTCTCAACTATATATTATTTTATCCCCGTGTGGTGGTGGAACTGAAGAACTTAGGTCTCCTCAGTTATATGTCACTTTTATCCCCGTGAAGCGGAAGAGTTGAGCTTACTTCTCAACTATATGTTATTCTATCCCCGTGTGGTGGTGTAATAGAAGAACCAAGGTTTCCTCAGCTATCTATCATTTTTATCTCTGTGAAGCAAAAAAGTTGAGTTCATTCCTCGATTATATGTTATTCTATTCCCGTGCGGCGGTAGAACAGAAGAGCTAAGTATTCCCTCAGCTATATAGCATTTTATTTTCGTACGAAGAATATATATGCATGGTCCCTGTACACTCAAAGGGGGAAGAGGCGGTTCGTCTATTTGATTTCCATATGAAGAAGATGGAATTTGACATAGCTCGAGAAATGTTAGAAGAAAAGATAAGCGAGGAAAATATAGGCGAAAGATGTTTTCATAGAAAGTTCCTTATTTCAGAAAGGTTACATGTTACAACTCCTCCCGGGGGAGAGGATAGCAAAATAAACCCTTTTGCATAAGGCATTACAATTCTTTGTTGGGAGGAACTGACGAAGTTTCTTTGCGCGCCTGGGGTTGGCACAATAGTTGCCGAAGGTAAGATTGTTGCAGGGAGATTTGCTTGGATAGTTCCTTCTGTGACCCGGCTAATTGTTGACGCAAAGAGTGGTTATTGGCGGAAGCTTCCCTCAATCGTTGCTGCAAGTATCTCAGTTGTTCCTTTAAATTAGCAATATAACGTTGCTCGTCAACCTTTTCTTCAGCAGGAGGGGAGCTGCTGCCCTGGTCAGACATTTTGTCCATGGCGAGGAGAAGAGAAAGAAGAAAATGGATGTTATGCAGCAAGGGTTGGAGGGCCTTATAACGAGGAAGGAGGAGGGTGCATTTATTCGCAGAGGAAATAAGGATAATGAATGCTAGTAAAGAAGGGGAAGCATAAAGAAAGTAGTTGAAAAGTCGTTGGTACAGTAATTATGATGGGAAGGGGCCGAATCCCATGGAAATGGTAAGATAAAGTACGTTCAGGCGAGATTGCAGTTTTTTCGATGACCAAAACTTTACATCCACAGGAAAATGACCAGAGTGGATACTAATTTCTTCCTTTCTTTTTTATTAACATACTTATGAATGATTACATTATTTAATCTAGGAAGACTTTTTATGATTACTCTTAATAGGAGAGTTGTTAGGGGGGGGGGGGGGGGGCGAAGGCAACAAGATTACTCGGTAGAGCTCGCCTTGAGCAGAAGGTATCACTGGTGGAGCTTCATCAAAAGGAGGCGGACGAATCCTCGCCGGGGAGACCGGAACAAAAGCCAGGGCCGGTGGAAGTCGGAGAAGTTCATCAGAGGCCCGGGGATCTCCCACTGTGTACTCCCATGTTAAGGGAGGGTTCCACACCCGATTGCGGAAGGAGGGGAAGGGTGCTCAAAAAGACCTCCCTGTAAGAGGGGAGGGAGCTGTGGTGTGAGGTGGAAAAGGAAGGGAGCGAAAAGCCGAGGTAGCTGTCGAGCGGGTCTCAGAATCTTCAGTATCTCCGGTAAGCCAGTCCCATAGCTCGAAAGATTTAGAATCTGAAGAAATCTCTATAGGGTGTTCCGCCGAAGCCATGAGAGTGAGATGGAAGGATGAAGACATGGAGGGTGATAATTTATAGTTGAGGGGAAAGGAACTGTAGTATTTCTTGGGAAGGGGAAGAAGATGAAGAGACTGATATCGTAATGGCAGCAGCATAGGTACTTATCAAGATATTGTTTCCAAAGCAGTAAGGTAGACAGAGAAGATCAACAGGCGAAAGTAATTTAATTTTTAGCCGAGCCAAAATTGGGTCGGATATGAATAAGATCATTTGGGACCTTCTGAGTGAGTTCTTGAACAAAGGAGGCGGTTGCGCCATGCGACACGGGAAAAGAAACATAATTGTAAAAAGGAAAAAAGCACAAAATTAGTTCAGAATTCCTGACTCGCAATGAGGCGTACAAAAAGAACAATGAAAAGGTATGCTAATATAAGCATTCTTCAACATTAAGAAAGGGGTCATTACAGGGAGTAGGATATTAGAAGTTACAGTTCAAACAGTTCAGAGGTACACTTAGATAATGCATCTACAGGATTTAAATAACTAGTATCCGTGCCGGGGGTGGATATTCCCGTTCAGCATTAGAGCTGAAGACCCGTCAAAGCCCAGTATAAACAGATCTACTCCCTTCTTAACGTATCACCCCTTTAGGTCAGCTTCCTGCTCCTTCAGCTGGGACTGACAACTGGTTAATTGAGCTTGACAATCGGCCAACTGGATTTGACTTTCGATTAGCTGGGCTGCCAGGGCATCTTTCTCAGTTGCTGCTTTTATGGCTTGCTGACCCAGAGCCGAAAGGGCCTTGGAGTACTCTTGATAAAGGTCAGATTGTTGCCGAGCCGCTGCTGACAGGGCTTGAGGAAGAGCAGCCACCAATGAAGAGAGCTCTTGACACTTCTCTATACAAGATTTTTTAGTGGCTTCCCACGCTTGGCGTTCTAGTCGATGTCGTTGACGTTCTTGCTGAAGTTGTTGGATGGCGGTAGAAGAATCAGCAGCTTTAATAATGGCATCCCCAAGCTGTCCCTTATACTATTTTAATTCACGGGTAAGAAGATCCACCTGCTGAAGTTCGTTGGACTGGAGGAAGACTTGCTGTTCGAGGTCTTCATTTTTTCGTTAAGCTCCTCCTTTTCACTTTGAACCAAGGCTAATTTTGTCATGACATCTTCACAATGGCCCTTCAGGTCGGATTCCTTCTGTTCTTTCTCGCTTAATTGCCGAGCAAGTTGTTTTTGTTGCACTAAGGAGGCAAAGTGGCGCGCCTCTACGCTGGATTGAAATTGGGCTAGGTGAGTTACCATTTTGCTGTGCTTGGCTGAGGTCTGAAGGAAAGAAAGCACCATCATCAGACGTTGATATACAGTGGTATGCACCTATATGAATACATTGAAGATTGGAAGGGGACAATAGTTACCTCCGCTAGCAATTTTCCCACCTGGTCGCAGGGGCCTTATATGCCTGATTGATTGAAGAATTTCACCTCCGAAAGGTGACGGATCTGCAGCAGCGACCCCAATGTAGCCCTGGAGGGGGTCGGGAGGGGAAGGTCTTCTCCCTCAGACGGTGGATTGGGTCTGATACGTTGAATAGGGGTGGGAGAGGTAAGTGTGTCTGAAGGGATAGGGGCGGAGATGGATTCGGTTCGGGAAGGCAAGGGAGAATCATGAGGAAGGGAGGATGAAGCAGGAGAGTGGGAAGGGGAATCTCCTCCTTGGGGAGACGAGGATGGGACGGATAAGGTGGTGTCCTTCCTCCTCGGTTCATAGATGGTTAAAGATTGCGAATCATGTTGACCAGAAGAAGAAGGAGGAAGAGCTGATGAACTAGGAGCTCCTTTCTTAATGAGCCGCAATTTTTTCCGAGGGGAAGAAGGGGCTGCCACCGACTTACCCCTCTTTGTTGAGGTCTTCTTCTTCTTAGCAGCCTCAACCTCATCTCCTTTCACTAAAGTGTCCTGCATTAGATTATATGCAAAATGCGTTGATAAGAAAGATGAATGATGTAGATAAAAAGTTATATTGAAGGGTAAGTGTCATCCTACCTATGGCAGCTGAGGTAGTTGAAGGGAAGGGGGATAGTCCGAAGTGACTCAAGAGGGGAGTTTTCATTAGGTGATCCGAACAATAATGTGATTCTCTCAGTACTCTATAAACTTCTGAGAAAGGGCATTGGGTCCTCATTTCCCAGAAGGAAGGTAGTTCGGAAAGTTCTAACTTCCAGGTGTCCGAGTGAGGTAAAGGTACTGGAAGTTGTACAAAGAAGTATAATTCTTCCCATCCTTTATGGGAAGTAGGCATATTCACCAGGAATTGGCAGTCTGGATGGCTAGACAGGTAAAAGAGGCCTGCTTTGGAAGATTTTAATTGAAAGAAACAGTGGAATATTTGATGAGATAGAGAAAGATTTAGGTGTTGGAACACTATAGAAACCCCTGATAGAATGCGAAAGGAATTGGGGGTAAATTGGTTTAAAGGTAGTCCGTAAAGTCTAAAATTTCTAGATAGGTGGAAGGTGCTGGTAGAGACAAGCCATTGTGGAACTATTCGGAAAAGAAGCAAATTAAACTAGGAGGAGGACGGTGTGGTCGGTGCATCTTGGTCGTAAAACAACATTTCATGGAAGGGTCTATAAACCTATCTTTAAGGTTAAAGAAGTAATGGTTGCAGTCTAGTTGGGTTACGATGTGCTCATACCACACAGGTGAAGGGATGGTCCTAGGGGCCATAGGTATAAAACAAGACAGAATACTTACTTGGGGGTTAGAGGAGAAGCATGTAAGAAAGGAGGGGTTGGGTCGGTGAAGCGCTGCCGGTGAAAATCGCTGGAAGGAAGAAGTGGAAGAGATGAGATTGCTAAGCACGTTAAGTAATACCTAAAAGGAAAAAAGTAGAGATTTATATAGGGTTTTTGTGATGGTTCGAATATATAAGAGAAAAGGAAAAGCGGGGCCCATGGGCCCATTAGGCCACCTCAAGTAGATAGGGGGGAGCTATAAGAGAAGAGTGAATTTGAATTAATGAGCCAAGGACGGAGTACAAACCTTATATAGTTGGAAAGTCAAACTTATAACTTCGCTTGACTAATTTTTGAGGTTGACTAATGATAATGTTGTTACCTCTTTTCTATGAACCAGATAGGAGGGCTCACATGTAAGGCATTACTCGAACCAAAAAATTGGTTCGGTGGAGAAAGAGGAGAGGAACGGTACGGGCGCAAGTGCCTGAAATAATTGACACGGGAGAGCTTGTTACCTCTTTTCTATGAACCAGATAGGAGGGCTCACATGTAAGGTGTTACACGAACCAAATAATTGGTTCGGTGGAGAAAGAGGAGAGGAACGGTTCGGGCGCAAACACCTGAAATAATTAGCACGGGAGAGCTAGTGAAGGTAATTGACACGACAAAGTAGAGGAGGGGGGAGGCGCTTCGCTAGTAAATAAGCAAGAATCAGTTCGGCTAGATAGGCCTAGAAGCAGAAGGGATGGATAAAAATCGACTCGGCCTAGTCAGTCCGAAGGTAGTTCGGTGGGGGAAGAAGGAAAGTTAGTTAGGGCTAGTGAGGAGCCCAAGGGCTATACCACCCGTGAGCTATAGACTTAAGTTAGTTTCACCAAAAGTAGATGGTTGAAGGGGACAGACTTACCTAGTTTCTCGAAATATAGATGAATAGGTGTTGTGTAACAGAAGGAAGGGTCCCCACATAATATTCCGAGGAGCCTTCGCTCCTCGTATCTGTAACAAAATTATTTCCCAGGTGGACGTGGTGGTCATGTGTACGATGGAGATAGCCCGCGAAGTAATGCTGGATCAGAGAAGGAGGATAAAAGGGAGGAGGAAGACAGAAGGCAGGAGAATCCGCATTATTCCAACCAACAACAAACGAAGACGCATCAGGAGAAGGAGAGCTATCACTACGCCGGAGAAGGAGAGTAGCGATCTTTGTTTTCACATTGCGTGTACTCTTTCTTGTATTGTGATTTAACTGTAAGAGGTTTTCTCCTCCACCTCCGGAAGTTTCCTTTCCGGGAAGGAGGACGTTTATAGTAAAAGTGCTTTGGCATTGCATCCGGTGAGGGAGCTCACCTCCGTGGAGTAGGAATCCTTATTCCAAACCACGTTACATCCTGTGTCTTAGTTTCATTGTCTGTGTTGGTTTGCATTTCTCTGCTTCACTTTCTCATCTTTACTGTTTCGGCCTGTGAGAACCCCTCAAAGCTCCCTTCGTGCTTCATCGCATCGAAAGGAGGTGAACAAATCTTCCTCGCCGCATCATTATGCTTTACATAAACTTTATAAATATAATATTATAACGGAAGACTTTCAAGAATTTTAAAGTTTTATTCAAGCTTCGTTGTTCAATCAATGTCTCGTTATGTTTATTATGTTTCTTCCATATAAGAAATTATGATGAAATTTTTTTCATATTAAAAGAAATCATGGAGAAAATTTTATTCATCATGATGAGAGTATATTCATTTTTAAAAAGATTATAATCATGTATATCAAAATAATATTTTTTTTACTTAATTATGCATAATTAAATTTAACAAATATAACCCTCTATGTGGTAATATTTAATATATTCAAATCACGTACCAAAATATGATTCAAATCTTGATATATATGATCAATATATATTAATATTTGAAATAATCAAATATTTATCTAACACACAAATCTTTCTTTTTAGTTAAAAATTCATGCTTTATAAGTGCGCTAAGGTATTTATATGGTTTCTAGCCAGAGCCTACCCTAGGCCGGGCTATAAGGGCTTTTGTCCATGGCCTAAAAATTTTTAGGGTCCAATTAAGATATATTTTATCGATGATGCATGTTTGAAAAATAAAATTGGAGCATATTTTATAGTTTTGCTCAGGACTTTTAAACAACAAAAATTGACTCTGTTTCTAGTTTAAGTCCCTTAAGTAAATTTATTTGGGGGAAAACCCAAGAGGACACCCCCGTTTTTAAAAATATCAAAATAATGCCCTATCTCATTTTTCATGAGAGAATAGTTTTTGTTCAAACATTATTATAGCAGCTTTGTCAAAAAATGCTACAATTAAAACATTGAATGTTAGAGTTTCCTATTTTCTTAGTGGCTCGTGTATTCATTGTTCGTGCAGGCAACAATACCACATAATCGAACTTGAGTTTTGATGTTGACAAAGATTCAAAGTTAAGTGTTATTACGATTTGATATTATTTATTAAGTTTGCATAACTTAACAGGTTGAAGCCTTAATCGGTTAGTTACTAGGCAAGGAAGCCCTAGTAGGTCAACTGAACTAGATACTAGGCAAGCTGAATGTCATGCCCCGAGGGTATATTTGTCCGTCCACCGGATGATATTCCCTTGTGAAAATATGAGATACAACACTGATACAAAACCCAAATAGCTGTTGACACACAAGTCATATACAACAATGAAATAACACAAGTATAAAGATATAAAGACTCAAATATATGTACCGATACGACTTTAACACAACAAGTAAATGTAATCGAAACCAATATCAAACCGAAATTCATACTAAGGACTAGTTTTATAATAAGTCAAACCATAATCCAAAATGCGGAACCGTAAAGGATTAAATCCAAAAACACTCGATGTGAGATGGGATCGGCATACATGACCTCCAAGCATCATAAAATATCCTCTACCTACTACCTTGGAGGAGAAAATAGACAAGGTAGTGAGTACAAATACTTAGTGGATATAGGAAAAATAGTGCATGAACTAAGTGTAAAGAGATCAAATGATATATAGTCTTACAGGTAATATCAACTAAACAATAGTAAAAAACATAATATGTTTATATACCAACATGATCCACCAAGTATAATAATCATACTAAACAACAATATGAACATAATATGTGCATATACCAACTTGATCGACCAAGTATAATAATCATACTAAACAGTAGTAAGAACATAATATGTGAATATACCAACCTGATCCACCAAGTATAATAATCATACTGAATAGGGATCTGCAATGATACTTCTCGTAACCACATAAGCAACATATAACATGCAACAATATGTATGACAATGTCACACCTATGCAACATTCATATATCAAACACATGCAACAATCATAAGCATAAAGCAACACATAACATTAGCATTTGCAACATGCACCACATGCATATGCATAGTCACAACCTATACTCCACTCCATCTACCACGACATCTGTGTGGACATGTGAGTGCACACATGACAACTACACTGAACTCCCACTTACCACTACTCTTGAGTGGCCGAGGGGCAATATACAAAGTAGCAATCTAGCTATATCCAAGGTGTCCCATGCCTACACACGACTCTAGCTACCACTACCCCGAGTGGTCGAGTGGCATGACATAACCAAATACCTGTACTTCTCACTACCACTATCTGAGTGGTCGGGTGGATAGATATGACTGACAACTCTCTCAACTACAAGGGAGACCTAGTCGATAGTGCACATGTAATGCGATGATGAACATAAAAGAACTAATTGCCTACACAGGTATAGTCATCTTTAAACAATAGTGCTATAATCATAATCCAAAGTATGGACTGTAACCAAGTTTCATAAAGATAACCAACATAAACAATACTCAATAACATGGATAACAAAAGAGATTGTATAGTCACCAAGTAGATCATCTCTAAGATCAAGCAGGTAAGTATCAAACTCAAGCATAATAAAGAGTGGAGTCAAGATAGTGATACTAACAATAATAACAGGATTCATGCACTAAGATCAATGATATACAGAAGTCAAAGACGAAACTACCCACCTGATATGTAGACCGTACTGATTGTCTTCGCATATGTAAGTCCACCTCCAATCAGAGTCCTGGAATAATAGAATACTATATATTTAAATTCCATCATAAACCAAATGATAGAATCAAATCCTAAATCGATTTTGGAACCCTGATTAATTAACCACTCATTAATCAATATATCATTAACCTAACATTTAAATCAACTAATCAAAATCGATTAACTTATAAATCCCTCTATTATAGGTTAATTAGAATTTAATCAAATGGTTGATTAGATTCCATTTAATCAAATTGACCATAATCTCTTTGCCTCAATTAGATTCCCTTCTCTAGTAACGTCGATGACCAATGGTTGTTGTTCACAACCAGAAGAAGATGATGGCATCTACAACAAAGATACCAATAGTGGAAAATAAACTGGTCGAAAGTTGAGATCAGCTACAACTAGAGGCAGGTGGTTGCTTCTAATAAAGGCTGACAACAGAAGAGAAAAGGATGGTCAGATGATGCCTGTGTTGTTGCTTGCGCAAGTGGAGGTTGGAATTGTTCATAGCGTAAAGGAAACAAAAGAATGCAACATAGAGGGTTGTTGGCACTCAATGTTGTCGGGATCAACGAAACACAACAAGGAGAGTCAATAGCAGTGTGCAACGGAAGACAGGACCGAGCTCGTGGTGATCAAGGATGTTGATGAGGATTGACCTCCTCCTTGGCCTTGGCAATGAATGCCCAAAGGGGTGGTAGTGAGGAGAGGAAGAGACACGGGAGGAATGGGGCATCAGCTGATGTGTGCATTTTATATAGAGTTTTACTTATCAATTTGGCACACATCTTATGTCATTTTTATGGCATTCATTGTATATTAGCTTTGTTTTACATCATTTTTCTATTATCTTTGTTCAGAGATCTATTTTTGTTTATTTGTCTTGATAGGGATGAAGTTTCAAAGTAAAATGAGGATTACATAGAGCATGGATAGTAGGGAACACGCTCTGGCCATGCAAAACGGATCAAAACGAGAGCTCTAGAGTGAAACACAGTCAGGTCATGTCTATGAGGCACAACCATGTTTCTTCCCCATGGTCGGGTCATGTCTATAAGACATGACCGTGTTTCCACCCGAATGAATTTTCAGATCAACACACCGCGGGGCCGTGTTTCTCACACACGACTATTGGGATGTATACTGAAAAGTCTATCTTTTGTTTGAACATCTTTATTTTTAAAATAAGAATCACATGATCATTGTTTGCATATTTATGGTTATGCATATTGTCTGATACATTATATTATAGATAACATGGTGTGTAGTGTCACATAGGAGATCATGTTATCAGTTCCTTATAGAGTATTAGTAAAGGCTCACAACTAAGATGGTTTTGGACAAACCATTGGTATGGTTGTAGTGTAATTTGGTATTGGTTTGTCTTGACCATAGAATTACACTAGTACACTTTGTGTGTATTGAGCAGGACTGATTTAGAGGTGATTCAATTTATTGCTGACTACATAATTGAATCGGACCTCAGATATTATGGTGTACATGCTCTTAATCCCGATATAATAACGGTCACATGTACTTAGTATTTATTTCTTTGATTTATCAATGGGCAAGGTTTATAGAGTAAATCGATAGGCTTGGTAAGTTGAGAAATGAAATTATTTACATGGTATGCCGTTGATTATAGGAGGAAACCGTGTCCTATATATTAGGATGATGATGCCTCCTTGAGCAGCTCATAAGGATCATCATGTAAACCCAGCAGGTGGACCTGGTCCGGCATGATGATAAGATTGAGTGGTACTACTCATGGAGTTAGATGTTGATTAATTAATTGTCGGACATTCGAGATCTTAAACACGGGGAGATATTTGTACAATTAATATATGAAGCCCATATTTATTTATGGGTGTTGGTGAGGTAGATCAATGATAATCCTCTAGTGGAATGGATTATCATTAATGGATCAAACTTTATGTGGGCTAGATCCATTGGGCGGCCAAGATCCAACTCCTCCTCATGGTCGTTATTGTAGCCTATTAAGACCCTCATGGAGCCTAGATCTGACGGTAGAAAATGAACCCCTAAATCTGACGGTGGTAATTGAATCCCTACATCAGACGGTGGAGATTAAAAGGAGGCTTAAGCCTAAATCTATAAATAGGAGTCCAAGGCATGGGCGGCAACTAATCTTGAGGTGATTAGGCTTTTGCTTCCAAGGTTTTGGTCAGCTAGGGTTTGGAGTTGGCTTGAGAGAAGAGGTGGGTGGCAACCTTAGGTTGGTCTTCTTCCAATTGGGCGGCGGCAAGATTTGGTTTTGGCTCTTCTTGGCCGACGGTGCCTCTCCCTCTCTCTCTAGATTGGCCGGCAACTCCTCCCTCTCTCTCTCTCTCTTTTGGCCGGCGGTAACCTTTCTTCGAGGTTGGTCGGCGCTCCTTATTCCTCTACTTGGCTGGCGGCAACCACCAAGCAAGGTGGCTTGGTGGTCGGTTCTAGATAGGAGAAGAAGTTTTCTTTTATTCTTCCCTTTGTTCGGAGCAAGCAAGGAAGGGAAGAATGTGATCTAGGAGGCTTCGACTTTTAGAAGATCGTCGCCCACACGACGTCCAAAAGGAGGAAGGACATACAATAGAATACCTTGAGGTAAACAAGAGGTATAATTCTTGTTTTAGTTTTCTTTTGTTTCTTTGTATTATCTATGTAATTGCATGTGACTAATTTACTTGTACCCCGAAGATAAACACAAAAACCAGCGATCTGTACATCATCTATTCCGCAGCTAGTCGGGGAGAAGAGTTAGGTTGCTTGAACAACTAGTTTGTTCAAGAGACCACTCTAATCGAATAGCACGATGATGGATCGGTGCTTGGGTAATCCCTCATTATCTTGGATTAATTTTTTTTAATCCGGGGACGTAGAGAGGATCGCCATGCACAAGCGACCGAGGTGAAGTAAAAAGCGAAGCTTCGGCTCCGCAAAACCCTTCAATGACCATGTGGCGGCACCGACTATTTTGAGAAAAAGAGTTTCTGGGCATCTATATAAAGGAAACTCATCCAAGAGGAAGGGGATCATGAAGTGAGCCACCCTAGGGCTCCCATACCTCAAAGGGGTGCCCTCCCAAGGCCCCCCCCCCCCCCCCCGACTATTGGAGGATGATGTAATTGAGAGGTGTCTTAAGGCAATCGCCTTAGAAGTTATTAATAAAATTCACTATTTGAGTGTACATTATCTATGTATTTGATTGAATCTTAAACTCATATAATGAAGTCTAGAATAGGATGCATAACATGAGAGAAATTATGATTGGATCATAATTAGTGGGTATCTCATCATGTGTAAATATGCAAGTATTGATGAATTGATGAGATTAGACATCATCAATTCTGTGAGACTAGCACATGTTATACTCCTTGGTTTATCCAAGCATTCGATACTCACTGAATGGAAGCATAGGGATGCTGAGAGTGAACATGTGGATGCTAGTTATGGTAACTAGTTCATTAGAGTGACCTGCTATGAGACTTCATATGATTCTTTATGTCGTTGAAGATCTCATTGCAGCTTGAGTGCGAGCTTCCTTAGATTTGAGGTATTCAAGTCACCTTGATCATGGCGCCTTGTACTTTGACTTCTTTGCAGTCATCTACATAGTAGGTGTAACTCTAGGATGATTGGGTATAAGCCAAAGTGATCGAAGGTGTTTGAATAGCCCATAGAGGATTCACTACTCCTGATAAAGGAGATGTATACCCTAGGCCTCTTGTGAGGATTGTTACTCAGAAGTCTCTGGCCAGAGCAAGCATGTTAAGAAGATGGTCTTCTTGGGAACATGTAGGAGTAACTTGAATCTACAGGACAAGGAAATTAACTTGGGCTAGGTGTGATGTAGTCAGCCTAGTGAGGATGAACACAGAGACCATGTCGTGAACCAAGTGGGTATAGGATGACTGAAAGGAACAAAACACAAACAACTGAAGCTGTTGAAGGGTTCAAAAAATATTCTAAAGTCGATTTAGACTTTCTGGTCAATTGGGGGTCATGATGTACTGCTAGGTGCCACTCATGATCTATTCATAATTAAGGGATTAATTATGAATGGGCAAAATGACCGTGAACCTATTGGGTCACACGCGCTACGAGTGATCTCGAGATGTAAAACAAGTCCGAGAATGAGATTCTTGTTGAGAGAGGATATGTCTGGTTGGACCAGATTAAGGGGGTGCAAAACGGAGGCTATGAAACCTCTTATGGCCTTGTTAGACTTAGCATGACCATATCACACTAAAATGAAGTCAAATGGACCATACAGAGCCTCACACGGTCGCGCCTAACTTGGCAAGGGTCGTGTTTGGCTCTAGCCGAAAAAAAGGCTTAACTGGGCTATGCTCAGAAAAATACACGACCAGGTCGTGTGTCCTAGAACGGCCATGTGAATCCAGACGGTCGTGTCACGGTTCCATCGATTTTGGAGATTTCTCTTTATAGAAATTTCCTGGGTTGTCCTTACCTTAATTATGGGATAATTATGATAAGATATGTTCTGTTTAAGCCTCATAAGATGACCTAATCAAGAGATCTATAAATAGATCCCTTGATAATCTTTGTCTAAGAATTGGTTTAGGTTTTCCCTTCGTAGCCATTTTTCTGCTCTCCTCTTCTCTTGTCTTCGCCGGTTGGCTAGCACCAATCGGAGACAAAGGCTTGCTACTCTAGGAGTTGTCTCAGGTGATCTTGGCATGGATACTGATAGAGGCAAGGCCCGTTGGTCTTGCTTGTGGTTTCGATGGATTCAAAAGAATCTCAAAGGTATAACTTCTCATTCTCCTTGTGTGTTTTATGCGATTATGCCAAAATAATTTTTCTGGCCCCCAGAGGATCTCTGGGATGGAATAAAATTATTTTATTCGCTGTATTCCATTGCGCATGATCTCAGAATTTCCATCAAGTGCTATCAGAGCCTCCTTGTTCGTTTGGCATAGATTGCATGTTGTAGGAGAATGTTTAAAGCATGTTTGATGTTTTAATATACCTATGTCATGTTTATCTATTTGATAGATTAGAGTATGCTTGATTTTACATATAGGATATGTTTGTAACTTAAAAGGAAATATCGAGGATGCGCCTAGAAATACCGAAGGTGTTGGATATATCATTAAAGCCTAAGCATAGACTCACGTTCACATCGGGAAATTTATTTTCCAATGTGACTTTGGTTTTTCCATATTTAGGTTTATTTCCTTTTATAGATGAGACCCATAATATTCTGAAATATCTCATGCAAATATTAGGGCTAACACCTTCTATTAATATGGTTGAACCAGAGTTCTTTTTCGTGTTTGGGTTGTTGGACTCTCTCCAAGCCTGTCATGACATCGAGCATGTTCAATTCATATGAGATTCGATGTTTATTTTAAATGGTAAGGACCAGAGGTCAATTTCAAGTTTGGGTTGTTGGACTCTCTCCAAGCCTGGCTTGTAAATTGGATGTGTTCAAATCATTTAAATTTGATCTCACGATTAATGGGTCGACCCTAATTGAAAGCATTAATTTGTTGGACTCTCTCCAAGGTCAATGTGGACAGTGGTACAATTAGATGATATGCATTGGATGTATATATGTTAATGAGTTAACAACCTAATGTATATGTGAACATTCAATTAGTTGATAGCATAAAGTAATAGTTATATATTTGATATATAATGGGTACTGTTGATACCTAACATTATGACTATGAATGACTTGTTGGACTTTCTCCAAGGTTGTTCTTAGTCATAATGGATATCAACCTACTAAGAGATCACCTACCATCTCTCAAATTCAAAGTGAGGGCTATTGAATTTGATAAAAATAGTGGGAGTTTCTTGTTAATGTAAATTGTTTACATTACTATAAATTCATCTCTGTTATACACCTCTATTTGTATGTCTAGGTACTAATTAGAATAGAATGTCAACCTCCATTAATTTACGTTCGATTTTAAATAACAACAAATTGCCTGGGCCAAATTTCTTGGAATGACTTTGCAACCTGAGAATTGTTCTCAAGGCTGAAAAGCTAGCTTATATCCTTGAAGAGGTTCTTCCCAAACCTCCTGTAGACAATGTATTTGGTGACCAAAAGTTGGCTTACTAGAAACATGTTGCTGACTCTGAGATGGCGAGTTGCATTATGCTAGCATCGATGTTTCCTGAGGTACAGAAGCAACATGAGCATATGGATGCTAATACAATTGTCTTTCATCTTTGAGAGTTGTTTAATGAGTAGGCATGATCTGAAAGGTTCGAGGTCACCCAACTCCTCTTTCGCTCAAAGATGTAGGAGGGTTCATCTGTAGTGCAGTTTGTGCTAAAGATGAATAGCTATATTGAGCGATTTGAATCATTAGGGTTTTTCATGGACCATGAATTAAGCATTGACTTAATTCTTCACAATCTGACTGGTAGCTCTTCACAATTTATGATGAACTATCAGATGAATAAGATTGAGTCCACGATTCCTGAATTGATCAATATGCTCAAAACAGTGGAGTCATCTATTGCGAAAGAACAGAAGGCGGTAATGTTGGTTGAGTCCTCTAATAAAAGTTCTAAGAGGAAGTCAAAAACCAAAGCTAAAGGGAAGAAGGCAAAGAAGAAATAAATAACTCCCAAGGACATCTGCCATCATTGTGGCAAGGATGATCATTGGAAGAGAAACTGAAAGCAATATATGGAGTCACTGAAGTAGAAAAAGGCATCTGATGCTCAATCTACTTCAGGTATATGTGTTATTTAATATAGTGTTTCTTCTAGCACTTGAGTATTGGATACCGGGTGTAGCTCACATATATGTAATGACATACAGAGGCTTAGAAACAGAAGAAGACTGGTTAAGGGAGCAGATCTAAGGGTTGGCAATGGAGCAAAAGTTGCTGTAGTAGCCAAAGGTACTTATATGTTGCGACTTCCTACGGGACTAGTCTTAGAGTTGGATGATTGTTTTTATATTCCTGCATTAATAAAGAACATTTTTTCTACTTCATGTTTGAATAAGAAAGGTTATCATTTGATGTTTAGTAATAATTGATGTTACATTACATTAAATGGTGCTCTTTATGCTACTGGGATATTAAATAATGGAATCTACACGTTAGATACATCCAATGAGGTATTCAATATCGAATCAAATAGCAAACGCATTAAGTTAGATAATCAATTAACCTCGTAATTATGGCATTGTCGTCTTGGCCATATAAGCAATGAACGCATGTCTAAACTACAGAGGCTTGACATTTTGGAGTCTTATGAATCAGATTCATTAGACACATGTGTTTCATGCTTAAAAGAAAAGATGACTAAACTACCTTTCAGAGGAACGGGTGAATGAGCAGTTGAGGTAATGGGCCTTATACATACCGATGTATGCAGACCAATGTCAACTCATGCCACAGGAGGTTATACCTACTTCGTTACCTTTATTGATGATTATTCATGATATGGGTATTTGTATCTGTTAAGATACAAGTCTAAAGTCTTTGAAAGGTTTAAAGACTTTAGAAAGGAAGTAGAGAAACAACTTGGGAAAAATATTAAAGTACTTCGATCAGATTGAGGTGGTGAATACTTAAGCCAAAAGTTTCAAGATTATCTAAGGGACAATGGAATCTTATCCCAAAGGACTCCACCTTACATGGCACAACATAATGGTGTGGCTGAAAGGCGAAATCGAACCTTGTTGGACATGGTTAGGTCAATGATGCAGCATGCAAGTCTTCCAAAATCCTTTTGGAGTTACACACTCGAAACCACTGTTTACTTGTTAAATAGAGTCTCGACTAAGGCAATCTCTACTACTCTATATGAGATGTGGAATAGTAGAAAACCTCATTTATCTTATTTGAAGATATGAGATTGTCCTGCTTTTGTGAAGAGGACAGTATCAGACAAGGTGGAGGCTAAGTCTAATAAGCGTCTATTTATTGGTTACCTTAAGGAAACGAGGGGTTACAAATTCTATCATCCTTTGGAACAAAAGGTGTTTGTTTCAAGGTATACTGTATTCCTAGAGAAGGAGTTTCTCTTATAGGAAAATAGTGGGAGTGAGGTTGAACTAAGTGTAGTTCAAGAGGCTCCGGTAGACAAAGAAGAGATGCCTAGTCTATTGAGAATTTGACCATCGCTAGAGGGGTTGAATAGTGTGATCGTTGTGCTTGATGGATTTCGATCATTCGTCTCTACAATTCGGTTAGTGCAGCGGAAATACAAAATATAATACAAATAAAGAGACAAATACACAATCACAACACAAAATACAAAATGATATATGTGGTTTGGAACCTTAGGGTTCCTACTCCATGGGGGCCGAGCTCTAGTGATGACAACACCACTAATAAAACTCCTTCTCAACAACACGTCAGAGCCGAAGAAACGTCGTACAAGTGATTACAAAAGTAATACAAGGTAAAATAAGTAAATACAAAATGAATACAATAATCTATGTAATGAAAAACTTTACAAATGCTCTTTTGAATGCTTACTTGTTGATCGCCTTGGACTAGCCTTGAAGGTCTGGAATGTAGCAGCAATTCCCCTCCAAATTGCCCAAGAAAATTGTTGCACAAATCCTCCACGAGCTGCTCCTTTTATGCCTGCATCGGGTTAGATTCGTGCCTAGCAGTCGACTACCGTAAGACCCCAGTCGACTACTAACAGTTCCGTTGTGAGACAACGACTTAATCCACATCGGCATCCAAGCCAATGGTTACGATGGCAGTCGACTGCCATAACCTAATGTCGACTTCCAGCGTCATAGGTGACGATCGGCTCACGAGCATTCTGCTGCAACCCGACTAGCGATCATTGCCATCCATGGCGTGGGATCGCTCAAGCCATCGATCGCCTAATCTTTGGTAGTCAAGCGCGAGTATTTCCTACAGTCGAACACTAATCGAGTCCAAGCAGTTCGACTGGCCATAATCCCAGTCGATTATTGCAAGTCGACTCGGCTGCCAAGTGTCAAAACACTTGACCAGTCGATTGGTTTAAAGCTCTAGTCGGCTGTTAACCTCAAACATGAGGTTTAACCCCAAGTATGATGCCCTCATACTTGCTAGACCACCCTTAGCCTAGACCTAAACCTTCTAGCCACCTCCGTCAGCCTCACGCCTATCGAATCCCTCCAAGTCATCCATGACTTATTCATCCATACACTGGCCTTCAAGTGCTTCCATCGACTATTGTCATGCTAAGTTGGTCTATAGCGCCAATGCACTACCTCTTGGACATTACACCACCAACCATTGGACTTATGCGGCTAAGACTCCTACTCAGACTTTACGCCGCTAATATCACCCCTTGGACTTTCCTTGCAACCCATATTGGACTTTCCATTTTCCAAGACTCAAGCTTGGACTTTCCCTTGTCAAGACCTATGCTTGAACTTTCCATACTAAGTACCCATGACTTGGACTTTTCCATTGCCAAATGTCCCACTTGAACTTTCCATGCTAAGTACACCAAACTTGGACTTCTCCATCATATGGTCAACTCCATGTCAACCATATAATCAAACAATGGTCAAACCATCGTCAAACATCAAAATACCACTCGAGTCAAACTCGAGCCCGGTCGATCATGACCCAGGTCTATTGCACTAACAATCTCTCCAAAACATTGTCAAACATCAAAACACTACTCGAGTCCAACTCGAATGGGTTGATTACACCAACAATCTCTCTCTTTTTAATGTTTGACAAAAACCACAAAACCATTGAGTTAGGTTACCTAACTCAAATCTCCTTACCAATTCTCCCAAATTGGTAATCCTGTTAATTCTCCCCCTTTTGACATGCATCAAAAAGGTTCTCTCCAAGGGTGTCAATGTCTCATATCCCAATGAGATCTTACAATCTCCCCCTTGGTCCAAAAACACCTAGGATGCCTTCACTCTTCCTAGTGATAAGTCACATATCACTTAATAGAGACTTCCTATAAACTCTCCCAATTTCCAAATTGGGCATCTCACATTCCCATTTCTCCCCCTCATGAGGAAGAACACATCCATCATACCATAATGGATACCTCCCCCTAAAGGCTTTCTCCCCCTTGACCATTGCACCAACAATGTACTTAGAGAGTCCCTAAGCTTATAGGAACACTAAACCATCAAAATTAAGGGTAAAAGTTCAAACATGAACTCTCAAACACCTTAAAATTGATACAAACCCTAAACAACTCTCCTAATTCATATCCAATAGATTTTCACCCTTTCCAATGCTTTCCAAAGCATATCCTAGGGTTATGAGCAGTTAGGGTAATCTAACATAGCTGAAATATGGGCTAAACAACCTTATTTACCCGAAATCAGCTCTGACAGTCGACTCTTATAATAACCAGTCGATTGTCGTTGACGCCAGTAAACTACCATAAGCGGCAGTCGACTAATTTCTACAAATGTAGAATTTCAAAAATCAGAATCTGAATTTTGAAAATACATAAGTAAATATACATATTTTGAAAAATCTTGAAACTTCATACGTATACTACTTATAACAATTATTATGGGTGAAAAATATTTGAAAAATAAAATATCCATAAAATAATGAGTTTGACACAAAGTTCAAAACCATTGAAAAATTCAATATTTTTGGGCCTACTTTGTATCAACTCTCTCAATGGTGACTTCTATCAAAACATAGACTACACCAAGGTTTTCTAAAATGATTTTAAAATGTGTTTTGAAAATCTATATTGGATCATGATCAATGGGCTCAATGCACATGCCTTGCACATTATCTTTCCCCATAATTCACACATGATATAAGATGAGTTTGAGTTCATCTAGATGCAAAAACTATGCACCTTGAACTTAACTCATTTCTTAGCATCTCACATGTGTCTAGGGTGGTTGAAAACACACATATGTCAATTTGATGTGAGATGTGAGTTTTGTTCATACATATACTAAGGTATCATGCATTTTCTAGGCAACACTACTTGATTCCCCTATACATGGGACTTCAAGTCATTCCATAGTCCTTAAATCAATTTTATTAATGCATGAAATATGATCATGGCATAAATGATAGCATAAAAAAAAGCAATGCCAATAATCATGATGTCATGGCATATGATTAAATATAAATACACATGACATAAAACTAACCTAAGCATGATCATGACATATAAATGATCAAAAAAATATGATGTCATGACATGGTATATCAAAAATAAAGCATGGCAAATAAAAGATGTAAGTATAACAATACCTAAATTTTAGTGTTAATTGCCATTTGTTATTATTAAGTTCATTTTCCCATATAGTCACTAATTCCCCTAGTGTGCCAAAAACCTAAAATGACACACTATGACCTCTAAACCCTAGATTGTGCCAATTTGATCAAATTTTCATAATTCTAAAAATATATTGGCACATCCTAAGATCTTTTAGGATTAAGATCAATACTTATTTCCAAGGTATCCATAACCTTGAAAATGACCTAAAGTGTTACCTTTACTATGGTTAGGTTAACTACCCATCCATTTAAGGTTGGCACACCCCAACCCATTTAGCATGAATTGATCACACTCCTAGGAACCCAAAACATATTGGAGCTCCTTGGGTTTACTAGGTATTCCTTAGGGATAACTTCCCTAGATATCCTTCAAATGACCCTCTTAGGCTTGGTAGCCTTGGTTATTGCGGTCTTGCCTATAGAGGATTCGGTGACCGCTAGAGGGGGTGAATAGCGTTTCGATGCTTGATGGAATTCGTTCGCGATGCTTGCTACAAATGATAAGTGCGTAGTAGAAATAAAGCAATAATAATATACAAGCACACAAACACAACTATCTAATGTGGTTCGGAACCGAATGGTTCCTACTCCACGGATTGGGCTTGTAAGAGCCCTAGCGATGCCAATCACACACCACTACTAAATAAACACCTTCACGACACAAGTCGGAGGCAGAGAAACCTCGTACAAATATTCTTACAAAAATAAGAATAAAATACAAGTAAGATACACAAATACAAGTAAGGAAAACCTTTACAAATGTGAACTTGATTACTTGATCTTTGATTGCTTGAATCGTGGTTGAAGACTCTAATTTCCACCAGCAAATCATCTCAATAATACTCAAGAAATCGCTGCCAAAAACCCTCTTCTGAGCTACTTTTATAACCTACAATCGGGCTGGATTTTCTCCTATCAGTCGACTGCTCGCAACCATCAATCGACTAATGACACTGTTGCTATGAGAGAATGGTGTAATCCACACTGGGAAAATTTAACGGATAGGACATCAGTCGACTAAACATGTCCATCAGTAGACTGATCGAGCCTTCACTCGACTACTAACCCCAGCAGTCGAGTCTGACTCCATTCTGAAAGTTTTGCGGAACCAAAGCTCTGATACCACTTGAAGGTGGAAACTTTGCTTCCCACTTAAACTTAGTTGCTTGTGCATGGCGATCCCATCAACGTCCCCAGATTAAAAAAATTAATCCTTGACAAAGAGGGATTATCCAAGCAACCGATCCATCGTCGTGTTATTCGATTAGAGTGGTCACTTGAACAAACTTGTTATTCAAGTAACCTACCTCTTTTCTTCGATTAGCCGCAGAATAGATGATGTACGGATCGTTGGTTTTTGTGTTTGTCTTCGGGGTCTAAGTAAATTAGCCACATACAATACATACAATATACAAAGAAACAAAAGGAAAGAAAAACAAGAATTATACCTCTTGTTTACCTCAAGGTCTTCTATTGTATGTCCTATCCTCCTCTTGGACGTTGTGTGGGAAACGATCCTCCAAGAGTTGAAGCCTCCTAGATCACTAGCTTCGCTTCCTTGCTCACTTCGAACAAAGGGAAGACACATGCTCCCTTCTTCTCTTATCTAGTTCCGACCAACAATCCTCCAACAATTGTTGCCACCGACCAAGGAGACGGAGAGGAAGAAGTGGGCGCCGGCCAACAAGAGGAGTTCTTGTTGCCGCCGGCCAAGGAAAAATAGGAGAAGGCACCAACAATGAATATGGAGAAGATGAGGGTGGCGCCGGCCAAGGAAAACCAAGAGACAAACCCTAATCTCCAAGTAGCCGCCGGCCAAAAGAAGCACTCCTTATGTTGCTGCCCAAGAGAAGCCAAACCCTAATCTTCATATGTTGCCGCCCACTCCTAAACCTTAATCACCAAAAGGATGATCTTGTCGCCCAAGCCTCTTCCTTATTTATAGAGTTAGGCTTAAGCCTCCTTTCAATTTCCACCGTCGGATCTAGGGATTTAATCTCCACTGTCGGATCTAGGGATTTAATCTCCACCGTTGGATATAGAGATTTAATCTCCACCATTGGATCTAAGCTTCATGAGGGTTTTAATAGGCTACAATAGGGACCATGAGGAGGAGTTGGATCTTGGCCACCCAATGGATCAAACCCACATAAAGTCCGATCCATTAATGATAATCCATTCCACTATAGAATTATCATTGATCTACATCACCAACCCCCATAAATAAATATGGGCTCCATATATTAATTGTACAAATATATCCCCATGTTTAAGATCTCGAATGTCCGTCAATTAATTAATTTATTGACAATTAATTAATCAACATCTAACTCCATGAGTAGTACCACTCAACCTTATCATCATGCCGGACCAAGTCCACCTGCAGGGTTTACATGATGATCCTTATGAGCTCCTCAAGGGGACATCATCATTCTAATATATAAAATACAGTTTCCTCCTATAATCAACAACACACCATGTAAATAATATCATTTCCCAACTTACCGAGCATATCGATTTAATCTATAAATCTCATCCATTGGTAAATCAAAGAAATAAATACTAAGTATGTGTGCCCGTTATTATATCGGGATTAAGAGCATGTAAACCATAATATCCGAGGTCCGATTCAATTATGTAGTCAGTAATAAATAAAATCACCTCTAAGTCGGTCCTACTCAATTCACATAAAGTGCACTAGTGTAATTCTATGGTCAAGACAAACCAATACCAAATCACACTACAACCATACCAATGGTTTCTCCATAACCATCTCGGTTGTGAGCCTTTACTTATACTTTACAAGGAACTGAAAATATGATCTTTTGTGTAGTGTAACACTACACACCATGTTATCTACAATGTAATGTATCAGATAAATATGCATAACCATAAATATGCAAACAATGATCATGTGATTCTTATTTCAAAAATAAAGATGTTCATACAAAAGATAGACTTTTCAGTATACATCCCAACAATCTCGCACTTATACTAAAAGACTATACTATCCTCATACTGCCATACATCATATTCCCCTTCCCTCCACATGTCTATCAAAAGCTCTCGCTGGAAGGGCCATAGTGAAAGAATCTGCTAGGTTATCCTCTGATGCAATCTTGGCCACAGCAACTTGTCCTCACTTTACGATTTCTCATATCATGTGGTATTTACGCTCGATGTGTTTACTTGCCTTATGGGCTCGTGGTTCATTCTAGTTTGCAACTGCACCACTGTTATCACAATAAATTGTCATAGTTCTGGGCAAACCAGGAATCACATCTAAGTCCATCAAGAAGTTCTTGAGCTATACAGCTTCTTTGGCCGCCTCAGAGGCTGCCACATACTCAGCTTCCATGGTAGAGTCTGTCACGCATTTCTTCTTGACACTCCTCCATACAATGAATCCACCTCCCAAAGTAAACACAAAACCCGAGATAGACTTATTGTTATCCCTATTTGATTGAAAGTCAGAATTTGTTTAACCCACAGAGAGTAATTGATCTGCCTGGTATACCAGCATATAATCCCTAGTCCTTCTCAGGTACTTCAATATATGCTTTACCGCAGTCTAATGTCCCTGTCCTAGATTACTTTGATATTTGCTAACCATGCCCATGGCAAAGAAGATATCCGGTCTAGTACATAAGATAGCATACATGAGGCTTCCTACTGCCGAAGCATAAGGAACCGCCTTCATCTCCTCTATCTCCTTTGATGTTCTAGGACACATCTCCTTAGACAAAGGTACTCCATGCCTAAAAGGTAGAAAACCTTTCTTGGAGTTCTTCATAACCTTTTCCTGTGATCCCTTATAACCTTGATCCCAAGGATGTGTCCCACTTCTCCCAAGTTCTTCATATCAAACTGTTTGGACAACCATACCCTTACGTCTGATAACACC
This sequence comes from Wurfbainia villosa, assembly GCA_025175895.1. Taxonomy (NCBI): domain Eukaryota; kingdom Viridiplantae; phylum Streptophyta; class Magnoliopsida; order Zingiberales; family Zingiberaceae; genus Wurfbainia; species Wurfbainia villosa. Next base: position 42,577,220 of record CM046005.1, read on the forward strand.
TTGACATTGTTGTCAATTAATAAAATGTCATCTACTTATAGTACAAGAAATACCACTATGTTTCCATCACATCCCTTGTATACACAAGACTCATCCGGACTTTGAATAAATCCATAAGACTGGATTACCTCATCAAAGTGGATGTTCCAAGATCTCGAAGCTTGCTTCAATCCATAAATGGACCGATTAAGCTTGCACATTAGATGCTCTTTGTCCTTTGTAATGAATCTCGCTGGTTGCTTCATATAGATGTTTTCCTCAAGACTTCCATTAAGAAAAGCTATCTTTACATCCATCTGCCACACCTCATAATCCATATGAGTAGAAATACATAAGAGAATTCGGATAGATTTAAGCATGACTACCGGCGAAAAAGTCTCCTCATAATCGATACCCTCTTTCTGAGTATACCCTTTTGCAACAAGCCTTGCTTTGAAGGTTTCAACCTTCCCATCTATTCCTCTCTTTCTTTTGTATATCCACTTGCATCCAATGGTTTTAACACCATTGGGTAGCTCCCAGACCTAATTTGAATCCATGGATTCTATCTCAAAATTTATCGCACTTTGCCAAGATACCACATCTTTATCTTGGATTGCCTCGTCATATGTCTAGGGATCAGGTTCATGTTCGCCAGGGACTAAATCAGAAGATTCTCCCAAGAACATGAATCTATCAGGTTGTCTAACAACCCTCCCACTACGATGAGATATTACCTGTGTATCCTCTGTGACACGCGGTGTAGTCACTTATGGTATATCCTCTTGTGTCGGTGGTACTGAAGTAGTGATTTCCCCTCTCAATTCCTCCAGAACAATCTTACTCGTGGGCTTGTGGTTCATCACATAGTCTTCCTCTAGAAATCTGACGTTCGTGCTAACGATCACCCTCTTATTTATAGGACTATAAAACAAACCACCTTTCATTCCTCTAGGATAGCCAACGAACATGCACACTTCTGTACGAGGTTCCAACTTACCTGTATCTGCCTTCACCACATGTGCTGGACTCCCCCAAATCTGAATATATCTCACACTAGGCTTTCTTCCAATCAACAATTCTATGGGAGTAGAAGGAACTGATTTAGATGGTACCAAGTTCAGAATATATACTGCCGTATCTAGAGCATACCCCCAAAATGAATCTGGCAACTCAGAATAACTCATCATCGATCTAACAATCTTTATAAGAGTCCTATTCCTTCGCTCCGCTACACCATTCTGTTGGGGTGTGCCAGGTGTAGACAATTGGGATTGAATCACAACCTCTGATAAGTAATTCCTAATCTCTCCCAAGAGGTACTCACCACCACGAGCAGATCATAGTGTCTTGATACTTTTACCTTGATGTTTCTCCACATCAACCTTGAATTCTTTGAACCTGTCAAAGCATTCAGACTTGTGGTGCATCAAGTAAATGTATCCATATCTTGAATAATCGTCAATAAAAGAGATGAAATATTCAAAACCACCTCTTGCCTAGATAGACATAGGACCACACAAATCAGAATGAACGAATTCCAACACATCTTTGGCTTTATACCCCTTGGCCTTAAATAACCTCTTGGTCATTTTACCCTCCAAGCAAGATTCGCAGGTTGGGAAATCTTCCACCACTAATGAACCCAGAGGTCCATCAGCTATCAACCTTTGAATTCTGCTTAGGTTAATATGACCTAACCTTAGATGCAAAAGATATGTTTGGTTCATTTTTGAAGGTTCTTTATCTCTTATTAGAATTAGACGATGAGTTATTTACTTCTATTTGCATCGTGGGAGCTTTTGGTTCAAGAGTATATAAATTTTCTATCAATGCACCAGAACAGATAATCTCCCTATTCTTTTTTATAACAACTCTGTCATTAAAAGAAATAGAATATCCATCCATAAACAATTTAGAAACTGAAATCAAATTCTTTCTAATAAAGGTACATAAAGGTAATTTTTCAGAATCAAAACTTTATTTCTATAAAAAGATAAATAAACATCTCCCATTGCAATAGCCGCCACCTTCGTAGCATCGCCCAAATAAATGGTAATCTCCCCCTCAGCCAGTCGTCTGGTTTCCTGGAACTCCTACAAAGTATTGAAGACATGATCAGTGGCTCCCGTATCTACACACCAGGTGGCAGTAGATAACACCGCTAAATATTTTTCAACGACTAGACCAAACGATATACCTTTGTTCTGCTTCCGATTGGGGCAGTCCTTCTTCCAGTTCCCAGTCTGCTTGCAAGTGAAGCACTTGCCTTTCGGCTTCTTCACTCCTCCCTGAGATCCTCCTGGCACCTTTGCCCCGCCTTTTTTCTTCTTATTCTTGCCTTTCGGCTTAGAAGTAGAAACCTTATGAGCAACCATAGCCTAAGCCTGAGCACTTTGACGAAAAAGTCCCTCTATCGCCTGAAGTTCTGTTAGAAGCTTTGCCAATGAATACAACCTCTTGTTTATGTTATAATTCAGGCGAAACTGCTCAAAACTCCTAGGTAGAGACTGAAGAATGATATCGACCTGGGTTTCCCCATCAATCTCAGCTCCAAGGACTTCCATCTCATTCAAATGAGCCATCATATTGAGAAAATAATCCCTCATGGGTCTTCCCTCGATCATGATGGTCATTATCGAGTTCCTCATGGCTTCCTGCCTCGCATCCAGATTCTGGTGTTCGAAAAGCTCTTTGAGATCGAGCATCATGTCATAAGCAGTGGGCATGGCTTGATGCTGATGTTGCAATACATTTGACATAGAAGCCAAAATGTAACACCGCGCCATCTCATCAGCCTTTATCCACTTCTTATAACTCTCCTTCTCCTTTTCCCCAGAATCATTCGCAGGCTTAGGAGGACACTCTTCGAAGAATACATATTTGTACTCCTCAGCAATCAAGACAATATCAAGATTCCTCTTCCAATCAACATAATTGGGTTCAGTAAGTTTATTTTCTTTCAATATCACAGCAAGCGAGTTGAAAGTCATTTTTTAAAAACCTAATAATCACATAGATCAAAACATTAGATTTTAAAAAATTATTGATTCCTCAAACAATAAAATTTTAAAATCAACCAACACCTCAAAACATCGATAATATCGTATGCCACGATCGTGTGGACGTATACGAATTCTACATTTGTAAGAGGAGGTTTTACCCATTAATTTTACTATCTCATCAACCTAACTTTTTGACAAATAAAATTAATAGTTGGTTCTTCTTCGGCCCTACAAATAAAAGCAGTGACTCCGATGGGGTGGATACTCCTATTTGCATCTAAGTGTTCACCATTACTCGGTACCAAGACAATTATCTCGGGTTATGTGCCTTCCGATGGGGAAGTACACACGCTTCTAAATAATTTCCTATAACCATATTCTACCCTGTGATCCGCAAAATAAACTCATCTGATGGGGAGGAAGGCACTCAGAGCCAACGCGCAAGTTTGTTTGCATCACATGTCAAATCGTAATGGAGGCCGTGGGAATTTAAAAAAATATCCGTCTCCCACTTAGTAATTTAAAATTGAGGAATTTTCCTAGCACACGACATGCATATCAAACAAGAAGCAATAAATATGAAAAAAAAAATTCCAACTATTATGGCTTTTGTTCTCCAATATGCCTCCCGTCGTATCGTCATCTCGTCCGCTCCTCCCTTCGTCATGTACAAGCCATCCAGAGATTCGAGCCAAAAATAACTATTATAATTTACATCCATCAATCCTATACTCCACGAAGGAGTGTACATGAAATCTAGATCAAAAGTAAACTAAAATAAAAAGAGTGGCTAAAAATGTTGTACTTAATTATAAAAATTAAATATTAGCCTCGTCAACCCCGAGGATTCAAATAATATTACACACATGAAATCACATACACACACATATGGCCATAATAGTTGGATCTATTGCCTGCAACCAAAAAGTTAGCCTACGCACATTCTACTATCATCTGACACATACAATATATGATAAGTGCATAAAATTAACCGAATCAAAAACACACAAAATCGGAAAACCGTGGCTCTGATACCAATTGAAGGTTTTGCGGAACCGAAGCTCTGATACCACTTGAAGGTGGAAACTTCGCTTCCCACTTCAACTTGGTCACTTGTGCATTGTGATCCCATCTACGTCCTCGGATTAAAAAAATTAATCCTTGACAAAGAGGGATTACCCAAGCAACCGATCCATCGTCGTGCTATTCGATTAGAGTGGTCACTCAAATAAACTTGTTATTCAAGTAACCTACATCTTTTCTTCGATTAGCCACGGAATAGACGATGTACGGATCGCCAATTTTTGTGTTTGTCTTCAGAGTCTAAGTAAATTAGCCACATACAATACATACAATATACAAAGAACAAAAAGGAAAGCAAAACAAGAATTATACCTCTTGTTTACCTCAAGGTCTTCTATTGTATGTCCTATCCTCCTCTTGGACATTGTGTGGGCAACGATCCTCCAAGAGTTGAAGCCTCTTAGATCACTAGCTTCCCTTCCTTTCTCGCTCCGAACAAAGGGAAGACACACGCTCCCTTATTCTCTTATCTAGTGTCGACCAACAATCCTCCAAGAATTGTTGCCGTCGGCCAAGGAGAGGGAGAGGAAGAAGTGGGCGCCGACCAACAAGAGGAGTTCTTGTTGCCGCTGCCCAAGGAAAAATAGGAGAAGGCGCCGGCAATGAATATGGAGAAGATGAGGGTGGCACCGGCCAAGGAGAACCAAGAGACAAACTTTAATCTCCAAGTAGCCGCCGACTAAAAGAAGCACTCCTTAGGTTGCCGCCCAAGAGAAGCCAAACCCTAATCTTCTTATGTTGCCGCCCACTCCTAAACCCTAATCACCAAAACGATGATCTTGCCGCCTAAGCCTCTTCCTTATTTATAGAGTTAGGCTTAAGCCTCCTTTCAATCTCCACCGTCAGGTCTAGAGATTTAATCTCCACCGTCGGAACTAGGGATTTAATCTCCACCGTCGGATCTAGAGCTTTAATCTCCACCATTGGATCTAAGCTTTATGAGGGTTTTAATAGGCTACAATAGGGACCATGAGGAGGAGTTGGATCTTGGCCACCCAATGGATCTAGCCCACATAAAGTCCGATCCATTAATGATAATCCATTCCACTAGAGGATTATCATTGATCTACCTCACCAACCCCCATAAATAAATATGGGATCAATATATTAATTGTACAAATATCTCCCCGTGTTTAAGATCTCGAATGCCCATCAATTAATTAATTTACTGACAATTAATTAATCAACATCTAACTCCATGAGTAGTACCACTCAACCTTATCATCATGCCGGACCAAGTCCACTTGCAGGGTTTACATGATGAACCTTATGAGCTCCTCAAGAAGTCATCATCATCCTAATATATAGGATACGGTTTCCTCCTATAATCAACGACACACTATGTAAATAATATCATTTCCCAACTTACCGAGCCTATTGATTTAATCTTTAAATCTCGCCCTTTGGTAAATCAAAGAAATAAATACCAAGTACATGTGTCGGTTATTATATCGGTATTAAGAGCATGTACACCATAACATATGAGGTCCGATTCAATTATGTAGTCAGCAATAAATTGAATCACATTTCAGTCGGTCTTGCTCAATACACACAAAGTGCACTAGTGTAATTCTATGGTCAAGACAAACCAATACCAAGTCACACTATAATCATACCAATGGTTTGTCCAAAACCATCTCGGTTGTGAGCCTTTACTTATACTTTACAAGGAACTGATAACATGATCTCCTGTGTGATACTACACACCATGTTATCTACAATCTAATGTATCAGACAAATATGCATAACCATAAATATGCAAACAAAGATCATGTGATTCTTATTTCAAAAATAAAGATGTTCATATAAAAGATAGACTTTTCAGTGTACATCCCAACACATTCTGTGCCCGAAATACCGAGCACCAGTCGACTGATCGCAATATCAGTCGACTAATCGATCCAATAGTTGAATGTCCACCTCGGCGATCGACGGCAGGCACTCCATGATCAAACCCTAGGCGACTCACACGATCCAGCCACATGATACGGTGGGTGATACACCTCAAACATGAGGTTTTAACCTCAAACATGAGGTTTAACCCAAGTATGGTGCCCTCATACTTGCCAGACCACCCATAGCCTAGACCTAAGCCTTCTAGCCACCATCGTCAGCCTCGCGCCTATCGGATCCCTCCAAGTCATCCATGACTTGTTCATCCATACGCTAGCCTTCAGGTGCTTCCATCGGCTATGCCATGCTAACGGTGTCTACACTGCCAAGGTACATTCTACTTACGCTGCCAAGACTCTGCTTGGACTTTACACCGCCAACCATTGGACTTATGCTTCCAAGACTTCACCCCTGGACTTTATGCCGCCAATATCAAACCCCTTGGACTTTCCAAATGCCAAGTACTCATGACTTGGACTTTCACCGCCAAGACTACACCCTTAGGCTTAAATGGCCAAGACTACACCCTTGGACTTTACTTACCAACCCATGTTGGACTTTCCATGCCAAGACCCATGCTTGGACTTTTCCTTGCCATGGTCAACTCCAGTCAACCATCAAAATCCTCCTCGAGTCAAACTCAAGTTCGGTCAATCATGACCCGGGTCAATTGCACCAACAATCTCCCCAAAACATTATTAGACATCAATGTAAAACATCAATGTCAAACTTCCATGTCAAACATCAAAACATCGCTCGAGTCAAACTCGAGTCTGGTCAATCGTGACCTGGGTCGATTGCACCAACAATCTCTCCCTTTTTGATGTTTGACAAAACCACATACCTTTGAGTTAGAACACTGGAAGTGGAACTGCAAAGTCTACCTTGAGGAAGTAAAGAAGAAAAGAAGTGGGACTTCTGCCTCAGGTATACACGTTATAGAAGTTAATCTATCTATTTCTTCTACATGGGTATTAAATACCGGATGTGCATCTCACATTTGTACTAATATGCAGGGACTGAGAAATAGTAGACTAATGGCAAAGGGCGAAGTGGACCTACGAGTAGGCAATGGCGCAAAAGTTGCTGCTGTAGCTGTAGGAACATATTCTTTGTCTTTGCCCACTGGGCTTATCTTAGAACTAGAGGAGTGCTTTTATGTACCTGCATTAACGAAGAACATAATTTCTGTATCTTGTTTAGACAAGAAAAACTTTTCTTTTATAATAAAGGACAAATGTTGTTCCATTTATTTGAATGAAATGTTTTATTGTAATGCACCACTTATGAATGGTCTCTATGTTCTAGATTTAGAAAACCCAATTTATAATGTAAATACCAAATGGTTCAAATCGAATAATTTGAACAAAACATATCTCTGGCACTGTCGCCTAGGTCACATAAATGAAAAACGCATATCCCAACTCCATAAAGATGGATTATTGGACTCATTTGATTTTGAATCATATGAGGTATGCGAATCTTGTCTTTTAGGAAAGATGACTAAAACTCCATTTAGTGGACATGGCGAGAGAGCGACGGACTTGTTAGGACTCATACATACTGATGTATGTGGCACTTTCAATGTCGAAGCCAGAGGAGGCTATAAGTACTTTATTACTTTCACTGATGATATGAGTATATTTGGCTACATATATTTGATGAGACATAAGTCAGAATCCTTTGAAAAGTTCAAAGAATTCAAGAATGAAGTACAAAACCAACTTGGTAAGCGTATTAAGCTACTTCGATCAGATCGAGGTGGTGAATACCTTAGTCAAGAGTTTCGTGATCACCTGGCTGAGTGTGGGATAATATCCCAACTCACTCCACCTGGAACACCACAATGGAATGGTGTATCTGAGAGGAGAAATCGTACTCTATTAGATATGGTACGATCAATGATGAGCCATACTGATCTACCTACTTCCTTTTGGGGTTTAGCTCTAGAGACAACCGCTTTCACACTTAATCGCGTCCCATCAAAAGCCGTAGAAAAGACACCATATACGTTATGGACTGGGAAGAGTCCCAAAATGTCTTTTATAAAGATTTGCGGTTGGGAAGCTTATGTTAGACGTCAAGACTCAGATAAACTAGGACTCAAATCAGATAAGTGTTATTTTGTAGGATATCCCAAGAAAACTAAGGGATATTACTTTTACAATCCCACACTTAGCAAGGTGTTTGTTGCCAGAAATGCTGTCTTTCTAGAAAGAGAATTTGTTTCTAGAAAAACTAGTGGGAGTAAAATTCATCTTGAAGAAATTCAAGATGAAGATAACACTAAGGCTTCGATTGAAAATGAACAGGCACCACAAAGTGTTGTGGATGAGGAAATTGTTGCCCAAAGAGTTGTGGAGCAAACACCTGTTCAAGTAGACCAACCTCTTCGTAGATATGATAGGATCCGTCGTCAACCCGAGAGATATTCTTTTCTCTTGACTGACAACGGTGATGTATTGCTTGTCGATCTTAACGAGCCTACATCCTATCAAGAAGCTATGATGAGCCCAGATTCCGAGAAATAGCTAGAGGCCATGAGATCCGAAATGGAATCCATGTACGCTAACCAAGTATGGACTTTGGTTGATCCACCAGAAGGGGTAAAACCCATTGGGTGTAAGTGGGTCTTTAAAGTAAAGACTGACATGGATGGTAATAAGCATACCTATAAAGGTAGATTGGTAGCTAAAGAATTCAAACAAATTCATGGTATTGACTATGATGAAACCTTTTCACCAGTTGCGATGCTTAAATCCATTCGGATCATACTTGCTATTGCAGCCTACCACGATTATGAGATCTGGCAGATGGATGTCAAAACTGCTTTTCTGAATGGAAAGCTACTCAAGGATGTGTACATGACACAGCCTGAGGGTTTTGAAGATCCAAAGCATCCTAGAAAGGTATGCAAACTGCAAAGGTCCATTTATGGACTAAAGCAAGCCTCTCAAAGCTAGAATCTTCGATTCGATGATGCAATCAAGGAGTTTGGTTTCATCAAGAATGAAGATGAACCTTTTGTCTACAAGAGAAACAGTGGGAGCACAGTTGTATTTCTTATCTTGTATGTAGATGACATACTTCTCATCGGAAATGATATTCCCTCACTCCAGTCTGTGAAGATGTGGTTAGGGAATTGTTTCTCGATGAAAGACTTAGGTGAAGCTGCCTATATTCTAGGCATCAAGATCTATAGAGATAGATCTAAAAGATTACTTGGCCTAAGTCAGAGTACATACATTGATAAAGTGCTAGATCATTTTGCTATGAAAAATTCCAAGAAAGGATTTCTGCCTTTATCACATGGTGTGAGTCTTTTGAAGACTCAATGTCCCTCTTCTAAGGAGGAGAGAGATCGCATGGATAAGATCCCTTATGCATCTGCTATAGGGTCTATCATGTACACCATGCTTTGTACTCGTCCTGACGTCTCGTATGCTTTGAGCATGACGAGTAGATACTAGTCGGATCCAGGTGAAAGTCACTGGATAGCAGTCAAAAATATTCTTAAATACTTACGAAGAACGAAAGAATATTTCCTGATATTTGGAGGCAATGAGGAGCTAACTGTTAAGGGTTACAGTGATACAAGCTTCCAAACAGACAAGGATGACTAGATCGCAATCGGGGTACGTGTTTTGCCTGAATGGTGGAGCTGTGAGCTGGAAGAGTTCGAAGCATGACACAGTTGCTGATTCTAAAACCGAAGCCGAGTATATTGCTGCGTCTGATGTAGCAAAGGAGGCTGTTTGGCTCCGCAAGTTCATCAGTGAACTTGGAGTAGTTCCTAGCATTGCAGATCCAATAGACCTCTATTGTGACAACAATGGGGCTATTGTACAGGCTAAGGAACCTCGATCACATCAGCGGACCAAACACATACTGCGGCGCTTCCATCTCATTCGAGAGATCATCGATAGAGGAGATGTGAGGATATGCAGAGTACCGACAGAAGCTAACATCGCAGATCCATTGACCAAGGCTTTGGCACAGAGGAAGCATGATGGTCACACTAGGTCACTAGGTATCAAATATTATAGTGTTTGGTACTAGTGCTAGTGGGACATTGTTAGTTATAGCCCTAGAACCAATCATGTGATGGTTGAATAGGGAACATTTTGTATCATATTCTATAAAGGCAAAGGATTTGTTATTATATTTACGTCTTGCTTGTGCCAGCTAAATTAAATATAATAATGCCCTAGAAAAGTAGGTTCTTATCTACAACACATCAATTAGCAGAATTGATTATGAGAGGCTGTAGAGAACACTTTCCTAAATGTTCCTATAGGGTCACACACAAAGAGCATGATGATTAGAAGAATTAGTGCATTCTAGTTTGAATAGAATAATTTGGGAATGAGCTTAAGTACAAAATGGTTTTTGGACTTTAAGCTTAATGAGAATTTTAGCTTATTGATTTAATGAGATTAATTCAATATGCTAAGCTTATTAATTTAATAAGATTAAATAAATATGTTATCATGATAGCCTAAGCTTAATTGATTTAATAAGATTAATTCAATATGTTACCTTATTGATTTAATGAGATTAATTCAATATGATAACTTAAGCTTATTGAATTAATAAGATTAATTCAACATGCATGAATGCCACATAAGCATGCCACATAAGCATGCCACCTAAGCTTGATGAGGTGGAAGGAGTCAAAGGGTTTTGACCTTTGGAATTTCTCCACATGTGGCCGGCCAAACAAGGAGTGCTTGTTTGATTATTTTTCAATGCAATTGATTGCATTGAATGTGATAGGAGGTGAAAGGTTTTTTCAATCCTATAAAACACTGCATGGGGTGGCCGACCAAGGTGGTGGAAGCTTGAGGCTTGGAGAGAGCTTGGTGGTGAGAGGCTTTGGTTGTGTGGCTTTTGTGAGTGTAGGCTAGCAAGAAGAGTGGTCTTCTTCTTCCTTTCTCTTTTTCCCTACCTTCCTCTCCTTTAGGGACTTCTCTAGCAAGAAGTAAAGGAGAGCTCTTCTAGTTTCTTTTGTGAGACAAGAGCTTGCTCGTGTGGATACATATAGAGGCACGGACATTTGAACGTGCTAAAAGATCCAACAAACCCAAGGAGAAGCGGGATTAAAAAGGGCACGAAACAAAGGTAATATTCTCCTATAAGATAGGTTTTGAGAAATTTATTTTTTTGTACGAGGTTTTCTTTCGCAAGGATCACTTGGAAGGGATCCTATTTTTTCGTTGCGCATATGCTATTTTGCATAAAAAAAATCCCTACATATAATGCTTCTCAAAGCATATCCTAGGGTTAGGAGTGGTTAGGGACCTTTACTGTAGCTTAAAATGGGCTAAACAACCTTATTTTTTCCAAAATCAGCTTGGCAGTCGACTCTATCAGAGATCAGTCGACTGTCGTGCCCATCAGTCGATTGCCACCAAGGGCAGTCAACTTATAACTGAAATATCAAAATTTCAATTATCAAAAATGAAATTCATAAATTCATAAATAATTATATGTAATTCAAAAAATCATGAAACTTCATACGTATAATACTTATGACCAACACCATGGATGAAAAATGTTAGAAAAATATTTTACCCACAAAATATCAAAATTGATACAAAGTTCAAAAGTGAAGAAAAACATCAATGTTTTAGCTCACTTTGTATAAACTTCATCAATGGTGATTGCTATCAAAACATAGACTTCACCAAGATTTTCTAAAAGGATTTTAAAATGATTTTGAAAACTTATATTGGATCATATTCCTTGGGTTCAATGTACATGACTTGTACACAAGCTTTCCCTATGATCCACCATTGAAATAAGATGAGTTTTAGTTCATCTAGATGCAAAAACTATGCACCTTAAACTTAACTCATATCCTAGCCTCTCACATATATCTAGGGTATATGAAAACACATACAAGTCAATGTGATGTGAGATGTGGGTTTTGTTTATCCTAATCTAGGGGTTCATGTATTTTTCTAAGGCAACCCTACTTGATTCCCTTATAAATGGGACTTCAAGTCATGTCATAGTCCTTACATCAATTTTAATCAAATTTAAATGCATGAATGATCATGGCATAAATGATAGAAAAATTAAGCATGGCCAATGATCATGATGTCATGACATATGATATAATCTAAAAACACATGACATTAAACCTTAATCCTACACATAATCATGACATATAAATGATAAAAATAAACATGATGTCATGACATATTATATGGCAAACAAAGCATGACACATAAAATGTATAGGTATAATAATACCTAAAACTTAGTATTAATTGCCATTTGATATAATTAAGTATATTTTGCCATATTATCACTTTTCTCCCAAGTGTGCCAAAAACCCAAAATGACACACTATGACCTCTAATCCTAAATTGTGCCAATTTAATTGATTTTTTATAATCCCAAGAATGTATTTGCACATCCTAAAATCTTTTAGGATCATAACTCAAATCAATTTCCAAGGTATCCATAACCTTGAAAATTACCTAAAATGCCACCTTTACCATGGTTAGGTTAACTACCCTTCCATTTAAAGTTGGCATACCCAAAGCCATCTACCATGAATCTATCACACTCTTAGGAACCCAAAACCTATTTGAGCTCCTAGGGTTTACTAGGTATTCCTTAGGGATGACCTCCCTAGATACCTTCGTAATGACCCTTCTAGGCTTGTTACCCTTGGTCATTTGTATCTTGACATGGTTAACTCTAGGGGTGACTCCCCTTGTAACCTTCTTAGTGGCTTCCCTAGGTTTCCTTGAAACCCTAGCCACTAGGCACATACCTTGGTCAACCTTAGGGATGACTTCCCTATTGACCTTGGTCTTTCTAGACCTAGTTTGTGTTCCATAATCAAATGGAACACTATGATAAGTCACCTTAAGCTTAGGTTTGTGACGCAAACCTTTCTTGCTCTTGGTTGACTCTTGTCTCATAGGCCTTAGGTTTTGACTTTGACTTCTAGACCCTAGAGTTTTACCATTTGACCTTTGCACTTAATTTTTCATTTTTGAAAGGGTCTTTTCAAGTTTCTCAAGCCTTGACCTCAAGGCTTGATTTTCCAACTCTAATTGCCCAATTTTAGAATTTTGATTTAATCTTTGGGCATTGTTCTTTCTAGGCATATGCCTAGTCCATTTAGGATTAAAACCTAGATGGTCCTCAATTTTTCTAATAGATGCCTGATGTTTTGTTTTCCGCAAGTGCACGGTTGTCGTCAAGTAATAAAAATATCGATCCCACAGGGATTGGGACAATTACCGAATGATCGTGATACCAAGTTATCTAGTCAATCGATTTGTGGTTTAAGCAAAGAACCTGAGTAGTCAAGAACAACGAATGAGAAGAACGAGCTGAAAGTCAAGAGTTGAGGAGAATCTCAGGATATGGGTTTCACCACGTCGACGATTTATAAGGTGATTTAATTCTTTCCTACCACTATTAGAGTTGTTTTGATGGAACCTATCCTAAGGTAAATCAATGGCCCCTTTCGAGGTCTATGCTAACTGTACCTATCAAACTCAATTTACCTGTCACGGTGTTCGAGCATAGGGGATCATAATCAGCTAAGGGGACCTGACACGAGACCCCCGCAAACCTCCCTATGTCTTACCTCCGTTACTTGGTAAAAACTGGATTTGATAGATCCATTAAGTCCATAAGAGTTCTTCTAGAGTCAAATTTCCTCTTCATGGTAGGTTTGCACACGGGACCATAATCAGCTAAGGGGACCTGTCACGAGACCCCCGCAAGCCCTCATAGATACACTACCGCTACTTGGCAGGAGTTATTCCCTACTTGGTTCTGGGTTTCGGGAACTCGGGTTCACCGTTAGGTACTTCCCCTTAGCTCCTTAGGTTTATCAATAAGAATCCAAAAGAACCAGATTAAAACAAACAATAGTTCAAGTAGTCCATCATAAATCGTCAAGGGCTACTCCCCCATCCTAAGATTATATAACACTACTCCATAGTCTGGCAGGAATTGCTAGAGAAAGAAATTACAATACTTAGTGCCATATGCGTTCCTCTGTCGTCGACTCCTTCTTTTGTACTTCTTCTGTCGTCCTCTTTGACCACCCATCGTTCTCCTTTTAGGGTTAGGATATCCCTTCTTTTATAGCCTTGGCCTCCTCTTTTATATAAGGCAAAAGATTTTCCTTTAATTGAGACGAAGATCGCAGATCTCGCAGAAAAGGAAATCCGGAGTCAAGACAACACGCCTGTGCCAAGTGAGGGCACAGGCATGTCGCGGGCTTCCCACAGGGCGTGCTGCGCTTGACTTGGGCGTGTTGAAGGCTGAACTGGGCGTGTTGAACGCTGGAACTCGTGACACGGACGTGTCGCTGATAACACGCCTGTGTTGTCTTGATACGCCGACCGTGTCAACACTTTGACTGGGGCATGTCAATTTCTTGAACGAGGCGTGTTGAAGGTGGAATTTGGGCATGTTGTTTTGATACGCCTGCTTCTTTGCCCTGTTAACACAAAAAACACCCAAAAGCAGTCTCTTTGTCCAAAATATGCTAAACTTAACTAAATCGTGATAAAATACATGCCTAGAACATGAAATGAGATAAAATGCATGCATATGGAGTAGTGAAAATATAGCATGATTTACACACATCAAAAATCCCCTAGTCCTAAACTTTTGCTTGTCCTCAAGCAAAGAAAACTCAAAAGACAGCTTAATTGTGGAAATGCTAGACACCATCCAGAAGTATACAATCTTATCTTAATCTTTTCAAATCATTCCTAGTTGCCAAGATTGAAAGATCCCTATATAGTGCATGTGAAAAGTTGGACTAAAGTCATTGAACACCAATCCTGATTTGACATCCCTTCTATCGTAGGGCATTCTTATTTCTGGCATAGAGGCACTTACCTGCCTTAATGCATGGATCATCCTTACCTATCATCAAAAGGTCTCAAAGGAGCACTTTCTAAGAAGAGAGAAGGAAAGGAATTATAGAGAGCATTTCCCCAGTAACTAGTTAGTCTCAAAGGGGCACCTTTTAGGTGTTTCCCCAGTAACTACTTGGTCTCAAAGGGGTGCTTGAAAACAATTCCAGTTTTTTTTTTTTTTTTTTTTAGTTCAAACAAACATACTTCTAGTGAAAGTGTTTCTCCAGTAACCAAGTTGCGCAGGCAAGTCTCCAATGGAAAATTGAGTACTCGTCCGATATGGGGGATTTAAATCTTTTCTTTGGATACCTCAGACCTATAGACCGTGTTAGAAGTGAAATAGGGTTCTTATCAAATAGGCAAAAAGGAATATCTTGATCCGACTAATGTTCAGTTGTATTACGCTAGATGATATAAAAATGCACTGTTATGATATATGAAAAGATGCAAATAAAATAGCAGTAACCAAACTAAATATCTAAGTAGAGACAGAATAAACAGTAAAGGATGTGCATCGAAACTCACAAAATAGTTCAAGGTGGTCAATGGTCATCGTCTTCGCTACTAGCATCCTTCTCTGCCCACCTACGTCGCTGCTCCTGGTAAAATTCCCTGGACTTCTGTCAAAATCTATCATCATCTTCCCTCCGGGCGGACTCAGCAGTGAAAAACTCATCAGCTCTCCTGTAAAAATCAGCTTCCCTATCCAAATGTTGTGTCACTATACAATGGTGCTCCTCTATAGCTTGGGCATACCGATCCCACATACCTATGTGCGAGGTATGTTCGACCCTGAAAGCTTCGAATGATGATCGGAATCCTGAAAAATCAAAAGAAGAGTACCTTGCAGAAACATTGTCAGTAGGAAACCGTGGGGGTTCAGGAGTCGAATGTGATGGCTCAGGGGCTATGTGAGATGGCTCCCTAGGAGGGGGTGATGGAGCATTGGCAGTGGGGGTAGGAAAGGGTTCCTGGACATCTCTAAAAAGCCAATTGGATGAATTACGTACAGTCATCCGCTCAGGGTTTGGAAGAGGGATTTTAATTCCATTTCTTAACACCAAACGATACCCCTCGTCAGATGCCTCAATCATCTTCATATTTATACAAGCATCCAAATCCAATCTAGGGAATTAATCTCCAAAACTGATGATCAATAAAATGTCTATGAATTTGCCTCTCCCCTCCGCTAGAAAAATCAAATATCATATTAAAATCACTTAAAGAAATGGTAAACTCATGGTTCATTAATCTAAATTTTATTTTTCCTTCCTCACAATCCTTTCCTTGCAGTATTTCAGCAGACAGGGAGCTAAGGAATTCAAGAGTGATGCTAGGGTAAGTAAGATGATGGTGCGTGATAAACTCGGTCCAGCCTATCCTATTGGTTAACCAAGTTATGTCATCTCTTAACCCTAGGGTTGTCAACGTGTAGAAGTCTATAGTTCTTGTAGATACTAACTTCCTTTTTTCAAGCTTACTGAATTTAGTCTTCATAACATCATCTCTAAAAACAATTCCATATGGATGGGAATAGGTCAGAGGAGGATCGTTACCCAAATCCTGAGCTATTCTTTTCCCCTTGTCCTTTGCCGCAGAGGAAGAAGCTCCTCCTCTAGTCTTCACTCGCTTGCTCATGGCGTTGGGAGGGAGAGACAGCAGGTTAGCTCCTCGGCTGCTTGAGAGAGAGACTGGTGGCGGCTGCTTCAACCTTGTATCGCGAGTGGAAAATTAGGGCGTGCTCGGGCCGGTTTTAGAGGGATATACGCAGCATAGGCATGTCGAGCATCCTCTTACGCAAGTACCCGACCCGTTTAAGCGCGACATAGGCATGCTCCGTCTCCCCAGGCGTGCCGCAGTCCAGCCCAGGCATGCCACAGGTAAGAAAGGTGTGACACGGGCGTGCTCAGCAGCACGCCCGACCTGTGTTGTCTTCGGGTAACCTCAACACACCTGTGTCGTTCAGCACAGGCGGGTCGTGTCAACTTGGCACTCAGTGGCACGTTTAACTTGTCGTATCTTGTAATCCTGATAGAATAAAGAATAAAATAAAATAAAATAAAATGACTAAAAAAAATGAAAATAGCTTGGGTTGCCTCCCAAGAAGCGCTTGTTTAAGGTCGTTAGCTTGACCCCTCAGTTACTCCCCAGTTTTGGGGATATGGCTCGAGGAGTGTGCTCTGCCCCTCTTCCTCCTCAACCATCTCTGTGGTGTTAGGTTGGGGTCGGAAATCTCCAGCTATTTATCCTTAAAATCCCCTTCGAGCTTATTAAGATGAGTTTGTTCTGGTGCTCCTTCTAGTTCTATTGACTAGAAACTGTCTATCCTACAACAAACATCAAAAACAAAAGGTTGTGCTTTTGAATGTTCGAATTCAATTTTGTCATTTCCAAATGCAAGTGAGAGTTTGTGGTTCTTGACATCTATCATTGCCCCTGTAGTAGCCAAGAAAGGTCTCCCTAAAATGAGTGGAATGCATGGGTCTTCATCCATGTCAAGCACTACAAAATCTGTAGGAATAATAAAATTTCCCACCTGCACTGGTACATCTTCTAAGATTTCCAAAGGATATCTAATGGAGTGATCGGCTAACTGTAAGGCCATAGTAGTTAGTTTCATTTCTCCCAAATCCAATTTCTTGCATATGGAAAGAGGTATCAGATTGACACTGGCGCCCAAATCGCAAAAAGCCTTATCAAAATTTGAGTCATTAATTATGCAAGGGATAGAAAAGCTACCCGGATCATTTAGTTTGGGAGGTACCATGTTCTTAATTAAAGCACTGCACTCCTCAGTAAGAGCCACTGTTACATGCTCCTCGACTTTTCTTTTATTGGTTAAGATATCCTTCAAGAACTTGGAGTATGTAGGAATTTGTTGAAGAGCTTCTATAAAAGGTATATTGATATATAGCTTCCTAATTATCTCAAGGAACTTACCAAATTGTTCATCAAATTTTTCCTTAATCAGCCTCTTAGGGAAGGGATAGGGGGCTTATATGTTCTTGGTTCCTTATTCGACACACCTGTGTTGTTCGGCACAGGATGGGCGTGTTGGCTGCTGGAGTGACCTGACACGGGTGTGTCGGCTGACACGCGGTCGTGGGTATTCTCTCCCTCAGGCGTGTTGAACAACACGCCCTGGGTCAGGGTGTGTCGGCTTCCTTTTCTATTCAACCCAGGCGTGCTGCTGTCTTCTTCCAACTCTGACACGCTCGTGTCCTTAAGCACAGGGGCCGCTTGTTGAGCTCTGTCTCCTTGTAAAATCCTTCCACTTCTCAAACTTATGGAATTACAATGCTCAGCTGGGTTTACTTCTGAATTTCCAGGAAATCTGCCCGGCGTCCTTGATGCTGAGCTGGCAATTTGGGAAATTTGATTTTCCAGCATTCTTGTGTGATTAGTCAAATTATCAACCTTGCCTCCCAATTGCTTGATTGCCTCGGTATTAATTTGATGTTGCCGATTTGATTCTACAATATGCTGTCGAAATTCATCATTTATCTTCCCCTGACACGTAATAAAATTTTCCATCATCTTTTCTAAGCTCGACTTGGGTCCTGGCTGAAATCCCGAAGGTGCTCCAAAACTGTTCTGTCCAGAAGAATTTTGGTTGGCTCTATACGAAAAGTTGGGATGATTCCTCCAACCGGGATTGTACGTGTTCGAGTAAGGGTTTCCACCATTAGACTTCTAATTAAAATTATTTAGTGCATCTACTTGCTCAATCCCAACTTCTGATGATGGTGCGCGTAGGATTTGGCAGTTCATCGCTACATGTCCTGTTACACCACAGATCTCGCAAGTGACATTAGATGAGTTTACAGCTGATACATTAAAATGTTCGAGCTTTTGAGTTAACGCATCGACTTTTGCACTGAGTAGATCAAGGGTACTTACCTCAAACTTACCTGGCATTTTAGTTTGATATCCTCGTTCTGTAGCCCATTGGTGAGAATTCATTGCCACATTCTCGATGATCTCAAAAGTTTCATCAAATGTTTTGTTCATAAGAGCTCCTCCTGTAGTAGAATCAAGAGAAACTTTAGTAGCATACGAGATTCCATTGTAGAAAGTATGAACAATGAGCCACTTCTCCAGCCCATGATGAGGGCATTGCTGTAGTAATCCCTTAAACATGTCCCATGCTTCAAATAGTGTTTCTCCATCCTTTTGCGCAAAATTAGTGATTTGATGACGAAGACTTACAGTTTTGCTGGGTGGAAAATATTTGTCTAAAAATCTTTGCTCTAGCTGATCCCAGGTAGTTATGCAATCTGTTGGAAGAGAGTGTAGCCAGGCTCTAGCTTTGTCCCGCAATGAGAAAGGAAACAAGCGCAATCTAATAGCATCAGCTGAGGCTCCATTCAGTTTTAAAGTCTCGCAAAATTCCAAAAATACTTCCAAGTGCATATTTGGATCTTCAGTGGGTGCTCCTCCGAATTGATGTTGTTGGACCATAGATAGTAGAGCCGGTTTTAATTCAAAATTGTTCATTTCAATAGGGGGTCTTCTAATACTCGATCTCAATCCCCTTGTAATTGGTGCTGCATAATCCCTTAAAGGTTTATTCTCGTTCTGGTCAGCCATGTCGGAGGTTAGATTGTTTTCCTGAGGTTGTTGAAATCGTCTTCTAGCAAAAAAAGTTCTCTCTATCTCAGGATCAATATCGAGAATTTCCCTATTAAGTCTGTGCATACAACAACAAGAGAGGCTCCCAAAACAAGAATTCAGAATAGACACAAAGAATAGGAACAAAAACAGAAATCTAGATTAACTAAATCACGCTCAATTCGATATTGAGTGCCAATCCCTGGCAACGGCGCCAAAAACTTGATGTCTTATTTTCCGCAAGTGCACGGTTGTCATCAAGTAATAAAAATATCAATCCCACGAGTTGGGACAGTCTAGAATGATCGTGATACCAAGTTATCTAGTCAATCGATTTGTGGTTTAAGCAAAGAACACCGAGCAAATAAGAACAACGAATGAGAAGAACGAGCTGAAAGTCAAGAGTTGAGGAGAATCTCAGGATATGGGTTTCACCATGTCGACGATTTATAAGGTGATTTAATTCTTTCCTACCCCTATTAGAGTTGTTTTGATGGAACCTATCCTAAGGTAAATCAACGGCCCCTTTTGAGGTCTACGCTAACTGTACCTATCAAACTCAATTTACCTGTCACGGTGTTCGAGCAAAGGGGATCATAATCAGCTAAGGGGACCTGTCACGAGACCCCCGCAAACCTCCCTATGTCTTACCTCCGTTACTTGGTAAAAACTGGATTTGATAGATCCATTAAGTCCATAAGAGTTCCTCTAGTGTCAAATTTCCTCTTCACGGTAGGTTTGCACACGGGACCATAATTAGCTAAGGGGACCTGTCACGAGACCCCCGCAAGCCCTCATAGATACACTACCGCTACTTGGCAGGAGTTATTCCCTAGTTGGTTCTGGGTTTCGGGAACTCGGGTTCACCGTTAGGTACTTCCCCTTAGCTCCTTAGGTTTATCAATAAGAATCCAAACGAACCAGATCAAAACAAACAATAGTTCAAGTAGTCCATCATAAATCGCGAGGGCTACTCCCCCATCCTAAGATTACATAACACTACTCCATAGTCTGGCAGGAATTGCTAGAGAAAGAAATTACGATACTTAGTGCCATCTGCGTTCATCTGTCGTCGACTCCTTCTTTTGTACTTCTTCTGTCGTCCTCTTTGACCACCCGCTGTTCTCCTTTTAGGGTTAGGATATCCCTTCTTTTATAGCCTTGGCCTCCTCTTTTATATAAGGAAAAAGATTTTCCTTTAATTGAGACGAAGATCGCAGATCTCGCAGAAAAGGAAATCCGGAGTCAAGACAACACGCCCATGCCAAGTGAGGGCACAGGCGTGTCGCGGGCTTCCCACAGGGCGTGCTGTGCTTGACTTGGGCGTGTTGAATGCTGAACAGGGCGTGTTGAACGCTGGAACTCTTGACACGGACGTGTCGCCGATAACACGCCTATGTTGTCTTGATACGTCGGCCGTGTCAACACTTTCACTGGAGCGTGTCGGCTGCTGAACCAGGGTGTGTTGAAGGCTGGACTGGGCGTGTTGTTTTGATACGCTTGCTTCTTTGCCCTGTTAACACGAAAACACCCAAAAGCAGTCTCTTTGTCCAAAATATGCTAAACTTAACTAAATCGTGATAAAATACATGCCTAGAACATGAAATGAGATAAAATGCATGCATATGGAGTAGTGAAAATATAGCATGATTTACACACATCAATGCCTTAGGTAAAATATTTTTAGGGACATTAGTCCCAAATTTCTCCATATTCCTAAGGTTGACTTTCTTAGCTCCTAAAAAATTTTCCCTATTTCTAGCATGCTCTTTATGATAAATTGCAAGAGAATTAAAATTCCTAGCATGCTTTTTCCTATAACTTAAAGTAGAAGCATTATTGAATTTTACGTTAGGGTTTACCTTAGAGGCTCCCCTTACATGTGTAGCTTCTCCTTTCCTCCTAGGGCATTGGCTCCTATAGTGTCCCGGTTGTCAGCATTTGAAGCACACCACGTGCTCCTTGCTCTTCTTGGTGGGGACACTGGCATCCTTTGACTTTTCTTGACTTTTAGGCACCGGTGGAGCTTTCCTTACTCTTTTTGGGTACTTACTCTTATAGTGCCCGGATTCCCTACACTCAAAGCATATTATATGGTTTTTATTTTTAATCAACATGCTTGAGTTACCTAGGGTGGTGGTGAGGGTCTCTTGAGCTTGCTCTTCCTCTCGACCGGATGTAGATGGTTCTTCTTGTTTCTCCGATGTTGAGGATGGTCTAATCTCCTCCCCCTCAATCCTAGAGGTGGAGGTCTCCTCCAATTCTTCCTCTTCCTCTTCCACCAACCCGGAAGTTGACTCCTCCTCAACTTCTGAATTTTCACTTGCCTGTGAGGATGAGCTCTCTTCCTCCTCTTCCTTTTCTTCTTGAATTGTGTGGGCTCCTCATGTAATCTTGCCAATTTGCTCCATAGCTCCTTGGCATCCATGTAATCCCCTAGCTTGCACAAAACATCATTAGGGAATAAATCTTCCAAAAGTTTTGTTACCTTAACTTCGTTCTTCAACTTTAGGCATTTATCTTGGGTCCACTTCTTCAATTTTAGGACCTCTCCCTTCTTATCCCTCAGAGGTTCAAATCCTTCCATGACGATGAACCAATCTTCTATGTCCATCATCAAGAAGTTCTCCATTCTTGTCCTCCATGTCGGAAAATCTTCTTGGTCATATGGCGGCGGTGTGTAGATGTCCCATCCTAATTTACCTTCGAACTCTATCTTGTTCCTCTTCACCCTCTAGCGTCTTTTGCTCCTGGCGGTTAGTCCATAGAAGAGCCCCGAGCTCTGATACCAATTATTGAGGATTCGGTAACCGCTAGAGGGGGTGAATAACATTTCGATGCTTGATGGAATTCATTCACGATGCTTGCTACAAATGATTAGTGCACAGTAGAAATAAAGCAATAACAATATACAAACATGCAAACACAACTATGTAACGTGGTTCGGAACCGAATGATTCCTACTCCATGGATTTGGCTCATAAGAGCCCTAGCGATACCAATCACACACCACTACTAAATAAACTCCTTCACAACACAAGTAGGAGGTGGAGAAACCTCGTACAAATATTCTTACAACAATAAGAATAAAATACAAGCAAATACAAGTAAGATATACAAATACAAGTAAGAAAACCCTTTACAAATGTGAACTTGATTGCTTGATCTTTGATTGCTTGAATAATGGTTGAAGACCCTGATTTGCACTAGCAAATCGCCTCAACAATACTCAAGAAATTACTGCCAAGAAAGCTCTTCCGATCTGCTTTTATAACCTACAATCGGGCTGGATTTTCTCCTGCTCGATCATTGCTCGGGACCATCACTTCGTTCCAGTTTACGTATTGCTAATTAAATTGATTAAGTGGATTTTAGGTTCAAATCCATAGATTTAAGTTAAAGTGATTTTTATGTCTGAGAAAATCTTCCAATTAAATTGCATCACGTATAATTTAGGTTCCTAAACACTCACGGGTTGAAAAATGTTGGAAATTTTTGTTGGATTTAATCGACTCATCAATCCAACGATTGGATCCACCTTTGGCGATGATCGCTAGGGCACACCCCACAGTCAAACCCTCGTTGACTCACACCAGTCGACTGCCACATGATACCAGTCGACCGATACACTTCAAACATGAGGTTTTAACCTCAAACTGTTGGTTTTCCGGCACCGCGGCGTGTGTGTGTTCGATCATGTTTCGTAAACATGAGCACAGCGGAAGCAATTAAAAATAATAAATCTATATTTATTACAACACACACAACACACGCATGCTATTACAACAAGTGTAGACATAATCGTAAATTAAAATTTGCAATAAAGAAAATTATCTACATTATACCTTTCGTATGACGTGTAGCGGGAACGGCATCAACCGGAACGATCCTCGTAAGAATCGTCTCTATCCGTATCCACGCCGAGCTCCTCGGGATGACTTCGCTAAGTCACTAGCTTCGTCTTCGTACGGGTTACTAGCCTCGTGTTGAAGACGACGTGATCGAGAGATGATCACGATCCGAATCCAAATTCGGATCCTAAAACGAGTTCTCAAAACTCGCTTCTCCGGAGAGGTATTTGTCAACCAATTGACGAATCCTTCGTCCTCCACCTCAGAGGATTACCGGAGATCAAATCCCCGGTAAGTTAGCCGCTGTCGGAGCACTAACCGTCGTCCAAACGATGCTCCGACGAGAGGAGGAGAAGCTGTCCAGAAAACTGGACAGCTTGGTGGAGGATATAGGCGCCGGCCAACCAAGGAAAGAAAAGCCTCACCTTGATGCCAAACCTATAGGAGATCACCGGAGGGTCGCCGGAGGTTCACCGGCTGAAGCTTGGTCGCCGGAAACAAGTTGAACGGCGGCACAAGAGGTTGGGCGGCGGCACACTTGGGTTGGCGCTGAAAACCTCCTTCAAGGGGTGGGCGGCAACTCCAATTGCAAGATTAGGGTTAGGGTTAGGGTTTAAGCCCTATTTTATAGAGAACTAATTCTCTTAATGGTTAATGGATCATATCCATAAAGCCCGTTAACCCGCTCCATTAGGATAAGTCAAAATAAACCAAACCATGATGGTTTATTTTAAGTTAAAACAAACCGAACCAACTTTTGGTTCATTCGTTTAAAATAAACCAAACCCTTTGGTTTATTCTCATCCATTGGATTAGAACCAAACCATTTTGGTCCATCCATTATGTCTTCATAAGACACGGCCCATCCACGCTTCCATTGCGACTGAAACAATTTCATGCTCGCTTTATGTTTAGTCCAACCAAACATAGTTTCTCTCGGTCTGAGAATCCCATTCTCAAGCTCGTTTTAAATCCTTTGGATTACACTCGTTGTGCGTGTGACCAAATAGGTTCTCGGTTTATGTTGGCCGTCTATAATTTGTTGGTGCAGGGGCACTAGATAATCGAACCTGTGTTTTGATTATGGCAAAGACACAAAGTTAAGTTTATATTGTTATCTCACGAGCTAAATCAAGTGTGCAGAAAAGTACTAAAGCTGGAGCTGAAGGCTAGCGACACCCGGAGGAAGCCGTGGTGGTCGGGCGACACTTGAGTGAATTCGGAGGGAGCCGAAGGAATCGAGTGGAAGGCCGGAAGCAAGAGCTACTATCGAGGTAAGCTCGTGTGAGTGAGAGATTGTAAGGTCGTGTCCTCTTTACGGGGGGCGACCGTGGCGGCGATCGACTAAGACTTCTGTGGAAGGTCTAGGTCGAATCGGACGATTAAGAAACCGTCGTATTTATCATTTCCGAGCTAATCTCTTACTAGGAAGTGGCGGTGGTGATCATTCTTGGACATTAGGCGATCTATTATCGATCGGTGATGAGATGCATCATCGATCATCATCGATCGGTGATGAGAGGCATCATCGATCGGTGATGGCGGCGATTGCTTTGCGCTAGGTCAAAGCGGATAACGTTGTGCGGCCACTTAGCGATAAAAATTTGGAAAAATTCATGATCCGTTCAAAGAAATAGGAGACAAATTCAGAGGCTAAAGTCTATAAAAGGAGGAGGATTCATCTCCAAAGATCATCAATTATTCATCAAGTGCTCCTACAGCGCCAACGCTTCAACACCGTCATAACGCTTGGGACGACCTCGCATCTTCTTCGTCATATTTTTGATATTATATTCTATGTTTCTTATCTTCATAACGAGGTGAGGTAGGCTTGTTGCCTCATCCTCGTGTATTCGGTTTTTGTAATCGTTGTCTCCTACCTCCAACGAGGAGGAGACGTTTTAGTGCTTTGCCCTCCGTACGCGGTCTAGGACCGATAGGGCCTTGGAGTAACAACCGCTGGGTTGTGAACCAAGTAAAATAAACGTGTTCATTTATTTTCCGCTGTGCTTACTTTGCGTATTGAGCGAGCGAAAAGAAAAGATTTACGATCGCTATTCACCCCCTCTAGCGGCGCTTCTCGATCCAACAATTGGTATCGAGGCGGCGCTAAGATTTGGTGAAACCACCAATCTAGCACGTTTTGGTTTTCTTTTTCGTATTTTCGATTCGTATATTTCTTAGGTTTTGTTTCCCGCACTACTAATCCAAGACCAAGTCTTGGTACATAGTTTTTGGTTGTGTTTTTGCTAGTACTAATCTCCTTCGGAGTACCTCACGATCAAACGAGCATAACTTTTGCTACGAGTGGACTCACGAAACGATCTACCCACCAAATCGAAGCTCTCTGAAAGATCTACACTTCTTATGAGGGTTTACCCTAATAACAAGGTGTTCCCATCCCCAAAAACCAATATACAGTACCCTTTCGGGGACATCGAAGGTCGTAAGTTTCAAATTTTTTTTAGTTTTTTATCCTCCTTATTTATTTCTTTTTTTTCTATTATTTCCCGCATTACTAATCCAAGACCAAGTCTTGGAATTCTCTTTGGTTTTTATTTGTGTTTTTGCAAGATACTTAATGGCTCACATTGAGGGATATAGCACCACCCGACCTCCGTTCTTTAACGGAGATGATTTCCGTTATTGGAAAGGTCGGATGGAGTGTTTCTTGAAAACACAAGTCGAGACTTGGATAATAATCCAAACCGGCTTTGCTTTACCCACCAATGATCAAGGAGAGCCCTTGGATTTCAACAAGTGGACAAATGCAACCAAGAGGCAAATCGAAGCCGATGCAAGAGCAACCCAAATATTGCAATGCGGCTTGTCCAAGGAGGAACTCAACCGCATCGGACCATTCATTAGCGCCAAGGACCTATGGAATAAATTAATTGAGCTACACGAAGGAACACCCGATGCTAAGGTATATAAACGTGACCTTCTTTTCAATAAGTTGTATAACCTCAAGATGCAGGAACACGAGACGGCAACACAACTACACGCGCCAGCGTCGAGGACATTGTCAACGGCCTACACACCATCGGACACAAGGTCAAAACCGTGACCTATTCAGGGACGTTCTTAATTCATTTCCTAGGACTACCTTGTGGGCATCCATGGTCGATGCCTACAAGGTCTCTAAGGACCTATCGAAGCTTAGGTTAGATGAATTATTTTCCGAGTTTGAACTTCATGAGCAAACTAACGTGATCCGGGCCGAGAGAGGTATTGCTCTACTTGCGGGACAAAGAAGCAAGCCACCTACTAGGCAAGTAGATGAACTCGAACCCAAGGCGAATCCGAATCCGAAGAGGAGGCCATAATAGTCAATATTGTGCGGAGAATAGTTCGACAAGAAAGAAGGAAATTGAAGAATGAGAACCAAAGAAAAGGAGCAAGGAAAGCCTTCCATGCAACTTGGGACAACGAGAAGACATAGCTTACATGGCAAGAACGGAGGTCAAGTCAGAATCCGGCCGAGTCCAACTACAACTCCGACTCACCCGAAGATTATTTGAGAGAAAACTCAAAGCGGACCAAAGGGAAAGTTAAGGTTGATTTCTCTTTAATTAGTACACTTTACAGTACAATTAAACTGCTTAATAGGAAATTAACTAAGTCCGAGTCTAGGGTTGAGTCGTTACTTGAGGAGGTTGAAACCCTCAAGCAAGAGGATGCTCTAACCTCTTCAACTAGTCAAGTTCAAGAGAGAAACTCAACCCAAATTGAAAAACTTGAGAAGGAGAATTCTCTCTTGAAAGACCAAGTTCAAGAGGTCGAGGCTAGGTTGGAAAAGTTCACGTTGGGATCTAAGAACCTTAACCGACTACTTGGAACCCAAAGAGCCGTGTACAACAAAGCCGGACTCGGATTTAAGTCAAAGACTACGAATAGGTCTTATATGTCTATCGTAAATCGTAGTCATCAAAGAGTCCAAGCATGGGTCCCAAAGGTTTTATTAAATTCACATATTAGGACTAATAAGTATTGGATTCCTCAGGATCAAGTTCATTATTTGAATAGACCTTATTGGTTCAATGGTCTAGGGGGAGCTAACACTAAAATAGTATACCGCTTACTTAGCAAAACCATTGCATGCTTAGAATTTACATTAACTTGTGAACTTACTTAGAATACGTACATAACCAACTAAAATCCTTGAAAGATTGAGCCTCGGGGAGCCTCTTTTCATAAATAACTAGTTAGTCAACTCTTGATAATATAGTATCAGGACGCGGCGAGATGATAGTACGTTAGGGAGACAAAGTCTCGTGTATTCGAGCTAGATAAGGCGTATCTAGCTTGGTGCACTTGACCGAGTGGAACTAGCTGAAGCTACCTCGTCGTATCCTAAACTAGTTAGACCAGGAAGTAACCCTAAGTGACTTAAGTGATATTTTCTTGAATTTGGCTTTGTCTAAGGAAGTGGTCGTTGTTTCGATCAAAGAAGGCCCCAGTGCCTCGCCCACACAGAAGCCAGTTTCTCGAAAAGTTACTTAACGATCTAAAGGTTAAATCTGAATCTAACCCAAGGTTGACTATCTTTAATCAATTTAAAATCATCTCACAAAACATATAAGGTGAACAAATTATGAGACACATAGAATGGGTGAGATGTTAAGGATAATTGAAATATACTTGAAACAATCCCTTCAAAATACTACTTATTTTCTCAACTATTGTACTTAACAACTCGAGGCCAAAGTTTAGCGCCCCTACATCTCTTATACTTCATATATTTGACTAAGGGAGAGCAAACTAATCTTAAGGGTTATATTATAAATCTTTAGATTATTAGTGCGAGAGGACACACCTCGAACCAATCTATCTAACTATTGCTAGACGCATGCTTGGACTCATATTTGATTTATCTAGATGCATTCATAAGCGACATTGTTTTAAACCCCTATTTTATACAAAAACCCCAACACTCTTTTTGATTTATGGCAAAAGGGAGAAGAGCAAAAGTTAAGGGAGTAACACAAAATTTCATTTTGAAACACAAAATTTGCTTTTGAAAACTAAAGTATCTCTTTCAAAACTCACCTAGGGTTAAGGAGGAGTTTTGGTTAAGGGGAGTTTTGGGAATGGCATTCATCATCTACTATATGTGTTTTATGCTTTAATTTCCCTTAACTTTGTGTTGGTTTGCCATAGATCAAAAGGGGAGATTGTTAGTGCGAGGGCACTAGATAATCGAACAATGTGTTTTGATTATGGCAAAGACACAAAGTTAAGTTTATATTGTTATCTCACGAGCTAAATCAAGTGTGCAAAAAGTACTAAAGCTGGGTGAAGGCTAGCGACACCGGAGGAAGCCCGTGGTGGTCAGGCGACACTTGAGTGGTCGGAGGAGCCGAAGGAATCGAGTGGAAGGCGGAAGCAAGAGCTACTATCGAGTAAGCTCGTGTGAGTGAGAGATTGTAGGTCGTGTCCTCTTTACGGGACGGCCAGTAGGCGACGATTCGACTAAGACTTCTGTGGAAGGTCTAGGTCGAGATCGGACGGTTAGAAACCGTCGATTTATCATTTTCCGAGCTAATCTCTTCATGCAGGAAGTGGCGGTGTGATCATTCTTGGACATTGGGCGTCGATTGTTATCACGGTCGATGAGATGCATCATCGATCGATCATCGATCGTGATGAGAGGCATCGATCGATCGATGGCGATTTATTCGACTTTGCGCTAGGTCAAAGCGGATAACGTTGACGCCGCCAGCGATAAAAATTTGGAAAAATTCATGATCCGTTCAAAGAAATAGGAGACAAATTCAGAGGCTAAAGTCTATAAAAGGAGGAGGATTCATCTCCAAAGATCATCAATTATTCATCAAGTGCTCCTACGCCAACGCTTCAACACCGTCATAACGCCAAGCGACGTTAACCTCAGATCTTCTTCGTCGGCAGCAGATTCAAGTAATATTTTTGATATTATATTCTATGTTTTTTATCTTCATAACGAGGTGAGGTAGGCTTGTTGCCTCATCCTCGTGTATTCGGTTTTTGTAATCGTTGTCTCCTACCTCCAACGAGGAGGAGACGTTTTAGTGCTTTGCCCTCCGTACGCGGTCTAGGACCGATAGGGCCTTGGAGTAGCAACCGCTGGGTTGTGAACCAAGTAAAATAAACGTGTTCATTTATTTTCCACTGTGCTTACTTTGCGTATTGAACGAACGAAAAAGAAAAGATTTACGATCGCTATTCACCCCCCCCCCCTCTAGCGACGCTTCTCGATCCAACATAATTAACCATTAATTATAAAACGATCATGAGTGGCACCTAGTAGTACATCATGATCCCCAATTAACCAAAAAGATCAACGGTTGATCCAGAACTATTTCTGAAACCCTTCAGTAGCTCGAATGAATCGTGCCCCATTCCCTTCACTCATCTTATACCCACTTGGTTCAGGACATGGTCTATAGTGTCGATCCCCACTAGGTTGACTACGTCACACCTAGCCTAAGTATCATTTCCTCGTCCTACAGTTCTAGTTACTCCACATGTATCGAAGAGTACCTTACTCTAAACATGTAATGCTTTGGCCAAAGACTTTAGTAACAATCCGACGAGAGGCCATGGGTATACATCTCCTCGCAAGGAGTGGTGAATCCTTTATAGGCTATTCAAACACCTTGATCACTTGACTTATACCCAATCATCCGGGTCCACATCTCCTTAGAGATGTTTGCTTAAGATGTCAAAGCATAAGTCTCCATGATCAAGATGACTTGAATACCGCAAGTCAAAGGAACATCGCACTTAAGCCACGAGTAAGAACTTCATTGACATATCTATATATGCAGAGAACCATATGAAGTCTTACGGTGGTGGATGAACTAGTTACCATAACTAGCATCCACGATTAACTCGGACATCACTATGTTTCCGGCCCGGTGAGAATCATTGCTTGGATACACCAAGGAGTATACCTCGTGCTAGTCTCGGAATTGATGGTGTCCAAATCCATCAATTCATCGACTAGGGATAATTCCGATACATCACAATTACACATGTAGAGATACTCACTAGTTGTGATCCAATCACAAATTCTCTCATCTTGTGAATCGTATCGTGGACATTCAGTAAATGAGTTTAAGATCCAATCAAATACATAAAACATGTATACTCAAATAGTGAATCTTCATTTATCATATAAATGGTTCATACATAAGGCGATTGCCTTAGGACATCTCTCATATATAACTAACAGACTCCCACTTGGCCTAATGCCAATCGCTACGGTATCCAATACCATAAGCTCGAACATGACCCTCAAACTTATTTTGAGGTAATGCCTTAGTCAAGGGATCCGCTAAGTTCCTTTCAGTGGGAATTTTCTCGATTTGTATTTCGTTCCTACTGATGATCTCTCTGATAAGATGATAGCGGTGAAGCACATGTTTGGATCATTGATGAGACCACATCAAGTTCAGAGATGAACTTCTTGATCCAAACCGCTTCCTTTGCTGCTTCCAAAGCTGCAATGTATTCTGCCTTAGTGGCAGAATCCGCTATAGCGTCAAGCTTGGAACCTTTCCAACTTATTGCGCCTCCATTCTAGGTGAATACATACCCAGACTGAGACATGGAATCATCCTTGTCTGTCTGGAGCTGGCATCCGTATACCTACGTATCACCATGTACCCTTCTCCATATATTAGGAACACATCCTTAGTTCTTCTTAAGTACTTAAGGATCGTCTTAACAGCCACCCAATGATCCATTCCCGGATCGGACTGGTATCTGCTCGTGACACTCAGAGCGTACGATACGTCGGGCCTTGTACATAACATAACATACATGATAGATCCTATTGCGGATGCATAGGGAATCTTACTCATGCAAATCCTCTCGTCTTCTGTGCGCGGACACATAGACTTCGAAAGGTGTACCCCATGCCTGATGGGTAAGAAACCTTTCTTGGATTCCGACATGCTAAACCTCTTTAGCACTCGGTCTATATATGTAGACTGCGAAAGACCAAGCAACCGTTTCGATCTATCTCTATAGATCTTAATCCCGAAGATGTAGGTTGCTTCTCCCAGGTCTTTCATGGAGAATGTCTTGGATAACCAAATCTTTACTGACTGTAAGATTGAAACATCGTTTCCTATAAGTAGTATGTCATCGACATACAATACTAGGAACACGACTGCACTCCCACTAACCTTCTTGTACACAAGGTTAAATGCGGATTTTGTGAGAAATCAAACTTTTTGATTGTCTCATCAAAGCGGATATTCGACTCTGGATGCTTGCTTCAATCCATAAATGGATCATGATTTGCATACCTTGGTTTTATCAAGATGTGAAACCCTCGGGTTGTATCATATACACATCCTCGGCGAGTTTCCATTAAGGAAATTTGTTTTCACATCCATCTGCCATATCTCATAATCATAATGAGCCGCTATGGCCAGGAGCATCCGAATGGATTTAAGCATAGCTACAGGCGAATAGGTTTCGTCATAATCAACACCTTGCTTTTGACGATATCCTTTCGCCACCAATCTAGCCTTATAGGTAATCACATTACCATCCATGTCGATTTTCTTCTTGAAAACCCACTTGCACCCTATAGGCTTTATGCCTTCAGGTGGGTCAACCAAGTTCCAAACTTGGTTTTCATACATGGAATCTATTTCGACTTCATGGCACCAAGCCACTTATCCCTTCTGAACATCGGCACTTCTTCATAAGCTGGTAGGCTCCTCATCATCAATGAGTAACACGTCGTTCGATTCACTTACGAGAAATCCATATCTCTCGGGAATATTGCGTGTTCTACGGATCTATGAAGATGTGGTGTTACAATATGGAATCCTCGATTGCTCATCACTATGAGTTATCATTTGTTGTGCTTCACCGGTATCTCATCAATGTCTATTTGAGTCTCTCGAGCCTCCTCAAGCTCGGCGACACTCCCACTGTTTTCTTGCAAGAGAAACTCTTTCTCTAGAAACACGGCATGCCTTGAAACAAACACCTTTTGTTCCACGGGATGATAGAATTAGTAACCCCTTGTTTCCTTAGGGTATCCAATAAATAGACATTTATCGGACTTAGCATCCAATTTATGCGTCTGATCACTTCACATAAGCGAGGACAACCCCATATCTTCAAGTAAGATACATGAGGTTTCTTACCATTCCATATCTCATATGGAGTAGTTGAGACTACCTTAGTAGGCTTTGCATTTAACAAGTAAACAGTATGCGAGTGCATAGCCCCAAAGGACTTGGGAAGAGTCGCATGATTCATCATTGACGACCATGTCCAACAAGGTCGATTCGCCTCTCGGATACACCATTATGTTGTGGTGTATATGGCGAGTCCATTGAGACAATATGCCATTGTCTCTTAGATAATCAAGAAACTCTTGACTTAAGTATTCACCACCTCGATCCGATCAGTATCTTAATACTCTTGTCATGTTGTTTCTCTACTTCATTTCTGAACTCTTTGAACCTTTCAAAGGCTTCAGACTTGTGTTTCATCAAGAACACATACCCAAACCGTGAGTGATCATCGGTGAAGGTAATGAAGTAGCTATAGCCTCCTAAAGTTTGAGTTGACATAGGTCCACATACATCACTATGTATTAGGCCTAGCAACTCTCCCACTCGTTCACCTTTTCCTGTAAAAGGTAACTTAGTCATCTTGCCTTTTAAGCATGATTCGCATGTTTCGTATGAATCCAATTCAAACGATTCCAGAATTCCACATCGGTGTAATTCGGACATGCGTTTCTTGCTTATATGGCCAAGACGACAATGCCACATATAGGAGTCTATTTGATTATCCTTTCGAGCACGGTTGTTGCTCGCTTCGATATTGCAAATGTCACTGGATACGTCCAACGTATAAACACCATTGCTTAAAGTTCCAGTCCCATAAAGAACCCCATTCAAAGTTATGTAACAACAATTGTTACTAAACGTCAAATGGAAACCATTTCTATTTAAACAAGAAATAGAAATGATGTTCTTTATCAACGAAGGAATATAAAAGCAATTGTCCAGTTCTAAGACAAGTCCTGCAGGGAGTTTCAACAAATACGATCCGATGGCGAGTGCAGCAACCTTTGCTCCATTCCCAACACGTAAATTTGACTTTCCCTTGACGAGTCTTCTTCTATTCCTTAGCCCATGTATGTCATTACATATATGTGAGCCACACCCAGTATCCAATACCCAAGTGTCTAAGGAAATAGAATGACAATCAATAAAGAAGATATCTGAAGAAGATGGGACATCCGATGCCTTATCCTTCTTCACGGACTCAAGATAAATCTTGCACTTTCTTCGCAAATGTCTCTCCTTGCCATAATGATGGCAAGTTTCCTTTTGTGCTAGTTCTACCTTCTTAGCCCTTCTCTTCTTTCCCTTATGTTGTTCCTTTGACTTCCTCTTAGAACCTTTCTTCGAGGAATCAACTAACAGCACCGTCCCCTGCTCATGCTTCTCAGAAGGCTCCACAGTCTTCAGCATGTTGAGCAGTACCACAGATGAACCTCCTTGCATCTCAGAGGTGAAAAGGAGCTTGGAGACTTCGAACCTTTCGAATCTCACTTGCTCATCAACCAACTCACAGAGATGAAGGACTACGATATGAGCATCCATATGCTCATGCTGCTTTCGTAGATTGGGTTCCATCGCGGCTAGCATGATGCAACTCATTTGTTCAGAATCACTCACATGTTTCTGATAGGCCAACAATTGGTCTAAAGTTGCATCGTCACTAGGACGGGCGGGAAGAGGCGCTTCGAGGACATTTGCAAGCTTTTCAACCTTGAGAACAATTCTCAAGTTTCTAAGCTAGTCCAAGAAGTTCAGCCCAGTCAATTTATTTGAATCCAAAATGGAACGCAAATTCAAACACATCATGATCAACATATTAACTTAGAAATACAAAATGAGCATATATAAGAAAGATGATTTTAAAAATGCATCAATATACATTTATAAATCCCATTCATTTTTCGAATTTCAAAAATCCCAAAATCACTTCGGGAGATCGTAGGTCCATCTCCGAATGGGCTGATATCCATCATAGATATGAACAACCTTGGAGAGAGTCCAACAAGCCATTCATAACTACGACGGTAGGTATCAACTATACCGATTGCATATCACGTATATGTAACTATCACAATGTGCTATCAACTAATTGAATGTTCACACATACATCGGGTTGTTAACACATTAACAAGTATGCATCATATGCATAGCACCCAACTTCACCTCCCTTTACATCGACCTTGGAGAGAGTCCAACAAGCCGATGCTCTAGGTTAAAGCCAACCCATTAATCAGGACATAGTTTTAATATGGTTAGAGCGCATTCAACCAATTAGCCCAGCTTGGAGAGAGTCCAACAACCAAAGCTAATGATTGACCTCTGACTCTTACCATATTAGGATTAAACTATTCCATGGTTTGAACATATTCAGGTTCGAGCCGGGCTTGGAGAGAGTCCAACAACCCAAACAAGAAACAGAACTCTGGTTCTAACCATATTAATGGAAGGTGTATGCTTTAATATTGATTAAGGGTTTTTGTGTCTCATCCTCTTTGCATGCAAATAACTATTATCTACATGGCATGTCATACATGGCATACATCTACATGTCACGACACGCATGGCATAATGTTATGCATCTAATGCAATTACATGACATACAATTATGTCATGTATATAATTTCCTTATATGTCATAACTATTTATGGAAATAAAATATGTTTAAGATTTGATTCTCCAAATCAAATCATAATTAAATTAGGAAACAAATTTCCAAATCTAATCACATATTTTATTCATGGAATTATTTGATTAAGGAAAATCTATTTAGGAAACCAATTTCCTAAATCATTAAAACTACTTATGGAAATAAAATATTTTAAGATTTGATTTCCCAAATCAAATCATGATTAAATTAGAAACAAATTTCCAGAATCTAATCAAATATTTTATTTATGGAAAATATCAATTTCCATAAATACTTCCAACTTTCCAAAAGTGGAAGATTTCCATAAATACTTCTAGACTTTCCAAAATTGAAAAATTTCCATAAAAACTTCTAAATTTCCAAAATTTAGAAAATTTCCAGAAATACATTATGACTATCGCAAAACCATTTTTACGATTATGTCGAAACACAACCTGGGCTCTGATACCACTGTTGGTTTTAAACGCACTTGGCGTGTGTGTGTTCGATCATGTTTCGTAAACATGAGCACAGCGGAAGCAATTAAAAATAATAAATCTATATTTATTACAACACACACAACACACGCATGCTATTACAACAAGTGTAGACATAACCGTAAATTAAAATTTGCAATAAAGAAAATTATCTACGTTATACCTTTCGTATGACGTGTAGCGGGAACGGCATCAACCGGAACGATCCTCGTAAGAATCGTCTCTATCCGTATCCACGCCGAGCTCCTCGGGATGACTTCGCTAAGTCACTAGCCGTCTTTGCGGGTTACTAGCCTCGTGTTGAAGGCGGCGTGATCGAGAGATGATCACGATCCGAATCCAAATTCGGATCCTAAAGCGAGTTCTCAAAACTCGCTTCTCCGGAGAGGTATTCGTCAACCAATTGGCGAATCGCCGTCCTCCACCTCAGAGGATTACGGAGATCAAATCCCGGTAAGTTAGCGCTGTCGGGCACTAACCGTCGTCCAAGCGGCGCTCCGGCGAGAGGAGAAGCTGTCCAGAAAACTGGACAGCTTGGTGGAGGATATAGGCGCCGGCCAACCAAGGAAAGAAAAGCCTCACCTTGATGCCAAACCTATAGGAGATCACCGGAGGGTCGCCGGAGGTTCACCGGCTGAAGCTTGGTCGCCGGCAACAAGTTGAACGGCGGCACAAGAGGTTGGGCGGCGGCACACTTGGGTTGGCGCCGAAAACCTCCTTCAAGGGGTGGGCGGCAACTCCAATTGCAAGATTAGGGTTAGGGTTAGGGTTTAAGCCCTATTTTATAGAGAACTAATTCTCTTAATGGTTAATGGATCATATCCATAAAGCCCGTTAACCCGCTCCATTAGGATAAGTCAAAATAAACCAAACCATGATGGTTTATTTTAAGTTAAAATGAACCGAACCAACTTTTGGTTCATTCGTTTAAAATAAACCAAACCCTTTGGTTTATTCTCATCCATTGGATTAGAACCAAACCATTTTGGTCCATCCATTATGTCTTCATAAGACACGGCCCATCCACGCTTCCATTGCATTGAAACAATTTCATGCTCGCTTTATGTTTGGTCCAACCAAACATAGTTTCTCTCGATCGAGAATCCCATTCTCAAGCTCGTTTTAAATCCTTTGGATTACACTCGTTGTCGTGTGACCAAATAGGTTCTCGGTTTATGTTGGCCGTCTATAATTAACCATTAATTATAGAGCGATCATGAGTGGCACCTAGTAGTACATCATGATCCCCAATTAACCGAAAAGATCAACGGTTGATCCGAACTATTTTGAAACCCTTGATGCTCGAATGAATCGTGCCCCATTCCCTTCACTCATCTTATACCCACTTGGTTCAGGACATGGTCTATAGTGTCGGTCCCACTAGGTGACTCGTCACACCTAGCCCAAGTATCATTTCCTCGTCCTCACAGTTACTCCACATGTATCGAAGAGTACCTTACTCTAAACATGTAATGCTTTGGCCAAAGACTTTAGTAACAACGACGAGAGGCCATGGGTATACATCTCCTCGCAAGGAGTGGTGAATCCTTTATAGGCTATTCAAACACCTTGATCACTTGACTTATACCCAATCATCCGGGTCCACATCTCCTTAGAGATGTTTGCTTAAGATGTCAAAGCATAAGTCTCCATGATCAAGATGACTTGAATACCGCAAGTCAAAGGAACATCGCACTTAAGCCCACATAAGAACTTCATTGACATATCTATATATGCAGAGAACCATGAAGTCTTACTAGGTCACTCCAATGAACTAGTTACCATAACTAGCATCCACGATTAACTCGGACATCACTATGTCTCCACCGGTGAGAATCACCGCTTGGATACACCAAGGAGTATACCTGTGCTAGTCTCGGAATTGATGGTGTCCAAATCCATCAATTCATCGACTAGATAATTCGATACATCACAATTACACATGTAGAGATACTCACTAGTTGTGATCCAATCACAAATTCTCTCATGCTGTGAATCGTATCGTGGACATTCAGTAAATGAGTTTAAGATCCAATCAAATACATAAAACATGTATACTCAAATAGTAAATCTTCATTTATCATATAAATGGTTCATACATAAGGCGATTGCCTTAGGATATCTCTCATATATAACTAACACAAACATGAGGTTTAACCCAAGTATGGTGCCCCCATACTTGCCAGACCACCCATAGCCTAGACCTAAGACTTCTACCCACCTCCGTCAGCCTCGCACTTATCGAATCCCTCCAAGTCATCCATAACTTGTTTATCCATACGCTAGCCTTCAGGTGCTTCCATCGACTATGTCATGCTAACGGTGTCTACATCGCCAAGGCACATTGGACTTACGCTGCCAAGACTCCGCTTGGACTTTACACCGCCAACCATTGGACTTATGCTGCCAAGACTTCACCCTTGGACTTTCCAAATTCCAAGTACTCATGACTTGGACTTTCACCGCCAAAACTACACCCTTGGGCTTACGTGGCCAAGACTACACCCTTGGACTTTACTTACCAACCCATGTTGAACTTTCCATGCCAAGACCCATGCTTGGACTTTTCCTTGCCATGGTCAACTTCAGTCAACCATCAAAATCCCCCTCGAGTTAAACTCGAGTCTGGTCAATCATAACCCGGATCGATTGCACCAACAATCACCCCAAAACATTATCAGATATCAATGTCAAACATCAATGTCAAACTTCCATGTCAAACATCAAAACATCGCTCTAGTCAAACTCGAGTCCGGTCAATCGTGACCTGGGCCGATTGTAGAAATATTGCCTAGGTTAGCTCTAGGGGTGACTCCCCTTGTAACCTTTTTAGTGACTTCCCTAGGTTTCTTCGAAACCCTAGCCACTAGGCACACTCCATGGTTAGCCTTAGGGATTGCCTCCCTAGTAGCCATGGCCTTCCTAGACCTAGATTTAGTTCCATTATCAAATGAAACATTATGGTAGGTCTCCTTAGGCTTAGGTTTGTGACCCAAACCTTTCTTGCCTTTGGATGAACCTTGTCTCCTAGGACCTAGATTTTGACCATTTGACCCTTGCATTTGATTTTGCATATTTCTAAGGGTCTTCTCCAACTTCTCAATCTTTGACCTCAAGGCTTGATTTTCAAACTCCAATTTTTCTAATTTAGTGGGGCCTTTATTTCCTTGAGTATTTTTGCCCTTCCTAAGCATATGTCTAGAATTCTTGGAGTTAAAACCTAGGTGGTCTTCTATTTTCCTAAGACTTTCCTTAGGTAAAATTTTTTTAGGGACATTAGTCCCAAATTTCTCCTTATTCCTAAAATGGCAAGACTTTGCACCTAAGCAATAAAGTTTATTATTTCTAGCATGCTCTTTATGATAAATAGCAAGAGAATTAAAGGCATGCTTTTGACTATTAATTGAAGATAAAGCATACTTAAAAGTTACCTTAGGGTTTGCCTTAGCTCCCACTATATTTGATGCTCCTTCTTTTCTCCTAGGGCATTGGCTTCTATAGTGCCCCTTTTGTTGGCATTTGAAGCACACCACGTGCTTCTTGCTCTTAATGGTTGAGGCACCGGGTTCCTTAGTCTTTGGCACCGGTGGAGCATTCTTAACCTTCTTAGGGCACTTGCTCTTATAGTACCCATATTCCCTACACTCAAAATACATTATATGATTCTTAATCTTAACTACAATGTTTGAGTTACCTAGGGTGGTGGTGGACGGCACCGGAGTTGATTCTTCACTTCTTCTTCCGAAGGTTGAAGCTACTTCTTGCTCTTGCTCCGACTCCGGTGATCTAACTTCCTCTCCCTCAATCCTAGAAGTGGAGGCTTTTTCTACCACTTCCACCTCTTCCGATCCGAATGTTGATTCTCTATCAACCTCTGAATCCTCAATCTCTTGGGATGAAGATGATGTGCTTTCTTCTTCTTGAGCTTGGGAGGATGAGGATGATTCGTCATCTTCCGAGTCTTCTTGAATCGGTTCGGGATTTCGTGGAACTTGACCATCGTGTTCCACAACTCCTTAGCATCCCTATAACTTCCTAATCTACACAAAATGTTGTTAGGTATCAAATTTACTAACATTTTTGTTACCTTAACGGTTGTCTCAAATTTTTGTCGTTGCTCCTCGGTCCACCTCTTCATCTTGAGGATTTCTCCGTTCTTTCCTCTCGGAGCATCAAATCCTATAATCATGGAAAACCAATTTTCTATTTTGGACATTAAGAAATATTCTATCGTACCTTTCCAATATGCGAAATCTTCACGGTCGAAGGCAGGTGGAATTGTGATGTCATCACCTAATCTCTCTTGAAGATCCATCTTGCCCTCTAGCACCTTTTGTGAGATATCGGAAAATAAAATAATAATAAAATACCCCTGGTTAATTAGGAAATTATCTTATAGAATTATTTAGGATTTTAAAAATTATTTTGGAATTAAATGGAGCTCTTACGATATTTTATGGGGAAAGATTTAATAGGCTTTGATAGAGCTTGTTTGGATTATAATGTGAGGATTTAATGGGTTTGATTAACCTAAATGAGATAAATATCAAAACCTAGGTTTAGGTATTTTTGAATCTTCCTCATTTTCTCCGCATCCTTCCTCAATCGTGCACTCCTTCTCCCCAAATCTCCACAACCGAGATGCCCTCTCCCGATTATGACTCCTCCTTTTCGTGCTCGCCGTCGCCGAACGCTTGCATTGCCGGAGCAGCTGGTGGATCACACACCACTCGTCTTCTTTTCCTCATGCTCGCGCTCGCTGCCACCGAGCCAGCTTGTCGTGCCCTCACTCGTCAGCGCCGCGAGTTTGATGTTGCTACCATCACAACTCCTCCGACCCTCTTTTTTACCGAGCAGCAAGTGTCACCACCCAGATCAGTTGCAATTCCACTGCGTTGTGTCCGATGCCCTACTCGGTGGCCAACATCAATGGTGGTCGGTGCCAACTTTCATGCGATGCCACTGCCATCCACTGCTTGAGCGTTGACCCTTTTTCATTTTCACTTCGACTCTGGCCACCTGGATAACCCCGACAGGCGACCTTCTCTGTGCTCCATCTCCGTTGCCGCACTTCCCCTTGATGCAGCCTGTCTAGTCAAATTATGGTAATATAACAGTTTTGTTCCTTTGGATTAAGGATTTGGAGATTGATAGGTAAAGGGGAACGTTAATTACTATGTGGTTTTTCAGGTGATGAAGAGTTGTCATTTCTTATCGGAATTGTTAGTGCATATTTGGTACACAAAGTTGGATTAAGAAGCTGGGTAGAAGAAGCTATGCTTGATAGGCTGTGGGAAATTGGATCGGCGGGAGGTAAGTCGATTTGAATGTGTTAAATCTATGCTACAAGAGTCTTGTCCATGGTTATTACGATAATAGTGTTAATGCAGGAGTTAATTGTAATATAAGGTAAGGTGAATGGTTAATATTGGTGGATGAGATCAAGAATGTTATCATGGGGATAAGATGGATTATGTAGTTTTGATTTTTTGACTCGTGGATTGTGCTATGAGTTCGAAGTAGAATTAGATCTGATCATTCTGATTATGATAGGATTAATTGTATTCTATGCATGTGCAGGTATTTGATTCAAGGTAGATTCATGGATGTGAAGACAATTAGTGTGTACATATCTGGTGGGTAATATTCTACCCTGGTCACATAGTTGATTATTCTTAGTGCATGAGTTTCTATATGGTTGATATTGTACCTTGACTCCACTAATGTTATTCTATGATTGATACTTAAGTCTTTGCACTTTGAGATATACTATTGTTGTTGTCATATTTCATTCATCATTGCTATAACTTACCGATGCAATGGTATGTAGATCTTTAGATGTTTAACAATGGGTATGTTATGTCTTATTTTCCTCAAGTGCACGGTTGTCGTCAAGTAATAAAAATATCGATCCAATAGGGATTGGGACAATTACCGAATGATCGTGATACCAAGTTATCTAGTCAATCAATTTGTGGATTAAGCAAAGACACTGAGCAGTCAAGAACAATGAATGAGAAGAACGAGCTAAAAGTTAATAGTTGAGGAGAATCTCAGGATATGGGTTTCACCACGTCGATGATTTATAAGGTGATTTAATTCTTTCCTACCCCTTTTAGAGTTGTTTTGATGGAACCTATCCTAAGGTAAATCAACGGCCCCTTTCGAGGTCTACGCTAACTGTACCTATCAAACTCAATTTACCTGTCACAGTATTCGAGCGTAGGGGATCATAATCAGCTAAGGGGACCTGTCACGAGACCCCCGCAAACCTCCCTAGTCTTACCTCCGTTACTTAGTAAAAACTGGATTTGATAGATCCATTAAGTCCATAAGAGTTCCTTTAGAGTCTAAATTTCCTTTTCACGGTAGGTTTGCACACGGGACCATAATCAGCTAAGGGGACTTGTCACGAGACCCCCGCAAGCCCTCATAGATACACCACTGCTACTTGGCAGGAGTTAATCCCTAATTGGTTCTGGGTTTCGGGAACTTGGGTTCACTGTTAGGTACTTCCCCTTAGCTCCTTAGGTTTATCAATAAGAATCCAAAAACCAGATCAAAACAAACAATAATTCAAGTAGTATAGATTACATCATCCATCATAAATCGTCAAGGGCTACTCCCCCATCCTAAGATTACAAGACACTACTCCATAGTCTGGCAAGAATTTCTAGAGAAAGAAATTATGATACTTAGTGTCATCTGTGTTCCTCTGTCATCGACTCCTTCCTTATCCTCCTTCTTCTGTCATTGTTTTCACCACTCGCCGTCTTCCTCTAGGGGTTAGAATATCTCCTCTTTTATAGCCTTGGCCTCCTCTTTAATTAAGGCAAAAGATTTTCCTTTAATTGAGACGAAGATCGCGGCTCTCGCAGAAAAAGGAAATCCGAAATCAGGACAACACACCCGTGCCAAATGAGGGCACAGGCATGTCGTGGGCTTCCCACTGAGCATGTTGCGCTTGAATTGGGGCGTGTCGAAGGCTGAACTGGGGCGTGTTGAGCGCTGGAACTCCTGACACGGACGTGTCACTGATGACACACCTGTGTTGTTTTGATACGTCGGCCGTGTCAACACTTTGAACGGGGCATGTCGGCTGCTGAACCAGGGCGTGTTGAAGGTTAGAACTCCTAACACGGACGTGTCACTGATGACACGCTTGTGTTGTTTTGATACGCCTGCTTCTTTGCCCTGTTAACACGGAAAACACCCAAAAGCAGTCTCTTTGTCCAAAATATGCTAAACTTAACTAAATATTGATAAAATACATGCCTAGGACATGAAATGAGATAAAATGCATGTATATGGAGTAGTGAAAACATAGCATGATTTATACACATTAAAATCCCCTAGTCCTAAACTTTTGCTTGTCCTCAAGCAAAGAAAACTCAAAAGACAACTTATTTGTGGGAATGCTAGACACCATCCAGAGGTATACAATCTGATCTTAATCTTTTCAAGTCATTCCTAGTTGCCAAGTTTGAAAGATCCCTATATAGTGCACGTGAAAGGTTGGACTAAAGTCATTGGACACCAATCCGGATTTGACATCCCTTCTATCGTAGAGCAATCTTATTTCCGGCATAGAGGCACTTACCTGCCTTAATGCATGGATCATCCTTACCTATCATCAATAGGTCTCATAGGAGCACTTTCTAAGAGAGAAGGAAAGGAATTTATAGAGAGCATTTCCCTAGTAATTAGTTAGTCTCAAAGGGGCACCTTTTAGGTGTTTCCCCAGTAACTACTTGGTCTCAAAGGGGTGCTTGAAAATAATTCCAATTTTCGGTTTTTTTTTTCGATCATACTTCTAGTGAAAGTGTTTCTCCAGTAACCAAGTTGCGCAGGCAAGTCTCCAATGGAAAATCGAGTTCTCGTCCGATATGGGGGATTTAAATCCTTTTTTGGATACCTCAGACCTATAGACCGTGTTAGAAGTGAAATAGGACTCTTATCAAATAGGCAAAAAGGAATATCATGATCCGACCAATATTCAGTTGTATTATGCTAGATGATATAAAAATTCAATGTTATGATATATGAAAAGATGCAAACAAAATAGCACTAACCAAACTAAAAATCTAAGTAGAGACAGCATAAGCAGTAAAGGATGTGCATCGAAACTCACAAAATAGTTCAAGGTGGTCAATGGTCATCGTCTTCGCTACTAGCATCCTCCTCTGCCCACCTACGTCGCTGCTCCTGGTAAAACTCCCGAGACTCCCAAGTCCTGAGCTTTTCTCTTTCCCTTGTCCTTTGCCGAAGAGGAAGAACCTCCTCCTCTAGTCTTCACTCGCTTGCTCATGGCGTTGGGGAGGGAGAGATAGCAGGTTAGCTCCTCGGCTGCTCGAGAGAGACCGACGACAGCTGCTTCAAGCTTGTATCGTGAGTGGAAAATTAGGGCGTGCTTGGGTCGGGTTTAGAGGGCTAGGCGTGTCGGGCATCCTCTTACGCAAATACCCGACCCGTTTAAGCGCGACATAGGCGTGCTCCGTCCTCCCCAGGCGTGCCGCAGTCCGGCCCAGGCATGCCACAGTCGAGAAATGTGCGACACGGGCGTGCTCATTAGCATGCCCAACCTGTGTTGTCTTCGGATAACCTCAACATGCCTGTGTCGTTCGGCATAGGTGGGTCGTGTCAATTTGGCACGCAGTGGCACGTTTAACATGTCATGTTCTGTAAACCTGAAAAAAATAAAAATAGAATAAAGAATAAAATAAAATGACTAAAAAAAATGAAAATAGCTTGGGTTGCCTCCCAAGAAGTGCTTGTATAAGGTCGTTATCTTGACCCCTCAGTTACTCCCTAGTTTTGGGGATATGGCTTGAGGAGTGTGCTCTGCCCCTCCTCATCTCCAATCAGCTCAACAGAATTGTTTGCGAAGTATCTCTTAAGTCTTTGACCATTTACTTTGAAAATTCCTGTAGACTCACTAGATATATCAATAGCTCCATGAGGATAAACCTTTTCAACTCGATATGACCCCGACCATCTGGATTTCAGCTTCCCAGGAAAGAGTTTCAATCTTGAGTTGAATAGTAATACCAAGTCTCCATGATGGAATTCTCTGCGCATGATATTCTTGTCATGCCACCTCTTCGTCTTCTCCTTGTAAGACCTTGCATATTCATAAGCATCAAGGCGTAGTTCT
Source organism: Wurfbainia villosa (assembly GCA_025175895.1). Classification (NCBI taxonomy): domain Eukaryota; kingdom Viridiplantae; phylum Streptophyta; class Magnoliopsida; order Zingiberales; family Zingiberaceae; genus Wurfbainia; species Wurfbainia villosa. The sequence goes on from CM046005.1 coordinate 42,621,910, forward strand.
TCAAGTTCATTTAGCTACAGTTTTCTCTTCTCTCCGGCTTTCTTCATGTCAAAATTAAGCCATTTAATTGCCCAATATGCCCTGTGCTCTATTTCAACTGGAAGATGACATGGTTTTCCATAAACTAATCAAAACGGAGTCATTCCAATGGGTGTCTTGTAGGCAGTTCGATAGGCCCATAGAGCATCGTCAAGTCTTAAAGACCAATCCTTCCTTGATCTTGATACTGTTTTCTCCAAAATAGTCTTTATTTCCCTATTTGAAACTTCTACTTGTCCGCTAATTTGTGGATGATATGGTGAGGCTAGTTTATGGGTTACTCCATACATCTTGAGAAGGCTTTCAAATTATCTTTCGATAAAGTGTGAGCCTCCATCACTTATTACTGCTCTTGGTATTCCAAATCTTGGAAATATTATACTCTTAAAGAGCTTAATGACTGTTTTTGCATCACAAGAGGGGGATGGTAGAGCCTCAACCCATTTAGACACGTAGTCCACTGCCACCAGTATATAGGTATTTTTATAGGAAGTAGGGAAGGGTCCCATATAGTCAATTCCCCAGACGTCGAACAATTCGACTTCCAATATCGAATTTTGAGGCATCTCATGTCTCCTTGATACGTTCCCAGTCCTTTGACAGCGATCACAAGTCGTCACATAATTCCAAGAGTCTCTAAAAATATGAGGCCAATAAAATCCTGCTTGCAAAACCTTTGCCGCAGTCTTATCTATGCTCGTGTGACCTCCATATGCTGAAGAATGATAGTGATACAATATATCCTCAATCTCTTCTTCGGATACGCATCTTCGATATATAGCATCCGCCCCTTGCTTGAACAAGAATGGTTCGTCCCACACATAATGCTTTACATCCGAAAAGAACTTCTTCCTCTGATGATAACTCATGTGAGAAGGTATTATCCCGCAAGCTAGGTAGTTGGCAAAATCAGCATACCACGGAGCCTTGACTGTTCTGACCGCTAGTAGCTGCACATCCGGAAAGAAATCATTTATAGCAAGATCATCGGTTCTTCCCGCATTTGATTCTTGATGAAGCCTCAATAGATGGTCTGCAACTACGTTCTCCGTTCCTTGCTTGTCTCGGATTTCCAAGTCAAACTCTTGTAGAAGAAGTATCCACCGGATAAGTCTTGGCTTAGATTCCTTTTTACTCAGCAAGTATCTTATGGTTGCATGATCTGTGTAAACTATCACCTTGGTCCCTATGATATAAGATCTGAATTTGTCGAAAGCAAATACTATAGCCAAGAGTTCCTTCTCTGTGGTAGCATAATTCATTTGTGCTTCATCCAATGTTTTACTGGCGTAGTAGATTGTACACACCTTGCGATCCTTCCTTTGTCCTAACACTGCGCCCACAACAAAATCACTTGCATCACACATAATTTCAAAAGGGAGACTCCAGTCTGGAGGTTGCATTATTGGGGCGGTTGTTAATGCTTCTTTTAACCTGGAAAATGCATCAAGACAAGGATTATCAAAGTGAAACACAGCATCTTTAGCAAGCAAATTAGTTAATGGCTTTGAAATTTTTGAGAAGTCCTTGATGAACCGTCAGTAGAACCCTGCATGTCCTAGGAAACTATGCACTCCCTTGACATCAGTTGGAGGATGCAACTTCTTGATCACTTCAGTTTTAGCAATGTCCACCTCAATACCACGGTGTGAAACTAGGTGCCCAAGTACTATGCCTTCTCGCACCATGAAGTGGCACTTCTCCCAATTAAGCATTAAATTCATTTCCTCACATCTCTGCAAGACCTTGACCAAATTAGATAAACACATATCAAAATCTGCACCATATACATAAAAATCATCCATGAAAACTCCATTATATTCTCGATCATATCAGAAAAAATTGAAGTCATACACCTCGTAAAAGTGGCGGGTGCATTGCATAGTCCAAAAGGCATTCTCCTGAAAGCAAAAGTACCATATGGGTAGGTGAAAGTTGTTTTCTCTTGGTCATTAGGGTAAATAGGGATTTGATAGAAACCGGAGTATCCATCTAAGTAATAGAAATGCGAGTGTTTTGCCAACTGGTCTAGCATTCGGTCAATAAATGGGATGGGAAAGTGGTCCTTCCTAGTTTCCTTATTCAATTTCCTATAATCAATACACATTCTCCATCCTGTAACCGCTCTCGTGGGGATTAACTCATTTGTAGCATTCCTTATTACCGTTATCCCCCCTTTCTTTGGCAAAACATGGACAGGACTTACCCATTCGCTATCGGATATTGGGTAGATAATTCCTGCATCTAGCAATTTCATGACCTCTTTCTTAACTATCACTTTCATGGCTGGGTTCAGTCTTCTTTGATGCTCTATAGAGGTTTTAAAATTTTCTTCTAGTAGAATTTTGTGCATGCAAACCGATGGACTAATTCCCCTAATGTCATCAATCTTGTATCCAATGATGTTCTTGTGTGTTTTCAATACCTCAATCAGTTTTTCGGTCTCTGCATTGCTCAGATTAGCATTAATGATCACAGGATAAGTAGAGTTTTCGCCAAGAAATTCATACCTGAGTGTTGATGGAAGAGGCTTAAGTTCTACCTGTGGTGTGAGGTTGGGGTCGGAAATCTCCAGCTCTTTATCCTCAAAATCCCCTCCGAGCTTATTAAGATGAGTTTGTTCTGGTGCTCCGTCTAGTGCTATTGACTGGAAACTGTCAATCCTACAATAAACATCAAAAATAGAAGGTTGTTTAACATCTTTTGAAAGGTCGAATTCAATTTTGTCGTTTCCAAATGCAAGTGAGAGTTTATGGTTCTTGACATCTATCATTGCCCTTGCAGTAGCCAAGAAAGGTCTCCCCAAATGAGTGGAATGCATGGGTCTTCATCCATGTCAAGCACTATAAAATCTGCAGGAATAATAAAATTTCCCACCTACACTGGTACATCTTCTAAGATTACCAAAGGATATCTAATGGAGCGATCGGCTAACTGCAAGGCCATAGTAGTTAGTTTCATTTCTCCCAAATCCAATTTCTTGCATATGGAAAGAGGTATCAGATTGACACTGGCGCCCAAATCGCAAAAAGCCTTATCAAAATTTGAGTCATTAATTATGCAAGGGATAGAAAAGCTACCTGGATCATTTAGTTTGGGAGGGACCATGTTCTTAATTAAAGCACTACACTCCTTAGTAAGAGCCACTGTTACATGCTCCTCAACTTTCCTTTTATTGGTTAAGATATCCTTCAAGAACTTGGAGTATGTAGGCATTTGTTGAAGAGCTTCTGTAAAAGGTATATTGATATATAGCTTCCTAATTACCTCAAGGAACTTTCCAAATTGTTCATTCAATTTTTCCTTAATCAGCCTCTGAGGGAACGGGATAGGGGGCTTATATGTTCTTGGTTCCTTATTCGACACGCCTGTGTCATTCGGCATAGGCTGGGAATGTTGGCTGCTGGAGTGTCCCGACACGGGTGTGTCGGCTGACACGTGCTCGTGGGCATTCTCTTCCTCAGGCGTGTTGAACAACAGGCCCTGGGTCAGAGTATGTCGGCTTCCTTTTCTATTCATCCCAGGCGTCCTGCTGTCTTCTTCCAACTCTTACACGCTCGTGTCCTTTAGCACAGGGGCCGCTTGTTGAGCTCTGTCTCCTTCTAAAATCCTTCCACTTCTCAAACTTATGGAATTACAATGCTCAGTTGGGTTTACTTCTGAATTTCCAGGAAATCTGCCCGGCATCCTTGATGCTGAGCTGGCAATTTGGGAAATTTGATTTTCCAGCATTTTTGTGTGATTAGTCAAATTATCAACCTTGCCTCCCAATTTCTTGATTGCCTCGGTATTATTTTGATGTTGTCGATTTGATTCTACAATATGCTGTTGAAATTCATCATTTATCTTCCCCTGACACGTAATAAAATTTTCCATCATCTTTTCTAAGCTCGACTTGGGTCCTGGCTGAAATCCCGAAGGTGCTCCAAAACCTGCTTACATCGGAAGAATTTTGGTTGGCTCTATACGAAAAGTTGGGATGATTCCTCCAACCGGGATTGTACGTGTTCGAGTAAGGGTTGCCACCATTAGGCTTCTGATTAAAATTATTTAGTGCATCTACTTGCTCAATCCCAGCTCTTGCAGATGGCGTGTGTAGGATTTGGCAATTCATCGCTACATGTCCTGTTACACCACAGATCTCGCAAGTGACATTAGATGAGTTTATAGATGATACATTAAAATGTTCGAGCTTTTGAGTTAATGCATCGACTTTTGCACTGAGTAGATCAAGGGTACTTACCTCAAACTTACCTGGCATTTTAGTTTGATATCCTCGTTCTGTAGCCCATTGGTGAGAATTCATTGCCACATTCTCGATGATCTCAAAAGCTTCATCCAATGTTTTGTTCATAAGAGCTCCTCCTGCAGCAGAATCAAGAGAAACTTTAGTAGCATACGAGATTCCATTGTAGAAAGTATGAACAATGAGCCACTTCTCCAGCCCATGATGAGGGCATTGCTGTAGTAATCCCTTAAATTTGTCCCATGCTTCAAATAATATTTCTCCATCCTTTTGCGCAAAATCAGTGATTTGATGACGAAGACTTGCAGTTTTGCTGGGTGGAAAATACTTGTCTAAAATCTTTGCTCCCGCTGATCCCAGGTAGTTATGCAATCTGCTGGAAGAGAGTGTAGCCAGGCTCTTGCTTTGTCCCGCAATGAGAAAGGAAACAAGCGCAATCTAATAGCATCAACTGAGGCTTCCATTCAGTTTTAAAGTTTCGAAAAATTCCAAAAATACTTCCAAGTGCAGATTTGGATCTTCAGTGGGTGCTCCTCCGAATTGATGTTGTTGGACCATGGATAGTAGAGCCGGTTTTAATTCAAAATTGTTCGCTTCAATAGGGGGTCTTCTAATACTCGATCTCAATCCCCTTGTACTAGGTGCTGCGTAATCCCTTAAAGGTTTATTCTCGTTCTGGTCAGCCATCTCGGAGGTTAGATTGTATTCTTGATGTTGCTGAAATCGTCTTCTAGCAAGGAACGTTCTCTCTATCTCAGGATCAATATCGAGAATTTATCTATTAAGTCTGTGCATGCAACAACAAGAGAGGCTCCCAAAACAAGAGTTCAGAATAGACACAAAGAATAGGAACAAAAATAGAAATCTAAATTAACTAAATCACGCTCAATTCGATATTGAGTGCCAATCCCCGGCAACGGCGGCAAAAACTTGATGTCTTATTTTCCGCAAGTGCACGGTTGTCGTCAAGTAATAAAAATATCGATCCCACAGGGATTGGGACAATTACCGAATGATCGTGATACCAAGTTATCTAGTCAATCAATTTGTGGATTAAGCAAAGACACTGAGCAGTCAAGAACAACGAATGAGAAGAACGATCTAAAAGTCAATAGTTCAGGAGAATCTCAGGATATGGGTTTCACCACGTCGACGATTTATAAGGTGATTTAATTCTTTCCTACCCCTATTAGAGTTGTTTTGATGGAACCTATCCTAAGGTAAATCAACGGCCCCTTTCGAGGTCTACGCTAACTGTACCTATCAAACTCAATTTACCTGTCACAGTATTCGAGCGTAGTGGATCATAATCAGCTAAGGGAACCTGTCACGAGACCCCCGCAAACCTCCCTAGTCTTACCTCCATTACTTGGTAAAAACTGGATTTGATAGATCCATTAAGTCCATAAGAGTTCCTTTAGAGTCTAAATTTCCTTTTCACGGTAGGTTTGCACACGGGACCATAATCAGCTAAGGGGACCTGTCACGAGACCCTCGCAAGCCCTCATAGATACACCACCGCTACTTGGCAGGAGTTAATCCCTAATTGGTTCTGGGTTTCAGGAACTTGGGTTCACTGTTAGGTACTTCCCCTTAGCTCCTTAGGTTTATCAATAAGAATCCAAAAACTAGATCAAAACAAACAATAATTCAAGTAGTATAGATTACATCATCCATCATAAATCATCAAGGGCTACTCCCCCATCCTATGATTACAAGACACTACTCCATAGTCTGGCAAGAATTGCTAGAGAAAGAAATTACGATACTTAGTGTCATCTGTGTTCCTCTGTCGTCGACTCCTTCCTTATCCTCCTTCTTCTGTCGTCGTTTTCACCACCCGCTGTCTTCCTCTAGGGTTAGAATATCTCCTCTTTTATATCCTTGGCCTCCTCTTTAATTAAGGCAAAAGATTTTTCTTTAATTGAGACGAAGATCGCGACTCTCGCAGAAAAAGGAAATTCGGAATCAGGACAACACGCTGCGAATGACGACAGCGTGTCGCGAGCTTCCCACCGAAGCGTGTGTTGCGAATTGGGGCATGTCGAGGCTGAATCAGGCGTGTCGAGGCTGAATCGGGTGTGTGTTGGCTGGAACTCGACCGCGAGATGTGTCACCGCGACACGCTGCTGTCTTTGTTTGATCGCCGATCGTGTCAACACTTTGAGCAGGCGTGTCAATTTCTTGAACAGGCGTGTTGAAGGCTGGAACTCCTGACACGGACGTGTCACTGATGACACGCCTGTGTTGTTTTGATACGCCTGCTTCTTTGCTCTGTTAACACAGAAAACACCCAAAAGCAGTCTCTTTGTCCAAAATATGCTAAACTTAACTAAATCATGATAAAATACATGCCTAGGACATGAAATGAGATAAAATGCATGTATATGGAGTAGTGAAAACATAGCATGATTTATACACATCAGTATGTAGCTGAGTCTGGTTGTTGATTTGACTCGTGTCATCAGGAACAATCATCCGGGGATGGTTGATGTCCTTAATGTATAATTGGTTGTCGTATAATCTTACCATTCGTTGTATAACTATTATGGATCATATGTATGTACATGGTAGTGTGGGTTGTCAATAGTGTGTCGCTACGGACTGGAGGTCCTAGCATGGTCGATTATTAGTTGTGTACGACTCTCTGTTGGATGGAGAGTGTGTTATGTTTGTGTATATATGTTGGTTGTGCTTTCATTTCATTTACATGAATGTTGGCTACTTGGTCTAACTTGTGGTTGAGAGGGTCATCAGTCATCCTACCTCTACGGTTACTCATAGTAGTAGAAACTGGTGTCAGGGAAAATCATCTGTTGTGTCGAACTCGACCACTATTGATGGTAGTAGTTGGAGTTAGCTGCAGTTATCCTGGGTGTGTGACACTCGACCACTCATGGGTAGTGTCAATCGGAGTGGTCAACAGTAGGGACCCCCGTTGTGTAGCATATAGCTCTTTAGCTTAGCGCTACTTATTCATACTGCCAACTCGGCCATTCGAGAGTAGTGGTTGTTGTTGAGTTGGGACAGTTGTTATGTCGTGCCACCTAGGCCACACTGCGGTCGTGGTAGGAAGTGGGGTGCGCAGGCATGACCATGCATTTGCATTGCCATGTGTGAGGGCATTTGCATGTATATACATATGTATATTTATGTATATATATATGTGTGAGCGTGAGAAGTATATATAGATACAGTCTATATATATATGCTTGTTGTGATGTTGCATTTGTTTGAGCTATGCTTGCTACATATGTTTGTTCATCATTTTGCATAGTATTTGCATATTATATACTTTTGTGTGTGGAGTACAATGTACGGGTTGGATCAGACGGTTATACGCGTTTAATAAATGTCATGTTGTGGTATAGGATGGACCAAGTTCGTTTATGTACTTGTTTATATGTTGTTCATATAGTAGTGTGTTGATTACAGATATAGTATTGTTCCTTTATGTTGTATGTGTTATAGTGTGTTATATGTGTTCAGGGTGTATGAGTTGTATCATTACAGATCCTCAGATATGTCAGTACCTTATATTACATTATGTACGATTGATCAGTTGGTTTGATATATGCACTGATTAGTATTATACCGATAGTTTCATTGTTTCCTTTAAGACTGTATGTACATTGATCTCCCTAGGTATATCTGTTGATCTTCATTTGTATACTTGTTGCTCTACATATGTTATTTGTTCATGCACTATCTTTTATATTACCGCTGAGTTTTATACTCACCATCACAGACCTTGGGTTTTCTTGTCGCCCAAGTAACAGGTAGATGATTCCTTGGATGCTCGGAGCACCATCAGCTGATCCCATCTCACCTTGAGTATTTGGATTGAAATCCATATTGGTGTTGTATATTTTGGGTTGTATATTTTGGATTTTTATCGTATATTATTTCCGTTGTTTGGTAATCGGTTATGTCATCATGTATTTGGTTTCGATCATGTCTTTTTGTTGTGTCAAAGTCGTACCGATACGCATGTATTTGAGTCTATGTATTTTTTATTATTGTTGGTGTATTCCGCTGTGACTTTGGTTATATATACTTCTATATGTTGTGTTGTTGTGGCCGGAAGGCTTTGTATCAAAAGGGAATTGTATCACGTACAAGGAAGATGTTGTCCGATTTTCGGGCTCAGCATACTCTCAGGGCGTTACATCTTTGCTCCCTCGGATGTGAAGCCGGTGAAGAGCAACCCACTCTGATACCACTTGTTGGAAATTTGACCGTCGATAGAGGGGGGTGAATAGCACGATCATTGTTCTTGATGGATTTCAATTGTTTATCTCTACAATTCGGTTAGCACAGAGGAAATACAAAATATAATATGAATAAAGATACAAATACACAATCACAACACAAAATACACAACGATATATGTGGTTCGGAACTTTAGGATTCCTACTCCACGGGGCGAGCTCAACGAGCTCTAGTGATGACAACACCACTAATAAAACTCCTTCTCGATAACACGTCGGAGGCAGTGAAACCTCGTAGAAGTGATTACAAAAGTAATACAAGGTAAAACAAACAAATACAAAATGAATACAATAATCTATGTAAAGAAAAACTTTACAAATGCTCATTTGAAAGCCATCTTGTTGATCGCCTTGGACTAGCCTTGAAGGTCTAGAAAACAACAGCAATTCCCCTCCAAATCGCTCAAGAAAATCGCTGCACAAATCCTCCATGAGCTGCTCCTTTTATGTTGGGATGTATACTGAAAAGTCTATTTTTTGTATGAATATATTTATTTTTGAAATAAGAATCACATGATCATTGTTTGCATATTTATGGTTATGCATATTGTCTAATACATTACATTGTAGATAACATGGTGTGTAGTGTCACACGGGAGATCATGTTATCGGTTCCTTGTAAAGTATAAGTAAAGGCTCATAACCTAGATGGTTATGGACAAACCATTGGAATGGTGGTTGTGTGATTTGGTATTGGTTTGTCTTGGCCATTGAATTACACTAGTATACTTTGTGTGTATTGAGCAGGACCGACATAGAGGTGATTCGATTTATTGCTGACTACATAACCGAATCGGACCTTAGATATTATATTATACATGCTCTTAATCCCGATATAATAACGGACACATATACCTAGTATTCATTTCTTTGATTTACCAATGGGCAAGATTTATAGATTAAATCGATAGGCTCGGTAAGTTGGGAAATGATATTATTTATATGGTGTGTCGTTGATTATAGGAAGAAATTGTGTCCTATATATTAGGATGATGATGTCCCCTTGAGGAGCTTATAATGTTCATCATGTAAACCCTGCAGGTGGACTTGGTCCGGCATGATGATAAGGTTGAGTGGTACTACTCATAGAGTTAGATGTTGATTAATTAATCGTTAGTAAATTAATTAATCGAAGGACATTCGAGATCTTAAACACAGGGAGATATATGTACAAATAATATATGGAGCCCATATTAACTTATGGGGGTTGGTGAGGTAGATCAATGATAATCCTCTAGTGGAATAGATTATCATTAATGGATCAGACTTTATGTCAGCTTGATCCATTGGGTGGCTAAGATCCAACTCCTCCTCATGGTCCCTATTGTAGCCTATTAAAACCCTCATGGAGCATAGATCCAAAGATGGAAAATGAAACTCTAGATCCGACGGTGGAGATTAAATCTCTAGATCCAATGGAGGAGATTAAATCTTAAGATTCGATGGTGGAAATTAAATCTCTAGAACCAACGGTTGAGATTAAATCTCTAAATCCGACGGTTGAGATTAAATCCCTAGAACCAACGGTGGAGATTAAAAGGAGGCTTAAGCCTAGCTCTATAAAAGGAGGCCAAGGCTTGGGCGTGGAGAAGAGAAGGGAGATTAGGTTTTGGCTTGGGCGACAAAGCTTGTAGGGTTAGGGTTTGGGGCGGCAAGCTTAGGTTTGCTCCTCCTAGGGCCGGTTAAGGTTTTCTTCTTCTCCTCTTTTCCTTGGTCGGTGACTCTCTCCCTCAAGCTTTGGCCGACGCTTTCTCCTCTCCTTTGGCCGGCGGCAACCTCTCTTCAAGGTTGGTCAGCGATCCTTTTTCTCCTCCTTGGCCGGCGACAACATCAAGTCCATTGACTTGATGGCCAGTTCTAGATAGGAAGAAGAATTTTGTTTCATACTTCCCTTTGATCGGAGCAAACAAGGAAGGGAAAAACGTGATCTAGGAGACTTCGACTTTTGGAAGATCATTGCCCACACGATGTCCAAAAAGGGGGAAGGACATACAATAGAAGATCAAGAGGCATAACAAGAGTAAAATCTTGTTTTGCTTTCCTTTTGTTTCATTATATGTTGTATGTTTTGTTATGTGGCTAATTTACTTGGACCCCGAATACAAACACAAAAATCGGCGATCCGTACATCGTCTATTCCGCGACTATTTGAAGAATAGAGGTAGGTTGCTTGAACAACAAGTTTGTTCAAGTGACCACTCTAATCGAATAGCACGACGATGGAACGGTTGCTTTAGTAATCCCTCTTTGTCGAGGATTATTTTTTTTTTAATCCGGAATGAAGACGGGATCGCCATGAACGAGCGACCAAGTTGAAGTGGAAAGCGAAGTTTCCTACCTTCAAGTGGACAATGACCAAGATTGAAGGCAAAATTGCCTACTTCTATATACAATAGACCACATTTTTGATTTGATTGATTTTTTTATTACTTTTTATATACATAGGAGAATCATAGATTTGTAAACTAACTCTTTGATTTTCCATGATCTTTTAAAAATCATGTAATGAACTTTTATAGTATTTTATTTAAATAAAATCACATGATCATTATTTTGCATATTTATATTTATTGTCTAATATTTATATTTAGATAACATGGTGTGTAAGTGCACCACAGATTGTATTATCTCCGATCATATAGAATATAAGTAGAGGCTCACAACCAAGATGGTTTTGGACAAACCATTGGCATGGTTGTAGTGTAACTTGGTATTGTTTTGTCTTGAACATAGAGTTACACTAGTACACTTAGGTGTATTGAGCAGGATCGACATGGAGGTGATTCAATTTATTGCTGACTACATAATTGAATCGGACCTCAGATATTATGTTGTACATGCTCTTAATCCCGATATAATAACGGGCAAATGTACATAGTATTTATTTCTTTGATTTACCAAAGGGTGAGATTTATATGGATTAAATCAATATGCCCGTTAAGTTGGGAAATGATATTATTTACATGGTGTGCCGTTGATTATAGGAGGAAACCGTGTCCTATATATTAGGTTGATGATGTCCCCTTGAGGAGCTCATAAGGTTCATCATGTAAACCCTGCAGGTTGACTTAGTCAACATGATGATAAGGTTGAGTGGTACTACTCGAGGAGTTAGATGTTAATTGATTGATGGTCAGTAAATCAATTAATTGACGGACATTCGATATCTTAAACACGGGGAGATGGATGTACAAATAATGTATGGAGCCCATATTAATTTATGGGGGTTGGTGAGGTAATTCTATGATGATCCTCTAGTGGAATGGAACATCATTGATGGATCAAGTTTGTGTGGTTTCGATCCATCGGGTGGCCAAGATCCAACTCCTCCTCATGGTCTCTATCGTAGCCTAATATAAACCTCATGAAGTCTAGATCCAATGATGGAAAATAAATCTCTAGATCCGACGGTGGAGATTAAATCTCTAGATCCGACGGTTGAGATTAAATCTCTAGATCCGACGGTTGAGATTAAATCCCTAGATCCGACGGTGGAGATTAAATCTCTAGATCCAACGGTTGAGATTAAATCTCTAGATCCGACGGTTAAGATTAAATCCCTAGATCCGACGGTGGAGATTAAATCTCTAGTTCCGACGGTTGAGATTAAATCTCTAGATCCGACGGTTGAGATTAAAACCCTAGAACCGACGGTGGAGATTAAAACAAGGCTTAAGCCCAACTCTATATAAGGTGGCTTAAGGTGGGCGGCAAGCTAAGAAGAAGTTGGATGGTTTTGGAGATTAGGGTTTTGCCTTTCATTGGCTTGTGCAGCAAGAAACCCTAAGGAGGAAACCCTAAGGAGATTAGGGTTTAGCTCTTTGGTTGAGCGGCTAGGGTTTGGAGATGAAGGTGGCCGGCAACTATAGGAGAAGTGCTCTTCTTCTTCCTAAGGTGTGGCCAGCTCCAACCTCTTCTTCCCTCTACCTTGGTCGGGGCTCAACCGATTCCTCTTCTCCACTTCTTTTCCACTTGGTCGGCGGCACAAAGGAGCTAGGGATTCTTCCCTTGTTCGGTTCCTTGGTTGGTTATCTTGTTCTCCTTTTCTTGGGGCCAGCGGCATCAAGCCTTTGTGGCTTGGTGGTTGGCTCAAGCAAGAAGGGAAGGAGAATTCTTCTTTCTTTTGATTGAAGAAGATCTAGGAAGCTTCAACTTGTGGAGGATCTTCGCCCACACGAAGTCTACAAGGAGGTTAGGACATACGATAGAAGATCGAGAGGTATAAAAGTTTTTACAAGTTTTATTATTGATCTTTGCATGTTCTTATTAATATGAATGTATGTGTCGATTATACATGTCTACATCCATATGTATTTGTATAATCATAGACCCCGAAGATAAATACAAAAACCGGCGATCTGTCCGTCGTCTCTTCCGCGGCTAACGGACTAGAAGAGTTGTGTTGCTTGAACAACTAGTTTGTTCAAGCGATCGCTCAAGTCGTTAGCACTACGACGAATTGGTTGAGCTTAGGAAACTCATCCCATCCGGATTAGTTTTCATTAGTGAAAATTTTATTCCGGGGACATGGGAGCTAACGAGCCTCCGAGCACAATGCCATCACCAACTATTATGGCTATATGTGTGTATGTGATTGTATGTGTGTAATTGTATATTATTTGAATCCTTGGGGTTGATGAGGCTAGTATTTAATTTTTTTAATTAAGTACGGCATTGTTTAGCCACTCTTTTATTTTAGTTTACTTTCGATCTAGATTTCATCTTCACTCCTTCGTGGAGTATAGGATTGATGGATGTAAATTAAAATAGTTTTTCTCGGCTCGGATCTCCGAATGGCTTGTACATGGCGAAGGGAGGAGCGGACGAGATGGTAATACGATGGGAGGCATATTGGAGACAAAATCCATAATAGTTGGAAAATATTTTTTTTCATATTTATTGCTTTTTGTTTGATATGCATGTCGTAGGAAAATTCCTCAATTTTAAATTACTAAGTGGGAGAGGGATATTTTTATAAATTCCCACTGCCTCCATTACGATTTGACATGTGATGCAAACAAACTTACGCGTTGGCTCTGAGTGCCTTCCTCCCAATCGGATGAGTTTGTTTGCGGATCACAAGGTCAAATATAGTTATATTAAATTATTAAGGAGCGTGTGTACTTCCCCTTCGGAAGGCACATAACCGGAGATAATTACCCTGTTACCAAGTAATGGTGAACACTTAGATGCAAATAGGAGTATCCTCGCCATCGGAGTCACTGCTTTTATTTGTAGGGACAAAGAAGAACCAACTATTAATTTTATTTGTCAAAAAGTTAGGTTGACAAGATAGTAAAATTAATGGGTAAAACCTCCTCTTACAAATGTAGAATTCGTATACGTCCACACTACGTGGCATACGATATTCTCGGTGTTTTGAGGTGTTGGTTGATTTTCAAATTTTATTGTATGAGGAATCAATAATTTTTTGAAATCTAATGTTTTGATCTATGTGATTCTTAGATTTTTCAAAATGTCTTTCAACCACTTGCTGTGATACTGAAAGAAAATAAACTTACTGGACCAAATTATGTTGATTGGAAGAGGAATCTTGACATTGTGTTGACTGCTGAGAAGTACAAATATGTACTCTTCGAAGAGTGTCCTCCTAAGCTTGCGAATGATTCTGGGGAAAAGAAGAAGGAGAGTTATAAGAAGTGGATTAAGGCTGATGAGATGGAACGATGTTACATTTTGGCATCTATGTCAAATGTACTGCAACATTAGCATCAAGTCATGCCCACTGCTTATGACATGATGCTCAATCTCAAAGAGCTTTTCGGACACCAGAATCGGGCTTCTAGGCAGGAAGCCATGAGGAACTTGATGACGACCACCATGATCGAGGGAACACCCGTGAGGGATCATGTTCTCAAGATGATGGCTCATCTAAATGAGCTGGAAGTCCTCGGAGCTAAGATCGATGGGGAAACCTAGGTCGATATCATCCTCCAGTCTCTACCGAGGAGTTTTGAGAAGTTCCGCCTGAACTACAACATGAACAAGAAGTTGTATTCATTGGCGGAGCTTCTGACAAAACTTCAGGCGGCAGAGGGGCTTTTTCGTCAGAGTCCTCAAGCGCAGGCCATGGTTGCCCAAAAGTTTCTACTTCTAAGCCGAAAGGCAAGAAGAAGAAGAAACAAGCTGGGGCAAAGGTGGTGGGAGGAACTCAGGGAGGAGTGAAGAAGCCGAAAGACAAGTACTTCACTTGCAAGAAGATTGGATATTGGAAGAAGGACTATCCCAATCGGAAGCAGAACAAAGGTATATCCTTTGGTCTAGTCATTGAAACATGTTTAGCAGTGTTATATACCAGCACCTGGTGTGTAGATATGGGAGCCACTGATCATGTCTGCAATACTTTGCAGGGGTTCCAAGAAACATGACGACTAGTTGAAGGGGAGATTACCGTTTACTTCGGCGATGCCACGAAGGTGGCGGCTGTTGCAGTGGGAGATATTTATTTGTCTTTTGAGAGGAATAAAGTTTTGGTTCTAAAAAATTGCCTTTATGTACCTTTATTTAAAAAGAATTTGATTTCGGTTTCTAAATTGTTTATGGATGGATATTCTATTTCTTTTAATGACAGAGTTATTATAAAAAGGAATAGGGAGATTATCTATTCTGGTGCATTGATAGGGAATTTATATACTCTTGAACCAAAAGCTCCCACAATGCAAATAGAAGTTAATAACTCATCTTCTAATCCCAATAAGAGAAAAGAACCTTCGAAGATGAACCAAATATATCTTTGGCATCTAAGTCTTGGTCATATTAACCTAAGTAGAATTCAAAGGTTGATAGCTGATGGACCTCTGAGTTCATTAGTGGTGGAAGACTTCCTAACCTACGAGTCTTGCTTGGAAGGTAAAATGACCAAGAGGCCTTTTAAGGCCAAGGGGTGTAGAGCTAAAGATGTGTTGGAATTGGTTAATTCTTATTTTTGTGGTCCTATGTCTATCCAGGAAAGAGGTGGTTTTGAGTATTCATCTCTTTTATAGACAATTATTCAAGATATGGATACATTTACTTGATGCGCTGCAAGTCTGAATGCTTTGACATGTTCAAAGAATTCAAGGCTGATGCGGAGAAACGTTAAGGAAAAAATATCAAGACACTGCGATCTGATCGTGGTGGTGAGTACCTTTTGGGAGAGTTTAGAAATTACTTATCAGAGGTTGGGATTCAATCCTAATTGTCAGCACCTGGCACACCCCAACAGAATGGTATAGCAGAGCGAAGGAATAGGACTCTTATGGAGATAGTTAGATCCATGATGAGTTATTCTGAATTTCCAGATTCGTTCTGGGTGTATGCTCTAGATACGGCGATGTATATTCTGAACTTGGTTCCATCTAAATCAGTGACTTCTACTCCCACAGAATTGTGGACTGGGCGAAAGCCTAGTCTGAGACATATTCGGGTTTGGGGGAGTCCAGCACATGTGCTGAAGGCAGATGCTGGTAAGTTGGAACCTCGTACAAAAGTGTGCATGTTCATTGGCTACCCTAGAGGAATGAAAGGTGGTTTTTTTATAGTCCTAGAGATCAAAGGGTGATCATTAGCACGAATGCCAGATTTCTAGAGGAAGACCATGTGATGAACCACAAGCCCATGAGTAAGACTATTCTGAAGGAATTAAGAGGGGAAGTCACTACTTCAGTACCAAAGGTACAAGAGGATATACCACAAGTCACTGCACCACGTGTCATAGAGGATACACAGGTCTATCGGATCCCTCCAAGTCATCCATGACTTGTTCATACATACGCTAGCCTTCAGGTGCTTCTATCGGCTATTGTCATGCTAAGTTGATCTATACCGCCAAGGCACATTTGGATTACACTGCCAAGACTATCGCTTGGACTTTACGTCGCCAACCATTGGACTTATGCTGCTAAGACTCCCACTTGGACTTTCCTTGCCAACCCATGTTGGACTTTCCATTTGCCAAGACTCAAGCTTGGACTTTCCCTTGCCAAGGCCCTTGCTTGGACTTTCCATGCTAAGTACCCATGACTTGGACTTTTCCATTGCCAAGTGTTCCACTTGGACTTTCCATGCCATGTACACCAGACTTGGACTTCTCCATCATATGGTCAACCCCATGTCAACCATATAGTCAAACAATGGTCAAACTATCATCAATTATCAAAATACCACTCGAGTCAAACTCGAGTCCGATCAATCATGACCCGGGTCGATTGCACCAATAATCTCCCCAAAATATTGTCAAACATCAAAACACTACTCGAGTCCAACTCGAGTCTGGTCAATCGTGACCTGGGCCGATTGCACCAACATAGTCAAGATCCATAGCTAACTCATTTGGATGAGGTAATAGCTGGACCTGATAATACACCACCTCCTCGTAGATCTAGTAGGACACGTAGGATTCCTGAGATATAAGAATTTCTCATAAGTGAATCTAATGACGTGTTGCTCATAGATGATTAGGAACCTCCTAGTTACGATGAGGCAATGAATAGTTTAGACAGGGATAGATGACTAATAGCCATGAAATCTGAAATGGATTTCATATATGAAAACCAGGTATGGAACTTGGTAGACCCACCCGAAGGCATAACACCTATAGGGTCCAAGTGGGTTTTCAAGAAGAAAACTGACATGGATGGCAATATTATTACCTATAAAGCTAGATTAGTGGAAAAAGACTATCGTCAAAGACAAGGTGTTGACTATGATGAAACCTTTTCATAAGTAGCTATGCATAAATCCATTCGGATACTCCTAGCCATGGTGACTCATTTTGATTATGAGATATGGCAGATGGATGTGAAAATAGCTTTCCTTAACGGAAACCTGTCTGAGGATGTATATATGATACAACCTAAGGTTTCACATCCATTGATAAGAACAATGTATGCAAGCTTCAACGTTCCATTTATGGATTGAAGCAAGCATCCAAGAGTTGAAATATCCGTTTTGATGAGATAATCAAATAGTTTGATTTCTCACAAAATTCTAAGGAGCCCTGTTTGTATAAGAAGGTTAGTGGGAGTGCGGTCATGCTCCTAGTATTGTATGTCGATGACATATTAATTATAGGAAATCATATTCCTGTTTTACAAACAGTCAAGGTATAGTTGTTCAAAATGTTCTCCATAAAAGACATGGGAGAAGCAACCTATATTTTTGGATTAAGATCAATAGAGATAGATCGAATCAGTTGCTTGGTCTTTCGCAGTCTACATACATAGACAAAGTGCTAAAACGGTTTAGCATGGAAGAATCCAAGAAAGATTTTATTCCCATGAGACATGGGATTCACCTTTCGAAGTCTATGTGCCCACACACTGAAGACGAAAGGATTCGCATGAGTCAGATCCCATATGCATCAGCTATAGGATCGATCATGTATGCTATGTTATGTACGAGGCCCGATGTATCATATGCTTTGAGCGTTACGAGTAGATACCAGTCGGATCTTGGTATGGACCATTGGGTGACTATCAAGACAATCCTTAAGTACTTGAGAAGGACTAAGGATTTGTTCTTGTTATATGGAGGAGGTGATATAATAGTAAGCGGGTATACTGATGTCAGCTTCCAGACAGATAAGGATGATTCCAAATCTGAGTCTACATACATATTTATCTTAAATGGAGGTCCGGTGAGTTGGAAAAGTTCCAAACAAGATACGGTTGCTGATTCAACTATGGAGGCAGAGTACATTGTAGCTTCTGAAGTAGAAAAAGAGGTTGTCTAGATCAAGAAGTTAATTACTGAACTTAGAGTAGTTCCGAGCATTATTGAAGTATTACCAGTTTACTGCGACAACAATGCCACCATTTCATAGGCGAAGTGTAGGATCGTGTTTCTCTGAGAGAGGGGGTGAATCTCGGAGGTTAAAAAATAATTTTAAAACTATTAGAATATTTTGAAAACTATTGTGAGTATGCAGTGGAAAATAATAAAACTTTGTTTTACTTGGTTCACAATCCTAACTGGGTTGCTAGTCCAAGGCCCGTAGCTCTTCCGAGAGCTACCTTGATGGGCAATCACTAAATGCCCTCCGACTCGAGAACTCTCGACTTCGGAGGGTTTTGCTTTTTACAAATATAAGAGATGGGTAATACTCTACCCACTCTTGAATTTAAGTACACAAGAGAAAAATGAAATGAATTAAAGTACAAACACTTTATACCAACACTAAATGAATTGTTGATTTAGGCGCGGAGTGTCGGAAGATCGCCTTGATGTGGAAAGTAAGCTTTTGTGGACGAGCAAGAATTTTGACAACACTTTGACGTAATTCAGATTTCGTACTTGGATCAAGTCGAGCACTTGTTTTATAAACCTTTTCCAGTCGACTGAAATGCTTTCCAGTCGACTCCACATCAGCATGTCGATTAGGAACTTCTGGTCTTCCAATCGACTGAAACCTCTCTAGTCGACTCCAGATCACCCGGTTCCGCATCGTAAAATTTGCCTCTTCAGTCGACTCAAACATTTCAGTCGACTGAAATCCTTTCCATCTACATCGCCAGATCTCCGATCAATCGCCAACTAATCCTGCCAAGTAGGTATCCAGTCGGCTGATACATATCCAGTTGACTCAAATCCATTCAGTCGACTGATCCCTACAAAACAAGATTAGCCCAAATACATAATATAAAATGTGATAGTAGTAGTAATACTACTCAATCTCAACTAATAAGTCCCATGCAGACTTTTCGTCGGATCGAAGCCTAGCTTTGTCCCCCTAAAGAGGACTCGACCTCACCTCTTCACTCGAGGCTTACTTGCCAGACTTACCACTCTTGACATCCGATTTGACCCACCAGGGCTTCCACCAGCTGTCCGATTTACCTGACCTAGCTGGACTTTTTGTCGGTTGTCTAGTCACCTAACCCAATCGGTCTTCATGCCAGAAGTCTAGTCCATATGACCAATCTGGACTTCATACCTAGTGTATGGTCCTCTTGATCTGTCAAGATACTTGCCTAGTATCCGGTCAATATTACCTACTAGGACTTCCTGTTAAGCCTGCACACTTAACACTGATATTAGAACACAAGTGAATCCTAACTTTTAACTATGGTTCATACATCAAAACTAAGGAGTGATGCTCACTCCATCAACATGAAGGAACCACGATCACACCAGCAATCCAAGCACGTACTACATCGTTACCATCTGATTAGAGAGATCATTGGTAGAAGAGATGTACAAATAGAGAAAGCTCTCATTGATAGGAATCTAGCAGATCCCATGACAAAACCTCTTCCCCAAGAAAAGTTCAAGAGGCATATAGAAGCCTATGATATTAGATATCAAGGTGATTGGTTGTAGGTCAAGTGGGAGTTTGATGTAATTGAGAGGTGTCCTAAGGCAATCGCCTTAGAAGTTATTAATAAAATTCACTGTTTGAGTGTTCATTATCTATGTATTTGATTGGATCTTAAACTCAAGTACTGAAGTCCACAATATGATGCATAGCATGAGAGAAAATATGATTGGATCATAATTAGTGGGTATCTCATCATGTGTAAATATGCAAGTATTGAAACTATCCCTAGTCGATGAATTGATGAGATTGGACATCATCAATTCTGTAAGACTAGCACATGTTATGCTTCTTGGTTTATCCAAGTATTCAGTACTCACTAAATGGAAGCATAGGGATGCTGAGAGTGAACATGTAAATGCTAGTTATGGTAACTAGTTCATTGGAGTGACCTGCTATGAGACTTCATATGGTTCTATATGTCATTGAAGATCTCATTGTAGCTTGAGTGTGAGCTTTCTTAGACTTTAGGTATTCAAGTCACCTTGATCATGGTGCCTTGTACTTTGACTTCTTCACAGCCATTTACATAGTAGGTGTAACTCCGAGATGATTGGGTATAAGCCAAAGTGATCGAAGGTGTTTGAATAACCCACGGAGGATTCACCACTCATGATAAAGGAGATGTATACTCTAGGCCTCTTGTTAGGATTGTTACTCAGAAGTCTCTGGCCAGAGCAAGCATGTTAAGAAGATGATCTTCTTGGGAACATGTAACATTAACTTGAATCTATAGGACAAGGATATTAACTTAGGCTAGGTGTGATGTAGTCAGCCTAGTGGGGACGAACACAGAGACCATGTCTTGAACCAAGTGGGTATAGGATGAGTGAAAGGAAGAAGGCACGAACAACTGAATCTGCTAAAGGTTTCATAAAATGTTCTGAAGTCGATTTAGACTTTCGGTCAATTAGGGGTCATGATGTACTGCTAGGTGCCACTCATGATCTATTCATAATTAAGGAGTTAATTATGAATGACTAACATAATCGGGAACCTATTGGGTCACACGCACTATGGGTGATCTCGAGATGTAAAACAAGTTTGAGAATGAGATTCTTGTTGAGAGAGGATATGTCTGGTTGGACCAGATCAAGGGGGTGCGAAACGGAGGCTATGGAGCTTCCTATGGCCTTGTCGGACTTAACACGACCATATCACACTTAAACGAGATCAAAAGGACCATACAAAGCCTCACACAGTCATGCCTAACTTGGCAAGGGTCGTTCCTAGCTCTGGCAAGAAAAATGGCTGAACTGGGTTGTGCCCAGAAGGACACACGGCCAGGCCATGTGTCCTGGCACGACCAAGCCATGTGAATCCACATGGTCGTGTCGTGATTCCATCAATTTTAGATATTTCTCTTTATAGAAATTTCTTGGGTTGTTCTTACCTTAATTATGGGATAATTATGATAAGATATGTTCCATTTAATCCTCATAAGATGACCTAATTAAGAGATCAATAAATAGATCCTTTGATAATCTTTGACTAAGAATTGGTTTAGGTTTTCCCTTGGTAGCCATTTTTCCGCTCTCCTCTTCTCTTGTCTTCGCCGATTGGCTAACACCAATCAGAGACAAAGGCTTGCTACGCTAGGAGTTGTCTCAGGTGATCCCAGCGTGGATACTGATAGAGGCAAAGCCCGTTGGTCTTTCTTATGGTTTCGACGGATTCAAAAGAATCTCGAAGGTATAACTTCTCCTTCTCCTTGTGTGTTTTATGCGATTATGGCAAAGCAAGTTTTCCTAGTCCACAGGGGATGTCTGGGATGGAATAAAATTGGTTTATTCGCTTTATTCCGCTGCGCATGATTCCGAAATTTCCAATAGAGGATGCCGTCTGAGGACTTCTCCAACTCCATAGATCGCGAAGAGAGCCACCCTAGGGCTACCAAACATCAAAGGGGGCCATTCAAGGGACCCCAACCACAAGAGGATGTCGTTCGATTGTCTCTCCAATGCCACCGATCAGATCGCGAAGGGAGTTGACCTAGGACTCCCAAACCTCGAAGGGGGAGGGGGTTGTTCAAGGGCCCCCCAACCACCAGAGGATGTCGTACGAGTGTCTCTCCAGCACCACCGATCATATCACAAGGGAATTCAACGCCACAACTCAGGATATGAACACAAGTTGTAGCCAAAGAACATCCTCCATCGAAACTGAGTTTTCTTAACTCTTACTTCCTTTGTTTTGAGATTGAGTTTTCTTTAGCTATGTCTTGTGTTTTCAACTCTATAATTGTGGAGTAAATTTCTATGATTTTAGGATGAGAGAGTAGTTCTTGATTTGTAAACATTATCATGCAATGAATCCATATTAGTTTACATTGTTTTCATTGTCTAAACATTTATGCTTGATTTTTATTAGAGGATATTGTTGGGTTTCCGGCACCGCGGCGTGTGTGTGTTCGATCATGTTTCGTAAACATGAGCACAGCGGAAGCAATTAAAAATAATAAATCTATATTTATTACAACACACACAACACACGCATGCATATTACAACAAGTGTAGACATAACCGTAAATTAAAATTAGCAATAAAAGGAAATTAAACTACGTTATACCTTTCGTATGACGTGTAGCGGGAACGGCATCAACCGGAACGATCCTCGTAAGAATCGTCTCTATCCGTATCCACGCCGAGCTCCTCGGGATGACTTCGCCAAGCCACGAGCTTCGTCTTCGTACGGGTTACTAGCCTCGTGTTGAAGACGACGTGATCGAGAGATGATCACTATCCGAATCCAAATTCGGACCTAAAAACAAGTCCTCAAGACTCGCTTCTCCGGAGAGGTATTCGTCAACCGATTGACGAATCCTTCGTCCTCCACCTCAGAGGGATTAATGAGATCAAATCCCCGTAGTTAGCCGCTGTCGGAGCACTAACCGTCGTCCAAACGACGCTCCGACGAGAGGAGAAGAAGCTGTCCAGAAAACTGGACAGCTTGGTGGAGGAGTAGGCGCCGGCCAAAACAAGGAGAGAAAAGGCTCACCTTGATGCCGAACCTATAGGAGATCGCCGGAGGGTCGCCGGAGCTTGATGCCGCAAGCAAGAAGGCACAAGTTGGCGGCGGGCAGCCAGTAGTTGGGCGCAAAATTCCTAAGGGTGGCGGGTGGGCGCCAACTTGATTAGGTTTAGGTTAGGGTCCTTAAGCCCTCTTTTATAGAGAACTAATTCTCTTAATGGTTAATGGATCATATCCATAAAGCCCGTTAACCCGCTCCATTAAGATAAGTTAAAATAAACCAAACCATTATGGTTTATTTTAAGTTAAAACGAACCGAACCAACTTTTGGTTCATTCGTTTAAAATAAACCAAACCCTTTGGTTTATTCTCATCCATTGGATTAGAACCAAACCATTTTGGTCCATCCATTATGTCTTCATAAGACACGGCCCATCCACGCTTCCATTGCGACTGCAACAATTTCATGCTCGCTTTATGTTTGGTCCAACCAAACATAGTTTCTCTCGGTCTGAGAATCCCATTCTCAAGCTCGTTTTAAATCCTTTGGATTACACTCGTTGTGCGTGTGACCAAATAGGTTCTCGGTTTATGTTGGCCTATAATTAACCATTAATTATAGAACGATCATGAGTGGCACCTAGTAGTACATCATGATCCCCAATTAACCGAAAAGATCAACCAGTTGATCCGAACTATTTCTTGAAACCCTTCAAGAGCTCGAATGAATCGTGCCCCATTCCCTTCACTCATCTTATACCCACTTGGTTCGTGACATGGTCTATTGTGTCCCTCACTAGGTCGACTACGCCACACCTAGCCCAAGTATCATTTCCTCGTCCTACGGATTCTAGTTACTCCACATGTATCGAAGAGTACTTTACTCTAAACATGTAATGCTTTGGCCAAAGACTTTAGTAACAATCCGACGAGAGGCCATGGGTATACATCTCCTCGCAAGGAGTGGTGAATCCTTTATAGGCTATTCAAACACCTTCGATCACTTCGACTTATACCCAATCATCCCGGGTCCACATCTCCTCGGAGATGTTTGCTTAAGATGTCAAAGCATAAGTCTCCATGATCAAGATGACTTGAATACCGCAAGTCAAAGGAACATCGCACTTAAGCCACAAGAAGAACTTCATTGACATATCTATATATGCAGAGAACCATATGAAGTCTTACGACCGTCACTCCAATGAACTAGTTACCATAACTAGCATCCACGATTAACTCCGACATCACTATGTCTCCACCAAAGGTGAGAATCACCGCTTGGATACACCAAGGAGTATACCTCGTGCTAGTCTCGGCTGAATTGATGGTGTCCAAATCCATCAATTCATCGACTAGGATAATTCGATACATCACAATTACACATGTAGAGATACTCACTAGTTGTGATCCAATCACAAATTCTCTCATGCCGTGAATCGATCGTGGACATTCAAGAAATGAGTTTAAGATCCAATCAAATACATAAAACATGTATACTCAAATAGTGAATCTTCATTTATCATATAAATGGTTCATACATAAGGCATTGCCTTAGGACATCTCTCATATATTACTAACAGACTCCCACTTGGCCTAATGCCAATCGCTACGGTATCCAATACCATAAGCTCTAACATGACCTCAAACTTACTTTGAGGTAATGCTTTAGTCAAAGGATCCGCTAAGTTCCTTTCAAAGGGAATTTTCTCGATTTGTATTTCGTTCCTACTTATGATCTCTCCGATAAGATGATAGCGTGGCTAAGCATGTTTGGATCGCTGATGAGACCTGGCTCGTGCAATTGCTCCATTGTTGTCGCAGATGACGGTATTGCTTCAACAATGGCCAATCACACCAAGTTCATGAACGAACTTTGATCCAAACCCTTTCTTTGCTTCGAAGCTGCAATGTATTACCTCAGTGGTAGAATCCGCTGATCTCTTGTTTGGAACTTTTCCAACTCACTTTGCGCCCCTCAAGGTGAACATTATCGGTGAGACACGGAATCATCCTTGTCTGCATGCTGGAAGGTGGCATCAGTATACCGCGTATCACCATGTCCCCTTCTCCATATATTAGGAACACATCCTTAGTTCTTCTCAAGTACTTAAGGATCGTCTTAACGCCCAATGATCCATTCTGGATCGGTGGTATCTGCTCGTGACACTCGAGGCGTCACGATACATCGGGCCTCGTACATAACATAGCATACATGATAGATCCTATTGCGGATGCATAGGGAATCTTACTCATGCAAATCCTCTCGTCTTACGTGCGCGGACACATAGACTTGAAAGGTGTACCCCATGCGATGGGTAGATAACCTTTCTTGGATTCCGACATGCTAAACCTCTTTGCTTTTCGGTCTATATATGTAGCTGCGAAAGACCAAGCAACCGTTTGATCTATCTCTATAGATCTTAATCCCAGGATGTAGGTTGCTTCTCCCGTCTTTCATGGAGAATGTCTTGGATAACCAAACCTTAAGCATTGTAAGATTGACACATCGTTTCCTATAAGTAATATGTCGACATACAATACTAGGAACACATTGCCTCCCACTAACCTTCTTGTACACACAAGGTTAAATGCGGATTTTGAGAAATCAAACTTTTTGATCGTCTCATCAAAGCGGATATTCGACTCTGGATGCTTGCTTCAATCCATAAATGGATCGTCGCAATTTGCATACCTTGGTTTTATCAACCGATGTGAAACCCTCAGGCTGTATCATATACACGTCCTCGAGCAGGTTTCCATTAAGGAAAGCTGTTTTCACATCCATCTGCCATATCTCATAATCATAATGAGCCGCTATGGCGGGAGCATCGAATGGATTTAAGCATAGCTACAGGCGAATAGGTTTCGTCATAATCAACACCTTGTTTTTGACGATATCCTTTCGCCACCAATCTAGCCTTATAGGTAATCACATTACCATCCATGTCGGTTTTCTTCTTGAAAACCCACTTGCACCCTATAGGCTTTATGCCTTGGTGGGTCAACCAAGTTCAAACTTGGTTTTCGTACATGGAATCCATTTCGACTTCATGGCACCAAGCCACTTATCCCTTCACGAACTTATCGGCACTTCTTCATAAGCGGTAGGCTCCTCATCATCAATGAGTAACACGTCGTTCGATTCACTTACGAGAAATCCATATCTCTCGGGAATATTGCGTGTTCTACGGATCTCTGAAGATGTGGTGTTACAATAGATCGATTGCTCATCACTATGAGTTGTCATTTGTTGTGCTTCACCAGTATCTCATCAATGTCTATTTGAGTCTCTCGAGCCTCCTCAAGCTCGACACTCCCCTTGTTTTCTTGCAAGAGAAACTCTTTCTCTAGAAACCTGACATGCCTTGAAACAAACACCTTTTGTTCCACAGGATGATAGAATTGGTAACCCCTTGTTTCCTTAGGGTATCAATAAATAGACATTTATCGGACTTAGCATCCAATTTATGCGTCTGATCCAGCTTCACATAAGCGGGACAACCCCATATCTTCAAGTAAGATACATGAGGTTTCTTACCATTCCATATCTCATATGGAGTAGTTGAGACTACCTTGGTAGGCATTACATTTAACAAAGTAAGCAATATGCGAAGTCACATAACCCCAAAAGGACTTGGGAAGAGTCGCATGATTCATCATTGACCTGACCATGTCCAACAAGGTCCGGTTACGCCTCTCAGATACACCATTATCTTTGTGGTGTATAGGGCGGAGTCCATTGAGACAATATGCCATTGTCTCTTAGATAATCAAGAAACTCTTGACTTAAGTATTCACCACCTCGATCCGATCGAAGTATTTTAATACTCTTGTCATGTTGTTTCTCTACTTCATTTCTGAATTCTTTGAACCTTTCAAAGGCTTCAGACTTGTGTTTCATCAAGAACACATACCCAAACCGTGAGTGATCATCGGTGAAGGTAATGAAGTAGCTATAGCCTCCTAAAGCTTGAGTTGACATAGGTCCACATACATCAGTATGTACTAGACCTAGTAACTCTCCCACTCGTTCACCTTTTCCAGTAAAAGTTAACTTAGTCATCTTGCCTTTTAAGCATGATTCGCATGTATCGTATGAATCCAATTCAAACGATTCCAGAATTCCACATCGGTGTAATTCGGACATGCGTTTCTTGCTTATATGGCCAAGACGACAATGCCACATATAGGAGTCTATGTGCTTCTCCTTTCGAGCACGCAGCGTGTTGCTGCCCGATATTGAAAATGTCACTGAATACGTCCAACGTATAAATGCCATTACTCAAAGTTCCAGTTCCATAAAGTACGCCATTCAAAGTTATATAACAACAATTGTTACTAAACGTTAAATGGAAACCATTTCTATTTAAGCAGGAAATAGAAACAATGTTCTTTATTAGAGAAGGAACATAATAGCAATTGTCCAGTTCCAAGACTAGTCCACTAGGGAGCGTCAGCAAATAAGTTCCGATGGCGACCGCAGCAACCTTTGCTCCATTGCCAACTCGCAAATTTGACTCCCCTCTGACAAGTCTTCTTCTATTCCTTAGCCCCTGTATGTCATTACATATATGTGAGCCACACCCAGTATCCAATACCCAAGTGTCTAAGGAAATAGAATGACAATCAATAACGAAGATACCTGAAGAGGATGGGGCATCGGATGCCTTCTTCTTCTTCATGGACTCAAGATAAATCTTGCAGTTTCTTCGCCAGTGGCCTTCCTTGCCACAGTGATGGCAAGTGCCCTTTTGCGCTGGTTCCGCCTTCTTTGCCTTTTTCTTTCCTTTCTTCTGTTCTTTTGCCTTCGTCTTAGAACCTTTCTTTGAGGAATCAACTAACAGAACCGCCTTCTCCTCATGCTTTACAGAAGGCTCCACAGTCTTCAGCATATTGAGGAGCTCGGGAATGGTGGATTCCAATTTGTTCATCCGATAGTTCATCACAAATTGCGAAAAACTCTTGGGCAAACAATGCAGAATTAAGTCAATACTTAACTCATGATCCATCACAAAACCGAGGGTAGCTAGCCGCTCGATGTACCCGTTCATCTTTAGCACAAACTGTACTACAGACGAACCTTCTTGCATCTTCGTGGTGAAGAGGAGCCTAGAGACCTCGAACCTTTCGGATCTCGCTTGCTCATCGAACAACTCATGAAGATGAAAGACTATAGTGTTAGCATCCATATGCTCATGCTGCTTCTGTAGCTCAGGTACCATCGCCGCTAGCATGATGCAACTCGCCAGCTCAGAATATTCCACATGTTTCTGATAGACCAACATTTGGTCTGGAGTTGCATCGTCCTTAGGACGGTCAGGAAGAGGCTCTTCAAGGACATATGCAAGCTTTTCTGCCTTGAGAACAATTCTCAGGTTTCTAAGCCAGTCCAGGAAGTTAGGCCCAGTCAGTTTGTTCGAATCCAAAATAGTGTGCAAATTCAAAGACGTCATGATCAATTTATTGACATAGAAATACAAAACGAGCATATATGAGAAAGATGATTTTAAAATGCATCAATATACATTTATTAATCCCATTCATTTTTTGAATTTCAAAAACCCCAAAATCACTTCGGGAGATCGTAGGTCCATCTCCGAATGGGCTGATATCCATCATAGTTATGAACAACCTTGGAGAGAGTCCAACAAGCCATTCATAACTACGATGGTAGGTATCAACTATATCGATTGCATATCACGTATATGCAACTATCACAATGTGCTATCAACTAATTGAATGTTCACACATACATCGGGTTGTTAATACATTAACAAGTATGCATCATATGCATAGCACCCAACTTCACCTCCCTTTACATCGACCTTGGAGAGAGTCCAACAAGCCGATGCTCCGAGGGTTAAAGCCAACCCATTAATCGGGACATAGTTTTAATATGGTTAGGCGCATTCAACCAATTAGCCCAGCTTGGAGAGAGTCCAACAACCAAAGCTAACGATTGACCTCGACTCTTACCATATTAGTATTAAACTATTCCATGGTTTGAACATATTGAGTTCGAGCCGGGCTTGGAGAGAGTCCAACAACCCAAACAAGAAACAGAACTCTGGTTCTAACCATATTAATGGAAGGTGTAGGCTTTAATATTGATTAAGGGTTTTTATGTCTCATCCTCTTTGCATGCAAATAACTATTATCTACATGGCATGGCATACATGGCATACATCTACATGTCACGACTCGCATGGCATAATGTTATGCATCTAATGCAATTACATGGCATACAATTATGTCATGTTTATAATTTCCTTATATGTCATAACTATTTATGGAAATAAAATATGTTTAAGATTTGATTCTCCAAATCAAATCATAATTAAATTAGGAAACAAATTTCCAAATCTAATCACATATTTTATTCATGGAATTATTTGATTAAGGAAAATCTATTTAGGAAACTAATTTCCTAAATCTTTAAAACTACTTATGGAAATAAAATATTTTAAGATTTGATTTCCCAAATCAAATCATGATTAAATTAGGAAACAAATTTCCAGAATCTAATCAAATATTTTATTTATGGAAAATATCAATTTCCATAAATACTTCCAACTTTCCAAAAGTGGAAGATTTCCATAAATACTTCTAGACTTTCCAAAATTGAAAAATTTCCATAAATACTTCTAAATTTCCAAAATTTAGAAAATTTCCTGAAATACATTATGACTATCGCAAAACCATTTTACGATTATGTCGAAACACAACCTGGGCTCTGATACCACTGTTGGGTTTCCGGCACCGCGGCGTGTGTGTGTTCGATCATGTTTCGTAAACATGAGCACAGCGGAAGCAATTAAAAATAATAAATCTATATTTATTACAACACACACAACACACGCATGCATATTACAACAAGTGTAGACATAACCGTAAATTAAAATTAGCAATAAAAGGAAATTAAACTACGTTATACCTTTCGTATGACGTGTAGCGGGAACGGCATCAACCGGAACGATCCTCGTAAGAATCGTCTCTATCCGTATCCACGCCGAGCTCCTCGGGATGACTTCGCCAAGCCACGAGCTTCGTCTTCGTATGGGTTACTAGCCTCGTGTTGAAGACGACATGATCGAGAGATGATCACTATCCGAATCCAAATTCGGACCTAAAAACAAGTCCTCAAGACTCGCTTCTCCGGAGAGGTATTCGTCAACCGATTGACGAATCCTTCGTCCTCCACCTCAGAGGATTACCGGAGATCAAATCCCCGGTATGTTAGCCGCTGTCGGAGCACTAACCGTCGTCCAAACGACGCTCCGACGAGAGGAGAAGAAGCTGTCCAGAACACTGGACAGCTTGGTGGAGGAGTAGGCGCCGGCCAAAACAAGGAGAGAAAAGGCTCACCTTGATGCCGAACCTATAGGAGATCACCGGAGGGTCGCCGGAGGTTCACCGGCTTGAGCTTGGACGCCGGCAAGGGTCTTGGACGGCGGCACAAAGCTGGGCGGTGGCAGCTGTAGTTAGGGCGAAAATTCCTCCAAGGGTGGGCGGCAACTTCAAAGGGTTTTGGCCCTTAAGCCCTCTTTTATAGAGAACTAATTCTCTTAACCAAACCATGATGGTTTTATTTTAAGTTAAAAGCGAACCGAACCAACTTTTGGTTCATTCGTTTATATAAACCAAACCCTTTGGTTTATTCTCATCCATTGGATTAGAACCAAACCATTTTGGTCCATCCATTATGTCTTCATAAGACACGGCCCATCCACGCTTCCATTGCGACTGAAACAATTTCATGCTCGCTTTATGTTTGGTCCAACCAAACATAGTTTCTCTCGGTCTGAGAATCCCATTCTCAAGCTCGTTTTAAATCCTTTGGATTACACTCATTGTGCGTGTGACCAAATAGGTTCTCGGTTTATGTTGGTCGTCTATAATTAACCATTAATTATAGAACGATCATGAGTGGCACCTAGTAGTACATCATGATCCCCAATTAACCGAAAAGATCAACGGTTGATCCAGAACTATTTACGAAACCCTTGATGGCTCGAATGAATCGTGCCCCATTCCCTTCACTCATCTTATACCCACTTGGTTCAGGACATGGTCTATTGTGTCAGTCCCCACTAGGCTGACTACGTCACACCTAGCCCAAGTATCATTTCCTCGTCCTACGGATTCTAGTTACTCCACATGTATCGAAGAGTACTTTACTCTAAACATGTAATGCTTTGGCCAAAGACTTTAGTAACAATCCGACGAGAGGCCATGGGTATACATCTCCTCGCTAGGAGTGGTGAATCCTTTATAGGCTATTCAAACACCTTCGATCACTTCGACTTATACCCAATCATCCCGGGTCCACATCTCCTCGGAGATGTTTGCTTAAGATGTCAAAGCATAAGTCTCCATAATCAAGATGACTTGAATACCGCAAGTCAAAGGAACATCGCACTTAAGCCACAGTAAGAACTTCATTGACATATCTATATATGCAGAGAACCATATGAAGTCTTACGGCTGGTCACTCCAATGAACTAGTTACCATAACTAGCATCCACGATTAACTCGGACATCACTATGTCTCGGCCCGGTGAGAATCATTTGCTTGGATACACCAAGGAGTATACCTCGTGCTAGTCTCGACGAAATTGATGGTGTCGAATCCATCAATTCATCGACTAGGGATAATTAGATACATCACAATTACACATGTAGAGATACTCACTAGTTGTGATCCAATCACAAATTCTCTCATCTTTGTGAATCGTATCGTGGACATTGATAAATGAGTTTAAGATCCAATCAAATACATAAAACATGTATACTCAAATAGTGAATCTTCATTTATCATATAAATGGTTCATACATAAGGCGATTGCCTTAGGACATCTCTCATATATTACTAACAGATATGTTTGCTAGCATTATGGATCTATTATGTTTACTCGATTTAGATGTCAAAATCACTAGTCCATATTTTATGAGTGTAGGGAAGGACCGAAATGTGAACTCAATCCCCCAATCTATAGAGAATCGAGACGTGGAGGAATTGACTATGAAAGTAGATCGATTTGCCATGAGGACCCATAGGTTATCACATAACTTAATGGATTTATTCTAAGTTGAGGCCACACAGTAGGAGAAGGGCAACTTGGAGATTGTGGGACCTAGTGATTGGGTCTCCTTCAGAAAGCAATCTCTCATCTCTTTCACTCCGAAAGTAGATGTTGATTGGAGTAGATACGCCGTTGTATTTTAATTTCGAAAGTAGACTTTAATGTATGTTTGGGGGGGTGTTAGTAATATATGAGAGATGTCCTAAGGCAATCGCCTTATGTATGAACCATTTATACGATAAATGAAGATTCACTATTTGAGTATACATGTTTTATGTATTTGATTGGATCTTAAACTCATTTACTGAATGTCCACGATACGATTCACAGCATGAGAGAATTTGTGATTGGATCACAACTAGTGAGTATTTCTACATGTGTAATTGTGATGTATCGAAATTATCCCTAGTCGATGAATTGATGGATTTGGACACCATCAATTCTGTCGAGACTAGCACGAGGTATACTCCTTGGTGTATCCAAGCAGTTGATTCTCACTGGCTGGAGACATTGTGATGTCCGGAGTTGATCGTGGATGCTAGTTATGGTAACTAGTTCATTGGAGTGACCAGCCGTAAGACTTCATATGGTTCTCTGCATATATAGATATGTCAATGAAGTTCTTACTGTGGCTTAAGTGCGATGTTCCTTTGACTTGCGGTATTCAAGTCATCTTGATCATGGAGACTTATGCTTTGACATCTTAAGCAAACATCTCCGAGGAGATGTGGACCCGGGATGATTGGGTATAAGTCGAAGTGATCGAAGGTGTTTGAATAGCCTATAAAGGATTCACCACTCCTTGCGAGGAGATGTATACCCATGGCCTCTCGTCGGATTGTTACTAAAGTCTTTGGCCAAAGCATTACATGTTTAGAGTAAGGTACTCTTCGATACATGTGGAGTAACTAGAATCCGTAGGACGAGGAAATGATACTTTGGCTAGGTGTGACGTAGTCAGCCTAGTGGGGACTGACACAATAGACCATGTCCTGAACCAAGTGGGTATAAGATGAGTGAAGGGAATGGGGCACGAATCATTCGAGCTGCTGAAGGGTTTCAGAAATAGGTCTGGATCAACCGTTGATCTTTTCGGTTAATTGGGGATCATGATGTACTACTAGGTGCCACTCATGATCGTTCTATAATTAATGGTTAATTATAGACGGCCAACATAAACCGAGAACCTATTTGGTCACACGCACAACAAGCGTAATCCAAAGGATTTAAAACGAGCTTGAGAATGGGATTCTCAGACCGAGAGAAACTAGGTTTGGTTGGACCAAACATAAAGCGAGCATGAAATCGTTTCAGTCGCAATGGAAGCGTGGATGGGCCGTGTCTTATGAAGACATAATGGATGAACCAAAATGGTTTGGTTCTAATCCAATGGAGGAGAATAAACCAAAGGGTTTGGTTTATTTTAAACGAATGAACCAAAAGTTGGTTCGGTTCGTTTTAACTTAAAATAAACCATCATGGTTTGGTTTATTTTAACTTATCTTAATGGAGCGGGTTAATGGGCCTAATGGTTATGATCCAATAACTATTAAGAGAATTAGTTCTCTATAAAAGAGGGCTTAATGGATAATTAAGCCCTAATCCAAAAAAACCCTAGTTGGAGTTGCCGCCCAACCTAGTTGTGCCGCCCAACCTAGGTGTGCCGCCCAAGCTCCTTGGCCGCCCAGCCCCTTGTGCCGGCGTCCAGCTCCTTGCCGGCAAGCTTCAGCCGGTGATCCTCCGGCGACCCTCCTGTGATCTTCCTAGGCCTCGGTGAAAAGGTGAGCACTTGGCTTCCTTGTTTTGGCCGGCGCCTACTCCACCAAGCTGTCCAGATTTCGGGACAGCTTCTTCTCCTCTCGTCGGAGCGTCGTTTGGACGACGGTTAGAGCTCCGACAGCGGATAACTTACCGGGGATTCGATCTCCGGTAATCCTCTGAGGTGGTGGACGAAGGATTCGTCAATTGGTTGACGAATACCTCTCCGGAGAAGCGAGTTTTGAGGACTCGTTTTGGATCCGAATTTGGATTCGGATCGTGATCATCTCTCGATCACGTCGTCTTCAACACGAGGCTAGTAACCCGTACGAAGACGAAGCTCGTGGCTTAGCGAAGTCATCCCGAGGAACTCGGCGTGGATACGGATAGAGACGATTCTAGCGAGGATCGTTCCGGTTGATGCCGTTCCCGCTACACGTCATACGAAAGGTATAACGTAGATAAATTTCCTTTTATTGCAAATCTAAATTTACGGTTATGTCTACACTTGTTGTAATATGCATGCGTGTGTTGTGTGTGTTGTAATAAATAGGAGTATTTATTATTTTTATTGCTTCCGCTGTGTTCATGTTTATGAAACATGATTGAACACACACACGCCGCGGTGCAGGAAACCCAACAGGGGGGGGGGAGAAGTTTTTTTTTAATTTAATTGATCATATGATCGGTTAGTTTTCTTGCCTATATAGCTTAGTAGTTTGATTTTATAATTTTTAGAGTACCTTTATTGTTTCTTCAACATGCGTCATGTTTACTAGTTTTATGACCATCTTCAGGCATTATTATTTTTGTTCTTAGTTCATGCATTGTTTGTCCTTTTAGTAAGCTTCAATGTATTCTTATTTTGATGGTTTCATGTTGATATGATTCATTATTTTTAGTAATTCATATTTTTCTATCTTATGGTGAAATTTTATAGCTTGTGTTAGATAATGAAAGTTCACCAAGACCTACTAGTTAGTTTTTATTTCTGACATACACTTAGACTAAATTTCAAAGAGTTGATTTAGTACATAATTAGTCATGATTCATCTTGTTGGACTAGTATCTTGGAATCCATAGGTAACTTTCAATTAGCATTTTAGTTACTAGAGATGCTCGGATTATGCGTGCCCATTTGGAAAAATCAAGATTCTAGTGAGGATGAGAAGAAAAGAAACTTTTTGATTTAGGAGAAGAAGAAAAAAAAATAGAGAGAAAGAAAATATATATATGTTAGTTTGGGAGTGCCCCTTTGAGACCGAATTAGGTTACTGGAGAAACACCCACTAATTTCTCTCAATACCGAGTACGTCTTTGAGACTTTATGTTAGTTTGGGAGGATGACCCTTGCTTAGGGCAAGTAAATGCCTAAAGATGGAAACCTTAGGAACACAATGAGATGATGACTTGACTTAGGTTTGAGTTTGAAAACTCTATGATCAAATTATACACTTGAACGAAAAACTTTCATTGTCGACTTGGTGAACTTAATTATTCGATTTGTTTGTAGTACAACTTGATAGGATTATATGAACATATTAGACAATGAAGCTATTTATTTATATGCATTGAGATGAACACTGAAGTTTGCTAGAGGATAAGCAAAGGTTTAAGTCTGGGGAATTTTGATGTGTGCATTTTATATAGAGTTTTAGTTATCATTTTGGCACACATCTTATCTCATTTTTATGACATTTATTGCATATTACCTTTGTTTTACATCATTTTGCTATTATGTTTGTTTAGAGATATGCTTTTGTTTATTTTTCTTGATAAGGATAAAGTTTCAATGCAAAATGAGGATTTACATAGAGCATGGATAGTAGGGAACACGCTCTGGCCGTGTCTATAAGACACGGTCATGTTTTCACCTGAGTGAATTTCTAGAGCAACACATGGCGGGGCCATGTTTCTCACACATGACCATGTGGCGGAGCCAACTATTTCGAGGAAATAGGATTTCTAGGCACTATATGAAGGAAACTTGTCCAAGAATAAGGGGATTATGAAGGGAGCCACCTTAGGGCTCCCAGGTCTGTCCAAGGGCCCCCAACCATCTAAAGATGTCGTCTGAGGACTTCTCCAACTCCATAGATCACCCTAATCTCCGAAGGATATCATCCGAGTGTCTCTCCAACACCATTGATCAGGTCGCGAAGGGAGACGCCCTAGGGCTCCCAAACCCTAAAGGGGGCCGCCGTTCAGGGGCCCCAACCACCGAAGGATGTCATCCGAGTGTCTCTCCTGTGCCACCGATCAGATCGCAAGGGCAATTTAATGCCACAACTCTGGATATGAATGCAAGTTGTAGCTGAAGACCATCCTCCATCGAAATTGAGCTTTCTTAACACTTACTTCCTTTGTTCTGAGATTGAGTTTTCTTTAGCTATGTCTTGTGGTTGCAACTCTATAATTGTGAAGTAGATTTCTATTATTTTAGGATGAGGGAGTAGCCTCCTTGATTTATAAATATTATTATGCAATGAATCCATGTTAGTTTACATTGTCTAAATATTTATACTTGTTTTTTATTCGAGGATATGATTGCTAGTGTTCTGGATC
Organism: Wurfbainia villosa; assembly: GCA_025175895.1. Lineage (NCBI taxonomy): Eukaryota > Viridiplantae > Streptophyta > Magnoliopsida > Zingiberales > Zingiberaceae > Wurfbainia > Wurfbainia villosa. The sequence goes on from CM046005.1 coordinate 42,658,156, forward strand.
TATTGTATTTACCCGATTTAGATGCCAAAATCACTAGGTCATATTTTAGGAGTGCAGGGAAGGACTGAAAGGTGAACATAATCCTTTGATCTGTAAAGAACCAAGACGTAGAGGAATCAATTACGGATGTAGATTGATTTTCCACGAGGACCCATAGGTTATCACATAACATAATGGATTTATTCTAAGGTGAGGCCACACAGTAGGAGAAGGGCAACTCAGGGATCATGGGACCTAGTGACAAGGTCTCCTTGAGAAAGCAATCTCTCAGCTCTATCGCTTCAAAAGTAGATGTCGATTGGAGTAGATATCTCGGTGTAGTTCCAAAAGTTCACATCGTATAAAATAGGATACCCTACCTACTTGAACAACCATTGAGAATTAGAAGAAAAACATGCATTTACAATCAGTTAGGAGAAACCACAATCCTAGAATCAATCCCCTCGTTTATGATTTATCCTTCCTTTTGCTCTCAACCTCTCCATTCTCTGATCATCTCTCTGAATTCTCAGCTTTCTCTTCCTCTGCTCTTTGATCTTTCTTCTTCTGAATGCTTTGTTTTCTCAACTAACTAATTCAATATGAATAATCTACATTCACTTAGTAAATCAGTCCTCAATTTATCAGTCTCTGTGGGATCGATATTTTTTATTACTTGACCACAACCATGCACTTGTGGGTTTTTGCACATCAAGCCTTTGGCACTGTAGCTGAGGACTTGGTTTGTGTGTCATCAGTAGCACTGCTTGCACTCGAGCTTGCAATGAGCGGCTGTGGTGGCGATCATGAGAGGGCGATATAATGTGGCATGCGATTGGAATCGAGAGAAGAGGAAAGGCAGCTGTGGAAAGGGCGGAGGATAAAAGAGGGATTGGGAGAAGTAAGACAGGAATTAGGAAACGAAACCTTGCCTTTGATATTTAAACCTTACGTTAATTAACCTATTAACTCCTTAATATATGATAATCTAAACAAGCTTAAATAAAGCATATTAAATCTTTCCCCAAAAAATGCCATAGAAACTCAATTTAAATCCCAAAAAAATTGTATAAAATAATTACTTAGTTAACAAATATTATTTTATTATTATTCTAGCTAAAAGTTTAGGTTGAGTCTGTTTTATTTATTTATTTGTGGTATTTTACATTCTCCCCCACTAATAGAAATTTGGTCCCCCAATTTTCTACTTAAGTATAATGAGTAAGCAATGTCACATTGATCGACTCAAAATTTTTTAAAAGAGTTACACATCTTAAGTAAATAAGTGAGGGCATTGTGCTAGGATATTATATTTTTAGCTCCCAAATAGCCCCTAAAATTCATTATGCATTCTCTCTACAAACCTTTCAAAGTCTGAATGGTACGCTCTAGTTGACCATTTGTCAAAGGGAGAAAATTATCTCATAGTGGAGCTTTGTACCGATGGCTTGTTGGAGACTTTGCCAGAATCGTAAGGTGAATCATGAATCTCTATCAGATATGATACTCAAGGATACTCCATGAAGTATGAAAATCTCCTTGTAGTATAATTCTACCAAGCAATCCAATGAATCCATCTTGTTAAGATGTATACTGAAAAGTCTATCTTTTGTATGAACATCTTTATTTTTGAAATAAGAATCACATGATCATTGTTTTCATATTTAAGATGATGCATATTATCTAATACATTACATTGTAGATAACATGGTGTGTGGTGTCACACGGGAGATCATGTTATTGGCTCCTTATAAAGTATAAGTATAGGCTCACAACCGAGATGACTTTGGACAAACTATTGGTATGGTTGTAGTGTGATTTGGTATTGGTTTGTCTTGACCATAGAATCACACTAGTGCACTTTGTGTGTATTGAGCAGGACCGACATAGAGGTGATTCAATTTATTGCTGACTACATAATCGAATCGGACCTCAGATATTATATTGTACATGCTCTTAATCCTGAAATAATAACGGGCACATATACTTAGTATTCATTTCTTTGATTTACTAATTGGTGAGATTTATAGATTAAATCGATAGGCTCGGTAAGTTGGGAAATGATATTATTTATATGGTGTGCCGTTGATTATAGGAGAAAACCGTGTCCTATATATTAGGATGATGATGTCCCCTTGAGGAGCTCATAAGGTTCATCATGTAAACCTTGCAGGTGGAGTTTGTTCGGCATGATGATAAGGTTGAGTGGTACTACTCATGGAGTTAGATGTTAATTAATTAATTGTTAGTAAATTAATTAATCGACGGACATTCGAGATCTTAAACACGGGGAGATATATGTAAAAATAATACATGGAGCCCATATTAACTTATGAGGGTTGGTGAGGTAGATCAATGATAATCCTCTAGTGGAATGGATAATCATTAATGGATCAGACTTTATGTGGGTTTGATCCATTGGGTGGCCAAGATCCAACTCCTCCTCATGGTCCCTATTGTAGCCTATTAAAACCTCATGAAGCCTAGATCCAATGGTTGAAAACAAAACTCTAGATCCGACGGTGGATATTAAATCTCTAGGTCCGACGGTTGAGATTAATTCTCTAGATATGACGGTTGAGATTAAATCCCTAGAACCGATGGTGGAGATTAAAAGGAAGCTTGAGCCCAACACTATAAATAGAGGCTTATGTCTTGGGCGGCAAGATGATGGAAGGGGATTAGGGTTTGCTTCCCTTGGGCGGCAAGGAATCCTAGTTAGGTTAGGATTGAGGTTGGCCGGCTAGGTTTTGGGAGGTGGAGTGGGCGGCAACAAGAGGAGAAGTTCCTTTCTTCTTCTTCCTAAGGTGTTACCGGAACCTATCCTGTTGGGATCTTTGTAATGGCTAGAGGGGGGGGGGTGATTAGCCTTTCTTTGTTTCTACAAGAATGTTAGCGGAAGCAATACAAATACAAATAAGAATACAATTAAGAAAACAATGAAAGCAATGCTAACACCCGATGTACGTGGTTCGGAGATGACGCTCCTACTCCACGACAATCCGTAAGGTGGATTAGCCCTAGTCAAACTTCACTAAATCTCCTTTGGATGAATCAAAGTGGAGAAACCTTGTTTTACAATGCACTCCTCTTTTTTACAATGATGGAAGATTAAGACTCTAGAAGAGGAGGTTTAGAATCACACAAATACTTGGAGAAAGCTTGGTGAGCACAGGAGTATAGTTAGGAATGAGAGCACTAGCTTCACCAAGCTCCCCAAGGCTCCTTCTTATAAAAGAGGGGTTGTTTTTCCCGTTGGGCTTCGATCAGTCGACTGATGCTTACCATCAGTTGACTGCCGCCGAAGCCAACGACTTCTGAACCAGCAGATCCGCAGAGATTCGTAGCCGCAATTTCCAACGGCCAAGTGATCAGTCGGTGATCCTCCATCGATCGATGGAGTGATCAGTGATATCGAGGCCGCAATGAGTGCGACTACACTTTTGCTCATTTTGCAATCGATCGTCGATCTTTGTTGGTAGTCGATGATTGCAACATCGGTTGAGTGCCCGCCAGCTTGGTGATAGTCGAGTTTTACCACGACTCGATCGAGCACTGACGATCATGTGGGCTTTTCAAAAATGAAAGAAAATAAGCCAAAAAGGATGCAAGGCCTAGGAATTGAATCTCAAACCTCTAGAGATAGCCAAACCCTATAGATGCATCCACTAACTAGAAGCCCAATGAGATGTTATTAGTAGAGGAATAGGGGAAAAGATAGTTAAGGGTAAGGGAGGCTAAGGGACACTTCAAGAGAATAAATAGGGAATGAAGGGACAAGAGAAAAGCCACTTCTCCCTCTTCTCTTCTTCTTCCTCACTGAAATATATTCCTCTCCCTCTCCATTTTCATCCTTTGCCCGAACCCCATCCAAGCAAGGAGGAGGCTATGTTTTGCTTTCCTTAGGTCATCTTCCGCACTAAAAGGAAAGCGAAGGATGTAAGTATCCCTCACCTGCATACGAGTAGCTTTTGGTTGATGTTTTTGAAAAAAAAATCCCTATGATATATTCGGCCAAGCTTAGTTTTGATGTTCCAAGGAAGTTCTATATCATGTTTTGTAAGAAGAAGATGATGTTAGGATGTAAAATGAATTAGGTTAAAAGATAACCCTAGAAACCCCTATGGACTATTCGGCCAACACATGTTTTTGGGTGTTTTATTGAAGTTCTATACCTTGTTTTACATGCATAAGATGATGTTAGGATGTAAAATGAATTAGGTTAAAAGATAACCCTAGAAACCCCTATGGACTATTCGGCCAACACATGTTTTTGGGTGTTTTATTGAAGTTCTATACCTTGTTTTACATGCATAAGATGATGTTAGGATGTAAAATGAATTAGGTTAAAAGATAACCCTAGAAACCCCTATGGACTATTCGGCCAACACATGTTTTTGGGTGTTTTATTGAAGTTCTATACCTTGTTTTACATGCATAAGATGATGTTATGATGTAGAATGAATTAGGTTAAAAGTTAACCCTAGAAACCCCTATGGACTATTCTGCCAACATATGTTTTTGAGTGTTTTATTGAAGTTCTATACCTTGTTTTATATGCATATGATGATGTTAGGATGTAGAATGAATTAGGTTAAAAGTTAACCCTAGAAACCTCTATAAACCATTCGGCCATCATGGGTTTTTGGTGTTTTATTGAAGTCCTATATCTTGTTCTACATGCACATGATGATGTTAGGATGTAGAATGAATTAGGTTAAAAGACTAACCCTAAAAGCCTACATGGACCTTTCGGCCACCCCTTGGTTTGAAGTTTCAATGAAGTTTTATACTATGTTTTGTATGAATATGATGATGTTAGTATGTTTGTTGGATTAGGTTAAGGGTTTAACCCTAAAAGCCCCATGAACCATTTGGCCAACCATTGTTCCATAGCATTCTCTAGGTTAAGTTAATATGTGTTTTATGTTTAAGTGAATTCATGTGGACTTGTGATATTAAATGATGCTAGATGAAGATAACATGCTTTGGGTTAGTGTTTACTTATTCTTGATGTTTATGCCTATGCCATGCCCTATATGTATGTGATATTTAATATATGTTATGAAATGAAATACGATATGATCATGAAATGAAAAACGATATGTTCATGAAATGAATATGATATGATTATGAAATGAAGTATGATATGTTTATGAGATGAAAAATGATATGTTCATGAAGTGAAGTATGATATGTTATGAAATGAAGTATGCTATGTTTGCAAAATGAAATAAGATATGTTATAATAAAAGCATATAAGTATTTTACCTTCTGCATGGCTTGTACCAGGACCCTAACAAGGTCCAAAGGGATGGGCTCCTAAGATGCCCTAGGTCGACGGACTAAGATCGGGCCTAGGATGGGCTCCTATGTATGATTGTCCCTAGGTCAACGGACTAAGATCGGGCCTAGTACGGGATGGGCTCCAAGATGCCCTAGGTCGATCGAGTAAGACTCGGGCCTAGGATGGGCTTCTACGCTATGACGATTGCCCTAGGTCGACGGACTAAGATCGGGCCTAGTAACCTAGTAGGTTCGAGACTTGCTACCTCGGGTCTATTTAGGGATGCGCACTATTATGAAGAAGAAGTGGTACAATGCCGGGCCAAAATATGTTGAGATTTATGTTACGTACCTATAATATATGTTTTCAAAAAGCATCCTGCATATGTTTACATGATTTGATTGTTATGTTCACATGCTATGTTGATATGTCATATATATATGTTGCATGTTATGTTTGATCTGTCATGTTTATGCTGCTATGTTACATGTGATGTATGTTATGTTTGATATGTCATATATAGGTTGTATGTTATGTTGATATGACATGTATATGTTGCTATGTTACATATGTTGTATGTCATGTTTGATTAAGTCATATATTTACATGATATGATGCTATGATATGTATGTTACATGTTATGTTACTTATGTTACTTATGCTACATGTTAAGTTGCTTACGCCATGTATGTTACATGTTATATTGCTTATATGTTATGAATGTTACATGCCATGATTAATGTCGATGTATGGTTTTTTGTGAGTAGGACAGGATCTTACTAAGCCTATGTGCTTATAGTTTATCTTTCCCTCATACTGCAGATAAGGGTAAGGGATGGATAAACTAAAAGGGAGCAGCAGGAGGGGCCAAATGTGTGTGGTAGTGGCATGGTGGAGAAGATCCGTTATATCCTTTTATATATGTTTCCCTATGATGATGATGTTTATGGATGTCCTTATTATGTCCCCTTATGATGATGAGGTTTATGGACTAGAACTAAGCAATAAGTACCTATAAAATAATGATGCATGCTCTATGTTAAGAAGAAGTATCTATATATGTTATGATGCATGCTCTATGTTAAGAAGAAGTATCTATATATGTTATGATGCATGATCTATGTTAAGAAGAAGTATCTATATACTCAATGCATGTTTATGTTTAAAAGAAAAGAAAAAAAAATGTATCCAAAGTCTTCCATTGTAAGTAGTAAGAAGTGTATGTATGTACGGTCGCGTCACGCGCCGCCCCTCCGGACCCTTGGAAAAAAGGGTGGCCGTGACAGGTTGGTATCAGAGCGGATCTGCCTTTCCACTACACACACATCAAGCTCCAAATCCTGCCGCTCCAAGTAAGAATTCTATGTCTACTCTAATTTTGTTAATTTTGTTCGTGTATGATATAAAATGCCTTTAGCTTATTTTGTTCATGTATGATATAAAATGTCTTTAGCTTATTTTGTTCATGTATGATATGAGATGCCCTTAGCTTATTTTGTTCATGTATGATATGAGATGCCCTTAGCTTATTTTGTTTATGTATGATATAAAATGCCTTAGCTTATTTTGTTCATGTATGATATGGGATGCCTTTAGCTTATTTTGTTCATGTATGATATGAAAAGCCTTTAGCTTAAAATATGCATGAAAACATGAATGATAACTTTCTGCTAGCTTTAGTCTAATTATGCGTAGATAAACGAACGAAAACTTATACTAGCTTTACTTTAATATATGAAGATAAACATATCTGGAAGATGCAGTAGTAGAGATGATGAGATAGCACCCCCGCATGACCTTACACACGTAGTCACAGAACTCCAGCGATAAGTCACAGAACAACAGCAAGTAATAAATACCCTAATGAATCAGCGAGGACACCCTACTGCCCCACCCGCGGGCCCTGGCCCAATGGTTCGACAGGAAGCTTACCTGATCCAGTGGCAGAGACTGAAGCCGGAAAATTTCTCTGGTACTGGTGAGCCATGGGATGCCCAAGCCTGGTTCAAGATGGTGGAAAGCATCATGGAGCTACTGGACTGGCTCGAATGCGAGAAGATTAAGTGTGCATCATTCTGCCTTTCGGGAGATGCTCGGATGTGGTGGGAACGGGTTAAAGCAAAGAGACAAGTAAATCAGATGAGATGGACAGATTTCGAGTATGAATTTTTCGAAGAATTCTTCCACATGAGGGTAACCAACAAGCATTACGACGAGTTCACTGGGTTCCGACAAGGTGACCTATCAGTCAGTGAAGCCGTGAAGAGATTCAACCGACTCGCTTGCCTATGCCCAGAGTTGGTCAGCACGGAAAGAGAAAGGGTCAGACTCATGCTGAAGATGCTCCGACCAGAAATAGCTCTGAATGTGGTCGGCAGAGTTCATAGACCGCAGACCGCAGAAGAGCTGTTCAATAGTGCCTTGATTACCGAGCATTACCTGAACAACATTAATCAGCAAAAGAAAGCACTGAGTGAAGGCAGGGGGCAGGCCCAATCAGGAGGTCAGAGGAACCAGAGTACTTGGAAAGGGAACCACACTAGCAGGAGAAGACAATGGGAGGATCCTAAAGGTGGTCCAGCAACCAAGCAGCCCAGGATCCCTCTGTGTGCTACCTGTGGAAAGATACATCCTGGAGTATGCTACCAAGGCACAAATAGATGGGCCAGGCGGGACATAGAGTCGGGGCTGCCCTATCAGGTTCGAGCACCTCCTCGGAAGATACCCGGCCAGAGTGCTCCTCCATAGTTACATCAGATGCCGGCTGCAATCGAAGGAACCCCGATCAACCAAGGGAGACTAGAAGCCCCGCCTGTTATGACAGATGCCAAGGTATTCTCTCTCACCCAAGAAGATGTGGCGAATGCCTCTACAGTTGTCACAGGTCAGATATTTATTTTCACGATGCTCTTGCATTATTTGATACTGGGCAACACATTCGTGCTTGTTTCTACACACTTTCTTGGAAAGATAGACATGCCACCACAAGCTCTAGATCAGCTTCTTAACCACTCTGCCCTCGAGAAGTAATGCCCTCCACTCATATGCGCGAGCCGCACTCCATCGAATCGCAGAGAACTCTATTGTGATCTCGATAGTGCTCAACATGCAGTGATTATGATATTATATCGGGCATGGATTTCTAAGGCAAGTACGGTGCTTCAATCGAGTGCCGTAAAAAGAAAAGTGGTCTTCAAATGAGGCGAAACCTAGGTTTGAATTTATCGAGAGCCAAGGAGAAGAGTCAATAAGATTTTATCAGCACGCAAGATGTTAGATGGATGCACCGGTTTCGCACACATAGTCGATACAAGTCCGCTGAGGATCGGCTAGAAGATGTCAGAGTTGTATGCAACTACCCAGAGGTATTCCCAGATGAACTACCAGGGTTAGCCCCAAATAGAGAAGTTGAATTTGAGATCAAATTGATTCCTGGTACTAACCCGATCTCTAAAGCCCCTTACCGTATGGCGCCAGCTGAATTGAAGGAACTTCAGGGACAACTACAGGAGTTACTCGACAAGGAACTTATTCACCCAAGTCGCTCTCCATGGGGAGCTCCAGTACTGTTGGTGAAGAAGAAAGATGGGTCTATGCAAATGTGCATAGACTACCGAGCGCTGAATAATGTGACGATCAAGAACCGGTACCCTTTGCCGCGGATTGACGACCTGTTCGACCAACTAAAGGGTGCCACCGTCTTCTCTAAGATTGACCTGAGGTCTGGCTATCATCAAGTAAAAGTGAAATCAGATGATATACCAAAGACGGCCTTCCGAACCAGATACGGACATTACGAGTTCGTAGTTATGCCATTCGGAGTGACGAATGCACCTGCTCTGTTCATGGATTTGATGAACCGGGTATTCTCGGAATTCCTCAACAAGTTTGTGATCATCTTCATCGACAACATACTGATATATTTGAGAACCCCAGAGGAGCACGTAGAACACCTGAATGTGGTTTTGCAGATTCTTCGGGAAAAGCAGCTATTTGCAAAGTTCTCCAAATGCGAGTTCTGGCTCGAACAAGTATCATTTCTGGGTCACATTATATCCAAGCACAGAGTGATGGTAGACCCAATAAAGATTGAAGCCGTGAGTAACTGGAACCGACCAAAGAATGCCAGGGAGATCAGAAGCTTTCTTGGGCTAGCAAGTTACTACCGGAAGTTTGTAGAAAATTTCTCCAGGATTGCCGCCCCTATAACAATCCTCACCAGAAAGAACAAGAAATATGAGTGGATGGACGCCTACGAAAGGAGTTTCACAGAATTGAAAAGGAGACTGACTAGCTCTCTAATCCTTGCTCTTCCAGACAGTAATGAAGGCTTCGACATGTACAGTGACGCTTCAAAGTTAGGACTCGGAGCTGTACTCATGCAGAATGGCAAGGTGATTGCCTACGCCTCTAGGCAACTCAAGGAACACGAAAGGAATTATCCCACCCACGTCTTAGAGCTAGCGGCCGTGGTCTTTGCTCTCAAAACATGGAGGCATTATCTATATGGAGCTCAGTGTAGGATTTATACACAATCGAGTCCAAATATTTCTTCACACAGAAGGACCTGAACATGAGACAACGCAGATGGCTCGAGCTCGTCAAGGATTATGACTGCGAGATCTTCTACCATACGGGGAAAGCAAACAAGGTGGTGGATGAACTCAGCAGGAAGTCCTACGCCACCTTGATGTCTCTATCAGTGTTACCTCGGCCCTTAGAAAAGGAGATTATGCGTTACGGGGTTGAAATCATTTCCGGATAGCTCTCGACCATGACGATAGCACCGACGATGTTCGATGATATACTGGAAAAGCAAGCCCGTGACCTAAGCATTCAGAGGATCAAGCAAGAGGTCTTAGAAGGAAAGGACGACGGGTTTCGTATCTCTGATAGTGGAGTACTCTACCTCAGGGATCGCCTGTGTATTCCGGCGATTTATCGTAATTACTAAGAAGATATTTGAGGAAGCTCACGGAACTCCTTATGCGATTCATCCTGGAACCACCAAGATGTACCAAGACCTGAAAAGAAAATTCTGGTGGTTCAGAATGAAAAGAGATGTGGCTCAGTATGTCAGTACTTGCTTAACCTGCCAGAGGGTTAAAGCAGAACACCAGAGACCTGGAGGAACACTGCAGCCGATCCAGATTCCAGAATGGAAATGTGAAGACATTTCTATGGATTTCATCTCAGGATTGCCCAAGACAACAAATGGTTATGATGCTATATGGGTAATTGTGGACAGATTGACGAAGTCCGCCCACTTCCTAGCAATCAAGATGACCTATTCGACGGAGCAACTGGCTCAGTTATATGCTAGGGAAATTATCAGACTACATGGAATTCCTAAGACCATCATTTCTGACAGAGATGATCGCTTTATTTCCCATTTCTGGGAATGTGTTCAGAAGGCCCTAGGCACGAAGCTATTGTTCAGTACTTCCTTCCATCCCCAGATGGACGTACAGACCGAAAGAGTAAATCAAGTACTGGAGGATATGTTACGAGCTTGCGCCCTGGATTTCAAAGGTAGCTGGTGCCGATACTTATGTTTGGCAGAATTCAACTACAATAATAGCTACCAAGCTACTATTGGAATGGCACCCTACGAGGCTCTATACGGGAGGAAGTGTAGATCCCCCATATGCTGGTACGAGGGTGGTGAGAAGAAGGGGATGGGACTCCAGATGGACTTCATCGACGACACCACCCGAGCTATACAGAACATCCGTTAGAGAATTGAAACTGCTCATAGCCGACAAAAGAGCTATGCGGATATGCGACGTAGACCGTTAGAATTCGAAGTCGGGGACCTGGTATTCCTCAAAGTGGCCCCTATGAAGGGAGTGATGAGATTCGGAAGGAAGGGTAAGCTGAGTCCGCGCTACGTGGGACCGTATCCGATATTGCAGAGGATTGGCAAGGTAGCTTACAAGCTGGAGCTGCCTCAAGAGATGTCGGCTATTCACAACGTGTTCCATGTCTCTGTGCTCAAGATATGCATTTCCAGTGCGGACCAAGTGATCGAGCCACAAACAGTACAAGTTCAAGAGGACCTGAGTATTGAAAGTCGGCCTATCCAGATACTAGACCGAGAAGTCAAGAGACTAAGAAACAAAGAGGTGCCCTTAGTAAAGGTCCTGTGGCAGAATCAACGGTACGAAGAAGCTACCTGGGAACGCGAGGAGGACATGAAGCAGAAGTACCCAGAATTGTTCTAAGTTTCGAGGACGAAACTTTTAAAAGGTATGAAGGATTGTAACGCCTGTAAAATTTCTAGCAATTTTACAAGAATTTCTGGCTTGATTATGATGGGCTTTATGTGGGCTTTTCAAAAATGAAAGAAAATAAGCCAAAAAGGATGCAAGGCCTAGGAATTGAATCTCAAACCTCTAGAGATAGCCAAACCCTATTGATGCATCCACTAACTAGAAGCCCAATGAGATGTTATTAGTAGAGGAATAGGGGAAATGATAGTTAAGGGTAAGGGAGGCTAAGGGACACTTCAAGAGAATAAATAGGGAATGAAGGGACAAGAGAAAAGCCACTTCTCCCTCTTCTCTTCTTCTTCCTCACTGAAATATATTCCTCTCCCTCTCCATTTTCATCCTTTGGCCGAACTGTTAGTAATATATGAGAGATGTCCTAAGGCAATCGCCTTATGTATGAACCATTTATATGATAAATGAAGATTCACTATTTGAGTATACATATTTTATGTATTTGATTGGATCTTAAACTCATTTACTGAATGTCCACGATACGATTCACAGCATGAGAGAATTTGTGATTGGATCACAACTAATGAGTATCTCTACATGTGTAATTGTGATGTATCGGAATTATCCCTAGTCAATGAATTAATGGATTTGGACACCATCAATTCTGTCGAGACTAGCATGAGGTATACTCCTTGGTGTATCCAAGCAGCTGATTCTCACTGGCTGGAGACATAGTGATGTCCGGAGTTAATCGTGGATGCTAGTTATGGTAACTAGTTCATTGGAGTGACCAACCGTAAGACTTCATATGGTTTTCTGCATATATAGATATGTCAATGAAGTTCTTACTGTGGCTTAAGTGCGATGTTCCTTTGACTTGCGGTATTCAAGTCATCTTGATCATAGAGACTTATGCTTTGACATCTTAAGCAAACATCTCTAAGGAGATGTGGACCCGGGATGATTGGGTATAAGTTGAAGTGATCGAAGGTGTTTGAATAGCCTATAAAGGATTCACCACTCCTTGCGAGGAGATGTATACCTATGGCCTCTCGTCGGATTGTTACTAAAGTCTTTGGCCAAAGCAATACATGTTTAGAGTAAGGTACTCTTCGATACATGTGGAGTAACTAGAATCCGTAGGACGAGGAAATGATACTTGGGCTAGGTGTGACGTAGTCAGCCTAGTGGGGACTGACACAATAGACCATGTCCTGAACCAAGTGGGTATAAGATGAGTGAAGGGAATGGGGCACGAATCATTCAAGCTACTGAAGGGTTTCAGAAATAGTTAGGGATCAACCGTTGATCTTTTCGGTTAATTGGGGATCATGATGTACTACTAGGTGCCACTCATGATCGTTCTATAATTAATGGTTAATTATAGACGGCCAACATAAACCGAAAACCTATTTGGTCACACGCACAACGAGTGTAATCCAAAGGATTTAAAACGAGCTTGAGAATGAGATTCTCAGACCGAGAGACACTATGTTTGGTTGGACCAAACATAAAGCGAGCATGAAATTGTTTCAGTCGCAATGGAAGCGTGGATGGGCAGTGTCTTATGAAGACATAATGGATGGACCAAAATGGTTTGGTTCTAATCCAATGGATGAGAATAAACCAAAGGGTTTGGTTTATATTAAACGAATGAACCAAAGGTTGGTTCGGTTCGTTTTAACTTAAAATAAACCATCATGGTTTGGTTTATTTTAACTTATCTTAATGGAGCGGGTTAACGGGCTTTATGGATATGATCCATTAACCATTAAGAGAATTAGTTCTCTATAAAATAGGGATTAAACCCTAACCCTAAACCTAATCATTGAGTTGCCGCCCAACCCCTCCCTCTCCTATTCGGCGCCCAACTCCAAGCTGCCGCCGCCTAGCCCTAAGGTCCTCCAACCGGCGTCCAGAAGGTTGCTTCCTTTCTCCTCGCCGGCGTCGAGCTGCTGCCGGAAGAGTTCCGGTCATCCTCCTTAGGTTTGGCATCAAGGTGAGCACTTTGCTTCCTTGGTTTTGGCCGGCGCCTACTCCTCCACCAAGCTGTCCAGTTTTCTGGACAGCTTCTTCTCCTCTCGTCGGAGCGTCGTTTAGACGACGGTTAGTGCTCCGACAGCGGCTAACATACCGGGGATTTGATCTCCGATAATCCTCTGAGGTGGAGGACGAAGGATTCGTCAATCGGTTGACGAATACCTCTCCGGAGAAGCAAGTCTTGAGGACTTGTTTTAGGTCCGAATTTGGATTCGGATCGTGATCATCTCTCGATCACGTCGTCTTCAACACGAGGCTAGTAACCCGTATGAAGACGAAGCTCGTGACTTAGCGAAGTCATCCCGAGGAGCTCGGCGTGGATACGGATAGAGACGATTCTTACGAGGATCGTTCCGGTTGATGCCGCTCTCGCTTACACGCCATAATGGAAGGTATAACGTAGTTTAATTTCCTTTTATTGCAAATTTTAATTTACGGTTATGTCTACACTTGTTGTAATAGCATGCGTGTGTTGTGTGTGTTGTAATAAATATAGATTTATTATTTTTATTGCTTCCGCTGTGCTCATGTTTACGAAACATGATCGAACACACACACGCCGTTTAAACCCAACAAAGGGTATCAGAGCCTGTGTTGTGTTTCACATAATCGTAAAAATGGTTTTGCGATAGTCATAATGTATTTCTGGAAATTTTCTAAATTTTTTAAATTTAGAAGTATTTATGGAAATTTTTCAATTTTGGAAAGTCTAGAAGTATTTATGGAAATCTTCCACTTTTGGAAAGTTGGAAGTATTTATGGAAATTGATATTTTCCATAAATAAAATATTTGATTAGATTCTGGAAATTTGTTTCCTAATTTAATCTTGATTTGATTTGGGAAATCAAATCTTAAAATATTTTATTTCCATAAGTAGTTTTAATGATTTAGGAAATTGGTTTCCTAAATAGATTTTCCTTAATCAAATAATTCCATGAATAAAATATGTGATTAGATTTGGAAATTTGTTTCCTAATTTAATTATGATTTGATTTGGAGAATCAAATCTTAAACATATTTTATTTCCATAAATAGTTATGACATATAAGGAAATATATACATGACATAATTGTATGCCATGTAATTGCATTAGATGCATAACATTAATGCCATGCGGTCGTGACATGTAGATGTATGCCATGTATGCCATGCCATGTAGATAATAGTTATTTGCATGCAAAGAGGATGAGACATAAAACCTTTAAACAATATTAAAGCCTACACCTTCCATTAATATGGTTAGAACCAGAGTTCCGCTTGTTTGGGTTGTTGGACTCTCTCCAAGCCCTCTCGAACTCAACATGTTCAAACCATGGAATAGTTTAATACTAATATGGTAAGAGTCAGAGGTCAATCGTTAGCTTTGGTTGTTGGACTCTCTCCAAGCTGGGCTAATTGGTTGAATGCGCTCTAACCATATTAAAACTATTCTTGATTAATGGGTTGGCTTTAACCTGGAGCATCGGCTTGTTGGACTCTCTCCAAGGTCGATGTTAAGGGAGGTGAAGTTGGGTGCTATGCATAAGATGCATACTTGTTAATGTGTTAACAACCCAATGTATGTGTGAACATTCAATTAGTTGATAGCACATTGTGATAGTTGCATATACGTGATATGCAATCGGTATAGATGATACCTACCGTCGTAGATATGAATGGCTTGTTGGACTCTCTCCAAGGTTATTCATAACTATGATGGATATCAACCCATTCGGAGATGAACCTACAATCTCCTCAAGTGATTTTGGGGTTTTGAAATTCAAAAAATGAATGGGATTTATAAATGTATATTGATGCATTTTAAATCATTTTCTCATATATGCTCGTTTTGTATTTCTAGGTCAATAAATTGATCATGACGTCTTTGAATTTGCGCACTATTTTGGATTCAAATAAATTGACTGGGCCGAACTTCCTGGACTGGCTTAGAAACCTGAGAATTGTTCTCAAGGCGGAAAAGCTTGCATATGTCCTTGAAGAGCCTCTTCCTGACCGTCCTAAGGACGATGCAACTCCAGACCAAATGTTGGTCTATCAGAAGCATGTGGATTCTCGGCGAAGTTGCATCATGCTAGCGGCGATGGTACTAAGCTACGAGCGCAGCGATGAGCATATGGATGCTAACACTATGGTCTTCCATCTTCATGAGTTGTTCGATGAGCAAGCGAGATCCGAAAGGTTCGAGGTCTCTAGGCTCCTCTTCACCACGAAGATGCAAGAAGGTTAAATGCAGTAGTGCGATTTGTGCTAAAGATGAGCGGGTACATCGGCTGACTAGCTACCCTCGGTTTTGTGATGGATCATGAGTTAAGTATTGACTTAATTCTGCATTGTTTGCCCAAGAGTTTCTCAATTTGTGATGAACTATCGGATGAACAAATTGGAATCCACCATTCCGAGCTCCTCAATATCTTTGAAGGCGTGGAGCCTTACGTGAAAGCATGAGGAGAAAGGCGGTTACATTAGTTGATTCCTCAAAGAAAGGTTCTAAGAGGAAGGCAAAAGAAACGAGAAGAAAGGAAAGAAGGCAAAGAAAGGCGGAAAGCGGAACCAGAAGGGCACTTGCCATCTTGTGGCAAGGAAGGCCCTTGGCGAAGAAAGCGCAAGATTTATCTTGAGTCCATGAAGAAGAAGAAGGCATCGATGCCCCATCCTCTTGTATCTTCGTTATTGATTGTCATTCTATTTCCTTAGACACTTGGGTATTGGATCTTTGGGTGTGGCTCACATATATGTAATGACATACAGAGGGCTAAGGAATAGAAGAAGACTTGTCGGAGAGTCAAATTTGCGAGTTGGCAATGGAGCAAAGGTTCTTTGCAGTCGCCGGAACTTATTCTTTGAAGCTCCTAGTGGACTAGTCTTGGGCTGGACAATTGCTATTATGTTCCTTCTCTAATAAAGAACATTGTTTCTATTTCTGCTTAAATAGAAATGGTTTCCATTTAACGTTTAGTAACAATTGTTGTTATATAACTTTGAATGGCGTACTTTATGGGCTGGAACTTTGAGTAATGGCATTTATCGTTGGGCGTATCCGGTGACATTTTCAATATCGAAGCGAGCAACAGCGTGCTCGAAAGGATAATCACATAGACTCCTATATGTGGCATTGTCGTCTTGGCCATATAAGCAAGAAAGCGCGTATCCGAATTACACCGATGTGGAATTGCGGAATCGTTGAATTGGATTCATACGATACATGCGAATCATGCTTAAAAGGCAAGATGACTAAGTTACCTTTACGGGAAAAGGTGAGCAGTGGGAGAGTTACTAGGTTTAGTACATCTTGATGTGTGGACCTATGTCAACTCAAGCTTTAGGAGGCTATAGCTACTTCATTACCTTCACCGATGATCACTCACGGTTTGGGTATGTGTTCTTGATGAAACACAAGTCTGAAGCCTTTGAAAGGTTCAAAGAATTCAGAAATGAAGTAGAGAAACAACATGACAAAAGTATTAAAATACTTGATCGGATCGAGGTGGTGAATACTTAAGTCAAGAGTTTCTTGATTATCTAAGAGACAATGGCATATTGTCTCGATGGACTCCGCCTATACACCACGGCATAATGGTGTATCGAGAGGCATGTAGGACCTTGTTGGACATGGTCGGTCAATGATGAATCATGCGACTCTTCCCAAGTCCTTTTGGGGTTATGCACTTGAGACGGTTTACTTGTTAAGCAGAATGCCTACAGTAGTCTCAACTACTCCATATGAGATATGGAATGGTAAGAAACCTCATGTATCTTACTTGAAGATATGGGGTTGTCCTGCTTATGTGAAGCGGACTGTATCAGACAAACTGGATGCTAAGTCTGATAAATGTCTATTTATTGGATACCCTAAGGAAACAAGGGGTTACCAATTCTATCATCTGTGGAACAAAGGTGTTTGTTTCAAGGCATCTTTGTGTTTCTAGAGAAAGAGTTTCTCTTGCAAGAAAGCGATGGGAGTGTCGTCGAGCTTGAGAGCTCCTCAAATAGACATTGATGAGATACACGGTGAAGCACAGCGGTAGATAACTCATAGTGATGAGCAATCAATTTGGACCTATTGTAACACCACATCTTCGTAGATCTGGTAGAACACGCATATTCACGAGAGATATGGATTTCTCGTAAGTGAATCGAGCGACGTGTTACTCATTGATGATGAGAGCCTACGATTATGAAGAAGTCTTGACAAGTTCGAGAAAGGGATAAATGGCTTGATGCCATGAAGTCGGAAATGGATTCCATGTATGAAAACCAAGTTTGGAACTTGGTTGACCCACCTGAAGGCATCAAGCCTATAGGGTGCAAGTGGGTTTTCAAGAGGAAAACCGACATGGATGGTAATGTGATTACCTATAAGGCTAGATTTGTGGCGAAAGGATATCGTCAAAAGCAAGGTGTTGATTATGACGAAACCTATTCGCCTGTAGCTATGCTTAAATCCATTCGGATGCTCCTGGCCATAGCGGCTCATTATGATTATGAGATATGGCGGATGGATGTGAAAATAGCTTTCCTTAATGGAAACACGCTCGAGGGCGTGTATATGATACAACTGAGGGTTTCACATCGGTTGACAAAACCAAGGTATGCAAATTGCGGCGATCCATTTATGGATTGAAGCAAGCATCCAGGAGCTGGAATATCCATTTTGATGAGACAATCAAAAAGTTTGATTTCTCACAAAATTCGGACGAACCTTGTGTGTACAAGAAGGTTAGTGGGAGTGCAGTCGTGTTCCTAGTATTGTATGTCGATGACATATTACTTATAGAAGCGATGTGTCAATCTTCTGATCAGTGAAGGTTTGGTTATCCAAGACATTCTCCATGAAAGACACAGGAGAAGCAACCTACATCCTTGGGATTAAGATCTATAGAGATAGATCGAAGCAGTTTGCTTGGTCTTTCGCAGTCTACATATATAGGCCGAGTGCTAAAGAGGTTTAGCATGTCGGAATCCAAGAAAGGTTATCTACCCCGTCGGGCATGGGGTACACCTTTCAAAGTCTATGTGTCGCGCCCGAGAGGATTTGCATGAGTAAGATTCCTATGCATCAAATAGGATCTATCATGTATGCTATGTTATGTACGAGGCCCGATGTATCGTATGCTCTGAGTGTCACGGCGGATACGATCGATCGAGAATGGATCATTGGGCGGTATTAAGGCGATCCTTAAGTAAGAAGAACTAAGGATGTGTTCCTAATATATGGAGAAGGGACATGGTGATACGCGGGTATCGGATGCGGCTTCGACGGACAAGGATGATTCAGTCTCGGTCGGATCGTGTTCACCTTGAATGAGGCGCGATGAGTTGGAAAAGTTCCAAACAAGAGGCGTAGCGGATTCTACCACGAGGCGAGAATATATTGCGGCGAAGCGGCAAAGAGCGGTTTGGATCAAGAAGTTCGTTCATGAACTTGGTGTGATTCCGCCATTGTTGAAGCAATCTGGTCTCTGCGACAACAATGGAGCAATTGCACAGCGAAAGAGCCAAGGTCTCATCAACGATCCAAACATGTGCCGCGCTATCATCTTATCGGAGAGATCATCGGTAGGAGCGAAATACAAATCGAGAAAATTCCTTTGAAAGGAACTTAGCGGATCCCTTGACTAAAGCATTACCTCAAAGCAAGTTTGAGGGTCATGTTAGAACTATGGTATTGGATACCGTAGCGATTGGCATTAGGCCAAGTGGAGTCTGTTAGTAATATATGAGAGATGTCCTAAGGCAATGCCTTATCTATGAACCATTTATATGATAAATGAAGATTCACTATTTGAGTATACATATTTTATGTATTTGATTGGATCTTAAACTCATTTACTGAATGTCCACGATACGATTCACAGCATGAGAGAATTTGTGATTGGATCACAACTATTGAGTATCTCTACATGTGTAATTGTGATGTATCGGAATTATCCCTAGTCTATGAATTGATGGATTTGGACACCATCAATTCTGTCGAGACTAGCACGAGGTATACTCCTTGGTGTATCCAAGCAGCTGATTCTCACTGGCTGGAGACATAGTGATGTCCGGAGTTAATCGTGGATGCTAGTTATGGTAACTAGTTCATTGGAGTGACCAATAGTAAGACTTCATATGGATCACTGCATATATAGATATGTCAATGAAGTTCTTACATGTGGCTTAAGTGCGATGTTCCTTTGACTTGCGGTATTCAAGTCATCTTGATCATAGAGACTTATGCTTTGACATCTTAAGCAAACATCTCTAAGGAGATGTGGACCCGGGATGATTGGGTATAAGTTGAAGTGATCGAAGGTGTTTGAATAGCCTATAAAGGATTCACCACTCCTTGCGAGGAGATGTATACCTATGGCCTCTCGTCGGATTGTTACTAAAGTCTTTGGCCAAAGCAATACATGTTTAGAGTAAGGTACTCTTCGATACATGTGGAGTAACTAGAATCCGTAGGACGAGGAAATGATACTTGGGCTAGGTGTGACGTAGTCAGCCTAGTGGGGACTGACACAATAGACCATGTCCTGAACCAAGTGGGTATAAGATGAGTGAAGGGAATGGGGCACGAATCATTCAAGCTACTGAAGGGTTTCAGAAATAGTTCGGGATCAACCGTTGATCTTTTCGGTTAATTGGGGATCATGATGTACTACTAGGTGCCACTCATGATCGTTCTATAATTAATGGTTAATTATAGACGGCCAACATAAACCGAGAACCTATTTGGTCACACGCACAACGAGTGTAATCCAAAGGATTTAAAACGAGCTTGAGAATGGGATTCTCAGACCGAGAGACACTATGTTTGGTTGGACCAAACATAAAGCGAGCATGAAATTGTTTCAGTCGCAATGGAAGCGTGGATGGGCAGTGTCTTATGAAGACATAATGGATGGACCAAAATGGTTTGGTTCTAATCCAATGTATGAGAATAAACCAAAGGGTTTGGTTTATATTAAACGAATGAACCAAAGGTTGGTTCGGTTCGTTTTAACTTAAAATAAACCATCATGGTTTGGTTTATTTTAACTTATCTTAATGGAGCGGGTTAACGGGCTTTATGGATATGATCCATTAACCATTAAGAATATTAGTTCTCTATAAAATAGGGCTTAAACCCTAACCCTAAACCTAATCAAGAGTGGCCGCCCAACCCCTCCCTCTCCTATTCGGCGCCCAACTCCAGGCCGCCGCCCTAGCCCTAAGGTCCTCAACCGTCAGAAGGTTGCTTCCTTTCTCCTCGCCCGTCGAGCTGCTGCGGAAGAGTTCGGTCATCCTCCTTAGGTTTGGCATCAAGGTGAGCACTTTGCTTCCTTGGTTTTGGCGGCGCCTACTCCTCCACCAAGCTGTCCAGTTTTCTGGACAGCTTCTTCTCCTTCGGGCGTCGTTTGAGCGACGGTTAGTGCTCCGACAGCGGCTAACATACCGGGGATTTGATCTCCGATAATCCTCTGAGGTGGAGGACGAAGGATTCGTCAATCGGTTGACGAATACCTCTCCGGAGAAGCAAGTCTTGAGGACTTGTTTTAGGTCCGAATTTGGATTCGGACCGTGATCATCTCTCGATCACGTCGTCTTCAACACGAGGCTAGTAACCCATACGAAGACGAAGCTCGTGGCTTGGCGAAGTCATCCCGAGGAGCTCGGCGTGGATACGGATAGAGACGATTCTTACGAGAATCGTTCCGGTTGATGCCGTTCTCGCTACACGTCATACGGAAGGTATAACGTAGTCTAATTTCCTTTTATTGCAATTTTAATTTACGGTTATGTCTACACTTGTTGTAATAGCATGCGTGTGTTGTGTGTGTTGTAATAAATAGGAGTATTTATTATTTTTAATTGCTTCCGCTGTGCTCATGTTTACGAAACATGATCGAACACACACACGCCGCGGTGCCGGAAACCCAACACGAACCCCATCCAAGCAAGGAGGAGGCTATGTTTTGCTTTCCTTAGGTCATCTTCCGCACTAAAAGGAAAGCGAAGGATGTAAGTATCCCTCACCTGCATACGAGTAGCTTTTGGTTGATGTTTTTGAAAAAAAAAATCCCTATGATATATTCGGCCAAGATTAGTTTTGATGTTCCAAGGAAGTTCTATATCATGTTTTGTAAGAAGAAGATGATGTTAGGATGTAAAATGAATTAGGTTAAAAGATAACCCTAGAAACCCCTATGGACTATTCGGCCAACACATGTTTTTGGGTGTTTTATTGAAGTTCTATACCTTGTTTTACATGCATAAGATGATGTTAGGATGTAAAATGAATTAGGTTAAAAGATAACCCTAGAAACCCCTATGGACTATTCGGCCAACACATGTTTTTGGGTGTTTTATTGAAGTTCTATACCTTGTTTTACATGCATAAGATGATGTTATGATGTAGAATGAATTAGGTTAAAAGTTAACCCTAGAAACCCCTATGGACTATTCGGCCAACATATGTTTTTGAGTGTTTTATTGAAGTTCTATACCTTGTTTTATATGCATATGATGATGTTAGGATGTAGAATGAATTAGGTTAAAAGTTAACCCTAGAAACCTCTATAAACCATTCGGCCATCATGGGTTTTTGGTGTTTTATTGAAGTCCTATATCTTGTTCTACATGCACATGATGATGTTAGGATGTAGAATGAATTAGGTTAAAAGACTAACCCTAAAAGCCTACATGGACCTTTCGTCCACCCCTTGGTTTGAAGTTTCAATGAAGTTTTATACTATGTTTTGTATGAATATGATGATGTTAGTATGTTTGTTGGATTAGGTTAAGGGTTTAACCCTAAAAGCCCCATGAACCATTTGGCCAACCATTGTTCCATAGCATTCTCTAGGTTAAGTTAATATGTGTTTTATGTTTAAGTGAATTCATGTGGACTTGTGATATTAAATGATGCTAGATGAAGATAACATGCTTTGGGTTAGTGTTTACTTATTCTTGATGTTTATGCCTATGCCATGCCCTATATGTATGTGATATTTAATATATGTTATGAAATGAAATACGATATGATCATGAAATGAAAAACGATATGTTCATGAAATGAATATGATATGATTATGAAATGAAGTATGATATGTTTATGAGATGAAAAATGATATGTTCATGAAGTGAAG
This sequence comes from Wurfbainia villosa, assembly GCA_025175895.1. Classification (NCBI taxonomy): domain Eukaryota; kingdom Viridiplantae; phylum Streptophyta; class Magnoliopsida; order Zingiberales; family Zingiberaceae; genus Wurfbainia; species Wurfbainia villosa. The sequence goes on from CM046005.1 coordinate 42,680,800, forward strand.
TATGATATGTTATGAAATAAAGTATGCTATGTTTGCAAAATGAAATAAGATATGTTATAATAAAAGCATATAAGTATTTTACCTTCTGCATGGCTTGTACCAGGACCCTAACAAGGTCCAAAGGGATGGGCTCCTAAGATGCTCTAGGTCGATGACTAAGATCGGGCCTAGGATGGGCTCCTATGTATGATTGTTCCTAGGTCGACGGACTAAGATCAGGCCTAGTACGGGATGGGCTCCAAGATGCCCTAGGTCGATCGAGTAAGACTCGAGCCTAGGATGGGCTTCTACGCTATGACGATTGCCCTAGGTCGACGGACTAAGATCGGGCCTAGTAACCTAGTAGGTTCGAGACTTGCTACCTCGGGTCTATTTAGGGATGCGCACTATTATGAAGAAGAAGTGGTACAATGTCGGGCCCAAATATGTTGAGATTTATGTTACGTACCTATAATATATGTTTTCAAAAAGCATCCTGCATATGTTTACATGATTTGATTGTTATGTTCACATGCTATGTTGATATGTCATATATATATGTTGCATGTTATGTTTGATCTGTCATGTTTATGCTGCTATGTTACATGTGATGTATGTTATGTTTGATATGTCATATATAGGTTGTATGTTATGTTGTTATGACATGTATATGTTGCTATGTTACATATGTTGTATGTCATGTTTGATTAAGTCATATATTTACATGATATGCTGCTATGATATGTATGTTACATGTTATGTTACTTATGCTACATGTTAAGTTGCTTTCGCCATGTATGTTACATGTTATGTTGCTTATAACTTATGAATGTTACATGCCATGATTAATGTCGATGTATGGTTTTTTGTGAGTAGGACAGAATCTTACTAAGCCTATGTGCTTATTGTTTATCTTTCCCTCGTACTGCAGATAAGGGTAAGGGATGGATAAACTGTTAGTGCCTATAAGATCCACATATCTCTACAATGGTATGATATTGTCCACTTTGGGCCTAAGCCCTCATGGTTTTGTTTTTGGGCTCTACCCAAAAGGCCTCATACCAATGGAGATATCTTTTTTCTTATAAGCACATGATCTTTTCCATGTCTTACCAATGTGGGACTTTGATTGTATTCCCCATACTCCCAACAATCCCCCCCTCAAACGAAGGACCACATTGGGCCCCCCCTCAAGCCTATCCCTCCTCGAAGGATTTTCTCTGCTTGATGTCCGATCTTCAACCCACCAGGACTTCCTGCCAGTTGTTCGGTCCCCCCGACCCAACTAGACTTCCTTCCTGATGTCTGGTTCTCTTGATCCGGACGTGGGAGCTCAACTTCCTTCATTCGAGGTTCATGGCTTGACATGGACCATGGCTCTGATACCAATTGTTAGTGCCTATAAGATCCACATATCTCTACAATGGTATGATATTGTCCACTTTGGGCCTAAGCCCTCATGGTTTTGTTTTTGGGCTCTACCCAAAAGGCCTCATACCAATGGAGATATCTTTTTTCTTATAAGCACATGATCTTTTCCATGTCTTACCAATGTGGGACTTTGATTGTATTCCCCATACTCCCAACATAAACTAAAAGGGAGCAGCATGAGGTGCCAAATGTGTGTGGTAGTGGCATGGTGGAGAAGATCCGTTATGTCCTTTTATATATGTTTCCCTTTGATGATGATGTTTATGGATGTCCTTATTATGTCCCCTTATGATGATGAGGTTTATGGACTAGAACTAAGCACTATGTACCTATGAAATAATGATGCATGCTCTATGTTAAGAAGAAGTATCTATATATGTTATGATGCATGCTCTATGTTAAGAAGAAGTATCTATATACGTCAATGCATGTTTATGTTTAAAAGAAAAGAAAAAAAAATGTATCCAAAGTCTTCCGCTGTAAGTAGTAAGAAGTGTATGTATGTACGATCGCGTCACACGCCGCCCCTCCGGACCCTTGGAAAAAAGGGCGGGCGTGACAATTTTGTTGAATCCTCAGTGTTGACGAGGATAGTATTTAATTTTTGTAAATTAGATACGGCATTGTTTAGCCACTCTTTTTATTTTAGTTTACTTTCGATCTAGATTTCATGTACACTCCCTCGTGGAGTATAGGATCGATGGATGTAAATTAAAATATATTTTTCTCGGCTCGGATCTCCGGATGGCTTGTACATGACGTAGGGAGAAGCGTTCGAGATGGCGATACGACGGGAGACATATTGAAGACAAAAGCCATAATAGTTGGAAAATTTTTATTTTTCATATTTATAGCTTATTGTTTTATATGCATGTCATAGGCTAGAAAATTCCTCGATTTCAAATTACTATGTGGGAGAGGGATATTTTTATAAATTCCCACGACCTCCATTACGATTTGATATGTGATGCAAGCAAACTTGCGCTCGGTTCTGAGTGTCTTCCTCCCCATCGGATGAGTTTGTTTGTGGATCACAGGGTCAGATATGGTTATAGGAAATTATTTAGGAGCATGTGTACTTCCCCATCGGAAGGCACATAACCCGAGATAATTTCATTGGTATCGAGTAATGGTGAACACTTAGATGCAAATAGGAGTATCCTCCCCATCAGAGTCACTGCTTTTATTTGTTGGGCCGAAGGGAAACCAACTATTAATTTTATTTGTCAAAAAGTTAGGTTGATAAGATAGTAAAATTAATGGATAAAACCTCCTCTTACAAATGTAGAATTCGTATACTTCCACACGATCGTGGCATACGATATTCTCGATGTTTTGAGGTGTTGGTTGATTTTAAAATTTTATTGTTTGAGGAATCAATAATTTTTTTTTTAAATCTAAAGTTTTGATCTATGTGATTCTTAGTTTTTTTTTTTCAAAAATGACTTTCAGTCCACTTCCTATGAGACTAAAGGAAAATAAACTTACTGTACATAATTATGTTGATTGGAAAAAGGAATCTTGACATTGTCTTAACTGTTGAGGAGTACAAATATGTACTCTTCGAAAAGTGTCCTCCTAAGCCTACGAATGAGCTGGAAGTCCTTGGAGCTAATATCGATGGGGATACCCATTCGATATCACTCTCCAGTTGACAGAAAGGCTTGCTCAGGCTCAGGTCATGGTTGCTCAGAAGGTTTTTACTTCTAAGCTGAAAGGCAAGAAGAAGAAGAAACAAGGTGGAGCAAAGCTGGTGGGAGGATCTCAGGGAGGAGTGAAGAAGCTGAAAGGCAAGAACTTCACTTGCAAGAAGACTGGACATTGGAAGAAGGACTGTCCCAATCCGAAATAGAACAAAGGTATATCCTTTGGTCTAGTCATTGAAACATGTTTAGCGGTGTTATCTACCGACACTTGGTGTGTAGATATGGGAGCCACTGATCATGTCTGCAATACTTTGCAGGGGTTTCAGGAAACCCGACGACTAGCTAAAGGGGAGATTACCGTTTACTTGGGCATTGCCACGAAGGTGGCGGCTGTTGCAGTGGGAGATGTTTATTTGTCTTTTGAGAAAAATAAAGTTTTGGTTCTTAAGAATTGCCTTTATGTACCTTTGTTTAGAAAGAATTTAATTTCGGTTTCTAAATTATTTGTAAATGGATACTCTATTTCTTTTAATGACAGAGTTGTTATAAAAAGAAATAGGGAGATTATCTGTTCTGGTGCATTGATAAGAAATTTGTATACACTAGAACCAAAAGCTCCCACGATGCAAATAGAAGTTAAAAACTCATCTTCTAATTCCAATAAGAGAAAAGAACCTTCGAAGATGAACCAAATATATCTTTGGCATCTTAGGCTTGATCAGATTAAGCTAAGCAGAATTCAAAGGTTGATAGCTGATGGACCTCTGGGTTCATTAGTGGTGGAAGATTTCCCAACCTGCGAATCCTACTTGGAGGGTAAAATGATCAAGAGGCCTTTTAAGGGCAAGGGGTATAGAGCCAAAGATGTGTTAGAATTGGTTCATTCTGATTTGTGTGGTCCTATGTCTATCCAGGCTAGAGGTGGTTTTGAGTATTTTGTCTCTTTTATAGACGATTATTCGAGATATGGATACATTTACTTGATGCGCCACAAGTCTGAATGCTTTGACAAGTTCAAAGAATTCAATGATGATGCGGAGAAACGTCAAGGAAAAAGTATCAAGACACTACGATCTGATCGTGGTGGTAAGTACCTCTTGGGAGAGTTTAGGAACTACTTATCAGAGGATGGGATTCAATCCCAATTGTCTGCACCTGGCCCACCCCAGCAGAATGGTGTAGCAGAGCGAAGGAATAGGACTCTTATGGAGATGGTTAGATCGATGATGAGTTATTCTGAGTTTCCAGATTCGTTCAGGGGATATGCTCTAGATACAGCAATGTACATTCTGAACTTGGTTCCATATAAATCAGTGCCTTCTACTCCCACAGAATTGTGGACTGGGCGAAAGCCTAGTCTAAGACATATTCGGATATGGGGGAGTCCAGCACATGTGTTGAAGGCAGATGCTGGTAAGTTGGAACCTCATACAGAAGTACGCATGTTCGTTGGCTATCCTAAAGGAACGAAAGGTGATTTGTTTTATACTCCTAGAGATCAGAGGGTGATCATTAGCACGAATGCCAGAATTCTAGAGGAAGACAATGAGATGAACCACAAGCCCATGAGTAAGATTGTTCTGGAGGAATTGAAAGGGGAAGTCACTTCTTCATTACCACTGGTACAAGAGGATATACCACAAGTCACTGCACCGCGTGTCACAGAGGATACACAAGTGATACCTCATCATAGTGGGAGGGTTGTTAGACAGCTTGATAGATTCATGTTCTTGGGAGAATCTTCTGATTTGATCCTTGGCGAACATGAACCTGATCCCTAGACATATGATGAGGCAATCCAAGATAAAGATGCAGTATCTTGGTAAAGTACAATGAATGCTAAGATTGAATCTATGGATTCAAATCAGGTCTAGAAGCTAGTAGAACCACCCGATTGTGTAAAAACCATTGGTTGCAAGTGGATCTACAAAAGAAAGAGAGGAATAGACGGGAAGGTTGAGACCTTCAAAGCAAGGCTTGTTGCGAAAGGGTATACTCAGAAAGAGGGTATAAATTATGAGCAAAACTTTTTGCCGGTAGCCATGCTTAAGTCTATCCGGATTCTCTTATGTATTGCAGCTCATATGAATTATGAGGTATGACAAATGGATGTCAAGACATCTTTCCTTAATGGAAGTTTTGAGTAAAACATCTATATGAAGCAACCAGAGAGATTCATTTAAAAGGGCAAAGAGCATCTTGTGTGTAAGCTTAATCGGTCCATTTATGGATTGAAGCAAGCTTCGAGATCTTGAAACATCCGCTTTGATGAGGTAATCCAGTCTTATGGATTTATTCAAAGTCCGGATGAGTCTTGTGTATACAAGAGATGTGACTGAAACGTAGTGGTATTTCTTGTACTATACGTAGATGACATTTTGTTAATTGGAAACAATGTCAAGGTGTTATCGGATGTAAGGGTATGGTTGTCCAAACAGTTTGATATGTAGGATTTGGGAGAAGTGGGACACATCCTTGGGATCAAGGTTATAAGGGATCACATGAAAAGGATGTTGTGCTTATCTCAAGCTTCATACATAGACACTATTATGGATCATTTTAGCATGCAAAACTCCAAGAAAGGTTTTCTACCTTTCAGGCACGGAGTTCCTTTATCTAAGGAGATGTGTCCTAGAACATCTAAGGAGATAGAGGAGATGAAGACGGTTCCTTATGCTTCGGTAGTAGAAAGCCTCATGAATGCTATGTACGAGACCAGATATCTATTTTATCGTAGGCATGGTCAAGTAATAAGGACTAGGATTATATGCTAGTTTACATTAATAAGGATAACGTCTACCTCGCATTGTATGGATTTTGAAATAAGAATCACATGATCATTGTTTGCATATTTATACTTATGCATATTGTCTAATACATTACATTGTAGATAACATGGTGTGTGGTGTCACACGGGAGATCATATTATCGACTCCTTGTAAAGTATAAGTATAGGCTCACAACCGAGATGACTTTAGACAAACCATTGGTATGGTTGTAGTGTGATTTAGTATTGGCCATAGAATCACACTAGTACACTTTGTGTGTATTGAGCAGGACCGACTTAGAGGTAATTCAATTTATTACTGACTACATAATAGAATCGGAGCTCAGATATTATATTGTGCATGCTCTTAATCCCGATATAATAACGGACACATATAATTAGTATTCATTTCTTTGATTTACCAATGGGCGAGATTTATAGATTAAATCGATAGGCTCGGTAAGTTCGGAAATGATATTATTTATATGGTGTGTCGTTGATTATAGGAGGAAACCGTGTCCTATATATTAGGATGATGATGTCCCCTTGAGGATCTCATAAGGTTCATCATGTAAACCCTGTAGGTGGACTTGGTCTGGCATGATGAAAAGGTTGAGTGGTACTACTCATGGAGTTAGATGTTGATTAATTAATGGTCAGTAAATTAATTAATCGACGGACATTCGAGATCTTAAACACGGGGAGAAAAATGTACAAATAATATATGGAGCCCATATTAACTTATGGGGGTTGGTGAGGTAGATCAATGATAATCTTCTAGTGGAATGGATAATCATTAATGGATCGGACTTTATGTTGGCTTGATCCTTTGGGTGGTCAAGATCCAACTCCTCATGGTCCCTATTGTAGCCTATTAATACCTCATGAAGCTTAGATCCAATGGATGAAAACAAAACTCTAGAACCAATGGTAGAGATTGAATCTCTAGATCCGACAGTTGAGATTAATTCTCGAGATTCGACGGTTGAGATTAAATCCCTAGAACTAATGGTGGAGAATAAAAAAAGACATATCTCTAACTCTAGAAAAGGAGAGCATGGGGTGGGCGGCAAAAAAAAAAAGGAAGGGAGATTAGGGTTTGCTTCCCTTGGGCAGCAAGGAATCCTAGTAGGGGTTAGGATTGAGTTGGACGGCTAGGGTTTGGGAGGTGGTGTGGGCGGCAACAAGAGGAGAAGTTCCTTTATTCTTCTTCCTAAGGTGTTGCTGGCACCTATCCTTCTTCCCTCTACTTTGGCCAGTGCTCAACCTATTCCTCTTCCCCACTTCTTTGGATGGCGGCAACTAGGAGAGCTAGGGTTAGGGTTTTGGGCGGCTACAAGGTGAAGGGTTGGTTTCCTTTCTCTTCTCCAAGTGTTGACCGACGCCCATCACCCTCATTGATTCTCTTTTGGTCGGTTCTCATACTCCATATTCTCTTCCTTGGCCGGCGGCAACATCGAGTGTTTTGACTTGGTGGCCGGTTCTAGATAGGAAGAAGAGTTTTTTTTATGATCTTCCTTTTTTCGGAGTGAACAAGGAAGGAAGATTGGTGATCTTGGAGCTTCGACTTTTGGTTGATCGTCGCCCACATGATGTCCAAAAGGAGGAAGGACATATCATAGAAGATTAAGAGGTATAATACCTATCTATTTTCTTTTATAACATTTTTATGATTGTTTTTAATTATATATGCATGATATATTCTGTTTTGTAGCTAATATAACTTAGACCCCGAACATAAACACAAAAGTCGGCGATTCGTACATCGTCTATTATGCGTCTATTCATAGAATATAGGTTGGTTGCTTGAACAACAAGTTTGTTCATGTGACTAATCTAATCGAATAGCACGATGATGAAACGGTTGTTTGGATAATCCCTCTTGTCAAGGATAATTTTTTTTAATCCGGGGACGTAGAAGGGATCGCCATGAACAAGAAACCGAGTTGAAGTGGGAAGCGAAGTTTCCTACTTTCATGTGGTATAAGAGCTTCAGTTCCGGGCAAAAACCTTCAGGGATAACATTAAGTCTACCTCAAGTTTTGTGTTTACTTTAGGAGGTGGAACCATTGTATGGAGGAGTGTCAAGCAGAAATACGTGGCGGACTCTACCATGGAAGCTGAGTATGTGGCGGCCTCTGAGGTGGCCAAAGAAGTTGTGTGGCTCAGGAAATTCCTGATGGACTTGGATGTGATTCCTGGTTTGCCCAGAACTATAACAATTTATTGTTATAATAATGGTGCAGTTGCAAACTCGAAGGAACCACGAGCCATAAGGCAAGTTAACAGATAGAGCGCAAGTACCACCTGGTATGAGAAATCGTAAAGGAGGTAGAAGTTGTTGTCACCTAAATTGCATCAGAGGATGACCTGGTAGATCCTTTCACTAAGGCCCTTCAAGCGAGAACTTTTGATAAGCATGTGGAGGGAATGGGAATAAGATATATGACAGTTTGAGGACAGCAAAGTCTTTTAGTATAAGTGGGAGATTGTTGGGATGTATACTGAAAAGTTTATCTTTTGTATGAACATCTTTATTTTTGAAATAAGAATCACATGATCATTGTTTTCATATTTATGATGATGCATATTGTCTAATACATTACATTGTAGATAACATGGTGTGTGATGTCACACGGGAGATCATGTTATCGTCTCCTTGTAAAGTATAAGTATAGGCTCACAACGGAGATGGCTTTAGACAAACCATTGGAATGGTTGTAGTGTAATTTGGTATTGGTTTATCTTGACCATAGAATCACACTAGTGCACTTTGTGTGTATTGAGCAGGACCAACTTAGAGGTGATTCGATTTATTGCTGACTACATAATCGAATCGGACCTCAGATATTATATTCTACATGCTCTTAATCCCGATATAATAACGGGCGCATATACTTAGTATTCATTTCTTTGATTTACTAATGGGCAAGATTTATAGATTAAATCGATAGGCTCGGTAAGTTCGAAAATGATATTATTTATATGATGTGCCGCTGATTATAGGAGGAAATCGTGTCCTATATATTAGGATGATGATGTCCCCTTGAGGAGCTCATAAGGTTCATCATGTAAACCCTGCAGGTGGACTTGGTCCGACATGATGATAAGGTTGAGTGGTACTACTCATGGAGTTAGATGTGGATTAATTAATTGTCAGTAAAATAATTAATCGACGGACATTCGAGATCTTAAACACGGGGAGATATATGTACAAATAATATATGGAGCCCATATTAACTTATGGAGGGTGGTGAGGTAGATCAATGATAATCCTCTAGTGAAATGGATAATCATTAATGGATCAGAATTTATGTGGGCTTGATCCATTGGGTGGCCAAGATCCAACTCCTCCTCATGGTCCCTATTGTAGCCTATTAAAACCTCATGAAGCCTAGATCCAATGGTTGAAAACAAAACTCTAGATCCGACGGTGGAGATTAAATCTTTAGATCCGACGGTTGAGATTAATTCTCTAGATCCGACCGTTGAGATTAAATCCCTATAACCGACAGTGGAGATTAAAAGGAGGCTTGAGCCCAACTTTATAAATAGAGGCTTATGGCTTGGGCGGCAAGATGATGGAAGGGGATTAGGGTTTGCTTCCCTTGGGCGGCATGGAATCCTAGTTAGGTTAGGATTGAGGTTGGGCGGCTAGGTTTTGGGAGGTGGAGTGGGCGGCAACAAGAGGAGAAGTTCCTTTCTTCTTCTTCCTAAGGTGTTGCTGGAACCTATCCTTCTTCCCTCTACTTTGGCCGGTGCTCATCCTATTCCTCTTCCCCTCTTGTTTGGCCGGCGGCAACAAGTAGAGCTAGGGTTATGGTTTTTGGCAGCTACAAGGTGAAGGGTTGGTTTCCTTTCTCTTCTCCAAGTGTTGGCTGGCGCCCATCACCCTCATTGATTCTCCTTTGGCCAGTTCCCATACTCCATATTCTCTTTCTTGGCCAGCGGCAACATCAAGTCTATAGACTTGGTGGTCGGTTCTAGAAAGGAAGAAGAGTTTTGTTTTATGATCTTCCTTTGTTCAGAGTGAACAAGGATAGGAAGATTGGTGATCTAGGAGGCTTTGACTTTTGGAAGATCGTCGCCCACACGACGTCCAAAAGGAGGAAGGACATACAATAGAAGATCAAGAGGAATAACAAGAGGTATAATTTTGTTTATTTTGATTAGTGTTCTTTTGTATAATGTCTATAATTGTTTTCAATTATATGCATGTTATATATTCTATTTTGTGGCTAAATTAACTTGGACCCCAAATATAAACACAAAAGTCGGTGATCCGTACGTCGTCTATTCCGTGACTATTCGTAGAATAGAGGTTGGTTGCTTGAACAATAAGTTTGTTCAAGTGACTACTCTAATCGAATAGCACGACGATAAAACGGTTGCTTGGGTGATCCCTTTTGTCTAGGATTAATTTTTTTTTAATCCGGGGACGTCGATGGGATCACCATGAATAAGTGACCGAGTTAAAGTGGGAAGCGAAGTTTCTCCACCTTCATGTGGAATAAGAGCATCAGTTCCGGGGAAAAACCCTTCACATCTTACGAATCGATAGAAAATGAACGAACATGGTTAATTGATCCACGATTACTCAAATCACCTCATTTCCTTTCTGAGTTCTAGGTTATCCCACAACAAAGTCCATTGTAATATGTTCCCACTTCCATTCTGGTATCTGAATCCCTTGAAGTAACCTTGCTAATCTTTGATGTTCTATCTTGAAGGTCAAAGTTTCGCTTCCCACTTCAACTTGGTCGCTTGTGCAAGGCGATCATATCTATGTCCCCGGATTAAAAAATTAATCCTTGATGAAGACGGATTACCCAAGCAACCGATCCATCATCGTGCTATTCGATTAGAGTCGTTGCTTGAATAAACTTGTTGTTCAAGAAACCTAACTCTTTTCCTCGATTAGCCATGGAATAGATGATGTATGGATCACCGATTTTTGTGTTTATCATCGGGGTCCAAGTAAATTAACCACATGCATAATACAAAAGAACTAAATCAAAACAAAAAAGATTATACCTCTTGTTTACCTCTTGATTTTCTATTATATGTCCTTTCCTCCTCTTGGACGTTGTGTGGGCAACGATCCTCCAAGAGATAAAGCCTTTTAGATCACGTTCTTCCTTTCCTTGCTCGCTCCGAACAAAGGGAAGATGACCGAACCCTTCTTCTCCTATCTAGTGTCGACCACCAAGCTCCTAGCTGGGTTGTTGTCGTCGGCCAAGGAGAGGAAGAAGGAAGGTGGGCGCCGGCCAAGAGAATTCTCTTGTTGCTCCCAGCCAAAGGGAAAGAGAAGGGGGCGTCAGCAATAGAGATGGTGAGGATAAGGGTGGCACCGGCCAAGGAGAAGCAAGAGACAAACCCTAATCTCCAAGTTGTTGTCGCCAGCCCTAGGAAGCAAAACAAAAAGCTTCTTCCGCCCAAACCCTAGCCTTTCCAACAATCTTGTCGCCCACTCCAAAAACCCTAATCTCCAAAAAGATATCTCATGCCCAAGCCTTGGAAACTAATATATAAATTTCATCCAAGCCTTCTTTTAATCGTGTCCGTTGGATCTAGGCTTCTTGAGGGTTTTAATAGGATACAATAGGGACCATGAGGAGGAGTTGGATCTTGTCCACCCAATGGATCTGGCCCACATAAAATCGGATCCATTAATGATAATCCATTCCACTAGAGGATTATCATTGATCTACCTCACCAACCCCCATAATTAAATATGGGTTCCATATATTAATTGTACAAATGTCTCCCCGTGTTTAAGATATCGAATGTCCGTTAATTAATTAATTTACTGACAATTAATTAATCAACATCTAACTCCATGAGTAGTACCACTCAACCTTATCATCATGCTGGACCAAGTCCACCTGCAGGATTTACATGATGATCCTTATGTGCTCCTCAAGGAGACATCATCATCCTAATACATAGGACATGGTTTCCACCTATAATCAACGGCACACCATGTAAATAATATTATTTCCCAACATACCGAGTCTATCGATTTAATCTATAAATCTCGCTCATTGGTAAATCAAAGAAATAAATATAAAGTACATGTGCCCGTTATTATATCGGGATTAAGAGCATGTACATCATAATATCCGAGGTCTGATTCAATTATATAGTCAGCAATAAATTGAGTCACCTCTAAGTTGGTCCTGCTTAATATACACAAAGTGTACTAGTGTAATTCTATGGTCAAGATTAACCAATACCAAATTACACTACAACCATGCCAATGGTTTGTCCAAAACCATCTTGGTTGTTAGCCTCTACTTATACTTTACAAGGAACTGATAACATGATCTTTTGTGTGACACCACACACCATGTTATCTACAATGTAAAGTATTAGACAATATGTATAACTATAAATATGCAAACAATGATCATGTCATTCTTATTTAAAAAAAAAAAAGATGTTAATACAAAGGCTAGGCTTTCAGTATACATCCCAACAATCTCCCACTTATACTAAAAGACTATGCTGCTATCAAATTGCCACATATCTGATTCCCATTCCCTCCACATGCCTATCAAAAGCTTTCGCTGGAAGGGCCTTAGTGAAAGAATCTGCCAAGTTATCCTCTGATACAATCTTGGCGACAACAACTTCTCCTCGCTTTACGATCTCTTGTATCAGGACTCGTGGACTCGTGGTTCCTTCGAGTTTGCAACTGCACCACTGTTATAACAATAAATAGTGATAGTCTAGGCAAACCAAGGATCACATCCAAGTCCATCAAGAAGTTCTTGAGCCATACAGCTTCTTTGGTTGCCTTAGAGGCTGCCACATACTCAACTTCCATGGTGGAGTTTGCCACACATTTTTGCTTGACACTCCTCCATACAATGGCTCCGTCTCCCAAAGTAAACACAAAACCTGAGGTAGACTTACTGTTATCCCTATTTAATTGGAAGTCGGAATCTGTGTAACCCATAGGGAATAATTGATCTGCCTGATATACCAGCATATAATCCCTAGTCCTTCTCAGGTACTTTAATATATGCTTTACCGTAGTCCAATATCCCTGTCTTGGATTACTCTGATATCTGCTAACAATACCCATGCAAAATAGATATCTGACCTTGTACATAACATGACATACATGAGGCTTCATAATGCCGAAGCATAAGGAACCACCTTCATCTCCTCTATCTCCTTTGATGTTCTAGGACACATCTCTTTAGATAAAAGTACTCCATGCCTAAAAGGTAGAAAACCTTTCTTGGAGTTCTGCTTGCTAAAACGAGCCAAAATAGTGTCTATTTATGAAGCTTGAGACAAGCACAACATCCTTTTCCTGCGATCCCTTAAAACCTTGATCCCAAGGATGTGTCCCACTTCTCCCAAGTCCTTCATATCAAACTGTTTGGACAACCATACCCTTATATCTGATAACACTTTGACATTATTGTCATCCAGACTTTGAATAAATCCATAAGACTGGATTACCTCATCAAAGTTGATGTTCGAAGATCTCGAAGCTTGCTTCAATCTATAAATGGATCAATTAAGCTTGCACACAAGATACTCTTTGCCCTTTGCAATGAATCCCTCTGGTTGCTCCATATAGATGTTTCCCTCAAGACTTCCATTAAGGAAAGCTATCTTGACATCGATCTACAACACCTCATAATCTATATGAGCAGAAATAGATAAGAGAATCCAGATAGATTTAAGCATGGCTACCGGCAAAAAGGTCTCCTCATAATCGATACCCTCTTTCTGAGTATACCCTTTCGCAACAAGCCTTCCTTTGAAGGTCTCAACCTTCCCCTCTATTACTCTTTTTCTTTTGTAGATCCACTTGCATCCATTGGTTTTTACACCATTGGGTGGTTCTACTAGCTCCCAGACGTGATTTGAATCCATAGATTCTATCTCAGAATTCATTAAACATTGCCAAGATACCACATCTTTATCTTGTTAGTGAAAGCCCTATAGCCAATCATGTGATGATTGTTGTATGGACTTTATTGTATCATATTCCTATTATTAAAGGCATGGTTATTATATTTACTTGTATTGGTGTGAAATAACTAAATATAATAATGTCCTTGAGTAGTAGGTTCTTATCTATATCAATCGATTGGTTGAATCGATAATGAGATGATATAGAGAACACTACTCTTAATCATTCCTAGTCGAGTATTAACATTCAGGGACAATGTTAATGCGTAGAGACTAACATGTAGGTCAACACGATGACTTGATCTCACAAGTCATGGATATGAGATATCAAGTTGACACATGGGTATGCATTGGAGAATGTATACTGAATGACCCGCCATGAGAAAGTATCATGGATCGTTATATGAGTGTCATATACTTTCTCATGTGGCTATTAGTATGACTATTAGTCCTTAGACCTTAAGTCACCATGGTTCCCTACATAATGAGTTGCATACTTTGGCTTCGTCAAACGTCACCCGTAAATGGGTGGACTATAAAGGCGATTACTGGGTATGTAACAAATTATGCGAAGGGATGTGAGTGATGTAGATGGGATCTATCCCTCCTATATGACGGGGGTGACATCGATATTCTTGATAGAGTGAGACTACGAAGTGCATTGCCATGTCCAAATGAGTCAATATGAGATATTGAGCTCATTTGATTAGAGTGAGTCTACTTAGAGTTCAAGATATAGATTGTACTGAGGATGATACGGTCTATGCCTCGATTGGTCAATCTAGATGTCAAGGATAGAGGGACATTGTCACATATTGTGAGAGTCACAATTAGTAGTCACAAAGGTGATGTTGGAGCTCAACATTCTTGTAACTTGGGTAGCCATGATGTGTTGCTACATACCGCTCATTCCTTATGTTCCTAAATCGGTTTAGGGACATTGCCAACGTTACAAGAACCTTTAGGGTCACACACTAAGGTCAATTAGATGGAGATTAGGTTCATATGATGAACCAAGAGGATTAGGTTCATGGGATGAACCAAATTGGATTAAGAGTAATCCTAATTAGACTAATTGAGTTGGACTCAATTTGATTCAAGTGTTGAATGAGTCTAATTTAGATTTGATTCATCAAATCAATTTAAATTAATGAATAGAGATTCATTAAATTAAATTGACTTGAATCAAATGGTTAGATTTGATCAACCATGGGAGATAAGAGGTCAAGTTTGACTTGACTTGAGAGGGAAGATGAAAGGTCAAGTTTGACTTGACCAAATGTCATGTCATGATGATGACTTGGCATGGACGACCAATGATGATGCTCCACATCATCATTGACTTAGCATGTGGTGCCACTTCATGAGGGAGACCAAGAGCCATTGGCTCTTGGAGGAGTTACATGCATGCATGTAACCCCCCCCCCCCCCTTCCCTAAGAAAAGTGGCCGGGCACTATTACCATTAGATGGTGAATTCATTTTGTGAGTTACACAACTTCATCTTCTTCCTTGGATCACCCTCTCAAGCTCTCCCAACCTCCTTGGCCGAAATTCCTAAAGGGTGCTAGCACACTCTAAGGTATTTTTCTCCACCTATTGCTTGTGTGGATACCAATAGAGGAGTGTGCACTTGACACTCTCGAGTTCCGGTGAACCTTTTGGACGAGCGGGATTTGCGAAGGGCGTCGCATCGAGGGTAACTTCTTATCATGTAGATCTAGAGTAGATCTAAAGGTATTAAACACATACATGTTAGTTTTATATTTTATACTTCGAACGGATCCGTGGCCGGGGCTTCCGAGGTTTCTGCAACGCAAAAAGCGGTTTTTGCGGCTCGGAAAACCCAATAGTGGTATAAGAGCCACGTGCGAAGCATGTATGTGTTTCATTTTTGTGGTTTTTATATTAGATATAAAAATTACAGATTTTTATGATTCTGTAAATTTCCTATTTTTATAGAATTTTTGGGTATTTTTCTCAAAGAGTCGAAGCAACGAGTGTTGGGACACTTGTCGGCTTCAACCACCGAGAAAAACTCTCCGAAACGGCGAGTTCTCGCTTTAGGTTTTTGGGACAGCGACTTAAGTCACTGTAAGATTGTAGTAGTGACACTCGCAATGTTTATTTTGTTAGTAGGGGCGCTGCCCCTATCCCCGAAAGGGGTCTTGTCCCGCGATCATGCCTATAAACCGCTTAGCGGGACCGTTACGGAGAGGTGACTCATAAAATTGAAAAAAAGGAAATATTACAGAAATTTTCTGTAAAAATACATAATTTAGAATTATGTATAATTCTGTGATTTTCATGGCCCAATGACCCCAATTTGATTGGATTATGATGTGTTGTAATTCATAATACGGCCTGCGTGTTGTTTTTGTGGTTGTGCATGTTGTATAGTATATGCGACCTACGCGTCGTACCTCTTCTTTTGAAATTCTAGTTGTAAATAGTTTTAGACTCGAATGTAACTCGAGTTTCATATTTGTAATGTACAAAATGGAGCGGTGGAAAGTCCACTTGTAGACGAAGTTACGAGAAGGGTGCCGACGACACATGGCGGTCAAAGGAAGCGCTTAGAGAAGCCGCTAGCCTTAGGTTGGTCGTCCGATCTTCTCATTGTCTTGAGAAGATCGTAGTAGGGTCATGACTACATCACAGTTAATTATATATATATATATATATATATATTTGATTTTGCTTGTATGTATGTGATGCATGCTAGTAGAATAATACTTGTATGTATATGATGCATGCTAGAATAATGTATGTATGTATGTGATGCATGCTAATATAGGATAATAAAGGTCTTAATGCGTATATGATACACATTACGATTAGATTAGATCTTAATCGAATCAACTCGTAAATGCCTACCAGGTCCATGATACCCATCACTACCTCGATCATTTGTAGTTGTTGAATCTGCCAAAGTAGAGCAACGCATATTATCTTGGTAGGGTGCGGAGGGACAATCTTGGTCCCATCTATCACGGCTTGGGTTAGAGTAAGCTCAATTAGATTGAGTAAAACTAGTTAACTCAATTGGATCGAGTAGAACTATAGACATATTCCAATCATTGGAAAGATAGGATAAGATCGCATTTATACTAAATCTTGGGTGATTTAGCCAAAGCTAACACAAGGTCTTTTGTAAATGTGGGTCTTGATCCTATAAACAAGAGTTGAATAGAGATGTAATCAGTAATATGTTACCCACCGATCATACTAAGTCTTGGGCAATTTAGACAAAGATAACCCAAGGCTTAGTATGATGTGGATCTTGTCCCGCAAGAATTATAGCTAGTTTATATGAATCTAGTAATGTGGTTTGATCACATCCATAATTCGATTCTACAAAATTCATATAATTCAGTGGGAGCATCATTTGATTAAAGGCCTAATTAAATGATAAAAGAAATATGATATTAATTCTCTGAATTGTATGTTGTAGATTACTATGTCGACAAACACGAACACTCTCTCTCTGCGTTCTGTCCTTGAGAAGGACAAGCTCAATGGAGAAAATTTCTTGGACTTGTACAGGAACCTGAGAATTGTTCTCACCCAAGAAAGGAAGTTGTACGTCCTGGAGCAGCCCATTCCGGAGGCACCTCCTGCCACTGCCTTGCGAGCTGACAAAGATGCTTACAAGAAGCATCGAGATGATGCATTAGATGTGTCATGTCTAATGCTCGCGACCATGAACTCTGAGCTTAAGAAGCAACACGAGTTCATGAATGCTTATGATATGGTTGGACATCTTTGTCAACTATATCAAGGACAAGCAAGGCATGAGAGATATGAAGTCTCTATGTTTGGGTCCAAAATGCAAGATGGGACTCCCGTAGGTCCATATGTACTCAAGATGATTGGGTACGTAGAAAACCTACAAAGGCTGGGATTCCCACTTGGCCAAGAGCTGGCCACTGACCTGATCTTGCAATCTTTGCCACAAGCCTACAATCAATTTGTCATGAATTATAACAAGAATGAAATTGATAAGCCACTGCGTGAGATGCTCAACATGTTGAGAACTGCTGAGCTTAACCTTAAGAAGGGAAAATCTGACACCATTTTAATGGTGCACAAAAAGAAAGGCAAGGGCAAGCCTAAAGGTAAGGGAAAGTCCCAAGCCAAGGGCAAAGGCAAAGAACTTAAACCCAAAGGAGGGGTAGCCAAAGAAGGGGCTTGCTTCCACTGCAAGGAAGCTGGACACTGGAAGCGTAACTGCAAAGCTTACCTGGAAGATCTTAAGAAGAAAAGAAGTGCGACTTCTACTTCAGGTATAAATGTTATAGAAGTCAATCTATCTATTTCTTCATCATGGGTATTAGATATCGGATGGGCATCTCACATTTGTACCAATGTGCAGGCGCTGAGAAATAACAGGGCATTGACAAAGGGCGAGGTGGACCTACGAGTAGGCAATGGAGCAAGGGTTGCTGCTGTTGCTGTAGGAACTTATGATTTATCTCTGCCCTCTGGGATTGTACTAGAATTAGATGAATGTTGTTATGTGCCTACTTTGACTAAGAACATAATTTCGGTTTCTTGTTTGGACAAGAAAGGATTTATATTTATAATAAAGAACAAATGTTGTTCAGTTTATTTAAATGATATGTTCTATTGTAGTGTACCTCTAATGAACGAACTCTACTTTCTAGACTTAGAGAGCCCTATCTATAACATAAGTACCAAGAGGTTCAAGTCAAATGAGTTGAACCAAACCTATCTCTGGCATTATCGCTTAGGTCACATAAATGAGAGTCGCTTATCTCAGCTCCATAAGGATGGGCTGCTAGACTCATTTGATTTTGAATCATATGAGACATGCGAGTCTTGCCTTTTAGGCAAGATGACCAAGACTCCCTTTAGTGGACACAGCAAAAGAGCAATAGATTTGTTAGGACTTATACATAGTGATGTATGTGGTCCTTTCAATGTTGCTGCTAGAGGTGGTTACAAGTACTTCATTACATTTACTGATGACTTCAGTAGATATGGTTATGTGTATCTTATGACACATAAATCAGAATCGTTTGAAAAGTTGAAAGAATTCAAGAATGAAGTACAAAACCAGCTTGGCAAGAGTATTAAGATACTTCGATCAGATCGAGGTGGTGAATACCTTAGCCATGAGTTTCGTGACTATCTAGCTGAGTGTGGGATTCTATTCCAACTCACTCCTCCTGGAACACCACAGTGGAATGGTGTATCCGAAAGGAGGAATCGTACCCTATTAGATATAGTACGATCTATAATGAGTCACACAGATCTTCCTATATCCTTTTGGGGATATGCTCTAGACACAATAGCCTTTACCCTTAACCGTGTACCATCCAAGGCTGTCATAAAGACACCATATACGATATGGACAGGGAGAAATCCCAAGATGTCTTTCATAAGGATTTTGGGTTGTGAGGCTTACGTTCGACGTCAAGTCTCAAACAAACTGGGACCCAAATCTGATAGGTGCTATTTTTTTGGATATCCCAAGGATACAAAGGGATATTACTTCTACATTTCCAGTCAGCACAAAGTGTTTGTAGTAAAGACTGGGGTTTTTCTAGAAAGGGATTTTGTTTCTAGAAAAACTAGTGGGAGTACGTTCGATCTTGAAGAAATTCAAGATAAGGACCATAGCACTGAGGCCTTGATGGAGGTTGAACAGGAACCACAAAGTGTTGTGGGTGATGAGGATGTTGCACAAGGAGTTGTGGAACAACCACCTGTTCAGGTAGACCTACCTCTTCGCAGGTCTGATAGGGTACGTCGTCAGCCTGAGAGATACTCATTTCTCTTGTCTAACCATGATGACATTATGCTCATTGAGAATGAGCCTACCTTCTATCAGGAAGCTGTGATGAGCCCAGATTCTGAGAAATGGCTAGAGGCCATGAGATCTGAGATGGAATCCATGTACACCAACCAAGTATGGACTTTGGTTGATCCACCTGAAGGGGTCAAACCCATTGGGTGTAAGTGGGTCTTTAGGAGAAAGACTGACATGGATGGACTTACGCATACCTATAAGGGTCGATTGGTGGCTAAAGGTTTCAAGCAGATTCATGGTATTGACTATGATGAAACCTTTTCTCCAGTGGCAATGTTTAAGTCCATTCGGATCTTGCTTGCTATTGCAGCATACCACGATTATGAGATTTGGCAAATGGATGTCAAAACTGTGATTCTGAATGGAAACTTACTCGAGGATGTGTACATGACACAACCTGAGGATTTTGAAGATCCACAGCATACTGGGAAAGTATGCAAGCTACAAAGGTCCTTTTATGGGCTAAAGCAAGCCTCTCGGAGCTGGAATCTTCGATTCGATGATGCGATCAAACAGTTTGGTTTCATCAAGAATGAAGATGAACCCTGTGTCTACAAAAGGGTTAATGGGAATATAGTTGTCTTCCTTGTATTGTATGTGGATGACATACTACTCATTGGGAATGACATCCCTTCGCTACAGTCTATGAAAACTTGGCTGGGGACATGCTTCTCAATGAAGGACTTAGGTGGAGCAGCCTGTATTCTAGGCATCAAGATCTATAGAGATAGATCTAAGAGATTGCTTGGCCTATATCAGAGTACATACATTGACACGGTATTACTACGGTTTGCCATGCAGAATTCCAAGAAGGGACTTCTGTCGATGTCATATGGTGTGAGTCTTTCGAAGACTCAAAGTCCCTCTTCTAGAGAGGAGAGAGACCGCATGGATAAGATCCTTTATGCATCTGCTATAGGATCTATCATGTACGTCATGTTGTGTACTTGTCCTAATGTCTCGTATGCTTTGAGCATGACGAGTAGATACCAGTCAGATCCAGGTGAGCATCATTGGATAGCAGTCAAAAATATTCTTAAGTACTTGAGAAGGACTAAAGAATATTTCTTGATATTTGGAGGCGATGAGGAGCTAGTTGTAAAGAGTTACAGCAATGCCAGCTTCCAAACTGACCAGGATGATTATAGATCGTAGTCAGGGTTCGTGTTTTGCTTGAATGGTGGCACTGTGAGCTGGAAGAGTTCCAAGCAGGACACAGTTGCTAATTCTACAATAGAGGCCGAATATATCGGTGGTTCCATCTCATTCGAGAGATTATCGATAGAGGAGATGTAAATTTTTGCAGAGTACCCACAGAGGCTAACATAACAGATCCCTTGACCAAGGCTTTGGCACAGAAAAAGCATGATAGTCACACTAGGTCATTGGGTATTAGATACTACGGTGATTGGCACTAGTGCTAGTGGGAGATTCTTAGTGAAAGCCCTAGAGCCAATCATGTGATGATTGTTGTATGGACTTTATTGTATCATATTCCTATATATAAAGGCATTGTTATTATATTTACTTGTATTGGTGTCAAATAACTAAATATAATAATGTCCTTGAGTAGTAGGTTCTTATCTATATCAATCGATTGGTTGAATCGATAATGAGATGATATAGAGAACACTACTCTTAATCATTGCTAGTCTAGTATTAACATTCAGGGACAATGTTAATGCGTAGAGACTAGCATGTAGGTCAACACGATGACTTAATCTCACAAGTCATGGATATGAGATATCAAGTTGACACATGGGTATGCATTGGAGAATGTATACTGAATGACCCGCCATGAGAAAGTATCATGGATCGTTATATGAGTGTCATATACTTTCTCATGTGGCTATTAGTATGACTATTAGTCCTTAGACCTGAAGTCACCATGGTTCCCTACATAAGTAGTTGCATACTTTGGCTTCGTCAAACGTCACCCGTAAATGGGTGGACTATAAAGGCGATTACTGGGTATGTAACAAATTATGCGGAGGGATGTGAGTGATGTAGATGGGATCTATCCCTCCTATATAACGGGGGTGACATCGATATTCTTGATAGAGTGAGACCACGAAGTGCATGGCCATGCCCAAATGAGTCAATATGAGATATTGAGCTCATTTGATTAGAGTGAGTCTACTTGGAGTTCAAAATATAGATTGTACTGAGGATGATACGGTCTATGCCTCGATTGGTCAATCTAGATGTCAAGGATAGAGGGACATTGTCACATATTGTGAGAGTCACAATTAGTAGTCACAAAGGTGATGTTGGAGCTCAACATTCTTGTAACTTGGGTAGCCATGATGTGTTGCTACATACTGCTCATTCCTTATGTTCCTAAATCGGTTTAGGGACATTGCCAACGTTACAAGAACCTTTAGGGTCACACACTAAGGTCAATTAGATGGAGATTAGGTTCATATGATGAACCAAGAGGATTAGGTTCATGGGATGAACCAAATTGGATTAAGAGTAATCCTAATTAGACTAATTGAGTTGGACTCAATTTGATTCAAGTGTTGAATGAGTCTAATTTAGATTTGATTCATCAAATCAATTTAAATTAATGAATAGAGATTCATTAAATTAAATTGACTTGAATCAAATGGCTGGATTTGATCAACCATGGGAGATAAGAGGTCAAGTTTGACTTGACTTGAGAGGGAAGATGAAAGGTCAAGTTTGACTTGACCAAATGCCATGTCATGATGATGACTTTGCATGACCGGCCAATGATGATGCTCCATATCATCATTGACTTAGCATGTGGTGCCACCTCATGAGGGAGACCAAGAGCCATTGGCTCTTGGAGGAGTTACATGAATGCATGTAACCCCCCCCCCCCTCCCCTAAGAAAAGTGGTCGGCCACTATTACCATTTGATGGTGAATTCATTTTGTGAGTTACACAACTTCATCTTCTTCCTTGGATCACCCTCTCAAGCTCTCGCAACCTCCTTGGCCGAAATTCCTAAAGGGTGCTAGCACACTCTAAGGTATTTTTCTCCACCTATTGCTTGTGTAGATACCAATAGAGGAGTGTGCACTTGATACTCTCGAGTTCCGGCGAACCTTTTGGACGAGCGAGATTTGCGAAGGGCGTCGCATCGAGGGTAACTTCTTATCATGTAGATCTAGAGTAGATCTAAAGATATTAAACACATACATGTTAGTTTTATATTTTATACTTCGCACGGACTCGTGGGCGGGGCTTCTGAGGTTTCTGCAACGCAAAAAGCGGTTTTTGCGGCTCGGAAAACCCAACATATCTTGGATTGCCTCGTCATATGTCCAGGGATTAGGTTCATGTTCGATAGGGACCAAATCAGAAGATTCTCCCAAGAATATAAATCTATCAAGTTGTCTAACAACCCTGCCACTACGATGAGGTATCAGCTGTGTATCCTCTGTGACACGCGATGCAGTCACTTGTGGTATATCCTATTGTATCGGTGGTACTGAAGTAGTGACTTCCCCTCTCAATTACTCAAGAATAATCATCCTCATGGGCTTGTGGTTCATCACATAGTCTTCCTCTAAAAATATGACGTGCGTGCTAACGATCACCCTCTAATCTCTAGGACTATAGAACAAACCACCTTTCGTCCCTCAAGGATAGCCTACGAACATGTGCACTTCTGTACGAGGTTCCAACTTACCATCATCTGTCTTCAGCACATGTGATGGACTCCCCCAAATCAGAATGTGTCTCAGACTAGACTTTCGCCCAGTCCACAATTCTGTGGGAGTAGAAGGCACTGATTTAGACGGTACCAAGTTCAGAATATACACTACCGTATCCAGAGCATACTCCCAGAATGAATCTGGTAACATAGAATAACTCATCATCGATCTAACCATCTCCATAAAAGTCCTATTCTTTTGCTCCGCCACACCATTCTGCTGGGGTGTGCCAGGTGCAGACAATTGGGATTGAATCCCAGCCTCTGATAAGTAATTCCTAAACTCTCCCAAGAGGTATTCACCACCACGATCAGATCATAGTGTCTTGATACTTTTACCTTGACGTTTCTCCACATCAGCCTTGAATTCTTTGAACCTGTCAAAGCATTCAGACTTGTGACACATCAAGTAAATATATTCATATCTTGAATAATCATCTATAAAATAGACGAAATATTCAAAACCACCTCTAGCTTAGATAGATATAGTACCACACAAATCAGAATGAACCAATTCCAACACATTTTTGACTCTATACCCCTTGGCCTTAAAAGGCCATTTGGGCATTTTACCTTCCAAGCAAGATTCACAAGTTGGAAAATTTCCACCACTAATGAACCCAAAGGTCCATCAGCAATCAACCTTTGAATTCTACTCAAGTTAATATGACCTAACCTTAGATGCTATAGATACGTTTAGTTCATTTTCGAAGGTTCTTTTCTCTTATTAGATTTAGAAGATGAGTTATTTACTTCTATTTGCATCGTGGGAGCTTTTGGTTCAAGAGTGTATAAATTTCCTATCAATATACCAGAATAGATAATCTCCCTATTCCTTTTTATAACAACTCTATCATTAAAAGAAATAGAATATCCATCCAAAAACAATTTAGAAACTAAAATTAAATTCTTTCTAAACGAAGGTACATAAAGGCAATTTTTCAGAACCAAAGTTTTATTCATATCAAAAGATAAATAAACATCTCCCACTGCAATAGCCGCCACCTTAGTAGCATTTCCCATGTAGACAGTAATCTCCCCCTCAGCTAGTCATCTAGTTTCCTGAAACCCCTACAAAGTATTGCAGACATGATCAGTGATTCCTATATCTACACACCAGGTGCTGGTAGATAACACTGCTAAACATGTTTCAACGACTATACCAAAAGATATACCTTTGTTCTGCTTCCGATTGGGGCAGTCAGCCTTCCAATGTACAGTCTGCTTGCAAGTGAAGCACTTTCCTTTCGACTTATTCACTCCTCCCTGAGAACCTCCCACCACCTTTGCTCCACCTTGTTTCTTCTTCTCCTTGACTTTTGGCTGAGAAGTAGAAACCTTCTGAGCAACCATGGCCTGAGCCTGAGCACTCTGACGACAAAGGCCCTCTACCGCCTAGAGTTTTGTCAGAAGTTCCGCCAACGAATACAACCTCTTATTCAAGTTGTAGTTTAGGCAAAACTGCTCAAAACTCCTAGGTAGAGATTGGAGAATGATATCGACTTGGGGTTCCCCATCGATCTCAACTCCAAGGACTTCTAGCTCATTCAAATGAGGCATCATCTTGAGAACATGATCCCTCACGGGTGTTACCTTAACCATAGTGGTCGTCATCAAGTTCTTCATGGCTTCCTGCCTAGCAGCCCGATTCTGGTGTCCAAAAAGTTCCTTGAGATTGATCATCATGTCATAAGCAGTAGGCATGGCTTGATGCTGATGTTGCAATACATTTGACATAGAAGCCAAAATGTAACACCGCGCCATTTCATTAGCCTTGATCCACTTCTTATAACTCTCTTTCTCCTTTTCCCCAGAATCATCCGCAGGCTTAGGAGGACACTCTTCGAGAAATACATACTTGTACTCCTCAGCAGTTAAGACTATATCCAGATTCCTTTTCCAATCCACATAGTTAGGTCCAGTAAGTTTATTTTTGTTTAGTATCACAGCAAGTGGGTTGAAAGTCATTTTTGAAAAACCTAAGAATCACATAGATCAAAACATTAGATTTCAAACATTTATTGATTCCTCAAATAATAAAATTTAAAAATCAACCAACACTTCAAAACACCGAAAATATTGTATGCCACGATAGCGTGGACGTATTCGAATTCTTCATTTGTAAGAGGAGGTTTTACCAATTAATTTTATTATCCCTTCAACCATACTTTTTGACAAATAAAATTAATAGTTGGTTCCTCTTCGACCCTACAAATAAAAGCAGTGACTCCGATAGGCAAGATACTTTTATTTGCATCTAAGTGTTCACCACTACCCGATACTAAGACAATTATCTCGGGATATGTGCCTTCCGATGGGGAAGTACACACGCTCCTAAATAATTTTCTATAACCATATTAGACCTAGTGAGCCGCAAAACAAACTCATCCAATATGGGGGAAGGCACTCAGAGCCAATGCGCAAGTTTGTTCGCATCACATGTCAAATTGTAATAGAGGCCGCGGGCATTTAAAAAAAATATCCCTTTCCCATTTAGTAATTTAAAATTGAGGAATTTTAACTATGCAACCACAACAAGCATATAAATCAAAAGCAATAAATATGAAAAATAAATTTTCCAACTATTATGACTTTTGTTCTCCAATATGCCTCCAGTCATGTTGCCACCTCGTCCTCTCCTCCCTACACCATGTACAAGCCATCCGGAGATCCGAGATGAGAAAAATTATTTTAATTTACATCCATCGATCCTATACTCGACAAAGGAGTGTACATGAAATCTAGATCGAAAGTAAACTAAAATAAAAGAGTGGCTAAACAATGTTGTACTTAATTACAAAAATTAAATACTAGTCTCTTCAACCCCGATGATTCAAATAATATTACAATTACACACATCCAATCACATACACACACATATGCCCATAATAGTTGGATCTTATGCCTGCAACCAAAAAGTTAGCCTACGCACATCCTACTATTATCCATCACACATAATATATGATAAGTGCATAAAAGTAATCGAATTCTAAACACACAAAACAGGAAACCGTGGCTTTGATACCACTTGAAGGTTGAAGCTTCGCTTCCCACTTCAACTTGGTCACTTGTGCATGGCGATCCTATCTACGTCCCTGGATTAAAAAATTAGTCCTTGACAAAGGCGAATTACCCAAGCAACCGATCCATCATCGTGTTATTTGATTAGAGTCGTCGCTTGAACAAACTTGTTGTTCAAGTGACCTAACTCTTTTCCTCGATTAGCCACGGAATAGATGATGTACGGATCACCAGTTTTTGTGTTTATCATCGGGGTCCATGTAAATTAACCACATGGATAATACAAAAGAACTAAATCAAAACAAACAAGATTATACCTCTTGTTTACCTCTTGATCTTCTATTATATGTCCTTTCCTCCTCTTAGACGTTGTGTGGGCAACGATCCTCCAAAAGATGAAGCCTCCTAGATCACGTTCTTCCCTTCCTTGCTCGTTCTGAACAAAGGGAAGATGATCGAACCCTTCTTCTCCTATCTAGTGCCGACCACCAAGCTCCTAGTTGGTTTGTTGCCGCCAACCAAGGAGAGGAAGAAGGAAGTGTTAGTAATATGTGAGAGATGTCCTAAGGCAATCGCCTTATGTTAGAACCATTTATATGATAAATAAAGATTCACTATTTGAGTATACATGTTCTCATGTATTTGATTAGATCTTAAACTCATTTACTGAATGTCCACGATACGATTCACAGCATGAGAGAATTTGTGATTGGATCACAACTAGTGAGTATCTCTACATGTGTAATTGTGATATATCAAAATTATCCCTAGTCGATGAATTGATGGATTCGAACACCATCAAATCTGTCGAGACTAGCACGAGGTATACTCCTTGGTGTATTCAAGCAGCTGATTCTCACTGGCTGGAGACATTGTGATGTCTGGAGTTAATCGTGGATGCTAGTTATGGTAACTAGTTCATTAGAGTGACCATCCGTAAGACTTCATATGGTTCTCTGCATATATAGATATGTCAATGAAGTTCTTACTGTAGCTTAAGTGCGATGTTCCTTTGACTTACGGTATTCAAGTTATCTTGGTCAAGAACACTTATGCTTTGACATCTTAAGCAAGCATCTCCAAGGAGATGTGGACCCGGGATGATTGGGTATAAGTCGAAGTGATCGAAGGTGTTTGAATAGCCTATAAAGGATTCACCACTCCTTGCGAGGAGATGTATACCCATGGCCTATCGTCGGATTGTTACTAAAGTCTTTGGCCAAAGCATTACATATTTAGAGTAAGGTACTCTTGGATACATGTGCAGTAACTAGAATCCGTAGGACGAGGAAATGATACTTGAGCTAGGTGTGACGTAGTCAACCTAGTGGGGACTGACACAATAGACCATGTCCTGAACCAAGTGGGTATAAGATGAGTGAAGGGAATGAGGCATGATTCATTGGAGCTGCTGAAGGGTTTCAGAAATAGTTCTGGATCAACCGTTGATCTTTTCGGTTAATTGGGGATCATGATATACTACTAGGTGCCACTCATGATCGTTCTATAATTAATAATTAAATATAGACGGCCAACATAAACCGAGAACCTATTTGGTCACATGCACAACGAGCGTAATCCGAAGGATTTAAAACAAGCTTGAGAATGAGATTCTCAGACCGAGAGAAACTAGGTTTGGTTGGACCAAACAAGGAACGAGCATGAAATCGTATCAATCACAATGAAAGCGTGGATGGGCCGTGTCTTATGAAGACATGATGGATGAAACAAATTGGTTTGGTTCTAATCCAATGGTGGAGAATAAACCAAAGGGGTTTAGTTTGTTTTAAACGAATGAACCAAAGCTGGTTCGGTTCATTTTAACTTAAAATAGACCAAATCGGTTTGGTTTATTTTAACATAAATTAATGGAGCGGGTTAATGGACTTTTGGTTATGATCCGATAACCATTAGGAGAATTTGTTCTCTATAAAATAGGGCTTAAGGGTTTTGTGAAAACCTAATCCAAGCAACCCATAGTTGCCGCCCACCCTCTCCCTCTCCTCTTGTGGTCGGCGCCTAACCCTAGCCGCCGCCCACCCTTGTGTCGACGTCCAAGCTTGTTGCCGGCGTCCAAGCTCCAGCTGGCTATCCTCCGGTGACCCTCCAGTGATCCACCTTGGCTCTGGTGACCAAGGACTTGCTGGCCCTCTTCTCTTTGGCCGGCGCAAACTCCTCCACAAAGCTGTCCAGTTTTCTGGACAGCTTGCTTTCTTTGAGTTGGAGTGTCATTTGGACGACGTTTGGAGCTCCGACAGTGGCTACTTTGCCAGAGATTCGATCTACGGTAATCCTCATAGGTGGAGGACGAAGGATTCGTCAAACGGTTGATGAATACCTCTCCGGAGAAGCGAGTTTTTGAGGACTCGTTTTGGATCCGAATTTTGATTCGGATTGTGATCTTCTCTCCATCACATCGTCTTCAACACGAGGCTAGTAACTCGTACGAAGATGAGGCTCGTGACTTTGTGAAGTCATTTTGAAGATACTCGGCGTGTATACGGATAGAGGCGATTCTAGCGAGGATCGCTCCGGTTGATGCCTTTCCCGCTACATGTGATACGTCAGGTATACGTAGAATAAATTTCCTTTTATTGCAAAATTTGAAACTATGGTTATGTCTACACATGTTATACTATGCATGTGTGTGGTGTGTGTGTTGTAATAAATTAGATTTATTATTTTTATTTCTTCCATTGTGCACATTTTTACGAAACATGTTCGAACACAAACTCACCGCGGTGCTGGAAACCCAACAGGAAGGTGGGCGCCGGCCAAGAGAATTCTCTTGTTGCCGCCGGCCAGAGGGAAAGAGAAGGGGGCGTCGGCAATGGAGATGGAGAGGATAAGGGTGGCGCCGTCCAAGGAGAAGCAAGAGACAAACCCTCATCTCCAAGTTGTTATCGCCGACCCTAGGAAGCAAAACCAAAAGCTTCTTCTGCCCAAACCCTAGCCTTTCCAACAATCTTGCCGCCCACTCCAAAAACCCTAATCTCCAAAAGGATATCTCACGCCCAATCCTTGGAAACTAATATATAGATTTCATCCAAGCCTCCTTTTAATCGTGTCCGTTGGATCTAAGCTTCTTGAGGGTTTTAATAGGCTACAATAGGGACCATGAGGAGGAGTTGGATCTTGGCCACCCAATGGATCCGTCCCACATAAAATCCGATCCATTAATGATAATCCATTCCACTAGAGGATTATCATTGATCTACCTCACCAACCCCCAAAATTAAATATGGGCTCCATATATTAATTGTACAAATGTCTCCACTTGTTTAAGATATCAAATGTCCGTTAATTAATTAATTTACTGAGAATTAATTAATCAACATCTAACTTCGTGAGTAGTACCACTCAACCTTATCATCATGCTCGACCAAGTCCACCTGCAGGATTTACATGATGATCCTTATGAGCTCCTCAAGGGGACATAATCATCCTAATACATAGGACACGATTTCCTTCTATAATCAATGACATACCATGTAAAGAATATTATTTCCCAACATACTGAGTCTATCAATTTAATCTATAAATCTCGCCCATTGGTAAATGAAAGAAATAAATATTATGTACATGTGCCCGTTATTATATCGAGATTAAGAGCATATACACCATAATATCCGAGGTCTGATTCAATTATGTAGTCAGCAATAAATTGAGTAACCTCTAAGTCGGTCCTGCTCAATACACACAAAGTGTACTAGTGTAATTCTATGGTCAAGATAAACCAATACCAAATTACACTATAACCATGCCAATGGTTTGTCAAAAACCATCTTGGTTGTGAGCCTCTACTTATACTCTACAAGGAACTTATAACATTATCTTTTATGTGACACCACACACCATGTTATCTACAATGTAAAGTATTAGACAATATGCATAACTATAAATATGCAAACAATGATCATGTGATTCTTATTTCAAAAATAAAGATGTTCATACAAAGGCTAGGCTTTCAATATACATCCCAACATATCTTTACTTGTTGACACACCAAACATTGAGCCGACAATGTCCTTCATGTCGTTCCCCAGTAGGAGAGTTTTCAATCTCAATACATTTGGTTTTTGCCTAGATGGTTTGGAAATCTGGATCGATGTGTTTTCTAGAGTAGGTCTTCCATAATAGGATGCATCTTATGAACACACAATCTTCCCCAAAAACATAGAGTTTCATTCTCATTGCAAGAGAATTATGTTTGTTCTCCTGAGTCCTCTTTACTACCGAAAAATTGGTAATTTCTTCTATCTTTTGAGGGTCCACTAAAACGCTCTGCTCAAACAATGTGTCCAAGAAATCTTACAGAGGATAGTCAGGATGCACATTTACTGAACTTTGCATAAAGTTGCTCTCGCCATAATGTCTCTAATACAATGCAGAGATGATGTTCATGCTCCTCTTCAGATCTTGAATATATCAAAATATCGTCTGTGAAGACAAACTGATCCAAATAATCTAAGAACACCAGATTCATCAAATCTATAAATGTGGCTGAGCATTAGTAAGCCCAAATGGCATCACAAAGAAATAATAATGTCCATAGGAGTGCAAAATGTCATCTTCTACACATTAATATCTTTTACTATAAGCTGACGGTATCCTGATCATAGATCAATCTTAAAGTATACATAGGTATCCTTTAGCTGATCAATTAAATCTTCTATCCTTGGTAAAGGAAATTTGTTTTTAATGTTCACTGCATTCAGTTGTCGTTAGTCAATGGTTAATCTGTGTGATCCATCTTTCTTTTTAACAAAGAGTATGAGAGCTCTCCATAGGGAAACACTGAGACGGATAAATTCTCTATCAAATAACTCCTGTAGTTACAACTTAAGTTATTCCAATTCTTTTGGTGCCATACAATATGGGGACTTCGATACTAAAATTATTCCCGAAATTACCTCAATAACAAATTCCACTTGCCTACATGATGGAAAGTTGAGGAGCTCATCCAGAAATATATATGAGTACTCTCGAAATATATGCACATTCGAGAGGCATGATGTACTATCATTTCCAACCTTTATCAATGATAGTAAATATCCTTGACATCCATGGGATAATAGTCTTTAAACTTGTAGTGTGAAAATGAAAGTTATTCTATCGTCCCTAGAATGAATTCCCACAAAAGTTAATTCGGTGGTTGGAAGGTTACCACTTTTGCTCAGCAATCAACTGTAGCATGATAAGTGGCAACCCGTCCATGCCAAGGATGATATCAAACTCTACCATTTTAAGGACTTGAAGATCTACCATACGACTATGTCTACCAAAGTCTAAAGGGTATCCCTTGACTTCTTGGTTGGTGGTCAGCACATCACCTGACGAGAAAGATCCCGCTAACCCACATGATCAAAATATAGGAACTCTTCTAATCTTGTCTAAAAATACTCTAGATATAAATGAATGTGAACTACCCGTATCAATTAGTATATCATAAACTGAAATAATACCCTGAATCACCAATCCTTCGGCCCACTGTGTCTCCTCTCGAGTAATCACCTAAACATGTTCAACCTCTAAATTGATTGGTTGTGCCCTGAATGAGTAGTAGAGTGCCTCCATTTTGATTGAATATGACTTTGAGGCATTGATATTGGCTATTGCATTATTTGAAAAGGCAACAGGTATGACTGAGGGCTGCTAGTAAATATTGTTGTGTTGGAACCACTAGATATTATGCTACCAAGCTATAGGGTTTGAATCACTATCAGTATCATTGCACACTCCCTCTCCTATAAGTGGTATAACTGCACCCGAGGAGGTAATGATTGCTGATGTCTGGATGTCTAAGTCTTTTGTGATGTCTTTTACCGACACTACTGAGTATATCACTTCCCCTAGGTGGAAGTATCTGGGGACTCTAACTATGCATTCAGAGTGTACTCTCTACTCATATGCCCTAAAGCTTATGGTAGAAGTAGAGGGGTTGATCCAACGGACAATTTGACTTCACATAACTTCATGATCTGCACTGCACCCACTTAATCACATCGGTATCATTCTTTTGATTTTGCAGATGGGCACGAGAAGATCTTGATGATGAGCGATCAGTCTTCTGTGGTTGAGAAGTCTCTCCATTGGTAGCTCATGGCCCATGACTCCAATCTTGCCTCTTTTATATGATTCAAAGGGTTTTGATTCTAATGCTTGACTTGCAATGCTTGCTTATTGATCTCCATCTCTCAGAACACTTGTTGGTGAGTCATTTTCATAAATTTGACTTGATCTTGTGCCTCCTGATAGGAGCTAATGAAGTATTCAGACATCCTGATCCGAATGTAAGTCGATAAATCCTAGGTGAACTAAAACATCTAGTGGCCATCTTGACCTGTAAGTTGGGGGCAAAACTTTACAAGTCTGAAAAACTCTGCATTGTGCCCTATTACCGATCGATCACCTTATTTGAGGCTCAAAAATTCTTGATGATGAGACATGAAAAATGATGCGGGATATACTACCTCTCAAAAGCATTATGAAACAGTGACCGATGCATTGTTCCCCAAAGATTGTACCCCGCACCTCGACCACGTAACAACCTAGTCACTGAAATGGTGTGCAACTAACTCTACTCTCTCTGCATCTATACAAGTCATGTACTCGAAAGTTCCTTTAAGGTTATCTAACTAATCTTGAGTAACTCAAGGATCTGAATCCCCTGAAACAGTGTGAATCAATCATTTACTAACTGTGACAATAATAGTATACACGCTCCATTCATTACCCCACTGGTAATTGCCCTGACTAGCATAGTTAGTGGCATTCCCTGAGACTATACCTTTGATCTCCACAAGGGGAGTGATGGGCCTGACCTCTACTTTCCGACTCGATATTAGCCGACTCTACAAGAAAATTTTTTGGGGAGATTGTTGGTTCAATTAACCTCAGGTCAAGGTTGACAAAGCTCGAGTGATACTCGAGTAGAATTTTGATATTTGACAATATGACTAGATGGTATGGGACATCCATAGTCATATGGAGTTGTTGATTAATGTGTGCAAAACATATAGGATTTTAGGAGTAGTTTTGGCACACATCTCATTGCATTTTATACCATTTTTTATACGTATTCTTCCTTGTTTTGCATTCATTTCCTATTTTCTAGTTCGGAGATCTTCTCTTGTTGTTTTATGTGTAGGAAGGCATTTTGGGAGACAAAATGACATATAATGGGAGCCAAAGGAAGGCAAGCATGCTCTGGTCATGTTCCCTCGAAACATGGGCATGCTCCGGACCAAAGGACGACATTCACATGATGATTCAGAGGAAGACATGACTGGCCGTATGAATCTCACATGGTTATGCCTAACCCCACAGCTAGATTCAGGGCAGGATTTCTAGTGAGCCACACAGCCGACCGTGTGGAATCCAAATGGCATGTGAAGTTAGCCCGATTTGACGTAGACTGGGGTTTCGCGGGGGTTTACAGAAAGACGACTTCTCTTCTATAAATAGAAAGGCATGCTGAAGGGAGGAAACTTCGCTTCCCACTCTAATTCGGTTGCTTGTTCATGGTGATCCCGTCGTCGTCCCCGGATTAAAAATTTAATCCATGACAATTAGGGATTACCCAAGCTACCGTTTCATCATCGTGCTATTCGATTAGAGTGGTCACTTGAACAAACTTGTTGTTCAAGCAACCAACCTCTATTTTACGATTAGCCATAGAATAGATGATCTACGGATCGCCGGGTTTTGTGTTTGTATTGGGGGTCCAAGTTAATTTAGCCATAAAGCAGAACATACAACATGCATGTAATTGAAAAATAATTATAGACATAATACAAAAGAATATAAACAAGCATTATACCTCTCGATCTTCTATTGTATGTCCTTCCTCCTTTTGTACTTTGTGTGGACGATGATCTTCCAAAAGTCGAAGCCTCCTAGATCACCAATATTACTTTTTTTGCTCGCTCCAAACAAAAGAAAGAATAAAACAAAACTCTTCCCTATCTAGGACCAGACACCAAGTCAAGAGACCTAGTTGTAGCCGCCGGCCAAGGAAAGGAGATGAAGGTTATGGACGCCGGCCAAGAGCTCCAAGGGAAGAGACCTTTGTCTTTGCCGCCGGCCAAGGATGAGATAAAAGAGATTGGACGCCGGCCAAGGACAGAAGAAGAGAGGATGGGCACCGACCACAACCCTAGGAAGAAGGAAAAAATTTCCAAAAGAGTGGCCACCCAAGCCCTTCTCCAAAAACCCTAGCCTCCCTTTTGTTTCTTGCCGCCCAATCCAAAAGAAACAAAAACCCTAATCCCTCTAATTGATCTACACGGCCAAGCCTTAAGCCATTATTTATAGAGTTAGGCTTAAGTCTCCTTTTAATCTCCACTGTCGGTTCTAGGGATTTAATCACAACCATCGGATCTAGAGATTTAATCTCAACCGTCGGATCTAGAGATTTAATTTACACCGTCGGATCTAGAGTTTTATTTTCCATCATTGGATCTAGGCTCCATGAGGTTTTAATAGGCTACAATAGGGACCATGAGGAGGAGTTGGATCTTAGCCACCCAATGGATCAAGCCCACATAAAGTTCGATCCATTAATGATAATCCATTCCACTAGAGGATTATCATTGATCTACCTCACGAACCCCCAAAAGTTAATATGGGCTCCATATATCCTTTGTAGATTTTTCTCCCCGTGTTTAAGATATCGAATGTTCGTCTATTATTTAATTTACTGACAATTAATTAATCAACATCTAACTCCATGAGTAGTACCACTTATCCTTATCATCATGTCGGACCAAGTCCACCTGTAGGGTTCACATGATGAACCTTATTAGCACCTCAAGGGGACATCATCATCCTAATATATAGGACACGATTTCCTCCTATAATCAACAACACACCATATAAGTAATATCATTTTCCAACTTACCTAGCCTATCGATTTACTTTATAAATCTCGCCCATTGGTAAATCAAAGAAATGAATACTAAGTATATGTGCCCGTTATTATATCGGGATTAAGAGCATGTACAACATAATATCTGAGGTCCGATTCGATTATGTAGTCAGCAATGAATCGAATCACATCTAAGTCGGTCCTGCTCAATACACACAAAGTGTACTAGTGTGATTCTATGGTCAAGACAAACCAATACCAAATCACACTACAACCATACCAATGGTTTGTGCAAAGCCATCTTGGTTGTGAGCCTTTACTTATACTCTACAAGGAGCTGATAACATGATCTACCGTGTGACACTACACACCATATTATCTAAAATGTAATGTATTAGACAATATGCATAACCATAAATATGCAAACGATGATCATGTGATTCTTATTTCAAAATAAAGATGTTCATACAAAAGATAGACTTTTCATTATACATCCCAACAATCTCCCACTTATACTAAAAGACTATGTTGTGCTCAAACTGCCATACATTTGATTCCCATTCCCTCCACATGCCTATCAAAAGCTCTCGTCGGAAGGGCCTTAGTGAAAGGATCTGCGAGATTATCCTCCGATGCAATCTTGGCCACAACAACTTCTCCTCTCTTTACGATTTCTCATATCAGGTGGTACTTGCGCTCTATGTGTTTACTTGCCTTATGAGCTCGTGGTTCCTTCAAGTTTGCAACTGCACCACTATTATCACAATAAATTGTGATAGTTCCAGGCAAACCAAGAATCACATCCAAGTCCATCAAGAAGTTCCTGAGCCACACAGTTTCTTTGGTAGCCTCAGAGGCTGCCACATACTCAGCTTTCATGGTGGAGTCTGCCATACATTTCTACTTGACACTGCTCCATACAATGTCTCCACCTCCCAAAGTAAATACAAAAACTGAGGTAGATTTACTGTTATCCCTGTCTGATTGGAAGTCGGAATCTGTGTAACCCACAGGGAGTAATTGGTCTGCCTGGTAAAATAGCATATAATCCCTAGTCCTTCTCAGGTACTTCAATATATGCTTTACCGCAGTCCAATGTCCCTGTCCTAGATTACTCTGATATATACTGACCATGCCCATGGTAAAGCAGATATCTGGTCTCGTACATAGCATCACATACATGAGGCTTTCTATTACCGAAGCAAAAGGAACCGCCTTCATCTCCTCTATCTCCTCAGATGTTCTAGGACACATCTCCTTAGATAAAGGAACTCCATGCCTGAAAGGTAGAAAACCTGTCTTGGAGTTTTGCATGCTAAAATAATCCATAATTGTGTCTATGTATGAAGCTTGAGATAAGCACAACATCCTTTTCTTGCGATCCCTTATAACCTTGATCCCAAGGATGTGTCCCACTTCTCCCAAATCCTTCATATCAAATTGTTTGGAAAACCATACCCTTAAGTCCGATAACACCTTGACATTTTTGCCAATTAACAAAATGTCATCTACGTATAGTACAAGAAATACCACTACGTTTCCGTCACATCTCTTGTATACGCAAGACTCATCCAGGCTTTCAATAAATCAATAAGACTAGATTACCTCATCAAAGCAGATGTTCCAAGACCTCGAAGCTTGCTTCAATCCATAAATGGACCAATTAAGCTTACACACAAGATGCTCTTTGCCCTTTGCAATGAACCCATCTGGTTGCTTCATATAGATGTTTTCCTCAAGACTTTCATTAAGGAAAGCTGTCTTGACATCCATCTGCCAAACCTCATAATCCATATGAGCATCAATGCATAAGAGAATTCGGTTAGACTTAAGCATGGCTACCGGCGAAAAAGTCTCCTCATAATCGTTACCCTCTTTCTGAGTATACCCCTTTGCAACAAGCCTTGCTTTGAAGGTCTCAACCTTCCCATCTATTCCTCTCTTTCTTTTGTAGATCCACTTGCATCTAATGATTTTTATACCATTGGGTGGTTCTACTAGCTCCCAGACCTGATTTGAATTCATAGATCCAATCTCAGCATTTATCGCACTTTGCCAAGATACCGTATCTTTATCTTGGACTGTCTCGTTATATGTCCAGGGATCAGGTTCATGTTCGCCAGGGACCAAATTAAAAGATTCTCCCAAGAACATGAATCTATCAAGCTATCTCACAACCCTCCCACTACGACGAGGTATCACCTGTGTATCCTCTATGACACGCGGTGCAGTGACTTGTGGTATATCCTCTTGTACTGGTGGTACTGAAGTAGTGACTTCCCCTTTCAATTCCTCCAGAACAATCTTACTCATGGGCTTGTGGTTCATCACATAGTCTTCCTCTAGAAATCTAGCGTTCGTGCTAACGATCACCCTCTGATCTCTAGGACTATAAAACAAATCTCATTTCGTTCCTCTAGGATAGCCAAGGAACATGCGTACTTCTGTGTGAGGTTCCAACTTACCAGCATCTTCCTTCAGCACATGTGCTGGACTCTCCCAAATCCGAATATGTCTTAGACTAGGCTTTCGCCCAGTCCATAATTCTGTGGGAGTAGAAGGCACTGATTTAGATGGTACCAAGTTCATAATATATACTGCTGTATCTAGAGCATATTCCCAGAACGAATCTGGCAACTCAGAATAACTCATCATCGATCTAACCATCTCCATAAGAGTACTATTCCTTTTCTCTGCTACACCATTCTGCTGGGGTGTGCCAAGTGCAGACAATTGGGATTGAATCCCAACCTCTGATAAGTAATTCCTAAACTCTCCCAAGAGGTACTCACCACCACGATCAGATCATAGTGTCTTGATACTTTTACCTTGACGTTTCTCCACATCAGCCTTGAATTCTTTGAACTTGTCAAAGCATTCTGACTTACTGCGCATCAAGTAAATGTATCCATATCTTGAATAATCGTCTATGAATGAGACGAAATACTCAAAACCACCTCTAGCATGGATAGACATAGGACCACACAAATCAGAATGAATCAATTCCAATATATCTTTGGCTCTATACCCCTTGGCCTTAAAAGGCCTCTTGGTCATTTTACCCTACAAGCAAGATTCACAGGTTGAAAAATCTTCCACCACTAATGAACCAAAAGGTCCATCAACTATCAACCTTTGAATTCTACTTAGGTTAATATGACCAAGTCTTAGATGCCAAAGATATGTTTGGTTCATCTTCGAAGGTTCTTTTCTCTTATTGGAATTAGAAGATGAGTTATTAACTTCTATTTGCATCTTGGGAGCTTTGGTTCGAGTGTATATAAATTTTCTATCAATGCACCAGAATGGATAATCTCCCTATTCCTTTTTATAACAACTCTGTAATTAAAAGAAATAGAATATCCATCCATAAAAAATTTAGAAATTGAAATCAAATTCTTTCTAAATAAAGGTACATAAAGGCAATTTTTAAGAACCAAAACTTTATTTCTCTCAAAAGACAAATAAACATCTCTCACTGCAACAGCTGCCACCTTCGTGGCATCGCCCAAGTATACGGTAATCTCCCTCTCAACCAGTCGTTTGGTCTCCTGGAAGCCCTGTAAAGTATTACAGACATGATTAGTGGCTCCTGTATCTACACACCTGGTTCTGGTAGATAACACCGCTAAACATGTTTCAACGACTAGGCCAAAAGATATACCTTTGTTCTGCTTCCGGTTGGAGCATTCCTTCTTCTAGTGTCCAGTCTACTGCAAGTGAAGCACTTGTCTTTCGACTTCTTCACTCCTCCCTGAGTTTCTCCTACCGCCTTTGCCCCAACTTATTTCTTCTTCTTCTTGTCTTTCAGCTTAGAAGTAGAAATCTTATGGGCAACCATGGCCTGTGCCTGAGCACTCTGTCGAAATAGCCCCTCTGCCGCCTGGAGTTCTGTTAGAAGCTCCGCCAATTAATACAACCTCTTGTTCATGTTGTAGTTCAAGTGAAACTGCTTAAAACTCCTAAGTAGAGACTGGAGAATGATATCGACCTGGGTTTCCCCATCGATCTCAGCTCCGAGGACTTCCATCTCATTCAAATGAGCCATCATCTTGAGAACATGATCCCTCATGGGTGTTCCCTCGATCATGGTAGTCGTCATCAAGTTCTTCATGGCTTCCTGCCTAGCAGCCCAATTCTAGTGTCCGAAAAGCTCTTTGAGATTGAACATCATGTCATAAGCAGTGGGCATGGCTTGATGCTGATGTTGCAGTACATTTGACATAGATGCCAAAATGTAACACCGCACTATCTCATCGGCCTTAATCCACTTCTTATAACTCTCCTTCTCCTTTTCCCCAGAATCATCCGCAGGCTTAGGAGGGCACTCTTCGAGGAGTACATATTTGTATTCCTCAGCAGTCAAGGCAATGTCAAGATTCCTCTTCCAATCAACATATTTGGGTCCAGTAAGTTTATTTTCTTTCAGTATCACAGCAAGCGGGTTGAAAGTCATTTTGAAAAAAACCTAAGAATCACATAGATCAAAATATTAGATTTCAAAAAATTATTGATTCCTCAAACAATAAAATTTTAAAATAAAACCAACACCTCCGAACACCGAGAATATCGTTTGCCACGATAGTGTGGGCGTATACGAATTCTACATTTGCAAGAGGAGGTTTTACCCATTAATTTTACTATCTTGTCAACCTAACTTTTTGATAAATAAAATTAATAGTTGGTTCCTCTTCGGCCCTACAAATAAAAGCAGTGACTCCTATGGGGAGGATACTTATATTTGTTTCTAAGTGTACACCATTATTCGGTACATGGTAATTATCTTGGGTTATGTGCCTTCTGATGCAGAAGTACACACGCTCCTTAATAATTTCCTATAACCATATTCGACCCTATGATCCGCAAACAAACCCATCCGATGGGGAAGAAGACACTTAGAGACGACACGCAAGTTTTTTTGCATCACATGTCAAATCGTAATGGAGGCCGTGGGAATTTATAAAAATATCCCTCTCCCACTTAGTAATTTAAAATTGAGGAATTTTCCTAGGCTACGACATGCATATCAAATAAAAAGCAATAAATATGAAAAAAATATTTTCCAACTATTATGGTTTTTTTCTCAAATATGCCTCCCGTCGCATTGTCATCTCGTCCGCTCCTCCCTACACCATGTACAAGCCATCCGGAGATCCGAGCCGAGAAAAACTATTTTAATTTACATCCATCGATCCTATACTCCACGAAGGAGTGTACATGAAATCTAGATCGAAAGTAAACTAAAATAAAAAGAGTGGCTAAACAATGTCATATCTAATTACAGAAATTAAATACTAGCCTCGTCAACCCCGATGATTCAAATAATATACAATTACACACATACAATCACATACACACATATGGCCATAATAGTTGGATCCTATGCCTGCAACCAAAAAGTTAATCTAAGCACATCCAACTATTATCCGGCACATATAATATATGAAAAATGCATAAAAGTAACCGAATCCTAAACACACAAAAACGGAAACCGTGGCTCTGATACCACTTGAAGGGAGGAAACTTCGCTTCCCACTTCAACTCGGTTGCTTGTTCATGGCGATCCCGTCATTGTCCCCAGATTAAAAATTTAATCCATGACAATTAGGGATTACCCAAGCTACCGTTTCATTGTCGTGCTATTCGATTAGAGTGGTCACTTGAACAAACTTGTTGTTCAAGCAACCAACCTCTATTTTACGATTAGCCGCGAAATAGATGATGTACAGATCGCCGGTTTTTGTGTTTGTATTCTGGGTCCATGTTAATTTAGCCATAAAGCAAAACATACAACATGCATGTAATTGAAAAACAATTATAGACATAATACAAAAGAATATAAACAAGCATTATACCTCTCGATCTTCTATTGTATGTCCTTCCTCCTTTTAGACGTCGTGTGGGCGACGATCTTCCAAAAGTCGAAGCCTCCTAGATCACCAATCTTCCTTTCTTTGCTCACTCCGAACAAAAGGAAGAATAAAACAAAACTCTTCCCTATCTAGGACCGGCCACCAAGTCAAGAGACCTAGTTGTAGCCGCCGGCCAAGGAAAGGAG
Organism: Wurfbainia villosa; assembly: GCA_025175895.1. NCBI lineage: Eukaryota > Viridiplantae > Streptophyta > Magnoliopsida > Zingiberales > Zingiberaceae > Wurfbainia > Wurfbainia villosa. Next base: position 42,722,026 of record CM046005.1, read on the forward strand.
ATGAAGGTTATGGACACTTACCAAGAGCTCCAAGGGAAGAGACCTTTGTCTTTGCCGCCGGCCAAGGATGAGATAAAAGAGATTGGACGTCGGCCAAGGACAGAAGAAGAGAGGATGGGCGCCGGCGACAACCCTAGGAAGAAGGAAAAAATTTCCAAAAGAGTGTTCGCCCAAGCCCTTCTCCAAAAACCCTATCCTCCCTTTTGTTTCTTGCCGCCCAAGCCAAAAGAAACAAAAACCCTAATCTCTCTAATTGATCTACACGGCCAAGCCTTAAGCCCTTATTTATAGAGTTAGGCTTAAGTCTCCTTTTAATCTCCACTGTCGGTTCTAGGGATTTAATCTCAACCATCGGATCTAAAGATTTAATCTCAACCGTCGGATCTAGAGATTTAATCTCCACCGTCGGATCTAGAGTTTTATTTTCCATCATTGGATCTAGGCTCCATGAGGTTTTAATAGGCTACAAAAGGGACCATGAGGAGGAGTTGGATCTTGGCCACCCAATGGATAAAGCCCACATAAAGTCCGATCCATTAATGATAATCCATTCCACTAGAGGATTATCATTGATCTACCTCACCAACCCCCATAAGTTAATATGGGCTACATATTGTTGGGAGTATGGGGAATACAATCAAAGTCCCACATTGGTAAGACATGGAAAAGATCATGTGCTTATAAGAAAAAAGATATCTCCATTGGTATGAGGCCTTTTGGGTAAAGCCCAAAAATAAAACCATGAGGGCTTGGGCCCAAAGTGGACAATATCATATCATTGTGGAGATATGTGGATCTTATATGCACTAACAATTGGTATCAGAGCCATGGTCCATGTCAAGCCATGAACCTCGAACGAAGGAAGTTGAGCTCCCACGTCCGGATCAAGAGAACCAGACATCAGGAAGGAAGTCTAGTTGGGTCGGGGGGACCGAACAACTGGCAGGAAGTCCTGGTGGGTTGAAGATCGGACATCAAGCAGAGAAAATCCTTCGAGGAGGGATAGGCTTGAGGGGGGCCCAATGTGGTCCTTCGTTTGAGGGGGGGATTGTTGGGAGTATGGGGAATACAATCAAAGTCCCACATTGGTAAGACATGGAAAAGATCATGTGCTTATAAGAAAAAAGATATCTCCATTGGTATGAGGCCTTTTGGGTAAAGCCCAAAAACAAAACCATGAGGGCTTGGGCCCAAAGTGGACAATATCATACCATTGTGGAGATATGTGGAGCTTATAAGCACTAACACATATATCATTTGTACATTTTTCTCCCCGTGTTTAAGATCTCGAATGTCCGTTGATTAATTAATTTACTGACAAATAATTACTCAACATCTAACTCCATGAGTAGTACCACTCAACCTTATCATCATGCCAGACCAAGTCCACCTGCAGGGTTTACATGATGAACCTTATGAGCTCCTCAAGGGGACATCATCATCCTAATATATAAAACACGGTTTTCTCCTATAATCAATGGCGCACCATATAAGTAATACTATTTCCCAACTTACCGAGCCAATCGATTTACTCTATAAATCTCGCCCATTGGTAAATCAAAGAAATGAATACTTAGTATATGTGCCCGTTATTATATCGGGATTAAGAGCATGTACAACATAATATCTGAGGTCCGATTCGATTATGTTATCAGCAATGAATCGAATCACCTCTAAGTCGGTCCTTCTCAATACACACAAAGTGTACTAGTGTGATTCTATGGTCAAGACAAACCAATACCAAATCACACTACAACCATACCAATGGTTTGTCCAAAGCCATCTTGGTTGTGAGCCTTTACTTATACTCTACAAGGAGCTGATAACATGATCTATCGTGTGACACTACACACCATGTTATCTACAATGTAATATATTAGACAATATGCATAACCATAAATATGCAAATGATTATCATGTGATTCTTATTTCAAAATAAAAATGTTCATACAAAAGATAGACTTTTCAGTATACATCCCAACACTTGCCCCAAACCCTGGAGGAGGCTCGACGACTAGGACTACAAGAAGGTGCACTAAGAAGCACTGGAGGCTCGCAATGGGGAGAGAGAGGAAGCGACTCAAGGATCGAAATCTACGCTCCAATGCTTAAGGAGAATAACCACTAGTACTACATTTATTCTTGAACATCTTTACATTGTAATGATTCTCTTTATGATGTCTTGTGTTTATTCTCCTCTATTTATGGAGTAGATACTTTGATTCTAGGATTAGGGATTAGATTGTGTATGTGGACATGCTAATTCAAATAGTTATTCATCCTTTGAATCTATTTATAATTTATGTTGTTTAGATCAATAAGAATTATGTCTTGATTCTATTTCTACTGCATATATCCATGCAAGAATGGAAAGCCTTTGTATCAAAAACCTAGGAGAACCAAGGAGGAACCTTGCGATCATCTTCTCTCCCATAACCGTAGAAAGTAGAATATGATAGAGTAGGATATAAAATATGATCCATCTCTTCATAGGTATTACTAGGACATCCTCGTACCAAAATAACCTATCTTAGCAGAAGGCCCAAAGTAGGAGACATCAACTCTAGAAGCGTTCAGGGACCTTAGTGACAGAGGGCTCCCAACTGTATCAACCCCCTGAGCTCTGATGATCCGAAAGGGAAACTTTGCTAGGAATAGGTAGTTCCCAGTAGAAGCAAAAGTTCATCGGCCAAATACATGATGATCCTCCAGCAAGATCATAACTAGAGATCCTAAAGGCATTAAATTGATAGCATGTTCAACAACGCACAAGTGAAACCGAAATCCTAGAGTCCTTTAAGGGAACCTTGAACCTACCTTCACTTTTTCCATGTGACACCGTAATTAAGCTAGGACTACTGTTGACCTCGCAAACCTTACTCTTAGGATATTTACTCCAAACTACAACATCCACTAGACAAACGATATTCAAATCTTAGTCTTTGTGGGATCGATACTTAAATTAAAACTTGATGACAAGCATGCACTTGCAGGCTTTAAGCTCGAGCGTGCGCATCGAATCCTTTGTGATCCCCATTGGAGATTTGAGGTCTTGCTCGTATGCACCAAGTTTTTGGCATCATTGCTGAGGACTGTAGATTTGATATTGGATCAAAAGTGGATAGTTTGTATCAGACTTAGATTAGATTTTTTTTTATGATTTTACTTCATTTTAGCTTATTTAATTTTGGATTTCTGTTATTTATATTCAGTGTAGATTAATTTCATTAGTCATATCACAGTTTGCCTTAGTTCAATTTTCTAGGTTTATTTTATTTAGTGTATTATTTTTAGGTTATTCAATTTCCTCTCAATAAGTAGTGTATATACTCCTAATTGCGCAACTTGGTTCATTGTATGCATAGACACTTAGGATCGGAAAATCTGCTTCCGATTGACCTAGAAAAAGAAAGAATCTACCATCGAAGGAGGGCTGAATAGAGGGTTATGGAGGAGCGCGACGCCCCTTTGGCAAACATAGATAGGCATCCTCTGAGGCATTATGTAGCTCCAAGTGCTAGAGGGTATAGACCTAGCATAGCTAGACGATCGATTACAAGTAATAATTTTGAACTGAAACCTACACTTATACACATGGTCTAGCAGAGCCAATTCGGGGGAGCTGCAACTGTAGACCCGAACCGGCACCTAGAGATGTTCTTAGAGATATGCTCAACCTTGAAATTCAATAGAGTACCCACTGATGTGATCCATTTGAGCCTATTCCTGTTCTCACTAAGGGACAAGGCGAAGATGTGGCTACACTCCCTTCCTTCAGGAAGCATCACCACATGGGAGCAGTGCGAGCAACAATTCATGAATAAGTTCTTTTCACCAAGTAAGACTTCTCACATGTGCCACTTGATCACTAGCTTCCACTAGAAAGAAGGAGAGTACCTTTTTGAAACCTGGGATCTCTACAAAGGGCTACTATATCAGTGCCCCCTCATGGTCTCGAGAGGTGGCTGGTGATCCACATATTCTATAATGGGATCACATACAACACGAAGGTCTCCCTAGATTCCGCTACAGCAGGAGCGTTGATGAACAAGACCATCGAGGAAGCAGAAGAGTTGATTGAGGAGGTGGCCTAGAACCACCACCAATGGACTTCTGAGCATTGTCACTTAGCACCTGCAATCGGTAGATATGCAGTTAACTCCATTGATCATCTAGCAGCAAGAATGGATGCATTAAGCATACGATTTGACTCCTTGACCCCTACTTCTGTATATTCAGCCAATTCCTTTGGTGATGGAATAGCAACCTATCAGGAAGACTACTGCGGAGGACAGAGCAGCTATGAGGAGTAGGTTGAGCATGTCGATGTGGTGGGTGAGTATAATCAAAGGCCCAACAATCCATATTCAAGCACGTACAACCTCGGATGGAGGAACCACCCGAACCTTTCATATGAGAATAATTTGGGAATTTTCCAGCAGTCAAAAGGGTATGGACTTCAGGATAAGGGGCGACAACCACTACTTAAATCCCGACTTGTGCAGATGATAAAAAATTTCATTCAAACTCAACAGGCGACAAATGCTGAATTCCAGCAGTGACATTCACAAACAGATATGATACTAGAAGAATTAAAATCATGTATGAATGATCTCTCTAGTTGACAAAAGGTGCTAGAGATTCAGATAACATATATCACCAGCCAGTCTACTAGAACACCAAGTCGGTTACTAGGAAAATCTGAGGACAGTCTAGTGGAGCAGTGCAAGGCAGTGATGCTACGGAGTGAGAGGATTATGAAGGAGTTGCTGAGCAAAGTAACTGTTGAGCCGGAACAAGGGCCAGAGGTAAAAGAACCTCTTGAGGAAGCCAAGATGGAAGGAGCCAAACATACGGAGCGTGAACCCGCCAAGGACTTAACCCCCCGTGATGATACCATTTCCATAGTGCATAACCAACGCAAAGAGGAATGTTGAGTTTGGAAAATTCGTGAACATGTTGAAATCAATCTCAATGGAAGTACCCATCCTCAAAGCTTTACACCAAATACCCCAATTTGCAAAGCTTATGAAGGATATTTTGGCACACCGCAAGAAGGTCGAGTGGTCAGAGACAGTGGCCCTTTCATAAGAATTAATCTAGTGATTATGTCCAGAATGGGACCACTCAGAAACTGAAAGATTCGGGGAGTTTCTATATTCTGTGCCATATAGGGATGACCCTAATTAGCAAGGCATTCTGTGACTTAGGTGCCAGTGTGAGCTTGATTCCATATACATTATGTAAAAAATTAGGGCTAGGGAATTTAAGATTAACCACTATGACATTACAGCTTGCTGACCACTCGTATCGATACCCACTGGTGATTTTGGAAGACATGCCTATCAGGGTGGGGGGCTTTATACTCCCCACGGATTTTGTAGTCTTGAAAATAGAGGAAGACCCGAAAATCTCTGTAATTCTTGGATGACCATTTCTAGCTACAGTGGGAATGGTTATTGATGTAAAGAATCATAAGTTGACTCTGACAGTGGGAGACAATAGTTTGGAGTTAGAGCATGCTAGCGCAATAGACTTGGAACCCTCATTGGGTAAGTACATCATTCTTGCAAGGGCTAAGGCACAGAAAGAGGTTAAAAATTTTGACAAGGACAAATGTAGGTCCACAAAACCACGAGAGCCGAGCTGAAGCATAGGAGTATGGTCGAGCTAAAGACCTTAAACAAGCACTTCTTGGGAGGCAACCCAAGTTTGATTTTCTTTGTTTATACATTCATGCACGCTAGTTCTAGGTGTGAATTTTTGTCCCATATAATCTTTTCAAGTAGTTTAAGGTCAGAAAGAACTTTCTAGGTAGAAAGGGGATCCCTTTTTGGAACCTCAGAGGGAAGCACGGGAGGTCGTGTGAATTTCACATGGTCGTGCCCAACAGTCAGAAGGGCACACGGTAGGGTGTGTGGAAAGGCTCAGACCGTGTTGCACTCTAAGAAAAATCTAGAGTCGTACACGGTCGGTCATGTTAATCCAACACGGTCGTGCCAAATCCCGAACCTTTTCTAAGTGCTCACGTTGGAGCCTAGCACAGCTGGACGTGTGGATTCCACATGATCATGTTGCGCCCCTTTATATGGCCAAAAGCCATGAGGTTTTACCTAAATCAGTCATTTGACTCAAACATTCCACCCTAGTCCATGCAAAATCCTCTTCTCCAACCTCTAAGGAGCCTCTCCAACCTTCAAGAAGCCTTCAAGGAGTAAAAATGAGGACCAAGAATAGTGCAATAAGATCTACCTCTTCAAGGCCAAGGTCAAGGAGAAGAAATGCTCCACAAGCTCCGGAGGAAGGTAATGCTCCCCCAAGCATTATATTTCATAATGATGAGCATAGGGATAGATTTAATATGCTTTCCAACAGCAAAATCACTGCTACTAGATACATTGATGAACCCCTCTTAGAAACCGTAGGTTTGCTAAATGATGTGCAATGGCTATTTCACCTTGTGGGATGGGAAGTTCTGATGGGAGTTAGATGCCCAACATACCCTAGGGTTGTTCTTGAATTTTTAAGCTCGGTGGATGCAAATGTTTTATCAGGTAAGGATAGTGAGGATGGGAAGATAACATTTAGATTATTTAATATAGAGCATGAATGGTCATTACATCAATGGAATCTCTACTTTGGACTACACAGTGGGGGAGAGAGGAAGACACCCAATGAGTTTAATGCATGAGCCTTTTGGTTTTATTTAATGGGGAAGAATGCATATGGCCCTTCTAGGGACAAGGCCTCACGCCTCCAAAATGCTGTTTTACGATATATTCACCGGGTTATGGTGAGCATGATTTTTAGAAGAGGGGAGAGTGATGGAGTGGTAAGGTTAAGCGAGCTTCTTTGCCTTTGGAACATGCTACAAGAGAGAAGTACCATTGTTATAGGGTCTCATTTCATTAGGCATCTAGTGAAGATGGGCAAGGTGACCAAGGGGGATTAATCACTCACATTTGTAGTAAGATGGGGTACGATTGCACGGAGTTTGATAGAGTAGAGGGGAGCCCTAGCATTGACCTAGGGGTGTGCAAGGCAATGAAGATGATAGTGAGAGAGGGGAAATATTTTTGTTTTGTGAGGAAGAACTTGACACCTCTTAGGCTCCTCGACACTGATCGTACCACCATCACCAACCATGCCAATTGTCGAGTGGATCTCATAGTGGAGTCCCCACCACACGTAGGACCTTCCACTCATGCACCACTCTCACCTCCTACCCATCACTCATCTGTAGATCCAGCCATGTATAGGAGCCCCCTTAGTCTACACGAGCATACACCTATACCTCCTTTTTCTATCTATGAGTAGGATGCAGGTACGTTAGCTTATGACTTCTCCGAGTTCCGATCGTGCCTCGACGATATTTACGTCGAGCAGTAGACACAGGGGTAGTGATGGGAGGAGAACAATGCCTACACACAGACAGAGTTCCAGGGCCTCCAAGGTCACTTCTAGTGGGTCGAGGAGTTCTACGGCCAGACCCGAGCCTATTTTTAGGAGGAGGTTGCCTACCGCCAGGAGGTTCAACAACACATGCACGATACACGATCACAGTGGGCCAGAGAGGAGGAGCACAAGGCCGCCGCTGCATCCACCAGTTCCCAGATTGACCATATGTACATGTGGCATCAGCGGCTGAGCACCAGATTCTCTCAGGAGCCTGATATACACAGACTTCTAGACTTCCCACCTCGACTGCTATACTAGAGGTACAGTCTCATTTAAGTCTGGGCGAGACCCCAATTTATATATGCTCTTCTACCAGTGTTAGTTTCTCTTTGACATCTAGGTTTAGTTTATTTGCATTTATTTGGTCATACATATAGTGTTTAGGTTCCTTCCATCACTTAGTTGTTAGTCACTTTAAGCTTCCTTAGTGACGTTTTCAAAATTTTTCACAATCTATTTCCATGCAATATATAGCTTAACTTCCTTTATCTTGTGGTATTTTATTTTTGGGTGCTTTGATGGATGTTATACATTTTCACTTGGTATCTTTTATCTTTCACCTACACTTATCGAGTATTCTGAAAGAGAAAATCTATTACATATGTAATTATGATTTATCCTAGTAGTCTAGTACTTTGGAATCTATAGGTGACTCTAGATTTAGCATTTTAGTTATTCGAGATGCTCGGATTGCGAAAACCCATTTGGAAAAATCAAAATACTAGGGAGGATAAAAATAAAATAAAAGGAAAAAAAGGGAGAAGAAAAGAAAAAGGAAAAATTAGAGAGAAAATAAAATGAGAGTTGAAAAAAAATAGTTGTCATGGGTGGAAATGGCTAGGTGCCTCTTTGAGACTAGTTAGGTTACTGGGGAAATACTTACCAATTTCTCTCAATACCAAGCACGCCTTTGAGATGTTATTCTAATTCTAGGGAACGTCCCTCGCTTAGGGCAGGTAAGTGGCTAAAAGTCGAAGACTATAGGAAAGCTATAGGATGACGACTTGACTCACCATGGAATGAGTATCCCCTAGGAAATTCTCTCAGCACACGCATGGAAAGCTAACCTAGTGAATATTTAGAACATATCTATTTGCTTTAGTTGAAAATACCACTTGATAATCTTAGTTAGCATGTTATGTATGGAGCAATACTTTTAAATGTTCATGGCACTAAGGTTTTCTTGAGAACAAGCAAAGATTTAAGTCTGGGGTAATTGATGTGTGCAAAACATATAGGGTTTTAGGAGTAGTTTTGGCACATATCTCATTGCATTTTATACCTATTTTATACATATTCTTCCTTGTTTTGTATTCATTTCCTATTTTCTAGTCCGGAGATCTGCTCTTGTTATTTTATGTGTAGGAAGGCATTTTGGGAGACAAAATGACATGTAATGGGAGTCAAAGGAAGGCAAGCATGCTCTGGCCGTGTTCCCTCGAAACACGGGCATGCTTTGGACCAAAGGACTGCGTTCATACGATGATTCAAAGGAAGACACGGTTGATAGTGTGAATCTCACACGATCGTGCCTAACCCCGTAGCTAGATTTAGGGCAGGATTTCCAGCGAGCCACACAGGCGACCATGTGGAATCCACACGGTCGTATGGTGTTAGCCCGATTTAACACAGACTAGGGTTTCACGGGGGTTTAAGGAAAGTCGACTTCCCTTCTATAAATAGAAAGGCATGCCCCGACCCCTGGAGGAGGCCCGACAACTAGGATGACAAGAAGGTGCCCTAAGAAGCACTAGAGGCTTACAACGGGGAGAGAGAGGAAGCAACTCAAGGATCGAAATTTATGCTACAATGCCTAAGGAGAACGACCACGAGTACTTTATTTATTCTTGAACATCTTTGGATTGTAATGATTCTCTTTATGATGTCTTGTGTTTATTCTCCTCTATTTATGAAGTAGATACTTTGATTCTAGGATTAGGAAGTAGCTTGTGTATGTAGACATGCTAGTTCAAATAGTTATTGATCTCCTTTGAATCTATTTGCAATTTATGTTGTTTAGATCAATGAGAATTATGTCTTGATTCTATTTCTATTGCATATTGTTAGTAATATATGAGAGGTGTCCTAAGACAATCACCTTATGATTGTTCCATTTATTTGATAAATGAAGATTTACTATTTGAGTATATGTGTTTTCATGTATTTGATTGGATCTTAAACTCATTTACTGGATGTCCGCAATACGATTCACTGCATGAGAGAATTTGTGATTGGATCACAACTAGTGAGTTTCTCTACATGTGTAATTGTGATGTATTGGAATTATCCCTAGTCGATGAATTGATGGATTACGACGCCATCAATTCTGTTGAGACTAGCACGAGGTATACTCTTTGATTTATCCAAGCAACTATTCCTCACTAGCTGGAGACATTGGGATGTCCGGAGTTAATGGTTGATGCTAGTTATGGTAACTAGTTCATTGGAGTGACTAGCTGTAAGACTTCATATGGTTCTCTGCATTTATGGATATGTCAATGAAGTTTTTACAACATCTTAAGTGTGATGTTCCTTCGACTTGCGGTATTCAAGTCATATTGGTCATGAAGACTTATGCTTTGACATCTTAAGCAAGCATCTCTGAGGAGATGTGGACCTGGGATGATTGGGTATAAGTCGAAGTGGCCGAAGGTGTTTGAATAGCCTACAGATGATTCATAGCTCCTTGTGAGGTGATGTATATCCTATGGCCTCTCGTCGGATTGTTACTAAAGTCTTTGGCCAAAGCATTACATGTTTAGAGTATGGTACTCTTAGATACATGTACAGTAACTAGAATCCGGAGGACTAGGAAGTAATACTTGGGCTAGGTGTGACATGGTTAACCTAGTGGGGGCAGACACAATGGACCATGTCCTGAACCAAGTGGTTATAAGATGAGTGAAAGGAATGGGGCACGATTTATTGTCGTTGCTGAAGGGTTTAAAAAAAGGTTCTGGGATCAACCGTTGATTTTCTGATTAATTAGGGATCATGATGTACTACTAGGTGTCACTCATGATCGTTCTATAATTAATGGTTAATTATAGAAGCCCAACATAAATTGGGAACCTATTTGGTCACATGCACAACGAGCGTAATCCGATGGATTTAAAACGAGTTTGAGAATAGGATTATCAGATCAAAAGAGGCTAGGTTTGGTTGGACCAAACAAAGAGTGAGTATGAAATGGTTTCAGTCGCATCGGAAGCATGGATGAGCCATGTCTTTTGAAGACATGATGGATGAACCAAATTGGTTTGGTTCTAATCCAATGGTGGAAAATAAACCAAAGTGGTTTGGTTTGTTTTAAACGAATAACCAAAGTTGGTTCGGTTCGTTTTAACTTAAAATAGACCAATGCGTTTTGGTTTATTTTAACTTAAGTTATTAGAGCGGGTTAACGGGTTTTTGTTATGAACCAATAACTGTTTGGAGAACATGTTCTCTAAAAAAATACGGCTTAAGGGTTTTGTCGATGATTGATACAACTTTGCATTGGAAAACCCTAGCCTGCTTTCTTTCTCCTCCTCTTCTCCTTGCCACCGCCCACCTTTGTGCCACCGCCGCCCAAAGGAGCTGCTACCTCGCCTCGCTGCCGGTCGTCCACCAGCCTCGGCGTCCCTTGGTCCACACTCAGCTGTCGGCCAACCTCCCTTGGTCGTCGACGACCAAGGAGTAACCATCCAAGCCTTTGGCTGGTCCTTTCTTCCTCCACAATAAGCTGTCTAGTTTTGTATAGCTTTATCTCCTTGTTGGGATGTATACTGAAAAGTTTATCTTTTGTATGAACATCTTTATTTTGAAATAAGAATAACATGATCATTGTTTGCATATTTATGGTTATGCATATTGTCTAATACATTATATTGTAGATAACATGGTGTGTGGTGTCACACGGGAGATCATGTTATCGGCTCCTTGTAAAGTATAAGTATAGGCTCACAACCGAGATGACTTTGGACAAACCATTGGTATGGTTGTAGTGTGATTTGGTATTGGTTTGTCTTGACCATTGAATCACACTAGTACACTTTGTGTGTATTGAGTAGGACCAACTTAGAGGTGATTCGATTTATTGCTGACTACATAATCGAATTGGACCTCAGATATTATATTGTACATGCTCTTAATCCTGATATAATAACGGGCACATATACTTAGTATTCATTTCTTTGATTTACCAATGGGCGAGATTTATAGATTAAATCGATAGCCTCGGTAAGTTGAGAAATGATATTATTTATATGGTGTGTCGTTGATTATAGGAGAAAACCGTGTCCTATATATTAGGATGATGATGCCCCCTTGTGGAGCTCATAAGGTTCATCATGTAAACCCTGCAGGTGGACTTGGTCCGGCATGATGAAAATGTTGAGTGGTACAACTCATGGAGTTAGATGTGGAATAATTAATGGTCAGTAAATTAATTAATCGACAGACATTCGAGATCTTAAACACGGGGAGAAAAATGTACAAATAATATATGGAGCCCATATTAACTTATGGGGGTTAGTGAGGTAGATCAATGATAATCCTTTAGTGGATTGGATTATCATTAATGGATTGGACTTTATGTGGGCTTGATCCATTGGGTGGCTAAGATCCAACTCCTCCTCATGGTCCCTATTGTAGCCTATTAATACCTCATGAAGCCTAGATCCAATGGATGAAAACAAAACTCTAGATCCAACGGTAGAGATTAAATCTCTAGATCCGACGATTGAGATAAAATCTCTAGATTGGATGGTTGAGATTAAATCCCTAGAACCAATGGTGGAGATTAAAACAAGGCTTATCCCTAACTCTATAAAAGGAGGCTTTAGGGTGGGCGGCAAGGAGGAATTTCAATAGAGATAGGATTAGGGTTTGAGAGGCTTAGGGTTTAGAGGTGTTGGGCGGCCACAAATAAGGAAGTTTTTTCCTTTTCTTCTTCCTCTTCCTAGGTGGTCGGCGCCCATATCCTTCTCCCCTCCCTTGGTCGGTGTCCAAACCTAATTCTTCTTCTCTCCTTGGCCAGTGGAAACAAGGCTTAGGGTCTTCCCTTGGAGCTTTTGGCCGGCATCTATCTTCTTCATCCAATCCTTCTTGGCCGGCGGCAAGCACCAAGCTTGGAGCTTTGTGGTTGGTTGTAAGAAGGAAAAGTATTTTGTTTCTTATTCTTCCTCTTGTTGGGATCGAGCAAGGAAGAAAGATTGGTGATCTAGGAGCTTTGACTTTTGGTAGATCATTACCCACACGACATCCAAAAGGAGGAAGGACATACAATAGAAGATCGAGAGGTATATCGATTGTCTATTTTCTTTTGTAACATGTCTATAATTGTTTTTCAATTATATATGCATGTAGTATTCTATTTTTATGGCTAAAATAACTTGGACCCCGAATATAAACACAAAAGTCGGCGATCCGTACATCGTCTATTCCACGGCTATTCGTAGAATAGATGTTGGTGGCTTGAACAAGTTTGTTCAAGTGACTACTCTAATCGAATAGCATGATGATGAAACGGTTGCTTGGGTGATCTCTTTTGTCTAGGATTAAATTTTTTTAATCCGAGGACATCGATGGGATCGCCATGAACAAGCGACCGAGTTGATGTGGGAAGCGAAGTTTCCTACCTTCACTCCTTCGCGTGGAGAGGCGGTTTGGTCGGTGTTTTGTGCTCTGACAGTGGTCTACTTGCCGGGGATTGGATCTCCCACAATCTTCATAGGTGGAGGGTTAAGTTTTCGTCAAACGGTTGACAAACACCGCTTCTGACAAGCGAGTTTGTGAAACTCATTTTTGGGATTCGAATTTATTTCGGATTGTGATCGTCTCTCGGATCACATCGTCTTCGAATCGAGGCTAGTGACTTTTGTGAAGATGAGGCTTGTGGCTTTGTGAAGCTATCCCGATGATACTCGGCGTGGATACGGATAGAGGCGATTCTAGCGAGAGTCGCTACGGTTGATGTCATTCCCATTACACATGATCCGTCAGGTATACCTAGTATAAGTTTCCTTTTATTGAAAAATTTTAAATAGCGATTATGTCTACACATGATATATCTTGCATGCGTGTGATTTGTGTGTTGTAATAAATTAGATTTATTGCTTTTATTGCTTCCGTTGTGTGCATGTTTACGAAACGTATTCGAACACACACTCGCCGCGGTGCCGGGGAAACCCAACAGTGGTATCAGAGCTCGACTGTATTCCGACATAATCGTAAAATTATTTTGCGATAGTTATAATTGTATTTTTGGAAATTTTCTACTTTTTGAAAGTTTAGAAGTAATTATAGAAATTTTAATTAGTAAAGAAATTCAAATTGGAAATTTTCTATTGTGATTAGGAATTTACAATTTAGGAAAAAATTTTCCTAAATAAAATTTGAATTTCCTTAATTAATATTTTCCATAAATAAAATATGTGATTAAATTTGGAAATTTTTTTCATAATTTAATCATGATTTGATTTGGGAAATCAAATCTCAAACATATTTTATTTCCATAAATAGTTATGACAAATAAGGAAATTCAAATAGGAAATTTCCTAATATGATTAGGAAATTTGTTTTCTAAATTAAATTTGACTTTCCTTAATTAACACTTTCCATAAATAAAATATGTGATTAGATTTGGAAATTTGTTTCCTAATTTAATCATGATTTGATTTGAGAAATCAAATCTAAAACATATTTTATTTCCAAAATAATTATGACAGATAAGGAAACTATTTGTACATGCCATAATTATATGTCATGTAATTGCATTAGATGCATATCATTATGCCATGTGTGTCGTGACATGTAGATGTATGTCATATGTGCATGCAAAGAGAATGAGACATTAAAACCCTTACACAATATTAAAGCCTACACCTTCCATTAATATGGTTAGAACCAGAGTTCCATTTCTTATTTGGGTTGTTGGACTCTCTCCAAGCCCGGCTCGAACCTGAACATGTTCAAACCATTGGAATAGTTTATTACAAATATAGTAAGAGTCAGAGGTCAATCGTTAGTTTGGGTTGTTGGACTCTCTTTAAGCCTGGCTAATTGGTTGAATGCGCTCTAATCATATTAAAACTATTTCTTGATTAATGGGTTAGCTTTAACCTGGAGCATCGGCTTGTTGGACTCTCTCCAAGGTCGATGCGAAGGGAGGTGAAGTTGGGAGTTATGCATATGATGCATACTTGTTAATGAGTTAACAACCTGATGTATGTGTGAACATTCAATTAGTTGATAGCACATTGTGATAGTTGCATATATATGATATGCAATTGGTATACTTGATACCTACCATCGTAGCTAAGAATTACTTGTTGGACGCTCTCCAAGGTTATTCTTATCTATGTTGGATATCAACCCATTCAGAGATGGACCTACGATTTCCCGAATTAATTTTGACAGTTTTTGAAATTCGAAAAATAAATGGGATATTGTAAATGTATGTTGATGCATTTTAAAATCATTTTCTCATATATGCTTGATTTATATTTCTAGGTTAATCGCTTGATCATGATGTCTTTGAATTTGTGCTCTATTTTCAATTTGAATAAATTGACTGGGCCAAACTTCTTGGACTGGCTTAGAAACTTGAGAATTGTTCACAAGGCTGAAAATCTTACGTATGTCTTCAAAGAGCCTCTTCCCGCCCGTCCTAGTGATGACGCAACTCTAGACCAATTGTTGGCCCATCAGAAACATGTTAGTGATTCTGAGCTAGTGAGTTGCATCATGCTAGTCGTGATGGTACCCGAGCTGTGAAAGCAGCATGAACATATGGATGCTCATACCATAGTCTTTCATCTTTATGAGTTGTTTGATGAGCAAGTGAGATCGGAAAGGTTCGAACTCTCTAAGCTCCTCATCACCTATGTGATGCAAGAAGGTTCATCTATGGTACTGCTCATCATGCTAAAGACTGTAGAGCCTTCTGTGAAGCATGAGCAGGGGACGGTGTTGTTAGTTGATTCCTCAAAGAAAGGTTCTAAGAGGAAATAAAAAAAAAATCACAAGGGGAAGAAGAAGGCAAGGAAGGCAGAACTAGCTCAAAAGGGCACTTACCATCATTGTGGCAAGGAGGGGTATTGGCGAAGAAACTGCAAGATTTATCTTAAGTCCATGAAGAAGAATAAGGCATCAAATGCCCCCATCTTCTTCTATTGGGTTGAGTCCGTGAGGGGAAACTTCACTTCCCCTTTCGACTTGGTCGCTTGTTAATGGCGATCCCATCGATGTCCCCAGATTAAAAAAAAAATTTAATCCTAGACAAAAGGGATTGCCCAAGAAACCATGTCATCGTCGTGCTATTCTTTTAGAGTAGTCACTTGAACAAACTTGTTGTTCAAGCGACCAACCTCTATTCTACGAATAGCTGCGGAATAGACGATGTACGGATCGCCGGCTTTTGTGTTTATTTTCGGGATCCAAGTATTATTTAGCCACAAAACAGAATATATATCATGCATATAATTGAAAAACAAATATAAACATGTAACAAATGAAAATAGAGAATCGATATACCTCTCGATCTTCTATTGTATGACCTTCCACCTTTCGGACGTTGTGTGGGCGACGATCTACGAAAAGTTGAAGCTCCTAGATCATCAATCTTCCTTCCTTGCTCGTTTCGAGCAAGAGGAAGAATAGAAACAAGACTCTTTTCCTTCTTTCAACCAACCACCAAACTCCAAGGTTGGAGCTTGCCGCCGGCCAAGAAGGAAGAGGAGAATAGGTGAATGTCGACAAAAGCTCCAAGGGAGAACCCTAAGCCTAGGTTTTACCGGCCAAAGAGAGGGAGAGGGGCTGCTTTGGACGCCGGCCAAGGGCTGGAAAGGGAAGCTAGGTCGCTGACCACCTTGAGGGAAGAAGAAGAAAGGAAAGACCTTCTTTATTTGGTGCCGCCAAGCCCTAAACCCTACCCTCCAAGCCTTTCCACCCAAAACCCTAATCCCATCTCTAGTTGGATTCAAGTTACTGCCCACCCCTTGCCCTCCTTTTATAGAGTTAGGGATAAGCCTTGTTTTAATCTCCACCATTGGTTCTAGGGATTTAATCTCAACCGTCGGATCTAGAGATTTTATATCAACCGTCGAATCTATAGATTTAATCTCTACCTTTGAATCTAGAGTTTTGTTTCTATCCATTGGATCTAAGCTTCATGAGGTTTTAATAGGCTACAATAGGGACCATGAGGAGGAGTTGGATCTTGGCCACCCAATGGATCAAGCCCACATAAAGTCTGATCCATTAATGATAATCCAATCCACTAAAGGTTTATCATTGATCTACCTCACCAACCCCCATAAGTTAATATGGGCTCCATATATTATATGTACATATTCTCCCCGTGTTTAATATCTCAAATTTCCGTCGATTAATTAATTTACTGACCATTAATTAATCAACATCTAACTCCTTGAGTAGTACCACTCAACCTTTTCATCATGCCGGACCAAGTCCACCTGCAGGGTTTACATGATGAACCTTATGAGCTCCTCAAGGGGACATCATCATCCTAATATATTGGACACGGTTTCCTCCTATAATCAACGACACACCATATAAATAATATCATCTCCCAACTTACCGAGCATATTGATTTAATCTATAAATCTCGCCCATTGGTAAATCAATGAGATGAATATTAAGTATATGTGCCCGTTATTATATCGGGATTAAGAGCATGTACATAATAATATCTGAGGTTCGATTCGATTATGTAGTCAGCAATAAATCGAATCACCTCTAAGTCAGTCTTGCTAAATACACACAAAGTGCACTAGTGTGATTCTATGGTCAAGACAAACCAATACCAAATCACACTACAACCATTCCGATGGTTTGTCAAAAGTAATCTCGGTTGTGAGCCGATAACATGATCTCTCGTGTGACACCACACACCATGTTATCTACAATGTAATGTATTAGACAATATTGCATAACCATAAAAATGCAAACAAAGATCATGTGATTCTTATTTCAAAATAAAGATGTTCATACAAAAGATAGACTTTTCAGTATACATCCCAACAATCTCCCACTTATACTAAAAGACTATATTGTCCACAAACTGCCATACATCTGATCCCCATTGCCTCCACATGCCTATCAAAAGCTCTCGCCGGAAGGGCCATAGTGAAAGGATCTGTCAAGTTATCCTCCGATGCAATCTTGGCCACAGCAACTTCTCCTCTCTTTACGATTTCTCATATCAGGTGGTACTTGCACTCTTTGTGTTTACTAGCCTTATGGGCTCGTGGTTCCTTCGAGTTTGCAACTGCACCACTATTATCACAATAAATTGTGATAGTTCTGTGCAAACCAGGAATGACATTCATGTCCATCAGGAAGTTCCTGAGCCACACAACTTCTTTGGCCGTCTCAGAGGCTGCCACATACTCAACCTCCATGGTGGAGTCCGCCACGAATTTCTGCTTGACACTCCTCCATACAATGGCTCCACCTCTCAAAGTATACACAAAACCTGAGGTAGACTTACTGTTATCCCTATTAGATTGGAAGTCGAAATCTGTGTAACCCACAGGGAGTAATTGG
Organism: Wurfbainia villosa; assembly: GCA_025175895.1. Lineage (NCBI taxonomy): Eukaryota > Viridiplantae > Streptophyta > Magnoliopsida > Zingiberales > Zingiberaceae > Wurfbainia > Wurfbainia villosa. Next base: position 42,740,035 of record CM046005.1, read on the forward strand.
TCAGCCTAGTAAATTAGCATATAATCCCTAGTCCTTCTCAGGTACATCAATATATGCTTTACCGCAGTCCAATGTCCCTTTCCTGGATTACTCTGATATCTGCTGACCATGCCCATGGCAAAGTAGATATCTGGACTCGTACATACCATCGCATAAATGAGACTTCCTACTGTCGAAGCATAAGGAACCGCCTTCGTCTCCTCTATCTCCTCAGATGTTCTAGGACACATCTCCTTAGATAAAGGAACTCCATGCCTGAAAGGTAGAAAACCCTTCTTGGAGTTTTGCATGCTAAAACGATCCATAATCGTGTCTATGTATGAAGCTTGGGATAAGCACAACATCCTTTTCATGCGATCCCTTATAACCTTGATCCCAAGGATGTGTCCTACTTCTCCCAAGTCCTTCATATTAAACTGTTTGGACAACCATACCCTTACGTCTGATAACACCTTGATAATGTTTCCAATCAACAAAATGTCATCTACATATAGTACAAGAAATACCACTACATTTCCGTCACATCTCTTGTATACACAAGACTCTTCCAGACTTTGAATAAATACATAAGACTGGATTATCTTATCAAAGCGGATGTTCCAAGTCCTCGAAGCTTGCTTCAATCCATAAATGGACCGATTAAGCTTACATACTAGATGCTCTTTGCCCTTCGCAATGAATCCCTATGGTTGCTTCATATAGATGTTTTCCTCAAGACTTCCATTAAGGAAAGTTGTCTTGACATTCATCTGCCACACCTCATAATCCATATGAGCTGCAATGCATAAGAGAATCCGGATAGACTTAAGTATGGCCACCGGTGAAAAGGTCTCCTCATAATCGATACCCTCTTTCTGAGTATACCCCTTCGCAACAAGCCTTGCTTTGAAGGTCTCAACCTTCCCATCTATTCCTCTCTTTCTTTTGTATATCCACTTGCATCCAATAGTTTTTACACCATCGGGTGGTTCTACTAGCTCCCAGACCTGATTGAATCCATAGATTCAATCTCAGTATCCATTGCACTTTGCCAAGATGCTGCATCTTTATCTTGGATTGCCTTGTCATATGTCCAGGGATCAGGTTTAGGTTCGCCAGGGGCCAAATCAGAAGATTCTCCCAAGAACATCAATCTATCAGGCTGTCTCACAACCCTCCCACTACGACGAGGTATCACCTGCGTATCCTCTGTGACACGCGGTGTAGTGACTTGTGGTATATCCTCTTGTACCGGTGGTACTGAAGAAGTGACTTCCCCTTTTAATTCCTCCAGAATAATTTTACTCTTGGGCTTTTAGCTCATCACATAGTCTTCCTCTAGAAATCTAGCGTTTGTGCTAACGATCACCCTCTGATCTCTAGGACTATAAAATAAACCACCCTTCATTCCTCTAGAATAGCCAACGAACATGCGTACTTCTGTACGAGGTTCCAACTTACCAACATCTGCCTTCAGCACATGTGCTGGACTCCCCCAAATCCGATTATGTCTTAGACTAGGTTTTCGCCCAGTCTACAATTCTGTGAGAGTAGAAGGCACTGATTTAGATGGAACCATGTTCAGAATGTACACCGGGCTATCTAGAGCATATCCCCAGAACGAATCTGGCAACTCAAAATAACTCAACATCGATCTAACCATCTCCATAAGAGTCTTATTCCTTCGCTCTGCTACACCGTTCTGCTGGGGTGTGCCAGGTGCAGACAATTGGGATTGAATCCCAACCTCTGATAAGTAATTCCTAAACTCTCCCAAGGGGTACTCGCCACCATGATCAGATCGTAGTGTCTTGATACTTTTACCTTGACGTTTCTCCACATCAGCCTTGAATTTCTTTGAACTTGTCAAAGCATTCAGACTTGCAGTGCATCAAGTAAATGTATGTATATCTCGAATAATCGTCTATAAAAGAGATGAAATACTCAAAACCACCTCTAGCCTGGATAGTCATAGGACCACACAAATCAGAATGAACCAATTCTAACACATCTTTTGCTCTATACCCCTTGGCCTTAAAAGGCCTCTTGGTCATTTTACCCTCCAAGCAAGATTCCCAGGTTGGGAAATCTTCCTCCACTAATGAACCCAGAGGTCCATCAGCTATCAACCTTTGAATTTTGCTTAGGTTAATATGACCAAGCCTAAGATGCCAAAGATATGTTTGGTTCATCTTCGAAGGTTCTTTTCTCTTATTGGAATTAGAAGATGAGTTATTAACTTCAATTTGCATCATGGGAGGTTTTGGTTCAAGTGTGTATAGATTTCCTATGAATGCACCTGAAAAGATAATGTCCCTATTCCTTTTTATAACAACTATGTCATTAAAAGAAATAGAATATCCATCCATAAACAATTTAGAAACCGAAATTAAATTCTTTCTAAATAAAGGTACATAAAGGCAATTCTTAAGAACCAAAACTTTATTTTTCTCAAAAGATAAATGAATGCCTCCCACTGCAATCGCCGCCACCTTCGTGGCATCGCCCAAGCACACAGTAATCTCCCCCTAAGCCAGTCGTCTAGTTTCCTGGAACCCTTGCAAAGTATTGCAGACATGATCAGTAGCTCCCGTATCTACACACCAGGTGCTGGTAGATAATACCGCTAAACACGTTTCAATGACTAGACCAAAAGATATACCTTTGTTCTACTTGAGGTTGGGCCAGTCCTTATTCCAGTGTCCAGTCTGCTTACAAGTGAAGCACTTGCCTTTCGGCTTCTTCACTCCTCTCTGAGTTCCTCCCACCGCCTTTGCCCTAGTTTGTTAAAGGGTTTTGCTTATCGAGTCCGTGAGGGGAAACTTGGCTTCCCACTTCACCTCAATCGTTTGTTCATGGCGATCCCATCTATGTCCCTAGATTAAAAAATTTAATCCTAGACACAAGGGATTGCCCAAACAACTAAGTCATCATCGTGTTATTCGTTTAGAGAGGTCACTTGAAATAACTCGTTGTTCAAGCGACCATCCTCTATTCTACGAGTAGCCGTGGAATAGACGATGTACGGATTGTCGACTTTTGTATTTATGATCGGGATCCAAGTATTATTTAGCCACAAATAGAATATTACATGCTCATAATTGAAAAACAAAAAAAACATTTTACAAAAGAGAATGAAGAATAGGTATACCTCTCGATCTTCAAATGTATGACCTTCCTCCTTTCAGATATCTTGTGGGCGACGATCTACCAAAAGTTGAAGCTCCTAGATCGCAAATCATCCTTCCTTGCTCTTCCAAAGCAAGAGGAAGAATAGAAACAAAGCTCTATTCCTTCTTTCAACCAACTAACAACTTCCAAGGAGGAAGCTTGCCGCTGGCCAAGAAGGGAGAGGAGATTGAGAGTGGCCGGCCAAAAGCTTCAAGGGAGGACCCTAAACCTTTGTTCCATCGGCCAAGGAGAGGGAGTGGACTTGTTTTGGATGTCGGCCAAGGGCTGGAAGGAACTCCTAGGGTGTCGACAGCTGGGGGAAGAAGAACAATACAAGGAAAAATTTCCTAATTAGGTGTCGCCCAAGCCCAAACCCTAGTTCCTATGCCTTGCCGCCAACTTCCAAAACCCTAGCTTCTCTTGAATGAATGTCCACGCCAACCCCTTGCCCTCCTTTTATAGAGTTAGGGATAAGCCTCCTTTTAATCTCCACCATTGGTTCTAGGAATTTAATCTCAACCGTCGGATCTAGAGATTTAATCTCAACCGTCGGATCTTAGAGATTTAATCTCTACCTTTGGATCTAGAGTTTTGTTTCTATCCATTGGATCTAAACTTCATGAGGTGTTAATAGGCTACATTAGGGACCATGAGGAGGAGTTGGATCTTGGCCACCCATGGATCAAGCCCACATAAAGTCCGATCTATTAATGATAATCCAATCCACTAAAGGATTATCATTGATCTACCTCACTAACCCCCATATGATAATATGGGCTCCATATATTATATGTACATTTTCTCCCCGTGTTTAAGATCTCGAATGTCCGTCGAATAATTAATTTACTGACCATTAATTAATCAACATCTAACTTTTTGAGTAGTACCACTCAACCTTTTCATCATGCCGGACCAAGTCCACCTGCAGGGTTTACATGATGAACCTTATGAGCTCCTCAAGGGGACATCATCATCCTAATATATTGGACACGGTTTCCTCCTATAATCAACGGCACGCCATATAAATAATATCATCTCCCAACTTACCGAGCCTATCGATTTAATCTATAAATCTCGCCCATTGGTAAATCAATGAGATGAATATTAAGTATATGTGCCCGTTATTATATCGGGATTAAGAGCATGTACATAATAATATCTGAGGTTCGATTCGATTATGTAGTCAGCAATAAATCGAATCACCTTTAAGTCAGTCTTGCTAAATACACACAAAGTACACTAGTGTGATTCTATGGTCAAGACAAACCAATACCAAATCACACTACAACCATTCTGATGGTTTGTCAAAAGCCATCTCGGTTGTGAGCCGATAACATGATCTCCCATGTGACACCACACACCATGTTATCTACAATGTAATGTATTAGACAATATTGCATAACCATAAAATTGCAAACAATGATCATGTGATTCTTATTTCAAAATAAAGATGTTCATACAAAAGATAGACTTTTCAGTATACATCCCTATAATCTCCCACTTATACTAAAAGATTATGCTGTCCTTAAACTGTCATACATCTGATCCCTATTCCCTCCACATGCCTATCAAATGCTCTCGCCGGAAGGGCCTTAGTGAAAAGATCTGCCAGGTTATCCTCTGATGCAATCTTGGCCACAACAACTTCTCCTCTCTTTACGATTTCTCGTATCAGGTGGTACTTGCGCTCTATGTGTTTACTAGCCTTATGGGCTCGTGGTTCCTTCGAGTGTGCAACTGCACCACTATTATCACAATAAATTGTGATAGTTCTAGGCAAACCAGGAATCACATCCAAGTCCATCAGGAAGTTCCTGAGCCACACAACTTCTTTGGCCGCCTCAGAGGCTGTCACATACTCAGGTTCCATGGTGGAGTCCGCCACGCATTTCTGCTTGACACTCCTCCATACTATGACTCCACCTCCCAAAGTAAACACAAAACCTGAGGTAGACTTACTGTTATCCCTATCAGATTGGAAGCCGAAATCCTTGTAACCCATAGGGAGTAATTGGTTTGCCCGGTAGATCAACATATAATCCCTAGTCCTTCTCAGGTACTTCAATATATGCTTTACCTCAGTCCAACGTCCCTGTCCTGGATTACCCTGATATCTGCTTACCATGCCCACGGCAAAGCAGATATCTGGTCTCGTACATAGCATCGCATACATGAGGCTTCCTACTGCCGAAGCATAAGGAACTGCCTTCATCTCCTCTATCTCCTCAGATGATCTAGGACACATCTCCATAGATAAAGGAACTCAGTGCCTGAAAGGTAGAAAACCCTTCTTGGAGTTATGCATGCTAAAATGATCCATAATTGTGTCTATGTATGAAGCTTGGGATAAGCACAACATCCTTTTCCTATGATCCCTTATAACCTTGATCCCAAGGATGTGTCCCACTTCTCCCAAGTTTTTCATTTCAAACTGTTTGGACAATCATACCCTTACGTCCGATAACACCTTAATATTGTTGCCAATCAACAAAATATCATCTACGCATAGTACAAGAAATACCACTACATTTCCATCACATCTCTTGTATACACAAGACTCATCCAGACTTTGAATAAATCCATAAGACTGGATTACCTCATCAAAGCTGTTGTTCCAAGACCTCGAAGCTGGCTTCAATCCATAAATGGACCGATTAAGCTTATATACAAGATGCTCTTTGCCTTTTGCAATGAATCCCTCTGGTTTCTTCATATAGATGTTTTCCTCAAGACTTCCATTAAGGAAAGCTGTCTTGACATCCATCTGCCACACCTCATAATCCATATGAGCTGCTATGCATAAGAGAATCCGGATAGACTTAAGCATGGCTACCGACGAAAAGGTCTCCTCATAATTGATACCCTCTTTCTGAGTATACCCCTTCGCAACAAGCCTTGCTTTGAAGGTCTCAACCTTCTCATCTATTCATCTCTTTCTCTTGTAGATCCACTTGCATCCAATGGTTTTTACACCATCGGGTGGCTCTACTAGCTCCCAGACCTGATTTGAATCCATAGATTCAAGCTCATCATTCATTGCACTTTGCCAAGATACTGCATCTTTAACTTGGATTGCCTCGTCATATATCCAGGGATCAAGTTCATGTTCGCCAGGACCAAATCAGAGGATTCTCCCAATAACATGAATCTATCAGGCTGTTTCACAATCCTCCCACTACGATGAGGTATCTCTTGTGTATCCTCTGTAACACGAGGTGCAGTGACATGTGGTATATCCTCTTGTACCGGTGGTATTAAAAAAGTGACTTCCCCTTTTAATTCTTCCAGAACAATTTTACTCTTGGGCTTGTGGCTCATCATATAGTCTTCCTCTAGAAATCTGGCGTTCATGCTAACGATCACCCTCTGATCTCTAGGACTATAAAATAAAACACCCTTCGTTCCTCTAGAATAGCCAACGAACATGCGTACTTCTATACGAGGTTCCAACTTACCAGCATCTGCCTTCAGCACATGTGCTGGACTCCCCCATATCCGAATATGTCTTAGACTAGGCTTTCGCCCAGTCCACAACCCTGTGGGAGTAGAAGGCACTGATTTAGATGGAACCAAGTTCAGAATGTACACCGTCGTATCTAGAGCATATCCCCAGAACGAATCTAGCAACTCAGAATAACTCATCATCGATCTAACCATCTCCATAAGAGTCCTATTCCTTCGCTCTGTTACACCATTCTGCTGGGGTGTGTCAGGTGCAGTCAATTGGGATTGAATCCCAGCCTCTGATAAGTAGTTCCTAAACTCTCCCAAGAGGTACTCACCACCACGATCAGATCGTAGTGTCTTGATACATTTACCTTGACGTTTCTCCACATCAACCTCGAATTCTTTGAACTTGTCAAAGGATTCAGACTTGCGGCGCATCAGGAAAATTTATCCATATCTTGAGTAATCGTCTATAAAAGAGACGAAATACTCAAAACCACCTCTAGGCTAGATCGACATAGGACCACACAAATCAGAATGAACCAATTCTAACACATCTTTGGCTCTATACCCCTTGGCCTTAAAAGGCCTCTTGGTCATCTTACCCTCCAAGCAAGATTCGCAGGTTGGGTGATCCTCCACCACTAATGAACCCAAAGGTCCATCAGCTATCAACCTTTGAATTCTGCTTAGGTTAATGTGACCAAGCCTAAGATGCCAAAGATATATTTGGTTCATCTTCGAAGGTTCTTTTCTCTTATTGGAATTAGAAGATGAGTTATTAATTTCAATATGCATCGAGGGAGCTTTTGGTTCAAGTGTGTACAAATTTCCTATCAATGCACCCGAAAAGATAATGTCCCTATTCCTTTTTATAACAACTCTGTCATTAAAAGAAATAGAATATCCATCCATAAAAAAATTAGAAACCGAAATTAAATTCTTTCTAAATAAAGGTACATAAAGGCAATTCTTAAAAACCAAAAGTTTATTTTTCTCAAAAGATAAATGAATGTCTCCCACTTCAACAGCCGCCACCTTTGTGGCATCGCCCAAGTACACGGTAATCTCCCCCTCAGCCAGTCATCTGGTTTCCTAGAAGCCCTGCAAGGTATTGCAGACATGATTAGTGGCTCCCGTATCTACACACCATGTGCCGGTAGATAACACCACTAAACATGTTTCAACGACTAGACCAAAAGATATACCTTTGTTCTTGCGATTGGGGCAGTCCTTCTTCCAGTGTCCAGTCTGCTTACAAGTGAAGCACTTGCCTTTCGGCTTCTTCACTCCTCCCTGAGTACCTCCCGCCGCCTTTGCCCCAGTTTGTTTCTTCTTCTTCTTGCCTTTCGGCTTAGAAGTAGAAACCTTTTGGGTCACCATGGCATGTGCCTGAGCACTCTGATAAAATATCCCCTCTGCCGCCTGGAGTTTTGTCAGAAGCTCCGCCAACGAATACAACCTCTTGTTCATGTTGTAGTTCAGGCGAAACTGCTCAAAACTCCTAAGTAGAGACTGGAGTATGATATCGACCTAGGTTTCCCCATCAATCTTAGCTCCAAGGACCTCCAGCTCATTCAAATGAACCATCATCTTGAGAACATGATCCCTTACGGGCGTTCCCTCCATCTGATGGCATTGTGCTCGGAGGCTCGTTGGCTCACATGTCCCCGGATTAAAATTTTCACTAATGAAAACTAATCCGAATGGGATGAGTTTCCTAAGCTCAACCAATTCATCATCGTGCTAACGACTTGAGCGATCGCTTGAACAAACTAGTTGTTCAAGCAACCAATTTTTTCTAGTCAGTTAGCCGCGGAAGAGACGACGGACGGATCGCCGGTTTTTGTATTTATCTTCGACGTCCATGATTATACAAATACATAAGGATGTAGACATGTATAATCAACACATAAAATCATATTAATAAGAACATGCAAAGATAAATAATAAAACTTGTAAAACTTTTATACCTCTTGATCTTCTATCGTATGTCCTAACCTACTTGTAGACTTCGTGTGGTCGAAGATCCTCCACAAGTTGAAGCTTCCTAGATCTTCTTCAATCGAAAGAAAGAAGAACTCTCCTTCCCTTCTTGCTTGAGCCAACAACCAATCCACAAAGGATTGATGCCGCCGACCCCAAGAATAGAGAGAACAAGATGGCCAACCAAGGAACCGAACAAGGGAGTGATCCCTAGCTCCTTTGTGCCACCGGCCAAGAGGAAAAGAAGAGGAGAAGAGGAATAGGTTGAGCGCCGACCAAGGTAGAGGGAAAGGAGATAGGAGTCGGCCAACACCTTAGGAAGAAGACCTATTGTTGCCGCCCACTCTCCTTGCAAACCCTAGCCGCACAACCAAGGAACCAAACCCTAATCTCCCTAGGGTTTCTTGCTGGCCAAGCCAATGATAGGCAAAACCCTAATCTCCAAAACCAACCAACAACCACCCTTGCCGCCCACCTTAAGCCCATTTTTATAGAGTTGGGCTTAAGACTTGTTTTAATCTCCACCGTCGGTTCTAGGGTTTTAATCTCAACCGTCGGATCTAGAGATTTAATCTCAACCGTCGGATCTAGAGATTTAATCTCCACCGTCGGATCTAAGGATTTAATCTCAACCGTCGGATCTAGAGATTTAATCTCAACCGTCGGATCTAGAGATTTAATCTCCACCGTCAGATCTAGGGATTTAATCTCAACCGTCAGATCTAGAGATTTAATCTCAACCGTCGGATCTAGAGATTTAATCTCCACCGTCGGATCTAGGGATTTAATCTCAACCGTCGGATCTAGAGATTTAATCTCAACCGTCAGATCTAGAGATTTAATCTCCACCGTCGGATCTAGGGATTTAATCTCAACCGTCGGATCTAGAGATTTATTTTCCATCATTGGATCTAGGCTTCATGAGGTTTATATTAGGCTATGATAGGGACCATGAGGAGGAGTTGGATCTTGGCCACCCGATGGATCTGAACCACACAAACTTGATCCATCAATGATGTTCCATTCCACTAGAGGATCATCATTGAATTACCTCACCAACCCCCATTAATTAATGTGAGCTCCATACATTATTTGTACATCCATCTCCCCGTGTTTAAGATATCGAATGTCGGTCAATTAATTGATTTATTGACCATCAATTAATTAACATCTAACTCCTCGAGTAGTACCACTCAACCTTATCATCATATTGACTAAGTCAACCTGCAGGGTTTACATGATGAACCTTATGAGCTCCTCAATGGGACATCATCAACCCAATATATAGGACACGATTTCCTCCTATAATCAACGACACACCATGTAAATAATATCATTTCCCAACTTAACGGGCATATTAATTTAATCCATATAAATCTCACCCTTTGGTAAATCAAAGAAATAAATACTAAGTACATGTGCCCATTATTATATCGGGAATAAGAGCATGTACAACATAATATCCGAGGTCCGATTCAATTATGTAGTCAGCAATAAATTGAATCACCTCTATGTCGGTCCTGCTCAATATACCTAAGTGTACTAGTGTAACTCTATGTTCAAGAGAAACCAATACCAAGCTACACTACAACCATGTCAATGGTTTGTCCAAAACCATCTTGGTTGTGAGCCTCTACTTATATTCTACAAGGGACTGATAACATGATCTTCTGTGCCACACCAAGCACCATGTTATCTATAATGTAAAGTATTAGACAATATGCACACATATAATAAATATAAAGTGCAAACAATGATCATGCGATTCTTATTTCAAAATAAAAATATTCATACAAAAAAGCTAGGCTTTCAGTATACATCCCAACAATCTCCCACTTATACTAAAAGACTATGCTGTCCTCATACTGCCATACATCTGATTCCCCTTCCCTCCACATGACTATTAAAGCTCTCGCTAGAAGGGCCTTAGTGAAAGGGTCTACCAGGTCATCCTCTGATGCAATCTAGGCGACATCAACTTCTACGTCCTTTACGATTTCTCGTATCAGGGGGTACTTGCGCTCTATATGTTTACTAGCCTTATGGGCTCGTGGTTCCTTCGAGTTTGCAACTGCACCATTATTATCACAATAAATTGTGATAGTTCTGGGCAAACCAGGAATCACATCCAAGTCCATTTCCTTGACACTCCTCCATACTATGGCTCCACCTCCAAAAGTAAACACAAACCCTGAGGTAAACTTATTGTTGTCCCTATCTGATTGGAAATCAGAATACGTGTAACCCACAGGTACTAATTGATCTACCTGGTAAACCAGCATATAATCCCTAGTCCTTCTCAGGTACTTCAATATGTGCTTTACCGTAGTCCAATGTCCCTATCCAGGATTACACTGATATCTACTAACCATGCCCATGGCAAAGCAGATATCTGGTCTCGTACATAGCATAGCATACATGAGGCTTCCTACTGCCGAAGCATAAGGAACCACCTTCATCTCCTCTATCTCCTTCGATGTTTTGGGACACATCTCTTTAGATAAAGGTACTCCATGCCTAAAAGGTAGAAAACCTTTCTTGGAGTTCTGCATGCTAAAACAAGCAAGGATAATGTCAATGTATGAAGCTTGAGATAAGCACAACATCCTTTTCTTGCGATCCCTTATTACCTTGATCCCAAGGATGTGTCCCACTTCTCCCAAGTCCTTCATATCAAACTGTTTGGACAACCATACCCTTACGTTTGAAAACACTCTGATATTATTGCCAACTAACAAAATGTCATCTACGTATAGTATAATAAATACCACTACGTTTCCATCACATCTCTTGTATACACAAGGCTCATCCGGACTTTGAATAAATCCATATGACTGGATTAACTCATCAAAGCGGATGTTCCAAGATCTAGAAGCTAGCTTCAATCCATAAATAGACCGATTAAGCTTACACACAAGATGCTCTTTGCCCTTTGCAATGAATCCCTCTGGTTGCTTCATATAGATGTTTTCTTCAAGACTTCCGTTAAGGAAAGGTGTCTTGACATCCATCTGCCCGATCTTATAATCCTCATGAGCAGTAATAGATAAGAGAATCCGGATAGACTTAAGCATAGCTACCGGTGAAAAGGTCTCCTCATAATCGATACCCTCTTTCTGAGTATACCCTTTCGCAACAAGCCTAGCTTTGAAGGTCTCAACCTTCCCATCTACTCCTCTCTTTCTCTTGTATATCCACTTGCATCCAATGACTTTCACACCATCGGGTGGTTCTACTAGCTCCCATACATAATTAGAATCCATAGATTCTATCTCTGAATTCATCGCTCTTTGCCAAGATACCGCATCTCTATCTTGGAGTGCCTCGTCATATGTCCAGGGATCAGGTTCATGTTTACCAGGGACTAAGTCCGAAGACTCTCCCAAGAACATGAATCTCATGGATTGTCTAACAACTCTCCCACTACGACGAGGTGCCTCCTGTGTATGCTCTGTGACATGCGGTGCAGTGACTTGTGGTATTTCCTCTTATACCGGTGGTACTAAAGTCGGGACTTCCCCTGTCAACTCCTCAAGAACAATCCTACTTGTGGGCTTATGGTTCATCACATAGTCCTCCTCTAGAAATCTGGTATTCGTACTCACGATCACCTTCTGATCTCTAGGACTATAGAACAAAGCACCCTTTGTTCCCTTAGGGTAGCCAACAAACAAGCATACTTCTATACGAGATTCCAACTTACCAGCATCTCCCTTCAGCACATGTTCTGGACTACCCCAAATCTAAATATGTCTTAGACTAGGCTTTCGCCCAGTCCACAATTCTGTGGGAGTAGAGGGTACTGACTTAGATGGAACCAAGTTCAGAATGTGTGCTGTCATTTCCAGAGAAAACCCCCAGAACGAATCAGGTAACACAGAATAACTCATCATCGATCTGACCATCTCCATAAGAGTCCTATTCCTTCGTTCCACCACACCATTCTGCTGGGGTGTGCCAGGTGCGGACAATTGGGATTAAATCCCAGCCTCTGATAAGTAACTCCTAAACTCTCCCAAGAGGTACTCGCAACCATGATTAGATCGTAGTGTCTTGATACTTTTACCTTGACAGTTCTCCACATCAGCCTTGAATTCTTTGAACCTGTCAAAGCATTCAGACTTGCGGCGCATCAAGTAAATGTATCAATATCTTGAATAATCGTCTATAAAAGAGACAAAGTATTCAAAGCCACCTCTAGCCTGGATAGACATAGGACCGCACAAATCAGAATGAACCAATTCCAATACATCTTTGGCTCTATACCCCTTAGCCTTAAAAGGCCTCTTTGTCATCTTACCTTCGAAGCAAGACTCGCAGGTTGGGAGATCTTCCACCACTAATGAACCCAAGGGTCCATCAGCTATAAACCTTTGAATTCTACTCAGGTTAATATGACCAAGTCTTAGGTGCCAAAGATATGTCTGGTTCATTTTCGAAGGTTTTTTTCTCTTATTAGACTTAGAACATAAGTTATTCACTACTATATGCATCGTGGGAGTTTTCGGTTCAAGAGTGTACAAATTGCCAACCAATGTACCAGAACAGATAATCTCTCTATTCCTTTTTATAACAACTTTGTCATTAAAAGAAATAGAATATCCATTCAAAAACAATTTAGAAACTGAAATTAGATTCTTTCTAAAAGTAGGTACATAAAGACAATTTCTCAAAACCAAAACTTTATTCCTATCAAAAGATAAATAAACATCTCCCACTGCAATAGCCGCCACCTTTGAAGCATTGCCCAAGTAATTAGTAATCTCTCCTTTAGCTCGTCGTTGGGTTTCCTGGAACCCCTGCAAAGTATTGCAGACATTATCAGAGGCTCCTATATCTACACACCAGGTGCTGGTAGATAACACCGCTAACCATGTTTCAACGACTAGACCAAAGGATATACCTTTGTTCTGTTCTGGATTGGGACATTCCTTCTTCCAATGTCCATCCTGCTTGTAAGTGAAGTACTTGTCTTTCGGCTTCTTCACTCCTCCCTGAGATCCTCCCACCACCTTTGCTCCACCTTGTTTCTCCTTCTTCTTGCCTTTCGGCTTAGAAGTAGAAACCTTTTTGAGCAACCATGGCTTGAGGACACTCTTCAAAGAGTGCATACTTGTACTCCTTAGCAGTTAAGACAATATCTAGATTCTTTTCCAATCAACATAATTTGGGTACAGTAAACTTATTTTCTTTTAGTATTACAGTAAGTGGACTGAAAGTCATTTTGAAAATCCTAAGAATCACATAGATCATTACTGTAGATTTCAAAAAAAAATTATTATTGATTCCTCAAACAATAAAATTTCAAAATCAACCAACACCTCGAAACACCGAGAATATCACATGCCACGATAGTGTGGACATATACGAATTCTACATTTGTAAGAGGAGGTTTAACGCATTAATTTTATTATCTTGTCAACCATACTTTTTGACAAATAAAATTAATAGTTGGTTCCTCTTTGGCCCTACAAATAAAAGAAGTGACTCCGATGGGGAGGATACTTTTTATTTGCATCTAAGTGTGCACCATTACACGATACTAAGGGAATTATCTCGGATTATGTGCCTTACCGATGGGGAAGTACACATGCTCCTAAATAATTTCCTATAACCATTATTTGACCTAGTGATTGACAAACAAACTCATCCGATGGGGAGGAAGGCACTCAGAGCCGACGCTCAAGTTTGTTGCATCACACGTCAAATTGTAATGGAGGCCGCGGGAATTAATTAAAATGTCCCTCTCCCACTTAGTAAATTATCAGTGAGGAATTTTCAAGCACACACAACTGTTGGGTTTCCGGCACCGCGGCGTGTGTGTGTTCGATCATATTTCGTAAACATGAGCACAGCGGAAGCAATAAAAATAATAAATACTCCTATTTATTACAACACACATAACACACGCATGCTATTACAACAAGTGTAGACATAACCGTAAATTAAAATTTGCAATAAAAGGAAATTTAAACTACGTTATACCTTCCGTATGACGTGTAGCGGGAACGGCATCAACCGGAACGATCCTCGTAAGAATCGTCTCTATCCGTATCCACGCCGAGCTCCTCGGGATGACTTCGCTAAGTCACGAGCTTCGTCTTCGTACGGGTTACTAGCCTCGTGTTGAAGACGAAGTGATCGAGAGATGATCACGATCCGAATCCAAATTCGGATCCAAAACGAGTTCTCAAAACTCGCTTCTCCGGAGAGGTATTCGTCAACCGTTTGACGAATCCTTCGTCCTCCACCTCAGAGGATTACCGGAGATCAAATCCCCGGTATGTTAGCCGCTGTCGGAGCACTAACCGTCGTCCAAACGACGCTCCGACGAGAGGAGGAGAAGCTGTCCAGAAAACTGGACAGCTTGGTGGAGGAGTAGGCGCCGGCCAAATCAAGGAGAGAAAAGCCTCACCTTGATGCCAAACCTATAGGAGATCACCGGAGGGTCGCCGGAGGTTCACCGGCTGGAGCTTGGACGCCGGCAAGGGTCTTGGACGGCGGCACAAGGCTGGGCGGCGGCTGCTCTTGGATTGGCGCCGAAAACTCCTCCAAGGAGTGGGCGGCAACTCAAAGGGGGGCTAGGGTTTGGATTAGTTAGGGTTTAACAATCCCTTAAGCCCACTTTTATAGAGAACTAATTCTCTTAATGGTTAATGAATCATATCCATAAAGCCCGTTAACCCGCTCCATTAAGATAAGTTAAAATAAACCAAACCATGATGGTTTATTTTAAGTTAAAACGAACCGAACCAACCTTTGGTTCATTCGTTTAATATAAACCAAACCCTTTGGTTTATTCTCATCCATTGGATTAGAACCAAACCATTTTGGTCCATCCATTATGTCTTCATAAGACACGGCCCATCCACGCTTCCATTGCGACTGAAACAATTTCATGCTCGCTTTATGTTTGGTCCAACCAAACATAGTTTCTCTCGATGCGAGAATCTCATTCTCAAGCTCGTTTTAAATCCTTTGGATTACACTCGTTGTGCGTGTGACCAAATAGGTTCTCGGTTTATGTTGGCCGTCTATAATTAACCATTAATTATAGAAACGATCATGAGTGGCACCTAGTAGTACATCATGATCCCCAATTAACCGAAAAGATCAGCGGTTGATCGAACTATTTACGAAACCCTTTGACTCGAATGAATCGTGCCCCATTCCCTTCACTCATCTTATACCCACTTGGTTCAGGACATGGTCTATTGTGTCAGTCCCCACTAGGCTGACTACGTCACACCTAGCCCAAGTATCATTTCCTCGTCCTACGGATTCTAGTTACGCCACATGTATCGAAGAGTACCTTACTCTATACATGTATTGCTTTGGCCAAAGACTTTAGTAACAATCCGACGAGAGGCCATGGGTATACATCTCCTCGCAAGGAGTGGTGAATCCTTTATAGGCTATTCAAACACCTTCGATCACTTCGACTTATACCCAATCATCCCGGGTCCACATCTCCTTAGAGATGTTTGCTTAAGATGTCAAAGCATAAGTCTCCATGATCAAGATGACTTGAATACCGCAAGTCAAAGGAACATCGCACTTAAGCTACAGAAGAACTTCATTGACATATCTATATATGCGAGAACCATATGAAGTCTTACTGGTCACTCCAATGAACTAGTTACCATAACTAGCATCCACGATCAACTCGGACATCACTATGTCTCCGGCCGGTGAGAATCATACTTGGATACAACAAGGAGTATACTGCGTGCTAGTCTCGTGAATTGATGGTGTCCAAATCCATCAATTCATCGACTAGGATAATTCGATACATCACAATTACACATGTAGAGATACTCACTAGTTGTGATCCAATCACAAATTCTCTCATCTTTGTGAATCGTATCGTGGACATTCAGTAAATGAGTTTAAGATCCAATCAAATACATTAAACATGTATACTCAAATAGTGAATCTTCATTTATCATATAAATGGTTCATACATAAGGCGATTGCCTTAGGACATCTCTCATATATTACTAACAACAACATACATATAAAATAAATCAGCAATAAATATGGAAAAAACATAATTTTCCCAACTATTATGGCATTGTTCTCCAATATGCGTCCCGTCGTGTCGCCACCTTGTCCGCTCTACCTTTTCCCGTGCGCAAGTCACCAAAGAGATCCGAGCCAAGACAAACTATTTTAATTTACATCTGTCGATCCTATACTCCACGAAGGAGTGTACAAATAATTTAGATCGAAAGTAAACTAAAATGAGTGGCTAAACAATGTCATATTTAATTACAAAAATTAAATACTAATTTAGCCTCATCAACCCCGAGGATTCAAATAATATACGATTACACACACATGCAATCACATACACACATATATATCCATAATAGTTGGATCTTATGCCTGCAACCAAAAAGTTATCCTACGCACATCCTACTATCATCCGGCATATACAATATATGATAAGTGCATGAAAGTAACCGAATCCAAAACACACAAAACCAGAAATCGTGGCTCTGATACCATTTTGATGGCATTGTGCTCGGAGGCTTGTTGGCTCCCATGTCCCCGGATTAAAATTTTCACTAATGAAAACTAATCTGGATGGGATGAGTTTCCTAAGCTCAACCAATTCGTCGTCATGCTAATGACTCGAGCGATCACTTGAACAAACTAGTTGTTCAACCAACCAATTTCTTCTAGTTGGTTAGCCGCGGAAGAGACGACGGACAGATCGCCGGTTTTTGTGTTTATCTTCGGGGTCCATGATTATACAAATACATATGGATGTAGACATGTATAATCAACACATACAATCATATTAATAAGAACATGCAAAGATCAATAATAAAACTTGTAAAACTTTTATACCTCTTGATCTTCTATTGTATGTCCTAACCTCCTTGTAGACTTCGTGTGGGCGAAGATCCTCCACAAGTTAAAGCTTCCTAGATCTTCTTCAATCGAAAGAAAGAAGAACACTCCTTCCCTTCTTGCTTGAGCCAACCACCAATCCACAAAGGATTGATGCCGCTGGCCCCAAGAATAGAGAGAACAAGATGGCCAACCTAGGAACCGAACAAGGGAGTGATCCCTAGCTCCTTTGTGCCGCCGGCCAAGAGGAAAAGAAGAGGAGAAGAGGAATAGGTTGAGTGCCGACCAAGGTAGAGGGAAAGGAGATAGGAGCCGGCCAACACCTTAGGAAGAAGACCTATTGTTGCCGCCCACTCTCCTTGCAAACCCCAGCCGCCCAACCAAGGAACCAAACCCTAATCTCCCTAGGGTTTCTTGCCGGCCAAGCCAATGATAGGCAAAACCCTAATCTCCAAAACCAACCAACAACCACCCTTGCTGCCCACCTTAAGCCCCTTTTTATAGAGTTGGGCTTAAGCCTTGTTTTAATCTCCACCGATGGTTCTAGGGTTTTATTCTCAACCGTCGGATCTAGAGATTTAATCTCAACCGTTAGATCTAGAGATTTAATCTCCACCGTCGGATCTAGGGATTTAAACTCAACCATCGGATCTAGAGATTTAATCTCAACTGTCGGATCTAGAGATTTAATCTCAACCGTCGGATCTAGAGATTTAATCTCCACCGTTGGATCTAGGGATTTAATCTCAACCGTCGGATCTAGAGATTTAATCTCAACCGTCAGATCTAGAGATTTAATCTCCACCGTCGGATCTAGGGATTTAATCTCAACCGTCTGATCTAGAGATTTGTTTTCCATCATTGGATCTAGGCTTCATGAGGTTTATATTAGGCTACGATAGGGACCATGAGGAGGAGTTGGATTTTGGCCTCCCGATGGATCGAAACCACACAAACTTGATCCATCAATGATGTTCCATTCCACTAGAGGATCATCATTGAATTACCTCCCCAACCCCCATAAATTAATATGGGCTCCATACATTATTTGTACATCCATCTCCCCGTGTTTAAGATATCGAATGTCGGTCAATTAATTGATTTACTGACCATCAATTAATTAACATCTAACTCCTCGAGTAGTACCACTCAATCTTATCATCATGTTGACTAAGTCAACCAGCAGGGTTTACATGATGAACCTTATGAGCTCCTCAAGGGGACATCATCAACCCAATATATAGGACATGATTTCCTCCTATAATCAACGGCACACCATGTAAATAATATCATTTCCTAACTTACCGGGCATATTGATTTAATCCATATAAATCTCACCCTTTGGTAAATCAAAGAAATAAATACTAAGTACATGTGCCCGTTATTATATCGGGATTAAGAGCATGTACAACATAATATCTGAGGTCCGATTCAATTATGTAGTCAGCAATAAATTGAATCACCTCTATGTTGTTCTTGCTCAATACACCTAAGTGTACTAGTGTAACTCTATGTTCAAGACAAACTAATACCAAGCTACACTACAACCATGCCAATGGTTTATCCAAAACCATCTTGGTTGTGAGCCTCTACTTATATTCTACAAGGGACTGATAACATGATCTTCTGTGCCACACCAAGCACCATGTTATCTACAATGTAAAGTATTAGATAATATGCACACATATAATAAATATAAAGTGCAAACATTGATCATGTGATTCTTATTTCAAAATAAAAATGTTCGTACAAAAAATCTAGGCTTTCAGTATACATCCCAACACCATCATAGTGGTCGTCATCAAGTTTCTCATGGCTTCTTGCCTCGCAGCCCGATTCTGGTGTCCGGAAAGGTCTTTGAGATTGAGCATCATGTCATAAGCTGTGGGCATGACATGATGCTGATGTTGCAGCACATTTGACATAGATGCCAAAATGTAACACCGTGCCATCTCATCAGCCTTTACCCACTTCTTATAACTCTCTCTCTCCTTTTCCCCAAAATCTTCTGCAGGATTAGGAGGGCACTCTTCAGGGAGTACATATTTGTATTCCTCAGCAGTCAAGACAATGTCAAGATTACTCTTCCAATCAACATAGTTGGGTCCAGTAAGTTTGGCCTTCTTTTTCAGTATCACAACAAGTGGGTTGAAAGTCATTTTGAAAGAAAACCTAAGAATCACATAAATCAAAACATTATATTTCAAAAATTTATTGATTCCTCAAACAATAAAATTTTAAAACCAACCAACACCTCAAAACACCGAGAATATCGTATGCCACGATAGTGTGGACGTATACGAATTCTACATTTGTAAGAGGAGGTTTTATCCATTAATTTTACTATCTTGTCAACCTAACTTTTTGACAAGTAAAATTAATAGTTGGTTCCTCTTTGGCTCTACAAATAAAAGTAGTGACTCTGATGGGGAGGATACTTATATTTGTATCTAAGTGTTCACCATTACTCGGTACCAAGGTAATTATCTCGGGTTATGTGCCTTCCGATGGGGAAGTACACATGCTCCTTGATAATTTCATATAACCATATTTGACCTTGTGATCCTCAAATAAACTCATCCGATGGGGAGGAAGGCACTCAGAGCCGACGCGCAAGTTTGTTTGCATCACTTGTCGAATTGTAATGGAGGCTGTGGGAATTTATAAAAATTTCCCTCTCCCACTTAGTAATTTGAAATTGAGGAATTTTCCTAGCCTACGACATGCATATCAAACAAAAAGCAATAAATAGGAAAAATAAATTATTTTCCAACTATTATGGCTTTTGTCTTCAATATGTCTCCCGTCGCAACGCCTTCTCGTCCGCTCCTCCTACGCCATGTACGAGCCATCCGGAGATCCAAGCCGAGACTAAAATCTATTTTAATTTACATCCATCGATCCTATACTACACGAGGAAGTGTACATGAAATCTATATCGAAAGTAAACTAAAATAAAGAGTGGCTAAACAATGCCGTATCTAATTTACAAAAAATCAAATACTAGCCTCGTCAACCCCGAGGATTCAACAAAATATACACATACAATCACATACAGACATATGGCCATAATAGTCGGATCTTATGTCTGTAATCAAAGAGTTAAACTACGCATATCCTACTATTATCCGGCACATATAATATATGAAAAGTGCATAAAAATTAACCGAATCCTAAACACACAAAATCAGAAACCTTGGCTCTGATACCAATTTAAGGGTTTTGCTTATCGAGTCCGTGAGGGGAAACTTCACTTCCCACTTCACCTCGATCGTTTATTTATGGCGATCCCATCTATGTCTCCGGAGTAAAAAATTTAATCCTAGACACAAGGGATTGTCCAAACAACCAAGTCATCGTCGTGCTATTCGTTTAGAGAGGTAACTTGAACAAACTCGTTGTTCAAGCGACCATCCTCTATTCTATGAGTAGACGCAGAATAGACGATGTACAGATCGTCGACTTTTGTATTTATGATCGGGATCCAAGTATTATTTAGAGACAAACAGAATATTACATTCTCATAATTGAAAAACAAAAACAAACATGTTACAAAAGAGAATGAAGAATAGGTATACCTCTCGATCTTCTAATGTATGACCTTTCTCCTTCCGGACGTCGTGTGGGCGACGATCTACCAAAAGTTGAAGCTCCTAGATTGCAAATCTTCCTTCCTTGCTCTTCCAAAGCAAGAGGAAGAATAGAAACAAATCTCTATTCCTTCTTTCAACCAACCAACAACTTCCAAGGAGGAAGCTTGCCGTCGGCCAAGAAGGAAGAGGAGATTGAGAGTGGCCGGCCAAAAGCTTCAAGGGAGGACCCAAAACCTTTGTTCCATCGGGCAAGTAGAGGGAGAGGACTTGTTTTGGATGCCGGCCAAGGGCTGGAAGGAATTCCAAGGGCACCAGCAACTTTGGAAAGAAGAACAACACAAGGAAAAATTTCCTTATTAGGTGTCGCCCAAGCCCAAACACTAGTTCCTATGCCTTGCCGCCAACTTCCAAAACCCTATATTCTCTTGAATGAATGCCCACGCCAACCCCTTGCCCTCCTTTTATAGAGTTAGGGATAAGCCTCCTTTTAATCTCCACCATTGGTTCTAGGGATTTAATCTCAACCGTCGGATCTAGAGATTTAATCTCAACTGTCGGATCTTAGAGATTTAATCTCTACCTTTGGATCTAGAGTTTTGTTTATATCCATTGGATCTAAACTTCATGAGGTGTTAATAGGCTACATTAGGGACCATGAGGAGGAGTTGGATCTTGGCCACCCATGGATCAAGCCCACATAAAGTCCGATCCATTAATGATAATCCAATCCACTAAAGGATTATCATTGATCTACCTCACCAACCCCCATATGATAATATGGGTTCCATATATTATATGTACATTTTCTCCCCATGTTTAAGATCTCGAATGTCCGTCGATTAATTAATTTACTGATCATTAATTAATCAACATCTAACTCCTTGAGTAGTACCACTCAACCTTTTCATCATGCCGGACCAAGTCCACCTGCAGGGTTTACAAGATGAACCTTATGAGATCCTCAAGGGGACATCATCATCCTAATATATAGGACACAGTTTCCTCCGATAATCAATGACACACCATATAAATAATATCATCTCCCAACTTACCGAGCCTATCGATTTAATCTATAAATCTCGCCAATTGATATATCAAAGAGATGAATACTAAGTATATGCGCCCGTTATTATATTGGGATTAAGAGCATGTACATAATAATATCTGAGGTCTGATTCAATTATGTAGTCAGTATTAAATTGAATCACCTCTAAGTCGGTCTTGCTCAATACACACAAAGTGCACTAATGTGATTCTATGGTCAAGACAAACCAATACCAAATCACACTACAACCATTCTGATGGTTTGTCCAAAGTCATCTCGGTTGTGAGCCTTTACTTATACTTTACAAGGAGCCGATAACATGATCTCCCGTGTGACACCACATACCATGTTATCTACAATGTAATGTATTAGACAATATTGTAAAACCATAAAAATGCAAACAATGATCATGTGATTCTAATTTCAAAATAAAGATGTTCATACGAAAGATAGACATTTCAGTATACATCCCTACATTTGTTTCTTCTTTATCTTGCCTTTCGGCTTAGAAGTAGAAACCTTTTGGGTCACCATGGCATGCACCTGAGCACTCTGACAAAATAGCCCCTCTGTCACCTGGAGTTCTGTCAAGAGCTCCGTCAATGAATACAACCTCTTGTTCATGTTATAGTTCTGGCGAAACTACTCAAAACTCCTAGGTAGAGACTGGAGAATGATATCGACCTGGGTTTCCCCATCGATCTCAGCTCAAAGGACTTCCAACTCATTCAAATGAGCCATCATCTTGAGAACTTGATCCCTCATGGGTGTTTCCTCGATCATGGTGGTCGTCATCAAGTTCCTCATGGCTTCCTGCCTTGCAGCCCGATTCTGGTGTCCGAAAAGCTCTTTGAGATTGAGCATCTTGTCATAAGCAGTGGGCATGGCTTGATGCTGATGTTTCAATACATTTGACAAAGAAGTCAAAATGTAACACCGTGTCATCTCATCAGCCTTGATCCACTTCTTATAACACTCTCTCTCTTTTCCCTAGAATCATCCACAGGCTTAGGAGGGCACTCTTCGAGGAGTACATATTTGTATTCCTCAGCAGTCAAGACAATGTCAAGATTCCTCTTCCAATCAACATAATTGGGTCCAGTAAGTTTATTCTCTTTCAGTATCACAACAAGCGGGTTGAAAGTATCCGATGGGGAGGATACTTATATTTGTATCTAAGTGTTCACCATTACTCGGTACCAAGGAAATTATCTCGGGTTATGTGCCTTCCAATGGGGAAATACACACGCTCCTTAATAATTTCCTATAACCATATTTGACCTTATGATCCACAAACAAACTCATCCGTTGGGGAGGAAAGCACTCAGAGTTGACGCGCAAGTTTGTTTGCATCACTTGTCAAATCATAATGGAGCCCGTGGGGATTTATAAAAATATCCCTCTCCCACTTAATAATTTGAAATTGGGGAATTTTCTAGCCTACAACATGCATATCAAACAATAAGCAATAAATATGAAAAATAAATTATTTTCCAACTTTTATGGCTTTTGTCTTCGATATGTCTCCCGTCGCATCGCCATCTTGTCCGCTCCTCCTACGCCATGTATGAGCCATCCGAAGATCCGAGCCGAGACTAAAACCTATTTTAATTTACATCAATTGATCCTATACTCCACGAGGGAGTGTACATGAAATCTAGATCGAAAGTAAACTAAAATAAAAAGAGTGGCTAAACAATGTCGTATCTAATTTACAAAAAAAATTAAATACTAGCCTCGTCAACCCCGAGGATTCAACAAAATATACTATTACACACATACAATCACATACACACATATGGCCATAATAGTCGGATCTTATACCTGCAACCAAAGAGTTAACCTACACATATCCTACTATTATCCGACACATATAATATATGATAAAATGCATAAGAGTAACCGAATCCTAAACACAAAAAACTGGAAACCGTGGCTCTGATACCAATTGTTGGGTTGAGTCCGTGAGGGGAAACTTCGCTTCCCCTTTCGACTTGGTCGCTTGTTCATGGCGTTCCCATCGATGTCCCTGGATTAAAAAAAAATTTAATCCTAGACAAAATGGATTGCCCAAGCAACCATGTCATCGTCGTGCTATTCATTTAGAGTAGTCACTTGAACAAACTTGTTGTTCAAGCGACCAACCTCTATTCTACGAATAGCCGGGGAATAGACGATGTACGGATCACCGGCTTTTGTGTTTATGTTCGGAATCCAAGTATTATTTAGCCACAAAACAGAATATATATCACGCATATAATTGAAAAACAAATATAAACATGTAACAAATGAAAAAAGAGAATCGATATATCTCTCGATCTTCTATTATATGACCTTCCTCCTTTAGGACGTTGTGTGGGCGATGATCTACCATAAGTTGAAGCTCCTAGATCACCAATCTTCATTCCTTGCTCGTTCCGAGCAAGAGGAAGAAAAGAAACAAGACTCTTTTCCTTCTTTCAAACAACCACCAAACTCCAAGGTTGGATCTTGCCGCCGGCCAAGAAGGAAGAGGAGAATAGGTGAATGCCGACAAAAGCTCCAAGGAAGAACCCTAAGCCAAGGTTTTACCGGACAAAGAGAGGGAGAGGGGCTGGAAAGGGAAGCTAGGTCGCCATCCACCATGAGGGAAGAAGAAGAAAGGAAAGACCTTCCTTATTTGGTGCCGCCAAGCCCTAATCCCTAGCCTCCTAGCCTTGCCGCCCAAAACCTTAATCCAATCTCTAGTTGGATTCAAGTTTTCGCCCACCCCTTGCCCTCCTTTTATAGAGTTAGGGATAAGCCTTGTTTTAATCTCCACCATTAGTTCTAGGAATTTAATCTCAACCGTCGGATCTAGAGATTTTATCTCAACCGTCAGATCTAGAGATTTAATCTCTACCTTTGGATCTAGAGTTTTGTTTCTATCCATTGGATCTAAGCTTCATGTGGTTTTAATAGGCTACAATAGGGACCATGAGGAGGAGTTGGATCTTGGCCACCCAATGAATCAAGCCCACATAAAGTCCGATCCATTAATGATAATCCAATCCACTAAAGGTTTATCATTGATCTACCTCACCAACCCCCATAAGTTAATATGGGCTCCATATATTATATGTACATTTTCTCCCCGTGTTTAAGATCTCGAATGTCTGTCGATTAATTAATTTACTGACCATTAATTAATCAACATCTAACTCCATGAGTAGTCCCACTCAACCTTTTCATCATGCCGGACCAAGTCCACCTATAGGGTTTACATGATGAACCTTATGAGCTCCTCAAGGGGACATCATCATCCTAATATATAGGACACGATTTCCTCCTATAATCAATGGCACACCATATAAATAATATAATTTCACAACTTACCAAGCCTATCGATTTAATATATAAATCTCGCCATTGGTAAATCAAAGAAATGCCTACTAAGTATATGTTAGGGCAATCTCTTGCCATGATAAGGTTTTGATGTGTGTGGCAAAGGGTTTAAGTTTGGGTGTTATTATGGTTTGATATGTGCGTTGGAGTCTTGCACGACTTAGTAATTCGCACATGGAGCCTTGGCGGGTTCACCACTCACTACCTCGTGCTTGAGTCGGAGAAGGAGCATTGTAGAGCCGTGCGCTTGATGATGCCGAGGGACCGCTGGACGAGAAGACCTGAAGCGAAGCCAAGGAAGCAGACTTCGGAGGCAAGAGACGTGAAGGAGCATTGCAGAGTCGTGCACCTGATGCTGCCGAGGGACGTGGCCGCGAACGAAGAGAGCTTCGGCGATGGACTTCGAGTGAGATAAGAGAATGAGTGAATTGTAAGTAGCTTATTAGGTGAACTTGGCCGAATGGCTAAGTGTCGGATGAGTTTTCCCGACATCAGTCGACTGCCATGGAATGGTAGTCGACTGCTCTAAGTCGAATGAGTTTCACTGGTATCCGACTGATGGGTTTATGCCTAGCAGTCGACTACCATGGAATGACAGTCGACTGTCAGAGGATGTCGCGGGCATAGAACCGCTCATAGCCGACTGGGCAGTCGACTACGGAGGAGCAGTCGACTGATGAGGTCCATCAGTCGACTGCCAAGTGTTCCGTTGGACTACAACAGTCGGGATCCGACATGGTTGGAGGCCATTTGAGTGGCGGCAGTTGACTGCCAAGGGCAGCAGTTGACTGGTGGTGGCCAACGGGAAGAAATCAGCCCTCTCTATAAAAAGAGAGGGTGTGGGCTTTTGGATGGCTAATGCTCACATCCCAAATGATCATCCAAGTGCCCCACAAGCTTTAAACTCTTCTTACTTGCTTTTACTTCATTTCTATTGTAAGAAGAATGATCTTGATTTGTAATGGTTACCTCCACCTAGCTTGGTGCAAAGGAGAGACGAATAGTGGATTGGTTTTGGCAGAGTGATATACCGAGGACGAATCGGGGACCGTGGATTAACGGTGTAGCCGTGAACCACATTATACTATCTTGTTAGCGTTGTTTGTATTTTTCTTTATTGTTTATTTGCTTGTCTTGTTGTTTCCGTTGCACTAATCTTTTGTAGACGAGCAAATTCCGTTATCCAACGAAAGAGGGCTATTCACCCCCCTCTAGCTGGCCGATCGATCACCTACAAGTGGTATTAGAGCCAAGGAAAGCTTGTCGAGAACTCACCGCCACAACAAGCACATTCAAGGATGGTCGGCTCAAATATTCACCCACCAAAATTCGAAGGCGAATTCTCTTGGTTGAAAAAGAGAATGGAGGTATTCTTTGAAACCGACTTTGAAATTTTATTAATTATGGAAACCGGTTTCGAGTTGCCTAGGAATGAAGATGGGGAGCCATTGGAGAAAGCAAGGTGGAGCAAGAGGCAAAGAGAAGAATACTTGGCAAATTCAAAGGCCAAGCACCACCTATACAATGTGCTTCCCCAACAAGAGGTGAATAGGATAGGGGAATGCTCTAGTGCAAAGGAGATGTGGGAGAAGCTAGTAGAGCTCCATGAAGGTACCTCGGAGGCCAAGCTTGCAAGAAGAGACCTCCTCCGCTCCCAAATATCCAACATCAAATTAGAAAAGGGAGAAAAGGTAACATCATTGCATTCTAGGTTTAAGGAAATTTTGATTGGACTAACAAGTGTAGGAGAAAGGCTCTCCAACCGGGATATGCTTATGAAAGCAATCGACGCTTTTCCCCGATCATCAAAATGGAGCTCAATGGTGGACTCCTTCTATATGTCCAAGAACTTAGAAGTAAGTACTTTGGAGGAGTTCTTCTCAACCATGGAGCTCCACGAAACGAGGCTTGATGGAATACAAGAAGAGCCTAGAATTCAACCTTCAAGAGGAGTAGCATTTTTGGCCAACAAGGGGAAGAAGAAGATAGAGATCCCCTCCTCCTCCGATGATGAAGCATCCTCCTCCTCCTCCATGGATAGCACGGAAGAAGCATATATGGTAAGGAGGGTAAGGCATGCATTAAAATGTTAGTAATATATGAGAGATGTCCTAAGGCAATCGCCTTATGTATGAACCATTTATATGATAAATGAAGATTCACTATTTGAGTATACATGTTTTATGTATTTGATTGGATCTTAAACTCATTTACTGAATGTCCACGATACGATTCACAGCATGAGAGAATTTGTGATTGGATCACAACTAGTGAGTATCTCTACATGTGTAATTCTGATGTATCGGAATTATCCCTAGTCGATGAATTGATGAATCTGGACACCATCAATTCTGTTGAGACTAGCACGAGGTATACTCCTTGGTGTATCCAAGCAGCTGATTCTCACTGGCTGGAGACATAGTGATGTCCGGAGTTAATCGTGGATGCTAGTTATGGTAACTAGTTCATTGGAGTGACCAGCCGTAAGACTTCATATGGTTCTCTGCATATATAGATATGTCAATGAAGTTCTTACTATGACTTAAGTGCGATGTTCCTTTGACTTGCGGTATTCAAGTCATCTTGATCATGGAGACTTATGCTTTGACATCTTAAGCAAACATCTCCGAGGAGATGTGGACCCGGGATGATTGGGTATAAGTCGAAGTGATCGAAGGTGTTTGAATAGCCTATAAAGGATTCACCACTCCTTGCGAGGAGATGTATACCCATGGCCTCTCGTCGGATTGTTACTAAAGTCTTTGGCCAAAGCATTACATGTTTAGAGTAAAGTACTCTTCGATACATGTGGAGTAACTAGAATCCGTAGGACGAGGAAATGATACTTGGGCTAGGTGTGACGTAGTCAGCCTAGTGGGGACTGACACAATAGACCATGTCCTGAACCAAGTGGGTATAAGATGAGTGAAGGGAATGGGGCACGATTCATTCGAGCTACTGAAGGGTTTCAGAAATAGTTCTGTATCAACCGTTGATCTTTTCGGTTAATTGGGGATCATGATGTACTACTAGGTGCCACTCATGATCGTTCTATAATTAATGGTTAATTATAGATGGCCAACATAAACCGAGAACCTATTTGGTCACACGCACAACGAGTGTAATCCAAAGGATTTAAAACGAGCTTGAGAATGGGATTCTCAGACCGAGAGAAACTATGTTTGGTTGGACCAAACAGAAAGTGAGCATGAAATTGTTTCAGTCGCAATGGAAGCGTGGATGGGCTTCGTCTTATGAAGACGTAATGGATGGACCAAAATGGTTTGGTTCTAATCCAATGGATAAGAATAAACCAAAGGGTTTGGTTTATTTTAAACGAATGAACCAAAAGTTGGTTCGGTTCGTTTTAACTTAAAATAAACCATCATGGTTTGGTTTATTTTAACTTATCTTAATGGAGCGGGTTAACGGGCTTTATGGATATGATCCATTAACCATTAAGAGAATTAGTTCTCTATAAAAGTGGGCTTAAGGGATTGTTAAACCCTAACTAATCCAAACCCTAGCCCCCCCTTGAGTTGCCGCCCACTCCTTGGAGGAGTTTTCGGCGCCAATCCAAGAGCAGCCGCCGCCCAGCCTTGTGCCGCCGTCCAAGACCCTTGCCGGCGTCCAAGCTCCAGCCGGTGAACCTCCGGCGACCCTCCGGTGATCTCCTATAGGTTTGGCATCAAGGTGAGGCTTTTCTCTCCTTGTTTTGGCCGGCGCCTACTCCTCCACCAAGCTGTCCAGTTTTCTGGACAGCTTCTCCTCCTCTCGTCGGAGCGTCGTTTGGACGACGGTTAGTGCTCCGACAGTGGCTAACATACCAGGGATTTGATCTCCGGTAATCCTCTGAGGTGGAGGACGAAGGATTCGTCAAACGGTTGACGAATACCTCTCCGGAGAAGCGAGTTTTGAGAACTCGTTTTGGATCCGAATTTGGATTCGGATCGTGATCATCTCTCGATCACGTCGTCTTCAACACGAGGCTAGTAACCCGTACGAAGATGAAGCTCGTGACTTAGCGAAGTCATCCCAAGGAGCTCGGCGTGGATACGGATAGAGACGATTCTTACGAGGATCGTTCCGGTTGATGTCGTTCCCGCTACACGTCATACGGAAGGTATAACGTAGTTTAATTTCCTTTTATTGCAATTTTAATTTACGGTTATGTCTACACTTGTTTTAATAGCATGCGTGTGTTGTGTGTGTTGTAATAAATAGGAGTATTTATTATTTTTATTGCTTCCGCTGTGCTCATGTTTACGAAACATGATCGAACACACACGCCTTGTGATCAGGAAACATGGTATCGAGCAGGTTGTGTTTCGACATAATCGTAAAATGGTTTTGCGATAGTCATAATATATTTCTGGAAATTTTCTAATTTTGGAAATTTAGAAGTATTTATGGAAATTTTTCAATTTTGGAAAGTCTAGAAGTATTTATGGAAATCTTCCACTTTTGGAAAGTTGGAAGTATTTATGGAAATTGATATTTTCCATAAATAAAATATTTGATTAGATTCTGGAAATTTGTTTCCTAATTTAATCATGATTTGATTTGAAATCAAATCTTAAAATATTTTATTTCCATAAGTAGTTTTAATGATTTAGGAAATTGGTTTCCTAAATAGATTTTCCTTAATCAAATAATTCCATGAATAAAATATGTGATTAGATTTGGAAATTTGTTTCCTAATTTAATTATGATTTGATTTGGAGAATCAAATCTTAAACATATTTTATTTCCATAAATAGTTATGACATATAAGGAAATATAGACATGACATAATTGTATGCCATGTAATTGCATTAGATGCATAACATTATGCCATGCGTGTCGTGACATGTAGATGTATGCCATGTATGACATGCCATGTAGATAATAGTTATTTGCATGCAAAGAGGATGAGACATAAAAACCCTTAATCAATATTAAAGCCTACACCTTCCATTAATATGGTTAGAACCAGAGTTCTGTTTCTTGTTTGGGTTGTTGGACTCTCTCCAAGCCCGGCTCGAACCTGAATATGTTCAAACCATGGAATAGTTTAATACTAATATGGTAAGAGTCAGAGGTCAATCGTTAGCTTTGGTTGTTGGACTCTCTCCAAGTTGGGCTAATTGGTTGAATGCGCTCTAACCATATTAAAACTATGTCCCGATTAATGGGTTGGCTTTAACCTGGAGCATCGGCTTGTTGGACTCTCTCCAAGGTCGATGTAAAGGGAGGTGAAGTTGGGTGCTATGCATATGATGCATACTTGTTAATGTGTTAACAACCCGATGTATGTGTGAACATTCAAATAGTTGATAGCACATTGTGATAGTTGCATATACGTGATATGCAATCGGTATAGATGATACCTACCGTCGTAGTTATGAATGGCTTGTTGGACTCTCTCCAAGGTTGTTCATAACTATGATGGATATCAGCCCATTCGGAGATGGACCTACAATCTCCCGAAGTGATTTTGGGGTTTTTGAAATTCGAAAAATGAATGGGATTTATAAATGTATATTGATGCATTTTAAAATCATTTTCTCATATATGCTCGTTTTGTATTTCTAGGTCAATAAATTGATCATGATGTGTTTTAATTTGCGTTCCATTTTGGATTCAAATAAATTGACTGAGCCGAACTTCTTGGACTGGCTTAGAAACTTGAGAATTGTTCTCAAGGTGAAAAGCTTGTGTATGTCCTCGAAGCGCCTCTTCCCGCCCGTCCTAGTGACGATGCAACTTTGGACCAATTGTTGGCCTATTAGAAACATGTGAGTGATTCTGAACAAATGAGTTGCATCATGCTAGCTGCGATGGAACCCAAGCTACGAAAGCAGCATGAGCATATGGATGCTCATATCGTAGTTCTTCATCTTGATGAGTTGGTTGATGAGCAAGTGAGATTCGAAAGGTTTGAAGTCTCCAAGCTCCTCTTCACTTCTGAGATGCAAGAAGGTTCATCTGTGGTACTGCTCAACATGCTGAAGATTGTGGAGTCTTCTGAGAAGCATGAGTAGGGGACAGTGCTTTTAGTTGATTCCTCGAAGAAAGGTTCTAAGAGGAGGTCAAAAGAACAGTAGAAGGGAAAGAAGAGAAAGGCTAAGAAGGTAGAACTAGCACAAAAGGAAACTTGCCATCATTATGGCAAGGAGATCCTTTTGTGAAGAAAGTGCAAGATTTATCTTGAGTCCGTGAAGAAGGATAAGGCATCAGATGCCCTATCTTTTTCAGAAATCTTCTTTATTGATTGTCATTCTATTTCCTCAGACACTTGGGTATTTGATACTGGGTGTAGCTCACATATATGTAATGACATACATGGGCTAAGGAATAGAAGAAGACTCGTCAAGGGGAGAGTCAAATTTACGTGTTGGGAATGGAGCAACGGTTGCTGCACTCGCCATCGGAACGTATTTGTTGGAACTCCCTGTAGGACTTGTCTTAGAACTGGACAATTGCTTCTATGTTCCTTCGTTGATAAAGAACATCATTTCTATTTCTTGTCTAAATAGAAATGGGTTCCATTTGACTTTTAGTAACAATTGTTGTTACATAACTTTGAATGGGGTTCTTTATGGGACTGGAACTTTAAGCAATGGTGTTTATACGTTGGACGTATCCAGTGACATTTGCAATATTGAGGCGAGCAACAAGAGTGCTCGAAAGGATAATCAAATAGACTCCTACATGTGGCATTGTCATCTTGGCCATATAAGCAAGAAACACATGTCCGAATTACACCGATGTGGAATTCTAGAATCGTTTGAATTGGATTCATACGATACATGCGAATCATGCTTAAAAGGCAAGATGACTAAGTTACCTTTTACGGGAAAAGGTGAACGAGTGGGAGAGTTACTAGGTTTAGTACATACTGATGTATGTGGACCTATGTCAACTCAAGCATTAGGAGGCTATAGCTGCTTCATTACCTTCACCGATGATCACTCACGGTTTGGGTATGTGTTCTTGATGAAACACAAGTCTGAAGCCTTTGAAAGGTTCAAAGAATTCAGAAATGAAGTAGAGAAACAACATGACAAGAGTATTAAAATACTTCGATCGGATCGAGGTGGTGAATACTTAAGTCAAGAGTTTCTTGATTATCTAAGAGACAATGGTATATTGTCTCAATGGACTCCGCCATATACACCACAGCATAATGGTGTATCCGAGAGGCGAATCTTAGGACCTTGTTGGACATGGTCAGTCAATGATGAATCATGCAACTCTTCCCAAGTCCTTTTGGGGCTATGCACTTCAGACAGCTGTTTACTTGTTAAACAGAATGCCTGCCAAGGTAGTCTCAACTACTCCATATGAGATATGGAATAGTAAGAAACCTCATGTATCTTACTTGAAGATATGGGGTTGTCCTGCTTATGTGAAGCGGACTGTATCAGACAAATTGGATGCTAAGTCTGATAAATATCTATTTATTGGATACCCTAAGGAAACAAGGGGTTACCAATTCTATCATCCTGTGGAACAAAAGGTGTTTGTTTCAAGGCATGCTGTGTTTCTAGAGAAAGAGTTTCTCTTGCAAGAAAACAGTGGGAGTGTCGTTGAGCTTGAGGAGGCTCGAGAGACTCAAATAGACATTAATGAGATACCTGGTGAAGCACAACAACCGACAACTCATAGTGATGAGCAATCGGCTGGACCTATTGTAACACCACATCTTCGTAGATCTGGTAGAACACGCAATATTCCTGAGAGATATGGATTTCTCGTAAGTGAATCGAACGACGTGTTACTCATTGATAATGAGGAGCCTACCAGTTATGAAGAAGTGCTGACAAGTTCAGAAAGGGATAAGTGGCTTGGTGCCATGAAGTCGGAAATGGATTCCATGTACGAAAACCAAGTTTGGAACTTGGTTGACCCACCTGAAGGCATAAAGCCTATAGGGTGCAAGTGGGTTTTCAAGAAGAAAACCGACATGGTTGGTAATGTGATTACCTATAAGGCTAGATTGGTGGCGAAAGGATATCGTCAAAAACAAGGTGTTGATTATGACGAAACCTATTCGCCTGTAGCTATGCTTAAATCCATTTGGATGCTCCTGGCCATAGCAGCTCATTATGATTATGAGATATGGCAGATGGATGTGAAAACAACTTTCCTTAATGGAAACTTACTCGAGGACGTGTATATGATACATCCTGAGGGTTTCACATCGGTTGATAAAACCAAGGTATGCAAGTTGCGACGATCCATTTATGGATTGAAGCAAGCATCCAGGAGCTGGAATATCCGTTTTGATGAGACGATCAAAAAGTTTGATTTCTCACAAAATCCAGACGAACCTTGTGTGTACAAGAAGGTTAGTGGGAGTGCAGTCGTGTTCCTAGTATTGTATGTCGATGACATATTACTTATAGGAAACGATGTGTCCATCTTACAGTCAGTTAAGGTTTGGTTATCCAAAACATTCTCCATGAAAGACCTAGGAGAAGCAACCTACATCCTCGGGATTAAGATCTATAGAGATAGATCGAAACGGTTGCTTGGTCTTTCGCAGTCTACATATATAGACCGAGTGCTAAAGAGGTTTAGCATGTCGGAATCCAAGAAAGGTTTCATACCCATCAGGCATGGGGTACACCTTTAGAAGTCTATGTGTCCGCGCACAGAAGACGAGAGGATTTGCATGAGTAAGATTCCCTATGCATCTGCAATAGGATCTATCATGTATGCTATGTTATGTACGAGGCCCGATGTATCGTATGCTCTGAGTGTCACGAGCAGATACCAGTCTGATCCAGGAATGGATCATTGGGCGGCTGTTAAGACGATCCTTAAGTACTTGAGAAGAACTAAGGATGTGTTCCTAATATATGGAGAAGGGTACATGGTGATACGTGGGTATACGGATGCGGATCCGCATGCATAAGGATGATTCCATGTCTTAGTCCGATATGTATTCACCGAATGGAGGCGCAATAAGTTGGAAAGGTTCCAAGCTTGACACTATAGCGGATTCTTAAGGCGAATACATTGCAGCTTTGGAAGCAGCAAAGGAAGCGGTTTGGATCAAGAAGTTCATCTCTGAACTTGATGTGGTCTCATCAATGATCCAAACATGTGCTTCGCCGCTATCATCTTATCAGAGAGATCATAAGTAGGAACAAAATACAAATCGAGAAAATTCCCACTGAAAGGAACTTAGCGGATCCTTTGACTAAAGCATTACCTCAAAGTAAGTTTGAGGGTCATGTTGGTGCTTATGGTATTGGATACCGTAGCGATTGGCATTAGGCCAAGTGGGAGTCTGTTAGTAATATATGAGAGATGTCCTAAGGCAATCGCCTTATGTATGAACCATTTATATGATAAATGAAGATTCACTATTTGAGTATACATGTTTTATGTATTTGATTGGATCTTAAACTCATTTACTGAATGTCCACGATACGATTCACAGCATGAGAGAATTTGTGATTGGATCACAACTAGTGAGTATCTCTACATGTGTAATTGTGATGTATCGAAATTATCCCTAGTCGATGAATTGATGGATCTGGACACCATCAATTCTGTTGAGACTAGCACGAGGTATACTCCTTGGTGTATCCAAGCAGCTGATTCTCACTGGCTGGAGACATAGTGATGTCCGGAGTTAATCGTGGATGCTAGTTATGGTAACTAGTTCATTGGAGTGACCAGCCGTAAGACTTTATATGGTTCTCTGCATATATAGATATGTCAATGAAGTTCTTACTGTGGCTTAAGTGCGATGTTCCTTTGACTTGCGGTATTCAAGTCATCTTGATCATGGAGACTTATGCTTTGACATCTTAAGCAAACATCTCTGAGGAGATGTGGACCCGGGATGATTGGGTATAAGTCGAAGTGATCGAAGGTGTTTGAATAGCCTATAAAGGATTCACCACTCCTTGCGAGGAGATGTATACCCATGGCCTCTCGTCGGATTGTTACTAAAGTCTTTGGCTAAAGCATTACATGTTTAGAGTAAAGTACTCTTCGATACATGTGGAGTAACTAGAATCCGTAGGACGAGGAAATGATACTTGGGCTAGGTGTGACGTAGTCAGCCTAGTGGGGACTGACACAATAGACCATGTCCTGAACCAAGTGGGTATAAGATGAGTGAAGGGAATGGGGCACGATTCATTCGAGCTGCTGAAGGGTTTCAGAAATAGTTCTGGATCAACCGTTGATCATTTCGGTTAATTAGGGATCATGATGTACTACTAGGTGCCACTCATGATCGTTCTATAATTAATGGTTAATTATAGACGGCCAACATAAACCGAGAACCTATTTGGTCACACGCACAACGAGTGTAATCCAAAGGATTTAAAACGAGCTTGAGAATGGGATTCTCAGACCGAGAGAAACTATGTTTGGTTGGACCAAACATAAAGCGAGCATGAAATTGTTTTAGTCGCAATGGAAGCGTGGATGGGCTGCATCTTATGAAGACGTAATGGATGGACCAAAATGGTTTGGTTCTAATCCAATGGATAAGAATAAACCAAAGGGTTTGGTTTATTTTAAACGAATGAACCAAAAGTTGGTTCGGTTCGTTTTAACTTAAAATAAACCATCATGGTTTGGTTTATTTTAACTTATCTTAATGGAGCGGGTTAACGGGCTTTATGGATATGATCCATTAACCATTAAGAGAATTAGTTCTCTATAAAAGTGGGCTTAAGGGATTGTTAAACCCTAACTAATCCAAACCCTAGCCCCCCCTTGAGTTGCCGCCCACTCCTTGGAGGAGTTTTCGGCGCCAATCCAAGAGCATCCGCCGCCCTGCCTTGTGCCGCCGTCCAAGACCCTTGCCGGCGTCCAAGCTCCAGTCGGTGAACCTCCGGCGACCCTCCGGTGATCTCCTATAGGTTTGGCATCAAGGTGAGGCTTTTCTCTCCTTGTTTTGGCCGGCGCCTACTCCTCCACCAAGCTGTCCAGTTTTCTGGACAGCTTCTCCTCCTCTCGTCGGAGCATCGTTTGGACGACGGTTAGTGCTCCGACAGCGGCTAACATATCGGGGATTTGATCTCCGGTAATCCTCTGAGGTGGAGGACGAAGGATTCGTCAAACGGTTGACGAATACCTCTCCGGAGAAGCGAGTTTTGAGAACTCGTTTTGGATCCGAATTTGGATTCGGATCGTGATCATCTCTCGATCACGTCGTCTTCAACACGAGGCTAGTAACCCGTACGAAGACGAAGCTCGTGACTTAGCGAAGTCATCCCGAGGAGCTCGGCGTGGATACGGATAGAGACGATTCTTACGAGGATCGTTCCGGTTGATGCCGTCCCCGCTACACGTCATACGGAAGGTATAACGTAGTTTAATTTCCTTTTATTGCAATTTTAATTTACGGTTATGTCTACACTTGTTGTAATAGCATGCGTGTGTTGTGTGTGTTGTAATAAATAGGAGTATTTATTATTTTTATTGCTTCCGCTGTGCTCATGTTTACGAAACATGATCGAACACACACACGCCGCGGTGCCGGAAACCCAACATAAAATGTTTTCAATTTAATAAATCTAATAATAGGAGGAGAAGACCAAGGGGAAAGGTCATTTGTTACAATTGCCAAGGAGAGGGACACATAAGGGACAATTGTCCTTTCCTAAACAAGAGCAAAGAAGAGAGGAAGAAGAAAGAAGAAAAGAAGAAGAAAAAGGGGAGCAAGAAGAAAAAGGAAGAAGAAAAGAAGGCCAAAGAAAAAGGGAAGGCCAAGGCATTCAAAGCAAAGACATGGGATGACCCTTCCTCCTCCTCCTCATCATCATCCGAGGAAGAAAACACATTTGTCACCAACTTAGCATTGATGCCATTTGACGACTTGGATTGCTACTCCTCCGAAAATGAAGGATCAAGTTCAAATGAAGGGAGCTCAAGTGAAGGGGGAGCCTCCTCTACCTCCTCATCTGAAGAAGAGGACATGGAAACTATGGTAACTAACCTTTCACTTAGTAAAATATTTTCTATGATTTCTAGCCTCACTAAGGACCTATTTAGAGCAAAGAAAAAGAATAAAAGCATGCTTGATCAAATTAAGGAATTAGAAGAAAAATTAGAAAAAGCATGTCTTAATGATAATAATGATGATGCATGCTCACATGATCTTTATGTGCCATTAGATGTTAATGATGCATGCATAGAAGAAAATAGGGCTTTAAGGGAAAAGGTAGACTATTTGACCAAAGCCCTAGAAAAGTTTACAATAGGCTCCAACACCTTGAACATGATAATAGGGAGCCAAAGGGCAAGTTTTAACAAGAAAGGCCTAGGATATAAAGAAAAGAAAAATAAAAAGGCCTATAAATGTTTAATAGCTAGGGGACAAGATAAAAAGAAGGTAATAGCTAGAAAATGGATCCCCGAGTATTTAGTGAACCCAATAGGAAAGAACTTATTTTGGGTTCTAAAATCCATCCTTAAGGGTTAGGAAAATCCTAGGATAGTCAACCATATGGAATTCACCTATATCATATTTTTGGTTGACTTAGGATGGCGGGACAACATTTTTGAAATAGTGTTAGGTGATGATAATGTGCCTATAAATAGATATTAATGCTTAAGTCATGATAGTTAATGAAATTGCTATGTATGTTTGCAATCATGATTTATGATCTTGATATTTGGCACATAGTCATGGGCTTTAAGGGTATAAATCATGCATTAGGTGATATTTGCTTATTACCATTATGAAATACCTAATGCATGATAACAATTTGATGAATACATTTGTTTTGTGATCATAATGTAAAATTAAGTCATATACATCTTTATGATCATATGGATTGTTAGAATGATACTTAACCTTGATAGAATTGCATGAAAATAATGGTTAAGTACATACAAATACCTTTAGGATACATCTCACACTCACAATAGGCTACCTTGATTGAAAACATAGCATGAGTGAGATGATAGGTTGATACAAATGTCCACTAGTGCCTATGGCATTTAGATGGTCATTTAAAGTATCAAAATAGCAATAATAGACCAATCATGGGGAAGGCTTATGTTTAATTCAAAGACATATTGCCCAAAGATCATGGTTGGATATTTCATATGTTTT
Organism: Wurfbainia villosa; assembly: GCA_025175895.1. Classification (NCBI taxonomy): domain Eukaryota; kingdom Viridiplantae; phylum Streptophyta; class Magnoliopsida; order Zingiberales; family Zingiberaceae; genus Wurfbainia; species Wurfbainia villosa. The sequence goes on from CM046005.1 coordinate 42,778,553, forward strand.
CAAAACAATTTTTACTTTAAAATCCATATGTTCATGTTTTGAAACAATCCAAAGCAAGATTAGGTGTTAAAATCGATACTAACATGCTCAAAAACTAGTGGTTTTTAAAGCTTTTGGATTTTTAGCAAATCTCGGAAAATATAATGATTTTTCATGAAAAACTATTTTTCTTTGATAGATATACTTAAAAGAAATGTGTTCCCCAAATTTCACTATTTTTCGAATTTTCTGGAATTTATAATGCATTTCTAAAATTCATCCAGAAAACCAAAATTCCAGAATTCATTGTGCCAGTCGACTGCCATACTGATAACAGTCGACTGATCACCTGAAAAATGGCCCAACAACTTCTGATACACGGTTTTAAGGCAAGTTTTTGGTTATGCTTCTCTCTAGACTTGATGCCATGATATATAAACTTGTTTTTAACCTTTTTGATGGTGTCAAAGGGGGAGAAAACTATATGTTTAAGTAAGGGGGAACATATCTAGGGGGAGTTTCATGTATTAAGGGGGAGAGTTACTAATCATGTTTATTTACATGCTTTCCTTTCTTAATGTTTTATTAAATGTTTTTACCTAACTTAAACGGATTGCCACACATCAAAAAGGGGGAGATTGTTAGGGCAATCTCTTGCCATGATAAGGTTTTGATGTGTGTGGCAAAGGGTTTAAGTTAGGGTGTTATTATGGTTTGATATGTGCGTTGGAGTCTTGCAGGACTTAGTAATTTGCACATGGAGCCTTAGCGGGATCACCACTCACTACCTCTTGCTTGAGTCGGAGAAGGAGCATTGCAGAGTCGTGCGCTTGATGCTGCCGAGGGACCGTCGGATGAGAAGACTTGAAGCGAAGCCAAGGAAGCAGACTTCGGAGGCAAGAGACGCGAATGAGCATTGCAGAGTCGTGCGCCTGATGCTGTCGAGGGACGTGGCCACGAACGAAGAGAGCTTCGGCGAGGGACTTCGAGTGAGATGAGAGAATGAGTGAATTGTAAGTAGCTCATTAAGTGAACTTGGCCGAATGGCTAAGTGTCGGATAAGTTTTCCCGACATCAGTCGACTTCCATGGAATGGCAGTCGACTGCTCTGAGTCGAATGGGTTTGACTGGTATCCAACTGATGGGTTTATGCCCAGCATGACGCCAGAAGAATGTCGCGGCAGTAATCGCCGTATCCGATCGCGCAACTCTGAGGAGGAAGCGATCGATGAGGTCCATCAGTCGACTGCCAAGTGTTCTGTTGGACTACAACGGTCGGAATCCGACGTGGTCGGAGGCCGTTGGAGTGGCGGCAGTTGACTGCCAAGGGCAGCAGTCGACTGGTGGCGGCCAACGGGAAGAAATCAGCCCTCTCTATAAAAAGAGAGGGTGTGGGCTTTTGGATGGCTAATGCTCTCATCCCAAACGATCATCCAAGTGCCCCACAAGCTTTAAACTCTTCTTACTTGCTTTTTCTTCTTTTCTATTGTAAGAAGAGTGATCTTGATTTGTAAAGGTTACCTCCACCTAGCTTGGTGCAAAGGAGAGACCAATAGTGGATTGGTTTTGGCGGAGTGATTCACCGAGGATGAATCGAGGACCGTGGATTAGCGACGTAGCCGTGAACCACGTTATACTATCTTGTTAGCGTTGTTTGTATTTTTATTTATTGTTTATTTGCTTGTCTTGTTGTTTCCATTGTGCTAATCTTTTGTAGATGAGAAAATTTCGTTATCCAACGAAAGAGGGCTATTCACCCCCCTCTAGCCGGCCGATCGATCACCTACAGTATATGTGCCCGTTATTATATCGGGATTAAGAGTATGTACAATATAATATATGAGGTTTGATTCGATTATTTAGTCAGCAATAAATCGAATCACCTTTAAGTTAGTCCTTCTCAATACACACAAAGTGTACTAGTGTGATTTTATGGTCAAGACAAACCAATACCAAATCACACTACAACCATACCAATGGTTTGTCCAAAGCCATCTCGGTTGTGAGCCTATACTTATACTCTACAAGGAACCGATAACATGATCTCCCATGTGACACCACACACCATGTTATCAACAATGTAATGTATTAGACAATATGCATAACAAACAATGATCATTTGATTCTTATTTCAAAATAAAGATGTTCATACAAAAGATAGAGTTTTCAGTATACATCCCAACACTTCAGATATCTTCGTTATTGATTGTCATTCGATTTCCTCAACACTTGGGTATTAGATACTGGGTGTGACTCACATATATAATGACATACATCGGCTAAGGAATAGAAGAAGACTCGTCAAGGGAGAGTCAAATTTACGTGTTGGGAATGGAGCAAAGGTTGCTGCACTCGTCATCGGAACGTATTTGTTGAGACTCTCTACAAGACTCTTAGAACTGGACAATTACTTTTATGTTTCTTCATTAATAAAGAACATCATTTCTATTTCTTATTTAAATAGAAATTGATATCATTTGACTTTTAGTAACAATTATTGTTACATAACTTTGAATGGCGTGCTTTATGGGACTAGAACATTGTGCAATAGTATATATATATACGTTAGACGTATCCAGTGACATTCTCAATATCGAAGCGAGTAACAAGCATGTTCGAAAAGATAATCAATTAGACTCCTACATGTGGCATTGTTGTCTTGGGCATGTGAGCAAGAAACGCATGTCCGAATTACACCGATGTTGAATTCTTGAATCCTTTGAATTAGAATCATACGATACATGCGAATCATGCTTAAAAGGCAAGATGACTATGTTACCTTTTATGAGAAAAGATGAATCGTTGGGAGAGTTGCTTGGTCTAATACATATTGATGTATGTGGACCTATGTCAACTCAAGATCTAGGAGGCTATAGCTACTTCATTACCTTCACCGATGATCACTCACGGTTTGGGTATGCGTTCTTGATGAAACACAAGTTTGAAGCCTTTGAAAGGTTCAAAGAATTCAGAAATGAAGTAGAGAAAAACTTGGCAAGAGTATTAAAATACTTTGATCAAATCAATGTGGTGAATACTTGAGTTAAGAGTTTTTGGATTATCTAAGGGACAATGATATATTGTCTCAATGGACTCCGCCATATACACCACAATATAAGTGTGTATCTAAGAGGTGAAACCGAACCTTGTTGGACATGGTTAGGTCGATGATGAATCACGGGAATCTTTCCAAGTTCTTTTGGGGCTATGCACTTCAGACTACTGTTTATTTGTTAAATAGAGTCCCGACCAAGGTAGTCTCTACTACTCCATATGTGATATGGAATAGTAAGAAATCTCATTTATCTTACTTGAAAATATGGGGTTGTCCTGCTTATGTGAAGCGGACTGTATAAGAAAAATTGGATGCTAAGTCTGATAAATGTCTATTTATTGCATACCCTAAGGAAATGAGGGGTTACCAATTCTATCATAGTGTGGAACAAAAGGTGTTTGTTTCAAGGCATGCTATGTTTCTAGAGAAAGAGTTTCTCTTGAAAGAAAACAGTGAGAGCGTTTTTGAACTTGGGGAGGTTCAAGAGACTCCAATAGACATTGATGAGATACCTAGTCATGCACATCAACTGATAACTCACAGTGACGAGACATCGGCTGAACCTATTTTGACACAACATCTTCGTAGATCTGGTAGGACACGTAACATTCCTGAGAGATATGAATTTCTCATAAGTGAATCGAATGACGTGTTACTCATTGATGATGAGGAGCCTACCAATTATGAAGAAGTTCTGAAAAGTTCAGAAAGGGACAAATGGCTTGAAGCCATGAAATCGGAAATGGATTCCATGTATGAAAATCAAGTTTGGAACTTGGTGGACCCACCTGAAGGTATTAAGCCTATAGGGTGCAAGTGGGTTTTCAAGAAGAAAACCGACATTGATGGTAATGTGATTACCTTTAAGGCTAGATTAGTGGCGAAAGGCTATCGTCAAAAACAAGGTGTTGATTATGACGAGACCTATTCACCAGTAGCTATGCTTAAATCCATTCGGATGCTCCTGGCCATAGCGGCTCATTATGATTATAAGATATGCCAGATGGATATGAAAATGGATTTCTTTAATGGAAACCTACTCAAGGAGGTGTATATGATACAACCTGAGGGTTTCACATCGGGGTGATAAAGCCAAGGTATGCAAACTTTGACGGTCCATTTATGGACTGAAGGAAACATCCAGGAGCTAGAATATCCATTTTGATGAGACAATCAAAAGGTTTGATTTCTCACAAAATCTGGACGAACCTTGTGTGAACAAGAAGGTTAGTGGGAGTGCAGTTTTGTTCCTAGTGTTGTATGTCGATGACATATTACTTATAGGAAAAGATATATCTGCCTTACAGTCAGTCAAAATTTGGTTATCCAAAACATTCTCCATGAAAGACCTAAGAGAAGCGATCTACATCCTTAGGATCAAGATCTATAGAGATAGATCGAAATGGTTGCTTGGTCTTTCACAGTCCACATATATAGACCGAGTGTTAAAGAGGTTTAGCATGTCAGAATCCAAGAAAGGTTTCCTTCCAATCAGGCATGGGATACACCTTTCGAAGTCTATGTGTCCGTGCACAGAAAATGAGAGAATTTGCATGAGTAAGATTCCCTATGCATCCGCAATAGGATCTATCATATATGTTATGTTATGTACGAGGCTGGATGTATCGTATGCTCTGAGTGTCATGAGTAGATATCAGTCTTATCCAGGAATTGATCATTGGGCGGCTATTAAGACAATCCTTAAGTACTTAAGAAGAACTAAGTATGTGTTCCTAATATATAGAGAAGGTGATATGGTTATACACGGGTATACAGATGCCAACTTCCAGATAAACAAGGATGATTCCAGGTCTCAGTCTGGGTACATATTTACCTTAAATGGAGGCTTAATAAGTTGGAAAAGTTTCAAGCAAGACACTGTGGCGGATTCTACCACTGAGGCAGAATACATTGCAGCTTTAGAAGCAGCAAAAGAAGCAGTTTGGATCAAGAAGTTTGTCTCTAAACTTAGTGTGGTTTCATCCATTGTTGAAGCAATACTAGTCTACTGCGACAACAATGGAGCGATTGCACAGGAAAAAGAGCCAAGGTCTCAACAACGATCCAACATGTGCTTCATCGCTATCATCTGATCAGGGAGATCATCAGTAGGAAGGAAATACAAATCGAGAAGATTCCCACTGAAAGGAACATTGCGGACCCTTTAACTAAGGCCTTACCTCAAAGTAAGTTTAAGGGTCATGTTAGAGCTTATGGTATTGGAAACCATGGCGATTGGCATTAGGCCAAGTGGGAGTTTGTTAGTAATATATGAGAGTTGTCCTAAGGCAATCGCCTTATGGTTGTTCCATTTATTTGATAAATGAAGATTCACTATTTAAGTATACGTGTTTTCATGTATTTGATTGGATCTTAAACTCATTTACTATATGTTCACAATATGATTCATAGCATGAGAGAATTAGTGATTGGATCACAACTAGTGAGTTTCTCTACATGTGTAATTGTGATGTATTAGAATTATCCCTAGTCGATGTATTGATGGATTAGGACGCCATCAATTCTGTTGAGACTAGCACGAGATATACTCTTTGGTTTATCCAAGCAGTTGTTCCTCACTGGCTGGAGATATTGGGATGTCCGGAGTTAATCGTGGATGCTAGTTATGGTAACTAGTTCATTGGAATGACCAGCTATAAGACTTCATATGGTTCTCTGCATATATGGATATCTCAATGAAGTTCTTACAATAGCTTAAGTGTGATGTTTCTTCGACTTGCAGTATTCAAGTCATCTTGGTCATGAAGACTTATGCTTTGACATCTTAAGCAAGCATCTCTGAGGAGATGTGGACCCAGGATGATTGGGTATAAGTTGAAGTGGTCGAAGGTGTTTGAATAGCCTACAGAGGATTCAACCCTCCTTGCAAGGAGATGTATACCCTATGGCCTCTCATCGGATTGTTACTGAAGTCTTTGGCCAAAGCATTACATGTTTAGAGTATGGTACTCTGGGATACATGTGCAGTTACTAGAATCCAGAGGACGAGGAAGTAATACTTGACTAGGTGTGACGTAGTCAGCCTACTGGGGACTGACACAATAGACCATGTCCTGAACCAAGTGGGTATAAGATGAGTGAGAGGAATGGGGCACGATTCATTGTAGCTTCTGAAGGGTTTTAGAAAAGGTTCTGGGATCAACCGTTGATTTTCCGGTTAATTAGGGATCATAATGTACTACTAGGTGTCACTCATGATCATTCTATAATTAATGGTTAATTATAGACGACCAACATAAATCGGGAATCTATTTGGTCTCACATACAATGAGCATAATGCGAAGGATTTAAAATGAGTTTGAGAATAGGATTCTCAGATCGAGAGAGACTAGGTTTGTTTGGACCAAACAAAGAGCGAGTATGAAACGGTTTCAGTAACATCAGAAGCATGGATGGGCCATGTCTTTTGAAGACATGATGGATGAACCAAATTGGTTTGGTTCTAATCCAATGGTGGAAAATAAACCAAATTTGTTTGGTTTGTTTTAAACGAATGAACCAAAGTTGGTTAGGTTCATTTTAACTTAAAATTGACCAACGCGGTTTGATTTATTTTAACTTAAGTTATTGTAGTGGGTTAATGGGTTTTGGTTATGAACCAATAATCGTTAGGAGAATGTGTTCTCTATAAAAACACGGCTTAAGGGTTTTGTGGATGATTGATACAACTTTGAGTTGGAAAACCCTAGCCTCCTTTCCTTCTCCTCCTCTTCTCCTTGCCGCCGCCCAAGGTGTTGCCACCGCCCACCTTTGTGCTGCCGCTGCCCAAAGGAGTTGCTCCCTCTCCTCGCTGCCGGCCATCCACCAGCCCCGGCGTCCCTTGGGCCACCCTCAACTGCCGACCAATCTCCCTTGGCCCCCGGCAACCAAGGAGTAACCGTCCAAGCCTTTGGTCGGCCCTTTCATCCTCCACAACAAGCTCTCTAGTTTTGAACAGCTTGATATCCTTCGTGTGGAAAGGCCATTTGGTCGGTGTTTTGTGCTCCGACAATGGTCTACTTGTCGGGGATTGGATCTCTCACAATCCTCATAGGTGGAAAGTTAAGTTTTCATCAAACAGTTGACGAAAACCGCTTCCAACAAGCGAGTTTGTGAAACTCGTTTTTGGGATCCGAATTTATTTCGGATTGTGATGATCTCTCGGATCACATTGTCTTTGACTCGAGGCTAGTGACTTTTGTGAAGATGAGGCTCATGACTTATGAAGCTATCCCGATGATACTCGGCGTGGATACGGATAGAGGCGATTCTAGCAAGAGTAGCTACGGTTGATGGCATTCCTGCTACACGTGATCCTTCAGGTATACCTAGTATAAGTTTCCTTTTATTACAAAATTTTAAATAGCGAATATGTCTACACATGTTGTATCCTGCATCCGTGTGATGTGTGTGTTGTAATAAATTAGACTTATTGCTTTTATTACTTCCGCTGTTTGCATGTTTATGAAACGTGTTCGAACAAATACTCACCGTGGTGCCGGTGAAACCCAACACATATAGCCGATGCAAGGATGGAAAACCTTTGTATCAAAAACCTAGGAGAACCAAGGAGGAATCTTGCGATCATCCTCCCTCCCATAACCGTAGAAAGTAGAATATGATAGAGTAGGATGAGATATATGATCTGTCTCTTCATAGGGATTACTAGGACATCCTTGTACCATAATATCCTATCTTAGTAGAAGGCCCAAAGTAAGAGACATAAACTCTAGAAGGGTTGCAGGACCTTAGAGACAGAGGGCTCCCAACAGTATCAACCCCCTGAGCTCTGACGATCCTAAAGGGAAACTTGGCTAGGAATAGATAGTTCCCACTAGAAGAAAAAGGTCATCGAGAAAATACATGATGATCCTCCCGCAAGATCATAACTAGAGGTCCTAAAAGCATTAAATTGATAGCATGTTCAACAGTGCACAAGTGAAAAAGAAATCCTAGAGTCCTTTAAGAGAACCTTGAACCTACCTTCGCTTTTTTCGAGTTTCACCGTAATTGAGCTAGGACAACCGTCGACCTCGCAAACCTTACTCTCAGGAGATTTTCTCCGAACAACAACATTCACTGGGCAAATGGTATTCTAATCTCAGTCTCTATGGGATTGATACTTAAATTAAAACTTGACGACAACCATGCACTTGCGGGCTTGAGCGCAAGCGCGCGCATCAAATCCTTGGTGATCTTCATCGGAGATTTGAGGTTGTGCTCACGTGCATCATTGACCAAGAAGTCAAGGAGATTAAGATTGAACAGAGACTTGATGGGTAAAGTCCAACTAGGAGTTGACAAGGAATGTCCAAGTATTGGTACTTGGCAAGGAAAAGTCTAAGTATGGATACTTTACAAGGGAAGTCCCTGTTGGTGCAGAGGCACCAGATAATCGAACTAGGTTTTGATAATGACAATGGTTCAAAGTTAAGTCATTCTTGTTATCTCATATGTTGTATTGAGTGTGCAGGTAATGTATTAAGATGTGCTAAGGTCAACGACACCAGGAGAATCTCGGGACGAGAAACCTAGGTGTCAGGTGACACCAGGAGAACCTCGAGGGGTCAAGGAACCTCGGTGGTGACCGGAAGCTAAGTGACAAGTCAGGAGGATCAAAGGTAAGCTACAGGTGCAGAGTGATGGTAAGGATGTGTCCTCCGTACTGGGATGACCGTAGGCAGCGATCTGACTAGGACTTACGGAGGAAGGTCTAGGTCGAGGTCGGGCGGTAAGGTACCATCGGATTTTCCATTAATGAACAACATCTATGCTAACGTTGTATTGCAGGTGAGTGATCAAGCTGGTAGTCAACTGGAGGTTAATGGCAGTCGACTGAACGTACTGTCAGTCGACTGTTGGTCAAGCTGATCACTTCGAGGAGAGTCAAGATAAGATCCATCAAAAGTGGGGTGATGTGGAGGTTTGACTTAGATCTGGATCTCAACGAGATAGGGTTTAAATGACTACAAAAGAAGCATTTCACCTCTTTCTATCTTCTAGAAAGGCTCCCAAGTGCTCCAACGAATTCAAGCTCTCTTCAACAATGCAACGCCGACAACACGCACAACTTCGCATTCTTAAGTCGGTAGATTTTTCTAGTTGTTCTTATTCTTTTTGTTCTTTTAATTGATAAGAGGATAGGTAGGGTTGTTGCCTCTTCCTCTACATTCTTTCTTTGTAATCATTGTCTCTTACCTCCAATGAGGAAGAGACCTTTTAGTGGATTGCCCATTGGATGTGGTCTAGGATCACAGGCCATTGGACTAGCAACCGGTTGGTTGTGAACCAAGTAAAAAGAAAGCTTGTCCCTTGTATTTTTGCTTTTATTTCCGCTGCATACTTTGGTTTTCAATCGACGAAAAGAAAGTTTTCCGAATACTATTCACCCCCCCCTTTAGTGTTTACTCGATCCAACAATTAGTATCAGAGTGGGGACGCTTCGATTTGGTGCAACCACCGATCGAGCAATTTTTTTTTCTTTTCATATTTTTAGTTTTCATTTAATTTAAGCTTTTCTTCTCACACTACTAATCCGAGACAAAGTCTTGGAAATTTTCGTTGTTCTTGTTTTTTTTTTTTTTGCAAGTTTTTTTTAATGGCCCATCTTGAGGGGTATAACACCACCCGCCCTCCATTCTTTAACAGAGAGGACTTCTGTTATTGGAAGGGTAGGATGGAATGCTATCTTAAGACCCAAGTCGAGATGTGGATCGTCATCCAGACGGGATTCACCTTACCGAAAAATGAAGAAGGAGAGTTCATGGATTGTGACAAGTATAGGCCAATATGAAAGCCACTCAAATCTTGCAGTGCGGTCTATCCAAGGAAGAGATCGACCGTGTTGGCCCCTTCATCAGCGCCAAGGACCTTTGGAACAAACTCATTGAGTTACATGAAGGGACGACTAACAATAAGGTATGTAAATGAGACCTACTCCTAAATAAGTTGTTTAATCTAAAAATACAGGACCATGAGACGACAACTCAACTCCACGTAAGGATCCAAGATGTCATGAATGACCTCCACTCCATAGGATAAAAGGTAGAAAACTGAGACATCATAAGGTACTCTCTTAACGCTTTCCTTAGGATCACTTTGTGGGCATCCATGGTTGATGCTTACAAAGTATCTAGAGATCTTTTGAAACTTAGATTAGATAAGTTGTTTTCAGAATTTCAATTGCATGAACAGTCTAACTCGACCCCGGTAGAGAAAAGTGTAGCTTTGATTGCAGGACAAAGAAGAAAGGTAAAGAGCAAGCCATCTCCTGAAGAAGAAGAAGAGTACGAATCGGAGGTAGACGACGAAATGGAGATCGAGCTAGTCAACCTAGTCTGGAAGATGATCAAGAGTAGAAGGTGACCCATCAAGAAAACTAAAGAGAAGAGACCCGAACAAAATTACAAGTGCTACGAATGCAACAAGAGAGGTCACTTCAAATCCGAGTGTCTGAAGATAAAGAACAAGCAACAACAAATCAAGAAGGGGAGCTTCTAAGGCAAACTCTAAGATACCTTTATTTAGTGCAATTTCAATACATCATGATAAAAAACATGCTAGAAATAAATTCTATCATTTAGGTGCTCAATATCATGATTATGAACCTAAGGACTATTATAGAACTATTAGCTCAAGGACTACTCTACCTAAAGATAATTTTAGAACATTTAAAGGTAGACCTAATTCGACAAAGGATAGAATAGATGAGAAAAATCTAAGCAATAATCTCATGAAAACTAGACACATGCCTAGGAATACACACCAAGTAGAAAAAAACTATTGAATAATAGACATAGTAGTGAAACTGAAATCTGAGGATTATCCTCTATCGTATCTTTCAATCCGTTCATAGTCTTTTATTTTATCAACTCATCCATTTTCATTTCTCCTAGATAATCTTCGATCGATCATATCTGGTACTTGTTAGGAATATTGTAACGGCTAGAGGGGGGGTGAATAGCGTCAATGTAATTCTTTCGCGTTTGTTTCTACAATTTCGTTAGCGCAGCGGAAATAGAAAAGTAATAACGATAACGAAATGCACAACACGCTAACACAACGATATAACGTTGTTCAGAACCGCACGGTTCCTACTCCATGGATCGAGCTCTACGAGCTCTAGTGATGCACATGCAACCACTAATAAACACTCCTTCTCGGAACAATCCGGAGGCGGAGAAACCTCGTACAATAATGATTACAACAATAATCAATTAGATACAAGCAAATACAATATGAAATACAAATGCAAGTAAAGGAAAAATACTTTACAAGAGCTTTGGATTGCTTGATCTTTGATTGCCTTGAACTAGCTTTGAAGGACTGGAAAGCACCAACTTCCCCCTTCAATTTCGCCCAAGAAAATCGCTATCTTTTCCTCCATCACGAGCTCCTAATATAGCTTCAACCTATGCTGGAAAAGGTCGATCAATCGACTGATCAGGACCATCAGTCGACTGATCACACTGTTACTGTGAGACAACGGTGTAATCCACGCTGGAAAAATCCAACGGCTAGGACATCGATCCGTGATCATGACCATCGATCGATCGATGAGCCATCACCATTGCCGTCTCTCGGTCGAGTGAGACTCCATACGTGGTCGAAAATCGAGCATCACCGATCGATCACATAATCGATCCGATTGCGCTCCATCGATCGGCTACTGATGGCGATCATTGCTACCCTACTTCCCGCATCAAACCCTAGTTGACTTGGTCCAGTCGACTGCCACATGGCATCAGTCGACTGACACACCTCAATTATAAGGTTTTAACCCAAGTATGGTTCCCCCATACTTGCTAGACCACCCTTAGCCTAGACCTAAGCCTTCTAGCCACCTCCATCAGCCTCACGTCTCTCGGATCCCTCCAAGTCATGCATGACTTGTTCATCCATCGCGCTAGCCTTCAGGTGCTTCCATCGGCTATGTCATGCTAACGGTGTCTACACCGCCAAGGCACATTGGTCTTACGCCGCCAAGACTCCGCTTGGACTTTACGCCGCCAATCATTGGACTTATGCTGCCAAGCTCCCGCTTGGACTTTACGCCGCCAATATCAAACCCTTGGACTTCTCAAATGCCAAGACTCAAGCTTGGACTTTCCCTTGCCAACCCATGTTGGACTTTTCATGCCAAGACCCATGCTTGGACTTTCCATGCCAACCTATGTTGGACTTCTCAAATGTCAAGACCATGCTTGGACTTTTCATGTGCCAAGTGTCCCACTTGGACTTTCCATGTCAAGTACTCAAGACTTGGACTTTACCAAATGACAATTACATTGTCATATGTTTTTGTCGAAACATCAAAACATCACTCAAGTCAAACTCGAGTCCTGGTCAATCGTGACCTGGGCCGATTGCACCAACAACCAGTCCCTATGGGATCAATATTTTTATTACTTGACGATGGTCGTGCGCTTGCAATTGCATCACATCAAATTTTGGGCACCGTTGCTGGGGATGTTAGTGTCAGCTCTTAGTGACAATCATGAGATGATTGATTAGGGATCATGTGTATCATATTTCATTAATAAAAGAACAAGATTGTTTATTATATTTACTTTATGCATGTTCCAACTAAGATAAATATAATAATGTCCTTGAATAGTAGATTCTAATCTACAGTATATCAATTGGTAGAATTGATTATGAGAAGCTATAGAGAACACTATTCTTAATATTCCTAGTCAAGTAATAATATACAAGTGCAATATTAATACAAGGAGACTAGCATGTAGGTTAATGGATGACTTGATCTCACAAGTCATGGATATGTGATATCACATTGACACATGGGTATATATATTGGAGAATATATATACTGAATTGACCCGCCATGAGAAAGTATAATAGATCGTTATATGAGTGTCATATACTTTCTCATGTGACTATTGGTATGAATAGTCCTTAGACCTGAAGTCACTACGGTTCCCTACATAAGGAGTTATGTACTTTGGTATCGTCTAACGTCACGCTGTAATAGGGTGACTATAACGGCAATAACTGGGTATGTAACGAATTATGCAGAGGGATGTGAGTGATGTAGATGAGATCTATCCCTCCTATATGACAGGAGTGATATCTTTGGCCTCTTGATTGAGTAGGACCACGAAATGCATGGACATGCTCAAATGAGTCAATATGAGATATTGAGCTCATTTGTTTGAGTGAGTATACTTGGGGATCAAGAAACATAAAGATCGATAAGGGGATGACACGATCTATGCCTCATTGATCGATCTAAGATATCAGAGATAGAAGGACACCGTCATACATGATAATAGTCACGGAAAGGTTGACGGATCTCGATGATCTTGTAACTTGGGTAGCAATGATGTATTGCTAGATGTCGCTCATTGCTTATGTATCTAAAAGGGGTTTTAGATACATTGCCAACTTTATAAGAGCCTATAGGGTCACACACAAATGACATTCTATTTTGGAGACGGTTTCTTTTAGTTGGACTAAAAGGATAATTGAGCATATGGCCAAGATTTGAGTTAGACTCTAACTGGTTAAACTTGAGTTAGACTCAAGTTGAACCATGGAAGATGATTCATCATCATGCATGATTAATTTGATTAATCATGCATGGGAATACCAAGAGCCTTTGTATTCATGATGAGAATTCATGAAGGAGAATACCAAGAGTCTTGGTATTAAGAGATGTCTTAATGAGGAGATAATGACATTGATGGCTATGGGATTAAAATGACTTTTTGGTGTTTCACGTGGACTTAACTTGTGTGTGGTTTTGTGTTTGGGCAAGCAAGCAAAAAGAGCCAAGATAGAAAGTGTTCTCTCATCTCCTCCTTCCTCTCCTTCTTCTTCCAAGAGAGTTCTTGGCGTTTTGCTAGGGGTTGCTAGCACAACGTGACTCCAAAGCTTGTGTGGGTGTTAGTGTGGATACCATAGATATATGATTACTCTTACCGTATTGAGATCCGACAGCGTTTGGAAAAGCGGGATTGCGAAGGCCACGCACCGAAGGTATATTGCTCCTCTACATAAGATCTAGACTAGAATATAGAAAATGATTTATATAGTTTTGCATGGATCTCTGGTGGGATCCGGTATAATTATTTATTTCTGCTGCGGTTGTGCGAAGTATTCGCCCGTGATGTTGTGAACATCAGATCTGGACCAATTTTTCCCAATAATGGACTGTGCTCAATATTGGACTTACTTGCAATAAGGTTAATCTAGATCTTTTTCTTTTATTATTTCCTTATTTGAAATTAGGGAGATCTTTTTCTACCACTTATTACTAATGCTTTCCTTTATTTTCTCTTATACAAAGGAGCATTCTCTAACTCAAAGATTTAATATATTTAATGTTGTGAATTTTGTAAACCCTTATTGTGAGATATGTGGTGAATCATGACATATTGTTGACAATTGCCCAATTCTAGATGATCTCTATTCATACAGTTATAACCCAAGATGTAGAATCTGTTGGGATGTATACTGAAAAGTCTATCTTTTGTATGAACATCTTTATTTTTGAAATAAGAATCACATGATCATTGTTTGCATATTTATGATTATGCATATTGTATAATACATTACATTGTAGATAACATGGTGTGTAGTGTCATACGGGAGATCATGTTGTCAGTTCCTTGTAAAGTATAAGTAAAGGCTCACAACCTAGATGGTTATGGACAAACCATTGGAATGGTTGTAGTGTGATTTGGTATTGGTTTGTCTTGACCATTGAATTACACTAGTATACTTTGTGTGTATTGAGTATGACGGACTTAGAGGTGATTCGATTTATTACTGACTACATAATTGAATCGGACCTCGGATATTATGTCGTACAAGCTCTTAATCTCGAAATAATAATGGGCACATATACTTAGTATTCATTTCTTTGATTTACCAATGGGCGATATTTATAGAGTAAATTGATAGGCTCGGTAAGTTGGGAAATGATATTATTTATATGGTGTGTCATTGATTATAGTAGGAAACCGTGTCGTATATATTAGGATGATGATATCCCCTTAATGAGCTCATAAGGTTCATCATGTAAACCCTGCAGGTGGACTTGGTCCGGCATGATGATAAGGTTGAATGGTACTACTCATGGAGTTAGATGTTGATTAATTAATTGCCAGTAAATTAATTAATTGACGGGCATTTGAGATCTTGAACTCGGGGAGACATTTGTATAAATAATATATGAAGCCCATATTTATTTATGGGGTTGATGAGGTAGATCAATGATAATCCTCTAGTTGAATGGATTATCATTAATGGATCAAATTTTATGTGGGCTTGATCCATTGGGTGGCCAAGATCCAACTCCTCCTCATGGTCCCTATTGTAGCCTATTAAAACCCTCATGGAACCTAGATTCGACGATGGAAAATGAAACTCTAGATCTGACAGTGGAGATTAAATCTCTAGTTCGAACGGTGGAGATTAAATCTTTAGATCCGACGGTGGAGATTAAATATCTAGATCTGACGATTGAGATTAAATCCCTAGATCTGACGGTTGAGATTAAATCCATAGATCCGACGATGGATAATAAAAGGAGGCTTAAGGGGTGGGCGGCAAGAACACACAAGGGAGAATAGGGTTTGGGGCGGCAAGCTTTGGGTGGCTAGGGTTAGGGTTTTGGCTTGGGCGGCAACAAGGTGGAAGGTTGAGGTTTGCTTCCTTTCTCTTCCTAAGAGTTGGCTAGCGCCCATCATCATCCTCTCAACCTTGGCCGGCGCTCATCCCCTCCCTTTATTCATCCGTGGCCGGCGTCCTCTCCTCTTCTTAGGCCGGCGGCAACCCTTCTTCAAGGTTGGCCGGCGCTCCATCACCTATTCCTTGGCCGGTGGCAACATCAAGTCCTTTGACTTGGTGGCCGATTTAGAAAGGAAGAAGAGTTTCATTTCATTCTTCCCTTTGTTCGGAGTGAGCAAGGAAGGGAATAACGTGTTCTAGGAGGCTTCGACTTTTGGAAGATCGTGGCCCACACGACGTCCAAAAGGAGGAAGGACATACGATAGAAGATCAAGAGGTATAACGAGAGGCATAATGCTTGTTTATGAATCTTTTCTTATTCTACGCATGTTGTATGCTTTGTTATGTGGCTAATTTACTTGAACCCTGAATACAAACACAAAAACTGGCGATCCGTACATTGTCTATTCCGCGGCTATTCGAAGAATAGAGGTAGGTTGCTTGAACAACAAGTTTGTTCAAGTGACCACTCTAATCTAATAGCACGACGATGAAATGGTATCTTGGGTGATCCCTATTTGTCAAGGATTAATTTTTTTATCCGAGGACGAAGACGGGATCGCCATGAACAAGCCACCGAGTTGAAGTGGGAAGCAAAGTTTCCTCCCTTCAAGTGGTATCAGAGCCACGGTTTTCGGTTTTGTGTGTTTAGGATTCGGTTACTTTTATGCAATTTTCATATATTATATGTGTCGAATAATAGTAGGATGTGCGTAAGTTAACTTTTTTGTTGCAGGCATAGCATCCAACTATTATGGCCATATGTGTGTATGTGATTGTATGTGTGTAATTGTATGTTATTTGAATCCTCGGGGTTGACGAGACTAGTATTTAATTTTTGTAATTAAGTACGACATTGTTTAGCCACTCTTTTTATTTTAGTTTACTTTCGATCTAGATTTCATGTACACTCTTTCGTGGAGTATAGGATCGATGGATATAAATTAAAATAGTTTTTCTCGGCACGGATCTCCGGATGGCTTTTACATGGCGTAGGGAGGAGCGGACGAGATGGCGATACGATGGGAGGCATATTGAAGAACAAAAGCCATAATAGTTGGAAAATATTTTTTTCATATTTATTGCTTCTTGTTTGATATGCATGTCGTAGGCTAAGAAAATTCCTCAATTTTTAAATTCCTAAGTGGGAGAGGGATATTTTTATAAATTCCCATGGCCTCTATTACGATTTGTCATGTGATGCAAATAAACTTGTGCGTCGGCTCTGAGTGCCTTCCTCCACAACGAATGAGTTTGTTTGCGGATCACAGGGTCGAATATGGTTATAGGAAATTATTAAGGAGCATGTTTACTTCCCCATCGGAAGGCACATAACCCGAGATAATTGCCTTGGTACCGAGTAATGGTGAACACTTAGATGCAAATAGGAGTATCCTCCCCATCGAAGTCACTGCTTTTATTTGTAAGGCCGAAGAGGAACCAACTATTAATTTTATTTGTCAAAAAGTTAGGATTGACAAGATAGTAAAATTAATGGGTAAAACCTCCTCTTACAAATGTAGAATTTGTATACATCCACACTATCGTGCCATACAATATTCTCGGTGTTTTGAGGTGTTGGTTGATTTTTAAATTTTATTGATTGAGGAATCAATAATTTTTTGAAATCTAATGTTTTAATCTATGTGATTCTTAGGTTTTTCAAAAATAACTTTCAATCCGCTTGCTGTGATACTGAAAGAAAATAAACTTACTAGACCCAATTATGTTGATTGGAAGAGGAATCTTGACATTGTCTTGACTGTTGAGGAGTACAAATATGTACTCTTCGAAGTGTGTCCTCTTAAGCCTGCGGATGATTCTGGGGAAAAGGAGAAGGGGAGTTATAAGAAGTGGATTAAGGCTGATGAGATAATGCGGTGTTACATTTTGGCTTCTTTGTCAAATGTATTGAAACATCAGCATCAAGCCATGCCCACTTCTTATGACAAGATGCTCAATCTCAAAGAGCTTTTCGGACACCAGAATCGGGCTGCATGGTAGGAAGCCATGAGGAACTTGATGATGACCACCATGATCGAGGGAACACCCATGAGGGATCATGTTCTCAAGATGATGACTCATTTGAATGAACTAGAAGTCCTCAGAGCTGAGATCGATGGGGAAACTCTGGTCGATATCATTCTCCAGTCTCTACCTAGGAGTTTTGAGCAGTTTCGCCCGAACTACAACATGAATAAAAGGTTGTATTCGTTGGCGGAGCATCTGATAGAACTCCAGGCGGCAGAGGGGCTTTTTTGTCAGAGTGCATAGGCTCAGGTCATGGTCACCCAAAAGGTTTCTACTTCTAAGCCGAAAGGCAAGAAGAAGAAGAAACAAGCTGTCGCGAAAGTGGCGGGAGGAGCTTAGGGAGGAGTGAAGAAGCCGAAAGGCAAGTGCTTCACTTGCAAGCAGACTAGACACTAGAAGAAGGACTGCCCCAATCGAAAGCATAACAAAGGTATATCTTTTGGTCTAGTCGTTGAAACATGTTTAGCGGTGTTATCTACCAACACTTGGTGTGTAGATACGAGAGCCACTGATCATGTCTGCAATATGTTGCAGGGGTTCTAGGAAACCAAACGATTGGCTAAAGGGGAGATTACCGTCTACTTGGGTGTTGCTACGAAGGTAGCGGCTGTTGTAGTGGGAGATGTTTATTTGTCTTTTGAGAGGAATAAAGTTTTTGTTCTAAAAAATTGCCTTTGTGTACCTTTATTTAGAAAGAATTTGGTTTCGGTTTCTAAATTATTTATGGATGGATATTCTATTTCTTTTAATGATAGAGTTGTTATAAAAAGGAATAAGAAGATTATCTGTTCTGGTGCATTGATAGGAAATTTATATACACTTGAACCAAAAGCTCCCACGATTCAAATAGAAGTAAATAATTCATCTTTTAATTCCAATAAAATAAAAGAACCTTCGAAGATGAACCAAACATATCTTTGGCATCTAAGGCTAGGTCATATTAACCTAAGCAGAATTCAAAGGTTGATAGCTGATGGACCTCTGAGTTCATTAGTGGTGGAAGATTTCCCAACCTGCGAATCTTGCTTGGAGGGTAAAATGACCAAGAGGTCTTTTAAGTCCAAGGGGTATAGAGCCAAAGATGTATTGGAGTTGGTTCATTCTGATTTGTGTGGTCCTATATCTATCTAGGCAAGAGGTGATTTTGAATATTTCGTCTCTTTCATAGACGATTACTCAAGATATGGATACATTTACTTGATGCGTCGCAAGTCTGAATGCTTTTACAAGTTCAAAGAATTCAAGGTTGATGTGGAGAAACGTCAAGGTAAAAGTATCAAGACACTACGATCTGATCGTGGTGGTGAGTACCTCTTGGGAGAGTTTAGAAATTACTTATCAGAGGCTGAGATTCAATCCCAATTGTCTGCACCTGGCACACCCCAGTAGAATTGTGTAGCAGAGCGAAGGATTAGGACTCTTATGGAGATGGTTAGATCGATGATGAGTTATTCTGAGATGCCAAATTCGTTCTGGGGATATGCTCTAGACACGGAAGTGTATATTCTGAATCTGCTACCATCTAAATCAGTGCGTTCTACTCCCACAGAATTGTGGACTGGGCGAAAGCCTAGTTTGAAATATATTCGGATTTGGGGGAGTCCAGCACATGTGCTGAAAGCAGATGCTGGTAAGTTGGAACCTTGTATAGAAGTGCACATGTTCGTTTGCTATCCTAGAGGAACGAAAGGTGGTTTGTTTTATAGTCCTAGAGATCAGAGGGTGATCGTTAGCACGAACGCCAGATTTCTAGAGGAAGACTATGTGATGAACCACAAACCCATGTGTAAGATTATTCTGGAGGAATTAAGAGGGAAAGTCACTGCTTCAGTACCACCGGTACAAGAGGATATACCACAAGTCACTGCACCGCGTGTCACAAAGGATACACAGGTGATACCTCATCGTAGTGGGAGGGTTGTTAGACAACCTGATAGATTCATGTTCTTGGGAGAATCTTTTTATTTGGTCCCTGGTGAACATGAACCTGATCCCTGAACATATGACGAGGCGATCCAAGATAAAGATGCGGTATCTTGGCAAAGTGTGATGAATTCTGAGATAGAATCTATGGATTCAAATCATGTCTGGGAGCTAGTAGAACCACCCAATGGTGTAAAAGCCATTGGATGCAAGTGGATCTACAAAAGAAAGAGAGGAATAGACGGGAAGATTGAGATCTTCAAAGAAAGGCTTGTTGCAAAAGGGTATACTCAGAAAGAGGGCATCAATTATGAGGAGACCTTTTCGCCAGTAGCCATGCTTAAGTCTATCCGGATTTTCTTATGTATTGCTGCTCATATGGATTATGAGGTGTGGAAGATGGATGTCAAGACAACTTTCCTTAATGGAAGTCTTGAGGAGAACATCTATATGAAGCAACCAGAGGGATTCATTAAAAAGGGCAAAGAGCATCTTGTGTGCATGCTTAATCGGTCCATTTATGGATTGAAGCAAGCTTCGAGGTCTTGGAACATCCACTTTGATGAGGTAATCCAGTCTTATGGATTTATTCAAAGTCCGGATGAGTCTTGTGTATACAGGAGATGTGACGGAAATGTAGTGGTATTTCTTGTACTATACGTAGATGACATTTTGTTAATTGGCAACAATGTTAAGATGTTATCATACGTAAAGGTATGGTTGTCCAAACAGTTTGATATGAAGGACTTGGAAGAATTGGGACACATCCTTGGGATCAAGGTTATAAGGGATCGCAGGAAAAGGATGTTGTGCTTATCTCAAGCTTCATACATAGACACCATTATGGATCATTTTAGCATGCAAAACTCCAAGAAAGGTTTTCTACCTTTCAGGCATGGAGTTCCTTTATCTAAGGAGATGTGTCCTAGAACATCTAAGGAGATAGAGGAGATGAAGGCGATTCCTTATGCTTCGGCAATAGGAAGCCTCATGTATGCCATGCTATGTATGAGATCTGATATCTACTTTGTCGTGGCCATGAGCAGCAGATATCAGAGTAATCCATGACAGGGACATTGGACTGTGGTAAAGCATATATTAAAGTACCTGAGAAGGACTAGGGATTATATACTAATTTACTAGGCAGACCAATTACTCCCTATGGGTTACATAGATTCCGACTTCCAATCAGATAGGGATAACAGTAAGTCTACATCAGGTTTTGTGTTCACTTTGGGAGGTGGAGCCATTGTATGGAGGAGTGTCAAGAAAAAATGTGTGGCGGACTCTACCATGGAAGCTGAGTATGTGGCAGCCTCTTAGGTGGCCAAAGAAGTTGTATGGCTCAGGAACTTCTTGATGGACTTAGATGTGATTCCTGGTTTACCCAAAACTATCACAATTTATTGTGATAATAGTGGTGCAATTGCAAACTCGAAGGAACCACGAGCCCATAAGGCAAGTAAACACATAGAGCGCAAGTACCACCTGATACGAGAAATCGTAAAGTGAGGAGATGTTGTTGTAGCCAAGATTGCATTAGAGGATAACCTGGCAGATCCTTTCACTAAGGCCCTTCCAACGAGAGCTTTTGATAGGCAAGTTGAGGGAATGGGAATCAGATGTATGACAGTTTGAGGACAGCATAGTCTTTTATTATAAGTGGGAGTTTGTTGGGATGTATACTGAAAAGTCTATCTTTTGTATGAACATCTTTATTTTTGAAATAAGAATCACATGATCATCATTTGCATATTTATGGTTATGCATATTGTCTAATACATTACATTGTTGATAACATGGTGTGTAGTGTCACACGAGAGATAATGTTGTCAGTTCCTTGTAAGTATAAGTAAAGGATCACAACCTAGCTGGTTATGGACAAACCATTGGAATGGTTGTAGTGTGATTTGGTATTGGTTTGTCTTGACCATTGAATTACACTAGTATACTTTGTGTGTATTGAGCAGGACTGACTTAGAGGTAATTCGATTTATTGTTGACTACATAATTGAATCGGACCTCAGATATTATGTTGTACATGCTCTTAATCCCGATATAATAATGGACACATATATTTAGTATTCATTTCTTTGATTTACCAATGGGAGAGATTTATAGAGTAAATCGATAAGCTCGGTAAGTTGGAAAATGATATTATTTATATGGTGTGCCATTGATTATAGGAGGAAATTGTGTCCTATATATTAGGATGATAATGTCCCCTTGAGAAGCTCATAAGGTTCATCATGTAAACCTTGCAGGTGGACTTGGTCCGGCATGATGATAAGGCTGAGTGGTACTACTAATGGAGTTAGATGATGATTAATTAATTATCAATAAATTAATTAATTGACGGACATTCGAGATCTTAAACACGGGGAGACATTTGTATAAATAATATATGGAGCCCATATTTATTTATGGGGTTGGTGAGGTAGATCAATGATAATCCTCTAGTGGAATGGATTATCATTAATGGATCAGATTTTATATGGGCTTGATCCATTGGGTGGCCAAGATCCAACTCCTCCTCATGGTCCCTAATGTTCTCTAGATCCGACGGTTGAGATTAAATCTCTAGATCCAATGGTTGAGATTATATCCCTAGATCCGATGGTGGATAATAAAAGGAGGCTTAAGGGGTGTGTGGCAAGAACACACAAGGGAGATTAGGGTTTGGGGTGGTAAGCTTTGGGCGACTAGGGTTAGGGTTTTGGCTTCACCGGCAACAAGGTGGAAGGTTGAGGTTTGTAGGGTGTTCGCTTTCGGAGGCTCATTGGCTCCCATATCCCCGGATTAAAATTTTCACTAATGAAAGGATTAATCCGGATGGGATGAGCTTCCTTAACAACACCATTTCGTCGTTGTGCTAACAACTCGAGTGGTCGCTTGAACAAACTAGTTGTTCAAGCAACACAACTCTTCTAGTTGGTTAGTCGCGGAAGAGATGATGGACGGATCACCGGTTTTTGTGTTTGTCTTCGGGGTCCATGATTATACAATATATATTCATACACACACATGCATAATCATCATATATAAGAACATGCTCAGATCTGAAATTAAAGTTATAAAACTTTATACCTTACGATCTTCTACCGTATGTCCTATCCTTCTCGTGGACGACGTGTGGACGAAGATCCTCCACGAGTAGAAGCCTTCTAGATCACGTTCTTCTCTTCCTTGTCCGCTGCGAACAAAGAGAAGAACCAACGAATCCTTTCCTTTCTAGAACCGACCACCAAACAAGAGAGTTTGATGCAACCGCCGGCCAAGGAACGATTGGATGAGCACCGGTCAACTAGTTGTATTGTTGCCGCCGGCCACCTAGATGTTGGAGAAGCACCGGCCACCAATTGTTGGAGAGCCGCCGGCCACCACGGAGCAAGGGAGGAGGAAGAAGAGAACCGGCCAAGAGAGGAGGAGAAGAAGAGGGGCGCCGGCCAAAAACTAGGGAGAACAATAACCTTGCCGCCCACTTCTTAGCCGCCCAAAACACTAGCTCCTCTAGGGTTTGTTGCCGCCCAACACTTGGATGAGCCAAACCCTAATTCTCTAATCCAAAAATCATATATCCGCCCAATGCCTAAGCCCTTATTTATAGAATTTAGGAGAAAGTTGGTTAGCCTAAAATATAGGAACTAATCCCTATTTTCTTGCCGCCCAAATAACCCTATCTCCTCTAGGATTTGTTGCCGCCCAACACATGGATGAGCCAAACCCTAACTATAGAATTAGGCTTAGGCCTCCTTTAATCTCCACCGTCGGATCTAGGGATTTAATCTCCACCGTCGGATCTAGGGATTTAATCTCCACCGTCGGATCTAGGGTTTTATCCCAACCGTCGGATCTAGGATTTCATCCCAACCGTAGGATCTAGGATTTCATCGCAACCATCGGATCAAGGATTTCATCCCAACCGTCGGATCTAGGGATTTAATCCCAACCGTCGATTCTAGGGTTTCATCCTAACCATCGGATCTATGGATTTAATCCAACCGTTGGTTCTAGGGTTTCATCCCAACCATCGGATCTATGGATTTAATCCAACCGTTGGTTCTAGGTTTTGTTTTACATTCTTGGATCTAGACTTCACAAGGATTATGTTAGGCTACGATAGGGACCATAAGGAGGAGTTTGATTTTGGCCACCCGATGGATCGGAACCACACAAACTTGATCCATCAATGATGTTCCATTCCACTAGAGGATCATCATTGAACTACTTCACCAACCCCCATAAATTAATATGGGCTCCATATATTATTTGTACATTTATCTCTCCGTATTTAAGATATCGAATGTCTATCAATTAATTGATTTACTGACCATCAATTAATTAACATCTAACTCCTCGAGTAGTACCACTCAACCTTATCATCATGTTGACTAAGTCAACCAGCTGGGTTTACATGATGAACCTTATGAGCTCCTCAAGGGGACATCATCAACCTAATATATAGGACACGGTTTCCTCCTATAATCAACGGCACACCATGTAAATAATATTATTTCCCAACTTACCGGGCTTATTGATTTAATCCATTTAAATCTCACCCACTGGTAAATCAAAGAAATAAATACTAAGTACATTTGCCCGTTATTATATCGGGATTAAGAGTATGTACAACATAATATCCGAGGTCCGATTCAATTATGTAGTCAGCACTAAATTGAATCACCTCTATGTCGGTCCTGCTCAATACACCTAAGTGTACTAGTGTAACTCTATGTTCAAGATAAAACAATACCAAGCTACACTACAACCATGCCAATGGTTTGTCCAAAACCATCTTGGTTGTGAGCCTCTACTTATATTTTACAAGGGACTGATAACATGATCTTCTGTGCCACACCAAGCACCATGTTATCTACAATGTAAAATATTAGACAATATGCACACACATATAATAAATATATAAAGTGCAAACAATGATCATGTGATTCTTATTTCAAAATAAAATGTTCATACAAAAAGAGCTAGGCTTTCAGTATACATTCCAACAATGTTTGGTTCCTTTCTCTTTCTAAGAGTTGGCCGACGCCCATCATCTATTGGGTTGATCCATGAGGGGAAACTTCGCTTCCCACTTTAACTCGGTCGCTTGTTCATGGTGATACCATTGATGTCCCCGGATTAAAAATTTATTCCTATACAAAAGGGAACACCCAAGCAACCTTATCATCGTCGTGCTATTCGTTTAGAGTGGTCACTTGAACAAACTTGTTGTTCAAGCGACCTACCTCTATTCTACGAGTATCCGTGGAATAGACGATGTACGGATCGCCGGCTTTTGTGTTTATGTTTGGGATCCAAGTATTATTTAGCCACATACATAAAGTAAACATCCACATAAAACATTCATATAATTGAAAAGCAATTATAAACATAATACAAAGGAAGACTAATCAAAATAAACAAGATTATACCTCTTGTTATACCTCTTGATCTTCTATTGTATGTCCTTCCTCCTTTTGGACGTCGTGTGGGCGACGATCTTCCAAATGTCGAAGCCTCCTAGATCACCAATCTTCCTTTCCTTGTTCACTCTAAACAAAGGAAGATCATCAAACAAAACTCTTCTTCATATCTAGAACCGGCCACCAAGTCAATAGACTCGATGTTGCCGCCGGCCAAGGAAGAGAACATGGAGTATAGGAACCGGCCAAAGGAGAATCAATGAGGGCATGGGCGTCGGCCAACACTTGGAGAAGAGAAAGGAAAGAAATCCTTCTCCTTCTTGCTGCCCAAACCCTAAACCTAGCTCTCCTAATTTCCGGCCAAGGATGAAGGGAAGAAGAATAGGTTGAGCTCCGGCCAAGGTAAAGGGAAGAAGAATAGGTGCCGGCCAAACCTTCTGAAGAAGAAGAAGAGACTTCCTCCACTTGTTGCCCCCCACCCCAACCCCAAAACCCGAACCCTAGCCGCCCACTCCTAATCCTAATCTAATTAGGATTGCTTGCCGCCCAAGGGAAGCAAGCCCTAACCCTCATCCATCATCTTGCCGCCCAAGCCATAAGCCCCTTTATATAGAGTTTAGGCTTAAGCCTTGTTTTAATCTCCACCATTAGTCCTAGGAATTTAATCTCAACCATCGGATCTAGAGATTTAATCTCAACCACCGGATCTAGAGATTTAATCTCTACCATTGGATCTAGAGTTTTGTTTCTATCCATTGGATCTAAGCTTCATGAGGTATTAATAGGCTACAATAGGGACCATGAGTAGGAGTTGTATCTTGGCCACCCAATGGATCAAGCCCACATAAAGTTCGATCCATAAATGATTATCCATTCCACTAGAGGATTATTAGATCTACCTAACCAACCCCCTGTTAGTGAAAGCCCAAGAGCCAATCATGTGATGATTGTTGTATGGACTTTATTGTATCATATTCCTATTTATAAAGGTATGGTTATTATATTTACTTGTATTGGTGCCAAATAACTAAATATAATAATGTCCTTGAGTAGTAGGTTCTTATCTATATTAATCGATTGGTTAAATCGATAATGAGATGATATAGAGAACACTACTCTTAATCATTCCTAGTCGAGTATTAACATTCAGGGACAATGTTAATGCGTAGAGACTAGCATGTAGGTCAACACGATGACTTGATTTCACAAGTCATGGATATGAGATATCAAGTTGACACATGGGTATGCATTGGAGAATGTATACTGAATGACCCGCCATGAGAAAGTATCATGGATCGTTATATGAGTGTCATATACTTTCTCATGTGGCTATTAGTATGACTATTAGTCCTTAGACCTGAAGTCACCATGGTTCCCTACATAAGGAGTTTCATACTTTGGCTTCGTCAAACGTCACCCGTAAATGGGTGGACTATAAAGGCAATTACTGGGTATGTAACAAATTATGCGGAGGGATGTGAGTGATGTAGATGGGATCTATCCCTCCTATATGATGGGAGTGACATCGTTATTCTTGATAGAGTGAGACCACGAAATGCATGGCCATGCTTAAATGAGTCAATATGAGATATTGAGCTCATTTGATTAGAGTGAGTCTACTTGGAGTTCAAGATATAGATTGTACCGAGGATGACACAGTCTATGCCTCAATTGGTTAATCTAGATGTCAAGGATAGAGAGACATTGTCACATATTGTGAGAGTCACAATTAGTAGTCACAAAGGTGATGTTGGAGCTCAACATTCTTGTAACTTGGGTCGCAATGATGTGTTGTTAGATACTGCTCATTTCTTATGTTCCTAAATCGGTTTAGGGACTTTGCCAATGTTACAAGAACCTATAGGGTCACACACATAAGGGTAATTAGATGGAGATTAGGTTCATATGGTGAACCATGAGGATTTGGTTCATGGGATGAACCAAATTTGATTAAGAGTAATCCTAATTAGACTAATTGAGTTGGACTCAATTTGATTCAAGTATTGAATGAGTCTAATTTAGATTTGATTCATCAAATAAATTTAAATTAATGAATAGAGATTCATTAAATTAAATTGACTTAAATCAAATGGTTGGATTTGATCAACTATGGGAGATAAGAGGTCAAGTTTGACTTGACTTGAGAGGGAAGATGAAAGGTCAAGTTTGACTTGACCAAATGCCATGTCATGATGATGACTTGGCATGGCCGGCCAATGATAATGCTCCACATCATCATTGACTTAGCATGTGGTGCCACCTCATGAGGGAGACCATTGGCTCTTGGAGGAGTTACATGCATGCATGTAACCTCCCAAGCCTTGAAGTGGTCGGCCACTCCATTAGATGGGGTAATTCATTTGTGTGAGTTATACAACTTCATCTTCTTCCTTGGATCATCTTCCTCTCAAGCTTGTTCTCCTATCCCTCTCTTTGGCCGAACCATCCATAGGATGCTAGCACACTCAAGGGTGTGTTTCTCCACCTATTGCTTGTGTGGATACCAATAGAGAAGTGTGCACTTTACTCTCTTGAGTTCCGGCGAAGCTTTTGGACGAGCGAGATTTGCAAAGGGCGTCGCATCGAGGGTAATGATCTCACCTTCTAGATCTAAGGTAGATCTAGGGTTTTTAGTAAACACATACATGTTTTGGTTTTAATACATCTTCGCACGGATCCGTGGCCGGACTTAGGGGTTTCATAGCAAGGCATTTTTTGCGGCTCGGAAGTCAAGGTATATCGAACCACGTGCGAAGCATGTATGTGTTTCGTTTTTGTAGTTTTTATATTAGATATACAAATTACATATTTTTATATTTCTCTAAATTTCCTATTTTTATAGAATTTTTTGGTATTTTTCTCGAAGAGTCGAAGCAACGAGTGTTGGGACACTTATAGGCTTCAACCATCGAGAAAAACTCTCCGAAACGGTGAGTTCTCGCTTTAGGTTTTTGGGACAGCGACTTAAGTCGCTGTAAGATCGTAGTAGGTACACTCTTAAAATTTATTTTGTGAGTAGGGGCGCTGCCCCTATCCCCGAAAGGGGCCTTGTCCCGCGATCGCGCCCAGAAACCGCTTAGCGGGACCGTTACGGAGAGGTGACTCATAAAATTGGAAAAAAAAATAGGAAAAATTATAGAAATTTTTTCTAAAAATACATAATTTAGAATTATGTATAATTTTGTGATTGTCATGGCCCAATAACCCTAATTTGATTGGATGTTAATGTGTTGTAATTCATAATATGGCATGCGTGCCATTTTTGTGGTTGTGGTTGTTGTATAGTGTATGCGACCTGCGCGTCATACCTTTTCTTTTGAAATTCTAGTTGTAAATAGTTTTAGACTCGAATGTAACTCGAGTTTTATATTTGTAATGTAAAAAATGGAGCGGTGGAAAGTCCACTTGTGGACGGAGTTATGAGAAGGGTGCCGACGACACATGGCGGTCAAAGGAAGCGCTTAGAGAAGCCGCTAGCCCTAGGTTGATTGTCCAATCTTCTCATTGCCTTGAGAAGATCGTAGTAGGGACATGACCTAATCACAATTAATATATATATATATATATATATATATATATATATATATATATATATATATATATATATATATATATATATATATATGTTGATATATATGTATATATATTTGTTATGTTTGTATGTATGTGATGCATGCTAGTAGAATAATGCTTGTATGTATATGATGCATGTTAGGATATTTTTCTTGTATGTATATGATGCATGCTAGAATAATGTATGTATGTATGTGATGCATGCTAATATAGGATAATAAAGGCCTTAATGCATATATGATACACATTACGATTAGATTAGATCTTAATCGAATCAACTCGTAAATGCCTATCAGGTCCTTGATACCCATCACTACCTCGATCATTTGTAGTTGTTGAATCTGCCAAAGCAGAACAACGCATATTATCTTAGTAGGGTGCGGAGGGACAATCTTGGTCCCGCCTATCATGGCTTGGGTTAGAGTAAGCTCAATTAGATTGAGTAAAACTAGTTAACTCAATTGGATCGAGTAGAACTATAGGCATATTCTAATCGTTGGAAAGATAGGATAAGATCGCATTTACACTAAATCTTGGGCGATTTAGCCAAAGCTAACTAAAGGTCTTTTGTAAATGTGGGTCTTGATCCTATAAACAAGAGTTGCATAGAGATGTAATCGATAATGTGTTACCCACCGATCGTACTAAGTCTTGGGCGATTTAGCCA
Organism: Wurfbainia villosa; assembly: GCA_025175895.1. Classification (NCBI taxonomy): domain Eukaryota; kingdom Viridiplantae; phylum Streptophyta; class Magnoliopsida; order Zingiberales; family Zingiberaceae; genus Wurfbainia; species Wurfbainia villosa. Next base: position 42,807,957 of record CM046005.1, read on the forward strand.
AAGCTAACTCAAGGCATAGTATGATGTGGATCTTGTCCCGCAAGAATTATAGCTAGTTTGTATGAATCTAGTAATGTGGTTTGACCACATCCATAACTCGATTCTATAAAATTCCTATAATTCAGTGGGAGCATCATTTGATTAAAGACCTAATTAAATGATAAAAGAAATATGATATTAATTCTCTGCATTGTATGTTGTAGATTACTATGTCGACAAACATGAACACACTCTCTCTCTCTACGTTCTGTCCTTGAGAAGGACAAGCTCAATGGAGCAAATTTTCTGGACTGGTACAGGAACCTGAGAATTGTTCTCACCCAAGAAAGGAAGTTGTACGTCCTGGAGCAGCCCATTCCGAAGGTACCTCCTGCCACTGCCTCGCGAGCTGACAACTATGCTTACAAGAAGCATCAAGATGATGCATTAGATGTGTCATGTCTAATGCTCGCGACCATGAACTCTGAGCTTCAGAAGCAACATGAGTTCATGAATGCTTATGATATGGTTGAACATCTTCATCAACTATATCAAGGACAAGCAAGGCACGAGAGATATGAAGTCTGTAAGGCATTGTTTGGGTCCAAAATGCAAGATGGGACTCCCGTAGGTCCATATGTAGTCAAGATGATTGGGTACGTAGAAAATGTACAAAGGCTGGGATTCGCACTTGGCCAAGAGCTGGCCACTGACCTGATCTTTCAATCTTTGCCACAAGCCTACAATCAATTTGTCATAAATTATAACATGAATGAAATTGATAAGCCACTACCTGAGATGCTCAGCATGTTGAGAACTGCTGAGCTTAACCTTAAGAAGGGAAAATCTGACACCATTTTGATGGTGCAAAAGAAGAAAGGCAAGGGCAAGCCTAAAGGTAAGGGAAAATCCCAAGCCAAGGGCAAAGGCAAAGAACTTAAACCCAAAGGAGGGGTGGCCAAGGAAGGGGCTTGCTTCCACTGCAAGGAAGCTGGACACTGGAAGCGTAACTGCAAAGCTTACCTGGAATATCTTAAGAAGAAGAGAAGTGAGACTTCTACTTCAGGTATAAATGTTATAGAAGTCACTCTATCTATTTCTTCATCATGGGTATTAGATACCGGATGTGCATCTCACATTTGTACCAATGTGCATGCGCTGAGAAATAGCAGGGCATTAACAAAGGGCAAGGTGGACCTACGAGTAGGCAATGGAGCAATAGTTGTTGTTGTTGTTGTAGGAACTTATGATCTATCTCTGCCCTCTGGGCTTGTACTAGAATTAGATAAATGTTGTTATGTGTCTGCTTTGACTAAGAACATAATTTCGGTTTCTTGTTTTGACAAGAAAGGATTTACATTTATAATAAAGAACAAATGTTGTTAAATTTATTTAAATGATATGTTCTATTGTAGTACACCTCTAATGAACGGACTCTACTTTCTAGACTTAGAGAGCCCTGTCTATAACATAAGTACCAAAAGGTTCAAGTCAAATGAGTTGAACCAAACCTATCTCTGGCATTGTCGCTTAGGTCACATAAATGAGAGTCGCTTATCTCAGCTCCATAAGGATGGGATGCTAGACTCATTTGATTTTGAATCATATGAGACATGTGAGTCTTGCCTTTTAGGCAAGATGACCAAGACTCCCTTTAGTGGACACAGTGAAAGAGCAACAGACTTGTTAGGACTTATACATAGTGATGTATGTGGCCCTTTCAATGTTGCTGCTAGAGGTGGTTACAGGTACTTCATTACATTTACTGTTGACTTCAGTAGATATGGTTATGTGTATCTTATGACCCCTAAATCAGAATCCTTTGAAAAGTTCAAAGAATTTAAGAATGAAGTACAAAACCAGCTTGGCAAGAGTATTAAGATACTTCGATCAGATCGAGGTGGTGAATACCTTAGCCATGAGTTTCGTGACTATCTAGCTGAGTGTAAGATTCTATCCCAACTCACTCCTCCTAGAACACCACAGTGTAATGGTGTATCCGAAAGGAGGAATCGTACCCTATTAGATATGGTACGATCTATGATGAGTCACACAGATCTTCCTATATCCTTTTGGGGATATACTCTAGACACAACAGCCTTTACCCTTAACCATGTACCATCCAAGGCTGTAATAAAGACACCATATACGATATGGATAGGGAGGAATTCCAAGATGTCTTTCATGAGGATTTGGGGTTATGAGGCTTACGTTTGACGTTAAGTCTCAGACAAACTGGGACCCAAATTCGATAGGTGTTATTTTGTTGGATATCCCAAGGATACAAAGGGATATTACTTCTACATTCCCAGTCAGCACAAAGTGTTTGTGGCAAAGACTGGTGTTTTTCTAGAAAGGGATTTTATTTCTAGAAAAACTAGTGGGAGTACGTTCGATCTTGAAGAAATTCAAGATAAGGACCATAGCACTGAGGCCTTGATGGAGGTTGAACAAGAACCACAAAGTGTTGTGGGTGATAAGATTGTTGCACAAAGAGTTGTGGAACAACTACCTGTTCAGGTAGACCTACCTCTTCGCAGGTCTGATAGGGTACGTCGTCAGCCTGAGAGATATTCATTTCTCTTGTCTGACCAAGATGACGTTATGCTCATTGAGAATGAGCCTACCTCCTATCAGAAAGCTGTGATGAGCCCAAATTCTGAGAAATGGCTAGAGGCCATGAGGTCCGAGATGGAATCCATGTACACCAACCAAGTATGGACTTTGGTTGATCCACCTAAAGGGGTCAAACCCATTGGGTGTAAGTGGGTCTTTAGGAGAAAGACTAACATGGTTGGACTTACGCATACTTATAAGGGCCGATTGGTGGCTAAAGGTTTCAAGAAAATTCATGGTATTGACTATGATGAAACCTTTTCTCCAATGGCGATGTTTAAGTGCATTCGGATCTTGCTTTCTATTGCAGTATACCACGATTATGAGATCTGGCAGATGGATGTCAAAACCACGTTTCTGAATGGAAACTAACTCGGGGATGTGTACATGACACAGCCTGAGGGTTTTGTAGATACAAAGCATACTAGGAAAGTATGCAAGCTGCAAAGGTCCATTTATGGGCTAAAGCAAGCTTCTCGGAGCTGGAATCTTCGATTCGATGATGCGATCAAACAGTTTAGTTTCATCAAGAATGAAGATGAACCCTGTGTCTACAAGAGGGTTAATGGGAACATAGTTGTCTTGCTTGTATTGTATGTGGATGACATACTACTCATTGGGAATGACATCCCTTCGCTATAGTCTGTGAAGACTTGGCTGGGGACGTGCTTCTCAATGAAGGACTTAGGTGAAGCAGCCTGTATTCTAGGCATCAAGATCTATAGAGATAGATCTAAGAGATTGCTTGGCTTAAGTCAGAGTATATACATTGACATGGTATTACTACGGTTTGCCATGCAGAATTCCAAGAAGGGACTTCTGCCGATGTCACATGGTGTGAGTCTTTCGAAGACTCAAAGTCCCTCTTCTAGAGAGGAGAGAGACCGCATGGATAAGATCCCTTACGCATATGCTATAGGATCTATCCTGTACGCCATGCTGTGTACTCATCCTGATGTCTCGTATGATTTGAGCATGACGAGTAGATACCAGTCAGATCCAGGTGAGCGTCACTGGATAGCAGTCAAGAATATTCTTAAGTACTTGAGAAGGACTAAAGAATATTTCTTGACATTTGGAGGTGATGAGGTGCTAGCTGTAAAGGGTTACAGTGATGCCAGCTTCCAAACTGACCAGGATGATTATAGATCGTAGTCAGGGTTCGTATTTTGCTTGAATGGTGGCACTGTGAGATGGAATAGTTCGAAGAAGGACACAGTTGCTGATTATACAACAGAAGCAGAGTATATTGCTGCATTTGAGGCAGCAAAGGAGGCAGTTTGGATCTGCAAGTTCATTACTAAGCTTGAGGTGGTTCCTAGCATAGCAGATCCCATAGAGCTCTATTGTGACAACAATGGAGTGATTGCACAGGCTAAGGAACCTCGCTCACACCAGCGGACCAAACACATACTACCGCGCTTCCATATCATTCGAGAGATTATCGATAGAGGAGATGTGAAGATTTACAGAGTACCCACAGAGGTTAACATCGCAGATCCCTTAACCAAGGCTTTGGCACAGAAAAAGCATGAGGGTCACACTAGGTCATTGGGTATTATATACTACGGTGATTGGCACTAGTGCTAGTGGGAGATTGTTAGTGAAAGGCCTAGAGCCAATCAAGTGATGATTATTCTATCGACTTTATTGTATCATATTCCTATTTATAAAGGCATGGTTATTATATTTACTTGTATTGGTGTCAAATAACTAAATATAATAATGTCCTTGAGTAGTAGGTTCTTATCTATATCAATTGATTGGTTGAATCGATAATGAGATGGTATAGAGAACACTACTCTTAATCATTCCTAGTCGAGTATTAACATTCAGGGACAATGTTAATGCGTAGAGACTAGCATGTAGGTCAACACCATGACTTGATCTCACAAGTCATGGATATGAGATATCAAGTTGACACATGGGTATGCATTGGAGAATGTATACTGAATGACCCGCCATGAGAAAGTATCATAGATCGTTATATGAGTGTCATATACTTTCTCATGTGGCTATTAGTATGACTATTAGTCCTTAGACCTGAAGTCACCATGGTTCCCTACATAAGGAGTTGCATACTTTGGCTTCGTCAAACGTCACCCGTAAATGGGTGGACTATAAAGGCGATTACTGGGTATAGAACAAATTATGCGGAGGGATGTGAGTGATGTAGATGGGATCTATCCCTCCTATATGACGGGAGTGAAATCGTTATTCTTGATAGAGTGAGACCACGAAGTGCATGTCCATGCCCAAATGAGTCAATATTAGATATTGAGCTCATTTGATTAGAGTGAGTCTACTTGGAGTTCAAGATATAGATTGTACCGAGGATGACACAGTCTATGCCTCAATTGGTCAATCTAGATGTCAAGGATAGAGAGACATTGTCACATATTGTGAGAGTCACAATTAGTAGTCACAATGGTGATGTTGGAGCTCAACATTCTTGTAACTTGGGTAGCAATGATGTGTTGCTAGATACCGCTCATTGCTTATGTTCCTAAATCGGTTTAGAGACATTGCCAACGTTACAAGAACCTATAGGGTCACACACATAAGGGAAATTAGATGGAGATTAGGTTCATATGATGAACCATGAGGATTTGGTTCATGGGATAAACCAAATTGGATTAAGAGTAATCCTAATTAGACTAATTGAGTTGGACTCAATTTGATTCAAGTGTTAAATGAGTCTAATTTAGATTTGATTCATCAAATCAATTTAAATTAATGAATAGAGATTCATTAAGTTAAATTGACTTGAATCAAATGGTTGGATTTGATCAACCATGGGAGATAAGAGGTCAAGTTTGACTTGACTTGAGAGGGAAGATGAAAGGTCAAATTTGACTTGACCAAATGTCATGTCATGATGATGACTTGGCATTGCTGGCCAATGATGATGCTCCACATCATCATTGACTTAGCATGTGGTGCCAACTCATGAGGGAGACCAAGAGCCATTGGCTCTTGGAGGAGTTACATGCATGCATGTAACCTCCCAAGCCTTGAAGTGGCCGGCCACTCCATTAGATGGGATAATTCATTTTTGTGAGTTACACAACTTTATCTTCTTCCTTGGATCATCTTCCTCTCAAGCTTGCTCTCCCATCCCTCTCTTTGGCCGAACCATCCATAGGGTGCTAGCACACTCAAGGATGTGTTTTCTCCACCTATTGCTTGTGTGGATACCAATAGAGGAGTGTTCACTTGATGCTCTTGAGTTCCGGCGAAGCTTTTGGACGAGCGGGATTTGCGAAGGGCGTCGCATCGAGGGTAATGATCTCACCTTCTAGATCTAAGGTAGATCTAGGGTTTTTAGTAAACACATACATGTTTTAGTTTTAATACTTCTTCGCACGGATCCGTGGCCGGACTTCTGGGGTTTTCACAATGCAAAAAGCGGTTTTTGCGGCTCGGTAAGTCCAACACCCCCATAAGTTAATATGGGCTCCATATATTATTTGTACATTTTCTCCCCGTTTTTAAGATCTCGAATGTCCATCGATTAATTAATTTATTGACCATTAATTAATCAACATCTAACTCCATGACTATTACCACTCAACCTTTTCATCATGCCGAACCAAGTCCACTTGCAGGGTTTACATGATGAACCTTATGAGCACCTCAAGGGGACATCATCATCCTAATATATAGGACACGGTTTCCTCCTATAATCAACGGTACACCATATAAATAATACCATTACCCAACTTACCGAGCCTATCGATTTAATCTATAAATCTCGCCCATTGGTAAATCAAAGAAATGAATACTAAGTATATGTGCCCGTTAATATATCGGGATTAAGAGCATGTACAATATAATATCTGAGGTCCGATTCGATTATGTAGTCAGCAATAAATCAAATCACCTCTTTGTCGGTCCTGCTCAATACACACAAAGTGTACTAGTGTGATTTTATTGTCAAGACAAACCAATACCAAATCACACTACAACCATACCAATGGTTTGTCCAAAGTTATCTCGGTTGTGAGCCTTTACTTATACTTTATAAGGAGCCGATAACATGATCTCCCGTGTGACACCACACACCATGTTATCTACAATGTAATGTATTAGACAATATGCATAACCATAAAAATGCAAACAATGATCATGTGATTCTTATTTCAAAAATAAAGATGTTCTTACAAAAGATAGAATTTTCAGTATACATCCCAACATCATCATCCTCTCATCCTTGGGCGGTGCTCATCCCCTCCCTTTTTTCATCCTTGGTCGGCGTCCTCTCCTTAGGCCGGTGGCAACCCTTCTTCAAGGTTGGCCGGCGCTCCATCACCTATTCCTTGGCCGGCAGCAACATCAAGTCCTTTGACTTGGTGGCCGGTTTTAGAAAGGAAAAAGAGTTTCATTTCATTCTTCCCTTTGTTCGAAGCGAGCAAGGAAGGGAAGAACGTGTTTTAGGAGGCTTTGCCTTTTGGAAGATCATCGCCCATATGATGTCCAAAAGGAGGAAGAACATAGGATAGAAGATCAAGAGGTATAATGAGAGGTATAATGCTTGTTTATGAATCTTTTCTTATTCTACGCATGTTGTATGTTTTGTTATGTGGCTAATTTACTTGGACCCCGAATACAAACACAAAAATCGGCGATCCGTACATCATCTATTCCGCGGCTATTCGAAGAATAGAGGTAGGTTGCTTGAATAACAAGTTTGTTCAAGTGACCACTCTAATCAAATAGCACGACGATGAAATAGTAGCTTGGGTGATCCCTATTTGTCAAGGATTAATTTTTTTATCCGGGGACGAAGATGGGATCACCATGAACAAGCCACCGAGTTGAAGTGGAAAGCAAAGTTTCCTCCCTTCAGAATCCTTCAAAAAAAATTTCATCAAAACCAAGTTTACAACGAGAGCTATGAACCACCATTCGAATTTTATCAAGCATTGAAATCTAACCTAGACACTATGCTAGAAAATTTTATTGTAGATTAAACACAACAACAAGAGGAGTTTAGACTACAAATGCTAGAGTCTAACTGACAACATCAAGCTACAATAAAAGCATTTGTACAACTAGTAGGTAATTTTGATGATTGTACTACACATACTAGGTTGGATAATAAATTTTTACTAATGGATGATGAGCATGTAGATGACTCAATAAGCAAAGGGAGTGAATCAATTTGGACACCACATGAACAAGAACTTGAGGAATATAAAGTTGATATTTTGATCAAAGAGTGCATTACTTCAATTAAAATGCCTCCTAACCTCAAAGACCCAAAAGAACCTTCCTTAGCCATCACCGAAACTTTAGTTATCAATAATAAAACCCCTTTACTGATTAGTGATGATAAGATTTCATTTGATATAATAGAAATTGCTAATCAATCTTTTGTTGAGGATGTTTGTGGCTGGTTGCATTATTTACATCATATGGACAAATATGAATACGATGAATGGACTCCTGAAGAAAATTTGAAGTTAAGTGTATCCAATATCCAACCGAGGAAAGAAGTAAGCATGTACCTGGTTCCTCCAAGAGAAAGATTTAAAAGATATGGAGGAATGAGAAATAAGAAGGCAGAGAAGTATCTTGTTCCAGCATGAACAAAATTTAGAAAATACTCCCTCAATGAACTTATGGAGAGAGGAAAGAAATGCAACCTCCTCCGACCTCAAGCTCCTGATTAAAATAAATTATAGGGGTCAAGCTTATAACTTTAAATAAGAACTTCTTGGGAGGGATCCCAAGTTTTCTTTTTGGACATTTTCCAATTTCATTTCTAGAATTTTAAATTTCCTTTCTAGTATTTTCGATTCCTTTCCATTTAATTTTGTGTAGGAATAACAACAATGAAGGCACTGAAGCAAGCACTGTTAGTGTCAGCCCTTAGTGTCAATCATGAGATGATTGATTAGTGATCATATATATCATATTTCATTAATAACAGGCAAAGATTGATTATTATATTTACTTTATATGTGTGCCAGTAAATAAATATAATAATGCCCTTGAATAATAGGTTCTAATCTACAGTATATCAATTGGTAGAATTAATTATGAGAAGCTGTAGAGAACACTATTCTTAAACATTCCTAGTCAAGTATTAATAGACAAAGGGAAATATTGATACATTGAGACTAGCATGTAGGTCAATGGATGACTGGATCTCACAAGTCATGGATATGTAATATCACATTGACAAATGGGTATATATATTAGAGAATATATGTACTGAATTGACCCGCCATGAGAAAGTGTCATGGATCGTTATTTGAGTGTCATATACTTTCTCATGCGACTATTGGTATGAATAGTCCTTAGACCTGAAGTCACTATGGTTCCCTACATAAGGAGTTATATACTTTGGTATCATCAAAAGTCACACTGTAACAGGGTGCACTATAACGGCGATCACTGGGTATGTAACGAATTATGCAGAGGGATGTGAGTGATGTAGATGGGATCTATCCCTCCCATATGACGAGAGTGATATCTTTGGCCTCTTGATAGAGTATGACCACGAAATGCATGGCCATGATCAAATGAGTCAATATGAGATATTGAGCTTATTTGTTTGAGTGAGTCTACTTGGGGATCAAGAAACATAAAGATCGATAAGGGGATGACACGGTCTATTTCTCATTGATCGATCTAAGATATCAGAAATAGAAGGACACCGTCATACATGATAATGGTCATGGAAAGGTTGTCGGATCTCGACTTTCTTGTAACTTGGGTAGCAACGATGTATTGCTAGATGTCACTCATTGCTTATGTATCTAAAATGGTTTTAGATATATAGCCAACATTACAAGAGTCTATTGGGTCACACACAAATGACATTCTGTTTTGGAGATGTTTTCTTTTAGTTGGACTAAAAGAACAATTGAACATATGGCCAAGACTTGATTTAGGCTAAAATGGTTAGACTTGAGTTAGACTCAAGTTAAACCATGGAAGATAAATCATCATGCAAGTGTCATCAATCATCATGCATGATTAATGTGATTAATGTGATTAATGTGATTAATGTTTGGATCATTGATGAGACCACATCAAGTTCAAAGATGAACTTCTTGATCCAAACCGCCTCCTTTGCTGCTTCTAAAGCTGCAATGTATTCTGTCTTAGTGGCAGAATCCGCTATAGTGTCAAGCTTGGAACCTTTCCAACTTATTGCGCCTCCATTCCAGGTGAATACATACCCAGACTGAGACATGGAATCATCCTTGTCTGTCTGGAGCTGGCATCCGTATACCAACGTATCACCATGTACCCTTCTCCATATATTAGGAATGTATCCTTACTTCTTCTTAAGTACTTAAGGATCGTCTTAACAGTCACCCAATGATCCATTCCTAGATCAAACTGGTATCTGCTCGTGACACTCAGAGCATACGATACATCGGGTCTCGTACATAACATAACATACATGATAGATCCTATTGCGGATGCATAGGGAATCTTACTCTTGCAAATCCTCTTGTCTTCTTTGCACGGACACATAGACTTCAAAAGGTGTACCCCATGCCTGATGGGTAAGAAACCTTTCTTGGATTCCGACATGCTAAACCTCTTTAGCACTCGGTCTATATATGTAGACTGCGAAAGGCCAAGCAACCGTTTCGATCTATCTCTATAGATCTTAATCCCGAGAATGTAGGTTGCTTCTCCCAGGTCTTTCATGGAGAATGTCTTGGATAACCAAACCTTAACTGACTATAAGATTGAAACATCGTTTCCTATAAGTAATATGTCATCGACATACAATACTAGGAACACGACTGCACTCCCACTAACCTTCTTGTACACACAAGGTTCGTCAGGATTTTGTGAGAAATCAAACTTTTTGATCATCTCATCAAAATGGATATTCCAGCTCCTGGATGCTTGCTTCAATCAATAAATGGATCGTCGCAATTTGCATACCTTGGTTTTATCAACCGATGTGAAACCCTCAGGCTGTATCATATACACGTCCTTGAGCAGGTTTCCATTAAGGAAATCTGTTTTCACATCCATCTGCCATATCTCATAATCATAATGAGCCGCTATGGCCAGGAGCATCCGAATGGATTTAAGCATAGCTACAGGCGAATAGGTTTCGTCATAATCAACACATTGCTTTTGACGATATCCTTTCGCCACCAATCTAGCCTTATAGGTAATCACATTACCATCCATGCCGGTTTTCTTCTTGAAAACCCACTTGCACCCTATAGGCTTAATGCCTTCAGGTGGGTCAACCAAGTTCCAAACTTGGTTTTCATACATGGAATCCATTTCCGACTTCATGGCATCAAGCCACTTATCCCTTTATAAACTTGTCAACACTTCTTCATAACTGGTAGGCTCCTCATCATCAATGAGTAACACGTCGTTCGATTCACTTACGAGAAATCCATATCTCTCAGGAATGTTGCGTGTTCTACCAGATCTACGAAGATGTGGTGTTACAATAGGTCCAGCCGATTTCTCATCACTATGAGTTGTCGGATGTTGTGCTTCACCAAGTATCTCATCAATGTCTATTTAAGTCTCTCAAGCCTCCTCAAGCTCGACGACACTCCCACTGTTTTCTTGCAAGAGAAACTCTTTCTCTAGAAACACAGCATGCCTTGAAACAAACACCTTTTGTTCCACATGATGATAGAATTGGTAACCCCTTGTTTCCTTAGGGTATCCAATAAATAGACATTTATCAGACTTAGCATCCAATTTGTCTGATACAGTCCGCTTCACATAAGCAGGACAACCCCATATCTTCAAGTAAGATACATGAGGTTTCTTACTATTCCATATCTCATATGGAGTAGTTGAGACTACCTTGGTTGGCATTCTGTTTAACAAGTAAACAGCTGTCTGAAGTGCATAGCCCCAAAAGGACTTGGGAAGAGTTGCATGATTCATCATTGACCTGACCATGTCCAACAAGGTCGATTCGCCTCTCGGATACACCATTATCTTTGTGGTGTATATGGCGTCCATTGAGACAATATGCCATTGTCTCTTAGATAATCAGAAACTCTTGACTTAAGTATTCACCACCTCGATCCGATCAGTATTTTAATACTCTTGTCATGTTGTTTCTCTACTTCATTCTGAATTCTTTGAACCTTTCAAAGGCTTGGACTTGTGTTTCATCAGAACACATACCCAAACCGTGAGTGATCATCGGTGAAGGTAATGAAGTAGCTATAGCCTCCTAAAGCTTGAGTTGACATAGGTCCACATACATCAGTATGTATTAGACCTAGTAACTCTCCCACTCGTTCACCTTTTCCTGTAAAAGGTAACTTAGTCATCTTGTCATTTAAGCATGATTCACATGTATCGTATAAATCCAATTCAAATGATTCCAGAATTCCACATCGGTGTAATTCGGACATGCGTTTCTTGCTTACATGGCCAAGTCGACAATGCCACATGTAGAAGTCTATTTGATTATCCTTTCGAGCACGCTTGTTGCTCACTTCGATATTGAAAATGTCACTGGATACGTCCAACGTATAAACACCATTGCTTAAAGTTCCAGTCCCATAAAGAACTCCATTCAAAGTTATGTAACAACAATTGTTACTAAAAGTCAAATGGTACCCATTTCTATTTAAACAAGAAATAGAAATGATGTTCTTTATCAACGAAGAAACATAAAAGCAATTGTCCAGTTCTAAGATAAGTCCTGCAGGGAGTATCAACAAATACATTCCGATGGCGAGTGCAACAACCTTTGCTCCATTCCCAACACGTAAATTTGACTCTCCCTTGACGAGTCCTCTTCGATTCCTTAGCCCATCTATGTCATTACATATATGTGAGCCACACCCCGTATCCAATACCCAAGTGTCTGAGGAAATAGAATGACAATCAATAACGAAGATATATGAAAAAGATAGAGCATCTTATGCCTTATTCTTCTTCACGAACTCAAGATAAATCTTGCAATTTCTTCGCCAATGGCCCTACTTGCCATAATGATGGCAAGTGCCCTTTTGAGCTAGTTTTGCCTTTTAGCCTTTTTCTTCTTCCCCTTCTGTTGTTCCTTTGACTCCCTCTTAGAACCTTTCTTCGAGGAATCAACTAACAACAACGTCCCCTGCTCATGCTTCTCAGAAGGCTCCACAGTCTTCAGCATGTTGAGCAGTACCACAGATGAACCTTCTTGCATCTCAGAGGTGAAGAGGAGCTTGGAGACTTCGAACCTTTCGAATCTCATTTGCTTATCAAACAACTCTTAAAGATGAAGGACTACGATATGAGCATCCATATGCTCATGTTGCTTCCGTAGCTTGGGTTCCATCATGGCTAGCATGATGCAACTCATTTGTTCAGAATCACTCACATGTTTCTGATAGGCCAACAATTGGTCCAGAGTTGCATCGTCACTAGGACGGGCGGGAAGAGGCGCTTCGAGGACATTTGCAAGCTTTTCAACCTTGAGAACAATTCTCAAGTTTCTAAGCCAGTCCAAGAAGTTCGACCCAGTCAATTTATTCGAATCCAAAATGGAACGCAAATTCAAAGACATCATGATCAATCTTAGAAATACAAAATGAGCAAATATGAGAAAGATGATTTTAAAATGCATCAATATACATTTATAAATCCCATTCATTTTTCGAATTTCAAAAACTCCAAAATCACTTCGGGAGATCGTAGGTCCATCTCCGAATGGGTTGATATCCAACATAGATATGAACAACCTTGGAGAGAGTCCAACAAGCCATTCATAGCTATGATGGTAGGTATCAAATATACCGATTGCATATCATGTATATGCAACTATTACAATGTGCTATCAACTAATTGAATGTTCATACATACATCGGGTTGTTAACACATTAACAAGTATGCATCATATGCATAGCACCCAACTTCACCTCCCTTTACATCGACCTTGGAGAGAGTCCAACAAGTCGATGCTCCAGGTTAAGGCCAGCCTATTAATCAAGACATAGTTTTAATATGGTTAGAGCGCATTCTACCAATTAGCCCAGCTTGGAGAGAGTCCAACAACCAAAGCTAACGATTGACCTCTGACTCTTACCATATTAGTATTAAACTATTCCATGGTTTGAACATGTTCGGGTTCGAGCCGGGCTTGGAGAGAGTCCAACAACCCAAACAAGAAACGGAACTCTAGTTCTAACCATATTAATGGAAGGTGTAGGCTTTAATATTGAGTAAGGGTTTTTATGTCTCATCCTTTTTGCATGCAAATAACTATTATCTACATGACATGACATACATGGCATACATCTACATGTCACGACACGCATGGCATAATGATATGCATCTAATGCATTTACATGGCATACAATTATGTCATGTACATAATTTCCTTATATGTCATAACTATTTATGGAAATAAAATATGTTTAAGATTTGATTCTCCAAATCAAATCATGATTAAATTAGGAAACAAATTTCCAAATCTAATCATATATTTTATTTATGGAAATAGTTGATTAAGGAAAGTCAATTTAGGAAACCAATTTCCTAAATCATCAAAACTACTTATGGAAATAAAATATTTTAAGATTTGATTTCCCAAATCAAATCATGATTAAATTAGGAAACAAATTTCCAAAATCTAATCAAATTTTTTATTTATGGAAAAATATCAATTTCCATAAATACTTCCAACTTTCCAAAAGTGGAAGATTTCCATAAATACTTCTAGACTTTCCAAAATTGAAAAATTTCAATAAATACTTCTAACTTTCCAAAAGTAAAAAATTTCCAGAAATATTATTATGACTATTGCAAAACAATTTTACGATTATGTCGAAACACAACCTGGGCTCTGATACCACTGTTGGGTTTCCGGTACAGCGGCGAGTGTGTGTTCGAACATGTTTCGCAAACATGTGCACAGCGGAAGAAATAAAAATAATAAATCTACATTTATTACAACACACACATCACACGCATGCATAGTACAACATGTGTAGACATAACCGTAAATTTAAATTTTGTAATAAAAGGAAATTTAACTACGTATACCTTCTGTATCACGTGTAGCGAGAACGACATCAACCGGAACGATCCTCGCTAGAATCGTCTCTATCCGTATCCATGCCGAGTATCTTCGGGATGACTTCGCAAAGTCACGAGCCTCATCTTCGTACGGGTTACTAGCCTCATGTTGAAGACGACGTTATCGAGAGAGGAACACGATCCGAATCCAAATTCGGATCCAAAAATGAGTCCTCAAAACTCGCTTCTCCGGAGAGGTATTCGTCAACTGTTTGACGAATCCTTCGTCCTCCACCTCTAAGGATTACCGGAGATCGAATCCCCAGTAAGTTAGGCGCTGTCGGAGCTCCAACCGTCATCCAAACGACGCTCCGACGAGAGGAAAACATGCTGTCCAGAAAATTGAACAGCTTTGGTGGAGGAGTAGGCGTCGGCCAAAAAGGGTAAGATGAAGCTCACATTGATGCCGAACCCAAAGGAGATCACCGGAGAGTTGACGGAGGATCACCGGCTGAAGCTTGGATGCCGGCAACAATTTGGATGGCGGCACAAGGGGGTGGGCGGCGGCAATAAAGGTTGGCGCCGACTAGATGAAGAGGAGGGAGAGGTGGGCGGCCAAAACTAGGTTAGGGTTTTGGATTAGGGCTTAACAAACCCTTAAGCCCTCTTTTATAGAGAACTAATTCTCTTAATGGTTATTGGATCATAACCATAAGGCCCGCTAACCCGCTCCATTAATATAAGTTAAAATAAACCAAACCATGATGGTTTATTTTAAGTTAGAACGAACCGAAACAACTTTGGTTCATTCGTTTAAAATAAACCAAACCCTTTGGTTTATTCTCCTCCATTGGATTAGAACCAAACCATTTTGGTTCATCCATTATGTCTTCATAAGACACAGTCTATCCACGCTTCCATTGCGACTGAAACGATTTCATGCTCGCTTCTTTTTTGGTCCAACCAAACTTAGTTTCTCTCGGTCTGAGAATCTCATTCTCAAGCTCGTTTTAAATCCTTCGGATTACGCTCGTTGTGCGTGTGACCAAATAGGTTCTCGGTTTATGTTGGCCGTCTATAATTAACCATTAATTATAGAACGATCATGAGTGTCACCTAGTAGTACATCATGATCCCCAATTAACCAAAAAGATCAACGGTTGATCCAGAACTATTTCTGAAACCCTTCAGCAGCTCGAATGAATCGTGCCCCATTCCCTTCACTCATCTTATACCCACTTGGTTCAGAACATGGTCTATAGTGTCAGTCCCCACTAGGCTGACTACGTCACACCTAGCCCAAGTATCATTTCCTCGTCCTACGGATTCTAGTTACTGCACATGTATCGAAGAGTACCTTACTCTAAACATGTAATGCTTTGGCCAAAGACTTTAGTAACAATCTGACGAGAGGCCATGAGTATACATCTCCTCGCAAGGAGTGGTGAATCCTTTATAGGCTATTCAAACACCTTCGATCACTTCGACTTATACCCAATCATCCCGGGTCACATCTCCACAGAGATGCTTGCTTAAGATGTCAAAGCATAAGTCTTCATGATCAAGATGACTTGAATACCGCAAGTCAAAGGAACATCGCACTTAAGCTACAGTAAGAACTTCATTGACATATCTATATATGCAGAGAACCATATGAAGTCTTACGGCTAGTCACTCCAATGTGTTAGGGCAATCTCTTGTCATGATATGGTTTTGATGTGTGTGGCAAAGGGTTTAAGTTTGGTTGGTATTCTTATTTGATATGTGCGTTGGAGTCTTGTAGGACTTAGTAATTCACACATGGAGCCTTGGCGGGTTCACCCTCACAACCTCGGTCCTTGAGTCGGTGAAGGATGACTTTGCGGAAGTCGTGCGCTTGGAGCATCCGAGGGAACGCCGGACGAGATGACTTGAAGTGAAGCCAAGGAAGCAGACTTCGGAGGCAAGAGACGCGAAGGAGCATTGCAGAGTCGTGCGCCTGATGCTGCCGAGGGACGTGGCCGTGAACGAAGAGAGCTTCGGCGAGGGACTTCGAGTGAGATGAGAGAATGAGTGAAATGTAAGTAGCTCATTAGGTGAACTTGGCCGAATGGCTGAGTGTCGGAGACTTGACCGCAAGGGTTAAGGTTTACCCGACCGCCGGAAGTTCAAACTTTTGTTAAGTTTGAGTTTCACACGGCACAAGTCGACTGCAATGTAATGGCAATCGACTGCTCTGAGTCGAGTGGGTTCGACTGGTATCCGACTGATGGGTTTATGCCCAGCCGATCGATATGGAATGGCAAATGACCGCCGAAGGATGTCGCGAAACGCTCGTAGCCGATCGACTACGGAGGCGCGATCGGGTGAGGTCCATCAGTCGACTGCCAAGTGTTCCGTTGGACTACAATGGTCGGAATCCGACGTGTTCGGAGGCCGTTGTAGTGACGGCAGTCGACTGCCAAGGGCAGCAGTCGACTGGTGGCGGCCAACGGGAAGAAATCATCCCTCTCTATAAAAAGAGAGGGTGTGAGCCTTTGAGAGGCTAATGCTTATGCTCTAAGTGATCTTCCTAGTGCCCCACAAGTTTTAAACTCTTCTTACTTGTCTTTACTTCAATCTTATTGTAAGAAGAGTGATCTTGGTTGTAAAGGTTACCTCCACCTAGCTTGGTGCAAAGGAGAGACCATTAGTGAATTGGTTTTGGCGGAGTGATTCACCGAGGACGAATCGGGGACCGTGGATTAGCGGCGTAGCCGTGAACCACGTTACACCATCTTGTTAGCGTTAGATTTCTTGTATTTCTATTTTCTTGTCTTGCTTTATTGTTTCCGTTGTGCTAATCTCTTTTAGACGAGCTAATACCGACATCCATCGTAAGAGGGCTATTCACCCCCTTCTAGCCGGCCGTTAGTTCCCTTACAAGTGGTATCAGAGCCAAGGAAAGCTTGTCGAGGACTGACCGCCACAACAAGCAACATTCAAAATGGCCGGTTCCAACATCCACCCACCGAAGTTTGACGGCGAATTCTCTTGGTGGAAAAAGAGAATGGAGGTATTTTTCGAAACGGATTTTGATATTATGATTACAATGGAACCCAGTTTCGTTTTGCCTAGGGATGAAGAAGGAAAGCCAATAGAGAAATCTAGGTGGACTAAAAAGCAAAGGGAAGAGCACCTTGCAAACTCAAAAGCCAAGCATTATCTTTTCAATGTGCTTCCCCAACAAGAGATCAACCGAATTGAAGAATGCCTAAGTGCCAAGGAGAGGTGGGAGAAGCTAATTGAGCTTCATGAAGGCACATCCGAGGCGAAGCTAGCAAGGAGAGACCTCCTCCGCTCCCAACTCAACAACATTAAACTAGAAAAGGGAGAAAAGGTAATTTCCTTACATTCTCGTTTCAAGGAAATTATAACCGGTTTGTCAAGTGTAGGTGAGAAGCTATCAAACCGTGATATGGTTATGAAGGCTATAGATGCCTTTCTGCGATCCTCAAAGTGGAGCTCCATGGTGGACTCCTTCTATATCTCGAAGAATTTAGAAGTGAGCACCTTGGAGGAGTTCTTCTCAACAATGGAGCTCCACGAAACAAGGTTCGAAGGAATACAAGAAGAGCCAAAAATCCAACCTTCAAGAGGAGTAGCTTTGATGGCAAACAAGGGGAAGAAGAAGATAGAGATCCCCTCCTCCTCTGATGATGAAGCATCTTCCTCCTCCTCCATGGATAGCACGGAAGAAGCGTATATGGTAAGGAGGGTAAGGTGTGCTTTAAAAGGTTTTCAATTTAATAAATCCAATGATAGGAGTAGAAGACCAAGGGGGAAAGTCATATGCTACAATTGGCAAGAAGAGGGACATATAAGGGATAATTGTCCCCTCCTAAACAAGAGCAAGGAAGAGAAGAAAAAGAAAGAAGAAAAGAGGAAGAAGAAGGGGAGCAAGAAGGAAAAGGAAGAGGAGAAGAAGGCAAAGGAAAAGGGGAAGGCCAAGGCATTCAAAGCAAAGACTTGGGATGACCCTTCCTCCTCATCTTCATCATCATCCGAGGAAGAAAATGCATTTGTCACTAACCTAGCATTGATGACATTTGACGACTTGGATTGCTCCTCCACCAAAAATGAAGAATCAAGCTCAAGTGGAGAGAGCTCAAATGAAGGGGGAGTCTCCTCCACATCATCATCCTCCTCATCCGAAGAAGAAGAAGAGGACATGGAAACTATGGTAACGAATCTAACTTCTAAGAAAATAGTTTCCATGGTCTCTAGCTTAACTAGGGATTTATTTAGAGCTAAGAAGAAGAATAAGAGCATGCTAGATCAAATTAAGGATCTAGAAAATAAACTAGAAAAAGCATGCTTAAATGAAAATGAAAATATTTCTTCTTGCCATGATAATGATGCATGCTCACATGAATATATGTCATTTAATGTTAGTGATGCATGCATGAATGAAAATAGGGCTTTAAGAGAGAATGTAGATTATTTAACCAAAGCCCTAGAAAAGTTTACAATTGGCTCAAACACCTTGAACATGATTATAGGGAGCCAAAGAGCTAGCTTCAATAAGAAAGGCCTAGGATACAAAGAAAAGAAAATTGAAAAGGCCTATAAATACCTAATTGCTAGGGGACAAGATAAGAAGAAGGTAATTGCTAGGAAATGGATCCCCAAGGAGTATCTAGTGAATCCCATAGGCAAGAACTTGTATTGGGTTCCAAAATCCATCCTTAAGGGTTAGAAAACCCCTAGGATAGTCAACCATTTGCAATTGAGCTATATCATATTTTGTTTGACTTAGGATGGCGGGACAACATTTTTAAATAGTGTTAGGTGATGATAACGTGCCTATAAATAGTTAATAATGCTTAAATCATGATAATTAATGTAATTGTTATGTATGTTTGCAATCATGATTTATGATTTTGAAATTTGGCACGTCATCATGAGAAATAGGGTTAAATCATGCTTTAGGTGATAATTTGTTTATTATCATGACATAATACCTAATGCATGATAACAATTCAATGAATACATGTGTTTCATGATCATAATGTAGAATTAATTGATATATGCCTTTATGATCATGAGGATTGTTAGGTTGATACTTAACCTTGATAGAATTGTATGAATATAATGGTTAAGTATATACAAATACCCCCTAGGATGCATCTCACACTCACCATAGGCTACCATGATTGAAAACTTAGCATGAGTGAGATGTTAGGATGATACAAATGTCCACCAATGCCTATGACATTTAGATGCTTATTTAAGGTATCAAAATAGCAATAATAGACCAATCATGGGGAAGGCTTATGTTTAATTCATAGACAAATTGCCCAAAGATCATGGTTGGATATTTCATATGTTTTCAAAATAATTTCTTACTTTAAAATGTATGTATTCATGTTTTGAAATAATTGGATGCAAAACTAGGTGTTAAACTTGATACTAGAATGATCAACAACCTAGTGGTTTTTAAAACTTTTGGATTTTTGTCAAATCTCTAGAAATATAATGCCTTTTCATGAAAAACTAATTTTCACTGATAAATAATCTTACAAGAAATATGTTCCCCAAATTTCATGATTTTTTGAATTTTCTAGAATTTTTAATGCATTTAAATTCACCTGAAAATCGTAATTTGAAACCATTGTGTCGATCATTGCCATACTGATAGTAATGATCGCTCACCAAAAAATCTATTATTTTCTGATTTCAGATTTTAAACATGTTTTTGGTATTTTCCTTCTATTAGACTTGATTCTATGGGTTTATAACTTAGTATTAATCTTTTTGATGGTGTCAAAGGGGGAGAAATAATTGTGTTTAAGTAAATTATGATAGGGGGAGAATTTGTAGAGAGAGTTTCATGGATTAAGGGGGGAGTTGCATGTTGTTATATCATGTTTATGTTTACATGCTTTCTTACCTTAGAAATTTATATCAAATGTTTTTACCTAACTTAAACGGATTGCCACACATCAAAAAGGGGGAGATTGTTAGGGCAATCTCTTGCCATGATAAGGTTTTGATGTGTGTGGCAAAGGGTTTAAGTTAAGTTGGTATTGTTATTTGATATGTGCGTTGGAGTCTTGCAGGACTTAGTAATTCGCACATAGAGCCTTGGCGGGTTCACCCTCACAACCTCGGTCCTTGAGTCGGTTAAAGATGACTTTGCGGAAGCCGTGCGCTTGGAGCATCCGAGGGCCCGCCGGACGAGATGACTTGAAGTGAAGCCAAGGAAGCAGACTTCGGAGGCAAGAGACGCGAAGGAGCATTGCAGAGTCGTGCGCCTGATGCTGCCGAGGGACGTGGCCGCGATCGAAGAGAGCTTCGGTGAGGGACTTCGAGTGAGATGAGAGAATGAGTGAAATGTAAGTAGCTCATTAGGTGAACTTGGCCGAATGGCTGAGTGTCAGAGACTTGACCGCAAGGGTTAAGGTTTACCCGACCGCCGGAAGTTCAAACTTATGTTAAGTTTGAGTTTCACACGGCACCAGTCGACTGCCATGTAATGGCAGTCGACTGCTCTGAGTCGAGTGGGTTCGAATGGTATCCAACTGATGGGTTTATGCCCAACAGTTGACTGCCATGGAATGGCAGTCGACTACCAGAGGATGTCGCGGGCATGAACGCCGTAGCCAATCAGGCGTCGACTCTGAGCGGCGATGATCGTTAGGTCCATCGATCATTGTCAAGTGTTCCATTGGACTACAATGGTCGGGATCCGACGTGTTTGGAGGTCATTGTAGTGACGGTAGTCGAGTGCCAAGGGCAGCAGTCGACTGGTGGCGGCCAACGAGAAGAAATCAGCCCTCTCTATAAAAAGAGAGGGTGTAAACCTTTGAGAGGCTAATTCTTATGCTCTAAGTGATCTTCCTCGTGCCCCACAAGTTTTAAACTCTTCTTACTTGTCTTTACTTCAATCTTATTGTAAGAAGAGTGATCTTGGTTGTAAAGGTTACCTCCACCTAGCTTGGTGCAAAGGAGAGACCATTAGTGGATTGGTTTTGGCGGAGTGATTCACCGAGGACGAATCGGGGACCGTGAATTAGCGGCGTAGCCGTGAACCACATTACACCATCTTGTTAGCATTTGATTTCTTGTATTTCTATTTGCTTGTCTTTCTTTATTGTTTTCGTTGTGCTAATCTCTTTGTAGATGAGCAAATACCGACATCCATCGTAAGATGGCTATTCACCCCCCTATTGTCGGCCGTTAGATCCCCTACACAATGAACTAGTTACCATAACTAGCATCCACGATTAACTCCGGACATCACAATGTCTCCAGCCAGTGAGAATCAGCTGCTTGGATACACCAAGGAGTATACCTCGTGCTAGTCTCGACAGAATTGATGGTGTCCAAATCCATCAATTCATCGACTAGGGATAATTCCGATACATCACAATTACACATGTAGAGATACTCACTAGTTGTGATCCATTCACAAATTCTCTCATACTATGAGTCGTATCGCGAACATTCAGTAAATGAGTTTAAGATCCAATCAAATACATGAAACCATGTATACTCAAATAGTGAATCTTCATTTATCATATAAATGGTTCATACATAAGGCGATTGCCTTAGGACATCTCTCATATATTACTAACATTCTCGGGGTTGACGAGGCTAGTATTTAATTTTTTATAATTTAGATACGACATTGTTTAGCAACTTTTTTTATTTTAGTTTACTTTCGATCTTGATTTCATGTACACTCCCTCGTGGAGTATAGGATCGATGGATGTAAATTAAAATAGTTTTTAGTCTCGGCTCAGATCTTCGGATGGCTCATACATGGCATAGGAGGAGCGGACGAGATGACGATGCGACGGGAGACATATTGAAGACAAAACCAATAATAGTTGGAAAATAATTTATTTTTCATATTTATTGCTTATTTTTTGATATGCATGTCGTAGGCTATAAAATTCCTCAATTCCAAATTACTAAGTGGGAGAGGGATATTTTTATAAATTCCCACGGCCTCCATTACGATTTGACAAGTGATGCAAACAAACTTGCGCGTCGGCTCTGAGTGCCTTCCTCCCCATCGGATGAGTTTGTTTGTGGATCACAAGGTCAAATATGGTTATAGAAAATTATTACGGAGCGTGTGTACTTCCCCATCGAAAGGCACATAACCCGAGATAATTTCCTTGGTACCAAGTAATGGTGAACACTTAGATACAAATATAAGTATCCTCCCCATCGGAGTCACTGCTTTTATTTGTAGGGCGAAAGAGGAACCAACTATTAATTTTACTTGTCAAAAAGTTAGGTTGACAAGATAGTAAAATTAATGGGTAAAACCTCCTCTTACAAATGTAGAATTCGTATACATCCACACTATCGTGGCATACGATATTCTCGGTGTTTTGAGGTGTTGGTTGATTTTAAAATTTTATTGTTTGAGGAATCAATAATTTTTTGAAATCTAATGTTTTGATCTATGTGATTCTTAGGTTTTCTTTCAAAATGACTTTCAACCTGCTTGCTGTGATACTGAAAGAGAATAAACTTACTGGACCCACCTATGTTGATTGGAAGAGGAATCTTGACATTGTCTTGACTGCTGCGGAATACAAATATGTACTCCTCGAAGAGTATCCTCCTAAGCCTGTGGATGATTCTGGGGAAAAGAAGAGAGAGAGTTATAAGAAGTGGATCAAGGCCAATGAGATGACGCGGTGTTACATTTTGGCATCTATGTCAAATGTATTGCAACATCAACATCAAGTCATGCCCACTGCTTATGACATGATGCTCAATCTCAAAGATCTTTTTGGACACCAGAATCGGGCTGCAAAGCAGGAAGCCATGAAGAACCTGATGACGACCACCATGATTGAGGGAACACCCATGAGGGATCATGTTCTCAAGATGATGGCTCATTTGAATGAGTTGGAAGTCCTCGGAGCTAAGATCGATGGGAAAACCCAGGTCAATATCATTCTCCAGTCTCTACCTAGGAGTTTTGAGCAGTTTCGTCTGAACTACAACATGAACAAGAGGTTGTATTCGTTGGCAGAGCTTCTGACAGAACTCCAGGTGGCAGAGGGGTTATTTCATCAGAGTGCTCAGGCGCATGCCATTGTGACCCAAAAGGTTTCTACTTCTAAGTCGAAAGGTAAAAAAAGAAGAAATAAACTGGGGCGAAGGCGGTGGGAGGAACTCACGGAGGAGTGAAGAAGCCAAAAGGCAAGTGCTTCACTTGTAAGCAGACTGGACACTAGAAGAAGGACTGCCAAAACCGCAAGCAAAACAAAGGTATATCTTTTGGTCTAGTCGTTGAAACATGTTTAGCCGTGTTATCTACCGGCACCTGGTGTGTAGATACGGGAGCCACTGATCATGTCTGCAATACTTTACAGGGGTTCAAGGAAACCAGACAATTGGCTAAGGGAGAGATTACTGTGTACTTGGGCGATGCCACAAAGGTGGCGGCTGTTTCAGTGGGAGACGTTCATTTATCTTTTGAGAAAAATAAAGTTTTGGTTCTTAAGAATTGCCTTTATGTACCTTTATTTAGAAAGAATTTAATTTCAGTTTCTAAATTATTTATGAATGGATATTCTATTTCTTTTAATGACAGAGTTGTTAAAAAAAGGAATAGGAACATTATCTATTCAGGTGCATTGATAGGAAATCTATACACACTTGAACCAAAACCTCCCACGATGCAAATTGAAGTTAATAACTCATCTTCTAATTCCAATAAGAGAAAAGAACCTTCGAAGATGAACCAAACATATCTTTGGCATCTTAGGCTTGGTTATATTAACCTAAGTAGAATTCAAAGGTTGATAGTTGATGGACCTTTGGGTTCATTAGTGGTGGAAGATTTCCCAACCTGCGAATCTTGCTTGGAGGGCAAAATGACCAAGAGGCCTTTTAAGGCCAAGGGGTATAGGGCCAATGATGTGTTAAAATTAGTTCATTCTGATTTGTGTGGTCCTATGTCTCTCCAGGCTAGAGGTGGTTTTGAGTATTTCATCTCTTTTATAGATGATTATTCGAGATATGGATACATTTACTTGATGCACCACAAGTCTTAATGCTTTGACAAGTTCAAAGAATTCAATGCTGATACGAAGAAATGTCAAGGTAAAAGTATCAAGACACTACGAACTGATAATGGTGGTGTGTACCTGGCACACCCTAGCAGAATGGTGTAGTAGAGCGAAGGAATAGGACTCTTATGGAGATGGTTAGATCGATGATGAGTTATTCTAAGTTGCCAGATTCGTTCTAGGGATATGCTCTAGATATGGCAGTGTACATTCTGAACTTGGTTCCATCTAAATCAGTGCCTTCTACTCCCACAGAATTATGGACTAGGCGAAAGCCTAGTCTAAGACATATTCGGATTTGGGGGAGTCCAGTACATGTGCTGAAGGCAGATGCTGGTATGTTGGAACCTCGTACAAAAGTACGCATGTTCGTTGGCTATCCTAGAGGAATAAAGGGTTGTTTGTTTTATAGTCCTAGAGATCAGAGGGTGATCATTAGCACGTACGCCAGATTTCTAGAGGAAGACTATGTGATGAGTCACAAGCCTAAAAGTAAAATTATTTTGGAGGAATTAAAAGGGGAAGTCACTTCTTCAGTACCACCGGTACAAGATGATATACCATAAGTCACTGTACCGCGTGTCACAAAGGATACACAGGTAATACCTCGTCGTAGTGGGAGGGTTGTGATATACCATAAAATTGTTAGTGATATATGAGAGATGTCCTAAGGCAATCGCCTTATGTTTGAACCATTTATATGATAAATGAAGATTCACTATTTGAGTATACATGTTTTCATGTATTTGATTAGATCTTAAACTCATTTACTGAATGTCCACGATACGATTCACAGCATGAGAGAATTTGTGATTGGATCACAACTAGTGAGTATCCCTACATGTGTAATTATGATGTATCGGAATTATCCCTAGTCGATGAATTGATGGATTTGGACACCATTGATTCTGTCGAGACTAGCACGAGGTATACTCCTTTGTATATACAAGCAGTTGATTCTCACTAGCTGGAGACATTGTGATGTCTAGAGTTAATCGTAGATGCTAGTTATGTTGGTGCAGTGGGCACCTAAGTCGAACCTAAGTTTTGATTATAGTAAACGATATAAAGTTAAGCTTATATTGTTATCTCATGAGCTAAATCAAGTGTGCAGAAAAGTCTCAATGCTGGAGCTGAAGGCTAGCGACACTCGGAGGAAGCCGCGGTGGTTGGGCGACACTCGAGTTACTTCGGAGGGAGCCGAAGGAATCGAGTGGAAGGCCGGAAGCAAAAGCGACACGTAAGTATCGAGGTAAGCTCGTGTGTGCGAGCGTAAGTGAGGTCGTATCCTCTTTACGGGGATGATCTTAGGCGACGATCCGACCCAAGACTTCCCATGGAAGGTCTATGTTGAGATCGGACGGCAAGTGGCCATCGAATCCACTTATATTTTGATCTAACTCTTTATTGTAGTCAAAAATCCTGGCCATCAGTTCAATCGGCCAGTTCAACCGGCCAGTTCAACCGGTGGTCAAAAATCAGCCTCGAGGAGTCAAGCTTTATCACCATTTTTCAAGGAGTTTTGTGCCCATTTGTGATTGGTTGAAGACCCATTCGTTGAGGGGCTTAAAGGCTATAAAAGGAGGGCCAACCCTAGGGTTTCATCCTCAATTCTAAGTGCTCAAAAGGCTCCGTTACGCTGCAACTCTCCGACGACTCTACAACAACGAAGTGCTGCCAACAACCCTAGCTTAAAGTTTCTTTTGTTTAGTTGTTGGTATAATCTTAATTTGTTATTGCTTTCAATATTGCAATTCTTTTTAATCGAGGCTTTTCGTTGCATTTTACTTTAATAGAAGAGAGGGTTTGTCTCTCTATCTTTTTGCTTCGAAGGCTTTTGTAATCGTAAAACTCCTACCTCCAACGAGGAGGAGTGTTTTAGTGAATTGCCCTCCGTACACGGTCTAGGACCGTTAGGGCCTTGGAGTAGTAGCCGAAGGCTACAAACCAAGTAAAAAAACTATTTGTCTCATTTAGTTTTTATTTACATTTCCGCTGTGTTTAATTGTCTATCGAACGATTTAAAAGAAAAGTTTTTATCGCTATTCACCCCCCCTCTCTAGCGATCCGCTTCGATCCAACAATTGGTATCAGAGCCGGGGGTTGCTAAGATTTGGTGAAACCACCAATCTAGCCATTTTTCACAGATTTATTTTTCTTTTATTTCTGTTTATTTCAGATTTATTTCGCTTTGTTAAATTTACTCCCACACTACTAATCCAAGATGCAAGTCTTGGTACTTTTTGTGTGTTTTTGTCGTTGCTAGTTTTTTTTCCTTCGTCTCCTTGTGTTCTTTGTTCTAATGGCCCATCTCGAAGGGTTTAGCACCGTCCGACCTCCGTTTTACAACGGAGATGACTTCCGTTATTGGAAGGGTCGGATGGAATGCTTTCTTAAAACCCAAATCGAGATGTGGATCATAATCCAAACAGGTTTCACACTTCCGACTAATGAAGTGGGTGACTCCTTGGATTATGATCAATGGACCATTGCGACAAAAAAACAAGTCAAAGCCGACGCTAAGGCAATGCAAATCCTTTAATGCGGCCTATCCAAGGAGGAGCTAAATCGCGTCGGCCCCTTCATAAGCGCAAAAGATCTTTGGACGAAACTAGTGGAGCTACACGAAGGGACCGACGAAGCCAAGGTATGTAAGCGTGATCTTCTTTTCAATAAACTATATAACCTAAAAATGCAGGAACACGAGTCCGCGACGCAACTTCACGCCCGAGTCCAGGACATCGTCAACAACCTACATGCAATCGGGCAAAAGGTCGAAAACCGCGACCTTATAAGGTATGTTCTAAACTCTTTTCCGAGGACTACCTTGTGGGCATCCATGGTCGATGCCTACAAGGTCTCCAAGGACCTTTCTAAAATTAGGTTAGATGAACTCTTTTCCGATTTCGAATTACATGAACAATCCAACTCGGAACCCGAGAGGGGTATATCCTTGTTTGCAGGTTCAAAGAAGAAGAAAATCGCAAGCAAGCCACCACCAACCGAGGAGGAAGACGAGTCCGAAGAAGAAGTTGACCCGGAGTTGACTGCCGAACTAATGAACCTAGCTCGAAGGATAGCCAAGGGACGAAAGCGAACCACGACTCGACTCAACCAAGGTAAGCCTAAAAGTTATAATATTAGGTGTTATGAGTGTAACAAGTTTGGACATATCAAGTCTGAGTGCCCCAAGCTGAACCACCAAGCACCTAAGCACAAGAAGGCCCTCAACGCGACATGGGAAGAAGCGTCATCCGAAGAAGACGAAGACCACGTCTTCATGGCGAAATCAATTGAGTCGAACACGGAGACCGAACCTGAACTTGAGTCAGAACCTGAGGATGACTCGGACTACGAAGCTACCTTCAAGTCAAGCCACGGATACGCATCCGGTTCAAAAGATACCCTTAAGGTGAGTCGAACCTTATTTAATACTTTACATAATACGGTTAGGTTTTTGTCTAGGAAGTTAGCTAACTCCGAGTCCAAGGTCGAGACCCTGGTTGAGGAAGTTAAACTCCTCAAACACGAGGTCTCCCTAACCTCTTCGACTAGTCGAGTTCAAGAGAAGGACTCAACTCGGGTTGAAAAACTCGAAGTTGAGAACTCACTCTTGAAAAGTCAAGTCGAAGATCTTAGGAATACGTTGGAAAGGTTTACTTTGGGATCCAAAGGACTTGACCTCCTACTTGGATCGCAAAGGGCCGTGTACAACAAGGCCGGACTAGGGTTTAGCTCAAACACGACCAATAAGTCATATATGTCAATCGTAAGTAGACATAAAAAATGTGTCCAAGCATGGGTCCCTAAGACCACTTTGATTTCAACTCTAGGATCCAACTCGTACTGGGTTCCCAAGGACCAAATCCACTATGTGGATAGACCGAACCGATTCAACGGTCTAGGGGGAGCCAGTACAAAACATGTTTGTGTTTTAACTTAGAAATTGCATGCTTAGATTTATTTTTGTTTTTTTTTCTTTCGTGAACTCACTTAGAACACGTAAATAACCAACTAAAATCCTTCGAAAAGATTGAGCCTTGGGGAGCCTCTTTTCAAATAACCAACTAAAATCCTTCGAAAAGATTGAGCCTCGGGGAGCCTCTTTTCAAAAATAACTAGTTAGACGAGGAAATAATTTTAGGTGAGTCAAGTCATCATTTTCTTGAAAATGGCTTTGTCTAAGGAAGTGGTCGATGATCCGATAAAAGGAGGCCCCTGTGCCTCGCCACGACCTGGAAGCCATGATCTTGAAAAGGTAAACTTGACAAGGCTAGGGTCAAATCCAAATCTAACATTACTTAAACATAAATGCACTTAATCAACTTAATTGGAAGTCATCTCACAAAGAACACATAAGTATAACATGCTTGATCATATAGACTCCGGTGAGATGACCTAGGTTTAACAACTTACAACCAATTTTTTTTTAAAAAAAATATAATAATCTAACATCCAATCCAACCACCTTGTGTGTAGGATCAATGGATGTTAGACAGCGGTTGCTCCCGACACATGATCGGGGATCAACTCAAATTCGCGAAGCTTCGATTCAAACGACAAGGATCGGTAGCCTTTGGGAATAACGGCAAGCTCAAAATCATCGGATCAGGTGATATCGAGCTTAACTCGAATTTTGTTATTAAAAATATATTACTTGTAGAGAATTTTGAATATAACCTGCTTAGCGTAAGCCAATTATGTGACAATAACTATAAGGTCGTATTTTTAGAAAATGAATGTGTAATTAAAACAAATAAAATAGCTAAAACAATACTCAAAGGAACTAGGAAAAATAACATCTATACAATTAACTTAATCAATTCCTCAGCCAAATGTCTTATGACACTGAAAGAGGAATCATGGTTGTGGCACCGACGACTCGGTCACTCGCACCCAAGACTCGTCCACAAGATGAGTCAAAGTGGCTTAGTCAGAGGCTTACCCAACCTCAACAATTTGGTTAATAAAGTCTGTAATGCTTGTCAACAAGGAAAACAACCTAGGACACAACACAAGTTAACTAACCAAGAACGAACCTCAAGTGTACTTGAGCTCCTGCATATGGATCTATTCGATTCACATGGAGCCAAGTCACTCAATAAAAGTCAATATTGCTTAGTCATAATTGACGGCTACTCCAGGTTTACTAGGGTTAGGTTCATCAAACATAAAAATGATACCCTAGATCAATTAATCAATCTATTCAAATTAATCGAGAATCAAAAAGACCTTAGGTTAAAAGACTTAGAAGCGATCATGGTGGTGAATTCGAAAATCAAAGGTTCACCGACTTCTGTAACCTAAACGGATACCACCATGAATTCTCTTGCCCTAGGACCCCTCAACAAAATGGCCTAGTGGAGCGGAAAAACCGAACTCTACAAGAAGCCGCTAGGACCATGTTGAACGAGTACGACCTACCCGATAGGTTTTGGGCAGAAGCCGTGAGTACAGCATGCTATGTCCAAAATAGGATCCTTATGGTAAAAAGGCACCTTAAGACCTCATACGAGATTTATCACGATAAAGTACCCAACATCAAGTACTTTAGGGTATTTGGGTGTAAGGTACATATCCTAAACACTAAGGATTACCTAGGGAAATTTACATCCAAAACCACGACCGAAATCTTTCTAGGATACTCGACTACAAGTCGAGCTTATAGAGTATATAACCACGACACCCTTAGAGTCGAGGAGACTATCAATGTAGTATTTGATGAAGGACATGAACCTACAAAACCGCCGGCAACCCCAATTAGTGAGCCGATTCATACTAGACCTAACTCTGATTCGGAGATCAGGTCTAGTGTTAATCCTAACCTAAGTCAACCAAGTCACTCTATTGATCAAGTGATAGATGACTCCAACCAAACTAATGTTCAACCAAGTCACCCCATTGATCAAGCATTAGGTGACACAAACCCAACCCAATCTAGGATTCAGACTAACCACCCTATCGATCAAGTGATAGGAGATCCTAATCTAGGAGTTCGAACTAGAGCATCCTATAGGAACCTTAGTCAAATTTCCTTAATTTCAAAGATAGAACCCAAATCAATTGAACAAGCTCTTCTTGATCCTGATTGGATTATTGCAATGCAAGAAGAGCTAGCTCAATTTACTAGGAATGAAGTGTGGGAATTAGTACCACCACCTAAAGACAAACCGATAATTGGAACAAGGTGGGTGTTTCGAAATAAGCTTGATGATAAAGGTGAAGTAGTTAGAAACAAGGCTAGGTTAGTCGCCAAAGGGTTTAGTCAAGTCGAAGGCTTAGATTACGACGAAACCTATGCCCCGATAGCTAGACTCGAATCCATTGAATGTTGCTAGCTTATGCACTTTATCGAGGATTTAATTTGTTTCAAATGGATGTTAAGTCGGCATTCTAAATGGATACATTAAAGAAGAAGTTTATGTTAGCCAACCCGGGTTGAAAATCTAGATAAACCCGACCATGTTCTAAAACTTAAGAAAGCTCTCTATGGACTTAAACAAGCTCCTCAAGCTTGATGCGAGAGACTTTCAATCCATCTTAAGTCAAAGGTTTAACCAAGGCTTAGTTGACCCAACTCTCGTAAAAACCTTAGGTAAAGAAATATTCATAGCTCAAATTTACGTAGACGATATAATTTTTGGAACCTCTAACTCAGCCTTACTAAACGAGTTCGTTTCACTCATGGAAAGTGAGTTTGAAATGAACTTGGTAGGCGAGTTAAGTTTCTTTTTAGGTCTACAAATTAAACAAACTAAGGATGGTATATACCTATATCAATAAAAATACACTAAGGAGTTAATTAAAAGATTTGGAATGCAAGACACTAAGATAATAAACACCCCAATGGCGATTAATGTTAACATAGGAGAAGACCTAGAAAGTAAGTCCATTGACTTAAAGTACTATAGGAGCGCGATAGGAAGTCTCCTATACTTAACTGCGAGTCGACCCGACATCCTATTCGCAGTAAGTATGTGCGCCAGGTTTCAAACCTGTGCTAAGGAGTCTCACCTAACCTTAGTTAAGCGTATCCTTAGATATCTTAAGGGTACACTTAACGTTGGTATTTGGTACCCTAGATCTACGGAGTTCGAACTAATCGGCTACTCCAATTCGGATTATGCCGGTAGTAAACTCGATAGAAAGAGCACGAGTGGTTGTTGTCAACTACTCGGCTCGAGTCTAGTGAGTTGGTGCAGTAGGAAGCAACATTGTGTTGCCTTATCTACCACCGAAGCCGAATACGTTGCGATGGGTGAGTGTGTAACTCAGCTTCTTTGAATGAAGCACACTCTCCGAGACTTTAGGTTGGACTTCACCAAAACTAAAATTTTTGTAGACAACATAAGTTCGATAAATCTAACTAAGAACCCTATATGCCATTCAAGGACAAAGCATATAGAGGTAAAACACCATTTCATTCGAGAACATGTAGCCAACGGCTCCATACAACTCGAATATGTTGACTCGAAGTCTAACCTAGCAGACATATTTACTAAACCCCTACCCGAAGCCGAATTTAGTCTATTAAGATGAAAATTTGGCATGTGCGTAATAGAATAGGAACTTGCAAATTATATTTTCTTACTACTATTTCTTAAAATTTTCATTTTTATGGAACTAGCATAGGACATACCTTAGATATCATGCACCTATAGATTTAAGGAGCCAGTACATCTCACAACACATAGGACTAATGTGTTTGTGTACTTAGCCACGTAGATGGGCGTGAGATGTTAGGACCTTACTCCTGGTTCCAGATGTAGAGCTAGTGCATCGCTATGAGCCACGGAGTATATTCATACATACTAACCGACTCTGACCAGGACTGGTTGATCCTTCATATCAAGCAAGCCAAATATGAGTCGAACATTTTATAGATGAACTTATTTTCAGTATATTATTTTTAAAAATAAAAATGTGGAACATGCTTGGACTTTAAATTTAACATTTATTTTGTTTTCCACACACCCCTTACTCTTTTCGATATACGGCAAAAGGGGGAGAAAAAGGAGAAAAAGGACAAAAGTTAAGGGGTCAAAATTTTTTTTTGATAACTTAACTCTTACTTCATAATTAAACCAAAAGTTAACTTTAAGTTTAGAAAACTTATTTAAACTTTTAACAAAAGGCCAAGGTTAAGAAATCATTTGGTTTCTTAACTTAAAACTTATTTTAAACACTATGGCCAATATTAAGTAATTTCGGTTACTTAATTCTTTTTCTTAGTAGCACATATCAAGGGGGAGAGTTAAAACCCTTTCTCAAGTACTCACCCTCGGTCAAGGGGGAGCATTCCTCAAGGGGGAGCACTTGAAAAAGAATTTTTATATACTCCTACTCATTCATGCATAATCTCATACTTATTTTTGTCTTAACTTTGTATGTGGGTTTGCCATAAATCAAAAAGGGGGAGATTGTTGGTGCAGTGGGCACCTAAGTCGAACCTAAGTTTTGATTATAGTAAACGATATAAAGTTAAGCTTATATTGTTATCTCACGAGCTAAATCAAGTGTGCAGAAAAGTCTCAATGTTGGAGCTGAAGGCTAGCGACACCCGGAGGAAGCCGCAGTGGTCGGGCGACACTCGAGTTACTTCGGAGGGAGCCAAAGGAATCGAGTGGAAGGCCGGAAGAAAAAGTGACACTTAAGTATCGAGGTAAGCTCGTGTGTACGAGCGTAAGTGAGGTTGTATCCTCTTTACGGGGATGATCTTAGGCGACGATCCGACCCAAGACTTCCCATGGAAGGTCTATGTTGAGATCGGACGGCAAGTGGCCGTCAAATCCACTTATATTTTGAGCTAACTCTTTATTGTAGTCAAAAATCCTGGCCATCAGTTCAACCGGCCAGTTCAACCGGTGGTCAAAAATCAGCCTCGAGGAGTCAAGCTTTATCACCATTTTTCAAGGAGTTTTGTGCCCATTTGTGATTGGTTGAAGACCCATTCGTTGAGGGGCTTAAAGGCTATAAAAGGAGGGTCAAACCTAGGGTTTCATCCTCAATTCTAAGTGCTCAAAAGCCTCCGTTACGCTGCAACTCTCCGACGACTCTACAACAACGAAGTGCTGCCAACAACCCTAGCTTAAAGTTTCTTTTGTTTAGTTGTTGGTATAATCTTAATTTGTTATTGCTTTCAATATTGAAATTCTTTTTAATCGAGGCTTTTCGTTGCATTTTACTTTAATAGAAGAGAGGGTTTATCTCTCTATCTTTTTGCTTCGAAGGCTTTTGTAATCGTAAAACTCCTACCTCCAACGAGGAGGAGTGTTTTAGTGAATTGCCCTCCGTACACGGTCTAGGACCGTTAGAGCCTTGGAGTAGTAGCCGAAGGCTACGAACCAAGTAAAAAAACTATTTGTCTCATTTCGTTTTTATTTACATTTCCGCTGCGTTTAATTGTCTATCGAATGATTTAAAAGAAAAGTTTTTATCGCTATTCACCCCCCCCCTCTAGCGATCCGCTTCGATCCAACAAGTTATGGTAACTAGTTCATTGGAGTGACCAGCCGTAAGACTTCATATGGTTCTCTGCATATATAGATATGTCAATGAAGTTCTTACTGTAGCTTAAGTGCGATGTTCCTTTGACTTGCGGTATTCAAGTCATCTTGATCATGGAGACTTATGCTTTGACATCTTAAGCAAGCATCTCTAAGGAGATGTGGACCCGGGATGATAGGGTATAAGTCGAAGTGATCGAAGGTGTTTGAATAGCCTATAAAGGATTCACCACTCCTTGCGAGGAGATGTATACCCATGGCCTCTTGTCGGATTGTTACTAAAGTCTTTGGCCAAAGCATTACATGTTTAGAGTAAGGTACTCTTCGATACATGTACAGTAACTAGAATCCGTAGGACGAGGAAATGATACTTGGGCTAGGTGTGACGAAGTCAGCCTAGTGGGGACTGACACTATATACCATGTCCTGAACCAAGTGGGTATAAGATGAGTGAAGGGAATGAGGCACGATTCATTCGAGCTGCTGAAGGGTTTCAAAAATAGTTCTGGATCAACCGTTGATCTTTTTGGTTAATTGGGGATCATGATGTACTACTAGGTGTCACTCATGATCGTTCTATAATTAATGGTTAATTATAGACGGCCAACATAAACCGAGAACCTATTTGGTCACACGTACAACGAGTGTAATCCGAAGGATTTAAAATGAGCTTGAGAATGAGATTCTCAGACCAAGAGAAACTAGTTTTGGTTGGACCAAACAATAAAGCGAGCATGAAATCGTTTCAGTCGCAATGGAAGCATGGATGGGCCGTGTCTTATGATGACATGATGGATGAACCAAATTGGTTTGGTTATAATCCAATGGAGGAGAATAAACCAAAGGGGTTTGGTTTGTTTTAAACGAATGAACCAAAGTTGGTTCGGTTCGTTTTAACTTATAATAAACCATCATGATTTGGTTTATTTTAATTTAAATTAATGGAGCGGGTTAGCGGGCTTTTGGTTATGATCCGATAACCATTAAGAGAATTTGTTCTCTATAAAATAGGGCTTAAGGGTTTTTGTTAAACCCTAATCCAAATCCTTGCAACGCTAATTGTTGCCGCCCACTTCTCCTTGGTGTAGTCGGCGCCAACCCCCTTGCCGCCGCCCACCACCACCCAATATCCTTGCCGCCATCCAGCAGCTACCATCCTCTCCCCTTGCCGGCATCAAGCTGCTGCCGGAGGAGCTCCGGTGATCTCCTTTGGGTTCGGCAACAAGGTGGGCTTCAACCTTCCTTTTTAGCCGACCCCTATTCCTCCACCAAAGCTGTCCAGTTTTCTGGACTGCTTGTTTCCTTCTTGTCGAAGCGTCGTTTGTTCGACGTTTGGAGCTCCGACAGCGGTAGCCTTGCCGGGG
This sequence comes from Wurfbainia villosa, assembly GCA_025175895.1. Classification (NCBI taxonomy): domain Eukaryota; kingdom Viridiplantae; phylum Streptophyta; class Magnoliopsida; order Zingiberales; family Zingiberaceae; genus Wurfbainia; species Wurfbainia villosa. The sequence goes on from CM046005.1 coordinate 42,843,450, forward strand.
ATTCGATCTCCGATAATCCTCATAGGTGGAGGACGAAGGATTCGTCAAACAGTTGACGAATACCTCTCCGGAGAAGCGAGTTTTTGAGGACTCGTTTTGGATCCGAATTTTGATTCGGACCGTGATCTTAACTCGATCACATCGTCTTCAACACGAGGCTAGTAACCTGTACGAAGACGAGGCTCGTGACTTTGTGAAGTCATCCTGAAGATACTCGGCGTGGATATGGATAGAGACGATTCTAGCGAGAATCGTTCCGGTTGATGCCTTTCCCGCTACACGTGATACGTCAGGTATACGTAGTATAAATTTCCTTTTATTGCAAAATTTGAATTTACGGTTATGTCTACATATGTTGTACTATGCATGCGTGTGATGTGTGTGTTGTAATAAATTAGATTTATTATTTTATTCCTTCCGTCGTGCACATGTTTACGAAATATATTCGAACACACACTCACCGCGGTGCTGGAAACCCAACAGTGCTATCAGAGCCCAGGTTGTGTTTCGACATAATCATAAAATTGTTTTGCAATAGTCATAATGATATATCTGAAAATTTTCTATTTTAGGAAAGTTAGAAGTATTTATGAAAATTTTTTAATTTTGGAAAGTCTAGAAATATTTATTGAAATCTTCAACTTTTGGAAAGTTGGAAGTATTTATGGAAATTGATATTTTCCATAAATAAAATATTTGATTAGATTTGGAAATTTGTTTCCTAATTTAATCATGATTTGATTTGGAAAATCAAATCTTAAAATATTTTATTTCCATAAGTAGTTTTGATGATTTAGGAAATTGGTTTCCTAAATTTACTTTACTTAATCAACTATTTCCATAAATAAAATATGTGATTAGATTTGGAAATTTGTTTTCTAATTTAATCATGATTTGATTTGGAGAATCAAATCTTAAACATATTTTATTTCCATAAATAGTTATGACATATAAGGAAATTTTGTACATGACATAATTGTATGCCATGTAATTGCATTAGATGCATATCATTATGCCATGCGTGTCATGACATGTAGATGTATGTCAGGTATGTCATGTCATGTAGATAATAGTTATTTGCATGCAAAGAGGATGAGACATAAAAACCCTTACTCAATATTAAAGCCTACACCTTCCATTAATATGGTTAGAACCAGAGTTCCGTTTCTTGTTTGGGTTGTTGGACTCTCTCCAAGCCTGGCTCGAACCCGAACATGTTGAAACCATGGAATAGTTTAATACTAATATGGTAAGAGTCAGAGGTCAATCGTTTGCTTTGGTTGTTGGACTCTCTCCAAGGCGGGCTAATTGGATGAATGTGCTCTAACCATATTAAAACTATTTCTCGATTAATGGGTTGGCTTTAACTTGGAGCATCGGCTTGTTGGACTCTCTCCAAGGTCAATGTGAAGGGAGGTGAAGTTGGGTGCTATGCATATGATGCATACTTGTCAATGTGTTAACAACCCTATGTATGTGTGAACATTCAATTAGTTGATAGCACATTGTGATAGTTGCATATACGTGATATGCAATCGGTATATTTGATACCTACCATTGTAGTTATGAATGGCTTGTTGGACTCTCTCCAATGTTGTTCATATCTATGTTGGATATCAGCCCATTGGGAGATGGACCTACGATCTCCCGAAGTGATTTTGGGGTTTTTGAAATTCGAAAAATGAATGGGATTTATGAATGTATATTGATGCATTTTAAATCATCTTTCTCATATATGTTTGTTTTATTTCTAAGATTGATCATGATGTCTTTGAATTTGCATTCCATTTTGGAATCGAATAAATTGACTGGGTCGAACTTCTTGGACTGGCTTAGAAACTTGAGAATTGTTCTCAATGTTGAAAATCCTGCAAATGTCCTCGAAGTGCCTCTTCCCGCCCGTCGTAGTGACAATGCAACTCTAGACCAATTGTTGGCCTATTAGAAACATGTGACTGATTCTGAAATGGCGAGTTGCATCATGCTAGCCACGATGGTACATGAGCTGCAGAAGCAGCATGAGCATATGGATGCTCATACAATAGTCTTTCATCTTTATGAGTTGGTTGATGAGTAAGTGAGATTCGAAAGGTTCGAAGTCTCCAAGCTCCTCTTCACCTCTGAGATGCAAAAAGGTTCATCTGTGGTACTGCTCAACATGCTGAAGACTGTGGAGCCTTCTGAGAAGCATGAGCAGGGGATGGTGTTGTGAGTTGATTCCTCGAAGAAAGGTTCTAAGAGGAAGTCAAAGGAAAAGCAGAAGGGGAAGAAAAGGGCTAAAAAGGCAGAACTAGCTCAAAAGGGCACTTGCCATCATTATGGCAAGGAGAGCCATTAGCAAAGAAATTGCAAGATTTATCTTGAGTTCGTGAAGAAGAATAAGGCATCAGATGCCCCATCTTCTTCAGATATCTTCATTATTGATTGTCATTCTATTTCCTCAAACACTTGGGTATTGGATGCTGGGTGTGGCTCATATATATGTAATGACATACATGGGCTAAGGAATAGAAGAAGATTCGTCAAGGGAGAGTCAAATTTACGTGTTGAGAATGGAGCAAAGGTTGCTGCACTCGCCATCAGAACGTATTTGTTGAAACTTCCTATAGGACTTGTCTTAGAACTGGACAATTGCTTTTATGTTTCTTCATTGATAAAGAACATCTTTTATATTTCTTGTTTAAATAGAAATGGGTACCATTTGACTTTTAGTAACAATTGTTGTTACATAACTTTGAATGGAGTTCTTTATGGGACTAGAACTTTGAGCAATGGTATTTATACGTTGGACATATCCAATGACATTTTCAATATCGAAGCGAGTAACAAGCATGCTCGAAAGGATAATCAATTAGACTCCTACATGTGGCATTGTCGTCTTGGCCATGCAAGCAAGAAATGCATGTCCGAATTACACCGATGTGGAATTCTGGAATTGTTTGAATTGGATTCATACAATACATGTGAATCATGCTTGAAAGGCAAGATGACTAAGTTACCTTTTATAGGAAAAGGTAAACGAGTGGGAGAATTGTCTAATACATATTGATGTATGTGGACCTATGTCAACTCAAGCTTTAGGAGGCTATAGCTACTTCACTACCTTCACCGATGATCACTCACGGTTTGGGTATGTGTTCTTGATGAAACACAAGTCTGAAGCCTTTGAAAGGTTCAAAGAATTCAGAAATGAAGTAGAGAAACAACATGACAAGAGTATTAAAATACTTCGATCGGATCGAGGTGGTGAATACTTAAGTCAAGAGTTTCTTGATTATCTAAGAGACAATGATATATTGTCTCAATGGACTCCGCCATATACACCATACCATAATGGTGTATCTGAGAGGCATAACCGGACCTTGTTGGACATGGTCAGGTCAATGATGAATCATGCAAATCATTCCAAGTCCTTTTGGGGCTATACACTTCAGACAACTGTTTACTTGTTAAACAAAATGTCAACCAAGGTAGTCTCCACTACTCCATATAAGATATGGAATAGTAAGAAACCTCATGTATCTTACTTGAAGATATAGGGTTGTCCTGCGTATGTGTAACGGACTGTATCAGACAAATTGGATGCTAAGTCTAATAAATGTCTATTTATTGGATACCCTAAGAAAACAAGGGGTTACCAATTCTATAATGCTGTGGAACAAAAGGTGTTTGTTTCAAGGCATGCTGTGTTTCTAGAGAAAGAGTTTCTCTTGCAAGAAAACAGTGGGAGTGTTGTCGAGCTTGAGGAGGCTCGAGAGACTCAAATAGACATTGATGAGATACCTGGTGAAGCACAACAGCCGATAACTCATAGTGATGAGCAATCGGCTGGACCTATTGAAACACCACATCTTCGTAGATCTGGTAGAACACGCAACATTCCTGAGAGATATGGATTTCTCATAAGTGAATCGAACGACGTGTTACTCATTGATGATGAGGAGCCTACCATTTATGAAGAAGTTCTGACAAGTTCAGAAAGGGATAAGTGGCTTGATGCCATGAAGTCGAAAATGGATTCCATGTATGAAAACCAAGTTTGGAACTTGGTTGACCCACCTAAAGGCATCAAGCCTATTGGGTGTAAGTGGGTTTTCAAGAAGAAAACCAACATGGATGGTAATGTGATTACCTATAAGGCTAGATTAGTGGAGAAAGAATATTGTCAAAAACAAGGTGTTGATTATGACGAAACCTATTTGCCTGTAGCTATGCTTAAATCCATTCGGATGCTCCTGGACATAGCGGCTCATTATGATTATGAGATATGGAAGATGGATGTGAAAACAGCTTTCCTTAATGGAAACCTGCTCGAGGACGTGTATATGATACAGCCTGAGGGTTTCACATCGGTTGATAAAACCAAGGTATGCAAATTGCGACGGTCCATATATGGATTGAAGCAAGCATCCAGGAGATGGAATATCCGTTTTGATGAGACAATCAAAAAGTTGATTTCTCACAAAATCTAGACGAACCTTGTGTGTACAAGAAGGTTAGTGGGAGTGCAGTCGTGTTCTTAGTATTGTATGTCGATGACATATTACTTATAGGAGACGATGTTTCAGTCTTACAGTCAGTTAAGATTTGGTTATCCAAGACATTCTCAATGAAAGACCTGGGAGAAGCAACCTATATCCTCGGGATTAAGATCTATAGAGATAGATCGAAATGGTTGCTTGGTGTTTCACAGTCTACATATATAGACCGAGTGCTAAAGAGGTTTAGCATGTCGGAATCCAAGAAAGGTTTACTACCCATCAGGCATGGGATACACCTTTCGAAGTCTATGTGTCCACGCACAGAAGACGAGAGGATTTGCATGAGTAAGATTCCCTATGCATCCGCAATAGGATCTATCATGTATGTTATGTTATGTACGAGGCCCGATGTATCGTATGCTCTGAGTGTCATGAGTAGATACCAGTCTGATCCAGGAATGGATCATTGGGTAGCTGTTAAGACAATCCTTAAGTACTTAAGAAGAACTAAGGATGTGTTCCTAATATATGGAGAAGGGGACATGGTGATATGCGGGTATATGGATGCCAGCTTCCAGACAGACAAGGATGATTCCAGGTCTCAGTCTGGATATGTGTTCACCTTGAATGGGGGCGCAGTGAGTTGGAAAAGTTCCAAACAAGACACTGTAGCGGATTCTACCACTGAGGCAGAATACATTGCAGCTTCGGAAGCAGCAAAGGAAGCGGTTTGGATCAAGAAGTTCATTTATGAACATGGTGTGATTCCAGCCATTGTTGAAGAAATACCGGTCTACTATGACAACAATGGAGCTATTGCACAGGCAAAAGAGCCAAGGTCTCATCAACAATCCAAACATGTGCTTCGCTGCTATCATCTTATCAGAGAGATAATCAGTAGAAAGGAAATACAAATCAAGAAAATTCCCACTGAAAGGAACTTAGCGGATCCTTTGACTAAGGCATTACCTCAAAGTAAGTTTAAGGGTCATGTTAGAGCTTATGGTATTGGATACCGTAGCGATTGGCATTATGCCAAGTGGGAGTTTGTTAGTGATATATGAGAGATGTCCCAAGGCAATCGCCTTATGTTTGAACCATTTATATGATAAATGAAGATTCACTATTTGAGTATACATGTTTTCATGTATTTGATTAGATCTTAAACTCATTTACTGAATGTCCACGATACGATTCACAACATGAGAGAATTTATGATTGGATCACAACTAGTGAGTATCTCTACATGTGTAATTGTGATGTATCAGAATTATCCCTAGTCGATGAATTGATGGATTTAGACACCATTGATTCTGTCGAGACTAGCACGAGGTATACTCCTTGGTGTATCCAAGCAGTTGATTCTCACTGGCTAGAGACATTGTGATGTCCGTAGTAAATCGTAGATGCTAGTTATGGTAACTAGTTCATTGGAGTGACCAGTCGTAAGACTTCATATGGTTCTCTGCATATATAGATATGTCAATGAAGTTCTTACTGTAGCTTAAGTGCGATGTTCCTTTGACTTGCGGTATTCAAGTCATCTTGATCATAAAGACTTATGCTTTGACATCTTAAGCAAGCATCTCTAAGGGGATGTGGACCCAGGATGATTGGGTATAAGACGAAGTGATCGAAGGTGTTTGAATAGCCTATAAAGGATTCACCACTCCTTGCGAGGAGATGTATACCCATGGCCTCTCGTCGGATTGTTACTAAAGTCTTTGGCCAAAGCATTACATATTTAGAGTAAGGTACTCTTCGATACATGTGTAGTAACTAGAATCCGTAGGACGAGGAAATGATATTTGGGCTAGGTGTGACATAGTCAGCCTAGTGGGGACTGACACTATAGACCATGTCCTGAACCAAGTGGGTATAAGATGAGTGAAGGGAATGAGGCACGATTCATTCGAGCTGCTGAAGGGTTTCAGAAATAGTTCTGGATCAACCGTTGATCTTTTTCAGTTAATTGGGGATTATGATGTACTACTAGGTGCCACTCATGATCGTTCTATAATTAATGGTTAATTATAGACGGCCAACATAAACCGAGAACCTATTTGGTCACACGCACAACGAGTGTAATCCGAAGGATTTAAAACGAGCTTGAGAATGAGATTCTCAGACCGAGAGAAACTAAGTTTGGTTGGACCAAACAATGAAGCGAGCATGAAATCGTTTCAGTCGCAATGGAAGCGTGGATGGGTCGTGTCTTATGAAGACATGATGGATGAACCAAATTGGTTTGGTTCTAATCCAATGGAGGAGAATAAACCAAAGGGGTTTGGTTTGTTTTAAACGAATGAACCAAAGTTGGTTCGGTTCGTTTTAACTTAAAATAAACCATCATGGTTTGGTTTATTTTAACCTAAATTATTGGAGAGGGTTAGCGGGCTTTTGGTTATGATCCGATAATCATTAAGAAAATTTGTTCTCTATAAAATAGGGCTTAAGGGTTTTTGTTAAACCCTAATCCAAATCCTTGCAACCCTAATTGTGGCCGCCCACTTCTCCTTGGTGTAGTCGGCGCCAACCCCCTTGCCGCCGCCGCCCACCACCCAATCTCCTTTTCGTCGTCCAGCAGCTACCGTCCTCTCCCCTTGCCGGCGTCAAGCTGCTGCCGGAGGAGCTCCGGTGATCTCCTTTGGGCTCAGCAACAAGGTGAGCTTCAACCTTCCTTTTTGGCCGACCCCTATTCCTCCACCAAAGCTGTCCAATTTTCTGGACAGCTTGTTTCCTTCTTGTCAGAGTGTCATTTGGATGACGTTTGGAGCTCCGACAGCGGTAGCCTTGCTGGGGATTCGATCTCCGATAATCCTCATAAGTGGAGGATGAAGGATTCGTCAAACGGTTGACGAATACCTCTCCGGAGAAGCGAGTTTTTGAGGACTCATTTTGGATCCGAATTTTGATTCGGACCGTGATCTTCTCTCGATCACATCGTCTTCAACACGAGGTTAGTAACCCGTACGAAGATGAGGATCGTGACTTTGTGAAGTCATCCCAATGATACTCAGCGTGGATATGGATAGAGACGATTCTAGCGAGAATCGTTCCGATTGATGTCTTTCCCGCTACACGTGATACGTTAGGTATACGTAGTATAAATTTTCTTTTATTGCAAAATTTGAATTTACGGTTATGTCTACACATGTTGTACTATGCATGCGTGTGATGTGTGTGTTATAATAAATTAGATTTATTATTTTATTCCTTCTGCTGTGCACATGTTTACGAAACATGTTCGAACACACACTCACCGCGGGGCCAGAAACCCAACAAAAATCACACTAATACACTCTGTGTGTATTGAGCAGGACCGAGTTAGAGGAGATTCGATTTATTGCTGACTACATAATCGAATCAGACCTTATATATTATATTGTACATACTCTTAATCCCGATATAATAACTAGCTCATATACTTAGTAGTCATTTCTTTGATTTACCAATGGACGAGATTTATAGATTAAATCGATAGGCTCGGTAAGTTGGGAAATGATATTATTTATATGGTGTGTCATTGATTATAGAAGGAAACTGTGTCCTATATATTAGGATGATGATGTCCCCTTGAGGAGCTCATAAGGTTCATCATGTAAACCCTGCAGGTGGACTTGGTCCCGCATGTTGAAAAGGTTGAGTGGTACTACTCATGGAGTTAGATGTTCATTAGTTAATGGTCAGTAAATTAATTAATCGACGGACATTCGAGATCTTAAACACGGGGAGAAAATATACATATAATATATGGAGCCCATATTAACTTATGGGGGTTGGTGAGGCAGATCAATGATAAACCTTTAGTGGATTGGATTATCATTAATGGATCGGACATTATGTGGGCTTGATCCATTGGGTGGCCAAGATCCAACTCCTCCTCATGGTCCCTATTGTAGCCTATTAAAACCTCATGAAGCTTAGATCCAATGGAGAGAAACAAAACTCTAGATCCAAAGGTAGAGATTAAATCTCTAGATCCGACGGTTGAGATAAAATCTCTAGATCCGACGGTTGAGATTAAATCCCTAGAACCAATGGTGGAGATTAAAACAAGGCTTATCGCTAAACTCTATAAAAGGAGCCTTTAGGGTTGGCATGGAGATAAGCAAGGGTCTTTGGAGTTTGCGGCAAGAAGCAAGGGGCTAGTGTTTGGAGCTTGGCGGCACCAAATAAGGAAACAATTTCCTTATCTTCTTCTTCCTCAAGCTTCCCGGCGCCCATATAGCCCCTTCCTCACTTTTGCCGGTGTCCAAACTCCCTCCTCTCTTTCTCCTTGGCCGGTGGAACCAAGGCTTAGGGTCCTCCCTTGGAGCTTTTGGCCAGCAACCATTGTTTTCCTTCTCCTTTTTGGCCGGCAGCAAGCAAGGTGCTTGTTGGTTGGCTAAAGGAAGGAGAAGGATCTTGTTTCTATTCTTCCTCTTGCTCAGAATGAGCAAGGAAGGAAGATTGGTGATCTAGGAGCTTCAACTTTTGGTAGATCGTCGCCCACACGACGTCCGAAAGGAGGAAGGTCATACAATAGAAGATCGAGAGGTATATCGATTCTCTATTTTCATTTGTTGCATGTTTATATTTGTTTTTCAATTATATGCATGATATATATTCTGTTTTGTGGCTAAATATACTTGGACCCCAAACATAAATACAAAAGTCGGTGATCCGTACATCGTCTATTCCGTGCCTATTCGTGGAATAGAGGTTGGTCGCTTGAACAACAAGTTTGTTCAAGTGACTATTCTAAACGAATAGCACGACGATGACAATGTTACTTGGGCAATCCCTCTTTGTGAAGGATAAATTTTTTTTATCCGGGGACGTAGAAGGGATCGCCATGAACAAGCGACTAAGTTGAAAGGGGAAGCGAAGTTTCCCCTAACCAACACCCAGTCTATAACATAAATACCAAATGGTTTAAATCTAATGATCTGAACCAAACATATCTCTTGCATTGTCACCTGGGTCACGTAAATGAGAGTTGCATATCCCAGCTCCATAAGGATGGATTACTAGACTCATTTGATTTTGAATCATATGAGACATGCAAATCTTGTCTTCTAGGCACGATGACCAAGACTCCATTTAGTGGACATGGCCAACGAGCTACTGATTTGTTAGAACTCATACATACTGATGTATGTGGGTCTTTCAATGTAGCATCTAGAGGAGGCTATCAGTACTTCATTACTTTTACTGATGATTTCAGTAGATATGGATATGTGTATCTTATGAGACACAAATCTGAATCCTTTGAAAAGTTCAAAGAATTCAAGAATGAAGTACAAAATGAACTTGGTAAGAGTATTAAAGTGCTTTGATCAGATCGAGGCGGGGAATACCTTAGCCAAGCTTTTCGTGACTATCTCATTGCATTTGAGATTAGATCTCAACTCACTCCACCTAGAACACCACAGTGGAATGGTGTATTAGAAAGGAGAAATCGTACATTATTAGATATGGTACGATCAATGATGAGACACACAAATCTTCCTTTTTTCTTCTAGGGATACGCTTTAGAGATGGCTGCTTTCACACTTAACCGCATCCCATCTAAGGCAGTCATAAAGACACCATATACGATATGGACTGGGAAGGGTCCCAAGATGTCTTTTATGAAGATTTGGGGATGTGAGGCTTGTGTTCGACGTCAAGTCTCCGACAAGCTAGGCCCCAAATTAGACAAGTACTACTTTGTAGGATATCCTAAGGAAACTAAAGGATATTACTTCTACAATCCCACAGAAGGTAAAGTGTTTGTCGCTAGAAATGGAGTATTTCTAGAAAGAGAGTTCATATCTAGAAGAACTAGTGGGAATCAAGTACATCTTGAAGAAATTCAAGATAAAGATAGCACTGAGATGGAAATTGAATAGGCACCACAAAGTGTTGTGGATGATGAGATTGTTGCACAAGAAGTTGTGGAGCAACAATTTGTTCAAGTAGATCAACCTCTTTGCAGGTCTGATAGGATACATCGTCAGCCTGAGAGATATTCATTTCTCTTGTCTGATAATAATGACGGTATGCTTGTTGAGTTGAATGAGCCTACATCCTATTAGGAAGTTGTGATGAGCCCAGATTCTAAGAAATGGCTAGAGGCCATGAAATCTGAAATGGAATCCATGTACACTAACCAAATATGGACTTTGGTTGATCCACCTGAAGGGGTTAAACCCATTGGGTGTAAGTCAGTCTTTAAGAGAAAGATTGACATGGATGGTCTTATGCATACCTATAAAGGGTGATTGGTAGCTAAAGGTTTCAAACAGATTCATGGTATTGACTATGATGAAACTTTTTCACCAGTTGCAATGCTTAAGTCTATTCGGATCATGATTGCTATTGCAGCTTACCACGATTATGAGATCTGGCAAATAGATGTCAAAACTGCATTTCTGAATGGAAAGCTCCTCGAGGATGTGTACATGACACAACCTGAGGGTTTTGTAGATCCAAAAGTTGATGGTAAGTTATGCAAGCTACAAAGGTCCATTTATGGTTTAAAGCAAGCATATAGAAGCTAGAATCTTCGATTCGATGATGTGATCAAACAGTTTGGTTTCATCAAGAATAAAGATGAACCTTGTGTCTACAAGAGGGTTAGTGGGAGCATAGTTATCTTTCTTATCTTGTATGTTGATGACATACTTCTCATTGGAAACGGCATCCCTACGCTGCAGTCTATGAAGACTTGGCTTAGGAATTGTTTCTCAATGAAGGACTTAGGTGAAGCAACCTATATTTTAGGCATTAAGATTTATAGAGATAGATATAAGAGATTGTTTGGCTTAAGTCAGAGTGCATACATTGACAAGCTTCTTAAACGTTTTGCCATGCAGAATTCCAAGAAGGGATTTCTGCCAATGTCACATGGTGTGAGCCTTTCGAAAGCTCAATGCCCTTCTTCTGAGGAAGAAAGGGAATGTATGGATCAGATCCCTTACGCATCTGCTATAGGATCTATTATGTACGCCATGCTACACACTCGTCCTGATGTCTCATATGCTTTAAGCATGATGAGTAGGTACCAGTTAGATCCAGGTGAAAATCACTGGATAGCTGTCAAGAATATTCTTAAGTACTTGAGAAGAACTAAAAAATATTTCTTGATATTTAGAGACAATGAGGAGCTCGCTGTAAAGGGTTACAGTGATGCTAGCTTCCAAATGGACAAGGATGATTACAGATCACAGTCAGGGTATGTCTTTTGTTTAAATGGTGGTGTTGTTAGCTGGAAGAGTTCAAAGCAAGACATAGTCACAGATTCTACTATAGAGGCTGAGTATATTGCTACTTCTGATGCAGCAAACGAGGCTATTTGGATCAGGAAGTTTGTTTCTGAGCTTGGTGTAGTTCGTAGCATCGTGAGCCCTATAGAGCTTTATTGTGACAACAAAGAGGCTATAGCATAGGCTAAGGAACCTCGTTCTCACCAGCGTTCCAAACATATACTACAGCGATATCACCTCATTCGAGAGATCATCGATAGTGGAGATGTGCGGATATGCAGAGTAGATACTGATGCTAACATTGTGGATTCCTTGACCAAAGCTTTGGCACAGAGAAAGCATGATGGTCATACTAGGTCACTGGGTCTTAGAGATTACAATGATTGACACTAGTGCTAGTGAGAGATTGTTAGTGTCAGCCTTTAGTGCCAATCATGAGATGATTGATTAGGGATCGTATGTATCATATTTCATTAATAATAGGCAAAGATTGATTATTATATTTACTTTATGTGTGTACCAGTAAATAAATATAATAATGCCCTTGAATAGTAGGTTCTAATCTACAATATATCAATTGGTAGAATTGATTATGACAAGCTGTAGAGAACACTATTCTTAAATATTCCTAGTCAAGTATTAAAAGACAAAGGGATATATTGATACATTGAGACTAGTATGTAGGTCAATGGATGACTTGATCTCACAGGTCATGAATATGTGATATCACATTGACACATGGGTATCTATATTTGAGAATATATGTATTTAATTGACCCGCCATGAGAAAGTGTCATGGATCGTTATATGAGTATCATATACTTTCTCATGTGACTATTGGTATAAATAGTCCTTAGACCTGAAGTCACTACGGTTCCCTACATAAGGAGTTATGTACTTTGGTATCATCTAATGTCACACCGTAACAGGGTACACTATAACGATGATCACTGGGTATGTAACGAATTATGCGGAGGGATGTTAGTGGTGTAGATGGGATTTATCTCTCCCATATGATGGGAGTGATATCTTTGGCCTTTTGATAGAGTATGACCACGAAATGCATGACCATGCTCAAAGGACTCAATATGAGATATTGAGCTCATTTGTTTGAGTGTGCCTACTTGGGGATCAAGAAACATAAAGATCGATAAGGAGATGACATTGTCTATGCCTCATTGATCGATCTAAGATATCAGAGATAGAAGGACAACGTAATTCATGATATGTTAGTGTCAATCATGAGATGATTGATTAGGGATCATGTGTATCATATTTTATTAATAAAAGGCAAAGATTGTTTATTATATTTACTTTATGCATGTGTCAGCTGAAATAAATATAATAATGCTCTTAAATAGTATATTCTAATCTACAGTATATCAATTGGTAAAATTGATTATGAGAAGCTGTAGATAACACTATTCTTAATATTCCTAGTTAAGTATTAATAGACAAGGGTAATATTAATACATTGAGACTAGCATATAGGTCAATGGATGACTTGATCTCACAAGTCATTGATATGTGATATCACATTGACACATGGTTATATATATTGGAGAATATATATACTGAATTAACTCACCATGAGAAAGTTTCATGGATCATTATATGAGTGCATATACTTTCTCATATGACTATTGGTATGAATAGTCCTTAGACCTGAAGTCACTACGGTTCCCTACATAAGGAGTTATGTACTTTGGTATCGTCTAACGTCACCCGTAACAGGGTGCACTATAACGGTGATTACTGGATATGTAATGAATTATGCGGAGGGATGTAAGTGATGTAGATGGGATCTATCCCTGCCATATGATGGGAGTGATATCTTTGGCCTCTTGATAGAGTAGGACCACGAAATGCATGGTCATGCTCAAATGAGTCAATATGAGATATTGAGCTCATTTGTTTGAGTGAGTCTACTTGGGGATCAAGAAACATAAAGATCGATAAAAGGATGACACGGTTTATGCCTCATTGATCGATCTAAGATATCAGAGATAGAAGGACACCATTATACATGATAATAGCCACAGAAAGGTTGTCGGATCTCGACGATTTTATAACTTGTGTAGCAATGATGTATTGCTAGATGTCGCTCATTGCTTATGTATCTAAAATGGTTTTAGATACATTGCCAATGTTACAAGAGCCTATAAGGTCACACACAAATGACATTCTGTTTTGGAGATGATTTCTTTTAGTTGGACTAAAAGAGAATTTAGCATATGGCCAAGACTTGAGTTAGACTCAAACTGGTTAAACTTGAGTTAGACTCAAGTTGAACCATGGAAGATGATTCATCATCATCATGCATGATTATGTGATTAATCATGCATGGGAATACCAAGGGCCTTGGTATTCATGATGAAGAGGAATACCAAGGGTCTTGGTATTAAGAGTCTTTTTAATGAAGAGATAAGAGGAATTAATGGCAAGGGTTGTTATGGTCTTAAGATGCTTTGAACGTGCAAAGCAAGAGAGGTTAGATCATTGGGCGTGTAAGCCAAGGTAAGCCAAGAGAAGTGTTCTCTCATCCCTCTCCTTCCTCTCCTTCTTCTTCCAAAGGGGTCTTGGCATTTTGCTAGGGGTTGCTAGCACAACGTGACTACAAAATGGGTGGGTGTCGGTGTGGATACCTTAGAGATATGGTTATCCTTACCGTATTGAGATCTGACAGCATTTGGAAAAGTGGAATTGCTAAGGGAACGCACCGAAAGTATACTTCTCCTTCTAGATAAGATCTAGAAAAGTAGGGTACGAAATGACTTATATAGTTTTTCATGGATCTCTAGTGGGATCCGGTTTATAATTATTGTTTCCGCTACGGTTGTGCGAAGTATTCGCCCGCGATGTTATGAACATTAGATCCGGAATTTTCCCAACATGATAATGGTCACGAAAATGTTGTCGGATCTCGACTTTCTTGTAACTTGGGTAGCAACGATGTATTGCTAGATGTCGCTCATTGCTTATGTATCTAAAATGGTTTTAGATACATTGCCAATGTTACAAGAGCCTATTGGGTCACACACAAATGACATTTTGTTTTGGAGATGTTTTCTTTTAGTTGGATTAAAAGAATAATTGAGTATATGACCAAGACTTGAGTTAGACTCAAGTTAAACCATGGAAGATAAATCATCATGCAAGTGTCATCTATCATCATGCAAGTGTCATCTATCATCATGCATGATTAATGTGATTAATCATGCATGTGAATACCAAGGGTTTAGGTATTCTTGATGAGAGGTTCATGCATTTGGATGAAGGAAAAATACCAAGGGTCTTGGTATTAAAAGTCTTCTTAATGAAGAGACTTTAAGAAGGAATTGATGGCTTGAGGATAAAAAGGCTTTCAACGTGAAAGCTAGGTATAGTTTTTGTGGCTTTTGTGTTTTGGTCGTGCAAGCCAAAAGGCCAAGAGAAAGAGTTTTCTTCTTCCTCTCCTTCCTCTCCTTCTTCTTCTTCCAAGTGGTCTTGGCATTTTGCTACGGTTGCTAGCACAACGTGACTCCATAACGGCTAAGTATCAGTGTGGATACCTTAGAGATACGGTTATCCTTACCATATTGAGATCCAACAGCATTTGGAAAAATGGGATTGTGAAGGGCACGCATCAAAGGTATACTTCTCCTTCTAGATAAGATCTAGAAAAAGTAGGATATGAAACGACATATATAGTTTTGCATGGATCTCTGGTGGGATCCAGTTTATATATTGTTTCCGTTGCGATTGTGTGAAGTATTCGCCCGTGATGTTGTGAACATCTTGATCCAGAATTTCCCAACAAGCACACCAGGGCCATGTCACTCAACACAACCGTATCCAAGATTTTGGAGTTCAACATGCCCCAGTCGTGCTAAGAAACAAGACCGTGCCACAGCTCAATCGATGTTCCAAAGTCTGGCATGGGTTGGAAGTGGCAAATGGCATGGATGTGTCACCCATCAATACCCAACAACCACGACTGTGTTAGCACCTACAGAGCTCAGCACACCTTGAGTGCATCAAATAACATGGATGTGTCACCCATCAATACCCAACAACCATGACTGTGTTAGCACCTACAGAGCTCAACACACCTTGGGTGCATCAAATAGCATGACCGTGGCCCATTTTAGAGTAAATTTTTGAAGTCACAGAGAGATCCACAGGCTATCCTTGGAGATTACCATAGTCATGGCCATCCATAGGCAAAAAATGTTGGTGCAATAGGCCCCGGGTCAATGTTGACCTGACTCGAGTGAGACTCAAGTAGTGTTTTGATGTTTGTCAATATGGTTGGATATGGTTTGACCATATGTTGACCACATGACAAGTGGATGATTGGGATATCCAAAGTCATATGGGGGAGATTATTTGAGGGTGATTGTTGGAGCAATCAAACCTCATGTCAAGGTTGACCAGACTCGAGTGTAGCTCGAGGGGAAGTCCAAGTTTGGATTCTTGGCATGGAAAGTCCAAGTATGGATACTTGGAAATGGAGAAGTCCAAGTTTGGAAACTTGGCAAGAGAAAGCCCAAGAATGGTCGTGTCATGGAAAAGTCAGAGTTTGGATACTTTGCAATGGAAAGTCCAAGGGTGTAGTCTTGGCAGTAAAAGTCCAAGTATGGATACTTGGCAAGGAAGTCTAATAGTGAAGTTTTAGCAGCATAAAGTCAAGTATGTATCTTGGTGGCATAAGTCCAAATGAAACTTGGAAAAGGAGACCTAGTTAGCATGACATAGCTGATGGAAGCACTTGAAGGCTAGCACAAAGAGTGAAGGAGTCGTGGAGGACTCGGATGGACCCTGGGTGGCGGGAGGCTGATGGAGGTGGCTAGAAGACTTAGGTCCAGGCTAAGGGTGGTTGATCAAGTATGAGGGGATCACACTTCGATTAAATCTTACTTTTGAGGTTTGCCAGTCGGTTGGTGGTATTGTCCAGTCGACTAGTGGTATTGGTAAGTCGACTTGTTGAGTGTTCAGCACTCGAGATACCTAGTTGACTCGATCAGTCGACTGAGGTTATGACTCAATCAACTGACAAAGGCTCGACTACTTGTTGTGCCTTGGATGTCGACTGGTCATCGACTGGTCCATGGCAGTCGACGTTCAATAATGGGCAGTCGACTGGTGGTAATGAACATGAGCACAGAAGCTCTAGTAGTCGACTGGGCAATCAACTGAGGTCTTGGGAGTCGATTGCCAATAAGGACAGTCCACTGCTCAAGTATACGAGTAGAACCCAACATGGATTAGTCCATTGTGAGACAACAGATAGGCGAGTAGTCGATTGGTGTCTTTTGGTATTCGACTGTTAGGCAGAAATCTTGCTCGAGCATGTTATAAAGAGGAGGCTTCGTGGAGGATTTCTTCTGGTCAGTTCTTGGAGTTCTTGAAGGGGATTTGTTGTTGCATTCCAGTTCTTCTAGGCATCTCAAAGCAACCAAAAGATCAAAAATCCGAGATCAATGATAAAGCAGAAAAAATGTTGGTTAAATTAATACCTAATGATATTTTGCCCAAAATAGGTGGCTATAAGGATGCAAGGGATTTATGGAACAACTTAGTCAAGTTTCATGAAGATCCCTCACCGGCCCAAGAAGTAGAGGAGGAGTCTAAGGAGTAATGCTCATCCTCTCAAGCTTATGAAGAATCAGAGGAGAGGTGCTCACTGTCCGAGGTAGAAGAAGTCTCAGAAGCCTCCACTTCAAGGATTTAGGGGGAGGATAGAGCTTCAACACCGGAACAAGAAGGGGAACCTTCCACATCTAGAGAGATGAAGAGCAAGCTCATGGTTCCTCTACCCCTATAGGTAACTCAAGTGCATTGGTTAAAAATAAAAATCACACAACATACTTTGAGTGTAGGAAAGTAGGGCATTATAAGAGAAAATGCTCAAAAAGAGTTAAGAAGATGACTCAAGTGCCCAAGGCTAAGGAGAAGATCAAGGAGGCCAGAGCCCCAATTCGCAAGAGAAAGGAGCATATAGTATGCTTTAAGTGCCAACAAAGAGGGTATTATCATAGCCAATATCTGAGGGGGAGTCACCCTAAGAAGGGCAAAGGAGCTTCATATGTAGGGGGAGATAAGTCAAACCCTAAGATATATTTCAATAATGCTCATTCTTTATGTAAGAATAAAAACATGCTAGGAATGATTTTAATTTACTAGCAATTGTTAATCATAAAAAGCATGCTAGTAATAATAGATTTTATTGTTTAGGTGCTAAACATGATAATATGCTTAAAGACAATCCTAGAACTATTAATTCTAGACCCATTTGCTCTAGGACTACCACACCTAAGGATAGGAAGGTAGAGAACAAGAACCTATGCATTAACCCTAAGAAGAGTAGGCATATGCCTAGAAGAAAGAATAATTTCCAAAAGGTGAATGAAAATTCAAAAATTGGAAAATTAGAAAAGGAAAATCAAGCTTTAAGGTTTAAGTTTGATAAATTAGAAAAGACCCATAGAAGATGGAAAACATGATTTTAGCATCTAATGGACAAACCTTAGGTGTTAGGAGGCAACAACTACCGAAGAATAGGAAAGAATGGAAAATCAAAATTTAAGAAATTAGAAGAAGAAAATCAAGCTTTGAGGTCAAATCTTGAGAAATTAGAGAAGACCCTTAGGAAGATCAAGACATGGTTTTAAGGTCTAATGGGCAAGATTTAGGCCTTGGTAGGCATAAATAATATACGGACACGAAAGGTTTGGGGCACAAACCTAAGTCCAAGGAGATTATGTAAACCTACCACAATGTTCCATTTAATTATGGAACTCAATCTTGGTCTAGGAATACCAAGGTCACAAGGGAAGTCATCCCTAGAGTTAACCATAGTAGGTGTCTAGTGGCCAAGGTTTCCAAGAATCCTAGGAAAGTCACTAAGAAGGTTACAAGGGAGGAAATCCCTAGGATTAACCTTGAAAAGACCACAATGACTAAGGCTTCCAAGCCTAAAAGGGTCATTAGGAAGGTAACTAGAGAAGTCATCCCTAGTGAATACCTTGTTAACCCAAGGAGCTCCAATAGTTATTAGATTCCAAGGAGCGTGATTTCATCACGCTAAATGGGTTTAGGATGCATCAACCTTAAATGGAAGGGTAGTTAACCTAACCATGATAAAGTTGACACTTTAGGACATTTTCAAGATTACGTAATACCTTGTAAATGAATTTAGAAATTAATCCTAAAAAGAATTTAGGATGTTCCAAAAAAATAATGAAGTTGAAAAGTTGATCGTAATTGTCACAAATAAATTAGAAGGTCATAGTGTGTCATTTTGGATTTTTGCCACACTTGAGAAAAAATGGATATTTTGGAAAAATCGATATAAATTAAGAAAATGACAATTTGGTTTAAGACTTAGGTATTCTATACCTTTGTATTTTATATACTTGGCATGCCTTGTTTGTTATATGTCATGTCATAACATCATGTTTAATATGATCATTTAAAATGTCATGATAATACTTAGTTTAATTTTATATCATGCTATGAAATCATGCATCATTGGCACATGCTTTAATTATGCAATTAAGTTATGCCATGATCATCATTCATGTAATAGGCTATTTAATTTGAAATTAAGGACATGGCATTGATTTCAAGTCCCAAGATAAGGGAATCAAATTGGGTATGCCTAGGTATTAATGCATGAACCCTTAGATTTAGGGAAGAATAAAACGCACATCTCACAAAAACTATAAGGATGACTTGTGTTTGTTTTCATACACTCTAGATACATGTGAGATTTTAGGAAAATGAGTTAAGTTCAAGGTACTTAAATTGTACATCAATATGAACTTAGAACTCATTAAATGATAATGAGGAATCATGAGGAAAGTTAATATACAAGTCATGTACATCTAGCCCATAGACCATGGTTCAAAATAAGGTTTTAAAATATTTTGAAAATCATTTTGAAAAACCTTGGTGAAGTCTACCTTTTGATAACAATCACTATTGAGAAGATTTGACACAAAGGACAAAAACATTAAAGTTATCAATGCTTTTGAACTTTGTATCAATCCTTTAAAATAATAGATATTTTATTATAAAAATATTTTTCACCCATTGTATTCATATAAGTAATGTATGTATGAAATTTCATGATTTTTTAAATTATGTATAATTAAATATTAATTTTTAAAATTCAAATATGAAGTCTAATTTATGAAAATTGTAGAGACCAGTCGACTACCGCATTGGGCAGCTGATTGGTGGTAGTGCATTCGACTGATTTCTATTTCAGTTGATGACCATATCTGATATTGGTTGAACAAGGTTTGTTTAGCTAGTTATTAGCAATTTGGACTACCTAACTTCTCATAACCTAGGATATGCTTTGGAAAGCATTGGAAGGGTGAAATAATCATTGAAAATTATTACGAGAGTTATTTAGAGTGGAGTATCGAATTTTAAGCGAGGTTAAAGTTAATGTTTGAACTTTTACCCTTGTTTTTGATTGTTTAGATTTCCTATAGGCTTAGGAACTGTCCAAGAACATTGTTGGTGCAATGGTCAATGAGGAGCAAGCCTTTAGGGGGAGTTTTGTCCATCAAGGGATGATGGATGGATTTTTATTCCAAAGGGAGAGAATGAGGGATTGCCTCTCATTTAGTGATATGGGTATTATCACTATGTAGAGTGAAGGTATCCTAGATGATTTTGGACCAAGGAGGAGAATGAGGGATCTTATTGGGTAATGAGACATTGAAACCCCTTGGTAGGTTTTTTGATATATGTCAAAGGCGGAGAAGTGAAGGTTTAAATTAGGAAAACCTTCATTATGCTTTGGTATAGGAAGAGGCAAGTTGGGCTTATTGTTTAGCCTAACTTAAATGTATTGTTAAACATCAAAAAGAGGAAGATTGTTAGTGTAATAGGCTCCGAGTCAAAATTGATCAGACTCAAGTGAGACTCGAGTAGTGTTTTGATGTTTGCCAATACAATTGGATATGGTTTGACCATATGTTGGCCATATGACAAGTGGATGATTGGGATATCCAAAGTCATATGGGGAAGATTATTTGAGGGAGATTATTGAAGCAATCAAACCTCAGGTTAAGGTTGAGAAGACTCGAGTGAGACTCAAGGGGAAGTCCAAGTTTGGATGCTTTGCATGGAAAGTCCAAGTATAGATACTTGGTAATGGAAAAGTCTAAGTTTGGAGACTTGGCAAGGGAAAGTCCAAGAATGGTCTTGGCATGTAAAAGTCCAAGTATGGATACTTGTCAATGGAAAGTCCAAGTTTGGATACTTGGAAAATGGAAACCCCAAGGGTGTAGTCTTAGCCACATAAGTCCAAGTGTGTAGTCTTTGCGGTGAAAGTCCATGTATGGATACTTGACAAGGATGTCCAAGGGTGAGATTTTAGTAGCATAAGTCCAAGCATATAATCTTGGTTGCATAAGTCTAAATTAACTTTGGCAAAGGAGACTCGGTTATCATGACATAGACGATGTAAGCGCTTGAAGGCTAACACGAAGGGTGAAGGAGTCATGGAGGACTCGGCTAGACCCTGGGGGCATGAGACTGATGGAGGTGGCTAGAAGGCTTAGGTCTAAGCTAAGGGTGATCGATCATGTATAAGGGGATCATACTTGAGTTAAACCTCACTTTTGAGGTTTACCAGTCGACTGATGGCATTGGTCAGTATTGGAGATTCTAGGATCATGCACAGTGGAATAAGCGAATAAAACAATTTTTATTACATCCCAGACATCCCCTGGGGGCCAGGAAAACTTGCTTTGGCATAGGCACATGAAAACACACAAAAGGAGGAGAAGTTATACCTTCGAGATTCTTTTGAATCCGTCGAAACCACAAGAAAGATCAACGGGCCTTGCCTCTATCAGTATCCATGTCGGGATCACCTTAGACAACTCCTAGAGCAGAAAGCCTTTGTCTCTGATTGGTGCTAGCCAACCGACGAAGACAAGAGAAGAGGAGAGAGGAAAGGCGGCTTCCAAGGGAAAAAACCTAAAACAACTATCTTTTCTAAAGATTATCAAGGGATCTATTTATAGATCTCTTGATTATGTCATCTTAGGAGTATTAAACGGAATATATCTTACCATAATTATCCCATAATTAAGGTAAGAATAACCAAGGAAATTTCGATAAGAGAAATCTCCAAAATCGACGGAACCACGACACGACTGTGTCTAACACGCGGCCCACCGTGCCAAAAAGGCACGGCCATGCCAGGACACACAGTCGATCGTGTGTCCTACTGGGCACAACCCAAATTTTGGCCATTTTTGGCCAGAGCCATACACGACCATGTGAGGCTCTTTATGGTATGTTTGACTTTATTTAGGTGTGATATGGTCGTGCTAAGTTCAACAAGGATATAGGAGGTTCCATAGCTTCCGTTTCGCACCCCTTAGTCTAGTCCAATCAGACATA
Source organism: Wurfbainia villosa (assembly GCA_025175895.1). Lineage (NCBI taxonomy): Eukaryota > Viridiplantae > Streptophyta > Magnoliopsida > Zingiberales > Zingiberaceae > Wurfbainia > Wurfbainia villosa. The sequence continues at coordinate 42,865,576 of CM046005.1, forward strand.
TCCTCTCTCATCGAGAATCTCATTCTTAGACTTGTTTTACATCTCGAGATCACCCGTAGTGCATGTGACCCAATAGGTTCCCGGTTATGTTGGTCATTCATAATTAACCCCTTAATTATGAATAGATCATGAGTGGCACCTAGCAGTACATCATGACCCCCAATTGACCGAAAAGTCTAAATTGACTCCATAATATTTTCTGAACCCTTTAGCAGCTTTAGTTGTTCGTGCCTTGTTTCTTTCACTCATCTTATACCCACTTGGTTCAGTTTCCTTGTCCTATGGATTCAAGTTACTCCTACATGTTCCCATGAAGACCATCTTCTTAACATGTTTACTCTGGCCAGAGACTTCTGAGTAACAATCCTGATAAGAGGCCTAGGGTATACATCTCCTTTATCAATAGTGGTGAATCCTCTATGGGCTATTTAAACAATTTTGATCACTTTGGCTCATGCCCAATCATCCTAGAGTTACACCTACTATGTAGATGGTTGCGAAGAAGTCAGAGTACAAGGCATCCTGATCAAGGTGACTTGAATACCTCAAGTCTAAGGAAGCTCGCACTCAAGCTGCAATGAGTTCTTCAACAACATATAGAATCATATGAAGTCTCATAGCAGGTCACTCCAATGAACTAGTTACCATAACTAGCATCCACATGTTCACTCTCAGCATCCCTATGCTTTCATTCAGTGAGTATCGAATGCTTGGTTAAACCAAGGAGCATAACATGTGTTAGTCTCACAGAATTGATGATGTCCAATCTCATCAATTCATAGATTAGGGATAGTTTCAATACTCGCATATTTACACATAATGAGATACCCACTAATTGTGATCCAATCACAATTTCTCTCATGCTATGCATCGTATTGTGGACTTCAATACATGAATTTAAGATCCAATCAAATAGTTAGATAATGTACACTCAAGTAGTGAATTTTTTTAATAACTTCTAAGGCGATTGCCTTAGAACACCCCTCAATTACATCGGTTAGTAGACTGGTCGAATGTTCAACACTCGAGAGGCTTAATTGACTCGATCAGTCAACTGGGGTTATGACCCAGCCGACTGGAAGAGTAGTCGACTAAAGATTGACTTCTTGTTATGCCTTGGTAGTCGATTGGTGTGTTATACCAATCGACTGGGCCACGACAGTCGACTGCCAATAATGGGAAGTCAACTGGTGGTAGTGGACACGAGCACAAAAACTCTGGTAGTTGTCTGGACAATCGACTGAGGTCTTGCAATCGACTGCTGGTAAGGACAGTCGATTGCTTAAGTATACGTTGGACAAAATCCAACATGGATTAGTCCATTGTAAGACAAAGGATAAGCGAGTAGTTGACTGGTGTCTTTTGGCTGTCGACTGCTAGGTGAAAATCTAGCTCAAAAAGGTTATAAAGATGAGGCTTCATGGAGGATTTCTTCTAGCTGGTTCTTGGAGTTCATGAAGGGGATTTGTTGTTGCATTTCAGTCCTTCCAAGCATCTTAAATCAACCAAAAGATCAAGCATTCAAAAGCTCACTTGTAAAGTGTTGTAATTTTATTTCTTTCATTTTCTTTGTATTTGGTTGCTTATTCTTGTATTAACTCCATTTAAAAGGTTTCTCCATCTCCGGTGTTATTCTGAGAAGAAGAAGTTCATAATGGTGGTGTGCATCACTCGAGCTTAGTCGTGAAGTAGGAACTAGAGTTCTGAACCACATTATATCATGTGTATTACATGTGTTCTTGTGTGTTTTCCTTTATTTTTGGTGTGCATTTTATTTCTATATTCCCCTGTGCACTAACAAATTGTAGACAAGCATACGATCCATCAAAGCGAAAGCGAAAAATTGCTATTCACTCTCCTCTAGTGCATATCACGATCCTTACAAAAAACACATGGAGTAGCTAGGTCCACGGGTTACATGTGGAAATTTCCACGGTCATGGACCTCTCGGTCGCCAGCACCAGGCACTCCACAAGTCACCCATAGGCCGATCCACGACAGTGTTGTGTCATTATAAAACACTCTAAAGCTCCTTTCCACGACCATAAACCCTAGATCTACCTTCCTTCTCTTGCGATCCACATCCTCTAGCATCCCGAAGCCTTCTCGACCTTCCAACAACCATCAATCATTGAAAAATTTTGAGCTTTGGGAATTTTCTTTGTGTTCTAGGCGTCTCCAATGACTTTCAGTGAAGCTTCTGTCATCGGTGTCAATCCGACCATCCTCTGCAAAAAAGCTCACTCCCTAACAATTTCAAAGGTCAAAGATGCCATCTCTGGTATTCTCTAGCCTTTCATGGCAACTTATGGCTTGTTCCAACAAGAACAACATTTTCCGGTGATCCCACTCTCCACCTCACCAAGCTTTGATCTTTCAGCCACCAAGAGGTAGTAAACTCCATTGTCACCAATAGTTTTTTGGTGAAAATGACAATTTCCATCCTTTCTTTGACGATCTGGCACGCCCAATTTTTGGCCATCTCCGACGATAATTCCTTCGACCCAACTTTCCAAGACATTCCTTGAAGGCCGATCTATCATTCCAGCCAAGTAGCCCCATAAACGGATCTCCAATAGCTTTTTCGGTGACTTGGCACAGTGATTCCAGTGATCTGCACAAATTTTGATAATTTTCAGCAATTTTCATGGGTTTAAAAGGACATCACAGAGATGAGGGCACCAGCTCGCGAACGAAGGAGAAAGGTAAACAAGTTAATGACCCAAACCCCCATCAAATTATTTTTCATGACAATATTCAAAAATATAGGTACGAGTCCTTAGTACAATGAAAAATGAAAAATCGTGAACACCCATTACCTAGATACTCATACTTTGGAAGTCGTAGGTTTAAAGGATGATATTTTTTCGATGTTAGATAGGGTAGGATGGCTAGAAATCATGCAAATTAAAAGTCCAACCTACATTTGTATCACCTTAGAGTTTCTTAGCTAGATTGAAGCTAATACTCTATCCGGAGAGGGATACAACGATGGTCACATCACCTTTTGACTTTTTAACACCGAGCATGAGTTGAATTTAGAACAATTCTACTTAATTTTTGATTTACCGTGTGGTGGGGATAGGAAAGAGCCCCACCAGCTTAATGTTAATTTTACTTGGGCTGAGTTTATTAGAGACCATCGCTGTAGAGGAAACGGTAACAGCTAGAGGGGGAGGGGGGTGAATAGCTCGTTTGGATATGTGATAGCGGTGATTTGTGTCGTGTGGTACCGTTTCAAATTAATTACCGAACCCCCTAACTACACTAATATAGCATAGTTGATGACCCGGATCGTTTCCCAACGAGTGTAATCAACAGAATAGTAAACTTAGGATTTCTAATTATTGCTTTGGATTTTCTATTGAATATGGGGGTTTGGAATTTGAAAGACTAAGCCTACTGAACGAAAAGACAATACACGTAATCAAGCTCTAATCTAACTAAACTACGAGTGCGATGAAATTAAAAGAAACCTAAACTAAGCATTCAAACAAGAAAGTGCAGAAATTTAAATATGCAGAATAACATGAGAGTAAAACATAATAGAAAATTAAATCTAAACTAATCAACTACAACCTAATTACTCTAAGAAGCGATTAACCAAACACTACGTGTGCATGAAATCGATTAAATCGAATTCGTGCAATTTAAACATTGAGGATCGAATCTACTATAAACATTCAACAAGCTAAATTAAAAGACAATCAAAACACATAGACTGAAGGATTGCAATCCGCTAGAAATGCTATTCAGACGCTAAAACAGGGCTGGCCGGAGATCTGTGGGAGCTGCCGGATAGTTGATGGTCTGCTGGTTGGAGGTGTGAAGCTTCTGCCGGAGTTAAATGGATGGAGTCGGAGCTGGAATTGGACTGCCGACGCTGTGGATGACACCTCCGATCAAAGGTGGGGATGTGCGTCGGCGTCGCTTGAAAATGGGGCGGAGCTGCGAAGGAGAAGAAGCTGCCAGCGATGGAGTGGCACCAGTCACCGGAGAAGGAGGGGATCCCCTTCCTCTCCGGCGATCGGCGAGGGAGGAGATGAGCGCGGTTGAAGGAGAGGGCGTCGGCGTTTGTCGCGTGCGGGAAGAAGAGTGAAGCCGGCTGCCGATCAAGGGAAAATGTTGATTTTTAAAGCCTTTTTCCTTGGTCGTCCGATCTAAGATGGATCAAATCTCAGCCGTCCAACTGAAGCTAGGTTAATTGTCTTGATGAATCAAATTAAGGGTTGTGCATCCTACGGCTGAGAATTCTCCGACGTTAAATGGATGGATTTGATCAATCTGAAAGGCTAATCATGATCGGTCAAATCCGGATGAACGGTCAAGATGTCCATATCTAAATGTATGGACCAGATCACTACAGATTTAGATGGATGGCTCAGATCAATCAGATCTCATCGGACGGTCAAGATTAAATAAATTTGAACCCTTAATTAAATTGCCTCTTATCTTAATGAAGGGCTCATATTCTTCCAGCTTAAAATGCCCAATATGACCCTTAGATGAAGCCATACTTGATCCAACCTGAGTCTAGTCCAATGGCTCATCTTGATCTCCTACAAACAAAGATAAAATTCGTATATAAGTCCAAAATTTAGGAGAATTTACAATAAGGTCCAAAAATATATCCAACTCATAAAACATGCAAATAATCGATAATTAATCACTAGAGAGGATAAAAATAGTGAGATTAAGGACCAAAATAACACTGACAAAATGATAGTTATCAATTTCCCCACACTTATTCTTGCACGTCCCGAGCAAGTAAATAAAATTAAATATAAACTAAAAGTATATTTCCCTAGCAATTCCCAATCGTACATAGAAAATCGTGAAAGAAAGTTACCTAGGATTGTCAAATCTCTATGACTCAAGCAATCATGAACTCAAATCTTACATAGATTAACAAAACATGGTGACTTCAATCCATCATGAATAGACTAAGATTGATTAAGCCTCACAAGGTAAGTGGTGGTTTCTCTCGCTCTCAAAAGTATGTAATAGTGGAGTTCACTCAAGCTACTCATGGTTTATGAACTACCATATGCTTGCTTTTCTTCTACCTTCACCACTATATACACATAAGAATGCACAATCACTGAAGGCTTATTAATAATGTAAGAGAAATATGAATAAAAGAAAAATGACAATATCTGTGAATGAAAAGAAAGATAAGAAATGACATAGCTAAGGGAATGCAAGTAGAATATATGAAAATACTGGAATGCTACATAGATGAGTACAAGAAAGCATTGCCCTAAAATTTTTTTTCTTCCAACCCAATAAACATGTAGACAACCCTTATAACATTCTTCAATACAAATCTACTCATGATATACAATAAATCTCTCAATAACTGCAACAAGGGATGTCGTTAACAAAAATACTATCACCCATAAATAAAAATGAATTGCACCATATGTCGAAATTTTCACAATATTTTTATTATTATTTATTTCATGGGCACCCAATTTTTTTTTTCAACTTTTTTTTTCAGTTTTTCAACTTTTTTTTATTTTTTTTTTAACTTTTTTTTTCAACATGTAGTGCACTTCCCTATGCTCCAACATCAAGCTAAGCTAAAAAGATAAAGAGCATGACTAGCTCATGGTGATCAAGCACAACTCGCCTCTGCTTCCACTAAATTCTCCTGAGCTACTCTCTCCCCCACACTTAAATTTTTGTCCGTCCCGGGCAAAAACTCATCATGAAACATCCAATATTCCACATCCAAGAATAGAAATGGAGAAAAAAAATTGACATGATGAAAATGCAAGGATAGAAAGATAATAGAATGAATAATGAACATGACATGACGTATGATAAAGAAATTATTTAAGTAGCATGTGACAACAAAAATAGTGAAGGGGAAACATGTGAGAATGCCTTCATAGTAATCATGCAAACCTATAGTTGTGTGGTCTCAAAAGAATCAAAGCAAGTTCTAGAGTTACAATAACCATAAGTGCACCACACACAAGCAATAAAAACTGACACAATCCTCACTAGGAATGAAAAAAAATCATCTTAATCTATCAACATAGAATCCATCACCACAGAGTAACCATATGTAATCAAATAATCCATTCATGATAATAAATCCCCAAGACTTGATAATCAAATTTAACTAGCTTTTACGACTTCTAAGATGATATAAAGGAATGCATAGAAAATTTATTTGAAAAACTGACAAAACAAAAACTCAACAACCAAAACATAACAACTAAAATAAAAATAAATGAAGTAAAAGAAATGTATATACAAAGGAAAAGAAAAGAAGATAAGAAAAGGAATGAACTCCCCCGGGGTCCTGGCGATTGGAGGTGGTTCAGGAGTAGTAGCCAGGCTTGGGAGTGGAGTGGATTGAGTGGACGTGAGCATCTTCTTCATGTGGTATATATCGTAAAGTCTAGCTCCCTCCATCATCATCTTCATGAAGGTTCTTCTAGGTGGATGAGAATAATTCCAGTATAAAATCCAACCCAAAAGTAGAACAATAAGAGCTAAGATGAATTCCACTCCTTTCACTATCGTCTTCTTAAAGGCTATCTCAGGCGGTCGAAGACGATTTATTTGGAGCAACCAGTCTGGAAGCTAGACTGCTATATTTGGTAGTAGGGCCTTGTTCAGCAGAAATATGGGAGGCTTAGGCTGTAATAGGAGTGTCCAGTCTGGGGCTCTCCAACTATCCATCACTCCTATAGAAATCATCTTGATATCTTCAGAGCAATTTTGGTCAGGCTTATCAGGTAGTTGCACATCTGAACATAACAATTCTGCATACGCTGTCTCCTTTATAACATCATCAACCTCAATATAAGTAACAATATCTGCTACATCTGAAATATCATGTACAACATCAATAATACCACAAGCAGGAGGAACAATATCATCTATAATAATATATGCACTCTTATCAACAATAACATTCACATCATCCATAGCTTTACTACCATAGCACATAGAAATATCGAAGTCCTATAGAGTAGCAGGATTATAAACTTGGCTATCGCGTACTCCATAATCCATCCCCTCTAGCACATCGATATACAGAGAAATGGTCTATGATGAAGGCTGAATAAATCCTTGTGCTTGTATCTGCTGGGAATGTTGTGGGCTATCAAACATGGAGTTAATCTGGAACTCAGGCGACAACATCTGAAATGTTGGTGGAGACTGATAAGAATGTTGTGAATTCACAGCCATGACCTCTATGATCTCTCTAGCCTAAGTAGGAGTCTTGTTGACTAGGGCCCCTCCACTAGCTACATCAAGCATACACCTGTTCATTGGAAATAATCCATCATAGAAGTGCAGGATGAGTATGTGATCGCTAATCTGGTGATGGGGGCAACTAGCACACAATCTTTTGAATCTCTCCCAATACTCATATAGAGTCTCTCCTATCATTTGCTCAATACCACAAATGTGTTGGTGCAGTAAGCACCTAAGTCGAACCTGAGTTTTGATTATAGCAAACGATACAAAGTTAAGCTCATGTCGTTATCTCACGAGCTGAATCGAGTAGGCAGAAGATTGATATAGCTGGAGCTGAAGGCTAGTGATACCCGGAGGAAGCCGCGGTGGTCGGGCGACACTCGAGTGACTTCGGAGGGAGCCGAAGGAATCGAGTGAAAGGCCGGAAGCAAAAGCAACATGTAAGTGTCGAGGTAAGCTCGTGTGTGCGAGCGTAAGTGAGGTCGTATCCTCTTTATGGGGATGATCTTAAGCGTAGATCCGACCAAAGACATCCTATAGATGGGATGACCGTCCGAAATTATGTTTTGTTGAGCTAACTTTGACTTGCAGGCAAGCATCACGATCCGCTACGGGAGGACTCGATCGGCCGTCCGATCGGTCATTGAGGACTGATCGATGTCGCCATCCATCGATCGATGATAGCCATCACCGATCGGTGATGGTCAATGATCAGATTCGAGGAGTCAAGGCTTATCACCCCATTTCAAGGAGATTGGTGCTCAATTGTGATTGGCTAGGGTTCCTCTCGAAAAGGGGCTCAAAGGCTATAAAAGGAGGGCCAAACCTAGGGTTTCTTCATCATTCTAAAGCTTCCAAAAAGCCTCCGCCAAGCTACAACTTTTCGACCACGAAGTGCTTTCTCTCCGACGTCTAGGTCTTAAATTCTTTCTTATTGTAACGTCGGTTTTTTAGCTCTTATTTAAGTTCATTTCTTTTCGGAGTTTTTATCGTATACGAGGAGAGGGGGAGTGTCCCTCTACCTCAAGCTTTTTCCTTCTTGTATCGATTAACTCCTACCTCCAACGAGGAGGAGAGCCTTTAGTGCTTTTGTCCTCCGTACGTGGTCAAGGACCACTAGGGCCTTGGAGTAGTAGCCGAAGGATACGAACCAAGTAAAAACTTCATTGTCTCTTTTTACTTTACATTTCCGCTGCAATTAATTATCTCTCGAGTTTTAACGAACGTAAAAGAAAGGAAAAGGTTTTTCGCTATTCACCCCCTGTCAAGCGAACCGCATCGATCCAACAATTGGTATCAGAGCCGGGGGCGCTTAGATTTGGTGAAACCACCAATCTAACATTTTTTTTTTACAGATTTGTTTTTCGTTCGCTTAAATTTTTTCCCGCACTACTAATCCAAGACGAAGTCTTGGTACTCTTCGTTTGGTTTTGTTTTGCAAGTATTCGCTTTTGGAGTAGCCGACGGTCAAACGGGCATAACTTTTTGTACAAGTTGACCCACGACACGGTCTACCTACTAAATCGAAGCCCTCGCAGAGATCTACACTTCTTACAAGGGTTTACCCCCGTAACAAGCTGTTTTCATCCTCAAAAATAGACGTTTATTAGCATTTTGGGGACATCGAAGGTTGTGAGTACTTACTTTTTATTTAGGTTCTTATTTCTTTGCTTAACTTTCTATTTTTCGTTTGTTTCTTTTTATTTCCCACACTACTAATCCAAGACGCAAGTCTTGGTACTTTCGTGTGTTTTTGTCGTTGCTAGGTCTTCTTTTTAGTCTCCTTGTTTTTTGTTCTAATGGCCCATCTCGAGGGTTTTAGCACCGTCCGACCTCCGTTTTACAACGGAGATGACTTCCGTTATTGGAAGGGTCGGATGGAATGCTTTCTCAAAACCCAAATCAATATGTGGATCATAATCCAAACGAGTTTCACACTTTCGACTAATGAAGTGGGTGACTCCTTGGATTATGATCAATGAACCATTGCGACAAAACGACAAGTCGAAGCCGACGCCAAGGCAACACAAATCCTCCAATGCGGCCTATCCAAGGAGGAGCTAAATCACGTCGGCCCCTTCATAAGCGCAAAAGATCTTTGGACAAAACTAGTGGAGCTACACGAAAGGACCGATGAAGCCAAGGTATGTAAGCGTGATCTTCTTTTCAATAAACTATATAACCTAAAAATGCAGAAACACGAGTCCGCGACGCAACTCCACACCCGGGTCCAAGACATAGTCAACAACCTACACGCAATCGGGCAAAAGGTCGAAAACCGCGACCTTATAAGGTATGTTCTAAACTCTTTTCCAAGGACTACCTTGTGGGAATCCATGGTCGACGCCTACAAGGTCTCCAAGGATCTTTCTAAAATTAGGTTAGATGAACTCTTTTCAGATTTCGAATTACATGAGCAGTCCAACTCGGAACCCGAGAGGGGTATAGCCTTGTTTGCAGGTTCAAAGAAGAAGAAAATCGCAAGCAAGCCACCACCAACCGAGGAGGAAGACGAGTCCGAAGAAGAAGTTGACCCAGAGTTGACTGCCGAACTAATGAACCTAGCTCGAAGGATAGCCAAGGGACGAAAGCGAACCACGACTCGACCCAACCAAGGTAAGCCTAAAAGTTCTAATATTAGGTGTTATGAGTGTAACAGGTTTGGACGTATCAAGTCCGAGTGCCCCAAGCTCAACCACCAAGCACCTAAGCATAAGAAGGCCCTCAACGCGACATGGGAAGAAGCGTCATCCGAAGAGGACGAAGACCACATCTTCATGGCGAAATCGATTGAGTCAGACACGAAGACCGAACCTGAACTTGAGTCAGAACCTGAGAATGACTCGGACTACGAAGCTACCTTCAAGTCAAGCCACGGATACGCATCCGGTTCAAAAGATACCCTTAAAGTGAGTTGAACTTTATTTAATACTTTACATAATACGGTTAGATTTTTGTCTAGGAAATTAGTTAAGTCCGAGTCCAAGGTCGAGACCCTGATTGAGGAGGTCAAACTCTTCAAACACAAGGTCTCCCTAACCTTTTCGACTAGTCAAGTTCGAGAAGAGGACCCAACTCGAGCTGAAAAGCTCGAAGTTGAGAACTCTCTCTTGAAAAGTCAAGTTGAAGATCTTAGGAACACGTTGGAAAGGTTCACTTCGGGATCCAAAGGACTTGACCTCCTACTTGGATCTCAAAGGGCCGTGTACAACAAGGCTGGACTAGGGTTTAACTCAAACACGACTAATAGGTCGTATATGTCGATTGTAAGTCGACATAGGAAACATGTCCAAGCATGGGTCCCTAAGAACTTTTTGATTTCAACTCTAGGATCCAACCCGTACTGGGTTCCCAAGGACCAAATCCACTATGTGGATAGACCGAACCGATTCAACGGTCTAGGGGGAGCCAGTACAAAACATGTTTGTGCTTTAACTTAGAAATTACATGCATTAACTTAGAAAGTTTGTGCTTTAACTTAGAAATTACATGCTTTAACTTAGAAAGTTTGTGCTTTAAAACTTGTGAACTAACTTAGAACACGTACATAACCAACTAAAATCCTTCGAAAAGATTGAGCCTCGGGGAGCCTCTTTTCAAAAATAACCAGTTAGACTAGGAAATAATCTTAGGTGAGACAAGTCATCATTTTCTTGAAAATGGCTTTGTCTAAGGAAGTGGTCGATGATCCAATAAAAGAAGGCCCCTGTGCCTCGCCACGACCTGGAAGCCATGATCTTGAAAAGGTAAACTTGACAAGCCTAGGGTCAAATCCAAATCTAACATAAAATTACTTGAACCTAAATGCACTTAATCAACTTAATTGGAAGTCATCTCACAAAAAAAACACATAAGTATAACATGCTTGATCATATAGACACAGGTGAGATGACCTAGGTTTAACAACTTACAACCAATTTTTTTTTTAAAAAAAATCTAACATCCAATCCAACCACCTTGTGTGTAGGATCAATGGATGTTGGACAACGGTTGCTCCCGACACATGACCGAGGATCAACTCAAATTCACGAAGCTTCGATTCAAACGACAAAGATCGGTAGCCTTTGGGAATAACGGCAAGCTCAAAATCATCGGATCAGGTGATATCGAGCTTAACTCGAATTTTGTTATTAAAAATGTATTACTTGTAGAGAATTTTGAATATAACCTGCTTAGCGTAAGCCAATTATGTGACAATAACTATAAGGTCATATTTTTAGAAAATGAATGTGTAATTAAAACAAATAAAATAGCTAAAACAATACTCAAAGGAACTAGGACAAATAACATTTATATAATTAACTTAATCAAATCCTCAGCCAAATATCTTATAACACAGGAAGAGGAATCATGGTTGTGGCACCGACGACTCGGTCACTCGCACCCAAGACTCATCCACAAGATGAGTCAGAGTGGCTTAGTCAGAGGCTTACCCAACCTCAACAATTTGGTTAATAAAATCTGTAATGCTTGTTAACAAGGAAAACAACCTAGGACACAACACAAGTTAACTAACCAAGAACGAACCTCAAGTGTACTTGAGCTCCTGCATATGGATCTATTCGATTCACATGGAGCCAAGTCACTCAATAGAAGTCAATATTGCTTAGTCATAATTGACGACTACTCCAGGTTTACCTGGGTTAGGTTCATCAAACATAAAAATGATACCCTAGATCAATTAATCAATCTATTCAAATTAATCAAGAATCAAAAAAACCTTAAGCTTAAAAGACTTAGAAGCGATCATGGTGGTGAATTCGAAAATCAAAGGTTCACTGACTTCTGTAACCTAAACGGATACCACCATGAATTCTCTTGCCCTAGGACCCCTCAACAAAATGGCCTAGTGGAGCGGAAACACCGAACTCTACAAGAAGCCGCTAGGACCATGTTGAACGAATACGACCTACCTGATAGGTTTTGGGCAGAAGCCGTTAGCACGGCTTACTATGTCCAGAATAGGATCCTTATGGTAAAGAGGCACCTTAAGACCTCGTACGTGATTTATCACAATAAACTACCCAACATCAAGTACTTTAGGGTATTTGGATGTAAAGTACATATCTTAAACACTACGAACCACCTAGGGAAATTCGAATCCAAAACCTCCACCGGAATCTTCTTAGGATACTCAACCACGAGTAGGGCCTATAGGGTATATAACCACGATACCCTTAAAGTCGAAGAGACTATTAATGTAGTGTTCGATGAAGTACCCGAACCTACAAAACCCTTAATGACCCCAAGTGTTGAGCCCATCGATACTAAACTCGCCTCTCAGGCCACGAGATTGAGTCTAATCCACATCAACCAACTTCTCTTGTCGACCAAGTGACAAGTGATCCGAGTCAAACTAGTGTTCAACCAAGTCACCCCATTGATCAAGCATTAGGTGACACAAACCCAACCCAATCTAGGATTCAGACTAACCACCCTATCGATCAAGTGATAGGAGATCCAAATTTAGGAGTTTGAACTAGAGCATCCTATAGGAACCTTAGTCAAATTTCCTTAATTTCAAAGATAGAACCCAAATCAATTGAACAAACTCTTCTTGATCCCGATTGGATTATTGCAATGCAAGAAGAGCTAGCTCAATTTACTAGGAATGAAGTGTGGGAATTAGTACCACCACCTAAAGATAAAATGATAATTGGAACAAGGTGGGTGTTTCGAAATAAGCTTGATGATAAAGGTGAAGTAGTTAGAAACAAGGCTAGGTTAGTCGCCAAAGGGTTTAGTCAAGTCGAAGGCTTAGATTACGATGAAACCTATGCCCCAGTAGCTAGACTCGAATCCATTCGAATGTTGCTAGCTTATGCCGCACATTGAGGATTTAAGCTGTTTCAAATGGATATTAAGTCGGCATTCCTAAATGGATACATTAAAGAAGAAGTTTATGTTAGCCAACCCCCCGGATTCGAAAATCTAGATAAACTCGATCATGTTCTAAAACTTAAGAAAGCTCTCTATGGACTTAAACAAGCTCCTCGAGCTTGGTACGAGAGACTTTCAATCCATCTTAAGTCAAAAGGGTTTAACCAAGGCTTAGTTGACCCAACTCTCTTCGTAAAAACCTTAGGTAAAGAAATATTCATAGCTCAAATTTACGTAGACGATATAATTTTTGGAACCTCTAACTCAACCTTACTAAACGAGTTCGTTTCACTCATGGAAAGTGAGTTCGAAATGAACTTGGTAGGCGAGTTAAGTTTCTTTTTAGGTCTACAAATTAAACAAACTAAGGATGGTATATATCTATATCAACAGAAATACACTAAGGAGTTAATTAAAAGATTTGGAATGCAAGACGCTAAGATAATAAACACCCCAATGGCGATTAATGTTAACATAGGAGAAGACCCAGAAAGTAAGTCCATTGACTTAAAGTACTATAGAAGTGCGATAGGAAGTCTCCTATATTTAACTGCGAGTCGACCGGACATCCTATTCACAGTAAGTATGTGCGCCAGGTTTCAAACCTGTGCTAAGGAGTCTCACCTAACCCTAGTTAAGTGTATCCTTAGATATCTTAAGGGTACACTTAACGTTGGTATTCGGTACCCTAGATCTACGGAGTTCGAACTAATCGGCTACTCCGATTCGGATTATGCCGGTAGTAAACTCGATAGAAAGAGCACGAGTGGTTGTTGTCAACTACTCGGCTCGAGTCTAGTGAGTTGGTGCAGTAGGAAGCAACATTGTGTTGCCTTATCTACCACCGAAGCCGAATACGTTGCGATGGGTGAGTGTGTAACTCAGCTTCTTTGGATGAAGCACACTCTCCGAGACTTTGGGTTGGACTTCACCAAAACTAAAATTTTTGTAGACAACATAAGTTTGATAAATCTAACTAAGAACCCTATATGCCATTCAAGGACAAAGCATATAGAGGTAAAACACCATTTCATTCGAGAACATGTAGCCAACGGCTCCATACAACTCGAATATGTTGACTCGAAGTCTAACCTAGCAGACCTATTTACTAAACCCCTACCCGAAGCCGAATTTAGTCTATTAAGACGAAAATTGGGCATGTGCGTAATAGAATAGGTGCTTGCAAATTATATGTTCTTACTACTATTTCTTTAATTTCATTATTATGGAACTAGCATAGGACATACCTTAGATATCATGCACCTATAGATTTAAGGAGCCAATACATCTCACAACACATAAGACTAATGTGTTTTTGTACTTAGCCACGTAGATGAGTGTGAGATGTTAGGACCTTACTCTTGACTCTAGATGTAGAGCTAGTGCATCGCTATGAACCACGGAGTATAATCATACATACTAACCGACTCTGACCAGGACTGGTTGATCCTTCATAACAATCAAGCCAAATATGAGTCGAACATTTTATAGATGAACCTATTTTTAGTATATTATTTTCAAAATAATATGGAACATGCTTGGACTTTAAAATTAAAATTTATTTTTTATTCCACACACATCCTCACTCTTTTCGATATATGGCAAAAGGGGGAGAAAAAGGCCAAAGTTAAGGGATCAATTTTTTTTATGGCCAAGGCTTACTTAACTTTAAGTTAACAAAACAAGTTAAGGGAACTCTTAACCTAAACACATTTAGTTAACTTGTTCTCTTACTTAACTTGTTAACAAAAAGTAATTTACTTAACTTGTTAACAAAATAGAAGTAAAGGTCAAGGTCAAGAAATCAATTTTTTCTTAACTTAAAACTTATTTTAAACACTATGGCAAATATTAAGTAATTTCGATCACTTAATTCTTTTTTAGTAGCAAATATCAAGGGGGAGAGTTAAAACCCTTTCTCAAGTACTCACCCTCGGTTAAGGGGGAGGATTCCTCAAGGGGGAGCACTTGAAAAAGAGTTTTTACTCCTACACATTCATGCATATCTCTTGCTCATTTTACTTAATGCACTTAATTTGTTTTTTCTTAACTTTGTATGTGGGTTTGCCATAAATCAAAAAGGGGGAGATTATTGGTGCAGTAGGCACCTAAGTCGAACCTGAGTTTTGATTATAGCAAACAATACAAAGTTAAGCTCATGTCGTTATCTCACGAGCTGAATCGAGTAGGCAGAAGATTGATATAGCTGGAGCTGAAGGCTAGCGACACCCGGAGGAAGCCGCGGTGGTCGGGCGACACTCGAGTGACTTCGGAGGGAGCCGAAGGAATCGAGTGAAAAGTCGGAAGCAAAAGCAACATGTAAGTGTCGAGGTAAGCTCGTGTGTGCGAGCGTAAGTGAGGTCGTATCCTCTTTATGGGGATGATCTTAAGCATAGATCCGACCAAAGACATCCTATAGATGGTCTAGGTCAAGATCGGACGATCGACGACCGTCGAAATTAAGTTTTTGTTGAGCTAACTATGACTTGCAGCAAGCATCAGTCGACTGCCAACTTGGAGGACTCGACTGCCGTCAATCGATCGCTTAGAAGGTCGGCCTCGGGATCTTGCCATCGATCAATGATGATAGCCATCGATCGGTGATGGTCAATGATCAGATTCGAGGAGTCAAGGCTTATCACCTCATTTCAAGGAGATTGGTGCTCAATTGTGATTGGCTAGGGTTCCTCTCG
Organism: Wurfbainia villosa; assembly: GCA_025175895.1. Taxonomy (NCBI): domain Eukaryota; kingdom Viridiplantae; phylum Streptophyta; class Magnoliopsida; order Zingiberales; family Zingiberaceae; genus Wurfbainia; species Wurfbainia villosa. The sequence goes on from CM046005.1 coordinate 42,881,370, forward strand.
AAAAGGGGCTCAAAGGCTATAAAAGGAGGGCCAAACCTAGGGTTTCTTCATCATTCTAAAGCTTCCAAAAAGCCTCCGCCAAGCTACAACTTTTCGACCATGAAGTGCTTTCTCTCCGACGTCTAGGTCTTAAATTCTTTCTTATTGTAACGTCGGTTTTTTTAGCTTTTATTTAAGTTCATTTCTTTTCGGAGTTTTTATCGTATACGAGGAGAGGGGGAGTGTCTCTCTACCTCAAGCTTTTTTCTTCTTGTATCGATTAACTCCTACCTCCAACGAGGAGGAGTTCCTTTAGTGCTTTTGCCCTCCGTATGTGGTCAAGGACCACTAGGGCCTTAGAGTAGTAGCCGAAGGCTACGAACCAAGTAAAAACTTCATTGTCTCTTTTTACTTTACATTTCCGCTGCAATTAATTATCTCTCGAGTTTTAACGAACGTAAAAAAAGGAAAAGGTTTTTCGCTATTCACCCCCCCTCTAGCGAACCGCATCGATCCAACAAAATGCTCTTTCGAATTTCCATAGTCTTGGATGCAGGGAAAAACTTTTCCAAAAAGACTTTCTTCGTTTCACTCCAACATGTAATAGAGTCAGGAGGAAGATAATAGATCCAATCCTTTGCCTTGTCAGATAAAGAGAATAGAAATACTCTGAGCATAATGCCCTCCTGTGATATACCCCGTGGCTTCATTACTGAGCATACCACATAAAATTCTTGCAAGTGCCTAATTGGATCGTCGCTACCATGACCATGGAATTTCAGAAGAAAAGGTATAATTTCAAAGAGTTCAACATCCACATTTAATTTAGGAAACTGAATGCAAAAAGATTGACAAGCAACATCTGGTACGGTGAGTTCCCTGATAGTTTTGTTTATCCCTGAATCATAAGCCTGATGAAAACCTCCTAATATCTGATAATAGGGATCCATGATCAAAGAGATTTCCTGTTTTTATCCTGAAACATTAGAAAATAAAATCAAAAGATACAAGAAACATGCAAAATAAAACACATGGATATACAAGACATAAAAGAATGAAGCCCTAAACACAAGTTTTTGAATTTTAATTTTTTTTTTTTAGAAAAATAGGCAAAAAAATCCTAAGTCTACCTAGCATCATTATACTCCCCGGCAACGGCGCCAAAATTTGATAGCGGTGATTTGTGTCGTGTGGTATCGTTTCAAATTAATTATCGAACCCCCTAACTACACTAATATAGCATAGTAGATGACCCGGATCGTTTCCCAACGAGTGTAATCGACAGAATAGTAAACTTAGGATTTCTAATTATTGCTTTGGATTTTCAATTGAATATGGGGGTTTGGAATTTGAAAGACTAAGCCTACTGAACGAAAAAACACATAATCAAGCTCTAATCTAACTAAACTACGAGTGCGATGAAATTAAAAGAAACCTAAACTAAGCATTCAAATAAGAAAGTGCAGAAATTTAAATATGCAGAATAATATGAGAGTAAAACATAATAGAAAATTAAATCTAAACTAATCAACTACAACCTAATTACTCCAAGAAGCATTTAACCAAACACTACGTGTGCATGAAATCAATTAAAACGAATTCGTACAATTTAAACATGGATGATTGAATCTACTACAAACATTCAACAAGCTAAATTAAAAGACAATCAAAACACATAGACTGAAGGATTGCAATCCGCTGGAAATGCTATTCGGACGCTAAAGCAGGTAGGAGATCTGTAGGAGCCGGTCTCTGGTGTCGAGAGTGTGAAGCTTCTGCCGGAGTTAAATGGATGGAGCCGGAGTTGGAATTGGACTGCCGGCGTTGTGGATGACACCTCCGATCGAAGGTGGGGCTGTGCGTCGGTGTCGCTTGAAAATGGGGCGGAGCTACGGAGGAGAAGAAGCTGCCAGCGGTGGAGTGGCACCGGTCATCGGAGAAGGAGGGGATCCCCTTCCTCTCCGACGATCGGCGAGGGAGGAGATGAGCGCGGCTGAAGGAGAGGGCGTCGGCGTTTGTCGCGTGCGAGAAGAAGAGTGAAGCCGACTGCCGATCAAGGGAAAATGTTGATTTTTAAAGCCTTTTTCCTTGGCCGTCCGATCTAAGATGGATCAAATCTCAGTTGTCCAACTGAAGCTAGGTTAATTGTCTTGATGAATCAAATTAAGGGTTGTGCATCCTACGGCTGAGAATTCTCCGACGTTAAATGGATGGATCTGATCAATCTGAAAGGCTAATCACGATCGGTCAAATCCGGATGAACGGTCAAGATGTCCATATCTAAATGTATGGGCCAGATCACTCCTAATTTAGATGGATGGCTTAGATCAATCAGATCTCATCGGACGGTCAAGATTAAATAGATCTGAACCCTTAATTAAATTGCCTCTTATCTTAATGAAGGGCTCATATTCTTCCAGCTTAAAATGCCCAATATGACCCTTAGATGAAGCTATATTTGATCCAACCTAAGTCTAGTCTAATGGCTCATCTTGATCTCCTACAAACAAAGATAAAATTCGCATATAAGTCCAAAATTTAGGAGAATTTGCAATAAGGTCCAAAAATATATCCAACTCATAAAACATGCAAATAATCGATAATTAATCACTAGAGAGGATAAAAATAATGAGATTAAGGACCAAAATAACACAACAAAATGGTAGTTATCAATATGTCGATGGAATTCATTCCGTGTTCGTCTACAAATCTCATTAGTGTAGTTGAAATAAAAATAATAGCAATAAGGAAAGCAAAGACAAACACAAATACACCAATACACAAGTATGTAACGTGGTTCGGAACCGAATGGTTCCTACTCCACGGATCGAGCTCTAAAGAGCTCTAGTGATGCACGCGCAACCACTAATCACAAATAATTCCTTCTCGAAATAATTCAGAGGTAGAGAAACCTCGTACAATTTATACAACAGTAATACAATAAGAATACATACAAAATATAAATGAAATACACAAGAACACGTAAAGAACACTTTACAAATTCGCTTTTGGATTCTTGATTCTTTGGTTGCTTGAAATACACTTGGAGACCCTGAATTACACCAGCAATTAGCCCCCAAAAGCTCCCAAGAACCGGTGATGATTTCCTCCTCCACGAGCTCCCTTTAAAGCTGCTGCCTAGGCTGGAAATCGCCGATCAGTCGACTGATGCCACTATTATCGTGAGATAATGGCTAGATCCACTCTGGAAAAATCCAATGGATCCATCATCAGTCGATTGATCATACCCATCAGTCGACTGATGGAGCCTTCACTCGATTGCTAACCCCGTGATCGAGTCTCGGCTCCGATTCTGTGCACGAAATCGGACGTGATCGCCGATAATCATTGCTCGGCCCGATCGATCAGCCCTCTGTGTCGATCATCTCTAGGGCCTCCATGATCGAGCCCTTGTTGACTCACACCAGTCGACTGCCACATGGTCCCAGTCGATTGATCACCTGAAACATGAGGTTTTAACCTCAAACATGAGGTTTAACCCAAGTATGGTGCCCCCATACTTACTAGACCACTCGTAGCTTAGACCTAAGCCTTCTAGTCACCTCCATCAGCCTTGCGCCTATCGGATCCCTCCAAGTCATCTATGACTTGTTCATCCATACGCTAGCCTTCAGGTACTTCCATCGGCTATGCCATGCTAATAGTGTCTACATCGCCAAGGTATATTGGACTTACACTACCAAGACTCCGTTTAGACTTTACGCCGCCAACCATTGGACTTATGCTGTCATGACTCCCGCTTGGACTTTACGCCGCCAATATCAAATCCCTTGGACTTCTCAAATGCCAAGACTCAATCTTGGACTTTCCTTTGCCAACCCATGTTGGACTTTCCATGTCAAGACCCATGCTTGGACTTTTCTTTGCCAAGACCCATGCTTGGACCTTCATCATCACATGGTCAACCCTAGTCAACCATTAAAATCCCCTAGAGTCCGGTCAATCATGACCTGGGTCGATTGTGCCAACAATCTCCCCAAAACATTATCAGATATCAATGTCAATCATCAATGTCAAACTTCCATGTCAAACATCAAAATATCGCTCGAGTCAAACTCGAGTCCGGTCAATCGTGACCTGGGTCGATTGTACCAACAATCTCTCCCTTTTTAATGTTTGACAAAAATACATACCATTGAGTTAGAACACTAACTCAAATCTTCTTACCAATTATCCCAAATTGGTAATCCCATAAATTTTCCCAAAAACATTCTCCCCCAAACATTCTTTCCCTTTTTGACATACATCAAAAAGGTTCTCTCCAAGGAGGTCAATGTCTCATGTCCCAATGAGATCTTACAATCTCCCCCTTGGTCCAAAAATACCTAGGTTGCCTACCATCTTTCTAGTGATAAGTCTCATATCACTCAAGAGAGGCAATCCTATACACTCCCAATTTCCAAATTGGGTATCTCAAAATCCCATTTCTCCTCCTCATGAGGAAAAATAACATCCATCATCCCATGATGGATACATCCCCCTAAAGGCTTGCTCCCCTTAGACCATTGCACCAACAATATCCTTGGGAAGTCCCTAAGCCAATAAGAACTCTAAACCATCAAAAATAAGATCTAAAGTTCAACATTGAACTTTCTCATACCTTAAATTTGATACATCACCCAAACACCTCTCATAATCTATTTCCAATGAATTTTCACCCTTTATAATACTTCCCAAAGCATATCCTAGGGTAGGAGTGGTTAGGGACCTTTACCGTAGCTGAAAATGGGCTAAACAATCTTATTTTTTCTGAAATCAACCAATCAATCGAGTCCTTAATCGATCAAGTGCTCGTGATCGACCGACACCAGCATGATCGACTAATAAGCTGCGCCGAGCGATTTCCACGAGGCGATTTCATTAGGCGATTCTGTCGAACAAGTCTTCGGTAGCGGTTTTCGCTAGGGTAGTTTCATGGCGACTCGCCCCATCGATCGTGATAATCGAAAACTCAATTTTTCAGTTATCAGATATAAACTTAGAAAATTGATAAGTAATTATACGTAACTTTACAAAATTGTGAAATTTTATACGTATAATACATATGACTAATACAATGGGTGAAAAATATTGGAAAAATAATTAACCCATAAAATACTGAATTGATACAAAGTTCAAAAGTGAAGAAAAACTTTAATGTTTTAGCTCACTTTGTATCAACTTCATCAATGGTGATTGCTATCAAAAGATAAACTTCACCAAGGTTTTTTAAAGTGATTTTAAAATGTTTTTGAAAAACCTATTTTGAACCATGGACTCTTGGCTAGATGTACATGACTTGTACATTAGCTTTTCTCATGATTCATATTGATGATTGAGATAAGTTTAAGTTCTTCTAGATGCACTATCTATGCACCATGAACTTAACTTATTTTCCTAATATCTCACATGTATCTAAGATGTATTAAGCACACACAAGTCAAAGTAATTGTGAGATGTGGGATTAGGGTTATTATAGTCTCATGCATTTTCTAGGCAACTCTATTTGACTCCCTTATAGATGTGACTTCAAATCATGTCATAATCCTTAACTCAATTTCAATTAATGCATGAATGATCATGGCATAAATGATAAACATAAATAAGAATAATCAATGATCATGATGTCATGACATATGAATAGGCTCTAAATATGACATAGAAAATAATTCTAAACAATATCATGATATGTCATATGATACAATAGGATTTGATGCCATAACATGGCAGATTTGAATATATAAACACATTAACACACACATAATCAGACAAAAACACATGATTTTTGATAAACAAAATATTTCATTCAAATATAACTTCAGTTTTTACAAGGAAAGTAGATGTCTAAAAACTCTCAACCTCACTACGAAACTAAAAAAAAAACCCTAATCTGTGTCTAGCTGTCATCCCCGCCAGATGGTGGAGGCGGTGGAGGCTCCTGGCTCAGCGTCCAGGTCCGCATCATCTCGTACATATCAATATGACACTGCTCCATCCGACTGTGGCGCTCCTCCATCTGGCTGTGGCGCTCCTCCATCCGACTGAGCTGCTCACCCATGGAGGACTGCCCCGATAAGATCTCTGCCAGTCGTGAGTCAACCGTCTACTGGTAATCCTCGAATTTGACCTCTAGCTGTGCAACATGATCTGAGAGACCTACTGATGGTGCATCTGCTAGCATAGGATCATCTTCGTTAGCAGCAGGCCCCTTATACTGTCCTGTAGGCTCTCCAGGCTCCAGAGGTGGCTCCCCATGCGCCATGGGATGAGGCCGAGGTACTAGCTATTGGGATGTATACTGAAAAGTCTATCTTTTGTATGAACATCTTTATTTTTGAAATAAGAATCACATGATCATTGTTTGCATATTTATGGTTATGCATATTATCTAATACATTACATTGTAGATAAGATGGTGTGTAGTGTCACACGGGAGATCATGTTATCAGTTCCTTGTAGAGTATAAGTAAAGGCTCACAACCTATATGGTTTTGGATAAACCATTGGTATGGTTGTAGTGTGATTTGGTATTGGTTTGTCTTGACCATATAATTACACTAGTACACTTTGTGTGTATTGAGCAGGATCGACTTAGAGGTGATTCGATTTATTGCTGACTACATAATTGATCGGAACTCGGATATTATGGTATATATGCTCTTAATCCCGATATAATAACGGGCACATGTACTTAGTATTTATTTCTTTGATTTACCAATGAGCGAGATTTATAGAGTAAATCGATAGGCTCGGTAAGTTGGGAAATGATATTATTTACATGGTGTGTCGTTGATCATAGGAGGAAACTGTGTCCTATATATTAGGATGATGATGTCCCCTTGAGGAGCTCATAAGTTCATCATATAAACCCTACAGGTGGACTTGGTCCGGCATGATGATAAGGTTGAGTAGTACTACTCATGGAGTTAGATGTTGATTATTTAATTGTCAGTAAATTAATTAATTGACGAGCATTCGAGATCTTAAACACAAAAACGAGGAGATATTTGTACAATTAATATATGGAGCCCATATTTATTTATGGGGTTGGTCAGGTAGATCCATGATAATCCTCTAATGGAATGAATTATCATTAATGGATCAGACTTTATGTGGGCTAGATCCATTGAGTGGCCAAGATACAACTTTTCCTCATGGTCCCTATTGTAGCCTATTAAAACCCTCTTGAAGCCTAGATCCGACGGTGGAAAATGAAACCCTAGATCTGACGGTGGAGATTGAATCTCTAGATCTGACAGTGGAGATTGAAAGGAGGCTTAAGCCTAACTCTATAAAAGGAGGGCTAAGGGCTTGGCCGTGAATAAACTCAAGGAGATTAGGGTTTTGACTTGGGCGGCTAGGGTTTGGGAATTGGCTTGGGCGGCAACAAGTTGGGAGATTAGGGTTTGTTTCCTTCTCTTCCTAAGGAGTAGCAGACGCCCATTTTCTTCCTCTCTACTTTGGCCGGCGCCCATCCCTCTTCCTATATTCCTCCTTGGCCGGCGACAACAAGAGTAAAAGGTTCTTCCTTTGTAGCTCTTGGCCTGCGCCCATACCATCTCCTTCATCCTCTCCTTGGCCGGCGGCAACATCAAGTTCCTTGGCTTGGTGGTCGATTCTAGATAGGAGAAGGAGTTTTGTTTTATTCTTTCCTTTGTTCGGAGCGAGCAAGGAAGGGAAGAACGTGATCTAGGAGGCTTCAACTCTTGTAAGATCGTTGCCCACACAATGTCCAAGAGGAGGATAGGACATACGATAGAAGACTTTGAGGTAAACAAGAGGTATAATTCTTGTTTTGCTTTCCTTTTGTTTCTTTGTATATTGTATGTATTGTATGTGGATAATTTACTTGGACCTCGACAACAAACACAAAAACCGGCAATCCGTACATCGTCTATTCCGCGGCTAATCAAAGAAAAGAGGTAGGTTACTTGAACTACAAGTTTGTTCAAGTGACCACTCTATTCGTATAGCACAACTATGGATCGGTTGCTTGGGTAATCGCTCTTTGTCAAGGATTAATTTTTATAATCCGGGGACGTAGATAGGATCATCATGCACAAGCAACTAAGTTGAAGTGAGGAGCGAAGTTTCTCCCTTCAAGTGGTATCAGAGCCATGGTTTTCGATTTTGTGTGTTTAGGATTCGGTTACTTTTATGCATTTATCATATATTATATGTGTCGGATGATAGTAGGATATGCGTAGGCTAACTTTTTGGTTGCAGGCATAAGATCCAACTATTATGGTCATATGTGTGTATGTGATTGGATGTGTGTAATTGTATTATTATTTGAATCCTCAGGGTTGACGATGCTAGTATTTAATTTTTGTAATTAAGTACGACATTGTTTAGCCACACTTTTATTTTAGTTTACTTTCGATTTAGATTTCATGTACACTCCTTTGTGGAGTATAGGATCGATGGATGTAAATTAAAAACATTTTTCTCGGCTTGGATCTCTGGATGGATTGTACATGGCGTAGGGAGGAGCGGATGAGATGACGATACGATGGAAGGCATATTGAAGAACAAAAGCCATAATAGTTGGAAAATATTTTTTTCATATTTATTGCTTCTTGTTTAATATGCATGTCGTGTGCTAGGAAAATTCCTCAATTTAAAATTACTTAGTGGGAGAGGGATATTTTTTATAAATTCCCACGGCCTCCATTATGATTTGATATGTGATGCAAACAAACTTGCACGTCGGCTCTGAGTGCCTTCCTCCCGATCGGATGAGTTTGTTTTGCGGATCACAGGGTCGAATATGGTTATAAGAAATTATTTATGAGTGTGTGTAATTCCCCATCGGGAGGCACATAATCTGAGATAATTGCCTTAGTATCGAGTAATGGTGAACACTTAGATGCAAATAGGAGTATCCTCCCCATCGGATTCACTGCTTTTATTTGTAGGGCTAAAGAGGAACCGACTATTAATTTTATTTGTCAAAAAGTTAGGTTGACAAAATAATAAAATTAATGGGTAAACCCTCCTCTTACAAATGTAGAATTCGTATATGTCCACAGTATCGTGGCATACGATATTCTTGGTGTTTTGAGGTGTTTGTTGATTTTAAAAAAAAATTGTTTAATGAATCAAAATTTTTTTGAAATCTAATGTTTTGATCTTTGTGATTTTTAGGTTTTTCAAAAATCACTTTCAATCCACTTGCTGTGATACTAAAGGAGAATAAACTTATTGGACTCAATTATGTTGATTGGAAAAGGAATCTTGATATTTTCTTGACAACTGAGGAGTACAAGTATGTACTCTTCGAAGAGTTTCCTCCTAAGCCTGTGGATGATTCTAAGGAAAAGAAGAAAGAGAGTTATAAAAAGTGGATAAAGGTTGATGAGATGACACGGTGTTACATTTTGGCTTATATGTCAAATCTATTGCAACATCAGCATCAAGTCATGCCCACTGTTTATGATAAGATGCTCATTCTCAAGGAACTTTTCGAACACCAGAATCGGGCTGCTAGGTAGGAAGCCATGAGGAACTTGATGACGACCACCATGATCGAGGGAACACCCGTAAGGGATCATGTTCTCAAGATGATGGCTCATTTGAATGAGCTGGAAGTCCTTGGAGCTGAGATCGATGGGGAAACCCAGGTTGATATCCTACTCCAGTCTCTACCTAGGAGTTTTGAGAAGTTTCGCCTGAACTACAACATGAATAAAAGGTTGTATTCGTTGGCGGAGCTTCTGACAGAACTCTAGGTGGCAGAGGGACTTTTTCATCAGAGTGCTCAGGCTCAGGCCATGGTTGCTTAAAAGGTTTCGACTTCTAAGCCGAAAGGCAAGAAGAAGAAGAAACAAGGTGGAGCAAAGGTGGCGGGAGGATCTTAGGGAGGAGTGAAGAATCTGAAAGGTAAGTGCTTCACGTGCAAGCAGACTAGACATTGGAAGAAGGACTGCCCCAATCGGATGTAGAACAAAGGTATATCTTTTGGTCTAGTTGTTGAAACATATTTAGCGATGTTATCTACCGGCACATGGTGTGTAGATACGTGAGCCATTGATCATGTCTGCAATACTTTGCAGGGGTTATAGGAAACCAAACGACTAGCTGAGGGGGAGATTACCGTTTACTAGGACGATGCCACGAAGGTGGCGGCTGTTGTAGTCGGAGATATTTATTTATCTTTTGATAGGAATAAAACATTGGTTCTAAATAATTACCTTTATGTACTTTTATTTAGAAAGAATTTGATTTTGGTTTCTAAATTATTTATGGATGGATATTCTATTTCTTTTAATCATAGAGTTGTTATAAAAAGGAATAGAGAGATTATCTGTTTTGGGGCATTGATTGGAAATTTATATACCCTTGAACCAAAAGCTCCCATGATGCAAATACAAGTAAATAACTCATCTTATAAATCTAATAAGAGAAAAGAACCTTCGAAAATGAATTAAACATATCTTTGTCATCTAAGGTTAGGTCATATTAACCTAAGTAGAATTCAAAGCTTGATAGCTGTAATGCCCGTAAAATTCCTAGCAATTTTACAAGAATTTTTGGCATAATTATAATGGGCTTTATGTGGGCTCTTTCAAAAATAAAAGAAATAGAGCCAAAAAGGATACATGACCTAGGAATTGAACCCCAAACCTTTAGTAGATACCTAAGCCCTAAAGATGCATCCAATAACCAGAAGCCCAACAGGGTTGTGCTATTAGAGGAATATGGGAAATTATAGTTAGGGGTAAGGGAGACTAAGGGACACTTCAAGAGAATAAATAGGGAATGAGGAGACAAGAGAAAAGCCACTTCTCCTCTCTTTCTCTTCTTCTTCCTCACCAAAACCTACCCCTCTCCCTTTCCATTTTCCGAGATCTATCCAAGCAAGAAGAAGGCTAGGTTTGGCATCCCTTAGGGTATCTTCCAACCAATAGCAAAGCGAAGGATGTAAGTATCCCATCACCTGCATACAAGTAGTTTTTCGATTGATGTTATTGTGTCAACCTCTTCTTGAACCATTCGGCCAAGATCTTTATTTGAGTTTTCAATGAAGATTCATGCCATACCTTGGATGAATATGAGAAAGATAAGATGCTAGATGGATTAGGTTAAGTGTTTGACCTTAAAAACCCCAAGGAGCCTTCGGCCAAGACCAATATTTGTGCTCTCCATGATGATCCATGCTATAACTTGTGTAAATATGAAGATGATAGGTTTCTAGATGAGTTTGGTTAAGTGGTTGATCCCCAACTCCCTCTAAGACTCTCGGCCAAGTCCCTTTAGACCCTTATGTATTCTTTTATGCCTTGTTTTAGAATGAGTTCATGATAACTTTTGATGTTAGATGAAGATAACATGCTCTATGCTAGGTTTTAAATGAGTTCATGTCATGTTTGATGTTAGAAGAAGATAACATGTTCTATGCCATGCTATAGATGAGTTTATTCTATGTTTATACTATGTTTTGATGGTAGATAAAATAACATGTTGTTGGATAATCTAGAGTTAAGTGGTTGAGCCTTTAAGCCCTTTGAACCATTCAGCCAAGACCCCTAATTTGCTTTCTATGCCATGTTTAGATAAGTTCATGATAACTTATGATGTTAGATGAAGATAACATGTTCCATGCTAAGTTTTAAATGAGTTCATGCTATGTTGATGGTAGAAGAAGATAACATGTTATGTTGATCGTAGAAGAAGATAACATGTTTTATGCCATGCTATAGATGAGTTTATGCTATGTTTTGATGGTAGATAAAGATAATATGTTGTTGGATAACCTAGAGTTAAGTGGTTGAGCTTTATGTCCCTTTAAACTATTCGGCCAAGACCCATTTAGGTCTATCATGCTATGATCTATAAATTACCATGTTATGTTTTGAATGTAGATATAGGTAACATGTGAAAGCTAAGCTTGATTTAAGAAATGGATCTGAGGTTGTCTTAGAATTCTCGGTCAAGGCTTATTTAAAATCCTAAGTGCCCTCCCATTCCATGCTTTATATGTTAAAGAATTAACATGTGGTTAGTTAGACCATATATAAGTTGTTTGATATTTAAAACTTGATAGAGCTCCATGAAGTTTAGGTCACTCCATGTATACTTGTTCATGATGTTTATGCCTTATGTCATGCCCTATGTGTGTGTGATGTTAACATGATGTTAATAGGGCCCTTGCTCAAGTTGTTTAGCATGATTGGTTAGGTCACTACCATATGTCTATATCAATAGTAGGGATGCATGATAAATTTCTGCTCATTACCATGTTAAATGTATAACCATGTTATGCTCATTACCTTGTGATTGTATGAATGTATGATGTTTTATAAAGAAGGAACATGATATGCATGAAAAGGAATATGATATGTTATGAACAAGAAATATGTTATGAGAAGCAATATGATATGTTATGAAGAATAAATATGTTATGAGATGAAGAAGAAATATGATATGCCTAGATAAGGAACATGATATGTTTATAAAATGAAATATGATATGTTATGATAAGAAGTATGTATGTATTTTACTTTCTGAATGACTTGTACTAGGACCCTAACAAGGTCCAGGGGATGGGCTCCCAGATGCCCTAGGCCGACTGTCATAAGTACAGGCTTAGGATGTGCCTCTATGTTATGTTGCCTCTAGGTCGACGGACATAGTACGAACCTAGTATGATGATGATGATGTGGTACAATGTCGGGCCCAATATGTTGAGATTTATGTTCAAATAACTATAATATATGTTTCGAAGAGAATCCTGCATATACCTTTATGTTATGCCTGCTTATGTCTATGATGTTATATTCATGTTATGTCTGCTTATGTCTATGATGTTATATTCATGTTATGTCTGCTTATGTCCATGATGTTCTACTTATGTCCATGATGTTATATTTATGTTATGCCTGTTTATGTTCTACGATGTTATATTCATGTTATGCCTACTTATGTTTCTATATGTTTACATGTTATGCTTACGTATGGTTTTTGTGAGTAGGACAGGATCTTGTTAAGCCTATATGCTTATAGTTTATGTTCCCTTGTACTGCAGATAAGGGTAAAGGGTGGCTAAACTAAAGGGAGCAGTAGGAGGGGCAAAGTGTGTGTGGTAGTGGCATGGTGGAGGAGATTTGTTATGTTTTTTATGCATGTTTTCCCTAAGATGATTTTGTTTATGGACTTGAACTAAGCACTAAGTACTTGTGAAATAATGATGCATACTCTATGTTAAGAAGAAGTATCTATGAAATGACGATGCATGTTTATGTTAAAAAAAATATGTCTAAAGTCTTGCGCTGTAAGAAGTATATATAGTCTTCCGCTGTAATGTATGTATGTACGATCGCGTCACGCGCCGGCCCTCCGGACTCTGGGAAAGGGCGGGCGTGATAGGTTGGTATCAGAGCAGATCTGTATTTCCACTACACACACATCAAGCATCAAATCCTGCCGCTCCAAGTAAGAATTTCTATGCCTACTTTATTTCTTTCATGTATGATAACAAATGCCTCTAGCTTAAATATGCCTGAAAATATGTATGCCTGAAATATGTAAGATAACCTTATGCTAGCTTTTAGTTTAACCATGCATAGCTAAATGAAATAGCTTTTAGTTTAACCATGCATAGCTAAATGAAATAGCTTTTAGTTTAACCATGCATAGATAAATTAACGATAAACTTATACTAGCCTTACTCTAATATGTGAAGATAACCATGGCTGGGAGACACAGTAGTAGGGCCGATGAGATAGCACCTGAAGGGTTTTGCTTATCGAGTTCGTGAGGGCAAACTTCGCTTCCCACTTCACCTCGGTAGCTTGTCCATGGCGATCCCTTCGATGTCCCCAGATTAAAAAAAATTTAATCATGGACAAAAGGGATTGCCCAAACCACCAAGTCATCGTCGTGCTATTCGTTTAGAGAGGTCACTTGAACAAACTAGTTGTTCAAGCGACCATCCTCTATTCTACGAGTAGCCACGGAATAGACGATGTCCGGATCGTCGATTTTTATGTTTATACTCGGGATCCAAGTATTATTTAGCCATTTACAGATTTATAACATGCTTATAATTGAAAAATAAATACAAGAAATAAACAAAAGAAGAAAGTAGAATAGGTATACCTCTCGATCTTCAAATGTATTACCTTCTTTTGGACGTCATGTGGGCGACGATCTACCAAAAGTCGAAGCTCCTAGATCGTAAATCTTCCTTCCTTGCTCTTCCAAAGCAAAAGGAAGAATAGAAACAAGGTTTTTCTCCTCTCTAGAAAAATCAATAAGAAACTAAAACTATCCTTGCCACCGGCCAACTAGGTGAAGGAGAAGATGGTGGAAAGCAACCAAGACACCAAGGGAAGCCCTATATCTTGTTTCCACCACCTAAGGAGAAGGAGAAGGGAGCTTTTGGGTGCCGGCCAAGGCTGGAAAAGAGGCTGGAGAGGTGATGGACGCTGGCCAAAAGAGGAAGAAGAAGAGAAGAATATCTTCCTTATTTGGTGCCACCCTTGCCTCCAAACCTTAATCCTAATCCTATCTCAACTAGGATTCCTCTTCCTTGCCGCCCAAAAACCCTAGCTCTCATCAATTATCTCACGCCAACTCCCTTGTCATCCTTTTATAGAGTTAGGGATAAGTCATGAATTAATCTCATCCATTGGTTCTAGGGATTTAATCTCAACCGTCGGATCTAGAGATTTAATCTCAACCGTCGGATCTTAGAGATTTAATCTCTACCTATGGATCTTAGAGTTTTGTTTCTATCCATTGGATCTAAGCTTCATGAAGTGTTAATGGGTTACATTAGGGACCATGAGGAGGAGTTGAGTCTTGGCCACCTATGGATAAATCCCACATAAAGTCCGATCCACTAAAGATGATCCAATCCACTAAAGGTTCATCATTGATCTACCTCACCAACCCCCATATGATAATATGAGCTCCATATATTATTTGTACATTTTCTCCCCGTGTTTAAGATCTCGAATGTCCGTCGTTTAGTTAATTTACTGACCATTAATTAATCAACATCTAACTCCTTAAGTAGTACCACTCAACCTTTTCATCATGCCGAACCAAGTCCACCTGCAGGGTTTACATGATGAACCTTATGAGCTCCTCAAAGGGACATCATCATCCTAATATATATGACACGGTTTCCTCCTATAATCAACGACACACCATATAAATAATATCATCTCCCAACTTACCGAGCCTATCGATTTAATCTATAAATCTCGCCCATTGGTAAATCAAAGAGATGAGTACTAAGTATATGTGCCCATTATTATATCGGGATTAAGAGCATGTACTAAATAATATCTGAGGTCCGATTCTATTATGTAGTCAGCAATAAATCGAATCACCTATAAGTCAGTCCTGCTCGATACACACAAAGTGCACTAGTGTGATTCTATGGTCAAGACAAACCAATACCAAATCACACTACAACCATTCCGATGGTTTGTCCAAAGTCATCTCGGTTGTGAGCCTTTGCTTATACTTTTCAAGGGGCCGATAACATGGTCTCCTGTGTGACACCACACACCATGCTATCTACAATGTAAAGTATTAGACAATATTGCATAACCATAAAAATATGCAAACAATGATCATATGATTCTTATTTCAAAATAAAGATGTTCATATAAAAGATAGACTTTTTAGTATACATCCCTACAATCTCCCACTTATACTAAAAGACTATGCTGTCTTCAAACTGTCATACATCTGATCCCCATTCCCTCCACATGCCTATCAAAAGCTCTTGCCGGAAGGGCCTTAGTGAAAGGATCTGCCAGGTTATCCTCTGATGCAATCTTGGCCACAACAACTTCTCCTCTCTTTACGATTTCTCGTATCAGGTGGTATTTGCACTCTATGTGTTTACTAGCCTTATGGGCTCATGGTTCCTTCGAGTTTGCAACTGCACCACTATTATCACAATAAATTGTGATAGTTCTGGGCAAACCAGGAATCACATCCAAGTCCATCAGGAAGTTCCTGAGCCATACAACTTCTTTGACCTCCTTAGAGGCCGCCACATACTCAGCTTCCATGGTGGAGACCGCCACGCACTTCTGCTTGACACTCCTCCATACAATGGCTCCACCTCCCAAAGTAAACACAAAACCTGAGGTAGACTTACTGTTATCCCTATCAGATTGGAAGTCGGAATCCGTGTAACCCACAGGGAGTAATTGGTCTGCCCGATAAACCAGCATATAATCCCTAGTCCTTCTCAGGTACTTCAATATATGCTTTACCGTAGATCAATGTCCCTGTCCTGGATTACTCTGATATCTACTGACCATGCCCACGGCAAAGCAGATATCTGGTCTCGTACAGAACATCGCATACATGAGGCTTCCTACTGCCGAAGCATAAGGAACTGCCTTCATTTTCTGTATCTCCTCAGATGATCAAGGACACATCTCCTTATATAAAGGTACTCCATGTCTGAAAGGTAAAAAACCCTTCTTGGAGTTCTGCATACTAAAACACTCCATAATCGTATCTATGTATGAAACTTGGGATAAGCACAACATCCTTTTCCTGCGATCCCTTATAACCTTGATCCCAAGGATGTGTCCCACCTCTCCCAAGTCCTTCATATTAAACTGTTTGGACAACCATACCCTTACGTCTGATAATAGCTTGATATTGTTGTCAATCAACAAAATGTCATCTACGTATAGTACAAGAAATACCACTACGTTTTCGTCACATCTCTTGTATACACAAGACTCATCCGGACTTTGAATAAATCCATAAGACTGGATCACCTCATCAAAGCGGATGTTCCAAGATCTCGAAGCTTGTTTCAATCCATAAATGGACCGATTAAGCTTATATACAAGATGCTCTTTGCCCTTAGCAATGAATACCTCTGGTTGCTTCATGCAGATGTTTTCCTCAAGACTTCCATTAAGGAAAGATGTCTTGACATCCATATGCCACACCACATAATCCATATGAGCTACTATGCATAAGAGAATTCAGATAGATTTAAGCATGGCTACCGGCGAAAAGGTCTCCTCATAATCGATACCCTCTTTCTGAGTATACCCCTTCGCAACGAGCCTCGCTTTGAAGGTCTCAACCTTCCCATCTATTCCTCTCTTTCTCTTGTAGATCCACTTGCATCCAATGGTTTTTACACCATTGGGTGGTTCTACTAGCTCCTAGACCTGATTTGAATACATAGATTCAATCTCAGCATTCATTGCACTTTGCCAAGATGCTGCATCTTTATCTTGGATTGCCTTGTCATATGTCTAGGGATCAGGTTCATGTTTGCCTGGGATCAAATCAGAAGATTCTCCCAAGAACATGAATCTATCAGGCTGTCTCACAACCCTCCTACTACGACGAGGTATCACCTGTGTATCCTCTGTGACACGCGGTGCAGTGACATGTGGTATATCCTCTTGTACCAGCGGTACTAAAGAAGTGACTTCCCCTTTTAACTCCTCCAGAATAATTTTACTCTTGGGCTTGTGGCTCATCACATAGTCTTCCTCTAGAAATCTGGCATTCGTGCTAATGATCACCCTCTGATCTCTAGGACTATAAAACAATCCACCATTCGTTCCCCTGGGATAGCCAACGAACATGCATACTTCTGTACGAGGTTCCAACTTACCAGCATCTACCTTCAGCACATGTGTTGGACACCCCCATATCCGAATATGTCTTAGACTAGTCTTTCGCCCAGTCCACAATTCTGTGGGAGTAGAAGACACTAATTTAGATGGAACCAAGTTCAGAATGTACACCGTCGTATCTAGAGCATATCCACAGAACAAATTTGGCAAGTCAGAATAACTCATCATCGATCTAACCATCTCCATAAGAGTCCTATTCCTTCACTATTCTACACCGTTCTGCTGGGGTGTGCCAGGTGCAGTCAATTGGAATTGAATCTCAGACTCTGATAAGTAATCCCTAAACTCTCACAAGAGGTACTCACCACCACGATCAGATCGTAGTGTCTTGATATTTTTACCTTGACGTTTCTCCACATCAGCCTTGAATTCTTTGAACTTGTCAAAGCATTCAGACTTGCGGCGCATCAGGTAAATGTATCCATTTATTGAGTAATCGTCTATAAAAGAGACGAAATACTCAAAACCACCTCTAGCCTGGATAGACATAGGACCATACAAATCAGAATGAACCAATTCTAACACATCTTTGGCTCTATACCCCTTAGCCTTAAAAGGTCTCTTGGTCATCTTACCCTCCAAGCAAGATTCACAGGTTGGGAGATCCTCCACCACTAATGAACCCAAAGGTCCATCAGCTATCAACCTTTGAATTCTGCTTTGGTTAATGTGACCAAGCCTAAGATGCCAAAGATATGTTTGGTTCATCTTCGAAGGTTCTTTTCTCTTATTGGAATTAGAAGATGAGTTATTAACTTCAATTTGCATCGTGGGAGGTTTTGCTTCAAGTGTGTACAAATTTCCTATCAATGCACCCGAACAGATAATGTCCCTATTCCTTCTTACAACAACTCTGTCATTAAAAGAAATAGAATATCCATCCATAAATAATTTAGAAACCGAAATTAAATTCTTTCTAAATAAGGGTACATAAAGACAATTCTTAGGAACCAAAAGTTTATTTTTCTCAAAAGATAAATGAACATCTCCCACTGCAACAGCCGCCACCTTCGTGGCATCGCCCAAGTACACGGTAATCTCCCCTTCAGTTAGTTGTATGGTTTCCTGGAACCCCTGCAAAGTATTGCAGACATGATCAGTGGCTCCCGTATCTACACACCAGGTGCCGGTAGATAACACCGCTAAACATGTTTCAACAACTAGACCAAAAGATATACCTTTGTTCTTGCGGTTGGGACAGTCCTTCTTCCAGTGTCCAGTCTACTTACAAGTGAAGCACTTGCCTTTCGGCTTCTTCACTCCTCCCTGAGTACCTCCCACCGCCTTCGCCCCGGTTTGTTTCTTCTTTTTCTTGCCTTTCAGCTTAGAAGTAGAAATCTTCTGGGTCACCACGGCATGTGCCTGAGCACTCTGACGAAATAGTCCCTCTACCGTCTGGAGTTCTGTCAGAAGTTCCGCCAATGAATACAACCTCTTGTTCATGTTGTAGTTGAGGCGAAACTGCTCAAAATTCCTAGGTAGAGACTGGAGTATGATATCGACCTGGGTTTCTCCATCGATCTCAACTCCTAGGACCTCCAGCTCATTCAAATGAACCATCATCTTGAGAACATGATCCCTCACGGGTGTTCCCTCGATTATGGTGGTCGTCATCAAGTTTCTCATGGCCTCTTGCCTCGCAGCCCGATTCTGGTGTCCAAAAAGCTCCTTGAGATTGAGCATCATATCATAAGCAGTAGACATGGCTTGATGCTGATGTTGCAGTACATTTGACATAGATGCCAAAATGTAACACTGCGTCATCTCATCGACCTTGATCCACTTCTTATAACTCTCTCTCTCTTTTTCCCCAGAATTATCTGCAGGCTTGGGAGGGCACTCTTTGAGGAGTATATATTTGTATTCCTTAGCAGTCAAGACAATGTCTAGATTCCTCTTACAATCTACATAGTTGGGTCCAGTAAGTTTGTTCTCTTTCAGTATCACAGTAAGTGGGTTGAAAGTCATTTTGAAAGAAAACCTAAGAATCACATAAATCAAAACATTAGATTTCAAAAAATTATTGATTCCTCAAACAATAAAATTTTAAAATCAACCAACACCTCAAAACACCGAGAATATCGTATGCCACGATAGTGTGGACGTATACGAATTCTACATTTGTAAGAGGAGGTTTTACCCATTAATTTTACTATCTTGTCAACCTAACTTTTTGAAATGTAAAATTAATAGTTGGTTCCTCTTTGGCCCTACAAATAAAAGCAGTGACTCCGATGGGGAGGATACTTATATTTGTATCTAAGTGTTCACCATTACTCGGCACCAAGGTAATTATCTCGGGTTATGTGCCTTATGATGGGCAAGTACACACGCTCCTTAATAATTTCCTATAACCATATTCGACCTTGTGATCCGCAAACAAACCCATCCGATATAGAGGAAGACACTCAGAGCCGACGCGCAAGTTTGTTTGCATCACTTGTCAAATCGTAATGAAGGCCGCGGGAATTTATAAAAATATCCCTCTCCCACTTAGTAATTTGAAATTGAGGAATTTTCCTAGCCTACGACATGCATATCAAACAAAAAACAATAAATATGAAAAATAAATTATTTTCCAACTATTATGGCTTTTGGCTTCAATATGACTCCCGTCGCATCGCCATCTCGTCCGCTCCTCCTACGCCATGTACGAGCCATCCGGAGATCCGAGCCGAGACTAAAACCTATTTTAATTTACATCCATCGATCCTATACTCCACGAGGGAGTGTACATGAAATCTAGATCGAAAGTAAAATAAAATAAAGAGTGGATAAACAATACCGTATTTAATTTACAAAAACTAAATACTAGCCTCGTCAACCCCGAGGATTCAACAAAATAAATATTTACACACATATGACCATAATAGCCGGATCTTATGCCTACAACCAAAGAGTTAAACTACGCATATCCTACTATTATCCGGCACATATAATATATGAAAAAATGCATAAAAATTAACCGAATCCTAAACATACAAAACTAGAAACCTTAGCTCTGATACCAATTGAAGGATTTTGCTTATCGAGTCTGTGAGGGGAAACTTCGCTTCCCACTTCACCTCGGTAGCTTGTCCATGGCGATTCATTCGATGTCCCCAGATTAAAAAAAATTTAATCATGGACAAAAGGGATTGCCCAAACCACCAAGTCATCGTCGTGCTATTCGTTTAGAGAGGTCACTTGAACAAACTAATTGTTCAAGCGACCATCCTCTATTCTACGAGTAGCCGCGGAATAGACGATGTCCGGATCACCGATTTTTGTGTTTATACTCGGGATCCAAGTATTATTTAGCCATTTACAGATTTATAATATGCTTATAATTGAATAAAAAATACAAGCAATAAACAAAAGAAGAAAGTAGAATAGGTATACCTCTTGATCTTCTAATGTATGACCTTCCTCCTTTTGGACGTCCTGTGGGCAACGATCTACCAAAAGTCAAAGCTCCTAGATCGTAAATCTTCCTTCCTTGCTCTTCCAAAGCAAGAGGAAGAATAGAAACAAGGTTTTTCTCCTCTCTAGAAACAACCAACAAGGAACTAAAACTATCCTTGCCGCCGGCCAACTAGGTGAAGGAGAAGATGGTGGAAAACAACCAAGACACCAAGGGAAGCCCTATATCTTGTTTCCACTACCTAAGGAGAAGGAGAAGGGAGCTTTTGGGCACCGTCCAAGGCTGGAAAAGAGGCTGGAGAGGTGCTGGATGCTGGCCAAAAGAGGAAGAAGAAGACAAGAATACCTTCCTTATTTGGTGCCACCCTTGCCTCCAAACCCTAATCCTAATCCTATCTCAACTAGGATTCCTCTTCCTTGCCTCCCAAAAACCCTAGCTCTCATCAATTATCCCACACCAACTCCCTTGTCATCCTTTTATAGAGTTAGGGATAAGTCATGAATTAATCTCATCCATTAGTTCTAGGGATTTAATCTCAACCGTCGGATCTAGAGATTTAATCTCAACCGTCGGATCTTAGAGATTTAATCTTTACCTATGGATCTTAGAGTTTTTTTCTATCCATTGGATCTAAGCTTCATGAGGTGTTAATAGGCTACATTAGGGACCATGAGGAGGAGTTGGGTCTTGGCCACCCATGGATCAAGCCCACATAAAGTCCGATCCACTAATGATGATCCAATCCACAAAAGGTTCATCATTGATCTACCTCACCAACCCCCATATGATAATATGGGCTCCATATATTATTTGTACATTTTCTCCCCGTGTTTAAGATCTCGAATGTCCATCGATTAATTAATTTACTGACCATTAATTAATCAACATTTAACTCCTTGAGTAGTACCACTCAACCTTTTCATCATGCCGGACCAAGTCCACCTGCAGGGTTTACATAATGAACCTTATGAGCTCCTCAAGGAGACATCATCATCCTAATATATATGACATAGTTTCCTCCTATAATCAACGACACGCCATATACATAATATCATCTCCTAACTTACCGAGCCTATCGATTTAATCTATAAATCTCGCCCATTGGTAAATTAAAGAGATGATTACTAAGTATATATGCCCGTTATTATATCGGGATTAAGAGCATGTACTAAATAATATCTGAGGTTCGATTCGATTTTGTAGTCAGCAATAAATCGAATCACCTCTAAGTCGGTCCTGCTCAATACACACAAAGTGCACTAGTGTGATTCTATGGTCAAGACAAACCAATACCAAATCACACTACAACCATTCCGATGGTTTGTTCAAAGTCATCTCGGTTGTGAGCCTTTGCTTATACTTTTCAAGGGGCCGATAACATGGTCTCCTGTGTGACACCACACACCATGTTATCTACAATGTAAAGTATTTGACAATATTGCTTAACCATAAAAATATGCAAACAATGATCATGTGATTCTTATTCCAAAATAAAGATGTTCATACAAAAGATAGACTTTTCAGTATATATCCCTACAGCACCCCCACATGACCTTATGCATGTGGTTACTGAACTCCAGCGTCAAGTCACAGAGCAACAACAAGTGATAAATTCCTTAATGAATTAGCGAGGAAACCCTACCACCCCACTAGCGGGCCCTGACCTGATGGTTCGACAGGAAGCTTACCTGATCCAGTGGTAGAGGTTGAAGCCGGAAAATTTCTCTGGTACTGGTGAACCATGGGATGCCCAGGCCTAGTTCAAGATGGTGGAAAGCATCGTGGAGCTACTGGACTGGCTCGAATGCGAGAAGATTAAGTGTGCGTCATTCTGCCTTTCGGGAGATGCTCGGATGTGGTGGGAACGGGTTAAATCAAAGAGGCAAGTAAATTAGATGAGATGGATGGACTTCGAGTATGAATTTTTCGAAGAATTCTTCTATATGAGGGTGACAAACAAGCATTACGACGAGTTCACTGGGTTCCGACAAGGTGACCTATCAGTCAGTGAAGCTGTGAAGAGATTCAACCGACTTGCACGCCTATACCCAGAGTTGGTCAGCACGGAAAGAGAAAGGGTCAGACTCATGCTGAAGATGCTCCGACACGAAATAGCTCTGAACATGGCCGACGGAGTTCATAGACCGTAGACTGCAGAGGAGCTGTTCAGTAGTGCCTTGATTACCGAGCATTATCTGAACAATATTAACCAGCAAAGGAAGGCACTGAGTGAAGGCAGGAGTCAAGCCCAGTTAGGAGGTCAGAGAAACCAGAGTATTTGGAAAGGGAACCACACTTGCAAGAGAAAGCAATGGGATGACTCTAAAGGTGGTCCAGCGAACAAGCAGCCCAAGATCCCACTGTGTGCTACATGCGGAAAGATACATCCTGGAGTATGCTACCGAGGCACAAATAGATGCTACAACTGTGGACGGGAAGGGCATAGAGTCAAGGATCGCCTATTCAGTTCGTGTGCACCTCCTCAAAGAAGATGCCCAAGATAGGTGCTCCTCCACGCCTACACTGATGCAGCCGCAATCGAAGGTACCTGATCACCAAGGGAGATCGAAGCCCCGCCAGTTATGACAGATGCCAGGGTATTCTCTCTCACCCAAGAAGACGTGGCGAACGCTTCTACGATTGTCACAGGTCAGATATTTATTTTTTGTCAGCATGCTACTGCATTATTTGATATTGGGGCAACACATTTGTTAGTTTCTACACCCTTCACGGAAAAGATAGACATGTCACCACAAGCTTTGGATCGCAAGTTCTTAACCACTCTGCCCTCGGGAGATGTAATGCCCTCCACTCATATGCTGCGAGCCGCACCCATCAGAATTGCAAACAGAGAACTCTACTGTGATCTGATAGTGCTCGACATGCAGGATTATGATATTATATTGGGCATGGATTTCTTAAGCAAGTACGATGCTTCGATCGAGTGCCGTAAAAGAAAAGTCATCTTCCAGCCGGAGGCAGAACCTATGTTTGAATTTATTGGAGAGCCAATGAGAAGAATCAATAAATTTCTATCAGCTCTACAAGCACGCAAGATGCTAGACAGTGGATGCACTGGGTTTATAGCACATGTGGTTGATACAAGTCAAGCCGAGGACCAAAAGCTAGAAGATGTCAGAGTTGTATGCAACTACCCAGAGGTATTCCCAGATGAACTACCAGGGTTAGCCCCAGATAGAGAAATTGAATTTGAGATCGAATTGATTCCTGGTACTAACCCGATCTCTAAAGCACCTTACCGTATGGCGGCGGCTGAATTGAAGGAACTTCAGGGACAGCTACAGGAGTTACTTGACAAGGGACTCATACGCCCAAGTCACTCTCCATGGGGAGTTCCAGTGCTGTTGGTGAAGAAGAAAGATGAGTCTATACGAATGTGCATAGACTACCGAGCGCTGAATAATGTGACGATCAAGAACCGATACCCTTTACTGTGGAATAATGACCTATTCGACCAGCTAAAGGGTGCCACTATCTTCTCTAAGATCGACCTGAGGTCTGGCTATCATCAAGGGAAAGTGAAACCAGATGATATACCAAAGACGACTTTTTGAACAAGATACGGACATTACGAGTTCGTAGTTATGCCCTTCGGAGTGACGAATGCACCTGCTATGTTCATGGATCTGATGAATCGGGTATTCTCGGGATTCCTCGACAAATTTGTAATCGTTTTCATCACCGATATACTGATTTATTCGAGAACCCCAGAAGAGCACGCAGAACACCTGAATATGGTATTACAGATTCTTCGGGAAAAGCACCTGTATGCAAAGTTTTCCAAATGCGAATTCTGGCTCGATCAAGTATCATTTTTGGGTCACATTATATCCAAGCACGGAGTGATGGTAGACCCAATAAAGATTGAAGCTGTGAGTAATTGGAACCGACCAAAGAATGCCAGCGAGATCAGAAGCTTTCTTGGGCTAGCAAGCTACTACAGGAAGTTTGTAGAGAACTTCTCTAGTATTGCAGCCCCTATGACAGTCCTCACCAGAAAGAACAAGAAGTATGACTGGACGGACGCTTGCGAGAAGAGTTTCACAGAATTGAAAAAGAGACTGACCAGCGCTCCAATCCTTGCTCTTCCGGATAGTAACGAAGGTTTCGATATGTACAACGACGCTTCCAAGTTGGGACTCGGAGTTGTACTCATGCAGAACGGCAAGGTCATTGCCTACGCCTCTAGGCAACTCAAAGAACATGAAAGGAATTATCCCACTCACGATCTAGAGCTAGCGGTCATGGTCTTTGCTCTCAAAACATGGAGGCATTATCTATATGGAGCTCAGTGTAGGATTTATACAGACCACCAGAGCCTGAAATATTTCTTCACACAGAAGGACCTGAACATGAGACAACGCAGATGGCTCAAGCTCATCAAGGATTATGACTACGAGATCTTCTACCATCCAGGAAAAGTGAACAAGGTGGCTGATGCACTCAGCAGGAAGTCCTGCGCCGCCTTGATGTCTCTATTAGTGTTATCTCGACTCTTAGAAAATGAGATTATGCGTTACCGGGTTGAAATCATTTCCGGATAGCTCTCGACCATGATGATAGCACCAATGTTGTTCGACGATATATTGGAAAAGCAAACCCGTGACCCGAGCATTCAGAGGATCAAGCAAGAGGTCCTAGAAGAAAAGGATGATGGGTTTCGTAACTCTGATAATGGAATACTCTACCTCTGGGACCGCTTGTGTATTCCCGATGATCCAGAATTACGGAAGAAGATATTTGAGGAAGCTCACGGAACTCCTTATGCGATGCGTCCTGGAACCACCAAGATGTACCAAGACCTGAAAAGAAAATTCTGGTGGTTCGGAATGAAAAGAGATGTGGCTCAGTATGTCAGTACCTGCCTGACCTGCCAGAGGGTTAAAGCAGAACACTAAGGACCTGGAGGAACATTGCAGCCGATCCAAATTCCAAAATTGAAATGGGAAGATATCTTTATGGATTTCATCTCAGGATTGCCCAAGACGACAAACAGATATGATGCTATATGGGTAATTGTGGACTGATTGACGAAGTCTGCCCACTTCTTAGCAATCAAGATGACCTATTCGACTGAGCAACTAGCTCAATTATACGCTAAGGAAATTATCAGATTACATGGGATTCCGAAGATCATAAATTCTGATAGAGATGGTCATTTTATTTTCCATTTCTAGGAGTGTGTACAGAAGGCACTTGGCACAAAGCTATTGTTCAGTACCGCCTTCCATCCTCAGACGGACGGACAGACCGAAAGAGTAAATCAAGTACTGGAGGATATGTTACGAGCTTGCGCCCTGGATTTCAAAGGTAGCTGGCGCCGATACTTATGCTTGGCAGAATTTGCTTACAACAATAGCTACCAAGCTACTATTGGAATGACACCCTACGAGGCTCTATACGGGAGGAAATGCAGATCTCCTATATGCTGGTACGAGGGTGGTGAAAAGAAGGGGATGGGACTCTAGACAGACTTCATTGACGACACCACCCGAGCTATACAGAACATCCGTCAAAGAATTGAAACTACTCAGAGTCGGCAAAAGAGCTATGTAGATATGCGGCGTAGACCATTAGAATTCGAGGTCGGGGACCTGATATTCCTCAAGGTGGCCCCTATGAAGGGAGTGATGAGATTCGGAAGGAAGGGTAAGCTGAGTCCGTGCTATGTGGGACCGTATCCGATATTGCAGAGGGTTGGCAAGGTAGCTTACGAGCTGGAGCTGCCTCAAGAGATGTCGGCTATTCACAACATGTTCCACGTTTCGATGCTCAAGAAGTGCATTTCCAGTACGGACCAAGTGATCGAGCCATAAACAGTGCAAGTTCAAGAGGACCTGAGTTATGAAATTCAGCCTATCCAGATACTAGACCGAGAAGTCAAGCGGCTAAGGAATAAAGAGGTGTCCTTAGTAAAGGTCCTATGGCAAAATCAACGGTACGAAGAAGCTCCCTGGGAACGCGAGGAGGACATGAAACAGAAGTACCCAGAGTTGTTCTAAGTTTCGAGGATGAAACTTTTAAAAGGTATGAAGGATTGTAACGCTTGTAAAATTTCTAGCAATTTTACAAGAATTTTTGGCTTGATTATAATGGGCTTTATGTGGGCTCTTTCAAAAATAAAAGAAATAGAGCCAAAAAGGATGCATGACCTAGGAATTGAACCCCAAACCTCTAGTAGATACCTAAGCCTAAAAACGAAGCATCCAACAGCAACAGGTTGTGCTATTAGAGGAATATGAGAAATTATAGTTAGGGGTAAGGGAGACTAAGGGACACTTCAAGAGAATAAATAGGGAATGAGGAGACAAGAGAAAAGCCACTTCTCCACTTCTCCTCTCTTTCTCTTCTTCTTCCACACCGAAACCTACCCCTCTCCCTTTCCATTTTTCGAGATCTATTCTAGCAAGAAGAACGCTAGGTTTGGCATCCCTTAGGGTATCTTCCAACCAATAGCAAAGCGAAGGATGTAAGTATCCCCTCAGCTGCATACAAGTAGTTTTTCAATTGATGTTATTGTGTCAACCTCTTCTTGAACCATTCGGCCAAGATATTTATTTGAGTTTTCAATGAAGATTCATGCCATACCTTGGATGAATATGAGAAAGATAAGATGCTAGATGGATTAGGTTAAGTGTTTGACCTTAAAACCCCCAAGGAGCCTTCGGCCAAGACCAAAATTTGTGCTCTCTATGATGATTAATGCTATAACTTGTGTAAATATGAAGATGATAGGTTTCTAGATGAGTTTGGTTAAGTGGTTGATCCCCAACTCCCTCTAAGACTCTCGGCCAAGTCCCTTTAGACCCCTATGTATTCTTTTATGCCTTGTTTTAGAATGAGTTCATGATAACTTTTGATGTTAGATGAAGATAACATGCTCTACGCTAGGTTTTAAATGAGTTCATGCCATGTTTGATGTTAGAAGAAGATAACATGTTCTATGTCATGCTATAGATGAGTTTATTCTATGTTTATACTATGTTTTGATGGTAGATAAAATAACATGTTGTTGGATAATCTAGAGTTAAGTGGTTGAGCCTTTAAGCCCTTTGAACCATTCGGCCAAGACCCCTAATGTGCTTTCTATGCCATGTTTAGATAAGTTCATGATAACTTATGATGTTAGATGAAGATAACATGTTCTATGCTAGGTTTTAAATGAGTTCATGCTATGTTGATGGTAGAAGAAGATAACATGTTATGTTGATGGTAGAAAAAGATAACATGTTTTATGCCATGCTATAGATGAGTTTATGCTATGTTTTGATGGTAGATAAAGATAATATGTTGTTGGATAACCTAGAGTTAAGTGGTTGAGCCTTATGCCCCTTTAAACCATTTAGCCAAGACCCATTTAGGCCTATCATGCTATGATCTATAAATTACCATGTTATATTTTGAATGTAGATATAGGTAACATGTGAAAGCTAAGCTTGATTTAAGAAATGGATCTTAGGTTGTCATGGAATTCTCGACCAAGGCTTATTTAAAATCCTAAGTGCCCTCCCATGCCATGCTTTATATGTTAAAGAATTAACATGTGGTTAGTTAGACCATATATAAGTTGTTTGGTATTTAAAACTTGATAGAGCTCCATGAAGTTTAGGTCACTCCATGTATACTTGTTCATGATGTTTATGCCTTATGCCATGCCCTATATGTGTGTGATGTTAACATGATGTTAATAGGGCCCTTGTTCAAGTTGTTTAGCATGATTGGTTAGGTCACTACCATATGTCTATATCAATAGTAGGGATGCATGATAAATTTCTGCTCATTACCATGTTAAATGTATGACCATGTTATGCTCATTACCTTGTGTTGTATGAATGTATGATATTTTATAAAGAAGGAACATGATATGCATTAAAAGGAATATGATATGTTATGAAGAAGAAATATGTTATGAGAAGTAATATGATATGTTATGAAGAAGAAATATGTTATGAGATGAAGAAGAAATATGATATGCCATGATAAGGAACATGATATGTTTATAAAATAAAATATGATATGTTATGATAAGAAGCATGTATGTATTTTACTTTCTGAATGGCTTGTACCAGGACCCTAACAAGTCCCAGGGGATGGGCTCCCAGATGTCCTAGGCCGACGGTCATAAGTACGGGCTTAGGATGTGCCTCTATGTTATTTTGCCCCTAGGTCGACGGACATAGTACGGACCTAGCATGGTGATGATGATGTGGTACAATGTCGGGCTCAATATGTTGAGATTTATGTTCAAATACCTATAATATATGTTTCGAAGAGCATCCTGCATATACCTTTATGTTATGCCTGCTTATGTCTATGATGTTATATTCATGTTATGTCTGCTTATGTCTATGATGTTATATTCATGTTATGTCTGCTTATGTCCATGATGTTATATTTATGTTATGCCTGCTTATGTTCTACGATGTTATATTCATGTTATGCCTGCTTATGTTCCTGTATATTTACATGTTATGCTTACGTATGGTTTTTGTGAGTAGGATAGGATCTTGCTAAGCCAATGTGCTTATAGTTTATGTTCCCTTGTACTGCAGATAAGGGTAAAGGGTGACTAAACTAAAGGGAGCAGCAGGAGGGGCAAAGTGTGTGTGGTAGTGGCATGGTGGAGGAGATATGTTATGTTCTTTATGCATGTTTTCCCTAAGATGATTTTGTTTATGGACCTGAACTAAGCACTAAGTACTTATGAAATAATGATGCATGCTTTATGTTAAGAAGAAGTATCTATGAAATGACAATGCATGTTTATGTTTAAAAAAAAATGTCTAAAGTCTTCCGCTGTAAGAAGTATTTGTAGTCTTCTGCTGTAATGTATGTATGTACGATCGCGTCACGTGCCGCCCCCTCCGGACCCTGGGAAAGGGCGGGCGTAACAATAGCTGATGGACCTCTGGGTTCATTAGTGGTGGAAGATTTCCCAACCTACGAATCTTGCTTAGAAGGTAAAATGACCAAGAGGCCTTTTAAGGCCAAGGGGTATAGAGCCAAATATGTGTTGGAATTGGTTTATTCTGATTTGTGTGGTCCTATGTTTATCCATGCTAGAGGTGGTTTTGAATATTTCATCTCTTTTATAGATTATTTTTCAAGATATGAATACATTTACTTGATGCGCTGCAAGTCTAAATACTTTGACAGGTTTAAAGAATTCAAGGTTGATGTGGAAAAACGTCAAGGTAAAAGTATCAAGACACTACGATCTGATCGTGGTGGTGAGTACCTCTTGGGAGAGTTTAGGAATTACTTATCAGAGGCTGGGATTCAATCCCAATTGTCTGCACCTGGCACACCCCAGCAGAATGGTGTAGTGTAGCGAAGGAATATGACTCTTATGGAGATGGTTAGATCGATGATGAGTTATTCTAAGTTGCCAGATTCATTCTGGGGGTATGCTCTGGATACGACAGTGTATATTCTAAACTTGGTACCATCTAAATCAGTGCCTTCTACTCCCATAGAATTGTGGACTGGGCGAAAGCCTAGTCTGAGATATATTCGGATTTTGAGGAGTTCAGCACATGTGCTGAAGGCAGATGCTGGTAAGTTGGAACCTCGTACAGAAGTTCGCATGTTCGTAGGCTATCCTAGAGGAACGAAAGGTGGTTTTTTCTATAGTCCTAGAGATCAGAGGGTGATCGTTAGCACGAATGTCATATTTTTAGAGGAAGACTATGTGATGAACCACAAGCCCATTAGTAAGATTGTTTTGGAGGAATTGAGAGGGGAAGTCACTACTTCAGTACCATCGGTACAAGAGGATATACCACAAGTGACTACACCGCGTGTCACAGAGGATACACAGGCGATACCTCATCGTAGTGGGAGGGTTGTAAGATAGCCTGATAGATTTATTTTCTTGGGAGAATCTTCTAATTTGGTCCCTGGCAAACATGAACCTGATCCCTGGACATATCACGAGGCAATCCAAGATAAAGATGCGGTATCCTGGCAAAGTGCGATGAATTCTGAGATAGAATCTATGGATTCAAATCAGGTCTAGGAGCTAGTAGAACCACCCAATGGTGTAAAAACCATTGGATGTAAGTGGATCTTCAAAAGAAAGAGAGGAATAGACGGGAAGGTTGAGACCTTCAAAGCAAGACTTGTTGCGAAAGGGTATACTCAGAAAGAGCGTATCGATTATGAGGAGACCTTTTCGTCGGTGGCCATGCT
Organism: Wurfbainia villosa; assembly: GCA_025175895.1. Taxonomy (NCBI): domain Eukaryota; kingdom Viridiplantae; phylum Streptophyta; class Magnoliopsida; order Zingiberales; family Zingiberaceae; genus Wurfbainia; species Wurfbainia villosa. The sequence goes on from CM046005.1 coordinate 42,912,606, forward strand.
TAAGTCTATCCAGATTCTCTTATGTATTGCTGCTCATATGGATTATGAGGTGTAGCAGATGGATGTCAAGATAGCTTTTTTTAATGGAAGTCTTGAGGAAAACATCTATATGAAGCAACCAGAGGGATTCATTGAAAAGGGCAAAAAGCATCTTGTGTGCAAGCTTAATCGATCCATTTATGGATTGAAGCAAGCTTCGAGATCTTGAAACATCTTCTTTGATGAGGTAATCCAGTCTTATGGATTTATTCAAAGTCCGGATGAGTCTTGTGTATACAAGAGATGTGACAGAAACGTAGTGGTATTTCTTGTACTATATGTAGATGATATTTTGTTAATTGGCAACAATGTCAAGGTATTATCGGACGTAAGAGTATGGTTGTCCAAACAATTTGATATGAAGGACTTGGGAGAAGTGGGACACATCCTTGGGATCAAGGTAATAAGGGATCGCAGGAAAAGGATGTTGTGCTTATCTCAAGCTTCATACATAGATACCATTTTGGCTCGTTTTAGCATGCAGAACTCCAAGAAAGGTTTTCTACCTTTTAAGCATGGAGTACATTTATCTAAAGAGATGTGTCCTATAACATCAAAGGAGATAGAGGAGATGAAGGAGGTTCCTTATGCTTCAGCAAGAGGAAGCCTCATGTATGTTATCTTATATGAATCGGCATGGTTATGACATCGAGTAATCCAGATGCGAGGACATTGGACTTGGGTAAAGCATATTTTAAAGTACCTGAGAAGGACTAGAGATTATATGTTGGAATACTAGGCAGATCAATTACTCCCTTTGGGTTAAACAGATTCCGACTTCCAATCAGATAGGGATAATAGTAAGTCTACCTCAGGTTTTGTGTTTACTTTGGGAGGTGGAGCCATTGTATGGAGGAGTGTCAAGAAGAAATGCTTGGCAGACTCTACCATGGAAGCTGAGTATGTGGCAGCCTCTGAGGCGGCTAAAGAAGTTGTATGGCTCAGGAACTTCTTGATGGACTTGGATTTGATTCCTGGTTTGCTCAAAACTATCACAATTTATTGTGATCACAGTGGTGCAGTTGCAAACTCGAAGGAACCACGAGCCCATAAGGCAAGTAAACACATAGAGCGCAAGTACCACCTAATACGAGAGTTTGTAAAGGAGGTAGAAGTTGTTGTCGCCTAGATTGCATTAGAGGATAACCTTGTAGATCCTTTCACTAAGGCCCTACAAGCGAGAGCTTTTGATAGGCATGTGGAAGGAATGAGAACCAGATGTATGACAGTATGGTGACAGCATAGTCTTTTAGTATAAATGGGAGATCATTGAGATATATATTGAAAAGTCTATCTTTTGTATGAACATCTTTATTTTTGAAATAAGAATCAGAAGAGGGGAATCATGTGAAGAGAGCTGTAAGATGAACCCTAGCTTTGGTCGAGTGTTATAAAATCGCTAACACAAAACCGTGATCGCACGGTCATCTATTTAAAGGGCTAATCACCGAATATGAAAAGAGGCTTTCTGAACAACAAGCTTTCTGTAATTTCTAAAAATGAATAGCATCGATGACGCCGAACGTTTGGTAATCACACGATGTCCATCCCATTGTGACTAAAATTGATGAATCCGAGGACATGAGAAGTGAGCTATCAATGTTTAATTGGGTTTCTAGAAATAGACAGCATCATACTTCGACATGTACTAAATTGAGTCCTCGAAGCAAAGACTCGAAAACTTATAGCTGTGAGAATGTTATTTGATAGGGCAACCCAAGGAAATCAACCATGATATGGTTGATGTGGAAAAAAGGGTTTATGTTAGGAAGTTGGGCTTTAGTGCATTGAGTCTTGCAAAAGGGAAGATAGTGATTGGATACATGGAGGTGATCAAGAGAGCAGTTCACATTGACCTGACCTGAGTCTGACGATTGATGGATGAGCTCTTGAACTTATGAGGAGCACTATGAAGAGAACCAAGGAAGACATCATTCCAAGAGAAGGACTGTAAGGGCCAGAATCGAACGACGGTTAGGCTCATTGTGTCGAAGAGATGAAGAGTTTGCGTGAAGGAGCTGGCTTAAAGACATGAAGTCGAGATTCATGTATGAAAATCAAGTGATATCATGACTCCTACCTTATTAGGTGAAAGCCGATGGATAAGTGACGGCGAGGCTCGAAGGGGTAAGTGGTTACTTCTTTTACGACTTAGTGGCGCTTCAAAATGAAAATAGCTTATTTGAGGTTCATTCACCACTTCGAATGTGCCATGATCTACTATTTGACCGCTTCCAAGTCGAACGGAGTTCGACTGACATTTGGTTGAAATTGAGTCGACATCACTGTTGGAATGTATACTGAAAGCCTAGCTCTTTTTGTATGAACATTTTTATTTTGAAATAAGAATCACATGATCATTGTTTGCACTTTATATATTTATTATATGTGTGCATATTGTCTAATATTTTACATTATAGATAACATGGTGCTTGGTGTGGCATAGAAGATCATGTTATCAGTCCCTTGTAGAATATAAGTAGAGGCTCACAACCAAGATGGTTTTGGACAAACCATTGGTATGGTTGTAATGTAGCTTGGTATTGTTTTGTCTTAACATAGAGTTACACTAGTACACTTAGGTGTATTGAGCAGGACCGACATAGAGGTGATTCAATTTATTGCTGACTACATAATTGAATCGTACCTCGGATATTATGTTGTACATGCTCTTAATCCCGATATAATAACGAGCACATGTACTTAGTATTTATTTCTTTGATTTACCAGAGGGTGAGATTTAGATGGATTAAATCAATATGCCCGGTAAGTTGGGAAATGATATTATTTACATGGTGTGCCGTTGATTATAGGAGGAAACTGTGTCCTATATATTAGGTTGATGATGTCCCCTTGAGGAGCTCATAAGGTTCATCATGTAAACTCAGCTGGTTGACTTAGTCAACATGATGATAAAGTTGAGTGGTACTACTCGAGGAGTTAGATGTTAATTAATTGATGGTCAATAAATCAATTAATTGACGGACATTCGATATCTTAAACACGGGGAGATGAATGTACAAATTATATATGGAACTCATATTAATTTATGGGGGTTGGTGAGGTAGTTCAATGATGATCCTCTAGTGGAATGGAACATCATTGATGAATCAAGTTTGTGTGGTTCCGATCCATCGGGTGGCCAAGATCCAACTCCTCCTTATGGTCCCTATCTTAGCCTAATATAATCCTCATGAAGTCTAGATCCAAGGATGTAAAACAAAACTCTAGAACCAACGGTTGGGATTAAATCCCTAGATCCGATGGTTGGAATGAAACCCTAGAACCAACGGTTGGGATTAAATCTCTAGATCCGATGGTTGGGATGAAACCCTAGATCCGACGGTTGGGATGAATTCCTACATCCGACGGTTGGGATGAAACCCTAGATCCGACGGTTGGGGTGAAACCCTAGATCCGACGGTTGGGATGAAACCCTAGATTCGACGGTTGGGATAAAACCCTAGATCCGACGGTGGAGATTAAATCCCTAGATCCGACGGTAGAGATTAAAGGAGGCCTAAGCCTTACTCTATAAAAGGAAGGCTAAGGGTTGGGCGGCAAGGATGATCAAGGAGTTAGGGTTTAAGGTTGGGCGGCTAGGGTTTGGAAGCTAAGGCTTGGGCGGCAACATTGTCACAAGGAGCCGACACCCATCTTCTTCCAACAAGTCTTGGCCGGCGCCCATCCTCATTGTTCCCTCTCTTATTCCTTGTCCGGCGGCAACCTCTCTTCAAGGTTGGCCGGCGTTCACTCCTCTTTTGCTCCAAGGTGGCCGACGGTTCTCCATACATTGGTGGCCGACGCTTCATCCATTCATTCCTTGGCCGGTGGTTACATCGAGCTCTTTGGCTTGGTGGCCGGTTCTAGAAAGGAGAAGTTTTGTTTGGTTCTTCTCTTTGTTCGCAGCGAACAAGGAAGGGAAGAACGCGATCTAGAAGGCTTCTACTCGTGGAGGATCTTCGCCCACACGTCGTCCACGAGGAGGATAGGACATACGGTAGAAGATCGTGAGGTATAAAAGTTTTACAACTTTATTTTCTGATCTAAGCATGTTCTTTTATGAGTTGATTATACAAGTGTTCAATTGTATATATTTTGTATAATCTTGGACCCCGAAGACAAACACAAAAACCGGCGATCCGTCCGTCGTCTCTTCCGCGGCTAACCAACTAGAAGAGTTGTGTTGCTTGAACAACTAGTTTGTTCAAGCGATCACTCAAGTTGTTAGCACAACGACGAATTGGTTGTGCTAAGGAAACTCATCCCATCCGAATTAGTTCTTTCATTAGTGAAAATTTTAATCCGGGGACATGGGAGCTAATGAGCCTCCGAAGTAACTCCCTTCAAGCCACGTATCGGTTTTGTGTTTTGTTTGGATTACGGTTACTTATGCACATATCATATATTGAGTAATGTACAGTAGGATGTGCGTAGGCTAACTTTTTGGTTGCAGGCATAAGATCCGACTATTATGGCTTTTTGGTTGTATGTGATTGTTTTGTGTGTGATTGTATGTATATTATTTGAATCCTCGGGGTTGACGAGGCTAGATTAGCATTTAATTTTTGTAATTAAATACGACATTATTTAGCCGCTCATTTTAGTTTACTTTCGATCTAGATCATTTGTACACTCCTTCGTGGAGTATAGGATCAATGGATGCAAATTAAAATGATATATCTCGACTCGGATCTCTTTGGTGACTTGCGCACGGGAAAAGATGGAGCGGACGAGGTGGCGACACGACGGGATGCGTATTGGAGAACAATGCCATAATAATTGGAAAAAATTCTATTTTTTTTCCATATTTATTGCTTATTTGTTTTATATGCATGTTGTGTATGCTTTAAAATTCCTCATTTTCAATTTACTAAGTGGGAGAGGGATATTTTAATTAATTCCCGCGGCCTCCATTACAATTTGACGTGTGATGCAACAAACTTGTGTGTCGGCTCTGAGTGCCTTCCTCCCTGCGGACGGGTTTGTTTGCGGATCTCTAGGTCAAATAATGGTTATAGGAAATTATCTAGGAGCATGTGTACTTCCACAGCGGTAAGACACATAATCCGAAATAATTCCCTTAGTATCGTGTAATGGTGCACACTTAGATGCAAATAAAAGTATCCTCCCCATCGGAGTCATTGCTTTTATTTGTAGGGACAAAGAGGAACCAACTATTAATTTTATTTGTCAAAAAGTAAGGTTGACAAGATAATAAAATTAATGGGTAAAACCTCCTCTTACAAATGTAGAATTCGTATACGTCCACACAGCGTGGCATGCGACATTCTCGGTGATTTGAGGTGTTGGTTGATTTCGGAATTTTATTATTTTGAGGAATCAATAATATTTGAAATCTAATGTTTTGATCATTGTGATTCTTAGGTTTTTCAAATGGCTTTCAACCCACTTGCTGTCATATTAAAAGAAAATAAACTTACTGGAACAAACTACATTGATTGGAAAAGAAATCTGGATATTGTCTTAACTGCGGAGGAGTACAAATTTGTACTCTTCGTGGTTTGTCCTCCTAAGCCCACCGATGACTGATGAAAGAAAGAAAGTTATAAAGAAATGGATCAAGGCAGATGAGATGGCGCGTGTTACATTTTGGCATCTATGTCAAATGTCGCAACATCAAGATCGTGCCATGCCACACGGCTTATGAAATGATGTTCAATCTCAAGGAACTTTTCGACATCAGAGTAGGCGGCTACAGAGTCGATGAGAAACTTGATCGGCGACCACCATGATCGAGGAACACCCGCTAGGGATCATGTTCTCAAGATGATGGCTTATCTTAATGAGATGGAAGTCCCTGAAATGAGATCGATAGGGAAACCTAGTGTCGATATCATTCTCCGCCTGCCTAGGAGTTTTGAGTAGTTCGGCCAAACAACATGAACAAGAGGTTGTATTCGTGGCGGAGCTTCCGGCTGGTAACTCCAAAGAGTGGAGGGCTTTTAGTCAAAGCACTCAAGTCATGGTCGCTGTAAGGTTTCTTCTCAAACCGAAAGGTAAGAAGAAGAAGAAGCAAGGTGGAGCGAAGAAAGTGGCAGTGGGACCTCAAGCAGGAGTGAAGAAGCCGAAAGGCAAGTGCTTCACTTGCAAGCAGACTGGACATTGGAAGGCGGACTGTCCTCGCCGAAAGAACAAAGGTATATCTTCTTGTTTAGTTGTTGAAACATGTTTAGCGGTGTTATCTACCAGTGCCTGGTGTGTAGATACAGGAGCCACTGATCATGTCGCAATACTGCAGGGGTTCGAGAAACCCATACTAAGGGAGAGATTACCGTCTTCATGGGCAATGCTTCAAAGGTGGCGGCTATTGCAGTGGGAGACCTTTATTTATCTTTTGATAGGAATAAAGTTTTGGTTTTGAGAAATTGTCTTTATGTACCTACTTTTAGAAAGAATTTAATTGCAGTTTCTAAATTGTTTATGGATGGATATTCTGTTTCTTTTAATGACAAAGTGGTTATATAAAGGAATAGGGAGATTATCTGTTCTGGTACATTGGTTGGCAATTTATATACTCTTGAACCGAAAACTCCCACGATGCATATAGAAGTCAATAACTCATCTTCTAAGTCTAATAAGAGAAAAGAACCTTCGCAAATGAACCAGACATATCTTTGGCATCTAAGGCTTGGTCATATTAACATAAGCAGAATTCAAAGGTTGATAGCTGATGGACCTTTGGGTTCATTAGTGGTGGAGGATCTCCCAACCTGCGAATCTTGCTTGGAAGGTAAAATGACCAAGAGGCCTTTCAAGGCTAAGGGGTATAGAGCCAAAGATGTGTTAGAATTGGTTCATTTTGATTTGTGCGGTCCTATGTCTATCCAGGCAAGAGGTGGTTTTGAATATTTCGTCACTTTTATAGACGATTATTCAAGATATGGATACATTTACTTGATGCGCCGCAAGTCTGAATGCTTTGACAGGTTCAAAGAATTCAAGGCTGATGTGGAAAACCGTCAAGGTAAGAGTATCAAGACCCTACGATCTAATCGTGGTGGTGAGTACCTCTTGGGAGATTTTAGGAATTACTTATCAGAGGCTGGGATTCAATCCCAATTGTCTGCACCTGGCACACCCCAGCAGAATGGTGTAGCGGAGCGAAGGAATAGGACTCTTATGGAGATGGTCAGATCGATGATGAGTTATTCTGAGTTACCTATTTTGTTCTGGGGGTATGCGCTGGATATGACAATGTATACTCTGAACTTGGTTCCATCTAAATCAGTACCTTCTACCCCTGTAGAATTGTGGACTGGGCGAAAGCCTAGTCTGAGACATATTCGGATATGGGGGAGTCCAGCACATGTGCTGAAGGCTGATGCTAGTAAGTTGGAACCTCGTACAGAAGTGTGCATGTTTGTTGGCTACCCTAAGGGAACGAAAGGTGGTTTGTTTTATAATCCTAGAGATCAGAGGGTGATCGTTAGCACGAACGCCAGATTTCTAGAGGAGGATTATGTAATGAACCACAAGCCCAAGAGTAGGATTGTTCTTGAGGAGTTGACAGGGGAAGTCCCAACTTCAGTACCACCGGTACAAGAGGAGATACCACAAGTCACTCCACCGCGTGTCACAGAGCATACACAGGAGGCACCTCGTCGTAGTGGGAGGGCTGTTAGACAACCCGAGAGATTATGTTTTTGGGAGAGTCTTCGGACTTAGTCCCTAGTGAACATGAACCTGATCCTTGGACATATGACGAGGCACTCCAAGATAGAGATGCGGTATCTTGGCAAAGAGCGATGAATTCAGAGATAGAATCTATGGATTCTAATCAGGTCTAGGAGCTAGTAGAGCCACCCGATGGTGTAAAAGCCATTGGATGCAAGTGGATCTACAAGAGAAAGAGAGGGGTAGACGGGAAGGTTGAGACCTTCAAAGCTAGACTTGTTGCGAAAGGGTATACTCAGAAAGAGGGCACCAATTATGAGGAGACCTTTTCTCCGGTAGCTATGCTTAAGTCTATCCGGATTCTCTTATCTATAGCTACTCATATGGATTATGAGATTTGGCAGATGGATGTCAAGACAGCTTTCCTTAACGGAAGTCTTGAGGAGAACATCTATATGCGGCAACCAGAGGGATTCATTGCTAAAGGCAAAGAGCATCTTGTATGTAAGCTTAATCGGTCCATTTATGGATTGAAGCAAGCTTCTAGATCTTGGAACATCAGCTTTGATGAGGTAATCCAGTCATATGGATTTATTCAAAGTCCGGATGAGCCTTGTGTATACAAGAGTTGTGACGGAAACGTAGTGGTGTTTCTTGTACTATACGTAGATGACATTTTGTTAGTTGGCAACAATATCAAAGTGTTATCAGACATAAGGGTATGGTTGTCCAAACAGTTTGACATGAAGGACTTGGGAGAAGTGGGACACATCCTTGGGATCAAAGTTATAAGGGATCGCAAGAAAAGGATGTTGTGCTTATCTCAAGCTTCATACATAGACACGGTCCTAGCTCGTTTTAGCATGCAGAATTCCAAGAAAGGTTTTCTACCTTTTATGCATGGAGTTCCTTTATCTAAAGAGATGTGTCCCAAAACATCAAAGGAGATAGAGGACATGAAGGCGGTTCCTTATGCTTCAACAGTAGGAAGCCTTATGTATGCTATGCTATGTACGAGATCAGATATCTGCTTTGTCGTGGGCATGGTTAGCAGATATCAGAGTAATCCTGGACAGGGACATTGGACTGCGGTAAAGCATATATTGAAGTACCTGAGAAGGACTAGGGATTATATGCTGGTTTACCGGGCAGATCAATTAGTCCCTGTGGGTTACACGGATTCGGATTTCCAATCAGATAGGGACAAGAGTAAGTCTACCTCAGGGTTTGTGTTTACTTTTGGAGGTGGAGCCATAGTATGGAGGAGTGTCAAGTAGAAATGTGTGGCGGACTCTACCATGGAAGCTGAGTATGTGGCAGCCTCTAAGGCAGCCAAGGAAGCTGTATGGCTTAGAAACTTCTTGATGGACTTGGATGTGATTCCTGGTTTGCCCAGAACTATCACAATTTATTGTGATAATAGTGGTGCAGTTGCAAACTCTAAGGAACCACGAGCCCATAAGGCGAGTAAACACATAGAGCGCAAGTACCACCTTATACGAGAGATCGTAAAGCGAGGAGAAGTTGCTGTCGCCAAGATTGCATCAGAGGATAACCTGGCGGATCCATTCACTAAGGCCCTTCCAGCGAAAGCGTTTAATAGGCATGTGGAGGAGATGGGGATCAGATGTATGATAATGTGATGACAACATAGTCTTTTAGTATAAGTGGGAGATTGTTGGAATGTATACTGAAAGCCTAGATCTTTTTGTATGAACATTTTTATTTTGAAATAAGAATCACATGATCATTGTTTGCACTTTATATATTTATTATATGTGTGCATATTGTCTAATATTTTACATTGTAGATAACATGGTGTTTGGTGTGACACAGAAGATCATGTTATCAGTCCCTTGTAGAATATAAGTAGAGGCTCACAACCAAGATGGTTTTGGACAAACCATTGGTATGGTTGTAGTGTAGCTTGGTATTGTTTTGTCTTGAACATAGAGTTACACTAGTACACTTAGGTGTATTGAGCAGGACCGACATAGAGGTGATTCAATTTATTGCTGACTACATAATTGAATCGGACCTCGGATATTATGTTGTACATGCTCTTAATCCCGATATAATAACGGGCACATGTACTTAGTATTTATTTCTTTGATTTATTAGAGGGTGAGATTTAGATGGATTAAATCAATATGCCCGATAAGTTGGGAAATGATATTATTTACATGGTGTGCCGTTGATTATAGGAGGAAACTGTACCCTATATATTAAGTTGATGATGTCCCCTTGAGGAGCTCATAAGGTTCATCATGTAAACCCAGTGTTGGGTTTCCGGCACCGCGGCGTGTGTATGTTCGATCACGTTTCGTAAACATGAACACAGCGGAAGCAATAAAAATAATAAATCTACATTTATTACAACACACACAACGCACACATGCATATTACAACAAGTGTAGACATAACCGTAAATTTAAATTTGCAATAAAAGAAAATTTATCTACGTTATTCCTTTCGTATGACGTGTAGCGGGAACGACATCAACCAGAATGATCCTCGCTAGAATCGTCTCTATCCGTATCCACGCCGAGTTCCTAGGGATGACTTCGCTAAGCCACGAGCTTCGTCTTCGTACGGGTTACCAGCCTCGTGTTGAAGACGACGTGATCGAGAGATGATCACGATCTGAATCCAAATTCGGATCCTAATACGAGTTCTCAAAACTCGCTTCTCCGGAGAGATATTCATCAACCAATTAACGAATCCTTCGTCCTCCACCTCAGAGGATTACCGGAGATCGAATCCCCGATAAGTTAGCCGCTGTCGGAGCTCTAACCGTCGTCCAAACGACGCTCCGACGAGAGGAGAAGAAGCTGTCTAGAAAACTGGACAGCTTGGTGGAGGAGTAGGCGCTGGCCAAAACAAGGAAACCAAGTGCTCACCTTTTCACCGAGGCCTAGGAAGATCACCGGAGGGTCGTCGGAGGATCACCGGCTGAAGCTTGGACGCCGGCAAGGACTTGGACGGCGGCACAAGGTTGGGCGGCAATGGAGTTGACGCCAACAAGAGGAAGAGGGGTTGGGTGGCCAAGCTAGGGTTTTGGATTAGGGCTTAATTATCCCTTAAGCCCTCTTTTCTAGAGAACTAATTCTCTTAATGGTTATTGGATCATAACCATTAGGCCCGTTAACCCGCTCCATTAAGATAAGTTAAAATAAACCAAACCATAATGGTTTATTTTAAGTTAAAACGAACTGAACCAACTTTTGGTTCATTCGTTTAAAATAAACCAAACCCTTTGGTTTATTCTCCTCCATTGGATTAGAACCAAACCATTTTGGTTCATCCATTACGTCTTCATAAGACTCGGCCCATCCACGCTTCTATTGCGACTAAAACGATTTCATGCTCGCTTTATGTTTGGTCCAACCAAACCTAGTTTCTCTCGGTCTGAGAATCTCATTCTCAAGTCCGTGTGACCAAATAGGTTCTCGGTTTATGTTGACCGTCTATAATTAACCATTAATTATAGAACGATCATGAGTGGCACCTAGTAGTACATCATGATCTCCAATTAACCGAAAAGATCAACGGTTGATCCAGAACTATTTCTGGAACCCTTCAGCAGCTCGAATGAGTCGTGCCCCATTCCCTTCACTCATCTTATACCCACTTGGTTCAGGACATGGTCTATTATGTCAGTCCCCACTAGGCTGACTACGTCACACCTAGCCCAAGTATCATTTCCTCGTCCTACGGATTCTAGTTACTCCACATGTATCGAAGAGTACCTTACTCTAAACATGTAATGCTTTGGCCAAAGACTTTAGTAACAATCCGACGAGAGGCCATGGGTATACATCTCCTCGCAAGGAGTAGTGAATCCTTTATAGGCTATTCAAACACCTTCGATCACTTCGACTTATACCCAATCATCCCAGGTCCACATCTCCTTAGAGATGTTTGCTTAAGATGTCAAAGCATAAGTCTCCATGATCAAGATGACTTGAATACCGCAAGTCTAAGGAACATCGCACTTAAGCCACAGTAAGAACTTCATTGACATATCTATATATGCAGAGAACCATATGAAGTCTTACGGCTGGTCACTCCAATGAACTAGTTACCATAACTAGCATCCACGATTAACTCCGGACATCACAATGTCTCCAGCCAGTGAGAATCAGCTGCTTGGATACTGTTAGGTGGCCGCATCGGAGGCTCATTGGCTCCCATGTCCCCGGATTAAAATTTTCACTAATGAAAGAATTAATTCGGATGGGATGAGCTTCTTTAGCACAACCTATTCGTCGTCGTGCTAACAACTTGAGTGGTCGCTTGAACAAACTAGTTGTTCAAGCAACACAACTCTTCTAGTTGGTTAGCCGCGGAAGAGACGACGGATGGATCGCCGGTTTTTGTGTTTGTCTTCGGGGTCCATGATTATACAATATATATTCATACACAGACATGCATAATCAAAACAAATAAGAACATGCTCAGATCTGTACATAAAGTTAAAATAACTTTATACCTCACGATCTTCTACCGTATGTCCTATCCTTCTCGTGGACGACGTGTGGACGAAGTTCCTCCACGAGTAGAAGCCTTCTAGATCGCTTTCTTCTCTACCTTGTCCGCTGCGAACAAAGAGAAGAACTCACAAATACCTTTCCTATCTAGAACCGGCCACCAAATTAGGGAATTTGGTGCAACCGCCGGCCAAGGAGAAATGGATGATGCACCGGCCAACTTCAAGAATTGTTGCCGCCGCCCACTTTGGAGAATAGGGAGGAGGAAGAGAACCGACCACCAATGGGAGGAGAACCGCCAGCCAAGGAAGAAGGGGGAAGCTTCTAGGATGGGCACCGGCCAAGGAATTATCAATGGAAGTGGGCACCGACAATCAACAAATGGAAGAGGTTGCCGCCCACTTTGCTCCAAACCCTAGCCGCCCAAAAACCCTAGCCGCCCAAAACCCTAACTCCAATCCTTTGATCAATCTTGCCGCCCAACCCTAAGCATCTATTTATAGAATAGGGCTTAAGCCTCCTTTAATCTCCACCGTCGGATCTAGGGATTTAATCTCCACCGTCGGATCTAGGGTTTTATCCCAACCGTCGGATCTAGGGTTTAATCCCAACCGTCGGATCTAGGATTTCATCCTAACGGTCGGATCTAAGGTTTCATCCCAACTATCGGATCTAGGGTTTTATCCCAACCGTCGGATCTAGGGATTTAATTCCAACCGTCGATTCTAGGATTTCATCCTAACCATCGGATCTAGGGATTTAATCCCAACCGTTGGTTCTAGGGTTTCATCCAACCATCGGATCTAGGGATTTAATCCCAACCGTTGGTTCTAGGTTTTGTTTTACATTCTTGGATCTAGACTTCATAAGGATTATATTAGGCTACGATAGGGACCATAAGGAGGAGTTGGGTCTTGGCCACCTGATGGATCGGAACCACACAAACTTGATCCATCAATGATGTTCCATTCCACCAAAGGATCATCATTGATCTACCTCACCAACCCCCATAAATCAATATGGGCTCCATATATTATTTGTACATTAATCTCCCCGTATTTAAGATATCGAATGTCCGTCAATTAATTGATTTACTGACCATCAATTAATTAACATCTAATTCCTCGAGTAGTACCACTCAACCTTATCATCATGTTGACTAAGTCAACCAGCTGGGTTTACATGATGAACCTTATGAGCTCCTCAAGGGGACATCATCAACCTAATAAATAGGACACAGTTTCCTCCTATAATCAACGGCACACCATGTAAATAATATTATTTCCCAACTTACCGGGCATATTGATTTAATCCATCTAAATCTCACCCACTGGTAAATAAAAGAAATAAATACTAAGTACATGTGCCCGTTATTATATCGGGATTAAGAGCATGTACAACATAAGTTACGTATTACTAATCATCAGTCAGGTATGAATTCAAGATCACCTCTATAGAGTCCAATGTCAGTACACTAAATTATAGGCTATGTTAAACATGCAATCTACTTACACTCCAGCCATGCGATGGTTTGTCCCAGCTCATCTTGGTTGTGAGCCTCTACTTATATTTGACAAGGAACTGATAACATGATCTTCTGTGCCACACCAAGCACCATGTTATCTACAATGTAAAATATTTAGACAATATGCACACATATATAATGAATATATAAAATGCAAACAATGATCATGTGATTCTTATTTCAAAATAAAATGTTCATACAAAAAGAGCTAGGCTTTCAGTATACATTCCAACAGATACACCAAGGAGTATACCTCGTGCTAGTCTCGACAGAATTGATGGTGTCCAAATCCATCAATTCATCGACTAGGGATAATTCCGATACATCACAATTACACATGTAGAGATACTCACTAGTTGTGATCCAATCACAAATTCTATCATGCTGTGAATCGTATCGTGGACATTCAGTAAATGAGTTTAAGATCCAATCAAATATATAAAACATGTATACTCAAATAGTGAATCTTCATTTATCATATAAATGGTTCATACATAAGGCGATTGCCTTAGGACATCTCTCATATATTACTAACAGACTCCCACTTGGCCTAATGCCAATCGCTACGGTATCCAATACCATAAGCTCGAACAAGACCCTCAAACTTATTTTGAGGTAATGCCTTAGTCAAGGGATCCGCTAAGTTCCTTTCAGTGGGAATTTTCTCGATTTGTATTTCGTTCCTACTGATGATCTCTCTGATAAGATGATAGCGGCGAAGCACATGTTTGGATCGTTGATGAGACCTTGGCTCTTTTGCTTGTGCAATTGCTCCATTGTTGTCGCAGTAGATCGGTATTGCTTCATCAATGGCCGGAATCACACCAAGTTCATGAACGAACTTTTTGATCCAAACCGCTTCCTTTCTTTGCTTAGAAGGCTGCAATGTATTACTGCCTCGATGGTAGAATCGCTCTGATCTCTTGTTTGGAACTTTTCAACTCACTGCGCCCCATTCAAGGTGAACACGTATCGGTGAGACATGGAATCATCCTTGTCTGCATGCGGAAGTTGGCATCCGTATACAGCGTATCACCATGTCCCCTTCTCCATATATTAGGAACACATCCTTAGTTCTTCTCAAGTACTTAAGGATCGTCTTAACACAAATGATCCATTCGGGATCGGTGGTATCTGCTCGTGACACTCGAGCATCACGATACATCGGGCCTCGTCATAACATAGCATACATGATAGATCCTATTGCGGATGCATAGGGAATCTTACTCATGCAAATCCTCTCGTCTTACGTGCGCGGACACATAGACTTGAAGGTGTACCCCATGCACGATGGGTAGAAACCTTTCTTGGATTCGACATGCTAAACCTCTTTGCTTTTCGGTCTATATATGTAGACTGCGAAAGACCAAGCAACCATTTCGATCTATCTCTATAGATCTTAATCCCGAGGATGTAGGTTGCTTCTCCCAGGTCTTTCATGGAGAATGTCTTGGATAACCAAACCTTCACCGAGTGTAAGATTGAAACATCATTTCCTATAAGTAGTATGTCATCGACATACAATACTAGGAATACGACTGCACTCCCACTAACCTTCTTGTACACACAAGGTTCATCTGGATTTTGTGAGAAATCAAACTTTTTGATTGTCTCATCAAAACGGATATTCCAGCTCCTGGATGCTTGCTTCAATCCATAAATGGACCGTCGCAATTTGCATACCTTGGTTTTATCAACCGATGTGAAACCCTCAGGCTGTATCATATACACGTCCTCGAGCAGGTTTCCATTAAGGAAAGCTATTTTCACATCCATCTGCCATATCTCATAATTATAATGAGCCGCTATGGCCAGGAGCATCCGAATGGATTTAAGCATAGCTACAGGCGAATAGGTTTTGTCATAATCAACACCTTATTTTTGACGATATCCTTTCACCACCAATCTAGCCTTATAGGTAATCACATTACCATCCATGTCGGTTTTCTTCTTGAAAACCCACTTGCACCCTATAGGCTTTATCCCTTCAGGTGGGTCAACCAAGTTCCAAACTTTGTTTTCATACATGGAATCCATTTCCGACTTCATGGCACCAAGCCACTTATCCCTTTCTGACCTTGTCAGCACTTCTTCATAACTGGTAGGCTCCTCATCATCAATGAGTAACACATCGTTCGATTCACTTACGAGAAATCCATATCTCTCATGAATATTGCGTGTTCTACTAGATATACGAAGATGTGGTGTTACAATAGGTCCAGCCGATTGCTCATCACTATGAGTTGTCGGCTGTTGTGCTTCACCAGGTATCTCATCAATGTCTATTTGAGTCTCTCGAGCCTCCTCAAGCTCGACGACACTCTCACTGTTTTCTTGCAAGAGAAACTCTTTCTCTTGAAACATAGCATGCCTTGAAACAAATACCTTTTGTTCCACAGGATGATAGAATTGGTAACCCCTTGTTTCCTTAGGAATCCAACAAATAGACATTTATCAGACTTTGCATCCAATTTGTCTGATACAGTCCGCTTCACATAAGCAGGACAACCCCATATCTTCAAGTAAGATACATGAGGTTTCTTACTATTCCATATCTCATATGGAGTAGTTGAGACTACCTTGGTAGGTATTACATCTAACAAGTAAACAATTTATGAGTGCATAACCCCAAAAGGACTTGGGAAGAGTCGCATGATTCATCATTGACCTGACCATGTCCAACAAGGTCCGGTTACGCCTCTCAGATACACCATTATGCTGTGGTGTATAGGGCGGAGTCCATTGAGACAATATACCATTGTCTTTTAGGTAATCAAGAAACTCCTGACTCAAGTATTCACCACCTCGATTCGATCGAAGTATTTTAATACACTTGTCATGTTGTTTCTCTACTTCATTTCTGAACTCTTTGAACCTTTCAAAGGCTTCAGACTTGTGTTTCATAAAGAACACATACCCAAACCGTGAGTGATCATCGGTGAAGGTAATGAAGTAGCTATAGCCTCCTAATGCTTGAGTTGACATAGGTCCACATACATCGGTATGTATTGACCTAGTAACTCTCCCACTCGTTCACCTTTTCGGTAAAGGTAACTTAGTCATCTTGCCTTTTAAGCATGATTCATGTATCGTATGAATCCAATTCAAGCGATTCGAGAATTCCACATCGGTGTAATTCGGACATGCGTTTCTTGCTTATATGGCCAAGAGCGACAATGCCACATATAGGAGTCTATTTGATTATCGCTTTGAGCACGCGCTTGTTGCTCGCCGATATTGAAAATATCCTTTGGATCGTCCAGCGTATAAACACCATTGCTTAAAGTTCGGTCCACTTAAAGAACTCCATTCAAAGTTATGTAACAACAATTGTTACTAAAAGTCAAATGGTACCCATTTCTATTTAAACAAGAAATAGAAATGATGTTCTTTATCAGCGAAGGAACATAAAAGCAATTGTCGATTCTAAGACAAGTCTAGGAGTTCAACAAATGCGTTCGATGGCGAGTGCGGCTTTGCTCCATTCCCAACACGTAAATTTGACTCTCCCTTGGCGAGTCTTCTTCTATTCCTTAGCCCATGTATGTCATTACATATATGTGAGCCACACCCGATATCAAATACCCAAGTGTTTGAGGAAATAGAATGACAATCAATAAAGAAGATTTACGAAGAAGATGGGGCATCGATGCCTTATCCTTCTTCACGGACTCAAGATAAATCTTGCACTTTCTTCAAATGGCTCTCCTTGCCATAATGATGGCAAGTTTCCTTGCTAGTTCTACCTTCTTAGCCTTTCTCTTCTTTCCCTTCTGCTTGTTCCTTTGACTTCCTCTTAGAAACCTTTCTTGAGGAATCAACTAATAGCACCGTCCCCTGCTCATGCTTCTCAGAAGACTCCACAGGCTTCAGCATATTGAGCAGTACCACAGATGAACCTTCTAGCATCTTAGAGGTGAAGAGGAGCTTTGAGACTTCGAACCTTTCGAATCTCACTTTCTCATCAACCAACTCACAAAGATGAAGGACTACGATATGAGCATCCATATGCTCATGCTACTTTCGTAGCTTGGGTTCCATCGCGGCTAGCATGATGCAACTCATTTGTTCAGAATCACTCACATGTTTCTGATAGGCCAACAATTGGTCCAGAGTTGCATCATCACTAGGACGGGCGGGAAGAGGCGCTTCGAGGACATTTGCAAGCTTTTCAACCTTGAGAACAATTCTCAAGCTTCTAAGCCAGTCCATGAAGCTCAGCCCAGTCAATTTATTCGAATCCAAAATGGAATGCAAATTCAAAGACATCATGATCAATCTTAGAAATACAAAATGAGCATATATGAGAAAATGATTTTTAAAATGCATCAATATACATTTATAAATCCCATTCATTTTTCGAATTTCAAAAACCCCAAAATCACTTCGGGAGATCGTAGGTCCATCTTCGAATGGGCTGATATCCATCATAGTTATGAACAACCTTGGAGAGAGTCTAACAAGCCATTCATAACTACGACGGTAGGTATCGTCTATACCGATTGCATATCACGTATATGCAACTATCACAATGTGCTATCAACTAATTGAATGTTCACACATACGTTGGGTTGTTAACACATTAACAAGTATGCATCATATGCATAGCACCCAACTTCACCTCCCTTTACATCGACCTTGGAGAGAGTCCAACAAGCCGATGCTCCAGGTTAAAGCCAACCCATTAATCGAGAAATAGTTTTAATATGGTTAAAGCGCATTCAACCAATTAGCCCAGCTTGGAGAGAGTCCAACAACCAAAGCTAACGATTGACCTCTGACTCTTACCATATTAGTATTAAACTATTCCATGGTTTGAACATGTTCGGGTTCGAGCCGGGCTTGGAGAGAGTCCAACAACCCAAACAAGAAACGGAACTCTGGTTCTAACCATATTAATGGAAGGTGTAGGCTTTAATATTGTTTAAGGGTTTTATGTCTCATCCTCTTTGCATGCAAATAACTATTATTTACATGGCATGACATACATGGCATACATCTACATGTCACGACACGCATGGCATAATGTTATGCATCTAATGCAATTACATGGCATATAATTATGTCATGTATATATTTCCTTATATGTCATAACTATTTATGGAAATAAAATATGTTTAAGATTTGATTCTCCAAATCAAATCATAATTAAATTAGGAAACAAATTTCCAAATCTAATCACATATTTTATTCATGGAATTATTTGATTAAGGAAAATCTATATAGGAAACCAATTTCCTAAATCATTAAAACTACTTATGGAAATAAAATATTTTAAGATTTGATTTCCCAAATCAAATCATGATTAAATTAGGAAACAAATTTCCAGAATCTAATCAAATATTTTATTTATGAAAAATATCAATATCCATAAATACTTCCAACTTTCCAAAAGTGGAAGATTTCCAAAAATACTTCTAGACTTTCCAAAATTGAAAAATTTCCATAAATACTTCTAAATTTCCAAAATTAGAAAATTTCCAGAAATACATTATGACTATCGCAAAATGATTTTTACGATTATGTCGAAATACAACCTGGGCTCTGATACCACTATTGGGTTTCCGGCACCGCGGCGTGTGTATGTTCGATCACGTTTCGAAAACATGAACACAGCGGAAGCAATAAAAATAATAAATCTACATTTATTAAAACACACATAACGCACGCATGCATATTACAACAAGTGTAGACATAACCGTAAATTTAAATTTGCAATAAAAGGAAATTTATCTACGTTATACCTTTCCTATGACGTGTAGCGGGAACGACATCAACCAGAACGATCCTCGCTAGAATCGTCTCTATCCGTATCCACGCCGAGTTCCTTGGGATGACTTCGCTAAGCCACGAGCTTCGTCTTCGTACGGGTTACCAGCCTCGTGTTAAAGACGACGTGATCGAGAGATGATCACGATCCGAATCCAAATTCGGATCCTAATACGAGTTCTCAAAACTTGCTTCTCCGGAGAGGTATTCGTCAACCAATTGACGAATCCTTCATCCTCCACCTCAGAGGATTATCGGAGATCGAATCCCCGGTAAGTTAGCCGCTGTCGGAGCTCTAACCGTCGTCCAAACGACGCTCCGACGAGAGGAGAAGAAGCTGTCCAGAAAACTGGACAGCTTGGTGGAGGAGTAGGCGCCGGCCAAAACAAGGAAGCCAAGTGCTCACCTTTTCACCGAGGCCTAGGAAGATCACCGGAGGGTCGCCGGAGGATCACCGGCTGAAGCTTGGACGTCGGCAAGGACTTGGACGGCAGCACAAGGTTGGGCGGCAATGGAGTTGACGCCAACAAGAGGAAGAGGGGTTGGGCGGCCAAGCTAGGGTTTTGGATTAGGGCTTAATTATCCCTTAAGCCCTCTTTTATAGAGAACTAATTCTCTTAATGGTTATTGGATCATAACCATTAGGCCCGTTAACCCGCTCCATTAAGATAAGTTAAAATAAACCAAACCATGATGGTTTATTTTAAGTTAAAACGAACCGAACCAACTTTTGGTTCATTCGTTTAAAATAAACCAAACCCTTTGGTTTATTCTCCTCCATTAGAATAGAACCAAACCATTTTGGTTCATCCATTACGTCTTCATAAGACTCGGCCCATCCACGCTTCTATTGCGACTGAAACGATTTCATGCTCGCTTTATGTTTGGTCCAACCAAACCTAGTTTCTCTCGGTCTGAGAATCTCATTCTCAAGTCCGTTTTAAATCCTTTGGATTACGCTTGTTGTGCGTGTGACCAAATAGGTTCTCGGTTTATGTTGGCCGTCTATAATTAACCATTAATTATAGAACGATCATGAGTGGCACCTAGTAGTACATCATGATCTCCAATTAACCGAAAAGATCAACGGTTGATCCAGAATTATTTCTGGAACCCTTCAGCAGCTCGAATGAGTCGTGCCCCATTCCCTTCACTCATCTTATACCCACTTGGTTCAGGACATGGTCTATTGTGTCAGTCCCCACTAGGCTGACTACGTCACACCTAGCCCAAGTATCATTTCCTCGTCCTACGGATTCTAGTTACTCCACATGTATCAAGAGTACCTTACTCTAAACATGTAATGCTTTGGCCAAAGACTTTAGTAACAATCCGACGAGAGGCCATGGGTATACATCTCCTCGCAAGGAGTGGTGAATCCTTTATAGGCTATTCAAACACCTTCGATCACTTCGATTTATACCCAATCATCCCGGGTCCACATCTCCTTAGAGATATTTGCTTAAGATGTCAAAGCATAAGTCTCCATGATCAAGATGACTTGAATACCGCAAGTCTAAGGAACATCGCACTTAAGCCACAGTAAGAACTTCATTAACATATCTATATATGCAGAGAACCATATGAAGTCTTACGGCTGGTCACTCCAATGAACTAGTTACCATAACTAGCATCCACGATTAACTCCGGACATCACAATGTCTCCAGCCAGTGAGAATCAACTGCTTGGATACACCAAGGAGTATACCTCGTGCTAG
The DNA here is from genome assembly GCA_025175895.1 of Wurfbainia villosa. Classification (NCBI taxonomy): domain Eukaryota; kingdom Viridiplantae; phylum Streptophyta; class Magnoliopsida; order Zingiberales; family Zingiberaceae; genus Wurfbainia; species Wurfbainia villosa. The sequence goes on from CM046005.1 coordinate 42,933,785, forward strand.
TCTCGACAGAATTGATGGTGTCCAAATCCATCAATTCATCGACTAGGGATAATTCTGATACATTACAATTACACATGTAGAGATACTCACTAGTTGTGATCCAATCACAAATTCTATCATGCTTTGAATCGTATCGTGGACATTCAGTAAATGAGTTTAAGATCCAATCAAATACATAAAACATGTATACTCAAATAGTGAATCTTCATTTATCATATAAATGGTTCATACATAAGGCGATTGCCTTAGGACATCTCTCATATATTACTAACACCCAGCTGGTTGACTTAGTCAACATGATGATAAGGTTGAGTGGTACTACTCGAGGAGTTAGATGTTAATTAATTGATGGTCAGTAAATCAATTAATTGACGGACATTCGATATCTTAAACACGGGGAGATGAATGTACAAATTATATATGGAGCCCATATTAATTTATGGGGGTTGGTGAGGTAGTTCAATGATGATCCTCTAGTGGAATGGAACATCATTGATGGATCAAGTTTGTGTGGTTCCGATCCATCGGGTGGCCATGATCCAACTCCTCCTTATGGTCCCTATCGTAGCCTAATATAATCCTCATGGAGTCTAGATCTAAGGATGTAAAACAAAACTCTAGAACCAACGCTTGGGATTAAATCCCTAGATCCGATGGTTGGGATGAAACCCTAGAACCAACGGTTGGGATTAAATCCCTAGATCCGATGGTTGGGATGAAACCCTAGATCTGACGGTTGGGATGAATCCCTACATCCGACGGTTGGGATGAAACCCTAGATCCAACGGTGGGGGTGAAACCCTAGATCCGATGGTTGGGATGAAACCCTAGATCCGACGGTTGGGATAAAACCCTAGATCCGACGGTGGAGATTAAATCCCTAGATCCGACGGTGGAGATTAAAGGAGGCCTAAGCCTAACTCTATAAAAGGAAGGCTAAGGGTTGTGCGGCAAGGATGATCAAGAAGTTAGGGTTTAAGGTTGGGCGGCTAGGGTTTGGAAGCTAAGGCTTGGGCGGCAACATTTTCACAAGGGGCCGGCGCCCATCTTCTTCCAACAAGTCTTGGCCGGTGCCCATCCTCATTGTTCCCTCTCTTATTCCTTGGCCGGCGGCAACCTCTCTTCAAGGTTGGCCGGCGTTAACTCCTCTTTTGCTCCAAGGTGGCCGGCGGTTCACCATACATTGGTGGCCGGCGCTTCATCCATTCATTCCTTGGCCGGCGGTTACATCTAGCTCTTTGGCTTGGTGGCCGGTTCTAGAAAGGAGAAGTTTTGTTTGGTTCTTCTCTTTGTTCGCAGCGAACAAGGAAGGGAAGAACGAGATCTAGAAGGCTTCTACTCGTGGAGGATCTTCGCCCACACGTCGTCCACGAGGAGGATAGGACATACGGTAGAAGATCGTGAGGTATAAAAGTTTTACAACTTTATTTTCTGATCTAAGCATGTTCTTTTATGAGTTGATTATACAAGTGTGCAATTGTATATATTTTGTATAATCTTGGACCCCAAAGACAAACACAAAAACCGGCGATCCGTCCGTCGTCTTTTCTGCGGCTAACCAACTAGAAGAGTTGTGTTGCTTGAACAACTAGTTTGTTCAAGTGATCACTCAAGTTGTTAGCACAACGACGAATTGGTTGTGCTAAGGAAACTCATCCTATCCGAATTAGTTCTTTCATTAGTGAAAATTTTAATCCGGGGACATGAGAGCCAATGAACCTCCGAAGCAACTCCCTTCAATCACTCGACTGCTAAAGGGGTGTAGTCGACTGATCACACTATGCACGAGCACAGAAGCGAGTCATCACTCGACTGGAAGTCGACATCAGTCGACTAATGTGAGAGTCGTTGGTTGGAATCCTGTAGGGATTTATACTGAAAAGTCTACCTTTTGTATGTACATCTTTATTTTGAAATAAGAATCACATGATCATTGTTTGCATATTTTTATGGTTATGCATATTGTCTAAGACATTACATTGTAGATAACATGGTGTGTGGTGTCACACGGGAGATCATCTTATCGGCTCCTTGTAAAGTATAAGTAAAGGCTCACAACTGAGATGACTTTGGACAAACCATCGTAATGGTTGTAGTGTGATTTGGTATTGGTTTGTCTTGACCATAGAATCACACTAGTGCACTTTGTGTTTATTGAGCAAGACCGACTTAGAGGTGATTCGATTTATTTCTGACTACATAATCGATTCGGACCTCAGATATTATTATGTACATGCTCTTAATCCCGATATAATAATGGGCACATATACTTAGTATTTATCTCTTTGATTTACCAATGGGCGAGATTTAAGATTAAATCGATAGGCTCGGTAAGTTGGGAGATGATATTATTTATATGGTGTGTCGTTGATTATTGGAGGAAACCGTGTCCTATATATTAGGATGATGATGTCCCCTTGAGGAGCTCATAAGGTTCATCATGTAAACCCGGCAAGTGGACTTGGTCCGGCATGATGAAAAGGTTGAGTGGTACTACTCATGGAGTTAGATGTTGATTAATTAATGGTCAGTAAATTAATTAATCGACGGACATTCGAGATCTTAAACACGGAGAGAAAATGTACATATAATATATGGAGCCCATATTAACATATGGGAGTTGGTGAGGTAGATCAATTATAATCCTTTAGTGGATTGGATTATCATTAATGGATCGGACTTTATGTCGGCTTGATCCATGGGTGGCCAAGATCCAACTCCTCCTCATGGTCCCTAATGTAGCCTATTAACACCTCATGAAGCTTAGATCCAATGGATAGAAACAAAACTTTAGATCCAATGGATATAAATAAAACTCTAGATCCAATGGTAGAGATTAAATCTCGAGATCCGACGGTTGAGATAAAATCTCTAGATATGACGGTTGAAATTAAATCCCTAGAACCAATGGAGGAGATTAAATCATGGCTTATCCCTTACTCTATAAAAGGAGGGCAAGGGGTGGGCGGCAAGAAGTGGAGTCCTAATTGAGATAGGATTAAGGTTTGGAGGCTTAGGGTTTTGGAGGCTTGGGCGGCACCAAATAAGGAAGTTCTTCCTTTCTTCTTCTTCCTTCAAAGTGGCCGGCGTCCAGCAGCCTTTTCAGCCCTTTTCAAGCCCTTGGTGTTGGATCGAAAGTGTCGCTAGAGGGGGGGGGGGTGAATAGCGATACGGTGTCGTTAAAAACTTTTGCAATAAGTAAAAAGCAAGTAGAGAATGCACAGCGGAAATATAAAGTAGACAAGATATTTTTACGTGGTTCACAATCTTTCGATTGCTAATCCACGGCCCTAGTGATCCTTGATCACGTACGGAGGGCAATTCACTAAAACCACTCCTCCTCGTTGGAGGTAGGAGCAACGATTACAAAAAGAAATCAAGGCAAAGGGACACTCCCCCTTTCCTTGTTACGATTAAAGCACAAAGACAATTTAAAGAAGTAGAACTTAAATAAATATACCGACAACTCTTATAAGTAGAAGATGTAGCTTTCGTTGTCGGCGGCACTTCGTCGTAGCAAATGTGAGTAGTAGTAGCGGCGTTACGACGGCGTGTTGAGAGCTCTTGATTTCTTGTCTTTGCTTGGAGTGAACATGTCTATTTATGGATATTGATCTATGAATTTAGACATAGGTAGTGTCCAAGGTGAGGTTCTTATCCCAACCGCTGACTTGAGGATGAGTGTTTCATCCAACCACCTTGTGCCACCTCCAACCTCCTTGGGCGCCAACTTGAGGATGAGGTGTTTCATCCAACCACCTTGTGCCACCTCCAGCCTCCTTGAGGCGCCAACTTGTTGGAGCCATTCAACAATGCCACATCATGGGAGCCAACCATCTTGTGCCAACTCACCTTATTTTGGGCGTCCACCACAAGGAAGCTTGGTGATGGTTTGGATGTCCACCTTGATGCCACATCACCCTTTGTACCAAAACACGAGTCAAGTCCAAATTCACCCCCTTGAAATTGAGCTCTTCTCGAGGTCTGGAACTTGACTAGCAGCGGTTGTAGTCAAAGGGTTTTGGACATGATACAAGTTAGCTTAAAATATAAAAATGCGATGGTTCTAACCATCGATCTAAACCTAGACCTTCCATTGGAGGTATTGGGTCGGATCTACGCTAACGACCTTGCCGCTTTCACACGAGCTTACCTTGTAGCCTCGCTTCGGTCTTCACCCGAGTACCTCGGCTTCCTCAAGTCCCTCTGGCGTTGCCCGACCACCTCGGTTCCCAGGGTGTCGCGAACCTTCCGCTCAACTTTAGCATTTACGCACATAATTGAGCTCGTAAGATAACAAATATACCCTTAACTATTGAGCCTTTTGCCATAATCAAAATACGGTTCGACTTTGGTGCCCACTGCACCAACAATCTCCCCCTTTTGATTCATGGCAAACCGACACAAAAGTTAAGGAAAAATTAAGCATAACAGTAAGCTAGCATAATGATTAAGCATGAATGAGCTAGCATAAAGATTAAGTATGAATGAGCTAGCATAATGATTAAATATGAATGAGCTAGCATAAAGATTAAATATGAATGAGCTAGCATAATGATTAAATATGAATGAGCTAGCATAAAGATTAAATATGAATGAGCTAGCATAAAGATTAAATATGAATGAGCTAGCATAATGATTAAGCATGAATGAGCTAGCATAAAGATTAAATATGAATGAGCTAGCATAATGATTAAGCATGAATGAGCTAGCATAAAGATTAAATATGAATGAGCTAGCATAAAGATTAAATATGAATGAGCTAGCATAAAGATTAAGCATGAGTGAGAAATATTATTGTTTCAAGTTCTCCCCTTTGAGGTAACCTCCCCCTTGAGAAGGTGAGTTCTTGAAAAATAATTTTACTCCCCTTAATAGTTGCTTAAGTAAAGCGGAATTACTTAATATAAAAGGTAATAATTTTGTTTACTTTCTTCCTTACTTTTGTGACTTTCTCCCCCTTTTGCCTTAACTCAAAAGTTTGTAAATATATTTTAGGGTTTGTAAGTCCAAGCAAGTTCCCAATATAAATATATATTTTTTTAAAATAATAATAAGCTTGAAAATATGTTCATCTAAAATGTACAACTCGGTTGGACTTGATTGATATAGAATGATCAATAAGTCTTGAAGGAGTTGATTAATTTTAAATAATTATACTCCATGGTTCATGTCGATGCAATCAATCTACATGCGGAACCGGAGTAAGGTCCTAACATCTCACGCCCTGTCTCGTGGCTAAGTACACAAACACATTAGTCCTATGTGTTGTGAGATGTGTTAGCTCCTTAAATCTATAGGTATATGATTTCTAAGGTAAGACTTAGGCTAATTTCATAAAAGAAGCAAAAGTAGAGTACATATATAGAAAAATTTAAATCCTACTCTATTACGCACATACCTAACTTTCGTCTTAATAAACTAAATTAAACCGGGTAGTGGTTTGGTGAAGATGTCCGCTAGGTTTGATTTGGACTCAACATACTCTAGTTGTATAGTTCCATTAGTTACATGTTCCCTAATGAAGTGGTGTTTAACTTCTATATGTTTTGTCCTAGAATGACATATTGGATTTTTAGTTAAGTTAATTGAACTAATGTTATCTATGTAGGTTTTAATGTTGTTAAAGATTAAGCTAAAGTCTTGGAGAGTGTGCTTCATCCACGAGTGAGAGACACACTCACCCATCGCAAGCGTATTCGGCCGGTGGTAGATAAGGCAACGCAATCTTTCCCTCTGCACTAACTTACTAGACTCGGAGATTTGACAACAACCACTCGTGCTCTTTCTATCGAGTTTACTACCGGCATAGTCGGAGTCGGAGTAGCCGATTAGATTAAACTCGGTAGATCTAGGGTACCAAATACCTACGTTTAGCGTGCCCTTTAGATATCTAAGGATACGCTTGACTAGGGTTAGGTGAGACTCCTTGGCACAGGTTTGTAACCTTGCGCACATACTTACACTGAATAAAATGTCGGGTCGGCTCGCGGTTAAGTATAGGAGACTTCTATTGCGCTCTATAGTATTTTAGGTCAGCGGGTTTCCTTCTACATCTTCGTTTATATTAACATTAGTTGCCATAGGTGTATTGATTATTTTAGCATCTTGCATTCCAAATCGATTTATTAAGTCCTTAGTATATTTTTGTTGATGTAAATATATTCCATCTTTAGTTTGTTTAATTTGTAAACCTAAGAAGAAACTTAACTCTCCCACTAAATTCATTTCAAATTCACTTTCCATAAGTGAGATGAATTCGTTGAGCAGGATCGAGTTGGTAGTTCCAAAAATTATATCATCTACATAGATTTGGGCTATAAAGATTTCTTTTCCTACGGTTTTAACGAATAAGGTTGGGTCGACTAAACCTTGGTTGAATCCTTTGGACTTAAGATAGATCGAAAGCCTTTCGTACCAAGCTCTTGGGGCTTGTTTGAGTCCATATAGGGCTTTCTTAAGTCTAAGGACATGGTCAGGTTTATCTAGATTTTCGAATCCGGGAGGTTGGTAGCGTAAACTTCTTCCTTAATGTATCCATTCAAAAATGCTGACTTGACATCCATTTGAAACAATTTAAAACCTCGATGTGCAGATATGCTAACAACATTCGGATGGACTCTAGTCTGGCTACGGGGGCGTAGGTCTCATCGTAATCTAAACCTTCGACTTGACTAAACCCTTTTGCGACTAACCTAGCTTTATTTCTAACTACTTCACCTTTATCATCAAGTTTATTTCAAAATACCCACCTTGTTCCAATAATTGATTTTTCTTTAGGTGGTGGTAATAATTCCCGGACTTCATTTCTAGTGAATTGAGCTAGCTCTTCTTGCATAGCAATAATCCGGTCGGGATCAAGAAGTGCTTGTTCAATAGTTTTGGGTTCGATTTTGGAAATTACGAGATTTGACTAAGGTTTCGATATGAAGCTCTAGTTCGAACCCTAAATTTGGATCACCTATAACTTGATTGATAGGATGATTTGTTTGAGTCTTAGTGTGACTCGGGTTAGGGTCATCTATCACTTGGTCGATAGGATGACTTGGGTGAGTTCTAGTTTGACTTGGGTTAGAGTCATCTATCACTTGGTCGATAGGATGACTTGGGTTAGGCGAGATTCAAGTTCAAGATCAGTCGGGTTAAGCTATAAGTTGATTTGCTAGTTGGTTTTGTTAAGGATTGAGCGGGTTCGTGTCCTTAAATCGAAAACTATATTAATGGTTTCTTCGACTCTAAGAGTGTCGTGATTGTATACCCTATAAGCTCTCTTGGTGGTTGAGTATCCTAGAAAGGTTCGATGGGTTTTGGATTTGAATTTCCTAGGTAATCCTTAGTGTTTAAGATATGTACCTTGCATCCAAATACCTAAAGTACTTGATGTTCGGTATTTTATCGTGATAAATCTAAATCTGAGGTCTTTTGGTGCCTCTTTACCATAAGGATCCTATTTTGGACATAGCAAGCCGTACTAACGGCCTCTGCCCAAAATCTATCGGGTAGGTTATACTCGTTTAACATTGTCCTAGCGCTTTTTGTAGGGTTCTATTTTTCCGCTCGACTAACCCATTTTGTTGTGGGTTCTAGGACATGAAAACTCATGGTGGTATCCGCTTAGGTTACGTAAATCAGAACCTCGTGGTTTTCGAATTCACCACCATGATCGCTTCTAAGTCTTTTAATCTTAAGGTTCTTTTGATTTTCGATTAACCTACAAAGATTGATTAGTTGGTCTAGGTATCATTTTTATGTTTGATAAACCTAACCTAAGTAAATCTAGAATAGTCGCCAATTATGACTAAGCAAAATTGACTACCATTGAGTGACTTAGCTCCATGTGAATCAAATAGATCCATGTGTAGGAGCTCAAGAACACTTTTGGTCTGCTCTTGATTAGTTAATTGATGTTGTGTCCTAGATTGTTTACCTTGTTGACAAGCATTACATATTTTATTATCCAAGTTGTTTAGTTTAGGCAAACCTATAACCAAGCCACTCGACTCATCTTGTGGACGAGTCTTGGGTGCGAGTGTCCGAGTCTTCTGTACATAACCAAGATTCCTCTTGTGTCATAAGACACTTGGTTGAGGAGTTGGGTAAATTTATTGTGTAGATGTTGCTACTCCTAGTTCCTTTAAGTATTATTTTAGATGTTGCATTTATTTTGATTACGATTCATTTTCTAGAAATATGACCTTATAATTGTTATCACACAATTGGCTTACACTAAGTAAATTATATTGAAAGTTTTCTACTAATAAGACATTTTGAATTGTAAAGTTAGAGTTGAGCTCAATATCACCCGATCCGATGATTTTGAGCTTGCTATTTCAAGGCTACCGATCCTTGTCGCTTGAATCGAACTTTGAAAATTTGTGTCGATCCCTGGTCATGTGTCGAGCAACCATCGTCCCAACATCCATTGATCCTACACATAAGGTAGTTGGATCGGATATTGGAATTACTAAAGGGTTGTTTGTAAGTTTTAACCTAAATCATCTCACCAATATCTACATGATCAAAACATGTTATTCCTATGTGTTATTGTGAGATGACTTTCAATTTTACTTGATTAATTTTAATGAATTTAAATTAACCAACATTAGGTTAGATTCGATTTAGTCTAAGCTCATCAAGTAATCTTTTCAAGAGATTAGCTTCCGTGTCGTGGCGAGGCACGAGGCCTTCTTTGATCGGAACAACGACCACTTCCTTAGACAAAGCTAATTTCAAGAAATTGATAACTCGACTTACTTGAGACTACGCCTTGGTCTAACTAGTTATTTTTGAAAAGAGGCTCCCGAGGCTCAATCTTTCGAGGATTTTAGTTGGTTTATTTTTGAAAAGAGGCTCGAGGCTCAATCTTTTCGCAGGATTTTAGTTGGTTATGAGTCCTATCTAACCATTCTAAAAATAAAGGAAAAACTAAGCATGCAATTTCTAAGACTTAACAAAATACATTTTGTATTGGCTCTCGACCATTGAATCGAGTGGGTCTATTCACATAGTGAATTTGGTCCTTGGGAACCCAATACATGTTAGATCCTAAAGTTGAAATCAAAGTGGTCTTAGGGACCCATGCTTGGACATTTTTCTTATGTTGGTTTACTATAGACATATATGACTTATTGGTTGTATTTGAGTTAAACCCGAGTCCGACCTTGTTGTACACGGCCCTTTGTGATCCAAGTAAGAGGTCAAGTCCCTTGGATCCCAAAGTGAACCTTTCCAACGAGTTCCTAAGGACTTCGACTTGTGTTTACAAAAGCGAGATATCAACTTCAACCAAATCAACTTGAGTTCAGTCCACCTCTAGAATACGAGTAGACGAAGAGGTTAGGAGACCTCATGTTTGAGAAGGTTAACCTCCTCAATTAGGGTCTCGACCTTGGACTCGGACTTAGCTAGTTTCTTATTTAAAAATTTAATTGCACCATACAAAGTATTAAGTAACGACCGACTTACCCTTAATGATTCTTTTGAACCGGATACGGATCCGTGGCTTGTCTTGAATGGAAGCTCATCATCGATTCGACTCGGACTCTTCTTCGGTTTCGAGTCGTGCTCGGTCGGCTTGGCCATTAGAGCTTGGATATCGCCTTCTTCCTCCGATAACTCCTCCCAAGTAGCGCTTAGCGCTTTCTTGGTCTTTGATGCGTTATTCTAAAGATTTGGGCACTCTGACTTGATGTGACAGAACCTTTTGCACTCATAGAATCTAAAATTATAAGTATTTGAATTAAGTTTAGGCTTACATTGAGTTGTTGTTCGTATTCGTCTCTAGATCATCTTCCGAACTAGATTGACTAGTTCGGATTCTATTTCGAGTCTACTTCCGATTCGGACTCGCCTTCTTCCTTCGGGGTGGCATGCTTGCGGGCTTCTTCTTCTTGGAACTCGCAACTAACGCAATACTCTTCTCGCCTGGACCACGTTAGTTTGCTCATGTAATTCAAGTTCAAACAATTCGCCTAACCTAATTTTAGAAAGGTCTTGGAGACCTTGTAGGCATCGACCATGGATGCCCACAAGGTGGTCCTAGGAAACGAGTTAAGAGAATACCTGATAAGGTCGCGATTCTCGACCTTTTGTCCGATGGCATGGAGTTGGTTGACGATGTCTTGGATACGAGCATGTAGTTGAGTTGCGGTCTCGTTTTCCTGCATTTTCAAGTTATACAATTTATTTAAAAGTAAATCTCTTTTACATACCTTCGTGTCGTCGGTGCCTTCGTGTAGTTCCACTAGCTTGGTCCATAAGTCCTTTGCACTAATGAAGGGGCCGACGCGGTTGAGCTCTTCCTTGGACAACCCACATTGCAAGATTTGAGTTGCCTTGGAATCGGCTTCTACTTGTTTTTTCATGGAATTTGACCATTGATCGTAACCCAAAGATTCACCATCTTCATTAATAGGAAGTGTGAAACCGGTTTGGATTACGATCCACATCTCGATTTGGGTTTTAAGAAAGCATTCCATCCGACCCTTCCAATAACGAAAGTCATTACCGCTTGTAAAACGGGTCGGGCAAGGTGCTAAACCCTTCGAGATGGGCCATTTAAAAACAAGAAGAAGAACGATTTAAAAGAATCTTGCAAAACACACACGGAAGAATATTCCAAGACTTTCGCCTTGGATTAGAAAGGGAAGTAAAAAAGATATATAAAATGTAACTTGCAAAAGAAATAAACAATCAAATGCGAATGTCGCTGAAGTTCCGGAGGACAACCTTACTCGGATCTAACCCAAGGACAACCTTATCCGGATCCTAAAGCCTCTAATGCAATTCTATATGTAGGAGAAGATAAGCAAGTGAAATAATTATACAAAACAGAAATAAATAAATAAAAATCTGTAAAAAAAGAAAAACAAAGCTAGATTGGTGGTTTCACCGAATCTTAGCGCCCGACTCGATACCAATTGTTGGATCGAAAGTGTCGCTAGAAGGGGGTGAATAGCGATACGGTGTCGTTAAAAACTTTTGCAATAAGTAAAAGCAAGTAGAGAATGCACAGGAAATATAAAGTAGACAAGATATTTTTACGTGGTTCACAATCTTCGATTGCTAATCCACGGCCCTAGTGATCCTTGATCACGCACGAGGGCAATTCACTAAAACCACTCCTCCTCGTTGGAGGTAGGAGCAACGATTAAAAAGAAATCAAGGCAAAGGACACTCCCTTTCCTTGTTACGATTAAAGCACAAAGACAATTTAAAGAAGTAGAACTTAAATAAATATACCGACAACTCTTATAAGTAGAAGATGTAGCTTTCGTTGGCCATGACTTCGTCGTAGCAAATGTGAGTAGTAGTAAGCGGCGTTACGGCGTGTTGAGAGCTCTTGATTTCTTGTCTTTGCTTGGAGGAACATGTCTATTTATGGATATTGATCTATGAATTTAGACATAGGTAGTGTCCAAGGTGAGGTTCTTATCCCAACTCAAGGATGAGGTGTTTCATCCAACCACCTTGTGCCACCTCCAACCTTCTTGTGCGCCAACTCAAGGATGAGGTGTTTCATCCAACCACCTTGTGCCACCTCCAACCTCCTTGGGCGCCAACTTGAGGATGAGGTGTTTCATCCAACCACCTTGTGCCACCTCCAACCTCCTTGTGCGCCAACTCAAGGATGAGGTGTTTCATCCAACCACCTTGTGCCACCTCCAACCTCCTTGGGCGCCAACTTGTTGGAGCCATTCAACTTGTGCCACATCATGGGAGCCAACCATCTTGTGCCAACTCACCTTATTTTGGGCGTCCACCACAAGGAAGCTTGGTGATGGTTTGGATGTCCACCTTGATGACACATCACCCTTTGTACCAAAACACGAGTCAAGTCCAAATTCACCCCCTTGAAATTCGAGCTCTTCTCGAGGCTGGAACTTGACTAGCAGTTGACTGTAGTCAAAGGGTTTTGGACTGCAGTACAAGTTAGCTTAAAATATAAAGTACGATGGTTCTAACCATCTGATCTCGACCTAGACCTTCCATTGGAGGTATTGGGTCGGATCTACGCTTAACGACCTTGCTTCGCTTTCACACGAGCTTACCTTGTAGCCTCGCTTCCGGTCTTCACCCGAGTACCTCGGCTTCCTCCGAAGTCCCTCTGGCGTTGCCCGACCACCTCGGTTCCCACCGGGTGTCGCAGACCTTCCGCTCAACTTTAGCATTTCTGCACACTTAATTGAGCTCGTAAGATAACAAATATACCCTTAACTATTGAGCCTTTTGCCATAATCAAAATACCGGTTCGACTTTGGTGCCCACTGCACCAACACTTGGCCAGCAGCCAAAGACTCTCTTCTCTTCTCCTTGAGTGGTGGAAACAAGACTTAGGGGTTTTCCTTGGAGTCTTGGCCGGTTTCCATCATTATCTCCTTCTCCTTGTTGGCCGGCGGCAAGGTTTCCTTTGGTTACTTGTTGATTGGCTATAGGAAGGAGAAGAACCATGTTTCTATTCTTTCTCTTGCTTTGGAAGAGCAAGGAAGGAAGATTTGCGATCTATGAGCTTCAACTTTTGGTAGATCGTCGCCCACATGACGTCCGAAAGGAGGAAGGTCATATATTAGAAGATCGAGAGGTATATCAATTCTCTAATTTTTATATGTTACATGTTTTTATTTGTTTTTCAATTATGAGCATGATATAAATCTGTTTGTGGCTAAATAATACTTGGATCCCGATCATAAATACAAAAATCGACTATCCGTACATCGTCTATTCCGCGGCTACTCGTAGAATAGAGGATGGTCGCTTGAACAACGAGTTTGTTCAAGTGACCTCTCTAAACGAATAACACGACGATGACTTGGTTGTTTGGGAAATCTCTTGTGTCTAGGATTAAATTTTTTTTAATCTGGGGAAATCGATGGGATCGCCATGAACAAACGACCGAGGTGAAGTGGGAAGCGAAGTTTCCCCTCATGGACTCGATAAGAAAAACCCTTCAATTTGTATCAGAGCAAAGGTTTCCGGTTTTGTGTGTTTAGGATTCGGTTAATTTTTATGCACTTCCGACTATTATGGTCATATGTGTGTATGTGATTGTATGTGTATATTTTGTTGAATCCTCGGGGTTGACGAGGCTAGTATTTGATTTTTTGTAAATTAGATATGGCATTATTTAGCCACTCTATATTTTATTTTACTTTCGATCTAGATTTCATGTACACTCCCTCGTGGAGTATAGGATCGATGGATGTAAATTAAAATAGGTTTTAGTCTCGGCTCGGATCTCCAGATGGCTTGTACATGGCATAGGAGGAGCGGACGAGAAGGCGTTATGAAGGGAGACATATTGAAGACAAAAGTCATAATAGTTGGACAATAATTTATTTTTCATATTTATTGCTTTTTGTTTGATATGCATGTCGTAGGCTAGGAAAATTCCTCAATTTCAAATTACTAAGTGGGAGAGGGAATTTTTTTTAAAAATTCCCATGACCTTCATTACGATTTGACAATTGATGTAAACAAACTTGCGCGTCGGCTCTGAGTTCCTTCCTCCTCATCGGATGAGTTTGTTTGCGGATGACAAGGTCAAATATGGTTATAGGGAATTATCAAGGAGCGTGTGTACTTCCCTATCGGAAGTCACATAACCCAAGATAATTACCTTGGTACCGAGTAATGGTGAACACTTAGATACAAATATAAGTATCCTCCCTATCGGAGTCACTGCTTTTATTTGTAGGGCCAAAGAGGAACCAACTATTATGGGTAAAACCTCCTCTTACAAATATAGAATTCGTATATGTCCACACTATCGTGGTATATGATATTCTCGGTGTTTTGAGGTGTTGGTTGATTTTAAAATTTTATTGTTTGAGGAATCAATAATTTTTTGAAATCTAATGTTTTGATTTATGTGATTCTTAAGTTTTCTTTCAAAATGACTTTCAACCCACTTGCTGTGATACTGAAAGAGAACAAACTTACTGGACCCAACTATGTTGATTGGAAGAGGAATCTAAACATTGTCTTGACTGCTGAGGAATACAAATATGTACTACTCGAAGAGTGTCCTCCCAAGCTTGCAGATGATTCTGGGGAAAAGGAGAGAGAGAGCTATAAGAAGTGGATCAAGGCCGATGAAATGGCGCGGTGTTACATTTTGGCATCTATGTCAAATGTGTTCCAACATCAGCATCAAGCCATTCCCACTGCTTATGATATGATGCTCAATCTCAAGAAGCTTTTCGGACACCAGAATCGGGCTGTGAGGCAAGAAGCCATGAGAAACTTGATGACGACCATCATGATCGAGAGAAGACCCGTAAGGGATAATGTTCTCAAGATGATGACTCATTTGAATGAACTGGAGGTCCTTGGAGCTGAGATCGATGAGGAAACCAAGATCAATTTCATACTCCAGTCTCTACCTAGGAGTTTTGAGCAGTTTCGCCTGAACTACAACATGAACAAAAGGTTGTATTCGTTGGCGAAACTTCTGACAGAACTCCAAGCGGCAGAGGGGCTATTTCGTCAGAGTGCTCAGGCACATGCCATGGTGACCCAAAAGGTTTCTACTTCTAAGCCGAAAGACAAGAAGAAGAAGAAACAAACTGGGGCAAAGGTGGCGGGAGGTACTTAGGGAGGAGTGAAGAAGCCGAAAGGCAAGTGCTTCACTTGTAAGCAGACTGGACACTAGAAGAAGGACTGCCCCAACCGCAAGAACTGTAGGGATGTATACTGAAAAGTCTATCTTTTGAATATCTTTATTTTGGAATAAGAATCACATGATCATTGTTTGCATATTTTTATGGTTATGCTATATTGTCTAATACTTTACATTGTAGATAACATAGTGTGTGGTGTCACACAGGAGATCATGTTATCGGCCCCTTGAAAAGTATAAGTAAAGGCTCACAACTGAGATGACTTTGGACAAACCAACGGAATGGTTGTAGTGTGATTTGGTGTTGGTTTGTCTTGACTATAGAATCACACTAGTGCACTTTGTGTGTATTGAGCAGGACCGACATAGAAGTGATTCGATTTATTGCTAACTACATAATCGGATCGGACCTCAGATATTATTTAGTACATGCTATTAATCCCCATAAAATAACGGGCACATATACTTAGTACTCATCTCTTTGATTTACCAATGGGCGAGATTTATAGATTAAATCGATAGGCTCGGTAAGTTGGGAGATGATATTATTTATATGGTGTGCCGTTGATTATAGGAGGAAATCGTGTCCTATATATTAGGATGATGATGTCCCCTTGAGGAGCTCATAAGGTTCATCATGTAAACCCTGCAGGTGGACTTGGTCCGGCATGATGAAAAGGTTGAGTGGTACTACTCAAGGAGTTAGATGTTTATTAATTAATGGTCAGTAAATTAATTAATCGACGGACATTCGAGATCTTAAACATGGGGAGAAATGTACAAATAATATATGGAGCCCATATTATCATATGGGGGTTGGTGAGGTAGATCAATGATGATCCTTTAATGGATTGGATCATCATTAGTGGATCGGACTTTATGTGGGCTTGATCCATGGGTAGCCAAGATCCAACTCCTCCTCATGGTCCCTAATGTAGCCTATTAACACCTCATGAAGCTTAGATCCAATGGATAGAAATAAAACTCTAAGATCCATAGGTAGAGATTAAATCTCTAAGATCCGACGGTTGAGATTAAATCTCTAGATCCGATGGTTGAGATTAAATCCCTAGAACCAATGGAGGAGATTAATTCATGACTT
Organism: Wurfbainia villosa; assembly: GCA_025175895.1. Lineage (NCBI taxonomy): Eukaryota > Viridiplantae > Streptophyta > Magnoliopsida > Zingiberales > Zingiberaceae > Wurfbainia > Wurfbainia villosa. The sequence continues at coordinate 42,949,504 of CM046005.1, forward strand.
ATCCTTAACTCTATAAAAGGAGGGCATGGGAGTTGGCGTGAACAACAATCAAGAGAGCTAGGGTTTTGGGCGGCAAGAGAAGGAATCCTAGTTGAGATAGGATTAGGTTTAGGGTTTGGAGGCTAGGGCGGCACCAAATAAGGAAGGTGTTGTTTTCTTCTTCCTTCTCCATTTTTCGGCATCCATCTCCTTTCCAGCCCTTTTCCAGGCTTTGGCCGGTGGCCAAAGCCCCTCCTCTCTTCTCCTTAGGTGGTGAAAACAAGATATAGGGCTTCCCTTGGTGTCTTGGTTGTTTTCCATCATCTTCCCCTCCTTCTAGTTGGCCAGCGGCAAGGGTTTGATGTGCTCCTTGTTGGTTGGTTTTAGGGAGGAGAAAAACCTTGTTTCTATTCTTCCTCTTGCTTTGGAAAAGCAAGGTGTTGGATCGAAGTGGATCGCTAGAGGGGGGGGGTGAATAGCGATAAAACTTTTTTTTCGAGTTCGTATCAAAAACCGAGTAGATAATTAATTGCAGCGGAAATGTAAATGTAAAGTAAAAAGAGACAAAGGAGTTTTACTTGGTTCGTAGCCTTCGGCTACTTCTACAAGGCCCTAGCGGTCCTTGACCACGTATGGAGGGCAAAAACACTAAAGAACTCCTCCCCGTTAGAGGTAGGAGTTTAATTGATATAAGTAAAGCACAAAGCTTGAGGTAGAGGGACACTCCCCCTCTCCTCGTTACTATAAAAGCTCCGAAAATGAAAGTACTAAACTGAAATAAAACTCTAACCGACGTAATAAAATGAAAACAAATAAACCTAGATGTCGGAGAAGAAGCACTTCGTTGTCGGAGAAGTTGTAGCTTTGCGGAGGCTTTTGGAAGCTTAGAATTGATGAATAAACCCTAGGATTGGCTCTCCTTTTATAGCCTTTGAGCCTCTTTTCGAGAGGAAGCCTAGCCAATCAAAATTGAGCACCAATCTCCTTGAAATGGGGTGATAAGCCTTGACTCCTCGAAGCTGATCATTGACCATCAGTCATCAGTCGACTGATGGCCATCATCAGTCGACTGATGGCAGCATCAGTCGAATGCTGACCTCAGGTAGTCGACTGTTTGACGACAGTCGAGTCCTCCAAGCTGGCAGTCGACTGATACTAGCTGCAAGGCAAAGTTAGCTCAAAGAAAACATTATTTCGACGACCTTCGACCGTCCGATCTTGACCTAGACCATCGATGGGATGTCTTTGGTCAGATCTACGCTTAAGACCATCCCCGTAAGGAGGATACGACCTCACTTACGCTCGCACACACGAGCTTACCTCGATACTTACCATGTCGCTTTTGCTTCCAGCCTTCCACTCGATTCCTTCGGCTCCCTCCGAAGTCACTCGAGTGTTGCCCGACCACCCGACTTCTTCCGGGTGTCGCTAGCCTTCAGCTCCAACTTTAGCAATCTTCTGCACACTCGATTCAGCTCGTGAGATAACGACATGAGTTTAACTTTGTATCGTTTGCTATAATCAAAACTCAGGTTCGACCTAGGTGCCTACTGCACCAATAATCTCCCCCTTTTTGATTTATGGCAAACCCACATACAAAGTTAAGTAAATAGCAAGCATGAAGAATAATGTGCATTAGAAACAAACAAAAAATAAAGAAGATTAAGTTGGAGTAGTAAGGATTTTCTTCAAGTACTCCCCCTTGAGGAATCCTCCCCCTTGACCGAGGGTGAGTCTTGAAGAAAGACCTTAATCCTCCCCTTGAGGGTTGCTTTAAGTAATTACTTAAAGTTGGCCTTAGTAAAACGTTTAAGTTAAGAGTTCTTCTTAACTTGACCCTTTCTCCCCCTTAAGTAAAACATTAAAAATAAGTAAAACGTTGATGGCACAAATAAGTTTAAGTTAAGAATTCTCTTAACTTGGCCTTTAATAAGTTTTCAAAACTTAAAGTTAACTTTTGGTTTAAATATAAAGTAAGAGTTAAACCAAAAAATTTAAAAATTTGACCCCTTAACTTTGGCCTTTTTCTCCCCCTTTTGCCATATATCGAAAAGAGTGAGGGTGTATGTGGAAAACAAAAATAAGTGTTAAATTTAAAGTCCAAGCATGTTTCACATTATTTTGAAAATAATATATTGAAAATAAGTTCATCTATAAAATGTTCGACTCATATCTGGCTTGATTGATATAAAAGATCAACCAGTCCTAGTTAGAGTCGGTTAGTATGTATGATTATACTCCGTGCTTCATGGCGATGCACTAGCTCTACATCTGGAACCAGGAGTAAGGTCCTAACATCTCACGCACATCTACGTGGCTAAGTACACAAACACATTAGTCCTATGTGTTGTGAGATGTATTGACTCCTTAAATCTATAGGTGCATGATATCTAAGGTATGTCCTATGCTAGTTCCATGAAAATGAAATTTAAGAAATAGTAGTAAGAAAATATAATTTGCAAGTTCCTATTCTATTACGCACATGCCCAATTTTCGTCTTAATAGACTAAATTCGGCTTCCGGTAGGGGTTTAGTAAATAGGTCTGCTAAGTTAGACTTCGATTCGACGTATTCGAGTTGTATGACTCCGTTGGCCACATGTTCTCAAATGAAATGGTGTTTGACTTCTATATGTTTGGTCCTAGAGTGACATATTGGATTCTTAGTAAGATTAATTGAACTAATGTTATCTACGTGAAGTTTAGTATTCGTAAAGTCTAACTTAAAGTCGCGAAGAGTGTGTTTCATCCAAAGAAGTTGAGTGACACACTCACCCATCGCGATGTATTCGGCTTCGGTGGTAGATAAGGCAACACAGTGTTGCTTCCTACTGCACCAACTCACTAGACTCGAGCTGAGAAGTTGACAACAACCATTCATGCTCTTTCTATCGAGCTTACTACTGACATAGTCCGAATCGGAGTAGCCGGTTAGTCCGAACTCGGTAGATCTAAGATACCAAATACCGACATTAAGTGTACCCTTTAGATATCTAAGGATACGCTTGACTAGAGTTAGGTGACACTCCTTGGCACAGGTTTAAAACCTTGCGCACATACTCACTGCAAATAAGATATCAGGTCGGCTTGCAGTTAAGTAAAGGAGACTCCCTATTATGCTCCTATAGTATTTTAAATCAATTTGGTTTCCAATTACTTCTTCTATATTAACATTAGTTGCCATTGGGGTATTAATAATTTTAGCGTCTTGCATTCCAAAGCGTTTAATTAATTCCCTAGTATATTTGCGTTGATGTAGGTATATTCCATCCTTAGTTTGTTTAATTTGTAATCCTAAGAAGAAACTTAATTCGCCTACTAGATTCATTTCAAATTCACTTTCCATAAGTGAAATAAACTCATTTAGTAGGATTGAGTTGGTGGTTCCGAAAATAATATCATCTACGTAGATTTGGACTATGAATATGTCTTTACCTAAGGTTTTTACGAAAAGGGTTGGGTCAACTACACCTTGGTTAAAATCTTTGGATTTAAGATAAATCGAAAGTCTCTCGTACCAAGCTCGAGGAGCTTGTTTAAGTCCATAGAGAGCTTTCTTTAACTTAAGGACATGGTCGGGTTTGTCTAAATTTTCGAAACCGGGGGGTTGACTAACATAAACTTCTTCTTTAATGTATCCATTTAAGAACGCAGATTTCACATCCATTTGAAACAACTTAAATCCTCAATGTGTTGCATATGCTAATAGCATTCGAATGGACTCTAATCTAGCTACTGGGGCATAGGTCTCGTCGTAATCTAAACCTTCGACTTGACTAAACCCTTTAGCAACTTGTCTAGCTTTATTTCTAACTACTTCACCTTTATCATCAATTTTATTTCTAAACACCCACCTTGTTCCAATGATTGTTTTATCTTTAGGTGGTGGTACTAATTCCCATACTTCGTTCCTAGTGAATTAAGCCAACTCTTCTTGCATTGCAATAATCCAATCGGGATAAAGAAGAGCTTGGTCAATAGTTTTGGGTTCAATTTTAGAAATTAAAGATATTTGACTAAGGTTTCTGTATGAGGCTCTAGTTCAAACTCCTAGACTTGGATCACCTATCACTTGGTTGATAGGATGATTCGTTTGAGTCCTAGTTGGATTTGGGTTTGAGTCTACAACTTGATCCATAGGATGGCTTGTTTGAGTTCTAGTTTGGTTGGAGTCATCTATCACTTGATCAATAGAGTGACTTGGATGACTTAGGTCACTAGACCTGACCTCCGAATCAGAGTTAGGTCTAATATGAATCGGCTCACTAATTGGGGTTGCCGGGGGTTTTGTAGGTTCGTGTCCTTCATCGAATACTACATTGATAGTTTCCTCGACTCTAAGGGTGTCATGGTTATATACTCTATAAGCTCTACTTTTAGTTGAGTATCCTAGAAAGATTCCAGTCGTAGTTTTGGATGTAAATTTCCCTAGGTAATCTTTAGTGTTTAGGATATGTACCTTACACCCAAATACCCTAAAATACTTGATGTTAGGTATTTTATCATGATAAATCTCGTATGAGGTCTTAAGGTGCCTCTTTACCATAAGGATCCTATTCTGGACATAGCATGTCGTACTCACAGCTTCGGCCCAAAACCTATCGGGTAGGTTATACTCATTAAGCATTGTCCTAGCGGCTTCTCGTAGGGTTCTATTTTTGCGTTCTACTAGGCCATTTTGTTGTGGAGTTCTAGGGTAAGAGAACTCATGGTGGTATCCATTTAGGTTACAGAATTTTGTAAACCTATGGTTTTCGAATTCACCACCATGATCAGTCCTAAGTCTTTTGATTTTAATGCTTGGATGACTTAGGTCACTAGACCTGACCTCCGGATCAGAGTTAGGTCTAATATGAATCGGCTCACTAATTGGGGTTGCCGGGGGTTTTGTAGGTTCGTGTCCTTCATCGAATACTACATTGATAGTTTCCTCGACTCTAAGGGTGTCATGGTTATATACTCTATAAGCTCTACTTTTAGTCGAGTATCCTAGAAAGATTTCGGTCGTAGTTTTGGATGTAAATTTCCCTAGGTAATCTTTAGTGTTTAGGATATGTACCTTACACCCAAATACCCTAAAATACTTGATGTTAGGTATTTTATCATGATAAATCTCGTATGAGGTCTTAAGGTGCCTCTTTACCATAAGGATCCTATTCTGGACATAGCATGTCGTACTCACGGCTTCGGCCCAAAACCTATCGAGTAGGTTATACTCATTAAGCATTGTCCTAGCGGCTTCTCGTAGGGTTCTATTTTTGCGTTCTACTAGGCCATTTTGTTGTGGAGTTCTAGGGTAAGAGAACTCATGGTGGTATCCATTTAGGTTACAGAATTCTGTAAACCTATGGTTTTAGAATTCACCACCATGATCAGTCCTAAGTCTTTTGATTTTAATGTTTTGTTGATTTTCTATTAACTTAAATAGGTTGATTAATTGACCTAGGGTATCACTTTTGTGTTTGATGAACCTAACCCAAGTAAATCTAGAGTAGTCATCAATAATGACTAAACAAAATTTACTTCCATTAAGTGACTTAGTTCCGTGTGAATCAAATAGATCCATGTGTAGGAGCTCAAGCACACTTTTTGTTCGTTCTTGATTAGTTAGTTGATGTTGTGTCCTAGATTGTTTACCTTGTTGACAAGCATTACATATTTTATTATCCAAGTTATTGAGGTTAGGCAGACCTCTGACTAAGTCACTCTGACTCATCTTGTAGATGAGTCTTGGGTGTGAGTGACCGAGTCGTCGGTGGCACAACCATGATTCCTCTTGCCGTGTCATAAGACATTTAGTTGAGGAGTTAGTTAAGTTGATAGTGTAAATGTTGTTATTCCTAGTCCCTTTAAGAATTGTTTTAGAGGTTTCATTTGTATTAATTACGCATTCATTTTCTAGAAAGATGACCTTATAGTTATTATCACACAATTGACTTACACTGAGAAGATTATATTGAAAATTTTCTACTAATAAAACGTTTTGAATGACAAAATTTGAGTTAAGCTCAATATCACCTGATCCGATGATTTTGAGCTTGCTGTTATTTCCGAAGGCTACCGATCCTTGTCGTTTGAATCGAAGCTTCGAAAACTTGAGTTGATCCCCGGTCATGTGTCGGGAGCAACCACTGTCAAACATCCATTGATCCTACACGCAAGGTAGTTGGATCGGATATTGGATTTATTAAAAATTGGTTGAAAATTTATTAACCTAAATCATCTCACCCATGTCTGCATGATCAAACATGTTAATCCTATATGTTCTTGTGAGATGACTTCCAATTTTAGTTGAATTAAAGTTAATGACTTAAACACTTGTCAACCTTGCGTTAGATTCGGATTTGACCTTAGGTTCATCAAGTCACCTTTTCAAGATCATGGCTTCCAGGTCGTGGCGAGGCACAGAGGCCTTCTTTGATCGGAAAAATGACCACATCCTTAGACAAAGCCATTTTCAAGAAAATAGTGTAGGGATTTTTTTTTATGCAAAATAGCACATGCACAACGGAAAAATAGGATCCCTTCCAAGTGATCCTGGCGAAAGAAAACCTCATACAAAAAAATATAAATTTCTCAAAACCTATCTTATAGGAGAATATTACCTTTGTTGCGTGCCCTTTTTAATCCCGCTTCTCCTTGGGTTTGTTGGATGTTTTAGCACGTTCAAATGTCCGTGCCTCTATATGTATCCACACGAGCAAGCTCTTGTCTCACAAAAGAAACTAGAAGAGCTCTCCTTTACTTCTTGCTAGATAAGTCCCTAAAGGAGAGGAAGGTAGGGAAAAAAAGAAAAGAAAAAGAAGACCACTCTTCTTGCTAGCCTACACTCACAAAAGCCACACAACCAAAGTCTCTCACCACCAAGCTCTCTCCAAGCCTCAAGCTTCCACCACCTTGGTCGGCCACCCTATGGAGTGTTTTATAGGATTGAAAAAACCTTTCACCTCCTATCACATTCAATGCAATCAACTCCTTGTTTGGCCGATCACATGTGGAGAAATTCCAAAGGTCAAAACCCTTTGACTCCTTCCTCCTCATCAAGCTTAGGTGGCATGCTTATGTGGCATGCTTAGGTGGCATGCTTATGTGGCATTCATGCATGTTGAATTAATCTTATTAATTCAATAAGCTTATGTTATCATATTGAATTAATCTCATTAAATCAATAAGGTAACATATTGAATTAATCTTATTAAATCAATTAAGCTTAGGCTATCATGATAACATATTTATTTAATCTTATTAAATTAATAAGCTTAGCATATTGAATTAATCTCATTAAATCAATAAGCTAAAATTCTCATTAAGCTTAAAGTCCAAAAACCATTTTGTACTTAAGCTTATTCTCAAATTATTCTAGTCAAACTAGAATGCACTAATTCTTCTAATCATCATGCTCTTTATGTGTGACCCTATAGGCTCTCATAACATTGGCAGTGGATCTAAACTCTTTTAGATACACAAGCAATGAGCGGCATCTAGCAATACATCATTGCTACCCAAGTTACGAAATAAGTCAAGATCCGACTAACCTTTCCGTGACTACTATAATGTATGACCGTGTCCTTCTATCCTTGATATCAGATTGACCAATGAGGCATAGACCGTGTCATCCTCGATCAATCTATGTGTTTCTTGATCCCTGAGTAAACTAACTCAAACAAATGAGCTCAATATCTCATATTGACTCATTCGAGCATGACCATGCGTTTTAGTAGTTCTACTCAATCAAGGGGCCCACAGATATCACTCCCATCATATGGGAGGGATAGATCCCATCTACATCACTCACATCCCTCCGCATAATTTGTTATATACCCAGTAATCGCCTTTATGGTCCACCCTGTTACGGGTGACGTTTGACGATACCTAAGTACATAACTCCTTATGTAGGGAACCGTAGTGACTTCAGGTTTGAGGACTATTCATACCAATAGTCACATGAGAAAGTTTATGACACTCATATGATGATCCATGAAACTTTCTCATGGCGGGTCAGTTCAGTATATATTCTCTAATATATACCCATGTATCAACTTGATATCATATATCTATGACTTGTGAGATCAAGTCATCAATTGACCTACATGCTAGTCTTTATGTATTAATATTGCCCTTGCATATTAATACTTGACTAGGAACATTTAGGAAAGTGTTCTCTATAGTCTCTCATAATCAATTCTGTCAATTGATGTGCTGTAGATAAGAACCTACTTTTCTAGGGCATTATTATATTTAATTTAGCTGGAACAAACAAGACGTAAATATACTAACCAATCATTTGCCTTTATAGAATATGATACAAAATGTTCCCTATTCAACCATCACATTATTGGTTCTAGGGCGATAACTAACAATCTCCCACTAGCACTAGTACCAATCACTATAATATCTGATACCTAGTGACCTAGTGTCACCATCATGCTTCCTTTGTGCCAAAGCCTTAGTCAATGGATCTGCGATGTTAGCTTCTGTCGGTACTCTGCATATCCTCACATCTCCTCTATCGATGATCTCTCGAATGAGATGGAAGCGCCGCAGTATGTGTTTGGTCCACTGATGTGATCGAGGTTCCTTAGCCTGTGCAATAGCCCCATTGTTGTCACAATAGAGGTCTATTGGATCTGCAATGCTTGGAACTATCCCAAGTTCACTGATGAACTTGCGGAGCCAAACAGCCTCCTTTCTTTGCATCGGATCGCGACAATATGCTCATTGTAGAATCGGCAAGCGTGTCACGCTTTGAACTCTTCCAGCTCTCGGCTCCACCATTCGAGGCAAAACATTACCCGATTGCGATCTATAGTCATCCTTATGCATTTGGAAGCTTGCATCACTTTGTAACCCTTCTGATTATCTCCTCATTGCCTCCAAATATCAGGAAATATTCTTTCGTTCTTCGTAAGTATTTAAGAATATTTTTGACTGCTATCCAGTGACTTTCACCTGGATCCGACTGGTATCTACTCGTCATGCTCAAAGCATACGAGACGTCGAGACAGTACAAAGCATGGCATATGATAGACCCTATAACAGATGCATAAGGGATCTTATCCATGCGATCTCTCTCCTCCTTAGAAGAGGGACATTGAGTCTTCGAAAGACTCACACCATGTGATAAAGGCAGAAATCCTTTCTTGGAATTTTGCATAGCAAAACGATCTAGCACTTTATCAATGTATGTACTCTGACTTAAGCCAAGTAATCTTTTAGATCTATCTCTATAGATCTTGATGCCTAGAATATAGGTAGCTTCACCTAAGTCTTTCATCGAGAAACAATTCCCTAACCACATCTTCATAGACTGGAGTGAGGGAATATCATTTTCGATGAGAAGTATGTCATCTACATACAAGATAAGAAATACAACTGTGCTCCCACTATTTCTCTTGTAGACACAAGGTTCATCTTCATTCTTGATGAAACCAAACTCCTCGATTGCATCATCGAATCGAAGATTCCAGCTTCAAGATGCTTGCTTTAGTCCATAAATGGACCTTTGCAGTTTGCATACCTTTCCAGGATGCTTTGGATCTTCAAAACCCTCAGGCTGTGTCATGTACACATCCTCGAGTATATTTCCATTCAGAAAAGCGATTTTGACATCCATCTGCCAGATCTCATAATCGTGGTAGGCTGCAATAGCAAGTATGATCCGAATGGATTTAAGCATCGCAACTGGTGAAAAGGTTTCATCATAGTCAATACCATGAATTTGTTTGAATCCTTTAGCCACCAATCTACCTTTATAGGTATGCTTATTACCATCCATGTCAGTCTTTACTTTAAAGACCCACTTACACCCAATGGGTTTTACCCCTTCAGGTGGATCAACCAAAGTCCATACTTGGTTAGTGTACATGGATTTCATTTCGGATCTCATGGCCTCTAGCCATTTCTCGGAATCTAGGCTCATCATAGCTTCTTGATAGGATGTAGGCTCGTCAAGATCGACAAGCAATACATCATCGTTGTCAGTCAAGAGAAAAGAATATCTCTCGGGTTGACGACGGATCCTATCAGATCTACGAAGAGGTTGGTCTACTTGAACAGGTGTTTGCTCCACAACTCTTTGGGCAACAATTTCCTCATCCACAACACTTAGTGGTGCCTGTTCATTTTCCATCGAAGCCTTAGTGTTATCTTCATCTTGAATTTCTTCAAGATTAATTTTACTCCCACTAGTTTTTCTAGAAATAAATTCTCTTTCTAGAAAGACAGCATTTCTGTCAACAAACACCTTGCCAAGTGTGGGATTGTAAAAGTAATATCCCTTAGTTTCCTTGGGATATCCTACAAAATAACACTTATCTGATTTGGGTCCTAGTTTATCTGAGACTTGATGTCTAACATAAGCTTCACAACCCCAAATCTTTATAAAAGACATTTTGGGACTCTTCCTAGTCCATAACGTATATGGTGTCTTTTCTACGGCTTTTGATGGGACGTGATTAAGTGTGAAAGCAGCTGTCTCTAGAGCTAAACCCCAAAAGGAAGGAGGTAGATCAGTCTGGCTCATCATTGATCGTACCATATCTAATAGAGTACGATTTCTCCTCTCAGATACACCATTCCATTGTGGTGTTCCAGGTGGAGTGAGTTGGGATATTATCCCACACTCAGCCAGGTGATCACGAAACTCTTGACTAAGGTATTCACCACCTCGATCTGATCGAAGTAGCTTAATACGCTTACCATGTTGGTTTTGTACTTCATTCTTGAATTCTTTGAACTTTTCAAAGGATTCTGACTTATGTCTCATCAAATATAAGTAGCCAAATCTACTCATATCATCAGTGAAAGTAATAAAGTACTTATAGCCTCCTCTGTCTTCGACATTGAAAGGGCCACATACATCAGTATGTATGAGTCCTAACAAGGTCGTCGCTCTCTCACCATGTCCACTAAATGGAGTTTTAGTCATCTTTCCTAAAAGACAAGATTCGCATACCTCATATGATTCAAAATCAAATGAGTCCAATAATCCATCTTTATGGAGTTGGGATATGCGTTTTTCATTTATGTGACCTAGGCGACAGTGCCAGAGATATGTTTGGTTCAAATTATTCGATTTGAACTATTTGGTATTTACGTTATAAATTGGGTTTTCTAAATCTAGAACATAGAGACCATTCATAAGTGGTGCATTACAATAGAACATTTCATTCAAATAAATGGAACAACATTTGTCCTTTATTATAAAAGAAAAGTTTTTCTTGTCTAAACAAGATACAGAAATTATGTTCTTCGTTAATGAAGGTACATAAAAGCACTCCTCTAGTTCTAAGATAAGCCCAGTGGGCAAAGACAAAGAATATGTTCCTACAGCTATAGCAGCAACTTTTGCGCCATTGCCTACTCGTAGGTCCACTTCGCCCTTTGCCATTAGTCTACTATTTCTCAGTCCCTGCACATTAGTACAAATGTGAGATGCACATCCGGTATCTAATACCCATGTAGAAGAAATAGATAGATTAACTTCTATAACGTGTATACCTGAGGCAGAAGTCCCACTTATTTTCTTCTTTACTTCCTCAAGGTAGACTTTGCAGTTCTGCTTCCAGTGTCCAGTCTCACCGCATTGGAAACAGTCGCCTTCCTTAGGTACTTTACCTTTACCCTTTGAAGTGGATGAATTGGCCTTGCCTTTGGCTTGGGTCTTACCCTTGCCTTTGCGCTTACCTTTGCCCTTCTTAACCATTAGTACGTTACTAACTTTCTTCTTGAGATTCGGTTCAGCAGTTCTTAACATGCTGAGAATCTCAGGCAAAGGCTTATCAATTTCATTCATGTTATAATTCATGACGAATTGATTATATGCTTCCGGCAATGATTGCAGGATAACATCGGTTGCCAATTCTTGGCTCAGTGGAAAACCTAGTCTTTCAAGGTTCTCAACGTACCCTATCATTTTAAGTACGTGAGTTCCTACAGGTGTTCCTTCTTACATCTTGCATGCAAAAAGAGCCTTAGACACTTCAAAACGCTCGTGCCTAGCTTGTCCTTGATATAGTTATTTCAAATGCTCAACCATACCATAGACATCCATGTTCTCATGTTGCTTTTGAAGCTCAGAGTTCATGGTGGCAAGCATAAGACATGACACATCTAATGCGTCATCTTGATGCTTCTTATAAGCATCCTTTTCAACACGAGTGGCCGCAGGGGCGGGTGTTTCAGGATAGACTGCTCTAGGACATACAGTTTACGTTCTTGCTTGAGGATAATCCTCAAGTTCCTATACCAGTCTAGAAAGTTAGCTCCATTGAGCTTGTCTTTCTCAAGGACAGATCATAAGTTGAGGGGGTGTGTTGTGTTAGATGACATGGTGATCTACAACATTAAAATGCAAAATTAAGTATCATACCTAAGTCATTTAATTAGGCCTTTAATTAAATGAGGCTCCCACTAAATTCTCATAGCTTTGATTGTTAGTAATATATGAGAGATGTCCTAAGGCAATCGCCTTATGTATGAACCATTTATATGATAAATGAAGATTCACTATTTGAGTATACATGTTTTATGTATTTGATTGGATCTTAAACTCATTTACTGAATGTCCACGATACGATTCACAGCATGAGAGAATTTGTGATTGGATCACAACTAGTGAGTATCTCTATATGTGTAATTGTGATATATCGGAATTATCCCTAGTCGATGAATTGATGGATTTGGACACCATCAATTCTGTCGAGACTAGCATGAGGTATACTCCTTGGTGTATCCAAGCAGCTGATTCTCACTGGCTGGAGACATTGTGATGTCCGGAGTTAATCGTGGATGCTAGTTATGGTAACTAGTTCATTGGAGTGACCAGCCGTAAGACTTCATATGGTTCTCTGCATATATAGATATGTCAATGAAGTTCTTACTGTGGCTTAAGTGTGATGTTCCTTTGACTTGCGGTATTCAAGTCATCTTGATCATGGAGACTTATGCTTTGACATCTTAAGCAAACATCTCTAAGGAGATGTGGACCCGGGATGATTGGGTATAAGTCGAAATGATCGAAGGTATTTGAATAGCTTATAAAGGATTCACCACTCCTTGCGAGGAGATGTATACCCATGGCCTCTCGTCGGATTGTTACTAAAGTCTTTGGCCAAAGCATTACATGTTTAGAGTAAGGTACTCTTCGATACATGTGGAGTAACTAGAATCCGTAGGACGAGGAAATGATAGTTGGGCTAGGTGTGACATAATCAGCCTAGTGGGGACTGACACAATAGACCATGTCCTGAACCAAGTGGGTATAAGATGAGTGAAGGGAATGGGGCACGAATCATTCGAGCTGCTGAAGGGTTTCAGAAATAGTTCTGGATCAATCGTTGATCTTTTCGATTAATTGGGGATCATGATGTACTACTAGGTGCCACTCATGATCATTCTATAATTAATGGTTAATTATAGATGGCCAACATAAACCGAGAACCTATTTGGTCACACGCACAACGAGCGTAATCCGAAGGATTTAAAACGAGCTTGAGAATGAGATTCTCAGACCGAGAGAAACTAGGTTTGGTTGGACCAAACATAAAGCGAGCATGAAATCGTTTCAGTCGCAATGGAAGCGTGGATGGGCCGAGTCTTATGAAGACGTAATGGATGAACCAAAATGGTTTGGTTCTAATCCAATGGAGGAGAATAAACCAAAGGGTTTGGTTTATTTTAAATGAATGAACCAAAAGTTGGTTCGGTTCATTTTAACTTAAAATAAACCATCATGGTTTGGTTTATTTTAACTTATCTTAATGGAGCGGGTTAACGGGCCTAATGGTTATGATCCAATAACCATTAAGAGAATTAGTTTCTTATAAAAGAGGGCTTAAGGGATGGTTTAAGCCCTAATCCACAACCCTAAGTTGCCGCCCACCTCTCCTTGGAGAAATTCGGAGCTAACTCTCCTCCTCCTTGCCGCCGCCCAACTTGAGGCTCCAACCGGCGTCCAGAAGGCTGCTTCCTTCCTCGCGTCGAGCTGCTGCCGGTTAGTGCTCCGGTGATCTCCTTCAAGTTTGGCATCAAGGTGAGCTCTATCTCCCTTGGTTGGCCGGCGCCTATCACCTCCACCAAAGCTGTCCAGTTTTCTGGACAGCTTGTTCTCCTCTCGTCAGAGCGTTGTTTGGACGATGGTTAGAGATCCGACAGCGGCTAACTTACCGGGGATTCGATCTCCGGTAATCCTCTGAGGTGGAGGACGAAGGATTCGTCAATCGGTTGACGAATACCTCTCCGGAGAAGCGAGTTTTGAGAACTCGGTTTTGGATCCGAATTTGGATTTGGATCGTGATCATCTCTCGATCACGTCGTCTTCAACACGAGGCTAGTAACCCGTACGAAGACGAAGCTTGTGGCTTAGCGAAGTCATCCTAAGGATACTCGGCGTGGATACGGATAGAGACGATTCTAGCGAGGATCGTTCCGGTTGATGCCGTTCCCGCTACACGTAATACGAAAGGTATAACGTAGATAAATTTCCTTTTATTGCAAATCTAAATTTACGGTTATTTCTACACTTGTTGTAATATGCATGCGTGTGTTGTGTGTGTTGTAATAAATGTAGATTTATTATTTTTATTGCTTCCGCTGTGCTCATGTTTATGAAACATGATCGAACACACACACGCCGCGGTGCCGAAAACCCAACATTGATATGAGCTAATCATTGATGTAGGCAAACACATTTTTCTTACATCATTAGCTTCTATTTAGCTATAAATTTATATGGGATAAATATCCACATCATACTTCATCTTGAGTTAGCCTTGGCTAATCGCCCAAGACGTAGTATGATTAGGTAGACAATCTTTTGCCAATTACATCTGATGTAACTCTTTAATAGCTTTGGTTAAGTTTAGATTAGTTTAGTACTTATTCCTAAACCATCTTCCAGGCCGTGGCGAGGCACAGAGGTCTTCTTTGATATCGAAGCAACGACCACTTTCTATGACAAAGCTGATGTTCGGAAATCACACAAAACTAATTTTTAAAACTTATGTTCAAAGCTAATATATGCCTCTACTTTCTTAATTAATTAAGAAAAACTTAATTAAGTCTTAACCAAGTTTGATAGCGGGACATCACGATTGTCCACTCGCACTCTTCCAAGATAAAATGCATTGCTTTGCTTTGGCAAACCCAACAACAAATGATCGAGGAAGTAGTCAGTACCAAACTTTGGTAGGCATATCGTTTTTGACTTATTAAGAAATAAACTTAAACATGCATCACGTACATATTAGCATACATCACATATAAGCTAAATTAACATGCATCACATACATATTAAACTAAGCGTGTCATGGTTATGGCCCTTATTCTACAATCTTCTCAAGCCAATGAAAAGATTGATTGGTCAACCTAGGGATAGCATCTTCTCCCAAGTGCTTCCTTTTGGTTGTCTTGTGTTGTTGACTTCCTCCTTGTAACGTCATCTTCCAATGGACCCTCTATCTTTATTTTGTATATTACAAAAGGAGAAATACTCGAGTTACATACAAGTCTAAAACTAATTTTACAACAAGAATTTTAGGAGAAAGGCACGACACGCAGGCCGTATTAAGAATTACAATACACACATTCACAAACTTTTTGGGACTAGGCCATAACCAAGCACCATGTCAATTTTAACTTTTAAAAGACATCGGATATTTTATTATGTTTGAAAAATTGCTAATGCAATTATCAACTCATAATAAAATTTATCCTACTTCTATATCATATATAAAATAGAGAAAACTTTTTTTTTATACGATCTTTCGCAAGTGGCTCTGATACCACTGTAGGGATTTTTTTTATGCAAAATAGAATATGCGCAATGGAAAAATAGGATCCCTTCCAAGTGATCTTTGCGAAAGAAAACCTCGTACAAAAAAAAATAAATTTCTCAAAACCTATCTTATAGGAGAATATTACCTTTGTTGCGTGCCCTTTTTAATCCCGCTTCTCCTTGGATTTGTTGGATCTTTTAGCACGTTCAAATGTCCGTGCCTCTATATGTATCCACACGAGCAAGATCTTGTCTCACAAAAGAAACTAGAAGAGCTCTCCTTTACTTCTTGCTAGAGAAGTCCCTAAAGGAGAGGAAGGTAGGGAAAAAGAGAAAAGAAGAAGAAGACCACTCTTCTTGCTAGCCTACACTCACAAAAGCCACACAACCAAAGCCTCTCACCACCAAGCTCTCTCCAAGCCTCAAGCTTCCACCACCTTGGCCGGCCACCCCATGGAGTGTTTTATAGGATTGAAAAAAACCTTTCAACCCCTATCACATTCAATGCAATCAATTGCATTGAAAAATAATCAAACACTCCTTGTTTGGCCAGCCACATGTGGAGAAATTCCAAAGGTCAAAACCCTTTGACTCCTTCCACCTCATCAAGCTTAGGTGGCATGCTTATGTGGCATGCTTATGTGGCATTCATGCATGTTGAATTATTCTTATTAATTCAATAAGCTTATGTTATCATATTGAATTAATCTCATTAAATCAATAAGGTAGCATATTGAATTAATCTTATTAAATCAATTAAGCTTAGGCTATCATGAAAACATATTTATTTAATCTTATTAAATTAATAAGCTTAGCATATTGAATTAATCTCATTAAATCAATAAGCTAAAATTCTCATTAAGCTTAAAGTCCAAAAACCATTTTGTACTTAAGCTTATTCCCAAATTATTCTAGTCAAACTAGAATGCACTAATTCTTCTAATCATCATGCTCTTTGTGTGTGACCCTATAGGCTCTCATAACGTTGGTAGTGGATCTAAACTCTTTTAGATACACAAGCAATGAGCGGCATCTAGTAACACATCATTGCTACCCAAGTTACGAAATAAGTCAAGATCCGACTAACCTTTCCGTGACTACTATAATATATGACCGTGTCCTTCTATCCTTGATATCAGATTGACCAATGAGGCATAGACCATGTCATCCTCGATCAATCTATGTGTTTCTTGATCCCTGAGTAAACTAACTCAAACAAATGAGCTCAATATCTCATATTGACTCATTCGAGCATGACCATGTGTTTTAGTAGTTCTACTCAATCAAGGGGCCCACAGATATCACTCCCGTCATATGGGAGGGATAGATCCCATCTACATCACTCACCTCCCTCCGCATAATTTGTTATATACCCAGTAATCGCCTTTATGGTCCACCCTGTTATGGGTGACGTTTGACGATACCAAAGTACATAACTCCTTAAGTAGGGAACCGTAGTGACTTCAGGTTTGAGGACTATTCATACCAATAGTCACATGAGAAAGTTTATGACACTCATATGACGATCCATGAAACTTTCTCATGGCGGGTCAGTTCAGTATATATTCTCTAATATATACCCATGTGTCAATTTGATATCATATATCCATGACTTGTGAGATCAAGTCATCAATTGACCTACGTGCTAGTCTTTATGTATTAATATTGCCCTTACATATTAATACTTGACTAGGAACATTTAGGAAAGTGTTCTCTACAACATCTCATAATCAATTCTGCCAATTGATGTGTTGTAGATAAGAACCTACTTTTCTAGGGCATTATTATATTTAATTTAGCTGGCACAAGCAAGACGTAAATATAATAACCAATCCTTTGCCTTTATAGAATATGATACAAAATGTTCCCTATTCAACGATCACATGATTGGTTCTAGGGCCATAACTAACAAATAGAGACTTGACTCACCTAAGACCACTTCCTGGTCTAACTAGTCTAGGATACAGCGAGGTAGCTTCAGCTAGTTCCGCTCGGTCAAGTGCACTGAACTAGATACGCCTTATCAAGCCCGAATACACAAGACTCCACTTTCCTAGCATACTATCATCTCGCCGCGTCCTGGTACTATGTTATCAAGTATTGACGAGTTATAGTCCTATCTAACCATTCTAAAAAGAAAAATAAAAACCTAAGCATGCAATTTCTAAGTTAAAACACAAACAAATTTCGTACTAGCTCCCCCTGGACCGTTGAATCAATTCGGTCTCTCCACATAGTGGATTTGGTCCTTGGGAACCCAGTACTGGTTTGATCCTAAGATTGAAATCAAGGTGGTCTTAGGGACCCATGCTTGGACACATTTTTTATGTCTACTTACGATTGACATATACGACTTATTGGTCGTGTTTGAGCGAAACCCTAGCCCGGCCTTGTTGTACACGACCCTTTGCGATCCAAGTAGGAGGTCAAGTCCTTTGGATCCCAAAGTAAACCTTTCCAACGTATTCCTAAGATCTTCAACTTGACTCTCCAAGAGTGAGTTTTCAACTTCGAGTTTTTCAACCCGAGTTGAGTCCTTCTCTTGAACTCGACTAGTCGAAGAGGTTAGGGAGACCTCATGTTTGAGGAGTTTAACTTCCTCAACCAGGGTCTTGACCTTGGACTCGGACTTAGCTAACTTTCTATTTAAAAACTTAAATGCACTATAAAGTGTAGTAATAAGAGACCGACTTACCTTGAGTGTATCTTTTGAACCGGATGTGTATCCGTGGCTCGTCTTGAATAGTGCTTCGCAGTCCGACTCGTCTTCGGTTTCTGATTCAAGTTCCGGTTCTGACTCCGTCTCCGATTCCACCGGTTTAGCCATGAGGACTCGATCGTTATCTTCTTCCTCGGAAGCTTCTTCCCAAGTAGCGTTAAGTGCCTTTTTGTATTTTGGTGCCTTGCTCTTGAGTTTTGGGCATTCGGACTTAATGTGTCCAAACCTGTTGCATTCATAACATCTTATGTTTGAACTTTTAGGCTTACCTTCGTTGGGTCGAGTGACGGCTCATTTTCGGCCCTTGACTATCCTCCGAACTAGGTTGACTAGTTCGGCCTCCATTTCCGAGTCGACCTCCGAATCGGACTCATCCTCTTCTTCCTTCGGAGGTGGCTTGCTAGCGGTTTTCTTCTTTGAACCTGCAAATAATGCTATACCTTTCTCGGGTTCCGAATTAGACTGCTCATGAAGTTCAAAATCAGAAAAAAGTTCATCTAATCTAAGTTTAGAAAGATCCTTGGAGACCTTGTAGGCATCGACCATGGATGCCCACAAGGTAGTCCTTGGAAAGGAGTTTAGGACATACCTTATAAGATCGCGGTTTTCGACCTTTTGCCCGATTGCGTGTAGATTGTTGACGATGTCCTGGACTCGGGCGTGAAGTTGCGTCGCGGACTCGTGTTCCTGCATTTTTAGGTTATATAGTTTATTGAATAGAAGATCACGCTTACATACCTTGGCTTCATCGGTCCCTTCGTGTAGCTCCACTAGCTTTGTCCAAAGGTCCTTTGCGCTGATGAAGGGGCTGACGCGATTTAACTCCTCCTTGGACAAGCCGCATTGGAGGATTTGTGTTGTCTTGGCATCGGCTTCGACTTGTCGTTTTGTCGCAATGGTCCATTGATCATAATCCAAGGAGTCACCCACTTCATTAGTCGGAAGTGTGAAATCCATTTTGATTATGATCCACATCTCGATTTGGGTTTTGAGAAAGCATTCCATCCGACCCTTCCAATAATGGAAGTCATCTCCGTTGTAAAATGTAGGTCAGACGGTGCTAAAACCCTCGAGATGGGCCATTAGAACAAAAGAAACAAGTAGACAAAAAACTAGCAATGACAAAAACACACAAGAAAGTACCAAGACTCGCGTCTTGGATTAGTAGTGCGGTAGAAAAACTAAGCGAACGAATTAAATTCGAAATAAACAGAAAAAAAAAGGAAAAAAATCTGTGAAAATGCTAGATTGGTGGTTTCACCAAATCTTAGCACCCCTGGCTCTGATACCAATTGTTGGATCGAAGCGGATCGCTAGAGGGGGGGGGGAATAGCGATAAAACTTTTTTTTCGAGTTCGTATCAAAAACCGAGTAGATAATTAATTGCAGCGGAAATGTAAATGTAATGTAAAAAGAGACAAAGGAGTTTTACTTGGTTTGTAGCCTTCGGCTACTACTCCAAGGCCCTAGCGGTCCTCGACCATGTACGGAGGGCAAAAACACTAAAGAACTCCTCCCCGTTAGAGGTAGGAGTTTAATCGATACAAGTAAAGCACAAAGCTTGAGGTAGAGGGACACTCCCCCTCTCCTCGTTACGATAAAAGCTCCGAAAATGAAAGTACTAAACTAAAATAAAACTCTAAACGACGTAATAAAATGAAAACAAATAAACCTAGACATCAGAGAAGAAGCACTTCGTTGTCGGAGAAGTTGTAGCTTTGCGGAGGCTTTTGGAAGCTTAGAATTGATGAATAAACCCTAGGATTGGCCCTCCTTTTATAGCCTTTGAGCCCCTTTTCTAGAGGAACCCTAGCCAATCAAAATTGAGAACCAATCTCCTTGAAATGGGGTGATAAGCCTTGACTCTCGGTGATCATTGACATGGCCATCATCGATCGGTGATGGCAAGATCGATCGAATGCCGACCTCGGCAATGATCATTTGTTTGGCAACGATCGAGTCCTCAGTAGCGATCGCAATGACTGATACTAGCTGCAAGGCAAAGTTAGCTCAAAGAAAACATTATTTCGACGGCCTTCGACCGTCCGATATCGACCTAGACCATCGATGGGATGTCTTTGGTCGGATCTACCCTTAAGACCATCCCCATAAGGAGGATACTACCTCACTTACGCTCGCACACACGAGCTTACCTCGATACTTACCATGTCGCTTTTGCTTCCGGCCTTCCACTCGATTCCTTCGGCTCCCTCCGAAGTCACTCGAGTGTCGCCCGACCACCCGGCTTCTTCCGGGTGTCGCTAGCCTTCAGCTCCAGCTTTAGTAATCTTCTGCACACTTGATTCAGCTCGTGTGATAACGACATGAGATTTACTTTGTATCGTTTGCTATAATCAAAACTCAGGTTCGACCTAGGTGCCTACTGCACCAACACAAGGAAGGAAGATTTGCGATCTAGGAGCTTCGACTTTTGGTAGATCGTCGCCCACACGACGTCCAAAAGGAGGAAGGACATACATTAGAAGATCAAGAGGTATATCTATTCTCTTTTCTCTTTTGTTTATTGCTTGTTTTTGTTTTTCAATTATAAGCATGTTATAAATCTGTAAATGGCTAAATAATAAATGGATCCCGAGCATAAACACGAAAACCGATGATCCGGACATCGTCTATTCCACGGCTACTCGTAGAATAGAGGATGGTCGCTTGAACAACTAGTTTGTTCAAGTGACCTCTCTAAACGAATAGCACGACGATGACTTAGTGGTTTGGGTAATCCCTTTTGTCTAGGATTAAATTTTTTTAATCCGGGGACATCAAAGGGATCGCCATGGACAAGCTACCGAGGTGAAGTGGGAAGTGAAGTTTCCCCTCACGGACTCGATAAGCAAAACCCTTCAATTGGTAGCAGAGCCAAGGTTTCCGTTTTTGTGTGTTTAGGATTCGGTTAATTTTTATGCACTTTTTCATATATTATATGTGTCGGATAATAGTAGGATATGTGTAGTTTAACTCTTTGGTTGTAGGCATAAGATCCGACTATTTTGGACATATGTGTGTATGTGATTGTATGTGTGTAAATATTTTTTTTTGTTGAATCCTCGCGGTTGACGAGGCTAGTATTTAGTTTTTGTAAATTAAATACGACATTATTTAGCCACTCTTTATTTTATTTTACTTTCGGTCTAGATTTCATGTATACTCCCTCGTGGAGTATAGGATCAATGGATGTAAATTAAAATAGGTTTTAGTCTCAGCTCGGATCTCTGGATGGCTCGTACATGGCGTAGGAGGAGCGGACAAGATGGCGATGCGACGTGAGTGATATTGAAGACAAAAGCCATAATAGTTGGAAAATAATTTATTTTTCATATTTATTACTTTTTGTTTGATATGCATGTCGTAGGCTAGGAAAATTCCTCAATTTCAAATTACTATGTGGGAGAGGGAATTTTTAAAATTCCCACGGCCTCCATTACGATTTGACAAGTGATGCAAACAAACTTGCGCGTCGGGTCTGAGTTCCTTCCTCCATATCGGATGGGTTTGTTTGTGGATCACAAGGTCGAATATGGTTATAGGAAATTATTATGGAGCATGTGTACTTGCCCATCGTAAGACACATAACCCGAGATAATTACCTTGGTAACGAGTAATGGTGAACACTTAGATACAAATATAAGTATCCTCCCCATCGGAGTCAGTGCTTTTATTTGTAGGTCACAAAGAGGAACCAACTATTAATTTTACTTGTCAAAAAGTTAGGTTGACAAGATAGTAAATTTAATAGGTAAAACCTCCTCTTACAAATGTAGAATTTGTATACGTTCACACTATCGTGGCATACGATATTCTTAGTGTTTTGAGGTGTTGGTTGATTTTAAAATTTTATTGTTTGAGGAATCAATAATTTTTTGAAATCTAATGTTTTGATTTATGTGATTCTTAGGTTTTCTTTCAAAATGACTTTCAACCCACTTGCTGTGATACTGAAAGAGAACAAACTTACTGGACCCAACTATGTTGATTGGAAGAGGAATCTAGACATTGTCTTGACTGCTGAGAAATACAAATATGTACTCCTCAAAGAGTGTCCTCCCAAGCCTGCAGTTAATTCTGGGGAAATGGAGAGAGAGAGCTATAAGAAGTGGATCAAGGCCGATGAGATGGCGCGGTGTTACATTTTGGCATCTATGTCAAATGTACTGCAACATCAGCATCAAGCCATGTCCACTGCTTATGATATGATGCTCAATCTCAAGGAGCTTTTCGGACACCAGAATCGGGCTGTGAGGCAAGAGGCCATGAGAAACTTGATGACGACCACTATTATCGAGGGAACACCCGTGAGGGATCATGTTCTCAAGATGATGGCTCATTTGAATGAGCTAGAGGTCCTAGGAGCTGAGATTGATGGGGAAACCTAGTTCGATATCATACTCCAATCTCTACCTAGGAGTTTTGAGCAGTTTCATTTGAACTACAACACGAACAAGAGGTTGTATTCGTTGGCGGAACTTCTAACAGAACTCCAGGCGGTAGAGGGACTATTTCGTTAGAGTGCTCAGGAGCATGCCGTGGTGACCCAGAAGGTTTCTACTTCTAAGCCGAAAGGCAAGAAGAAGAAGAATCAAACCGGGGCGAAGGCGGTGGGAGGTACTCAGGGAGGAGTGAAGAAGCCGAAAGGCAAGTGCTTCACTTGTAAGCAGACTGGACACTGGATGAAGGACTGCCCCAACTGCAAGACAAAGGTATATCTTTTGGTCTAGTCGTTGAAACATGTTCAGCGATGTTATCTACCGGCACCTGGTGTGTAGATACGGGCGCCACTGATCATGTCTGCAATACTTTGTAGGGGTTCTAGGAAACCAGACACCTGGCTGAGGGGGAGATTACCGTGTACTTGGGCGATGCCACGAAGGTGGCGGCTGTTGCAGTGGGAGATGTTCATTTATCTTTTGAGAAAAATAAACTTTTGGTTCTTAAGAATTGCCTTTATGTACCCTTATTTAGAATGAATTTAATTTCAGTTTCTAAATTATTTATGGATGGATATTCTATTTCTTTTAATGACAAAGTTTCTATAAGAAGTAATAGGGATATTATCTGTTCGGGTGCATTGATAGGAAATTTGTATACACTTGAACCAAAACCTCCCACGATGCAAATTGAAGTTAATAACTCATCTTCTAATTCCAATAAGAGAAAAGAACCTTCGAAGATGAACCAAACATATCTTTGGCATCTTAGGCTTGGTCACATTAACCTAAGTAGAATTTAAAGGTTGATAGCTGATGGACCTTTGAGTTCATTAGTGGTGAAGGATCTCCCAACCTGTGAATCTTGCTTGGAGGGTAAGATGACCAAGAGGTCTTTTAAGGCCAAGGGGTATAGAGGCAAAGATGTGTTAGAATTGGTTCATTCTAATTTGTGTGGTCCTATGTCTATCCAGGCCAGAGGTGGTTTTGAGTATTTCACCTCTATAGACGATTACTCAAGATATGGATACATTTACCTGATGTGCCGCAAGTCTGAATGCTTTGACAAGTTCAAAGAATTCAAGGCTGATCTGGAGAAACGTCAAGGTAAAAGTATCAAGACACTACGATCTGATCGTGGTGGTGAGTACATCTTGGGAGAGTTTAGAAACTACTTATCAGAGGCTGGGATTCAATCCTAATTGACTACACCTGGCACACCCCAGCAGAACGGTGTAGCAGAGCGAAGGAATAGGACTCTTATGGAGATGGTTAGATCGATGATGAGTTATTCTGACTTGCCAGATTCGTTCTGGGGATATGCTCTAGATACGGTGGTATACATTCTGAACTTGGTTCCATCTAAATTAGTGCCTTCTACTCCCATAGAGTTGTGGACTGAATGAAAGTCTAGTCTAAGACATATTCGGATATAGGGGAGTCCAGCACATGTGCTGAAGGCAGATGCTGGTAAGTTGGAACCTCGTACAGAAGTACGCATGTTCATTGGCTATCCCAGGGGAACGAAGGGTGGATTGTTTTATAGTCCTAGAGATCAGAGGGTGATCGTTAGCACGAATGCCAGATTTCTAGAGGAAGACTATGTGATGAGCCACAAGCCCAAGAGTAAAATTGTTCTGGAGGAGTTAAAAGGGGAAGTCACTTCTTTAGTACCACTTGTATAAGAGGATATACCACATGTCACTGCACCGCGTGTCACAGAAAAAACACTAGTGATACCTCGTCGTAGTGGGAGGGTTGTGAGAAAGCCTGATTGATTCATGTTCTTTGGAGAATCTTCTGATTTAGTCCCCGGCGAACATCAACCTGATCCCTGGACATATGACGAGGCAATCCAAGATAACGATGCAGTATCTTGGCAAAGTGCAATTAATGCTGAGATTGAATCTATGGATTCAAATCAGGTCTGGGAGCTAGTAGAACCACCCGATGGTGTAAACACCATTGGATGCAAGTGGATCTACAAGAGAAAGAGTGGAATAGATGGGAAGGTTGAGACCTTCAAAGCGAGGCTTGTTGCGAAGGGGTATACTCAGAAAGAGGGTATCGATTATGAGGAGACCTTTTCGCCGGTAGCCATGCTTAAATCTATCCGGATTCTCTTATGCATAGTAGCTCATATGGATTATGAGGTGTGACAGATGGATGTCAAGACAACTTTCCTTAATGGAAGTCTTGAGGAAAACATCTACATGAAGCATCCAGAGGGATTCATTGCTAAGGGCAAAGAGCATCTTGTATGTAAGCTTAATTGGTCCATTTATGGATTGAAACAAGCTTCGAGATCTTGGAACATCCGCTTTGATGAGGTGATCCAGTCTTATGGATTTATTCAATGTCCGGATGAGTCTTGTGTATACAAGAGATGTGACGAAAATGTAGTGGTATTTCTTGTACTATACGTAGATGACATTTTGTTGATTGACAACAATATCAAGGTGTTATCGGACATAAGGGTATGGTTGTCAAAACAGTTTGATATGAAGGACTTGGGAGAGGTGGGACACATCCTTGGGATCAAGGTTATAAGGGATCGCAAGAAAAAGATGTTGTGCTTATCCCAAGCTTCATACATAGACACGATTATGGAGCATTTTAGCATGCAAAACTCCAAGAAGGGTTTTCTACCTTTCAGGCATGGAGTTCCGTTATCTAAGGAGATGTGTCCTAGATCATCTGAAGAGATAGAGGAGATGAAGGCAGTTCCTTATGCTTCGGCAGTAAGAAGACTCATGTATGCGATGCTATGTAGGATACTAAATATCTGCTTTGCTGTGGGCATGGTCAACAGATATCAGAGTAATCCAGGACAGGGACATTGGACTATGGTAGAGCATATATTGAAGTACCTGAGAAGGACTAGGGATTATATGCTGGTTTACCGGGCAGACCAAGTACTCCATGTGGGTTACACGGATTCTAACTTCCAATCTGATAGGGAAAAAAGTAAGTCTACCTCAGGTTTTGTGTTTACTTTGGGAGGTGGGGCCATTGTATGGAGGAGTGTCAAGCAAAAGTGCGTGGCAGACTCCACCATTAAAGCTGAGTATGTGGCAGCCTCTGAGGCGGCCAAAGAAGCTGTATGGCTCAGGAACTTTTTGATGGACTTGGATGTGATTCCTGGTTTGCCCAGAACTATCACAATTTATTTTTATAATAGTGGTGCAGTTGCAAACTCGAAGGAACCATGAGCCCATAAGGCTAGTAAACACATAGAGCAAAAGTACCACATGATACGAGAAATCCTAAAGAGAGGAGAAGTTGCTGTGGCTAAGATTGCATCGGAGGATAACCTGACAGATCCTTTCACAAAGGTCCTTCTGGCGAGAGCTTTTGATAGGCATGTGGAGGGAATGGGGATCAGATGTATGACACTTTTAGGACAATATAGTCTTTTAGTATAAGTGGGAGATTGTAGGGATGTATATTGAAAAGTCTATCTTTTGAACATCTTTATTTTGGAATAAGAATCACATAATCATTGTTTGCATATTTTTATGGTTATGCAATATTATCTAATACTTTACATTGTAGATAACATGGTGTGTGGTGTCACACAGGAGATCATGTTATTGGCCCCATGAAAAGTATAAGTAAAGGCTCACAACCGAGATGGATTTGGACAAACCATCGGAATGGTTGTAATGTGATTTGGTGTTGGTTTGTCTTGACCATAGAATCACATTAGTGCACTTTGTGTGTATTGAGCAGGACCGACTTAAAGGTGATTCTATTTATTGCTGACTACATAATCGAATCGGACCTCAGATATTATTTAGTATATGCTCTTAATCCCGATATAATAACAGACACATATATTTAGTACTCATCTCTTTGATTTACCAATGGGCGAGATTTATAGATTAAATTGATAGGCTCGGTAAGTTGGGAGATGATATTATTTATATGGTGTGTCATTGATTATAGGAGGAAACCATGTCCTATATATTAGGATGATTATGTCCCCTTGAGGAGCTCATAAGGTTCATCATGTAAACCCTACAGGTGGACTTGGTCCGGCATGATGAAAAGGTTGAGTGGTACTACTCAAGGAGTTAGATGTTGATTAACTAATGATCAATAAATTAATTAATCGATGGACATTCGAGATCTTAAACACGGAGAGAAAATGTACAAATAATATATGGAGCCCATATTATCATATGGGGGTTGGTGAGGTAGATCAATGATGATCCTTTAGTGGATTGAATCATCATTAGTGGATCGGACTTTATGTGGGCTTGATCCATGGGTGGCCAAGATCTAACTCCTCCTCATGGTCCCTAATGTAGCCTATTAACACCTCATAAAGCTTAGATCCAATGGATAGAAACAAAACTCTAAGATCCATAGGTAGAGATTAAATCTCTAAGATCCGACGATTGAGATTAAATCTCTAGATCCGATGGTTGAGATTAAATCCCTAGAACCAATGGAGGAGATTAATTCATGACTGATCCCTAACTCTATAAAAGGAGGGCATGGGAGTTGGCATGAACAACAATCAAGAGAGCTAGGGTTTTGGGTGGCAAGAGAAGGAATCCTAGTTGAGATAGGATTAGGTTTAGGGTTTGGAGGCTAGGGCGGCACCAAATAAGGAAGGTGTTGTTTTCTTCTTCCTTCTCCATTGGCAGGCATCCAGCTCCTTTCCAGCCCTTTTCCAGCCTTTGGCCGGTGGCCAAATCCCCTCCTCTCTTCTCCTTAGGTGGTGGAAACAAGATATAGGGCTTCCCTTGGTGTCTTGGTTGTTTTCCATCATCTTCCCCTCCTTCTAGTTGGCCGGCGGCAAGGGTTTTGTGTGCTCCTTGTTGGTTGGTTTTAGGGAGGAGAAAAACCTTGTTTCTATTTTTCCTCTTCCTTTGGAAAAGCAAGGAAGGAAGATTTGTGATCTAGGAGCTTCGACATTCGGTAGATCGTCGCCCGCACGACGTCCAAAAGGAGGAAGGACATACATTAGAAGACCAAGAGGTATATCTATTCTCTTTTCTCTTTTGTTTGTTGCTTTTTTTGTTTTTCAATTATAATCATGTTATAAATATGTAAATGGATAAATAATACTTGGATCCCGAGGATAAACACGAAAACCGGTGATCCGGACATCATCTATTCCACGGCTACTCGTAGAATAGAGGATGGTCGCGTGAACAACAAGTTTGTTCAAGTGACCTCTCTAAACGAATAGCACAACGATGACTTGGTGGTTTGGGCAATCCCTTTTGTATATGATTAAATTTTTTTAATCCAGGGACATCGAAGGGATCTCCATGGACAAGCTACCGAGGTGAAGTGGGATGCGAAGTTTCCCCTCACGGACTCGAAAAGCAAAACCCTTCAAGAACAAAGGTATATCTTTTGGTCTAGTCGTTGAAACATGTTTAGCGGTGTTATCTACCGGCACCTGGTGTGTAGATATGGAAGCCACTGATCATGTCTTCAATACTTTGTAGGGGTTCCAGGAAACCAGACGACTGGCTGTGGGGGAGATTACCGTGTACTTGGGAAATGCCACGAAGGTGGCGGCTGTTGCAGTGGGAGATGTTCATTTATCTTTTGAGAAAAATAAACTTTTAGTTCTTAAGAATTTCCTTTATGTACCCTTATTTAGAAAGAATTTAATTTCGGTTTCTAAATTATTTATGGATGGATATTCTATTTCTTTTAATGACAGAGTTGTTATAAGAAGGAATAGGGACATTATCTGTTCGTGTGCAATGATAGGAAATTTGTACACACTTGAACCAAAAGCTCCCACGATGCATATTGAAATTAATAACTCATCTTCTAATTCCAATAAGAGAAAAGAACCTTCGAAGATGAAACAAACATATCTTTGGCATCTTAGGCTTGGTTATATTAACCTAAGCAGAATTCAAAGGTTGATAGCTGATGGACCTTTGGGTTCATTAGTAGTGGAGGATCTCCCAACCTGCGAATCTTGCTTGGAGGGTAAGATTACCAAGAGGCCTTTTAAGGCCAAGGGGTATAAAGCCAAAGATGTGTTAGAATTGGTTCATTCTGATTTGTGTGATCCTATGTCTATCCAGGCTAGAGGTGGTTTTGAGTATTTCGTCTCTTTTATAGACGATTACTCAAGATATGGATACATTTACCTGAGGCGCCGCAAGTCTGAATGCTTTGACAAGTTCAAAGAATTCATGGCTGATGTGGTGAAACGTCATGGTAAAAGTATCAAGACACTACGATCTGATCATTGTAGCAAGTATCTCTTGGGAGAGTTTAGGGATTACCTATCAGAGGCTGAGATTAAATCCCAATTGACTGCACCTAGCACACCTCAACAGAATGGTGTAGCAGAGTGAAGGAATAGGACTCTTATGAAGATTGTTAGATCGATGATGAGTTATTCTTACTTGTTAGATTCATTTTGGGGATCTGCTCTAGATACGGCGGTGTACATTCTGAACTTGGTTCCATCTAAATCAGTGCCTTCTACTCCCACAGAATTGTGGACTGGCCGAAAGCCTAGTCTAAGGCATATTCGGATATGGGGAGTCCAGCACATGTGCTGAAGGCAGATGCTGGTAAGTTGGAACCTCATATAGAAGTACGCTTGTTCGTTGTCTATTCTAGATGAACGAAGGGAGGTTTGTTTTATAGTCCTAGAGATCAGAGGGTGATCGTTAGCACGTATGCCAGATTTCTAGAGGAAGACTATGTGATGAGCCACAAGCCCAAGTGTAAAATTTTTCTGGAGGAATTAAAAGGGGAAGTCACTTCTTTAGTACTATCGGTACAAGAGGATATACCACATGTCACTGCACCGCGTGTCACAGAGGATACACAGGTGATACCTCATCGTAGTGGGAGGGTTGTGAGATAGCCTGATAGATTCATGTTCTTGGGAGAATCTTCTGATTTGATCCCTGGACATATGACGAGGCAATCCAAGATAAAGATGCAACATCTTGGCAAAGTGCAATGAATGCTGAGATTGAATCTATGGATTCAAATCAGGTCTGGGAGCTAGTAGAGCCACCCGATGGTGTAAAAACCATTGGATGCAAGTGGATCAACAAGAGAAAGAGAGGAATAGATGGGAAGGTTGAGACTTTCAAAGCGAGGCTTGTTGCGAAGGGGTATACTCAGAAAGAGGGTATCGTTTATGAGGAGACTTTTTCACCAATAGCCATGCTTATGTCTATCCGAATTCTTTTATGCATAGCATCTCATATGGATTATGATGTGTGGCAGATGGATGTCAAGACAGCTTTCCTTAATGGAAGTCTTGAGGAAAACATCTATATGAAGCAACCAGAGGGATTCATTGCTAAGGGCAAAGAGCATCTTGTATGTAAGCTTAATCGATCCATTTATGGATTTAAGCAAGCTTCGAGGTCTTGGAACATCCGCTTTGATGAGGTAATCCAGTCTTATGGATTTATTCAAAGTCCGGATGAGTCTTGTGTATACAAGAGATTGACGAAAATGTAGTGGTATTTCTTGTACTATACGTAGATGACATTTTATTGATTGGTAACAATATCAAGATGTTATTGGATGTAAGGGTATGGTTTTCCAAACAGTTTGATATGAAGGACTTGGGAGAGGTGGGACACATCCTTGGTATCAAGGTTATAAGGGATCGCAGGAAAAGGTTGTTGTGCATATCCCAAGCTTCATACATAGACACAATTATGGATCGTTTTAGCATGCAGAACTCCAAGAAGGATTTTCTACCTTTCAGGCATGGAGTTCCTTTTTCTAAGGAGTTGTGTCCTAGATCATCTAAGGATATAGAGGAGAAGAAGGCGGTTCCTTATGCTTCGGCAGTAGGAAGCCTCATGTATGCGATGCTATGTAGGAGACTAGATATCTGCTTTGCCATGGGCATGGTCAGCAGATATCAGAGTAATCCAGGACAGGGACATTGGACTGCGGTAAAGCATATATTGAAGTACCTGAGAAGGACTAGGGATTATATGCTGGTTTATCGGGCAGACCAATTACTCCCTCTGGGTTACACAAATTTCGACTTCCAATCTGATAGGGATAACAGTAAGTCTACCTTAGGTTTTGTGTTTACTTTGGGAGGTGGAGCCATTGTATGGAGGAGTGTCAAGAAGAAATGCGTGGCAGACTCTACCATGGAAGCTGAGTATGTGGCAGCCTCTGAGGCGGCCAAAGAAGTTGTATGACTCAGAAACTTCCTGATGGACTTGGATGTGATTCCTGGTTTGCCCAGAACTATCACAATTTATTGTGATAATAGTGGTGCAGTTGCAAACTCGAAGGAACCACGAGCCCATAAGGCTAGTAAATACATAGAGCGCAAGTACCACCTGATACGAGAAATCGTAAACAGAGGAGAAGTTGTTGTGGCCAAGATTGCATCGGAGGATAACCTGGCAGATCCTTTCACTAAGGCCCTTCCGGCGAGAGCTTTTGATAGGCATGTAGAGGGAATGGGGATCAGATGTATGACAGTTTGAGGACATCATAGTTTTTTAGTATAAGTGGGAGATTATAGGGATGTATATTGAAAAGTCTACCTTTTGTATGAACATCTTTATTTTGAAATAAGAATCACATGATCATTGTTTGCATATTTTTATGGTTATGCATATTGTCTAATACATTACATTGTAGATAACATGGTGTGTGGTGTCACACGGGAGATCATGTTATCGGCTCCTTGTAAAGCATAAGTAAAGGCTCACAACTGAGATGACTTTGGACAAACCATCGGAATGGTTGTAGTGTGATTTGGTATTGGTTTGTCTTGACCATAGAATCACAGTAGTGCACTTTGAGTGTATTGAGCAGAACCGACTTAGAGATGATTCGATTTATTGCTGACTACATAATCGAATCGGACCTCAGATATTATTATGTAATGCTCTTAATCTCGATATAATAACGAGCACATATACTTAGTATTCATCTTTTTGATTTACCAATGGGCGAGATTTATAGATTAAATCGATAGTCTCGGTAAGTTGGGAGATGATATTATTTATATGGTGTGTCGTTGATTATAGGAGGAAATTGTGTCCTATAAATTAGGATGATGATGTCCCCTTGAGGAGCTCATAAGGTTCATCTTGTAAACCCTGCAGGTGGACTTGGTCCGACATGATGAAAAGGTTGAGTGGTACTACTCATGGAGTTAGATGTTGATTAATTAATTGTCAGTAAATTAATTAATCGACGGAAATTCGAGATCTTAAACACGGGGAGAAAATGTACATATAATATATGGAGCCCATATTAACATATGGGGGTTGGTGAGGTAGATCAATAATAATCCTTTAGTCGATTGGATTATCATTAATGGATCGGACTTTATGTGGGGCTTGATCCATGGGTGGCCAAGATCCAACTCCTCCTCATGGTCCCTAATGTTGCCTATTAACACCTCATGACGCTTAAATCCAATGGATAGAAATAAAACTTTAAATCCAATGGATAGAAACAAAACTCTAGATCCAATGGTAGAGATTAAATCTCGAGATCCGACGGTTGAGATTAAATCTCTAGATCCGACGGTTGAGATTAAATCCCTAGAACCAATGCAGAAGATTAAATCATGGCTTATCCCTAACTCTATAAAAGGAGGGCAAGGGGTGGGCGGCAAGAAGAGGAGTCCTAATTGAGATAGGATTAGGGTTTGGAGGCTTAGGGTTTTGGAGGCTTGGGCGGCACCAAATAAAGAAGTTCTTCCTTTCTTCTTCTTCCTTCAAAGTGGCCGGCATCCAGCAGGCTTTCCAGCCCTTTTCTAGCCCTTGGCCGGTGGCCAAAGACTCTCTTCTCTTCTCCTTGAGTGGTGGAAACAACACTTAGCGGTTTTCCTTGGTGTCTTGGCCAGTTTCCATCATTATCTCCTTCTCCTTGTTGCCGGCGGCAAGGTTTCCTTTGGTTGCTTGTTGATTGGCTATAGGAAGGAGAAGAACCATGTTTCTATTCTTCCTCTTGCTTTGGAAGAGCAAGGAAGGAAGATTTGTTATATAGGAGCCACAACTTTTGGTAGATCGTCGCCCACACGATGTCCGAAAGGAGGAAGGTCATACATTAGAAGATCGAGAGGTATATCGATTCTCTAATTTTTATATGTGTTGGTGCAGGGGCACTAGATAATCGAACCTGTGTTTTGATTATGGCAAAGACACAAAGTTAAGTTTATATTGTTATCTCACGAGCTAAATCAAGTGTGCAGAAAAGTACTAAAGCTGGAGCTGAAGGCTAGCGACACCCGGAGGAAGCCGTGGTGGTCGGGCGACACTTGAGTGAATTCGGAGGGAGCCGAAGGAATCGAGTGGAAGGCCGGAAGCGAGAGCTACTATCGAGGTAAGCTCGTGTGAGTGAGAGATTGTAAGGTCGTGTCCTCTTTACGGGGATGACCGTAGGCGACGATTCGACTAAGACTTCCTGTGGAAGGTCTAGGTCGAGATCGGACGGTTAGAAACCGTCGTATTTATCATTTTCCGAGCTAATCTCTTACTGCAGGGAAGTGGCCGGCAATGATCACCGGACATTAGGCGATCATCGTTATCATCGATCGATGAGATGCATCATCGATCGTATCACGATCCGATGAGAGGTATCGATCGATCGATGGCGACGATTCGACTTTGCGCTAGGTCAAAACGGATAACGTTTGACGCGGCCACTTCGCGATAAAAATTTGGAAAAATTCATGATCCGTTCCAAAGAAATAGGAGACAAATTCAGAGGCTGAAGTCTATAAAAGGAGGGGAGGATTCATCTCCAAATCACATCAATTATTCATCAAGTGCTCCTACAACGCCAACGCTTCAACACCGTCATAACGCCGACGCGACGCCAAGTTTTGATCTTCTTCGTCGGCAGCAGATTCAAGTAATATTTTTGATATTATATTCTGTATTTTTATCTTCATAACGAGGTGAGGTAGGCTTGTTGCCTCATCCTCGTATATTCGGTTTTTGTAATCGTTGTCTCCTACCTCCAACGAGGAGGAGACGTTTTAGTGCTTTGCCCTCCGTACGCGGTCTAGGACCGATAGGGCCTTGGAGTAGCAACCGCTGGGTTGTGAACCAAGTAAAATAAACGTGTTCATTTATTTTCCGCTGTGCTTACTTTGCGTATCGAACGAACGAAAAAGAAAAGATTTACGATCGCTATTCACCCCCCCCCCTCTAGCGACGCTTCTCGATCCAACAATATGTTACATGTTTGTATTTGTTTTTCAATTATTAGCATGATATAAATCTGTTTGTGGATAAATAATACTTGGATCTCGATCATAAATACAAAAACCGGCGATCCGTACATCGTCTATTCCGTGACTACTCGTAGAATAGAGGATGGTCGCTTGAACAACGAGTTTGTTCAAGTGACCTCTCTAAACGAATAGCACGACGATGACTTGGTTGTTTGGGCAATCCCTTGTGTTTTGGATTAAATTTTTTTTAATCTGGAGACATCGATTGGATCGCCATGAACAAACGACCGAGGTGAAGTGGGAATCGAAGTTTCCCCTCACAGACTCGATAAGCAAAACCCTTCAAATCCAACATGGAAGAAGCTGTTATTGGGAAACAACTACAGGATCAGTCGACTGATCGGGGCATCAGTCGACTGCTGCTGTGTTAACGGGAAGAAATCCTCTTCCTCTATAAAGAGAAGGGGTGAGGGACTTTGGGAGCCTAATGCTCATGCTTAAAACTTCTCCCAACTGCCCAACATATTTTCCATCCTCTTACTTAAGCTTATTTACATCATATTGTAAGAGGAGTGTAAAAGAGGTTACCTCCACCTAGCTTGGTGCAAAGGAGAGAATAGTGGAAAACTTGAGGCGTGATTCACCTTGGACGAATCGGACCGTGGATTAGCGGCGAGGTCGTGAAACACGTTGCATTGTGGTGTTAGCGTTTGTGCTTTCTATTCTTTACTTTGACTTCTCTTAATTGTTTATATTATTATATTCCGCTTGCGCTAATTAAGTTTGTAGAAGAGCAATCAACGAACGACTACCATCATCTACGATAAAGGCTATTCACCCCCCCCCTTTAGCCGGCCACCATCTTCCCTACAAGTGGTATCAGAGCCAAGTCGCTTGTCGAGGACTAACCGCCGCAACAAGCACTACATCAAGAGATGGCCGACTCAAATATTCATCTGCTGAAGTTCGAGGGAGAATTTACATGGTGGAAGAAACGCATGGAGGTATTTTTCGAAACCAATTTCGAAATTCTATTAATAATGGAAAATGGTTTCAAGATACCTAGGGATGAAGAAGGGGATCCATTGGAGAAATCAAGGTGGAGTAAGAGGCAAAGGGAAGAGTATTTGGCAAACTCAAAGGCCAAGCACCACCTCTACAACGTACTTCCCCAACAAGAAGTGAATAGGATAGGGGAATGTGCAAGTGCCAAGGAAATGTGGGAGAAACTCATAGAGATTCATGAAGGCACATCTAAGGCCAAACTAGCAAGGAGAGATGTACTTCGCTCCCAAATAAGCAACATCAAACTCGAAAAGGGAGAGAAGGTAAAGTCTCTACATTCTAGGTTTAAAGAAATTTTAATTGGTTTGACAAGTGTAGGGGAGAAGATTTCGAACCGGGATATGGTAATGAAGGCTATAGATGCCTTTCCCCGATCCTCAAGATGGAGCTCAATGGTGGATTCTTTCTACATCTCCAAGAACCTAGAAGTTAGCACCTTGGAGGAATTCTTCTCCATCATGGAGCTACACGAAACAAGGCTTGAAGGAGTTGTAGAAGAGCCAAGATTTCAACCATCAAGAGGAGTAGCCTTGATAGCCAATAAGGGGAAGAAAAATATGGAGACTCCCTCCTCATCCGATGAAGCCTCCTCCTCCTCCATGGATAGGACGGAAGAAGCCTATATGGTAAGGAAGGTAAGGCGTGCATTAAAAGGTTTTAAATTTAACAAATCTCATGATAGGAGAAGAAGATCAAGGGGAAAGATAATTTGCTATAATTGTCAAGAAGAGGGACACATAAGGGATAATTGTCCCCTCTTGAACAAGAGCAAAGAAGAGAGGAAGAAGAAAGAGGAAAAGAAGAAGGGGAACAAGAAGAAGGAAGAAGAGAAGAAGGCCAAAGAATAGGGGAAGGCCAAGGTACTCAAAGCAAGGACATGGAATGATCCTTCCTCATCATCATCATAGGAGGAAGAGAACGCTTTTGTCACCAACCTTGCTTTGATGGCATTTGATGATCTAGACACCTCCTCCTCCGAACAAGAAATATCAAGCACAAGTGAGGAGAGCTCTAGTGAAGGGGGAGGCTCATCACCATCCTAATCCGAATCCGAAGAAGAAGACATGGAAGCTATGGTAACAAATCTAACTCCCAAGAAAATAGTTTCCATGATTTCTAGCTTAACTAGGGACTTATTTAGGGATAAAAAAAAATAAATGCATGCTAGATCAAATTAAGGATTTAGAAGAAAAACTAGAAAAAGCATGCTTAAATATTAATGATAATATTTCTTCTAGCCTTGATGATGCATGCTCACATGATAACTATATGCCTTTTTGATGTTAATGATGCATGCATTGAAGGAAAATAGGGCTTTAAGGGAAAAGGTAGACCATTTGACCAAAGGCCCTAGAAAATTCACCAATTGGCTCCAACACCCTTAACATGATCATAGGAGCCAAAGGGCAAGAGTGAGAGATGATAGGATGATACTAATGATCCACTAATGCCTATGACATTTAGATGGTCATTTAAAGTATCAAAATAGCAATAATAGACCAATCATGGGGAAGACTTATGTTTAATTCATAGACATATTGCCCAAAGATCATGGTTGGATATTTCAAATGTTTTGAAAAACATTTCGTGTTTCATAAACTGAATGTTCATGTTTTGAAAAGCTTCAAGGCAAAACTAGGCTTTAAAATTGATACAAAACTTTAGATATTTTTCAACTTTTGAGATTTTGCCTAATTTTCAAAAATAGAGTGAGTTTTCATGAAAAACTATTTTTCATTGATAAAGGCACTTACAAGAAATGTGTTCCCCAAATTTCATGATTTTTCGAATTTTATAGAATTTTTAATGCATTTCTGAAATTCAGCCCAAAAATCAAAAAATCCTGAAATGTAAGTGCCAATCGACTGGTAGTCTGAACCAGTCGACTGATCGACTGAAAACATGCCCAATAACTTCTTTTATCAGATTTTAAGGCATGTTTTTGTATTTTTTCTCTTCTTAGACTTGATTCCATGCTTGTATATATTAGATTAATCCTTTTGATGGTGTCAAAGGGGGAGAAATATGTATGTTTATGTGAGTTATATTAAGGTGGAGAATTGTATTTAGGGGGAGTTTCATGTATTAAGGGGGAGAGTTGATAATCATGTTTATTTACATGCTTTCTTACCTTAATATTTTTATCAAATGTTTTACCTAACTTAAACGGATTGCCACACATCAAAAAGGGGGAGATTGTTAGAGCAATCAACCCGTGATATGGTTTTGATGTGTGTGGCAAAGAGTTTAAGTTAGGATGATTGGATTTGATATGTGCGTTGGAGTCTTGTAGGACTTAGTGATTCACACATGGTGCATTGGCGAGTTTCACCTAACATGACTCGGTCCTTGAGTCAGTGAAGGATGGCTTTGCAGAAGTCGTGTGCTTGGAGTATCCGAGGGACCGTCGGACGAGGAGCACTTGAAGCGAAGCCAAGGAAGCATACTTTGAGGGCAAGAGATGCAAAGGAGCATTGCAGAGTCGTGCGCTTGATGCTGCCGAGGGACGTGGCTGCGAACGAAGAGAGCTTCGGCGAGGGACTTCGTGAGATGAGAGAATGAGTGAAATGTAAGTAGCTCAATAGGTGAACCTAGCCGAATGACTAAGTGTCGGAGGCTCGACCGCAAGGGTTGAGGTTTATCAGACCGCCGGATGCTCAAACGAATGTTAAGTTTGAGGTCTACCCGGCATCAGTCGATTGCCATGTCATGGCAGTCGACTGCTCCAAGTCAAACGGAGTTCGACTGGTGTTTGGATAGAAATTGAGTCGATATCAGTCGACTGCTAAAGGGGTGCAGTCGACCGATTGCATTGTTCACGGGCACAGAAGCGAGTCATCACTCGACTGTAAGTTGACATCAGTCGACTGATGACTTCATCAGTCGACTGATGTGGGAGCCATTGGTTGGAATCCAATGTGGAAGAAGCCATTATTGGGCAATGACTATAGGATCAGTCGACTGATCGGGGCATCTGTCAACTGCTGCTGTGTTAACGGGAAGAAATCCTCTTCCTCTATAAAGAGAAGGGTGAGGGCTTTTAGTGTT
This sequence comes from Wurfbainia villosa, assembly GCA_025175895.1. Lineage (NCBI taxonomy): Eukaryota > Viridiplantae > Streptophyta > Magnoliopsida > Zingiberales > Zingiberaceae > Wurfbainia > Wurfbainia villosa. The sequence continues at coordinate 42,987,710 of CM046005.1, forward strand.
GGTGCAATCGACCCAGGTCACGATTGACCAGGACTCGAGTTTGGCTCGAGTGATGTTTTGATGTGTTTTGATGTTTCAACAAAAACATATGACAATATAATTGTCAAGGAAAAGTCCAAGCATGGGTCTTGGCAAATGGAAAGTCCAACATGTGTTGGCAAATGGAAAGTCCAACATGTGTTGGCAAGGAAAGTCTAAGCATGGGTCTTGGCAAATGAAAAGTCCAACATGAGTTGGCAAGGAAAGTCCAAGCATGGTCTTGGCATGGAAAGTCTAACATGGGTTAGCATTTGAAGTCCAAGGGGTTTAATATTGGCGGCGTAAAGTCCAAGCGGTAGTCTTGGCAGCACAAGTCCAATGGTTGGCGGCGTAAAGTCCAAGCGGAGTCTTGGCGGCGTAAGTCCAATGTGCCTTGGCGGTGTAGACACCGTTAGCATGACATAGCCGACGGAAGCACCTGAAGGCTAGCGCGATGGATGAACAAGTCATGGATGACTTGGAGGGATCCGAGAGGCGTGAGGCTGATGGAGGTGGCTAGAAGGCTTAGGTCTAGGCTAAGGGTGGTCTAGCAAGTATGGGGGAACCATACTTGAGTTAAAACCTCATGTTTGAGGTGTGCGATCGGTGCCATGTGGCGATCCGACCGAGTCAACTAGGGTTTGATCGCGGTGGGTTTAGCGATCGCCATAGGTCCGATCGATGATGGATCGGCGGCCGATCGATCGTGTGATCACCGATCGGTGCTCGAGAATTCGGCCACGTATCGGAGTCGAGACTCGACTGGTCGAGTGAGGACTCCATCAGTCGACTGATGGTCACAATCAGTCGACTGATGGTAGTTCCGTTGGACTTATCCAACGTGGAACTAGCCGTTGTCTCACGACAACAGTGGCATCAGTCGACTGATGCTCCCGATCAGTCGACTGATAGACTTTTGCCAGCACAGGTTGAAGCTATATATGGAGCTCGTGATGGAAGAAATAGCAATCGGTTCTTGAGGGCTATTGGGGCGATTTGTTGGTGCAAATCTGGTCTCCAAGTGCAAGCAAGCAACCAAGCATTCAAGCAATCAAAACAAGTGTTGTAAAGTCTTTTCTTTACTTGTATTTCATATTTACATTGTATATTGCTTGTATTTCATTCTTACTGTTGTAAGATTTATTGTAAGGGGTTTCTCCGCCTCCGACTTGTGTCGAGGAGTGTTTATCATTAGTGAGTGCGTGTGCATCACTAGGGCTCTTTAAAGCTCGATCCGTGGAGTAGGAACCGTGCGGTTCCGAACCACGTTATATCATTGTGTTAGCTTGTTGTCTATTTCGTTATTGCTTTTATCATTATATATATTCCGCTGCGCTAACGAAATTGTAGATACAAACGAGATCGAATTGCATCTTCGCTATTCACCCCCCCTCTAGCCATTCCAAGGGTCTTAACATTTAGGAGCCTAATGCTCATGCTAAAAACTTCTCCCAAGTGCCCAACACATTTTCCATCCTCTTACTTAAGCTTATTTACATCATATTTTAAGAGGAGTGATTCTTGTGTGAAAAAGGTTACCTCCACCTAGCTTGGTGCAAAGGAGAGAATAGTGGAAAGCTTGAGGCGTGATTCACCTTGGACGAATCGGACCGTGGATTAGCGGCGAGGCCGTGAACCATGTTATATTGTGGTGTTAGCGTTTGTTCTTTCTATTCTTTACTTTGCCTTGTCTTAATTGTTTATATTAGTATATTCCGCTTGCGCTAATTAAGTTTGTAGAAGAGCAATCAACGAACGACTACCATCGTCTACGATAAAGGCTATTCACCCCCTCTAGCCTGCCACCATCTTCCCTACAATCAGTCTACTGATATACTATATCAGTCGATTGATATCTGATTTTCAGTTATGAAATTAAGTGAATTTCTATTTCTTCACTCAATTTGTTTCATTTTACCATGTTTATTCATGTATATCGAATATATTAGTGTTATGCCTTTGTTCATGTATTTGTTAATGCATTTTAGTGTTTTATTTCATTTTCACAAGCATTAACATTCAATAGTTTCAAATTCTAGCATCTCACCCGTTCTAAGTGTTGAAATACACAATCAAGGTGAATGATATATTTTGTGAGACGCAATACACCATAAACATTCCTTTCATGCAAACATATGATAAAACACATGAAGCATGATAAGTATGAGACATCAAGATGTGTAGTACTTTAGTATCAATCTTAAATGTAATTTCTAAGCCTTAAGACACTTTTCTTGATACACTAATTCCCAAAGTGTACCAAAAACCCAAAATGTCACACTATGACCTCTAATCCTAAATTGTGTCAATTTAATTGATTTTTCATAATTCCAAAAATATATTGACACATCCTAAAATCCTTTAGGATTAAAATTCAAAATTATTTCCAAGGTATCACATAATCTTGAAAAAGCTATAAAGTTTTAACTTTACAATGGTTAGGTTAACTACCCACCAATTCAAGTTAACACCCCCAACCCACTTAGTGTGATGGAATCACGCTTCTAGGAACCCAATACTTGTTTGAGCTCCTTGGGTTAACTAGGTATTCCTTAGAGATATCTTCCCTAGATACCTTCCTAATGACCCTCCTAGGCTTAGAAGCCTTGGTCATTTGGGTCCTATCATGGTTAACCTTAAGGATTGCCTCCCTAGTAACCTTCTTAGTGGTCTTCCTTGGTTTCATAGAAACCTTGGCCACTAGACACTTGCCTTGGTTAACCTTAGGAATAGCTTCCCTAGTAACCATGACCTTCCTAGACCTAGGTTGTGTTTCATAATCGAATGGAACACTATGGTAGGTCGTCTCCTTGGGCTTAGGTTTGTTACCCAAACCTTTCTTGCCTTTGGATGACTCTTGTCTTCTAAACCCTAGGGTTTGACTTTGACTTCTAGACCCTAGAGTTTGACCATTTGACCTTTGTATTTGATTTATCATTTTTGCAATGGTTTTTTCATGTTTCTCAAGCCTTGATCTCAAGGCTTGATTTTCCTTTTCTAATTGCCCAATTTTTTATTTTTCATTATCTCTTGAGATATTCTTATTTCTAGGCATGTGTCTAGTCTATTTAGGATTGATGCCTAGGTGATCTTCTATTTTCCTAATAGATTCCTTAGGTAATGTTTTTCTAGGGACATTAGTCCCAAATTTCTCCTTATTTTTAACCTTGTAGGTCTTAGACTCTAAGCAATAAAATTTATTATTCTTAGTATGCTCTTTATAAAACATAGAGAAATTACTTTTAGCATGCTTGTTCTTATTACTTAAAGAATGAACATTGTTTAAATGTACCTTAGGATTTTCCTTAAAGGCTCCCCCTACATTTGATGCTCCTTCTTGATCTCTCTTCTTCCCCTTAGGGAATTGACTTCGGTAGTGCCCTCTTTGGTGACAGTTGAAGCATACCACATGCTCTTTGTTCTTAGGAATGGTGACTCCGGCATCCTTTGACTTTTCTTGTCTTTTAGGCGTCGGTGGAGTCTTCTTTACTCTTTTCGGGCACTTACTCTTATAGTGCTCGGATTCCCTACGCTCAAAGCATATTATATGGTTTTTATTTTTAATTAACATGCTTGAGTTACCTAGATCCGTGGTGGAAGCCTCTTGATATTTCTCTTCCTCTCGACCGGATGTAGATGCCCCCTCTTAAGGTTGCTCCGGTGTGGGAATTCTCTCCTCCCCCTCAATCCTAGAGGTGGAGGCTTCTTCCACGTCTTCCAATTCCTCTCCCACCAATCCCGATCCGGATGTTGATTCTCCATCAACTTCCGAATCATCACTTTCTTGTGATGAGGATGATGTGCTCTCTTCTTCGGTCTCCTCCTCCAACTGAGCCGATGAGCACTCTTGTTCTTTGGGCTCCTCATGGAATCTTGCCAACTTGCTCCATAGCTCCTTGGCATCCATGTAATATCCTAGCCTAGACAAGACATCATTAGGTATCAAATATTATAAAATTTTTGTTACCTTGGCTTCGGTCTTGAATTTTAGCCATTGCTCTTGGGTCCATTTCTTCAACTTTAGAACTTCTCCCTTCTTATCCCTAGGAGGTTCAAAGCCTTCTATGAGGATGAACCAATCCTCTATGTCCATCCTCAAGAATGTCTCCATTCTTGCTCTCCACGCCGAAAAATCTTCTTGGTCGTATGGTGGTGGAGTGTTGATGTCCCATCCAAGCTTGTCTTGGAATTCCATCTTCCCTCTAGCGTCTTTTGCTCCCGGCGATTAGTCCGTAGAAGAGTCCCGGGCTCTGATACCAATTGTGGAGGAAACGGTCACCGCTAGAGGGGGGTGAATAGCTCGTTTCGATATGTCGATAGAATTCATTCTGTTTTCATCTACAAATCTCATTAGCGCAGCGGAAATAGAAATAATAGCAATAACGAAAGCAAAGACAAACACAAATACACCAATACACAAGTATGTAATGTGGTTCAGAATCGAATGGTTCATACTCCACGGATCGAGCTCTAAAGAGCTCTTGTGATGCACACACAACCACTAATCACAAATAACTCCTTCTCTGAACAATCCGGAGGTGGAGAAACCTCGTACAATGAATACAACAGTAATACAATAAGAATACAAGCAAGATATAAATGAAATACACAAGAACACGTAAAGAACACTTTACAAATTCGCTTTTGGATGCTTGATTCTTTGGTTGCTTGAAATGCACTTGGAGACCTTGAATTACACTAGCAATTCGCCGCAAAAGCTCCCACGAACTGGTGATGATTTCCTCCTCCATGAGCTCCCTTTAAAGCTGCTTCCTAGGCTAGAAATCGCCGATCAGTCGACTGCTCGGGACCATCAGTCGACTGATACCACTATTGTCGTGAGACAACGGCTAGATCCACACTGAAAAAATCCAACGGATCCATCATTAATCGATTGATCATACCTATCAGTCGAATGATGGAGCCTTCACTCGACTGCTAACCCCCACAATCGAGTCTCGACTCCATTCTGTGCCCGAAATACCGAGCACCGGTCGATTGATCACATGATCAGTCGACTGCTCGGCCAATCAGTCGACTGCCCTCCTCTGGCAGTCGATTGCTAAGGCACTCTCCGCAGTCAAACCCTAGTTGACTCACACCAGTCGACTGCCACATGATCCCAATCGACTGATACACCTCAAACATGAGGTTTTAACCTCAAACATGATGTTTAACCCAAGTATGGTGCCCCCATACTTACTAGACCACCCGTAGCCTAGACCTAAGCCTTCTAGTCACCTCCGTTAGCCTCGCGCCTATCGGATCCCTCCAAGTCATCCATGACTTGTTCATCCATACGCTAGCCTTTAGGTGCTTCCATTGGCTATGTCATGCTAACGGTGTCTACACCGCCAAGGTACATTGGACTTACGCTGCTAAGACTCCGCTTGGACTTTACGCCACCAACCATTGGGCTTATGCTGCCAAGACTCCCGCTTGGACTTTATGCCACCAATATCAAACCCCTTGGACTTCTCAAATACCAAGACTCAAGCTTGGACTTTCCCTTGTCAACCCATGTTGGAATTTCCATGCCAAGACCCATGCTTGGACTTTTCCTTGCCAATACCCATGCTTGGACTTTCTTCATCACATGGTCAACCCTAGTCAACCATCAAAATCCCCTCGAGTCCAGTCAATCATGACCCGGGTCGATTGTGCCAACAATCTCCCCAAAACATTATCAAACATCAATGTCAAACTTCCATGTCAAACATCAAAACATCGCTCGAGTCAAACTTGAGTCTGGTCAATCGTGACCTGGGCTAATTGCACCAACAATCGCTATGACTCATCGAGGGCAAAGGCCACCGACCTTCAAAACCCTTGCATCCTCTATCTTCAACAGATTATAACTCACATTGTCTTCGATCATGGAGATAGTGACAGTGGCATATGCCATATTGAGTTCCTATACCTCTGGGCTATGCTAGAAGACATCCACTTGGATACGGGCTCACATCTCACAAGACACCTTGCTAAGGTCACTAGGCCTCAGCAGGGAACATAGTCATTGGTGAGCTCATCACTCTTATAGCCCATCCCTTGGTTGTGATATCACTGGCATGCAGGAGGCCAAGGGGAGTATTAGGATTGAGTTAAAAGCCTACATTGCCATTAGGATGATTATACGAGAGAGAGAGATTGTTACTATTTGGTCCTTAAGGATCAAAATCCTCTCCCTCTTCTTGATTCGGAGTACACCACTATACAGGTCCATACCAACTGAGGATTCCCCAGTGCACCACCACTTGAGCCCCTATCGATGGAGTATCCTCCTTGCCCATCTATGTATAGTAGGCAGCCTAGGACTTTTTCCTCTGCTCGTCCTTCTTCTTCTGTAGGTACCAGTGATGCATGCGAACGTGACCTCAAATCTTGCAATGGAGACTGTAGAGGACTCGAAGCACATGCTCGCGCTCAACACCTGTAAGTGCACGAATGTCATCAAGTAATAAATAGATTTATCGATCCCACAAGGACTGAGACTCGAACACCAATCTATTCCGTGGATGTTATTGTTCGGAGATCAGGTCTAAAGGTTGCGATTGTGAGGGTTGTCGATGGACTAAACTCTAGTACGGTGTCACACATAAGAAGAGAGGGTTTTCTATGAGGATTTTGATGGGATTCTTGGACTTCGATTTCGTTTGTGTATCGCAGAACATGCTATCAATTGATGTATCCAGACTTTCTAACTAGGAATTTGTGGAAAGGACATCATACACTCCTCCGATGAGCCTTCGCATCTATCAAAAGCTACCTCTGCCATGCTAGGTCATCCCCTGACCTCAGGATGAGATAGACAGTATGAGGATGCCGAATCGATCCCTGCGATGAGTTAGAAACGAGATACATTACCGACTCTATCACATCCTTCAATCCACAGTTACAAGCGATGAGGTCAACCCTTAGTGTTGGGATGTATACTGAAAAGTCTATTTTTGTATCAACACCTTTATTTTTAAAATAAGAATCACATGATCATTGTTTGCAAATTTATGGTTATGCATATTGTCTAATACATTATATTCTAGATAACATGGTGTGTAGTGTAACACGGGAGATCATGTTATCAGCTCCTTGTAGAGTATAAGTAGAGGCTCACAACTGAGATGGTTTTGGATAAACTATTGGTATGGTTGTAGTGTGATTTGGTATTAGTTTGTCTTGACCATAGAATTACACTAGTACACTTTGTGTGTATTGAGCAGGACCGACTTAGAGGTGATTCAATTTATTGCTGACTACATAATTTAATCGGACCTCAGATATTATGGTGTACATGCTCTTAATCCCGATATAATAACGGGCACATGTAGTTAGTATTTATTTCTTTGATTTACCAATGGGCGAGATTTACAGATTAAATCGATAGGCTCGATAAGTTGGGAAATGATATTATTTACATGGTGTGTCATTGATTATTGGAGGAAACCGTGTCCTATAGATTAGGATGATGATGTCCCCTTGAGGAGCTCATAAGGATCATCATATAAATCCTGCAGGTAGACTTGATCCAGCATGATGATAAGGTTGAGTGGTACTACTCATGGAGTTAGATGTTGATTAATTAATTTTCAGTAAATTAATTAATTGACGTATATTCGATATCTTAAACACAGGGAGATATTTGTACAATTAATATACGGAGCCCATATTTATTTATGGGGGTTGGTGAGGTAGATTAATGATAATCCTCTAGTGGAATGGATTATCATTAATGGATCGGACTTTATGTGGGCTAGATCCATTGGGTGGCCAAGATTCAACTCCTTCTCATGGTACCTATTATAGCCTATTTAAACCCTCATGAAACCTAGATCCGACGAACATGATTAAATGGAGGCTTGGGAGAAATCTATAAATAAGGTTTAGGAGTGGGCGGCAAGGCAACTTGGAGATTAGGGTTTTTGGCATTGGGCGGCAACATAAGAAGTTCTAGGGTTTGGCTTCTCTTGGGCGGCAACCTAAGGAGTTCTTCTTTTGGCCGGTGGCAACTTGGAGATTAGGGTTTGTCTCTTCATTCTCCTTGGCCGACGCCAACCTCATCCTCTCCATCTCCATTGTCGGCGCCTCATCCTCTTTTTCCTTGGCCGGCGGCAACAAGAGCTCCTCTTGTTGGCCGGTGCCCATTTCTTCCATCTTCCTCTCCTTGGCCGGCGGCAACATCAAGTTTGGTGGCTTGGCGGTCAGTGCTAGATAAGAGACGAAGTGTCGAGTCTTCTTCCCTTTGTTCGAAGAGAGTAAGGAAGGGAAGAATGAGATCTAAGACGTTTCAACTCTTGGAGGATCGTTGCCCACACAATGTTCAAGAGGAAGAAAGGATATACAATAGAAAATCAAGAGGTATAATCTTGTTTATTTTGATTTAGTTCTTTTGTATAATGCATGTGTCTAATTTACTTGGATCCCGAAGATAAATACAAAAACCGGCGATCCGTACATCATCTATTCCGTGGCTAATAAAAAAAAGAGTTAGGTTGCTTGAATAACAAGTTTATTCAAGAGACCACTCGAATCAAATAGCACGATGATGGATCAGTTGCTTGGGTAATCCATCATCGTCAAGGATTAATTTTTTAATCTAGGGACGTAGATAGGATCACCATGCACAAGCAATCGAGGTGCGAAGCGATGCTTCGGTTCCAACCTTCAAGTGGTATCAGAGCCAGGTTTCTGGTTTTGTGTGTTTATGATTCGGTTACTTTTATGCACTTATCATATATTATGTGTTCCGGATAATAGTAGGATGTGCGTAGGCTAACTTTTTGGTTGCAGGCATAAGATCCAACTATTATAGCCATATGTGTGTGTATGTGATTGGATGTGTGTAATTGTAATATTATTTGAATCCTTGGGGTTAACAAGGCTAATTTTTGTAATTAAGTACGACATTGTTTAGCCACTCTTTTATTTTAATTTACTTTCGATCTAGATTTCATGTACACTCCTTTGTGAGTATAAGATCTATGGATGTAAATTAAAATAATTGTTCTCGGCTCGGATCTCTGGATGACTTATACATGGCATAGGGAGGAGCGGACGAGATGGCGACACAACGGGAGACATATTGGAAAACAAAAGCCATAATAGTTGGAAAATATTTTTCATATTTATTGCTTCTTGATTGATATGCATGTTCGGTGCTAGGAAAATTCCTCATTTTAAATTACTAAATGGGAGAGGGATATTTTTTTAATAATTCCCATGACCTCCATTATAATTTGACATGTGATGCAAACAAACTTGCGCGTCGGCTCTAAGTGCCTTCCTCCCCATCGGATGAGTTTGTTTTGCAGATCACTAGGTCAAATATGGTTATAGAAAATTATTTATGAGCATGTGTACTTCCCCATCGGAAGGCACATAATCCGAGATAATTGCCTTAGTATCGGGTAATGGTGAATACTTAGATGCAAATAGGAGTATCCTCCCCATCGGAGTCACTGCTTTTATTTGTAGGGCTGAAGAGAAACCAACTATTAATTTTATTTGTCAAAAAGTAAGATTGACAGGATAATAAAATTAATGGGTAAAACCTCCTCTTACAAATGTAGAATTTGTATACATCCACACTATCGTGGCATACGATATTCTCGGTATTTTGAGATGTTGGTTGATTTTAAAATTTTAATGTTTGAAGAATCAATAAATTTTTAAAATCTAATGTTTTGATATATGTGATTCTTAGGTTTTTCAAAAATAACTTTCAACCCACTTGTTGTGATACTAAAGGAAAATAAACTTACTGGACCTAACTATGTGGATTGGAAAAGGAATCTGGATATAGTCTTGACTGCTGAGGAGTACAAGTATGTACTTCTCGAAGAGTGTCCTCCTAAGCCTGCGGATGATTCTGAGGAAAAGAAGAAAGAGAGTTATAAGAAGTGGATAAAGGCTGATGAGATGGCACGTTATTACATTTTGGCTTCTATGTCAAATGTATTGCAACATCAACATCAAGCCATGCTTATTGCTTATGACATGATGCTCAATCTCAAGGAACTTTTCAAACACCAGAATCGGGATGCTAGGTAGGAAGCCATGAGGAACTTGATGACGACCACCATGATTGAGGAAACACCCGTGAGGGAACATGTTCTCAAGATGATAGCTCATTTGAATGAGCTGGAAGTCCTTGGAGCTGAGATCGATGGGGAAACCCAAGTCAATATCATTCTCCAATCTCTACCTAGGAATTTTGAGCAGTTTCACCTGAATTACAACATGAATAAGAGGTTGTATTAATTGGCGGAGCTTCTGACAGAACTCCAGGTGGCAGAGGGGCTTTTTCATCAGAGTGCTCAGGCTCAGGCCATGGTTGCTCAGAAGGTTTCAACTTCTAAGTCGAAAGGCAAGAAGAAGAAGAAACAAGGTGGAGTCAAGGTGGCAGGAGGTTCTCAGGGAGGAGTGAAGAAGCTGAAAGGAAAGTCCTTCACTTGTAAGCAGACTAGACATTGGAAGAAGGACTGCCCCAACCGGAAGCAGAACAAAGGTATATCTTTTGGTCTAGTCGTTGAAACATGTTTAGAGGGGTTATCTACCGGCACCTGGTGTGTAGATACAGGAGCTACTGATCATGTCTAAAATAATTTTCAAGGGTTCTAGGAAACCAGACGACTAGCTGAGGGGGAGATTACTGCTTACTTGGGCGATGCTACAAAGGTGGCGGTTGTTGTAGTGGGAGATGTTCATTTATCTTTTGATAGGAATAAGACTTTGGTTCTGAGAAATTGCCTTTATGTACCTTTATTTAGAAAGAATTTAATTTCAGTTTCTAAATTATTTTTGGATGGATATTCTATTTCTTTTAATGACAGAGTTGTTATAAAAAGGAATAAGGAGATTATCTGTTCTGGTACGTTGGTAGGAAATTTATTGTTGGGATGTATACTGAAAAGTCTATCTTTTGTATGAACATCTTTATTTTTGAAATAAGAATCACATGATCATTATTTGCATATTTATGGTTATGCATATTGTCTAATACATTACATTGTAGATAACATGGTGTGTAGTGTCACACGGTAGATCATGTTATCAGCTCCTTGTAGAGTATAAGTAATGGCTCACAACTGAGATAGCTTTGGACAAACCATTGGTATGGTTGTAGTGTGATTTGGTATTGGTTTATGTTGCCCATAGAATCACACTAGTACACTTTGTGTGTATTGAGCAGGACCGACTTAGAGGTGATTCGATTCATTGCTGACTATATAATCGAATCGAACCTAAGATATTATATTGTACATGCTCTTAATCCCGATATAATAACGGGCACATATACTTAGTAGTCATTTCTTTGATTTACCAATGGGCGAGATTTATAGATTAAATCGATAGGCTCGGTAAGTTGGGAAATGATATTACTTATATGGTGTGTCGTTGATTATAGGAGGAAACTGTGTCCTATATATTAGGATGATGATGTCCCCTTGAGGAGCTCATAAGGTTCATCATGTAAACCCTACAGATGGACTTTGGTCCGGCATGATGATAAGGTTGAGTGGTACTACTCATGGAGTTAGATGTTGATTAATTAATTGTCAGTAAATTAATTAATCGACGGACATTTGAGATCTTAAACACGGGGAGATAAATATACAAATAATATATGGAGCCCATATTGACTTATGGTGGTTGGTGAGGTAGATCAATGATAATCCTTTAGTGGAATGGATTATCATTAATGGATTGGACTTTATGTGGGCTTGATCCATTGGGTGGCCAAGATCCAACTCCTCCTCATGGTCCCTATTGTAGCCTATTAAAACCTCATGGAGCCTAGATCCGATGGTGAAAGATGAAACTCTAGAACCGACGATGGAGTTTAAATCTTCAGATCCGATGGTTGAGATTAATTCTCTAGATCCGACGGTTGATATTAAATCCCTAGAACCGACGGTGGAGATTAAAAGGAGGCTTAAGCCTAACTCTATAAATTTGGGCTTAAGGGTGGGCGGCAAGATAGAATTAGAGGATAAAGGGATTAGGGTTTGGGCGGCTAGGGTTTGGAGGCTTGGGCGGCCACAATTAAGGAAAATATTTCCTTTCTCTTCTTCTTCTTGTTGGCCGGCGCCCAAGACTTGCTTCTCCTCTCCTTTGCCGGTGTTCAAGCTCTTTTTTCTCTTCTCCTTGACTGGTGGAAACAAGGGTTAGGGTAATTCCTTGGAGCTCTTGGCCGACGCCCACTTCCTCATCTCTTCTTCTTGTTGGCCGGCGGCAAGCTTCTAGGTTTGTGCTTGGTGGTTGGCTAAATGAAGGAGAAGAGTTTTGTTTCTATACTTCCTTTTTTTCGGAGTGAGCAACGAAAGGAAGATCGTGATTTAGGAGGCTTCTACTTTTTAAAGATCGTCGCCCACACGATGTCCAAAAGGAGGAAGGACATACAATAGAAGATCGAGAGGTATAACGCTTGTTTATATTCTTTTGTAACATGTCTATAATTGTTTTTCAATCATATACATGTTGTATATTCTGTTTTGTGGTTAAATTAACTTATACCCCGAATACAAACACAAAAGTGGCGATCTGTACATCGTCTATTCTACGGCTAATCGTAGAATAGAGGTTGGTTGCTTGAACAACAAGTTTGTTCAAGTGACCACTCTAATCGAATAGCACGACGATGAAATGGGAGCTTGGGTAATCCCTCTTGTCAAGGATAAATTTTTTTATCAGGGGACGTAAAAGGGATCGCCAGAACAAGCGATCGAGTTGAAGTGGGAAGCAAAGTTTCCCACCTTCAAGTGGTATCAGAACCACGGTTTCTGGTGTTGTGTGTTTAGGATTCGGTTACTTTTATGCACTTTTCATATATTATATGTGCCGGATAATAGTAGGATGTGCATAGGTTAACTTTTTGGTTGCAGGCATAGGATCAAACTATTATAGCCATATGTGTGTATGTGATTGTATGTGTGTAATTGTATATTTTGTTGAATCCTCGGGGTTGACGACGCTAGTATTTAATTTTTGTAATTAGATACGACATTGTTTAGCCACTATTTTTATTTTAGTTTACTTTCGATCTAGATTTCATGTACACTCCCTCGTGGAGTATAGGATCGATGGATGTAAATTAAAATAGTTTTTCTCGGCTCGGATCTCCGGATGGCTTGTACATGGTGCAGGGAGGAGTGGATGAGATGGCGATACGATGGGAGATATATTGAAGACAAAAGCCATAATAGTTGGAAAATATTTATTTTTTATATTTATTGCTTATTGTTTGATATGCATGTCGTAGGCTAGAAAATTACTCAATTTTAAATTACTAAGTGGGAGAGGGATATTTTTATAAATTCCTACGTCCTCCATTACGATTTGATATGTGATGCAAACAAACTTGCGCGTCAGCTCTGAGTGCCTTCCTCCCCATCAGATGAGTTTGTTTGCGGATCACAAGGTCGAATATGGTTATAGGAAATTATTAAAGAGCGTGTGTACTTCCCCATCGGAAGGCACATAACCCGAGATAATTACCATGGTACCGAGTAATGGTGAACACTTAGATACAAATATAAGTATCCTCCCCATCGGAGTCACTGTTTTTATTTGTAGGGCTGAAGAGGAACCAACTATTAATTTTACTTGTCAAAAGGTAAGGTTGACAAGATAGTAAAATTAATTGCTAAAACCTCCTCTTACAAATGTAGAATTCGTATACGTCCACACTATCGTGGCATACGATATTCTTGGTGTTTTGAGGTGTTGATTGATTTTTAAATTTTATTGTTTGAGGAATCAATAATTTTTTGAAACATAATGGTTTTGATCTATGTGATCCTTAGGTTTTTTCAAAAAGACTTTCAACCCGCTTGCTGTGATACTGAAAGAAAATAAACTTACTAGACCCAACCATGTTGATTGGAAGAGAAATCTTGACATTGTCTTGACTGCTGAGGAATACAAATATGTACTCCTCGAAGAGTGTCCTCCTAAGCCTGCAGATGATTCTGAGGAAAAGGAGAAGGAGAGTTATAAGAAGTGGATCAAGATCGATGAGATGCCGCGGTGTTACATTTTGGCATCTATGTCAAATATACTGCAACATCAGCATCAAACAATGCCCACTGCTTATGACATGATGCTCAATCTCAAAGAGCTTTTCGGACACCAGAATCGGGCTGCTAGGCAAGAAGCCATGAGAAATTTGATGACGACCACCATGATCGAGGGAACACCAGTAAGGGATCATGTTCTCAAGATGATGGCTCATTTGAATGAGCTGGAAGTCCTCGGAGCTGAGATCGATGGGGAAACCCAGGTCGATATCATTTTCTAGTCTCTACCTAGGAGTTTTGAGCAGTTTTGCCTGAACTACAACATGAACAAGAGGTTATATTTGCTGGCGGAACTTCTAACATAACTCTAGGCAGTAGAGGGGCTTTTTCATCAGAGTGCTCAGGCGCAAGCCATGGTTGCCCAAAAGATTTCTACTTCTAAGCCGAAAGGCAAGAAAAAGAAAAAACAAGCTCGGGCAAAGGCAGTTGGAGGAACTCAGGGAAGAGTGAAGAAGCTGAAAGACAAGTGCTTCACTTGTAAGCAGACTGGACACTGAAAGAAGGACTGCCCCAACTGAAAGCAGAACAAAGGTATATCTTTTAGTCTAGTCGTTGAAACATGTTTAGCGGTGTTATCTACCGGCACCTAGTGTGTAGATACGGGAGCCACTGATCATGTCTACACTACTATGCAGGGGTTCCAGGAAACCAGATGACTGGCTTAGGGGGAGATTACCGTATACTTGGGCGATGCCACGAAGGTGGCGGTTGTTGCAGTGGGAGATGTTTATTTGTCTTTTGAGAAAAATAAAGTTTTGGTTCTTAAGAATTGCCTTTATGTACCTTTATTTAGAAAGAATTTGATTTTGGTTTCTAAATTATTTATGGATGGATATTCTATTTCTTTTAATGAAAGAGTTGTTATAAAAAGGAATAGGGAAATTATCTGTTCTGGTGCATTGATAGGAAATTTATATACACTTGAACCAAAAGCTCCCACGATGCAAATAGAAGTTAATAACTCATCTTCTAATTCCAATAAGATAAAAGAACCTTCGAAGATGAACCAAACATATCTTTGGCATCTAAGACTTGGTCATATTAACCTAAGAAGAATTCAAAGGTTGATAGCTGATGGATCTATGGGTTCATTAGTGGTGGAAGATTTCCCAACCTACGAATCTTCTAGGAGGGTAAAATGACCAAGAGGCCTTTTAAGGCCAAGGGGTATAGAGCCAAAGATGTGTTGGAGTTGGTTCATTCTGATTTGTTTGGTCCTATGTCTATCCAGGCTAGAGGTGGTTTTGAGTATTTCGTCTCTTTTATAGACGATTATTCGAGAGATGGATACATTTACTTGATGCGCCGCAAGTCTGAATGCTTTGACAAGTTCAAAGAATTCAAGGCTGATGTGGAGAAACATCAAGGTAAAAGTATCAAGACACTACGATCTGATCATGGTGGTGAGTACCTCTTGGGAGAGTTTAGGAATTACTTGGCACACCCCAGCAAAATGGTGTAGCAGAGCGAAGGAATAGGACTCTTATGGAGATGGTTAGATCGATGATGAGTTATTATGAGTTGCCAGATTCGTTCTGGGGATATGCTCTAGATACGGCAGTGTATATTCTGAACTTGGTACCATCTAAATCACTACCTTCTACTCCCATAGAATTGTGGACTGGGCGAAAGCCTAGTCTAAGACATATTCGAATATGGGGAGTCCAGCACATGTGCTGAAGGCAGATGCTGGTAAGTTGGAACCTCGTACAGAAGTGCGCATGTTCGTTGGCTATCCTAGAGGAATGAAAGGTGGTTTGTTTTATAGTCCTAGAGATTAGAGGGTGATCGTTAGCACGAACACCAGATTTCTAGAGGAAGACTATGTGATGAACTACAAGCCCATGAGTAAGATTGTTCTGGAGGAATTGAAAGGGGAAGTCACTACTTCAGTACCACCGGTACAAGAGGATATACCACAAGTCACTGCACCGCGTATCACAGAGGATACACAGGTGATACCTCATCATAGTGGGAGGGTTGTTAGACAGCCTGATAGATTCATGTTCTTGGGAGAATCTTCTGATTTGGTCCCTGGCGAACATGAACCTGATCCCTGGACATATGACGAGGCAATCCAAGATAAAGATGTGGTATCTTGGCAAAGTGCAATGAATATTGAGATTGAATCTATGGATTCAAATCAGGTCTAGGAGCTAGTAGAACCACCCGATGGTGTAAAAACCATTGGATGCAAGTGGATCTACAAAAGAAAGAGAGGAATAGACAGGAAGGTTGAGACCTTTAAAGCAAGGCTTGTTGTGAAAGGGTATACTCAGAAAGAGGGTATCGATTATGAGGAGACCTTTTCGCCGGTAGCCTTGCTTTAATCTATTCGGATTCTCTTATGCATTGCTGCTCATATGGATTATGAGGTATGGCAGATGGATGTCAAGACAACTTTCCTTAATGGAACTCTTGAGGAAAACTTCTATATGAAGCAACCAGAGGGATTCATTGCAAAGGGAAAAGAACATCTTATGTGTAAGCTTAATCGATCCATTTTTGGATTGAACCAAGCTTTGAGGTCTTGGAACATCCGCTTTGATGAAGTAATCCAGTCTTATGGATTTATTCAAAGTCCGGATGAGTATTGTGTATACAAGAGATGTGACGGAAACATAGTGGTATTTCTTGTACTATATGTAGATGACATTTTGTTAATTGGCAACAATGTCAAGGTGTCATCAGACGTAAGGGTATGGTTGTCCAAACAATTTGATATGAAGGACTTGGGAGAAGTGGGACACATCCTTGGGATCAAGGTTATAAGGGATCGCAAGAAAAGGATGTTGTGCTTATCCCAAGCTTCATACATAGACACAATTATGGTGCAGAACTCCAAGAAAGGTTTTCTACCTTTCAGGCATGGAGTTCTTTTATGAAAGGAGATGTGTCCTAGAACATTTTAGGAGATAGAGGAGATGAAGGTGGTTCCTTATGCTTGAGTAGTAGGAAGCCTCATGTATGTTATGCTGTGTACGAGATCAGATATCTGCTTTGTCGTCGGCATGGTTAGCAGATATCAAAGTAATCCAGGACATGGACATTGGACTACAGTAAAGCATATATTGAAGTACCTGAGAAGGACTAGGGATTATATACTAGTTTACCAGGCAAACAAATTAGTCCCTATGGGTTATACAGATTCTGACTTCCAATCAGACAGGGATAACAGTAAGTCTACCTCAAGTTTTGTGTTTACTTTGTGAGGTGGAGCCATTGTATGGTGGAGTGTCAAGCAGAAATGCGTGGCGGACTCCACCATGGAAGCTGAGTATGTGGCAACCTCTTAGGCGGCCAAAGAAGCTGTGTGGCTTAGAAAAATCTTTATGGACTTGGATGTGATTCCTAGTTTGCCCAGAACTATCACAATTTATTTTGATAATAGTGGTGCAGTTGTAATTTCAAAGGAACCACGAGCCCATAAGGCAAGTAAACACATAGAGCGTAAGTACCACCTGATACGAGAAACCGTAAAGAGAGGAGAAGTTGCTATGGCCAAGATTGCATCGGTGGATAACCTGGCAGATCCTTTCACTAAGGCCCTTCCAGCGAGAGCTTTTGATAGGCATGAGGAGGGAATGGGAATCATATGTATGGTAGTTTGAGGACAACATAGTCTTTTAGTATAAGTGGGAGATTGTTGGGATGTATACTGAAAAGTCTATCTTTTGTATGAACATCTTTATTTTTGAAATAAGAATCACATGATCATTGTTTGCATATTTATGGTTATGCATATTGTCTAATACATTACATTGTAGATAACATGGTGTGTAGTGTCACATGGTAGATCATGTTATCAGCTCCTTGTAGAGTATAAGTAAAGGCTCACAACCGAGATGGCTTTGGACAAACCATTGGTATGGTTGTAGTGTGATTTGGTATTGGTTTGTCTTGACCATAGAATCACACTAGTACACTTTGTGTGTATTGAGTATGACTGACTTAGAGGTGATTCAATTCATTGCTGACTACATAATTGAATCAGACCTCAAATATTATATTGTACATTCTCTTAATCCCGATATAATAACGGGCACATAGACTTAATATTCATTTCTTTGATTTACCAATGGCCGAGATTTATAGATTAAATCGATAGGCTCGGTAAGTTAGGAAATGATATTACTTATTTGGTGTGTCATTGATTATAGGAGGAAACCGTGTCCTATATATTAGGATTATGATGTCCCCTTGAAGAGCTCATAAGGTTCATCTTGTAAACCCTGCAGGTGGACTTGGTCCGACATGATTATAAGGTTGAGTGGTACTACTCATGGAGTTAGATGTTGATTAGTTAATTGTCAGTAAATTAATTAATCGACGGACATTTGAGATCTTAAACACGGGGAGATAAATGTACAAATAATATATGGAGCCCATATTGACTTATGGGGGTTGGTGAGGTAGATCAATGATAATCCTCTAGTGGAATGGATTATCATTAATGGATCGGACTTTATGTGGGCTTAATCCATTGGGTGGCCAAGATCTAACTCCTCCTCATGGTCCCTATTCTAGCCTATTAAAACCTCATGGAGCCTAGATCCGATGGTGGAAGATGAAACTCTAGATCCGACGGTGGAGATTAAATCTTTAGATTCGACGGTTGAGATTAAATAACTAGAATCGACGGTCGAGATTAAAAGGAGGCTTAAGCCTAACTCTATAAATATGGGCTTAATGGTGGGTGGCAAGATAGAATTAGAGGATAAAGGGATTAGGGTTTGGGCGGCTAGGGTTTGGAGGCTTGGGCGGCCACAATTAAGGAAAACATTTCCTTTCTCTTCTTCTTCTTGTTAGCCGGCAACCAAGACTTGCTTCTCCTCTCCTTGGCCGGCGTTCAAGCTCTTCTTTCTCTTCTCTTTGGCCGGTGGAAACAAGGGTTAGGGTAATTCCTTGGAGCTCTTGGTTGGCGCCCACTTCCTCATCTCTTCTTCTTGTTGGCCGGCGGCAAGCATCAAGGTTGGTGCTTGGTGGTTGGCTAAATGAAGGAGAAGAGTTTTGTTTCTATACTTCCACTTGTTCGGAGTGAGCAAGGAAAAAAAGATCGTGATCTAGGAGGCTTCTACTTTTGGAAGATCGTCGCCCACACGACGTCCAAAGGGAGGAAGGACATACAATAGAAGATCGAGAGGTATAACGCTTGTTTATATTCTTTTGTAACATGTCTATAATTGTTTTTCAATCATATACATGTTGTATATTCTGTTTTGTGGTTAAATTAACTTGGACCCCGAATACAAACACAAAATTTGGTGATTCATACATCGTCTATTATGTGGCTAATCGTAGAATAGAGGTTGGTTGCTTGAACAACAAGTTTGTTCAAGTGACCACTCTAATCGAATAGCACGACGATGAAATGGGAGCTTGGGTAATCCCTCTTGTCAAGGATAAATTTTTTTTATCTGGACACGTAGAAGGGATCGCCATGAACAATCGACCGAGTTGAAGTGGGAAGCGAAGTTTCCCACCTTCATTTATATACCCTTGAACCAAAAGCTCCCACGATGCAAATAGAAGTGAATAAATCATCTTGTAAATCTAATAAGAGAAAAGAACCTTCGAAAATGAATCAAACATATCTTTGACATCTAAGGTTAGGTCATATTAACCTAAGTAGAATTCAAAGGTTGATAGCTGATGGACCTCTGGGTTCATTAGTGGTGGAAGATTTCCCAACCTGCGAATCTTGCTTGGAAGGTAAAATGACAAGAGGCCTTTTAAGGCCAAGGGGCATAGAGCCAAAGATGTGTTGGAATTGGTTCATTTTGATTTGTGTGGTCCTATGTCTTTCCAGGCTAGAGGTGGTTTTGAATATTTCGTCTCTTTTATAGATGATTATTCAAGATATGGATACATTTACTTGATGGGCCGCAAGTCTGAATTCTTTGACAGGTTCAAAGAATTCAAGGCTAATGTGGAGAACGTCATGGTAAAAGTATCAAGACACTATGATATGATCGTCGTGGTTAGTACCTCTTCGGAGAGTTTAGGAATTACTTATCAGAGGCTGGGATCAATCCCAATTGTCTGCACCTGGTACACCCCAGGAGAATGGTGTAACAGAGCGAAGGAATAGGACTCTTATGGAGATGGTTAGATCGATAATGAGTTATTCTGAGTTGCCAGAATTGTTCTGGGGGTATGCTCTGGATACGGCAGTGTATATTCTGAACTTGGTACCATCTAAATCAGTGCCTTCTACTCCCATAGAATTGTGGACTGGGCGAAAGACTAGTATGAGTCATATTCAGATTTGGGTGAGTCCAGGACATGTGCTGAAGGCAGATGCTGGTAAGTTGGAGCCTCGTATAGTAGTGTGCATATTCATAGGCTATCCTCGAGGAATGAAAGGTGGTTTTTTCTAAAGTCATGGAGATCAGAGGGTGATCATTAGCACGAATGCCAAATTTTTAGAGGAAGACTATGTGATGAACCACAAGCCCATGAGTAAGATTGTTCTGGAGGAATTGAGAGGGGAAGTCACTATTTCAGTACTACCGGTACAAGAGCATATACAACAAGTGACTGCATCGCATGTCACAAAGGATACACAGGTGATACCTCATCGTAGTGGGAGGGTTGTTAGATAGCCTGATAGATTTATTTTCTTGGGAGAATCTTTTGATTTGGTCCCTGGAAAACATGAACCTGATCCCTGGACATATGACGAGGCAATCCAAGATAACGATGGAGTATCTTGGCAAAGTGCAATGAATTCTGAGATAGAATCTATGGATTCAAATCAGGTATGGGAGCTAGTAGAAACACCCAATGGTGTAAAAACCATTCGATGCAAGTGATCTACAAAAGAAAGAGAGGAATAGATGGGAAGGTTGAGACCTTCAAAGCAAGGCTTGTTGCGAAAGGGTATACTCAGAAAGAGGGTATCAATTATGTGGAGGCCTTTTCATCGGTGGCCATGCTTAAGTCTATCCGGATTCTCTTATGTATTACTACTTATATGGATTATGAGGTGTGGCAGATGAATGTCAAGACAACTTTCCTTAAAGGAAGTCTTGAGGGAAACATCTATATGGAGCAACTAGAGGGATTCATTGCAAAGGGCAAAGAGCATCTTGTGTGCAAGCTTAATTGGTTCATTTATGGATTGAGGCAAGCTTCGAGATCTTGGAACATCCGCTTTGATGAGGTAATCCAGTCTTATGGATTTATTCAAAGTTTGGATGAGTCTTGTGTATACAAGAGATGTGACAAAAACATAGTGATATTTCTTGTACTATACGTAGATGACATTATGTTAATTTGTAACAATATCAAGGTGTTATCAGACGTAAGGATATGGTTGTCCAAACATTTTGATATGAAGGACTTGGGAGAAGTGGGGCACATCCTTGGGATCAAGGTTATAAGGGATTGCAAGAAAAGGATGTAGTGCTTATCTCAAGCTTCATACATAGACACAATTTTGGCTCATTTTAGCATGTAGAACTCCAAGAAAGGTTTTCTACCTTTTAGGCATGAAGATCCTTTATCTAAAGAGATTTGTCCTATAACATCAAAGGAGATAGAGGAGATGAAGGTGATTCCTTATGTTTCGGCAGTCGGAAAGCCTCATGTATGCTATGTTATTTATGAGGTTGGATATCTGCTTTGTCGTGGGCATGGTTATCAGATATCAGAGTAATCTAGGATAGAGATATTGGACTGCGGTAAAAAATATATTGAAGTACCTAAGAAGGACTAGGGATTATATGATGGTATACAAGGCAGATCAATTACTTCCTGTGGGTTATGCAGATTCCAACTTCTAATCAGATAGGGATAACAATAAGTCTACCTCGGGTTTTGTGTTTACTTTGGGAGGTGGAGTCATTGTATGGAGGAGTGTCAAACAGAAATGCATGGCGGACTCTACCATGGAAGCTGAGTATGTGGCGACCTCTGAGGTGGCCAAAGAAGTTGTGTGGCTCAGGAACTTCCTGATGGACTTGGATGTGATTCTTGGTTTGCCCAGAACTATCACAATTTATTGTGATAATAGTGGTGCAATTGCAAACTCGAAGGAACCACGAGCCCATAAGGCAAGTAAACATATAGAGTGCAAGTACCACCTGATATGAGAGATCGTAAAGCGAGGAGAAGTTGTTGTAGCCAAGATTGCATCAGAGGATAACCTGGCAGATCCTTTCACTAAGGCCCTTCTAGTGAGAACTTTTGATAGGCATGTGGAGGGAATGGAAATTAGATGTATGACAGTATGAGGACAGCATAGTCTTTTAGTATAAGTGGGAGATTGTTGAGATGTATACTGAAAAGTTTATCTTTTGTATGAACATCTTTATTTTTGAAATTAGAATCACATGGTCATTGTTTGCATATTTATGATTATGCATATTGTCTGATACATTACATTGTAGATAACATGATGTATAGTGTCACATGGGAGATCATGTTATCAGTTCCTTATAGAGTATAAGTAGAGGCTCACAACTGAGATGGTTTTGGACAAACCATTGGTATGGTTGTATTGTGATTTGGTATTGGTTTGTCTTGACCATAGATTTACACTAGTACACTTTGTGTGTATTGAGCAGGATCAACTTAGAGGTGATTCAATTTATTGTTGACTACATAATTGAATCGGACCTCAGATATTATGGTGTACATGCTCTTAATCTCGATATAATAACGGGAACATGTACTTAGTATTTATTTCTTTGGTTTACCAATGGACGAGATTTATAGATTAAATCAATAGGCTTGGTAAGTTGGGAAATGATATTATTTACATGGTGTGTTGTTGATTATATGAGGAAACCGTGTCCTGTAGATTAGGATGATGATGTCCCATTGAGAAGTTCATAAAGATCATCATGTAAACCCTGCAAGTGGACTTGGTCCGGCATGATGATAAGGTTGAGTGGTACTACTCATGGAGTTAGATGTTGATTAATTAATTGTCAGTAAATTAATTAATTGACAGACATTCGATATCCTAAACACGGAGAGATATTTGTACAATTAATATATGGAGCCCATATTTATTTAAGGGGGTTGGTTAGGTAGATCAATGAAAATCCTCTAGTTGAAAGGATTATCATTAATGGATTAAACTTTATGTGGGCTAGATCCATTGTGTGGCCAAGATCCAACTCCTCCTCATGGTCCCTATTGTATCCTATTAAAACCCTCATGAAACCTAGATCCGACAGACACGATTAAATGGAGGCTTGGGCGAAATCTATAAATAAGGTTTAGGAGTGGGCGGCAAGGCAACTTGGAGATTAGGGTTTTTGGCATTCGGCGGCAACATAAGAAGTTCTAGGGTTTGGCTTCTCTTGGGCGGCAACCTAAGGAGTTCTTATTTTGGCCGGCGACAACTTGGAGATTAGGGTTTGTCTCTTGGTTATCCTTGGTTGGCGCCAACCTCATCCTCTCCATCTCCATTGCCGGCGCCTCTTTCTTTTTTTCCTTGGTTGGCGGCAACAAGAGCTCCTCTTGTTGGCCGGTGCCCACTTCTTCCATCTTCCTCTCCTTGGCCAGCGACAACATCATGTTTGGTGGCTTGGTGGTCGGTGCTAGATAGGAGAAGAAGTGTTGAGTCTTCTTCCCTTTGTTCGGAGAGAGCAAAGAAGGGAAGAACAAGATTTAGGAGGTTTCAACTCTTGGAGGATCGTTGCCCACACAACGTTCAAGAGGAGGAAAGGTATACAATAGAAGATCAAGAGGTATAATCTTGTTTATTTTTATTTAGTTCTTTTGTATAATGCATGTGGCTAATTTACTTGAACCCCAAAGATAAATACAAAAACCAGTGATCCGTACATCATTTATTCCACGGCTAATCGAGGAAAAGAGTTAGGTTGCTTGAATAACAAGTTTATTCAAGAGACCACTCGAATCGAATAGCACGATGATTGATCGGTTGCTTGGGTAATCCGTCTTCGTCAAGGATTAATTTTTTAATCCGGGGACGTAGATAGGATCGGCATGCACAAGCGACCGAGGTGCGAAGTGAAGCTTCGGTTCCAACCTGCACTTAGGTTCCTCCTAATATCCCCTAAATTTGCAATACAAGGACTGCCACCCCTTGTATCATCTACACACAGAAGATAGAAAACCAAAACACAAAGCTATAGATCTAAACTACCATTCAACTGCAAATACAATTTCAAGAAAAATATTTGAAATAGCAATGTTCTACTCAACACAAACTACTCTCTAATCCTAGAATCAGAGAATCTACTCCATGGATACGAGAAGAGAATCGTAAAACTTTATGGAATTCACGGATACAATGGTAAACATGTAAGAAATATGAATTACAATGCAATGCAGCCCTTCTCTCTGACATTGAGGTGCATAATTTGGATCCCTGGCGTCATTCTTCTTCCCCGTTGTGAGTCCTCGAAGTTTTTTAGGGCTTCGGACTGTCGTCCCAGCCATCGTGCCTCCTCCTCATCCTCCCTAGGGTTTGGGCGGAGCTTCCTTTATATAGACATCATGCCGGATCGCTGTGAAATCTGAAAAAATCCCTAATCGCGTCAATCTGCCTAGCCGCCACACGGCCGTGTGAAAACACACGGCCTGGGTGTGTGTCAGGATGTGGCGGCCGTTTTCACCCTCTGAACATGGACGTGTGTAGGCACACACCCTAGCCGTGTTCCCTTCTGTGTCCAACTGCAAAATTCCCTTCTTTTGCTCCGAAAGTGCGCCTTTTTCCCATGAAATGTTATCCTACACACAAAAGTACAAAGAGCATATCTCCGAACCAGAAAATAGGAAATGCATGCAAAACAAAGTGAAATATGCATGAAACAAACATAAAATGTAATGAGATATGAGCGAAAACTACTCTTAAAACCTTATATGTTTTGCTCACATAAATTCCCCCAGGCATAAATCTTTGCTTGTCCTCAAGAAAACCTCAGTGCCATGAAATTTTTAAAGAGGTATTGTTCCATACTTAGCATGTTAACTAAATTTATCAAGTGGTATTTGCAATCAAAGAAAAATAGATATGTTCTAGAAATTCATTAAGTTAGCTCCTCGTGCTCATGCTAAGCGAATCTTCTTAGGGGATACTCATTCAATGATAAATTAAGTCATCACCCTATATCTTTCCTAAGGTCTCTGGCTCTTAGGCACTTACCTTCCCAAAGCGAGGGTCGTTCCCTAGATCTAGCACAAAGTCTCAAAGGCGTGCTCGGTATTGAGAGAAATTGGTAGGTGTTTCCCTAGTAACCTAACTCGGTCTCAAATGGGCACCTAACCATTTCCACCCACGACAACTGTTTTTTTTAATCCCTCATAATCTCTTTTTCATATGTATTATTTTATTTTATTATTATTAGTTTTTCTTTTATTTTTCTACTCACGGGGATTTTTATTTTTCCGAATGGGCTTACACAATTCGAGCATCTCCAGTAACTAAAATGCTAAATCTAGGGTCACCTATGGATTCCAAAGTACTAGACTACTGAGATGAATCATAACTAGGTATGTACTAGACTCTCCCTTTCAGAAAGTTCAACATGTGTATGTGTAAAATAAAAACTAACTAGTGTAAGTCTAGAACATTCATTCAGAGCAAATAAAATAGAATACGACAAGGTAAATGATGTTAAGCTACCCATGGAAACAACTCATGAAGATAACTTTTACAAATACTACTGAGGAAGCTTATAGGTAGCAAAAACCAAGTGTTGAAAGAAACTAAACATCTAATGCATGAATAAATGAATGCTAACTAAAATGCAAAAATCAGGAAAGAAACTACTGCTAGAAACAAAATAAAACAATACTTAGGGTCCCCCCCAGACTTAAATGAAAGCATACCTCTAATATGGTTGACGAGGTGGAAAGTCTGGTAGCCTCTGTATCTCGGGATCCTGAGAGAACCTACTGTTGAGCTACTGATGTCACATGTACATGTGGTCGATCTGAGAGCTCATGGATGTAGCAGATGCTCGATGCTCCTCCTCCCTAGCCCATTGTGCCTGCTGGTCTCGCATATGCTACCGCCTCTCCTGGCAGTAGGTGGCTTCTGCCTGGCGACGGGTAGCCTCCTCCTGGAAGTAGACACGGGCCTCATCATAGAACTCCTCGGTTCGCTGAATGTGCTCCCGGAAGCTCTGAAACTCTGTCTGGGTATAGGTGCTCTGCTCCTCCCATTACTGCCTATGCGTCTGCTACTCGGCATATATATCGTCGAGGTGCGATTGGAACTACGAAAAATCATAGCCCGATGTACCTGCATCCTGCTCAAAAGTAGAAAAAGGTGGTGGTGCAGGTGCAGGCTCATGTCTACATGGACTAGGTGAGCTCTTATACATGTATGGACTGGAGGGAGAGTGATGTAAAGGGGGAGAGATGGGTGTCGCTGTGGATGGTCACTCACATGGCGGGGACTCCACTATCAGGTCTAAGCGTCAGCTGGCGCGTGTGGTGATGGTGGTACGATCAGGGTCACGGAGCTTGTGGGTCGTCAGGTTTTTTCTTACAAAGCATAAGGAGTGTTCCTCTCTCACAATCATCTTCATGGCCATACACACTCCTAGGTCGATCCTAGGGCTCCTCTCTATACTATCTAGCGCGGTGTAGTCATACCCCATCCGATGGCAAATGTGGGTAAGTAGGCCTCCCACATTAATCTCTTTTCTCGCTGCTTTTCCCATCTTCACTAAGTGTCTAATGAAATGGGACCCTTCATCGATGCTACTCCTTTCTTGTAGCATGTTCCAGAGGCAAAGCAGCTCGCTAGCTCTCACTACACCGTCACTCTCCCCATGACCAAATATAGTACTTGCCATGATTCGGTGGAGGTATCGGAAAATGGGGTTTTGGAGGCACGATACTTTGGCCCTAGAAGGGTCGTAAGCATGCTCTCCTGTCAATTCGGTCCAAAAGATCCGAGAGTCAAACCCAATGGGATTCTTCTCTCTCCCCCACTTGGCAAGCCAAAACATGAGTTCCATAGGTGTAATGTCCATTCATGCTCAATGTTAAATATTCTAAAGGAAATCCTACCCTCTTTGCTCTCTCTACCCGTTAAAACTTCGGCTTCTAAAGAACTTAAAAACTCTAAAACTATCCTAGGGTAGGTTGGGTGTCTTATCCCCATTATCTCTACCCACCCTATTTTTGCAAATAGGGCTTGAATGTCACCCAACAACCCTAGGGATTCTAGTAAGTCTTCATCAAGATACCTAGTTGCAGTGATTTTATGAGTAGAAATCATGTTATATCTATCTCTATGCTCATTTTGCGAAAAAGAAGGGTTGGAAGAGTGTTACCTTCTTCCGAAGCTTTAGGGGCATCGATTCTCCTTGCTTGTCGCTCTGATGCACCTGATTGAGATGCCACTTGCTTGGTCCTCCTCATCCTTTCTTCTTCTTGGGCTTCCTAGAGGGTTGGAAAGGCTTCTAGGTGGTGGGGATGAAGGATTCACATGGCTAGGGCAAGAAAATCAAAACACACGGTGCAAATGGGGCGAAAACACACGGCGTACCCTACTTAACCTCAAGGCCACGGCCATGACCGTATTAAACACACGGCTGTGCCATGTGCCTGGGTTGTCGGGCATGGTCAGAAAACACACTACCAGTGCCGTGTCCCCTTCTTCTCTCCTTTTATGCACAATGGTCCAAATTTTCTCACATGCTTCGCCGTGTAAGCTAAAAATTGATTTATTTTTACCTAGCAAAGTTCTTTTCTGGTCCTAATGCTAAATGAAATGGAAATCAAAGTTCAAATTAACCTAAATGTATGCAATACAATCAAAGGAAAACCTAAAAACTAAACTTGGGTTGCCTCCCAAGAAGCGCTTTGTTTAAGGTCATTTAGCTCAACCAAACTCCATTATCAACTTGGCTCTGGAGGTTCAGTGAACCTCCATTCATCCATCTCGGAATCTACATTTGGTGGACTCGGCTTTACTTTGCTGAAAGTGAAGTTATCTAGGAAGGGAGGTCTACACTCGGATAGGCTAAGGAGGATGATCTCCCCATCTACCTCCAAGGAGATCTTGTGTGCCTTTACGTCTATGCACGCCCCCACAGTCGCCAGAAAAGGGTCTTCCCAAGATGATGGGATTCTGAGGATTTGGTCCTGTGTCGAGTAATGAAATCTGTATGGATCATGAAGTTCTCGACAACCACAGGCATGTGTGCTAGCAAGCTGACGGGTTCCTTGACTGATTCATCCCTCATACGAATACCAAGATTCGCTAGTTGAAGCTCATTCAGTCCCATCTTCAGATAGTATGCATAGGGCATCACACTTACTGATGACCCCAAGTCGTACAGTGCTTCATCGAAGCTTTCCCCATAAATTAAGCAGGGGATAACAAATTCACCGGGGTCCTCAAGTTGTGGTGGAATCTTATCTTCAATTTCAGCTTGGTCAGGTAGGGTGGAAATCATGGTTGCACACCCCTTGGCGAATCTGCTACTCTGCCTCACTACCTCATTGTATACTCCTTCCTCCTTAGCTTGACTCGGCTTGGGTAGTAATGGAGACCTCTTCATAGGTTGCGACACGGATAAGGCTATCTGGGCCACTTGTATCTCCAACATCTTTGTGTGACTTGCAAGACCGTTGACAGTGGCCTTCAAGTCTCTGAGTGACTCTTCTGATTTCTGATGTTGGCGACGAAATTTTGCATTGGCATTAGTTTGGGTAGCAATGAAGTCTTCCATCATCAGTTCCAGTCTAGACTTCTATTGTTGCTACTGCCCATTGCCCTGTTGCTACTGCCCATACCCTCATGATGGTTGGAAGTTTCCCGAGTTATTCTTATAGGAGAAATTCGGGTGATTCCTCCATCCGGGATTGTAGGTATTGGAGTATGGGTTGTTGGGCCTTTGATTATAGTCCCCAACCGCATCAACATGATCAACTTGCTCTTCTGAGGTTTCCTTCCCTCCATAGTGGTCTTCCAGATATGCTATCGCTCTTTCTCTAGAATTAATGGCCGCACATGCAGATGCAGGATTTAAAGAGTTAAACCGTCTATCGAGCGCATCCATCCTCGTTGTTAGGTGGTTAACGGAGTTGTCAACGTTTTGCTGTAGGAGCTAGGTGACCACGTTCGGAAGCCCATTGATGGTGGTTCTGGGCCACCTCTTCTATTAGCTCTTCTGCTTCCTCTATGGTCTTATTCATAAGTGCTCCTCCTACAGCAGAATCTAGGGACATCTTCATGGCGTATGCAATTCCATTGTAGAAGATGTGGATCACCAGCCACCTTTCCAATCCGTGGTGGGGGAATTGATAGAGTAGCCCCTTGAAGCGATCCCAAACTTCAAATAGTGACTCCCCTTCCTTCTGATAGAAGCTTGTGATTAGGTGGCGCATGTGAGCAATCTTGTTAGGTGGGAATTATTTGTTCAAGAACTGCAGCTCGCATTGCTCCCACGCAGTAATGCTTCTCGAGGGCAAGGAGTGAAGCCATGCCTTAGCCTTATCCCGTAATGAGAATGGGAATAAGCTCAGGCAGATCGTGTCTACAGGGACTCCATTTATCTTTATCGTTGAACAGATTTCTAAGAATGATTCCAGGTGCCGGTTCGGGTCTTCAGTCGCAACTCCTCTGAATTGACTCTGCTGGACCATATGGATAAGTGCTAGTTTTAGTTCAAAGTTATTTGCCGAGATAGATGTGTAGGATATTTGACGCCGCTAGAGGGGGGTGAATAGCGTTTGACCGTTCGTAGATGGAATTCGATCGCGTGTTCGTCTCGACAATTTCGTTAGTGCACAGCGGAAATAGATATAATACAATAACGAAATACGCCAATCACAACAAGAACACGAGTATGTAATGTGGTTCGGAACCGCACGGTTCCTACTCCACGGATCGAGCTCTACGAGCTCTAGTGATGCACACGCAATCACTAATCACAAATACTCCTTCTCGACACAAGTCGGAGGTGGAGAAACCCCTTACAAGTAATCTTACAACAATAAGGTATAAATACAAGCAATTACACTAATGAAATACAATGCAAGTAAAGAAAACTACTTTACAATTGCCTTTGGATTGCTTGATTACTTGGTTGCTTGAAATCACCTTGGAGACCCTGATTTGCAACAACAAATTGCTCCAAAACCCTCAAGAAACCGATGCCAAATTCCTCCATCACGAGCTCCTTATAAAGCTTCAACCTGTGCTGGAAAAAGTCGATCAGTCGACTGCTCGGGACCATCAGTCGACTGATGCCACTGTTGTCGTGAGACAACGGCTAGATCCACGCTGGATAAGTCCAACGGATCTACCATCAGTAGACTGATCAAACCCATCAGTCGACTGATGGTGTCCTCACTGATCCGGTCCGGCCGGCCGAGTCGACTACACTCGTGGCCGAATTCGAGCACCGACCGATCATGCAATCGATCGGCCGATCATCATCGACCGCCCACCTATGGCGATCCGCTAGGCCACTTCCCACAGTCAAACCCTAGTTGACTCGATCCAGTCGACTGCCACATGATACCAGTCGACTGACACACCTCAAACATGAGGTTTTAGCCCAAGTATGGTGCTCCCATACTTGCTAGACCACCCTTAGCCTAGACCTAAGCCTTCTAGCCACCTCCATCAGCCTCACGCCTCTCGGATCCCTCCAAGTCATCCATGACTTGTTCATCCATCGCGTTAGCCTTCAGGTGCTTCCATCGGCTATGTCATGCTAACGGTGTCTACACCGCCAAGGCATATTGGACTTATGCCGCCAAGACTCCGCTTGGACTTTACGCCGCCAACCATTGGACTTATGCTGCCAAGACTCCCGCTTGGACTATACGCAGCCAATATCAAACCCCCTTGGACTTCTCATTCCAAGACTCAAGCTTGGACTTTCCCTTGCCAACCCATGTTGGACTTCTCAAATGCCAAGACCATGCTTGGACTTTCCCTTGCCAACCCATGTTGGACTTTTACATTGCCAAGACCCATGCTTGGACTTTTCATGTGTCAAGTGTCCCACTTGGACTTTACCAAATGCCAAGTGTTCCACTTGGACTTTCTAGGCCAAGTACCCATGACTTGGACTTTACCTTGACAATTACATTGTCATATATTTTTGTCGAACATCAAAACATCACTCGAGTCCTGGGCCGATTGCACCAACAATCTCGCCCTTTTTGATGTTTGACAAAAACCAAACAAATCATTGAGTTAGAACACTAACTCAAATCCCTTACCAATTATCCCAAATTGGTAAACACTCTCCAAATGTTCTCCCCCAAACATTCTCCCCCTTTTTGACTAACATCAAAAAGGTTTCCTCTCCAAGGAGGTCAATATCTCATGTCCCAATGAGATCTTACAATCTCCCCCTTGGTCCAAAAATACCTAGGATGCCTACCATCTTCTTAGTGATAAGTCCCATATCACTCAAGAGAGGCAATCCTATACACTCTCCCAATTTCAAAATTGGGTTTCTTAAAATCCATCAATTTTCCTAATTGATAACATTCTCCCCATCAAGAAGGAAAAACACATCCATCACTCCAAGATGGATACCTCCCCCTAAAGGCTTGCTCGCCCTTGACCATTGCACCAACAATGTCCTTGGGAAGTCCCTAAGCCAATAGGAACTCTAAGCCATCAAATTTAAGGTTAGAAATTCAACATTGAACTTTCCAACACCTTAACATTGATACAAACCCTAAAAAACTCTCCTAATCTATATCCAATGGATTTTCACCCTTTATAATGCTTCCCAAAGCATATCCTAGGGTTAGGAGTCGTTAGGGACCTTAACCGCAGCTGAAATCGAGTTAAACAACCTTGGTTACCCCGAAATCAGGCTATCAGTCGAGTGATTCAGAAATCAATCGACTGACACACTATCATCGATCCGCCACCGAGTGCGATAATCAAAATCCGATTTTTAGTTATCAGAAATGAGTTTTGGAAAATCATAACTAATTATACGTATATCGAAAAATCACGAAATTTGATACGTATAATACCTATGACCAATACAATGGGTGAAAAATGTTTGAAAAATATTTTACCCATAAAATATCGAAATTGATACAAAATTCAAAAGTGAAGAAAACTTCTAAGTTTTTGGCTCACTTTGTATCAATCTCATCAATGGTGATTGCTATCAAAAGATAGACTTCACCAAGGTTTTTCAAAATGATTTTAAAATGTTTTCAAAACCTTATTTTGGATCATATTCCTTGGGCTCTATGTATATGACTTGTACACAAGCTTTCCCAATGATCCATATGTTGAGTTAAGATGAGTTTGGATTCAACTAGATGCAAAAACTATGCACCTTGAGCTTAACTCATATCCTAGCATCTCACATGTATCTAGGGTGTATAAATACACATACATGTCAATTGGATGTGAGATGTGGGTTTTGGTTCATTTAATCTAGGGTTTCATACATTTCCTAGGCAACCCTACTTGATTCCCTTATAAATGGGACTTCAAGTCATGCCATTGTCCTTAGTTTAATTTTAATCAATTAATTGCATGAAATGATCATGGCATAAAGAAAGTGTTGGTGCAGGTGCACTAGATAATCGAACCTGTGTTTTGATTATGGCAAAGACACAAAGTTAAGTTTACATCGTTATCTCACGAGCTATCGAGTGTGCAGAAAAGTATTAATGCTGGAGCTAAAGGCTAGCGACACCCAGAGGAAGCCACGGTGGTCGGGCGACACTCAAGTGACTTCGGAGGGAGCCGAAGGAATCGAGTGGAAGGCCGGAAGCGAGAGCTACTATCGAGGTAAGCTCGTGTGAGTGAGAGATTGTAAGGTCGTATCCTCTTTACGAGGACGACCGTAGGCGGCGATTCGACTAAGACTTCCTGTGGAAGGTCTAGGTCGAGATCGGACGGTTAGAAACCGTCGTATTTATCATTTTCCGAGCTAACCTCTTATTGCAGGGAAGTGGCCAAGCTAGCTGATCACGATTACATGGAGCAATGATCGATGGCCATCACCGACTAATGGGAGGCATCGACCGATGGCGATTTATTCTTTTGCGCTAGGTCAAAACGGATAACGTTTGACGCGACCACTTCGCGATAAAATTTGGACAACTTCATGATCCGTTCCGAAAAAAGAGGAGACAAATTTAGAGGCCAAAGTCTATAAAAGGAGGGGAGGATTCCATCTCCAAATCATATCAAGATTATTCATCAAGTGCTCCTACAACGCCAACGCTCCAACATCATCATAACACCGACACGACGCCAGGTTTCGATCTTCTTCGTCGGCAGCCCAAGTAATATTTTTGATATTGTATTCTTTGTTTTTCTTCATAACGAGGTGAGGTAGGCTTGTTGCTTCATCCTTGTATATTCGGTTTTGTGATCGTTGTCTCCTACCTCCAACGAGGAGGAGACGTTTAGTGCTTTGCCCTCCGTACGCGGTCTAGGACCGATAGGACCTTGGAGTAGCAACCGCTGGGTTGTGAACCAAGTAAAATAAACGTGTTCATTTATTTTCTGCTGTGCTTACTCATTTACTTGTGTATCAACGAACGAATTCGAACGAAAGATTTACGATCGCTATTCACCCCCCCCCTCTAGCGACGCTTCTCGATCCAACAATTGATATCAGAGCGGGGGCGCTAAGATTTGGTGAAACCACCGATCTAGCACGTTTTGGTTTTCCGTTCGTATTTTTCGATTCGTATTTTTTTTAGGTCTTTTTCCTCCCGCTCTACTAATCCAAGACGAAGTCTTGGTACGTTTCTTTTGGTTGTGTGCTTGCAAGTTTTCTCTCTTGAGTAAATGACAGAAACGGCCATAACTTTTCGCACAAGTGGACTCACATAACGATTCACTCTACCAAATCAAGTTTCTGAGAGATCTACATTTCTTACAGGGTTTACCCTCGTAACAAGCTGTTTCCAGCCCCAAAATCCAACGTCTAGTACCTTTCGGGACATCAAGGTCGTAAGTTGTTAGTTTTTGTTAGTTTCTTATTTTTCTCATTTAATTTCTGTTTATTTCCTATTTATTTCCTCAAGATTACTAATCCAAGACGAAGTCTTGGAATTCCCTTTGGTTTTTATTTGTGTTTTGCAAGATACTTAATGGCTCACAATGAGGGGTATAGCACCACCCGACCTCCGTTCTTTAACGGAGATGATTTCCGTTATTGGAAAGGTCGGATGGAGTGTTTCTTGAAAACATAAGTCGAGACTTGGATAATAATCCAAACCGGCTTTGCTTTACCCACCAATGATCAAGGAGAGCCCTTGGATTTCAACAAGTGGACAAATGCAACCAAGAGGCAAATCGAAGCCGATTCAAGAGCAACCCAAATATTGCAATGCGGTTTGTCCAAGGAGGAACTCAACCGCATCGGACCATTCATTAGCGCCAAGGACCGATGGAATAAATTAATCGAGCTACATGAAGGAACGTCCGATGCTAAGGTATGTAAACGTGACCTTCTTTTCAATAAGTTGTATAACCTTAAGATGCAGGAACACGAGACGGCGACGCAACTACACACCCGCATCCAAGACATTGTCAACGGCCTGCACACCATCGGACACAAGGTCGAAAACCGTGACCTACTAAGGTACGTTCTTAATTCATTTCCTAGGACTACCTTGTGGGCATTCATGGTCGATGACTACAAGGTCTCTAAGGACCTTTCGAATCTTAGGTTAGATGAATTATTTTTCGAGTTTGAACTTCACGAGCAAACTAACGTGGTCCGGGCCGAGAGAGCTATTGCTCTACTTGCAGGACAAAAAAGCAAGCCACCTACTAGGCAAGTAGATGAACTCGAACCCGAAGATGAATCGGAGTCCGAATCGGAAAAGGTGGAAGCAATAGTGAACGTAGTGCGGAAGATCGTTCGGAGGGAAAGGAGGCTACTAAAGAATCAAAAGAGGGCACAATTCAAATCAAATCGAAAGAAGGCTTTTCATGCAACATGGGACAATGAAGAAGGCGGCGGCATAGCATTCATGGCAAGACCCGAAGAGTCTGAGTCAGAGTCCGAATTCGAATCCAATTACAACACCGACTCCGAACTCGAAGACTACTTCGAGAAGCAACTCAAAGCCGGACCAAAAGAGAAAATTAAGGTTAGCCGCTCACTAATTCATACGCTTTACAATACAATTAAAATGCTTAATAGGAAATTAACTAAGTCCGAGTCTAGGGTTGAGTCGTTACTTGAGGAGGTTGAAACCCTCAAGCAAGAGGCTACTCTAACCCCTTCAACTAGTCAAGTTCAAGAGGGAAACTCAACTCAAATTGAAAAACTTGAGGAGGAGAATTCTCTCTTGAAAGACCAAGTTCAAGAGGTTGAGGCTAGGATGGAAAGGTTCACGTTGGGATCTAAGAA
This sequence comes from Wurfbainia villosa, assembly GCA_025175895.1. Classification (NCBI taxonomy): domain Eukaryota; kingdom Viridiplantae; phylum Streptophyta; class Magnoliopsida; order Zingiberales; family Zingiberaceae; genus Wurfbainia; species Wurfbainia villosa. The sequence continues at coordinate 43,023,117 of CM046005.1, forward strand.
CCTTAATCGACTACTTGGAACCCAAAGAGCCGTGTACAACAAAGCCGGACTCGGATTTAGGTCAACGACTACGAATAGGTCATATATGTCTATCGTAAATCGTAGTCATCAAAGAGTCCAAGCATGGGTCCCAAAGGTTTTATTGAACTCATATATAAGGACTAATAAGTATTGGATTCCTCAGGAACAAGTTCATTATTTGAATAGACCATATTGGTTCAATGGTCCACGAGAGCTAACACTAAAATAGTATACCCGATTACTTAGCAAAATCATTGAATATTTTACTTTAATTTTTAGAATGGCTAGATAGGGAAAATAGTTAGTCAACTCTTGACAACATAGTATCAGGATGCGGCGAGATGATAGTACATTAGGGAAACAAAGTCTCGTGTATTCGAGCTAGATAAGGCATATCTAGCTTGGTGCACTTGACCGAGTGGAACTAGCTGAAGCTACCTCGCCGTATCCTAAACTAGTTAGACCAGGAAGTAACCCTAAGTGACTTAAGTGATATTTTCTTGAATTTGGCTTTGTCTAAGGAAGTGGTCATTGTTCCGATCAAAGAAGGCCCCTGTGCCTCGCCACGACCTGGAAGCCAGTTTCTCGAAAAGTTACTTAACGATCTAAAGGTTAAATCCGAATCTAACCCAAGGTTGACTATCTTTAATCAATTTAAAATCATCTCACAAAACATATAAGGTGAACAAATTATGAGACACATAGAATGGGTGAGATGTTAAGGATAATTGAAATATACTTAAAACAATCTTCAAAATACTACTTATTTTCTCAACTATTGAACTTAATGACTCTTTAGGCCAAAGTTTAGCGCCCCCTACATCTCTTATACTTCATATATTTGACTAAGGGGGAAAGCAAACTAACCCTAAGGGTTATATTATAAACCTTTAGATTATTGGTGCAGAGGGACACACCTCGAACCAATCTATCTAACTATTGCTAGATGCATGTTTGGACTCATAGTTGATTTATCTTGATGCATGCATATACCATATTGTCTTTAAACCCCTATTTTATATAACAAACTTCATTTTTACATAACAAACCCCAACATTTGTTTTGATTTATGGCAAAAGGGGGAGAAGAGCGAAAGTTAAGGGGGAGTAACACAAAATTTATTTAATTTTGAACTAAAGTATCTCTTTCAAAACTCACCAAGGGTTAAGGGGGAGTTTTGGTTAAGGGGGAGTTTTTGAAAATGACATTCATCATTTACTATACTTGTTTTATGCTTTAATTTCCCTTAACTTTGTGTTGGTTTGCCATAGATCAAAAAGGGGGAGATTGTTGGTGCAGGGGCACTAGATAATCGAACCTGTGTTTTGATTATGGCAAAGACACAAAGTTAAGTTTACATCGTTATCTCACGAGCTATCGAGTGTGCAGAAAAGTATTAATGCTGGAGCTAAAGGCTAGCGACACTCGAAGGAAGCCACGGTGGTCGGGCGACACTCGAGTGACTTCGGAGGGAGCCGAAGGAATCGAGTGGAAGGCCGGAAGCGAGAGCTACTATCGAGGTAAGCTCGTGTGAGTGAGAGATTATAAGGTCGTGTCCTCTTTACGAGGACGACCGTAGGCGGCGATTCGACTAAAACTTCCTGTGGAAGGTCTAGGTCGAGATCGGACGGTTAGAAATCGTCGTATTTATCATTTTCTGAGCTAACCTCTTATTTCAGGGAAGTGGTTGGTCGTAGTCGATCACCGACATGGAGCAAGCCGATCGATGCCCATCACCGATCGATGAGGCATCAATCGACTGATGGCGACGATTCAGCTTTTGCGCTAGGTCAAAATGGATAACGTTTGATGCGGCCACTTCGCGATAAAATTTGGACAACTTCATGATCTGTTCCGAAAAAAGAGGAGACAAATTCAGAGGCCAAAGTCTATAAAAGGAGGGGAGGATTCCATCTCCAAATCATATCAAGATTATTCATCAAGTGCTCCTACAACGCCAACGCTCCAACATCGTCATAACGCCGACGCGACGCCAAGTTTCGATCTTCTTCGTCGGCAGCAGAATCAAGTAATATTTTTGATATTGTATTCTTTGTTTTTCTTCATAACGAGGTGAGGTAGGCTTGTTGCCTCATCCTTGTATATTCGGTTTTGTGATCGTTGTCTCCCACCTCCAACGAGGAGGAGACGTTATAGTGCTTTGCCCTCCCTACGCGGTCTAGGACCGATAGGGCCTTGGAGTAGCAACCGCTGGGTTGTGAACCAAGTAAAATAAATGTGTTCATTTATTTTCCGCTGTGCTTACTTATTTACTTGTGTATCAATGAACGAATTCGAACGAAAGATTTACGATCGCTATTCACCCCCCCTCTAGCGATGCTTCTCGATCCAACAGAAAGAAATACTTAAGCATGACCAATGATCATGATGTCATGGCATATGATAAAATCTAAAAACACATGACACTTAAATCCTTAACCTAAGCATTCTCATGACATATAAAATGATTAAGAATAAGCATGATGTCATGGCATGTCATATGGCAAACAAAGCATGGCATATAAAATATATAGGTATAGTAATACCTAAATTTTAATATTAATTGCCATTTCATATAATTAATTATATTTTGCCTTATTATCACTAATCTTCCTAGTGTGCCAAAAACCCAAAATGGCAAACTAATCTCTAAAACTAAATTGTGCCAATTTAATCATTTTATCAAACTTCTCAAATAATATTGGCACATCCTAAAATCTTTTAGGATTAAAGCTCGAATGTATTTTCAAGGTAACCATAACCTTGAAAATATCCTAAAGTGCCACCTTTATCATGGTTGAGTTAACTACCCATCCAATAAAGGTTGGCACACCCTAACCCCATCTAGCGTGAATCAATCACGCTCTTAGGAACCCAAAACCTATTTGAGCTCCTAGGGTTAATTAGGTATTCCTTAGGGATAACCTCCCTAGATACCTTCCTAATGACCCTCCTAGGCTTATTAGCCTTGGTCATTTTGGTCTTACCTAGGTTGACTCTAGGGGTAACTCCCCTTGCAACCTTCTTAGTGGCCACCCTAGGTTTCCTAGAAACCTTAGCCACTAGGCACAAACTATGGTTACTCTTAGGGATAGCTTCCATAGTAACTTTGGTCTTCTTAGACTTAGTTTGTGTTCCATAATCAAATGGAACACTATGGTAAGCCACCTTAGGCTTAGGTTTGTGACCCAAACCTTGCTTGCCCTTGGTTGACTTTCGACTTTGAGGTTCTAGATGTTGACTTTGAGATCTAGACTTAGACTTTTGATCATTAGACCCTTTAAATTGAGTTTGTATATTCCTAAGGGTCTTTTCTAGTTTCTCAAGCCTTGACCTCAAGGCTTGGTTCTCCAATTCTAATTGCCCAATTTTTGAGTTTTGATTTAAACCATGGGCATTGTCCTTTCTAGGCATATGCCTAGTCCATTTAGGGTTAAACACTAGGTGTTCTCCTATTTTCTTGATAGATTCCCTAGGTAAAATATTTTTAGGGACATTAGTCCCAAATTTCTTCTTATTTCCTAAGTGGACACTCTTAGCACCTAAACAAATATGCCTATTATTTCTAGCATGCTTTTCATGTACAATAGCAAGACTATTAAAATTATTCCTAGCATGCTTCTTATTCCTAGAAATTAAAGGTGCATTAATAAATTTTACCTTAGGGTTTGCCTTGGAGGCTCCCCCTACTTGTGTTGCTCCTTCTTGCCCTTTCTTCTTCCCCCTTGGGCAATGACTCCGGTAATGCCCCTTTGAGTTGCACTTGAAGCATATGATATGCTCCTTGCTCTTTTGACTTTCGGGACCGCCATCCTTGACTTTTGGTGCCGGTTGAGCCTTCTTTACCCTTTTTGGGCACTTACTCTTGTAGTGCCCGGATTCCCTACACTCAAAGCAAATTATATGATTTTTGTTTAAAACCGAATTGCTTGAGTTACCTAGAGTGGTTGTAGGCCCCGGAGTTGATTCTTTATTTCTTCCGGAGGTGGATGGCTCCTCTTGAGATTGCCCCGGTGTGGAGGATGGTCTCTCCTCCTCAATCCTAGAAGTGGATGCTTCTTCCACTTCTTCCACCTTTTCTTTCTCCGATCCGGAAGTTGACTCCATCTCAACTTCCGATTCCTCACTTTCACTTGAGGATGAACTCTCTTCTTCATCCTCCTTGTCTTCTTGGATTGAATGAGGCTCTTCATGGAATTTTGCCAATTTGTTCCATATATCCTTGGCGTCTTTACAATCCTCACAGTCACCTAGGCTACACAAGAGGTCATTAGGAATTAGATCAAAAATAAGTTTGATTACCTTCTTGTTTTTATTGAATTGTCGGAGTTGCTCCTAACTCCATTTCTTCTTCTTGAGAAACCCTCCCTTTGGTCCCTTAGGATATTCAAACCCTTCCATCAAAGCGGACCACTCCTCAAGGTCTCTCATCATTAGGAAGTCCTCAATTCTCGCCTTCCATTGTCGAAATCCTTCTTGTCCATATAAGGAATACGGAATTGGGGTGTTGATGTCCTATCCCAATGGTTCTTCCATCTTCACCCTGTAGCGTCTTTTGTCTTAGCTCCCGGCGTTTAGTCCGTAGAAGAGCCCCAGGCTCTGATAGCAATTGTAGGATATTTGACGCCGCTAGAGGGGGGGTGAATAGCGTTTGACCGTTCATAGATGGAATTCGATCGCGTGTTCATCTCTATAATTTCATTAGTGCGCAGCGAAAATAGATATAATACAATAACGAAATACGCCAATCACAACAAGAACACGAGTATGTAACGTGGTTCGGAACCGCACGGTTTCTACTCCACGGATCGAGCTCTACGAGCTCTAGTGATGCACACGCACTCACTAATCACAAATACTCCTTCTCGACACAAGTCGGAGGTGGAGAAACCCCTTACAAGTAATCTTACAACAATAAGATAGAAATACAAGCAATTACACTAATGAAATACAATGCAAGTAAAGAAAACTACTTTACGATTGCCTTTGGATTGCTTGATTACTTGGTTGTTTGAAATCACCTTGGAGACCCTGATTTGCAACAACAAATCGCTCCAAAACCCTCAAGAAACTGATGTCAAATTCCTCCATCACGAGCTCCTTATAAAGCTTCAACCTGTGCTAGAAAAAGTCGATCGATGACCGGGACCATCGATCGATGTCACCGCTGTCGTGAGACAACGGCTAGATCCATCGGATAAGTCTAACTGATCTACCATCACGATCGATCAAACCCATCATCGATGATGGTGTCCTCACTCGACCCGTCCCGGTGAGGCCGAGTCGACTACACTCGTGGCCGAATTCGAGCACCACCGATCGATCATGCAATCACCGACCGCCGAGGCATCACGATCGCCCACCTATGGCGGCGAACACTACTAGGCCACTTCCTGCAGTCAAACCCTAGTTGATTCGGTCGGCCGATCACATGGCCACATGGCACCAACATGAGGTTTTAGCCCAAGTATGGTGCCCCCATACTTTCTAGACCACCCTTAGCCTAGACCTAAGCCTTCTAGCCACCTCCATCAGCCTCACGTCTCTCGGATCCCTCCAAGTCATCCATGACTTGTTCATCCATCGCGTTAGCCTTCAGGTGCTTCCATCGGCTATGTCATGCTAACGGTGTCTACACCGCCAAGGCATATTGGACTTATGCCGCCAAGACTCCGCTTGGACTTTACGCCGCCAACCATTGGACTTATGCTTCCAAGACTCCCGCTTGGACTTTACGCAGCCAATATCAAACCCCCTTGGACTTCTCATGCCAAGACTCAAGCTTGGACTTTCCCTTGCCAACCCATGTTGGACTTCTCAAATGCCAAGACCATGCTTGGACTTTCCCTTGCCAACCCATGTTGGACTTTTACATTGCCAAGACCCATGCTTGGACTTTTCATGTGCCAAGTGTCCCACTTGGACTTTACTAAATGCCAAGTGTTCCACTTGGACTTTCCAGGCCAAGTACCCATGACTTGGACTTTACCTTGACAATTACATTGTCATATATTTTTGTCGAACATCAAAATATCACTCGAGTCAAACTCGAGTCCTGGGCCGATTACACCAACAAGATGGTCCAGCTATACTCAGCCTAAAGCCTCTAGCACTAGGAACCACGTAATCCCGCAGAGGTCGACTACCTATATTTACTTCGGATGCAACTTGGTCCTCCATGCTCTTTTGTTCAACTCTCCGACGATGATAGGTTTGTTCGATTTCTAAATCGATCGGAATTTGGTCTTCCGATCCTAGGCGTCTAAGCATGTGCAGAACCGACCCACAAAAATTAGGAGTATTACTTATTACTAAGAATAAACTAATCTAACTAACAAAATCAAAGAGCTAAATAGAAAAATATAAAACCACTGCTAAAATGAAATAAACACTAAATCTAGATATGGAAAATCTAAAATTGAAGTAAAATAAATAAAAAAATAAAGCAAGTAAGTAAATCTAATCCTATGTCCGATCTAATTATCCACTTCTCGATTCGATATCGAATTGATCAATCCCGGCAACAGCACCAAAAACTTGATGCACACGAATGCGACCTCAAATCATACAATGGAGACTGTCGAGGACTCGAAACGCACACTCGCGCTCAATGCCTACAAGTGCACAGATGTCATCAAGTAATATATAGATTTATCGATCCCACAGGGACTGAGACTCGAATACCGATCTATTCGGTTGATGTTATTGTTCGAAGATTAGGTCTAAAGGTTGCGATTGTGAGGGTTGTCGGTGGACTACACTCTAGTACAGTGTCACACGGAAGAAGAGAGGGTTTTCTACGAGGATTTTGATGGGATTCTAGGACTTCGATTTCATTTGTGTATTGCAGAACATGCTATCAATTGAATGTATCCTGACTTTCTAACTAGGGATTTGTGGAAAGGACATCATACACTCCCTTGATGAGCCTTCGCATCTATCGGAAGCTACCTCTGCAATGTCAGGTCATCCCCTGGCCTCAGGATGGGATAGTAGGTACGAGGATGCCGAATTGATCCCTACGACGAGTCGAAAACGAGATACATTACTGACTCTATCGCATCCTTCTATCCACAGTTGCAGGCGATGAGGCCAACCCTTAGTTTCCTCCTAATATCCCCTAAATTTGCGATACAAGGACTATCACCCCTTATATCATCTACATAGAGAAGATAGAAAACCAAAACATAAAGTTATAGATCTAAACTACCATTCAACTGCAAATACGATTTCAAGAAACATATTTGAAATAGCAATATTCTACTCAACACAAACTACTCCCTAATCCTAGAATCAGAGAATCTACTTCATGGATAAGAGAAGAGAATCACAAAACATTATGGAATTCATGGATACAATGATAAACGTGTAAGAAATATGAATTGCAATGCAATGCAACCCTTCTCTCTGGCATTGAGGTGTAGAATTTGGATCCCTGGCGTCGTTCTTCTTCCTCGTTGCGAGTCCCCAAAGCTTTTTAGGGCTTTGGAGTGTTGTCCCAATCGTCGTGCCTCCCCCTCGTCCTCCCTAGGGTTTGGGCGGAGCTTCCTTTATATAGACATCATGCCGGATCACTGCGAAATCTGGAAAAATCCTTAATCGCGTCAATCTACTTGGCCACCACACGGCCGTGTGAAAACACACGGCCTGGCTGTGTGTCGGGATGTGGTGGCCATTTTCGCCCTCTGAACACGGCCATGTGTAGACACATGCCCTGGCCGTGTTCCCTTCTGCATCCAGCTACAAAATGCCCTTCTTTTGCTCCAAAAGTGTGCCTTTTCCCATGAAATGTTATCCTTTACACAAAAGTACAAAGAGCAAATCTCTGAACCAGAAAATAGGAAATGCATGCAAAACAAAGTGAAATATGCATGAAACAAACATAAAATTTAATGAGATGTGAGCGAAAACTACTCCTAAAACCCTATATGTTTTGCTCATATCAAGCAACACTCCAGAAAATCCATATGCTTAGATCCAATCCTCTCTAAATTCCATCCACACAGATCTGAGAGAGCAGTGGGTTGAACTCAGTGACCAGAGGTAGATGATTGATGCCATGAATCATTGGCACATTTCACAAGGTCATTTCTATCAACCTTCAACTCTTGAGTGGTTTATTATATCGTTACCCTTCCATACATTGAGGACTAAGATATAATTTAAGTTTGGAGGGAGGGGGGAATAATTAGTTATCTTTATGTATTTCTTTTCATTCCATTTCCACATCATGTTTCAAAAATTTTCTATATATTTTAGTTTTTCTCATAGCTTTATGGTAGTTTGTTTTGTTTTCCGATCTACCATGATTGTTAGGGCAATCAACCCAAGTATGGTTTGGTTTTGATGTGTGTGGCAAAGGGTTTAAGTTAGGTTGTTTATGTGATTTGATGTGTGTGTTTAAGTTGTGCAGGACTTAAGTGAATCACACATGGTTGACTTGATAAAAGCATTGGCGAGTTCACCATCTCATGGCTCGGGTCCTTGATTCGATGAAGGATGGCATTGTGGAAGTCGTGTGCTTAGTGCATCCAAGGGACCACCGGACGAGGAGCATTGGAGTGAAGCCAAAGGAAGTAGACTTCAGCGAGATGCAAAGGATGGCACCGGAGGAACCACGGGCTTATTGCATCTGAGGGACGTGGTCAGACGAAGAGAGCTTCGGTGAGGGACTCCTTGGGAAGATGAGAGATTAAACGATTGTAACCCCGGACAGGATAGCTCATAGGTGAACTTGGTCGAATGGCTAAGTCTAGTGTCAAACACTCAAACTTAGGTTTGAAGTTTTACCCGACAAGTCGGACACTCAAACTTGTGTTTGAAGTTTTACCTGACAATTGGATAAGTCGGATGCTCAAACATGAGTTTGTGGTTTCTACTCGACGAATGGAAGTGTCGGATGCTCAAACAGGTAGTTTGAGGTTTATCCGACCATCAGATGCTCAAACAAGTGTTTGTTTGAGATTTTACCCGACACTAGTTGACTGCTATAGATAGCAGTCGACTGATCCAAGTCGAAAGCAATCGATTGGTGTTCGACTAATGGATTTCTGGCCTAGCAGTCAACTACCAGGGTTTGGCAGTCAACTGCTACACCATTAGTCAACTGCCAAGGGACGATAGTCGAATATTGAAGGGATTCATGGGCACAGAACCATTTTGAGCTGACTGATTTCTTGGAGCAATTAACTAATGGTTCTATTAGTCAACTGATGGCTTGATCAGTTGACTGATCAATGTGTCGTTGGACTGCAACAGTTGCGATTCAGGCTTGGTCAAAAGTCATTGGAACTGTGGTAGTCGACTGATGGCATGCAGAAGTCGACTGCTATATCCCCAATGGAAGAAACCCTTCTTCCCTATAAAAAGAAGGGTTGGGGGCCTTAGGGAGGTTAATGCTTAACTCCCATTCATACTCCCAAGTGCCCTAAATATTTTCCACTCCTCTCCTTTATGCTTTCTTCTATTCTATTGTAAGAGGGAGTGATTTGTTATAAATAGGTTATCTCCACCTTGCTTAACCTAAAGGAGAGATTAGTGATTTGAGTTGGGGAGTGATTCGCCTTACGAATCATCCGTGGATTAGCGGCAAGGGACGTGAACCACGTTACATCTCTTGTTCGCATTTACATATCTTTACTTCTATTTATTAGCTTAATTGTTTTTGTTTAGCATATATTCCGCTGCGCTAACAACTCGTGTAGATAATTAAGATGAGCGATTTCCATCTACGACATCGGGATATTCAACCCCCCCCCCCTTCTAACCGGACCACGATCCTCTAACAAGTGGTATCAGAGTGAGGTGCTTGTCGACGAACTAATTGCCAAAACAAGCATGACAATGAAATGGCCGACTCAAATATTCATCCGCCAAAATTCAAAGGGGACTTCCCTTGGTGGAAAAAGTGTATGGAGGTATTTTTCAAAATGGACTTTGATATTATGATTATTATGGAAACCGATTTTGAGATACCTAGGGATGAAGAGGGGAAGCCAATTGAAAAATCAAGATGGACTAAGAAGCAAAGAGAGGAGCACCTTGCAAATTCAAAAGCAAAACACCATCTCTACAATGTGCTACCTCAATAAGAGATCAACCGGATTGGAGAGTGCACTAGTGCCAAAGAAATGTGGGAGAAGCTAGTGGAGCTTCATGAAGGCACCTTCGAAGCAAAACTCGCAAGAAGGGATTTTCTCCGATCTCAATTGAACAATATCAAGATAGATAAAGGGGAGAAGGTATTATCTCTACACTCTCATTTTAAAGAAATAATTAATGGTTTATCAAGTGTAAGAGAAAAGCTTTCAAACTGGGATATGATCATGAAAGCAATAGACGCATTTCCCCGGTCATCTAAGTGGAGCTCCATGGTAGATTCATTCTACATCTCAAAGAATCTAGAGGTAAGTACTCTAGAAGAATTTTTTTCTACCATGGAATTACATGAAACTAGGATTGAAGGAATAGTTGAAGATCCAATCAAGAAATCAAGGGGAGTAGCATTAGTGGCCAAAAAGGAAAGAAGGAGAAGGAGACTTCACCCTCCTCATCTGATGATGAATCTTCCTCATCAATGAATAGCAATGAGGAGGCTTATATGGTAAGGAAGGTAAGGCGTGCATTGAAAATTTTTAAGTTTAACAAATCTAATGATAGGAGGAGAAGAAGAAAAGTCATATGCTAGAATTGTCAAGGATAGGGACACATGAGAGATGAGTGTCCTCTCTTGAATAAGTGAAAGGAAGAAAGGAGAAAGAATGACAAGAAGAAGGAAGCGAAGAAGAAATAAGAGAAGAAGTCAAAGGAGAAAGAAAAAGGGAAGTCAAAAGCCTACAATTTGAAAGCCACATGGGATGATCTATCTTCATCAGAGGAAGAATAAATAGTCTCCCATTTTGCATTAATGGGGATAGATGACATAGCCTCCACCTCATCCTAAAGAGAAGAAGCAAGCTCAAGTGAAGAGGAGAGCTCAAGTGAAGGGGGAGCGTCTACTTCAGATTCGGAAGAAGGGGATTGGGTAAGTGAGATAAATAAACTACCCTCCCATGATGTCATTTCAATGATTACTAGTTTGACTAAGGACTTATTTAGAGCTAAGAAGAAAAATAAATGCATGCTTGATGAAATTAAAAAACTAGAAGAAAAATTGAAAAATTCATGCTCACATGATGATGCTATTTCTTCTAGTGTTAATGATGCATGCTTAGAAGAGAATAGGATTCTAAGGGAAAAGGTAGATTACCTTACTATGACCCTTGAAAAATTTACAATTGGCTCAAATACTTTAAATATGATCATTGGGAGCCAAAGAGCAAGTTTCAACAAAAAGGGCTTAGGTTATAAAGGATCCAAAAATGAAAAAAGTCTACCATTGTTTAATTGCTAGAGGACAAGCTAAAACAACCATGGTAGCTAGAAAATGGATCCCAAAGGAGTACTTGGTGAAACCTATTGGAAAGAACTTATATTGGGTTTCTAAGTCAATCCTTAAAGGTTAGAGAAACTTAGGATAGTCAACCATAAGTGGACTTATTTCATATCATGTTATTTGGTTGACTTATAAATATGTTGGGTGATAATATTTGATTTATGATCATGATGTGCAATTATGGATAATCCTTGTTTTATGATCATGATGGGTGATTTAGGATGATACTTAACCTTGGGTAGAATTGCATGAAATTATGGTTAAGTATAATTACTTTTAGTTACATCTCACATTCACCATAAGGAGAACATGATTGAGAAACATAGAAATGGGTGAGATGTTAGGTTGATACAAGTGATTCACTAATGCTTATGTCATTTAAATCGTCATTAAGTGTATCATGATATAGTAATTATAGACCAACCATGGGGAAAGCAAATGTTCAATTCATGGACATATTGCCCAAAGATCATGGATGGATATTTTTAATGTTTTAAAACCATTTAATGTTTTGAAAACTGAGGGTTTATGTTTTGAAAAATTCTAAGGCAAAACTAGGCTTTCAAGTTGATACAAACTTTAGTGATTTTCAAACTTTTGAGATTTTGCCTTATTTTCGAAAATTGAATATATTTTCATGAAAAATTATTTTCCCTTGATAAAGGGACTCATTAGAAATGTCTTCCCCAAATTTCATGATTTTTTGAATTTTTTGGAATTTTTATTGCATTTCAGAATTTGGGTTCATAAATCAAAAATCTGCATTTTTAGGTGTCAGTCGACTGATGTACTGTGCATGAGCATAGTAGTCTATTTTAATTGTTTTTAGCCTGATTTTGGTAATTTTCTTCCCTTGTATAGTGATGTCATGTTGTATAACATATATTTGATGTTTTTGATGGTGTCAAAGGGGTAAAAATGTTAGTGTTTAAGTGAATCATACTAGGGGGAGAATTAACATGTGCTATGGGAGAGTTGCATGTATTAAGGGGGAGTGTTTTGATACTCATGTTATGTTTACATGCTTTCCTTGCCTTAGTGTTTTGTTAATGTTTTCACTAACTTAAACATGTTGCCACACATCAAAAACGAGGAGATTGTTAGTGCAATCAACCCAAGTATGGTTTGGATTTGATGTGTGTGGAAAAGGGTTTAAGTTAGATTGTTTATGTGATTTGATGTGTGTGTTTAAGTTGTGCAGGACTTATGTTAATCACACAAGGTTGACTTGATGAAAGCATTGGCGAATTCACCATCTCATGGCTCAGGTCCTTGAGTCGATAAAGGATGACATTGCAAAAGTTGTACGCTTGATGCATCCGAGGGACCGCTGGACGAGGAGCATTGGAGTGAAGCCAAAGGAAGCAGACTTCAGGGCGAGACGCGAAGGATGGCACCGAAGGATCCACGGGCTTAGTGCATCCGAGGGATGTGGCCGGACGAAGAGAGCTTCGGTGAGGGACTCCATGGGAAGATGAGAGATTGAATGATTGTAACCCGGGACAGGGTAGCTCATAAGTGAACTTGGCCGAATGGCTAAGTCAAGTGTCGGATGCTCAAACTTAGGTTTGATGTTTTATCCAACAAGTCGAATGCTCAAACTTGTGTTTGAGGTTTTACCTGACAATTGGATAAGTCGGATGCTCAAACATGAGTTTAAGGTTTCTGCCCGATGAATGAAAGTGTCGAATGCTCAAACAGGTGGTTTGAGGTTTACCCGACCGTCGGATACTCAAACAAGTGTTTGTTTGAGGTTTTACCCGACACCAATCGACTGCTATAGATAGCAGTCGACTGATCTAAGTCGAGAGCAATCGACTGGTGTTCGATTAATGGGTTTATAGCCCAGTAGTCGACTGCTAGGGTTTGGCAGTCAACTGCTGCATCATTAGTCGATTGCCAAGGGACGACAGTCGACTGTTGAAGGGTGTCACCGGTACAAAACAATTTTGAGTCAACTGATTGCTTGGAGCAATTGAATAATGGTTCTATCAGTCGATTGATCAGTGTGCCATTGGACTGCAACGGTCGCGGTTCAGTCTTGGTCAGAAGTCGTTGGAACCATGACAGTCGACTGATGGCATGCAATAGTCGACTATTGTATGCCCAATGGAAGAAACCCTTCTTTCCTATAAAAATAAGGGTTGGGGCCTTGGGGAAGTTAATGCTTAACTCCTATTCATACTCCCAAGTTCCCTAAACGTTTTCCACTCCTCTTCTTTGTGCTTACTTCTATTCTATTGTAAGAGGGAGTGAATTGTTGTAAAGAGGTTACCTCCACCTTGTTTAAGCTAAAGGAAAGATTAGTGATTTGAGTTGAGGAGTGATTCACCTTACGAATCGTCCGTGGATTAGCGGCAAGGGTCATGAATCACGTTACATCTCTTGTTAGCATTTGCATCTCTTTACTTCTTTGTATTAGCTTAATTGTTTTTGTTTAGCATATATTTTGTTGCGCTAACGACTCGTGTAGACAATTAAGATGAGTGATTTCCATCTACGACATCGGGCTATTCAACCCCCCCCCCCTTCTAGCCGAGTCACGATCCTCCAACAGTGATATGAACTGAAACTAGTTAGATTGGTGAACTTCTTTTTAGCTTCCTTTTATAAGAACCCTATTTCACTTATAACATGACTAATGTAGGGTTTTTTCCCCGGAAGCTTTCATACCAATTTAATAGTTTTTCTTATCGAGTCCGTGAGGGGAAACTTTGTTAGGTGGCCGCATCGGAGGCTCATTGACTCCCATGTCCCCGGATTAAAATTTTCACTAATGAAAGAATTAATCCGGATGGGATGAGCTTCTTTAGCACAACCTATTCGTCGTCGTGCTAACAACTTGAGTGGTCGCTTGAACAAACTAGTTGTTCAAGCAACACAACTCTTCTAGTTGGTTAGCCGCGGAAGAGACGACGGATGGATCGCCGGTTTTTGTGTTTGTCTTCGGGGTCCATGATTATACAATATATATTCATACACACACATGCATAATCAAAACAAATAAGAACATGCTCAGATCTATACATAAAGTTAAAATAACTTTATACCTCACGATCTTCTACCGTATGTCCTATCCTTCTCGTGGACGACGTGTGGACGAAGTTCCTCCACGAGTAGAAGCCTTCTAGATCGCTTTCTTCTCTACCTTGTCCGCTACGAACAAAGAGAAGAACTCACAAATACCTTTCCTATCTAGAAATGGCCACCAAATTAGGGAATTTGGTGCAACCGCCGACAAAGGAGCAATGGATGATGCGCCGGCCAACTTCAAGAATTGTTGCCACCGGCCACTTTGGAGAATAGGGAGGAGGAAGAGAACCGGCCACCAATGGGAGGAGAACCGCCGGCCAAGGAAGAAGGGGGAAGCTTCTAGGATGGGCGTCGGCCAAGGAATTATCAATGGAAGTGGGCGCCGGCAATCAACAAGATGGAAGAGGTTGCCGCCCACTTTGCTCCAAACCCTAGCCGCCCAAAAACCCTAGCCGCCCAAAACCCTAACTCCAATCCTTTGATCAATCTTGCCGCCCAACCCTAAGCATCTATTTATAGAATAGGGCTTAAGCCTCCTTTAATCTCCACCGTCGGATCTAGGGATTTAATCTCCACCGTCGGATCTAGGGTTTTATCCCAACCATCGGATCTAGGGTTTAATCCCAACCGTCAGATCTAGGATTTCATCCCAACCGTCGGATCTAAGGTTTCATCCCAACCGTCGGATCTAGGGTTTTATCCCAACCATCGGATCTAGGGATTTAATTCCAACCGTTGATTCTAGGATTTCATCCTAACCATCGGATCTAGGGATTTAATCCCTACCGTTGGTTCTAGGGTTTCATCCAACCATCGGATCTAGGGATTTAATCCCAACCGTTGGTTCTAGGTTTTGTTTTACATTCTTGGATCTAGACTTCATAAGGATTATATTAGGCTACGATAGGGACCATAAGGAGGAGTTGGGTCTTGGCCACCCGATGGATCGGAACCACACAGACTTGATCCATCAATGATGTTCCATTCCACTAGAGGATCATCATTGATCTACCTCACCAACCCCCATAAATCAATATGGGCTCCATATATTATTTGTACATTAATCTCCCCGTATTTAAGATATCGAATGTCCGTCAATTAATTGATTTACTGACCATCAATTAATTAACATCTAATTCCTCGAGTAGTACCACTCAACCTTATCATCATGTTGACTAAGTCAACCAGCTGGGTTTACATGATGAACCTTATGAGCTCCTCAAGGGGACATCATCAACCTAATATATAGGACACAGTTTCCTCCTATAATCAACGACACACCATGTAAATAATATTATTTCCCAACTTACCGGGCATATTGATTTAATCCATCTAAATCTCACCTACTGGTAAATCAAAGAAATAAATACTAAGTACATGTGCCCGTTATTATATCGGGATTAAGAGCATGTACAACATAATTGTAGGGAAATCTCGTATGCCAAATGGCATATGCGCAACGGAAAAATTAGGATCCCTTCCAAGTGATCCATGCGAAAGCAAACTCGTATAAAATAAATTTTTCTAAACCAAGCCTATCTTATAGGAGAGGATTACCTTTGTTGCGTGCCCTTGTTAATCCCGCTTCTTCCTTTTGTTTGTTGGATCTTTAGCACGTTCAAGTGTCCGTGCCTCTATACGTATCCACACGAGCACGCTCTTGTCTCACAAAAGGAAAACTAGAAGAGCTCTCCTTTACTTCTTGCTAGAGAAGTCCCTAAAGGAGAGGAAGAGAGGGAAAAGGAGAAAGGAAGAAGAAGACTCTTCTTCTTGCTAGCCTACACTCACAAACCCACACAACCAAAGCTTCCACCAAGCTTTCTCACAACCACAACACCAAAAACTCACTATGGCCGGCCACTCCATGGAGCCTTTTATAGGGTTGGAAAAACCCTTCCACCTCCTTCACATTCAATGCAATCCATTGCATTGAGACACACTCAAAAAGGATTTGGCTTCCTTGTTTGGCCGGCCACTTAAGGAGACAAAACCATTTTGTTTCCTTCCACCTTAACTAGGTGGATGCTTAGGTGGATGCTTATGTGGCATGCTTATGTGGCATTCTTATGTGGCATTCATGCATGTTGAATTAATCTTATTAATTCAATTAAGCTTATGTTATCATATTGAATTAATCTTATTAATTCAATTAAGCTTATGTTATCATATTGAATTAATCTTATTAAATCAATAAGGTAACATATTGAATTAATCTCATTAAATCAATTAGCTAAAATTCTCATTAAGCTTAAAGTCCAAAAACCATTTTGTACTTAAGCTTATTCCCATATTATTCTAGTCAAACTAGAATACTCTAATTCCTCTAATTATCATGCTCTTTGTGTGTGACCCTATAGGCTCTCATAACGTTGGCAGTGGACCTAAACTCTTTTAGATACACAAGCAATGAGCGGCATCTAGCAATACATCATTGCTACCCAAGTTACGAGATAAGTCAAGATCCGACTAACCTTTCCGTGACTACTATAATATATGACCGTGTCCTTCTATCCTTGATATCAGATTGATCAATGAGGCATAGACCGTGTCATCCTCGATCAATCTATGTGTTTCTTCATCCCTGAGTAAACTAACTCAAACAAATGAGCTCAATATCTCATATTGACTCATTCGAGCATGGCCATGCGTTTTAGTAGTTCTACTCAATCAAGGGGCCCACCGATATCACTCCCGTCATATGGAAGGGATAGATCCCATCTACATCACTCACATCCCTCCGCATAATTTGTTACATACCCAGTAATCGCCTTTATGGTCCACCCTGTTACGGGTGACGTTTGACGATACCAAAGTACATAACTCCTTATGTAGGGAACCGTAGTGACTTCAGGTCTAAGGACTATTCATACCAATAGTCACATGAGAAAGTTTATGACACTCATATAACGATCCATGAAACTTTCTCATGGTGGGTCAGTTCAGTATATATTCTCTAATATATACCCATGTGTCAACTTGATATCATATATCCATGACTTGTGAGATCAAGTCATCAATTGACCTACATGCTAGTCTTTATGTATTAATATTGCCCTTGCATATTAATACTTGACTAGGAACATTTAGAAAGTGTTCTCTACAGCCTCTCATAATCAATTCTGCCAATTGATGTGCTGTAGATAAGAACCTACTTTTCTAGGGCATTATTATATTTAAATTAGCTGGCACAAGCAAGATGTAAATATAATAACCAATCCTTTGCCTTTATAGAATATGATACAAAATGTTCCCTATTCAACCATCACATGATTGGTTCTAGGGCTTTAACTAACAATAATATCCGAGGTCCGATTCAATCATGTAGTCAGTACTAAATTGAATCACCTCTATGTCGGTCCTGCTCAATACACCTAAGTGTACCAGTGTAACTCTATGTTCAAGACAAAACAATACCAAGCTACACTACAACCATGCCAATGGTTTGTCCAAAACCATCTTGGTTGTGAGCCTCTACTTATATTTTACAAGGAACTGATAACATGATCTTCTGTGCCACACCAAGCACCATGTTATCTACAATGTAAAATATTTAGACAATATGCACACATATATAATGAATATATAAAATGCAAACAATGATCATGTGATTCTTATTTCAAAATAAAATGTTCATACAAAAAGAGCTAGGCTTTCAGTATACATTCCAACAATCTCCCACTTATACTAAAAGACTATGCCGTCATCACTCTGCCATACATCTGATCCCCATGTCCTCCACATGCCTATCAAACGCTTTCGCTGGAAGGGCCTTAGTGAATGGATCCGCCAGGTTATCCTCTGATGCAATCTTGGCGACAGCAACTTCTCCTCGCTTTACGATCTCTCGTATGAGGTGGTACTTGCGCTCTATGTGTTTACTCGCCTTATGGGCTCGTGGTTCCTTCGAGTTTGCAACTACACCACTATTATCACAATAAATTGTGATAGTTCTGGGCAAACCAGGAATCACATCCAAGTCCATCAAGAAGTTCCTGAGCCATCTGACTTCCTTAGGGCGCCTTAGAGGCTGCCACATACTCAGCTTCCATGGTAGAGTCCGCCACGCATTTCTGCTTGACACTCCTCCATGCTATGGCTCCACCTCCAAAAGTAAACACAAACCCCGAGGTAGACTTACTCTTGTCCCTATCTGATTGGAAATCCGAATCCGTGTAACCCACAGGGACTAATTGATCTACCCGTAAACCAAAGATATAATCCCTAGTCCTTCTCAGGTACTTCAATATATGCTTTACTGCAGTCTAATGTCCCCTGTCGGGATTACTCGATATCGCTAACCATGCCCACGGCAGCGGATATCCGTCTCGTACATATAGCATAGCATACATAAGGCTTCCTCTGCCAAGCATAAGGAACCGCCTTCATGTCCTCTATCTCCTTTGATGTTCGGACACATCTCTTTAGATAAAGGAACTCCATGCCTAAAAGGTAGAAAACCTTTCTTGGAGTTCTTCATGCTAAAACGAGCAAGGATAGTGTCAATGTATGAAGCTTGAGACAAGCACAACATCCTTTTCTTGCGATCCCTTATAACTTTGATCCCAAGGATGTGTCCCACTTCTCCCAAGTCCTTCATATCAAACTGTTTGGACAACCATACCCTTACATCTGATAACACTTTGATATTGTTGCCAACTAACAAAATGTCATCTACGTATAGTACAAGAAACACCACTACGTTTCCGTCACATCTCTTGTATACACAAGGCTCATCCGAACTTTGAATAAATCCATATGACTGGATTACCTCATCAAAGCGGATGTTCCAAGATCTAGAAGCTTGCTTCAATCCATAAATGGACCGATTAAGCTTACATACAAGATGCTCTTTGCCTTTAGCAATGAATCCCTCTGGTTGGCGCATATAGATGTTCTCCTCAAGACTTCCGTTAAGGAAAGCTGTCTTGACATCCATCTGCCAAATCTCATAATCCATATGAGCAGCTATAGATAAGAGAATCCGGATAGACTTAAGCATAGCTACCGGCGAAAAGGTCTCCTCATAATCGATACCCTCTTTCTGAGTATACCCTTTCGCAACAAGCCTAGCTTTGAAGGTTTCAACCTTCCCGTCTACTCCTCTCTTTCTCTTGTAGATCCACTTGCATCCAATGGTTTTTACACCATCGGGTGGCTCTACTAGCTCCCAGACCTGATTAGAATCCATAGATTCTATCTCTGAATTCATCGCTCTTTGCCAAGATACTGCATCTCTATCTTGGATTGCCTCGTCATATGTCCAGGGATCAGGTTCATGTTCACCAGGGACTAAGTCCGAAGACTCTCCCAAAAACATGAATCTGTCGGGTTGTCTAACAACCCTCCCACTACGACGAGGTGCCTCCTGTGTATGCTCTGTGACACGCGGTGCAGTGACTTGTGGTGTCTCCTCTTGTACCAGTGGTACTGAAGTCGGGACTTCCCCTGTCATCTCCTCAAGAACAATCCTACTCGTGGGCTTGTGGTTCATCACATAGTCTTCCTCTAGAAATCTGGCATTCGTACTCACGATCACCTTCTGATCTCTAGGACTATAGAATAAACCACCCTTCGTTCTCTTAGGGTAGCCAACAAACAAGCGCACTTCTGTACGAGATTCCAACTTACCAGCATCTCCCTTCAGCACATGTGCTGGACTACCCCAAATCCGAATATGTCTTAGACTAGGCTTCGCCATCCACAACTCAGTGGGAGTAGAGGGTCGACTTAGATGGAACCAAGTTCGAGAATGTGTCTTCTTTGTTTCCAGAGTAAACCCCCAGAACGAATCAGGTAACTCAGAATAACTCATCATCGATCTGACCATCTCCATAAGAGTCCTATTCCTTCGCTCCGCCACACCATTCTACTGGGGTGTGCCAGGTGCGGACAATTGGGATTGAATCCCAGCCTCTGATAAGTAACTCCTAAACTCTCCCAAGAGGTACTCGCCACCACGATCAGATCGTAATGTCTTGATACTTTTACCTTGACGGTTCTCCACATCAGCCTTGAATTCTTTGAACTTGTCAAAGCATTCAGACTTGCGGCGCATCAAGTAAATGTATCCATACCTTGAATAATCGTCTATAAAAGAGACGAAGTATTCAAAACAACCTCTTGCCTGGATAGTCATAGGACCACACCAATCAGAATGAACCAATTCTAACACATCTTTGGCTCTATACCCCTTGGCCTTAAAAGGCCTCTTGGTCATTTTACCTTCCAAGCAAGATTCACAGGTTGGGAGATCCTCCACCACTAATGAACCCAAAGGTCCATCAGCTATCAACCTTTGAATTCTACTTAGGTTAATATGACCAAGCCTTAGATGCCAAAGATATGTTTGGTTCATTTGCGAAGGTTCTTTTCTCTTATTAGATTTAGAAGATGAGTTATTTACTTCTATTTGCATCGTGGGAGTTTTTGGTTCAATAGTATATAAATTGCCAACCAATGTACCAGAACAGATAATCTCCCTATTCCTTTTTATAACCACCTTGTCATTAAAAGAAACAGAATATCCATCCAAAAACAATTTAGAAACTGAAATTAAATTCTTTCTAAAAGTAGGTACATAAAGACAATTTCTCAAAACCAAAAATTTATTCCTATCAAAAGATAAATAAACGTCTCCCACTGCAATAGCCGCCACATTTGAAGCATTGCCCATGAAGACGGTAATCTCTCCCTCAGCTAGTCGTCGGGTTTCCTGGAACCCCTGCAAAGTATTACAGACATGATCAGTGGCTCCTGTATCTACACACCAGACACTGGTAGATAACACCGCTAAACATGTTTCAACAACTAAACAAGAAGATATACCTTTGTTCTTTCGGCGAGGACAGTCCGCCTTCCAATGTCCAGTCTGCTTGCATGTGAAGCACTTGCCTTTCGGCTTCTTCACTCCTGCCTGAGGCCCCACTGCCACCTTCTTCGCTCCACCTTGCTTCTTCTTCTTCTTACCTTTCGTTTTGAAGGAAGAAACCTTCTGAGCGACCATGGCTTAAGAACTCTGATGAAAAAGTCCCTCTGCCGCCTGGAGTTCTGTCAGAAGCTCCGCTAACGAATACAACCTCTTGTTCATGTTGTAGTTGAGGCGGAACTGCTCAAAACTCCTAGGCAAAGACTGGAGAATGATATCGACCTGGGTTTCCCCATCGATCTCAGCTCCGAGGACTTCCATCTCATTAAGATGAGTCATCATCTTGAGAACATGATCCCTAACGGGTGTTCCCTCGACCATGGTGGTCGTCATCAAGTTTCTCATTGCCTCCTGCCTAGGCGCCCTACTCTGATGTCCGAAAAGTTCCTTGAGATTGAACATCATGTCATAAGCAGTGGCTATGGCCTGATGCTGATGTTGCAGCACATTTGACATAGATGTCAAAATGTAACACCGCACCATCTCATCTGCCTTAACCCATTTCTTATAATGTTCTTTCTCCTTTTCATCAGAGTCATCGAAGGGCTTAGGAGGACAGACCTCGAAGAGTACAAATTTGTACTCCTCCGCAGTTAGGACAATATCCAGGTTTCTTTTCCAATCAATGTAGTTTGGACCAGTAAATTTTGTTTTCTTTTAAAATCACAGCAAGTGGGTTGAAAGCCATTTGAAAATCCTAAAAATCACAATGATCAAAATATTAGATTTCAAATATTATTGATTCCTCAAAATAATAAAATCCTGAAATCAACCAACACCTCAAAACACAGAGAATATCGCATGCCACGATAGTGTGGATGTATACGAATTCTACATTTGTAAGAGGAGGTTTTACCCATTAATTTTATTATCTTGTCAACCTTACTTTTTGACAAATAAAATTAATAGTTGGTTCCTCTTTAGCCCTACAAATAAAATCAGTGACTCCGATGGGGAGGATACCTTTATTTGTATCTAAGTGTGCACCATTACACGATACTAAGGGAATTATTTCGGATTATGTGCCTTACCGATGGGGAAGTACACACGCTCCTAAATAATTTCCTATAACCATTATTTGACCTAGTGATCCGCAAACAAACCCATCCGATGGGGAGGAAGGCACTCAAAGCCAACGCGCAAGTTTGTTGCATCACACGTCAAATTGTAATGGAGGCCGCGAGAATTAATTAAAATATCCCTCTCCCACTTAGTAAATTGAAATCGAGGAATTTTAAACATACACAACATGCATATAAAACAAATAAGCAATAAATATGGAAAAACAGAATTTTTTCCAACTATTATGGCATTGTCCTCCAATATGCATCCCGTCGTGTCGCCACCTCGTTCGCTCCACCTTTTCCCGTGCGCAAGTCACCAAAGATATCCGAGCCGAGATAAATCATTTTATTTACATCCATCGATCCTATACTCCACGAAGGAGTGTACAAATAATCTAGATCGAAAGTAAACTAAAATGATCGGCTAAACAATGCCGTATTCAATTACAAAAATTAAATACTAATCTAGCCTCGTCAACCCTGAGGATTCAAATAATAAATTTTTACACACATCCATTCACATACACACACATGGCCATAATAGTCGGATCTTATGCCTGCAACCAAAGAGTTAAACTACGCATATCCTACTATTATCCGGCACATATAATATATGAAAAATGCATAAAAAAAGTAACCGAATCCTAAACACACAAAATCGGAAACCGATGGCTATGATACCAAATGTTAGGTCGCCGCATCGGAGGCTCATTGGCTCCCATGTCCCCGGATTAAAATTTTCACTAATGAAAGAATTAATTCGGATGGGATGAGCTTCTTTAGCACAACCTATTCGTCATCGTGCTAACAACTTGAGTGGTCGCTTGAACAAACTAGTTGTTCAAGCAACACAACTCTTCTAGTTGGTTAGCCGTGGAAGAGACGACGGATGGATCGCCGGTTTTTGTGTTTGTCTTCGGGGTCCATGATTATACAATATATATTCATATACACACATGCATAATCAAAACAAATAAGAACATGCTCACATCTGTACATAAAGTTAAAATAACTTTATACCTCACGATCTTCTACCGTATGTCCTATCCTTCTCGTGGACGACGTGTGGATGAAGTTCCTCCACGAGTAGAAGCCTTCTAGATCGCTTTCTTCTCTACCTTGTCCGCTGCGAACAAAGAGAAGAACTCACAAATACCTTTCCTATCTAGAACCGGCCACCAAATTAGGGAATTTGGTGCAACCGCCGGCCAACTTCAAGAATTGTTGCCGTCGGCCACTTTGGAGAATAGGGAGGAGGAAGAGAACCGGCCACCAATGGGAGGAGAACCGCCGGCCAAGGAAGAAGGGGGAAGCTTCTAGGTGTTGGGTTTTCGGTACCGCGGTGTGTGTGTGTTCGATCATGTTTCGTAAACATGAGCACAGCGGAAGCAATTAAAATTAATAAATCTATATTTATTACAACACACACAACACACACATGCTATTACAACAAGTGTAGACATAACCGTAAATTAAAATTTGCAATAAAAGAAATTATCTACGTTATACCTTTCGTATGACGTGTAGCGGGAACGACATCAACCGGAACGATCCTCGTAAGAATCGTCTCTATCCGTATCCACGCCGAGCTCCTCGGGATGACTTTGCTAAGTCACGAGCTTCATCTTCGTACGGGTTACTAGCCTCGTGTTGAAGACGACGTGATCGAGAGATGATCACGATCCGAATCCAAATTCGGATCCTAAAACGAGTTCTCAAAACTCGCTTCTCCGGAGAGGTATTCGTCAACCAATTGACGAATCCTTCTTCCCCCACCTCAGAGGATTACCGGAGATCAAATCCCCGGTAAGTTACCCGCTGTCGGAGCACTAACCGTCGTCCAAACGACGCTCCGACGAGAGGAGGAGAAGCTGTCTAGAAAACTGGACAGCTTGGTGGAGGATATAGGCGCCGGCCAACCAAGGAAAGAAAAACCTCACCTTGATGCCAAACCTATAGGGGATCACCGGAGGGTCGCCGGAGTGTTCACCGGCGGAAGCTTGGTCGCCGGCAATGACTTGGATGGCGGCACAAAACCTGGGCGGCGGCAATCCTAGGGTTGGCGCCGACTAGGGGAGGAGAGGGAGGGGCGGCAACACAAGGTTGGGCGGCAACTCTTGATTAGGGTTTTAGGATTAGGGTTTAAGCCCTATTTTATAGAGAACTAATTCTCTTAATGGTTAATGGATCATATCCATAAAGCCCGTTAACCCGCTCCATTAAGATAAGTTAAAATAAACCAAACCATGATGGTTTATTTTATGTTAAAACGAACCGAACCAACCTTTGGTTCATTCGTTTAATATAAACCAAACCCTTTGGTTTATTCTCATCCATTGGATTAGAACCAAACCATTTTGGTCCATCCATTATGTCTTCATAAGACACGGCCCATCCACACTTCCATTGCGACTGAAACAATTTCATGCTCGCTTTATGTTTGGTCCAACCAAACATAGTTTCTCTCGGTCTGAGAATCCCATTCTCAAGCTCGTTTTAAATCCTTTGGATTACACTCGTTGTGCGTGTGACCAAATAGGTTCTCGGATTATGTTGGCCGTCTATAATTAACCATTAATTATAGAACGATCATGAGTGGCACCTAGTAGTACATCATGATCCCCAATTAACCGAAAAGATCAACGGTTGATCCAGAACTATTTCTGAAACCCTTCAGTAGCTCGAATGAATCGTGCCCTATTCCCTTCACTCATCTTGTACCCACTTGGTTCAGGACATGGTCTATTGTGTCAGTCCCTACTAGGCTGACTACGTCACACCTAGCCCAAGTATCATTTCCTCGTCCTACGGATTCTAGTTACTCCACATGTATCGAAGAGTACCTTACTCTAAACATGTAATGCTTTGGCCAAAGACTTTAGTAACAATCCGACGAGAGGCCATGGGTATACATCTCCTCGCAAGGAGTGGTGAATCCTTTATAGGCTATTCAAACACCTTCGATCACTTCGACTTATACCCAATCATCCCAGGTCCACATCTCCTTAGAGATGTTTGCTTAAGATGTCAAAGCATAAGTCTCCATGATCAAGATGACTTGAATACCGCAAGTCAAAGGAACATCGCACTTAAGCCACAGTAAGAACTTCATTGACATATCTATATATGCAGAGAACCATATGAAGTCTTACGGCTGGTCACTCCAATGAACTAGTTACCATAACTAGCATCCACGATTAACTCCGGACATCACAATGTCTCCAGCCAGTGAGAATCAGCTGCTTGGATACACCAAGGAGTATACCTCGTGCTAGTCTCGACAGAATTGATGGTGTCCAAATCCATCAATTCATCGACTAGGGATAATTCCGATACATCACAATTACACATGTAGAGATACTCACTAGTTGTGATCAAATCACAAATTCTCTCATGCTGTGAATCGTATCGTGGACATTCAGTAAATGAGTTTAAGATCCAATCAAATACATTAAACATGTATACTCAAATAGTGAATCTTCATTTATCATATAAATGGTTCATACATAAGGCGATTGCCTTAGGACATCTCTCATATATTACTAATAGACTCCCACTTGGCCTAATGCCAATCGCTACGGTATCCAATACCATAAGCTCGAACATGACCCTCAAACTTATTTTGAGGTAATGCCTTAGTCAAGGGATCCGCTAAGTTCCTTTCGATTGGGAGTTTTCTCGATTTGTATTTCGTTCCCTACCGATGATCTCTCGATAAGATGATAGCGAAGCACATGTTTGGATCGTTGATGAGACCTTGGCTCTTTTCGCTGTGCAATTGCTCCATTATTGTCGCAGATGACCGGTATTGCTTCAACAATGGTCGGAATCACACCAAGTTCATGAGCGAACTTCTTGATCCAAACCGCTTCCTTTGCGCTTAGGCCGCAATATATTCTCGCCTCGGTGGTAGAATCCGCTACGATCTCTTGTTTGGAACTTTTCCAACTCATGCGCCCCATTCGAGGTGAACACGTATCCGATCGAGACCTAGAATCATCCTTATGCATCTCGGAAGCCGCATCCGTATACCCGCGTATCACCATGTCCCCTTCTCCATATATTAGGAACACATCCTTAGTTCTTCTCAAGTACTTAAGAATCGTCTTAACAGCCGCCCAATGATCCATTCCTGGATCGGATTGGTATCTGCTCGTGACACTCAGAGCGTACGATACATCGGGCCTCGTACATAACATAGCATACATGATAGATCCTATTGCAGATGCATAGGGAATCTTACTCATGCAAATCCTCTCGTCTTCTGTGCGCGGACACATAGACTTCGAAAGATGTTCACCATGCCTGATGGGCAGATAACCTTTCTTGGATTCCGACATGCTAAACCTCTTTAGCACTCGGTCTATATATGCAGACTGCGAAAGACCAAGCAACCGTTTCGATCTATCTCTATAGATCTTAATCCCAAGGATGTAGGTTGCTTCTCCCAGGTCTTTCATGGAGAATGTCTTGGATAACCAAACCTTAACTGACTGTAAGATTGACACATCGTTTCCTATAAGTAATATGTCATCGACATACAATACTAGGAACACGACTGCACTCCCACTAACCTTCTTGTACACACAAGGTTCGTCTGGATTTTGTGAGAAATCAAACTTTTTGATCGTCTCATCAAAACGGATATTCCAGCTCCTGGATGCTTGCTTCAATCCATAAATGGATCGTCGCAATTTGCATACCTTGGTTTTATCAACTGATGTGAAACCCTCAGGCTGTATCATATACACGTCCTCGAGCAGGTTTCCATTAAGGAAAGCTGTTTTCACATCCATCTGCCATATCTCATAATCATAATGAGCCGCTATGGCCAGGAGCATCAGAATGGATTTAAGCATAGCTACAGGCGAATAGGTTTCGTCATAATCAACACCTTGTTTTTGACGATATCCTTTCGCCACCAATCTAGCCTTATAGGTAATCACATTACCATCCATGTCGGTTTTCTTCTTGAAAACCCACTTGCACCCTATAGGCTTTATGCCTTCAGGTGGGTCAACCAAGTTCCAAACTTGGTTTTCGTACATGGAATCCATTTCCGACTTCATGGCACCAAGCTACTTATCCCTTTCTGAACTTGTCAGCACTTCTTCATAACTGGTAGGCTCCTCATCATCAATGAGTAACACGTCGTTCGATTCACTTACGAGAAATCCATATCTCTCAGGAATATTGCGTGTTCTACCAGATCTACGAAGATGTGGTGTTACAATAGGTCCAGCTGATTGCTCATCATTATGAGTTGTCGGTTGTTGTGCTTCACCAGGTATCTCATCAATGTCTACTTGAGTCTCTCGAGCCTCCTCAAGCTCGACGACACTCCCACTGTTTTCTTGTAAGAGAAACTCTTTCTCTAGAAACACAGCATGCCTTGAAACAAACACCTTTTGTTCCACAGGATGATAGAATTGGTAACCCCTTGTTTCCTTAGGGTATCCAATAAATAGACATTTATCAGACTTAGCATCCAGTTTGTCTGATACAGTCCGCTTCACATAAGCAGGACAACCCCATATCTTCAAGTAAGATACATGAGGTTTCTTACTATTCCATATCTCATATGGAGTAGTTGAGACTACCTTGGTAGACATTCTGTTTAACAAGTAAACAGCTGTCTAAAGTGCATAGCCTCAAAAGGACTTGGGAAGAGTTGCATGATTCATCATTGACCTGACCATGTCCAACAAGGTCCGGTTACGCCTCTCAGATACACCATTATGTTGTGGTGTATAGGGCGGAGTCCATTGAGACAATATACCATTGTCTCTTAGATAATCAAGAAACTCTTGACTTAAGTATTCACCACCTCGATCCGATCGAAGTATTTTAATACTTTTGTCATGTTGTTTCTCTACTTCATTTCTGAATTCTTTGAACCTTTCAAAGGCTTCAGACTTGTGTTTCATCAAGAACACATACCCAAACCGTGAGTGATCATCGGTGAAGGTAATGAAGTAGCTATAGCCTCCTAAAGATTGAGTTGACATAGGTCCATATACATCACTATGTATTAGGCCTAGCAACTCTCCCACTCGTTCACCTTTTCCCGTAAAAGGTAACTTAGTCATCTTGCCTTTTAAGCATGATTCGCATGTATCGTATGAATCCAATTCAAACGATTCCAGAATTCCACATCGGTGTAATTCGGACATGCGTTTCTTGCTTATATGGCCAAGATGACAATGCCACATGTAGGAGTCTATTTGATTATCCTTTCGAGCATGCTTGTTGCTCGCTTCCATATTGCAAATGTCACTGGATACGTCCAACGTATAAACACCATTGCTTAAAGTTCCAGTCCCATAAAGAACCCCATTCAAAGTTATGTAACAACAATTGTTACTAAAAGTCAAATGGTACCCATTTCTATTTAAACAAGAAATAGAAATGATGTTCTTTATCAACGAAGGAACATAAAAGCAATTGTCCAGTTCTAAGACAAGTCCTACAGGGAGTTCCAACAAATACGTTCCGATGGTGAGTGTAGCAACCGTTGCTCCATTCCCAACATGTAAATTTGACTCTCCCTTGACGAGTCTTCTTCTATTCCTTAGCCCATGTATGTCATTACATATGTTTGAGCCACACCCAGTATCAAATACCCAAGTGTCTGAGGAAATAGAATGACAATCAATAAAGAAGATTTCTGAAGAAGATGGGGCATCCGATGCCTTATCCTTCTTCATGGACTCAAGATAAATCTTGCACTTTCTTCGCAAATGGCTCTCCTTGCCATAATGATGGCAAGTTTCCTTTTGTGCTGGTTCTACCTTCTTAGCCTTTCTCTTCTTTCCCTTCTGCTGTTCATTTGACTTCCTCTTAGAACCTTTCTTCGAGGAATCAACTAACAACACCGTCCCCTGCTCATGCTTCTCAGAAGACTCCACAGTCTTCAGCATATTGAGCAGTACCACAGATGAACCTCCTAGCATCTCAGAGGTGAAGAGGAGCTTTGAGACTTTGAACCTTTCGAATCTCACTTGCTCATCAACCAACTCACAAAGATGAAGGACTACGATATGAGCATCCATATGCTCATGCTGCTTTCGTAGCTTGGGTTCCATCGCGGCTAGCATGATGCAACTCATTTGTTCAGAATCACTCACATGTTTCTGATAGGCCAACAATTGGTCCAGAGTTGCATCGTCACTAGGACGGGCGGGAAGAGGCGCTTCGAGGACATTTGCAAGCTTTTCAACCTTGAGAACAATTCTCAAGCTTCTAAGCCAGTCCAAGAAGCTCGGCCCAGTCAATTTATTCGAATCCAAAATGGAACGCAATTCAAAGACATCATGATCAATCTTAGAAATACAAAATGAGCATATATGAGAAAGATGATTTTAAAAATGCATCAATATACATTTATAAATCTCATTCATTTTTCGAATTTCAAAAACCCTTAAAATCACTTCGGGAGATCGTAGGTCCATCTCCGAATGGGCTGATATCCATCATAGATAAGAACAACCTTGGAGTGAGTCCAACAAGCCATTCTTAGCTATGATGGTGGGTATCAAGTATACCGATTACATATCATGTATATGTAACTATCACAATGTGCTATCAACTAATTGAATGTTTACACATACATTGGGTTGTTAACACATTAACAAGTATGCATCATATGCATAGCACCCAACTTCACCTCTCTTCACATCGACCTTGGAGTGAGTCCAACAAATCGATGCTCCAAGTTAAAGCTGACCCATTAATCGCGAAATAGTTTTAATATGGTTAGAGCGCATTCAACCAATTAGCCAGGCTTGGAGTGAGTCCAACAACCCAAACTAACGATTGACCTCTGACTCTTACCATATTAGAGTTAAACTATTCCAATGATTTGAACATGTTCAGGTTCGAGCCGGGCTTGGAGTGAGTCCAACAACCCAAACAAGAAACAGAACTCTGGTTCTAACCATATTAATGGAAGGTGTAGGATTTAATATTGAGTTAGGGTTTTTATGTCTCATCCTCTTTGCATGCAAATAACTATTATCTACATGGCATGGCATACATGGCATACATCTACATGTCACGACACGCATGGCATAATGTTATGCATCTAATGCAATTACATGGCATACAATTATGTCATGTATATAATTTCCTTATATGTCATAACTATTTATGGAAATAAAATATGTTTAAGATTTGATTCTCCAAATCAAATCATAATTAAATTAGGAAACAAATTTCCAAATCTAATAACATATTTTATTCATGGAATTATTTGATTAAAGAAAATCTATTTAGGAAACCAATTTCCTAAATCATTAAAACTACTTATGGAAATAAAATATTTTAAGATTTGATTTCCCAAATCAAATCATGATTAAATTAGGAAACAAATTTCCAGAATCTAATCAAATATTTTATTTATGGAAAATATCAATTTCCATAAATACTTCCAACTTTCCAAAAGTGGAGGATTTCCATAAATACTTCTAGACTTTCCAAAATTGAAAAATTTCCATAAATACTTCTAAATTTCCAAAATTTAGAAAATTTCCAGAAATACATTATGACTATCGCAAAACCATTTTTACGATTATGTCGAAACACAACCTGGGCTCTGATACCACTGTTGG
Source organism: Wurfbainia villosa (assembly GCA_025175895.1). Lineage (NCBI taxonomy): Eukaryota > Viridiplantae > Streptophyta > Magnoliopsida > Zingiberales > Zingiberaceae > Wurfbainia > Wurfbainia villosa. Next base: position 43,054,203 of record CM046005.1, read on the forward strand.
GTTTCCGGCACCGCGGCGTGTGTGTGTTCGATCATGTTTCAAAAATATGAGCACAGCGGAAGCAATTAAAATTAATAAATCTATATTTATTACAACACACACAACACACGCATGCTATTACAACAAGTGTAGACATAACCATAAATTAAAATTTGCAATAAAAGAAATTATCTACGTTATACCTTTCGTATGACGTGTAGCGGAAACGACATCAACCGGAATGATCCTCGTAAGAATCGTCTCTATCCGTATCCACGCCGAGCTTCTCGGGATGACTTCGCTAAGTCACGAGCTTCGTCTTCGTATGGGTTACTAGCCTTGTGTTGAAGACGACGTGATCGAGAGATGATCACGATCTGAATCCAAATTCGGATCCTAAAACGAGTTCTCAAAACTCGCTTCTCCGGAGAGGTATTCGTCAACCAATTGACGAATCCTTTGTCCCCCACCTCAGAGGATTACCGGAGATCAAATCCCCGGTAAGTTACCCGCTGTCGGAGCACTAACCGTCGTCCAAACGACGCTCCAACGAGAGGAGGAGAAGCTGTCCAGAAAACTGGACAGCTTGGTGGAGGATATAGGCGCCGGCCAACCAAGGAAAGAAAAACCTCACCTTGATGCCAAACCTATAGGGGATCACCGGAGGGTCACCGGAGTGTTCACCGGCTGAAGCTTGGTCGCCGGCAATGACTTGGACGGTGGCACAAAACCTGGGCGGCGGCAATCCTAGGGTTGGCGCCGACTAGGGGAGGAGAGGGAGGGGCGGCAACACAAGGTTGGGCGGCAACTCTTGATTAGGGTTTTAGGATTAGGGTTTAAGCCCTATTTTATAGAGAACTAATTCTCTTAATGGTTAATGGATCATATCCATAAAGCCCGTTAACCCGCTCCATTAAGATAAGTTAAAATAAACCAAACCATGATGATTTATTTTAAGTTAAAACGAACCGAACCAACCTTTGGTTCATTCGTTTAATATAAACCAAACCCTTTGGTTTATTCTCATCCATTGGATTAGAACCAAACCATTTTGGTCCATCCATTATGTCTTCATAAGACACGGCCCATCCACGCTTCCATTGCGACTGAAACAATTTCATGCTCGCTTTATGTTTGGTCCAACCAAACATAGTTTCTCTCGGTCTGAGAATCTCATTCTCAAGCTCGTTTTAAATCCTTTGGATTACACTCGTTGTGCGTGTGACCAAATAGGTTCTCAGTTTATGTTGGCCGTCTATAATTAACCATTAATTATAGAACGATCATGAGTGACACCTAGTAGTACATCATGATCCCCAATTAACCGAAAAGATCAACGGTTGATCCAGAACTATTTCTGAAACCCTTCAGTAGCTCGAATGAATCGTGCCCCATTCCCTTCACTCATCTTGTACCCACTTGGTTCAGGACATGGTCTATTGTGTCAGTCCCCACTAGGATGACTACATCACACCTAGCCCAAGTATCATTTCCTCGTCCTACGGATTCTAGTTACTCCACATGTATCGAAGAGTACCTTACTCTAAACATGTAATGCTTTGGCCAAAGACTTTAGTAACAATCCGACGAGAGACCATGGGTATACATCTCCTCGCAAGGAGTGGTGAATCCTTTATAGGCTATTCAAACACCTTCGATCACTTCGACTTATACCCAATCATCCCGGGTCCACATCTCCTTAGAGATGTTTGCTTAAGATGTCAAAGCATAAGTCTCCATGATCAAGATGACTTGAATACCGCAAGTCAAAGGAACATCGCACTTAAGCCACAGTAAGAACTTCATTGACATATCTATATATGCAGAGAACCATATGAAGTCTTACGACTGGTCACTCCAATGAACTAGTTACCATAACTAGCATCCACGATTAACTCCGGACATCACAATGTCTCCAGCCCGTGAGAATCAGCTGCTTGGATACACCAAGGAGTATACCTCGTGCTAGTCTCGACAGAATTGATGGTGTCCAAATCCATCAATTCATCGACTAGGGATAATTCCGATACATCACAATTACACATGTAGAGATACTCACTAGTTGTGATCAAATCACAAATTCTCTCATGCTGTGAATCGTATCGTGGACATTCAGTAAATGAGTTTAAGATCCAATCAAATACATTAAACATGTATACTCAAATAGTGAATCTTCATTTATCATATAAATGGTTCATACATAAGGCGATTGCCTTAGGACATCTCTCATATATTACTAACACTAGGATGGGCACCGGCCAAGGAATTATCAATGGAAGTGGGCGCCGGCAATCAACAAGATGGAAGAGGTTGCCGCCCACTTTGCTCCAAACCCTAGCCGCCCAAAACCCTAACTCCAATCCTTTGATTAATCTTGCCGCCCAACCCTAAGCATCTATTTATAGAATAGGGCTTAAGCCTCCTTTAATCTCCACCGTCGGATCTAGGGATTTAATCTCCACCGTCGGATCTAGGGTTTTATCCCAACCGTCGGATGTAGGGTTTAATCCCAACCGTCGGATCTAGGATTTCATCCCAACCGTCAGATCTAAGGTTTCATCCCAACCGTCGGATCTAGGGTTTTATCCCAACCGTCGGATCTAGGGATTTAATTCCAACCGTTGATTCTAGGATTTCATCCTAACCATCGGATCTAGGGATTTAATCCCAACCGTTGGTTCTAGGGTTTCATCCAACCATCGGATCTAGGGATTTAATCCCAACCGTTGGTTCTAGGTTTTGTTTTACATTCTTGGATCTAGACTTCATAAGGATTATATTAGGCTACGATAGGGACCATAAGGAGGAGTTAGGTCTTGGCCACCCGATGGATCGGAACCACACAAACTTGATCCATCAATGATGTTCCATTCCACTAGAGGATCATCATTGATCTACCTCACCAACCCCCATAAATCAATATGGGCTCCATATATTATTTGTACATTAATCTCCCCGTATTTAAGATATCGAATGTCCGTCAATTAATTGATTTACTGACCATCAATTAATTAACATCTAATTCCTCGAGTAGTACCACTCAACCTTATCATCATGTTGACTAAGTCAACCAGCTGGGTTTACATGATGAACCTTATGAGCTCCTCAAGGGGACATCATCAACCTAATATATAGGATACAGTTTCCTCCTATAATCAACGGCACACCATGTAAAAAATATTATTTCCCAACTTACCGGGCATATTGATTTAATCCATCTAAATCTCACCCACTGGTAAATCAAAGAAATAAATATTAAGTACATGTGCCCGTTATTATATCGGGATTAAGAGCATGTACAACATAATATCCGAGATCCGATTCAATCATGTAGTCAGTACTAAATTGAATCACCTCTATGTCGGTCCTGCTCAATACACCTAAGTGTACCAGTGTAACTCTATGTTCAAGACAAAACAATACCAAGCTACACTACAACCATGCCAATGGTTTGTCCAAAACCATCTTGGTTGTGAGCCTCTACTTATATTTTACAAGGAACTGATAACATGATCTTCTGTGCCACACCAAGCACCATGTTATCTACAATGTAAAATATTTAGACAATATGCACAGATATATAATGAATATATAAAATGCAAACAATGATCATGTGATTCTTATTTCAAAATAAAATGTTCATACAAAAAGAGCTAGGCTTTCAGTATATATTCCAACAAACTTCGCTTCCCACTTCACCTCGGTAGCTTGTCCATGGCGATCCCTTCGATGTCCCAAGATTAAAAAAATTTAATCCTAGACAAAAGGGATTGCCCAAACCACCAAGTCATCATCGTGCTATTCGTTTAGAGATGTCACTTGAACAAAATAGTCGTTCAAGCGACCATCCTCTATTCTACGAGTAGCCGCGGAATAGATGATGTTCGGATCGCCGGTTTTTGTGTTTATGCTCGGGATCCAAGTATTATTTAGCCATTTACAGATTTATAACATGCTTATGATTGAAAAACAAAAAAAACAACAAACAAAAGAGAAAAGAGAATAGATATACCTCTTGATCTTCTAATGTATGTCCTTCCTCCTTTTGGACGTCGTGTGGGCAACGATCTACCAAAAGTTGAAGCTCCAAGATCACAAATCTTCCTTCCTTGCTTTTGTAAAGCAAGAGGAAGAATAGAAACAGGGTTTTTTTTTCTCCTCCCTAGAACCAACCAACAAGGAGCACACCAAACCCTTGTCGCCGGCCAACTAGAAGGATGAGAAGATGATGGAAACAACCAAGACACCAAGGGAAGCCCTATATCTTGTTTCCACCACCTAAGGAGAAGGAGAAGGGGTCTTTGGATGCCGGCCAAGGGCTGGGATAAGGCTATGGGCATCGGCCACCAAAGGATAGGAAGAAGAAAACAAACTACTTCCTTATTTGGTGCCACCCAAGCCTCCTAAACCCTAAGCCTCCAAACCCTAATCCTAGCTCTCCTTATGGCCGGCCATGGAAGTGGGGAAAAAAATTTGGATGAGAACAAGCCAAGGTAGAGGGAAGATGGGAGGAATCGGCCAAAACCTAAGGAAGAAGAAGAAACACCTCCTTGAGTTGCCGCCCACCCATAGGTCCCAAAACCCTAGCCACCCAAACCTAATCCTAAACCAACTAGGATTCCTAGCCTCCAAAGGAAGCAAACCCTAATCCCCTTAAGCCATCATCTTCTTGCCTCCCACTTCATGATCTCTATTTATAGAGTTGGGCTCAAGCCATGATTTAATCTCCTCCATTGGTTCTAGGGATTTAATCTCAACCGTCGGATATAGAGATTTAATCTCAACCGTCGGATCTAGAGATTTAATCTCTACCTTTGGATCTAGAGTTTTATTTTCATCCATTGGATCTAAGCTTCATGAGGTGTTAATAGGCTACATTAGGGACCATGAGGAGGAGTTGGATCTTGGCAACCCATGGATCAAGCCCGCATAAAGTTCGATCCACTAATGATGATCCAATCCACTAAAGAATCATCATTGATCTACCTCACCAACCCTCATATGATAATATGGGATCCATATATTATTTGTACATTTTATTCCCGTGTTTAAGATCTCGAATGTCCATCGATTAATTAATTTACTGACCGTTAATTAATTAGCATCTAACTCCTTGAGTAGTATCACTCAACCTTTTCATCATGCCGGACCAAGTCCACCTGCAGGGTTTACATGATGAACCTTATGAGCTCCTCAAGGGGACATCATCATCCTAATATATAGGACACAATTTTCTACTATAATCAACGACACACCATACAAATAATATCATCTACCAACTTACCGAGCCTATCGATTTAATCTATAAATCTCGCCCATTGGTAAATCAAAGAGATGACTACTAAGTATATGTGCCCATTATTATATTGGGATTAAGAGCATGTACATAATAATATCTGAGGTCCGATTCGATTATGTAGTCAGCAATAAATCGAATCACCTCTAAGTCCGTCATACTCAATACACACAAAGTGCACTAGTGTGATTCTATGGTCAAGACAAATCAATACCAAATCACACTACAACCATTCCGATGGTTTGTCCAAAGCCATCTCGGTTGTGAGGCTTTACTTATACTTTACAAGGAGCCGATAACATGATCTCCCATGTGACACCACACACCATGTTGTCTACAATGTAATGTATTAGACAATATTGCATAACTATGAAAACAGTGATCATGTGATTCTTATTTCAAAATAAAAATGTTCATACAAAAGATAGACTTTTCAGTATACATCCCTACAATCTCCCACTTATACTAAAAGAATATAATGTCCTCAAAGTGTCATACATCTGATCCCCATTCCCTCCACATGCCTATCAAAAGCTCTCGTCGGAAGGGCCTTAGTGAAAGGATCTGCCAGGTTATCCTCCGATGCAATCTTGGCCACAACAACTTCTCCTCTCTTTATAATTTCTTGTATCAGGTGGTACTTGTGCTCTATGTGTTTACTAGTCTTATGGGCTCATGGTTCCTTCGAGTTTGCAACTGCACCACTATTATCACAATAAATTGTGATAGTTCTGGGAAAACCAGGAATCACATCCAAGTCCATCAGAAAGTTCCTGAGCCATACAGCTTCTTTGGCTGCCTCAGAGGTCGCTACATACTCAGCTTCCATGGTGGAGTCCGCCATGCATTTCTGCTTGACACTCCTCCATACAATGGCTCCACCTCCCAAAGTAAACACAAAACCTACTTACTGTTATCCCTATCAGATTGGAAGTCGGAATCCGTGTAACCCACAGGGAGTAATTAGTCTACCCGGTAAACCAGCATATAATCACTAGTCCTTCTCAGGTACTTCAATATATGCTTTATCGCAGTCCAATGTCCCTGTCCTGGATTACTCTGATATCTGCTGACCATGCCCACGGCAAAGCAGATATCTAGTCTCGTACAGAGCATCGCATAGATGAGGCTTCCTACTGCCGAAGCATAAGGAACCGCCTTCATCTCCTCTATCTCCTCAGATGATCTAGGACACATCTCCTTAGATAATGGAACTCCATACCTGAAAGGTAAAAAACCCTTCTTAGAGTTCTGCATGCTAAAACGCTCCATAATCGTGTCTATGTATGAAGCTTGGGATAAGCACAACATCCTTTTCCTGCGATCCCTTATAACCTTGATACCAAGGATATGTCCCACCTCTCCCAAGTCCTTCATATCAAACTGTTTGGACAACCATACGCTTACGTCCGATAACACCTTGATATTGTTGCCAATCAACAAAATGTCATCTACGTATAGTACAAGAAATACCACTACGTTTCCGTCACATCTCTTGTATACACAAGACTCATCCGGACTTTGAATAAATCCATAAGACTGGATCACCTCATTAAAGAAGATGTTCCAAGACCTCGAAGCTTGTTTCAATCCATAAATAGACCGATTAAGCTTACATACAAGATGCTCTTTGCCCTTAGTAATGAATCCCTCTGGTTGCTTCATGTAGATGTTTTCCCAAAGACTTCCATTAAGGAAAGTTGTCTTGGCATCCATCTGGCACACCTCATAATCCGTATGAGCTGCTATGCATAAGAGAATCCGGATAGACTTGCATGGCTACCGGCGAAAAGGTCTCCTCATAATTGATACCCTCTTTCTGAGTATACCCCTTCGCAATAAGCCTCGCTTTGAAGGTCTCAACCTTCCCATCTATTCCTCTCTTTCTTTTGTAGATCCACTTGCATCCAATGGTTTTTACACCATCGGGTGGCTCTACTAGCTCCCAGACCTGATTTGAATCCATAGATTCAATCTCAGCATTCATTGCACTTTGCCAAGATGCTGCATCTTTATCTTGGATTGCTTCGTCATATGTCTAGGGATCAGGTTCATGTTCGCCAGGGACCAAATCAGAAGATTCTCCCAAGAACATGAATCTATCAGGCTGTCTCACAATCCTCCCACTACGACGAGGTATCACCTGTGTATCCTCTGTGACATGCGGTGTAGTGACATGTGGTATATCCTCTTGTACCGGTAGTACTAAAGAAGTGACTTCCCCTTTTAACTCCTCCAGAACAATTTTACTCTTGGGCTTGTGGCTCATCACATAGTCTTCCTCTAGAAATCTGGCGTTCGTGCTAACGATCACCCTCTGATGTCTAGGACTATAAAATAATCCACCCTTCGTTCCCATGGGATAGCCAATGAACATGCGTACTTCTGTACGAGGTTCCAACTTACCAGCATCTGCCTTCAGCATATGTGTTGGACTCCCCCATATCCAGATATGTCTTAGACTAGGCTTTCGCCAAGTCCACAACTCTGTGGGAGTAGAAGGCACTGATTTATATGGAACCAAGTTCAGAATGTATACAGCTGTATCTAGAGCATATCCCCAGAACAAATCTAGCAAGTTAGAATAACTCATCATCGATCTAACCATCTCTATAAGAGTCCTATTCCTTCGCTCGGCTACACCGTTCTGCTGGAGTGTGCCAAGTGTAGTCAATTGGGATTGGATCTCAACCTCTGATAAGTAGTTCCTAAAATCTCCCAAGAGGTACTCACCGCCACGATCAGATCATAGTATCTTGATACTTTTACCTTGATGTTTCTCCACATCAGCCTTGAATTCTTTAAACTTGTCAAAGCATTCAGACTTGCGGCGCATCAGGTAAATGTATCCATATCTTGAGTAATCGTCTATAACAGAGATGAAATACTCAAAACCACCTCTAGCCTGGATAGACATAGGACCACACAAATTAGAATGAACCAATTCTAACACCTCTTTGGCTCTATACCCCTTGGCCTTAAAAGGCCTCTTGGTCATCTTACCCTCCAATCAAGATTCACAGGTTGGGAGATCCTCCACCACTAATGAACCCAAAGGTCCATCAGCTATCGACCTTTGAATTCTGCTTAGGTTAATGTGACCAAGCCTAAGATGCCAAAGATATGTTTGGTTCATCTTCGAAGGTTCTTTTCTCTTATTGGAATTAGAAGATGAGTTATTAACTTCAATTTGCATCGTGGGAGGTTTTGGTTCAAGTGTGTACAAATTTCCTATCAATGCACCCGAACAGATAATGTCCCTATTCCTTCTTATAACAACTCTGTCATTAAATGAAATAGAATATCCATCCATAAACAATTTAGAAACCGAAATTAAATTTTTCTAAATAAGGGTACATAAAGGCAATTCTTAAGAACCAAAAGTTTATTTTTCTCAAAAGATAAATGAACATCTCCCACTACAATAGCCGCCACCTTCATGGCATTGCCCAAGTAAATGGTAATCTCCCCTTTAGCTAGTCGTCAAGTTTCTTGAAACCCCTGCAAAGTATTGCAGACATGATTAGTGGCTCCCGTATCTACACACCAGGTGTCGGTAGATAACACCGCTAATCATGTTTCAACAACTAGTCCAAAGGATATATCTTTGTTCTGCTTTGGATTGGGACAGTCCTTGTTCTAATGTCCATCCTGCTTATAAGTGAAGTACTTGCCTTTCGGCTTCTTCACTCCTCCCTGAAATCCTCCCACCACCTTTGCTCTACCTTGTTTCTTCTTCTTCTTGCCTTTCGGCTTAGAAGTAGAAACCTTTTTGAGCAACCATGGCTTGAGGACACACTTCGAAGAGTGCATACTTGTACTCCTTAGCAGATAAGACAATATCTAGATTCTTTTCCAATCATCATAATTTGGGTACAGTAAGTTTATTTCCTTTAGTATCATAGTAAGTGGACTGAAAGTCAATTTTAAAAATCCTAAGAATCACATAGATCATTACTGTAGATTTCAAAAAATTATTGATTCCTCAAATAATAAAATTTTAAAATCAACCAACACCTCAAAACACTGAGAATATCGCATGCCACGATCGTGTGGACGTATACGAATTCTACATTTGTAAGAGGAGGTTTTACCCATTAATTTTATTATCTTGTCAACCTAACTTTTTGACAAATAAAATTAATAGTTGGTTTCTCTTCGGCCCTATAAATAAAAGCAGTGACTCCGATGGGGAGGATACTTATATTTGTATCTAAGTGTTCACCATTACTCGGTACCAAGGTAATTATCTCGGGTTATGTGCCTTCCGATGGGGATGTACACACGCTCCTTAATAATTGCTTATAACCATATCCAACCCTGTGATCCACAAACAAACTCATCCGATGGGGAGGAAGACACTCAGAGCCGATGCGCAAGTTTGCTTGCATCACATGTCAAATTGTAATGGAGGCCGTGAGAATTTATAAAAATTTCCCTCTCCCACTTAGTAGTTTGAAAATGAGGAATTTTCTAGCCTACGACATGCATACCAAACAAAAAGCAATAAATATGAAAAATAAATTATTTTCCAACTATTATGGCTTTTGTCTTCAATATGACTCCCGTCGCATAACCATCTCATCCGCTCCTCCTACGCCATGTACGAGCCATCCGGAGATCCGAGCCGAGACTAAAACCTATTTTAATTTACATCCATCGATCCTATACTCCATGAGGGAGTGTACATGAAATCTAGATCGAAAGTAAACTAAAATAAAGAGTGGCTAAACAATGTCATATCTAATTTATAAAAATTAAATACTAGCCTCGTCAACCCCGAGGATTCAACAAAATATACACATACAATCACATACACACATATGGCCATAATAGTCGGATCTTATGCCTGCAACCAAAGAGTTAAACTACGCATATCCTACTATTATCCGACACATATAATATATGAAAAGTGCATAAAAATTAACCGAATCCTAAACACACAAAACTGGAAACCTTGGCTCTGATATCAATTGTAGGGTTTTTGCCCCGGAAGCTTTCATACCAATTTAATGGTTTTGCTTATCGAGTCCGTGAAAGGAAACTTCGCTTTCCACTTCACCTCGGTAGCTTGTCCATGGTGATCCCTTCGATGTCCCCAGATTAAAAAAATTTAATCCTAGACAAAATGGATTTCCCAAACCACCAAGTCATTATCGTGCTATTCGTTTAGAGAGGTCACTTGAACAAACTAGTCGTTCAAGCGACCATCCTCTATTCTACGAGTAGCTGCGGAATAGACGATGTCCGGATCACCGGTTTTTGTGTTTATGCTCGGGATCCAAGTATTATTTAGCCATTTACAGATTTATAACGTGCTTATAATTGAAAAACAAAAACAAGCTACAAACAAAAGAGAAAAGAGAATAGATATACCTCATGATCTTCTAATGTATGTCCTTCCTCCTTTTGGACGTCGTGTGGGCGATGATCTACCAAAAGTCGAAGCTCCAAGATCACAAATCTTCCTTCCTTGCTTTTGCAAAACAAGAGGAAGAATAGAAACAAGGTTTTTTTTGTCTCCTCCCTAGAACCAACCAACAAGGAGCACACCAAACCCTTGCCGCCGGCCAACTAGAAGGAGGAGAAGATGATGGAAAACAACCAAGACACCAAGGGAAGCCCTATATCTTGTTTCCACCACCTATTGAGAAGGAGAAGGGGTCTTTGGATGCCAGCCAAGAGCTGGGATAGGGCTGTGGGCGCCGGCCACCAAAGGATAGGAAGAAGAAAACAAACTACTTCCTTATTTGGTGCCACCCAAGCTTCCTAAACCCTAAGCCTCCAAACCCTAATCCTAGCTCTCCTTATGGCCGACCATGGAAGTGGGGAAAAAGATTAGGATGAGCACAAGCCAAGGTAGAGGGAATATGGGAGGAATTGTCCAAAACCTAAGGAAGAAGAAGAAACACCTCCTTGAGTTGCCGCCAACCCATAGCTCCAAAAACCCTTGCCACCCAAACCTAATCCTAAACCAACTAGGATTCCTAGCCTCCAAAAGAAGCAAACTCTAATCCCCTTAAGCCATCATCTTCTTGCCACCCACTTAATGATCTCTATTTATAGAGTTGGGCTCAAGCCATGATTTAATCTCCTCCATTGGTTTTAGGGATTTAATCTCAACCGTCGGATCTAGAGATTTAATCTCAACCGTCGGATCTAGAGATTTAATCTCTACCTTTGGATCTAGAGTTTTGTTTTCATCCATTGGATCTAAGCTTCATGAGGTGTTAATAGGCTACATTAGGGACCATGAGGAGGAGTTGGATCTTGGCCACCCATGGATCAAGCCCACATAAAGTCCGATCCACTAATGATGATCCAATCCACTAAAGGATCATCATTGATCTACCTCACCAACCCCCATATGATAATATGGGCTCCATATATTATTTGTACATTTTCTTCCCGTGTTTAAGATCTCGAATGTCCGTCGATTAATTAATTTTCTGACCATTAATTAATCAACATCTAACTCCTTGAGTAGTACCACTCAAACTTTTCATCATGCCAGACCAAGTCCACCTGCAGGGTTTACATGATGAACCTTATGATCTCCTCAAGGGGACATCATCATCCTAATATATAGGACACGGTTTCCTCCTATAATCAATGACACACCATATAAATAATATCATCTCCCAACTTACCGAGCCTATCGATTTAATCTATAAATCTCGCCCATTGGTAAATCAAAGAGATGACTACTAAGTATATGTGCCTGTTATTATATTGGGATTAAGAACATGTACATAATAATATCTGAGGTTTGATTCGATTATGTAGTCAGCAATAAATCGAATCACCTCTAAGTCGGTCTTGCTCAATACACACAAAGTGCACTAGTGTGATTCTATGGTCAAGACAAATCAATACCAAATCACACTACAACCATTCCGATGGTTTGTCCAAAGCCATCTCGGTTGTGAGCCTTTACTTATACTTTACAAGGAGTCGATAACATGATATCCCATGTGACACCACACACCATGTTATCTACAATGTAATGTATTAGAAAATATTGTATAACTATGCAAACAATGATCATGTGATTCTTATTCCAAAATAAAGATGTTCATACAAAAGATAGACTTTTCAGTATACATCCCTACAACTATTAGGGTAAAGGTATCCAAGAAAAGCTAGGTTCACTATACTGAACTACTACTCACATTTCCATAGAAACACTCATTTCAAAAGTTAAAAAAAAATAAGTTTGATTGAGAAAAAAATAATTATTTTTGGAAAAAAAGAAGATGAAATATCATTAGAGTGAAGGTTTTGCAGAACCGAAGCTCTGATACCACTTGAAGGTAGGAAACTTCGCTTCCTACTTCAACTCGGTCGCTTGTTCATGGCAATCCCGTCTTCGTCCCCGGATTAAAAAATTAATCCATGACAAATAGGGATTACCAAAGCAACCGTTCCATCGTCGTGCTATCCGATTAGAGTGGTCACTTGAACAAACTTATTATTCAAGTAACCTACCTCTATTCTTCGAATAGCCACGGAATAGACAATGTACGGATCGCCGGTTTTTGTGTTTGTATTTGGGGTCCAAGTAAATTAGCCACATAATTAAAACATACAACATACAAAGAAACAAAAGGAAAGCAAAACAAGATTTATACCTCTTGTTTACCTCAAGGTCTTCTATCATATGTCCTATCCTCCTCTTGAACGTTGTGTGGGCAACGATCCTCCAAGAGATGAAGCCTCCTAGATCACGATCTTTTTTTCCTTGCTCGCTCTGAACAAGAGGAAGTATTGAAACGAAACTCTCCTCCTATCTAGGACCGACCATCAAGCTCCAAGCTTGATGCTTGCTGTCAGCCTAAAGAGAGGTGTAAGGTATGGGCGCCGGCCAAGAGCTCCAAGGAACAACCCTAACCCTTGTTTCCACTGGCCAAGGAGAAAAGGAAGAGAGTTGGGACGTTGGCCAAGGATGAGAGGAAGAAGGGAGGCACCTGCCAAAACCCTAGGAAGGAGAGAAAGCCTTGCCGCCCAAGGAGGAGAGGAAACCCTAGCCGCCAAATGCCTCTCCAAGCCCTAGCTGGCCAAAACCCTAATCTCCCTTTTGTATCCTTGTCGCCCACCCGTTAAGCCTCATTTTATAGAGCTAGGCTTAAGCCTCCTTTTAATCTCCACCGTCGGATCAAGGGATTTAATCTCAACCATCGGTTCTAGAGATTTAATCTCCACCATCAGATCTAAAGATTTAATCTCCACCATTGGATCTAGAGATTTAATCTCCACCGTCGGATCTAGAGTTTCATTTTCCATCATCGGATCTAGGCTCCATGAGGGTTTTAATAGGCTATGATAGGGACCATAAAAAGTAGTTGGATCTTGGCCACCCAATGGATCAAGCCCACATAAAGTCCGATCCATTAATCATAATCTATTCTACTAGAGGATTATCATTGATCTACCTCACCAACCCCCATATGATAATATGAGCTCCATATATTATTTGTACATATATCTCCCCGTGTTTAAGATCTCGAATGTCCGTCGATTAATTAATTTACCGACAATTAATTAATCAACATCTAACTCCATGAGTAGTATCACTCAACCTTATCATCATGTCGGACCAAGTCCACCTGCAGGGTTTACATGATGAACCTTATGAGCTCCTCAAGGGTACATCATCATCCTAATATATAGGACATGGTTTCCTCCTATAATCAACGGCACACCATATAAATAATATCATTTCCCAACTTACCGAGCCTATTGATTTACTCTATAAATGTCGCCCATTGGTAAATCAAAGTAATGAATACTAAGTATATGTGCCCGTTATTATATCGGGATTAAGAGCATGTACAACATAATATCTGAGGTCCGATTCGATTATGTAGTCAGCAATAAATCGAATCACCTCTAAGTCGGTCCTGCTCAATACACACAAAGTGTACTAGTGTAATTCTATGGTCAAGACAAACCAATACCAAATCACACTACAACCATACCAATGGTTTGTCCATAACCATCTCAGTTGTGAGCCTTTACTTATACTTTACAATGAACTGATAACATGATCTCCCGTGTGACACTACACACCATGTTATCTACAATATAATATATTAGACGATATGCACAACAATAAATATGCAAAAAATGATCATGTGATTGTTATTTCAAAAATAAAGATGTTCATGCAAAAGATAGACTTTTCAGTATACATCCCAACATAGAGTACCCCTTTGAGACCAAGTAGTTACTAGGGAAACACCTATTAGGGTGCCCCTTTGAGACTAACTAGTTACTGGGGAAATACTCAATGTTTATTTCTTGCTTTTCTTCTCCTTGATTTTGAGTGCTTCTTTGAGAGTAAGTGTGGTAGTGATAGGATGATCCAATCATATTGACCGGTAAGTGTCTTTATATCGGAGACGGAAGGAACATGGTAGAATGGACATAAGCATGGAATGATGTCCAAAAACTTAGAGTCATTTCACATGCACTACACAGGGGTCTTGCATGCTTAACCACAAGGAAGGGATCCATAAGACTATGATCAAGAATTAACAGCTTAAGATGGGTTCCCAATAAAATTACTAAAGTAAACGAGTAAAAGTTTTGATTTTATACTCAAGATTCCCACACATAGGTTAGTTTTTCTTTTTTTTCTTTTCTTGAGGACAAGCAATAGTTTAAGTTTAGGGGTGTGATGAGTGTGAATCATACACACTTTTTATGGATTATTTAGCATGCATTTCTTAGGTTTTGTTTACATATCATGATAAAAACATAGCATTTGCATTCATTCTATCTTTTTAGTTCAGGTAACTATGGTTTCATATTTTTCTTCTCAGGAGGGCATAAAATCAAGAAAAAAGAGGCATAATCATGTCATAAAGGGATGCTACATAGATCCACGACAAAATGGGGAGCAAACAGAGTGACACCTGCCACTATAGCTGAAGGGAAATGTTGGTGCAATCGACCCAGATTGACTCGAGTTTGACCAGTACTTTGATAGTATTTTGATGATAGACAAAACTCATGACATGGGAAAGTCCAACATGGTGTTGGCATGAAAAATCCAAGCATGGAGCTTGGTGTGGGAAAGTCCAACATGGAGTTGGCATGGAAAATCCAAGCATGGAGCTTGGTGTGGGAAAGTCCAACATGGAGTTGGCATGGAAAATCCAAGCATGGAGCTTAGTGTGGGAAAGTCCAACATGGAGTTGGCATGGAAAATCCAAGCATGGAGCTTGGTGTGGAAAAGTCCAAAGCATTGCGAAGTCGTGCGCTTGGTGCTTGGTGAGAAATGCATTGCAAAGCCATGCGCTTGGTGCATGTGGGAAGTCTTGAGGACTTGGTAAGTTCAATAGGCTTGGGGTCCTTGTGTCGGTGAAGGATGGCATTGCGAAGTCGTACGCTTGGTGCATCCGAGGGATCACCGGACAGGGAGCGAATGGAGTGAAACCAAAGGGAAGCATACTTAGAGGGCATGAGACGCGAAGGATGGCGTTGCAAAGCCGTGCGCTTGGCGCATCCGAGGGATGTAGGCTGAGGGAAGAGAGCTTCGGTGGAAAACTCCATGAGGGATAAGGTGGACTTGGCCAAGTGGCTAAGACTGAGTGTCGGAGGCTCAAACTTGATGTTTGAGGGTTTACCCGACGGTCGGATGATCAAACAACTTGGTGTTTGAGGTTTTGCCCAACATCAGTCGACTTGCATAGGTGCCGGTTCGACTGATCCAAGTCGACTAGGGTTCAACTGGTGTTAGACTGCGGTTTTGTGCTTGGTAGTCGACTGCCATGGACTGGCAGTCGACTGCCGAGGGATGGCAGTCGACTGATGGGAATGTCATGAGCACAGAACACTCCGTAGCCGATTGGGCAGTCGACTACTAGTTCACCAGTCGACTGCCATGGACTGGCAGTCGACAGGTAGGTGATCCATTGGAACTTATCCAACGTGGATCTGGCCGTTGTGAGACAACGGCATAGCGGCAATGATCGGGCCTTTGGCAATGAGCGGGAGCAAAACAATGATGGTTATAAATGGAGCTCAAGTGGGAGGATTTCGCCAAGACTTTAAGGAAGCGATTGGAGGAGAATTGCTACTGCATTCAAGTCCTTCAAGAGCCATCCAAACCAAGCAACAAGAAAGGGTTCAAAGCAAAGAGTTGTAAAGCATTCTTTACTTGTATTTCTTGTGTCTTTGTATTTCTTGTAGTATTATTTTTGTAATAGCTTGTACAAGGTTTCTCCACCTCCGATGTGTAGTCGAGAAGAAGTTTAGTTAGTGTCATGCGCATAACTAGAGCTCGGTGAGCTCGCCCGTGGAGTAGGAACCATTCGGTTCCAAACCACATATATCGTGTGTTTTTGTGTATGCTTGTATTGTTGTTAGTATTATTATTGTTTCCGCTGCACTAACAACAATTGTAGATGAGCACGTAATGAGAACGATCGTATTCCACCATCGAACGATTGAGGGCTATTCCCCCCCCCTCTAGCCTGCTAACATCTACATTTCATCGACCCTACAAGTGGTATCAGAGCCAAGGCGCTTGTCGAGGACTAACCGCTGACACAAGCACTACAAAATGGCCGGCTACAACCTTCAACCACCAAAGTTCGAAGGAGATTTTCTATGGTGGAGAAGAAAAATGGAGGTATATCTAGAAATCGATTTTGATTTTATGCTAAACTTAGAAAACAGTTTCGAATTGCCTAGGGATGAAAGAAATAGGCAAATTAAGAAGTCAAGGTGGACCCAAGACCAAATCAAGGACTTCGAGACAAATCTCAAGGTAATTGAATTACTTAGTGATTTGATTCCTAACAATATTTTGTCTAGGTTGGGTAATTTTAGGGATGCAAGGGAGCTATGGAATAAGATAATAAAATTCCAAGAAAACTCCCAACTGGCACAAGTAGAGAAGAATGCCGAGGAAGAAGCACCCATCACATTTGAAGATGTTGATGATTTGGTGGAGAACTCCACCTCTAGCATTGAGGGGGAGGAATGGGTTTCCATTCCGGAGAAAGATTAAAATGAAGCTTCTACCTCCGGAAGAAGTGAAGAGGCCTCCACCACCTCCCTAGGTAACTCAAGTGTTATTATTTTAAATAAAATTCACATAATATGCTTTGAGTGTAGGGAGAAAGGGCATTACAAGAGCAAATGACCTAAATTGGCTAAGGAAAAGGCATCTGCACCAAAAGTCAACCCAAAGTCAAAGGATGTCGAAGTCCCCAAAACTAGAAGCAAAGAGCACATTGTGTGCTTTAAATGCAATCAAAAGGGGCACTACCAAACCAATGCCCTAGGGGGAGGAAGAAAGGGCAAGAGGGTGTATCTCATGTAGGGGGAGCTCCTAAAGTTAACCCTAAGGTAAATTTAAATTATGCACCTTCAATTCCTAAAGATAAAAAGCATGCTAAAAACTATTTTAGCTCTCTTGCTATTATTAACGAAAAGCATGCTAGTAAAAATAAATATTTTTGCCTAGGTTCCAAGCATGTTCATGTAACTAAGGACAAACCTAGGACGCATAATTCTAGAAATATTTTACCAAAGGAGTCCATTAGGAGAGTAGAAAAAAATTTGGGTAATAATCCCAAAAAGTCTAGCCACATGCCTAAGAAGAAGAGGCCTTCTCAAAAACCTAATGAAAATTCAAAAATAGGAAAATTAGATCTAGAGAACCAAGTCTTGAGGTCAAGACTTGAGAGAATGGAGAAAACCCTTAGAATCATAGAAAATTCAATTCTAGGGTCAAATGCTCAAAATTCAAGACCTAGGGTTCAAAAACGGTCAAAGGGCAAGGAAGGTTTGGGTCACAAACCTAAGCCCAAGAAGATTTATCATAATGTCCAATTTGATTATGGAACAATTTCTAGGTCTAGGAAAACTAAGGCTAATAGGGAAGTCATCCCTAAGTCTAGCCATGGTGTGTGTTTAGTGGCCAAGGACTTAAGGAAAACCAAGAAGGCTGCTAAGAAGGTCATTGGGGGAGTTATTTCTAGATTTGACCTAGAAAAGACCCATTTGACTAAGGCTTCAAAGCCTAAAAGGGTCATTAGGAAGGTATCTAGGGAAGTTATCCCTAGTAAATACCTTGTTAACCCAAGGAGATCCAATAGGTATTGGGTTCCTAGGAGCGTGATCGATTCACGCTATATGGGTTAGGGTGTGTCAACCCTAAGTGGATGGGTGGTTAACCTAGCCATGGTGAGTTGACACATTAGGATGTGCCAATGTGCTTGAGAAGTTGAAAAATGATTAAATTGGCACAATTAGATCTTAGAGGTATTGGTGTGCCATTTTGAGTTTTTGGCACATTAGGGGGAATGATGGTATTAAGGCAAAATGGGATTAATTCCTAGAAATGACATTTTTGATTTAACACTTAGGTATTCCATACCTTAGTATATTTTTATTTGCCATGATTTATTTGCCTTGCCATGTCATGACATCATTTTCATTTTTATCTATAAAAATGTCATGATCATGTTTAGAATTATTTTTAGATGTCATGTATGCTTAGATTTCTTTCACATGCCATGAAATCATGATTTTGGCATATGCTTTTATCTATATCATATTTATGCCATAATCATCATCATGCATATAACTAAAATGAAATTAAGGATTATGGCATGATTTGATGGGAATCAAATAATATTGCCTAGAAATATGCATGAAACCATTAAAAGAACAAAAACCCACATCTCACTAAAAACATGACTTGTATGTGTTTTACACATCTAGATATAAGTGAGATGTTTAGGAAAAAGAAATTAAAGGTTTCAAAAACATTTCGAAAACATTTAGAAAAACCTTGGTGAAATCTATCTTTTGATAGCTATCACCATTGAATGGGATGATACAAAGAGGGCTCTTTATTGAAGCTTTTCTTAACTTTTGGACTTTGTATCAATCTCTTAATTTAGTGGGTAAAATAATTTTCAAATATTTTTCACCCATAGTGTTTATGATAAGTAATATACATACCACATTTCAAGAATTTTAAACTTATGTATATTTACTTATGGATTTCAGAAATCCATTTCTGAAATATTGAAAACTGTAAATCTGATTATCGATCATTGATGGAATTGTGTGTGATTTCAATTCGACTTCCCAACCTAATTTCGGGTAAACCTTGTTGGTTATGCCCATGTTCAGCCAGGTTAAGGTCCCCTAACCACTCTTAACCCTAGTATATGCTTGGGAGAGCATTAGAGAGGGTGGAAATTCATTGGACATGGATTAAGAGAAGGGTTTAGGGATAGTATCAATTTTAAGGTGGATGAGAGTTCATTGTTGAACTTTGCCTTAATTTTGATTGGTTAAATGTTCCTATTGGCTTAGGGACTCTCCAAGGACATTGTTGGTGCAATGGTCAAGGGGGAGCAAGCCTCTAGGGGGAGGTATCCATCATGGGAAGATGGATGTGTGTTTCCTCATGGGAGGAAAGTTTGGGTTGCTTCTCTTAAGTGATATGGGATCACTAGAAAGATTGAGGGCATGCCAAGGGGAAGATTGTAAGATCTCATTGGGATATGAGACATTGAAACCCTTGAGGACCTTTTTGATGTAATGTCAAAAAGGGGGAGAAGTTACCAAGTTACCAATTAGGGTTCGTTGGAATTCTCATTGGGATATGAGAATTGCCAATATGGGAGAATTTGTAGACTTGAGATGGTAGTTTTGTCAATCATAAAAAAGGGGGAGATTATTGGTGCAATATACCCAGGTTGACTCGAGTTTGACTCGAGCAGTACTTTGATAGTATTTTGATGATAGACAAAACTCATGACATGGGATTGTCATGGGAAAGTCCAATATGGTGTTGGCATGGAAAATCCAAGCATGGAGCTTGGTGTGGGAAAGTCCAACATGGAGTTGGCATGGAAAATCCAAGCATGGAGCTTGGTGTGGAAAAGTCCAAAGCATTGCGAAGCCGTGCGCTTGGTGCTTGGTGAGAAATGCATTGCGAAGCCGTGCACTTAGTGCATGTGGGAAGTCTTGAGGACTTGGTAAGTTCACTAGGCTCGGGGTCCTTGAGTCGGTGTAGGATGGCATTGCGAAGCCGTGCGCTTGGTGCATCCGAGGGACCGCCGGACGGGGAGCGAATGGAGTGAGACCAAAGGGAAGCATACTTCGAGGGCATGAGATGCGAAAGATGGCGTTGTGAAGCCATGCGCTTGGCGCATCCGAGGGACGTAGGCCGAGGGAAGAGGGCTTCGATGGAAAACTCTATGAGGGATAAGGTGGACTTGGCCAAGTGGCTAAGACTGAGTGTCGGAGGATCAAACTTGATGTTTGAGGGTTTACCCGACGGTCGGATGCTCAAACAACTTGGTGTTTGAGGTTTTGCCCGATATCAGTCGACTGGCATAGGTGTCGATTCGACTGATCCAAGTCGACTAGGGTTCGACTGGTGTTAGACTGCGGTTTTGTGCTTGGCAGTCGACTGCCATGGACTGGCAGTCGACTGATGTCGACAGCAGTCGACTGCCGAGGGATGGCAGTCGACTGATGGGAATGTCGTGAGCACAGAATGCTCCATAGCCGACTGGGCAGTCGACTACTAGGTCACCAGTCGACTGCCATGGACTAGCAGTCGACAGGTAGGTGATCCATTGGAACTTATCCAACGTGGATCTGGCCATTGTGAGACAACGGCTACAACAACAGTCGACTAGGGCCTTTTGGCAGTTGACTGCTGGGAGCGAAAACAGCTTGATGCAGGTTATAAATGAAGCTTAAGTGAGAGGATTTCGCCAAGACTTTAAGGAAGCGATTGGAGGGGAATTGCTACTGCATTCCAGTCCTTCAAGAGCCATCCAAAGCAAGCAACAAGAAAGAGTTCAAAGCAAAGAGTTGTAAAGCGTTCTTTACTTGTATTTCTTGTGTCTTTGTATTTCTTGTAGTATTACTTTTGTAATAGCTTGTACAAGGTTTCTCCACCTCCGACGTGTAGTCGAGAAGGAGTTTAGTTAGTGTCGTGCGCATAACTAGAGCTCGGTGAGCTCGCCCGTAGAGTAGGAACCATTCGGTTCCAAACCACATATATCGTGTGTTTTTGCGTATGCTTGTATTGTTGTTAGTATTATTATTGTTTCTATTTTTTCCGCTGCACTAACGACAATTGTAGACGAGCACGCAATGAGAACGATCGTATTCCACCATCGAACGATTGAGGGCTATTCACCCCCTCTAGCCGGCCAACATCTACATTTCATCGACCCTACAAGAAAGTCTCATTTCACTTCTTTACTTCGGTCGCTTGTTCATGGCGATCCTATCTCGCGTCCTCGGATTAAAATTTTATTAATTAAAACTAATCTTGGCAGATATGGATTACCCAAGAAACTGACTCATCATCGTGCTATTCGATTTGAGTGGTCGCTTAAACAAACTTGTTGTTCAAGCAACCTAACTCTTTTCCTCAATTTGTCGTGGAATAGATGATGTACGGATCGCCGGTTTTTTGTTTATCATCGGGGTCCATGTCAATCAATAACATACCTCTTGTTAAAAGAACAAGAATCAAAATTAAACAAGATTAAACCTCTTGTTTTACCTCTTGATTTTCTATTGTATTCCTATCCTCTTCTTGGACGTCGTGTGGGCGATGATCTTCCAAGAGTTGAAGTCTCCTAGACCACGTATCTTCCCTTTCTTGCTTGCTTCGAACAAGGGAAGAAAACCCTCCCTTCTTTCCTTGCTTGTGCCGACCACCAAACACCAAGTCCTTGGTGTCCGCCGGCCCTAAGGAGAGGGAGAAGGTGGCACCGGCCAAGAGAGAAGGATAACCTTAAACCCTTGATGTCGCCGCCCCTTGGAGAAGGAGAAGAGGCACCGGCAATGGAGAAGGAAAAACCTTAGAACTCCAAACCTTGTCGCCGACACTAGGAGCAAACCCTAGCACACCCAAGCTGTGCCACCCAAGCCTCTCCAATGCCAACCCAAAAACAAAAAAAAAACATCCTTAGGTCTAGGCTTCATGAGGTATTTATAATAGGCTACAATAGGGACCATGAGGAGTTGGATCTTGGCCACCCAATGGATCCGAACCACATATAACCCGATCCATTAATGATGATCAATTCCACTAGAGGATCATCATTGATCTACCCCACCAACCCCCATAATTAAATATGGGCTCCACATATTATTTGTACAAAATATCTCCCCGTATTTATGATATCGAAAGTCCATTAATTAATTAAATTACTGATAATTTAATTAATTAATATATAACTCCATGAGTAGTACCACTCATCCTTATCATCATGTTGGACCAAGTCCACCTGTAGGATTTACATGATGAACTTTATGAGCTCCTCAATGGGACATCATCATCCTAGTATATAAGACACGGTTTCCTCCTATAATCAACGACACACCATGTAAATAATATTATTTCCCAACTTACCAGGCCTATCGATTTAACACATAAATCTCTCCCATTGGTAAATCAAAGAAATAAAAACTAAGTACATGTGCCCGTTATTAAATCGGGATTAAGAGCATGTACACCATAATATCTGAGGTCTCATTCAATTATATAGTCAGTATAAATTGAATCACCTCTGAATCGGTCCTGCTCAATACACACAAAGTGTACTAGTGTAATTCTATGGTCAAGATAAACCAATACTAAATTACACTACAACCATGCTAATGGTTTATCCAAAATCATCTTGGTTGTGAGCCTCTACTTATACTCTATAAGGAACTGATAACATGATCTTCTGTGTGACACCACACACCATGTTATCTACAATGTAAAGTATCAGACAATATGCATAAATATAAAATTCAAACAATGATCATGTGATTCTTATTCCAAACTGAAGATGTTCATACAAAGGCTAGGCTTTCAGTATACATCCCAATAATCTCGCACTTATACAAAAAGACTATGTTGCAATCAAACTGCCATATATCTGATTCCCATTCCCTCCACATGCCTATCAAAAGCTCTCGCTGGAAGGGCCTTAGTGAAAGGATCTGCTAGGTTATCCTCTGATGCAATCTTGGCGACAACAACTTCTCCTCGCTTTACGATCCCTCGTATCAGGTGGTACTTGCGCTCTATGTGTTTACTTGCCTTATGGGCTCATGGTTCCTTCGAGTTTGCTACTGCACCACTGTTATCATAATAAATTGTGATAGTTCTGGACAAACTAGGAATCACATCCAAGTCCATCAAGAATTTCCTGAGCCATACAACTTCTTTGGCTGCCACATACTCAGCTTCCATGGTAGAGTCCGCCACGCATTTCTGCTTGATACTCCTCCATATAATGGCTCCACCTCCCAAAGTAAACACAAAACCCAAGGTAGACTTGCTGTTATCCCTATCTGATTGGAAGTCAGAATCTGTGTAGCCCACAGGGAGTAATTGATGTGCCTGGTATACCAGCATTTAATCCTTAGTCCTTCTCAGGTACTTCAATATATGCTTTACCATAATCCAATGTCCCTATCCTTGATTACTCTGATATCTGCTAACCATGCCCACGACAAAGCAGATATCCGGTCTCGTACATAACATAGCATACATGAGGCTTCCTACCACAGAAGCATAAGGTACCACCTTCATCTCCTCTATCTCCTTTGATGTTCTAGGACACATCTCTTTAGATAAAGGTACTCCATGCCGAAAAGGTAGAAAACCTTTCTTGGAGTTCTGCATGCTAAAGCGAGCTAGAATAGTGTTTATGTATGAAGCTTGAGATGAGCACAACATCCTTTTCTTGCAATCCCTTATAACCTTGATCCCAAGGATGTATCCCACTTCTCCCAAGTCTTTCATATCAAATTGTTTGGACAACCATACCCTTACATCTGATAACACTTTGACATTGTTGCCAATGAACAAAATGTCATCTACGTATAGTACAAGAAATACCACTACGTTTTCGTCACATCTCTTGTATACACAAGAGTCATCCGAACTTTGAATAAATCCATATGACTAGATTACCTCATCAAAGTGGATGTTCCAAGATCTCGAAGCTTGCTTCAATTTATAAATGGACTGATTAAGCTTGCAAACAAGATGCTCTTTGCCCTTTGCAATGAATCCCTCTGGTTGCTCCATATAGTTGTTTTCTTCAAGATTTCCATTAAGTAAAGCTGTCTTGACATCTATCTGCCAAACCTCATAATCCATATGAGCAGTAATAGACAAGAGAATTCAGATAGACTTAAGCATGGCTACTGGAAAAAAGGTCTCCTCATAATCGATACCCTCTTTCTGAGTATACCCTTTCGCAACAAGCCTTGCTTTGAAGGTCTCTACCTTCCCGTCAGATCCTCTCTTTCTTTTGTAGATCCACTTGCATCCAATGGCTTTTACACCATTGGGTGGTTCTACTAGCTCCCAGACCTAATTTAAATCCATTCTATCTCAGAATTCATCGCCGTTTGCCAAGATACTATATCTTTATCTTGGATTGCCTCGTCATATGTCCAGGGATTAGGTTCATGTTCGCTAGGGACCAAATCAAAAGATTCTCCCAAGAACATAAATCTATAAGGTTGTCTAACAACCCTCCCACTACGACGAGGTATCGCCTGTGTATCCTCTGTGACACGCGGTACAGTCACTTGTGGTATGTCCTCTTGTACCGTTGGTACTAAAGTAGTGACTTCCCTTCTTAATTCCTCTAGAACAATCTTGCTCATGGGTTTGTGGTTCATCACATAGTCTTCCTCTAAAAATCAGGCGTTCGTGCTAACAATCACCCTCTTATCTCTAGGACTATAGAACAAACCACCTTTCGTTCCTCTAGGATAGCCTACGAACAAGCGCACTTCTGTACAAGATTCCAACTTACTAGCATCTCCCTTCAGCACATGTGCTGGACTACCCCAAATCCGAATATGTTTCAGACTAGGCTTTCGCTCAGTCCACAATTCTGTGGGAGTAGAAGGTACTGATTTAGATGGTACTAAGTTCAGAATATACACTGTTATTTTCAGAGCATACCCCCATAATGAATCTGATAACATAGAATAACTCATCATCGATCTAACCATCTCCATAAGAGTCATATTCCTTCATTCCGCCACACCATTCTATTGGGGTGTACCAGGTGCAGACAGTTGGGATTGAATCCCAGCCTCTGATAAGTAACTTCTAAACTCTCCCAAGAGGTACTCACAACCACGATCAGATTGTAGTGTCTTGATACTTTTACCTTGACGTTTCTCCATATCAGCCTTGAATTCTTTGAACATGTCAAAGCATTCAGACTTGCGGTGCATCAAGTAAATGTATCCATATCTTGAATAATCGTCTATAAAAGAGACAAAATATTCAAAACCACCTCTAGTCTGGATAGACATAGAACCACACAAATCAGAATGAACCAATTCCAACACATCTTTGGCTCTATACCCCTTGGCCTTAAAAAACCTCTTGGTCATTTTACCTTCCAAGCAAGATTCGTAGGTTGGGAAATCTTCCACCACTAATGAACCCAAAGGTCCATCAGCTATCAACCTTTGAATTATACTCAGGTTAATATGACCTAATCGTAGATGCCAAAGATATGTTTGGTTCATTTTCAAAAGTTCTTTTCTCTTATTAGACTTAGAAGATGAGTTATTTATTTCTACTTGCATCGTGGGAGTTTTTGGTTCAAGAGTGTATAAATTTTCTACCAACGTACCAGAATAGATAATCTCCCCATTTCTTTTTATAACAACTCTGTCATTAAAAGAAATAGTATACCCATCCATAAACAATTTAGAAACTGAAATCAAATTCTTTCTAAATGAAGGTACATAAAGGCAATTTCTCATAACCAAAGTTTTATTCCTATAAAAAGATAAATAAACATCTCCCACTGTAATAGTCGCCACCTTTATAGCATTGCCCATGTAGATGGTAATCTCTCCCTCAGCTAGTCGTCTTATTTCCTGGAACCCCTGCAAAGAATTGCAGACATGATAAGTTGCTCCCGTATCTATACACCAACTACCTGTAGATAACACCGTTAAATATGTTTCAACGACTAAACTAAAAGATATACCTTGTTCTGTTTACGGTTAGGACAGTCCGCCTTCCAATGTCCAGTCTGCTTGCAAGTGAAGCACTTGCCTTTCGGCTTCTTCACTACTGCCTGAGATCCTACCCCCATATTTGCTACACCTTGTTTCTTCTTCTTCTTGCCTTTCAACTTAGAAGTAGAAACCTTTTGAGCAACCATAGCTTGAGCACTCTGACAAAAAAGCACCTATGTCGCCTAGAGTTTTATCAGAAGCTCTGCCAACGAATACAACCTCTTATTCATATTGTAGTTCAGGAGAAACTGCTCAAAACTTCTAGATAGAGATTGGAGAATGATATCAACCTGGGTTTCCCCATCGATCTCTGCTCCAAGGACTTCTAGCTCATTCAAATGAGCCATCATCTTGAGAACATGATCCCTCATGAGTGTTCCCTCAATCATGGTGGTCGTCATCAAGTTCCTCATAGCTTCCTGCCTAGCAGCCCGATTTTGGTGTCCAAAAAGTTCCTTGAGATTGAGCATCATGTCATAGGCAGTAGTCATGGCCTGATGCTGATGTTACAATACAATTGACATAGAAGCAAAAATGTAACACCGCGCCATCTCATCTGCTTGATCCACTTTCTATAACTCTCTTTCTCCTTTTCACTAGAATCATCTGTAGTCTTAGGAGGGCATTCTTCGAAGAGTACATATTTGTACTCCTCAGCAGTCAAGACAATGTCCAGATTCCATTTCCAATCAACATAGTTAGGTCCAGTAAGTTTGTTTTCTTTCAAAATCATAGCAAGTGGGTTGAAATCCATTTTAAAAAACCTAAGAATCACAGTAATCAAAACATTAGATTTCAAAAATTTATTGATTCCTCAAACAATAAAATTTTAAAATCAACCAACACCTCAAACACCGAGAATATCGTATGCCACGATAGTGTAGACGTATACGAATTCTAGAGGTTTTACCCATTAATTTTATTATCCTGACAACCCTACTTTTTAACAAATAAAATTAATAGTTGGTTCCTCTTTGGCCCTACAAATAAAAGCAGTGACTCCGATGGGGAGGATACTTTTATTTACATCTAAGTGTTTACCATTATCCGATACTAAGACAATTATCTTAGATTATTTACCTTCCGATGGGGAAGTACACACGCTCCTAAATAATTTCCTATAACCATATTTGACCTAGTGATATGCAAAACAAACTCATCTAATATGGAGGAAGGCACTCAGAGCCAATGCCCAAGTTTGTTGACATGTCAAATTGTAATAGAGGCCGTGGGAATAAAAAAATATCCCTCTCCCACTTAGTAATTTAAAATTGAGGAATTTTCAAATACACACAACATGCATATCAAAAAATAAGCAATAAATATGAAAAATTAAAATTTTCAACTATTATGGCTTTCGTTTTCCAATATGCTTCCCATCGTGTCACCACCTCGTCCGCTCCTCCCTTTACTATGCGCAAGCCACAAAGGGATCCGAGCCGAGATAAACTATTTTAATTTACATCCATCGATCCTATACTTCACAAAGGAGTGTACAACATATCTAGATCGAAAGTAAATTAAAATGAGCGGCTAAATAGTGTCATATTTAATTACAAAAATTAAATACTAATTAGCCTCGTCAACCCCAAGGATTCAATTAATTAATTACAATCACACACACACAATCACATACATCCACATAGCCATAATAGTTGGATCTTATGCCTGCAAGCAAAAAGTTAGCCTACGCACATCCAACTATTATCTAGCAGAAACAATATATGATAAATGCGTGAAAGTAACCAAATCCAAACACACAAAATCGGAAACCGTGGCTCTGATACCACTTGAAGGGAAAGTCTTGTTTCACTTCTTCGCTTCGATCGCTTGTTCATGGCGATCCTATCTCGCATCCCCAGATTAAAATTTTATTAATTAAAACTAATCCGGACGGATATGGATTACCCAAGCAATCGACTCATCATCGTGCTATTCGATTTGAGTGGTCGCTTGAACAAACTTATTGTTCAAGCAACCTAACTCTTTTCCTCGATTAGCCATGGAATAGATGATGTACGGATCGCCGATTTTTGTATTTATCATCGGGGTCCATGTCAATCAATAACATACAAATACAAAAGAACAAGAATCAAAATTAAACAAGATTATACCTCTTGTTTTACCTCTTGATCTTTTATTGTATTCCTATCCTCTTCTTGGATGTCGTGTGGGTGACGATCTTCCAAAAGTTGAAGCCTCCTAGACCACGTATCTTCCCATTCTTGCTCGCTTCGAACAAGGGAAGAAAACCCTCCCTTCTTCTCCTTGCTTGTGCCGACCACCAAACACCAAGTCCTTGGTGTCCGCCGGCCCTAAGGAGAGGGAGAAGGTGGCGCCGGCCAAGAGAGAAGGATAACCTTAAACCCTTGATGTCACCGGCCCTTGGAGAAGGAGAAGAGGTGCCGACAATGGAGAAGGAAAAACTCTAGAACTCCAAACCTTGTCGTCGACACTAGGAGCAAACCCTAGCACACCCAAGCCTTGCTGCCCAAGCCTCTCCAATGCCAACGCAAAAACAAAAAAACCATTTTTTGGTTTAGGCTTCATGGGGTATTTATAATAGGCTACAATAGGGACCATGAGGAGGAGTTGGATCTTGGCAACCCAATGGATCCGAACCACATATAACCCGATCCATTAATGATGATCCATTCCACTAGGGGATCATCATTGATCTACCTCACCAACCCCCATAATTAAATATGGGCTCCACATATTATTTGTATAAAATATCTCCCCGTGTTTAAGATATCAAATGTCCATTAATTAATTAAATTACTGACAATTTAATTAGTTAATATCTAACTCCATGAGTAGTACCACTCATCATTATGATCATGTTGGACCTGTTAGTGCAATCGGCCCAGGTCGCGATTGACTAGGACTCGAGCTTGACTCGAAATATGTTTTAATGTTCGACAAAAACACATGACAATGTAATTGTCATGGGAAAGTCCAAGTCTTAAGTACTTGGCATGGAAAGTCCAAGTGGGACACTTGGCATTTGGGAAAGTCCAAGCAGGGGTCTTGGTATGGAAAGTCCAACATGGGTTGGCAAGGGAAAGTCCAAGCTTGAGTCTTGGCATTTGAGAAGTCCAAGGGGTTTGATATTGGCGGCATAAAGTCCAAGCGGGAGTCTTGGCAGCATAAGTCCAATGGTTGGCGGCATAAAGTCCAAGCGGAGTCTTGGCAGCGTAAGTCCAGTGTGCCTTGGCGGTGTAGACACCATTAGCATGACATAGCCGATGGAAGCACCTGAAGGCTAGCGCAATGGATGAACAAGTCATGGATGACTTGGAGGGATCCGAGAGGCGCAAGGCTGATGGAGGTGGCTAGAAGGCTTAGGTCTAGGCTAAGGGTGGTCTAGCAAGTATGGGGGCACCATATTTGGGTTAAAACCTCATGTTTAAGGTTGGCAGTCAACTGGCATTATGGTCGATTGGTGAGTCGACTTGAGTTATTTGCCATTTAGAAATTTGAAAAGGCTCGCGATCGATTGCTAATTGGACGATCGATTCTTTGGTTTAGTCGCGCGCGCAGAATGCTCCGTGGCCGTGGGCAATCGGCTGGTGGCGATCGCGCCAATGTTGGCAGTCGACTAGTGAGAGTCTCGTTGGAACTTTTCCAACGTGGATTGAGTCGTTGTCTCACAACTACAGTGTTGGCAGTCGACTGGGGCCTTATGGCAGTCGACTGCCAGGCAGAAATCCAGCCCGACGCAAGATATAAAGGCGGCTCGGATGGAGGGTTTTTACAGTGATTTTTCTTGGGCAAATTGAAGGGGATAGTTGGTGCTTTCCAGTCTTTCAAGGCTAGTCCAAGGCAATCAAAGATCAAGCAACCAAAGTGCTCTTGTAAAATGTTTTTCTTTACTTGCATTGTATTTCATACTTGTATTAGCTTGTATCTTTTGTATTACTTTTGTAATCTACTGTAAGAGGTTTCTCTGCCTCCGACTTGTGTCGAGAAGGAGTTATTTGTGATTAGCAATTACATTGGCATCGCTAGAGCTCTTTAGAGCTCGATCCGTGGAGTAGGAACTATTCGGCTCCGAACCACGTTAAATACTTGTGTGTTTGCGTGTTTGTATATTTGTTATTGCTTTATAATTATTATTCCGCTGCGCACTAACGAAGTTTGTAGACAAACACACGAATGTATTCCATCGATGCATAGCACGACGCTATTCACCCCCTCTAGCGTTCCAAGGATCCCCTACAAGTGGTATCAGAGCGAGGCCACTCTTCAAGGTTTAACAACTAAGGGAGCAAGCTAGAGGAAGAAGATGGATTTCAAAGAAAGATTGGGTGACGATGTCAACATTCCACCATCCTTCGACCGCGAAGATTTTGCGTATTGGAAGGGTAGAATGATGCACTTTTTAATAGGTGACTTTGACAATTGGATTAGTGTCTTAGTAGGCTTTGACACTCCAAAAGACGACGAAGGAAGAAGAATCAAGAAGAAGAATTGGAGCCAAGACCAACTACGATATTACAATATCAATAATAAGGTAATGGTTTTTTTTCTTAATGTAATCTCTAATGACATTTTGATCAAGATAGGGGATTATAAAGACGCCAAGGAGCTATGGAGCAAATTGGCGAAACATTATGAAAATCCATCACCGGTCCAAGAAGAAGAGTGTTCATCGGCTCAAGAGGAGGAGACCGAAGATGAAGAGATCTCATCATCCTCACGAGCAAGTGAGGAGTCGGAAGTTGAAGAGGAGTCAACTTCCGGATCGGTGGAAGAGGAGGTGGACGAAGTAGAAGAAACCTCCACCTCTAGGATTGAGGGGGAGGAAAGAATTTCTACTCCAGAGCAACAAGAAGAAGCTTCCACATCTGGTCAAGATGAAGAAGCTCCAACTCCAGCATCTACCACCACCATAGGTAACTCAAACACCGTAATTCAGAATAAAAATAATATTATGTGTTTTGAGTGTAGGGAATTTGGGCACTATAAGAGCAAGTGCCCAAAGAGATTAAGAAAAGCTCCTCCGACACCAAAAGTCAACACAAATTCAAAGGATGTTGGTGCCTCAATTAGGAAGGGCAAGGAGCTTGTAGTATGTTTCAAGTGCCATCAAAAGGGGCACTATAGCAATCAATGCCCAAAGGGGGAGAAGAAGACTCAAAGGGGAGCTTCACAAGTAGGGAGAGCCTCTAAGGCAAACCCTAAGGTATATTGTAATGCTCCTTCTTTAGCTAAAAGTCAAAAGCATGCTTTTAATTCTCTTGCTATCTCTCATGAAAAGCATGTTAGAAATAACAAATATTTTTGTTTAGGAGCTAAAAGTATCCATTTAGGAAATAAGAAGAAATTTGGGACTAATGCCCCTAGAAAAACCTTACCTAGGGAATCTATTAGGAAAATACAAGAGCACCTAGGTTTTAACCCTAAATGGACGAAGCATATGCCTAGGAAGTGTTGGGATGTATACTGAAAGCCTAGCTCTTTAGTATGAACATCTTTATTTTGAAATAAGAATCACATGATCATTGTTGGCACTTTTATATTTATTATATGTTGTGCATATTGTCTAATACTTTACATTGTAGATAACATGGTGCTTGGGTGATGGCACAAAAGATCATGTTATCAGTCCCTTGTAGAGTATAAGTAGAGGCTCACAACCAAGATGGTCTTGGACAAACCATTGGCATGGTTGTAGTGTAGCTTGGTATTGTTTTATCTTGAACATAGAGTTACACTAGTACACTTAGGTGTATTGAGCAGGACCGACATAGAGGTGATTCAATTTATTGCTGACTAAATAATTGAATCGGACCTCGGATATTATGTTGTACATGCTCTTAATCCCGATATAATAACGGGCACATGTACTTAGTATTTATTTCTTTGATTTACCAGAGGGTGAGATTTCTATGGATTAAATCAATATGCCCGGTAAGTTAGGAAATGATATTATTTACATTGTGTGTCGTTGATTATAGGAGGAATCCGTGTCTTATATATTAGGTTGATGATGTCCCCTTGAGGAGCTCATAAGGTTTATCATGTAAACCCCGCGGGTTGACTTAGTCAACATGATGATAAGGTTGAGTGGTACTACTCGAGGAGTTAGATGTTAATTGATTGATGGTCAGTAAATCAATCGATTGATGGACATTCGATATCTTAAACACGGGGAGATAAATGTACAAATAATATATGGAGCCCATATTAATTTATGGGGGTTGGTGAGGTAGTTCGATGATGATCCTCTAGTGGAATGGAACATCATTGATGGATCAAGTTTGTGTGGTTCCGATCCATCGGGTGGCCAAGACCCAACTCCTCCTCATGGTCCCTATCGTAGCCTTATATAAACCTCATGAAGTCTAGATCAAATGATGGAAAACAAATCTCTAAATCCGACGGTTAGGATTACATCCCTAGAACCGACGGTGGAGATTAAATCTCTAGATCCAACGGTTGGATTAAAATTCCTAGAACCGATGGTTGAGATTAAATCTCTAGATCCGATGGTTGGGATTAAATTCCTAGAACCGACGGTGGAGATTAAATCTCTAGATCCGACGGTTGGATTAAAATTCCTAGAACCGACGGTTGAGATTAAATCTCTAGATCCGACGGTTGGGATTAAATTCCTAGAACCGACGGTTGAGATTAAATCTCTAGATCCGACGGTTGGGATTAAATTCCTAGAACCGACGATTGAGATTAAATCTCTAGATCCGACGGTTGGGATTAATTCCTAGAACCGACGGTTGAGATTAAATTTCTAAATCCGACGGTTGAGATTAAAACCCTAGAACCGACGGTGGAGATTAAACCAAGGCCTAACCCTAACTCTATAAAAGGATGGCTATGGGTTGGGCGGCGAAGGGGGTTAATGGTTCATGATGGATGCTAAGGAAATAAGGGTTTTGCCTAGTATGCTTGGGCGGCAAGCAACCTCATGGAGGAAACCCTAATTAGGGTTTTGGCTCCTTAGGTTGGGCGGCCAAGGTGATGAAGGATGGTGGGAGGCAACCTATGGAGGAGCTTGTCTTCTTCATTGAAGGTGGCTAGCTCCTAGATCTCTCCTCTACACCATGCTTAGGCGGCAAGAAACCTATGGAGGAAACCCTAATTAGATTAGGGTTTGGCTCTTTGGATTGGGCGGCTAGGTTGGAAGTTAGGTTGGGCGGCAACTATAGGGGAAGGGCTCATCTTCTTCCTTCTAAGGGTTGGCCGGCCACTACCTTCTCTTCCTCTACCTTGGGCGGCAAGAAATCCAAAGGAAGCTTGGTTGGGCGGCTAGGGTTTGGAAGGTAAGGTAGGTGGCAACTATAGGGGAAGTGTTCTTCTTCTTCCTAGGGTGTTGGCCGGTTCCTATCCTTTTTCCTATACCTTTTGGTGGTGCGTTCTTCTTCTTCCTAGGGTGTTGGCCGGTTCCTATCCTTTTTCCTATACCTTTTGGTGGTGCCCAACTTATTCCTCTTTTCCTCTTGTTTTCCTCTTGGCCGGCGGCACAAGGAGCTAGGGTTTGTCCCTAGTTCGGTTGCTTGGTTGTTTCCATTATGTTCTCTCTATTCTTGGGGCCGGCGGCATCAATCCTTTGTGGATTGGTGGTTGGCTCAAGCAAGAAGGGAAAGAGAGTTCTTCTTTCTTTGGATTGAAGAAGATCTAAGAAGCTTCGACTTGTGGAGGATCTTCGCCCACACGAAGTCTACAAGGAGGTTAGGACATACGATAGAAGATCAAGAGGTATAAAAGTTTTATTAACTTTTATTTATGATCTTTGCATGTTCTTATTTGATATGCTAGCTTATGTTCTTTATGTTAGTATATGTTGATTATACTAGTTTACATTTGCATGTATTTGTATAATCATGGACCCCGATAAGAAACACAAAAATCGGCGATCCGTCCGTCGTCTCTTCCGCGGCTAATCGACTAGGAGAGTTGGTTGCTTGAACAACTAGTTTGTTCAAGTGATCACTCGAGTCGTTAGCACGATGACGAATTGGTTGTGCTTAGGAAACTCATCCCATCCGGATTAGTTTTCATTAGTGAAAATTTTAATCCGGGGACATGGGAGCCAATGAGCATTCCGAGGACTAGCAAATTGCCAACAGGAAGAACCATGTCCAAGGATTAAATCAAAATTCAAAAATTGGACAATTAGAATTAGAGAACCAAGCCTTGAGATCAAGGCTCGAAAAACTTGAAAAGACTCTTAGGATTATGCAAAATCAAGTTATAGGGTCAAATGATCAAAAGTCTAGGTCCAAAAGTCAAAGTCAACACCTAGGACTTAAGAGACAAAAGTCAACCAAGGGCAAGCAAGGTTTGGGTTACAAACCTAAGCCTAAGGTGGCTTATAATAATGTTCCATTTGATTATGGAACACAAACTAGGTCTAGAAAGACCAAGGTTACTAGGGAAGTCATCCCTAGAGTTGACCAAGGTATATGCCTAGTGGCTAGGGTTTCAAGGAAACCTATGGTGGCCACTAAGAAGGTTGCAAGGGGAGTTACCCCTAGAGTCAACCTAGGTAAGACCACAATGACCAAGGCTAACAAGCCTAGGAGGGTCATTAGGAAGGTATCTAGGGAATTTATCCCTAAGGAATACCTAATTAACCCTAGGAGCTCAAATAGGTTTTGGGTTCCTAAGAGCGTGATTGATTCATGCTAGATGGGTTTAGGGTGTGCCAACCTTGATTGGATGGGTAGCTAACTCAACCATGGTAAAGGTGGCACCTTAGGTGATTTTCAAGGTTATGGGTACCTTGGAAATAGCTTTGATATTATGATCCTAAAAGATTTTAGGATGTGCCAATATACCTTAAAGATTATGAAAAATCAATTAAATTGACACAATTTAGGATTAGAGGTCATAGTGTGCCATTTTGGATTTTTGGCACACTAGGAAGAAAAGTAATAATATGGCAAAATATATTTAATTATATCAAATGGAAACTAATATTTAAATTTAGGTATTATTATACCTATACCTTTTACTTGTCATACCTTGTTTGTCATATAACATGTCATGACATCATGTTTATTTTTATCATTTATATGTCATGATCATGTGTAGGATTAAGGATTAAATGTCATGTGTTTTTAGATTATATCATATGTCATGACATCATGATCATTGGCCATGCTTAATTATTGCTATCATTTATGCCATGATCATTCATGCATTTAAGTTAATGAAAATTGATTTAAGGACTTTGGCATGACTTGGAGTCCCATTTATAAGGGAATCAAGTAGGGTTGCCTTAGAAAAATGTATGAAACCCTAGATTAGGGAGAACAAAACTCACATCTCACATTACATTGACATGTATGTGTATTTATACACCCTAGATACATGTGAGATGCTAGGATATGAGTTAAGTTCAAGATGCATAGTTTTTGCATCTAGATGAACCAAAACTCATCTTATATGATTTGTGGATCATTGGGAAAGCTTGTATACAAGTCATGTACATTGAGCCCAAGGAATATGATCCAAAATAAGGTTTTGAAAATATTTTAAAATCTTTTTTGAAAAACCTTGGTGAAGCCTATCTTTTGATAGCAATCATCATTGATGAAGTGGATACAAAGTGAGCTAAAACATTGAAGTTTTTCTTCACTTTTGAACTTTGTATCAATTTCAATATTTTATGGGTAAAATATTTTTCAAACATTTTTCACCCATTGTATTGCTTAAGAGTATTATACGTATGAAGTTTCACTATTTTTCAAAATACGTATAATTACATACATATTATCAAAGTTCATTTTCTAAATCTGAAAACTGCATTTTGCAGTTATTAGTCGACTGCCAACTTATGGCAGTCGACTAATGAAAGGGCAGTTCGACTGCTTCTGTCAGGAGTCGACTACCAGAGATGATTTCAGGAAAACAATATTTGTTTAGCCCAATTTAAGCTATGGTAAGGTTCCCTAATCACTCCTAACCCTAGGATATGCTTTGGGAAGCATTGGAAAGGGTGAAAATCCATTGGATATGGATTAGGAGAGTTTTTAGGGTTTGTATCAATTTTAAGGTGAGTGAAAGTTCAATGTTGAACTTTTAACCTTATTTTTTATGGTTTAGAGTTCCTATAGGCTTAGGGACTTCCCAAGGACATTGTTGGTGCAATGGTCAAGGGGGAGCAAGCCTTTAGAGGGAGTTATCTATCAAGGGATGATGGATGGTATTTTTCCTCATGAGGAGGAAAATGGGATTTTGAGATACCCAATTTGGAAATTGGGAGAGTGAATAGGATTGCCTCTCTTGAGTGATATAGGACTTATCACTAGGAATATGGTAGGCATCCTAGGTATTTTTGGACCAAGGGGGAGATTGTAAGATCTCATTGGGACATGAGACATTGACCTCCTTGGAGAGAGAACCTTTTGATGTTAGTCAAAAAGGGGGAGAATTTATTGGGAAAATGACATCAATTGGGAAAATTAATGGGGATGATTGGTTTGAGTTAGATGGTCTAACTCAATGGTTTGTTTGGTTTTTGTTAAACATCAAAAAGGGGGAGATTGTTGGTGCAATCGGCCCAGGTCACGATTGACCAAGACTCGAGCTTGACTCGAGATATGTTTTGACGTTCGACAAAAACATATGACAATGTAATTGTCATGGGAAAGTCCAAGTCTTAAGTACTTGGCATGGAAAGTCCAAGTGGGACACTTGGTATTAGGGAAAGTCCAAGCAGGGGTATTGGCATGGAAAGTCCAACATGGGTTGGCAAGGGAAAGTCCAAGCTTGAGTCTTGGCATTTGAGAAGTCCAAGGGGTTTGATATTGGTGGCATAAAGTTCAAGAGGGAGTCTTGGTAGCATAAGTCCAATGGTTGGAGGTATAAAGTCCAAGCGGAGTCTTGGCGGTGTAAGTCCAATGTGCCTTGGCGGTGTAGACACCGTTAGCATGACATAGCCGATGGAAGCACCTGAAGGCTAGTGTAATGGATGAAAAAGTCATGGATGACTTGGAGGGATCCGAGATGCGCGAGGCTGATGGAGGTGGCAAGAAGGCTTAGATCTAAGCTAAGGGTGGTCTAGCAAGTATGGGGGCACCATATTTGGGTTAAAACCTCATGTTTGAGGTTGGCAGTCGACTGGCATTATGGTCGGTTCGACTGCCATGAGTCGACTTAAGTTCGACTGTCGTTTAGGGGATGAAAAGGCTCTGGCAGTCGACTATTCATTGGAGCAGTCGACTGATGGCAG
The DNA here is from genome assembly GCA_025175895.1 of Wurfbainia villosa. NCBI lineage: Eukaryota > Viridiplantae > Streptophyta > Magnoliopsida > Zingiberales > Zingiberaceae > Wurfbainia > Wurfbainia villosa. The sequence continues at coordinate 43,091,741 of CM046005.1, forward strand.
TGGACTGCCATGTATGCCAGTCAACTGCTAGTTTAGTCGCGAGCACAAATTTCTCCGTAGTCGATTGGGCAGTCAGCTACGGGCGCTTGCAGTCGACTGCCAATGTTGGCAGTCGACTAGTGAGAGTCCCGTTGGAACTTTTTCAACGTGGATTGAGTCATTTTCTCACAGCTACAGTGTTGGCAGTCGACTAGGGCTTTATGGCAGTCGATTACCCAGCGGAAATCCAACCCGACGCAAGATATAAAGGCAGCTCGGATGGAGGATTTTTGCAACGATTTTTCTTGGGTGAATTCAAGGGGATAGTTGGTGCTTTCCAGTCTTTCAAGGCTAGTCCAAGGCAATCAAAGATCAAGCAACCAAAGTGCTCTTGTAAAGTATTTTTCTTTATTTCATTGTATTTCATACTTGTATTAGCTTGTTTCTTTTGTATTACTTTTGTAATCTATTGTAAGAGGTTTCTCCGCCTCCGGCTTGTGTCGAGAAGGAGTTATTTGTGATTAGTGATTGCATTGGTATCGCTAGAGCTCTTTAGAGCTCGATCCGTGGAGTAGGAACCGTTCGGTTCCGAACCACGTTAAATACTTGTATGTTTCCATGTTTGTATATTCATTATTGCTTTATTATTATTATTCCACTATGCACTAATGAAGTTTGTAGACGAACACGCGAATGTATTCCATCGATGCATAGCACGATGCTATTCACCCCCCCTCTAGTGTTCTAAGGATCCCCTATAGGACCAAGTCTACCTCCAGGATTTACATGATGAACTTTATGAGCTCCTCAAGGGGACATCATCATCCTAGTCTATAGGACACGGTTTCCTCCTATAATCAATGTCACACCATGTAAATAATATTATTTCCCAACTTACCAGTCCTATCGATTTAACACATAAATCTCGCCCATTGGTAAATCAAAGAAATAAATACTAAGTACATGTGCCCGTTATTATATCGGGATTAAAAGCATGTACACCATAATATCTGAGGTCTGATTCAATTATATAGTTAGTATAAATTGAATCGCCTCTGAATCAGTCCTGCTCAATACACACAAAGTGTACTAGTGTAATTCTATGGTCAAGATAAACCAATACCAAATTACACTACAACCATGCCAATGGTTTGTCCAAAACCATCTTGGTTGTGAGCCTCTACTTATACTCTACAAGAAACTGATAACATGATCTTCTGTGTGACACCATATACCATGTTATCTACAATGTAAAGTATTAGACAATATGCATAAATATAAAATGCAAACAATGATCATGTGATTCTTATTTCAAAATGAAGATGTTCATATAAAGGCTAGGCTTTCAGTATACATCCCAACAATAGCCCTTTCCACGGCCAGCCTATGGAACATTCCATGGTCATGGAACGTCCAACAAAATTGTCATCGAGCCTAGATTTCGGCTAACTTGAGCCATGCCATCCAGCACGGTCATGTCACGCGATTTCAGCCCACAAAAACCACAACTAACTCGAGATTTCTTCTCCGTAATAACAACTTATTTCCCTTCTAAATCCTATAAAAGAGACCCTAAGCCTCTAGGGTTTGGGGGAAGTGACAAAGAATGAAAAAAGAGTCAAAGAGGAGCCACGGAAAAGCCTAGGGGAGGTCGATGGCCAAGGATCCATGGGTGGTGACAGCGATCCATCTAGGGAGCTATCTAGGACAAGACAGACGCTCAAGACATTGGTCACCAAGTTAATTCTCTCTTTTGCTATCGTTTATGTTTTGTAACTCCTTTATGGAGTAGTCTTGTATATTAGGATTAGAAAGTAACTCTATGTCGAACTATCTTGGATTGCTATAACTTTCTTATCTATTGTGCTCCCTGATTCAATTCTATCGTGCTTTTTTTATCACTTACGTGTTTATTGACTGCTTATTCACATGATTTTAGGGGGTTAAAGGGAGACTAACCGAGAGGTGAGTCTCAATCCCAGATCTATAGAGTTGAACTTGAGGATTTAATTACAAGTTAAGATTAAAGTCTAGATAGATTCATGGGGTTCTCATGATAGGTTCCTGATGCAATAAAAGATCATCTACGTACTGATATCTTATCATAATTAAGACCTCTTTTGGATATCTTAAGATATCATAGAGCGTAAAGGATTTATTTCAATTTGTTTCTCTAGGTAACTGATAGTAAGTCAAGGTTTTCGATATGTGGGGTGCTAGTGACAAGATCTCAATGCAATTAGGGTCACCTATGCATGAATACCATGAAAGTTGTTGGAATGTATACTGAAAGTCTAGCTCTTTTGTATGAACATTTTATTTTGAAATAAAAATCACATGATCATTGTTGGCACTTTATATTTATTATATGTGTGCATATTGTCTAATACTTTACATTGTAGATAACATGGTGCTTGGTGTGGCACGGAAGATCATGTTATCAGTCCCTTGTAGAATATAAGTAGAGGCTCACAACCAAGATGATTTTGGACAAACCATTGGCATGGTTGTAGTGTAGCTTGGTATTGTTTTGTCTTGAACATTGAGTTACACTAGTACACTTAGGTGTATTGAGCAGGACCGACATAGAGGTGATTCAATTTATTGCTGACTCCATAATTGAATCGGACCTCGGATATTATGTTGTACATGCTCTTAATCCCGATATAATAATGGGCACATGTACTTAGTATTTATTTCTTTGATTTACCAAAGGGTGAGATTTATATGGATTAAATCAATATGTCCAGTAAGTTGGGAAATGATATTATTTACATGGTGTACCGTTGATTATAGGAGGAAACCATGTCCTATATATTAGGTTGATGAAGTCCCCTTGAGGAGCTCATAAGGTTCATCATGTAAACCCTGCAGGTTGACTTAGTCAACATGATGATAAGGTTGAGTGGTACTACTCGAGGAGTTAGATGTTAATTGATTGATGGTCAGTAAATCAATTAATTGACGGACATTCGATATCTTAAACACGGGGAGATGGATGTACGAATAATGTATGGAGCCCATATTAATTTATGGGGGTTGGTGAGGTAATTCAATGATGATCCTCTAGTGGAATGGAACATCATTGATGGATCAAGTTTGTGTGGTTCCGATCCATTGGGTGGCCAAGATCCAAATCCTCCTCATGGTCCCTATCATAGCCTAATATTAACCTCATGAAGCCTAGATCCAATGATGGAAAACAAAACTCTTGATCCGACGGTGGAGATTAATTCTCTGGATCCGACGGTTGAGATTAAATCTCTAGATCCGATGGTTGAGATTAAATCCCTAGTGTTAGTAATATATGAGAGATGTCCTAAGGCAATCGCCTTATGTATGAACCATTTATATGATAAATGATGATTCACTATTTGAGTATACATGTTTTATGTATTTGATTGGATCTTAAACTCACTTACTGAATGTCCACGATACGATTCACAGCATGAGAGAATTTGTGATTGGATCACAACTAGTGAGTATCTCTACATGTGTAATTGTGATGTATCGGAATTATCCCTAGTCAATGAATTGATGGATTTGGACACCATCAATTCTGTCGAGACTAGCACGAGGTATACTCCTTGGTGTATCCAAGCAGCTGATTCTCACTGGCTGGAGACATAGTGATGTCCGGAGTTAATCGTGGATGCTAGTTATGGTAACTAGTTCATTGGAGTGACCCGGTAGTAAGACTTCATATGGTTCTCTGCATATATAGATATGTCAATGAAGTTCTTCTTGTGGCTTAAGTGCGATGTTCCTTTGACTTGCGGTATTCAAGTCATCTTGATCATGGAGACTTATGCTTTGACATCTTAAGCAAACATCTCTAAGGAGATGTGGACCCGGATGATTGGGTATAAGTCAGTGATCGAAGGTGTTTGAATAGCCTATAAAGGATTCACCACTCCTTGCGAGGAGATGTATACCCATGGCCTCTCGGATTGTTACTAAAGTCTTTGGCCAAAGCATTACATGTTTAGAGTAAGGTACTCTTCGATACATGTGGAGTAACTAGAATCCGTAGGGCGAGGAAATGATACTTGGGCTAGGTGTAGCGTGAGTCGACCTAGTGGGCGACACAATAGACCATGTCCTGAACCAAGTGGGTATAAGATGAGTGAAGGGAATGGGGCCACGATTCATTCGAGTGAAGGGTTTTGAGAAATAGTTACGGATCAACCGTTGATCTTTTGGTTAATTGGGGATCATGATGTACTACTAGGTGCCACTCATGATCGTTCTATAATTAATGGTTAATTATAGACGGCCAACATAAACCGAGAACCTATTTGGTCACACGCACAACGAGTGTAATCCAAAGGATTTAAAACGAGCTTGAGAATGAGATTCTCAGACCGAGAGAAACTATGTTTGGTTGGACCAAACATAAAGCGAGCATGAAATTGTTTGATGCAATGGGCGTGGATGGCTGCGTCTTATGAAGGCGTAATGGATGGACCAAAATGGTTTGGTTCTAATCCAATGGATAAGAATAAACCAAAGGGTTTGGTTTATTTTAAACGAATGAACCAAAAGTTGGTTCGGTTCGTTTTAACTTAAAATAAACCATTATGGGTTGGTTTATTTTAACTTATCTTAATGGAGCGGGTTAACGGGCTTTATGGATATGATCCATTAACCATTAAGAGAATTAGTTCTCTATAAAAGTGGGCTTAAGGGATTGTTAAACCCTAATCCAAAATCAAAACCCTAGCCTCCAAGGAGTTGCCGCCCAACCTGTTTGTGCCGCCCAAGCTCCTTGCCGCCCAGCTTGATTGTGCTGCCGTCAAGACCCTTGCCGGCATCCAAGCTCCAGCCGGTGAACCTCCGGCGACCCTCTGGTGATCCCCTAAAAGGTTCGGCATCAAGGTGAGCTTTTGTCTCCTTGTTTTGGCCGGCGCCTATCTCCTCCACCAAGCTGTCCAGTTTTCTTGACAGCTTCTTCTCCTCTCGTCGGAGCGTCGTTTGGACGACGGTTAGTGCTCCGACAGCGGCTAACTTACCGGGGATTTGATCTCCGGTAATCCTCTGAGGTGGAGGACGAAGGATTCGTCAATCGGTTGACGAATACCTCTCCGGAGAAGCAAGTCTTGAGGACTTGTTTTTAGGTCCGAATTTGGATTCGGATCGTGATCATCTCTCGATCACGTCGTCTTCAACACGAGGCTAGTAACCCGTACGAAGACGAAGCTCGTCTTGGCGAAGTCATCCCGAGGAGCTCGGCGTGGATACGGATAGAGACGATTCTTACGAGGATCGTTCCGGTTGATGCCGTTCCCGCTACACGTCATACGGAAGGTATAACGTAGTTTAATTTCCTTTTATTGCAATTTTAATTTACGGTTATGTCTACACTTGTTGTAATAGCATGCGTGTGTTGTGTGTGTTGTAATAAATAGGAGTATTTATTATTTTTATTGCTTCCGCTGTGCTCATGTTTACGAAACATGATCGAACACACACACGCCGCGGTGCCGGAAACCCAACAGTGGTATCAGAGCCCAGGTTGTGTTTCGACATAATCGTAAAATGGTTTTGGGATAGTCATAATGTATTTCTGGAAATTTTCTAATTTTGGAAATTTAGAAGTATTTATGAAAATTTTTCAATTTTGGAAAGTCTAGAAGTATTTATGGAAATCTTCCACTTTTGGAAAGTTGGAAGTATTTATGGAAATTGATATTTTCCATAAATAAAATATTTGATTAGATTAGAAATTTGTTTCCTAATTTAATCATGATTTGATTTGAAATCAAATCTTAAAATATTTTATTTCCATAAGTAGTTTTAATGATTTAGGAAATTGGTTTCCTAAATAGATTTTCCTTAATCAAATAATTCCATGAATAAAATATGTGATTAGATTTGGAAATTTGTTTCCTAATTTAATTATGATTTGATTTAGAGAATCAAATCTTAAACATATTTTATTTCCATAAATAGTTATGACATATAAGGAAATATATACATGACATAATTGTATGCCATGTAATTGCATTAGATGCATAACATTATGCCATGCGTGTCGTGACATGTAGATGTATGCCATGTATGCCATGCCATGTAGATAATAGTTATTTGCATGCAAAGAGGATGAGACATAAAAACCCTAACTCAATATTAAAGCCTACACCTTCCATTAATATGGTTAGAACCAGAGTTCTGTTTCTTGTTTGGGTTGTTGGACTCACTCCAAGCCCGGCTCGAACCTGAACATGTTCAAATCATTGGAATAGTTTACTTCTAATATGGTAAGAGTCAGAGATCAATCGTTAGTTTGGGTTGTTGGACTCACTCCAAGCCTGGCTAATTGGTTGAATGCGCTCTAACCATATTAAAACTATTTCGCGATTAATGGGTCGGCTTTAACTTGGAGCATCGATTTGTTGGACTCACTCCAAGGTCGATGTGAAGAGAGGTGAAGTTGGGTGCTATGCATATGATGCATACTTGTTAATGTGTTAACAACCCAATGTATGTGTAAACATTCAATTAGTTGATAGCACATTGTGATAGTTACATATACATGATATGTAATCGGTATACTTGATACCCACCATCATAGCTAAGAATGGCTTGTTGGATTCACTCCAAGGTTGTTCTTATCTATGATGGATATCAGCCCATTCGGAGATGGACCTACGATCTCCCGAAGTGATTTTGGGGTTTTTGAATTCGAAAAATGAATGGGATTTATAAATGTATATTGATGCATTTTAAAATCATCTTTCTCATATATGCTCGTTTTGTATTTCTAAGTTAATATATTGATCATGATGTGTTTGAATTTGCGTTCCATTTTGGATTCAAATAAATTGACTGGGCCGAACTTCTTGGACTAGCTTAGAAACTTGAGAATTGTTCTCAAGGTGGAAAAGCTTGCATATGTCCTCGAAGCGCCTCTTCCCGCCCATCCTAGTGACAATGCAACTCTGGACCAATTGTTGGCCTATCAGAAATATGTAAGTGATTCTGAACAAATGAGTTGCATCATGCTAGCCACGATGGAACCCAAGCTACGAAAGCAGCATGAGCATATGGATGCTCATATCGTAGTCCTTCATCTTTGTGAGTTGGTTGATGAGCAAGTGAGACTCGAAAGGTTCGAAGTCTCAAAGCTCCTCTTCACCTCTGAGATGCTAGGAGGTTCATCTGTGGTATTGCTCAATATGCTGAAGACTGTGGAGTCTTCTGAGAAGCATGAGCAGGGGACAGTGCTGTTAGTTGATTCCTCGAAGAAAGGTTCTAAAAGGAGGTCAAAAGAACAGCAGAAGGGAAAGAAGAGAAGGGCTAAGAAGGTAGAACTAGCACAAAAGGAAACTTGCCATCATTATGGCAAGGAGAGCCATTTGCGAAGAAAGTGCAAGATTTATCTTGAGTCCGTGAAGAAGAATAAGGCATCGGATGCCCCATCTTCTTCAGATATCTTCGTTATTGATTGTCATTCTATTTCCTCAAACACTTGGGTATTGGATACTGGGTGTGGCTCACATATATGTAATGACATACATGGGCTAAGGAATAGAAGAAGACTCGTCAAGGGGGAGAGTCAAATTTACGTGTTGGGAATGGAGCAACGGTTGCTGCACTCGCCATAGGAACGTATTTGTTGGAACTCCCTGTAGGACTTGTCTTAGAACTGGACAATTGCTTGTATGTTCCTTCGTTGATAAAGAACATCATTTCTATTTCTTGTCTAAATAGAAATGGGTTCCATTGGACTTTTAGTAACAATTGTTGTTACATAACTTTGAATGGGGTTCTTTATGGGACTGGAACTTTAAGCAATGGTGTTTATACGTTGGACGTATCCAGTGACATTTGCAATATCGAAGCGAGCAACAACAGTGCTCGAAAGGATAATCAAATAGACTCCTACATGTGGCATTGTCGTCTTGGCCATGTAAGCAAGAAACGCATGTCCGAATTACACCGATGTGGAATTCTGGAATCGTTTGAATTGGATTCATACGATACATGCGAATCATGCTTAAAAGGCAAGATGACTAAGTTACCTTTACGGAAAAGGTGAGCAGTGGGAGAGTTACTAGGTCTAGTACATGCGATGTATGTGGACCTATGTCAACTCAAGCTTTAGGAGGCTATAGCTACTTCATTACCTTCACCGATGATCACTCACGGTTTGGGTATGTGTTCTTGATGAAACACAAGTCTGAAGCCTTTGAAAGGTTCAAAGAATTCAGAAATGAAGTAGAGAAACAACATAACAAAAGTATTAAAATACTTGGATCGGATCGAGGTGGTGAATACTTAAGTCAAGAGTTTCTTGATTATCTAAGAGACAATGGCATATTGTCTCAATGGACTCCGCCTATACACCACAAAGATAATGGTGTATCCGAGAGGCGAATCGGACCTTGTTGGACATGGTCAGTCAATGATGAATCATGCGACTCTTCCCAAGTCCTTTGGGGCTATGCACTTCGCATGGTTGTTTACTTGTTAAGCAGAATGCCTACCAAGGTAGTCTCAACTACTCCATATGAGATATGGAATAGTAAGAAACCTCATGTATCTTACTTGAAGATATGGGGTTGTCCTGCTTATGTGAAGCGGATCAGATCGCATAAATGGATGCTAAGTCCGATAAATGTCTATTTATTGGATACCCTAAGGAAACAAGGGGTTACCAATTCTATCATCCTGTGGAACAAAAGGTGTTTGTTTCAAGGCATGCTGTGTTTTCTAGAGAAAGAGTTTCTCTTGCAAGAAAACAGTGGGAGTGTCGTCGAGCTTGAGGAGGCTCGAGAGACTCAAATAGACATTGATGAGATACCTGGTGAAGCACAACAGCCGACAACTCATAGTGATGAGCAATCGGTTGGACCTATTGTAACACCACATCTTCGTAGATCTGGTAGAACACGCAATATTCCTGAGAGATATGGATTTCTCGTAAGCGAATCGAACGACGTGTTACTCATTGATGATGAGGAGCCTACCAGTTATGAAGAAGTGCTGACAAGTTCAGAAAGGGATAAGTGGCTTGGTGCCATGAAGTCGGAAATGGATTCCATGTATGAAAACCAAGTTTGGAACTTGGTTGACCCACCAAGGCATAAAGCCTATAGGGTGCAAGTGGGTTTTCAAGAAGAAAACCGACATGGATGGTAATGTGATTACCTATAAGGCTAGATTGGTGGCGAAAGGATATCGTCAAAAACAAGGTGTTGATTATGACGAAACCTATTCGCCTGTAGCTATGCTTAAATCCATTCGGATGCTCCTGGCCATAGCGGCTCATTATGATTATGATATATGGCAGATGGATGTGAAAACAGCTTTCCTTAATGGAAACATGCTCGAGGACGTGTATATGATACAGCCTGAGGGTTTCACATCGGTTGATAAAACCAAGGTATGCAAGTTGCGACGATCCATTTATGGATTGAAGCAAGCATCCAGAAGCTGGAATATCCGTTTTGATGAGACAATCAAAAAGTTTGATTTCTCACAAAATCCAGACGAACCTTGTGTGTACAAGAAGGTTAGTGGGAGTGCAGTCGTGTTCCTAGTATTGTATGTCAATGACATATTACTTATAGGAAACGATGTGTCAATCTTACAGTCAGTTAAGGTTTGGTTATCCAAGACATTCTCCATGAAAGACCTGGGAGAAGCAACCTACATCCTTGGGATTAAGATCTATAGAGATAGATCGAAACGGTTGCTTGGTCTTTCGCAGTCTACATATATAGACCGAGTGCTAAAGAGGTTTAGCATGTCGGAATCCAAGAAAGGTTATCTTCCCATCAGGCATGGGGTACACCTTTCGAAGTCTATGTGTCCGCGCACAGAAGACGAGAGGATTTGCATGAGTAAGATTCCCTATGCATCCGCAATAGGATCTATCATGTATGCTATGTTATGTACGAGGCCCGATGTATCGTATGCTCTGAGTGTCACGAGCAGATACCAGTCTGATCCAGGAATGGATCATTGGGCGGCTGTTAAGACGATCCTTAAGTACTTGAGAAGAACTAAGGATGTGTTCCTAATATATGGAGAAGGGGACATGGTGATACGCGGGTATACGGATGCGACTACCGCATGCATAAGGATGATTCCATGTCTTAGTCTGGGTATGTATTCACCAGGAATGGAGGCGCAATAAGTTGGAAAGGTTCCAAGCTTGACACTATAGCGGATTCGCGCGAGAATACATTGCGGCTTTAAGGCGCAAAGAAAGCGGTTTGGATCAAGAAGTTCATCTCACGAACTTGATGTGGTCTCATCAATGATCCAAACATGTGCTTCGCCGCTATCATCTTATCAGAGAGATCATCAGTAGGAACGAAATACAAATCGAGAAAATTCCCACTGAAAGGAACTTAGCGGATCCTTTGACTAAGGCATTACCTCAAAGTAAGTTTGAGGGTCATGTTCGAGCTTATGGTATTGGATACCGTAGCGATTGGCATTAGGCCAAGTGGGAGTCTGTTAGTAATATATGAGAGATGTCCTAAGGCAATCGCCTTATGTATGAACCATTTATATGATAAATGATGATTCACTATTTGAGTATACATGTTTTATGTATTTGATTGGATCTTAAACTCATTTACTGAATGTCCACGATACGATTCACAGCATGAGAGAATTTGTGATTGGATCACAACTAGTGAGTATCTCTACATGTGTAATTGTGATGTATCGGAATTATCTCTAGTCGATGAATTGATGGATTTGGACACCATCAGTGCAATCGAGACTACTCCTTGGTGTATCCAAGCGGTGATTCTCAGCAGTGGAGACATAGTGATGTCGGAGTTAATCGTGGATGCTAGTTATGGTAACTAGTTCATTGGAGTGACCAGTAGTAAGACTTCATATGGTTCTCTGCATATATAGATATGTCAATGAAGTTCTTCTTGTGGCTTAAGTGCGATGTTCCTTTGACTTGCGGTATTCAAGTCATCTTGATCATGGAGACTTATGCTTTGACATCTTAAGCAAACATCTCTAAGGAGATGTGGACCGGGATGATTGGGTATAAGTCGAAGTGATCGAAGGTGTTTGAATAGCCTATAAAGGATTCACCACTCCTTGCGAGGAGATGTATACCCATGGCCTCTCGTCGGATTGTTACTAAAGTCTTTGGCCAAAGCATTACATGTTTAGAGTAAGGTACTCTTGATACATGTGGAGTAACTAGAATCCAGTAGGGACGAGGAAATGATACTTGGGCTAGGTGTGGCGTGAGTCGACCTAGTGAGTGACACAATAGACCATGTCTGAACCAAGTGGGTATAAGATGAGTGAAGGAATGGGGCACGATTCATTCGAAACTGAAGGGTTTGAAATAGTTACGGATCAGGTTGATCTTTTGTTAATTGGGGATCATGATGTACTACTAGGTGCCACTCATGATCGTTCTATAATTAATGGTTAATTATAGACGGCCAACATAAACCGAGAACCTATTTGGTCACACGCACAACGAGTGTAATCCAAAGGATTTAAAACGAGCTTGAGAATGGGATTCTCAGACCGAGAGAAACTATGTTTGGTTGGACCAAAAATAAAGCGAGCATGAAATTGTTTCAGTCGCAATGGAAGCGTGGATGGGCTGCGTCTTATGAAGACATAATGGATGGACCAAAATGGTTTGGTTCTAATCCAATGGATAAGAATAAACCAAAGGGTTTGGTTTATTTTAAACGAATGAACCAAAAGTTGGTTCGGTTCGTTTTAACTTAAAATAAACCATTATGGTTTGGTTTATTTTAACTTATCTTAATGGAGCGGGTTAACGGGCTTTATGGATATGATCCATTAACCATTAAGAGAATTAGTTCTCTATAAAAGTGGGCTTAAGGGATTGTTAAACCATAACTAATCCAAAATCAAAACCCTAGCCTCCAAGGAGTTGCCGCCCAACTTTGTTTGTGCCGCCCAAGCTCCTTGCCCGGCTGATTGTCTGCCGTCAAGACCCTTGCAGCGTCAAGCTCAGCCGGTGAACCTCCGGCGACCCTCGGTGATCCTAAAGGTTCGGCATCAAGGTGAGCTTTTGTCTCCTTGTTTTGGCGGCGCCTATCTCCTCCACCAAGCTGTCCAGTTTTCTGGACAGCTTCTTCTCCTCGTCGGGCGTCGTTTGGGCGGCGGTTAGTGCTCCGACAGCGGCAAACTATACGAGGGATTTGATCTCCGGTAATCCTCTGAGTGGAGGGCGAAGGATTAGTCAATCGGTTGACGAATACCTCTCCGGAGAAGCAAGTCTTGAGGACTTGTTTTAGGTCCGAATTTGGATTCAGATCGTGATCATCTCTCGATCACGTCGTCTTCAACACGAGGCTAGTAACCCGTACGAAGACGAAGCTCGTGGCTTGGCGAAGTCATCCCGAGGAGCTCGGCGTGGATACGGATAGAGACGATTCTTACGAGGATCGTTCCGGTTGATGTCGTTCCCGCTACACGTCATACGAAAGGTATAACGTAGTTTAATTTCCTTTTATTGCAATTTTAATTTACGGTTATGTCTACACTTGTTGTAATAGCATGCGTGTGTTGTGTGTGTTGTAATAAATAGGAGTATTTATTATTTTATTGCTTCCGCTGTGCTCATGTTTACGAAACATGATCGAACACACACACGCCGCGGTGCCGGAAACCCAACACCTAGATCCGACGGTTGAGATTAAATCTCTAGATCCGACGGTTGAGATTAAATCCCTAGATCCGACGGTGGAGATTAAATCTCTAGTTCTGACGGTTGAGATTAATTCTCTAGATTCGACGGTTGAGATTAAAACCGTAGAACCGACGGTGGAGATTAAAACAAGGCTTAAGCCCAACTCTATAAAAGGGGTCTTAAGGTGGGCGGCAAGAGTAAGAAGTTGGATGGTTTTGGAGATTATGGTTTTGCCTTTCATTGGCTTGGGCGGCAAGAAACCCTAGGGAGATTAGGGTTTGGCTCTTTGGTTGGGCGACTAGGGTTTGCAAGGAGAGTGGGCGGCAACAATAGGTCTTCTTCCTAAAGTGTTGGCCGGATCCTTCCTCTCTTCCCTCTATCTTGGTCGGTGCTCAACCTATTCCTCTTCTCCTCTTCTTTTCCTCTTGGTCGGCGGCACAAAGGAGCTAGGGATTGTTCCCTTGTTCGGTTCCTTGGTTGGCCATCTTGTTCTCTCTATTCTTGGGGTCGGCAGCATCAAGCTTTTGTGGCTTGGTGGTTGGCTCAAGTAAGAAGGGAAGGAGAGTTCTTCTTTCTTTTGATTGAAGAAGATCTAGGAAGCTTCAACTTGTGGAGGATCTTCGCCCACACGAAGTCTACAAGGAGGTTAGGGCATACGATAGAAGATCAAGAGGTATAAAAGTTTTACAAGTTTTATTATTGATCTTTGCATGTTCTTATTAATATGTTTATATGTGTTGATTTTACATGTCTACATTCATATGTATTTGTATAATCATGGACCCCAAAGATAAACACAAAAATCGGCGATCCGTCCGTCGTCTCTTCTACGACTAACCGACTAGAAGAGCTTGGTTGCTTGAACAACTAGTTTGTTCAAGCGATCACTCAAGTTGTTAGCACGACAACGAATTGGTTGAACTTAGGAAACTCATCCCATCCGGATTAGTTTTCATTAGTGAAAATTTTAATCCGGGGACATGGGAGCCAATGAGCCTCCGAGCAATGCCATCAAATTTGTATCAGAGCCACGGTTTCCGATTTTTTGTGTTTTGGATTCGGTTACTTTCACGCACTTATCATATATTGTATATGCCAGATGATAGTAGGATGTGCGTAGGATAACTTTTTGGTTGCAGGCATAAGATCCAACTATTATGGCTATATATGTGTGTATGTGATTGCATGTGTGTGTGATTGTATATTATTTGAATCCTCGGGGTTGACGAGGCTAAATTAATATTTAATTTTTGTAATTAAATATGGCATTGTTTAGCCACTCATTTTAGTTTACTTTCGATCTAGATTATTTGTACACTCCTTCGTGGAGTATAAGATCGATGGATGTAAATTAAAATAGTTTGTCTTGGCTCGGATCTCTTTGGTGACTTACACACGGGAAAAGGTGGAGCGGACAAGGTGGCGACACGACGGGATGCATATTGGAGAACAATGCCATAATAGTTGGGAAAATTCTGATTTTTTCCATATTTATTGTTGATTTGTTTTATATGCATGTTGTGTGTGCTTGAAAATTCCTCACTGTCAATTTACTAAGTGGGAGAGGGACATTTTAATTAATTCCCGCGGCCTCCATTACAATTTGACGTGTGATGCAACAAACTTGCGCGTCGGCTCTGAGTGCCTTCCTCCCCATCGGATGAGTTTGTTTGTGGATCACTTGGTCAAATAATGGTTATAGGAAATTATTTAGGAGCGTGTGTACTTCCCCATCGGTAAGGCACATAATCCGAGATAATTCCCTTAGTATCGTGTAATGGTGCACACTTAAATGCAAATAAAAAGTATCCTCCCCATCGGAGTCACTGCTTTTATTTGTAGGGCCAAATAGGAACCAACTATTAATTTTATTTGTCAAAAAGTAAGGTTGACAAGATAATAAAATTAATGGGTTAAACCTCCTCTTACAAATGTAGAATTCGTATACGTCCACACTATCATGGCATGCGATATTCTCGGTGTTTTGAGGTGTTGGTTGATTTCGAAATTTTATTGTTTGAGGAATCAATGATATTTGAAATATAATATTTTGATCATTGTGATTCTTAGGTTTTTCAAATGGCTTTCAACCCACTTGCTCTAATATTAAAAAAAAATAAACTTACTGGAACAAATTATATTGATTGGAAAAGAAATTTGGATATTGTCTTAACTACAGAGGAGTACAAATTTGTACTCTTCGAGGTTTGTCCTCCTAAGACCACCGATGACTCTGATGAAAAGGTGAAAGAAAGTTATAAGAAATGGATCAAGGCAGATGAGATGGCGCGGTGTTACATTTTGGCATCTTTGTCAAATGTGTTGCAACATCAACATCAGGCCATGGCCACGATTTATGACATGATGTTCAATCTCAAGGAACTTTTCGGACATCAGAGTAGGGCGGCTAGACAGGAGGCTATGAGGAACTTGATGACGACCACCATGATCGAGGGAACACTCGTCAGGGACCATGTTCTCAAGATGATGGCTCATCTGAATAAGATGGAAGTCCTCAGAGCTGAGATCGATGGGGAAACCCAGGTCGATATCATTCTTCAGTCTCTGCCTAGGAGTTTTGGGCAGTTCCGCCTCAACTACAACATGAACAAGAGGTTGTATTCGTTGGCAGAGCTTCTGACAGAACTCCAGGCGGAAGAGGGGATTTTTCATCAAAGCGCTCAAGCCATGGTTGCTCAGAAGGTTTCTACTTCTAAACCGAAAGGGAAGAAGAAGAAGAAGCAAGGTGGAGCAAAGATAGTGGCAGTAGGACCTCAGGTAGGAGTGAAGAAGCCAAAAGGCAAGTGCTTCACTTGCAAGCAGACTGGACATTGGAAGGCGGACTGTCCTCACCGAAAGAACAAAGGTATATCTTCTTGTTTAGTTGTTGAAAAATGTTTAGCAGTGTTATCTACCAGTACCTGGTGTGTAGATACAGGAGTCACTGATCATGTCTACAATACTTTGTAGGGGTTCCAGGAAACCCGATGACTAGCTAAGGAATAGATTACCGTCTTCATGGGCAATGCTTCAAAGGTGGCGGCTATTGCAGTGGGAACCGTTTATTTATCTTTTGATAGGAATAAAGTTTTGGTTTTGAGAAATTGCCTTTATGTACCTACTTTTAGAAAGAATCTAATTTCAGTTTCTAAATTGTTTCTGGATGGATATTCTGTTTCTTTTAATGACAAAGTTGTTATAAAAAGGAATAGGGAGATTATCTGTTCTGCTACATTGGTTAGCAATTTGTACACTCTTGAATCGAAAACTCCCACGATGCATATAGAAGTGAATAACTCATCTTCTAAGTCTAATAAGAGAAAAGAACCTTCGAAAATGAACCAGACATATCTTTGGCACCTAAGACTTGGTCATATTAACCTGAGTAGAATTCAAAGGTTGATAGCTGATGGACCCTTGGGTTCATTAGTGGTGGAAGATCTCCCAACCTGCAAGTCTTGCTTGGAAGGTAAGATGACCAAGAGGCCTTTTAAGGCTAAGGGGTATAGAGCCAAAGATGTATTGGAATTGGTTCATTCTGATTTGTGCGGTCCTATGTCTATCCAGGCTAGAGGTGGCTTTGAATACTTTGTCTCTTTTATAGACGATTATTCAAGGTATGGATACATTTACTTGATGCGTCGCAAGTCTGAATGCTTTGACAAGTTCAAAGAATTCAAGGCTGATGTGGAGAACCGTCAAGGTAAAAGTATCAAGACACTACGATCTGATCTTGGTGGCGAGTACCTCTTGAGAGAGTTTAGGAGTTACATATCAGAGGCTGGGATTCAATCCCAATTGTCTGCACCTGACACACCCCAGCAGAATGGTGTGGCGGAGCGAAGGAATAGGACTCTTATGGAGATGGTCAGATCGATGATGAGTTATTCTGAGTTACCTAATTTGTTCTGGGGGTTTGCCCTGGAAACGGCAGCACACTTTCTGAACTTGGTTCCATCTAAGTCAGTACCCTCTACTCCCACAGAATTGTGGACTGGGCGAAAGCCTAGTCTAAGACATATTCGGATTTGGGGTAGTCCAGCACATGTGCTGAAGAGAGATGCTGGTAAGTTGGAATCTCGTACAGAAGTACGCTTATTTGTTGGCTACCCTAAGGGAACGAAGGGTGGTTTGTTCTATAGTCCTAGAGATCAGAAGGTGATCGTGAGTACGAATGCCAGATTTCTAGAGGAGGACTATGTGATGAACCACAAGCCCACGAGTAGGATTGTTCTTGAGGAGTTGACAGGGGAAGTCCCGACTTTAGTACCACCGGTACAAGAGGAAATACCAAAAGTCACTACACCGCGTGTCACTGAGCATACACAGGAAGCACCTCGTCATAGTGGGAGGGTTGTTAGACAACCAGAGAGATTCATGTTCTTGGGAGAGTCTTCAGACTTAGTCCCTGGTAAACTTGAACCTAATCCCTGGACATATGATGAGGCACTCCAAGATAGAGATGTGGTATCTTGGCAAAGAGCGATGAATTCAAAGATAGAATCTATGGATTCTAATCATGTCTGGGAGCTAGTAGAACCACCCGATGGTGTGAAAGCCATTGGATGCAAGTGGATCTACAAGAGAAAGAGAGGAGTAGACGGGAAGGTTGAGACCTTCAAAGCTAGGCTTGTTGCGAAAGGGTATACTCAGAAAGAGGATATCGATTATGAGGAGACCTTTTCGTCGGTAGCTATTCTTAAGTCTATCCGGATTCTCTTATCTATTGCTACTTATGAGGATTATGAGATTTGGCAGATGGATGTCAAGACAGCTTTCCTTAACGGAAGTCTTGAGGAAAACATCTATATGAAGCAACCAGAGGGATTCATTGCAAAGCGCAAAGAGCATCTTGTGTGTAAGCTTAATCGGTCCATTTATGGATTGAAGCAAGCTTCTAGATCTTGGAACATCCGCTTTGATGAGGTAATCCAGTCATATGGATTTATTCAAAGTCCGGATGAGCCTTGTGTATACAAGAGATGTGATGGAAACGTAGTGGTATTTCTTGTACTATACGTAGATGATATTTTGTTAGTTGGCAACAATATCAGAGTGTTATCAGACGTAAGGGTATGGTTGTCCAAACAGTTTGATATGAAGGACTTGGGAGGAGTGGGACACATCCTTGGGATCAAGGTAATAAGGTATCGCAAGAAAAGGATGTTGTGCTTATCTCAAGCTTCATACATTGACACTATCCTGGATCGTTTTAGCATGCAGAACTCCAAGAAAGGTTTTCTACCTTTTAGGCATGGAGTACCTTTATCTAAAGAGATGTGTCCCAAAACATCAAAGGAGATAGAGGAGATGAAGGCGGTTCCTTATGCTTCGGCAGTAGGAAGCCTCATGTATGCTATGCTATGTACGAGACCAAATATCCACTTTGCCGTGGGCATGGTTAGTAGATATTAGAGTAATCCTGGGCAAGGACATTGGACTGCGGTAAAGCATATATTGAAGTACCTGAGAAGGACTAGGGATTATATGCTGGTTTACCGGGCAGATCAATTAATCCCTGTGGGTTACACGGATTTTGATTTCCAATCAGATAGGGACAACAGTAAGTCTACCTCGGGGTTTGTGTTTACTTTTGAAGGTGGAGCCATAGTATGGAGGAGTGTCAAGCAAAAATGCGTGGCAGACTCTACCATGGAAGCTGAGTATGTGGCAGCCTCTGAGGCAGCCAAGGAAGCTGAATGGCTCAGGAACTTCCTGATGGACTTGGAAGTGATTCTTGGTTTGCCCAGAACTATCACACTTTATTGTGATAATAATAGTGCAGTTGCAAACTCGAAGGAACCACGAGCCCATAAGGCTAGTAAACACATAGAGCGCAAGTACCACCTGATATGAGAAATCGTAAAGGAGGTAGAAGTTGCTGTCGCCTAGATTGCATCAGAGGATGACCTGGTAGAACCTTTCACTAAGGCCCTTCTCGCGAGAGCTTTGATAGGCATGTGGAGGGAAGGGGAATCAGATGTATGGCAGTATGAGGACAGCATAGTCTTTTAGTATAAGTGGGAGATTGTTGGAATGTATACTGAAAGCCTAGCTCTTTTGTATGAACATTTTTATTTTGAAATAAGAATCGCATTATCATTTTTTGCACTTTATATTTATTATATGTGTGCATATTGTCTAATACTTTACATTGTAGATAACATGGTGCTTAGTGTGGCACGGAAGATCATGTTATCAGTCCCTTGTAGAATATAAGTAGAGGCTCACAACCAAGATGGTTTTGGACAAACCATTGGCATGGTTGTAGTGTAGCTTGGTATTGTTTTGTCTTGAACATAGAGTTACACTAGTACACTTAGGTGTATTGAGCAGGACCGACATAATGGTGATTCAATTTATTGCTGACTCCATAATTGAATCGGACCTCGGATATTATGTTGTACATACTCTTAATCCCGATATAATAATGGGCACATGTACTGAGTATTTATTTCTTTGATTTACCAAAGTGTGAGATTTATATGGATTAAATCAATATGCCCGGTAAGTTGGGAAATGATATTATTTACATGGTGTGTCGTTGATTATAGGAGGAAACCGTGTCCTATATATTAGGTTGATGATGTCCCCTTGAGGAGCTCATAAGGTTCATTATGTAAACCCTGCAGATTGACTTAGTCAACATGATGATAAGGTTGAGTGGTACTACTCGAGGAGTTAGATGTTAATTGATTGATGGTCAGTAAATCAATTAATTGATGGACATTCGATATCTTAAACACGGGGAGATGGATGTACGAATAATGTATGGAGCCCATATTAATTTATGGGGGTTGGTGAGGTAATTCAATGATGATCCTCTAGTGGAATGGAACATCATTGATGGATCAAGTTTGTGTGGTTCCGATCCATCGGGTGGCCAAGATCCAACTCCTCCTCATGGTCCCTATCGTAGACTAATATAAACCTCATGAAGCCTAGATCCAATGATGGAAAACAAAACTCTAGATCCGACGGTGGAGATTAAATCTCTAGATCCGACGGTTGAGATTAAATCTCTAGATCCGACGGTTGAGATTAAATCCCTAGATCCGACGGTTGAGATTAAATCTCTAGATCCGACGGTTGAGATTAAATCCCTAGATCCGACGGTGGAGATTAAATCTCTAGTTCCGACGGTTGAGATTAAATCTCTAGATCCGACGGTTGAGATTAAATCCCTAGAACCGATAGTGGAGATTAAAACAAGGCTTAAGCCCAACTCTATAAAAGGGGGCTTAAGGTGGGCGGCAAGAGTAATAAGTTGGATGGTTTTGGAGATTAGGGTTTTGCCTTTCATTGGCTTGGGCGGCAAGAAACCCTAGGGAGATTAGGGTTTGGCTCTTTGGTTGGGCGTCTAGGGTTTGCAAGGAGAGTGGGCGACAACAATAGGTCTTCTTCCTAAAGTGTTGGCCGGCTCCTTCCTCTCTTCCCTCTACCTTGGTCGGCGCTCAACCTATTCCTCTTCTCCTCTTCTTTTCCTCTTGGCCGGCGGCACAAAGGAGCTAGGGATTGTTCCCTTGTTCGGTTCCTTGGTTGTCCATCTTGTTCTCTCTATTCTTGGGGCTGGCGGCATCAAGCTTTTGTGGCTTGGTGGTTGGCTCAAGCAAGAAGGGAAGGAGAGTTCTTCTTTCTTTTGATTGAAGAAGATCTAGGAAGCTTCAACTTGTGGAGGTACTTCGCCCACACGAAGTCTACAAGGAGGTTAGGACATACGATAGAAGATCAAGAGGTATAAAAGTTTTACAAGTTTTATTATTGATCTTTGCATGTTCTTATTAATATGTTTATATGTGTTGATTATACATGTCTACATCCATATGTATTTGTATAATCATGGACCCCGAAGATAAACACAAAAACCAGCAATCCGTCCGTCGTCTCTTCCGTGGCTAACCGACTAGAAGAGCTTGGTTGCTTGAACAACTAGTTTGTTCAAGCGATCACTCAAGTCGTTAGCATGACGACGAATTGGTTGAGCTTAGGAAACTCATCTCATCCGGATTAGTTTTCATTAGTGAAATTTTTAATCCGGGGACATGGGAATGAGCCTCCGAGCAATGCCATCAAATGTAAGAATCGGGTCTAGGTAGATACATCAGTCCGACCTCGAAAGGGGCGGTCGATTACTTTGGGACAAGTCTTCTTCAAGAATACATACCAAGTAGGAAAGAACTACCGAATAATAGATATAGTAGTGAAACCGAAATCCTAGGATTATCTTTTATTGTATCTTTCAATCCGTTCTTTGTCTTTTCTTTTATCCACTCATCCCTTTTAGATTCTTCTAAATAATCTTCGATCACTTGTATCCGGTACTTGACCATTCCCTATGGGATCAATATTTTTATTACTTGATGATAGTCCCTATGGGTCTTACCAACTCGCCCATCAGTGAGATCGAGTCTTCAGTTAAGGACAAGGGTAGGCATCGATCTAACGACGGGTCATACTTGGACTCTGAAGTCAAGATTGGGAAGTATTACTGCTGCCAATATGATTCATATATTTGCCTATGCTAATTCAGTTTTGTAGGTTTCAAAGCGAGCGGATAGGGTCTAGGCACCTCGGTGGTCTAGGTGGCTAGACTGAGTTTAGGTGCTTGGGATGTCGAGTTGGTAAGACTAGCTGGAGATTGTGTGACCTGGATGACAAGCATAGAAGGAAATTGGATCGGGTCCAGGCACCTAGAATCGGAAAATTCTCAAATAGAGTCAGAATGGATAAGGCTAACTTAGAGTCACCTAGACCGGGTCCAGGCACCATGGAAGGTTGAGCTGCAAATTCAACAGGCTGATGTGGAGGCGACTGTGAGGTAATTTAGGCACCTGGAAGAGGTTTATAAAAGAAAGATTGATGCAACTTCGAAGGAAATACACAATATTATTGAAATTAACCACAAGTGCTTCACTCTTGTTTGCATCTTGGAAGAGTTGTGTCGCATCTTTCTGACACTCCACTGATATTCCGAGCTTCATCTCCCATCCAATTTTCAACATATTTTTCTAATTAGAATTCACTTTTGCACTCATATTTATGAGGGAAAGTAGGGTGTTACCTTACCCTCAATTCTTTATAAGCTAACACTCTCCAAATTCAAAAGTTTTCGAGTCAGAGGGATTTTAGCGGATTGCTCGAAGAGGTAGCCCTACAAAAGGGTTACGAGCCTTGGAGTAGAAATCTAGCTCGGATTACGAACCAAGTAAAAATAACTCGTCTCACTTATATTTCCACTGTGCAATTTACTTTTATTTTAAAACATAAGAAAAGTTTTTTAAAGTACTAAAAGAAAATAAAGAAAGTTTTTAATTCTGAGATTCACCCACCTCTCTCAAACACTATTCAATCCTACAATTTTATGAAGTTTTTAATGAACAAACAATTTGCACTATTCACCCCTCTCTAGTGTGCTTTACAATCCAACAATCATTTTTTACTCTGATCTATGGTTGGTTGAGCTAGTAGGTTTGCTCGATTGAGTTACTCCCTGTAAGTAGGAGTGCTACTAGTTGAGGGGTTTTATAGTTGTACGATAATAACTTTTATAAATTGTTCAATCTCTTCAACCTTCTAGCAAGCTTCATCAATTAAGGTTGGGATAAATAATTTGACTTATCTTTGAATCTTAAATTTCAAACCATTAATGAAGTAGACTAGGGTTTCCTAGAGTTTAATTTGGTAATACAATACATTCTTAATTTTTAAATTTATTTAGGTATTCAATTATGCTCATATTTGATCATCTTAAATTAATTTTTCACAGAGTATTGGTTTCTAAAGTATGTTGATTTTTTTTTCTTAAACTCCTTTTCATCTCTACATAGTGTATTATTAGTTCTTATCATTTGTGGTATATTGATATTAGATACATTGTCAATATTTTTGTCAAAATGGCAATTTTGATTTTTGCAAATCATGCTCATTCAATTTAGGTAATATTGTACCGATTAAAGTATTCCTCAATTTCAACAACCAATCTAGGAATGTGTTTGGGTTTAGTTAACCATTAAAATTAGAGGCATCTAGTATAACTCGATAGGTAGTATTCATTTATGGTCTAGATTTTGGTAAAATTTGGGTGCCTTAAATGTGGTCTTCTTCGTCAATGATCGATGATTGGTTTCGATGTAAATGATGCCTAGGTGATTATCGAATTATGTGTCATATGTGATCTATGGGCTTAAGACTTGTATTCTTTATCGATTATACTAGCAACATAAACTTTAAAATGTTCTATGTTTTTCACTCTCATTCTAGTAATATTAAACCACTCTTCTACAAGTTCAAACATAGTATATATTTCTCTAATGATGAGATTTCTAATTAGAGTTAATGTTAAGGTTTGACTATTGGGACCGGTGGTTGCGCTAGAGGGGATGTGAATAGCGTTCAACTCGATATTCGATTTTGTTTTTCTCATTTGTAATTACTTGTTTACAAAATGTTATAGCAGTGGAAGACAAAACATAAACATAATAAGTACACACAATCACACCACCTGGGATTTTACGTGGTTTGAAATCCCCTATTCCTACTCCACTGCCTAGCTCCTACGGATCACCACTATCTTCCTCCTTCTCGAAAACTTCCGTTGGTGGAGAAACCTCTTACAACACCTGGAGCTTACAATAGAGTTAACCACAACAAGTGTAAATAAAATGAAGCGAATATAGTAATGAAACACTTTACATAAGAACGCTTGCTCGATTGTTGGTTTGGTTGCTTTGGAATCCTTTTCAAGACCTGAAATGAGTAGCACTTCCCTTCAAAAATCACAAAGAACTAGTGCTTCAAATGCTTCACGGAGCCCCCTTTTATAAGATACTCAATGGCTAATTTCTACCTCCCAGTCGACTAGTCTTACCCCCAATCGACTAGTCACTCGACCATTTACTCACAACGGCTCGATCCATATCAGATTTTAGTCGATCAAACGATTGCTCATAGCAATCAGTCAACTGTCAAGCTACCATTCAATTGGCCAGTCAACTCAAGAAGTCTCTGTAGCTTGCTATAGTGACACCAGTCAACTGTTTCACCACAACAGTCAAATCCAGCTCATTTTGTGTGTGTTGACCACTAAGACAGTCAACTTCTCAAACACAACAGTCGACTACTTCATTAGAGCTACTATTTCTCAATCTCCTGAGCACCCATCACCCAGCACCATAGTTGCTGCCCTGAGAACCCACGGTCGAGTGTGCCCAAGTAACCAACTCAGGCATTTCCCATCGCCTAAGCATTGTTGCTTCCTCAACGCATGCACGAGCACCTCCAAGTCACGAGCATTGCAATCACCCAGCGCTCGAGCACCTCGAGTATTGGTTCTTCACATTGCTCGACCATCCAAATACCCGACTCGACCATTTCTCACGGCGGTTGCTGCCTCAACTATTAACACCTAGTTGAGGTCCTGGCCAAGGTTGCCTCGCTTCTAAGCACACGCTCTAACACTTCCCAAGCGACAGCTTCCCGGGCACCTCCTCGAGTGTCACGACTTCCTCACTCGTCCAAGCACTCAACTAGTCGACTGGTCAAGATCATTAGTTGACTGGTATACCTCAAAATTGAGGTTTAACGCATCAAGTATGATCCTCTCATTCTTGACATTTACCCTTAGCCTAGACCTAAGCATTCAAACTTCTTCCATCAACCTTATACTTTTAGGATGCATCCGAATCCATGACTCATTGATGTCTTGCAAACCGCAAGTGCATGGTCATCTTCAAGTAATAAAATATCAATCCCACAGAGATTTGTCAAGTAACAAATGAGTGCAAGGAAAGATTATCTAGAATAAATGCTTGAGTGGTGGTTGAATGAGAAAGGAATATAGACAATGGAGAAATAATTATAGGACTAATTTGATTTCGCTACAATGTCTATTGTCTTACAAGTTCTCTATTATATCAATATGTATTCTTAAAGGAAACCTATCTAATGATATCAAATGTCTCTTCTGAGGTCAACTCGATATATTTACCTAACTTGGTTTCTACTTTCACAGTATTAGCCCTTAGAAGGATCTTGGTCGCAATATGGGAACCTATCACGAGAATGCCAGTTGATCAATTCAAGGACTACTATGTATTACTCATAGGAACCAAGGTTAGATAAATTATTATGTTCTAGGATAAATTATGAAATCCTTGAGAGGTCCTAATCGCTTTCGGGGTATTCATGTGTAGATGATCTTGATCGAAATATGGGAACCTATCACGAGCACCCTAGCAGATCAATCTTCATGAAAGCCCTTAGTTTCTATAGCTCCTCACGATTAGTTTTACAAAACCAGGATTAGAAAACCCAAAAACATGTGAATAGGTGATAAACAAACTCACAAGATAGTTAATACATACTGTAAAACCAATTCAAGAAATTCATAATTGATAAATAAAAGAGTTATAACAATCCTGGGTGTATAAACAAAGAGTTACTCCCTCATCCTAAGATCGAGGAGAATTACTCCATAGTATGGAGGAAAGGTAGAAGTGAATTACAGAAAGATATTTGACAAAGCTAAAGAATAGAAAGAAGGAAAAATGGGTTTGTCAACGTTGGTTGAAGACTTACTCAGACTTGGGGCTTCTTTTCCTCGGCTCTGCAACTTGTCATAGGATGCTCCCTGATGGCTACCTCGATCCTAAAGGTTAAGATCTTCAGAATGTGTTTCTCCTTAGCTTTGGGGGGTCTTTTTGTAGCTTTTTCCAAGAGAAGAATTTGGGAAAGTTGGTTAACTACGGCATGGATGTGCCATTTGGCATGGCCAATGCGTGTCAGAGTCTGGAACGACTCAGTACTCCTTGAATTCGGGAATGTTGGTGATGCTGGGCATGGCCAGGGCAGGTTGGACTCTAGTTTGCTTCTTTTTCATGCGTTCCTACAAGAAAAACTCATAACCACATTTATCTAAACTAAAACGATGAAAGGAAGGCAAATGCAAGGTTTTATGCATAATATGTGAATAAAATATAAGAAAAACATGGTAAATAAACAATAAAATATGCATATGATTCATACTCATCACACCTCCAAACTTAAACTTGTGTTTGTTCTCAAGAAAAGAAAGCCTTATCAATTTGTTCCTAGTGGCTTAGCTTGAAAGATCCTTGTGTAGTGCATGTGAGTTTTTCCCTTAAGATTTTGGATACCAATATGAGCTTATATTCCTCCTACCGTGTTCCTCGCATAGCCGACATAAAGAAACTTACCTGCCAATATGCTTGGTTCATCATCTCACTATCTTACTTAGTCTTAAAGGAGCATTCAAGGTCAAGGAGAAGAAAAGTAAGAAATAAACATCAAGTATTTCCCTAGTAACTAGTTAACCTCAAAGGAGCACCTTTATGGGTGTTTTCTCAGTAGCTACTTTGTTTCAAAGGGGTACTTTAATGATATTTCATCTTTTCTTTTTATTCTACAAAGATAGATATATACACATACTTTTTTTTCCTCTTTTTTTTTTTCAAGAAACTCTTGAGATGAATGTTTCTCCAGTAACTAAGCATTGTGGAAGTCCCCATGGAAATTTGAGTACTAGTCCAGTATGGGGATAAACTCTTTTTGGATACCTCTACCTCATAGGTCGTGTAAAGAGTGAATCGATCTAACTATGTTTAGTTATACTACTCTAGAAAGAGGAAGAACAGGTTATCAATTTAAGTAAATACGCACAGGAAATATGCTAAATGCAAGATGCGAAACAATGCAAGGAAATATGTGTAAGAAATTATTCTAAACATAGAAAATAAGTAAAGCTACCCCCCCCCACTTGTTAGGGAAATCAACCCAAGTATGATCATGGTTTTGATGTATGTGTCAAAGAGTTTAAGTTAGGATGTCTATGCTTTTAATGTGTGTGTTCTAGTTGTGCAGGACTTGGTGAATCACACATGAGTAGCTTGATACTGTCAAGCATTGCTAAGTTCATTCATCTCATGCCTCGGGTTCTTGAGTCGGTGAAGGAGGCGTGGAACACATCCGAGGGACTGTCGGACGAGAAGTAATGGAGTTAAGCCAAAGGAGGCAGACTTTGTGGCAAGACGCAAAGGATGGCACGGGGAGAAGTCGTGATCTTAGTGTTAGGGAAATCAACCCATGTATAAAGTGGTATTAGAGTGAGGAGATTATCGTCGAACTCACCGCTGCAACAATCATCGACAATGGTCGACTCCAACATTCATCCACCCAAGTTCGAAGATGATTTCTCTTGGTGGAAGAAGAGAATGGAAGTATTTTTTGAAATGACCTTTGATATAATTCTTAACTCCTAAACTTCTCCCAAGTGCCCAACACATTTTAACACTCCTCTTCTTGTGTTTATTTCAATCTTATTGTAAGAGGGAGTGATTTTGTAAGAAAGGTTTACCTCCACCTTGAAGGAGAGATTAGTGATTGTTGAGGGAGTGATTCGCTGAACGAATCGTCTGTGGATTAGCGGCCAGGGCAGTGAACCACGTTACATTGGTTTGTTAGCATTTATTTCTTAATTATCTTTATTATTAGTATTTCTGCTGCGCTAATCTTAAGTGTAGATGATTAAGAAGTGATTTATTTTCATCGTACACATCGAGGGCTATTCACCCCCCTCTAGCCGGGCCATGATCCTCCAACACTTAGTGCATTCGAGGGACGCAAGCCAAAGGAAGAGAGCTTTGATGAAAGACTCCATGGGAAAATGAGAGTTGAGTGATTGTAACCCGGGGTGGTTAGTTTGACTTAGGTGAACTTGACCAAATGGCTAAAATCAAGTGTCGGATGCTCAAACACTTTTGTTTGAGGTTTACCTGACGACAGTTGACTGATACGATTATCATTCAACTGGTCAAGCAATTGACTTGAGTCGATTGAAGTTTTTGTGGCCTATCAGTCGACTGCAAGGGTTTGTCAGTCGATGGTTATAAGTGAACACGGGCACAGAAACTCCCATAGTCGACTGAGCAATCGACTATTGACTTGATCAGTAGACTGATGGTGTGATCAATCAACCGATCAGAGTCCCATTGGGCAATGACAATCATTGGTCAGGCTAGTCAGAAGTCGTTGGAGTCAATTAGCTACAGCAGTAGTCGACTGTTGGTAAGCAGCAGTCGACTACTACATGCTCAATGGAAAAAACAACCTCTTCTCTATAAAATGAGGCCTTGGGAAGCTTGAGAAGGCTAGTGCTTACATTCCAAATCATGTTCTCAAACTTCCCATGTTTTCTAAGTGTTTTTACTCCATTCTTCTCTAATTCTACTTCTATCATCTTGTGAGAAGAGGAGTTTATTGTAAGACGGTTCTTCTCCACCTTGTGTTCATCTAAAGGAGAAAATAGTGGAAGGTTGAAGGAGTGATCCACCTAAAGGATTGTTGTGGACTAGAGACAAGAGGTCGTGCACCACATTAAAGGCTTGTGTTAGCATTGTCTTGCTTAATTTTGTTTTAGTCTTTATTTTATTTGTGCTTCCACTA
This sequence comes from Wurfbainia villosa, assembly GCA_025175895.1. Lineage (NCBI taxonomy): Eukaryota > Viridiplantae > Streptophyta > Magnoliopsida > Zingiberales > Zingiberaceae > Wurfbainia > Wurfbainia villosa. Next base: position 43,119,840 of record CM046005.1, read on the forward strand.
ACAAATTTTGTAGTTAATTAAGAAAGGTTATTCATCCCCCTTCTAGTCGGAGCATCGGTCCTAACAAGTGGTATCAAAGCAAGGACCTTATAATCGTTCTCATCGGCGTGATAAGCACATCAAATGGCTGACATGAACATTCACCCACCAAAGTTTGAAGGAGACTTTTCTTGGTGGAAGAAAAGAATGGAGGTATTCTTTGAAACTGACTTTGAAATTATGCTAATAATGGAAAGTGGTTTCGAGGTACCTAAGGATGAAGACAATGAGCTGATAGAAAAATCAAGATGGACAAAGAATAAAAGGGAGGAACATCTCGCAAAATCAAAGGCCAAGCATCATCTTTTAAATGTGCTTCCTCAATAAGAAATAAATCGGATTGGAGAGTGTTAAAGTGAAAAGGAGATGTGGGAGATGTTAATTGAGCTTCAGGATGTTCGGATGTATACTGATAAGTCTATTCTTTGTATGAACATCTTTATTTTAGAAATAAGAATCACATGATCATTGTTTGCATATTTATGGTTATGCATATTGTCTAATACATTACATTGTAGATAACATGGTGTGTGGTGTCACACGAAAGATCATGTTATTAGTTCCTTGTAGAGTATAAGTAGAGGCTCACAACCGAGATGGTTTTGGACAAACCATTGGTATGGTTGTAGTGTAATTTGGTATTGGTTTCTCTTGATCATAGAATTACACTAGTACACTTTGTGTGTATTGAGCAGGACCGACTTAGAGGTGATTCAATTTATTGCTGACTACATAATTGAATCAGACCTCAGATATTATGGTGTACATGCTCTTAATCTTGATATAAAAAATTTCACATGTACTTAGTATTTATTTCTTTGATTTACCAATGGGCGAGATTAATAGATTAAATCGATAGGCTCAGTAAGTTGGGAAATAATATTATTTACATGGTGTGTCATTGATTATAGGAGGAAACCGTGTCCTATGTATTAGGATGATGATGTCCCTTTAAGGAGTTCATAAGGATCATCATGTAAATCCTGCAGGTGGACTTGGTCCGACATGATGATAAGGTTGAGTGGTATTATTCATGGAGTTAGATGTTGATTAATTAATTGTCAGTAAATTAATTAATTGACGGACATTCGATATCTTAAACATGGGGAGACATTTGTACAATTAATATATGGAGCCCATATTTATTTATTGGGGGTTGGTGAGGTAGATCAATTATAATCCTCTAGTGGAATGGATTATCATTAATGGATCGGATTTTATGTGGGTCGGATCCATTGGGTGGCCAAGATCCAACTCCTCCTCATGATCCCTATTGTAGGTTATTAAAATCCTCATGAAACCTAGATCCAACGGACACGATTAAATGGAGGTTTGGCCTAGATCTATAAATAGAGGTTGGAAGAGGCTTGGGCAAGATATCCAAGTGCTAGGGTTTTTGGAGTTGGGCAGCAAGGCCTCTAGGGTTTTGGAGTTGTGCTAGTGTTTGGGGCAGCAAGCATTGGTTGCTATGGTTTACTCCTCCTAGGGTCGGCGGCAACAAAGTTGGAAGCTTAGGTTTTGTTCTCCTTCTTCCTAACTTGGCTGGCGACTTCTTCCCTCAAGCTTTGGCCAGTGCTTCCACCTCCTCTTCCTTTTCTTAGAGCAGGCGATTCCTTTCCATTGGAGAGGGCCGACACCAATTCCTTCATCCTCTCCTTGGCCGGCGGCAACAACAATTTTGGTGGCTTGGTGGTCGGCGCTAGATAGGAGAAGAAGTGTTGAGTATTCTTCCCTTTGTTCAGAGCAAACAAGGAAGGGAAGAACGAGATCTAGAAAGTTTCAACTATTAGAGGATCGTTGCCCACACAACGTTCAAGAGGAGGATAGGTCATACAATAGAAGACCAAGAGCTAAACAAGAGGTATAATTCTTGTTTAAGTTTCTTTCTTGTTCTATGCAATTTGTATGTAATTGTATGTGGCTAATTTACTTGGACCCCGAAGATAAACACAAAAATTGGCGATCTGTACATCATCTATTACGCGGTTAATCGAGGAAAAGAGTTAGGTTGCTTGAACAACAAGTTTATTCAAGAGACCACTCAAATCGAATAGCACGATGATGGATCGGTTGCTTGGGTAATCCGTCTTCATCAAGAATTAATTTTTTATAATCCAGGGACGTAGATAAGATCGCCATGCACAAGCGACCAAGTTGAAATGGGAAGCGAAGCAACTCCATTCAAGTGGTATCAGAGCCACGGTTTCTGGTTTTGTGTGTTTAGGATTCGGTTACTTTTATGCTCTTATCATATATTATACATGCCGGATAATAGTAGGATATGCATAGGCTAACTTTTTGATTGTAGGCATAAGATCCAACTATAATGGCCATATGTTTGTGTGTGTGATTAGATGTGTGTAATTATAATATTATTTGAATCCTCAGGGTTGACGAGGCTAGTATTTAATTTCTGTAATTAAGTACAGCATTGTTTAGCCACTCTTTTATTTTAGTTTACTTTCGATCTAGATTTCATGTACACTCCTTTGTGGAGTATAGGATCAATGGATGTAAATTAAAATAATTTTTATCGGCTCGGATCTCCAGATGGCTTGTACATGGCGTAGGGAGGAGCGGACGAGATGGGGACACGATGGGAGGCATATTGGAAAACAAAGGCCATAATAGTTGGAATTTTTTTTTTCATGTTTATTGCTTATTGTTTGAGAGGCATGTTGTGTGCTTGGAAAATTCCTCATTTTAAATTACTAAGTGGGAGAGGGATATTTTTTCAAATTCCCATGGCCTCCATTACAATTTGACATGTGATGCAAACAAACTTGCTCATCGGCTCTGAGTACCTTCCTCCCCATTGGATGAGTTTGTTTTGCGGATCACTAGGTCAAATATGGTTATAGGAAATTATTTAGGAGCGTGTGTACTTCTCCATCGGAAGGCACATAATCCGAGATAATTGCCTTAGTATCGGGTAATGGTGAACACTTAGATGCAAATAGAAGTATCCACCCCATCGGAGTCACTGCTTTTATTTATAGGACCGAAGAGGAACCAACTATTAATTTTATTTGTCAAAAAGTAAGGTTGATAGGATAATAAAATTAATGGGTAAAACCTCCTCTTACAAATGTAGAATTCGTATACGTCCACACTATCGTGGCATATGATATTCTCGGTGTTTTGAGGTGTTGTTTGATTTTAAAATTTTATTGTTTGAGGAATCAATAAATTTTTGAAATCTAATGTTTTGATCTATGTGATTCTTAAGTTTTTCAAAAATTACTTTCAACCCACTTGTTGTGATACTAAAGGAAAATAAACTTACTAGACCTAACTATGTGGATTGGAAAAGGAATCTGGATATAGTCTTGACTGCTGAGGAGTACAAGTATGTACTTCTCGAAGAGTGTCCTCCTATGCCTACGGATGATTCTGGGGAAAAGAAGAAAGAGAGTTATAAGAAGTGGATAAAGGCTGATGAGATGGCGCGGTGTTACATTTTGGCTTCTATGTCAAATGTATTGCAACATCAGCATCAAGCCATGCCTACTACTTATGACATGATGCTCAATCTCAAGGAATTTTTCGAATACCAGAATCGGGCTGCTAGGCAAAAAGTCATGAGGAACTTGATGATGACCACCATGGTTGAGGGAACACCCGTGAGGGATCATGTTCTCAAGATGATGGCTTATTTGAATGATCTGGAAGTCCTTGGAGCTGAGATCGATGGGGAAACCTAGGTCAATATCATTCTCCAATCTCTACCTAAGAGTTTTGAGTAGTTTTGCCTGAACTACTATTGGGATGTATACTGAAAAGTCAATCTTTTGTATGAACATCTTTATTTTTGAAATAAGAATCACATGATCATTGTTTGCATATTTATGGTTATGCATATTGTCTAATACATTACATTGTAGATAACATGGTGTGTGGTGTCACACGGGAGATCATGTTATCGGCTCCTTGTAAAGTATAAGTAAAGGCTCACAACTGAGATGGCTTTGGACAAACCATTGGTATGGTTGCAGTGTGATTTGGTATTGGTTTGTCTTGACCATAGAATCACACTAGTGCACTTTGTGTGTATTGAGCAGGACCGACTTAGAGGATATTCGATTTATTGCTGACTACATAATCAAATCAGACCTCAGATATTATATTGTATATGCTCTTAATCCCGATATAATAATGGGTACATATACTTAGTATTCATTTCTTTGATTTACCAATGGGAGAGATTTATAGATTAAATCGATAGGCTCGGTAAGTTGGTAAATGATATTATTTATATGGTGTGTCGTTGATTATAGGAGGAAACTGTGTCCTATATATTAGGATGATGATGATGTCCCCTTGAGGTACTCATAAGGTTCATCATGTAAACCCTGCAGGTGGACTTGGTCCGGCATGATGAAAAGGATGAGTGGTACTACTCATGGAGTTAGATGTTGATTAATTAATGGCCAGTAAATTAATTAATCGACGGACATTCAAGATCTTAAACACGGGGAGAAAAATGTACAAATAATATATGGAGCCCATATTAACTAATGGGGGTTGGTGAGGTAGATCAATGATAATCCTCTAGTGGAATGGATAATCATTAATAGATCGGACTTTATGTGGGCTTAATCCATTGGGTGGCCAAGATCCAACTCCTCCTCATGGTCCCTATTGTAGCCTATTAAAACCTCATGAAGCATAGATCCAATGGATGAAAACAAAACTCTAGATCCAAAGGTAGAGATTAAATCTCTAGATCCGACAGTTGAGATTAAATCTCTAGATCCGACGGTTGAGATTAAATCCCTAGAACCAATGGTGGAGATTAAAAGGAGGCATGAACTCAACTCTATAAATATAGGATGATGGCTTGGGCGGCAAGATGATGGAAGGGGATTAGGGTTTGCTTTCCTTGGGCGGCTAGGAATCCTAGTTAGGTTAGGATTAGGAGTGGGCGGCTACGGTTTGGGTGTTGGATTGGGCGGCAACAAGAGGAGAAACTCTTTTCTTCTTCTTCCTAAGGTGTTGCCGGCAACCTATCCTTCTTCCCTCTACTTTGGCCGGTGCTCAACCTATCCTTCTTCCCCTTTTCCTTGGCCGGTAACTAGGAGAGCTAGGGTTAGGGTATTGGGCGGCTACAAGGTGAAGATTGGTTTACTTTTTCTTCTCCAAGTGTTGGGCGGCACCCATGCTCTCATTGATTCTATTTTGGCCGGTTCCCATACTCCATGTTCTCTTCCTTCGCCGGCGGCAACATCGAGTCTATTAATTTGGTGGCCGGTTCTAGATAGGAAGAAGAGTTTTGTTTTATGATCTTCCTTTGTTCGGAGTGAACAAGGAAAGGAAGATTGGTGATCTAGGAGGCTTCGACTTTTGGAAGATTGTCGCCCACACGACGTCCAAAAGGAGGAAGGACATACAATAGAAGATCAAGAGGTATAAAAAGAGGTATAATCTTGTTTATTTTGATTAGTGTTCTTTTGTATTATGTCTATATATTTTTTTTTCAATTATATGTATGTTGTATGTGGTTGTTTACTTTATGTATGTGGTTAAATATACTTAGACCCCGAACATAAACACAAAAGTCGGTGATCCGTATATCGTCTATTCCGCAGCTATTCGTAGAATAGAGGTTGGTTGCTTGAACAACAAGTTTGTTCAAGTGACTACTCTAATCGAATAGCACGACGATGACAAGGTTGCTTGGGCAATCCCTCTTGTCAAGGATAATTTTTTTTTATTCGAGGACGTAGAAGGGATTGCCATGAACAAGCGACTGAGTTGAAGTGGGAAGCGAAGTTTCTCCACCTTCATGTGGAATAAGAGCTTAGGTTTTGGGACAAAAACCCTTTAACTACAACATGAACAAGAGGTTGTATTCGTTGGCAGAGCATCTGACAGAACTCCAGGCGGGAGAGGGACTTTTTCGTCAGAGTGCTCAGCCTCAGGCCATGGTTGCTCAGAAGGTTTCTACTTATAAGCCGAATGGCAAGAAGAAGAAGAAACAAGGTGGAGCAAAGGTGGCAGGAGGATCTCAGGGGGGAGTGAAGAAGTTGAAAGGCAAGTGCTTCACTTGCAAGCAGACTGGACATTGGAAGAAGGACTGCCCCAACCGAAAGAAGAACAAAGGTATATCTTTTAGTCTAGTCGTTGAAACATGTTTAGCGGTGTTATCTACCGGCACCTGGTGTGTAGATACGGGAGCTACTGATTATGTAAGCAATACTTTGTAGGGGTTCCAGGAAACCAGACGACTAGCTGAGGGGAGATTACCATTGACTTGGGCGATGCTACTAAGGTGGCAGCTATTGCAGTGGGAGATGCTTATTTATCTTTTGATAGGAATAAAACTTTGGTTCTAAGAAATTGCCTTTATGTACCTTTATTTAGAAAGAATTTAATTTCAGTTTCTAAATTATTTTTGGATGGATATTATATTTCTTTTAATGGCAGAGTTGTTATAAAAAGGAATAGGGAGATTATCTATTCTGGTTCGTTGGTAGACAATTTATATACACTTGAACCAAAAGCTCCCACGATACAAATAAAAGTAAATAAAAAATATTCTAAATCTAATAAGATAAAAGAACCTTCGAAAATGAACCAAACATATCTTTGGCATCTAAGGTTAGGTCATATTAACCTGAGTAGAATTCAAAGGTTGATAGCTGATGGACCTCTGGATTCATTAGTAGTGGAAGATTTCACAACCTGCGAATCTTGCTTGGAAGGTAAAATGACCAAGAGGTCTTTTAAAGCAAAGGGATATACAGCCAAAGATATGTTAGAATTGGTTCATTCTGATTTGTGTGGTCCTATGTCTATCCAGGCTAGAGGTAGTTTTAAATATTTTGTCTCTTTTATAGGCGATTATTCAAGATATGGATACATTTACTTAATGCGCCTTAAGTCTGAATGCTTTGACAGGTTCAAAGAATTCAAGGTTGATGTGGAGAAACGGCAAGGTAAAAGTATCAAGACACTACGATCTAATTATGGTGGTGAGTACCTCTTGGGAGAGTTTAGGAATTACTTATCAAAGGTTGGGATTCAATCTCAATTGTCTACACCTAGTACACCCCAGCAGAATGGTGTAGCTGAGCGAAGGAATAGGACTCTTATGGAGATGGTTAGATCGATGATGAGTTATTTTGAGTTACCAGATTCGTTCTGGGGGTATGCTTTGGATACAACAGTGTATATTCTGAACTTGGTACCATCTAAATCAGTATCTTCTTCTCCCACATAATTGTGGACTAGGCGAAAGCCTAGTTTGAGACATATTCGGATTTGGGGGAGTCCAGCACATGTGCTGAAGGCAAATGCTGGTAAGTTGGAACCTCATACAGAAGTCCGCATGTTCGTAGGCTATCCTAGAGGAACAAAAGGTGGTTTGTTCTATAGTCCTAGAGATCAAAGGGTGATGGTTAGCTTGAACGCCAGATTTGTAGAGGAAGACTATGTGATGAACCACAAGCCCATGAGTAAGGTTGTTCTTGAGGAATTAAGAGGGGAAGTCATTACTTCAGTACCACCGGTACAAGAGGATATACCATAAGTGACTGCACCGTGTGTCACAGTGGATACACAAGTGATACCTCGTCGTAGTGGGAGGGTTGTTGATTATAGGATGAAATCGTGATCTTAATCTTGATATAATAACTGGCACATGTACTTAGTATTTATTTCTTTGATTTACCAATGGGTGAGATTAATATATTAAATTGATAGACTCGATAAGTTGGGAAATAATATTATTTACATGGTGTGTCGTTGATTATAGGACGAAATCGTGTCCTACATATTAGGATGATGATGTCCCCTTGAGGAGCTCATAAGGATCATCATGTAAACCCTGCTGGTGGACTTGGTTCGCCATGATGATAAGGTTGTGTGGTACTACTCATGGATTTAGATGTTGATTAATTAATTATCAGTAAATTAATAAATTGACAGATATTCGATATCTTAAACACGGGGAGACATTTATACAATTAATATATGGAGCCCATATTTATTTATAGGGGTTGGTGAGATAGATCAATGATAATCCTCTAGTGTAATGGATTATCATCAATGGATCGGATTTTAAGTGGGTCGGATCCATTGGGTGGCCAAGATCTAACTCCTTTTTGTGGTCCCTATTATAGCCAATTAAAATACTCAAGAAACCTAGATTCAACGGACACGATTAAATGGAGGTTTGGCCTATATCTATAAATAGAGGTTGGAAGAGGCTTGGGCGAGATATCCAAGTGCTAGAGTTTTGGAGTTGAGCGGCAAGGCTTCTAGGGTTTTGGAGTTATGCTAGGGTTTGGGCCGGCAAGCATTGGTTGCAAGGGTTTGCTCCTCCTAGGGCCAGCGGCAACAAAGTTGGAAGCTTAGGTTTTGTTCTCCTTCTTCCTAACTTGGCCGGCGACTTCTTCCCTCAAGCTTTGGTCGGTGCTTCTGTTGAGATGTATACTAAAAAGTCTATCTTTTGAACATCTTTATTTTGAAATAAGAATCACATGATCATTGTTTGCATATTTATGGTTATGCATATTGTCTCATAAATTACATTGTAGATAACATGGTGTGTAGTGTCACACGGTAGATCTTGATATCAGCTCCTTGTAGAGTATAAGTAAAAGCTCACAACCAAGATGGCTTTGGACAAACCATTGGTATGGTTGTAGTGTGATTTGGTATTGGTTTGCCTTGACCATAGAATCACACTAGTACACTTTATGTGTATTGAGACGGGACCGACTTAGAGGTGATTCGATTTATTGTTGACTACATAATCGAATCGGACCTCAGATATTATATTGTACATGCTCTTAATCTCGATATAATAACGGGCACATATACTTAGTATTCATTTCTTTGATTTTCCAATGGGCGAGATTTATAAAATAAATCAATAGGCTCGGTAAGTTGAGAAATGATATTATTTATATGGTGTGTCGTTGATTATAGGAGGAAACCATGTCCTATATATTAGGATGATGATGTCCCCTTGAGGAGCTCATAAGGTTCATCATGTAAACCCTGCTGGTGAACTTGATCCGGCATGATGATAAGGTTGAGTGGTACTACTCATAGAGTTAGATGTTGATTAATTAATTATCAGTAAATTAATTAATCGACGGACATTCGAGATCTTAAACACGGGGAGAAAAATATACAAATAATATATGGAGCCCATATTAACTTATGGGGGTTGGTGAGGTAGATCAATGATAATCCTCTAGTGGAATGGATTATCATTAATGGATCGGACTTTATGTGAGCTTGATCCATTAGTTGCCAAGATCCAACTCCTCCTCATGGTCCCTATTGTAGCCTATTAAAACCTCATGGAGCCTAGATCCCATGATGGAAAATAAAATTTTAGATCTAATGGTGGAGATTAAATCTCTGGATCCGACGGTTGAGATTAAATCTCTAGATCCGACGATTGAGATTAAATCTCTAGATTCGACAGTGGAGATTAAAACAAGGCTTAAGCCTAACTCTATAAAAGGAGGCTTATGGTGGGCGGCAAGAGCATTGCTTGGAGATTAGGGTTTGGGCGGCTAGGGCTTGGAGGCTTGGGCGGCTAGGGTTTTGGGGAATCCTTAGGCGGCAAGGATTCCTTCTCTTCTCCTTGGCTGGCGCCCAACTTGATCTTCTAAACCTTGGCCGGTGCTCATCTCTTCTTCCTCCTCTCCTTGGTCAGTGGAAACAAGGGATAAGGTGGTTCCTTGGAGCTCTTGGCCGCCGCCCACTTCCTCCCTTATTCTCTCTTGGCTGGCGCCAAGCATCAAGCTTGGAGCTTTGTGGTCGGGTAAAGGAAGGAGAAGAGTTTTGTTTTATTCTTCCTTTTGTTCGGAGTGAACAAAGAAAGGAAGATTGGTGATCTAGGAGTCTTCGAATTTTGGAAGATCGTCACCCACACGACGTCCAAAAGGAGGAAGGACATACAATAGAAGATCGAGAGGTATAATGCTTGTTTATATTCTTTTGTATTATGTCTATAATTATTTTCATTTATATACATGTTGTATGTTTTGTTTTGTGTCTACATTTACTTGGATCTCGAATATAAACGCAAAAACCGGCGATCCGTACATCGTCTATTCCGCGGCTAATCGTAGAATAGAGGTTGGTTGCTTGAACAACAAGTTTGTTCAAGTGACCACTCTAATCGAATAGCACGACGATGAAATGGTAGCTTGGGTAATCCCTAATTGTCATGAATTAATTTTTTAATCCGGGGATGACGACGGGATCGCCATGATTAAGCAATCGAGTTGAAGTGGGAAGCGAAGTTTCCTCTCTTCAAGTGGTATCAGAGCCAGGTTTCCAATTTCGTGTGTTTAAGATTCGGTTACTTTTATGCACTTTTCATATATTATATGTGTCGGATAATAGTAGGATGTGCATAGGTTAACTTTTTGGTTGCAGGCATAGGATCCAACTATTATGGTCATATGTGTGTATATGATTGTATGTGTGTAATTGTATATTATTTGAATCCTCGAGGTTGTCGAGGCTAGTATTTAATTTTTATAATTAGATATGACATTGTTTAGCTACTCTTTTTATTTTAGTTTACTTTCGATCTAGATTTCATGTACACTCCTTCATGGAGTATAGGATCGATGGATGTAAATTAAAATAGTTTTTCTTGACTTGGATCTTCGGATGGCTTGTACATGGCGTAGGGAGGAGCGGACGAGATGGCGATACGACGGGAGGCATATTGGAGACAAAAGCAATAATAGTTGGAAAATATTTCTTTTTCATATTTATTGCTTATTGTTTGATATGCATGTCGTAGGCTAGAAAATTCCTCAATTTTAAATTACTAAGTGGGAGAGGGATATTTTTATAAATTCCCACGGTCTCCATTACGATTTAACATGTGATGCAAACAAACTTGCACGTCAGCTCTGAGTGCCTTCCTCCACATCGGATGAGTTTGTTTGCGGATCACAAGGTCGAATATGGTTATAGGAAATTATTATGGAGCGTGTGTACTTCCCCATCGGAAGGCACATAATCCGAGATAATTACCTTGGTACCGAGTAATGTTGAACACTTAGATACAAATAGAAGTATCCTCCCCATCGGAGTCACTACTTTTATTTGTAGGGCCGAAGAGGAACCAACTATTAATTTTATTTGTCAAAAAGTAAAGTTGACAAGATAGTAAAATAAATGGGTAAAACCTCCTCTTACAAATATAGAATTCGTATACGTCCACACTATCGTGGCATACGATATTCTCGATGTTTTAAGGTGTTGGTTGATTTTAAAATTTTATTTTTTGAGGAATCAATAATTTTTTAAAATATAATGTTTCAATCTATGTGATTCTTAGGTTTTTTTCAAAATGACTTTCAACCCGCTTGCTATGATACTGAAAGAAAATAAACTTACTAGACCCAATTATGTTGATTGGAAGAGGAATCTTGACATTGCCTTGACTGCTGAGGAATACAAATATGTACTCCTCGAAGAGTGCCCTCCTAATCCTGCGGATGACTCTGGAGAAAAGGAGAAGGAGAGTTATAAGAAGGTGATTAAGGTCGATGAGATGGCATGGTGTTACATTTTGGCATCTATGTCAAATGTACTGCAACATCAACATCAAGCCATGCCCACTGCTTATGACATGATGCTCAATCTCAAAGAGCTTTTCAGACACCATAATCGGGCTGCTAGGCAGGAAGCCATGAGGAACTTGATGACGACCACCATGATCGAGGGAACACCCGTGAGGGATCATGTTCTCTAGATGATGGCTTATTTGAATGAGCTGGAAGTCCTTGGAGCTGAGATCGATGGGGAAACCCAGGTCGATATCATTCTCCAGTCTCTACCAAGGAGTTTTGAGCAGTTTCGCCTGAACTACAACAAGAACAAGAGGTTGTATTCATTGGCGGAGCTTCTGACAGAACTCCAGGTGGCAGAGGGTCTATTTCGTCAGAGTGCTCAGGCGCAGTCCATGGTTGCCCAAAAGATTTATTCTTCTAAGCCGAAAGACAAGAAGAAGAAGAAACAAACTGGGGCAAAGGCGACAGGAGGAACTCAGGGAGGAGTGAAGAAGCTGAAAGGCAAGTGCTTCACTTGTAAGTAGACTGGACACTGGAAGAAGGACTGCCCCAATCGGAAGCAGAATAAAGGTATATCTTTTGGTCTAGTCGTTGAAACATGTTTAGCGGTGTTATCTACCGACACCTGGTGTGTAGATATGGTTTCCATTGAACATGTCTGCAATACTTTGCAGGGGTTCCATGAAACCAGACGACTGGCTGAGGGGGAGATTACCGTATACTTGGGCGATGCCACGAAGGTGGCAGCTATTGCAGTGGGAGATGTTTATTTGTCTTTTGAGAGAAATAAAGTTTTGATTCTTAAAAATTGCCTTTATGTACCTTTAGTTAGAAAGAATTTGATTTTGGTTTCTAAATTTTTTTATGGATGGATATTCTATTTCTTTTAATGACAGAGTTGTTATAAAAAGGAATAAAGAGATTATCTGTTCTGGTGCATTGATAGGAAATTTATATACATTTGAACCAAAAGCTCCCATGATGCAAATAGAAGTTAATAACTCATCTTCTAATTCCAATAAGAGAAAAGAACCTTCGAAGATGAACCAAACATATCTTTGACATCTAAGACTTAGTCATATTAACCTAAGCAGAATTCAAAGGTTGATAGCTGATAGATCTTTGGGTTCATTAGTGGTAGTAGATTTCCCAACCTGCGAATCTTTCTTGGAGGGTAAAATGACCAAGAAGCCTCTTAAGGCCAAGGGGTATAGAGCCAAAGATGTGTTGGAATTGGTTCAATCTGATTTTTGTGGTCCTATGTCTATCCAAGCTAGAGGTGGTTTTGAGTATTTCGTCTCTTTCATAGACGATTATTTAAGATATGGATACATTTACTTGATGCGCCGCAAGTCTGAATGCTTTGACAAGTTCAAATAATTCAAGGCTGATGTGGAGAAACGTCAAGGTAAAATTATCAAGACACTACGATCTGATCGTGGTGGTGAGTTCCTCTTGGGAGAGTTTAGGATTACTTATCAGAGGCTGGGATTCAATCCCAATTGTCTGCACCTGGCACACCCCAGCAGAATGGTGTAGCAGAGTGAAGGAATAGGACTCTTATGGAGATGGTTAGATCAAGGATGAGTTATTCTGAGTTGACAGATTCGTTCTGGGGATATGCTCTAGATACGACATTGTATATTCTGAACTTGGTACCATCTAAATCAGTGCCTTCTACTCCCATAGAATTGTGGACTGGGCGAAAGCCTAGTCTAAGACATATTCAGATTTGGGGGAGTCTAGCACATGTGCTGAAGGCAGATACTGGTAAGTTGGAACCTCGTACAGAAGTACGCATGTTCGTTGACTATCCTAGAGGAACGAAAATTGATTTGTTTTATAGTCATAGAGATCAGAGGGTGATCGTTAGCACAAACACCAGATTTCTAGGGGAAGACTATGTGATGAACCACAAGGCCATGAGTAAGATTGTTCTGGAGGAATTAAAAGGGGAAGTCACTACTTCAGTACCACCGGTACAAGAGGATATACCACAAGTCACTGCACTGCGTGTCACAGAGGATACACAAGTGATACCTTATCATAGTGGGATGGTTGTGAGACAGCCTGATAGATTCCTATTCTTGGGAGAATCTTCTGATTTGGTCCCTGGCAAACATGAATCTGATCCCTGGATATATGATGAGGCAATCCAAGAAAAAGATGCGGTATCTTGGCAAAGTATAATGAATGTTGAGATTGAATCTATGGATTCAAATCAGGTCTGGGAGCTAGTAGAACCACCCAATGATATAAAAACCATTGGATGCAAGTGGATCTACAAAAGAAAGAGAGGAATAGATGGGAAGGTTGAGACCTTCAAAGCAAGGCTTGTTGCGAAGGGGTATACTCAGAAAGAGGGTATCGATTATGAGGAGACTTTTTCGCCGGTAGTCATGCTTAAGTCTATCCGGATTCTCTTATGTATTGCTGCTCATATGGATTATGAGGTATGGCAGATGGATGTCAAGACAGCTTTCCTTAATGGAAGTCTTGAGGAAAACATTTATATGAAGCAACCAGAGGGATTCATTGCAAAGGGCAAAGAGCATCTTGTGTGCAAGCTTAATCGGTCCATTTATGGATTGAAGCAAGCTTCGAGATCTTGGAACATCCGCTTTGATGAGGTAATCTAGTCTTATGGATTTATTCAAAATCCGGATGAGTCTTGTGTATACGAGAGATGTGATGGAAACGTAGTGGTATTTCTTGTACTATACGTAGATGACATTTTGTTAATTGGCAACAATGTCAAGGTGTTATCGGATGTAAGGGTATGATTGTCCAAACAGTTTGATATGAAGGACTTGGGAGAAGTGGGACACATCCTTGGGATCAAGGTTATAAGGGATCGCAGGAAAAGGATGTTATGCTTATCTCAAGCTTCATACATAGACACCATTATGGATCGTTTAAGCATGCAGAACTCCAAGAAAGGTTTTCTACCTTTCAGGCATGGAGTTCTTTTATCTAAGGAGATGTGTGTAGGGGATCGGTCGGCCGGCTAGAAGAGGGTGAATAGCCCTCAATCGTTGGATGAATTAATTTTCTTGTCTACAAAATGTTAGCGCAAGCGGAATATGCAAATACAAATAGACAAAGCAAATAAAGAATAATACAAACAATGCTAACAAGATGGTATAACGTGGTTCACGGCTACACCACTAATCCACGGTCCCCGATTCGTCCTCGGTGAATCACTCCGCCAAAATCAATCCACTATTGGTCTCTCCTTTGCACCAAGCTAGGTGGAGGTAACCTTTACAACCAAGATCACTCTTCTTACAATAGAAATGAAGTAAAAACAAGTAAGAAGAGTTTAAAGCTTGTGGGGCACTTGGATGATCACTAAAACTTTTATGAGAAGGCTTTTCTTCCGTTAGCGCCACGATCATTGCGCCTTGGCGATCATTGCCGCCACTTCAAGCGGACCTCGGAACCACGTCGGATCCGGCCGGTATGATCAATGGAACACTTAGCGATCGGTGATGGACCCATCATCGATTCTATTCTTACCATCGTCGCGCGATCAGGTATGGTATTTACTGGCCAAACCCTCTTGATCGATCGTGACATCCTCGGCGATCGTGATAGTCTTAGCGATCGGCTGCTAGCCTCAAACAGTCGATCGGATACTGTCGAACCCATTCGGCTTCGAGGCGATCAATGCCATTTCCATGGGTGGTCGGTGATGTCGAGAAAACTCATCCAGCACTTAGCCAAATTCGGCCCAAGTTCACTAATGAGCTACTTACAATTTACTCATTCTCTCATCTCACTCGAAGTCCTGCTGAAGCTCTCTTCGTTCGCGGCCACGTCCCTCTAGCGGCATCGAGCGCGACTCTCAATGCTCCCCGGCGTCTCTTGCCTCCGAAGTCTGCTTCCTTGGCTTCACTTCAAGTCATCTCGTCTGGCGGTCCCTCGGCAGCATCAAGCGCACGGCTCTACAATGCTCCTTCTCCGACTCAAGCACGAGGTTCTGAGTGGTGAACTCGTCAAGGCTCCATGTGCGAATTACAAAGTCCTGCAAGACTCCAACGCACATGTCAAACCATAATAACACCCTAACTTAAACCCTTTGCCACACACATCAAAACCTTATCATGGCAAGAGATTGCCCTAACAATCTCCCCCTTTTTGATGTGTGGCAATCCGTTTAAATTAGGTAAAAACATTTGATAAAACATTAAGAAAGGAGAGCATCTAAATAAACATGATTAGTAACTCTCCCCCTTAATACATGAAACTCCCCCTAGATATATTCTCCCTTAAACATACATTTCTCCCCCTTTGACACCATCAAAAATAACTAACAAGGGTTATATAGTATGGCATCAAGTCTAGAGAGAAAGAAAAATCAAAATCAGTCAAAAACCTGATGACATCGAGTTATCGCTTTGTTAATATCCATCACCGATCATTATCATCGATGGCAATGATCGGCACAAAGAATCAATTCGATTTTGCGAATTTGAAATGCATTATAAATTCCGAAAAATTCAAAAAATAGTAAAATTTAGGGAATACATTTCTTTTAGGCATATCTATCAGTGAAAAATAGGTTTTCATGAAAAATCATTATATTTTCTGAGATTTGCTAAAAATCCAAAAGCTTTAAAAACCACTAGTTTTTTAGCATGTTAGTATCCATTTTAGCACCTAGTCTTGCTTTGGATTGTTTTAAAACATGAACATATGGATTTTGAAGTAAGAAATTGTTTTGAAAACATATGAAATATCCAACCATGATCTTTGGGCAATATGTCTATGAATTAAACATAAGCCTTCCCCATGATTGGTCTATTATTGCTATTTTGATACTTTAAATGACTATCTAAATGCCATAGACATTAGTGGACATTTGTATCATCCTAACATCTCACTCATGCTAAGTTTTCAATCAAGATAGCCTATTGTGAGTGTGAGATGTATCCTAAAGGTATTTGTATTACTTAACCATTATTTTCATGCAATTCTATCAAGGTTAAGTATCATCCTATCAATCCTCATGATCATAAAGACATATATGAATTAATTTCACATTATGATCATGAAACACATGTATTCATCAATTTGTGATCATGCATTAGATATTATATCATGATAATAAAGCAAATATCACCTAAAACATGATTTAAACCCTATTTCTCATGATTATGTACCAAATATCAAAATCATAAATCATGATTTCAAACATACATAGCAATTTCATTAACTATCATGATTTAAGCATTATTATCTATTTATAGGTACATTATCATCATCCAACACTATTTCAAAAATGTTGTCCCTCCATCCTAAGTCAACCAAAAATATGATATAGGTAAAGTCCATATGGTTGACTATCCTAGGGTTTTTCCAACCCTTAAGGATGGATTTTGGAACCCAATACAAATTCTTGCCTATGGGGTTTACTAGAAATTCTTTAGGAATCGATTTTCTAGCTATTACCTTCTTCTTATCTTATCCCCTAGCAATTAGGCATTTATAGGTCTTTTCATTTTTCTTTTCCTTATATCCTAGGCCTTTTTTGTTAAAACTTGCTCTTTGGCTCCCTATGATCATGTTCAATGTATTTGAGCCAATAGTGAACTTTTCTAGGGCTTTGGTCAAATAGTCTACCTTTTCCCTTAAAGCCCTATTTTCTTCTATGCATGCATCATTAACATCTAATGGCACATAAAGATCATGTGAGCATGCATCATCATTATTATCATTAAGACATGCTTTTTCCAATTTTTCTTCTAATTCCTTAATTTGATCAAGCATGCTTTTATTCTTTTTCTTTGCTCTAAATATGTCCTTAGTGAGGCTAGAAATCATAGAAACTATTTTACTAGGTGAAAGGTTAGTTACCATAGTTTCCATGTCCTCTTCTTCGGATGAGGATGTAGAGGAGGCTCCCCCTTCACTTAAGCTCTCTCCACTTGAACTTGATTCTTCATTTTCAGTGGAGGAGCAATCCATGTCGTCAAATGCCATCAATGCTAAGTTGGTGACAAATGCATTTTCTTCCTCGGATGATGATGAGGAGGAGGAAGGGTCATCCCAAGTCCTAGCTTTTAATGCTTTGGCATTTCCCTTTTCCTTTGCCTTCTTCTCCTCTTCCTTTTTCTTCTTGCTCCCCTTTTTCTTCTTCTTTTCTTCCTTCTTTTTCCTTTCTTCCTTGCTCTTATTTAGGAGGGGACAATTGTCCCTTATGTGTCCCTCTCCTTGGCAATTGTAGCAAATGACTTTCCCTCTTGGTCTTCTCCTCCTATCATTAGATTTATTAAATTGAAAACCTTTTAAAGCACGCCTTACCCTCCTTACCATATATGCTTCTTCCGTGCTATCCATGGAGGAGGAGGAGGATGCTTCACCATCGGAGGAGGAGGGGATCTCTATCTTCTTCTTCCCCTTGTTTGCCAAAAATGCTACTCCTCTTGAAGGTTGGATTCTTGGCTCTTCTTGTATTCCTTCAAGCCTAGATTCATGCAATTCCATAGTGGAGAAAAATTCATCTAGAGTACTTACCTCTAGATTCTTTGAAATATAGAATGAGTCCACCATTGAACTCCACTTGGATGATCGGGGAAAAGCCTCTATGGCCTTCATTACCATATCTCGGTTGGAGAGATTTTCACCTACACTTGTTAGCACAATTAAAATCTCTTTAAACCTAGAATGCAATGAAGTTACCTTTTCTCCCTTTTCTAATTTTATGTTGGATAATTGGGAGCGGAGGAGATCTCTTCTTGCAAGTTTAGCCTCCGAGGTACCTTCATGAAGCTCTACTAGCTTCTCCCACATCTCCTTGGCACTTAGGCATTCTCCAATTCTATTTATTTCTTGTTGAGGAAGCACATTGTATAGATGGTGCTTGGCTTTTGAGTTTGCAAGGTGCTCCTCTCTTTGCCTCTTGGTCCACCTTGACTTCTCTATTGGCTTCCCCTCTTCATCCCTAGGCAAAACGAAACCGAATTCCATTGTAATCATAATATCAAAATCCGTTTCGAAAAATACCTCCATTTGCTTCTTCCACCAAGAGAATTCTCCTTCAAACTTCGGTGGATGAATGTTGGAGCCGGCCATCTTTTGAATATGCTTGTTGTGGCGGTTAGTCCTCGACACGCTTTCCTTGGTTCTGATACCATTTGTAGGGGATCGGTCGATCGGCT
The DNA here is from genome assembly GCA_025175895.1 of Wurfbainia villosa. Classification (NCBI taxonomy): domain Eukaryota; kingdom Viridiplantae; phylum Streptophyta; class Magnoliopsida; order Zingiberales; family Zingiberaceae; genus Wurfbainia; species Wurfbainia villosa. The sequence goes on from CM046005.1 coordinate 43,138,600, forward strand.
AGAGGGGAGTGAATAGCCCTCAATCGTTGGATAAATTAATTTGCTTGTCTACAAAACATTAGCGCAAGCGGAATATGCAAATACAAATAGACAAAGCAAACAAAGAATAATACAAACAATGCTAACAAGATGGTATAACGTGGTTCACGGCTACGCCGCTAATCCATGGTCCCCGATTCGTCCTCAGTGAATCACTCCTCCAAAACCAATCCACTATTGGTCTCTCCTTTGCACCAAGCTAGGTGGAGGTATCCTTTACAACCAAGATCACTCTTCTTACAATAGAAATGAAGTAAAAACAAGTAAGAAGAGTTTAAAGCTTGTGGGGCACTTGGATGATCACTAAAAGAATAAGCATTAGCCTCTCAAAGCCCCACACCCTCTCTTTTTATAGAGAGGAAGCTTTTCTTCCCGTTGGCCGCCACCAGTCGACTGCTGCCCTTTGCAGTCGACTGCCGCCACTCCAACGGCCTCTGAACACGTCGGATCACGACCGTTGTAGTCCAACGGAATACTTGCCAGTCGACTGATGGACCTCATCAGTCGATTGCTGTCTCCATAGTCGACTGCCCAGTTGGCTACGAGCGGTTCTGTGCCCGCGACATCCTCTGGCAGTCGACTTCTGGGCATAAACCCATCAGTCGGATACCAGTCGAACCCATTCGACTCAGAGCAGTCGACTGCTATTCCATGGTAGTTGACTAATATCGGGAAAACTCATCCGACACTTAGCCATTCGGCCAAGTTCACCTAATGAGCTACTTACAATTCACTCATTCTCTCATCTCACTCGAAGTCCCTCGCCGAAGCTCTCTTCGTTCGCGGCCACGTCCCTCGGCAACATCAGGCGCACGACTCTGCAATGCTCCTTCGCGTATCTTGCCTTCGAAGTCTGCTTCCTTGGCTTCACTTCAAATCATCTCATCCGGCGGTCCCTCGGCAGCATCAAGCGTACGACTCTACAATGCTCCTTCTCCGACTCAAGCACGAGGTTCTGAGTGGTGAACCCTCCAAGGTTCCATGCGCGAATTACTAAGTCCTGCAAGACTCCAATGCACATATCAAACCATAATAACACCCTAACTTAAACCCTTTTCAACACACATCAAAACCTTATCATGGCAAGAGATTGCCCTAACAATGTGTCCTAAAACATCTGAGAAGATAGAGGAGATGAAGGCGGTTCCTTATGCTTCGGCAGTAGGAAGTCTCATGTATTCCATGTTGTGTACGAGACCGAATAATTGTTTTATTGTTGGCATGGTTAGCAGATATCAGAGTAATCCAGGACAGGGACATTGGACTGCGGTAAATCATATATTGAAGTACCTGAGAAGGATTATGGATTATTTGCTAGTTTACCAGGCAGACGAATTACTCCCTATGGGTTACACAGATTCTGACTTCCAATCAGATAGGGATAACAGTAAGTCTACCTCAGGTTTTTTGTTTACTTTGAGAGGTGTGGCCAAATTATGGAGTAGTATCAAGCAGAAATGCGTGGCGGACTCTACCATGGAAGTTGAGTATGTGGCAGCCTCTGAGGTGGCCAAAGAAGTTGTATGGCTCAAGAACTTCTTGATGGACATTGATGTGATTTTTGGTTTGCTCAGAACTATCACAATTTATTATGATAATAGTGGTGCAGTTGCAAACTCGAAGGAACCACGAGCCCATAAGGCAAGTAAACACATAGAGCGCAAGTACCACTTGATACGAGAAATCATAAAGCGAGGAGAAGTTGTAGTGGTCAAGATTGCATCGGAGGATAACCTAGCAGATCCTTTCACTAAGGCCCTTCCAGCGAGAGATTTTGATAGGCATGTGGAGGGAATGGGAATCAGATGTATGGCAGCTTGAGGACAGCATAGTCTTTTAGTATAAGTGGGAGATTGTTGGGATGTATACTGAAAAGTCTATCTTTTGAACATCTTTATTTTAAAATAAGAATCACATGATCATTGTTTGCATATTTATGGTTATGCATATTGTTTCATACATTACATTGTAGATAACATGGTGTGTAGTGTCACACGGTAGATCATGTTATCAGCTCCTTGTAGAGTATAAGTAAAGGCTCACCACCGAGATGGCTTTGGACAAACCATTTGTATGGTTTTAGTGTGATTTGGTATTGGTTTGTCTTGACCATAGAATCACACTAGTACACTTTTTGTGTATTGAGCAGGACCGACTTAGAGGTGATTTGATTTATTGCTGACTACATAATCAAATCGGACCTCAGATATTATATTGTACATGCTCTTAATCCCGATATAATAATGGGCACATATCCTTAGTATTCATTTCTTTGATTTACCAATGGGCGAGATTTATAGAGTAAATCAATAGGCTCGGTAAGTTAGGAAATGATATTATTTATATGGTGTGTCGTTGATTATAGGTGGAAACCGTGTCCTATATATTAGGATGATGATGCCCCCTTGAGGAGCTCATAAGGTTCATCATGTAAACCCTACAGGTGGACTTGGTCCAGCATGATGATAAGGTTGAGTGGTACTACTCATGGAGTTAGATGTTGATTAATTAATTTTCATTAAATTAATTAATCGACGAACATTCGAGATCTTAAACACGGGGAGAAAAATATACAAATAATATATGGAGCCCATATTAACTTATGGGGGTTGGTCAGGTAGATCAATAATAATCCTCTAGTGGAATGCATTATCATTAATGGATCGGACTATATGTGGGCTTGATCCATTGGGTGGCCAAGATCCAACTCCTCCTCATGGTCCCTATTGTAGCCTATTAAAACCTCATGGAGCCTAGATCAGATGATGGAAAATAAAACTCTAGATCCGACGGTGGAGATTAAATCTTTGGATCCGTCGGTTGAGATTAAATCTCTAGATCTGACGATTTAGATTAAATCCCTAGATCCGATGGTGGAGATTAAAACAAGGCTTAAGCCTAACTCTATAAAAGGAGGCTTAAGGTGGGCGGCAAGAGCATTTCTTGGAGATTAGGGTTTGGGCGGCTAGAGCTTGGAGGCTTGGGCAGCTAGGGTTTTGGGGAATCCTTGGGCGGCAAGGATTCCTTCTCTTCTCCTTGGCCGACACCCAACTTGATCTTCTAAACCTTGGTTGGTGCTCATCTCTTCTTCCTCTTCTCCTTGGCCAGTGGAAACAAGGGTTAAGGTGGTTCCTTGGAGCTCTTGGCCGGCGCCCACTTCCTCCCTTATTCCCTCTTTGGCCGGCGGCAATCACAAGCTTGGAGCTTGGTGGTCGGTTAAAGGAAGGAGAAGAGTTTTGTTTTATTCTTCCTTTTGTTCGGAGTGAATAAAGAAAGGAAGATTGGTGATCTAGGAGGCTTCGACTTTTGGAAGATCGTCGCCCACACGACGTCCAAAAGGAGGAAGGACTTACAATAGAAGATCGAGAGGTATAATCTTTGTTTATATTCTTTTGTATTATGTCTATAATTGTTTTCAATTATATGCATGTTGTATGTTTTGTTATGTGGCTAAATTTACTTGGATCCCGAATACAAATGCAAAAACCGGCGATCCGTACATCGTCTATTCTGTGGCTAATCGTAGAATAGAGGTTGGTTGCCTGAACAACAAGTTTGTTCAAATGACCACTCTAATCGAATAGCACGACGATGAAACGGTAGCTTGGGTAATCCCTAATTGTCATGGATTAATTTTTTAATCCGGGGACGATGACGGGATCGGCATGAATAAGCAACCGAGTTGAAGTGGGAAGCGAAGTTTCCTCCCTTCAGCTTCCACCTCCTCTTCTTTTTCTTAGAGCCGGTGGTTTCTTTCCATTGGAGAGGCTCGGCGCCAATTCTTTCATCCTCTCCTTTGTCGGTGGAAACAATAAGTTTGGTGGCTTGGTGCTCTGCACTAGATAGGAGAAGAAGTGTTGATTATTCTTCCCTTTGTTCGGAACGAACAAGGAAGGGAAGAACGAGATCTAGGAAGTTTCAACTCTTGGAGGATCATTGCCCACACAACGTTCAAGAGGAGGATAGGTCATACAATAGAAGACCAAGAGATAAACAAGAGGTATAATTCTTGTTTAAGTTTCTTTCTTGTTCTATGCAATTTGTATGTAATTGTATGTGGCTAATTTACTTGGACCCCGAAGATAAACACAAAAACCGGCGATCCATACATCATCTATTCCACGACTAATTGAGGAAAAGAGTTAGGTTACTTGAACAACAAGTTTGTTCAAGAGACCACTCAAATCGAATAGCACGATGATGGATTGGTTGTTTGGGTAATCCATCTTCGTCAAGGATTAATTGTTTTTAATCGGGGATGTAGATAGGATCGCCATGCACAAGCGATCAAGTTGAAATGGGAAGCGAATTAATTCCCTTCACATGAGGGTACATCCGAAGCCAAATTAGCAAGACGAGATCTTCTCTGGTCACAACTCAACAATATCAAATTGGATAAAAAAGAAAAGGTATTATCATTACATTCTAGATTTAAAGAGATAATCAATGGCTTGTCAAGTGTAGGGGAAAAGCTACCAAATCAGGACATGATTATGAAAGCCATTGACGCATTCCCCCAATCCTCAAAATGGAGCTCCATTGTTGATTCCTTCTATATCTCAAAGAATCTAGAGGTTAGTACTTTAGAAGAATTTTTCTCTACTATGGAACTTCACGAAACTCACCTTGAAGGAATAGTTGTAGAACCAATCAATCAATCGAGGGGAGTAGCACTTGTTGCAAGCAAAGGAAAGAAGAAGAAGACCTCACCCTCCTCATCGGATGACGATTCACACTCTTCAATAGATAGCGATGAAGAGGCATATATGGTAAGAAGGGTAAGATGTGCATTAAAAGATTTTAAATTTAACAAATCCAATGATAGGAGAAGGACAATGAAGATTATATACTATAATTGCCAAGGAGAAGGACACATGAGGGATGAGTGTCCTCTATTGAACAAGAAGAAGGAAGAAAAGAAGAAGGATGACAAGAAGAAAGAAGGCAAGAAGAAAGAGGAGAAGAAGTCAAAATCCCAAAACTTAAAAGCTACATGAGATGACTTATCCTCATTGGAGGAAGAGGTCGTCTCACATTTTGCACTCATGGGGTTAGATGTCATAGCCTCCACCTCAATCGGACAAGTAGAAGGAAGTACAAGTGAAGAGGAGAGCTCAAATGTAGGGGGAGCACAACCTTCGGAATCGGAAGAAGATTGGGTAAGTGAGTTAAAGAATCTCACTACTCAAGATATTATTCATAAGATTTAAAATTTAACTAGAGATTTATTTAGAACAAAGAAGAAAAATAAATGCTTGCAAAATGAGATTAGAACTCTAGAAGAAAAGCTAAAGAATGCATGTTCACATAATAACGTTGCTTCTTCTAGTACAAATAATGCATGTTTAGAAGAAAATAGAATTTTAAGGGAAAAGGTAGAATATCTTAGTAAAGATCTTGAAAAGTTTACCATAGGCTCTAATACCTTGAAAATGATCATAGGAAGCCAAAGGGCAAGTTTCAATAAGAAAGGCTTAGGATATAAGGAATCAAGGAATGAAAAGTCATATCATTGCCTAATTGCTAGGGGCAATCAAAAATAACAATGGTAGCTAGAAAATGTATCCCCAAGGAATACTTGGTAAACCCTATTGGAAAGAATCTATATTTGGTACCCAAGTCAATTCTTAAAGGATAGAAAAACCAAGGATAGTCAATCAACCATAATTGAATTTATTTCATACCTTGCTAAATGGTGGACTTATGATCATGATGGGTGATATTGGATAATACTTAACTTAGGTAGCATTGCATGTGAAAATTTTTGGTTAAGTAGAATTACTTTTGTTACATCTCACAACACACTATAAGGATAACTTGATTGATAAACATAGAAATGGGTGAGATGTTAAGTTGATACAAATGATTCACTAATGCTTATGGCATTTTAATGAGTCATTAGATGTATCATGATATAGCAATCTTTGACCAACTATGGGGAAAGAAAGTGTTAAACTCATGAACATCTTGCCCAAAGATCATAGTTAGATATTCTTGATAATTTGAAAACAATTTCATGTTTTGAAAACCTTGAGTTAATGCTTTGAAACATTTAAAAGAAAAACTAGATTTCAAAGTTGATACAACATTAGAAAATTTTAAAACTTTTGAATTTTTGCCTAACTTTTGAAAATTTTATTCATTTTCATGAATACTTGTTTTTCCCTGATAGTGGAACTCATAATAAATGTGTTCCCAAAATTTCATAATTTTTCAATTTTTTTTAATTTTTCGTCCATTTCTAAAGTTGGCTTCAGAAATCAGGGTTTCTGCACTATCAGAAACCAGTCGACTGGTGCATATACTAGTCGATTGATGAATATATCAGTCGACTACAACTTGAGGCCAGTTGACTGGTATCTGTAAAACCCGAATTTTAAGTTTTTCAAATCTATTTTGGGTGTTTCATACTCCCTTAAATCTTGATACCATCTTGTATAAGACATGTATGATTTTTTGCTGGTGTCGAAGGGAGAGAAAGTTAAGGTTTAAGTTAAACATTTTAGAGCATGTGTTAAGAGGGAGTTAGCATTTGTTAAGGGGGAGTTTGCACGTGTTAAGGGGGAGTTTGATATTCATGCTTCACTTTTTCCTTAAGTATTTTTACTTAACTTAAACATATTACCACACATCAAAAATGAGGAGATTATTAGGGCAATAAACCCAAGTATGATCGTGGTTTTAATGTGTGTGTCAAATAGTTTAAGTTAGGATGTCTATGCTTTTGATGTGTGTATTCTAATTGATGGGATATATACTGAAAGTCTGGCCTCTGTATGAACATCTTCATTTTGAAATAAGAATCACATGATCATTGTTTGCATTTATGCATATTGTATGATATATTACATTGTAGATAACATGGTATGTGGTGTCGCATAGAAGACCATGTTATCAGTTCCTTGTAGAGTGTAAGTAGAGACTCACAACCAAGATGGTTTTGGACAAACCATTGCCATGTTAGTAGTGTAATTTGGTATTGGTTTATCTTGACCATAGAATTACACTAGTACACTTTGTGTGTATTGAGCAGGACCAATTTAGAGGTGATTCAATTTATTGCTGACTAGATAATTGAATCAGACCTCGGATATTATGGTGTACATGCTCTTAATCTCGATATAATAATAGGCACATGTACTTAATATTTATTTCTTTGATTTACCAATGGGCGAGATTTATGGGTTAAATCGATAGGCCCGATAAGTTGGGAAATAATATTATTTACATGGTGTGTCGTTGATTATAGGAGGAAATCGTGTCTTATGTATTAGGATGATGATGTCCCCTTGAGGAGCTCATAAGGATCATCATGTAAATCCTGCAGGTGGACTTGGTCCAGCATGATGATGAGGTTGAGTGGTACTACTCATGGAGTTAGATGTTAATTAATTAATTGTCAATAAATTTATTAATTAACGAACATTTGATATCTTAAACACGAGGAGATATTTGTACAAATAATATATGGAGCCTATATTTATTTATGGGGGTTGGTGAGGTAGATCAATGATAATCCTTTAGTGGAATGGATCATCATTAATGGATCGGGTTTTGTGTGGTTCGGATCCATTGGGTGGTCAAGATCCAACTCCTCCTCATGGTCCCTATTATAGCCTATTATAAATACCTCATGAAGCCTAGATCTATAAATAAAGGGGAGAGGCTTGGGCGGCAAAGGAGGGCTAAGGTTTGGCTTGTCTTTTGTGGGCGGCAAGGTTGGAGGATTAGGGTTAGGTTTTGCTTTTCTTTTCCTCTCCTTTGGTCGCCGCCTACCCTTCCTCTTTTTGAGGTCGGTGCTCCTTTTCCATCGAGCAAGGGACAGTGCCGATTCTCCCTCTCCTAGGGCCGGTGGCAACAAAGCAAGGAGGAAGAAGGTCCTTTCTTCCTCAATCTCTTCTTCTTTCTCCTTAGGGCCGGCGGACACCAACTCTTGGAGGCTTTGGTGGTTAGTGCAAGCAAGGAGACGAGGAGAGCATTGTGTTCATCACGAGATAGGAGAAGAAGGGAGGGTTATCTTCCTTTGTTCGGAGAGAGCAAGAAAGGAAGATACGTGATCTAAGAGGCTTCAATTCTTGGAAGATCATTGCCCACACAACGTCCAAGAAGAGGATAGGTCATACAATAGAAGATCAAGAGGTAAACAAGAGGTATAATTCTTGTTTAGTTTTCTTTCTTGTTCTATGTAATTGGATTATAATTGTATGATCATGGACCCCGAAGATAAACGTAAAAACCGGCGATCCGTACATCATTTATTCCATGGCTAATCGAGGAAAAGAGTTAGGTAGCTTGAACAACAAGTTTGTTCAAGCGACCACTCAAATCGAATAGCACGATGATGGATCGGTTGCTTGGGTAATCTATCTTCGTCCAGATTAATTTTTTTTTATCCGGGGACATGTGATAGGATCGCCATACACAAGCGACCGAAGCGGGAAGCAATTTTTCCCTTCACTAGTTGTGCAAGACTTGGTGAATCACACATGAGTAGCTTGATACGGTCAAGCATTGGCAAGTTCATTCATCTCATGGCTCGGGTCCTTGAGTCAGTGAAGGAGGGCATGGAACGCATCCGAGGGATCGCCGGACGAGGAGCAATGGAGTTAAGCTAAAGGAAGCAGACTTCATGGCAAGATGCGAAGGATGGCACGGGAAGAAGCCGTGAGCTTAGTGCATTCGAGGGACGCAAGCCAAAGGAAGAGAGTTTTGATGGAAGACTCCATAGAAAGATGAGAGTTGAGCGATTATAACCCGGGGTGGTTAGTGTTGGGGGATCGAAAGGGCCGGCTAGAGGGGGTGAATAGCCCTCTTTCGATGGATGTCGTAATTTACTCGTCTACACACAAGATTAGCGCAAGCGGAAATAATAAAACAAGACAAGCAAATAAACAAAAGAGAATACAAACAATAACACCAAGATGTAATGTGGTTCACGGCTATGCCGCTAATCCACGGTCCGATTCGTCCAAGGTGAATCACTCCTCCAAATCCACTAGATCTCTCCTTTGCACCAAGCTAGGTGGAGGTAACCTCTTTACAATTTCTCTTCTTACAATAGAATGGAAATAAAGCAAGTAAGAAGAGTGGAAAAACCCTTAGAGCACTTTGGGAGAAGATTAGAGCATAAGCATTAGCCTCCCAAAGCCCCATCCCATTCCTCTTTATAGAGGAAGAGGGAATCGATGTCCCAATCACCGATCGGTCCTGTAGTCGTTGCCCAATAACGGCCGCTTTCCACGTTAGATTTCATCCAACGGTACTGGCATCAGTCGACTGATATTACCATCAGTCGACTGGTGCTCGATTAGTCGAGTCCTCAACGAGGTCGACTCCATTCCGCATAGTGCCATCACGACCGTCCCTTCGGGTCCGATCGATGTCGACAGCCGACCGATCGCTACCCATGGCATCGATCGCTGGGCCAAATGCCCATGAGTCGGACACCGCCGAACCCAATCGATTCGAGCGATCGCCATTCCATGGCAATGACCGTGTCGGGAAATCTCATCCGACACTTAGCCAAATGGCCAAGTTTCACCTACGAGCTACTACCCCTTCTCGGGTTACATTCTCTCACTCTCATCCCTCAGAGTCCCTCGCCTTCGAAGTTCTCTTCATTCACGGCCACGTCCCTCGGCAGCATCAGGCGCACGGCTTTGCAATGCTCCTTTGCGTCTCTTGCCTCAAAGTCTACTTCCTCCGGCTTCACTCCAAGCTCCTCGTCCGGCGGTCCCTCAGATGCTCCAAGCGCACGGCTTTCGCAAAGCTATCCTTCACCGACTCAAGGACCGAGTCATGAGATGTGAAACTCGCCACGGCTCCATGTGTGAATTACTAAGTACTGCATGACTTCAACGCACATATCAAATCAACATAACAAACTAACTTAAACCCTTTGCCACACACATCAAAACCTAATCATGGCAAGAGATTGCCCTAACAATCTCCCCCTTTTTGATGTGTGGCAATTCGTTTAAGTTAGATAAGAACATTTGATAAAAATTTCTAAGGAAATAAAGCATGTAAACATAAACATGATATAGCAACATGCAACTCCCCCTTAATCCATGAAACTCTCTCTCCCCCTATCATAATTTACTTAAACATAATCATTTCTCCCCCTTTGACACCATAAAAAAGATTAACACTAAGTTATAAACTCATGACATCAAGTATAATAGAAGGAAAATACCAAAAATTAGTCTAAAACCTGAATTCGGCCTTAACTAGTCTAATTTTCAGGCCACCAGTCGACTGGTTCAAACTACCAGTTGACTAGCACGCGAATTTCATAACTTTCTAATTTTCCGACCGAATTTCTGAAATGCATTAAAAATTCTAGAAAATTCAAAAAATCATGAAATTTGGGTAACATATTTCTTGTAAGATTCTTTATCATTGAAAAATAGGTCTTCATGAAAAATCATTATATTTTCACGTATTTGCCAAAAATCCAAAAGGTTTAAAAACCACTAGGTTTTTGATCATGTGAGTATCAAGTTTAACACCTAGTTTTGGTTCCAATTGTTTCAAAACATGAATACATAGATTTTAGATTAAGAAATTGTTTTGAAAACATATGAAATATCCAACCATGATCTTTGGGCAATATGTCTATGAATTAAACATAAGTCTTCCCCATGATTGGTCTATTATTGCTATTTTGATACTTTAAATGACCATCTAAATGTCATAGGCATTAGTGGACATTTGTATCATCCTAACATCTCACCCATGCTAAGTTTTCAATCAAAGTAGCCTATGGTGAGTGTGAGATGCATCCTAGAGGGTATTTGTATATACTTAACCATTATATTCATACAGTTTTATCAAGGTTAAGTATCATCCTAACAATCCACATGATCATAATGACATATATAAATGAATTACACATTATGATCATGAAACACATGTATTCATTGAATTATTATCATGCATTAGGTATTATATCATGATAATAAGCAGAATATCACCTAAGGCATGATTTAACCCCTATTTCTCATGATGATGTGCCAAATTTCAAAATCATAAATCATGATTGCAAATATACATAGCAATTTCATTAAATATCATGATTTAAGCATTATTATCTAATTATGGGCACATTATCATCACCCAACATTATTTCAAAAATGTTATCCCGCCATCCTAAGTCAACCAAAAATAAGATATAGGTAAATTCCATTTGGTTGACTATCCTAGGGTTTTCCTAACCCTTAAGGATGGATTTAGGAACCCAAAATAAGTTCTTTCCTATTGGGTTCACTAAATACTCCTTGGGGATCCATTTTCTAGCTATTACCTTCTTCTTATCTTGTCCCCTAGCAATTAGGCATTTATAGGCCTTTTCATTTTTCTTTTCTTTGTATCCTAGGCCTTTCTTATTGAAGCTAGCTCTTTGGCTCCCAATTATCATGTTCAATGTATTTGAGCCAATAGTGAATTTTTCTAGGGCTTTGGTTAAATAATCTACCTTTTCCCTTAAAGCCCTATTTTCATCCATACATGCATCACTAACATTAAATGGCATATATTCATGTGAGCATGCATCATCATGGCAAGAAGAAATATTTTCATTTTGATTTAAGCATGCTTTTTCTAGTTTATTTTCTAAGTCCTTAATTTGATCTAGCATGCTCTTATTTTTCTTCTTTGCTCTAAATAAATCCCTAGTTAAGCTAGAAACTATGGAAACTATTTTCTTAGGAGAGGCATTCGTTACCATAGTTTCCATGTCTTCTTCTTCTGATGAGGAGGATGAGGAAGCTCCCCCTTCACTTGAACTCTCTCCACTTGAGCTTGATCCTTCATTTTCGGAGGAGGAGCAATCCAAGTCGTCGAAGGCCATCAATGCAAGGTTGGAATAGACTTGTTCCTCTTCTTCGGATGAGGATGAGGAGGAAAGAGCATCCCATGTCTTGGCTTTGAATGCTTTGGCCTTCCCCTTTTCCTTTGCCTTCTTCTCCTCTTTCTTCTTGCTCCCCCTTTTCTTCTTCTTTTCTTCTTTCTTCTTCCTCTCTTCTTTGCTCTTGTTTAGGAAAGGACAATTGTCCCTTATGTGCCCCTCTCCTTGGCAATTGTAGCATATGACCTTCCCCCTTGGTCTTCTATTCCTATCATTAGACTTATTAAATCTAAAACCTTTTAATGCATGCCTTACCCTCCTTACCATATACGCTTCTTCCGTGCTATCCATGGAGGAGGAGGAAGAGGCTATTAGGGCAATCTCTTGCCATGATTAGGTTTTGATGTGTGTGGAAAAGGTATTAAGTTAGTTTGTTATGTTGATTTGATATGTGCGTTGAAGTCGTACAGGACTTAGTAATTCGCACATGGAGCCGTGGCGAGTTTCACATCTCATGACTCGGGCCTTGAGTCGGTGAAGGATAGCTTTGCTGAAGCCGTGCGCTTGGAGCATCCGAGGGACCGCCGGACGAGGAGCTTGGAGTGAAGCCGGAGGAAGTAGACTTCGAGGCAAGAGACACGAAGGAGCATTGCAGAGTCATGCGCTTGATGCTGCCGAGGGACGTGGCCGCGAACGAAGAGAACTTCAAAGGCGAGGGACTCCGAGGGATGAGAGTGAGCGAATGTAACCCGGGAAGGGGTAGTAGCTCGTAGGTGAAACTTGGCCATTTGGCTGAGTGTCGGATGGGATTTCCCGACATTAGTCGACTGCCATGTCATGGCAGTCGACTGCTCTGAATCGATGGTTCGATCGACTGGTTTAAGTCAGCTGAATCAAGTTGATCAGTCGACTGCCGGCATGGGCAGTCGACTGCCAAGGGACGGCAGTCGACTGATGACACTATGCACGGGAACAGAATGGAGTCGATCTCGCGGAGCACTCGACTGATTGACATCAGTCGACTAATGGGTGCCATCAGTCGACTGATGCCAATATCGTTGGATGGAATCCAACGTGGAAAGCAACCGTTATTGGGCAACAGCTACAGGACTAGTCGACTAATGGGTGCCATCAGTCGACTGCTCCTGTGTCAACGGGAAGAAACCCTCTTCCTCTATAAAAAGGAAGGGGATGGGGCTTTGGGAGGCTAATGCTTGAGCTCTAAACTTCTCCCAAAGTGTCATACACGATTCCCTACTCTTCTTACTTGTTTTTACTTCAATCTTATTGTAAGAAGAGTGATCTTGATTGTAAAGGTTACCTACACCTAGCTTGGTGCAAAGGAGAGACCAATAGTGTTTGGCTTTGGCGGAGTGATTCACCGTGGACGAATCGGACTGTGGATTAGCGGCGTAGCCGTGAACCACGTTACATCTCGGTGTTTGTATTGTTTGTTTATCTTTTGCTTTGTCTTTATTTATATTTGCATATTCCGCTTGCGCTAACGTTTTGTAGACGAGCAAAATACGACAACCAACGAACGAGGGCTATTCACCCCCCTCTAGCCGACCGTATCGATCCCCAACAAGTGGTATCAGAGCCAAGGAAAGCTTGTCGAGGACTAACCGCCACAAAAAGCAACATTCAAAATGGTCGGCTCCAACATTCATCCACCGAAGTTTGAAGGGGAATTCACTTGGTGGAAGAAGCGAATGGAGGTAGTTTTTGAAACAAATTTTGATATCATGATTACAATGGAATTCGGTTTTGTTTTGCATAGGGATGAAGAGGGGAAGCCAATAGAGAAGTCAAGGTGGACCAAGAGGCAAAGAGAGGAGCACCTTGCAAACTCAAAAGCCAAGCACCATCTATACAATGTGCTTCCTCAACAAGAAATAAATAGAATTGGAGATTGCCTAAGTGCCAAGGAGATGTGGGAGAAGCTAGTAGAACTTCATGAAGGCACTTCGGAGGCTAAACTTGCAAGGAGAGATCTCCTCCGCTCCCAATTATCCAATATAAAATTAGAAAAGGGAGAAAAGGTAACTTCATTGCATTCTAGGTTTAAAGAGATTTTAATTGGGCTAACAAGTGTAGGTGAAAATCTCTCCAACTGGGATATGATAATGAAAGTCATAGATGCTTTTCCCCGATCATCCAAGTGGAGTTCAATGGTGGACTCATTTTATATTTCAAAGAATCTAGAGGTAAGTACTCTAGATGAATTTTTCTCCACTATGGAATTACATGAATCGAGGCTTGAAGGAATACAAGAAGAGCCAAGAATCCAACCTTCAAGAGGAGTAGCTTTGATAGCAAACAAGGGGAAGAAGAAGATAGAGATCCCCTCCTCCTCCGATGATGAAGCATCCTCCTCCTCCTCTTTGGATAGCACGGAAGAAGCATATATGGTAAGGAGGGTAAGGCATGCTTTAAAAGGCTTTCAATTTAATAAATCTCATGATAGGAGAAGAAGACCTAGGGGGAAGGTCATTTGCTACAATTGTCAAGGGGAAGGACATATAAGGGACAATTGTCCTCTCCTAAACAAGAGCAAAGAAGAGACGAAGAAGAAAGAAGAAAAGAAAAAGAAAAAGGGGATTAAAAAGAAGGAAGAAGAAAAGAAGGCCAAGGAAAAAAGGAAAGGCCATGGCTCTCAAAGCAAAAACATGGGATGACCCTTCTTCCTCTTCCTCATTCGATGAAGAAGAGCAGGTCTACTCCAACCTTGCATTGATGGCTTTCGATGACTTGGATTGCTCCTCCATCGAAAATGAAGAATCAAGCTCAAGTGGAGAGAGCTCAAGTGAAGGGGGAGCCTCTACATCCTCCTCATCCGAAGAAGTAGAAGAGGACATGGAAACTATGGTAACAAATTTAACGCCTAAGAAAATAGTTTCCATGGTTTCTAGCTTAACTAGGGATTTATTTAGAGCTAAGAAGAAGAACAAAAGCATGCTAGATCAAATTAAGGACTTAGAAAATAAACTAGAAAAAGCATGCTTAAATCAAAATGAAAATATTTCTTCTTGCCATGATGATGCATGCTCACATGAATATATGCCATTTAATGTTAGTGATGCGTGTATGGATGAAAATAGGGCTCTAAGGGAAAAGGTAGATTACTTGACAAAAGCCCTAAAAAAATTCACTATAGGCTCCAACACCTTGAACATGATCATAGGGAGCCAAAGAGCTAGCTTCAACAAAAAGGGCCTAGGTTATAAAGAAAAGAAAAATGAAAAGGCCTACAAATGCCTAATTTCTAGGGGACAAGATAAGAAGAATGTAATAGCTAGGAAATGGATTCCTAAGGAGTACCTAGTGAACCCCATAGACAAGAACTTATTTTGGGTTCCAAAATCCATCCTTAAGGGTTAGAAAACCCCTAGGATAGTCAACCAAATGGAATTCACCTATATCATATTTTGTGGTTGACTTAGGATAGCGAGACAATATTTTTGAAATAGTGTTAGGTGATGATAACGTGCCTATAAATAGTTAATAATGCTTAAATCATGATAATCAATGTAATTGCTATGTATATTTGCAATCATGATTTATGATTTGGCACATCATCATGAGAAATAGGGTTAAATCATGTCTTAGGTGATATTTTGCTTATAATCATGTAATACCTAATGCATGATAACAATTCAATGAATACATGTGTTTCATGATCATAATATGAATTTAAGTCATATATGTCTTTATGATCATGTGGATTGTTAGGGTGATACTTAACGTTGATAGAATTGCATGAATATAAATGGTTAAGTATATACAAATACCCTCTAGGATGCATCTCACACTCACCATAGGCTACTTTGATTGAAAACTTAGCATGAGTGAGATGTTAGGATGATACAAATGTCCACTAATGTCTATGGCATTTAGATGGTCATTTAAAGTATCAAAATAGCAATAATAGACCAATCATGGGGAAGGCTTATGTTTAATTCATAGACATATTGCCCAAAGATCATGGTTGGATATTTCATATATTTTCAAAACAATTTCTTAATCTAAAATCTATGTATTCATGTTTTGAAACAATTGGAACCAAAACTAGGTGTTAAACTTGATACTAGAATGATCAAAAACCTAGTGGTTTTTAAAGCTTTTGGATTTTTGGCAAATATCAGAAAATATAATGATTTTTCATGAAAAAGTATTTTTCATTGATAGATATACTTACAAGAAATATGTTCCCAAAATTTCATGATTTTTTGAATTTTATAGAATTTTTAATGCATTTTTGAAATTCGGTCCGGAAATCAGAAAGTTCTAAAATTCGCGTGCCAGTCGACTGGTAGTCTGAACCAATCGACTGATGGCCTGAAAATCAGAATAGTAAAGGCCGAATTCAGGTTTTAGACTAATGTTTTCTATTTTCTTTCTATTAGACTTGGTGTCATGAGTTTATAACTTAGTGTTAATCTTTTTGATGGTGTCAAAGGGGGAGAAAATATTATGTTTAAGTTAATTATGATAGGGGGAGAATTTGTAGAGAGAGTTTCATGGATTAAGGGGCAGTTTCATGTTGCTATATCATGTTTATGTTTACATTCTTTCTTAACTTAGAAATTTTTATCAAATGTTTTTACCTAACTTAAACGGATTGCCACACATCAAAAAGGGGGAGATTGTTAAGGCAATCTCTTGTCATGATTAGGTTTTGATGTGTGTGGCAAAGGGTTTAAGTTAGTTTGTTATGTTGATTTGATATGTGCGTTGAAGTCGTGCAGGACTTAGTAATTCGCACATGGAGCCGTGGTGAGTTTCACATCTCATGACTCGGGCCTTGAGTCGGTGAAGGATAGTTTTGCGGAAGTCGTGCGCTTGGAGCATCCGAGAGACCACCGGACGAGGAGCTTAGAGTGAAGTCGGAGGAAGTAGACTTCGAGGCAAGAGACGCGAAGGAGCATTACAGAGCCGTGCGCCTAATGCTGTCGAGGGACGTGGCCGCGAACGAAGAGAACTTCAAAGGCGAGGGACTCCGAGGGATGAGAGTGAGCGAATGTAACCCGGGAAGGGGTAGTAGCTTGTAGGTGAAACTTGGCCATTTGGCTAAGTGTCGAATGGGATTTCCCGACATCGATCGCCATGTCATGGCGCAATGATCGCCTCAGTCGATGGTTCGATCGATCGGTTTAAGTCACCGAATCGTTGATCGATTGACCACCGGCATGGGCGATCGGCCGATGGTTTGATCGACCGACCGCCAAGGGACGGCGACGACCGATGATGACATGCGCGCACGGCATAGAATGGAGTCGATCTCGTGGAGCACTCGACTGATTGACATCAGTCGACTGATGGGTGCCATCAGTCGACTAATGCCAATACCGTTGGATGGAATCCAACGTGGAAAGCAGCTGTTATTGGGAAACGACTACAGGACCAGTCGACTGATGGGTGCCATCAGTCGACTGCTCCTGTGTCAATGGGAAGAAACCCTCTTCCTCTATAAAAAGGAAGGGGATGGGGCTTTCGGAGGCTAATGCTTGAGCTCTAAACTTCTCCCAAAGTGCCATACATGATTCCCTACTCTTCTTACTTGTTTTTACTTCAATTTTATTGTAAGAAGAGTGATCTTGATTGTAGAGGTTACCTCCACCTAGCTTGGTGCAAAGGAGAGACCAATAGTGATTGACTTTGGCTGAGTGATTCACCGTGGACGAATCGGACCGTGAATTAGCGGCGTAGCCGTGAACCACGTTACATCTCGGTGTTTGTATTGTTTGTTTATCTTTTGCTTTGTCTTTATTTATATTTCCATATTCCGCTTACGCTAACGTTTTGTAGACGAGCAAAATACGACATCCAACGAACGAGGGCTATTCACCCCCCTCTATCCGGCCGTATCGATCCCCAACAGAGGCTTCATCATCGGAGGAGGAGGGGATCTCTATCTTCTTCTTCCCCTTGTTTGCCATCAAAGCTACTCCTCTTGAAGGTTGGATTCTTGGCTCTTCTTGTATTCCTTCAAGCCTCGTTTCGTGGAGCTCCATTATTGAGAAAAACTCCTCCAAGGTACTTACTTCCAAGTTCTTGGAGATGTAAAATGAATCCACCATGGAGCTCCATCTTGAGGACCGGGGAAAGACATCTGTGGCCTTCATTACCATATCCCGGTTGGAGAGCTTTTCACCTACACTTGTCAAACCGGTTAGAATTTCCTTAAATCTAGAGTGTAGGGATTTTACCTTCTCTCCCTTTTCGAGTTTGATATTGGACAATTGGGAGCGAAGGACATCTCTCCTTGCTAGCTTCACCTCGGATGTGCCTTCATGAATCTCTATTAATTTGTCCCACATTTCCTTGGCGCTAGCACACTCTCCTATCCGGTTGACTTCTTGTTGGGGGAGGATATTGTATAGGTGATGCTTGGCCTTTGAATTTGCCAAGTATTCTTCTCTATGCCTCTTGCTCCACCTTGATTTCTCCAATGGCTCCCCATTTTTGTTCCTAGGCAACTCGAAACCGTTTTCCATAATTAAGAGAATTTCAAAGTCAGTTTCGAAGAATACCTCCATTCGCTTCTTCCACCAAGCGAATTCCCCTTCGAACTTCGGCGGATGAATGTTCGAGCCGGCCATCTTTTGATGAAGAGCTTGTTGCGGCGGTTAGTCCGGTGACAAGCAACCATGCTCTGATACCACTTGTTGGGGGATCGAAACGGCCGGCTAGATGGGGGTGAATAGCCCTCTTTTGATGGATGTCGTAATTTACTCGTCTACACACAAGATTAGCGCAAGCGGAAATAATAAAACAAGACAAGCAAATAAACAAAAGAGAATACAAACAATAACACCGAGATGTAACGTGGTTCACGGCTACGCCGCTAATCCACTGTCTGATTCGTCCAAGGTGAATCACTCCTCCAAATCCACTAGATCTCTCCTTTGCACCAAGCTAGGTGGAGGTAACCTCTTTACAATTTCTCTTCTTACAATAGAATGGAAATAAAGCAAGTAAGAAGAGTGGAAAAACCCTTAGAGCACTTTGGGAGAAGATTAGAGCATAAGCATTAGCCTCCCAAAGCCCCATCTCATTCCTCTTTATAGAGGAAGAGGGTTTCTTCCCGTTGACACAGGATCTGTCGACTGATGTCCCAATCAGTCGACTGGTCCTGTAGTCGTTGCCCAATAACGACCACTTTACACGTTGGATTTCATCCAATGGTACTGGCATCAGTCGACTAATATTATCATCAGTCGACTGGTGCTCGATCAGTCGAGTCCTCAACGAGGTTGACTCCATTCTGTGCCCGTGCACAGTGCCATCAGTCGACTGATGTCGACAGTAGTTGACTGGCAGTCCATGGCAGTCGACTGCTTGGGCCAAATGCCCATGAGTCAGACACCAGTCGAACCCAATCGACTCAGAGCAGTCGACAGCCATTCCATGGCAGTCGACTGGTGTTGGGAAATCTCATCCGACACTTAGCCAAATGGCCAAGTTTCACCTACGAGCTACTACCCCTTCACGGGTTACATTCGCTCACTCTCATCCCTCGGAGTCCCTCGCCTTCGAAGTTCTCTTCGTTCACGGCCACGTCCCTCGGCAGCATCAGTCGCACGGCTCTGCAATGCTCCTTCGCGTCTCTTGCCTCGAAGTCTACTTCCTCCGGCTTCACTCCAAGCTCCTCGTCCGGCGATCCCTCGGATGCTCTAAGCGCACGACTTTCGCAAAGCTATCCTTCACCGACTCAAGGACCGAGTCATGAGATATGAAACTCGCCATGGCTCCATGTGCGAATTACTAAGTCTTGCACGACTTCAACGCACATATCAAATCAACATAACAAACTAGCTTAAACCCTTTGTCACACACATCAAAACCTAATCATGGCAAGAGATTGCCCTAATAGTTAGTTCAACTTAGGTGAACTTGGAAAAATGTCTAAGATCAAGTGTCGGATGCTCAAACACTTTTGTTTGAGGTTTACCCGATGACAGTCGACTGATACGGTTATCAATCGACTGGTCCAAGTCGACTGATCAAGAAGTCGACTTGAGTCAGTTGAAGTTTTTATGACCTATCATTCGACTGCTAGGGTTTGGAAGTCGACTGGTCCACCATCAGTCGACTGCCATACCCTGGCAGTGGACTGTTATAATTGAACACGGGCATAGAAACTCCCATAGTCGACTGAGCAATTGACTATTGACTTGATCAGTCGACTGATGGTGTGATCAGTCGACTGATCAGAGTCCCATTGGGTTTTGATGACCGTTGGTCAGACGAGTCAGAAGCCATTAGAGTTGGTCAGCTACAGCAGCAGTTGACTGATGCATGCTCAATGAGAAAAACAACCTCCTCTCTATAAAAGGAGGCCTTGGGAAGCTTGAGAAGGCTAGTGCTTACATTCCAAATCCTGTTCTCAAGCTTTCCATGTTTTCTAAGTGTTTTTACTCCATTCTTCTCTAATTCTACTTCTATCATCTTGTGAGAAGAGGAGTTTATTGTAAGAAGGTTCTTCTCCACCTTGTGTTCATCTAAAGGAGAAAATAGTGGAAGGTTGAAGGAGTGATCCACCTAAAGGATTGTTGTGGACTAGCGGCAAGAGGTCGTGAACCACGTTAAAGGCTTGTATTAGCATTGTCTTGCTTAAATTTTTTTTAGTCTTCATTTTATTTGTGCTTCCGCTAATAAATCTTGTTGTTAATTAAGAAAGTCTATTCATCCCTCCTTCTAGCCGGAGCATCGATCCTAACACCCCCCCCCCCCTCCCAAAACATAAAATATACATTGTCCTCAATGTATGGAAGGGTAATGGTAAAGGAAGTAAATTACTCAAAAGGTGGAGGTGGATAGAAATAACCTTATGAAAGGTGCCAATGATACATGGCATCGATCATCTACCTCTAAGTACTTAGTTTGGTTTGTTGTAGTTAATTTTGTGTTTATTTGATCTTGTATTCCTTGCAGACTATTATTCATGTGATCTAACAAAAGGGAGTTGTATAAAAATAAAATATACTTGGGTTGTCTCCCAAGAAGCGCTTGTTTTAGGTCATAAGTTCGACCACTTGTTGGTTGTTTTACCCTGGTTCTAGAAGATCTTGCTTCTCTTCTTGTTCCTTAACTTGGTTTATAAAATATTTCTTTAACCATTGTTCATTTACTTTGTAAGTTCTCAAGTTTTCATATTATATATCTACTACAAAAGGGTATACCTTTTGGATTTGGTATGGACCAGTCTATCTTGATCTAAGTTTTCCAAAGAAAAGGTTTTAATCGCTAGATCTCCTTCATGGATTTCTCTACACATGATATATTGATCGTGCCACTGTTTGGTTTTTCCCTTGTATTCCTTGGCATGTTCGTAGGCATCCAACCTTAATTCATCAAGTTCATTAAATTGTAGTTTTCTCTTCTCTCAAGCTTTCATTAAGTCGAAATTTAGCAATTGCATGGCCCAAAATGCTTTATGCTCTAATTTGACTGGTAGGTGGCATGGTTTCCCATAAACTAATCGAAATGGGGTCATACCAATGGATGTTTTATATGTTGGGGATCGATTGGCCGGCTAGAGGGGGGTGAATAGCCCTCGTTCGTTGGATGTCGTAATTTGCTCTTCTACAAAAGATTAGCGCAAGCGGAATATGCAAATAAAGACAAGCAAATAGAAGTTACAAGAAAATGAACGCTAACAAGAAGATGTAACGTGGTTCACAGCTACGCTGCTAATCCACGATCCCGATTCGTCCGAGGTGAATCACTCCTTCAAAGCCAATCCAATATTGGTCTCTCCTTTGCACCAAGCTAGGTGGAGGTAACCTTTACAATCAAGATCACTCTTCTACAATGGAATGAAGATTAGAGCAAGTAGAAGAGTGGGAAATCGTTTAGGGCGCTTTGGGAGTAGTAGGGCGTTCAAGCATTAACCCCCCAAAGCCCCATCCCCTTCCTTTTTATAGAGGAAGAGGGTTTCTTCCCGTTGACACAGGAGCAGTCGACTGATGGCACCCATCAATCGACTGGTCCTATAGCCGTTGCCCAATAACGGCCGCTTTCCACGTTGGATACCATCCAACGGTACTGGCATCAGTCGACTGATGGCACCCATCAGTCGACTGATGTCAATCAGTCGAGTCCTCAACGAGGTCGACTCCACTCGCGTGCCGCAGACAAGCGATCACCGATCGCCGTCCCTCGCGCGACGATCACCATCGATTGATCGCCCATGCCGGCAGTCGATTGATCAACTTGATTAAGCTAATTTAAACCACTCGATCGACCCATCGACTCAGAGCAGTCGACTGACATGACATGGCAGTCGACTGGTGTCGGGAAAACCCATCCGACACTTGGCCAAAAGGCCAAGTTTCACCTAAGAGCTACCCCTTCCCGGGTTACATTCGCTCACTCTCATCTCTCGGAGTCCCTCGCCTTCGAAGTTCTCTTAGTTCGCGTCCACGTCCCTCGGCAGCATCAGGCGCACGGCTCTATAATGCTCCTTCGCGTCTCTTGCCTCGAAGTCTACTTCCTCCGACTTCACTCCAAGCTCCTCGTCCGGCGGTCCCTCGGATGCTCCAAGCGCACGGCTTCCGCAAAGCTATCCTTCACCGACTCAAGGCACGAGTCATGAGATGTGAAACTCGTCATGGCTCCATGTGCGAATTACTAAGTCTTGGACGACTTCAACGCACATATCAAATCAACATATCAAACTAACTTAAACCCTTTGCCACACCATCAAAACTATATTACGGCAAGAGATTGCCCTAACAATCTCCCCCTTTTTGATGTGTGGCAATCCGTTTAAGTTAGGTAAAAACATTTGATATAAATTTTAAAGGAAAGAAAGCATGTAAACATAAACATGATATAGCAACATGCAACTCCCCCTTAATCCATGAAACTCCCCCTTAATTTCTGCCCCTATCATAATTAACTTAAACATAATCATTTCTCCCCCTTTGACACCATCAAAAAGATTATCACTAAGTTAAAAGCACATGGCATCAAGTCTAATAGAAAGAAAATACCACAAGTTGATTTAAAATCGGAATTCAGCCTTTTGTCTGTCGATATTCAAGTCGTCATCACGATCGTTGACCGCACGCAGATTCGATTGACGATTTCGATGAATTTCATAAATGTGTTAAAAATTCCAAAAAATTCGAAAAATCATGAAATTTGGGGAACACATTTCTTTTAAGTATATCTATCAGTGAAAAATATGTTTTCATGAAAAATCATTATATTTCCACGTATTTGCCAAAAATCCAAAAGCTTTAAAAACTACTAGTTTTTTGATCATAAGAGTATCCATTTTAACACCTAGTCTTGCATCCAATTGTTTCAAAACATGAATACATGTATTTTAAAGTAAGAAACTGTTTTGAAAGCATATGAAATATCCAACCATGATCGTTGGGCAATATGTCTATGAATTAAACATAAGCCTTCCCCATGATTGGTCTATTATTGCTATTTTGATACTTTAAATGACCATCTAAATGTCATAGGCATTAGTGGACATTTGTATCATCCTAACATCTCACTCATGCTAAGTTTTCAATCAAGGTAGCCTATGGTGAGTGTGAGATGCATCCTAGGGGGTATTTGTATATACTTAACCAATATATTCATGCAATTCTATCAAGGTTAAGTATCACCCTAACAATCCTCATGATCATAATGACATATATGAATGAATTACACATTATGATCATTAAATACATGTATTCATCAATTTTTAATCATGCATTAGGTATTATATCATGATAATAAGCAAAGTATCACCTGAAACATGATTCAACCCTATTTCTCATGATTACGTGCCAAATATTAAAATCATAAATCATGATTTCAAACATACATAGCAATTACATTAATCATCATGATTTAAGCATTATTATCTATTTATGGGCACGTTATCATCACCCAACACTATTCTAAAAATGTTGTCCCGTCATCCTAAGTCAACCAAAATATGATATAGGTCAATTCCATATGGTTGACTACCCTAGGGTTTTCCTAACCCTTAAGGAGGGATTTTGGAACCCAAAATAAGTTCTTTCCTATTGGGTTCACTAAGTATTCCTTGGGGATCCATTTCCTAGCTATTACCTTCTTTTTATCTTGTCCCCTAGCAATTAAACATGTATAGGCCTTTTCATTTTTCTTTTCTTTATAACCTAGGCCCTTTTTGTTGAAGCTAGCTCTTTGGCTCCCTATGATCATGTTCAAGGTGTTGGAGCCTATAGTGAATTTTTCTAGGGCTTTAGTTAAATAATCTACCTTTTCTCTTAAAGCCCTATTTTCATCCATACATGCATCACTAACATTAAATGGCATATATTCATGTGAGCATGCATCATTTAGACTAGAAGAAATATTATCATTTAAGCATGCTTTTTCTAGTTTATTTTCTAAATCCTTAATTTGATCTAGCATGCTTTTGTTCTTCTTCTTAGCTCTAAATAAATCCCTAGTTAAGCTAGAAACTATGGAAACTATTTTCTTAGGAGAAGCATTCGTTACCATAGTTTCCATGTCTTCTTCTTCTTCTTCGGATGAGGAGGAGGTAGAGGCTCCCCCTTCATTTGAGCTCTCCCCACTTGAACTTGATTCTTCATTTTCGGTGGAGGAGCAATCGGAGTCATGAAGAGCCATTAGTGCTAGGTTGGAATAGACATGCTCTTCTTCTTCGGATGAGGATGAGGAGGCAAGGTCATCCCATGTCTTTGCTTTGAGTGCCATTGACTTTCCTTTTTCCTTGGCCTTCTTCTCCTCTTTCTTCTTGTTCCCCTTCTTCTTCTTCTTTTCTTCCTTTTTTTTCTTCTCTTCCTTGCTCTTGTTTAAGAGGGGACAATTATCCCTTATGTGCCCCTCTCCTTGGCAATTGTAGCATATGACCTTCCCCCTTGGTCTTCTATTCCTATCATTAGATTTATGAAAATGAAAACCTTTTAATGCACGTCTTACCCTCCTTACCATATAGGCTTCTTCGGTGCTATCCATGGAGGAGGAGGAAGATGCTTCATCATCATCGGAGGAGGGGATCTCCATCTTCTTCTTTCCCTTGTTTGCCATCAATGCTACTCCTCTTGAAGGTTGGATTTTTGGCTCTTCTTGTATTCCTTCAAGCCTAGTTTCGTGGAGCTCCATTGTTGAGAAAAATTCTTCCAAGGTACTTACTTCCAAGTTCTTGGAGATGTAAAACGAATCCACCATGGAGCTCCATCTTGAGGATCGGGTAAAGGCATCTATGGCCTTCATTACCATATCCCGGTTGGAGAGATTTTCACCTACACTTGTTAAACCGGTTAGTATTTGCTTAAATCTAGAGTGTAGGGATTTTACCTTCTCTCCCTTTTCAAGTTTGATATTAGACAATTGGGAGCGAATGACGTCTCTCCTTGCTAGCTTTGCCTCGGATGTGCCTTCATGAATCTCTATTAATTTGTCCCACATTTCCTTGGCGCTAGCACACTCTCCTATCCGGTTGACTTCTTGTTGGGGGAGGACATTGTATAGATGATGCTTCGCCTTTGAATTTGCCAAGTATTCTTCTCTTTGCCTCTTGCTCCACCTTGATTTTTCCAATGGCTCCCCATCTTCGTTCCTAGGCAACTCGAAACCGTTTTCCATTATTAAAAGGATTTCAAAGTAGGTTTCGAAGAATACCTCCATTCTCTTTTTCCACCAAGAGAATTCGCCGTCGAACTTCGGTGGATGGATGTTTGAGCCGGCCATTTGAGATGTAGAGCTTGTTGTGGCAGTTAGTCCGGTGACAAGCAACCTGGCTCTGATACCACTTGTTGGGGATCGATTGGCCGGCTAGAGGGGGGTGAATAGCCCTCGTTCGTTGGATGTCGTAATTTGCTCATCTACAAAAGATTAGCGCAAGCAGAATATGCAAATAAAGACAAGCAAATAGAAGTTACAAGAAAATGAACGCTAACAAGAAGATGTAACGTGGTTCACGGCTACGCCGCTAATCCACGATCCCGATTCGTCCGAGGTGAATCACTCCTTCAAAGCCAATCCAATATTGGTCTCTCCTTTGCACCAAGCTAGGTGGAGGTAACCTTTACAATCAAGATCACTCTTCTACAATGGAATGAAGATTAGAGCAAGTAGAAGAGTGGGAAATCGTTTAGGGTGCTTTGGGAGTAGTTGGGCGTTCAAGCATTAACCCCCCAAAGCCCCATCCCCTTCCTTTTTATAGAGGAAGAGGGTTTCTTCCCGTTGACACAGGAGCAGTCGACTGATGGCACCCATCAGTCGACTGGTCCTGTATCCGTTGCCCAATAACGGTCGCTTTCCACGTTGGATACCATCCACAGATCGCATCACGATCGATGGCACCCATCACCGACCGATGTCAATCGATTGAGTCCTCAACGAGGTCGACACTGCCATCGGGCCGACCGTCGTCCCTTGGCCGATCGATCAGCCATCACCGACTACCCATGCAATGATCGATCAACTTGATTCACCGATTTAAACCACTGATCGACCCATCGATTCAGAGCGCCGATCGCATGACATGACATGACCGGTCGTGTCGAAAACCCATCCGACACTTGGCCAAAAGGCCAAGTTTCACCTAAGAGCTACCCCTTCCCGGGTTACATTACATTCGCCACTCATCTCTCTGAGTCCTCGCCTTCTCGGTTCTCTCGCTCGCGCCACGCCCCTGGCAGATCATCGTGACGGCTCTGCAATGCTCCTTCGCGTCTCTTGCCTCGAAGTCTACTTCCTCTGGCTTCACTCCAAGCTCCTCGTCCGGCGGTCTCTCGGATGCTCCAAGCGCACGGCTTCCGCAAAGCTATCCTTCACCGACTCAAGGACGAGTCATGAGATGTGAAACTCGCCATGGCTCCATGTGCGAATTACTAAGTCCTGCACGACTTCAACGCACATATCAAATCAACATATCAAACTAACTTAAACCCTTTGCCACACCATCAAAACCATATTACGGTAAGAGATTGCCCTAACATTATAGACTGTCCGGTATGCCCATAAGGTATTGTCCAATTTCAAAGACCAATCTTTTCTTGATCTTGACACTATCTTTTCCAAGATATTTGTAATCTCCCTATTGGAAATCTCCACTTGACTGCTGGTCTGAGGATGATATGGGGAAGCTATTTTATGAGTCACTCCATATTTGTTGAGAAGGTTCTTGAATTGGTTTTCAATAAAATACAATCCTCCATCATTGATCACTGCTCAAGGTACTCCGAATCTTGGGAATATGATTTTCTTGAAAAGCTTAATTACTATTTTTGCATCATTAGTTGATGATGGTACTGCTTCAACCCATTTAGAGATGTAGTGTACTGCCACTAAGATATATACATTTTTATTAGAGGGTGGAAATGGTCCCATGTAGTCAATTCCCCATACATCAAAAGGTTTGATTTCTAGAATAGGGTTTAGGGTCATTTCATGTCTTCTTGATATGTTTCCTGTCCTTTGGCATCGATCATAGGTTAGTATAAATTCTTGAGTATCTTTAAATATGTGGGGCTAGTAAAAACCTGCCTGCAGAATTTTTGCGGCTGTCTTTGAGGTCCTTCATGGCCCTCATAGGAAGAAGAGTGGAAATGATAAATTATACTTCTTATTTCTTCCTCAGGTATGCACCTCCTATAAATGGTGTCAGCACACTTTTTAAAAAGGAAGGGCTCATCCCAAATATAATTCTTCATGTTTGCAAAGAATTTCCTTCTTTGATGATAATTCATATTATGGGGTAAGATTCTACTGGCAAGATAATTTGCAAAATCTGCATACCATAAGGCGTCATCTTTTTCTAGTGCTAGCAAATGTTCATTAGGGAAGTAATCATCTATTGGTATTTCATCATCTTTGATAGGTGTATCTTGGTGTAGTCTTGATAGATGATCTGCAACTATGTTTTCAATTCCTTATTTATCTCTTATTTCCAAATCAAATTCTTCGAGTTTAAGGATCCAACGGATAAGTCAAGATTTGGCTTCCTTTTTTGTTAACAAGTATTTTGTAGCTGCATGATCAATGTAGACAATTACCTTAGATCCTACAAGGTATGATCTAAATTTATCAAATGCAAACACAAATAGCTAGGAGTTCTTTTTCAGTAGTTTCATAATTTATCTGGGAAGCATCTAACGTCTTACTAGCTTAATAGATGGCATGCACTTTTTTATCCTTTCTTTGCCCTAATACAACTCCTACCACATAGTCGCTAACATCACACATGATTTCAAAAGGTAAGTTCCAATCGGGTATTTGCATGATCGAGGCAAAGATTAATGCTTCTTTAAGTTTGAGAAAAGCATCCATACAAGTCTGATCAAAATCAAACGTGACTTTCTTGGAAAGTAGATTTGTTAGTGGTTTGGAGATCCTTGAGAAATCTTTTACAAAATGCCTATAAAATCTAGCGTGTCCTAGAAAACTTCATATTCCTTTGATATTCGAAGGTGGAAGAAATCTCTCAATTATTTCAATTTTTTCTTTGCCAACTTCTATACCTTGCTCAGAGATCTAATGACCGAGTACTATACCTTCCCTTACCATGAAATGACATTTTTCCCAATCTAATACTAGGTTCATTTCCCCACATCTTTGCAAGACTTTGGCTAAGTTAGACAAATATGACTCAAAGTTAGTACCATACACGGAGAAGTCATCCATAAAGACTTTCATGATATTTTCAATCATATCAGAAAAGATCGTTGTCATACAACGTTGAAAAGTAGCTAGGGCATTGCAAAGACCGAAGGGCATTCTACGATAGGCAAAGGTACCGTAAGGACATGTAAAGGTGGTTTTTCTTGGTCATTAGGATGTATAGGTATTTGGAAGAATCCAAAATATCCATCTAGGTAGCAAAAGTATGAATGTTTAGCTAGTCTTTCTAACATATGATCAATAAATGGAAGGGGAAAATGGTCTTTCCTAGTTTCTTTGTTTAGTTTTCGGTAATCTATACACATTCGCCAACCCGTAGTTACTCTAGTGGAGATTAGTTTTTTATTTTGAATTTTTTATTATGGTCAACCCCCATTTCTTTGGTACTACTTGAAGTGGGCTTACCCATTCACTATCCAAGATAGGGTACATTTGTCACGCCCGCCCTTTCCAGGGGTTGGAAGGGCGGCGCGACGCGATCATACATACATGCATTTACAGCGGAAGACTACATACTTCTTACAGCGGAAGACTTTAAACTTCTTCTTTTTTCTTTCTTTTAAACATAAGCATGCATCATCATTTCAAAAGAACTTAGTTCAAGTTCATGACATTCAACTTAAAGGAAAACATGCATAAGTATGGGAAACATAAACAGATCTCCTCTACCATGCCACTACCACACACACTTTGCCCCTCCTGCTGCTCCCTTTAGTTTAGCCATTCTTTACCCTTATCTGCAGTACAAGGGGACATAAAACTATAAGCACATAGGCTTAGTAAGATCCTTTCCTACTCACAAAATCCATACATCGAGAACATACAAGAACGTATAAGAATAGCATGCATATAGACATACAAGAACATGTAAGCATAACATGCATATACACATACAAGAACATATAAGCATAGCATGCATATAAACATACAAGAAATATAAGAATAACATTCATGTAAACATCATAATCACCTAGACATGAAATAAGGGTATATGCAAGATGCTCTTTGAAAACGTATATCTTATAGGTACTTAAACATAATCTCAACATATTGGGCCCGACATTGTACCACATACATCATC
Source organism: Wurfbainia villosa (assembly GCA_025175895.1). Taxonomy (NCBI): domain Eukaryota; kingdom Viridiplantae; phylum Streptophyta; class Magnoliopsida; order Zingiberales; family Zingiberaceae; genus Wurfbainia; species Wurfbainia villosa. The sequence goes on from CM046005.1 coordinate 43,168,218, forward strand.
ATCATAGCGCGCATCCCTAATAGACCTGAGGTAGCTATTCCCGAACCTACTAGAGTACTAGGCCCGTACTATGTCCGTCCGCCTAGGGGCAACATAACATAGAAGCCCATCCTAAGCCCGTACTTATGACCATCGGCCTAGGGCAACTAGGAGCCCATCCGGTACTGGGTCCATACTATGACCGTCGACCCAGGGGCACGTAGGAGCCCATCTCTTGGACCTTGTTAGGGTCCGATACAAGCCATGCAAACAGTAAAATAACATATCATGTTCCTTATCATAACATATTATATTTCTTTTCATAACATATCATGTTCCATATCATGACATATCATGTTCCTTCATCATAGCATATCATGTTCCTTCTTCATAACATATCATATTTCTTTTCATAACATATCACATTCCTTCTTTATAACATATCATATTTCTTTACATAGCATATCATATTCCTTCTTTATGACATATCATACATTCATACAATTATCATGGCAAAGAGAAGAACATAATCATACATTCATACAATTAACATGGACCTAAGGTAGTGACATAAACCAATCATGCTATCATAAAATCTAACTAACATCATATTTGCATTTTTTTTTCTACATGTAGCATGGCATGGAGGATTTAATAGAGGGCATGTACATGGGATGGCCGAAACCCTAAGGGGGGGGGGGGGTTGGTTCTTAGGAGTTTACATGCTAAACAACTTGGGGATGGTCTACTTAACATCATGCTAACATCACATATATATCGAGTATGGCATAATCATCATGAACAAGCAATACATGGTGTGATCTAAACTTCATGGGGTTCTACCAAAATTTTGAACCCTAAAATAACTTGTACAAGATCTAACTAACCACATGTTAATTCCATCACATATAGATCATGGCATGGGAGGTCCTTAGGAGCCTAAATAGGTCTTGGCCGAGAGTTTCAAGAGGCTTAAGGATCCAACACTTAAATCTAGCTTAGCTATCAACATATTATCTTCATCTACATTTAAAACATAACATGACTACATATATATCATAGCATGGAAGTCCATTGGGAGCCTAAATGGTTATTGGCCGAAAGTTTCATGGAGCTTGAAGATCAATCACCTAAACCAAGCCTATCTAGAAACATGTTATCATCATATACATACAAAACATAGCATGGACAATCATGGGAAGCATGTATAGGGTCTTGGCCAAAGGTTTCATGAAGCTTGAAGATCAAACACTTAAACCAAGCCTATCTAGAAACATGTTATCATCATATTGATACAAAACATGGCATGGACAATCATGGGAAGCATGTATATGGTCTTGGCCGAAAGTTTCATGAAGCTTGAAGATCAAACACTTAAACCAAGCCTATCTAGAAACATGTTATCATCATATACATACAAAACATAGCATGGACAATCATGGGAAGCATGTATAGGGTCTTGGCCGAAAGTTTCATGAGGATTTTCTTATCAACCATCAACCGAAGCAACTTGTCTGTAGGTGAGGGGATACTTACATCCTTCGCTTTGTTTAGTAGTATAAAACACCCTAAGTGATGCCAAGACTAGAGCCCTCTTCTTGCTTGGTTGGTTTTCGGAAAATGGGAAGGAGAGGGAGTTAGGGTTTCGGTGAGGAAGAAGAAGAGGAGGAGAGGATGACAACTTTTGTTTCTCTTGTCTCCTCATTCCCCTATTTATTCACTTGAAGGTGTCCCTTAGCCTCCCTTACCCTTATCTATCATTTCCCATATCCTTCTAATAGCACAACCCTGCTGGGCTTCTGGTTATTGGGTGCATCTTAAGGTTTAGCTATCTACTTGGGGTTTAGGGTTCAAACCCTGGGCCATGCATCCTTTTTGGATCTATTTCTTTTATTTTTTTGAAAGAGCCCACATAAAGCCCATTATAATCATGCAAAAATTCATGTAAAATTGCTAGGAATTTTATGGGCATTACAATCCTTCATACCTTTTAAAAGTTTCGTCCTCGAAACTTAGAATAACTCTTGGTACTTCTGTTTCATGTCCTCCTCGTGTTCCCAGGTGGCTTCTTCATATCGTTGATTTTACTACAGGACCTTCACTAAGGGCACATCTTTATTCCTTAGTCTTTTGACTTCTCGATCTAGTATCTGGATAGGTCGACTTTCATAACTCAGGTCGTCTTGAACTTGCACTTTTTGTAGCTCGATCACTTGGTTTGTACTGAAAATGCACTTCTTGAGCATCGAAACGTGGAACACGTTGTGAATAGTCGACATCTCTTGAGGCAGCTCTAGCTCGTAAGATACCTTGCCAACTCTCTTCAGTATCGGATACGGTCCCACATAGCACGGACTCAGCTTACTCTTCCTTTCGAATCTCATCACTCCCTTCATAGGGGCGACCTTGAGGAATACCAGATCCCCAACGTCGAATTCCAATGGTCTACGCTGCATATCTGCATAGCTCTTTTGCCGGCTCTGAGCAGTTTTAATTCTTTGGCGGATGTTCTGCATGGCTCGGGTGGTGTCGTCAATGAAATCTGTTTGAAGTCCCATCCCCTTCTTTTCACCACCCTCGTACCAGCATATAGGAGATCTACATTGCCTCCCGTATAGAGCCTCGTAGGACACCATTCCAAGAGTAGCTTAGTAGCTATTATTGTAGGCGAATTTTGCCAAGCATAAGTATCGGCACCAGTTCCCTTTGAAATCCAAGGCGCAAGCTCGAAACATATCCTCTAGTACTTGATTCACCCTTTCTGTCTGTCCGTCAGTCTGAGGATGAAAGGCAGTACTGAATAAAAGCTTCGTGCCAAGGGCCTTCTGAACACATTCCCAGAAATGGAAAATAAAGTGACCATCTCTGTCAGAAATGATGGTCTTAGGAATCCCATGTAATCTGATAATTTCCTTACCATATAATTGAGCCAGTTGCTCAGTCGAATAGGTCATCTTGATTGCTAAGAAGTGGGTAGACTTCGTCAATCTGTCCACGATTACCCATATAGCATCATATTCGTTCGTCGTCTTGGGCAGTCCTGAGATGAAATCCATAGAAATATCTTCCCATTTCCATTCTAGAATTTGGATCAGCTGCAGTGTTCCTCCAGGTCTCTGGTTTTCTGCTTTAACCCTCTGGCAGGTCAGGCAGGTACTGACATACTGAGCAACATCTCTTTTCATACCGAACCACTAGAATTTCCTTTTTCAGATCTTGGTACATCTTGGTGGTTCCAGGATGCATTACATAAGGGGTTCCGTGAACTTCCTCAAATATCTTCTTCCGTAATTCTGGATCATCGGGAATACACAAGCGATCCCTAAGGTAGAGTACTTCACTGTCAAAGATACGAAATCCATCATCCTTTCCCTCCAGGACCTCTTGCTTGATCCTTTGAATGCTCGGGCCGCGGGTTTGCTTTTCTAATATATCGTCGAACAGCGTCGGCACTATTGTCATAGTAGAAAGTCATCTGAAAATGATTTCAACCCCGTAACGCATAATTTCCTTTTCTAAGGGTCGAGATAATGTCGATAGAGACATCAAGGTGGCACAAGACTTCCTGCTGAGTGCATTGGCCACCTTGTTCGCTTTTCCTGGATGGTAGAAGATCTCGCAGTCATAATCCTTGACGAGCTTAAGCCATCTGCGTTGTCTCATGTTTAGGTCCTTCTGTGTGAAGAAATATTTCACACTCTGGTGGTCTGTATAAATCCTACACTGAGCTCCATATAGATAATGCCTCCATGTCTTGAGAGCAAAGACCACGGCCGTTAGCTCTAGATCGTGAGTGGGATAATTCCTTTCATGTTCATTGAGTTGCCTAGAGGCATAGGCAATGACCTTGCCATTCTCCATGAGTACAGCTCCGAGTCCCAACTTGGAAGCATCGTTGTACATGTCGAAGCCTTCGTTACTGTCCGGAAGAGCAAGGATTGGAGCACTGGTTAGTCTCTTTTTCAATTCTGTGAAACTCTTCTCGCAGGTGTCAGTCCATTCATACTTTTTGTTCTTTCTATTGAGAATTGTCATAGGGGCTGCAATTCTAGAGAAGTTCTCTATAAATTTCCTATAGTAGCTTGCTAGCCCAAGAAAGCTTCTGATCTCGCTGGCATTCTTTGGCCTGTTCTGATTCTCCAGCTTTTATTGGGTCTACCATCACTCCGTGCTTGGATATAACGTGACCCAAAAATGATACTTGATCGAGCCAGAACTCACATTTGGAGAACTTGGCATACAACTGCTTTTCCCGAAGAATCTGTAATACCATATTCAGGTGTTCTGTGTGCTCTTCTTGGGTTCTCGAATATATCAGTATATCGTCGATGAAAACGATCACAAATTTGTTGAGGAATGCTGAGAATACCCAATTCATCAGATCCATGAACATAGTCGGTGCATTCGTCACTCTGAAGGGCATAACTACGAACTCATAATGTCCGTATCTTGTTCGGAAAGTCGTCTTTGGTATTTCATCTGGTTTCACATTCACTTAATGATAGCCAGACCTCAGATCAATCTTAGAGAAGACGGTGGCACCCTTTAACTGGTCGAATAGGTCATCAATCCATGGTAAAAGGTACCTGTTCTTGATCGTCACATTATTTAGCGCTCGGTAGTCTATGCACATTTGCATAGACCCATCTTTCTTCTTTACCAATAGTACTGGAGCTCCCCATGGAGAGCGACTTACTGTCTCATCGACTCTATTACTACGTCTTCCCTATATTACTATCTCATCGACCCTATTACTACGTCTTCCATATATTACTATCTCATTGACCCTATTACTACGTCTTCCAGCCATGTTTATCTTCATATATTATAATGAGGCTAGCATAAGATTATCGTACATATATTCATGCATATTTAAACTAAAAGCATTTCTTATCATACATGAAAGTAATAGAGTAGGCATAGAATTTCTTACTTGGAGCGGCAGGATTAGAGCTTGATGTGTGTGTAGTGGAAAGGCAGATATTCTCTGATACCAACCTGTCACGCCCGCCCTTTCCAGGGGTTGGAAGGGCGGCGCGACGCGATCATATATACATGCATTTACAGCGGAAGACTACATACTTCTTACAGCGGAAGACTTTAAACTTCTTTTTTTCTTTCTTTTAAACACTTAGTTCAAGTTCATGACATTCAACTTAAAGGAAAACATTCAAAAGTATGGGAAACATAAACAGATCTCCTCCACCATGCCACTACCACACACACTTTGCCCCTCCTGCTACTCCCTTTAGTTTAGCCATTCTTTACCCTTATCTGCAGTACAAGGGGACATAAAACTATAAGCACATAGGCTTAGTAAGATCCTTTCCTACTCACAAAAGCCATACATCGAGAACATACAAGAACGTATAAGCATAACATACATATAGACATACAAGAACATATAAGCATAGCATGCATATAAACATACAAGAACATATAAGCATAACATGCATATAAACATACAAGAACATATAAGCATAACATTCATGTAAACATCATAATCACCTAGACATGAAATAAGGGTATATGCAAGTTGCTCTTTGAAAATGTATCTCTTATAGGTACTTAAACATAATCTCAATATATTGGGCCCGACATTGTACCACATACATCATCATCATAGCGCGCATCCCTAATAGACCCGAGGTAGCTAATCCCGAACCTACTAGAGTACTAGGCCCGTACTATGTCCGTCGGCATAGGGGCAACATAACATAGAAGCCCATCCTAAGCCCGTACTTATGACCGTCGGCCTAGGGTAACTAGGAGCCTATCTCGTACTGGGTTCGTACTACGACCGTCGACCCAGGGGCACGTAGGAGCCCATCCCTTGGACCTTGTTAGGGTCCGGTACAAGCCATGCAAAAAGTAAAATAGCATATCATGTTCCTTATCATAACATATCATATTTCTTTTCATAACATATCATGTTCCTTAGCATATCATGTTCTTTCATCATAGCATATCATGTTCCTTCTTCATAACATATCATATTTCTTTTCATAACATATCACATTCCTTCTTTATAACATATCATATTTCTTTACATAGCATATGATATTCCTTCTTTATGACATATCATACATTCATAAAATTATCATGGCAAAGAGCAGAACATAATCATACATTCATACAATTAACATGAACCTAAGCTAGTGACATAAACAAATCATGCTATCATAAAATCTAACTAACATCATATTTGCATTTTTTTTTCTACATGTAGCATGGCATGGAGGATTTAGTAGAGGCATTGTATATGGGCTAGCTGAAACCCTAAGTGGGGGGGGGGGGGGGGGTATTTAGGAGTTTACAAGCTAAACAACTTGGGCAAGGTCTACTTAACATCATGCTAACATCACACATATATAGAGTATGGCATAATCATCATGAACAAGCAATACATGGTGTGATCTAAACTTCATGGGATTATACCAAAATTTCAAACCCTAAAACAACTTGTACAAGATCTAACTAACCACATGTTAATTCCATCACATATAGATCATGGCATGGGAGGTCCTTAGGATCGTAAATAGGTCTTGCCCGAGAGTTTCAAGAGGCTTAAGGATCCAACACTTAAATTTAGCTTAGCTATCAACATATTATCTTCATCTACATTTAAAACATAACATGACTACATATAGATCATAGCATGGAAGTCCATTGGGAGCCTAAATGGTTATTGGCCGAAAGTTTCATGGAGCTTGAAGATCAATCACCTAAACCAAGCCTATCTAGAAACATGTTATCATCATATACATACAAAACATAGCATGGACAATCATGGGAAGCATGTATAGGGTCTTGGCCAAAAGTTTCATGAAGCTTGAAGATCAAACACTTAAACCAAGCCTATCTAGAAACATGTTATCATCATATTCATACAAAACATGGCATGGACAATCATGGGAAGCATGTATATGGTCTTGGATGAAAGTTTCATGAAGCTTGAAGATCAAACACTTAAACCAAGCCTATCTAGAAACATGTTATCATCATATACATACAAAACATAGCATGGACAATCATGGGAAGCATGTATAGGGTCTTGGCCGAAAGTTTCATGAGGATTTTCTTATCAACCATCAACCGAAGAAAATTGTCTGCAGGTGAGGGGATACTTACATCCTTCATTTTGTTTAGTAGTAGAAAACACCCTAAGTGTTGCCAAGACTAGAGCCCTCTTCTTGCTTGGTTGGTTTTCGGAAAATGGGAAGGAGAGGGAGTTAGGGTTTCGGTGAGGAAGAAGAAGAGGAGGAGAGGATGACAACTTTTGTTTCTCTTGTCTCCTCATTCCCCTATTTATTCACTTGAAGGTGTCCCTTAGCCTCCCTTACCCTTATCTATCATTTCCCATATCCTTCTAATAGCACAACCCTACTGGGCTTCTGGTTATTGGGTGCATCTTAAGGTTTAGCTATCTACTTGGGGTTTAGGGTTCAATCCCTGGGCCATGCATCCTTTTTGGCTCTATTTCTTTTATTTTTTTGAAAGAGCCCACGTAAAGCCCATTATAATCATGCAAAAAATTTTGTAAAATTGCTAGGAATTTTACGGGCATTACAACATTATTCCTGCATCTAATAGATTTAAAACTTCCATTTTAACTACTTCCTTCATATAGGGGTTCACCCTTCTTTGATGATTAATGGAAGGTTTGTAGTTATTCTCGAGGAGGATTCTATCCATGCATACTGATGGACAAATCTCTTTTATGTCATCTATTGTGTACCCTATTGCCTTCCTATGTAATTTTAGTATATCGAGTAATCTCTCAGTTTCACTCTTACTTAGGGTTTCATTTATGATCACCAGATATATAGAGTTTTGCCCCTAGTATTCTTACCTAAGAGTTGATGGGAGAGGTTTTAATTCTACCTTTGGTGTCTTGATACTTCTTTCAATTAGTGGTTGTCGGTCTATTCCCAATTCCTGTATTTTTAACTATAAGGTGTCCACATGATGCTCAATATCTCCATCTATTAAGTAGAATTCTAATGGAACCTTGGTTGCTTTCCTTCGTTCTTCTTCTTCAAATATCTATTGTAGACTATCAATTCGACAACAAGTATCTTGAGGACACTGTAGACTATCAATTCTAATGGATCCTTGGTTGCTTTCCTTCGTCCTTCTTCTTCAAGTATCTACTATAGACTATCAATTTAATACCAGATCTGGAATCATCCTTGTCTGTCTGGAAGCTGTCTAAAGTGCATAGCCCCAAAAGGACTTGGGAAGATTCGCATGATTCATCATCGACCTAACCATGTCCAACAAGGTCCGGTTACACCTCTCAGATACACCATTATGCTGCGGTGTATATGGCGAAGTCCATTGAGACAATATACCATTGTCTCTTAGATAATCTAGAAACTCTTGACTCAAGTACTCACAACCTCGATCTGATCGAAGTATTTTAATACTCTTGTCATGTTGTTTCTTTACTTCATTTCTGAATTCTTTGAACCTTCCAAAGGCTTCAGACTTGTGTTTCATCAAGAACACATACTCAAACCGTGAGTGATCATCGGTGAAGGTAATGAAGTATCTATAGCCTCCTAGAGCTTGAGTTGACATAGGTCCACATACATCAGTATGTATTAGACAAAGCAACTCTCCCACCCGTTCACCTTTTCCTGTAAAAGGTAACTTAGTCATCTTTCCTTTTAAGCATGATTCGCATGTATCGTATGAATCCAATTCAAACGATTCTAGAATTCCACATTGGTGTAATTCGGACATGCGTTTCTTGCTTGCATGGCCAAGACGACAATGCCACATGTAGGAGTCTAATTGATTATCCTTTCGAGCACGCTTGTTGCTCACTTCGATATTGAAAATGTCACTAGATACATCCAACGTATAAATACCATTGCTCAAAGTTCCAGACCCATAAAGTACACCATTCAAAGTTATATAACAACAATTGTTACTAAACGTCAAATGGTAACCATTTCTATTTAAGTAGGAAATAGAAACAATGTTCTTTATTAGAGAAGGAACATAATAGCAATTGTCCAGTTCTAAGACTAGTCCACTAGGGAGCTTCAGCAAATAAGTTCCGATAGTGACCGCAGCAACCTTTGCTCCATTGCCAACTCACAAATTTGACTCCCCTTTGACAAGTCTTCTTCTATTCCTTAGCCCCTGTATGTCATTACATATATGTGAGCCACACCCAGTATCCAATACCCAAGTGTCAAAGGAAATAGAATGACAATCAAAAACGAAGATACCTAAAGAGGATGGGGCATCGGATGCCTTCTTTTTCTTCACGAACTCAAGATAAATCTTGCAGTTTCTTTGCCAGTAGCCCTCCTTGCCACGATGATGGCAAGTGCCCTTTTGTGCTGGTTCTACCTTCTTAGCCTTTTTGTTCTTCCCTTTCGTCTGTTCCTTTGACTTCCTCTTAGAACCTTTCTTTGAGGAATCAACTAACAGAACCACCTTCTCCTCATGCTTCATAGAAGGCTCCACAGTCTTCAGCATATTGAGGAGCTCAAGAATAGTGGATTCAAGTTTGTTCATCCAGTAGTTCATCACAAATTGTGAGAAACTCTTGGGCAAACAATGCAGAATTAAGTCAATACTTAATTCATTATCCATCACAAAATTGAGGGTAGCCAACCGCTCGATGTACACATTCATCTTTAGCACAAACTGCACTACAGATGAACCTTTTTGCATCTTAGAGGTGAAAAGGAGTCTGGAGACTTCAAACCTTTCAGATCTCGCTTGCTCATCAAACAACTCATGAAGATAGAAGACTATGGTATTAGCATCCATATGCTCATGCTGCTTTTGCAGCTCGGGTACCATCGCGGCTAGCATGATGCAACTCGCCAGTTCAGAATCAGCCACATGTTTCGGATACGCCAACAATTGGTCTGGAGTTGCATCGTCCTTAGGACGGTTGGGAAGAGGCTCTTCGAGGACATACGCGAGCTTTTCTACCTTGAGAACAATTCTCAAGTTTCTAAGCCAGTCCAAGAAGTTAGGCCCAGTCAATTTGTTTGAATCCAAAATAGTGCGTAAATTCAAAGATGTCATGATCAATCGATTAACCTTGAAATACAAAATCGAGCATATATGAGAAAGATGAAAAAATTCATCAACATACATTTACAAATCTCATTCATTTTTCGAATTTAAAAACCCCAAAATCACTTCGAAAGATCGTAGGTCCATCTCCGAATGGGCTGATATCCAACATAGATATGAACAACCTTGGAGAGAGCCCAACAAGTCATTCATAGCTACAATGGTAGGTATCAAGTATACCGATTGCATATCACTTATATGCAACTATCACAATGTTCTATCAACTAATTGAATGTTCACACATACATCGGGTTGTTAACTCATTAACAAGTATGCATCATATGCATAGCACCCAACTTCTCCTCCCTTCACATCGACCTTGGAGAGAGTCCAACAAGCCGATGCTCCAGGTTAAAGCCAACCCATTAATCGAGAAATAGTTTTAATATGGTTAGAGCGCATTCAACCAATTAGCTCAGCTTGGAGAGAGTCCAACAACCAAAGCTAACGATTGACCTATGACTCTTACCATATTAGTATTAAACTATTCCATGGTTTAAACATGTTCAGGTTCGAGCTAGGCTTGGAGAGAGTCTAACAACCCATATAAGAAATAGAACTCTGGTTCCAACCATATTAATGGAAGGTGTAGGCTTTAATATTGTGTAAGGGTTTTAATGTCTCATCCTCTTTGCATGCAAATAACTATTATCTACATGGCATGGCATACATGACATACATCTATATGTCATGACACGCATAGCATAATGATATGCATCTAATGCAATTACATGACATACAATTATGACATGTACAAAATTTCCATATATGTCATAACTATTTATGAAAATAAAATATGTTTGAGATTTGATTCCCCAAATCAAATCATGATTAAATTAGGAAACAAATTTCCAAATCTAATCACATATTTTATTTATAGAAAGTCTTAATTAAGGAAAGTCAAATTTTAATTTAGGAAACAAATTTCTTATATTGTCAAAACTATTTATAGAAATAAAATATGTTTTAGATTTGATTCCCAAATCAAATCATGATTAAATTAGGAAATAAATTTTCAAATATAATCACATATTTTATTTATGGAAAGTTTTAATTTCCATAAATACTTCTAAACTTTCTAAAAGTAGAAGATTTCCATAAACACTTCTAAACTTTCCAAAATTAGAAAATTTCCATAAATACTTCTAAATTTTCCAAAAGTAAAAAAATTTCCATAAATACAATTATGACTATCGCAAAATAATTTTACGATTATGTCGAAACACAACCTGGGCTCTGATACCACTGTTGGGTTTTCGGCACCGCGGCGAGTGTCTGTTCGAACATGTTTCATAAACATGTGCACAGCGGAAGAATTAAAAAGCGATAAATCTAATTTTTTACAAAACACGCACCACACACATGGATAGTACAACATATGTAGACATAATCACAGTTTCAAATTTTGCAATAAAAGAAAATTACGCTAGTTATACTTGACGTATCACGTGCAGCGGGAATAACATCAACCAGAGAAACTCTCGCTAGAATTGCCTCTATCTGTATCCATGCCGAGTACCGTCAGGATAGCTTCGCCAAGCTAATAGCCTTGTCTTCGTAGGAGTCACTAGCCTCGTGTCGAAGACGATGTGATCGAGAGAAGATTATGCTAGGGCAATCTCTTGTCATGACAAGGTTTTGATGTGTGTGGAAAAGGGTTTAAGTTAGGGTGTTAGTGTGATTTGATATGTGCGTTGGAGTTTTGTAGAGCTTAGTAATTTGCACATGGAGCTGTGGCGAGTTTCACAACTCATGACTCGGTCCTTGAGTTGGTGAAGGATGGCTTTGCAGAAGTCGTGCGCTTGGAGCATCCGAGGGACCGCCGGACGAGGAGCTTAGAGTGAAGCCGGAGGAAGTAGACTTCGAGGCAAGAGATGCGAAGGAGCATTGTAGAGTCGTGCGCCTGATGCTTCCGAGGGACGTGGCTGAGGATGAAAATAACTTCGAAGGTGAGGGACTCCGAGAGATGAGAGTGAGCGAATGTAACCCGGGAAGGGGTAGTTGCTCTTAGGTGAAACTTGGCCATTTGGCTAAGTGTCGGATGGGATTTCACACCGCCGATCGCCATGTAATGGCATGATCGCTCGAGTCGAAGGTGGTTCATTGGTATTCGATCGGGCTATTTTGAGGGCCAGCATGACCGCCATATGTGGGCGATCGATTGTTACAAGACCATCGATCGGCGCGCGCAGCTGATCTGAGTCGAAAGGGATTCGCCAGATTGCTCGTAGACTCGCTAGCGATCGACTACGGAGGCGCAATCGATGATGAGGTCCATCGGCCGATCGCCAAGTGTTTCGCTGACTACAACGGTTGGGATCGGCGTGTTCCTTCCTCTATAAAAAGGGAGGGTGTGGGCTTTTGGATGGCTAATGCTTATTTTCCAAATCATCATCCAAGTACTCCACAAGTGATAAACTCCTTCTTGATCTCTTTCATATCTATTGTAAAAGAAGGAGTGTTCTTGATTTTAAAGGTTACCTCCACCTAGCTTGGTGCAAAGGAGAGACCAATAGTGGATTGGTTTTGGAGGAGTGATTCACCTCGGACGAATCGGACCGTGGATTAGCGGCGTGGCCGTGAACCACGTTACATTCTTTGTTAGCATTGCTTTTGTTTTTCTTTGTTTATTTGCTTGTCTTGTAGTTTCCGTTGCGTTAATCTTTTTGTAGACGAGCAAAATCCGGCATCCAACGACAAAGGGCTATTCACCCCTTCTCTAGCCGGCCGTTTCGATCTCCAACAGATCACAATCCGAATCAAAATTCAGATTCAAAAACGAGTCCCCAAAACTCGCTTCTCCGGAGAGGTATTCGTCAACCGATTGACGAATCCTTGGTCCTCCACCTATGAGGATTACCGGAGATCCAATACCCGGCAATAAAGTCACTGTCGGAGCTCCAAATGCCATCCAAATGATGCTCCGACAAGAAGGAAACAAGCTGTCCAAAAACTAGACAACTTGGTGGAGGACTTGGCGCCGGGCAAAGGAGATGGTCGGGTAATCCTTGGTCGCCGGAACCAAGGTGGGTTGCCGGAGGAGTGGCCGGCAGCAGCTGGACACTGGCAGCTAGGGTGGTTGGTGACACAAAAGGGTTGGGCGGTGTGGACCTCTTGGGCGGCGGCAAAGAGAAGAGAGGAAGAGGAGAGGAAGAGTATTTCCAAAAATAAACTTAGGGCTCTCGAAACCTCTAGCCGTGCTTTTATAGAGTGTGTGTTTCTTAACCATTAAGAAACCTTCTCCTTAGAGTTATTTATTCATAACCAAAACCCTTTAACCCACTCCAATAACTTAAGTTAAAATAAACCGAACCGAGTTGGTCTATTTTAAGTTAAAACGAACCGAACCAACTTTGGTTCATTCGTTTAAAACAAACCAAACCTCTTTGGTTTATTCTCCACCATTGGATTAGAACCAAACTAATTTGGTTCATCCATCATGTCTTCATAAGACTCGACTCATCCATGCTTCCATTACGACTGAAACAATTTCATGCTCGCTCCTTGTTTGGTCCAATCAAACTAGTTTCTCTCGATCTGAGAATCTCATTCTCTAGCTCGTTTTAAATCCTTCGAATTACACTCGTTGTGCATATGACCAAATAGGTTCTCGGTTTATGTTGGTTATCTATATTTAACCATTAATTATAGAACGATCATGAGTGGCACCTAGTAGTACATCATGATCCCCAATTAATCGAAAAATCAATGGTTGATCCAGAACCATTTCTGAAACCCTTCAGCAGCTATAATGAATCGTGTCCCGTTCCCTTCACGCATCTTATACCCACTTGGTTCAGGATATGGTCTATAGTGTCAGTCCCCACTAGGTCAACTACGTCACTCCTAGCCCAAGTATCATTTTCTCGTCCTACGGATTCTAGTTACGGCACATGTATCCAAGAGTACCATACTCTAAACATGTAATGCTTTGGCCAAAAACTTTAGTGACAATCTGACGAGAGACCATGGGTATACATCTCCTCGCAAGGAGTGGTGAATCCTTTATAGTTTAAACACCTTTGGCCACTTCGACTGATACCCAATCATCCCGGGTCCACATCTTCTCAGAGATGCTTGCTTAAGATGTCAAAGCATAAGTCTTCATGACCAAGATGGCTTGAATACCACAAGTCAAAGGAACATTGCACTTAAGCTACATTAAGAACTTCATTGACATATCCATATATGTAGAGAACCATATGAAGTCTTACAGGTGGTCACTCCAATGAACTAGTTACCATACCTAGCATCCACGATTAACTCTGGACATCACAATGTCTCCAGCCAGTGAGAATCAGCTGCTTGGATACACCAAAGTGTATACCTCGTTCTAGTATTTACGGAATTGATGGTTTCCAAATCCATTAATTCATCGACTAGGGATAATTCCAATACATCACAATTATACATGTAGAGATACTCACTAGTTGTGATCCAATCACAAATTCTCTTATGCTGTGAATCGTACTGTGGACATTCAGTAAATGAGTTTAAGATCTAATCAAATACATGAAAACATGAATACTCAAATAGTGAATCTTCATTTATCATATAAATGGTTTAAACGTAAGGTGATTACCTTAGGACACCTCTCATATATATAACTAATAATATATAGAACCAGCCTCTACTATCCCTCCTTACTTTTCTGGCTCCTTCTCCTAAAAATATAACTCCCATAGAAATGCATTCTTCTTCCCAAATTCCCCGTCCATGGTTTACATCCACCCGTTCAAAAGTAACAGGTGCATAATCTCGAGCTCTATCCTCCCGATTACAACTTCCAACAAGCTCTACCGAATGTCCACATTCACCTCCTGGATGTACCAAAGCTATTTCTTTAGAACAAATAGAAGCTGGACTATACTTCCCTCTCCATCCTTTCTTTTTAGAGATATCTGAGTATTTCTCCATTCCTTTAAATCAATTAAGTCCTAACTCTTTCCTCTTTATGTTAGGCTTTTATCTTATTATATCATACTTATATAGGCCTCCTATATAAAAGCTCAAGCTAACCGAGCCAAACTTTCATTCCTTCATTTTCAAACAACTTATTTGCAGAATACTTTGGACATTCTAAGAACTCAACCATCCTTCAAAGAAGGAACAAGCACAACACAGGAAGAAACATTTTGGACCTCAACTAAAATTAATGACATGTTTCTTGATCGAGACTTTGCCTTTCACCAATGGGGTTTCCAAGACTATATCATCAATTCCAAGCAGCAGGTTATCCTCCTCGTGGGCAATCCACCAACTTTTTGAACTTAGGTCATACCATTGACCGGACTCCACTTGACTTACTGTCTTTCCCTTTTTCATCTGATATTGAAAAAATGTTACAATTTCCATTCAATAATATACTTGTATTACAATACATGTACCATTCCTTCCACTACACTTTTCAAAAAAGAGAAAAAATAAGAACGCAGACTTTACAAAAATTATCCACTAAAATAAGGCCTCAAATTATACACATTCCATGGCAGAGCTAAAAGCCTCCCCTGTTCATATTTCAAGTAATAAGCTCCAATTCTCGCTCGGCTCTCCACCTGAAAGGGACCCTCCCACATAGGTTCTAACTTACCTTTACATCCTTCAGGCAATACCTTTTTTAAGTCCAAATCTCCTACTTGAAAAGAACGAGGTACCACTTTCTTATTTTAAGCCTTCATTACCTGTGATCTGTATCTCTCAACATGATAAAAAGCCTGATCCATTTTTTCTCCTATCAAATCCAATTTCATATGTCGAGCCACCTTATTATCATTCGGCACATAAGTTGTCACTCGAGCAGATTCTACCCCTACTTCCACAAGTAACACTACTTCAATGCTATACACCATACTAAAAGGAGTTGCTCCTGTAGCTCTTCTAGGAGTAGTGCAAAAGGACCATAATATATTAGGCAACTCTTCTATCCAACTACCCCCCACATGCACTAGCTTAGTTTTTAACCCATGCATAAATTCCCTATTAGTGACTTCAATCTGCCCATTACTCTGAGGGTGCGTTTGGTTCAAGTAATCATACATAACCTTGGTTATGTGATTACCAGGGAATAAAACATAACTTTGGAATAAAGTATAACCTTAGATAAAAACCTTGTTTGGTTGGAGGTTTTAAAATATAACTTAGTTTAACATTTTACTAAATTATCCTTTGTCTTTGCTCAATCAATTCGATGACGACGACAGAAATATTAATGACGACGGCAGCGATCTGCCATCAGCAGTGCCCGGCCGACTGGCTGTGGCGGTGACCGACCAACGATCGATCGGCAACCATGATGACCGATCGCCGACGACGATGGTCGACCGACCGAGGGCGACGATGGTGGTCAACCGATCGGCAGCGGCAACGACGATCGGTCGACCGGCGGCGACAACGATGGGCGACCGATTGGCGACGACGACGACGGCAACTGGCCGGGCGACGACTGTCGTTGGTCGTCGATCGATGACGGGCGACGGTGGCGGCGATAAGCCGGAGACGGGCGGTGGCGGCGACGGCGGAGGTGGCGGCGATGAGGGGCAGTGGCGGCGGCGACGACAGCATAGGCAGGCGGCGGCGCGGCGGCCGATGATGACGGCGGCGGCGGCGGGCGATGACGGCGCGGCGGCCGTCGACGACGGCGGCGTGGCGGTGGCGACGGCGGCGGCCGACGACGGTAGTAGCGTGACGGCGGTGGTCGACGACGGCGGCCCGACGACGGCGATAGGTGGCGGATCGGCAGCGACGGCATGACGGCGAGACGGCACGACGATCGGCGACGGCGGGCGACGACGGCCCAAGAACGGCGGACGGCACGGCGACGACGGCGGCGGTGGTCGACGACGGCGGACGACGGCGACGGCGACGACCAACAATGACGGCGACGACGGCGGCGACGGCGGTGGTCACGACGGCGGCAAGAATCGGAGGCGACGACGGCGCCGGCGACGGCGACGTTTTGACAAATTGAGATTTAATATATTGCTAGGGGTAATATTGGAAAAAAGTTTCCTTAACCCCAGGAATCAACAAAAACCTTGGTTCTCCAAGGTTTTCCGATTCCTCCTAAAAAGGTTTTTGTTCATAACCAGGTAATGAACAATTACCAAGTAATTGTTTATAACCTAAACCAAACAAGGTTTTTGTTGATAACCTAACAAGGTTATCAACAAAAACCCCCAACCAAACGCACCCTGAGGATAAGCCACTGACGTAAAATACTTATTCGATTCTAAAATGAGTTTAAGATCTAATCAAATACATGAAAACATGAATACTCAAATAGTGAATCTTCATTTATCATATAAATGGTTTAAACATAAGGTGATTACCTTAGGACACCTCTCATATATATAACTAATAATATATAGAACCAGCCTCTACTATCCCTCCTTACTTTTCTGGCTCCTTCTCCTAAAAATATAACTCCCATAGAAATGCATTCTTCTTCCCAAATTCCCCGTCCATGGTTTACATCCACCCATTCAAAAGTAACAGGTGCATAATCTCGAGCTCTATCCTCCCGATTACAACTTCCAGCAAGCTCTACCGAATGTCCACATTCACCTCCTGGATGTACCAAAGCTATTTCTTTAGAACAAATAGAAGCTGGACTATACTTCCCTCTCCATCCTTTCTTTTTAGAGATATCTGAGTATTTCTCCATTCCTTTAAATCAATTAAGTCCTAACTCTTTCCTCTTTATGTTAGGCTTTTATCTTATTATATCATACTTATATAGGCCTCCTATATAAAAGCTCAAGCTGACCGAGCCAAACTTTCATTCCTTCATTTTCAAACAACTTATTTGCAGAATACTTTGGACATTCTAAGAACTCAACTATCCTTCAAAGAAGGAACAAGCACAACACAGGAAGAAACATTTTGGACCTCAACTAAAATTAATGACATGTTTCTTGATCGAGACTTTGCCTTTCACCAATGGGGTTTCCAAGACTATATCATCAATTCCAAGCAGCAGGTTATCCTCCTCGTGGGCAATCCACCAACTTTTTGAACTTAGGTCATACCATTGACCGGACTCCACTTGACTTACTGTCTTTCCCTTTTTCATCTGATATTGAAAAAATGTTACAATTTCCATTCAATAATATTAAGCCACTGACGTAAAATACTTATTCGATTCTAAAATCTCAGCACCATTTTGCTAACTTTTTCCCCTGAAATTGTCATCCATTATCTGATATTAATCGTTTAGGTATACCAAATCGACATATTATATTTTTCCATAAAAACTTTAATACCATCTGCTCTATAATACGAGCTAAAGGTTCAACCTCCACCCATTTAGAAAAATAATCAATAGGCACTAATAAGAAATTTTTCTGCCCTATCCCGACCGGAAATGGTCCAACTATATTCATGCCCCACTGATCGAAAGGACAAGATGACACAACCGACCTCATATACTCATCCAGTTGATGATGTCAATTGTGGTGTTTTTGAAACACCTTCATTAAAGTAGCACATAATTTGCTTCTGCCCTCCCTAAAGTAGGCCAAAAATAACTCGCCAATAACACCTTCCAAGCTAAGGACCAACTTCCTATATAACTTCCACAAATCCCTTCATGTATCTCTCGCAGCATATAATTTGCTTCTGCCCTCCCTAAACATCATAATAAGGGTCTAGCCCTAGTTCTTTTATAAAAAAACTCCCTTCAACATACAATAATGAACCACTTGCTGTTTTAACTGACGAATTCGCACACTATCCGCAAGAACCTTATCCTGAAAAAATGATACCAACTCTCTTTTCAAATCCGCCTCGATCAGTTCTTCTGATTTCTCTCCCTGAGGTAACAATTCAATTTGTACAATTACCTCCCGAGTACTCCAATTTCCTAAATAGCTAGCTAATTGAGCCAACTCATCAGCTCGCTAATTTTTCAGCCCGAGTGATCTTTTTTAATAATACCTCTGAAAAGTGCACCTTAGATTTTTTTACCAATTCATAATAATTTTGACATTTATCATCCCTAACTTCAAATCCTCCACTCATCTACTGCACCACTAACTGAGAATCCATATACACTATCACCTGCTCAGCTCCTACATTTTTAGCAACTTGAAGAGCTATGAGTAAGGCCTCATACTCGGCATCATTATTAGATGCTCTAAAATGCAATCGGATTGCCAACTTAACTTCCTCCCCTTGCGGTGAGATCAAAATTGCCCCTACTCCATAACGCTCTCTCCTAGAGACCCATCTGTATATATAACCCATGGATCCAATTCCTCCTTATGTACAGTTTCCACTAGAAAATCAACTAATGCTTGAGCCTTAATAGAAGTGTGCAGTTGATATGTAATATCAAATTCACTAAGCTCAGTATCCCATTTAATGAGTTTTCCATCATCCTTCGAATGAGTGAGTATACGACTTAAAGGAGCATCAGTGAGTACTACTAATGGATGCAATAAAAAATAAGGACGTAATCATCAAGCAGTTAAAATTAAACCCCAAGTTAATTTCTCCAAATTGGTATACCGAACTTCTGGTCCCTTTAACAGATAACTGATATAATAAACTGAATGTTGTTGATTCTGCTCTTGTCGTATCAACACGGAACTTATAGCAACTTCAGAAAGGGACAGATATATCCACAACACTTCTCCAGGTTGTGGCTTAGCTAAAAAAGGAGGTTTAGACAAATATTCTTTTAAGGATTTAAAAGCCTTATCACAATGCTCATCCCATTGAAACTGAGCAGCTCTTTTTAATATCTTAAAAAAGGGAAAACTCCTATCTGCTAACTGAGATATGAATCTAGATAAAGTAGTAATCCTCCATAACAACCTTTGTACCTCCCTCAAATTTTTTGGAGGTTGCATTTGCTAAATAACATCAATTTTGCTAGGATTAGCTTTTATGCCTTGCTTAGTAACCACATACCCTAGAAACGTCCCTGTGTGACCCCGAACACACATTTTTTTGAATAAAGCTTCATCTTGTATTTACGCAAAGTGCCAAAAGTCTCTTCCAAATCAGGCACTAACTGCTCAGCCTGTAAAGTTTTATCTAAAATATCATCAACATGCACCTCCACATTCCTTCCTAATTTCTTCTCAAAAATTTTATTCATTAACCTTTGATAGGTAGCTCCGATATTTTTTAAACCAAAGGGAAGAATGATATAACAAAAGTTTCTCTCAGTCGTAATAAAGCTAACCTTATCTTGATCTTCTAATGCCAAAGGTATTTGGTGATATCCTTGATAGACATACATCATTGAGATAAACTGATGTCCCACAGTAGAATCTACCAATTGATCTATGCGAGGTAATAGATAGCAATCTTTAGGACATGCCTTATTGAGATCACGAAAATCCACAAATATTCTCCATTTCTCGGATGGCTTAGGCACCAATACCAATAAGATGGAAAATGTACTTCCCTAATGTGTATTGCCTTTAATAACTTATGTACTTCCTCCTTAATGATAGCATCCTTTCCAGCTCCAAAGTGAGGATGCTTCTATTTCACAAGCGTTATGGTAGGCAAAATGTACAATTTATGTTCCATAACAGCATGATCACCCTGTCAAGTCCTGAGGTGAACATGCAAAAATATCAACATTTTAAACAAGACAATCTATTAAAGATGCTTTAAGCTGTGGAGAAAGAATTCTAGCTATAAATGTAACATGTTCAGCACACTTAACATCAATCACAATTGCTTCCTTGTCAGACTCCCCTATGTCTTCAGCACCTCCTTTCTGAATGACACATACTGTACTCTCATACTAATCAGACTTATGAAAAGATCTACTAATTGTAGGAACGTTGATGACCGCTAGAGGGGGGGTGAATAGCATGTTTGATGCGTCGATGTAATTTGTTCCCGTTTGATCATCTACACTCTTGTTAGCACAATGGAATAATAATGAAAAATATAAATAACAAGATACATAATCACAATACACAAATATAACGTGGTTCAAAACCTCAAGGTTCCTACTCCATGGGTTGGGCTCGAATGAGCCCTAGCGATGCAAACACCACCGCTAAACTAAAACACTCCTTCTCGACAATAAGTCGGAGGCGGAGAAATCTCTTACAAGCGATTACACAAGTAATACAAAAATACAACAATTAAACAAATGAAATGTAAAGAAAACTTTACAAACTAGGGATTTGAATGCTTGTTGATGTGGTTGCTTGAATGAGCTTGAAGGACCCTAAAATGCACCAGCAATTCGCCTTCAAATTGCCTCAAGAAGCCCCTCAAAGAACAATGGAAAAAACCTCCATGAGTTGCTCCTTTTATGCCTGCATCGGGCTGGATTTATGCCTGGCAGTCGACTGCCATAAAGCCCCAATCGACTGCCAATAGTATCGTTGTGAGACAACGATTTAATTTACATCGGCATTCAAGCCAACGGTTACACTGGCAATCGACTATCATTACCCAGAAGTCGACTGTCAGGGTCGTAGCCGACTGACCAGTCGGCTACCGAGCATTCTTCTCCCACAACCTCGACCAGCAGTTGACTGTCATCCATGTCAGTCGAATGCTCAAGCCATCAGTCGACTGTCAGGCCATTTCCTACAGTCGAACACTAGTCGACTCTGAGCAGTTCGACTGGACATAATCTCAATCGACTGCCAAGAGTCAACTCGGCTGCCAAGTATCAAAACACTTGACCAATCGACTGGTCTAAAGCTCAGTCGACTGATAACCTTAACCATGAGGTTTAACCCCAAGTATGATACTCTCATACTTGCTAGACCACCCTTAGCCTAGACCTAAGCCTTCTAGCCACCTCCTTCAGCCTCATGCCTATCGGATCCCTCCAAGTCATCCATGACTTGTTCATCCATACACTAGCCTTCTGGTGCTTCCAACGGCTATTGTCATGCTAAGCTGGTCTATACCACCAAGGCACATTGGGCTTACGCTGCCAAAACTACCGCTTGAACTTTACGCTGCCAACCATTGGACTTATGCTTCCAAGACTCCTTCTTGGACTTTACGCCACCAATATCAACCCTTGGACTTCCTTGACCACCCATGTTGGACTTTCCATTTGCCAAGACTCAAGCTTGGACTTTCCCTTGCCAAGACCCATGCTTGGACTTTCCATGCCAACCCATGTTGGACTTTCCAATTGCCAAGACTCAAGCTTAGACTTTCCCTTGCCAAGACTCATGCTTAGACTTTCCATGCCAAGTAACCATGACTTGGACTTTCCCATTGCCAAGCGTCCCACTTGGACTTTCCATGCCAAGTACTCAAGACTTGGATTTTTCCATGACAATCACATTGTCATACATTTTGTCGAACATCAAAATACCGCTCGAGTCAAACTCGAGTCTGGCCAATTGTGACCTGAGTCAATTGCACCAACACTAATAGCTTTCCCTTTCTGGCCCGTCAGAATAGCATCTATATAACATCTCCTGGAAAGTTGTTGATCCCCTCTAACTTCTCTTACCTCATTTCCGACAGGAAATTTAATCTTTTGATGATAAGGAGAAGTTACTGCCTGTAAACTTCCCAAGACTGGTCGACCCAAAATAGCATTATAAGAAGAGGGCATATCTACCACTGTAAAATTAATAAGTACCGTCTTTCTTCTTGGCTCTTCCCCTAGTGACAGAGGTAGTATTATCTGCCCCATTATCCGCACTTCATGACCATAAAACCCAAACAAAGAAGTACCTATGGGCTATAAGTCCTCCATACCCACTCCCATTTGTTCCAGTGCTGGCCAATATAAAATATTCACTGCACTACCTAGGTCTACAAAGACTCTTCCTACATCAAAGTAAGCAATAAGAGCTCGAATCACCAAAGCATCAATATAAGGAGTCATCACTCTCTCTAAGTCACTAGGACCAAAACCCAAGATAGGTCCCCATGCTATAGGCAGGGCTGTCACTACCAAACATTCTTCTCGACTGTGTCTTTTTGGGCCCTATTTGAATCTCCATTAGTAGAACCTCCAGAAATCATATTAATGGCACCTCTTGCAGGAGGTTGATTTGTAGGAATTACTCTATCAGAAATTTCTTCCCTCGACTGAGCAGGCTAGAAAGGTCGATTAATAGGAGGCCCCAACCGATTTACTTTAACATATTTCTAGCCTCGGACCTTTGTTGATACGGGGCCTGATTCATGACCATAACTCTAACTCTAGGATGAGCTCCCATAATCCTTTGTAACTTAGAATCTAACTATTGGAAATCCTGAGTGATATGTCCATATTCTTGATGGTAAGAACAAAAAGTAGAAGATAGTGGTCTTCTAGGCCCTCTAGCAGCTCCCATTGGTATTCTCAATAATTGTTGTTCCTCACAAATATTCATAGCTCGCTCTTTAGAAACCCACCACTGAGGAGCATGCATAGGTCTGTCTCCTGAAGGACGAGCAGGTCTAACGCATTCAGCTCGATGCTCTGACATTTCCACCACTCGATAATCCATGGAATCCTGTCGAGCCTTCTTAGCATACTCTAGATTGATAAATTTCTCAGCTCTAGATAGTAAGGCATCAAAATCAATAGGAGGCTTCTTAGCCAGAGACTGAAAGAAATATCCTTCTCTCAATCCCTGAGTAAAGTCTCCTACTACCATGCCAGGCTCTACGGTAGGAATCTCTCACACCGACTGAGTAAATCTTTGCACATACTATCGAAGAGTCTATTGCTCTCTCTACTTAGGATTAAAAAGACTTAATGGTGCAGGAGGATATTTTATAGAACTAGATAAATGCCTCAAAAATAACACAGAAAAATCCTTAAGTGAAGCAATACTTCGAGGAATTAAAGTATCAAACCATTGTTGTGTAGGTCCCACTAAAGTGGTAAGGGAAACTCGGCATTTAACTCCCTCAGTGTCGATGTAATAATGTTGCATTCTTAAATCTACCCAAATAATCCTTGGGATATGAAGAACCAGTATATTCAGGAATATGAGGAACCCGAAAATGTTGAGGCAACTCTTTGTTGGTGCAACAATGCCCCAAGCATTTATATATATTTTGATGTTTGGATAATCATCTAAGTTAGGCAATGTTTTGTGATCTAATTGTATACATGTTTAAGTGACAGGAAAATCCAAGTATGAAGACTTGGTAAAAGACAAGTCCAAGTGTGATCTTGGCAAAGAGAAGTCAAGGAAAGGTCTTGGCAGCATAAGTCCAAGCATGTAGTCTTGGCGGCGTAAAGTCCAAGCGTACTTTGGCAAAGAAGAAACCTAAAGCATGACGAAACCGAAGGAAGCTTTTGAAGGCAAGCGCATGGATGGAGTCGTGGACTCAGAGAAATCCTAGAGGTGCAAGGCTGATGGAGAAGCTAGAAGGTTAAGTCTAGGCTTAGGTTATGTTTTCAAGTATGAATTAGTCATACTTGGAGTGTGTCAGTCGACTGGAACATGGTGTCGGTCGAACTGGCCCTTAAAATATAGTATTAGAGTTTGGAAGGTTATCGATCATTCGGGGTTATCGGTCAGGCGGTGACGATCGACTCGA
Organism: Wurfbainia villosa; assembly: GCA_025175895.1. Classification (NCBI taxonomy): domain Eukaryota; kingdom Viridiplantae; phylum Streptophyta; class Magnoliopsida; order Zingiberales; family Zingiberaceae; genus Wurfbainia; species Wurfbainia villosa. The sequence continues at coordinate 43,192,794 of CM046005.1, forward strand.
CTTCGACTTCTGACATCTGGTGGCGATCATTGCCGGTATTAGCGATCGGATCGCCACAAGCAGAATCGTGGCCGGTGGCGATCGGCTCTGGCGACATCGATCGGCCCGACCTTTGTTGTCGATCGATAGTCTTCTTCCGTTGGCGATAGCGGCGGCAAATCCATAATCCGGCTGTTCGAGCGGTTAGAATCGCGGCCGGTCGATGAAAGTCATCGGTCGGTGATAGATCAGCGGGAAAAGAAGCTCTTTCCTATAAAAAGAGCCCAACGGGCGCAAGAAGAGGCTAATGCTTATATTACGATCTTTCTTCTAAGCTCCTACAAGTTTTCCAAGCTTTCTAAGTGTATTAATCTCCTTTCTCCTCTCAAATCTTCATTGTCATCTTTTGTAAGAAGAGGAGGTCTTTGTAAAGAGAAAGCTTCATAGTGAAATTGCTTGGGTTGATCCACCTTAAGGATCGCCGTGGAGTAGGAGCGTTATCTCGAACCACGTAAAGGCTTTGTTAGCATTGGTTTTGTTTTTACATATATTACTTGTGTTTGCTTCGCTAATTATTTTTGTAGAAAGCGAAAAGAGCTATTCACCCCTCTAGCTTTCAAGCGATCCTTACAAGTGGTATCGAGCCGGATCGCATCGGAAGATCTAGCAATCAGCAGACAAGATGGCATTTCAAGAGGGGTATATAGCAGCGAGGCCTCCGTTCTTCGGCGGCAACGATTTTGGATATTGGAAAGGTAGGATGGAGTATTATTTAATGAGCGATATTGAAAATTGGTTTAGTATTGTAGATGGTTTTGAGAAGTCGGTCGGATTGGAGCACCACTACCGACAAAGGATTGGACAAGAGATATGGCCAAGAAAGCACAAGCGAATGCAAAAGCAACGACCACACTTCAATGTGGTCTATCCAAGGAGCAACTATCTAAGGTCGGGCCATTCAACTCCGCAGAGCTTTGGGAGAAGCTCATCGAACTCAACGAAGGATCCAAAGAGACAAGAAGGGCCAAGAGGGATCTTTTGATTGGCCAACTCCAAAGCTTCACTATGAAGACAAATGAAATGGTGAGCCAAATGCACGCGCTTCAAGGAGGTAGTCAGCGGACTACTACGTTATAGGTGAAAAGGTCGACAGCACCGAGACCTTGTGAGGTATGTACTACAAGCCTTCCTAGGACCACCTTATGGGCCTCAATGGTAGATGCCTATAAGGTCTCTAGGGATCTTTCATTAGTTAAATTAGATGAGTTATTTTGTGAATTTCAATTGCATGAACAAGCTAACACTTCATCCAAAGAGAAGGGGTATGGCTCTTGTTGTAGGAAGAAGTAGAAGAAGAAAAAGGAAAAGAAGGAGGTGTCTTCCTCATCCGAATCCGAGGAGGACTCATCAAGTAGTGAGGATGAGTTGTCGGCAAGTGAGGTAGCACACTACGTCAAGAAATTTGGTGGGAAGTCAAGGAGGCTCACCAAGAAGGATGTGAAGAGGATGTTTCAATCCTCAAGAGGTAAATCTTCTAACAATTCAAATTCTATTTCTAACGTGACGTGTTTTGGTTACAACAAGAAAGGGCATATAAAGCCAAATTGCCCGGAACTAAAGAAAAAGGAGGAGAAGGATAAGAAGAAGAAGGAAAAGAAAGAAGAAGAAGAAGGCGATGTTGTTGGCACAAACGTGGGACACTCTAAGTATGGAGGAGTCTACCGACGGTGAAGAAGTTTGCCATTCAACCCGGAACTTAGCCCTCATGGCATTGGAAGAAACCGGAAGCTCAAGCGAGGAGTCTTCTTCCTCTTCAAGTGATGAATCATCATCAAGTGATGATGATGAGGTAAATGACTCACCCAAAGTAGATTTACTTTATAAGACTATTGCATGTTTACAAAATGCTTTAAATAGATCAAAAACTAGGATTAAGGATCTAAAATTAGAAATCAAATCATTTAAGAATATAGATGCATCATGTGATAAATCATCTAGTGATGATGAGTGTACTCTTAGGGATGAAAATGATGAGTTAAGAAAAGAAATAAGTAAATTAAGAACATGCCTAGAAAAGTTCACTAATGGTTCCAAATATCTAGATATGATTATCAAGGACCAAAGGGCAATTTACAATAAGGCCGGTTTAGGATATAAACCTAAGGAGAAAGAGGTAGCGTTTGCATCCCTAGTTAGTAGAAAATCTATGATTAAAAGCAAGGGGAGAAAAGCATGGGTACCAAAGAAATTTATAACTAATGCTAGTGGTCCTAAGATTTGGGTACCTAAGGATTGTTTTTCATGTGACATAGGTAGAAGATCCAAGCTTGTGGATAGTTGATAGTGGGTGCTCAAAGCATATGACCGGGGATGAGAGAAAATTCTCCACTATCAACCACACTAGCCAAGGAAAAGTGTCTTTTGGTAATAGCGGCAAACTTAAAATCTTAGGAAAAGGCACCATTGAGGTATCTCCCAATCTTGCTATTCATAAAGTTCTATTAGTTAAAAATATGAAATTTAACTTACTTAGTGTAAGCCAATTATGTGATGCAAATTTTGATGTTAAGTTTGATTCCTCAAAATGCTTTATAAGACACAAAACTATAAATGATTGCATGTTAGTAGGCTTTAGAAAATCAAATATATATTATGTTGATTTATCTTATGCTACTAATCCTTCCACTAAGTGTCTTATTGCAAAAGAGGAAGAAAGTTGGCTTTGGCATAGGAGACTAGGTCACATAAACATGAAGAATATAGCCAAAATAGCAAAATTGAAGCTAGTCAAAGGATTGCCTAGAGTCAAATATCTCAAGGACAAGATGTGTGATTCTTGTCAAGAAGGGAAACAATCAAAAATATCACACAAAGGTAAAAATTTACTTAGTACCGCTTTACCATTAGAATTGCTACATATGGATTTATTTGATTGCCATAGTACCCCATCTATAATTGGTAGTAAATATTGCTTGGTAATAGTAGATGATTTTTCTAGGTTTACTTGGGTGTTTTTCTTGAAAAATAAGGATGAAACCTTAGAAATAATCATAGGATTTAGCAAAAGAGTAGAAAATGAAAGAAAACTCAAAATCAACCGGATCCGTAGTGATCATGGTGGAGAGTTTGAGAATTCTAACTTTTCAACTTTTTGCTTAGAACAAGGCTACAAGCACGAATTTTCTTGTCCTAGAACACCCCAACAAAATGGGGTTGTGGAAAGAAAAAATCGTGCCCTACAAGAAGCGGCTAGGACAATGCTTAATGCATATTCCTTACCTAGCTACTTGTGGGCGGAAGCGGTTAATACCGCTTGCTATATCCAAAATAGGGTATTAATTCATAGGTTTTTAGGAAAAACTCCATTTGAATTGTGGAATGGTACAATTCCAACAATTCATTATTTTAAGGTCTTTGGATGTAAAGTCTATATCTTAAATACCAAAGATAATCTAAGTAAATTTGAGTCCAAAGCGGATGAGGGAATCCTAGTTGGATACTCATCCACTAGTGTAGGATATAGAGTTTACAATAAAAGGACTCAAAAGATTGAAGAATCTTCAAATGTTCAATTTGATGAAACTTCAAATACATACCCTAGAAAATCCCCTATTGATGATGACATAAATAATGAAAATCAAGAAATTACCAAACAATTTCAAGATTTAAACCTAGGGGGTAATAATCAAGGGGGAGGATTGGATCAAGGGAAAGTAAGGGATGATTCCGATAATGAACATAGAATTGAAGTAAATCATGATCAAACTCAACTTGATACACCTCCTAGAACCATAAGAGTTCATCAAAGTCACCCATTAGATCAAATTGTGGGTGAATTATCTCAAGGAGTTAGGACTAGGTCATTCCATAGGGACCCCACTAGTCATATAGCTCTAATTTCTCAAATTGAGCCCAAAAACATTAAAGATGCATTACTTGATCCGGATTGGATCTTAGCAATGCAAGATGAATTGGCTCAATTTGATAGGAGTCAAGTGTGGGAGTTAGTTCCTAGACCAAGTGAAAACACTATTATTACTACAAGATGGGTCTTTAGGAACAAGCTAGATGACCAAGGGAATATCACTAGAAATAAAGCACGATTAGTTGCAAGGGGTTTTAATCAAGTTGAAGGACTTGATTATGATGAAACATATGCCCCGGTTGCTAGATTAGAGTCCATTAGAATACTTTTAGCATATGCCTCCTATATGGGTTTCAAACTCCATCAAATGGATGTCAAATCGGCATTCCTAAATGGGTTTATTAAGGAAGAGGTGTATGTAGAACAACCTCCGGGTTTGAAAATATGGACTACCCAAACCATGTATACAAACTTAGGAAAGCCTTATATGGTTTGAAACAAGCTCCCGGGCTTGGTATGAAAGATTGTCAACCTTCCTAATCTCCAAGGATTTGAAGGGTAGTATAGATCAAACTCTCTTTATAAAGTCAACATCTAAGGACATTTTTGTAGCCCAAGTGTATGTTGATGACATTATCTTTGGGTCAACAAATGATGAGCTTCTTGAAGACTTTATTCAAAATATGGAAAAAGAGTTTGAGATGAGTCTAGTTGGAGAATTAAATTTCTTCCTAGGTTTGCAAGTTAAACAAACTAGTGAAGGAATTTACATTTATCAAACCAAATATGCTAAGGAAATGATTAAGAAATTTGGTTTAGAAAATGCTAAGGTAGTGTCAACTCAATGGCAACCAATGCCAAAATAGATAGTGATAGTGAAGGAAAATAAATAGATCTTACCCTTTATAGGAGCATGATTGGTAGCCTCTTGTATTTAACGCTAGTAGACCCGACATATTATTTGCGGTTGGTATGTGCTAGGTATCAATCATGTGCTAAGGAATCTCATTTAGTTGCGTTAAAAGAATTTTAAGATATGTCAAGGGCACACTAAATGTAGGTCTATGGTACCCTAGGACTAGGTCATTTGAATTACTTGGGTATACCGATTCCGATTATGCGGGTGCAAATTGGATAGGAAAAGTACTAGTGGTGGATGCCAATTTCTTGGGTCCTCCTAGTTAGTTGGAGTAGTAGGAAGCAACTTTGTGTTGCTTTATCAACCACCGCGAATATGTTGCTATGGGTGGTTGTGTAGCTCAACTATTATGGATGAAACATACCTTAGAAGATTATGAGCTAACTTACTCCAACATGAAAGTACTTTGTGATAATGTGAGCACCATTAACTTGACCAAAAATCCGGTGCATCACTCTAGGACCAAGCACATTGAAGTGAAACATCACTTCATTAGAGACTATGTGGCTAAGGGGACATTGAGCTTAATTACATTGAATCTAAGTCCAACCTAGACATCTTTCAAGCCTCTCCCGAACTAGAATTTTCATCACTTAGGAGAGAACTTGGGATATGCTTTGTAGAATAGAAGTGTAGTTTTGCATGATTCTATAGAAATACTAGGATTTATACCTTTAACCATCTCACAAAACACTTAGGAAACCATGATTTTTGTATTGAGCCACCTAGACAACATGTGAGATGTTAGGGAGATGCACTTGGTTCATCATGCTTGTTATGATGCATTACTATGAACCAAAGTGTCATCTAGAAACATTAATCCTTCATTGGATCAATCATTGGGAAGGCCTATGTACAATTAATGTGCATATAGCTCCAAGAATATGATTGGAAATGTCAAATAAAATAAAATGTAAACTATGTCTATCAAACCTTGAGAAACAATTTCCTATTGATAAGCCAAAGTGATACAAAGTTTTGCAAAAATATCATAATTTTTGCAAAATCTCAAGATTGTGTCAATATCAAAATCTAGAGGTAATATAATTTTAAAATAATTTTTCCTTGATAGGAAATGATCTAACAATATTACCCATGAAATTTTGTGATTTTTTGATCTTTATTGAATTAATTATGAATTTTTAAATCTGGCCAAAAAGGCTATCGATCGGTAGCTCGATCGGGTACCTACTTGATTCGGTAATCTGTATCGAGCAAAGCTTACCCGGTTCGTTATCAGTTCGACTACCATTTATGGCGATCGGTAGCGCCGTTATTTATGGCGCTGATCGACGCGCATGTAACCGCTCAGATACGCGATCGCCTCGGTTCGATCGATCACGATCACTTCGATCGCGACTAACGGCAAATGATCGTGTCGGCAGCTTTTTAGGGCTTTCCACCGGTTCACTCGCCGTAACTCTCGATTTCTTCTTTCCTCTTCCGACGACCGCCCACCGCACTCTTAGCCGCTTTCTCCTTTGTTTTCCGCGACTTCATCGACACGTGATCCCATTTAGAGTGCTCTCCAACTCGAGGACCTTCTCGTGTCACTCCGGTCGCGCTCTAGGGTCCAGTCACTCGGCTAGGGTTTCGTGGTCCGGCACTGATCCTTGTTCACCATGCCACCTAGGTATATTTTCTTTCATGATCAGTGTTTTGTTTTGTTCCTATGATTGTATTTCACTAACCCATGCTTATCTTGTTCATGCATCATCGACCTACATTGTGCATTTTTTGTTGTCTTTTCGCCCATTTAGAATTAAGCACGTTGCTACTAAGCGCACCCGGGCACCTCCGACCAATGAGGGTCCGTCAAACCCTCAACCCTCTGTTGATCCTCGATTTCCAAATTCCGCCCTTGAAAGTGCTTTTCATAAAAACAAATTCCAACTTATTCCACCTAGGTCAATGGATTCCAAGTTTCTTAAAGACTTCTGTTTCGACATTGTTCAAATCATCCAACATTACAACCTTGAGTCGTTGGTTTTCTGTGAACATCACGTAAACATCACCCTCCTCTCTGAATTTTTCAACAACCTATGACCGGTTGGAGATGGGCTGAGATACCGGACTCGCATTGCTCAGCGCGATCTGGATTTCAGTCCCCAGATCTGGACCGATTTTCTTGGATGTCTTCCTTCCGAGAGTGATTTCACTCTATATCCATCTTGGAGTGAACCTCTTCCATCTCCCTTTGAGGAGATTTCTTTAGATTCCCTTCATGATACCTTCTATCACTATGCTCGACCTTTGAACACCAATTTATTTCAATCACAAGAACTGTCTGCTTCTGACAATGTCCTTTATAAGGTCATTGCTCATTGTCTTCTTCCCATTGTTACCCGTGGTTTGGCCTTGGTTCGCCCTCCACACCTACTTCTCATGCATTTCTTTCGTCAATATTTAGACATTAACATTGGTCTCAATACCTTCCAATGCATCATTCATTTCATAAGGCCAAACAATGGGAAGATTCACATACCATTTGGAAATGTCATCACTCAATGGCTCAGCTCTGTAGGCATTGATGTGAATATAGGAGTCATTAAAGTCATGAATAGGAAGTACTGAGTTTCATCAAGGGGAGGATCCGTCTTCCGGGACCCAAGACGGCGGGTAGCACTGAGAGGATGCCGCTGCGGAAGGTGTTGCTGAGGATGGTGCTGCAGGAGTAGCTGAGGATGGTGCTGCAGGTGTTGCTGAGGGGACTGCTGCAGGGGAGACTGCTGCAGGCGATACTGTTCTACCAGACACATCCCTCGGTGCCCGCTTCGATGCTTTTGCGGAGCGGGTGGACACACGTCTTGAGGAGCTGCGCCTAGAGCATCAGGAGCTCCTCTCCCTCGTGAGAGAGGTGCATCGGCAGCAGCAGGACATCTTGGCGATTCTCCGCCCTGCTGCACCTGGACACCCACCTCACGATGGTTCGTCATCGGCACCGATGGATGCTGAGGACGACGATCGTTAGATCTCTTGTTTTCTTTGTTATTTTCTTTTTTTGGCCGTATGTACGACATAAACTCCTACTTATGTAATGACTTTTGATTGATGATATGAAATTGTTTTTTTATTATTCACTTCTATTAGTGCCTACAATTTGTTGTTTATCAAGTTTAGAAGTTGAGCATATAGTACGAAGTTATGAATATTGATACGATACAATTACACTTTTTGTGTCATAATTTTGTTGTTTTAAATATCGTATCAATCCATTAATCTGATGAACATGTTTTTCGTCTAATATTTTTCATATGTTATATTAGTCAAATAAAATGTGTATGCCAAGTTTCGTGATTTTTGGACACCCACGTAATTTTATACGCATTCTCAAACCTTGACTGAAAAACTCGAAATTCAGATTTGTTCGATATCGATCACGTTATTGCGGTTGTCACGCCTATTCGATCGAACGTGTCCTTTGCTTTGGAATGGAAAGCAGTTTTTCATCAGTTAAAAGGTTCAATTTTGGACATTATACAATCTCCACAGTATATATATGATACCTTGTATGGAAAGGCGGATTTTCTTGGTGCACTGGTTTAGGGGGAGCTACATCCCTTATTTATATAATTGTTGGTGCAAGGCTAGGACATATTTGCCTATTGCTTATGTTTTGTTTATCATGTTATTTACACATCATGAAACATGTCTTGGATTTAGGGGGAGCTTTATATCAATTTTATACCTTTGTTCAAGATGTGTCAATTATAATTCTTTCCTGCACTTATTGAATAACCTCTTCTCTTTTTGTTGTATGTCAAAGGGGGAGAAGGGATATTTAAGTTAGAATTCATATTGAAATATGTTTATGTAAAGAAGATCTAACTTAAATGATTGCCAAACATCAAAGGGGGAGATTGTTGGTGCAACAATGCCCCAAGCATTTATATATATTTTGATGTTTGGATAATCATCTAAGTTAGGCAATGTTTTGTGATCTAATTGTATACATGTTTAAGTGACAGGAAAATCCAAGTATGAAGACTTGGTAAAAGACAAGTCCAAGTGTGATCTTGGCAAAGAGAAGTCAAGGAAAGGTCTTAGCAGCATAAGTCCAAGCATGTAGTCTTGGCGGCGTAAAGTCCAAGCGTACTTTGGCAAAGAAGAAACCTAAAGCATGACGAAACCGAAGGAAGCTTTTGAAGGCAAGCGCATGGATGGAGTCGTGGACTCAGAGAAATCCTAGAGGCGCAAGGCTGATGGAGAAGCTAGAAGGTTAAGTCTAGGCTTAGGTTATGTTTTCAAGTATGAATTAGTCATAATTGGAGTGTGATGACCGGAACATGGTGTCGGCCGAATCGCCCTTAAAATCTAGCATTAGAGTTTGGAAGGCTTATCACGATCGGGGTTATCGGTCCGAGGCGGTAACGATCGACTCGACTGACTAGATCGGCCGGCAATGATCGCGATCGGCCAATGATCACAAGCGAATTCGTGGCGTAGCCGCCGGCTAATTTAGCAAAGATCGATCGAATCGACACTTGTCGCCGACTGATAGTCTTCCCGTTGGCGATGACGACGGAAAATCCCGCAAATCCGGCTGTTCAGAAGCCGTTAGAATCGGCGGCAGTCGACTGATGAAAGTCATCAGTCGACTGATAGACCTCCAACGGGAAAAAGAGGCTCTTTCCTATAAAAAGAGCCCAAAGGGAGCAAGAAGAGCCTAATGCTTATATTCTGATCTTTCTTCTAAGCTCCTACAAGTTTTCCAAGCTTTCTAAGTGTATTAATCTCCTTTCTCCTCTCAAATCTTCATTGTCATCTTTTGTAAGAAGAGGAGGTCTTTGTAAAGAGAAAGCTTCATAGTGAAATTGCTTGGGTTGATCCACCTTAAGGATCGCCGTGGAGTAGGAGCGTTATCTCCGAACCACGTAAAGGCTTTGTTAGCATTGGTTTTTGTTTTTACATATATTACTTGTGTTTGCTTCTGCTAATTATTTTTGTAGAAACGAAAAGAGCTATTCACCCTCCCTCTAGCTTTCAAACGATCCCTTACACTCTTCATTTAAAATGTCATATATAAAGGGATTTTGCTTCTCCACCTGTAAGATACTCCTTTCAATGGGATATTCCTCATCAGATTGTTCTCCCAAGGGGGAGCTACATATTCCTTTTTCCCTTTGAACGCTTAGGGATACGAGGAGAATCCCTTTTTGGTCGAGAGACTCTAATCCCATCTTCTTCAGACTCTTCCCTAGATGTACTATCTTCCTTTACTTTGCTTGGAACAGTGCATTGGGACATTTGATTCATCATAGCAGCTACCACTTGCATGAGATCTTCCTTACACATGAGCCCTCGATGTCTTCTTCTTGTACCTCCCCTAGATGTACTAGATACAGACTTCCCTTCCTCTACCGACTCCTTCATCGTCCTCCTAGTATTCACCATCGTAGTTTTTTGTTCAGGTTCCCACAGACAGTGTCAATTTGATGGTATTCTCTTCTTCGGCCCACTCAGATCCTCTTCTCCTTCCTTGGGAATCCCTGTAGATCACTTTGAATCCTTGAGTTGGAGGCTAGATCTGTCACTTAAAGAGAACGTTAGAGGTGAGCCGACATTACTGGCATGGCCCCCTCTGACGCTCAAGTTAGAATGAAGAAGAAGAGATAAATTGTTGCGGAAAATGAATGAAAATAACCATCCCCTTTTCCTTCCACATTTACCCTTTTTATAGAAGATTCATACAACCTTTTTTGAGAGTAAATTTTCTTTAATACCCTTACCAATCCGCTAGAATGTAGCCTTTTTTCTGCTTCTTTTTAAAATAACTCCCTTTATATCCTCCACGTGTCCTTTATCCTTCCTATCAATTATCCATTAATCAAATAAATAAATGAATGAATAAATAACAACATAATATCTCTTTTCAACAATATTCCTTATTCAAGAAATTCCTCATCATTTCTTGCATTCAAAAATACTCATATTCTTCTTCATCATCAAATTCAAAAAACCAACAGAGCACTTAGAAAACACATACATCACTCAAAAATATACTAACTGCTCGGGAAATACACTAACTGTTTAGGAAATATGCTAACAACTCAAGAAACATACTCAACCACTTCGTATCACATACACCAACCTTCTTACTTAATTCTAGAAATATACTACTAGCTCGGGAAATATACTACTTGCTTGGGAAATGCACTACTTGCTTGGGAACTATACTAACGGATCGGGAAACATACTCAACCACTTCGTATTACAAACACCAACCTTTTTACTTAACTCTGGAAATATACTTACTGCTCGAAAAATATACTACTTGCTCGACAAATATACTAACTGCTTGGGAAATATACTAACGGCTCGGGAAACATACTCAACCACTTATGTATCATAGAGACCAACCTTCTTACTTAACTCTAGAAATATACTTACTCCTTGGGAAATACACTAACTACTCGAAAAATACACTAACTGCTCGGGAAATATACTAACGGCTCGGGAAACATACTCAGCCACTTTTGTATCACAAACACCAGCCTTCTTACTTAACTCTGGAAATATATTTACTGCTCAGAAAATGCACTTACTGACTAGAGAACATACTGAAAGCTTAGTAAACATGTTGATTGCTCGGGAACTACACCCCATGACTCAGACACCTCTGTACTAATTCTAAACCAACCATTTAATACTCTAAAAATGCATACTGAATACTATTGCAAAAACACTAAATACTCTGTAAATACAAAGGATGCTCTGAAAACATACTAAGTACTCTGAATGCTCTGTCTTAACTAGAAATCTTGAACCCATCAGTAACTAACTACTTTTATAAATCCAACCATGTGTCCTTTTTTGTAAAATAATATTTTTAATATAATACATCTAATAAATTATCCTTAAGAAAATGTCCAACTCCATTTTGACTCAATTGGTATTATATAATCAATAAGTCTTGATGGGAGTTAGTCACTTACGTGATTAGTTTATTGATTATACTCCATGATTCATGTCAATGCACTTTTTCTACATCAGGAATCAAAAGTAAGGTCCTAACATCTCATGGCCATCTATGTGACTCAGTGCACAATCAGGTTAAACCTAAGTGTTGTGAGATGCATTGGCTCCTTAATTATTTATAGGCTCATGATGTCAAAGGTAAGTCCTTTGCTAGTTCCAAAGAAAACAAAATAAAAGATAGATAGATAGATAAAAAGAGCAATTCCTACTCTACAAAGCACATTCCTAATTTCCTTCTAAGTAAACTAAATTCGGATTCAGATAAAGGTTTGGTGAATATGTTAACTAAGTTCGATTTAGATTCCACATATTCAAGTTTAATGTCACTGTCAATTACATGTTCCCTAACAAAGTGGTGTTTAACTTCTATGTGTTTAGTTCTTGAATGATGTATAGGATTTTTAGTTAGGTTGATTAAATTAATGTTATCTATCATGACTTTAGTGTTCTTAAAGTTTAGTTGAAAGTCATATAAAGTATGTTTCATCAAAAGGAGTTGAGCTACACACTCCCCTATTGCTATGTATTCTTCTTTGATAGTAGACAAAGCAACACAATATTATTTTCTACTACACCAACTAATAAGACTTGGGCCTAGAAATTGACAGATGTCACTCGTACTTTTGCTATCAAGCTTACTATCAGCATAATCTAAATCCAAGTACCCGATTAGTTCAAAATTATTAGACCTAGGGTACCACATTCCTACATTGATAGTTCATTCTATATATCTAAAGATTATTTTTACTAAAGTTAAGTGTGATTCTTTGGCACAAAATTGAAATATTGCATATATACCTACTGCAAAGAGTATATCAAGTCAGCTTACAGTTAAGCACAAAAGACTACCTATCACACTCCTATAGTATTTTAAATCTATGGGTTTTCCTTCTAAGTCATTATCAACTTTTGCATTAATTTTCATAGGTGTACTAATTTCATTAGCATTTTCCATCCCAAATTTTCTAATTAATTCCTTAGCATATTTATTTTGATACACATAAGTTCCCTCTTTTGTTTTATTTTATTTGTACCCCTAAGAAAAAATTAAGCTCACCTACTAAACTCATTTCAAATTCACTCTCCATTAATGAAACAAATTCATTTAAAAAAGTGCTATTTGTTGACCCAAATATTATGTCATCTACGTAAATTTGAGCAATAAATATTTATTTTTCTAAAGTTTTTACAAATAAGGTCGGGTCTATTAATCCTTGTTTAAACCCCTTAGATATTAAGTAAATGGTTAGTCTCTCATACCATGCCCTAGGTGCTTATTTTAGTCTATATAATGCTTTCCTAAACTTGAATATGTGATTGGGTTAGCTGAGGTCTTCAAATCCGGATGGTTGACTTACGTATATTTATTCTTTGATAAAACCATTTAAAAAGGCTGACTTAACATGCATTTGATTCAATCTAAAACCCTTATGTGTGGCATCGGCCAGCAACATTCTAATTGACTCAAGTCTAGCTATTGGTGCATAGATTTCATCATAATCTAAACCCTCTACTTGACTAAACCCTTTGGCTACTAACCTAGCCTTATTCCTAACGATCTCACCTTTGTCATCAAGTTTATTTTGAAATGCCCACTTTGTACCTATAATAGTTTTATCTTTAGGTGTTGGTACTAATTCCCAAACATGATTCCTAGTGAATTGGGCTAACTCTTCTTACATAGCAAAAATCCAATCAGGGTCAAGAAGAGCTTGATCTATGGTTTTGGGTTCAATTTTAGATATGAGTGAAAAATGGCTTACATTTCTATGGGCTTCCCGAGTTCGAACACCTAGATTAGGATCACCTAACACTTGATTAATTGGATGATCAAATCTAACTCGAGGTGTTCTTGAATTAGTGTTTAAGGTTGATACATTTTATGAGTTAAGTTCAGGTCTAACTTCATTTTCTAAGTTTTTGTTGTTTAATTCAATGTTCACTTCGGATTTTAAAGGATTATTTTCTTCATTAAATACTAAATTAATTGTTTCTTCAATTCTTAAGGATTCATTATTATATACCCTATAGGCTTTACTAGTGGTTGAATAACTTAAAAATATACCGCTTGATGTTTTTGAAGTGAATTTTGCTAAGTAGTCCTTAGTGTTTTAGTATGTGTACTTTACAACCAAAGACTCTTGATGCATGCGAATGTGACCTCAAATCTCATGACGGAGACTGTCGAGGACTCGAAGCGCACGCTCGCGCTCAACGTCCGCAAGTGCACGAGTGTCGTCAAGTAATAAAGATTTATCGATCCCACAAGGACTAAGATTCAAGTACCGATCTATTCAGTGGACGTTATTGTTCGGAAATCGATTCTAATGGTTGTGGTTCAGAGGGTTGTCGGTGGTCCTAACTCTAGTACGGTGTCACACGGAGGAAGAGAAGGGACACTACGAGTCTTTGGATGGATTCTAGGATTTCGGTTTTGTTTGTGTGTCGCATAACACGTTGTCAATTGGGTTTTGTCTAGGTTTCTAGCTACGATTTTGTGGAAAGGACATCATACACTCCCCCGATGAGCCTTAGTATCTATCGGAAGCTACCTCTGTCATACTAGGCAACCCCTGGCTTTAGGATGGGATAGTCAGTACGAGGATGCCAAATCGATCCCTGCGACGAGTCGAAAATGGGGCGCATTTCCTACTCTATCGCATCCTTTTACCTATAATTACCGGCGATGAGGACAACCCCTAGGTTCCTCATTAAATTTCCCTAAATCTTTGATATGAGGGTTGTCACCCCTCGTATCGGCTAAGAACAGTGACTAGAAAACCAAAACAATAGCTATAGATCTAAACTAAACACCAATTGCAAATATAGATTCAAGAACGAAAATATATTTAAACCAACATGTTCTAACTCAACACAAACTGATCCATAATCCTAGAATCAAAGAATCTACTCCATGAATGCGAGAAAAGAATCACAAGGCATTGTCGAATTCATATATACAAGATAAAGTATGGAAAGAATATAGATTACAATGTGTTGAGGCTTGTCTCTCTAGTGTTGAGGTGCAAAACTTGGATCTCGAGTGGCTTCCTTCCTCCCCTTGTGAGTTTTTGAAGCTTTTTAGGGCTTCAGAGTGTTGTCTCGGTCGTCATGCCCTCCCTCTATGGTTTAGGCGTGGCTTTCTTTATATAGACATGAGGTCGGCTCTTCACGAAATCCAGAAAAAGACCTAATCGTGACAAAATGCTGGGCTGCCACACGGCCGTGTGTTTCCACACGGCCAGGCCATGTGTGGCCCTGTGGTGGCCAATCTCAAGCTTCGGACACGACTGTGTGTAGCCACACGTCCTGGTCATGTGCCCTACTGCATCCAGCCGCCAAATGTTCTTTTTCGCTCCGAAAGTGCACCGTTTTCCCCATGAAATGCTATCCTACACACAAAAGTACAAAGAGCAGATCTCCGAACCAGAAAATAGGAAATACATGCAAAACAAAGTAAAATATACATGAAACAAACATAAAATGAAATGAGATGTGAGCGAAAACTACTCCTAAAACCATATATGTTTTGCTCACATCAATTCCCCCAGACTTAGATCTTTGCTTGTCCTCAAGCAAACCTCAGTGCCATAAAATTTTAAAAAGGTATCTTTCCATACTTAGCATATTAACTATATTTATTAAGTGGTATTTTCAATCAAAGCAAAATAGATATGTTCTAAAAATTCACTAAGTTATCTCCTCGTGCACGTGCCAAGCGAATCTTCTTAGGGGATACTCATTCCATGGTAAGTTAAGTCGTCATCCTACAGCTTTCATAAGGTTTCCAGCTCTTAGGCACTTACTTGCCAAAAGTGAGGGTCGTTCCCTAGATCTAGCACAAAGTCTCAAAGGTGTGCTCGGTATTGAGAGAAACTGGTAGGTGTTTCCCTAGTAACCTAACTCGGTCTCAAAGTGGCACCTAACCATTTTCCTCCCACAACAACTGTTTTTTTTTATCCCTCATAATCTTTTTTTTTCAATTTTTTTTCTTACTCTCTTTTTCTTTCTTTTTGTCTTTTCTTATTCCATTTTTTTTCTTTCTTTTCTCTCTCTCTTGGGATTTTAATTTTTCCGAATGAGCTTCCACAATCCGAGCATCTCCAGTAACTAAAATGCTAAATCTAAAATTACCTATGGATTCCAAAGTACTAGACTACTAAGATGAATCATAACTAGGTATGTACTGGATTTTCCCTTTCAGAATGTTCGTCATGTGTAGGTGTAAAAATAAAAGCTAACTAGTGTAAGTCTAGAACATTCATTAGAGCAAATAAAATAAAATACCATGAGGTAAATGAAGTTAAGCTACCCATGGAAACAACTCATGAACAAACTTTAGAAATACTACTGAGGCAGCTTTATAGATAACAAAAATTAAGTACTGAAAGAAACTAAACAACTTATGCATGAACAAATGAATGCTAACCATAATGGAAATATCATGATAGAAACTACTGCTAGAAACAAAATAAATCAAAACTTGGGATCCCCCCAGACTTAAGGGAAGCATACCTCTAGTATGGTGGATGAGGTGGAAAGCCTGGTAGCCTCGGCATCTCGGGATCCTGGGAGAATTTGGTGTTGAGCCGCTGATGTCACATGTACATGTGATCGATCTAAGAGCTGGTGGATGCAGCGGCTACTCGGTGGTCCTCCTCCCTAGCCCACTGGGCATGCATGTGATGTCGCATCTCCTGATGGTGGGTCGCCTCCTCCTGGCAATGGGCAGCCTCCTCTTGGAAGTAGATACGGGCCTCATCATAGAACTCCTCGGCCCGCTTGAAGTGCTCACGAAAGCACTAAAACTCTGGCTGCGTGTAGGCGCTCTGCTCCTCCCATCGTTGCCTCCGCGTCTGCTGCTCGGTATATATGTCATCGAGGCACGATCGAAACTCCAAAAAATCATAGGTAGATGTACCTACATCCTTCTCAAAAGTAGAAAAAGGTGGCAGTGCAGGTGCAAGCTCATGTCGACATGGACTAGGTGGGCTCTTATACGTGTGTGGACTGGAGGGAGAGTGATGTACAGGGGGAGAGATATGTACCGAAGTGGATGGTCCCTCATATGGTGGGGACTCCACTATCAAGTCTAAACGCCAGTTGGCGCGTGTGGTGATGGTGGTACGATCAGGGTTGGGGAGCCTAAGGGATGTTAGATTTTTTCCTTACAAAGCATAAAGAGTGTCCCTCTCTTACAATCATCTTCATGGCCATACACACTCCCAGGTGTTGGAATGTATACTGAGAGTCTAGCTCTTTTTGTATGAACATTTTATTTTGGAATAAGAATCACATGATCATTGTTTGCACTTTATATATTTATTATATGTGTGTACATATTGTCTAATATTTTACAATGTAGATAACATGGTGCTTGGTGTGGCATAGAAGATCATATTATCAGTCCCTTGTAAAATATAAGTAGAGGCTCACAACCAAGATGGTTTTTGACAAACCATTGCCATGGTTGTAGTGTAGCTTGGTATTGTTTTGTCTTGAACATAGAGTTACACTAGTACACTTAGGTGTATTGAGCAGGACCGAACTAGAGGTGATTCAATTAATTGCTGACTACATAATTGAATCGGACCTCGGATATTATGTTGTACATGCTCTTAATCCCGATATAATAAGGGCATATGTACTTAGTATTTATTTCTTTGATTTACCAGAGGGTGAGATTTAGATGGATTAAATCAATATGCCCGGTAAGTTGGGAAATGATATTATTTACATGGTGTGTCGTTGATTATAGGAGGAACCGTGTCCTATATACTAGGTTGATGATGTCCCCTTGAGGAGCTCATAAGGTTCATCATGTAAACCCAGCTGGTTGACTTAGTCAACATGATGATAAGGTTGAGTGGAACTACTCGAGGAGTTAGATGTTAATTAATTGATGGTCAGTAAATCAATTAATTGACGGACATTCGATATCTTAAACAGGGGGAGATGAATGTACAAATAATATATGGAGCCCATATTAATTTATGGGGGTTGGTGAGGTAGTTCAATGATGATCCTCTAGTGGAATGGAACATCATTGATGGATCAAGTTTGTGTGGTTCCGATCCATCGGGTGGCCAAGATCCAACTCCTCCTTATGGTCCCTATCGTAGCCTAATATAATCCTCATAAAATCTAGATCCAAGGATGTAAAACAAAACTCTAGAACCAACGGTTGGGATTAAATCCCTAGATCCGATGGTTGGGAAGAAACCCTAGAACCAACGGTTGGGATTAAATCCCTAGATCCGATGGTTGGGATGAATCCCTAGATTCGATGGTTGGGATGAAACCCTAGATTCGACGGTTGGGATGAAACCCTAGATCCGACGGTTGGGATGAAATCCTAGATCCGACGGTTGGGATGAATCCCTAGATCCGATGGTTGGGATGAAACCCTAGATCCGACGGTTGGGATGAAACCCTAGATCTGACGATTGGGATGAAATCCTAGATCCAACGGTTGGGATGAAACCCTAGATCTGACGGTTGGGATAAAACCCTAGATCCGATGGTGGAGATTAAATCCCTAGATCCGACGGTGGAGATTAAAGGAGGCTTAAGCCCAATTCTATAAATAGAGGGCTTAGGTTGGGCGGCAAGGTTGGTTCAAGTGCTCTTGGAGTTAGGGTTTTAGGTTGGGTGGCTAGGGTTTTGAAGCTAAGGCTTGGGCGGCAATTCTTGGAAAGTGGTCGGCGCCCATCTTCTTCCAACAAGTTGTGGTCGGCGTCCATCTTCTTCAAACAAGTTGTGGCCGGCGCCCATCCTCATTGTTCCCTCTCTTATTCCTTGGCTGGCGGCAACCTCTCTTCAAGGTTGGCCGGCGTTCATTCCTCCATTCTCTCCAAGGTGGCCGGCGGTTCTCCATTCATTAGTGGCTGGCGCTTCATCCATTCATTCCTTGGTCGGCAGTTACATCGAGCTCTTTTGATTGGTGGCTGGTTCTAGAAAGGAAGAGTTTTGTTTTGTTCTTCTCTTTGTTCGCAACGAACAAGGAAGGGAAGAACGCGATCTAGAAGGCTTCTACTCGTGGAGGATCTTCGCCCACACGTCGTCCACGAGGAGGATAGGACATACGGTAGAAGATCGTGAGGTATAAAAGTTTTACAACTTTATTTTCTGATCTTAGCATGTTCTTTTATGTGTTGATTATACAAGTGTGCATTTGTATATATTTTTTATAATCATGGACCCCGAAGATAAACACAAAAACCGGCGATCCGTCCATCGTCTTTTCCGCGGCTAACCAACTAGAAGAGTTGTGTTGCTTGAACAACTAGTTTGTTCAAGCGATCACTCAAGTTGTTAGCATGACGACGAATTGGTTGTGCTAAGGAAACTCATCCCATCCGGATTAGTTCTTTCATTAGTGAAAATTTTAATCCGGGGATATGGGAGCCAATGAGCCTCCGAAGCAACTCCCTTCAAAGTGGTATCAGAGCCAGGTTTCCAATTTTGTGGGTTTTGGATTCGGTTACTTTCATGCACATATCATATATTGAGTATGCTGGATAATAGTAGGATGTGCGTAGGCTAACTTTTTGGTTGCAGGCATAAGATCCGACTATTATGGCTATTTGGTTGTATGTGATTGTTTTGTGTGTGATTGTATGTATATTATTTGAATCCTCGGGGTTGATGAGGCTAGATTAGTATTTAATTTTTGTAATTAAATACGGCATTGTTTCGCCTCTCTTTTTAGTTTACTTTCGATCTAGATTATTTGTACACTCCTTCGTGGAGTATAGGATCGATGGATGTAAATTAAAATGATATATCTCGACTCGGATCTCTTTGGTGACTTGTGCACGGGAAAAGATGGAGCGGACGAGGTGGCGACACGACGGGATGCGTATTGGAGAACAATGTCATAATAGTTGGAAAAATTCTGTTTTTTTTCATATTTATTGCTTATTTGTTTTATATGCATGTTGTGTATGCTTTAAAATTCCTCATTTTCAATTTACTAAGTGGGAGAGGGATATTTTAATTAATTCCCGCGGCCTCCATTACAATTTGACGTGTGATGCAACAAACTTGTGTGTCGGCTCTGAGTGCCTTCCTCCCTGCAGACGGGTTTGTTTGCGGATCACTAGGTCAAATAATGGTTATAGGAAATTATCTAGGAGCATGTGTACTTCCACAGCGGTAAGGCACATAATCCAAAATAATTCCCTTAGTATCGTGTAATGGTGCACACTTAGATGCAAATAAAAGTATCCTCCCCATCGGAGTCACTGCTTTTATTTGTAGGGCCAAAGAGGAACCAACTATTAATTTTATTTGTCAAAAAGTAAGGTTGACAAGATAATAAAATTAATGGGTAAACCCTCCTCTTACAAATATAGAATTCGTATACGTCCACACAGCGTGACATGCGATATTCTCGGTGTTTTGAGGTGTTAGTTGATTTCGGAATTTTATTGTTTTGAGGAATCAATAATATTTGAAATCTAATATTTTGATCATTGTGATTCTTAGGATTTTCAAATGACTTTCAATCCACTTACTATGGTACTAAAGGAAACAAACTTACTGTCCCCAAACAATAATGATTGGAAAAGAAATATGGATAGTGTCTTGACTGTCGATGAGTGTCCTCCTAGGCCTACGGATGATTCTGGGGAAAAGGAACTTTTCAGATACCAGAATTAGGCTGCTAGGTAGGAAGCCATGGTTGCTCAGAAGGTTTCTACTTCTATGCTGAAAGGCAAAAAGAAGAAGAAACAAGGTGGAGCAAAAATGGCGGGTGGACCTCAGGGAAGAGTGAAGAAGCCGAAAGGCAAATGCTTCACTTGTAGACAGACTGGACATGGGAAGAAAGATTTCCCCAACCTAAAGCAGAACAAAGGTAAATCTTCTGCCTTAGTCGTTGAAACATGTTTAGTGGTGTTATCTACCGGTACCTGGTGTGTAGATACAGGAGCCACTGATCATGTCTGTAATACTTTGCAGGGGTTCCAGGAAACCCGATGACTAGCTGAGGGAGAGATTACCGTCTTCATGGGCAATGCTTCAAAGGTGGCGGCTATTGCATGGGAGACGTTTATTTATCTTTTGATAGGAATAAAGTTTTGGTTTTGAGAAATTGTCTTTATGTACATACTTTTAGAAAGAATTTAATTTCAGTTTCTAAATTGTTTATGGATGGATATTCTGTTTCTTTTAATGACAAAATAGTTATAAAAAGGAATAAGGAGATTATTTGTTCTGGTACATTGGTTGGAAATTTATATACTCTTGAACCGAAAACTCCCACGATGCATATAGAAGTCAATAACTCATCTTCTAAGTCTAATAAGAGAAAAGAACCATTGCAAATGAACCAGACATATCTTTGGCATCTAAGGCTTGGTCATATTAACCTAAGTAGAATTCAAAGGTTGATAGCTGATGGACCTTTGGGTTCATTAGTGGTGGAGGATCTCCCAACCTGCGAATCTTGCTTGGAAGGTAAAATGACCAAGAGGCCTTTCAAGGCCAAGGGGTATAGAGCCAAAGATGTGTTAGAATTGGTTCATTCTGATTTGTGCGGTCCTATGTCTATCCAGGCAAGAGGAGGTTTTGAATATTTCGTCCCTTTTTATAGACGATTATTCAAGATATGGATACATTTACTTGATGCGTCGCAAGTCTGAATGCTTTGACAGGTTCAAAGAATTCAAGGCTGATGTGGAGAACCGTCAAGGTAAAAGTATCAAGACATTGCGATCTGATTGTGGTGGCAAGTGTAGGGATTTTTTTATGCAAAATAGCATATGTGCAATGGAAAAATAGGATCCCTTCCAAGTGATCCTTGCGAAAGAAAACCTCGTACAAAAAAATAAATTTCTCAAAACCTATCTTATAGGAGAATATTACCTTTGTTGCATGCCCTTTTTAATCCTGCTTCTCCTTGGGTTTGTTGGATCTTTTAGCACGTTCAAATGTCCGTGCCTCTATATGTATCCACACGAGCAAGCTCTTGTCTCACAAAAGAAACTAGAAGAGCTCTCCTTTACATCATGCTAGAGAAGTCCCTAAAGGAGAGGAAGGTAGGGAAAAAGAGAAAGGAAGAAGAAGACCACTCTTCTTGCTAGCCTACACTCACAAAAGCCACACAACCAAAGCCTCTCACCACCAAGCTCTCTCCAAGCCTCAATCTTCCACCACCTTGGCCGGCCACCCCATGGAGTGTTTTATAGGATTGAAAAAACCTTTCACCTCCTATCACATTCAATGCAATCAATTGCATTGAAAAATAATCACTCCTTGTTTAGCCGGCCACATGTGGAGAAATTCCAAAGGTCAAAACCCTTTGACTCCTTCCACCTCATCAAGCTTAGGTGGCATGCTTATGTGGCATACTTATGTGGCATTCATGCATGTTGAATTAATCTTATTAATTCAATAAGCTTATGTTATCATATTGAATTAATCTCATTAAATCAATAAGGTAACATATTGAATTAATCTTATTAAATCAATTAAGCTTAGGCTATCATGATAACATATTTATTTAATCTTATTAAATTAATAAGCTTAGCATATTGAATTAATCTCATTAAATCAATAAGCTAAAATTCTCATTAATCTTAAAGTCCAAAAACCATTTTGTACTTAAGTTTATTCTCAAATTATTCTAGTCAAACTAGAATGCACTAATTCTTCTAATCATCATGCTCTTTGTGTGTGACCCTATAGGCTCTCATAACGTTGGCAGTGGATCTAAACTCTTTTAGATACACAAGCAATGAGCGGCATCTAGCAATACATCATTGCTACCCAAGTTATGAAATAAGTCAAGATCCGACTAACCTTTCCGTGACTACTATAATGTATGACCGTGTCCTTCTATCCTTGATATCAGATTGACCAATGAGGCATAGACCGTGTCATCCTCGATCAATCTATGTGTTTCTTGATCCCTGAGTAAACTAACTCAAACAAATGAGCTCAATATCTCATATTGACTCATTTGAGCATGACCATGCATTTTAGTAGTTCTACTCAATCAAGGGGCCCACAGATATCACTCCCGTCATATGGGAGGGATAGATCCCATCTACATCACTCACATCCCTCTGCATAATTTGTTATATACCCAGTAATCGCTTTTATGGTCCACCCTGTTACGGGTGATGTTTGACGATACCAAAGTACATAACTCCTTATGTAGGGAACTGTAGTGACTTCAGGTTTGAGGATTATTCATACCAATAGTCACATGAGAAAGTTTATGACACTCATATGACGATCCATGAAACTTTCTCATGGCGGGTCAGTTCAGTATATATTCTCTAATATATACCCATGTAGATCAAGTCATCAATTGACCTACATGCTAGTCTTTATGTATTAATATTGCCCTTGCATATTAATACTTGACTAGGAACATTTAGGAAAGTGTTCTCTACAGCCTCTCATAATCAATTCTGCCAATTGATGTGCTGTAGATAAGAACCTACTTTTCTAGGGCATTATTATATTTAATTTAGCTAGCACAAGCAAGACGTAAATATAATAACCAATCCTTTGCCTTTATAGAATATGATACAAAATGTTCCCTATTCAACCATCACATGATTGGTTCTAGGGCTATAACTAACAATCTCCCACTAGCACTAGTACCAATCACTATAATATCTAATACCTAGTGACCTAGTGTGACCATCATGCTTCCTCTATGCCAAAGCCTTGGTCAATGGATCTGCGATGTTAGCTTCTGTCGGTACTCTGCATATCCTCACATCTCCTCTATCGATGATCTCTCGAATGAGATGGAAGCGCCGCAGTATGTGTTTGGTCCGCTGATGTGATCGAGGTTCCTTAGCCTATGCAATAGCCCCATTGTTGTCACAATAGAGGTCTATTGGATCTGCAATGCTAGGAACTACCCCAAGTTCACTGATGAACTTGTGGAGCCAAACGACCTCCTTTCTTTGCATTAGACGCGAATATATGCTCGCTTCATTGTAGAATCGGCAAGCTGTCGCTTCAAACTCTTCCGACTCACAGCTCCACCATTCAGCAAAACACGTACCCGATTGCGATCTATAGTCATCCTTGCATTTGGAAGCTTGCATCAACTGTAACCCTTCTGATTAGCTCCTCATTGCCTCCAAATATTAGGAAATATTCTTTCGTTCTTCGTAAGTATTTAAGAATATTTTTGACTGCTATCCAGTGACTTTCACCTGGATCCGACTGGTACCTACTCGTCATGCTCAAAGCATACGAGACGTCAGGACGAGTACAAAGCATGGCGTACATGATAGACCCTATAGCAGATGCATAAGGGATCTTATCCATACGATCTCTCTCCTCCTTAGAAGAGGGACATTGAGTCTTCGAAAGACTCACACCATGTGATAAAGGCAGAAATCCTTTCTTGGAATTTTGCATAGCAAAATGATCTAGCACTTTATCAATGTATGTACTCTGACTTAGGCCGAGTAATTTTTTAGATTTATCTCTATAGATCTTGATGCCTAGAATATAGGCAGCTTCACCTAAGTCTTTCATCGAGAAACAATTCCCTAACCACATCTTCACAGACTGGAGTGAGGGAATATCATTTCCGATGAGAAGTATGTCATCTACATACAAGATAAGAAATACAACTGTGCTCCCACTATTTCTCTTGTAGACACAAGGTTCATCTTCATTCTTGATGAAATCAAACTCCTTGATTGCATTATCGAATCGAAGATTCCAGCTTCGAGAGGCTTGCTTTAGTCCATAAATGGACCTTTGTAGTTTGCATACCTTTCCAGGATGCTTTGGATCTTCAAAACCCTCAGGTTGTGTCATGTACACATCCTCGAGTAGCTTTCCATTCAGAAAAGCGGTTTTGACATCCATCTGCCAGATCTCATAATCGTGGTAGGCTGCAATAGCAAGTATGATCCGAATGGATTTAAGAATCGCAACTGGTGAAAAGGTTTCATCATAGTCAATACCATGAATTTGTTTGAATCCTTTAGCCACAAATCTACCTTTATAGGTATGCTTATTACCATCCATGTTAGTCTTTACTTTAAAGACCCACTTACACCCAATGGGTTTTACCCCTTCAGGTGGATTAACCAAAGTCCATACTTGGTTAGTGTACATGGATTCCATTTCGGATCTCATGACCTCTAGCCATTTCTCGGAATCTGGGCTCATCATAGCTTCTTGATAGGATGTAGGCTCGTCAAGATCGACAAGCAATACATCACCGTTGTCAGTCAAGAGAAAAGAATATCTCTCGGGTTGATGACGGATCCTATCAGATCTACGAAGAGGTTGGTCTACTTGAACAGGTGTTTGCTCCACATCTCTTTGGGCAACAATTTCCTCATCCACAACACTTTGTGGTGCCTGTTCATTTTCCATCGAAGCCTTAGTGTTATCTTCATCTTGAATTTCTTCAAGATGAATTTTACTCCCACTAGTTTTTCTAGAAATAAATTCTCTTTCTAGAAAGACAGCATTTTCTGGCAATAAACACCTTGCCAAGTGTGGGATTGTAAAAGTAATATCTCTTAGTTTCCTTGGGATATCCTACAAAATAACACTTATCTAATTTAGGTCCTAGTTTATCTGAGACTTGACGTCTAACATAAGCTTCACAACCCCAAATCTTTATAAAAGACATTTTGGGACTCTTCCCAGTCCATAACGTATATGGTGTCTTTTCTACGGCTTTTGATGGGACGCGATTAAGTGTGAAAGGGGTTGTCTCTAGAGCTAAACCCCAAAAGGAAGTAGGTAGATCTGTCTGGCTCATCATTGATCGTACCATATCTAATAGAGTACGATTTCTCCTCTCAGATACACCATTCCATTGTGGTGTTCGAGGTGGAGTGAGTTGGGATATTATCCCACACTCAGCCAGGTGATCACGAAACTCTTGACTAAGGTATTCACCACCTCGATCTGATCGAAGTAGCTTAATACGCTTACCAAGTTGGTTTTGTACTTCATTCTTGAATTCTTTGAACTTTTCAAAGGATTCTAACTTATGTCTCATCAAATATAAGTAGCCAAATCTACTCATATCATCAGTGAAACTAATAAAGTACTTATAGCCTCCTCTGGCTTCGACATTGAAAGGGCCACATACATCAGTATGTATGAGTCCTAACAAGTCCGTCGCTCTCTCGCCATGTCCACTAAATGGAGTTTTAGTCATCTTTCCTAAAAGACAAGATTCGCATACCTCATATGATTCAAAATCAAATGAGTCCAATAATCCATCTTTATGGAGTTGGGATATGCGTTTTTCATTTATGTGACCTAGGCGACAGTGCCAGAGATATGTTTGGTTCAAATTATTCGATTTGAACCGTTTGGTATTTACGTTATAAATTGGGTTTTCTAAATCTAGAACATAGAGACCATTCATAAGTGGTGCATTACAATAGAACATTTCATTCAAATAAATGGAACAACATTTGTCCTTTATTATAAAAGAAAAGTTTTTCTTATCTAAACAAGATACAGAAATTATGTTCTTCGTTAATGAAGGTACATAAAAGCACTCCTCTAGTTCTAAGATAAGCCCAGTGGGCAAAGACAAAGAATATGTTCCTACAGCTACAGCAGCAACTTTTGCGCCATTGCCTACTCGTAGGTCCACTTCGCCCTTTGCCATTAGTCTACTATTTCTCAGTCCCTGCACATTAGTACAAATGTGAGATGCACATCCAGTATCTAATACCCATGTAGAAGAAATAGATAGATTAACTTCTATAATGTGTATACCTGAGGCAGAAGTCCCACTTCTTTTCTTCTTTACTTCCTCAAGGTAGACTTTGCAGTTCCGCTTCCAGTGTCCAGTCTCACCGCAATGGAAACAATCCCCTTCCTTAGGTACTTTACCTTTACTCTTTGAAGTGGATGAATTGGCCTTGCCTTTGGCTTGGGTCTTACCCTTGCCTTTGCGCTTACCTTTGCCCTTCTTGACCATTAGTACGTTACTAACTTTCTTCTTGAGATTCGGTTCAGCAGTTCTTAACATGCTGAGAATCTCAGGCAAAGGCTTATCAATTTCATTCATGTTATAATTCATGATGAATTGATTATATGCTTCCGGCAATGATTGCAGGATAACATCGGTTGCCAATTCTGGCCTGGAAAACCTAGTCTTTCAAGGTTCTCAATGTACGCACTATCATTTTAAGTACGTGAGTTCCTACAGTGTTCCTTCTGCATCTTGCATGCAAAAAGAGCCTTAGACACTTCAAAACGCCGTGCCTAGCTTGTCCTTGATATAGTTGTTTCAAATGCTCAACCATATCATAGGCATCCATGTTCTCATGTTGCTTCTGAAGCTCAGAGTTCATGGTGGCAAGCATAAGACATGACACATCTAATGCGTCATCTTGATGCTTCTTATAAGCATCCTTTTCAGCACAAGTGGCCGCAGGGGCGGGTGTTTCAGGGATAGACTGCTCTAGGACATACAGTTTACGTTCTTGCTTGAGGATAATCCTCAAGTTCCTATACCAGTCTAGAAAGTTAGCTCCATTGAGCTTGTCTTTCTCAAGGACAGATCACAAGTTGAGGGGGTGTGTCGTGTTAGATGACATGGTGATCTACAACATTAAAATGCAAAATTAAGTATCATACCTAAGTCATTTAATTAGGCCTTTAATTAAATGAGGCTCCCACTAAATTCTCATAGTTTTGATATGAGCTAATCATTGATGTAGGCAAACACATTTTGCTTACATCATTAGCTTCTATTTAGCTATAAATTTATATGGGATAAAGATCCACATCATACTTCATCTTGAGTTAGCTTTGGCTAATCGCCCAAGATGTAGTATGATTAGGTAGGCAATCTTTTGCCAATTACATCTGATGTAACTCTTTAATAGCTTTGGTTAAGTTTAGATTAGTTTAGTGCTTATTCCTAAACCAGCTTCCAGGTCGTGGCGAGGCACAGAGGTCTTCTTTGATATCGGAGCAACGACCACTTTCTAAGACAAAGCTGTGTTCGGAAATCACACAAAACTAATTTTTAAAACTTATGTTCAAAGCTAATATATGCCTCTACTTTCTTAATTAATTAAGAAAAACTTAATTAAGTCTTAACCAAGTTTGATAGCGGGACATCACGATTGTCCACTCGCACTCTTCCAAGATAAAATGCATTGCTTTGCTTTGGCAAACCCAACAACAAATGATCGAGGAAGTAGTGAGTACCAAACTTTGGTAGGCATATTGTTTTTGACTTATTAAGAAATAAACTTAAACATGCATCACATACATATTAGCATACATCACATATAAGCTAAATTAACATGCATCACATACATATTAAACTAAGCGTGTCATGGTTATGGCCCTTATTCTACAATCTTCTCAAGCCAATGAAAAGATTGATTGGTCAACCTAGGGATAGCATCTTCTCCCAAGTGCTTCCTTTTGGTTATCTTGTGTTGTTGACTTCCTCCTTGTAACGTCATCTTCCAATGGACCCTCCATCTTTATTTTGTATATTACAAAAGGAGAAATACTCGAGTTACATTCGAGTCTAAAACTAATTTTACAACAAGAATTTTAGGAGAAAAGCACGACACGCAGGCCGTATTAAGAATTACAACACACACATTCACAAACTTTTTGGGACTAGGCCATAACCATGCACCATGTCAATTTTAACTTTTAAAAGACATCGGATATTTTATTATGTTTGAAAAATTGCTAATGCAATTATCAACTCATAATAAAATTTATCCTACTTCTATATCATATATAAAATAGAGAAAACTTTTTTTTTTATACGATCTTTCGAAAGTGGCTCTAATACCACTGTAGGGATTTTTTTATGCAAAATAGCATATACGCAAAGGAAAAATAGGATCCCTTCCAAGTGATCCTTGCGAAAGAAAACCTCGTACAAAAAAAATAAATTTCTCAAAACCTATCTTATAGGAGAATATTACCTTTGTTGTGTGCCCTTTTTAATCCCGCTTCTCCTTGGGTTTGTTGGATCTTTTAGCACATTCAAATGTCCGTGCCTCTATATGTATCCTCACGAGCAAGCTCTTGTCTCACAAAAGAAACTAGAAGAGCTCTCCTTTACATCATGCTAGAGAAGTCCCTAAAGGAGAGGAAGGTAGGGAAAAAGAGAAAGGAAGAAGAAGACCACTCTTCTTGCTAGCCTACACTCACAAAAGCCACACAACCAAAGCCTCTCACCACCAAGCTCTCTCCAAGCCTCAATCTTCCACCACCTTGGCCGGCCACCCCATGGAGTGTTTTATAGGATTGAAAAAACCTTTCACCTCCTATCACATTCAATGCAATCAATTGCATTGAAAAATAATCACACTCCTTGTTTGGCCGGCCACATGTGGAGAAATTCCAAAGGTCAAAACCCTTTGACTCCTTCCACCTCATCAAGCTTAGGTGGCATGCTTATGTGGCATGCTTAGGTGGCATGCTTATGTGGCATTCATGCATGTTGAATTAATCTTATTAATTCAATAAGCTTATGTTATCATATTGAATTAATCTCATTAAATCAATAAGGTAACATATTGAATTAATCTTATTAAATCAATTAAGCTTAGGCTATCATGATAACATATTTATTTAATCTTATTAAATTAATAGCATATTGAATTAATCTCATTAAATCAATAAGCTAAAATTCTCATTAAGCTTAAAGTCCAAAAACCATTTTGTACTTAAGCTTATTCCCAAATTATTCTAGTCAAACTAGAATGCACTAATTCTTCTAATCATCATGCGCTTTGTGTGTGACCCTATAGGCTCTCATAACGTTGGCAGTGAATCTAAACTCTTTTAGATACACAAGCAATGAGCGGCATCTAGCAATACATCATTGCTACCCAAGTTACGAAATAAGTCAAGATCCGACTAACCTTTCCGTGACTACTATAATGTATAACCGTGTCCTTCTATCCTTGATATCAGATTGACCAATGAGGCATAGACCGTGTCATCCTCGATCAATCTATGTGTTTATTAATCCCTGAGTAAACTAACTCAAACAAATGAGCTCAATATCTCATATTGACTCATTCGAGCATGGCCATGCATTTTAGTAGTTCTACTCAATCAAGGGGCCCACAGATATCACTCCCGTCATATGGGAGGGATAGATCCCATCTACATCACTCACATCCCTCCACATAATTTGTTATATACCCAGTAATTGCCTTTATGGTCCACCCTGTTACGGGTGACGTTTGACGATACCAAAGTACATAACTCCTTATGTAGGGAACCGTAGTGACTTCAGGTTTGAGGACTATTCATACCATTAGTCACATGAGCAAGTTTATGACACTCATATGACGATCCATGAAACTTTCTCATGGCAGGTCAGTTCAGTATATATTCTCTAATATATACCCATGTGTCAACTTGATATCATATATCCATGACTTGTGAGATCAAGTCATCAATTGACCTACATGCTAGTCTTTATGTATTAATATTGCCCTTGCATATTAATACTTGACTAGGAACATTTAGGAAAGTGTTCTCTACAGCCTCTCATAATCAATTCTGTCAATTGATGTGCTGTAGATAAGAACCTACTTTTCTAGGGCATTATTATATTTAATTTAGCTGGCACAAGCAAGATGTAAATATAATAACCAATCCTTTGCCTTTATAGAATATGATACAAAATGTTCCCTATTCAACCATCACATGATTGGTTCTAGGGCTATAACTAACAGTGAGTACCTCTTGGGAGAGTTTAGGAGTTACTTATCAGAGGTTGGGATTCAATCCCAATTGTCTGCACCTGGCACACCCCAGCAGAATGGTGTGGCGGAGCGAAGGAATAGGACTCTTATGGAGATGGTCAGATCGATGATGAGTTATTCTGAGTTACCTGATTCATTCTGGGGGTTTGCTCTGGAAACAGCAGCACACATTCTGAACTTGGTTCCATCTAAGTCAGTACCCTCTACTCCCACAGAGTTGTGGACTGGGCGGAAGCCTAGTCTAAGACATATTCGGATTTGGGGTAGTCCAGCACATGTGCTGAAGGGAGATGCTGGTAAGTTGGAATCTCGTACAGAAGTACGCTTGTTTGTTGGCTACCCTAAGGGAACGAAGGGTGGTTTATTCTATAGTCCTAGAGATCAGAAGGTGATCGTGAGTACGAATGCCAGATTTCAAGAGGAGGACTATGTAATGAACCACAGGCCCATGAGTAGGATTATTCTTGAGGAGTTGACAGGGGAAGTCCCGACTTCAGTACCACCGGTACAAGAGGAGATGCCACAAGTCATCAGCGCGCGTGTCACAGAGTATACACAGGAGGCACCTCGTCGTAGTGGGAGGGTTGTTAGACAACCCGAGAGATTCATGTTTTTGGGAGAGTCTTCGGACTTAGTCCCTGGTGAACATGAACCTGATCCCTGGACATATGATGAGGCACTCCAAGATAGAGATGCGATATCTTGGCAAAGAGTGATGAATTCAGAGATAGAATTTATGGATTCTAATCAGGTCTGGGAGCTAGTAGAGCCACCCGATGGTGTAAAAGCCATTGGATGCAAGTGGATCTACAAGAGAAAGAGAGGAGTAGACGGGAAGGTTGAGACCTTCAAAGCTAGGCTTGTTGCGAAAGGGTATACTCAGAAAGAGGGTATCGATTATGAGGAGACCTTTTCGTCGGTAGCTATGCTTAAGTCTATCCAGATTCTCTTATCTATAGCTGCTCATATGGATTATGAGTTTTGGCAGATGGATGTCAAGACAGCTTTCCTTAACGGAGGTCTTGAGGAGAACATCTATATGCGGCAACCAGAGGGATTCATTGCTAAAGGCAAAGAGCATCTTATATGTAAGCTTAATCAGTCCATTTATGGATTGAAGCAAGCTTCTAGATCTTTGAACATCCGCTTTGATAAGGTAATCCAGTCATATGGATTTATTCAAAGTCCGGATGAGCCTTGTGTATACAAGAGATGTGATGGAAACATAGTGGTATTTCTTGTACTATACGTAGATGACATTTTGTTACTTGACAACAATATCAAAGTGTTATCAGACGTAAGGGTATGGTTGTCCAAACAGTTTAACATGAAGGACTTGGGAGAAGTGGGACACATCCTTGGGATCAAGGTTATAAGGGATCGCAAGAAAAGGATGTTGTGCTTATCTCAAGCTTCATACATTGACACTATCCTTGCTCGTTTTAGCATGCAGAACTCCAAGAAAGGTTTTCTACCTTTTAGGCATGGAGTTCCTTTATCTAAAGAGATGTGTCCCAAAACATCAAAGGAGATAGAGGACATGAAGGCGGTTCCTTATGCTTCGACAGTAGGAAGCCTTATGTATGTTATGCTATGTACGAGATCGGATATCTGCTTTGCCGTGGACATGGGTAGCAGATATCAGAGTAATCTTGGACATGGACATTGGACTACAGTAAAGCATATATTGAAGTACCTGAGAAGGACTAGGGATTATATGCTGGTTTACCGGGCAGATCAATTAGTCCCTATGGGTTACACGGATTCGGATTTCCAATCAGATAGGGACAAGAGTAAGTCTACCTCGGGGTTTGTGTTTACTTTTGGAGGTGGAGCCATAGTATGGAGGAGTGTCAAGCAGAAATGTGTGGCGGACTCGACCATGGAAGCTGAGTATGTAGCAGCCTCTGAGGCAGCCAAGGAAGTTGTATGGCTCAGGAACTTCTTGATGGACTTGGATGTGATTCCTGGTTTTCCCAGAACTATCACAATTTATTGTGATAACAGTGGTGCAGTTGCAAACTCGAAGGAACCACGAGCCCATAAGGCGAGTAAACACATAGAGCGCAAGTACCACCTTATACGAGAGATCGTAAAGCGAGGAGAAGTAGTTGTCGCCAAGATTGCATCAGAGGATAACCTGGCGGATCCGTTCACTAAGGCCCTTCCAGCGAAAGCGTTTGATAGGCATGTGGAGGACATGGGGATCGTATGCATGGCAGTGTGATGACGGCATAGTCTTTTAGTATAAGTGGGAGATTGTTAGAATGTATACTGAAAGTCTAGCTCTTTTTGTATGAACATTTTATTTTGGAATAAGAATCACATGATCATTGTTTGCACTTTATATATTTATTATATGTGTGTGCATATTGTCTAATATTTTACATTGTAGATAACATGGTGCTTGGTGTGGCACAGAAGATCATGTTATCAGTCCCTTGTAAAATATAAGTAGAGGCTCACAACCAAGATGGTTTTTGACAAACCATTGGCATGGTTGTAGTGTAGCTTGGTATTGTTTTGTCTTGAACATAGAGTTACACTAGTATACTTAGGTGTATTGAGCAGGACCGACATAGAGGTGATTCAATTAATTGCTGACTACATAATTGAATCAGACCTCGGATATTATGTTGTACATGCTCTAAATCCTGATATAATAACGGGCACATGTACTTAGTATTTATTTCTTTGATTTACCAGAGGGTGAGATTTAGATGGATTAAATCAATATGCCCAGTAAGTTGGGAAATGATATTATTTACATGGTGTATCGTTGATTATAGGAGGAAATCGTGTCCTATATACTAGGTTGATGATGTCCCCTTGAGGAGCTCATAAGGTTCATCATGTAAACCCAGCTAGTTGACTTAGTCAACATGATGATAAGGTTAAGTGGAACTACTCGAGGAGTTAGATGTTAATTAATTGATGGTCAATAAATCAATTAATTGACGGACATTCGATATCTTAAACAGGGGGAGATGAATGTACAAATAATATATGGAGCCCATATTAATTTATGGGGGTTGGTGAGGTAGTTCAATGATGATCCTCTAGTGGAATGGAACATCATTGATGGATCAAGTTTGTGTGGTTCCGATCCATCGGGTGGCCAAGATCCAACTCCTCCTTATGGTCCCTATCGTAGCCTGATATAATCCTCATGAAATCTAGATCCAAGGATGTAAAACAAAACTCTAGAACCAACAGTTGGGATTAAATCCCTAGATCCGATGGTTGGGATGAAACCCTAGAACCAACGGTTGGGATTAAATCCCTAGATCCGATGGTTGGGATGAAACCCTAGATCCGACAGTTGGGATGAATCCCTATATCCGATGGTTGGGATGAAACCCTAGATCCGACGGTTGGGATGAAACCCTAGATCCGACGGTTGAGATGAAATCCTAGATCCGACAGTTGGGATGAATCCCTAGATCTGATGGATGGGATGAAACCCTAGATCCGACGGTTGGGATGAAACCCTAGATTCGACGGTTGGGATGAAATCCTAGATCCAATGGTTGGGATGAAACCCTAGATCTGACGGTTGGGATAAAACCCTAGATCCGACGGTGGAGATTAAATCCCTAGATCCAACGGTGGAGATTAAAGGAGGCTTAAGCCCAATTCTATAAATAGAGGGCTTAGGTTGGGCGGCAAGGTTGGTTCAAGTGCTCTTGGAGTTAGGGTTTTAGGTTGCGCGGCTAGGGTTTGGAAGCTAAGGCTTGGGCGGCAATTCTTAGAAAGTGGTCGGTGCCCATGTTCTTCCAACAAGTTGTGGCCGGCGTCCATCTTCTTCAAACAAGTTGTGGCCGGCGCCCATCTTCATTGTTCCCTCTCTTATTCCTTGGCCGGCGGCAACCTCTCTTCAAGGTTGGCCGGCGTTCATTCCTCTATTCTCTCCAAGGTGGCCGGCGGTTCTCCATTCATTGGTGGCCGGCGCTTCATCCATTCATTCCTTGGCCGGCGGTTACATCGAGCTCTTTTGATTGGTGGCCGGTTCTAGAAAGGAAGAGTTTTGTTTTGTTCTTCTCTTTGTTCGCAGCGAACAAGGGAAGAACGTGATCTAGAAGGCTTCTACTCGTGGAGGATCTTCGCCCACACGTCGTCCACGAGGAGGATAGGACATACGGTAGAAGATCGTGAGGTATAAAAGTTTTACAACTTTATTTTCTGATATTAGCATGTTCTTTTATGTGTTGATTATACAAGTGTGCATTTGTATATATTTTGTATAATCATGGACCCCGAAGATAAACACAAAAACCGGCGATCCGTTCGTCGTCTTTTCCGCGGCTAACCAACTAGAAGAGTTGTGTTGCTTGAACAACTAGTTTGTTCAAGCGTTCACTCAAGTTGTTAGCACGATGACGAATTGGTTGTGCTAAGGAAACTCATCCCATCCGGATTAGTTCTTTCATTTGTGAAAATTTTAATCCGGGGATTTGGGAGCCAATGAGCCTCCGAAGCAACTCCCTTC
Source organism: Wurfbainia villosa (assembly GCA_025175895.1). Classification (NCBI taxonomy): domain Eukaryota; kingdom Viridiplantae; phylum Streptophyta; class Magnoliopsida; order Zingiberales; family Zingiberaceae; genus Wurfbainia; species Wurfbainia villosa. The sequence continues at coordinate 43,227,752 of CM046005.1, forward strand.
ACCAGGTCGATCCTAGGGCTCCCCTCTATGCAATCTAGCACGGTGTAGTCATATCCCATCCTATGGCAAATGTGTGTAATTAGGCCCCCCACAATAATCTCTCCTCTCATCGCTTTGCCCATTTTCACTAGGTGTCTAATGAAATGGGACCCTACATCAATGCTACTTTTTTTTGTAGCATGTCCCACAAGCAAAGCAGCTCACTAGCTCACACTACACTATCACTCTCTCCATGACCAAAAATAGTACTTGCCATGATTCGGTGTAGGTACCAGAAAATGGGGTTTTGGAGGCACGATGCTTTAGCACTAGAAGGGTCGTAAGGGTGTTCTTCTGTCAATTCGGTCCAAAAGATTCGAGAGTTAAACGCAATAGGGGTTCTTTTTGTTGGGATGTATACTGAAAAGTCTATCTTTTGTATGAACATCTTTATTTTGAAATAAGAATCACATGATCATTGTTTGCATATTTTTATAGTTATGCATATTGTCTAATACATTACATTGTCTATAACATGGTGTGTGGTGTCACACGGGAGATCATGTTATCGGCTCCTTGTAACGTATAAGTATAAGCTCGCAACCGAGATGGCTTTGGACAAACCATTGGTATGGTTGTAGTGTGATTTGGTATTGGTTTGTCTTGACCATAAAATCACACTAGTACACTTTGTGTGTATTGAGCAAGACCGACTTCGAGGTGATTCGATTTATTGCTGACTACATAATCGAATCAGACCTCGGATATTATATTGTACATACTCTTAATCCCGATATAATAATGGGCACATACACTTAGTATTCATTTCTTTGATTTATCAATGGGCGAGATTTATAGATTAAATCGATAGGCTCGGTAAGTTGGGAAATGATATTATTTATATGGTGTGTCGTTGATTATAGGAGGAAACTGTGTCCTATATATTAGAATGAGGATGTCTCCTTGAGGAGCTCATAAGGTTCATCATGTAAACCCTACAGGTGGACTTGGTCCGACATGATGAAAAGGCTGAGTGGTACTACTCATGAAGTTAGATGTTGATTAATTAATGGTCAGTAAATTAATTAATCGATGGACATTCGAGATCATAAACACGGGGAGAAAATGTACATATAATATATGAAGCCCATATTAACTTATGGGGGTTGGTGAGGTAGATCAATGATAATCCTTTAGTGGATTGGATTATCATTAATAGATCGGACTTTAAGTGGGCTTGATCCATTAGGTGGCCAAGATCCAACTCCTCCTCATGGTCCCTATTGTAGCCTATTAATACCTCATGAAGCCTAGATCCAATGGATAGAAACAAAACTCTAGATCCAAAGGTAGAGATTAAATCTCTAGATCCGACGGTTGAGATTAAATCTCTAGATCCGACGGTTGAGATTAAATCTCTAGAACCAATGGTGGAGATTAAAACAAGGCTTATCCCTAAACTCTATAAAAGGAGCCTTTAGGGTTGGCGTGGACAACAATCAAGGGAAGCAAGGGTGTTAGGAGTTGGCGGCAAGAGGTTGGAGCTAGGGTTTGGAGCTTGGCGGCACCAAATAAGGAAATACTTTCCTTGTCTTCTTCTTCTCCATTGGTGGCCGGCGTCCATATAGCCCCTCTCCCTTCTTGGCCGGCGTCCAAACCTCTCTCTCCTCTTCTCCTTGGCCGGTAGAACCAAGGCTTAGGGTCCTCCCTTGGAGCTTTTGGGCAGCAACCATTCTTTCTCCTTCTCCTTGTTGGCCGGCGGCAAGTAACTTCCTTGTTGCTTGTTGGTTGGCTAAAGGAAGGAGAAGGGTCTTGTTTCTATTCTTCCTCTTGCTCGAAACGAGCAAGGAAGGAAGATTGGTGATCTAGGAGCTTCAACTTTTGGTAGATCGTCGCCCACACGACATCCAAAAGGAGGAAGGTCATACAATAGAAGATCGAGAGGTATATCGATTCTCCATTTTCATTTGTTACATGTTTATACTTGTTTTTCAATTATATGCATAGTATATATTCTGTTTTGTGGCTAAATATACTTGGACCCCGAACATAAACACAAAATCCGGCGATCCGTACATCGTCTATTCCGCAGCTATTCGTAGAATAGAGGTTGGTCGCTTGAACAACAAGTTTGTTCAAGTGACTACTCTAATCTAATAGCACGACGATGACAAGGTTGCTTAGACAATCCCTCTTGTCAAGGATAATTTTTTTTTCCCGGGGACGTAGAAGGGGTCGCCATGAACAAGCAACTGAGTTGAAGTGGGAAGCGAAGTTTCCCCTCCCAACACTTTTCTCTCCCCCACTAGGCAAGCCAAAGCATGTGTTCCATTGGTGTAGTGCCCATTCATGCTCAATGTTGAATAGCCTAAAGTTAATCCTACCCTCTTTGCTTTCTCTCCCCGTTAAGATTTCTTCTTCTAAAGAACTCAAAAATTCTAGAACTATCCTATGGTATGTTGGGTGTCTTATCCCCATTATCTCTTCCCACCCCATTTTTGCAAATAGGGCTTGAATATCACCAAACAAACCTAGATACTCTAAGAGATCTTCATCAAGATACCTAGTAGAGGTGATTCTTCTAGTAGAGAGCATATCAAATCTTTCCCTATGCTCGTTATTGTGAAAGAAAAGGGTTGGAAGAGTGTTACCTTCCTCCGGAACTTGAGGGGCATTTGTTCTCCTTGCTCTTCGCTCTGAGGTAGTAGATCGGGGCGCTACTTGCCTTGTCCTCCTCATCCTTGCTTCTATTGGGCTTCTTTGAGGGTTAGAGAGGGTCCTAGGTGGTGGGAAAGATGGTTCCACATTGCTAGGGCAAAAGAAATCAAAGCACACGGCGCGTTTGGGGTGAAAACACACACGACATGGCCTTCTTAAACTCCACGCGCCACGGCCATGTGAAAACACATGGCCAAGTCATCTGCACCACTGAGGGTTGGGGGCATGGCAATGTGAAAACACACGGTCAGGCCGTGTGTCCCCCGTTTCCTTCTCACAGTGCACAATGGTTCAACTTCTCCTACTCGCTCAGTCGTGTAGGTTCCAAGTGATTTTATTTTTACCTAGTAGGCTCTTTCTAGTCCTAATTTGTGTGCAAAAATGCTAAACGAAATGGAAATCAAAGTTCAAATTAACTAAATGAATGCAATACAATAAAAAGAACACCTACAAACTAAACTTGGGTTGCCTCCCAAGAAGCGCTTTGTTTAAGGTCTTTTAGCTCAACCACACTCCATTATCTTCAACTTGGCTCCGAAGGCTCTGTGAACCTCCATTCATCCATCTCGGTGCTGATATTCGATGGGCTCGGCTTTACCCTGCTAAAAGTGTAGTCGTCTAAGATGGGAGCTCTACACTCTGACAGATTGAAGAGGATGATCTCCCCGTCTACCTCCATGGAGATCTTGTGCGCCTTTACATCTATGCATGCTCTCGCAGTCGCTAGAAAGGGTCTTCCCAAGATGATGGGATTCTGGGGATTTGGTCTTGTGTCGAGTATAATAAAATCTATATGTATAATGAAGTTCTCAATGACCACAGGCACATGTGCTAGCATGCCAACGGGTTCCTTGACTGAGTTGTCCCCCATATGAATACCAAGGTTCACTGGTTGGATCCCATTCAGTCTCATCTTCAGATAGAGTGCGTAGGGCATCACACTGACTAATGACCCTAAATCGCACAGCGCTTCATCGAAGCTCTCCCAATAAATCGAGCAGGGTCTAACAAATTCACCAGGGTCCTCAAGCTGCGGTGGAATCTTATCTTCAATTTTAGCTTGGTCGAGTAGGGTGGAAATCAAGGCTGCACACCCCTTGGCAAATTTGTTTCTCTATGCTACTCTCTCGCTGCACACTCCCTCTTCCTTGACTTGACTTGGCTCGGGTAATGACAGAGAACTATCCATAGGTTGCGACACGGTTTGGGCTATCTGGGCCACTTATGTTTCCAACATCCTCGTGTGACTTGCAAGACCGTCAACAGTGGCCTTCAAATCCTTAAGTGTCTCTTTTGTCTTCTGATGTTGGCATCGGAATTCTTCATTGCCTTTGTTTGGGTAGTAATGAAGTCTTCCATCATCAATTCTAGCCTAGACTTCTATGGTTGTTGCTGCCCATTGCCCTGTTGTTGCCCATACCCTCCTGATGGTTGGAAGTTCCCCGAGTTATTCCGATAGGAAAAATTTGTGTGATTCCTCCATCCGGGATTGTAAGTACCGGAGTATAGGTTGTTGGACCTTTGATTATAATCCCCAACCGCATCGACATACTCAAGCTGCTCTTCTAAGCCACCCTACCCTCCATAGTAATCCTCCCGATACGCTACTACTCCTTCTCCAAATTCATTGACCGCACATGCAGATACATGATTTAAAGAGTTGAACCATCTACTAAGCGTGTCCATCCTCGCTGCTAGGTGGTCCACGGAGTTGACAGCATAACGTCCCGCTGTAGGAGCTGAGTGACTACATTCAGAAGCTCATTGATGGTGGTTCTAGGCCACCTCTTCTATCAGCTCCTCCGATTCCTGGATAGTCTTGTTCATTAGTGCTCCTCCTACAGAAGAATCGAGGGACATCTTTGTGGCGTACGTGATCCCATTATAGAAGATGTGGATCACCAGCCACCTTTCCAGTCCATTGTGGGGGCATTAGTAGAGTAGCCCCTTGTAGCGATCCCAGGCTTCAAATAGGGACTTCCCTTCCTTCTGATGGAAGCTCATGATTAGATGGTACATGTGAGCAGTCTTACTTGGCGAGAAGTACTTGTTCAAAAATTGCTTCTCACACTGCTCCCATGTAGTAATGCTTCCCGATGGCAGGAAGTGAAGTCATGCCTTAGCCTTATTCCGCAATGAGAAAGGGAATAGGCTCAGGCGGATCCTGTCGACAAGGACTCCATTGATCTTCATTGTCGAGCAGATTTCCAAAAATGTCTCCAGGTGTCGGTTCGGGTCTTCAGTCGTAGCTCCCCCGAATTGACTATGATGGACCATGTGTATGAGTGTCGGTTTCAGCTCAAAGTTGTTTGTTGAAATGGACGGTCCAATTTTACTCGACCTAAATCCTCTAGCACTAGGGGTTGCGTACTCCTGCAAAGGTCGGCTACCTACATTTACCACGGATGCATCTTGGTCTTCCATCCTCTTCTGTTCAGCTCTCCGACGATGGTAGGTTCGTTCGATTTCTAGATCGTTAAAATCAGGCCTTCCGATCCTAGGCATCTAAGCATACGAAGAACCGAGCCAGAAAATTAGGAGTATTTCCTAATGCTCAGAAACAAGAAATAAACTAATCTAGCTAACTAAATCAAATGAAGAAGAGCTAAAAAGAAAACATAGAACTACTGCTAAAATAAAAACTAATTCTAGATATGGAAAATCTAAAACTGAAGTAAATAAATAAAATAAATAAAAAAATAAAAGTAAAGCAAGTAAATAAATCTAACCTAAGTCTGATCCAATTATCCACTTCTTGATTCGATATCAAAACAATCAGTCCCTAGCAACGGTGCCAAAAACATGATGCATGCGAACGTGACCTCAAATCTCGCAATAGAGATCGTCGAGGACTCGAAGCGCATGCTCGTGCTCAATTCCCGCAAGTGCACGGGTGTCATCAAGTAATAAAGATTTATTGATCCCATAGGGATTGAGATTCAAGTACCGATCTATTCGGTGGACGTTATTGTTCGGAAATCGATTCTAATGGTTGTGGTTCAGAGGGTTGTCGGCGGTCCTAACATTAGTACGGTGTCACACGGAGGAAGAGAAGGGACACTACGAGTCTTTGGATGGATTCTAGGATTTCAGTTTTGTTTGTTTGTCGCATAACACGTTGTCAATTGGGTTTTGTCTAGGTTTCTAACTATGGTTTTGTGGAAAGGACATCATACACTCCCTCGATGAGCCTTCGCATCTATCAGAAGCTACCTCTATTGGACTTTCCGAGCCGCAAAAACTGCTTTTTGTGTTACGAAAATCTCGAAAGCCCGGCCACAGATCCGTGCAAAGATATATAAAAATAAAAACATGTATGTGTTATGAAAAACATAGATCTACCATAGATCTAAATGGTGAGAGCATTACCTTCGTAGCGACGCCCTTCGCTTATCCCGCTCATCCAAATGCTTAGCCGGAACTCAAGAGTGTCAAGTGTACACTCCTCTATTGGTATCCACACGGACAAATGGTGGAGAAAAACAACCTAGAGTGTGCTAGCACCCCTTGGAAGTTTCGGCCAAAGTAGAGGATTGGGAGAGAGCTTGAGAGGAAGAAGATCCAAGGATGAAGAAGATGGAGTTACCACAAAATGAATTCATCCCATGAATAACACTAAAGTGGTCGGCCACTTCAATGGGTGGGGGTTACATGCATGCATGTAACTCCAAGAGCCAATGGCTCTTGGTCTTCCTCATGAGGTGGCACCCCATGATAAGTCCATGATGATGTGGAACATCATCATTGGTCGGCCCCCATGCTAAGTCATCATGACATGGCAATTGGTCAAGTCAAAATTGACCATTCATCTTCCCTCTCAAGTCAAGTCAAACTTGACCTCTTATCTCCCATGGTTGATCAAATCTAACCACTTGATTCAAGTCAATTTGATTTAATGAATCTCTATTCATTAATTTAAATTGACTCAATGAATCAAATCTAAATTAAACTCATTCAACACTTGAATCAAATTGAGTCTAACTCAATTAGTCTAATTTGGATCACTCTTAATCCAATTTGGTTCATCCCATGAACCTAATCCTCATGGTTCATCATATGAACCTAATCTCCATCTAATTGCCCTTTGTGTGTGACCCTATAGGTTCTTGTAACGTTGGCAATGCTCCTAAACCGATTTAGGAACATAAGCAATGAGCGGTATCTAGCAACACATCATTGCTACCCAAGTTACAAGAATGTTGAGCTCCAACATCACCTTTATGACTACTAATTGTGACTCTCACAATATGTGACAATGTCCCTCTATCCTTGACATCTAGATTGACCAATTGAGGCATAGACCGTGTCATCCTCGGTACAATCTAAATCTTGAACTCCAAGTAGACTCACTCTAATCAAATGAGCTCAATATCTCATATTGACTCATTTGGGCATGGCCATGCACTTCATTGTCTCACTCTATCAAGAATAACGATGTCACTCCCGTCATATAGGAGGGATAGATCTCATCTACATCACTCACATCCCTCCGCATAATTTGTTACATACCCAGTAATCGCCTTTATAGTCCACCCATTTACGGGTGACGTTTGACGAAGCCAAAGTATACAACTCCTTATGTAGGGAACCATGGTAACTTTAGGTCTAAGCACTAATAGTCATACTAATAGTCACATGAGAAAGTATATGACACTCATATAATGATCCACGATACTTTCTCATGGTAGGTCATTCAGTATACATTCTCCAATACATACCCATGTGTCAACTTGATATCTCATATCCATGACTTGTGAGATCAAGTCATTGTGTTGACCTACATGCTAGTCTCTACGCATTAACATTGTCCCTGAATGTTAATACTTGACTAGGAATGATTAAGAGTAGTGTTCTCTATATCATCTCATTATCGATTCAACCAATCGATTGATATAGATAAGAACCTTCTACTCAAGGACGTTATTATATTTAGTTATTTAGCACCAATACAAGTAAATATAATAACCATGCCATTATAAATAGGAATATGATACAATAAAGTCCATACAACAATCATCACATGATTGGCACTAGGGCTTTCACTAACAACCTCTACCATACCAGGTCAACCCCTGGCTTTAGGATAGGATAGTTGGTACGAGGATGCCGAATCGATCCCTGCAACGAGTCAAAAATGGGGCATGTTTCCTACTCTATCGCATCCTTCTACCGACAATTACTGGAAATGAGGACAACCCCTAGGTTCCTCTTTAAATTTCACTAAATCTTTGATACGAGGGGTATCACCCCTCATATCGACTAAGCACAGTGATTAGAAAACCAAAACAATAGCTAAAGATCTAAAACAAACACCAATAGACAATATAGATTCAAGAACGAAAAGATATTTGAACCAACATGTTCTAACTCAACACAAACTACTCCCTAGTCCTAGAATAAGAGAATCTACTCCATGAATGCGAGAAAAGAATCATAAGGCATTATCAAATTCATATATACAAGATAAAGTATGGAAAGAATATAGATTACAATGCGTTAAGGCTCTTCTCTCTGGCATTGAGGTACAGAACTTGGATATCGAGCGGCTTCCTTCCTGATGTGAGCAAAACATATAGGGTTTTAGGAGTAGTTTTCGCTCATATCTTGTTACATTTTACGTTAGTTTCATGCATATGTTATTCTATTCTTGCACGCATTGCCTATTTTCTGGTTCAGAGGTCTGCTCGTTGTACTTTTGTGTGCAGGTTAGCTTTTTTGGTGATAAAGACACGTTTTCGGAGCAAAAGAAGAACTTTCATAACTAGACACAGAGTGGGACACGGCCAAGGCGTGTGGATTCACATGGCCATGTCTAATGGGCGAAGAACAGCACCCCAGGGCCGCTCACGGCCTGGCCATGTGGAAACACACGGCCATGTGGCGGCCTGACGGATTTGCGCGACTAGGGCTTTTTCTGGATTTTACAGCGGTCCGAGGCAATGTCTATATAAGGATGTCTCCACCCAAACCCTAGGGGGGAGGCACGACGGCTAGGAAGGCACGCCGAAGCCCTAAAAAGCTTCGGTAACTCACAGCGGGGAGGAGGAACGCCGCCGGAGGTCCACAACTTGCAATACAACGCCGGAGAGAAGATCACAAAGCATTGTATATCTCTATTTTTGTGCTCTCTTTCTATTGTAATCGAACTTAAACATGTTTTGTGATTCTTCCTTCGTGTTTATGGAGTAGAACTTTCAATTCTAGGATTAGGGAGTAGCTTGTGTACATAGGCAATGTTGGTTCATATTAAATTCTGACCATAAGTTTAATTTGATAATTGGTAGTTGCTCTTTATTATATCTACGTGTATTTGGCTTTCTTTCCACTGTGCTTAGGCGATACGAGGTGGTGACAGCCCTCGCAATCTAGATTTAGGAGATTTGATCAAGGAACCTAGGGGTAAACTTGACCTCCCGTAACTGCGGGGAGAAGGGAGTGGTGAAATCGGAAACGGTCCACCGCAAGGATTGATTTGGCATCCTCGTACCCTCTATCCTGTCCATTTGTGTGAGGATAGCTCTCGGTGAATGCGGTGACTCTGCGGGAGAGTGTATGATGTCCCTTCCCCAAAACCGTAGGTAGACGTTTAGACGACGCCAATTGACAACATTGTTCTGTGGTACACAAGTGAAACCGAAGTCCTAGAATCGCCTTTTAAGACCCCGACACACTCTTTTCCTCCTCCATGTGACACCGCACAGAGTAGGGTCCACCGATAGTCCTCACCAATCGACTCTCTCAGAGATCACATCTGAACAATCGCAACCACTTAGTGTATTGGTACTCGAATCTCAGTCCCTATGGGATTGATAATCTTTATTACTTAATGACATTCGTCCACTTGCGGGCATTGAGCGCGAGCGCGTACTTTGAGTCCACGATGGTATCCGTCGCGAGATTTGAGGATGCATACATGCGCATTAAGTTTTTGGCCCCGTTGTCGGGGACTGTCGATTCGATATCAAATCGAACGGTGGTAGATTGGATCAAACTTAGGATTAGATTAATTTCCTGCTTTATTTTTCTTTTTTTTTAGTTTATCTTATCTGCTTAGTTCTATTTTCCATATTTAGATTTAGTTTTTATTTTCAATAGTAGTTTCCTGTTTACTTATTGCATCTTAGGTTTTTATTTGCTAGATTTATTTATTTTCTATTTTTAGCATTAGGTTAGCACTCTTACTTGTTGGTGCAATCGGCCTAGGTCACGATTGACCAGACTCGAGTTTGACTCGAGTGATGTTTTGATGTTTGACAAAGGGGTTTGACAAAGGGGTTTGACAAAGGGATTTGACAAAGGAATTTGACAAAGTGGTTTGGCATTGATGTTTGACATCAATGTCGGTTAATATGTTGGGGAGATTGTTGGAGCAATCGACCCAGGTCATGTTTGACCGGACTCGAGTTTGACTCGAGGAAGACCTTGATGGTTGACTGGGGTTGACCATGTGATTATGGGAAAGTCCAAGCATGAGTCTTGGCAAGGTAAAGTCCAAGTCATGGGTACTTGGCATGGAAAGTCCAAGTGGGACACTTGGCATTTGGTAAAGTCCAAGTCTTGAGTACTTGGCATGAAAAGTCCAAGTGGGACACTTGGCGCATGGAAAGTCCAAGTCATGGGTACTTGGCATTTGGGAAAGTCCAAGTCTTGAGTACTTGGCATGAGAAGTCCAAGCATGGGTCTTGGCAAATGAGAAGTCCAAGCATGAGTCTTGGCATGGAAAGTCCAACATGGGTTGGCAAGGGAAAGTCCAAGCTTGAGTCTTGGCATTTGGAAGTCCAAGGGGTTTGATATTGGCAGCGTAAAGTCCAAGCGGAGTCTTGGCGGCGTAAGTCCAATGTGCCTTGGCGGTGTAGACACCGTTAGCATGACATAGCCGAGGGAAGCACCTGGAGGCTAGCGCGATGGATGAACAAGTCATGGATGACTTGGAGGGATCCGAGAGGCGTGAGGCTGATGGAGGTGGCTAGAAGGCTTAGGTCTAGGCTAAGGGTGGTCTAGCAAGTATGGGGGCACCATACATGGGTTAAAACCTCATCTTTGAGGTTGGCAGTCGACTGGCATTATGGTCGGTTCGACTGCCGTGAGTTGACTTGAGTTCGACTGCCAATTTAGTTTAGAGTCGAATGCTGGCGTCAGCAGGCCAAGGGTTGGCACGATCGCTAGTTCTCGTGTCGAGCAGAAGCGCCCGTAGCCGCCCGCGATCGACTACGGTGTTGGCGATCAAAGAGATCCGTTGGAACTTTTCCAACGTGGATCAATCCGTTGTCTCACGACAACAGTGGCATCAGTTGACTGGTGACTTATGGCAGCCGACTGATAGGCGGAAATCCAGCCCGACACAGGTTATAAAGGCAGCTCGGAAGGAGGGTTTTTGCAGCGATTTTCTTGGGCGAAATTTAATGGGGAAGTTGGTGCTTTCCAGTCCTTCAAAGCTAGTTCAAGGCAGTCAAAGATCAAGCAATCCAAAGCTCTTGTAAAGTTGTTTTTCCTTTACTTGCATTGTATTTCTTACTTGTATTTGCTTGTATCTTGTGTATTACTTAGTGTAATCCTTGTACGAGGTTTCTCCGCCTCCGGATTGTTCCGAGAAGGAGGTATTATTGATTAGTGATTGCGTGTGCATCACTAGGGCTCTTTAGAGCTCGATCCGTGGAGTAGGAACCGTTCGGTTCCGAACCACGTTATATACTTGTGTTCGTGATTGTTGTATTTCGTTATTGCTTTCATTTCTATATTTCGCTGCGCTAACGAAATTGTAGAGACGATCGCGAATGATTTCCATCTTCGTACGGTCACAACGCTATTCACCCCCCCCCCTCTAGCGGGCCTCAAATCTCCAACAAGTGGTATCAGAGCCCAGGGCTCTTCTACGGACTAATCGCCGGGAGCTAAGACAAAGACGCTAGAGGGTGAAGATGGAAGAACAACTAGGATGGGATATCAACACACCGATCCCCTACTCCTTCTATGGACAAGAAGGATTTAGTCAATGGAAGGCGAGAATTGAGGACTTCCTAATGATGAGGGATTTCGAAGGATGGTCCATATTAATGGAAGGATTTAGCTATCCAATAGGACCAAAGGGAGGATTCCTCAAGAAGAAGAGATGGAGTGAGGATCAACTCCAAGCCTTCGAGAAAAACATCAAGGTAATAAAGTTTTTGGTTGATTTAATACCTAACAATATCTTGTGTATGTTAGGTAATTATATAAATGCTAAGGAGTTATGGAGCCAAGTGGCAAAACTCTATGAAAATCCATCACCGGTCCAAGAGGAAGGGACCGAAGAGGCAAATGCATCATCCTCACAAGGAAGTGAGAATTTGGATGGTGAGAGGTCATCAACATCCAAGGAGAAAGAGGAGGAAAGACCATCTTCTATACCGGAGCAACCTCAAGAAGAGCCTTCAACATCCGGTCAAGATGAGGAAGCTCAAAATCCAACTCCGGCCTCCACCACTACCCTAGGTAACTCAAACATGTGTGTTAATAATAAAATGCATATAATATGTTTTGAGTGTAGGGAAACCATGCACTACAAGAGCAAGTGCCCAAAGAAGGTTAGGAAAGCTCCACCGGCACAAAAGGTCAAGGATGCCAGTTTTCCAACACCTAAAGGCAAGGAGCACATCATATGCTTCAAGTGCAATTCAAAAGGACATTATAGAAATCAATGTCCTAGGGGGAGCAAAAAGACCCAAGAAGAAGCATCACAAGTAGGGGGAGCTAAGGCTAACCCTAAGGTACATTTTAGTAATGCATCTTCTAATCTAAATGCTAAAAAGCATGCTCGGAACCTTAATTCTCTTGCAATTTATGAAAAGCATGCTAATAGGAATAAATATTTTTGCTTAGGAGCTAAAAGAGTCCATGTAGAAAATAGGGAGAAATTTGGGACTAATGTCTCTAAAAACAATTTACCTAAGAACAAACCTAGGTCAAATAACTCAAGATCAATTTTACCTAGGGAGACAATTAGAAAGGTGCAAGAGCACCTAGGTCTAAACCCTAAATGGACTAGGCATATGCCTAGAAAGTCCCATGCCCAAGATTTAAATCAAAGTTCTAAAATTGGGCAATTAGAAAAGGAAAATCAAGTCTTGAGATCAAGGCTTGAAAAACTTGAAAAGACCCTTAAGGTTATGCAAAATCAAATGCAAGGGTCAATTAGTCAAACTTCTAGGTCCAAAAGTCAAAGTCAACCTCTAGGACCTAAGAGTCAAAAGTCAACCAAGGGCAAGTAAGGTTTGGGTCACAAACCTAAGCCTAAGGTGGCTTACCATAGTGTTCCATTTGACTATGGAACACAAACTAGGTCTAGGAAGACCAAGGTCAATAGGGAAGTCATCTCAAGAGTTGACCAAAGGGTGTGCCTAGTGGCTAGGATTTCTATGAAACCTAGGGTAGCCACTAAGAAGGTTGCAGGGGGAGTTATCCCTAGAGTCAACCTAGGTAAGACCCAAATGACCAAGGCTAACAAGCCTAGGAGGGTCATTAGGAAGGTATCTAGGGAGGTTATCCCTAAGGAATACCTAATTAATCCTAGGAGCTCAAATCGGTTTTGGGTTCCTAAGAGCGTGATTGATTCACGCTAGATGGGTTTAGGGTGTGCCAACCTTGATTGGATGGGTAGTTAACTCAACCATGATAAAGGTGGCATTTTAGGTTATTTTCAAGGATATGGATACCTTGGAAATAGGGTTGAATCATAATCCTAAAAGATTTTAGGATGTGCCAATATTAGTTATGAAGTTTGATAAAATGATCAAATTGGCACAATTAGGGTTTAGAGTGTTAGTGTGTCATTTTGGGTTTTTGGTACACTAGGGAGATTAATGATAATATGGCAAAATATATCTAATTATATCAAATGACAATTAATATTAAAATTTAGGTATTACTATACCTATATATTTTATATGTCATGCCTTGTTTGCCATATGTCATGTCATGACATCATGTGTATTTCTAATCATTTTATATGTCATGAATATGCTTAGGTTTAAGGATTTAAATGTCATGTGTTTTATATTTCATATTATGTCATGACATCATGCTTATGAGCATATTTTTATTTATGTCTTCATTAATGCCATAATCATTCATGCATTTGATTAAAATTGAGTTAAGGACTTTGGCATGACTTGGAGTCCCATTTATAAGGGAATCAAGTAGAGTTGCCTTAGAAAAATGCATGAAACCCTAGTTTAGGGAGAACAAAACCCACATCTCACATACAATTGACATGTATGTGTATTTATACACCCTAGATATATGTGAGATGCTAGGATATGAGTTGAGTTCAAGGTGCATAGTTTTTGCATCTAGTTGAACCAAAACTCATCTAATTTTATTGGTGGATCATTGGGAGAGCATGTGTACAAGTCATGTACATAGAGCCCAAGGAATATGATCCAAAATAAGGTTTTGAAAACATTTTAAAATCATTTTGAAAGACCTTGGTGGAGTCTATCTTTTGATAGCAATCACCATTGATGAGATTGATACAAAGTGAGCTTAAACTTTAAAGTTTTTAGTCACTTTTGGGTTTTGTATCAAACTCACTATTTTATGGGTAAAATAATTTTCAAATATTTTTCACCCATTGTATTGGTCATAAGTATTATACGTATGAATTTTCATGATTTTTCGATATACGTATAATTATTTATGAATTTCTAAAATTCAACTCTGATAACTGAAATTCGGAAATTTCAGTTATCAGTCGACTGCCCTGGGTGGCAGTCGACTGATGTGAGTGGCAGTCGACTGGTTTCTGTCAGAAGTCGACTGTCAGGTCTGATTCTGGGTTAACAAGGTTTGTTTAGCCCATTTTCAGCCATGGTAAAGGTCCCTAACCACTTCTAACCCTAGGATATGCTTTGGGAAGCATTATAAAGGGTGAAAATCCATTGGATATGGATTAGGAGAAGTGTTAGGTCAAAGTATCAAATTTAGGGTATGGAAAGTTCAAGTTTGAACTTAGAACCTTAATTTTGATGGTTTAGAGTTCCTATTAGCTTAGGGGCTTCCCAAGGACATTGTTGGTGCAATGGTCAAGGGGGAGCAAGCCTTTAGGGGGAGGTATCCATCTTGGGATGATGGATGTATTTTTCTCCTTGAAGAGGAGAAGTTATTGGGAGAGTATCATAAATTGGGAAAATTGATGGGTTTTTGATACCCAATTTGGAAATTGGGAGAGAGTATAGGATTGTCTCTCTTGAGTGATATGTGAATTATCACTAGGAAGATGGTAGGCATCCTAGGTATTTATTTTTGGATCAAGGGGGAGATTGTAAGATCTCATTGGAACATGAGACATTGACCTCCTTGGAGAGAAAACCTTTTTGATGTTAGTCAAAAAGGGGGAGAATGTTTGGGGGAGAACATTTGAGAGTGTTTACCAATTTGGGATAATTGGTAAGGGATTTGAGTTAGTGGTCTAACTCAGATGATTTGTTTGGTTTTTGTCAAACATCAAAAAGGGGGAGATTGTTGGTGCAATCGGCCCAGGTCACGATTGACCAGACTCGAGTTTGACTCGAGTGATGTTTTGATGTTTGACAAAGGGGTTTGACAAAGGGATTTGACAAAGGAATTTGACAAAGTGGTTTGGCATTGATGTTTGACATCAATGTCGGTTAATATGTTGGGGAGATTGTTGGAGCAATCGACCCAGGTCATGTTTGACTGGACTCGAGTTTGACTCGAGGAAGACCTTGATGGTTGACTGGGGTTGACCATGTGATTATGGGAAAGTCCAAGCATGAGTCTTGGCAAGGTAAAGTCCAAGTCATGGGTACTTGGCATGGAAAGTCCAAGTGGGACACTTGGCATTTGGTAAAGTCCAAGTCTTGAGTACTTGGCATGAAAAGTCCAAGTGGGACACTTGGTGCATGGAAAGTCCAAGTCATGGGTACTTGGCATTTGGGAAAGTCCAAGTCATGAGTACTTGGCATGAGAAGTCCAAGCATGGGTCTTGGCAAATGAGAAATCCAAGCATGGGTCTTGGCATGGAAAGTCCAACATAGGTTGGCAAGGGAAAGTCCAAGCTTGAGTCTTGGCATTTGGAAGTCCAAGGGGTTTGATATTGGCAGCGTAAAGTCCAAGTGGAGTCTTGGCGGCGTAAGTCCAATGTGCCTTGGTGGTGTAGACACCGTTAGCATGACATAGCCGAGGGAAGCACCTGGAGGCTAGCGCGATGGATGAACAAGTCATGGATGACTTGGAGGGATCCAAGAGGCGTGAGGCTGATGGAGGTGGCTAGAAGGATTAGGTCTAGGCTAAGGGTGGTCTAGCAAGTATGGGGGCACCATACTTGGGTTAAAACCTCATCTTTGAGGTTGGCAGTCGACTGGCATTATGGCCGGTTCGACTGCCGTGAGTCGACTTGAGTTCGACTGCCAATTTAGAGTCCGACGCCAAGGGTCGGGGCCGATCGCTAGTTCTGCGGTCGAGCATTAACGCCCGTAGCCGACGCCACCGATTACGGGTGGCCGGCAACGATCGCCAATGTTGGCGCGATCCGCCAAGAGATCCGTTGGAACTTTTCCAGCGTGGATCAATCCGTTGTCTCACGACAACAGTGGCATCACGACCGTGACTTATGGCGCGACCGATAAGGAAATCCAAATGACGCAGTTATAAAGGCAGCTCGGAAGGAGGGTTTTTGCAGCGATTTTCTTGGGCGAAATTGAAGGGGGAAGTTGGTGCTTTCCAGTCCTTCAAAGCTAGTTCAAGGCAGTCAAAGATCAAGCAATCCAAAGCTCTTGTAAAGTTATTTTTCCTTTACTTGCATTGTATTTCTTACTTGTATTTGCTTGTATCTTGTGTATTACTTAGTGTAATCCTTGTACGAGGTTTCTCCGCCTCCGGATTGTTCCGAGAAGGAGGTATTATTGATTAGTGATTGCGTGTGCATCACTAGGGCTCTTTAGAGCTCGATCCGTGGAGTAGGAACCGTTCGGTTTCGAACCACGTTATATACTTGTGTTCGTGATTGTTGTATTTCGTTATTGCTTTCATTTCTATATTCCGCTGCGCTAACGAAATTGTAGAGACGATCGTGAACGATTTCCATCTTCGTATGGTCACAACGCTATTCACCCCCCCCCCTCTAGCGGGCCTCAAATCTCCAACATTACTTTTGTTTGTTGGTTCATCGTATGCTTAGAAGACTAGGATCAGAAGGTCTAATTCCGATCGATTTATAGATTGAGCGAACCTTTCACCGTCGGAGAGTAGTACAACGAAAGATAGAAGATCAAGATGCATCCGAGGTGAACATAGGAAGCCGACCTCTGCGGGACTAGACAGCTCCTAGCGCTAGAGGATTCAGGCCGAGCATAGCTGGACCATCGATTTCAGCAAATAACTTTGAGCTAAAGCCGTCACTTATACATATGGTCCAGCAGAGCCAATTCGGGGGAGCTGCGACTGAAGACCCAAACCGGCATCTTGAGGCTTTTCTCAAAATCTGCTCAACTATGAAACTGAACAGAGTCCCTTTTGACGCGATCCTCCTGAGCCTGTTCCTATTTTCACTGCGGAATAAGGCTAAGGCATGGCTTAACTCCTTACCCTCTGGCAGCATCACCACATGGGAGCAGTGTGAGCAGTAGTTTTTGAATAAATACTTCCAACCAAGTAAGACTGCTCACATGCACCACCTTATCACGAGCTTTCGCCAGAAAAAGGGGGAGTCCTTATTCGAAGCATGGGATCGCTACAAGGGGCTACTTTACCAATGCCCACACCACAGACTGGAGAGGTGGTTGGTGATCCACATTTTCTATAATGGGATCGCTTACGCCACAAAGATGTCCTTAAATTCTGCCGCATGAGGAGCTCTAATGAACAAGACCATAGAGGAGGCGGAGGAGCTTATCGAAGAGGTGGCCCAAAACCACCATCAATAGGCCTCCGAACGTGGTCAACCCACGCCTGTGGCGGAACGATACACTGTCAACTCCATGGACCACCTTTCGACAAGGATGGACGCACTCAGCAGACAGTTTGAATCTTTGAATCCCTTATCTGCATGCGCGACCATTGATTTTGGAGAAGGAGCGGCAGCGTATCGTGAGAACTCCTATGGAGGGCAAGGGACTTCGGACGAGCAGATTGAGCAGTGTGATGCGATTGGGGACTACGATCAAAGGCCCCACAACCCGTACTCTAATACCTACAATCCCGGATGGAGGAGTCACCCAAATTTCTCCTACAAAAATAACTTAGGAAACCCCCAACCATCCGGAGGGTACGGGCAACAGCAGGGCAATGGGAAGCGACCACAGAAGTCCAGACTAGAACATATGATGGAGGACTTCATCGATACCCAAACTAAGGCTAATGAGGAATTCCGTCACCAACATCAAAAGTCTGAAGAAGCACTAAAAGACTTGAAGGCCACCGTTGACGGCCTTGCAAGTCATACCAGGATGTTGGAGACACAAGTGGCCCAAATAGCCCAATCCGTGTCACAACCTGTGAAGAACTCTCTAGCGAGCCAAGGAAAGGAGGAAGGAGTAGGGCAAAGTATCCAATTCGCCAAGGGGTGTGCAGCCATGATTTCCACCCTACCTGACCAAGCTGAGTTTGAAGAGAAGATTCCAATACATCTTGAGGACCCTGGTGAATTCGTTATTCCCTGCTCGATTTATGGGGAGAGCTTCGACGAAGCGCTATGCGACTTGGGATCATAAGTCAGTGTGATGCCCTACGCATATTTTCTGAAGATGGGACTAAGCGGGCTCCAACCAGTGAATCTTGGTATTCGTATGGGGGATGATTCAGTGAAGGAGCCCGTTGGCCTGCTACCACACATTCCTGTGATGATTGAGGATTTCATGATACCCACAGACTTTATCATACTGGACACAGGACCGAATCCCCAGAATCCTATCATTCTGGGAAGGTCTTTTCTAGCAACCGCAGGGGCGTGCATAGATGTGAAGGCACACCGGATCTCCCTGAAGGTAGACGGGGAGATCATCCTTTTCAGCCTTTCAGAGCACAGAGCTCCCTACTTTGACGGCTTCACGATTAGCAGATTTAAGCTGGAACCTCCAGATGCAGATCCCGAGATGGATGAATGGAGGTTCACTGAACCACCAGAGCCGAGTTGATAGAAGAGTG
This sequence comes from Wurfbainia villosa, assembly GCA_025175895.1. NCBI lineage: Eukaryota > Viridiplantae > Streptophyta > Magnoliopsida > Zingiberales > Zingiberaceae > Wurfbainia > Wurfbainia villosa. The sequence continues at coordinate 43,246,589 of CM046005.1, forward strand.
TGGTTGGGCTAAACGACCTTAAAAAAAGCGCTTCTTGGGAGGCAACCCAAGTTTAGTTTTAGATTTCCCTTTTCTATTGCATTGCATACATATGTTTGATTTTAGTTTTGATTTCCATCACATTTAGAGTTTGGAATAGAAAAGAACTTTGCTAGGCAAAAATGAGACCCATATTAGTCTACATGGCGAAGTGTATGAACAAATTCGGGCCATGGGTGCATAAAAGGGGTGAAAAATGGGGGCACATGGCCTGGCCATGTGTTTTCTCACGGTCGTGCCTGCTTGACCAAAGCCGCACACGGCCTGGCCATGTGTTTTCACACGGCCGTGACACGCAAGGTTAAAAGGGGCGAGCCGTGTGTTTTCACCTCATTTGCACTGTGTGTTTCAAAAGTTCTTGCCCTAGCCGTGTGATTTCATCTTCCCCTTCCTCTAGAAGCATTTTCATCCTCTTAAGAAGCCAAAAGGAGCAAGGATGAAGAGGACCAAGACCCTAGCATCCCGATCCGGTGCCTCAGATCGACGAACAAGAAGAGTCAACCCTCCTCAAGCTCCGAAAGAGGATAACGCCCTACCCCCTCTACTTTTTCGCAATAATGAACATAGAGATAGGTATAATATGCTCTATACTCGTAAACTTACTGCTACTAAGTACTTAGATGAGGATTTGCTAGAATCTTTAGGGTTGTTGGGTGATGTGCAAACCCTATTTGCAAAAATGGGGTGGAAAGAGATTATGGGAATAAAACACCTAACTTACCCTAGGATTGTTTTGGAATTTTTGAGTTCTGTCGAGGCGGAAGTTTTAACGGGTAGAGAGAGCGAGGAGGGTAGGATAACTTTTAGGCTTTTTAACATAGAGCATGAGTGGACCCTTCACCAATGGAACTCATGCTTTGGCTTGCCAAGTGGGGGAGAGAGAAGAACCCCTAATGGGTACAACTCTCGTATGATTTGGACTGAGTTGACATGGAAGCACGCTTATGACCCATCTAAGGCCAAAGCATCGCACCTCCAAAACCCCGTCTTTCGATACCTTCACCGCGTCATGGCCAGTACCATATTTGGTCGTGGGGAGAGTGAGAGTGTAGTTAGAGCCAGCGAACTACTTTGCCTATGGGATATGCTACAAGAAAGAAGTAGCATCGATGTGGGGTCCCACTTCATCATACACTTAGTGAAGATGGGCAAAGCAACACGTGGAGAGATCAATGTGGGAGGCCTACTTACCCACATTTGCTATAGGATGGGGTACGACTACACAGCATTGGAGAGTATAGAGGGGAGCCCTAGGATCGACCTAGGAGTATGCATGGCCATGAAGATGATCATACGAGAAGGAGACTCCTTATGCTTTGTAAGGAAAAATCTTACGGCCCTTAGGCTCCCCGACCCGGATCGTACCACCATCGTTATACATGCCAATTGGCGCTTAGACCTGATAGTGGAGTCCCCACCACATGAGGGACCATCCACATTAGTGCCCATCTCTCCACCTTTGTATCACTCTCCCTCCAGTCCACACATGCATAGGAGCCCACCTAGTCCACGCCGACATGAGCCTACACCTACACCACCATCTTCTTCTACTTTTGAGCAGGATGCAAGTACGTCGGCATACGATTTCTCAGAGTTCCGATCGCACCTCGATGACATTTACACTGAGTAGCAGACGCAGAGGCAACGATGGGAGGAGCAGAGCACCTACCAGCTGGTGGAGTTCCAGGGATTCCGGGAGCATTTCCAGCGGGTAGAGGAGTTCTACGATGAGGCCCATATATACTTCCAGGAGGAGGCTGTTCGTCACCAGGATGAGGCAGCTTACCGCAAGGAGATGCGGCAACATATGCACGCCTAGTAGGCACAGTGGGCTAGGGAGGAGGAGCACCGAGCAGCCGCTGCATCCACCAGTTCCCAGATCGACCACATGTATATGTGGCATCAGTAGCTCAGCAGCAGGTTCTCCCAGGATCCAGAGATGCCCAGGTGATGTCTTATTTTTCGCAAGTGCACGGTTGTCGTCAAGTAATAAAAATATCGATCCCACAGGTATTGAGACAATTACCGAATGATCGTGATACCAAGTTATCTAATCAATCAAATTGTGGATTAAGCAAAGACACTGAGCAGTCAAGAACAACGAATGAGAAGAACGAGCTAAAAGTCAATAGTTGAGGAGAATCTCAGGATATGGGTTTCACCACGTCGACGATTTATAAGGTGATTTAATTCTTTCCTACACCTATTAGAGTTGTTTTGATGGAACCTATCCTAAGGTAAATCAACGACCCCTTTCGAGGTCTACGCTAACTGTACCTATCAAACACAATTTACCTGTCACGGTATTAGAGCGTAGGGGATCATAATCAGCTAAGGGGACCTGTCACGAGACCCCCGCAAACCTCCCTAGTCTTACCTCCGTTACTTGGTAAAAACTGGATTTGATAGATCCATTAAGTCCATAAGAGTTCCTTTAGAGTCTAAATTTCCTTTTCATGGTAGGTTTGCACACAGGACCATAATAAGCTAAGGGGACCTATCACGAGACCCCCGCAAGCCCTCATAGATACACCACCACTACTTGGCAGGAGTTAATCCCTAGTTGGTTCTAAGTTTCGGGAACTTGGGTTCACTGTTAGGTACTTCCCCTTAGATCCTTAGGTTTATCAATAAGAATCCAAAACCCAGATCAAAACAAACAATAATTCAAGTAGTATAGATTACATCATCCATCATAAATCGTCAAGGGCTACTCCCCCATCCTAAGATTACAAGACACTACTCCATAGTCTGGCAAGAATTGCTAGAGAAAGAAATTACGATACTTAGTGCCATCTATGTTCCTTTGTCGTCGACTCCTTCCTTATCCTCCTTCTTCTATCGTCGTTTTCACCACCCGTCGTCCTCCTCTAGGGTTAGAATATCTCCTCTTTTATAGCCTTGGCCTCCTCTTTAATTAAGGCAAAAGATTTTCCTCTAATTAAGACGAAGATCACGGCTCTCGCAGTAAAGGAAATCCGGAGTCAGGACAACACGCCCATGCCAAATGAGGGCACAGGCGTGTCGCGGGCTTCCCACAAGGCATGTTGCGCTTGAATTGGGGTGTGTCGAAGGCTGAATTGGCGCGTGTTGAGCGCTGGAACTCCTGACATGGATGTGTCACTGATAACACGCCTGTGTTGTTTTGATACGCCGGTCGTGTCAACACTTTGACTGGGGCATGTCGGCTGCTGAACCAGGGCATGTTGAAGGCTGGAACTCCTGACACGGACGTGTCACTGATGACACGCCTGTGTTGTTTTGATACGCCTGCTTCTTTGCCCAGTTAACACGGAAAAGACCCAAAAGAAGTCTCTTTGTCGAAAATATGCTAAACTTAACTAAATCATGATAAAATACATGCCTAGGACATGAAATGAGATAAAATGCATGTATATGGAGTAGTGAAAACATAGCATGATTTATACACATCAAAATCGAACTTGATGTCTTATTTTCCGCAAGTGCACGGTTGTCGTCAAGTAATAAAAATATCGATCCCACAGGGATTGGGACAATTACCGAATGATCATGATACCAAGTTATCTAGTCAATCAAATTATGGATTAAGCAAAGACACTGAGCAGTCAAGAACAACGAATGAGAAGAACGAGCTAAAAGTCAATAGTTAAGGTGAATCTCAGGATATGGGTTTCACCACGTCGACGATTTATAAGGTGATTTAATTCTTTCCTCCCCCTATTAGAGTTGTTTTGATGGAACCTATCCTAAGGTAAATCAACGACCCCTTTCGAGGTCTACGCTAACTGTACCTATCAAACTCAATTTACCTGTCACGGTATTCGAGCGTAGGGGAGCATAATCAGCTAAGGGGACCTGTCACGAGACCCCCGCAAACCTCCCTAGTCTTACCTCCGTTACTTGGTAAAAACTGGATTTGATAGATCCATTAAGTCCATAAGAGTTCCTTTAGAGTCTAAATTTCCTTTTCACAGTAGGTTTGCACACGGGACCATAATCAGCTAAGGGGACCTGTCACGAGACCCCCGCAAGCCCTCATAGATACACCACCGCTACTTGGCAGGAGTTAATCCCTAGTTGGTTCTGGGTTTCGGGAACTTGGGTTCACTGTTAGGTACTTCCCCTTAGCTCCTTAGGTTTATCAATAAGAATCCAAAACCCAGATCAAAACAAACAATAATTCAAGTAGTATAGATTACATCATCCATCATAAATCGTCAAGGGCTACTCCCCCATCCTAAGATTACAAGACACTACTCCATAGTCTGGCAAGAATTGCTAGAGAAAGAAATTACGATACTTAGTGCCATCTGTGTTCCTCTGTCGTCGACTCCTTCCTTATCCTCCATCTTTTGTCATCGTTTTCACCACCCGCCGTCCTCCTCTAGGGTTAGAATATCTCCTCTTTTATAGCCTTGGCCTCCTCTTTAATTAAGGTAAATGATTTCCCTTAATTGAGACGAAGATCGCGGCTCTCGCAGTAAAGGAAATCCGGAGTCAGGACAACACGCCCGTGCCAAATGAAGGCATAGGCGTGTCGCGGGCTTCCCACAAGGCATGTTGTGCTTGAATTAGGGCGTGTTGAAAGCTGAACTGGGGCGTGTTGAGCACTGGAACTCCTGACATGGACGTGTCACTGATAACACGCCTATGTTGTTTTGATACACCGGCCGTGTCAACACTTTGACTTGGGCGTGTCGGCTGTTGGATCGATCGGATCGCTAGAGGGGGGGTGAATAGCGATAGAAACTTTTTAGTACGAATTCATTTTAAAAAAAACTTATATGCAGCGGAAAGATAAACAAAACAAAAAGTAAAGGAGACAATAGACACAAGAGATTTACTTGGTTCGTAGCCGAAGGCTACTACTCCAAGGCCCTAGTGGTCCTTGACCACATACGGAGGGCAAACTACTAAATAACTCCTCCTCGTTGGAGGTAGGAGTTAGACGGATACAAAAAGCTCGAGGTAGAAGGGCACTCCCCCTCTCCTCGTTATAATGAAATCTTTACTAAAAGGAATAAACTGAAATATAATTTAGAACTTTCGTTACCGACAACTTTAAAGGTTGGAGGTTGAAGCTCTAGTCGTCGTCTCGGCAGCGCTTCATCGTAGGGATGTCAGAGAGTCGGAGCGTATCGGAAGCACTTTGAAGCTTTTGAATTGATGAAAAACCCTAGGTTTGGCCCTCCTTTTATAGCCTTTGAGCCCCTCATCGAATGGGTCTTTAGCCAATCACAAATGGGCACAAAACCCCTTGAAAAATGGTGATAACTCTTGACTACTTGAGGCTGATCCTTTTACTGAAGATCGATCGATGGCCATCATCGATCGATGGCCATCATCACGATCACGCGACCTTCAATGATCGCTTGACGGCAAATGAGTCCTCCAAGCCGGCAAATGATCGATGCTAGCTGCAAGGCAAGGTTAGCTCAACAAAAACATAATTTCGATGGTCGTCGACCATCCGATCTCGACTTAGACCATCTATAAGAAGTCTTTGGTCGGATCTATGCTTAAGATCATCCCCGTAAAGAGGATACGACCTTACTTACGCTTGCACACACGAGCTTACCTCAGTACTTACGTGTTGCTTTTGCTTCCGGCCTTCCACTCAATTCCTTCGGCTCCCTCCGAAGTCTCTTGAGTGTCGCCCGACCACCGCGGCTAGCCTTCAGCTCCAGCGTTGAGACTTTTCTGCACACTTGATTTAGCTCATGAGATAACAATATATGCTTAACTTTGTATCGTTTGCTATAATCAAAACTTAGGTTCGACTTAGGTGCCTACTGCACCAACAATCTCCCCCTTTTTGATTTATGGCAAACCCACATACAAAGTTAAGTAAATAGCAAGCATGAAGAGTAATAATGTGCATGAGAAACAAAAAATATGAAGATTAAGTTGGAGTAGTAAGGATTTTCTTCAAGTACTCCCCCTTGAGGAAACCTCCCCCTTGACCGAGGGTGAGTCTTGAAGAAAGACCTTAATCCTCCCCCTTGAGGGTTGCTTTAAGTAATTAACATTACTTAAAGTTGGCCTTAGTAAAATATTTTAGTTAAGCCCTTTCTCCCCCTTAAGTAAAACATTAACGACATAAAGTTTAAAAAAATAAGTTTAAGTAAAACGTAGACGGCACAAATAAGTTTAAGTTAAGAATTCTTTGGCCTTTTGGTAAAAGTTAACTAAGTTTTAACTTTTGGTTTAAATATGAAGTAAGAGTTAAGTTATAAAAAAAAATTTGACCCCTTAACTTTGGCCTTTTTCTCCCCCTTTTGTCGTATATCGAAAAGAGTAAGGGGTGTGTGGAAAACAAAATAAGTGTTAAATTTAAAGTCCAAGCATGTTCCCCATTTTTTATAAAAAAATAATATACTGAAAATAGGCTCATCTATAAAATGTTCGACTCATATTTGGCTTGATTGATATGTAAGATCAACCAGTCCTGGTCAGAGTCGGTTAGTATGTATGATTATACTCCATGGTTCATAGCGATGCACTAGCTCTACATCTGGAACCAGGAGTAAGGTCCTAACATCTCACGCCCATCTACGTGGCTAAGTACACAAACACATTAGTCCTATGTGTTGTGAGATGTACTGGCTCCTTAAATCTATAGGTGCATGATATCTAAGGTATGTCCTATGCTAGTTCCATAAAAATGAAATTAAAGAAATAGTAGTAAGAACATATAATTTGCATGTACCTATTCTATTACGCACATGCCCAATTTTCGTCTTAATAGACTAAATTCGGCTTCGGGTAGGGGTTTAGTAAATAGGTCTGCTAAGTTAGACTTCGATTCGATGTATTCGAGTTGTATTGCTCCGTTGGCCACATGTTCTCGAATGAAATGGTGTTTGACCTCTATATGTTTGGTCCTAGAGTGACATATCGGATTCTTTGTAAGATTAATTGAACTAATGTTATCTACATGAAGTTTAGTATTCGTAAAGTCTAACTTAAAGTCGCGGAGGGTGTGCTTCATCCAAAGAAGCTGCGTGACACACTCACCCATCGCGATGTATTCGGCTTCGGTGGTAGATAAAGCAACACAGTGTTGCTTCCTACTCCACCAACTCACTAGACTCGAGCCGAGATGTTGACAACAACCACTCGTACTTTTTCTATCGAGCTTACTACCGGCATAATCCGAATCGGAGTAGCTGATTAGTTCGAACTCCGTAGATCTAGGGTACCAAATACCAACGTTAAGTGTACCCTTAAGATATCTAAAGATACGCTTAACTAGGGTTAGGTGAGACTCCTTAGCACAGGTTTGAAACCTGGCGCACATACTTACTGCGAATAGGATGTTGGGTCGACTCGCAGTTAAGTATAGGAGACTTCCTATCGCGCTCCTATAGTACTTTAAGTCAATGGACTTACTTTTTGGGTCTTCTCCTATGTTAACATTAATCGCCATTGGGGTGTTTATTATCTTAGCGTCTCGCATTCCAAATCTTTTAATTAACTCCTTAGTGTATTTCTGTTGATATAGGTATATACCATCCTTAGTTTGTTTAATTTGTAGACCTAAAAAGAAACTTAACTCGCCTACCAAGTTCATTTCGAACTCACTTTCCATGAGTGAAACGAACTCGTTTAGTAAGGCTGAGTTAGAGGTTCCAAAAATTATATCGTCTACATAAATTTGAGCTATGAATATTTCTTTACCTAAGGTTTTTACGAAGAGAGTTGGGTCAACTAAGCCTTGGTTAAACCCTTTTGACTTAAGATGGATTGAAAGTCTCTCGTACCAAGCTCGAGGAGCTTGTTTAAGTCCATAGAGAGCTTTCTTAAGTTTTAGAACATGGTCAGGTTTATCTAGATTTTCGAATCCGGGGGGTTGGCTAACATAAACTTCTTCTTTAATGTATCCATTTAGGAATGCCGACTTAACATCCATTTGAAATCTTAAATCCTCGATGTGCGATAAGCTAGCAACATTCGAATGGATTCGAGTCTAGCTAATGAGGCATAGGTTTCGTAATCTAAGCCTTCGACTTGACTAAACCCTTTGGCGACTAACCTAGCCTTGTTTCTAACTACTTCACCTTTATCATCAAGCTTATTTCAAACACCCACCTTGTTCCAATTATCGCTTTTGTCTTTAGGTGGTGGTACTAATTCCCACACTTCATTCCTAGTAAATTGAGCTAGCTCTTCTTGCATTGCAATAATCCAATCGGGATCAAGAAGAGCTTGTTCAATTGATTTGGGTTCTATCTTTGAAATTAAGGAAATTTGACTAAGGTTCCTATAGGATGCTCTAGTTCGAACTCCTAGATTAGGATCTCCTATCACTTGATCGATAGGGTGGTTAGTCTGAATCCTAGATTGGGTTGGGTTTGTGTCACCTAATGCTTGATCAATGGGGTGACTTGGTTGAACACTAGTTTGACTCGGATCACTTGTCACTTGGTTGACAAGAGAAGTTGGTTGATGTGGATTAGACTCGATCTCAGGGTCGGAGACGAGTTTGGTATCAGTGGGCTCAACACTTGGGGTCATTAAGGGTTTTGTAGGTTTGGGTACTTCATCAAATACTACATTGATAGTCTCCTCGACTCTAAGGGTGTCGTGGTTATATACTCTATAAGCTCGACTTGTAGTCGAGTATCCTAGAAAGATTCCGATCGTGGTTTTGGATGTAAATTTCCCTAGGTAATCCTTAGTGTTTAGGATATGTACCTTACACCCAAATACCCTAAAGTACTTGATGTTAGGTATTTTATCATGATAAATCTCGTATGAGGTCTTAAGGTGCCTTTTTACCATAAGGATCCTATTTTGGACATAGCATGCCGTACTCACGGCTTCTGCCCAAAACCTATCGGGTAGGTCGTATTCGTTCAACATGGTCCTAGCGGCTTCTTGTAGAGTTCGGTTTTTCCATTCCACTAGGCCATTTTGCTGAGGGGTCCTAGGGCAAGAGAATTCATGGTGGTATCCGTTTAGGTTACAGAAGTCGGTGAACCTTTGATTTTCGAATTCACCACCATGATCGCTTCTAAGTCTTTTAACCTTAAGGTCTTTTTGATTCTCGATTAATTTGAATAGATTGATTAATTGATCTAGGGTATCATTTTTATGTTTGATGAACCTAACCCAGGTAAACCTGGAGTAGTCATCAATTATGACTAAGCAATATTGACTTCTATTGAGTGACTTGGCTCCATGTGAATCGAATAGATCCATATGCAGGAGCTCAAGTACACTTGAGGTTCGTTCTTGGTTAGTTAACTTGTGTTGTGTCCTAGGTTGTTTTCCTTGTTGACAAGCATTACAGATTTTATTAACTAAGTTGTTGAGGTTGGGTAAGCCTCTGACTAAGCCACTCTGACTCATCTTGTGGACGAGTCTTGGGTGCGAGTGACCGAGTCGTCGGTGCCACAACCATGATTCCTCTTCCTGTGTCATAAGACATTTGGCTGAGGATTTGATTAAGTTAATTGTGTAAATGTTATTTGTCCTAGTTCCTTTGAGTATTGTTTTAGTTGTTTTATTTGTTTTAATTACACATTCATTTTCTAAAAATACGACCTTATAGTTATTGTCACATAATTGGCTTACGCTAAGCAGGTTATATTCAAAATTCTCTACAAGTAATACATTTTTAATAACAAAATTCGAGTTAAGCTCGATATCACCTGATCCGATGATTTTGAGCTTGTCGTTATTCCCAAAGGCTACCGATCCTTGTCGTTTGAATCGAAGCTTTGTGAATTTGAGTTGATCCCCGGTCATGTGTCGGGAGCAACAGCTGTCCAACATCCATTGATCCTACACACAAGGTGGTTGGATTGGATGTTAGATTATTTTTTTTTAAAAAAAAAAATTGGTTGTAAGTTGTTAAACCTAGGTCATCTCACCTGTGTCTATATGATCAATCATGTTATACTTATGTGTTTTTTGTGAGATGACTTCCAATTAAGTTGATTAAGTGCATTTAGGTTCAAGTAATTTTATGTTAGATTTGGATTTAAACCTAGGATTGTCAAGTTTACCTTTTCAAGATCATGGCTTCCAGGTCGTGGCGAGGCACAGGGGCCTTCTTTTATCGGATCATCGACCACTTCCTTAGACAAAGCCTTTTTCAAGAAAAAGATGACTTGACTCACCTAAGACTATCTCCTAGTCTAACTGGTTATTTTTGAAAAGAGGCTCCCCGAGGCTCAATCTTTTCGAAGAATTTTAGTTGGTTATGTTTTTGAAAAGAGGCTCCCCGAGGCTCAATCTTTTCGAAGAATTTTAGTTGGTTATGTTTTTGAAAAGAGGCTCCCCGAGGCTCAATCTTTTCGAAGAATTTTAGTTGGTTATGTTCGTGTTCTAAGTGAGTTCACAAGTTTTAAAGCACAAATTTTCTAAGTTAAAGCATGCAATTTCTAAGTTAAAGCACACACTTTCTAAGTTAAAACATGCAATTTCTAAGTTAAAGCACAAACTTTCTAAGTTAAAGCATGCAATTTCTAAGTTAAAGCACAAACATGTTTTGTACTGGCTCCCCCTAGACCGTTGAATCGGTTCGATCTATCCACATAGTGGATTTGGTCCTTGGGAATCCAGTACGGGTTGGATCCTAGAGTTGAAATCAAAAGGTTCTTAGGGACCCATGCTTGGACATGTTTCCTATGTCGACTTACAATCGACATATACGACCTATTAGTCGTGTTTGAGTTAAACCCTAGTCCAGCCTTGTTGTACACGGCCCTTTGAGATCCAAGTAGGAGGTCAAGTCCTTTGGATCCCGAAGTGAACCTTTCCAACGTGTTCCTAAGATCTTCGACTTAACTTTTCAAGAGAGAGTTCTCAACTTCGAGCTTTTCAACTCGAGTTGAGTCCTTCTCCTGAACTCGACTAGTCGAAGAGGTTAGGGAGACCTCGTGTTTGAGGAGTTTAACCTCCTCAACAAGGGTCTTGACCTTGGACTCGGACTTAGCTAACTTCCTAGACAAAAACCTAACCGTATTATGTAAAGTATTAAATAAAGTTCGACTTACTTTAAGGGTATCTTTTGAACCGGATGCGTATCCGTGGCTTGACTTGAAGGTAGCTTCATAGTCCGAGTCATCCTCAGGTTCCGACTCAAGTTCAGGTTCGGTCTCCGTGTCTGACTCAATCGATTTCACCATGAAGACGTGGTCTTCGTCTTCTTCGGATGACGCTTCTTCCCATGTCGCGTTGAGGGCCTTCTTGTGCTTAGGTGCTCGGTGGTTGAGCTTGGGGCACTCGGACTTGATATGTCCAAACCTGTTACACTCATAACACCTAATATTAGAACTTTTAGGCTTACCTTGGTTGGGTCGAGTTATGGTTCGCTTTCGTCCCTTGGCTATCCTTCGAGCTAGGTTCATTAGTTCGGCAGTCAACTCCGGGTCAACTTCTTCTTCGGACTCATCTTCCTCCTCGGTTGGTGGTGGCTTTCTTGCGATTTTCTTCTTCTTTGATCCTGCAAACAAGGCTATACCCCTCTCGGGTTCCGCGTTGGACTGCTCATGTAATTTGAAATCGGAAAAGAGTTCATCTAACCTAATTTTAGAAAGATCCTTGGAGACCTTGTAGGCATCGACCATGGATGCCCACAAGGTAGTCCTCGGAAACGAGTTTAGAACATACCTTATAAGGTCGCAGTTTTTGACCTTTTGCCCGATTGTGTGTAGGTTGTTGACTATGTCCTGGACTCGGGCGTGAAGTTGGGTCGCGGACTCGTGTTCCTGCATTTTTAGGTTATATAGTTTATTGAAAAGAAGATCACGCTTACATACCTTGGCTTCATCGGTCCCTTCGTGTAGCTCCACTAGTTTCGTCCAAAGATCTTTTGCGTTTATGAAGGGACCGACGCAATTTAGCTCCTCCTTGGATAGGCTGCATTGGAGGATTTGTGTTGCCTTGGCGTCGGCTTCGACTTGTCGTTTTGTCGCAATGGTCCATTGATCATAATCCAAGGAGTCACCCACTTCATTAGTCGGAAGTGTGAAACTCGTTTGGATTATGATCCACATATCAATTTGGGTTTTGAGAAAGCATTCCATCCGACCCTTCCAATAACGGAAGTCATCTCTGTTGTAAAACGGAGGTCGGACGGTGCTAAAACCCTCGAGATGGGCCATTAGAACAAAAGACACAAATAGACGGAGACGAAGAAACTAACAACGACAAAAACACGAAAACAAGTACCAAGACTCGCGTCTTGGATTAGTAGTGCGGGAGAAAAACTTAACAAAGAGAAATAAATAAAAAAAAAACAGAATTAAAAGAAAAATAAATCTGTAAAAAGGCTAGATTGGTGGTTTCACCAAATCTTAGCAACCCCCGGCTCTGATACCAATTGTTGGATCGATCGGATCGCTAGAGGGGGGGGTGAATAGCGATAGAAACTTTTTAGTACGAATTCGTTTTAAAAAAAACTTATATGCAGCGGAAAGATAAACAAAACAAAAAGTAAAGGAGACAATAGACACAAGAGATTTACTTGGTTCGTAGCCGAAGGCTACTACTCCAAGGCCCTAGTGGTCCTTGACCACGTACGGAGGGCAAACTACTAAATAACTCCTCCTTGTTGGAGGTAGGAGTTAGACGGATACAAAAAGCTTGAGGTAGAAGGACACTCCCCCTCTCCTCATTATAATGAAAGCTTTACTAAAAGGAATAAACTGAAATACAATTTAGAACTTTCGTTACCGATGACTTTAAAGGTTGGAGGTTGAAGCTCTAGTCGTCGTCTCGGCAGCGCTTCGTCGTAGGGATGTCGGAGAGTCGGAGCGTATCGGAAGCACTTGGAAGCTTTTGAATTGATGAAAAACCCTAGGTTTGGCCCTCCTTTTATAGCCTTTGAGCCCCTCATCGAATGGGTCTTTAGCCAATCACAAATGGGCACAAAACCCCTTGAAAAATGGTGATAACTCTTGACTACTCGAGGTTGATCCTTTGACTAGCAGTCGACTGATGGCCATCATCAGTCGACTGATGGCAACATCAGTCAATTGTTGACCTTCGGCAGTCGACTGTTTGACGGCAGTCAAGTCCTCCAAGCTGGCAGTCGACTGATGCTAGCTGCAAGGCAAGGTTAGCTCAACAAAAACATAATTTCGATGGTCGTCGACCATCTGATCTCGACTTAGACCATCTATAAGAAGTCTTTGGTCGGATCTACGCTTAAGATCATCCCCGTAAAGAGGATACGACTATACTTACGCTCGCACACATGAGCTTACATCAGTACTTACGTGTTGCTTTTGCTTCCGGCCTTCTACTCAATTCCTTCGGCTCCCTCCGAAGTCTCTTGAGTGTCGCCCGACCACCGCGGCTAGCCTTCAGCTCCAGCGTTGAGACTTTTCTGCACACTTGATTTAGCTCATGAGATAACAATATATGCTTAACTTTGTATCGTTTGCTATAATCAAAACTTAGGTTCGACTTAGGTGCCTACTACACCAACATCGGCTGCTGAACCAGGGCGTGTTGAAGGCTGGAACTCCTGACACGGACGTGTCACTGATGACACGCCTGTGTTGTTTTGATACACCTGCTTCTTTGCCCTGTTAACATGGAAAACACCCAAAAGCAGTCTCTTTGTCCAAAATATGCTAAACTTAACTAAATCATGATAAAATACATGCCTAGGACATGAAATGAGATAAAATGCATGTATATGGAGTAGTGAAAACATAGCATGATTTATACACATCCAAATCGAACTTGATGTCTTATTTTCCGCAAGTGCACGATTGTCGTAAAGTAATAAAAATATCGATCCCACAGGGATTGGGACAATTACTGAATAATCGTGATACCAAGTTATCTAGTCAATCAAATTGTGGATTAAGCAAAGACACTGAGCAGTCAAGAGCAACGAATGAGAAGAACGAGCTAAAAGTCAATAGTTGAGGAGAATCTCAGGATATGGGTTTCACCACGTCGATGATTTATAAGGTGATTTAATTCTTTCCTACCCCTATTAGAGTTGTTTTGATGGAACCTATCCTAAGGTAAATCAACGGCCCCTTTCGAGGTCTACGCTGTTAGTTAAAGCCCTAGAACCAATCATGTGATGGTTGAATAGGGAACATTTTGTATCATATTCTATAAAGGCAAAGGATTGGTTATTATATTTACATCTTGCTTGTGCCAGCTAATTTAAATATAATAATGCCCTAGAAAAGTAGGTTCTTATCTACAGCACATCAATTGGCAGAATTGATTATGAGAGGCTGTAGAGAACACTTTCCTAAATGTTCCTAGTCGAGTATTAATATGCAAGGGCAATATTAATACATAAAGACTAGCATGTAGGTCAATTGATGACTTGATCTCACAAGTCATGGATATATGATATCAAGTTGACACATGGGTATATATTGGAGAATATATACTGAACTGACCCGCCATGAGAAAGTTTCATGGATCGTTATATGAGTATCATAAACTTTCTCATGTGACTATTGGTATGAATAGTCCTCAGACCTGAAGTCACTACGGTTCCCTACATAAGGAGTTATGTACTTTGGTATCGTCAAACGTCACCCGTAACAGGGTGGACCATAAAGGCGATTACTGGGTATGTAACAAATTATGCGGAGGGATGTGAGTGATGTAGATGGGATCTATCCCTTCCATATGACGGGAGTGATCTCGGTGGGCCCCTTGATTGAGTAGAACTACTAAAACGCATGGCCATGCTCGAATGAGTCAATATGAGATATTGAGCTCATTTGTTTGAGTTAGTTTACTCAGGGATCAAGAAACACATAGATTGATCGAGGATGACACGCCTATGCCTCATTGATCAACTGATATCAAGGATAGAAGGACACGGTCATATATTATAGTAGTCACAAAGGTTAGTCGGATCTTGACTTATCTCAGTAACTTGGGTAGCAATGATGTATTGCTAGATGCCGCTCATTGCTTGTGTATCTAAAAGAGTTTAGGTCCACTTCCAACGTTATGAGAGCCTATAGGGTCACACACAAAGAGCATGATAATTAGAGGAATTAGAGTATTCTAGTTTGACTAGAATAATATGGGAATAAGCTTAAGTACAAAATGGTTTTTGGACTTTAAGCTTAATGAGAATTTTAGCTAATTGATTTAATGAGATTAATTCAATATGTTACCTTATTGATTTAATAAGATTAATTCAATATGATAACATAAGCTTAATTGAATTAATAAGATTAATTCAATATGATAACATAAGCTTAATTGAATTAATAAGATTAATTCAACATGCATGAATGCCACATAAGAATGCCACATAAGCATGCCACATAAGCATGCCACCTAAGCATCCACCTAAGCTAGTTAAGGTGGAAGGAAACAAAATGGTTTTGTCTCCTTAAGTGGCCGGCCAAACAAGGATATGTCTCAATGCAATGGATTGCATTGAATGTGTGGAGGTGAAAGGGTTTTTCCAACCCTATAAAAGACACCTCAAGTGGCCGGCCAAAATGAGAGCATTGGCTTTTGTTGTTGGTGGAAGCTTTGGTTGTGTTAGTGGTGAGAAAGCTTGGTGGAAGCTTTAGTTGTGTGGGTTTGTGAGTGTAGGCTAGCAAGAAGAGGAGTCTTCTTCTTCCTTTCTCCTTTTCCCTCTCTTCCTCTCCTTTAGGGACTTCTCTAGCAAGAAGTAAAGGAGAGCTCTTCTAGTTTTCCTCTTGTGAGACAAGAGCGTGCTCGTGTGGATACGTATAGAGGCACGGACACTTGAACGTGCTAAAGATCCAACAAACCGAAAGGAAAAGCGGGATTAACAAGGGCACGCAACAAAGGTAATCCTCTCCTATAAGATAGGTTTGGTTTAGAGAAATTTATTTTATACGAGTTTGCTTTCGCATGGATCACTTGGAAGGGATCCTATTTTCCGTTGCGCATATGCCATTTGGCATACGAGATATCCCTACAGTGGTATCAGAGCCACTTGCGAAAGATCGTATAAAAATAGGTTTTCTCTATTTTATATGTGATATAGAAGTAGGATAAATTTTATTATGAGTTGATAATTGCATTAGCAAATTTTCAAACATAATAAAATATCCAATGTCTTTTAAAAGTTAAAATGACATGGTGCATGGTTATGGCCTAGTCCCAAAAAGTTTGTGATTGTGTGTTGTAATTCTTAATACGTCATGCTAGTCGTGCCTTTCTCCTAATATTCTTGTTGTAAAATTAGTTTTAGACTAATGTAACTCGAGTATTTCTCCTTTTGTAATGTACAAAACAAGGATGGAGGGTCCATTGGAAGATGAGGTTACAAGGAGGAAGTCAACACACAAGACAACCAAAAGGAAGCACTTAGGAGAAGATGCTATCCCTAGGTTGACCAATCAATCTTTTCATTGGCTTGAGAAGATTGTAGAATAAGGGCCATAACCATGACACGGTAGTTTAATATGTATGTGATGCATGTTAGTTTAGCTTGTATGTGATGCATGATTAGTTTAGCTTATATGTGATGTATGCTAATATGTATATGATACATGTTTATTTCTTAATAAGTCTAAACGATATGCCTACTAAAGTTGGTACTCACTACTTCCTCGATCATTTGTTATTGGGTTTGCCAAAGCAAAGCAATGCATTTTATCTTGGAGGGGTGCGAGTGGACAATCGTGATGTCCCGCTATCAGTCTTGGTTAAGACTTAATTAAGTGTTTTCTTAATTGGTTAAGAAAGTAGAGGCATATATTAGCTTTGAACATAAGTGTTAACATTAGTTTTGTGTGATTTCCGAACATCAGCTTTGTCTTAGAAGTGGTCGTTGTTCGATATCCAAGAAGGCCCTGCCTCGCCACACCGAAGCCGGGTTTAGCAATAAACACTAAACTAATCTAAAACTTAACCAAAGCTATTAAAGAGTTACATCAGATGTAATTGGCAAAAGATTGCCTACCTAATTATACTACGTCTTGGGCGATTAGCCAAAGCTAACTCAAGACGAATTATGATGTGGATCTTTATCCCATATAAATTTATAGCTAAATAGTAGCTATGAGAATTTAGTGGGAGCCTCATTTAATTAAAGGCCTAATTAAATGATTTAGGTATGATACTTAACTTTGCATTTTAATGTTGTAGATCACCATGTCATCTAACACGACACACCCCCTCAACTTGCGATCTGTCCTTGAGAAGGACAAGCTCAATGGAGCAAACTTTCTTGACTGGTATAGGAACTTGAGGATTATCCTCAAGCAAGAACGCAAACTATATGTCCTAGAACAGGCTACCCTTGAAATACCCGCCCCTACGGCCACTCGTGCTGAAAAGGATGCTTATAAGAAGCATCAAGATGACGCATTAGATGTGTCATGCCTTATGCTTGCCACCATGAACTCTGAGCTTCAGAAGCAACATGAGAACATGGATGCCTATGATATGGTTGAGCATTTGAAACAACTATATCAAGGACAAGCTAGGCACAAGCGTTTTGAAGTGTCTAAGGCTCTTTTTGCATGCAAGATGCAAGAAGGAACACCTGTAGGAACTCACGTACTCAAAATGATTGGGTACGTTGAGAACCTTGAAAGACTAGGTTTTCCACTGAGCCAAGAATTGGCAACTGATGTTATCCTGCAATCGTTGCCGGAAGCATACAATCAATTCGTCATGAATTATAACATGAATGAAATTGATAAACCTTTGCCTGAGATTCTCAGCATGTTGAGAACTGCTGAACCAAATCTCAAGAAGAAAGTTAGTAATGTACTAATGGTCAAGAAGGACAAAGGTAAGCGCAAAGGCAAGGGTAAGACCCAAGCCAAAGGCAAGGCCAATTCATCCACTTCAAAGGGTAAAGGTAAAGTACCAAGGGAGGGGACTGCTTCCATTGCGGTGAGACTGGACATCCGAAGGCTTTAATCGCAAAGTCTACCTTGAGGAAGTAAAGAACAAGAGAAGTGGGACTTCTGCCTCAGGTATACACGTTATAGAAGTTAATCTATCTATTTCTTCTACATGGGTATTAGATACCGGATGTGCATCTCACATTTGTACTAATGTGCAGGGACTGAGAAATAGTAGAATAATGGCAAAGGGCGAAGTGGACCTACGAGTAGGCAATGGCGCAAAAGTTGCTGCTGTAGCTGTAGGAACATATTCTTTGTCTTTGCCCACTGGGCTTATCTTAGAACTAGAGGAGTGCTTCTATGTACGCATTAACAAAGAACATAATTTCTGTATCTTGTTTAGACAAGAAAAACTTTTCTTTTATAATAAAGGACAAATGTTGTTCCATTTATTTAAATGAAATGTTCTATTGTAATGCACCACTTATGAATGGTCTCTATGTTCTAGATTTAGATAACTCAATTTATAACGTAAATACCAAACGGTTCAAATCGAATGATTTGAACTGCATATATCTTCGCACTGTCGCCTAGGTCACATAAATGAAAAACGCATATCCCAACTCCATAAAGATGGATTATTGGACTCATTTGATTTTGAATCATATGAGGTATGCGAGTCTTGTCTTTTAGGAAAGATGACTAAAACTCCATTTAGTGGACATGGCGAGAGAGCGACGGATTTGTTAGGACTCATACATACTGATGTATGTGGCCCTTTCAATGTCGAAGCCAGAGGAGGCTATAAGTACTTTATTACTTTCACTGATGATATGAGTAGATTTGGCTACTTATATTT
This sequence comes from Wurfbainia villosa, assembly GCA_025175895.1. Classification (NCBI taxonomy): domain Eukaryota; kingdom Viridiplantae; phylum Streptophyta; class Magnoliopsida; order Zingiberales; family Zingiberaceae; genus Wurfbainia; species Wurfbainia villosa. The sequence continues at coordinate 43,265,258 of CM046005.1, forward strand.
GATGAGACATAAGTCAGAATCCTTTGAAAAGTTCAAAGAATTCAAGAATGAAGTACAAAACCAACTTGGTAAGCGTATTAAGCTACTTTGATCAGATCGAGGTGGTGAATACCTTAGTCAAGAGTTTCGTGATCACCTGGCTGAGTGTGGGATAATATCCCAACTCACTCCACCTGGAACACCACAATGGAATGGTGTATCTAAGAGGAGAAATCGTACTCTATTAGATATGGTACGATCAATGATGAGCCAGACTGATCTACCTACTTCCTTTTGGGGTTTAGCTCTAGAGACAGCCGCTTTCACACTTAATCGCGTTCCATCAAAAGCCGTAGAAAAGACACCATATACGATATGGACCGGGAAGAGTCCCAAAATGTCTTTTATAAAGATTTGGGGTTGTGAAGCTTACGTTAGACGTCAAGTCTCAGATAAACTAAGACCCAAATCAGATAAGTGTTATTTTGTAGGATATCCCAAGGAAACTAAGGGATATTACTTTTACAATCCCACACTTGGCAAGGTGTTTGTTGCCAGAAATGCTGTCTTTCTAGAAAGAGAATTTATTTCTAGAAATACTAGTGGGAGTAAAATTCATCTTGAAGAAGTTCAAGATGATGATAACACTAAGGCTTCGATGGAAAATGAACAGGCACCACAAAGTGTTGTGGATGAGGAAATTGTTGCCCAAAGAGTTGTGGAACAAACACCTGTTCAAGTAGACCAACCTCTTCGTAGATCTAATAGGATCCGTCGTCAACCCGAGAGATATTCTTTTCTCTTGACTGACAACGGTGATGTATTGCTTATCAATCTTGACGAGCCTACATCCTATAAAGAAGCTATGATGAGCCAGTTAGAGAAATGGCTAGAGGCCATGAGATCCGAAATGGAATCCATGTACACTAACCAAGTATGGACTTTGGTTGATCCACGAAGGTAAAACCCATTGGGTGTAAGTGGGTCTTTAAAGTAAAAGACATGGATGGTAATAAGCATACCTATAAAGGTAGATTGGTGGCTAAAGGATTCAAACAAATTCATGGTATTGACTATGAAGAAACCTTTTCACCGATTGCGATGCTTAAATCCATTCGGATCATACTTGCTATTGCGACCTACCATGATTATGAGATCTGGCGGATGGATGTCAAAAGCTTTTACGAATGGAAAGCTACTGAGGATGTGTACATGACACAACGAGGTTTTGAAGATCCAAAGCATCTGGAAAGGTATGCAACCGCAAGGTCCATTTATGGACTAAAGCAAGCCTCTCGAAGCTGGAATCTTCGATTCGATGATGCAATCAAAGAGTTTGGTTTCATCAAGAATGAAGATGAGCCTTGTGTCTACAAGAGAAATAGTGGGAGCACAGTTGTATTTCTTGTCTTGTATGTAGATGACATACTTCTCATCGAAATGATATTCCCTCACTCCGGATCTGTGAAGATGTGGTTAGGGAATTGTTTCTCGATGAAGGACTTAGGTGAAATGCCTATATTCTAGGCATCAAGATCTATAGAGATAGATCTAGAAGATTACTTGGCCTAAGTCAGTACGTACATTGATAAAGTGCTAGATCATTTTGCTATGCAAAATTCTAAGAGAGGGTTTACGCTTTATCACATGGTGTGAGTCTTTCGAAGACTCAATGTCCCTCTTCTAAGGAGGAGAGAGATCGCATGGATAAGATCCCTTATGCATCAGCTATAGGGTCTATCATGTACGCCATGCTTTGTACTCGTCCTGACGTCTCGTATGCTTTGAGCATGACGAGTAGATACGATCGGATCGGTGAAAGTCCGGATAGCGATCAAAAATATTCTTAAGTACTTACGAAGAGCGAAGAATATTTCACGATATTTGGAGGCAATGAGAGCTAAGCGTAAAGGGTTACGATGATGCAAGCTTCCAAGCGGACAAGGATGACTATAGATCGCAATCGGTAGTCGTGTTTTGCACGAATGGTGGAGCCGTGAGTGGAAGAGTTCAAGCGAGACACGATTCGATTCTGCGAACAGAAGTGGTTTAGTATATTGCAGATGAACTTGGGGTAGTTCCTAACATTGCGGATCCACTAGACCTCTATTGTGACAACAATGGGGCTATTGCACAGGCTAAGGAACCTCGATCACATCAGCGGACCAAACACATACTGCGGCGCTTCCATCTCATTCGAGAGATCAGCGAGAGCGGAGATGTGAGGATATCAGAGTGCAAGCGAAGCTAACATCGCAGATCCATTGACCAAGGCTTTGGCACAGAGGAAGCATGATGGTCACACTAGGTCACTAGGTATTAGATATCATAGTGATTGGTACTAGTGCTAGTGGGAGATTGTTAGTTAAAGCCCTAGAACCAATCATGTGATGGTTGAATAGGGAACATTTTGTATCATATTCTATAAAGGCAAAATTGGTTATTATATTTACATCTTGCTTGTGCCACTAATTTAAATATAATAATGCCCTAGAAAAGTAGGTTCTTATCTACAAAGACATCAATCGTAATTGATTATGAGAGGTCAGAGAGAACACTTTCCTAAATGTTCCTAGTCAGTATTAATATGCAAGGGCAATATTAATACATAAAGACTAGCATGTAGGTCAATTGATGACTTGATCTCACAAGTCATGGATATATGATATCAAGTTGACACATGGGTATATATTGGAGAATATATCTTGGCCCGACCCGCCATGAGAAAGTTTCATGGATCATTATATGAGTGTCATAAACTTTCTCATGTGACTATTAGTATAAATAGTCCTTAGACACAAGTCACTACGGTTCCCTACATAAGGAGTTATGTACTTTGGTATCGTCAACGTCACCCGTAAGGTGGACCATAAAGGCGATTCGGGTATGTAACAAATTATGTGGAGGGATGTGAGTGATGTAGATGGGATCTATCCCTTCCATATGACGGAGTGATATCGGTGGGCCCCTTGATTGAGTAGAACTACTAAAAGCATGGCCATGCTCGAATGAGTCAATATGAGATATTGAGCTCATTTGTTTGAGTTAGTTTACTCAGGATCAAGAAACACATAGATTGATCGAGGATGACACGGTCTATGCCTCATTGATCAATCGATATCAAGGATAGAAGGACACGGTCATATATTATAGTAGTCACGGAAAGGTTAGTCGGATCTTGACTTATCTCGTAACTTGGGTAGCAATGATGTATTGCTAGATGCCGCTCATTGCTTGTGTATCTAAAAGAGTTTAGGTCCACTTCCAACGTTATGAGAGCCTATAGGGTCACACACAAAGAGCATGATAATTAGAGGAATTAGAGTATTCTAGTTTGACTAGAATAATATGGGAATAAGCTTAAGTACAAAATGGTTTTTGGACTTTAAGCTTAATGAGAATTTTAGCTAATTGATTTAATGAGATTAATTCAATATGTTACCTTATTGATTTAATAAGATTAATTCAATATGATAACATAAGCTTAATTGAATTAATAAGATTAATTCAATATGATAACATAAGCTTAATTGAATTAATAAGATTAATTCAACATGCATGAATGCCACATAAGAATGCCACATAAGCATGCCACATAAGCATGCCACCTAAGCATCCACCTAAGCTAGTTAAGGTGGAAGGAAACAAAATGGTTTTGTCTCCTTAAGTGGCCGGCCAAACAAGGATATGTCTCAATGCAATGGATTGCATTGAATGTGTGGAGGTGAAAGGGTTTTTCCAACCCTATAAAAGACACCTCAAGTGGCCGGCCAAAATGAGAGCATTGGCTTTTGTTGTTGGTGGAAGCTTTGGTTGTGTTAGTGGTGAGAAAGCTTGGTGGAAGCTTTAGTTGTGTGGGTTTGTGAGTGTAGGCTAGCAAGAAGAGGAGTCTTCTTCTTCCTTTCTCCTTTTCCCTCTCTTCCTCTCCTTTAGGGACTTCTCTAGCAAGAAGTAAAGGAGAGCTCTTCTAGTTTTCCTCTTGTGAGACAAGAGCGTGCTCGTGTGGATACGTATAGAGGCACGGACACTTGAACGTGCTAAAGATCCAACAAACCGAAAGGAAAAGCGGGATTAACAAGGGCACGCAACAAAGGTAATCCTCTCCTATAAGATAGGTTTGGTTTAGAGAAATTTATTTTATACGAGTTTGCTTTCGCATGGATCACTTGGAAGGGATCCTATTTTCCGTTGCGCATATGCCATTTGGCATACGAGATATCCCTACATACGCTAACTGTACCTATCAAACTCAATTTACCTGTCACGGTATTAGAGCGTAGGGGATCATAATCAGCTAAGGGGACCTGTCACGAGACCCCCGCAAACCTCCCTAGTCTTACCTCCGTTACTTGGTAAAAACTGGATTTGATAGATCCATTAAGTCCATAAGAGTTCCTTTAGAGTCTAAATTTCCTTTTCACGATAGGTTTGCACACGGGACCATAATCAGCTAAGGGGACCTATCACGAGACCCTCGCAAGCCCTCATAGATACACCACCGCTACTTGGCAGGAGTTAATCCCTAGTTGGTTCTGGGTTTCGGGAACTTGGCTTCACTATTAGGTACTTCCCCTTAGCTCCTTAGGTTTATCAATAAGAATCCAAAAACCATATCAAAACAAACAATAATTCAAGTAGTATAGATTACATCATCCATCATATATCGTCAAGGGCTACTCCCCCATCCTAAGATTACAAGACACTACTCCATAGTCTGGCAAGAATTGCTAGAGAAAGAAATTACGATACTTAGTGCCATCTGTGTTCCTCTGTCATCGACTCCTTCCTTATCCTCCTTCTTCTGTCGTCGTTTTCACCACCCGCCGTCCTCCTCTAGGGTTAGAATATCTCCTCTTTTATAGCCTTGGCCTCCTCTTTAATTAAGGCAAAAGATTTTCCTTTAATTGAGACGAAGATTGTGGCTCTCATAGTAAAGGAAATTCGGAGTCAGGACAACATGCCCTTTCCAAATGAGGGCACAGGCGTGTCGCGGGTTTCCCACAGGGCGTGTTGTGCTTGAATTGGGGTGTGTCGAAGGCTGAACTGGTGCGTGTTGAGCGCTGGAACTCCTGACACGGATGTGTCACTGATAACACGCCTGTGTTGTTTTGATACGCCGGTCGTGTCAACACTTTGACTGGGGCATGTCGGCTGCTGAACCAGGGCGTGTTGAAGGCTGGAACTCCTGACATGGACGTGTCACTGATGACACGCCTGTGTTGTTTTGATACGCTTGCTTCTTTGCCCTGTTAACACGGAAAACACCCAAAAGCAGTCTCTTTCTCCAAAATATGCTAAACTTAACTAAATCATGATAAAATACATGCCTAGGACATGAAATGAGATAAAATGCATGTATATGGAGTAGTGAAAACATAGCATGATTTATACACATCAAAATCCCCTAGTCCTAAGCTTTTGCTTGTCCTCAAGCAAAGAAAACTCAAAAGACAACTTATTTGTGGGAATGCTAGACACCATCCAAACGTATACAATCTGATCTTAATCTTTTCAAGTCATTCCTAGTTGCCAAGTTTGAAAGATCCCTATATAGTGCACGTGAAAGGTTGGACTAAAGTCATTGGACACCAATCCGGATTTGACATCCCTTCTATCGTAGAGCAATCTTATTTCTGGCATAGAGGCACTTACCTGCCTTAATGCATGGATCATCCTTACCTATCATCAAAAGGTCTCAAAGGAGCACTTTCTAAGAGAGAAGGAAAGGAATTTATAGAGAGCATTTCCCCAGTAACTAGTTAGTCTCAAAGGGGCACCTTTTAGGTGTTTCCCCAGTAACTACTTGGTCTCAAAGGGGTGCTTGAAAACAATTCTAGTTTTTGGTTTTTTTTTTTTTTTCCGATCATACTTCTAGTCAAAGTGTTTCTCCAGTAACCAAGTTGCGCAAGCAAGTCTCCAATGGAAAATCGAGTTCTCGTCCGATATGGGGGATTTAAATCCTTTTTTGGATACCTCAGACCTATAGACCATGTTAGAAGTGAAATAGGGCTCTTATCAAATAGGCAAAAAGGAATATCATGATCCGACCAATATTCAGTTGTATTACGCTAGATGATATAAAAATGCAATGTTATGATATATGAAAAGATGCAAACAAAATAGCACTAACCAAACTAAAAATCTAAGTAGAGACAGCATAAGCAGTAAAGGATGTGCATCGAAACTCACAAAATAGTTCAAGGTGGTCAATGGTCATCGTCTTCGCTACTAGCATCCTCCTCTTTCCACCTACGCAGGTCTCTCTTGAGTGGAAAATTAGGGGGTGCCGCAGTCCGGCCCAGGCGTGCCGCAGTTGAGAAATGTGTGACACGGGCGTGCTCAACAGCACACTCGACCTGTGTTGTCTTCGGGTAACCTCAACACGCCTGTGTCGTTCGGCATAGGCGGGTCATGTCAATTTGGCACGCAGTGGCATGTTTAACATGTTGTGTCTTGTAATTTTGAAAAAAAAAAATAGAATAAAAAATAAAATAAAATAAAATGACTAAAAAAATGAAAATAGCTTGGGTTGCCTCCCAAGAAGCGCTTGTTTAAGGTCGTTAGCTTGACCCCTCAGTTACTCCCTAGTTTTGGGGATATGGCTCGAGGAGTGTGCTCTGCCCCTCTTCCTCCTCAACTAGCTCTGTGGTGTTAGGTTTGTTAGTTATAGCCCTAGAACCAATCATGTGATGGTTGAATAGGGAACATTTTGTATCATATTCTATAAAGGCAAAGGATTGGTTATTATATATTTACGTCTTGCTTGTACCAGCTAAATTAAATATATAATAATGCCCTAGAAAAGTAGGTTCTTATCTACAGCACATCAATTGGCAGAATTGATTATGAGAGGCTGTAGAGAACACTTTCCTAAATGTTCCTAGTCAAGTATTAATATGCAAGGGCAATATTAATACATAAAGACTAGCATGTAGGTCAATTGATGATTTGATCTCACAAGTCATGGATATATGATATCAAGTTGACACATGGGTATATATTAGAGAATATATACTGAACTGACCCACCATGAGAAAGTTTCATGGATCGTCATATGAGTGTCATAAATTTTCTCATGTGACTATTGGTATGAATAGTCCTCAAACCTGAAGTCACTACGGTTCCCTACATAAGGAGTTATGTACTTTGGTATCGTCAAACGTCACCCGTAACAGGGTGGACCATAAAGGCAATTACTGGGTATATAATAAATTATGCGGAGGGATGTGAGTGATGTAGATGAGATCTATCCCTCCCATATGACGGGAGTGATATCTGTGGGCTCCTTGATTGAGTAGAACTACTAAAATGCATGGCCATGCTCGAATGAGTCAATATGAGATATTGAGCTCATTTGTTTGAGTTAGTTTACTCAGGGATCAAGAAACACATAGATTGATCGAGGATGACACGGTCTATGCCTCATTGGTCAATCTGATATCAAGGATAGAAGGACACGGTCATACATTATAGTAGTCACGGAAAGGTTAGTCGGATCTTGACTTATTTCATAACTTGGGTAGCAATGATGTATTGCTAGATATCGCTCATTGCTTGTGTATCTAAAAGAGTTTAGATCCACTGCCAACGTTATGAGAGCCTATAGGGTCACACACAAAGAGCATGATGATTAGAAGAATTAGTGCATTCTAGTTTGACTAGAATAATTTGGGAATGAGCTTAAGTACAAAATGGTTTTTGGACTTTAAGCTTAATGAGAATTTTAGCTTATTGATTTAATGAGATTAATTCAATATGCTAAGCTAATAAGATATCTAATATGTTACCTTATTGATTTAATGAGATTAATTCAATATGATAACATAAGCTTATTGGATTAATAAGATTAATTCAACATGCATGAATGCCACATAAGCATGCCACCTAAGCATGCCACCTAAGCTTGATGAGGTGGAAGGAGACAAAGGGTTTTGACCTTTGGATTTCCTCCACATGTGGCCCGCCAAACAAGGAGTGTATTATGTTTCAATGCAATTGATTGCATTGAATGTGATAGGAGGGGAAAGGTTTTTCAATCCTATAAAACACCCCATGGGGTGGCCGGCCAAATGGTTGAAGCTTGAGGCTTGGAGAGAGCTTGGTGGTGAGAGGCTTTGGTTGTGTGGCTTTTGTGAGTGTAGTAAGAAGAGTAGTCTTCTTCTTCCTTTCTCTTTTTCCCTACCTTCCTCTCCTTTAGGGACTTCTCTAGCAAGAAGTAAAGGAGAGCTCTTCTAGTTTCTTTTGTGAGACAAGAGCTTGCTCGTGTGGATACATATAGAGGCACGGACATTTGAACGTGCTAAAAGATCCAACAAACCCAAGGAGAAGCGGAATTTCAAAAGGGCACGCAACAAAGGTAATATTCTCCTATAAGATAGGTTTTGAGAAATTTATTTTTGTACGAGGTTTTCTTTCGCAAGGATCACTTGGAAGGGATCCTATTTTTCCGTTGCGCATATGCTATTTTGCATAAGAGATGTCTTATTTTCCGCAAGTGCACGGTTGTCGTCAAGTAATAAAAATATTGATCCCACAGGGATTGGGACAATTACCGAATGATCGTGATACCAAGTTATCTAGTCAATCAAATTGTGGATTAAGCAAAGACACTGAGCAGTCAAGAACAACGAATGAGAAGAACGAGCTAAAAGTCAATAGTTGAGGAGAATCTCAGGATATGGGTTTCACCATGTCGACGATTTATAAGGTGATTTAATTCTTTCCTACCCCTATTAGAGTTGTTTTGATGGAACCTATCCTAAGGTAAATCAATGGCCCCTTTCGAGGTCTACGCTAACTGTACCTATCAAACTCAATTTATCTGTCACGGTATTCGAGCGTAGGGGATCATAATCAGCTAAGGGGATCTGTCGCGAGACCCCCGTAAACCTCCCTAGTCTTACCTCCGTTACTTGGTAAAAACTGGATTTGATAGATCCATTAAGTCCATAAGAGTTCCTTTAGAGTCTAAATTTCCTTTTCACGGTAGGTTTGCACATGGGACCATAATCAGCTAAGGGGACCTGTCACGAGACCCCCGTAAGCCCTCATAGATACACCACCGCTACTTGGCAGGAGTTAATCCCTAGTTGGTTCTAGGTTTTGGGAACTTGGGTTCACTGTTAGGTACTTCCCCTTAGATCCTTAGGTTTATCAATAAGAATCCAAAAACCAGATCAAAACAAATAATAATTCAAGTAGTATAGATTACATCATCCATCATAAATCGTCAAGGGCTACTCCCCCATCCTAAGATTACAAGACACTACTCCATAGTCTAGCAAGAATTGCTAGAGAAAGAAATTATGATACTTAGTGCCATCTGTGTTCCTCTGTCGTCGACTCCTTCCTTATCCTCCTTCTTCTGTCATCATTTTCACCACCCGCCGTCCTCCTCTAGGGTTAGAATATCTCCTCTTTTATAGCCTTGGGCTCCTCTTTAATTAAGGCAAAAGATTTTCCTTTAATTGAGACGAAGATCGCGGCTCTCGCAGAAAAGGAAATCCGGAGTCAGGACAACACGCCCGTGCCAAATGAGGGCACAGGCGTGTCGCGGGCTTCCCACAGGGCATGTTGCGCTTGAATTGGGGCAGGTCGAAGGCTGAACTGGGGCGTGTTGAGCGCTGGAACTCCTGACACGGACGTGTCACTGATAACACGCCTATGTTGTTTTGATACGCCAGCCATGTCAACACTTTGACTGGGGTGTGTCGGCTGCTGAACCAGGGCATGTTGAAGGCTGGAACTCCTGACACGGACGTGTCACTAATGACACGCCTGTGTTGTTTTGATACGCCTGCTTCTTTGCCCTGTTAACACGGAAAACACCCAAAAGCAGTCTCTTTGTCCAAAATATGCTAAACTTAACTAAATCATGATAAAATACATGCCTAGGACATGAAATGAGATAAAATGCATGTATATGGAGTAGTGAAAACATAGCATGATTTATACATATCACCAGGCTCCCAGACTTTCCCCCTCGTCCACCATATTAGGGTATATTTTTCTTTAAGTCTGAGGGGGAGACCCCAAAATCTATTTTGTTTTGTTTCCTAGCAGTAGTTTCTTTACTGGTATTTTCATGCATGCATGAGTTGTTTAGTTCCTTTCAGTACTTAATTTTTGGTGTCTGAAAAGCTACCTGAGTAGTATTTTTGAAAGTTGCTTGCATGAGTTGTTCCCATAGGTAGCTTAACTCTATTTATCTTGTGGTATTTTATTATTTTCGCTCTATTGAATGTTCTAGATCTACACTGGTTAGCTTTATTTTTGCACTTACACATATTGAACATTCTGAAAGGGAAAATCTAGTACATACCTAGTTATAATTCACTTCAATAGTCTAGTACTTTGGAATCTATAGGTGACTCTAGGTTTAGCTTTTTAGTTACTGGAGATGCTCGGATTGTGTAAGCCCATTCAGAAAAATCAAAATCCCTGTGAGCTAAAAAAAAAGGGAGAGAGAAAGAAAAAAAAAGGAGATTATGAGAGATAAAAAATAGTTGTCGTGGGTCGAAATGGCTAGGTGCCCCTTTGAGACCGAGTTAGGTTACTAAGGAAACACCTCCCAATTTCTCTCAATATCGAGCACGCCTTTGAGACTTTATGCTAGATCTAGGGAATGACCCTCGCTTTGGGCAGGTAAGTGCCTAAGAGCCAGAAACCTTAGGAAAGCTATGGGGTGACGACTTAACTCACCATGGAACGGGCACCCCCTAAGAATGATTCGCCTAGCACGAGGATGAGGAGCTAACTTAGTGAATTTTTAGAACATATCTATTTTTCTTTGATTGCAAATATCACCTGATAAATTTAGTTAGCATGCTAATTATGGAACAATATCTTTTTAAAATTTTATGGCACTGAGGTTTGCTTGAGGACAAGCAAAGATTTAAGTCTGGGGGAAGTGATGTGAGCAAAACATATAGGGTTTTAGGAGTAGTTTTTGCTCACATCTTGTTACATTTTTTGTTAGTTTCAAGCATATGTTATTCTATTCTTGCACGCATTGCCTATTTTCTGATTCGGAGGCCTGCTCATTGTACTTTTGTGTGCATGTTAGCTTTTCTGGTGATAAAGACACATTTTCGGAGCAAAAGAAGGACTTTCACAGCTAGACGCAGAGTGGGACACGGCCAGGGCGTGTGGATTCACACGGTCGTGTCTAATGGGCGAAGAACAACACCCCAGGGTTGCACACGGTCTGGCCATGTGGAAACACAAAGTCGTGTGATGGCCCGACTGATTTGCACGACTAGGGCTTTTTCCAAATTTTGCAGGGGTCTGAGGCGATGTCTATATAAGGATGGCTCCACCCAAACCCTAGGGGGGAGGCACGATGGCTAGGACGGCACGTCGAAGCCCTAAAAAGCTTCGGTAACTCGCAACTGGGAGGAGGAATGCTGCCAGAGGTCCACAACTTGCAATACAACGCCGGAGAGAAGATCACGAAGCATTGTATATCTCTATTTCTGCGCTCTCTTTCTATTGTAATTGAACTTAAACATGTTTTGTGATTCTTCCTTCGTGTTTATGGAGTAGAACTTTCGATTCTAGGATTAGGGAGTAGCTTGTATACATAGGCAATGTTGGTTCATATAAAATTCTGGCTATAAGTTTAATTTGAAAATTGGTAGTTGCTCTTTATTATATCTACGTGTATTTGGCTTTCTTTCCACTGTGCTTAGGCAATACGAGGTGGTGACAGCCCTGGCAATCTTGATTTAGGAGGTTTGATCAAGGAACCTAGGGGTAAACCTGACGTCCCGTAACTGCGGTGAGAAGGGAGCCGTGGAATCGGAAACGGTCCACCGCAAGGATTGATTTGGCATCCTCGTACCCTCTATCCCGTCCTTTTGGGCTAGGATAGCTCCCGGTGAATGCGGCGGCTCTGTGGGAGAGTGTATGATGTCCCTTCCCCAAAACTGTAGGTAGACGTTTAGACGATGCCAATTGACAACATTGTTCTGTGGTACACAAGTGAAACCGAAGTGCTAGAATCACCTTTTAAGACCCCGTCACACTCTTTTCCTCCTCCATGTGACACTGCACAGAGTAGGGTACACCGATAGTCCTCACCAACCGACTCTCTCAGAGACCATGTCTGAACAATCGCAACCACTTAGTGTATTGGTACTCGAATCCCAGTCCCTGTGGGATCTATAATCTTTATTACTTGACGACATCCGTGCACTTGCGGGCGTTGAGCACGAGCGTGCACTTTGAGTCCACGACGGTATCCATCGCGAGATTTGAGGACGTGTATGTGCGCATCACTTCCTCCCCATTGTGGGTTTACGAATCTTTTTAGGGCTTCAAAGTGTTGTCCCGGCCATCGTGCCCTCCCTCTAGGGTTTGGGCGTGGCTTTCTTTATATAGATATGAGGTCGGCTCTTCACGAAATCCGAAAAAAGAGCTAATCGCACCAAAACGCTGGGCCGCCACACGGTCGTGTGTTTCCACATGGCCAATCCGTGTGTGGCCCTGTGGTGGCCAATCTCGAGCTTCGGACACGACCGTGTGTAGCCACATGCCCTGGCCATGTGCCCTACTACATCCAGCTTCCAAATGCTCTTTTTCGCTCCGAAAGTGCACCGTTTTCCCCATGAAATGTTATCCTGCACACAAAAGTACAAAGAGCATATCTCCAAACCATAAAATAGGAAATGCATGCAAAATAAAGTAAAATATACATGAAACAAACATAAAATGAAATGAGATGTTAGCGAAAACTACTCCTAAAACCCTATATGTTTTGCTCACATCAACTCTAAAATATTTAATGTTGTTTATTTTATCATAGTATGTTTCGTAGGATGTTCTATTATGTCTTTTGATAATTAGGGTTCTATTTTGGACATAACAAGCGGTATTTACTGCCTCAACCCAAAACCTATTGTGTAACCTATATTCATTTAACATGGTTCTAGCACTCTCTTGTAAAGTCCTATTTTCTCCTTTCAATTAACCCATTTTGTTAAGGAGCCCTAAGGCAAAAGAATTCATGGTGATATCCATTTTGATTACAAAATTCAGCAAATTTATGATTTTCAAACTCTCCCCCATGGTCACTCCTAATTCTTTTAATTTTTAAGTTCTTTTCATTTTCTAATAATTTACATAGATTAGTGAATTGATCAAGATTTTCATTTTTATGTTTTAAGAATTTAACCCAAGTAAACCTAGAGTAGTCATCTACTACTACTAAATAGTATTGACTACCATTTGGTGACTTAGTTCCATGCGAGTTAAATAGGTCCAAGTGCAAGAGCTCAAGCACACCTTTAGTTCTTTCTCCATTAGTCAACTTATGTGAAGTTTTAATTTGTTTTCCTTATTGACATGCATCATAAACTTTATTTTCTAAATTACCTAGTTTAGGTAGGCCTCTAACCAGTCTATTATGACTTATTTTATAGATAAGTTGTAGATGGGAGTGACCTAGTCATCTGTGTCACAACCATGATTCCTCTTGTTTTGTCATTATACACTTAATTGAGAAGTTAGGTAGGTCTATTGTATAAATATTATTATTCCTAACTCCCCTAAATATGATTATTGAGCAATCATTATTCTTAATCAGACACTCATTTGATGAAAAAATAACCTTATAATTAGTATCACTCAATTGGCTAACATTTAGAAGATTAAATTCAAAGTTTTCTACAATAAGACTTTGTGTATTATAAAATTCAAATTTAGCTCAATATCACCTGATCCGATGATTTTGATTTTACAGTTGTTTCTGAAAGCTACAAACCCAAGATTTTTGAATCTCAACTTCATAAATTTAAGTCAATCTCCGATCATTTGTCTGGAGCATTCAGTGTCTAACATCCATTGATCCTACACACAAAGTAGTTGGATCAGATATTAAAATTTGAATAAGTTTAAGTATTTTTAACCTAGGTTTCATCTCACCCTTTCTACATTAGCAATCAAGTTATCCTATAGGAGTTGTGAGATGGAGATTCATTCTTTCTTTTTAATTTCAATGAAAATTAAAGTTACTTAAACTTGTGTTAGATTCAAGTTTAGCATGAGCTAGTCTAATAAATTTTCAAAAATCAATTTCCAAGTAGTGGTGAGGCATATGGCCTTCTTGGATATCAAGTGGACCACTTCCTTAGACAAAATTGATTAAGAAATTAAGTACTAGGCTTGCTTTAGACTAACCTTTGGTCTAACTAGTTAAAGACTAAGTGAGTTAGCTTCAGTTAGTTTCACTCAACTTAGTGCACCAGGTAGGACACATCCAGCCTAGATATGCACTTCGAAGAGATTCCCTAACTTACTATCAGTTCACTTTGCGTTAGTACTAGGTTGGTCAAGTTTAACTAACTTTGTTCCCTATCTAGTCCATTCTAAGTTAAGCAAGTAAATTAATCTAAGCATGCAATTATTAGCAACTAAAACAATCATGTAATTATGCATACAAGTTTAGTATTGACTCCCCTTGGATTATTGTATCAATACAGTCCATCCACATAGTGGATTTGATCCTTAGGGGCCCAATACTAGGTTGAGCCTACTTGATTCTTGAGAGATATGATCTATATGTTGATCTAAAATCGAGTCCAGCCTTGTTGTACACGACTCTTTGAGATCCAAGGATTAGGTCAAGACCCTTGGAACACAATGTGAACCTTTTCAATGATATCCTAAGCTCTTGAACTTCCCCTTTCAAAAGAGAATTCTCTTCCTCAAGTTTTTTGACTTGAGTTGAGTTTCCCTCTTGAACTTGACTAGTTAAAGAGGTTAGGGTAGCCTTGTGCTTAAGGATTTTAACCTCCTTAAGTAAAGACTTGACTTTAGACTTGGATTTAGACAACTTTTTATTTAAAAATTTAATAGCATCATACAAGGTTTTAATTAAAGAGTGACTCACCTTGATTGAAACTTTTGAACCAGATACGGATCCGTGGCTTGACTCAAACTTGGACTCAAACTCGGATTCAGACTCAGATGATCTTGCCATAAGAACCAAGTTGTTGACTTGGTCTTCTTCTTCCTCCGATGATTCCTCCCATGTTGTGTTGAGTGCTTTCTTGATTTGTGGTCGCATATTCTTTAGCTCCGGACACTCGAACATGAAGTGACCCTTCTTATTGCACTCATAGAACTTATAGTTTTAACTTGTGCTAGATCTCTTCTCCTTCATTGGCTTGGTTGGTCGCCTTCTAAGCTTGATCAACCTTCGAACTAAATTAACTAGTTCGGTCTCTATCTCTTCATCTCACTTCGATTTGGACTTGTCTTCCTCGGGAGGAGGCTTGATTTTTTCCTTCTTTCGACCTGCATACAAAGAAATACTCTTCTCGACCGGGACTGAATTAGATTGTTCATGTAACTCAACTTAGAAAACATTTCATCTAACCTAATTTTAGAAAAATCTCTAGATACCTTGTAAGCATCAACCATGGATGCCCACAAGGTACTCCTAGGAAAAGCTCTTAGAGTGTACCTTATCATGTCGCGGTTCTCACCTTCTGTCTAACGGCATGAAGGTCATTTAGGATATCTTGAATGCGAGCATGAAGCTGACTTGCAGTTTCATTGTCCTGCATTTTTAAATTATATAACTTATTGATTAAAAGGTCTCTCTTACATACCTTCGAGTCGGGTGTCCCTTCGTGAAGCTCAATGAGCTTATTCCATAGATCCTTGGTACAGATGAATGGACCAATGCGATTGAGCTCCTCCTTGGATAAGCCACATTGCAAGATTTGTGGCTTTTGCATCATCTTCAACTTGTCGCTTCATTGCATTAGTCCATTTATCACAGTCCAAAATTCTCCTTGATCATTAGTCAGTAGATCGAGACCTGTTTGGATAATGATCCACATATCCACTTGCATTTTGAGGTAACACTCCATCTGACCCTTCCAATAACAGAAGTCATCTCTATTGAAGAACGAAGGTTGGACGGTGTTGTACTGTTGGGATGTATACTGAAAGCCTAGCCTTTTTATGAACATCTTCATTTTGAAATAAGAATCACATTATCATTGTTTGCATTTTATATTTATGCATATTGTTTGATACATTACATTGTTGATAACATGGTGTGTGGTGTCGCACAGAAGATCATGTTATCAGTTCCTTGTAGAGTATAAGTAGAGGCTCACAACCAAAATGGTTTTGGACAAACCATTGGCATGGTTGTAGTGTGATTTGGTATTGGTTTATCTTGACCATAGAATTACACTAGTACACTTTGTGTGTATTGAGTATGACCGATTTAGAGGTGATTCAATTTATACTGACTATATAATTGAATCGGACCTCAGATATTATGGTGTACATGCTCTTGATCCCGATATAATAACTAGCACATGTACTTAGTATTTATTTCTTTGATTTACCAATAGGCGAGATTTATGTGTTAAATCGATAGACCTGGTAAGTTGGGAAATAATATTATTTATATGGTGTGTCGTTGATTATAGGAGGAAACTGTATCCTATATACTAGGATGATGATGTCCCCTTGAGGAGCGCATAAAGTTCATCATGTAAATCTTGCAGGTAGACTTGGTCTAACATGATGATAAGGATGAGTGGTACTACTCATGGAGTTAGATATTAATTAATTAAATTATGAGTAATTTAATTAATTAATGGACATTTGATATCTTAAACACGGGGAGATATTTTGTACAAATAATATATGGAGCCCATATTTATTTATGGGGGTTGGTGAGATAGATCAATGATGATCCTCTAGTGGAATGGATCATCATTAATGGATCGGGTTTGTGTGGTTCGGATCCATTGGGTGGCCAAGATCCAACTCTTCCTCATGGTCCCTATTATAGCCTAGATCTATATAAGAAGGGGAGAGGCTTGGGCGGCAAAGGAACTAGGGTTTGGCTTGTCTTTTGTGGGCGGCAAGGTTGGAGGATTAGGTTTAGTTTTGCTTCTCTTTTCCTCTTTTTTGGCCGCCGCCTACCCTTCCTCTTCTTGAGGTCGGCACTCCTTCTCCATCAAGCAAGGGATGGCGCCAATTCTCCCTCTCCTAGGGCCGGTGGCAACAAAGCAAGGAGGAAGAAGGTCATTTCTTCCTCAATCTCTTCTTTTTTCTCCTTAGGGTCGGCGGACACCAACTCTTGGAGGCTTTGGTGGTCGGTGCAAGCAAGGAGACAAGGAGAGCTTTGTGTTCGGCACAAGATAGGAGAAGATGGGAGGGTTGTCTTCCTTTGTTCAGAGAGAGCAAGGAAAGGAAGATACGTGATCTAGGAGGCTTCAATTCTTGGAAGATCGTTGCCCACACAACGTCTAAGAAGAGGATAGGTCATACAATAGAAGATCAAGAGGTATACAAGAGGTATAATTCTTGTTTAGTTTTCTTTATTGTTCTATGTAATTAGTTTTTAATTGTATGATCATGGACCTCGAAGATAAATGCAAAAACCGGTGATCCGTACATCATCTATTCCGCAGTTAATCGAGGTAAAGAGTTAGGTTGCTTGAACAAAAAGTTTGTTCAAGCGACCACTCAAATCGAATAGCACAGTGATGGATCAATTGCTTGGGTAATCCATCTTCATCTGGATTAATTTTTTTTTAACCGGGGACATGTGATAAGATCGACATGCACAAGCGACCGAAGCGGGAAGCAATTTTCCCTTCAAGTGGTATCAGAGACAGGTTTCCGATTTTGTGTGTTTTGGATTCGGTTACTTTCATGCATTTATCATATATTTTATGTCGGATAATAGTAGTATGTGCATAGGCTAACTTTTTGCTTGCAGGAATAAGATCCAACTGTTATGGCTATATGGATGTATGTGATTGTATGTGTGTGATTGTAATTATTTATTTGAATCCTCGGGGTTGACGAGGCTAATTAGTATTTAATTTTTATAATTAAATACAGCACTGTTTAGCCACTCATTTTAATTTACTTTCAATCTAGATATGTTGTACACTCCTTTGTAGAGTATAGGATCGATGGATGTAAATTAAAATAGTTTTTCTCGGCTCGGATCCCCTTATGGCTAGAGCATGGTAAAGGGAGGAGCGGACGAGGTGGCGACACGACGGGAAGTATAATGGAAAACAAAAGCCATAATAATTGGAAAATATTTTTTTCATATTTATTGCTTATTGTTTGATATGCATGTTGTGTGTTTGATAAAATTCCTCAATTTTAAATTACTAAGTGAGAGAGGGATATTTTTTTTTTAATTCCCGCGTCCTCCATTAAAATTTGACATGTGATCCGAACAAACTTGCATGTTGGCTTTGAGTGCCTTCCTCTATATCAGCTGAGTTTATTTTGCGGATCACTAGGTCAAATATGGTTAAAGGAAGTTATTTAGGAGCATGTGTACTTCCCCATCAGAAGGCACATAATCCGAGATGATTGCTTTAGTATCGGGTAATGGTAAACACTTAGATGCAAATAAAAGTACCCTCCCCATCGGAGTCACTGCTTTTATTTGTAGGGCCGAAGAGGAACAAACTATTAATTTTATTTGTCAAAAAGTAAGGTTGACAAATTAATAAAATTAATGGGTAAAACCTCCTCTTACAAATGTAGAATTCGTATACGTCCACACTATCGTGGCATACGATATTCTCGGTGTTTTAAGGTGCTGGTTGATTTTAAAATTTTATTGTTTAAGGAATCAATAAATTTTGAAATCTAATGTTTTTGATTTATGTGATTCTTAGGTTTTTCAAAATGACTTTCAACCCACTTGCTGTGATTCTGAAAGAAAACAAACTTACTGGACCTAACTATGTTCATTGGAAAAAGAATCTGGACATTGTCTTAACTACTGAGGAGTACAAATATGTACTCTTAGAAGAGTGTCCTCCTAAGTCTATGAATGATTCTAGTGAAAAGGAGAAAGAGAGTTATTGGAAGTGGATCAAGGCTGATGAGATGGTGCGGTGTTACATTTTGGCTTCCATGTCAAATGTATTGCAACATCAGCATCAAGCCATGAATACTGCCTATGACATGATGCTCAATTTCAAGGAACTTTTCGAACACCAGAATCGAGCTGCTAGGTAGGAAGCTATGAGAAACTTGATGACAACCACCATGGTTGAGGGAACACCCATGAGGGATCATTTTCTCAAGATGATGGCTCATTTGAATGAGCTAGAAGTCCTTGGAGCATAGATCGATGGGGAAACCCAGATCGATATCATTCTCCAATCTCTACCTAAGAGTTTTGAGCAGTTTTGCCTGAACTACAACATGAAAAAGAGGTTGTATTCGTTGGCGGAGCTTCTGACAGAACTCCAGGTGGCAGAGGGACTTTTTCGTTAGAGTTCTCAAGCTTTGGTTGCTCAAAAGGTTTCTACTTCTAAGACGAAAGGCAAGAAGAAGAAGAAAAAAGGTGTAGCAAAGGTGGTGAGAGGATCTTAGGGAGGAGTGAAGAAGTCGAAAGGCAAGTGCTTCACTTGCAAGCAGACTGGACATTGGAAGGCGGACTATCCCAACCACAAACAGAACAAAGGTATATTTTTTAGTCTAGTCATTGAAACATGTTTAGCGGTGTTATCTACCAGTACCTGATGTGTAGATACGGAAGCCACTGATTATGTCTGCAACTCTTTGTAGGGGTTCCAGGAAACCAGATGACTAGCTGAGAGGAAGATTACTGTCTACATGGGCAATGCTACGAAGGTGGCAGCTGTTGGTGCAGGGGCACTAGATAATCGAACCTGTGTTTTGATTATGGCAAAGACACAAAGTTAAGTTTATATTGTTATCTCATGAGCTAAATCAAGTGTGCAGAAAAGTACTAAAGCTGGAGCTGAAGGCTAGCGACACCCGGAGGAAGCCGTGGTGGTCGGGCGACACTTGAGTGAATTCGGAGGGAGCCGAAGGAATCGAGTGGAAGGCCGGAAGCGAGAGCTACTATCGAGGTAAGCTCGTGTGAGTGAGAGATTGTAAGGTCGTGTCCTCTTTACGGGGACGACCGTAGGCGACGATTCGACTAAGACTTCCTGTGGAAGGTCTAGGTCGAGATCGGACGGTTAGAAACCGTCGTATTTATCATTTTCCGAGCTAATCTCTTACTGCAGGGAAGTGGCCGGTGGCGATCATTCCGGACATTGGCCGATCATTATCGATTGGTGATGAGATGCATCGATCGTATCATCGATCGGTGATGAGAGGCATCACCGATCGTGATGGCGACGATTCAGCTTTTGCGCTAGGTCAAAACGGATAATGTTTGACGCGGCCACTTCGCGATAAAAATTTGGAAAAATTCATGATCCGTTCCAAAGAAATAGGAGACAAATTCAGAGGCTAAAGTCTATAAAAGGAGGGGAGGATTCATCTCCAAATCACATCAATTATTCATCAAGTGCTCCTACAACGCCAACGCTTCAACACCGTCATAACGCCGACGCGACGCCAAGTTTTGATCTTCTTCGTCGGCAGCAGATTCAAGTAATATTTTTGATATTATATTCTGTATTTTTATCTTCATAACGAGGTGAGGTAGGCTTGTTGCCTCATCCTCGTATATTCGGTTTTTGTAATCGTTGTCTCCTACCTCCAACGAGGAGGAGACGTTTTAGTGCTTTGCCCTCCGTACGCGGTCTAGGACCGATAGGGCCTTGGAGTAGCAACCGCTGGGTTGTGAACCAAGTAAAATAAACGTGTTCATTTATTTTCCGCTGTGCTTACTTTGCGTATCGAACGAACGAAAAAGAAAATATTTACGATCGCTATTCACCCCCCCTCTAGCGACGCTTCTCGATCCAACAGCAGCTATTGTAGTGGGAGATGTTTATTTATCTTTTGATAGAAATAAAACTTTGGTTCTGAGAAATTGCCTTTATGTACCTTCATTTAGAAAGAATTTAATTTCAGTTTCTAAATTATTTTTGGATTGATATTCTATTTATTTTAATGACAGAGTTGTTATAAAAAGGAATAGGGAGATTATCTTTTCTGATGCATTGGTAGGAAATTTATACACTCTTGAACCAAAAACTCCCATGATGCAAATAGAAATAAATAACTAATCTTCTAAATTTAATAAGAGAAAAGAATCTTCGAAAATGAACCAAACATATCTTTGGCATCTAAGGTTAGGTCACATTAACCTGAGTAGAATTCAAAGGTTGATAGTTGATGGACCTTTGGGTTTATTAGTGGTGGAAGATTTCTCAACCTGCGAATCTTGCTTGGAAGGTAAAATGACCAAGAGGCCTTTTAAGGCCAAGGAGTATAGAGCCAAAGATGTGTTGGAATTGGTTCATTCTGATTTGTGTGGTCCTATGTCTATCTAGGCTAGAGGTGGTTTAGAATATTTCGTCTCTTTTATAGACAATTATTCAAGATATGGATACATTTACTTGATACGCCGCAAGTCTGAATGCTTTAACAGGTTCAAAGAATTCAAGGCTGATGTGGAGAAACGTCAAGATAAAAGTATCAAGACACTACGATCTGATCGTGGTGGTGAGTACCTCTTGGGAGAGTTTAGGAGTTACTTATCAGAGGTTGAGATTCAATCCCAACTATCTGCACCTGGTACACCCCAACAGAATGGTGTAGCAGAGCGAAGGAATATGACTCTTATGGAGATGATTAGATCGATGATGAGTTATTCTGAATTACCAGATTCGTTTTGGGGGTATGCTCTGGATACGGCAGTGTATATTTTGAATTTGGTACCATCTAAATCAGTACCTTCTACTCCCACAGAATTGTGGACTGGGCGAAAGCCTAGTCTGAGACATATTTGGATTTGGGGGAGTCCAGCACATGTGCTGAAGGGAGATGCTGGTAAGTTGGAACCTCGTACAGCAGTGCGCTTGTTCGTAGGCTATCCTAGAGGAATGAAACGTGGTATGTTCTATAGTCCTAGAGATCAGAGGGTGATCCTTAGTACAAATGCCTAATTTTTAGAGGAAGGCTATGTGATGAACCACAAGCCCTTGAGCAAGATTGTTCTGGAGGAGTTAAGAGGGGAAGTCACTACTTCAGTATCAACGGTACAAGAGGACATACCACAAGTGACTACACCGCATGTCACAGACGATGCACAGGTGATACCTCGTCATAGTGGGAGGGTTGTTAGACAACCTGATAGATTTATGTTCTTGGAAAAATATTCTAATTTGGTCCCTGACGAACATGAACCTATTCCCTGAACATATGACAAGGCAATCCAAGATAAGGATGCGGCATCTTGGCAAAGAGTGATGAATTCTAAGATAGAATCTATGGATTCAAATCGGGTCTGGGAGCTAGTAGAACCACCCAATGGTGTAATAGTCATTGGATGCAAGTGGATCTACAAAAGAAAGAGAGGATCAGATGGGAAGGTAGAGACCTTCAAAGCAAGGCTTGTTGCGAAAGGGTATACTCAGAAAGAGAGTCTCGATTATGAGGAGACCTTTTCACTGTAGTCATGCTTAAGTCTATCCGGATTCTCTTATCTATTGTTGCTCATATGGATTATGAGGTTTGGAAGATGGATGTCAAGATAGTTTTCCTTAATGGAAGTCTTGAAGAAAACATCTATATGAAGCAACCAGAGGGATTCATTGCAAAGGGCAAAGAGCATCTTGTGTGCAGCTTAATCGGTCCATTTAAGGATTGAAGCAAGCTTCGAGATCTTGGAACATTCGCTTTGATGAGGTATTTCAGTCATATGGATTTATTCAAAGTCTAGATGAGTCTTGTGTATACAAGAGATGTGACGGAAACGTAGTGGTATTTCTTGTTCTCTACGTAGATGACATTTTGCTGATTGGCAACAATGTCAAAGTGTTATCAGAAGTAAGGGTATGGTTGTCCAAATATTTTGATATGAAGGACTTGGGAGAAGTGGGACACATCCTTGGGATCAAGGTTATAAGGGATCTCAAGAAAAGGATGTTGTTCTTATCTCAAGCTTTATGCATAGACACTATTTTGGCTCGTTTTATCATACATAACCCCAAGAAAGATTTTCTACTTTTTAGCCATGGAGTACCTTTATCTAAAGAGATGTGTCCTAGAACATCAAAGGAGATAGAGGAGATGAAGGCAGTTCCTTATGCTTCGGCGGTAGAAAGCCTCATGTATGTTATGTTATGTACGAGGTTGGATATCTGCTTTGTCGTGGGCATGGTTAGTAGATATCAGAGTAATCTAGGACAGGGACATTGGACTACGATAAAGCATATATTGAAGTACCTGAGAAGGACTAGGGATTATATGTTGGTATACCAGGCAGATCAATTACTTCCTGTGGGTTACACAGATTCTGACTTCCAATCAGATAGGGATAACAGTAACTCTACCTCGGGTTTTGTGTTTACTTTAGGAGGTTGATCCATTGTATGGAAAAGTGTCAAGCATAAATGCGTGGCGGACTCCACCATGGAAGCTGAGTATGTGGCAGCCTCTGAGGCAGCCAAAGAAGTTGTATGGCTCAGGAACTTCTTGATGGACTTGGATGTAATTCCTGGTTTGCCCAAAACTATCACAATTTATTGTGATAATAGTGGTGCAGGTGCAAACTCAAAGGAACCACGACCCCATAAGGCAAGTAAACACACAGAGTGCAAGTACCACCTGATACGAGAGATTGTAAAGTGAGGAGAAGTTGTTGTCGCCAAGATTGCATCAGAGGATAACCTGGCAGATCCTTTCACTAAGGCCCTTCCAGCAAGAGCTTTTGATAGACATGTGGAGGGAATGGGAATCAGATGTATTGCAGTTTGATGGCAGCATAGTCTTTTAGTATAAGTGGGAGATTGTTGTGATGTATACTGAAAGCCTAGCCTTTGTATGAACATCTTCATTTTGAAATAAGAATCACATGATCATTATTTGTATTTTATATTTATGCATATTGTCTGATACGTTACATTGTTGATAACATGGTGTGTGATGTCGCACAGAAGATCATGTTATCAGTTTCTTGTAGAGTATAAGTAGAGGCTCACAACCAAGCTGGTTTTGGACAAACCATTGGCATGGTTGTAGTATGATTTGGTATTGGTTTATCTTGACCATAGAATTACACTAGTACACTTTGTGTGTATTGAGAAAAACCGATTTAGAGGTGATTCAATTTATACTGACTATATAATTGAATCGAACCTCAGATATTATGGTGTACATACTCTTAATCCCGATATAATAACGAGTACTTGTACTTAGTATTTATTTCTTTGATTTACCAATAGACAAGATTTATGTATTAAATCGATAGACCTGGTAAGTTGAGAAATAATATTATTTACATGGTGTGCCATTGATTATAGGAGGAAATTGTGTCCTATATACTAAGATGATGATGTCCCCTTAAGGAGCTCATAAAGTTCATCATGTAAATCCTGCAGGTGGACTTGGTCAAACATGATGATAAGGATGAGTGGTACTACTCATGCAGTTAGATATTAATTAATTAAATTGTCAGTAATTTAATTAATTAATGGACATTCGATATCTTAACCATAGGGAGATTTTTTGTACAAATAATATATGAAGTCCATATTTATTTATGGGGGTTGGTGAGGTAGATCAATGATGATCCTCTAGTGGAATGGATCATCATTAATGGATCGGATTTGTGTGGTTCGGATCCATTGGGTGGCCAAGATTCAACTCCTCCTCATGGTCCCTATTGTAGCCTATTATAAATACCTCATGAAGCCTAGATCTATATAAGAAGGGGAGAGGCTTGGGCGACAAAGGAGCTAGGGTTTGGCTTGTCTTTTGTGGGCGGTAAGGTTGGAGGATTAGGGTTAGGTTTTGCTTCTCTTTTCCTCTCCTTTGGCCGCCGCCTACCCTTCCTCTTCTTGAGGCCGACGCTCCTTATCCATCAAGCAAGGGAAGGCGCCAATTCTCCCTCTCCTAGAGCCGGTGGCAACAAAGCAAGGAGGAAGAAGGTCCTTTATTCCTCAATCTCTTCTTCTTTCTCCTTAGGGCCGGCGGACACCAACTCTTAGAGGCTTTGGTGGTCGGCACAAGCAAGGAGATGAGGAAAGCTTTGTGTTTGGCACAAGATAGGAGAAGAAGAGAGGGTTATCTTCCTTTGTTTGGAGAGAGCAAGGAAAGGAAGATACGTGATCTAGGAGGCTTCAATTCTTGGAAGATCATTGCCCACACAACGTCCAAGAAGATGATAGGTCATACAATAGAAGATCAAGAGGTAAACAAGAGGTATAATTCTTGTTTAGTTTTTTTTCTTGTTCTATGTAATTGGATTATAATTGTATGATCTTTAACCCTGAAGATAAATGCAAAAATCGGCGATCCGTACATCATCTATTCCAAAGCTAATCGAGGAAAAGAGTTAGGTTGCTTGAACAACAAGTTTGTTCAAGCCACCACTCAAATCGAATAGCACGATGATGGATCGGTTGCTTGGGAAATCCATCTTCGTACGGATTAATTTTTTTATCTGGGGATTTGTGATAAGATCGTCATGCACAAGCGACCGAAGCGGGAAGCAATTTTCCCTTCAAGTACCCCTTAAGAAAAGGCATTGGATCAACTCACAAGACAAAAATACAAAATGAATTCCAAGACTTCATCTTGGATTAGTAGTGTGGGAGAAAAAAACAAAAATTAAAATAGACAAAGAAAACATGAAAGAAAGAAAAAAAAATTGCTCAAAATGGTTGTTGCATCAAATTTGAGCGCCCTCGGCTTTGATACCAATTGAAGGACTAAAAAACCACGCTAGAGTCGAATAGCATTTTAAAAACATTCTTTCTTTTCGTTTTGCAACCAAATCTTGCAATGGAAGAAACAAAGCTAAAACAAAACCAAAGGATAGAATCTCACAAGGACACAAAGAGCTTTTACTTGGTTCACAATCGAATGGTTGCTAGTCCAAGGCCTGTGTGATCCTTGACGCTCTCAAGGGGCAATCCACTAAAAAGTTTTCTTCCTCATTAGAGGTAAGAGATAAGACGATTACAAAAGAAGCTAGGGGCCAGTAATAACCTTACTGGTCCTTATACAAATCAAGTACAAGAATAAAGCAAAATGAAAGATGATTATACCAACACAAAATAAATGAGAAGTGCAGCACGGTGGGTGACGACTCTTGAAGGAAGCTTAGGGTTTGTGAGGCTTTAAGAACTTGAGAGTTTTGCACATGAAAAGTTGTTCCCTATGGTTGAGATCAAGCCTTCTTTTATAAACTAGAGCCTTGGAATAAGTCCAGATCTAGATCCAAATCTCATGGATCTTATCTTGAGGTGGTAGCTTTGACCGATTCATTCTTTGTCCTTGTGCTTTGGGTTGATTCGCAGGCATCAGTCGACTATTGTTTACCCTCAGTCGACTGCATCGAGGTGCTGACTCAACTGGACCATGAAGCTTGGCATCAGTCGACTGCTGCAAGGTACTTGGCAAATATGCTTGGTGCTTCTTCAGTCTTTCACCTACATTACAAGATTAGAACAAAATATTCAAGTATATTAATAGTGACGGTCCTTTTTACTATTCAATCTCGACTTCGGCCTTCCTCTAGAAGCCTTAGTCAGATCGATGCTTACGGTTGTCCTCATACTAAGGGTGCGACCTCACCATCGCTCCTCATAATCGAAGCTTACCTTACCTTACCTTTTGGCCCTTTGTCCTGATGCTTAACACTTAATATTTAACCACCATTCCTCCTGGTGTCTTTGAGCTCAGCTAAGACTATTCAGGTTTTGCACACTTAATAGCATATAAAATAGAATGTGAATTAATAGAGGTTGACATGTTGTTCTAATCAGTACCTAGACATACAAAAAGGTATGTAAGAGAGATGAATTTTATAGTAATGCAAATAATTTACATTAACAAGAAACTCCAACTATCTTGTTAAATTCAAGAGCCCTCACTTTGAATTTGAGAGATGGTAGGTTATCTCTTAGTGGGTTGATATCCATTATGACTAAGAACAACCTTGGAGGGAGTCCAACAAGTCATTTTTAGTCCTAATGGTAGGTATTAATAATGCCCATTATATATCAAATATCTAACTCTCACTTTATGCTATCAACTAATTAAATGTTCACATATACATTAGGTTACTAACTCATTAATATATATGCATCCTATGCATATCAACTAATTGTACCTATATTCACATTGACCTTGGAGGGAGTCCAACAAATCAATGCTTTCAATTAGAGTTGACCCATTAATCATGAGATCGAATTTAAATGGTTTGAACACATCCAATTTTCAAGCCATACTTGGAGGGAGTCCAATAATCCAAACTTGAAACTTAAACTCTGGTCCTTACCATTAAAAGTAAAAATAGAATCCCAAATGAATTGAACATGCTCGATGTCATGCAAGGCTTGGAGGGAGTCCAACAATCTGAATACGAAAAAGAACTCTAGTTCAACCATATTAATGGAAGGTGTTAACCCTAATATTTGCACAAGAGATTTTATATTATTCTAGGTCTCATCTATAACAAGAATTAAACCTAAATGGAAAGACCAAGGACGCATTAGGAAATAATTTTCCCGATGTGAACGTGAGCCGAGCGCTTGATGCACATGCCATTATTAGGAATTAGATACACGAAATGCGCAACCTATTTCCCAATGCATGGATAGTCTATGCCACGACTCTAACGATGCGGCCAACACCTTCGGTGTTTCTAGGCGCCTTCTTGGTATTTCCTTCTTTGGTCACATCCATGCATATATAATTAACAAAACATAATATATACTATCATGCATAGTTTTATCTATCCTATAGAAAACCCATCACATGCATTTAAAACATCAAATATGCTTTCGAATTTCTCCTACATGCATGCGATCTATGCTAACAACAAGGTGGCTCTGATACCACTTGTTGGACGTCCTAGGAGCACGCACAATGGAATAAGTATAAATAAAGCAATTTTATTTCCTCCCAAACATCCCCTGGGGGTCAGGATCTCTTGCTTTAGCATAATCACATGTAAAACAAAGGAGGAGAGAATCTTTATACCTTTAAGACTCTTATCAAATCTATCAAAACCATGAGCAAGGCTCACAAACCATGCCTCTAGCAGTATCCATGCTGGAATCCCTCGAGATGACTCATTGAGCTAAAGAGGTGTCGCCTCCGATCAGTGCTAGCCAAGCCTAGATAAGACAAGGGAGGAGATGACGACACGAGAACATTTTTAATGGAGAACGAACTATTGGACCGTCGGTGGCCGGCTAGAGAGGGGTGAATAGCCCTCTTTCGCGTACGGTGGAATTCGCTCATTGATTGCTCATCTACAAACTCATTAGCGCAAGTGGAAATATAAACAATAAAGACAAAGCAATAAGGAATGAGACAAATGCTAACAAAGAGATTTAATGTGGTTCACAGCCTTGCCGCTAATCCATGACCCGATTCGTCCAAGGTGAATCACGCCTTAAGCTTCACTATTCTCTCCTTGGCACCAAACAAGGTGGAGGTAACCTTTTCTTACAAGATCACTCTTCTTACAATAAGATTTAGATAAAAGCAAGTAAGAAGAGTAGGAAAACGTGTTGGCACTTGGGAATATGTTTGGAGTTCAAGCATTAGGCTCCCCAAGTGTCCAAATGCCCCTTCTTATAAGGAAGAACTCATTCTTCCCGTTGGGCGCCTGGTAGTCGACTGATGCCTCAATCAGACGACTGCCCCTGTAGTCATTGCCCTATAATAGCTTCTTCCACGTTAGATTTCATCCAACAGCTCCCACATCAGTCGACTGATCTTCCCATCAGTCCACTGATGGAGCTAACAGTCGAGTGTCAGAAGCAAGCAGTCGACTATCAACCATTCTGTGCCTGAAACCCTCGCTACCAATCGACTCTACGCCGCCATCATCGGTCGATGGTTTCAGTGATGATCTGACACAAACGGACTCGAACACCGCCGACTTGGGCGATCGCCATGATATGGCGATCGATGTCGAAAAACCCATCCGACACTTAGCCAATTGTCCAAGTTTCACTTAAGCGCTACCCGTCCCGAGTTACATTCGCTCACTCTCATCTTTCCTTGGAGTCCCTCGCCTTTGAAGTTCTCTTCATCCAGCCACATCCCTCGGATGCGCCAAGTGCACGGCTTTGCAGCGCCATCCTTCGCGTCTCATCCTGAAGTCTACTTCCTCCGGCTTCACTCCAATGCTCCTCGTCCGGTGGTCCCTCAGATGCACCAAGCGCACGGATTCCACAATGCATCTTTCATTGACTCAAAGACCGAGTCATGAGAGGTGAAACTTACCAATGCTCTATGTGCGAATTACTAAGTTTTGCATGACTTCAATGCACATATCAAATCTATAATAATCCTAACTTAAACTCTTTGCCACACACATCAAAACCACATCACATGGGTTGATTGCTCTAACAATCTCCCCCTTTTTGATGTGTGACAATCCGTTTAAGTTAGGTAAAACAATTACAATAAAACCATAAGGCAAGAAAGCATGTAAATAACATGAGTATCAAAACTCCCCCTTAAGACATGCTAAATTTTCCCCCTTAGCATGATTAACTTAAACTCGCAATTTCTCCCCCTTTGACACCATCAAAAACATTATTCAAATGATATACACACATGGCATCAAGTCTAAGGAAGAAAAAAATACCCAAAACCAACTCAAAACATGATAAAATAGGTTACTGTGCTCGTGCACAGTACATCAGTCGACTGAATCAATCAATCAGTAGACTAGCACTCAATTTTTAGGTTTTTCTTATTTCGGAGCTCGATTTCATAAATGCGTTAAAAATTCCAAAAAAATAGAAAAATCATGAAATTTGAAGTACATATTTCTAGTGAGTTCCTTTATCAGTGAAAAATGATTTTTCATGAAAATTCATTTTATTTTTGAAACTTTGGCAAAAACTCAAAAGTTGCAAAAATGTCTAAAGTTTGTATCCACTTTAAAACCTAGTTTTGCCTTGAAATTTTTCAAAACATGAACTCACTATTTATGAAACATAAAATGGTTTTAAAATCATTTGAAATATCTAACCATGATCTTTGGGCAATATGTCTATGAATTAAACATATGCTTTCCCCATGATTGGTATATGATTAATCTATTGATACACTTAATGACCCATCTAAATGTTATAAGCATTAGTAAACCATTTGTATCATCCTATCATCTCATCCATTGCTATGTTCTCAATCAAGTTAGCCTTATAGTGAGTGTGAGATGTTTCTAAAGGTATTTGTACTTAACCAAATATTTCATGCATTTCTACCCATGGTTAAGTATCATCCTAAAAACCCAATCATGAACATGCATCAAGAATTATCAATCATTATCATAAATCATCAATTATTGCATATCATGATTATAAATCACTAATTACATATCATGATCATAAAATATAAGATTAATCATGAATCATTATTCAAGCATTCAATTTATGGGTTATACATTATCATCACCCAACACTATGTTAAAAACTTATAACCCACACCATCCTAAGTCAACCGTATGATATGATATAAATAAAATCCACTATGGTTGACTATCCTAGGGGTTTCCTAACCCTTAAGGATGGATTTGGGAACCCAAAATAAATTCTTTCCTATAGGGTTCATAAAAAATTCCTTAGGGATCCATTTTCTAGCTATTATTTTATTTTTGGCTTGACCCCTAGAAATTAGGCAATTATAGGCCTTTTCATTTTTATTTCCTTCATAACCTATGTCTTTCTTATTAAAGCTTGCCCTTTTGCTCCCAATTATCATGTTCAAAGTATTGGAGCCTATGGTAAATTTTTCTAGGGCCTTAGTTAAATGATCTACCTTTTCTCTTAAACCCCTATTTTTCTCAATACATGCATCATTAACATCTAGAGGAATATAGTCATTAACATTTAAACATGCATTTGCTAGTTTTTCTTCTAGGGCCTTAATCTAATTTTGCATGCATTTATTTCTATTTTTCATTTTAAATAAGTCCCTAGTTAAACTTGAAATCATGAAAACTATTTTCTTAGGAGAAAGATTCGTTACCATAGTTTTCATGTCTTCTTCCTCCGATTCCAATGAGGATGAGGATGAGGATGCTCCCCCTTCACTTGATCTCTCCTCCTCGCTAGTGCTTCTTTCTTCTTCCTCGGAGGAGGAGTCCAAATCTTCTATGGCCATCAATGCGAGGCTTGTGAAGGCTTCTTCTTCTTCAGATGATGATGAAGGATCATCCCATGTAGCCTTGTGTGCCTTATCCTTCCCTTTCTCCTTGGTTTTCTTTTCATCCTCGTTCTTCTTGCTCCCCTTATTCTTGTCCTCTTTCTTCCTCATCTCTTCTTTTCTCTTGTTCAAGAGGGGACAATCATCCCTTATGTGTCCCTCTCCTTGGCAATTGTAGCAAATGATTTTCCTCCTTGGCCTTCTCCTCCTATCATTAGATTTGTTAAATTTAAAACTTTTTAAAGCACATCTTACCTTCCTTACCATGTAGGCTTCTTCCATGCTATCCATGGAGGAGGAGGAGTCTTCATCCGATGAGGAAGGTGGCGTCTCCTTCTTCTTCTTCCCCTTGCTTGCTACTAGTGTCACTCCCCTTGATGGCTTGATGCTTGGTTCTTCAATTATTCCTTCAAGCCTTGTTTCATGTAACTCCATGGTGGAGAAAAATTCTTCTAGGGTTCTCACCTCTAGATTCTTCGAAATGTAGAAGGAGTCCACCATGGAGCTCCACTTTGAGGACCGGGGAAAGGCATCTATAGCCTTCATGATCATATCCCGGTTGAATAGCTTCTCACCTGCACTTGATAAATGGGTTATGATTTCCTTGAAACGAGAATGTAAAGAAAGTACCTTTTCTCCCTTTTCTAATTTGATGTTGTTGAGTTGGGAGCGAAGAAGGTCCCTTCTTGCAAGCTTTGCCTCGGAAGTGCCTTCATGAAGTTCTACCAATTTTTCCCACATTTCCTTGGTGCTTGCACACTCTCCAATTCAGTTTATTTC
Source organism: Wurfbainia villosa (assembly GCA_025175895.1). Taxonomy (NCBI): domain Eukaryota; kingdom Viridiplantae; phylum Streptophyta; class Magnoliopsida; order Zingiberales; family Zingiberaceae; genus Wurfbainia; species Wurfbainia villosa. The sequence goes on from CM046005.1 coordinate 43,297,136, forward strand.
TTGTTGGGGGAGCACGTTGAAAAGGTGGTGCTTGGCCTTTGAGTTCGCAAGGTGCTCCTCCCTTTGCTTCTTCGTCCACCTTGATTTCTCTATTGGCTTCCCCTCATCATCCCTAGGTATATCGAAACCAGATTCCATTATTAACATGATATCAAAATCCATTGCAAAAAATATCTCCATGCGCTTCTTCCACCACGCAAATTCTCCTTCAAACTTCAATGGATGAATGTTAGAGCCGGCCATCTCTTGTTTGTGCTTGTTGTGGTGGTTAGTCCGGTGACAAGTGACTTAGCTCTGATATCACTTGTTGGACCGTCGGTGGCCGGCTATAGGGGGGTGAATAGCCCTCTTTCACGTACGATGGAATTCGCTCGTTGATTGCTCGTCTACAAACTCGTTAGCACAAGAAGAAATATAAACAATAAAGACAAAGCAATAAGGAATGAGATAAACGCTAACAAAGAGATTTAACATGGTTCACGGCCTTGCCGCTAATCCACGACCCGATTTGTCCAAGCTGAATCATGCCTTAAGCTTCACTATTCTCTCCTTGGCACCAAGTAAGGTGGAGGTAACCTTTTCTTACAAGATCACTCTTCTTACAATAAGATTTAGATAAAAGCAAGTAAGAAGAGTAGGAAAACGTGTTGGCACTTGGGAGTATGTTTGGAGTTCAAGCATTAGGCTCACCAAGTGTCCAAATGCCCCTTCTTATAGGTAAGAACTCATTCTTCCCATTGGGCGCCTGGCAGTCGACTGATGCCTCGATCAGTCGACTGCCCCTGTAGTCATTGCCCTATAACGGCTTCTTCCATGTTAGATTTGTTGGTGCAATTAGCCCGGGTTGACTCGAGTTTGACTCGAGCAATATTTTGATGATAGATAAAACTTATGACATGGGATTGTCATAGGAAAGTCCAACATGGAGCTAGCATGGAAAATCCAAGCATGGGGCTTGGTGTGGGAAAGTCCAAAGCATTGTGAAGTCTTGCGCTTAGTGCTTGGTGAGAAATGCTTTACGAAGTCGTGCGCTTGGTGCATTTGGGAAGTCTTGAGGACTTGGCAAGTTCACTAGGCTCGGGGTCCTTGAGCCGGTGAAGGATGGTATTGCAAAGTCGTGCGCTTGGTGCATCCGAGGGACCGCTGGACGGGGAGCGAATGGAGTGAGGATCAAGGGAAGCATACTTCGAGGGCAAGAGATGCGAAGGATGGCGTTGCGAAGTTGTACACTTGGCACATCCGAGGGGCGTAGGCCGAGGGAAGAGAGCTTCGGTGGGGAACTCCATGAGGGATGAGGTGGACTTGGCCAAGTGGCTAAGACTGAGTGTCGGATGCTCAAACTTGGTGTTTGAGGGTTTACCTGACAGTCGGATACTCAAACAACTTGGTGTTTGTGAAAGGTTTTGCCCGGAAGCTCTGATACCAATTTAAGGGATTTCCCTTGTCGAGTCCATGAGGGGAAACTTCGCTTCCCCTTCGCCTCGGTTGCTTGACCATGGTGATCCCTTCAATGTCCCCGGATTAAAAATTTAATCCTAGACAAAAGGGATTCCCAAAGCAACCAAGTCATCGTCGTGCTATTCGTTTAGAGAGGTCACTTGAACAAACTAGTTGTTCAAGCGACCATTCTCTATTCTACGAGTAGCCGCGGAATAGACGATGTCCGGATCGCCGGTTTTTGTGTTTATACTCGGGATCCAAGTATTATTTAGCCTATTTACAGAAATATAACATGCTTATATTTTGAAAAACAAACACAAGCAATGAATAAAAGAGATAGAAGAATAGTTATACCTCTTGGTCTTCTAATGTATGACCCTCCTCCTTTTGGACGTCGTGTGGGCGACGATCCACCAAAAGTCAAAGCTCCTAGATCGCAAAACTTCCTTCCTTGCTTTTCCCAAACAAGAGGAAGAAGAGAAACAATGTTTTTCTCCTTCAAAAACTCAACCAACAAAGAACTATAGAAGTTCTTGCCACTGGCCAACTAGAAGGAGAAGAAGATGATGGAAAACTACCAAGACACCAAGGGAAACCCTATATCTTGTTTCCACCACCTAAGGAGAAGAGAGGGGAGTGTTTTGGGCGCCGGCCAAGGGCTGGGAAGGGCTGGAATAGCTGCTGGACATTGGCCACAAGGCAAGGAAGAAGAAGGAAAACTTGCCTTATTTGGTGCCACCCTTGCTTCCAAACCCTAACCCTAATTCCAATCCTATCTCAACTAGGATTGCCCTATTCTTGCCGCCCAAGCCTTGCTCCCTCTCTATCATGTTATCCACGACCACTTCCCATGCCCTCCTTTTATAGAGTTAGGGATAAGTCATGAATTAATCTCCTCCATTAGTTCTAGGGATTTAATCTCAACCGTCGGATCTAGAGATTTAATCTCAACCGTCGGATCTTAGAGATTTAATCTCTACCAATGGATCTTAGTGTTTTGTTTCTATCCATTGGATCTAAGCATCTTGAGGTGTTAATGGGCTACATTAGGGACCATGAGGAGGAGTTGGGTCTTGGCCACCCATGGATCAAGCTCACATAAAGTCCGATCCACTAATGATGGTCCAATCCACTAAAGGTCCATCATTGATCTACCTCACCAACCCCCATATGATAATATGGGCTCCATATATTATTTGTACATTTTCTCTCCGTGTTTAAGATCTCGAATGTCCGTCGATTAATTAATTTACTAACCATTAATTAATCAACATCTAACTCCTTCAGTAGTACCACTCAACCTTTTCATCATGCCGGACCTAGTCCACCTGCAGGGTTTACATGATGAACCTTATGAGCTCCTCAAGGGGACATCATCATCCTAATATATAGGACACGGTTTCCTCCTATAATTAACGGCACACCATATAAATAATATCATCTCCCAACTTACCGAGTCTATCGATTTAATCTATAAATCTCGCCCATTGGTAAATCAAAGAGATGAGTACCAAGTATATGTGCCCGTTATTATATCGGGATTAAGAGCATGTACTAAATAATATATGAGGTCCGATTCGATTATGTAGTCAGCAATAAATCGAATCACCTCTGTGTCGGTCCTGCTCAATACACACAAAGTGCACTAGTGTGATTCTATGGTCAAGACAAACCAATACCAAATCACACTACAACCATTCCGATGGTTTGTCCAAAGTCATCTCGGTTGTGAGCCTTTACTTATACTTTACAAGGAGCCGATAACATGATCTCCCGTGTGACACCACACACCATGTTATCTACAATGTAACGTATTAGACAATATGCATAAATATATGCAAACAATGATCATGTGATTCTTATTTCAAAATAAAGATGTTCATACAAAAGAGCTAGGCTTTCAGTATACATCCCAACAATCTCCCACTTATACTAAAGACTATCTTTGTCCTTATCTTGCCATACATCGATTCCCCTTCCCTCCACATGCCTATCAAAGCTCTCGCTAGAAGGCCTTAGTGAAAGGGTCTACCAGGTCATCCTTTGATGCAATCTAGGCGACAACAACTTCTACCTCCTTTACGATTTCTCGTATCAGGTGGTACTTGCGCTCTATGTGTTTACTAGCCTTATGGGCTCGTGGTTCCTTCGAGTTTGCAACTGCACCACTATTATCACAATAAATTGTGATAGTTCTGGGCAAACCAGGAATCACATCCAAGTCCATCAGGAAGTTCCTGAGCCATCTGACTTCTTTGGCGCCTCATGGTGCCACATACTCAGCTTCCATGGTGGAGTCCGCCATGCATTTCTGCTGGGCACTCCTCCATACAATGGCTCCACCTCCCAAAGTAAACACAAAACCTGAGGTAGACTTACTATTATCCCTATCATATTGGAAGTCGAAATTCATGTAACCCACAGGGAGTAATTTGTCTGCCGTGTAAACTAGCATATAATCCCTAGTCCTTCTCAGGCACTACAATATATGTTTTACCACAGTTCAATGTCCCTGTCCTGGATTACTCTGATATCTGCTAACCATGCCTCACTGAGCAGATATCTGGTCTCGTACAGAGCATCGCATACATGAGGCTTCCTACTACCGAAGCATAAGGAACCGCCTTCATCTCCTCTATCTCCTCAGATGATCTAGGACACATCTCCTTAGATAAAGGAACTCCATGCCTGAAAGGTAGAAAACCCTTCTTGGAGTTACATGCTAAACGATCCAAAATCATGTCTATGTATGAAGCTTGGGATAAGCACAACAACCTTGATCCCAAGGTTGTGACCCACTTCTCTCAAGTCCTTCAAAACCTGTTTGGACAACCATACCCTACGTCTGATAACACTCTGATATTGTTGCCAACTACCAAAATGTCATCTACGTATAGTACAAGAAATACCAATACGTTTCCGTCACATCTATTGTATACACAAGACTCATCCGGACTTTGAATAAATCCATAAGTCTGAATTTACCTCATCAAAGCGGATGTTCCAAGACCTCAAAGCTTGCTTCAGTCCATCAGCGGACCGATTAAGCTTACATACAATACACTCTTTGCCTTTAGCAATGAATCCCTCTGGTCGCTTCATGTAGATGGATTCCTCAAGACTTTCACTAAGGAATCTTTGTCTTGATATCCATCGCCACACCTCATAATCCATATGAGTTGCTATGCATAAGAGCTCCCGGACTGCCTTGAATCCATAGATTCAATCTCGATTCATTGCACTTTGCAAAGATCTTTGTATTTATATCTTGGATTGCCTTGTCGTATGTCTAGGATCGAGTTCATGTTTACTAGGGACCAAATCAGAAGATTTGTCCAAAAACATGAATCTAAGAGGTTGTCTAACAACCCTCCCACTCTGACGAGAGGTATCTTCTATGTATCCTCTCTGTGACACGCAGTGGTCTGATGACATGTGGTATATCCTCTTGTACCGGTGGTACTAAAGAAGTGACTTCCCTTTTTAACTCCTCCAGAACAATTTTACCTTTGGGCTTGTGGCTTAACACATAGTCTTCCTCTAGAAATCTGGCATTCGTGTTAACGATCACCCTCTGATCTCTAGGACTATAAAACAAGTCAGAATAACTCATCATCGATCTAACCATCTCCATAAGAGTCCTATTCCTTCGCTCTGCTACACCGTTCTGCTTGGGTGTACCAGGTGCAGTCAATTGGGATTGAATCCCAACCTCTGATAAGTAGTTCCTAAACTCTCCCAAGAGGTTGTCACCACCATGATCAGATCGTAGTGTCATCTACATCTTGAATAATCATCTACAAAAGAGACGAAATATTCAAGATTACCTCTTGCCTAGATAGCCATAGGACCACACAAATCAGAATGAACCATTTCTAACACATCTTTGGCTCTATACCCCTTGGCCTTAAAAAGGCCTCTTGGTCATCTTACCTTCCAAGCAAGATTCGTAGGTTGGGAGATCCTCCACCACTAATGAACCCAAAGGTCCATCAGCTATCAACCTTTGAATTCTGCTTACGTTAATGTGACCAAGCCTAAGAAGCCAAAGATATGTTTGGTTCATCTTCGAAGGTTCTTTTCTCTTATTGGAATTAGAAGATGAGTTATTAACTTCAATTTGCATCGTGGGAGGTTTTGGTTCAAATTTCCTTTCAATGTACCTGAATAGATATTCTCCCTATTCCTTTTTATAACAACTCTGTCATTAAAAGAAATAGAATATCCATCCATAATAATTTAGAAACTGAAACTAAATTCTTTCTAAATAAAGGTACATAAAGGGAATTTTCCAGAACCAAAGTTTTATTATTTTCAAGAGATAAATAAAACTTCTCCCACTGCAATAGCCGCCATCATCATGGCATTGCCCAAGTAAATGGTAATCTCCCCTTCAACTAGTCATCGGGTTTCCTGGAACCCCTGCAAATTGTTGCAGACATGATTAGTGGCTCCTGTATCTACTCACCAGGTGCCGGTAGATATCACCGCTAATCATGTTTTAATGGCTAGTCCAAAAGATATACCTATGTTCTGTTTTGGATTGGGACAGTCCTTCTTCCAATGTCCATCCTGCTTGCAAGTGAAGTACTTGCCTTTCGGCTTCTTCACTCTTCCCTGAGATCCTCCCACCATCTTTGCTTCACCTTGTTTCTTCTTCTTCTTGCCTTTCGGCTTAGAAGTAGAAACTCTTTTGAGCAATGATGGCTTGAGGACACTCTTCGAAGAGTGCATACTAGCAGATAAGACAATATTTGGATTCATTTCCAATCAATATAATTTGGGTACAATAAGTTTATTTCCTTTAGTATCAAAATAAGTGGACTGAAAGTCAATTTTGAAAATCCTAAGAATCACATAGATCATTACTTTAGATTTCAAAAAATTATTGATTCCTCAAACAATAAAATTTCGAAATCAACCAACACCTCAAATCACCGAGAATATCGCATGCCACGATAGTGTGGACGTATACGAATTCTACATTTGTAAGAGGAGGTTTTACCCATTAATTTTATTATCTTGTCAACCTTACTTTTTGACAAATAAAATTAATAGTTGGTTCCTCTTTAGCCCTACAAATAAAAGCAGTGACTCCGATGGGGAGGATACTTTTATTTGCATCTAAGTGTGCACCATTACACGATACTAAGAGTATTATTTCTGATTATGTGCCTTACCGATGGGGAAGTACACACGCTCCTAAATAATTTCCTATAACCATTATTTGACCTAGTGATCCACAAACAAACTCATCCGATGGGGAGGAAGGCACTCAGAGCCGACGCGCAAGTTTATTGCATCACATGTCAAATTGTAATGGAGGCCGCGGGAATTAATTAAAATATCCCTCTCCCACTTAGTAAATTGAAAATGAGGAATTTTCAAGCACACACAACATGCTTATTATTACTGTAGATTTCAATAAAAATTATTGATTCCTCAAACAATAAAATTTTGAAATCAACCAACACCTCAAACACCGAGAATATTGCATGCCACGATAGTGTGGACGTATACGAATTCTACATTTGTAAGAGGAGGTTTAACCCATTAATTTTATTATCTTGTCAACCTTACTTTTTGACAAATAAAATTAATAGTTGGTTCCTCTTTGGCCCTACAAATAAAACTACTTTTTATTTGCATCTAAGTGTGCACCATTACACGGTACTAAGGGAATTATTTCGGATTATGTGTCTTACCGCTGTGGAAGTACACACGCTCCTAGATAATTTCCTATAACCATTATTTGACCTAGTGATCCGCAAACAAACCCATCCGATGGGGAGGAAGGCACTCAGAGCCGACACGCAAGTTTGTTTGCATCACTTGTCAAATTGTAATGGAGGCCGCGGGAATTAATTAAAATATCCCTCTCCCACTTAGTAAATTGAAAATGAGGAATTTTCAAGCACACACAACATGCTTATTATTACTGTAGATTTCAATAAAAATTATTGATTCCTCAAACAATAAAATTTTGAAATCAACCAACACCTCAAACACCGAGAATATTGCATGCCACGATAGTGTGGACGTATACGAATTCTACATTTGTAAGAGGAGGTTTAACCCATTAATTTTATTATCTTGTCAACCATACTTTTTGACAAATAAAATTAATAGTTGGTTCCTCTTTGGCCCTACAAATAAAACTACTTTTTATTTGCATCTAAGTGTGCACCATTACATGGTACTAAGGGAATTATTTCGGATTATGTGTCTTACCGCTGTAGAAGTACACACGCTCCTAGATAATTTCCTATAACCATTATTTGACCTAGTGATCCGCAAACAAACCCATCCGATGGGGAGGAAGGCACTCAGAGCCGACGCGCAAGTTTGTTTGCATCACTTGTCAAATTGTAATGGAGGCCGCGGGAATTTATAAAATTATCCCTCTCCCACTTAGTAATTTAAAATTGAGGAATTTTCCTAGCCTACGACATGCATATTAAACAAAAAGCAATAAATATGAAAAATAAATTATTTTCCAACTATTATGGCTTTTGTCTTCAATATGACTCCCGTCGCATCGCCATCTCGTCCGCTCCTCCTACACCATGTACGAGCCATCCGGAGATCCGAGCCGAGACTAAATCCTATTTTAATTTACATCCATCGATCCTATACTCCACGAGGGAGTGTACATGAAATCTAGATCGAAAGTAAAATAAAATAAAGAGCGGCTAAACAATGCCGTATTTAATTTACAAAAACTAAATACTAGCCTCGTCAACCCCGAGGATTCAACAAAATAAACATTTACACACATACAATCACATACACACACATGCCATAATAGTGGAATCTTATGCCTGCAACCAAAGAGTTAAGCTACACATATCCTACTATTATCCGACACATTTAATATATGAAAAAGTGCATAAAAATTAACCGAATCCTAAACACACAAAACCGGAAACCTTGGCTCTGATACCAATTGAAAGGTTTTGCCCGGAAGCTCTGATACCAATTTAAGGGATTTCCCTTGTCGAGTCCGTGAGGGGAAACTTCGCTTCCCCTTCGCCTCGGTTGCTTGACCATGGTGATCCCTTCAATGTCCCCGGATTAAAAATTTAATCCTAGACAAAAGGGATTCCCAAAGCAACCAAGTCATCGTCGTGCTATTCGTTTAGAGAGGTCACTTGAACAAACTAGTTGTTCAAGCAACCATTCTCTATTCTACGAGTAGCCGCGGAATAGACGATGTCCGGATCGCCGGTTTTTGTGTTTATACTCGGGATCCAAGTATTATTTAGCCTATTTACAGAAAAATAACATGCTTATATTTTGAAAAACAAACACAAGCAATGAATAAAAGAGATAGAAGAATAGTTATACCTCTTGGTCTTCTAATGTATGACCCTCCTCCTTTTGGACGTCGTGTGGGCGACGATCCACCAAAAGTCGAAGCTCCTAGATCGCAAAACTTCCTTCCTTGCTTTTCCCAAACAAGAGGAAGAAGAGAAACAATGTTTTTCTCCTTCAAAAACTCAACCAACAAAGAACTATAGAAGTTCTTGCCGCCGGCCAACTAGAAGGAGAAGAAGATGATGGAAAACTACCAAGACACCAAGGGAAACCCTATATCTTGTTTCCACCACCTAAGGAGAAGAGAGGGGAGTGTTTTGGGCGCCGGCCAAGGGCTGGGAAGGGCTGGAATAGCTGCTGGAAGTTGGCCACAAGGCAAGGAAGAAGAAGGAAAACTTGCCTTATTTGGTGCCACCCTTGCTTCCAAACCCTAACCCTAATTCCAATCCTATCTCAACTAGGATTGCCCTATTCTTGCCGCCTTGCTCCTCTCTATCATGTTATCCATGACCGCTTCCCATGCCCTCCTTTTATAGAGTTAGGGATAAGTCATGAATTAATCTCCTCCATTGGTTCTAGGATTTAATCTCAACACCGGATCTAGAGATTTAATCTCAACGGATCTTAGAGATTTAATCTCTACCAATGGATCTTAGTGTTTTGTTTCTATCCATTGGATCTAAGCATCTTGAGGTGTTAATGGGCTACATTAGGGACCATGAGGAGGAGTTGGGTCTTGGCCACCCATGGATCAAGCCCACATAAAGTCCGATCCACAAATGATGGTCCAATCCACTAAAGGTCCATCATTGATCTACCTCACCAACCCCCATATGATAATATGGGCTCCATATATTATTTGTACATTTTCTCCCCGTGTTTAAGATCTCGAATGTCCATCGATTAATTAATTTACTAACCATTAATTAATCAACATCTAACTCCTTCAGTAGTACCACTCAACCTTTTCATCATGCCGGACCTAGTCCACCTGCAGGGTTTACATGATGAACCTTATGAGCTCCTCAAGGGGACATCATCATCCTAATATATAGGACACGGTTTCCTCCTATAATTAACGGCACACCATATAAATAATATCATCTCCCAACTTACCGAGTCTATCGATTTAATCTATAAATCTCGCCCATTGGTAAATCAAAGAGATGAGTACCAAGTATATGTGCCCGTTATTATATCGGGATTAAGAGCATGTACTAAATAATATCTGAGGTCCGATTCGATTATGTAGTCAGCAATAAATCGAATCACCTCTGTGTCGGTCCTGCTCAATACACACAAAGTGCACTAGTGTGATTCTATGGTCAAGACAAACCAATACCAAATCACACTACAACCATTCCGATGGTTTGTCCAAAGTCATCTCGGTTGTGAGCCTTTACTTATACTTTACAAGGAGCCGATAACATGATCTCCCGTGTGACACCACACACCATGTTATCTACAATGTAACGTATTAGACAATATGCATAAATATATGCAAACAATGATCATGTGATTCTTATTTCAAAATAAAGATGTTCATACAAAAGAGCTAGGCTTTCAGTATACATCCCAACAGTTTGAGGTTTACCCGACAGCAGTCGACTGGCATAGGTGCCGGTTCGACTGATCCAAGTCGACTAGGGTCCGACTAGTGTTAGACTGTAGTTTTATGGCATGGCAGTCGACCGATGTCGACAGCAGTCGACTAATGTCGATAGAAGTCGACTGCCGAGGGATAGTAGTTGACTGATGGAAGTGTCACGGGCACAGAATGCTCCTTAGCCAACTGGGCAATCGACTACTAGGTCATCAGTCGACAGATGGGCATGATCAGTCGTTGAAACTTGTTCAACGTGGATCTGGCCGTTGTGAGACAACGGCTACAGGAGCAGTCGACTGGGGCCTTTTAATAGTTGACTGCTAGGCACAAAATCAGCTCGATGCAGGTTATAAATGGAGCTCGAGATGGAGGATTTTGCCAAGACTTTAAGGGTGCATTTGGTTCAAGTAATCATACATAACCTTGGTTATGTGTTTACCAGAGAATAAAACATAACCTTGGAATAAAGTATAACCTTAAATAAAAACCTTATTTGGTTGGAGGTTTTAATATATAACTTAGTTTAAAATTTTACTAAATTATCCTTTGTCTTTGCTCAATCAATTCGACGACGGCGACAACAATATTAATGATGACGGCAACGATCGATCGTCGGTAGTGCCCGGTTGGCCGACGATGACGGTGACCGACCAACAGCCGATCGGCGACGGTAGTGACCGACCGACGATGACGACGGTCGACAGACCGGTGGCGATGATGGTGGCCAACCGATCGGCGGTGGCAACGGCGATCGATCGACTAGCAGCAACAACGATGGGCGATCGATCGGCGGCAACGACAATTGGCCGGGCGATGGCAACCATCGGCTGTCAGTCGGCGACGAGCGGTGGTGGCGATGGTCAACTGGCGGCGACAGGCGACGGAGGTGGTGGGCAGCCGACAGCGACGGGCGGTGGCAACGACGGGTGGCGGTAGATGGTGACGGGCGGCGATGGCAACAACGGCGATGGCGATGGCGGGCGGCGGATGGCGGCAATGATGGGAGACAAATTGATTGAGTTTTGAAAAATTGACATTTAATATATTGTTAGGGGTAATATTGAAAAAAAATTTCCTTAACCCGGGAATCAACAAAAACCTTGGTTCTCCAAGGTTTTCCGATTCCCCCTAAAAAGGTTTTTGTTCATAACCAGGTAATGAACAATTACCAAGTAATTGTTCATAACCTAAACCAAACAAGGTTTTTGTTGATAACCTACAAGGTTATCAACAAAAACCCCAAACCAAACGCACCCTGAGGGTGACATTGGAGGGGAATTGCTGCTGCATTCCAGACCTTCAAGAGACAACCAAAGTAAGCAACAAACAAGTTATCAAAAGCAATCGGTGAAAAGTGTTCTTTGGTATTGTATTTGTATTCTTGTTTGTATTTCTATATTACTTTGTAATTGCTTGTACGAGGTTTCTCCACCTCCGACGTGTTGTCGAGAAGGAGTGTTAGTTAGTATCATGCGCATAACTAGAGCTCGGTGACCTCGCCCGTGGAGTAGGAACCATTCGGTTCCAAACCACATATATCTTGTGTTTTGTTGTGTGTTTGTGTTGTTGTTTGTATTTCTATTTGTTTCTTTTATTTCCGCTGTGCTAACAACAATCGTAGACAAGCGACGCACGATGAACGATCGTATTCCACCGTACGACGATTGAGGGCTATTCACCACCCTCTAACCGGCCACCAACATTCCAACAAGTGGTATCAGAGCTAGGAGCTTATTGAGGACTAACCGCCGACACAAGCACTACAAGATGGCCGGCTACAATCTCCAACCACCAAAATTCGAAGGAGATTTTCAATGGTGGAGAAGAAAAATGGAGGTATATCTAGAAACCGATTTTGATATTATGTTAATTCTAGAAAATGGTTTCAAATTGCCTAGGGATGAAAGCAATAGGCAAATTGAGAAGTCAAGGTGGACCCAAGACCAAATCTAGGACTTCAAGACAAATCTCAAGGTAATCAAATTACTTAGTGATTTGATTCCTAACAACATTTGGTCTAGGCTAGGTAATTTTAGGGATGCTAAGGACTTATGGGACAAGGTGATAAGATTTCATGAAGAGCCCACATTGGTCCATGAAGAGGAAGAATGCCCATCAACATCCGGATCCGAGGATGTTGAAGAATTGCCCACCACATTCGAAGATATTGATGATTTGGTGGAGACCTCCACCTCTAGCATTAAGGGGGAGGAGAGGCCTTCTATCCCAAAACAAGGTCAAGAAGAAGTTTCAACATTAAGGAGAAGTGAAACCTCCCTAGGTAACTCAAGTATTATGATTATAAATACAAATCATATAACATGCTTTGAGTGTAGGGAACAAGGGCACTATAAAAATAAGTGTCCTAAGAAGGTGAAGAAGGTTCAACCGGCACCAAAAGTCAAAAATGCCGAAGTCCCCACAATTAAGAGCAAAGTGCACATTGTGTGCTTCAAATGCAACCAACGGGGACACTACCGAAGCCAATGCCCTAGGGGGAAGAAAATGCAAGAAGGGGCATCTCATGTAGGGGGAGCTTCCAAAGCTAACCCTAAGGTAAATTCAATTAATGTACCTTCAATTTCTAGGAATTATAAGCATGCTAAAAATTATTTTAGCTCTCTTACAATTATAAATGAAAAGCATGCTAAGAGGAGTAAATATGTTTTCCTAGGTGCCAAGCATGTCGATTTATCTAAGGACAAACCTAGACACCATAACCCTAGACCAATTCTTCCTAGGGAGTCTATTAGGAGAATTGAAGAAAATTTAGATATTAATCCCAAGAAGTCTAGGCATATGCCTAGGAAAAGTCATTCCCAAAGAAAGAATGAAAATTCAAAATTGGGAAAATTAGAATTAGAAAACCAAGCCTTGAGGTCAAGGATTGAAAAACTTGAGAATACCCTCGAAATTATGACAAATTCATTCAAAGGGTCAAATGTTCAAAATTCAAGGCCTAGGAAACAAGAAATGTCTAAGGGCAAGAGGGGTTTGGGTCACAAAACTATGTCCTATCACAATGTTCCATTTAATTATGGAACAATTTCTAAGTCTAAGAAAATCAAGGCTAATAGGGAAGTTATCCCTAAGACTAACCATGTGTTTGCTTAGTGGCTAAGGACTTAAGATAAATCAAGAAAGCCACTAAGAAGGTCATTGGGGGAGTCACCTCTAGAGTTGACCTAGGAAAGACCCATTTGACTAAGGCTTCAAAGCCAAAAAGGGTCATTAGGAAGGTATCTAGGGAAGTTATACCTAGTGAATACCTTGTTAACCCAAGGAGCTCCAATAGGTATTGGGTTCCTAGGAGCGTGATCGATTCACGCTAGATGGGTTAGGATGTGTCAACCCTAAGTGGATGGGTAGTTAACCTAGCCATGGTGAGTTGACACATTAGGATATGCCAATGTGCTTGAGAAGTTGAAAAATGATTAAATTGGAACGATTAGGTGTTATAGGTATTGGTGTGCCATTTTGGGTTTATGGCACACTTGGGAGATAATGTTATTAAGGCAAAATAGAATTAATTCCTAGAAATGGCAACTTGGATTTAACACTTAGGTATTTGAGGACTATTCATACCAATAGTCACATGAGAAAGTTTATGACACTCATATGACGATCCATGAAACTTTCTCATGGCAGGTCAGTTCAGTATATATTCTCTAATATATACCCATGTGTCAACTTGATATCATATATCCATGACTTGTGAGATCAAGTCATCAATTGACCTACGTGCTAGTCTTTATATATTAATATTGCCCTTGCATATTAATACTTGACTAGGAACATTTAGGAAAGTGTTCTCTACAGTCTCTCATAATCAATTCTGCCAATTGATGTGCTGTAGATAAGAACCTACTTTTCTAGGGCATTATTATATTTAATTTAGCTGGCACAAGCAAGACGTAAATATAATAACCAATCCTTTGCCTTTATAGAATATGATACAAAATGTTCCCTATTCAACCATCACATGATTGGTTCTAGGGCTATAACTAACAATCTCCCACTAGCACTAGTACCAATCACTATAATATCTGATACCTAGTGACCTAGTGTGACCATCATGCTTCCTCTGTGCCAAAGCCTTGGTCAATGGATCTGCGATGTTAGCTTCTGTCGGTACTCTGCATATCCTCACATCTCCTCTATCGATGATCTCTCCAATAAGATGGAAGCGCCACAGTATGTTTTTGGTCCGCTGATGTGATCGAGGTTCCTTAGCCTGTGCAATAGCCCCATTGTTGTCACAATAGAGGTCTATTGGATCTGCAATGCTAGGAACTACCCCAAGTTCACTGATGAACTTGCGGAGCCAAACAGCCTCCTTTGCTGCATCATACGCAGCAATATACTCAGCTTCTGTTGTAGAATCAGCAACTGTGTCCTGCTTCGAACTCTTCCAGCTCACAACTTCACCATTCAGGCAAAACACGTACCCCAATTGCGATCTATAGTCATCCTTGTCTGTTTGGAAGCTTGCATCACTGTAACCCTTTACAGTTAGCTCCTCATTGCCTCCAAATATCAGGAAATATTCTTTCGTTCTTCGTAAGTATTTAAGAATATTTTTGACTGCTATCCAGTGACTTTCACCTGGATCCGACTGGTATCTACTCGTCATGCTCAAAGCATACGAGACGTCAGGACGAGTACAAAGCATGACGTACATGATAGACCCTATAGCAGATGCATAAGGGATCTTATCCATGCGATCTCTCTCCTCCTTAAAAGAGGGACATTGAGTCTTCGAAAGACTCACACCATGTGATAAAGGCAGAAATCCTTTCTTGGAATTTTGCATTGCAAAATGATCTAGCACTTTATCAATGTATGTACTCTGACTTAGGCCAAGTAATCTTTTAGATCTATCTCTATAGATCTTGATGCCTAGAATATAGGCAGCTTCACCTAAGTCTTTCATCGAGAAACAATTCCCTAACCACATCTTCACAGACTGGAGTGAGGGAATATCATTTCCGATGAGAAGTATGTCATCTACATACAAGATAAGAAATACAACTGTGCTCCCATTATTTCTCTTGTAGACACAAGGTTCATCTTCATTCTTGATGAAACCAAACTCCTCGATTGCATCATCGAATCGAAGATTCCAGCTTCGAGAGGCTTGCTTTAGTCCATAAATGGACCTTTGCAGTTTGCATACCTTTCCAGGATGCTTTGGATCTTCAAAACCCTCAGGCTATGTCATGTACACATCCTCGAGTAGCTTTCCATTCAGAAAAGCGGTTTTGACATCCATCTGCCAGATCTCATAATCGTGGTAGGCTGCAATAGCAAGTATGATCCGAATAGATTTAAGCATCGCAACTGGTGAAAAGGTTTCATCATAGTCAATACCATGAATTTGTTTGAATCCTTTAGCCACCAATCTACCTTTATAGGTATGTTTATTACCATCCATGTCAGTCTTTACTTTAAAGACCCACTTACACCCAATGGGTTTTACCCCTTCAGGTGGATCAACCAAAGTCCATACTTGGTTAGTGTACATGGATTCCATTTCGGATCTCATGGCCTCTAGCCATTTCTCAGAATCTGGGCTCATCATAGCTTCTTGATAGGATGTAGGCTCGTCAAGATCGACAAGCAATACATCACCGTTGTCAGTCAAGAGAAAAGAATATCTCTCGGGTTGACGACGGATCCTATCAGATCTACGAAGAGGTTGGTTTACTTGAACAGGTGTTTGCTCCACAACTCTTTGGGCAACAATTTCCTCATCCACAACATTTTGTGGTGCCTGTTCATTTTCCATCGAAGCCTTAGTGTTATCTTCATCTTGAATTTCTTCAAGATGAATTTTACTCCCACTAGTTTTTCTAGAAATAAATTCTCTTTCTAGAAAGACAGCATTTCTGGCAACAAACACCTTGCCAAGTGTGAGATTGTAAAAGTAATATCCCTTAGTTTCCTTGGGATATCCTACAAAATAACACTTATCTGATTTGGGTCCTAGTTTATCTGAGACTTGACGTCTAACATAAGCTTCACAACCCTAAATCTTTATAAAAGACATTTTGGGACTCTTCCCAGTCCATAACGTATATGGTGTCTTTTCTACGGCTTTTGATGGGACGCGATTAAGTGTGAAAGCGGCTGTCTCTAGAGCTAAACCCCAAAAGGAAGTAGGTAGATCAGTCTGGCTCATCATTGATCGTACCATATCTAATAGAGTACGATTTCTCTTCTCAGATACACCATTCCATTGTGATGTTCCAAGCGGAGTGAGTTGGGATATTATCCCACACTCAGCCAGGTGATCACGAAACTCTTGACTAAGGTATTCACCACCTCGATCTGATCGAAGTAGCTTAATATGCTTACCAAGTTGGTTTTGTACTTCATTCTTGAATTCTTTGAACTTTTCAAAGGATTCTGACTTATGTCTCATCAAATATAAGTAGCCAAATCTACTCATATCATCAGTGAAAGTAATAAAGTACTTATAGCCTCCTCTGGCTTCGATATTGAAAGGGCCACATACATCAGTATGTATGAGTCCTAACAAGTCCGTCGCTCTCTCTCCATGTCCACTAAATGGAGTTTTAGTCATCTTTCCTAAAAGACAAGATTCGCATACCTCATATGATTCAAAATCAAATGAGTCCAATAATCCATCTTTATGGAGTTGGGATATGCGTTTTTCATTTATGTGACCTAGGCGGCGTGCGAGAGATATGTTTGGTTCAAATTATTCGATTTGAACCGTTTGTATTTACGTTATAAATTGGGTTTTCTAAATCTAGAACATAGAGACCATTCATAAGTGGTGCATTACAATAGAACATTTCATTGAATAAATGGAACAACATTTGTCCTTTATTATAAAGAAAAGTTTTTCTTGTCTAAACAAGATCTGAAATTATGTTCTTCATTAATGCAGTACATAAAAGCACTCCTCTAGTTCTAAGATAAGCCCAGTGGGCAAAGACAAAGAATATGTTCCTACAGCTACAGCAGCACTTTTGCACCATTGCCTACTCGTAAGTCCACTTCGCCCTTTGCCATTAGTCTACTATTTCTCAGTCCCTGCACATTAGTACAAATGTGAGATGCACATCCGGTATCTAATACCCATGTAGAAGAAATAGATAGATTAACTTCTATAACGTGTATACACAGGCGAAGTCCCACTTCTTTTCTTCTTTACTTCCTCAAGGTAGACTTTGCGGTTCCGCTTCCGGTGTCGATCTCACCGCAATGGAAACAGTCCCCTTCCTTAGGTACTTTACCTTTACCCTTTGAAGTGGATGAATTGGCCTTGCCTTTGGCTTGGGTCTTACCCTTGCCTTTGCGCTTACCTTTGCCCTTCTTGACCATTAGTACGTTACTAACTTTCTTCTTGAGATTCGGTTCAGCAGTTCTTAACATGCTGAGAATCTCAGGCAAAGGTTTATCAATTTCATTCATGTTATAATTCATGACGAATTGATTATATGCTTCTAACAATGATTGCAGGATAACATCGGTTGCCAATTCTTGGCTCAGTGGAAAACCTAGTCTTTCAAGGTTCTCAACGTACCCTATCATTTTAAGTACGTGAGTTCCTACAGGTGTTCCTTCTTGCATCTTGCATGCAAAAAGAGTCTTAGACACTTCAAAATGCTCGTGCCTAGCTTGTCCTTGATATAGTTGTTTCAAATGCTCAACCATACCATAGGCATCCATGTTCTCATGTTGCTTTTGAAGCTCAGAGTTCATGGTGGCAAGCATAAGACATGACACATCTAATGTGTCATCTTGATGCTTCTTATAAGCATCCTTTTCAGCACGAGTGGTCGCAAGGGTGGGTGTTTTAGGGATAGACTGCTCTAGGACATACAGTTTACGTTCTTGCTTGAGGATAATCCTCAAGTTCCTATACCAGTCTAGAAAGTTAGCTCCATTGAGCTTGTCTTTCTCAAGGACAGATCGCAAGTTGAGGGGGTGTGTCGTGTTAGATGACATGGTGATCTACAATATTAAAATGCAAAATTAAGTATCATACCTAAGTCATTTAATTAGGCCTTTAATTAAATGAGGCTCCCACTAAATTCTCATAGCTTTGATATGAGCTAATCATTGATGTAGGCAAACACATTTTGCTTACATCATTAGCTTCTATTTAGCTATAAATTTATATGGGATAAAGATCCACATCATACTTCGTCTTGAGTTAGCTTTGGCTAATCTCCCAAGATGTAGTATGATTAGGTAGGCAATCTTTTGCCAATTACATCTGATGTAACTCTTTAATAGCTTTAGTTAAGTTTAGATTAGTTTAGTGCTTATTCCTAAACCCGACTTCGGTAGTGGCGAGCACGAGGCCTTCTTTGATATCGAACAACGACCACTTTCTAAGACAAAGCTGATGTTCGGAAATCACACAAAACTAATTTTTAAAACTTATGTTCAAATCTAATATATGCCTCTACTTTCTTAATTAATTAAGAAAAACTTAATTAAGTCTTAACCAAGTTTGATAGCGGGACATCACGATTGTCCACTCGCACTCTTCCAAGATAAAATGCATTGCTTTGCTTTGGCAAACCCAACAACAAATGATCGAGGAAGTAGTGAATACCAAAATTTGGTAGGCATATCGTTTTTGACTTATTAAGAAATAAACTTAAACATGCATCACATACATATTAGCATACATCACATATAAGCTAAATTAACATGCATCACATACATATTAAACTAAGCGTGTCATGGTTATGGCCCTTATTCTACAATCTTCTCAAGCCAATGAAAAGATTGATTGGTTAACCTAGGGATAGCATCTTCTCCCAAGTGCTTCCTTTTGGTTGTCTTGTGTTGTTGACCTCCTCCTTGTAACGTCATCTTCCAATGGACCCTCCATCTTTGTTGTATATATTACAAAAGGAGAAATACTCGAGTTACATTCGAGTCTAAAACTAATTTTACAACAAGAATTTTAGGAGAAAGGCACGACACGCAGGCCGTATTAAGAATTACAACACACACATTCACAAACTTTTTGGGACTAGGCCATAACCATGCACCATGTCAATTTTAACTTTTAAAAGACATCGGATATTTTATTATGTTTGAAAAATTGCTAATGCAATTATCAACTCATAATAAAATTTATCCTACTTCTATATCATATATAAAATAGAGAAAACCTATTTTTATATATATATTTTTTTTATACGATCTTTCGCAAGTGGCTCTGATACCACTCTAGGGATTTTTTTATGCAAAATAGCATATGTGCAACGGAAAAATAGGATCCCTTCCAAGTGATCCTTGCAAAAGAAAACCTCGTACAAAAAAAAAATTCTCAAAACCTATCTTATAGGAGAATATTACCTTTGTTGCGTGCCCTTTTTAATCCCGCTTCTCCTTGGGTTTGTTGGATCTTTTAGCACGTTCAAATGTCCGTGCCTCTATATGTATCCACACGAGCAAGCTCTTGTCTCACAAAAGAAACTAGAAGAGCTCTCCTTTACTTCTTGCTAGAGAAGTCCCTAAAGGAGAGAAAGGTAGGGAAAAAGAGAAAGGAAGAAGAAGACCACTCTTCTTGCTAGCCTACACTCACAAAAGCCACACAACCAAAGCCTCTCACCACCAAGCTCTCTCCAAGCCTCAAGCTTCAACCACATTGGCCGGCCACCCCATGGAGTGTTTTATAGGATTGAAAAAACCTTTCACTTCCTTTCACATTCAATGCAATCAATTGCATTGAACACTCCTTGTTTGGCCGGCCACATGTGGAGAAATTTCAAAGGTCAAAACCCTTTGACTCCTTCCACCTCATCAAGCTTAGGTGGCATGCTTATGTGGCATGCTTAGGTGGCATGCTTATGTGGCATTCATGCATGTTGAATTAATCTTATTAATTCAATAAGCTTATGTTATCATATTGAATTAATCTCATTAAATCAATAAGGTAACATATTGAATTAATCTTATTAAATCAATTAAGCTTAGGCTATGATGATAACATATTTATTTAATCTTATTAAATTAATAAGCTTAGCATATTGAATTAATCTCATTAAATCAATAAGCTAAAATTCTCATTAAGCTTAAAGTCCAAAAACCATTTTGTACTTAAGCTTATTCCCAAATTATTTTAGTCAAACTAGAATGCACTAATTCTTCTAATCATCATGCTCTTTGTGTGTGACCCTATAGGCTCTCATAACGTTGGCAGTGGATCTAAACTCTTTTAGATACACAAGCAATGAGCGGCATCTAGCAATACATCATTGCTACCCAAGTTACGAAATAAGTCAAGATCCGACTAACCTTTCCGTGACTACTATAATGTATGACCGTGTCCTTCTATCCTTGATATCAGATTGACCAATGAGGCATAGACCGTGTCATCCTCGATCAATCTATGTGTTTCTTGATCCCTGAGGAAACTAACTCAAACAAATGAGCTCAATATCTCATATTGACTCATTCGAGCATGGCCATGCGTTTTAGTAGTTCTACTCAATCAAGGGGCCCACAGATATCACTCCCGTCATATGGGAGGGATAGATCCCATCTACATCACTCACATCCCTCCGCATAATTTATTATATACCCAGTAATCGCCTTTATGGTCCACCCTGTTACGGGTGACGTTTGACGATACCAAAGTACATAACTCCTTATGTAGGGAACCGTAGTGACTTCAGGTTTGAGGACTATTCATACCAATAGTCACATGAGAAAGTTTATGACACTCATATGACGATCCATGAAACTTTCTCATGGCGGGTCAGTTCAGTATATATTTTCTAATATATACCCATGTGTCAACCTGATATCATATATCCATGACTTGTGAGATCAAGTCATCAATTGACCTACATGCTAGTCTTTATGTATTAATATTGCCCTTGCATATTAATACTTGACTAGGAACATTTATGAAAGTGTTCTCTACAGCCTCTCATAATCAATTCTGCCAATTGATGTACTGTAGATAAGAACCTACTTTTCTAGGGCATTATTATATTTAATTTAGTTGGCACAAGCAAGACGTAAATATAATAACCAATCCTTTGCCTTTATAGAATATGATACAAAATGTTCCCTATTCAACCATCACATGATTGGTTCTAAAGCTATAACTAACAAAGTCATCTTCTACCCTCCTCGGCCAGCGTTCAAGCCCTCCTTCTCTTCTCCTTGGCCGGTGGAAACAAAGATTAGAGTCTTCCCTTGGAGCTCTTGGCCGGCATCCATCTCCTTCATCCATTCCTTTGGCCGGCGCACACCAAGGTGGTGCTTGGTGGTTGGCGCAAGCAAGGAGAGGAAGAGTTTTGTTATTGATCTTCCTTTGTTCATAGAGAACAAGGATAGGAAGATTGGTAATCTAGGAGCTTCAACTTTTGGAAGATCGTCGCCCACACGACGTCCAAAAGGAGGAAGGACATACAATAGAAGATCGAGAGGTATAACGATTGTCTATTTTCTTTTGTAACATGTCTATATTTGTTCTTCAATCATATGTATGTTATATATTCTATTTTATGGCTAAAATAACTTGGACCCCGAATATAAACACAAAAGTCGGCGATCCGTACATCGTCTATTCCGCGACTATTCGTAGAATAGAGGTTGGTGGCTTGAACAACAAGTTTGTTCAAGTGACCACTCTAATCGAATAGCACGATGATGAAACGGGAGCTTGGGTAATCCCTCTTATCAAGGATAAATTTTTTTATCCGGGGATGTAGAAGGGATCTCCATGAACAAGCGACTAAGTTGAAGTGGGAAGCGAAGTTTCCTACCTTCAAGTGGTATCAGAGCTTTGGTTCCATAAAACCTTCAGAGATATGCATGAAACCCTAAATAACAAAGTGTAGGGGATCGAAACGGCCGGCTAGAGGGGGGTGAATAGCCCTCTTACGATGGATGTCGTAAATTGCTCGTCTACAAAAGATTAGCGCAAGCGGAATATACAAATACAAATAGACAAAGCAAAAGATAAACAATAAAACAAACGCTAACACGATGGTATAACGTGGTTCACGACTACGCCGCTAATCCACGGTCCGATTCGTCCAAGGTGAATCACTCCTCCAAAGCCAATCACTATTGGTCTCTCCTTTGCACCAAGCTAGGTGGAGGTAACCTTTACAAACAAGATCACTCTTCTTACAATAAGAATGGAGTAAAAGCAAGTAAGAAGAGTTTAGAGCTTGTGGGGCACTTGGATGGTCATTTTTAGTAAGAGCATTTGCCATCCAAAAGCCCACACCCTCTCTTTTTATAGAGAGGAAGCTTTTCTTCCCGTTGGCCGCCATCAGTCGACTGCTGCCCTTGGCAGTCAACTGCCGCCACTCCAATGTCCTCCGAACACGTCGAATCCCGACCATTGTTGTCCAATGGAACACTTGGCAGTCGACTGATGGACCTCATCCGATCACGCCTCGTAGTCGACGCCTACACTACGAGCGATTCTGTGTTAAACCCTTTCGACCGGCCGATCCCTTCGCAATGATCGATGATCTCGGCAGCCGATCGCCCATATGGCGCGATCGCTGGCCTCAACACTCAATCCGAATACCGGTCGAACCACGTTAGAGGAAGCGATCGTCATTCCATGGCAGTCGACTAGTGTCGGGAAATCTCATTCAACACTTAGCCAAATGGCCAAGTTTCACCTAAGAGCTACCCCTTCCCGGGTTACATTCGCTCACTCTCATCTCTCGGAGTCCCTCGCCTTCGAAGTTCTCTTCATTCGCGGCCACGTCCCTCGGCAGCATCAGGCGCACGGCTCTGCAATGCTCCTTCACGTCTCTTGCCTCGAAGTCTACTTCCTCCGGCTTCACTCCAAGCTCCTCGTCCGGCGGTCCCTCGGATGCTCCAAGCGCACGGCTTCCGCAAAGCTATCCTTCACCGACTCAAGGACTGAGTCATGAGATGTGAAACTAGCCACGGCTCCATGTGCGAATTACTAAGCCCTGCAAGACTCCAACGCACATATCAAACCAACATATCAACCTAACTTAAACTCTTTGCCACACACATCAAAACCTTATCATGGCAAGAGATTGCCCTAACAATCTCCCATTTTTTGATGTGTGGCAATCCGTTTAAGTTAGGTAAAAACATTTGATATAAATTTCTAAGGTAAGAAAGCATGTAAACATAAACATGATATTGCAACATGCAACTCCCCCTTAATCCATGAAACTCTCCATACAAATTTCTCCCCCTATCATAATTAACTTAAACATAATTATTTCTCCCCCTTTGACACCATCAAAAAGATTAACACTAAGTTATAAACTCAAGGCATCAAGTATAATAGAAGGAAAATATCAAAAATTTGTCTAAAACCTGAATTCAACCTTAACTAGTCTGATTTTCAGGCCACCAGTCGACTGCTATCAGTATGGCAGTCGACTGGCACAATGAATTCCGAAATTCTGATTTTCTGGGCGAAATTCAAAAATGCATTAAAAATTCCAGAAAATTTGAAAAATCATGAAATTTGGGGAACACATTTCTTTTAAGTATATATATCAATGAAAAATAGTTTTTCATGAAAAGTCATTATATTTTCTAAGATTTGCCAAAAATCCAAAAGCTTTAAAAACCACTAGGTTTTTGATCATGTGAGTATCAAGTTTAACACCTAGTTTTGCATCCAATTGTTTCAAAACATGAATACATAGATTTTAAAGTAAGAAATTGTTTTGAAAACATATGAAATATCCAATCATAATATTTGGGCAATATGTCTATGAATTAAACATAAGCTTTCCCCATGATTGGTCTATTATTGCTATTTTAATACTTTAAATGACCATCTAAATGCCATAGGCATTAGTGGACATTTGTATCATCCTAACATCTCACTCATGCTAAGTTTTCAATCATGGTAGCCTATAGTGAGTGTGAGATGTATCCTAGAGGTATTTGTATATACTTAGCCATTATATTCATGCAATTCTATCAAGGTTAAGTATCATCTTAACAATTCTCATGATCATAAAGACATGTATATATTAATTTCACATTATGATCATGAAATACATGTATTCATCAAATTATAATCATGCATTAGGTATTATATCATGATTATAAGCAAATATTACCTAAGGCATGATTTAAATCCTATTTCTCATGATTATGTGCCAAATATCAAAATCATAAATCATGATTGCAAACATGTGTAACAATTACATCAACTATCATGATTTAAGCATTATTATCTATTTATAGGCACGTTATCATCACCTAACACTATTTCAAAAATGTTGTCCCGCTATCCTAAGTCAACCAAAATATGATATAGGTTAAGTCCATATGGTTGACTATCCTAGGGTTATCCTAACCCTTAAGAATGGATTTTAGAACCCAAAATAAGTTCTTGCCTATGGGGTTCACTAGATACTCCTTAGGAATCCATTTCCTAGCTATTACTTTCTTCTTATCTTGTCCCCTAGCAATTAGGCATTTATAGGCCTTTTCATTTTTCTTTTCTTTATATCCTAAGCCCTTTTTATTGAAGCTAGCTCTTTGGCTCCCTATGATCATGTTCAAGGTGTTTGAGCCTATAGTGAATTTTTCTAGGGCTTTTGTCAAGTAATCTACCTTTTCCCTTATAGTGAATCTCTGCAATGCTCCTTCGCGTCTCTTGCCTCGAAGTCTACTTCCTCCGGCTTCACTCCAAGCTCCTCGTCCGGCGGTCCCTCGGATGCTCCAAGCGCACGGCTTCCGCAAAGCTATCCTTCACCGACTCAAGGACCGAGTCATGAGATGTGAAACTCGCCACGGCTCCATGTGCGAATTACTAAGCCCTGCAAGACTTCAACGCACATATCAAACCAACATATCAACCTAACTTAAACCCTTTGCCACACACATCAAAACCTTATCATGGCAAGAGATTGCCCTAACACAAAGTCCACACATCTCACTAATATTTGACTTGTATGTGTTTTACACATGTAGATACAAGTGAGATGTTTAGGAAAAAAGAATTAAAGGTTTTAAAAACATTTTGAAAAAACTTAGTGAAGTCTATCTTTTGATAACAATCACCATTGAATGAGGTGATACAAAGAGGGCTCAATATTGAAGCTTTTCTTAACTTTTGAACTTTGTATCAATCTCACTATTTTGTGGGTAAAATAATTTTCTAATATTTTTCACCCATAATGATTGTAATAAGTAATATACATACAAAATTTCATGATTTTTCAACTTATGTATATTTACTTACGAATTTCGGAAATTCATTTCTGAAAAATCTAATTTCTGCATTAGTATCGATCGTATCATGAATGGCAATGATCAATGAAGGTGGCAATGATCGATTTACGTGAGTCGATTGCCCAAGCTGATTTCGAGTAAACCTTGGTTGTTAGGCTCATGTTCAGCTATGTTTTGGTCCCCTAACCACTCCTAACCCTAGGACATGCTATGGAGAGCATTAAAAAGGGTGGAAATCCATTAGATATGGATTAGGAGAAGTGTTTAGGAAGAGTATCAATTTTAAGGTGGATGAGAGTTCATTGTTGAACTTTGCCTTAATTTTTATTGTTTAATGTTCTTATTGGCTTAGGGACTCTCCAAGGACATTATTGGTGCAATGGTCAAGGGGGAGCAAGCCTCTAGGGGGAGGTATCCATCATGGGAAGATAGATGTATACTTTTTCTCATGGGAGGAAAATTGGGTTGCTTCTCTTTAAGTGATATGGGACTTATCACTAGAAAGATTGTAGGTGTGTGTTCCTCTAAGGGAGAGATTGTAAGATCTCATTGGGATATGAGACATTCATACCCTTGGGGAGGACCTTTTTGATGTAAGTCAAAAAGGGAGAGAAGTTACCAAGTTACCAATTGGGTTTGGAATTCTCATTGGGATGTGAGAATTGCCAATTAGGGATAATTGGTAGACTTGAGGGATAGTTTTGTCAATCATCAAAAAGGGGGAGATTGTTGGTGCAATCAGCCCGGGTTGACTCGAGTTTGACTCGAGTAGTATTTTGATGATAGACAAAACTTATGACATGGGATTGTCATAGGAAAGTCCAACATGGAGTTGGCATGGAAAATCCAAGCATGGGGCTTGGTGTGGGAAAGTCCAAAGCATTGCGAAGTCATGAGCTTGGTGCATGGTGAGAAATGCATTGCGAAGTCGTGCGCTTGGTGCATTTGGGAAGTCTTGAGGACTTTGCAAGTTCACTAGGCTCGGGGTCCTTGAGTCGGTGAAGGATGGTATTGTGAAGATGTGCGCTTGGTGCATCCGAGGGACCACCAGACGGGGAGCGAATGGAGTGAGGACCAAGGGAAGCATACTTCGAGGGCAAGAGATGAGAAGGATGGCGTTGCGAAGTCGTGCGCTTGGTGCATCCGAGGGACATAGGCCGAGGGAAGAGAGCTTCGGTGGGGAACTCCATGAGGGATGAGGTGGACTTGGCCAAGTGGCTAAGACTGAGTGTCGGATGCTCAAACTTGGTGTTTGAGGGTTTACTCGACAGTCGGATGCTCAAACAACTTGGTGTTTGAGGTTTACCCCAGAGCAGTCGACTGGCATAGGTGTCGGTTCGACTGATCCAAGTCGACTATGGTTCGACTGGTGTTAGACTGCAGTTTTGTGGTTTGGCAGTCAACTGATATCGACAACAGTTTACTACCGAGGGATGGCAGTCAACTGATGGAAGTGTCGTGGGCACAGAATGCTCCGTAGTCGACTGGGAAGTCGACTACTAAGTTATCAGTTGACTGATGGGCATGATCAGTCGATTGATGAGTGATCCGTTGGAACTTGTCCAACATGGATCTGGCCGTTGTGAGACAACGGCTACAGGAGAAGTCGAATGGGGTCTTTTGGCAGTCGACTGCTAGGCGCGAAATCAGCTCAATGCAGGTTATAAATGGAGCTCGAGATGGAATATTTTGCCAAGACTTTAAGGGTGACATTGGAGGGGAATTGCTGTTGCATTCCAAACCTTCAAGAGCCAACCAAAGCAAGCAACAAACAAGTGATCAAAAGCAATCGGTGAAAAGTATTCTTTTGTATTGTATTTGTATTTTTGTTTGTATTTCTATATTACTTTGTAATTACTTGTACGAGGTTTCTCCACCTCCGACGTATTGTCAAGAAGGAATGTTAGTTAGTGTCGTGCACATAACTAGAGCTCGGTGAGCTCGCCCATGGAGTAGGAACCATTCGGTTCCGAACCACGTATATCTTGTGTTTTGTTGTGTGCTTGTGTTGTTGTTTGCATTTCTATTTGTTTCTATTATTTCCACTGCGCTAACAACAATCATAGACAAGCGACGCATGACGAACGATCGTATTCCACCGTACGATGATTGAGGGTTATTCACCCCCCTCTAGCCGACCACCAACATTCCAACAGAATTTCATCCAACAGCTCCCACATCAGTCGACTGATCTTTCCATCACCGATCGGTGATGGAACTCTGATCGAGTGTCGAAAACAAGCGATGACTATCAACCATTCGTGCCGAAACCTCACGACACCAATCGCGCTTCCATCGCCAGGTTGATTAATGGTTCGGCAATGATCGCCAACACTTGGCATTCGATCTGACACAAACCGACTTCGAACACGATCGAGTCAGCGATCGACCGCCATGATATGGCGGTCGGTGATCGATCGGAAAACTCATCCGACACTTAGCCAATTGTCCAAGTTTCACCTAAGCGCTACCCGTCCTGGGTTACATTCGCTCACTCTCATCTTTCCTTGGAGTCCCTCGCCTTTGAAGTTCCCTTCATCCGGCCACGTCCCTCGGATGCGCCAAGTGCACGGCTTCGCAGCGCCATCCTTTGCATCTCACCCTGAAGTCTACTTCCTCCGGCTTCACTCCAATGCTCCTCATCTAGCGGTCCCTCGGATGCACCAAGCACACGGCTTCCGCAATGCATCTTTCACCGACTCAAAGACCGAGTCATGAGAGGTGAAACTTGCCAATGCTCTATGTGCGAATTACTAAGTCCTGCATGGCTTCAACGCACATATCAAATCCATAATAATCCTAACTTAAACCCTTTGTCACACACATCAAAACCACATCACATGGGTTGATTGCTCTAACACGAACAAGACCAAAACCTCTCTAAAACCCTTCATGAAGAGATCTAGTTATATATATCTTGTTTAGGGTATCATTAAAGCTCAAAACTGGACAAATCTTACCATAAATATCATATAAATAAGGTAAGAAAACTGGGATAAAACTTTACCTTCCAAAATTGTTCTGTGCCCCCCCCCCCCCGCCCCCGTGGCATAGTCATGCTAGGAAACACGATCTGGCTGTGTTGCCCTAGCATGACTGTGCTAGCCGGAATGGTCAGGCAGTGCCAGCCTCTTCCCACGTTAGGCTATTGGCCTAGAATAGTCATGCCATCCGGCACGGCTAGGTCATGCCAGACTCTTCCTACGACCTCTATTGGGTCGTGTCGACTTGGGTACGTTGCTGTAGCATTTTGGCACGATCGTGCTAAAGCCCCAACACGGTCGTGTTAACTTCTGTGAGCTCCATTTCACCTCAAAATGGGTGGCACAACCATGCTAACCCCTAGCATGGCCATGGTAGCTTCTTTCACTCATGTTTCATGCCATTTTTGTCTAGTCCAACTAGACATAACTGTTGGTGCAAGGGCACCAGATAATCGAACCTATGTTTTGATTATGGAAAAGACACAAAGTTAAGTTTACATCGTATCTCACGAGTTGAATCAAGTGTGCAGGAATGCTAAGCTAAACCATGGTGGTCGAGCGACACTGGGAGGACTTCAGAAGGAGCCAAAGAAATCAGGTGGAGACCGGAAGCGAAGCTTCAAAGGTAAAATGTTGAGGTAAGCTTGTGCGAGCGTAAGTAAGGTCGTGTCCTCCATACGGGGACGTCCTTAGGCGACGATATGACCAAGACTTTCCATGGAAGGTCTAAGTCGAGATCGGATGGTAAATGGCCATCAAATTTACTTATATTAACTACATCTTCCAGCTAACTCTTCATTGCAATCGAAACCAAGCATAATCGCCAGCTATAATCATATCTATCCGATCGATAGGGTTTATCAGTCGACTGATGTTCAAATTCCAGCCTTAAGGAGAGTCAAAACCTCACCCCCTTATCTTAGGGTGAGGTGGCTTTTGAAGATAAGGATTCATCTCAATGATTAGGGTTTCTCAAGGCTATAAAAGAAGGATCATTCTTCACCATTTCATCATTCTAAGAGCCTCCAAGTGCTTCCGATACGCTGCGACTCTCTGACACTCCTACGACGACAAAGCACTGCCGAAACAACGATGACAAGAGCTAAATCTTCTCATCTACAAGTCATCGGTAAAAGTCTTCTTAGAGTTCAATCATTCCTTGTAATTATTGGTTTTATTATTGTGCTTTTATCATAACGAGGAGAGGGGGAGTGTCCCTCTACCTCAATCTTTTTCGTGCTTTTGTAATCGTCTACTCCTACCTCCAATGAGGAGGAGTACTTTAGTGATTTGCTCTCCGTATGTGGTCTAGGACCACTAGGGCCTTGGATTAGCAGCCGGAAGGCTGTGAACCAAGTAAAAAATGATTTGCATACTTTATATTCTATTGCTTTTACTCTTATCGCTTATCGAATCAACGAACGAACGAAGAATTTGTTTTGCGCTATTCACCCCCTCCTCTAGTGCTCATATCGATCCAACAAGTGATATCAGAGTCGGGGACGCTACGATTTGGTGAAGCCACCAATCTAGCAATTTTTACAGATTTTTTTTGTTTATTTTTGGTTTTACGACTTTTTCATTTCTTTTGATTTCGTTCTCCTGCACTACTAATCCAAGACGAAAAGTCTTGGTACATTTGGTTGTTTTTGTTTTTGCGAGGTATTATTTTTTTTTGTCTAAATGGCCCATCTCGAATGGTTTAGCACCGTCCAACCTCCGTTTTACAATGGTGACGACTTCCGTTATTGGAAGGGTCAGATGGAGTACTTCCTAAAGACCCAAATCGAGATGTGGATCATAATCCAAAACGGATTCACGCTTCCTACTAATGAAGTGGGTGAATCATTGGATTACGATCAATGGACGAATGCCATGAATAGACAAGTGGAAGCCAATGCCAAGGCAACCCAAATCCTTTAATGTGGCTTATCCAAAGAGGAGCTAAACCGCATCAGCCCCTTCATCAGTGCGAAGGACCTTTGGAACAAGCTCATAGAGCTACACGAAGGAACCGACGACACGAAGGTGTGTAAACGTGACTTACTTTTCAATAAGTTGTATAACCTTAAGATGCAGGTGTCACGCCCGCCCCTGTCAGGGACCCTAAATGTCCGGAGAGGCGGCGCGTGACGCGACCGTACATACATTACATACAGCGGAAGACTTTAGACCTAAATATTTTTTTTTTGTTTTTCTTTTAAACATAAACATGCGTTAACACATATATACATATATATATACATACTTCTTCTTCTTAGCATAGAGTATGCTTCATAGCGTGGATAGATACTTCTTCTTACTTCTTCTTTACTTCTTCTTCTTAACATAGAGCATGCATCATATATGTAGATACTTAGTGCTTAGTAAATTCATAACATCATCATCATAAGGAGACATAAGTGAGGACATGAATAGACATCTTCATCATAGGTAAACATGTTTAGACCTAACGGATCTTCTCCACCATGCCACTACCACACACATTGGCCCCTCCTGCTGCTCCCTTTAGTTTATCCATCCCTTACCCTTATCTGCAGTACGAGGGAAAGATAAACTATAAGCACATAGGCTTAGTAAGATCCTGTCCTACTCACTAAA
Source organism: Wurfbainia villosa (assembly GCA_025175895.1). Classification (NCBI taxonomy): domain Eukaryota; kingdom Viridiplantae; phylum Streptophyta; class Magnoliopsida; order Zingiberales; family Zingiberaceae; genus Wurfbainia; species Wurfbainia villosa. Next base: position 43,328,294 of record CM046005.1, read on the forward strand.
ACCATACATCATCATTAATCATGGCATGCAGCATTCACAACATAGAAGCAATATAACATGTAACATACTTGGTGTCATCAACTTAACATGTAGCATAAGTAACGTAAGTGAAATATAGCATGGATCATCGTATCATCAAACATAACTTGTAATGTATCTAACGTAAACATGTAAACATTCATAGCCTATCGTAAAGCATAACTTTCATAACGCATCTAACGTAAGCATGTAAACATTCATAACACATCATAAAGCATAACTTCATAACGTATCTAACGTAAGCATGTAGACATTCATAACATATCAGAAAACATAACCTTCATAACATATAACTTAACAACCATGGCATATCATTTAACATAACATGTAACTTAACAATCATGGCATATCATTTAACATAACATGTAACTTAACAATCATGGCATATTATTTAACATAACATGTAACCTAACAATCATGACATATTATTTAACATAACATGTAACTTAACAATCATGGCATATTATTTAACATAACATGTAACTTAACAATCATGACATACATTTAACGTAACATGTAACTTAACAATCATGACATACATATGCAAGATGCTTTTGAAAACATATATATACTAGGTACGTAAATATAAATCTCAACATATTTGGGCCCGGCATTGTACCACTTCTTCATTATCATAGCGCGCATCCCTAAATAGGCCCGAGGTAGCAAGTCTCGAACCTAATAGGTTTCTAGGCCCGAGTCTTATTCCATCGACCTAGGGGCAATCGTCATAGCGTAGAAGCCCATCCTAGGCCCGAGTCTTACTCCATCGACCTAAGGCATCTTGGAGCCCATCCCGTACTAGGCCCGAATCTTATTCCATCGACCTAGGGGCAATCATACATAGAAGCCCGTCCTAGGCCCGAGTCTTATTCCATCGACCTAGGGCATCTTAGGAGCCCATCCCTTCTTGGACCTTGTTAAGGTCTTGGTACAAGCCATGCAGAAGGTAAAATACTTATATGCTTACTCTACTACATGTCTTATTAACATAGCATAGCATACTTCGTTTCATAACACATCATGCTTCATTTCATTTACATAGCGTAGCATACTTCATTTCATACACCTCATGCTTCACTTCATTAACATAGCATAGCATACTTCATTTCATACACATCATGCTTCATTTCATTTTCATAACATGGCATAATTCATTTCATACACATCAGGCTTCATTTCATTTACATAGCATGGCATACTTCATTTCATAACAACATATCCTATTTCATTAACATAGCATGGCATACTTTATTTCCTAACAATCATAACTTATTTCATTAACATAGCATGGCATACTTTATTTCATAACAACATAACTTATTTCATTAACATAGCATGGCATGCTTCATTTCATAACAACATAACTTATTTCATTAACATAGCATGGCATGCTTCATTTCATAACAACATAACTTATTTCATCAACATAGCATACAATTCATGGTATGAACTTCATTGTACCCTAAAGAGGTCAAAGGTGGCCGAATGGTCCTTATAGGCTTTTTAGGGTTTAGACCTTTAACCTAATTCAAGTAACATACATATGCATACAAATTCCATAAAATTCATGGTATGAACTTCATTGTAACCTAAGAACCAAAGGTGGCCGAATGGTCCATGTAGGGCCTTTGGGTTTAACTTTTGACCTAATCCCCTTTTAAAACTTAACCTCATCATATAGTTACAAAACATAGTATGAAACTTCATTGAAACCCTATAGTGGGGTTTGGCCGAATAGAACTATAGTGTTCATTAGGGTTAGCTTTTGTTCTAACCCACTTTAAACCCTAAAATCATCATCTAGTTCCCATAATATGGCATGGAACTTCATTGAAACCCTAAAAGTAGGGTTTGGCCGAATAGAACTAAAGTGTTCATTAGGGTTAGCTTTTGTTCTAACCCACTTTAAACCCTAAAATCATCATCTAGTTCCCATAATATGGCATGGAACTTCATTGAAACCCTAAAGTAGGGTTTGGCCGAATAGAACTAAAGTGTTCATTAGGGTTAGCTTTTGTTCTAACCCACTTTAAACCCTAACATCATAATCTAGTTATAAAACATAGCATAAACATAGCATAGAGCTTCTTTGAGACCCTAGTTCATGACTTGGCCGAATGGGTCATGGAGGCCTCTAGAGTTAGATCTTTATCCTAATCCCTATAACATGCTAACATCATCACTTGCAAGCAAAAACAAGATATAACTTCAATAAAACACCAACAAAACCCATGTTGGCCGAATGGTTCATAGGGTTTCCTAGGTTTAACTTTTGACCTAATCCATTTTAAGCCCTAACATCATCATCTAATTACAAAAGCATGGCATACCACTTCATGGAAACCCTAGATCATATCTTGGCCGAATTTAACAATATAGATTTCTTTTATAAAACGTCAATCGAAGCTACTCGTATGCAGGTGAGGGATACTTACATCCTTCGCTTTGCTTGGGGTGGGGAAGATAACCTAAAGAAGGTCAACACTTAGCCTTCTCTAGCTTGGATAGGATTCGGCCAAAAGAGGGAATGTAGAGGAAAACTTTAGGATTTCGGTGAGAAGAGAGGAAGAAGAAGAGAGGAAGTAAACAATTTCAATCTTCCCTCTTCTTTATAAAGGGAGGAGGAAGAGAAGTTCCTCTTTTCTTTTCTATGCCTCTTCATTTACCCTTAGTCCCATTTATCTATAGTTCCCCCCCCTTCCTTAATCATACAATCCTATTGGGCTTATGGTTAGTGGGTACATCTATAGGGCTTGGCTATCTCTAGAGGTCTGGAGTTCAATTCCTAGGTCTTGTATCCATTTTTGGCTTATTTTCTTTTGTTTTGGAAAAAAGGCCTACATAAAGCCCATTATCATCAAGCCAAAAATTCTTGTAAAATTGCTAGGAATTTTACGGGCGTTACAGCAGGAACACGAGATGGAGACAAAACTACATGCCTGTATTCAAGACATTGTCAACAAGCTGCACTCCATCGGATAAAAGGTCAAAAACCGAGACCTTATAAGGTACGCTTTAAATGTTTTTCTTAGGACTACCTTGTGGGCATCCATGGTCGATGCCTACAAGGTTTCTAAGGACCTCTCTAAAATTAGACTAGATGAATTATTTTCGAAATTCGAACTTCATGAACAAACTAACGTGGTCTAGGCCGAGAAAGGAGTTGCCTTACTTGTAGGTCAAACAAGAAAAGGAAAGAGAAAGCCACCTCCCGAGCAAGAAGATGAATCTGAACCCGAAGGTGAATCCGAATCCAAATCCAAAGAGGAGGCTATGATAGTGAACATGGTGCGGAGGATTGTTCGAAAAGAAAGAGAGCTATCAAAGAACAAAAAGAGAGTGCAATTCAAATCAAAGCAAAAGGGAGCAAAGAAAGTCTTTTGTGCAACTTGGGACAACGAAGAAGAAGGTCCCGGTAGAGCATACATGGCAAGACCAAAAGAGTCCGAGTCAGAGTCTGAAGCCGAGTACGAATCCAACTACAACTCCGACTCCAACTCCGAAGACTACTTCGAAAAGAGACTCAAAGCCGGGCCGAAAGAGAAGTCAAGGTAGTCGTTCTTTAATTAGTACAGTTTATCATACAATTAAAATGCTAACTAGGAAATTTGCTAAGTCCGACTCTAGGGTTGAGTCCTTGCTTGAGGAGGTTGAAACCCTCAAGCAAGAGGCCACTCTGACCTCTTCGACTAGTCGAGTTCGAGAGGAGGACTCAACTCGAGTTGAGAAACTCGAAGAAGAGAACTCCCTCTTGAAAGGACAAGCCCAAGAGCTCGAGGCTTGGTTGGACAAGTTCTCAATGAGGTCCAAGAATCTTAACCGACTTCTTAGAACTCAGAGAGTTGTGTACAACAGAGCCGGACTCAGGTTTAGTCCAAAGACTACGAATATATCATATATGTCTATTATAAATCGTAGTCATCAACGAGTCCAATCTTGGGTCCCAAAGACTCTCTTAAATTCACATATAAGGACCAATATGTATTGGATTCCCCAAGATCAAGTTCATTACTTGAATAGACCATATTGGTTCAATGATCAAGGGGGAGCTAATACCAAAATAGTATACCCGATAACTTAGCATGATCAAACTTTTATTTTACTTTTTAGAATGGCTAGATAGGACAAGTAGTTAGTCAACTCTTGATAACATAGTATTAGGATGCGGCGAGATGATAGTATGCTAGGGAAACGAAGTCCTGTGTGTCCAAGTTAGATAAGGCGTATCTAGCTCAGTGCACTCGACTAAGTGGAACTAGCTGAAGCTACCTCGTCATATCCTAAACTAGTTAGACCAAGAAGTAGTCTTAAGTGACTCAAGTTATCATTTACCTGAACTTGGCTTTGTCTAAGGAAGTGGTCGTTGTTTCGATCAAAGAAGGCCTCTGTGCCTCGCCACGACTTGGAAGTCAATTTCTCGAAAAGGTGACTTGACGAGCTTAGGGTTAAATTCGAATCTAACCCAAGGTTGACTAACTTTAATTAAGTTCAAATCATCTCACATAACATATAAGGCAAACAAATTCTAAGACACATAGAATGAGTGAGATGATTAAAGAATAATTATAATATACATAACTTTTTTCAAAAGTCATCTATTTTTCAACTATTGCGCTTAAACGAATAATTATAATCGGCCAATATTAACTACAAAACTCTCTAGGTCAAAGTTTAGCGTCCCCTAACTCTCTTATACCTCATATACTTGACTAAGGGGGAGAGCAAACTAATCCTAAGGGTTATAAATCTTTAAAGTTATTCTTGAAAATTAGCTTATAAGTACTTTGAAAATCAAAGCTAAGTTTCAAAAACTTATTGTTGGTGTAGAGGGATATACCTCGAATCAATTTACTTAACCAATTCGAGACGCATACTTGGACTCATACTCACTTTTTTATGCATGCTATAATATTATGCATTTTAAAACCCCTTATTTTTATAAACCCCCGACCTTATTTTTGATTCATGGCAAAAGGGAGAGAAGAGCGTAAGTTAACGGGGAGTGCCACAAACTTTAAATTTAAAAAAAAATTAAAGTATTTCTTTCTTCAAAACTTTACTTATTTTCATGCTTTAAATTTCCCTTAACTTTGTATTGCTTTGCCATAGATCAAAAAGGGAGAGATTGTTGGTGTAGGGGCACCAGATAATCGAACCTGTGTTTTGATTATAGCAAAGACACAAAGTTAAGTTTACATCGTTATCTCACGAGCTGAATCAAGTGTGCAGGAATGCTATGCTAAGCCGAAGGACGGTGATACCCGGAGGGAACCGTGGTGGTCGAGCGACACCGGGAGGACTTCGGAGGGAGCCAAAGAAATCAGGTGGAGATCGGAAACGAAGCTTCAAAGGTAAAAGGTTGAGATAAGCTCGTGTGTGCGAGCGTAAGTAAGGTCGTGTCCTCCGTACGGGGACGTCCTTGGGTGACGATCTGACCAAGACTTCCCATGGAAGGTCTAAGTCAAGATCGGATGGTAAATGACCATCAAATTTACTTATATTAACTGTATTTTCGAGCTAACTCTTCATTACAGCTAGAAACCCTAGCAATAGTCGATTGTCAGCTGTTGGCAGTCGACTGCTACCTCTATCAGTCGACTGATAGGGTTTATCAGTCGACTGATGTTCAAATTCCAACCTCGAGGAGAGTCAAAACCTCACCCCCTTATCTTAGGGTGAGGTGGCTTTTGAAGATAAGGCTTCATCTCAACGATTAGGGTTTCTCAAGGCTATAAAAGAAGGGCCATTCTTCACCATTTCATCATTCTAAGAGCCTCCAAGTGCTTCCGATACGCTGCGACTCTCTGACACTCCTACGACGACGAAGCACTGCTGAAACAACGACGCCAAGAGCTCAATCTTCTCATCTACAAGTCATCGGTAAAAGTCTTCTTAGAGTTCAATCATTCCTTGTAATTCTTGGTTTTATTATCATGCTTTTATCATAACGAGGAGAGGGGGAGGGTCCCTCTACCTCAATCTTTTTTGTGCTTTTGTAATCGTCTACTCCTACCTCCAACGAGGAGGAGTACTTTAGTGATTTGCCCTCCGTACGTGGTCTAGGACCACTAGGGCCTTGGATTAGCAGTCGGAAGGCTATGACCAAGTAAAAAATGATTTGTATACTTTACATTCCACTGTATTTTACTCTTATCACTTATCAAATCGACGAACGAATGAAAAATTTGTTTTGCACTATTCACCCCCTCCCCCTCTAGCGCTCATATCGATCCAACAATAACCTCCTACTTTGAGAATCTTATTCTCAAACTTGTTTTATGTCTCTTGAGAAGTCGTAGTGCATGTGACCCAATAAATTCCCAACTATGTTGACCATTCATGATTAACCATTAATCATGAATAGATCATGAGTGACACCTAGCAATATATCATGACCTCCAATTGACCAGAAAGTCTAAGTCAACTCCAAAACATTTCTGAACATTTCAGCAGCTACAGTTGTTAGTGTCTTGTTCTTTTCACTCATCCTATACCCCCTTGGTTCAGGACATAGTCTATGTGCTCATCCCCACTAGGCTAACTTCATCACACCTAACCCAAGTTATTTTTCTTGTCATGTGAATTCAAGTTACCCCTTACATGTATCTAAGAAGACTATCTTCTTAACATATTTGCTTTTGCCAGAAACTTCTGAGTAACAATCCTGACAAGAGACCTAGGGTATACATCTCCCTTTTACAGGGGTGGTGAATTCTCTATGGGATATTCAAACATCTTCAATCAATTTAACTTATATCTAATCAACTCGGAGTTACACCTCCTATGGAGATGGTTGTGAAGAAGTCAAAGTATAAGGCACCATGATCAAGAAACTTGAATACCTCAAGTCTAAGTAATCTCACACTCAAGCTACAATGAGTTCTTCAATGACATAAAGAACCATATGAAGTCTCTGTTAGTGTCTATAAGATTCATATATCTTCACAATGATATAATATTATCCATTTTGGGCCTAAGCCCTCATGGTTTTTTTGGGTTTTATCCAAAAGTCCTTAAACCAAAGGAAATATTTTTCATCTTATAAGCACATGATGTTTTCCATATCTTACCAATGTGGGACTTTGATTATATTCCCAATACTCTCAACAATCCCTCCCTTAAACGAATGACAACATTGACCCCCCCCCAGCCTATCTAACCTCAAAGGACTTCCTTTGCTTAATGTCTAATCCTCAATCCACTAGGTCTTCCTGCCAACTATCTGGTCCTCCTGACCTAGTTGGTCTTTTTGTCAGTTGTCCAGTCCTTCTGGCCCAACTGGACTTCCTACCAATTGTCCAATCCTCCTAACCCAATTGGACTTCTTGCTTGATGTTTGGTTCTCTTGATCCAGACATGGGAGCCCCACTTCCTTCGTTCAAGGTGCATGGCTTGACATGAACCATGACTCTGATACCAATTGTTAATATCTATAAGATTCACATATCTCTATAATGACATGATATTGCCTACTTTGGGCCTAAGCCCTCATAGGTTTTTTTATACTTTACCCAAAAGGCCACAAACCAATGGAGATATCTTTTCCATGTCTTACCAATGTGGGACTTTGATTGTATTCCCAATACTCCCGACAATCTCATAGCAAGTCACTCCAATGAACTAGTTACCCTAACTAGGATTCACATGCTCACTCTCAGCATCTCTATGCTTTCATTCAATGAGTACTGAATGCTTGGATAAACCAAGGAGCATAACATGTGCTAGCGTCACAAAATTGATGATGCCCAAGCTCATCAATTCATCGACTAGAGATAGTTTCAATACTTACATAGATGAGATACCCACTAATTGTGATCCAATCAAAATTTCTCTCATGTTATGTATTGTATTATGGACTTCAGCAGATGAGTTTAAGAATAAATCAAATACATAGATAATAAACACTCAATTAGTAAATTTTATTAATAACTTCTAAGACGATTGCCTTCGAACACCTCTCAATTACATCTGGGAGGTCTGGAAGACCATGCTTTGCAAGGGAAGACCCGACTGGTCAGGGAGACCAAGCTTGGTAAGAGAAGTCCTAGTGGGTCACGATTGATCGAATGCTAGGCAAGGGAGGTTCCGACGGATCAAGAGTGTTCATATGTTGAAAAAGGAAAGTCCTATTAGGTTGAGGTCAACCAGATTCAAGGTAAAGCGAGAGTTGGCTTGAAACTAGGCTGAGACTGAGGCATTAGTCGACAAATAGTGTTTACTAGTTAATTGTTAATAGTGCTCGAGAAAATGTTGAGTTTGGGACTCAACTGCCAATTCAACTAGTTGGACAGTCAACTGATGGGGTTGATCAGTCTATTTGTGTCTTGGTAGTCAACTAGTAGAATTGAGCAGTCGAATGGTGCCACTGTTTGAGCAGTTGTAGAGTTCATAACTAAATTGACAACTTGACTAGCTAAGGCCAATCAACTTATGGATTGATCAGTCGATTGGTGATACTGTAGCAAGGCACATAAAGGGTGGCAGTCGATTACTAGAAAAGAAGCAATCGATTGGTGTTACCGTGACTAGGCATAGAAGGTTAGCAACCGACTGACCAGTCGACTGGTGGCTTGGCAGTCGATCGATGGACCAAAATCCGACGTGGACCATGCATTTAGAGTGTCAGATCGTGCAATAGTCCATTGAGAAGTCGACTGGTAGGGGAAAGTCAACCCGATGAAGATTTTATAAAAGAGGGTTTCATGGAGGTTTCAAAGTGTTAATTCTTGGAGACTTAAAAAGGGATTTGCTCTTGCATTCCAGACCTTCCAAGCCATTCCAAATCAACCAAGCTACAAGAAAGCAAGATCAAAATTGTGTAAAGTGTTTTCATTTATATTTTGCTTCATACTTCTTGTATTTGTATTTGGTTGCTTGTGTTGTATAAGAAACAGGTTGTAAGAGATTTCTCCACCTCCGGAAGGTTTTCGAGAAGGAGGAAGTGATAGTGGGACTATCGTAGGAGTTTAGTCGTGGAGTAAGAATCGGGGATTCTGAACCATATAAAATCAAGGGTGTTGTGTTTGTGTTTTGTGTTGTCTTTTGTTTATATATATTATTTCCGTTGCATTAACATTTTGTTGATGAGCACATAACACAATCAATGATCAAGTTAGAATCTCTATTCACCCCCCTCTAGCGACGCAAGGTCCTAACAAGTGGTATCAGAGCGAGACCGCTCTTCTACTGACTAATCGTCGATGGAGCACAGAAGCTAGAGGATATGGAGCTCAATGATGGATTAGGATATGACACTCGAGTTCCACCTCCTTATGGATTCTATGGATTAAAAGGATGTTTAATGGATGGCGCGATAGTAGAAACATTCCTTCAAATGGACATAGAAGATTGGTTCATCTTGATGGATGGATTTAATGCTCCTACGGACAAGAATGGAAGAATCCTCAAGAAAAAGAAATGGAATGAGGACCAAATTCAAAAATCCAAGAAAAATGAGAAGCTAACAAAATTCTTGGTTAATTTAATTCCTAATGACCTATTGTGTAAGATAGGTAAAATCAAGACGACAAGGATTTATGGAGTAAATTTGCCAAGCTCCATGAAGAACCTTCTTTGGCCCAAGACGATGATGAGTTTGAAGAAGGAAGTTCATAATCTCAAGAGCTTGAAGATTCGGAGGTTGAGAGTTAGTCAACATCCGAAGTAGATGATGTTGGAGAAGTCTCCATCTCTAGGATTGAGAGGAGGATAGACAAATGACACCGGAGCAAGATGAGACCTCAACCTTCGGAGCCAATGAAGAACCATCCCTTGTGTCTCCTACCACCAAAGAAGGTAACTCAAGTTCAATTCATAAAGAAAAAAGTTATATCATATGCTTTGAGTGTAGGGAGAAGGGACACTATAAGAGTAAATGCTCAAAAAGAATCAAGAAGACTCATGTGGCACCAAAGGTAAAGAAAAAGCCCAAGGAGGCTGGTGCCCCAATACGCAAAGGCAAGGAGCACATAGTGTGCTTCCGGTACAATCAAAACGAGCACTATCAGAACTAATGTCCGAGGGAGAGGCACCCAACCAAGGACAAGATAAAGAGCTCGAATCTAAGAGGAGTTACTAAGGCAAGGTCCAAGTTATCTCTTCGTAATACAATTCAATTTTTCAGTATAAAGAGCATTCTAGTAATAAATATTATCTTTTAGGTGCTCAACATCATGATAATAGGCCTAAGTATAATTTTAGGTCAATTACCCCAAAAACTGCCTTACCTAAGGAAACTATTAGAACCTTTAGAGGTAGACCTAGCTGTTGGGTTTCCCCGACACCGCGGTGAGTGTGTGTTCGAACACATTTCGTAAACATGCACACAGCGGAAGCAATAAAAGCAATAAATCTAATTTATTACAATACACACATCACACGCATGCAGGATACAACATGTGTAGATATAATCGCTATTTAAAATTTTGCAATAAAAGGAAATTACTCTAGTTATACCTAACGTATCACGTGTAGCGGGAATGACATCAGCCGAAGCAATTCTCGCTAGAATTGCCTCTAACCGTATCCACACCGAGTAACGTCGGGATAGCTTCACCAAGCTACGAGCCTCGTCTTCATAAGAGTTACTAGCCTCGTGTCGAAGACGATGTGATCCGAGAGAAAATCACAATCCAAATAAAATTCGGATCCAAAAATTGAGTTTTGCAAACTCGCTTCTCGGAAGCGGTTTTCGTCAACCGATTGATGAAAACTCAACCCTCCACCTATGAGGATTGCCGGAGAATCAATCCCTGGAAAATAGGTCGCTGTCAGAGTGCAAAACGCTGACCAAACGACCTCTCCACAAAGAGGAGAACAAGCTGTCAGAGTGCAAAACGCCGACCAAATTTGGACAGCTTGTTTGGTGGAAGATATGGTCGGCCAATCAATGGTCGGCTGCACCTTGGTCGTCGGCGGCCAAGGGAGGATGGCTGGAGGAGTCGGCGGCGGCTCGTGGATGGACGAAAGTGACTTGGGCAGCAGCGAAACCTGGGCGGTAGCTCCTATTGGGCCGCTAAAGCTCTTGGCCGGCAAGAGCTCTTGGGCGGCAAGAAGTAAGGAGGAGGGCTTGGGTGGCTAGGGTTTCTAATAACCAAAAGTTCTCCACGAAAACCCTAAAGTTGTGTTTTATAGAGAGCATATTTCTTGACCATCAATAAACCTTCTCCTAGCACTTATTGGTTCTTAACCAATAACCCGTTAACCCGCTCCAATAACTTAAGTTAAAATAAACCAAACCGCGTTGGTCTATTTTGAGTTAAAACGAACCGAACCAACTTTGGTTCATTCATTTAAAACAAACCAAACCACTTTGGTTTATTTTCCACCATTGGATTAGAACCAAACCAATTTGGTTCATCCATTATGTCTTCAAAAGACACGGCCCATCCTTGCTTCAAATGCGACTAAAACCATTTCATACTCGCTCTTTGTTTGGTCCAATGATGTGCACGGTATTTGTGTCGTGGTACCGTTTCAAATTAATTACCGAACCCCCTCTACACTGATAGAGTATAGTGAATGACCCGGATCATTTCCCAACGAGTGTAATCGACAGAATAGTAAACTTAGGATTTCTAATTATTGCTTTGAGTTTTCTAATGAAGATGGGGGTTTGGATTTTGAGTTCTAACCTACAGTTGCAAGGTAATTAAAACTCTAAACTAACATGCAAAAACAAAATCAAACAATGGAGGAATTAAAGCAATAAAAACATGAAGATAAACTAATCTGATCAACCCAAGATAGGCCCAGGGAATGAACAAGTTCCTCCGGCCAAGTCCGACGAAGCTCGATCGAGACTCCGCAAACGGCAGTGGATGTGGAATGGTGCAAACTCCTGAATCCAGTAGTTTGATAGATACTCCGAACTCTCACGTATCTGGTTGAGCTCGAAGAAGTGTCGTCGGGGCGGACTCCTCCTCGAATCCGAAGGAGAAGGTGGACGAGCTGTGAAGATGGAGGACGTCGCCAAATTCACTCGATGAAGCAGTTCCTCCTCGAATCCGTGGAGGAAAATGGATGGAAGGAAGGTGACGGCGGCTGTTAGGGTTCAAGGGAGGAACAGATTTAGCTAACAACCAAATGACATAATCAATGGATCAACATGATATAAAGTAAAGCATGAAACTAAATCTAACCTAACTAACTACGACCTAATTATCCAAAGAGACATTTAATCAAACACTACGTAAGGATGAAACAAATTAAACCAACTTCGTGCAATTCTAAATATGAAAGAGAAATTTGATTACAAACATTCAACACAAATTAAACAACCAAACAATTAAAATGAAGAGAATGCTGGAAATTGAGGGAAAAGGCTGGAAATAGGAGCTGTGAACGGTTGTTACGGGAGAGCTATCAGAAGCTTCGATCAAATCGGAGCAACCGGGCCGAGCGGCCGAATGAAATGAAACCGGAGGGGAATCCCCTGTCCGGTGATCGGCGGCGACAGAGATCGGAGCATAGAAGATGGCGCGGTGACGGTGAAGATGGTGGAGGCGTGAGCTGCTGCCGGCGATGTGATCGGGCGAAGCTGTGACATGCTAGCCGGATGGAGGAGGAGATGGGTGGACCACTACCGGCCTTGGTGGAGGAAGTGGACAGCCAGCGGTGTCGCATGGAAGAAGAAACCCGACGCTGGCGTCGCGCGATGGAGGGGCTGAAGAGCTGTGCTACGCGATGAAGAAGAGCGATGGGAAAATGTTGGATTTATATGCTTCATTTTAGCAGCCGTCCGATTGAATGGTCACCTAATCCCAGCCGTCCATTAAATCTAGGTTAATTGAATCTGATTAATCCATGAACTAGGCAGTGATCCAACGGCTGAGAAAGCCGCTTTTGAATGAATAGATCTGATCCATTTGAAGGGATAATCACGATCGGTCGAACCTGGATGAAGGGCTCAGATGTACATATCAATATGTACGGACAGGATCTCTCTAGACCTAGGTAGATTGCTCAGAATCAAGCCGCTTTCATCGGACGGTCCATATCGCTCAGATTTGATCTCTTGATTAAATCGCCCTCGATCATGATGAAAGGTCCAGATTTGATCCAGCTTACAATATCCTTCTAGCCCTAGATGAAGCCATATTTGATCCAACTCGAGTCTAATCCATTGGCTCATCTCGATCTCCTACTATTAAGATGTAAAATTTGCATATAAGTCCAAAAATTAGGAGAATTTACAATAAGGTCCAAAAATATATCCAACTCATAAAACATGCAAATAAGTGATAAATAAACACATGAGAGGATTAAAACAGTGATATTAAGGACCAAAATAACCTGACAAAATGGTAATTATCAATTCTCCCACACTTATTCTTGCACGTCCCGAATAAGTAAAGAAAACTATGTTGGATCGAGAAGCGTCGCTAGAGGGGGGGTGAATAGCGAGCGTAAATCTTTTCGTTCGTTCGTTCGATACACGAGTAAGCACAGCAGAAAATAAAGAGACACGTTTATTTTACTTGGTTCACAACCCAGCGGTTGCTACTCCAAGGCCCTATCGGTCCTAGACCGCGTATGGAGGGCAAAGCACTATAACGTCTCCTCCTCATTAGAGGTAGGAGACAACGATCACAAAACCGAAAGTATGAGGATGAGGCAACAAGCCTACCTCACCTCGTTACGAATAAAAACAAAGAATACAATATCAAAATATATTTACTTAAGCGAAGAAGATCGAACTTGTCGTCATCAGATCGGCATTATAATGATGTTGGAGCATTGGCGAGAGGAGCACTTGAAAATAAACTTGTTGATCTTTGGTGTTGGAATCCTCTCCCCCCCCCCCCCCCCCGTTTATAGATTTTGGCCTTTGAATATGTCTCATCTTTTTTCGAAACAGATCACGAAGTTGTACAAATTTTATCACGAAGTGGTCGCATCAGACCTTATCCATTTTGACCTAGCACAAAGGATGATTCGTCGCCATCAGTCGACTGATGCCTCCCATCATTCGACTGATGAGCATCAGTCGACTGCCCAACGTCCAACAGTCGATTGCTAGCCTGGCCACTTCCCTGCAGTAAAAGGTTAGCTCGAAAAATGATAAATGCGACGGTTTCTAACCATCCGATCTCGACCTAGACCTTCCACAGGAAGTTTTAGTCGGATCGCCGCCTACGGTCGTCCCTGTACAGAGGACACAACCTTACCATCTCTCACTCACACGAGCTTACCTCAATACTTCCTTTGTAGCTCTCGCTTCCGGCCTTCCACTCGATTCCTTCGACTCCTTCCGAAGTCACTCGAGTGTCGCTGACCACCGCGACTTCCTCTGGGTGTCGCTAGCCTTCAGCTCCAGCTTTAGTACTTTTCTGCACACTCGATTTAGCTCATGAGATAACGATGTAAACTTAACTTTGTGTCTTTGCCATAATCAAAACACAGGTTCAATTATCTAGTGTCCCTGCACCAACAAACTAAAAGTAAACTGAAAGTATGTTTCTCTAGCAATTCCCAAGCATACATAGAGAACCGTGAAAGAAAGTTACCTAGGATTGTTAACTCTCAAAGACTCAAGAAATCATGGACTCAAATCTTACACAGGTTAACAAACATGGCGACTTCAATCCATCATGAATAGACTAAGAATAACTAAGCCTCACAAGGTACGTGGTGGTTTCTCTCGCCCTCATAAGCATGTAAAAGTGGAGTTCACTCAAGATACTTATAGTTTATGAATTACCATATGCTTGCTTTTCTTCTACCTTCACCACTATATACACATAAGAATGCACAATCACTGAAGGCTTATTAAGAGTGTAAGGGAAACATGAATATAAGAAAAATGACAATACGTGCGAAAGGAAAGAAAGGTAAGAAATAGCTAAAGAATGCAAGAAGATATGAAAATACTAGAATGCTACATAGATGAGTACAAAGAAAGTAATGCCCCAAAAATTTTCTTCCAACCCAATAAACATGTAAACAACCCTTATCACATACTTCAATACAAATCTACTAATGATATACAATAAATCTTTCAATAATTGTAACAAGGGATGTCGTTAACAAAAATACTATCACAAATAATAAAAAATGAATGACACCACATGTCAAAATTTTCACAATATTTTTTTTTATTTCATGAGCACCCAATTTATTTTTTTCCAACTTTTTTTTTCTCAACTTTTTTTTCAGCTTTTTTTTTCTCTTTTTTTCCTTTCTTTTTTTCTGACATGTAGTGCACTTCCCTATGCTCCAACATCAAGATCAGCTAAAAAGGTAAAGAGCATGGCTAGCTCATGGTGATCAAGCATGACTCACCTCTGCTTACACTAAATTTCCCTAAGCTACTCCTCTCCCCCACACTTAAACTTTTATCCATCCTGGGCAAAACACTCATCATGAAACATTCAAGTATTCTACATCCAAAAATAGAAATGGACAAGAAATTAATGGAAGATAAGAAAAATAGAAATGATGAACGACTAGAATGTTATTCAATAAGCATGTGGCGATAAAAGAAGTGAAGGAAAACAAATGTGATTGCCTTCATAATAATCATGCAAACCTATTGTTGTGTGGTCTCGAAAGAATCAAAGCAAGTTCTAGAGTTACAATAACCACAAGTGCACCACACACAAGCAATAAAATTTGGCTCAATCCTCACTAGGTAAACAAAAATAATCAACTCAGTCAATCAACACAAAATCTATCACCAAGTAGTAACCACATGCAATCAAATAATCCATTAATGATAATAAATCCCCGAAACTCGACAATCAAATTTAACTAGCTTTAACGACTTCTAAGATGATATAAAGGAATGCATAGGAAATTTATTTGAAAAAATCGATAAAATAAAAACTCAACAACAAAAACATAACAAATAAAGCAAAAACAAATGAAGTAAAAGAAATATATATACAAGGAAAAAAGAAAATATGTGAGATGGAACAAACTCCCCTGAAGTCCTGGTGGTTGGAGAAGGTTTAGCAAAAGACGCCACGCAAGCAGTGGAGTGCTCCAAAAGAAATCCCGTCCCGGTGGTTGAAGAAGATTCAGCTTTAAAATCCACGCCAGGAGTGGGATGGACTGAATGGGGGTGAGCGCCTTCATGGTGTGATCATGATAGTACTGTGTTGCTCCCTCCAATATGATCGCCTCATCATATGTAATCTCTGGCGGTCGGAGGCGATTCAGAAAAAGTGTCCAACCTTAGGGTTGGATTATTGCATGTGTTGTCAGGGCTTTCATCAACAAAGGTGTTGGAGAATCCGGCTGAGATGAAAGTGTCTAGTCTAGGGGCCTCCAGCTATCCACCACTTCCATTGGAATCAGCTCATCACAATTGCTTGCCACTGCTATCTCAATTAACTTCTGGTCTGGTTGATAAGTCTGGGCATTGATATCTAGAAACTACTCCTCTTCTTTAGAATAATCTAGGGAACAAATAGCATCACAGAGTAAATCTAAACCACTAGTATCATCATCCACATCATCTTCCATAATAGCAACTTCATCAATATCTGGAGCATCAGATAGTACATCATCATGCACATCACCAGAGGAGTCCTGTAGAGTTGCAGAAGAAGAAACATATCTATCACTAGCTCTGTAAACCATCTCCTCAAACACATCCCTATCAGCAGAAATGATCTCTAAGGAAAATTGGGAGGAATCTTGTGCTTGTGTCTGGCTAATGGATGATGCAATTTGATCTATTTGGATTTGCATGTACATATCCTTTCTTGTTGTCGCTGATGATAATCATTGATTTGTTGCTGATATTATTGTTGCATCTGTTGCATCTGCTGCATCTGCTGATTTAAAAGATTTTCTAGTGTCTCTGTAATTACTTGATTAGGAGCAGGGGTTTCTTCATTGTAGTCTTGGTACATCTCCCAAGGAGTTGACTCAGCTTGTTGGAATGGTTATAGTCCATCACACACTATGTCATCTTGAAATCCCAATGGACTCTGATAAGTTGAAAAATTCTGAGCCTCTTCCTGATGTGCTTCTCAATAATTGTTACTTGATTGATCACCCCAACTGGACATGTAAGTATCAGCAAAAGGTGGGGGTAGATAGCACTGAGACTGCTCAGGAACATAGAGTGGTGTGTGCCCATACCTGAAATCTGAATCAAAATTATGAAAAGATGTACTAAAAATTGAATTATACCTTTCCTGCTGATAAGACTGATGATATTGAGGAACAGGCTGATGATATTGCGGCTGGTACTGATAATACTCCTGTTGTCCAGTGCCTGAATAGTAAGCATCACTGAGATCTCCAAATGGCTGATAATATGGATCCATGTTTAAAGAAATTTCCTGTTCTTTCCTGAAATACTAACAAACAATATCAAAAAACACATAAAATAGACATGATCAAGTACATAGATATGCAAGAAATAAGAGGATGCAGCTCTAAACGAAAGTTTTTGAATTTTGATGATTTTTGTTTTCAGAAAAATGAGTAAACAATCCTAAGCCTACCAAATATCATTACACTCTCCGACAACGGCGCCAAAATTTGATGTGCACGGTATTTGTGTCGTGGTACCGTTTCAAATTAATTACTGAACCCCCTCTACACTAATATAGTATAGTGAATGGCCCGGATCGTTTCCCAATGAGTGTAATCGACATAATAGTAAACTTAGGATTTCTAATTATTGCTTTGAGTTTTCTAATGAAGATGGGGGTTTGGATTTTGAGTTCTAACCTATAGTTGTAAGGTAATTAAAACTCTAAACTAACATGCAAAAACAAAATCAAACAATACAGGAATTAAAGCAATAAAAATTGGAAGATAAACTAATCTGATCAACCCAAGATAGGCCCGGTGAATGAACAAGTTCCTCCGGCAAAGTCCGATGAAGCTCGATCGAGACTCTGCAAACTACAGTGGATGTGGGATGGTGCAAACTCCTGAATCCAGTAGTTTGATAGATACTCCGAACTCTCGCGGATATGGTTGAGATCAAAGAAGTGTCGTCGGGGCGGACTCCTCCTCGAATCCGAAGGAGAAGGTGGACGAGTTGTGATGATGGAGGACGTCGCCGAATTCACTAGATTAAGCAGTTCCTCCTCGAATCCGTGGAGGAAAATGGATGAAAGGAAAGTGACGGTGGCTGCTTGGGTTCAAGGGAGGAACATATTTAGCTAACAACCAAATGACATAATCAATGCATCAACATGATATAAAGTAAAGCATGAAACTAAATCTAACCTAACTAACTACGACCTAATTATCCAAAGAGACATTTAATCGAACACTACGTAAGCATGAAACAAATTAAACCAACTTCGTGCAATTCTAAATATGAAAGAGAAATTTGATTACAAACATTCAACACAAATTAAACAACCAAACAATTAAAATGAAGAGAATGCTGGAAATTGAGGGAAAAGGCTGGAAATAAGAGCTATGAACAAAGTTGTTGGGCGACTGCCAGAGAGCTGCTGTGAAGCTTCTGACTGAAACTATGAGCAATTGGCCGAGCGGCTGTAGCGGTTGGAATGAAATGAAACCGGAGGGTATCCCCTCTCCGGTGATCGGCGGCGACAGAGCTCGGAGCGGAGGAGATGCCGCGGCGGCGGTGAAGATGGCGGAGGCGTGAGCTGCTGTCGGCGATGTGATCGGGCGGAGCTGTGAGATGCTGGTCGAATGGAGGAGGAGATGGGTGGACCATCACCGGCCTTGGCGGAGGAAGTGGACGCCCGGCGGTGTCACGCGGAAGAAGAAACCCAACGCCGACGTCGTGCGATGGAGCGACTGAAGAGCTGTGCTGCACGATGAAGAAGAGCGATGAAAAAATGTTGGATTTATATGCTTCATTTTAGCAGTCGTCCGATTGAATGGTCACCTAATCCCAGCCGTCCATTAAACCTAGGTTAATTGAATTTGATTAATCCATGAACTAGGGAGTGATCCAATGGCTGAGAATTAAGCCGCTTTTGAATGAATAGATCCGATCCATTTGAAGGGATAATCATGATCGATCGAATCTGGATGAAGGGCTCAGATGTACAGATTGATATTTATGGACCGGATCTCTCCAGATCTGGGTAGATGGCTCAGAATCAAGATGCTTTCATCGAACGGTTCATATCGCTCAAATCTGATCTCTTGATTAAATCGCCCTCAATCATGATGAAAGGTCCAGATTTGATCCAGCTTACAATATCCTTCTAGCCCTAGATGAAGCCATATTTGATCCAACTCGAGTCTAATCCATTGACTCATCTCGATCTCCTACGATTAAGATGTAAAATTTGCATAAAAGTCCAAAAATTAGAAGAATTTACAATAAGGTCCAAAAATATATCCAACTCATAAAACATGCAAATAATCGATAAATAAACACACGAGAGGATTAAAACAGTGATATTAGGACAAAAATAACCTGACAAAATGGTAGTTATCAATTCCCCCACACTTATTCTTGCACATCCCGAGCAAGTAAAGAAAACTAAAAGTAAACTGAAAGTATGTTTCCCTAGCAATTCTCAAGCATACATAGAAAACCATGAAAGAAAGTTATCTAGGATTGTTAACTCTCAAAGACTCAAGCAATCATGGACTCAAATCTTACACAGGTTAACAAACATGGTGACTTCAATCCATCATGAATAGACTAAGAATGACTAAGGCTCACAAGGTACGTGGTGGTTTCTCTCGCCCTCATAAACATGTAATAGTGGAGTTCACTCAAGCTACTTATGGTTTATGAACTACCATATGTTTGCTTTTCTTCTACCTTCACCACTATATACACATAAGAATGCACAATCATTGAAGGCTTATTAAGAGTGTAAGGAAAACATGAATATAAGAAAAATGACGATATGTGCGAAGGGAAAGAAAGGTAAGAAATAGCTAAAGAATACAAGAAGATGTGAAAATACTGGAATGCTACATAGATGAGTACAAAGAAAGTAATGCCCCAAAAATTTTCTTCCAACCCAATAAACATGTAAACAACCCTTATCACATACTTCAATACAAATCTACTAATGATATACAATAAATCTTTCAATAATTGTAACAAGAGATGTCGTTAACAAAAATACTATCACACATAATAAAAAATGAATGGCACCCTATGTCAAAATTTTCACAATATTTTTTTTTATTTCATGAGCACCCAATTTATTTATTTTCAACTTTTTTTTCTTAGCTTTTTTTTTCTCTTTTTTTTCCTTTCTTTTTTTTTCCGACATGTAGTGCACTTCCCTATGCTCCAACATCAAGCTCAACTAAAAAGGTAAAGAGCATGGCTAGCTCATGGTGATCAAGCATGACTCGCCTCTACTTACACTAAATTTCCCTGAGCTACTCCTCTCCCCCACACTTAAACTTTTATCCATCCTGGGCAAAACACTCATCATGAAACATCCAAGTATTCTACATCCAAAAATAGAAATGGACAAGAAAGTAATGTAAGGAAAAAAAAAATAGAAATGATGAACGACTAGAATGTTATTCAATAAGCATGTGGCGATAAAAGAAGTGAAGGAAAACAAATGTGATTTCCTTCATAATAATCATGCAAACCTATTGTTGTGTGGTCTCGAAAGAATCAAAGCAAGTTCTAGAGTTACAATAACCACAAGTGCACCACACACAAGCAATAAAATTAGGCTCAATCCTCACTAGGTAAACAAAAATAATCAACTCAGTTTATCAACACAAAATCCATCACCAAGTAGTAACCACATGCAATCAAATAATCCATTCATGACAATAAATCCCCGAAACTCGACAATCAAATTTAACTAGATTTAACGACTTCTAAAATGATATAAAGGAATGCATAGAAAATTTATTTAAAAAACCGACAAAACAAAAAACTCAACAACCAAAACATAACAAATAAAACAAAAACAAATGAAGTAAAAGAAATATATATACAAAGAAAAAGAAAAGAGGTGAGATGGAACAAACTCCCCTGAAGTCCTGGTGGTTGGAGAAGGTTTAGCAAAAGATGTCACGCAAGCAGTGGAGTGCTCCGAAAGAAATCCCGTCCCGGTGTTTGAAGAAGATTCAGCTATAACATCCAGGCCGGGAGTGGGATGGACTAAATGGGGGTGAGCACCTTCATGGTGTGATCATGATAGTACTGTGCCGCTCCCTCCAATATGATCGCCTCATCATATGTAATCTCTAGCGGTCGGAGGCGATTCAGAAAAAGTGTCCAGCCTTGGGGTTGGATTATTGCATGTGTTGTCAGGGCTTTCATCAACAAAGGTGTTGGAGAATCTGGCTGAGATGGAAGTGTCCAGTCTGGGGGCCTCCAGCTATCCACCACTTCCATGGGAATCAGCTCATCACAATTGCTTGCCACTTCTATCTCAATTAACTTCTGGTCTGGTTGACAAGTCTGGGCACTAGTATCTAGAAACTGCTCCTCTTCTTCAGAATAATCTAGGGCACAAATAGCATCACAGAGTAAATCTAAGCCGCTACTATCATCATCCACATCATCTACCATAATAGCAACTTCATCAATATCTGGAGCATCAGATAGTACATCATCATGCACATCAGCATAGGAGTCTTGTAGAGCTGCAGAAGAAGAAACATATCTATCACTAGCTCTGCAATCCATCTCCTCAAACACATCCCTATCATCAGAAATGATCTCTAAGGAAAATTGGGAGGAATCTTATGCTTGTGTCTGGCTAATGGATGATGCAATTTGATCTATCTGGATTTGTATGTTTCGTATCCTTTCTTATTGTTGCTGATGATAATCATTGATTTGTTGCTGATATTGTTTTTGCATCTGTTGCATCTGCTGCAAAAGATTTTCTAGTGTCTCTGTAATTGCTTGATTGGGAGCAGGGGTTTCTTCATTGTAGCCTTGGTACATCTCCCAGGGAGTTGACTCAGCTTGTTGGAATGATTATAGTCCATCACACACTATGTCATCTTGAAATCCCAATAGACTCTGATAAGTTGAAAAATTCTGAGCCTCTTCCTGATGTGCTTCTCCATAATTGTTACTTGATTGATCACCCCAATTGGACATGTAAGTATCAGCAAAAGGTGAGGGTGGATAGCACTGAGACTGCTCAGGAACATAGAATGGTGTGTGCCCATATCTGAAATCTGAATCAAAATTATGAAAAGATGTACTAGAAATTGAATTATACATGTCCTGCTGATAAGACTGATAATATTGAGGAATAGACTAATAATATTGCGGTTGGTACTGATAATACTCCTGTTGTCTAGTACCTTAATAGTAAGCATCACTGAGATCTCCAAATGGCTGATAATATGGATCCATGTTTAAAGAAATTTCATGTTCTTTCCTGAAATACTAACAAATAATATCAAAAGACACAGAAAATAGACATAATCAAGTACATGGATATGCAAGAAATAAAAGAATGCAACTCTAAACGAAAGTTTTTGAATTTTGATGATTTTTGTTTTTAGAAAAATGAGTAAATAATCCTAAGCCTACCAAATATCATTACACTCTCCGGCAACGGCGCCAAAATTTGATGTGCACGGTATTTGTATCATGGTACCATTTCAAATTAATTACCGAACCCCCTCTACACATATATAGTATAGTGAATGGCCCAGATCGTTTTCCAACGAGTGTAATCGACATAATAGTAAACTTAAGATTTCTAATTATTGCTTTGAGTTTTCTAATGAAGATGGGGGTTTAGATTTTGAGTTCTAACCTACATTTGCAAGGTAATTAAAACTCTAAACTAACATGCAAAAACAAAATCAAACAATGCAGAAATTAAAGCAATAAAAACTGGAAGATAAACTAATCTGATCAATCCAAGATAGGCCCAGTGAATGAACAAGTTCCTCCGGCAAAGTCCGACGAAGCTCGATCGAGACTCCGCAAACGACAGTGGATGTGGGATGGTTCAAACTCCTAAATCCAATAGTTTGATGGATACTCCGAACTCTCGCAGATCCAGTTGAGATCGAAGAAGTGTCGTCGGGACGGACTCCTCCTCGAATCCGAAGGAGAAGGTGGACGAGCTGTGAAGATGGAGGATGTCACCGAATTCACTCGATGAAGCAGTTCCTCCTCGAATCCGTGGAGGAAAATGGATAGAAGGAAGGTGACGGCGGCTGCTAGGGTTCAAGGGAGGAACAGATTTAGCTAACAACCAAATGACATAATCAATGCAAGCATGAAACTAAATCTAACCTAACTAATTACAACCTAATTATCCAAAGAGACATTTAATCAAACACTACGTAAGCATGAAACAAATTAAACCAACTTCGTGCAATTCTAAATATGAAAGAGAAATTTGATTACAAACATTCAACGCAAATTAAACAACCAAACAATTAAAACAAAGAGAATGCTGGAAATTGAGGACAAAGGCTAGAAACAGGAGTTGTGAACGAAGTTGTTGGGCGGCTGCCGGAGAGCTACTGTGAAGCTTCTGACCGAAACTGTGACCAACTGGCCGAGCGGTTGTAGCGACTGGAATGAAATGAAACCGGAGGGGAATCCCCTCTCCGGTGATCGGCGGCAACAGAGCTCGGAGCGGAGGAGATGGCGCGGTGACGGTGAAGATGGTGGAGGCGTGAGCTGCTGCCGGCAATGTGATCGGGCGGAGATGTGAGATGCGGACGGATGGAGGAGGAGATGGGTGGACCACCGCCGGCCTTGGCGGAGGAAGTGGACGGCCGGCGGTGTCATGCGAAACAAGAAACCCGACTCCGGCGTCGCGCGATGGAGCGGCTGAAGAGCTGTGCTGCGCGATGAAGAAGAGCGATGGGAAAATGTTGGATTTATATGCTTCATTTTAGCAGCCGTCCGATTGAATGGTCACCTAATCCCAGCCATCCATTAAACCTAGGTTAATTGAATATGATTAATCCATGAACTAGTCAGTGATCCAACGGTTGAGAATTAAGTCGCTTTTGAATGAATAGATCTGATCCATTTGAAGGGATAATCATGATCGGTCGAATCTGGATGAAGGGCTCAGATGTACATATCAATATGTACGGACCGGATCTCTCCATATCTGGGTAGATTGCTCAGAATCAAGCTGCTTTCATCGGACGGTCCATATCGCTCAGATCTGATCTCTTGATTAAATCACCCTCGATCATGATAAAAGGTCCAGATTTGATCCAGCTTACAATATCCTTCTAGCCCTAGATGAAGCCATATTTGTTCCAACTCGAGTCTAATCCATTGGCTCATCTCGATCTCCTACGATTAAGATGTAAAATTTGCATATAAGTCCAAAAATTAGGAGAATTTACAATAAGGTCCAAAAATATATCCAACTCATAAAATATGCAAATAATCGATAAATAAACACACGAGTGGATTAAAACAGTGATATTAAGGACCAAAATAACCTGACAAAATGGTAGTTATCATCTAACCATACCAAGTCTCTCTCGATTTGAGAATCCTATTCTCAAACTCGTTTTAAATCCTTCGGATTACACTCGTTGTGCATGTGACCAAATAGGTTTGCGGTTTATGTTGATCATCTATAATTAACTATTAATTATAGAACAATCATGAGTGGCACCTAGTAGTATATCATGATCCCCAATTAACCGGAAAATCAACGGTTGATCCTAGAACCATTTCTGGAACCTTTCAGCAACTACAATGAATCGTGCCCCATTCCTTTCACTCATCTTATACCCACTTGGTTCAGGACATGGTCTATTGTGTCAGTCCTCACTAGGCTGACTAAGTCACACATAGTCCAAGTATCATTTCCTCGTCCTCCGGATTCTAGTTACTGCACATGTATCAAAGAGTATTATACTCTAAACATGTATTGCTTTGGCCAAAGACTTTAGTAAGAATCCGATGAGAGGCCATAGGGTATACTTCTCCTCTCAAAGAGCGGTGAATCCTCTGTAGGCTATTCAAACACCTTCGGTCACTTTGACTTATACCCAATCATCCCGGGTTCACATCTCCTCGGAGATGCTTGCTTAAGATGTCAAAGCATAAGTCTTCATGACCAAGATGACTTGAATACCGTAAGTCGAAGGAACATCGCACTTAAGCTGTTGTAATAACTTCATTGACATATCCTTATATGAAGAGAACCATATAAAGTCTTATAGTTGGTCACTCCAATGAACTAGTTACCATAACTAACATCCACGATTAACTTCGGACATCTCAATGTCTCCAACTAGTGAGAAACAGCTGCTTGAATAAACCAAAGAGTATACCTCATGCTAGTCTCAACAGAATCGATGGCGTCTGAATCCATCAATTCATCGACTAGGGATAATTCCAATACATCACAATTACACAAGTAGAGATACTCACTAGTTGTGATCCAATCACAAATTTATTGGTGCAGTAGGCACCTAAGTCAAACCTAAGTTTTGATTATAGCAAACGATACAAAGTTAAGAATATATTGTTATCTCATGAGCTAAATCAAGTGTGCAGAAAAGTCTCAACGCTGGAGCTGAAGGCTAGCCGCGGTGGTCAGGCGACACTCAAGAGACTTCGGAGGGAGCCGAAGGAATTGAGTGGAAGGCCGGAAGCAAAAGCAACACGTAAGTACTGAGGTAAGCTCGTGTGTGCGAGCGTAAGTAAGGTCGTATCCTCTTTACGGGGATGATCTTAAGCGTAGATCTGACCAAAGACTTCTTATAGATGGTCTAAGTCGAGATCGGATGGTCGACGACCATCGAAATTATGTTTTTGTTGAGCTAACCTTGCCTTGCAGTTAGCATCACCGATCGCTACTTGGAGGACTCGATCGTCGCCAAACAATGACCGCCGGTCGCTAATCGATCGATGTCGCTTATCCACCGATCGATGATGGTCATCACCAATCACCGGTCAAAGGATCACCGAGTAGTCAAGAGTTATCACCATTTTTCAAGGGGTTTTGTGCCCATTTGTGATTGGCTAAAGACCCATTCGATGAGGGGCTCAAAGGCTATAAAAGGAGGGCCAAACCTAGGGTTTTTCATCAATTCAAAAGCTTCCAAGTGCTTCCGATACGCTCCGACTCTCCGACATCCCTACGACGAAGCGCTGCCGAGACGACGACTAGAGCTTCAACCTCCAACCTTTAAAGTCGTTGGTAACGAAAGTTCTAAATTGTATTTCAGTTTATTCCTTTTAGTAAAGCTTTCATTATAACGAGGAGAGGGGGAGTGTCCTTCTACCTCGAGCTTTTTGTATCCGTCTAACTCCTACCTCCAACGAGGAGGAGTTATTTAATAGTTTGCCCTCCGTACGTGGTCAAGGACCACTAGGGCCCTGGAGTAGTAGCCTTCGGCTACGAACCAAGTAAATCTCTTGTGTCTATTGTCTCCTTTACTTTTTGTTTTGTTTATCTTTCCGCTGCATATAAGTTTTTTTTAAAACGAATTCGTACTAAAAAATTTCTATCGCTATTCACCCCCCCCCCTTCTAGCGATCCGATCGATCCAACAATTGGTATCAGAGCCGGGGGTTGCTAAGATTTGGTGAAACCACCAATCTAGCCTTTTTACAGATTTATTTTTCTTTTAATTCTGTTTTTTTTATTTATTTCGCTTTGTTAAGTTTTTCTCCCGCACTACTAATCCAAGACGCGAGTCTTGGTACTTGTTTTCGTGTTTTTGTCGTTGTTAGTTTCTTCGTCTCCGTCTATTTGTGTCTTTTGTTCTAATGGCCCATCTCGAGGGTTTTAGCACCATCCGACCTCCGTTTTACAACGGAGATGACTTCCATTATTGGAAGGGTCGGATGGAATGCTTTTCTCAAAACCCAAATCGATATGTGGATCATAATCCAAACGGATTTCACACTTCCGACTAATGAAGTGGGTGACTCCTTGGATTATGATCAATGGACCATTGCGACAAAATGACAAGTCGAAGCCAATGCCAAGGCAACACAAATCCTCCAATGCGGCCTATCCAAGGAGGAGCTAAATCGCGTCGGCCCCTTCATAAGCACAAAAGGTCTTTGGACGAAACTAGTGGAGCTACACGAAGGGACCGATGAAGCCAAGGTATGTAAGCGTGATCTTCTTTTCAATAAACTATATAACCTAAAAATGCAGGAACACGAGTCCGCGACCCAACTTCACGCCCGAGTCCAGGACATAGTCAACAACCTACACGCAATCGGGCAAAAGGTTAAAAACCGCGACCTTATAAGGTATGTTCTAAACTCGTTTCCGAGGACTACCTTGTGGGTATCCATGGTCGATGCCTACAAGGTCTCCAAGGATCTTTCTAAAATTAGGTTAGATGAACTCTTTTCCGATTTCGAATTACATGAGCAGTCCAACTCGAAACCCGAGAGGGGTATAGCCTTGTTTGCAGGATCAAAGAAGAAGAAAATCGCAAGCAAGCCACCACCAACCGAGGAGGAAGACGAGTCCGAAGAAGAAGTTGACTACCGAACTAATGAACCTAGCTCGAAGGATAGCCAAGGGACGAAAGTGAACCACAACTCGACCCAACCAAGGTAAGCCTAAAAGTTCTAATATTAGGTGTTATGAGTGTAACAGGTTTGGACATATCAAGTCCGAGTGCCCCAAGCTCAACCACCGAGCACCTAAGCACAAGAAGGCCCTCAACGCGACATGGGAAGAAGCGTCATCCGAAGAAGACGAAGACCACGTCTTCATGGCGAAATCGATTGAGTCAGACACAGAGACCGAACCTAAACTTGAGTCGAAACCTGAGGATGACTCGGACTACGAAGCTACCTTCAAGTCAAGCCACGGATATGCATCCGGTTCAAAAGATACCCTTAAAGTAAGTCGAACTTTATTTAATACTTTACATAATACGATTAGGTTTTTGTCTAGAAAGTTAGCTAAGTCCGAGTCCAAGGTCGAGACCCTTGTTGAGGAGGTTAAACTCCTCAAACACGAGGTCTCCCTAACCTCTTCGACTAGTCGAGTTCAAGAGAAGGACTCAACTCGAGTTGAATAGCTCGAAGTTGAGAACTCTCTCTTGAAAAGTCAAGTCGAAGATCTTAGGAACACGTTGGAAAGGTTCACTTCGGGATCCAAAGGACTTGACCTCCTACTTGGATCTCAAAGGGCCGTGTACAACAAGGCTGGACTAGGGTTTAACTCAAACACGACTAATAGGTCGTATATGTCGATTGTAAGTCGACATAGGAAACATGTCCAAGCATGGGTCCCTAAGAACCTTTTGATTTCAACTCTAGGATCCAACCCGTACTGGATTCCCAAGGACCAAATCCACTATGTGGATAGATCGAACCGATTCAACGGTCTAGGGGGAGCCAGTACAAAACATGTTTGTGCTTTAACTTAGAAATTGCATGCTTTAACTTAGAAAGTTTGTGCTTTAACTTAGAAATTGCATGTTTTAACTTAGAAAGTGTGTGCTTTAACTTAGAAATTGCATGCTTTAACTTAGAAAATTTGTGCTTTAAAACTTGTGAACTCACTTAGAACACGAACATAACAAACTAAAATTCTTCGAAAAGATTGAGCCTCGGGGAGCCTCTTTTCAAAAACATAACCAACTAAAATTCTTCGAAAAGATTGAGCCTCGGAGAGCCTCTTTTCAAAAATAACCAGTTAGACTAGGAGATAGTCTTAGGTGAGTCAAGTCATCTTTTTCTTGAAAAAGGCTTTGTCTAAGGAAGTGGTCGATGATCCGATAAAAGAAGGCCCCTGTGCCTCGCCACGACCTGGAAGCCATGATCTTGAAAAGGTAAACTTGACAAGCCTAGGTTTAAATCCAAATCTAACATAAAATTACTTGAACCTAATTGCACTTAATCAACTTAATTGGAAGTCATCTCACAAAAAACACATAAGTATAACATGATTGATCATATAGACACAGGTGAGATGACCTAGGTTTAACAACTTACAACCAATTTTTTTTTTTTTAAAAAAATAATCTAACATCCAATCCAACCACCTTGTGTGTAGGATCAATGGATGTTGGACAGCGGTTGCTCCCGACACATGACCGGGGATCAACTCAAATTCACAAAGCTTCGATTCAAACGACAAGGATCGGTAGCCTTTGAGAATAACGGCAAGCTCAAAATCATCGGATCAGGTGATATCGAGCTTAACTCGAATTTTGTTATTAAAAATGTATTACTTGTAGAGAATTTTGAATATAACCTGCTTAGCGTAAGCCAATTATGTGACAATAACTATAAGGTCGTATTTTTAGAAAATGAATGTGTAATTAAAACAAATAAAACAACTAAAATAATACTCAAATGAACTAGGACAAATAACATTTACACAATTAACTTAATCAAATCCTCAGCCAAATGTCTTATGACACAGGAAGAGGAATCATGGTTGTGGCACCGACGACTCGGTCACTCGCACCCAAGACTCGTCCACAAGATGAGTCAGAGTGGCTTAGTCAGAGGCTTACCCAACCTCAAAAACTTGGTTAATAAAATCTGTAATGCTTGTCAACAAGGAAAACAACCTAGGACACAACACAAGTTAACTAACCAAGAACGAACCTCAAGTGTACTTGAGCTCCTGCATATGGATCTATTTGATTCACATGGAGCCAAGTCACTCAATAGAAGTCAATATTGCTTAGTCATAATTGACGACTACTCCAGGTTTACTTGAGTTAGGTTCATCAAACATAAAAATGATACCCTAGATCAATTAATCAATCTATTCAAATTAATCGAGAATCAAAAAGACCTTAAGGTTAAAAGACTTAGAAGCGATCATGGTGGTGAATTCGAAAATCAAAGGTTCACCGACTTCTGTAACCTAAACGGATACCACCATGAATTCTCTTGCCCTAGGACCCCTCAGCAAAATGGCCTAGTGGAACGGAAAAACCGAACTCTACAAGAAGCCTCTAGGACCATGTTGAACGAATACGACCTACCCGATAGGTTTTGGGCAGAAGCCGTGAGTACGGCATGCTATGTCCAAAATAGGATCCTTATGATAAAAAGGCACCTTAAGACCTCGTACGAGATTTATCACGATAAAGTACCCAACATCAAGTACTTTAGGGTATTTGGATGTAAAGTACATATCTTAAACACTAAGAACCACCTAGGGAAATTCAAATCCAAAACCTCCACCAGAATCTTCTTAGGATACTCAACCACGAGTAGGGCCTATAGGGTATATAACCACGATACCCTTAAAGTCGAAGAGACTATTAATGTAGTGTTCGATGAAGTACCCGAACCTACAAAACCCTTAATGACCCCAAGTGTTGAGCCCACTGATACCAAACTCGTCTCCGACCCTGAGATCGAGTCTAATCCACATCAACCAACTTCTCTTGTCGACCAAGTGACAAGTGATCCGAGTCAAACTAGTGTTCAACCAAGTCACCCCATTGATCAAGCATTAGGTGACACAAACCCAACCCAATCTAGGATTTAGACTAACCACCCTATCGATCAAGTGATAGGAGATCCTAATCTAGGAGTTCGAACTAGAGCATCCTATAGGAACCTTAGTCAAATTTCCTTAATTTCAAAGATAGAACCCAAATCAATTGAACAAGCTCTTCTTGATCCCGATTGGATTATTGCAATGCAAGAAGAGCTAGCTCAATTTACTAGGAATGAAGTGTGGGAATTAGTACCACCACCTAAAGACAAAACGATAATTGGAACAAGGTGGTTGTTTCGAAATAAGCTTGATGATAAAGGTGAAGTAGTTAGAAACAAGGCTAGGTTAGTCGCCAAAGGGTTTAGTCAAGTCGAAGGCTTAGATTACGAAACCTATGCCCCAAGAGCTAGACTCAATCCATTCGAATGTTGCTAGCTTATGCCGCACATCGAGGATTTAAGTTGTTTCAAATGGATGTTAAGTCGGCATTCCTAAATGGATACATTAAAGAAGAAGTTTATGTTAGCCAACCCCTGGATTCAAAATCTAGATAAACCCGACCATGTTCTAAAACTTAAGAAAGCTCTCTATGGACTTAAACAAGCTCCTCGAGCTTGGTACGAGAGACTTTCAATCCATCTTAAGTCAAAAGGGTTTAACCAAGGCTTAGTTGACCCAACTCTCTTCGTAAAAACCTTAGGTAAAGAAATATTCATAACTCAAATTTACGTAGACGATATAATTTTTGGAACCTCTAACTCAGCCTTACTAAACGAGTTCGTTTCACTCATGGAAAGTGAGTTCGAAATGAACTTGGTAGGCGAGTTAAGTTTCTTTTTAGGTCTACAAATTAAACAAACTAAGGATGGTATATACCTATATCAATAGAAATACACTAAGGAGTTAATTAAAAGATTTGGAATGCAAGACGCTAAGATAATAAACACCCCAATGGCGATTAATGTTAACATAGGAGAAGACCCTGAAAGTAAGTCCATTGACTTAAAGTACTATAGGAGCACGATAGGAAGTCTCCTATACTTAACTGCGAGTCGACCCGACATCCTATTCGCAGTAAGTATGTGCGCCAGGTTTCAAACCTGTGCTAAGGAGTCTCACCTAACCCTAGTTAAGCGTATCCTTAGATATCTTAAGGGTACACTTAACGTTGGTATTTGGTACCCTAGATCTACGGAGTTCGAACTAATCGGCTACTCCTATTCGGATTATGCCGGTAGTAAGCTCGATAGAAAAAGTACGAGTGGTTGTTGTCAACTTCTCGGCTCGAGTCTAGTGAGTTGGTGCAGTAGGAAGCAACACTGTGTTGCTTTATCTACCACCGAAGCCGAATACATCGCGATGGGTGAGTGTGTCACGCAGCTTCTTTGGATGAAGCACACCCTCTGCGACTTTAAGTTAGAATTTACGAATACTAAACTTCATGTAGATAACATTAGTTCAATTAATCTTACAAAGAATCCGATATGTCACTCTAGGACCAAACATATAGAGGTCAAACACCATTTCATTCAAGAACATGTGGCCAACAGAGCAATACAACTCGAATACGTCGAATCGAAGTCTAACTTAGCAGACCTATTTACTAAACCCTACCCGGTAATTTAGTCTATTAAGACGAAAATTGGGCATGTGCGTAATAGAATAGGTACATGCAAATTATATGTTCTTACTACTATTTCTTTAATTTCATTTTTATGGAACTAGCATAGGACATACCTTAGATATCATGCACCTATAGATTTAAGGAGCCAGTACATCTCACAACACATAGGACTAATGTGTTTGTGTACTTAGCCACGTAGATGGGCGTGAGATGTTAGGACCTTACTCCTGGTTCCAAATGTAGAGCTAGTGCATCGCTATGAACCACGGAGTATAATCATACATACTAACCGACTCTGACCAGGACTGGTTGATCTTACATATCAATCAAGCCAAATATGAGTCGAACATTTTATAGATGAGCTTATTTTCAGTATATTATTTTTTTTATAAAAAATGGGGAACATGCTTGGACTTTAAATTTAACACTTATTTTGTTTTCCACACACCCCTTACTCTTTTCGATATACGGCAAAAGGGGGAGAAAAAGGCCAAAGTTAAGGGGTCAAAATTTTTTTTGATAACTTAACTCTTACTTCATATTTAAACCAAAAGTTAAAACTTAGTTAACTTTTACCAAAAGGCCAAAGAATTCTTAACTTAAACTTATTTGTGTCGTCTACGTTTTACTTAAACTTATTTTTTAAACTTTATGTCGTTAATGTTTTACTTAAGGGGGAGAAAGGGCTTAACTAAAACGTTTTACTAAGGCCAACTTTAAGTAATGTTAATTACTTAAAGCAACCCTTAAGGGGGAGGATTAAGGTCTTTCTTCAAGGGGGAGGTTTCCTCAAGGGGGAGTACTTGAAGAAAATCCTTACTACTCCAACTTAATCTTCATATTTTTTGTTTCTCATGCACATTATTACTCTTCATGCTTGCTATTTACTTAACTTTGTATGTGGGTTTGCCATAAATCAAAAAGGGAGAGATTGTTGGTGCAGTAGGCACCTAAGTCGAACCTAAGTTTTGATTATAGCAAACGATACAAAGTTAAGCGTATATTGTTATCTCATGAGCTAAATCAAGTGTGCAGAAAAGTCTCAATGCTGGAGCTGAAGGCTAGTCGCGGTGGTCGGGCGACACTCAAGAGACTTCGGAGGGAGCCGAAGGAATTGAGTGGAAGGCCGGAAGCAAAAGCAACACGTAAGTACTGAGGTAAGCTCGTGTGTGCGAGCGTAAGTAAGGTCGTATCCTCTTTACGGGGATGATCTTAAGCGTAGATCCGACCAAAGACTTCTTATAGATGGTCTAAGTCGAGATCGGATGGTCGACGACCATCGAAATTATGTTTTTGTTGAGCTAACCTTCGCGGCTAGCATCACGATCGCTACCTTGGAGGACTCTATCGCGCCAAACAATGATCATGAAGGTCGCAATCGATCGATGTCGCCATCACCGATCGATGATGGCCTATCACCAATCACCGTCAAAGGATCACCTCGAGTAGTCAAGAGTTATCACCATTTTTCAAGGGTTTTGTGCCCATTTGTGATTGGCTAAAGACCCATTCGATGAGGGGCTCAAAGGCTATAAAGGAGGGCCAAACCTAGGGTTTTTCATCCGCTCAGACTCTCCGGCATCCCTCTGACGGCGCGAGACGACGACTAGAGCTTCAACCTCCAACCTTTAAAGTCGTCGGTAACGAAAGTTCTAAATTATATTTCAGTTTATTCCTTTTAGTAAAGCTTTCATTATAATGAGGAGAGGAGGAGTTATTTAGTAGTTTGCCCTCCGTACGTGGTCAAGGACCACTAGGGACTTGGAGTAGTAGCCTTCGGCTACGAACCAAGTAAATCTCTTGTGTCTATTGTCTCCTTTACTTTTTGTTTTGTTTATCTTTCCGCTGCATATAAGTTTTTTTTTTAAACGAATTCGTACTAAAAAGTTTCTATCGCTATTCACCCCCCCTCTAGCGATCCGATCGATCCAACAAAATTCTCTCATGTTGTAAATCGTATTGTGGACATTCAGTAAATGAGTTTAAGATCCAATCAAATACATGAAAAAATATGTATACTCAAATAGTAAATTTTCATTTATCAAATAAATGGTACAACCATAAGATGATTGCCTTAGAACACCTCTCATATATTACTAACAAACTCCCTCTTAGCCTAATGCCAATCGCCATGGTATCCAATACCATAAGCCCTCAAACTTACTTTGAGGTAAGGTCTTAGTTAAAGGATTTGCTAAGTTCCTTTTAGTAGGAATCTTCTCGATTTGTATTTCTTTCCTACTTCTGATCTCTCTGATCAAATGATAGCGGCGAAGCACATGTTTGGATCATTGATGAGACCACATCAAGTTCAGAGATGAACTTCTTGATCGAAACCGCTTCCTTTGCTGCTTCCGAAACTACAATGTATTCTACCTTAGTGGCAAAATCCGCTATAGTATCTTGCTTGGAACCTTTCCAGCTTATTGTGCCTCCATTCAAAGTGAATATGTACCCAGACTGAGACCTAGAATCATCCTTGTCTGTCTGGAAGTTGGCATCCGTATACCCGCGTATTACCATATCACCACCCTCTTCATATATTAGAAACTGTTAGACTCTCCGAGCCGCAAAAATCGCTTTTTGCATTACGGAAACCTCGAAAGTTTGCCACGGATTCGTGCGAAGCTAAATAAAATTTATGTACATGTTTATCTACACTAGATCTACCTTAGATCTATATGACAAGAATGTTACCCTTGTAGCGATGCCCTTCGCTTATCCCACTCGTCCAAAAGGTTGCCGGATCTCATAGAGTGTCAAGTGTACACTCCTCTACATGTATCTACATGGACAAAAGGTGGAGAGAATCACTTAGAGTGTGCTAGCACTCTTGGGAGGTCTCGGCAATGGAGGAGAGGGAGAGAAGAAGAGAAGAGAAGGAAGAAGATGAATTCAATTCACCACTAACTCCTTTGGCCGGCCACTTAAGGAGGGTTAAATACATCCATGTAATACCAAGAGCCATGGCTCTTGGTCTTCCTCATGAGGTGGCACACCATGATGTGTCCATGATGATGTGGAACATCATCATTGGCTAGCCCTATGCCAAGTCACCATGAAGCGGCATTTGGTCAAGTCAAACTTGACCCTTCATCTTCCCTCTCAAGTCAAGTCAAACTTGACCTCGTATCTCCCATGGTTGATCAAATCTAACCTTTGATTCAAGTCAATTTAATTTAATGAATCTCTATTCATTAGTTTAAATTTACTCAATGAATCAAATCTAAATTAGACTCATTCAACACTTGAATCAAATTGAGTCAAACTCAATTAGTCTAATTTGGATTACTCTTAATCCAATTTGGTTCATCACATGAACCTAATCCTCTTGGTCCATCATATGAACCTAATCTCCATCTAATTGCCCTTTGTGTGTGACTCTATAGGTTCTTGTAACGTTGACAATGCTCCTAAACTAATTTAGAAACATAAGCAATGAGCGGTATCTAGCAACACATCATTGCTACCCAAGTTACAAGAATGTTGAGATCCAACATCACCATTGTGACTATTAATTGTGACTCTCACAATATGTGACAATGTCCCTCTATCCTTGACATCTAGATTGATCAATTGAGGCATAGACCATGTCATCCTCTGTACAATCTATATCTTGAACTCCAAGTATACTCACTCTATTCATATTGACTCATTTGGACATGGTCATGCACTTAGTGGACTCACTCTATCAAGAATCATGATATCACTTCCATCATATAGGAGGGATAGATCTCATCTACATCACTCACATCCCTCCGCATAATTTGTTACATACCCAATAATCGCCTTTATAGTCCACCCATTTACGGGTGACGTTTGATGAAGCTAAAGTATGCAACTCCTTATGTAGGGAACTATGGTGAATTCAAGCACAAGGACTAATAGTCATACTAATAGTCACATGAGAAAGTATATGACACTCATATAACGATCCATGATACTTTCTCATGGCGGGTCATTCAGTATACATTCTCCAATGCATACCCATGTGTCAACTTGATATCTCATATCCATGACTTGTGAGATCAAATCATCGAGTTGACCTACATGCTAGTTTCTTCACATTAACATTGTCCCTGAATATTAATACTTGACTAGGAATGATTAAGAGTAGTATTCTCTATATCATCTCATTATCGATTCAACCAATCGATTGATATAGATAAGAACCTTCTACTCAAGGACGCTATTATACTTAGTTATTTGACACCAATATAAGTATAATAACCATAAAGAAATTCCTTTATAAATATATATAGGAATATGATACAACAAGTCCATACAACAATCATCACATAATCGGCTCTAGGACTTTCACTAACAGAAACATATCCTTAGTTCTTCTCGAGTAATTAAGGATTGTCTTAATAGCCACCCAATGATCCATTCCTGGATCAGACTGAGATCTACTCATGACACTCAGAGCATACGATACATCCGGCCTCATACATAACATAACATATATGATAGATCCTATTGCGGATGCATAGGGGAACTTACTCATGCAAATCCTCTCGTCTTCTGTGCGCGGACACATAGACTTCGAAAGGTGTATCCCATGCTGTAGGGATGTATACTGAAAAGTCTATCTTTTGTATGAACATCTTTATTTTGAAATAAGAATCACATGATCATTGTTTGCATTTTTATGGTTATGCAATATTGTCTAATATATTACATTGTAGATAACATGGTGTGTGGTGTCACACGGGAGATCATGTTATCGGCTACTTGTAAAGTATAAGTAAAGGCTCACAACCGAGATGGCTTTGAACAAACCATCAGAATGGTTGTAGTGTGATTTGGTATTGGTTTGTCTTGACCATATAATCACACTAGTGCACTTTGTGTGTATTGAGCAGGATCGACTTAGAGGTGATTCGATTTATTACTGACTACATAATCGAATCGGACCTCAGATATTATTTAGTACATGCTCTTAATCTCGATAAAATAATGGGCACATATACTTAGTATTCATCTCTTTGATTTACCAATGGGCGAGATTTACAGATTAAATTGATAGGCTCGGTAAGTTGGGAGATGATATTATTTATATGGTGTGTCGTTGATTATAGGAGGAAACCGTGTCCTATATATTAGGATGATGATGTCCCCTTGAGGAGCTCATAAGGTTCATCATGTAAACCCTGTAGGTGGATTTGGTCCGGCATGATGAAAAGGTTGAGTGGTACTACTCATGGAGTTAGATGTTGATTGATTAATGGTTAGTAAATTAATTAATCGATGGACATTCGAGATCTTAAACATGGGAAGAAAATGTACAAATAATATATGGAACCCATATTATCTTATGGGGGTTGGTGAGGTAGATCAATGATAATCCTTTAGTGGATTGGATTATCATTAGTGGATCGGACTTTATGTGGGCTTGATCCATGGGTGGCCAAGATCCAACTCCTCCTCATGGTCCCTAATGTAGCCTATTAACACCTCATGAAGCTTAGATCCAATGGATAGAAACAAAACTCTAGATCCAAAGGTAGAGATTAAATCTCTAGATCCGACGGTTGAGATTAAATCTCTAGATCCGACGGTTGAGATTAAATCCCTAGAACCAATGGTGGAGATTAAAAGGAGGCTTATCCCTAACTATATAAAAGGAGGGCAAGGGGTTGGCGTGGAGGACAATACAAGAGAAGATAGGGTTTCGGAAGTTGGCAGCAAGGCATAGGAGCTAGGGTTTGGGCTTGGGCGGCACCTAATAAGGAAATATTTTCCTTGTGTTGTTCTTCTTCCCCAAGCTGACGTCGCCCTTGGAGTTCCTTCTAGCCCTTGGTTGGCATCCAAAACAGGTCCTCTCCTTCTCCTTGGCCGGTGGAACAAAGGTTTAGGGTCCTCCCTTGAAGCTTTTGGCTGGCCACTCTCAATCTCCTCTTCCTTCTTGGCAAGCCTCCTTGGAAGTTATTGGTTGGTTGAAAGAAGGAATAGAGCTTTGTTTCTATTCTTCCTCTTGCTTTGGAAGAGCAAGGAAGGAAGATTTGCGATCTAGGAGCTTCAACTTTTGGTAGATCGTCACCCACATGACGTCCGAAAGGAGGAAGGTCATAAATTAGAAGATCGAGAGGTATATCAATTCTCTAATTTTTATATGTTACATGTTTGTATTTGTTTTTCAATTATGAGCATGATATAAATCTGTTTGTGGCTAAATAATACTTGGATCCCGAACATAAACACAAAAACCAGCGATCTGGATATCGTCTATTCCGCGGCTACTCGTAGAATAGAGATTGGTCGCTTGAACAACGAGTTTGTTCAAGTGACCTCTCTAAACGAATAGCACGACGATGAATTGGTTGTTTGGGCAATCCCTTTTGTCTAGGATTAATTTTTTTTTTAATCCGGGGACATCGAAGGGATCGCCATGATCAAGCAACCGAGGTGAAGTGGGAAGCGAAGTTTCCCCTCACGGACTCGATAAGCAAAACCCTTCAATTGGTATCAAAGCCAAGGTTTCCAGTTTTGTGTGTTTAGGATTCGGTTAATTTTTATGCACTTTCATATATTATATGTGTCGGACAATAGTAGGATATGCGTAGTTTAACTCTTTGGTTGCAGGCATAAGATCCGACTATTATGGTCATATGTGTATGTGATTGTATGTGTGTAAATATTTATATTGTTGAATCCTCGGGGTTGACGAGGCTAGTATTTGATTTTTTGTAAATTAGATACGGCATTGTTTAGCCACTCTTTATTTTAGTTTACTTTCGATCTAGAATTCATGTACCCTCCCTCGTGGAGTATAGGATCGATGGATGTAAATTAAAATAGGTTTTAGTCTCGGCTCATATCTCCGGATGGCTCGTACATGGCGTAGGAGGAGCGGATGAGATGCCGATGCGACGGGAGACATATTGAAGACAAAAGCCATAATAGTTGGAAAATAATTTATTTTTCATATTTATTGCTTTTTGTTTGATATGCATGTCATAGGCTAGGAAAATTCTTCAATTTCAAATTACTAAGTGGGAGAGGGAATTTTTTTTTATTCCCACGGCTTCCATTACGATTTGACAAGTGATGCAAACAAACTTGCGCGTCGGCTCTGAGTGCCTTCCTCCCCATCGGATGAGTTTGTTTGCGGATCACAAGGTCAAATATGATTATAGGGAATTATCAAGGAGCGTGTGTACTTCCCCATCGGAAGACACATAACCCGAGATAATTACCTTGGTACCGAGTAATGGTGAACACTTGGATACAAATATAAGTATCCTCCCCATCGGAGTCACTGCTTTTATTTGTAGGGCCAAAGAGGAACCAACTATTAATTTTACTTGTCAAAAAGTTAGGTTGACAAGATAATAAAATTAATGGGTAAAACCTCCTCTTACAAATGTAGAATTCGTATACGTCCACACTATCGTGGCATACGATATTCTCGGTGTTTTGAGGTGTTGGTTGATTTTAAAATTCTATTGTTTGAGGAATCAATAATTTTTGAAATCTACAGTAATGATCTATGTGATTCTTAGGATTTTCAAAATGACTTTCAGCGCACTTGCTATGATACTAAAGGAAAATAAACTTACTGTACCCAAATAATGTTGATTGGAAAAGAATCTAGATATTGTCTTAACTGTTGAGGAGTACAAATATGTACTTTTCGAAGAGTATCCTCCTAAGCCCGCGAATGAGCTGGAAGTCCTTGGAGCTGAGATCAATGGGGAAACCCAGGTCGATATCATTCTCCAGTCGACAGAAAGGCTTGCTCAGGCTAAGGCCATGGTTGCTCAGAAGGTTTCTACTTCTAAGACGAAAGGCAAGAAGAAGAAGAAATAAGCTGGAGAAAAGGTGGTGGGAGGATCTCAGGGAGGAGTGAAGAAGCCGAAAGGCAAGTACTTCACTTGCAAGCAAAATGGACATTGGAAGAAGGACTGTCCCAAACATAACAAAGGTATATCCTTTGGTCTAGTCGTTGAAACGTGATTAGCGGTGTTATCTACCGGCACCTGGTGTGTAGATACGGGAGCCTATGATCATGTCTGCAATATTTTGTAGGGGTTCCAGGAAACCCGACGACGAGCTGAGGAAGAGATTACCGTTTACTTGGGCAATGTCATAATGGTGGCGGCTATTGCAGTGGGAGAAGTTTTATTTATCTTTTTGAGAAAAATAAAACTTTGGTTCTGGAAAATTCCCTTTATGTACCTTTATTTAGAAAGAATTTAATTTCGGTTTCTAAATTATTTATGGATGGATATTC
Organism: Wurfbainia villosa; assembly: GCA_025175895.1. Lineage (NCBI taxonomy): Eukaryota > Viridiplantae > Streptophyta > Magnoliopsida > Zingiberales > Zingiberaceae > Wurfbainia > Wurfbainia villosa. The sequence goes on from CM046005.1 coordinate 43,368,489, forward strand.
TATTTCTTTTAATGACAGAGTTGTTATAAAAAGGAATAGGGACATTATCTGTTCGGGTGCATTGATAGGAAATTTGTACACACTTGAAACAAAAGCTCCCACGATGCATATTGAAATTAATAACTCATCTTCTAATTCCAATAAGAGAAAAGAACCTTCGAAGATGAACCAAACATATCTTTGGCATCTTAGGCTTGGTCACATTAACCTAAGTAGAATTCAAAGGTTGATAGCTGATGGACCTTTGGGTTCATTAGTGGTGGAGGATCTCCCAACCTGCGAATCTTGCTTGGAGGGTAAGATGACCAAGAGGCCTTTTAAGGCCAAGGGGTATAGAGCCAAAGATGTGTTAGAATTGGTTCATTCTGATTTGTGTGGTCCTATGTCTATCCAGGCTAGAGGTGGTTTTGAGTATTTCGTCTCTTTTATAGATGATTACTCAAGATATGGATACATTTACCTGATGCACCGCATGTCTGAATGCTTTGACAAGTTCAAAAAATTCAAGACTGATGTGGAGAAATGTCAAGGTAAAAGTATCAAGACACTACGATCTGATCGTGGTGGTGAGTACCTCTTGAGACAGTTTAGTAACTACTTATCAGAGGCTGGGATTCAATCTCAATTGACTACACCTGGCACACCCTAGCAGAACGGTGTAGCAGAGCAAAGGAATAGGACTCTTATGGAGATGGTTAGATCGATGATGAGTTATTCTGAGTTGCCAGATTCGTTCTGGGATATGCTCTAGATACGGCAGTGTACAATCTAAACTTGGTTCCATCTAAATCAGTGCCTTCTACTCCCACAGAGTTGTGGACTGGGCGAAAGCCTAGTCTAAGACATATTCGGATATGGGGGAGTCCAGCACATGTGCTAACGGCAGATGCTAGTAAGTTGGAATCTCGTATAGAAGTATGAATGTTCGTTGGCTATCCTAGAGGAACGAAGGGTGGTTTATTTTATAGTCCTAGAGATCAGAGGGTGATCGTTAGCACGAACGCCAGATTTCTAGAGTGCCTTCCTCCCCATCGGATGAGTTTGTTTGCGGATCACAAGGTCAAATATGGTTATAGGGAATTATCAAGGAGCGTGTGTACTTCCCCATCGGAAGGCACATAACCCGAGATAATTACCTTGGTACCGAGTAATGGTGAACACTTAGATACAAATATAAGTATCCTCCCCATCAGAGTTACTGCTTTTATTTGTAGGGCCAAAGTGGAACCAACTATTAATTTTACTTGTCAAAAAGTTAGGTTGACAAGATAGTAAAATTAATGGGTAAAACCTCCTCTTACAAATGTAGAATTCGTATACGTCCACACTATCGTGGCATACGATATTCTCGGTGTTTTGAGGTGTTGGTTGATTTTAAAATTTTATTGTTTGAGGAATCAATAATTTTTTAAATCTACAGTAATGATCTATGTGATTATTAGGATTTTCAAAATGACTTTCAATGCACTTGCTATGATACTAAAGGAAAATAAACTTACTGTACCCAAATAATATTGATTGGAAAAGAATCTAGATATTGTCATAACTGCTGAGTATAAATATGTACTTTTCGAAGAGTATCCTCCTAAGCCCGCGAATGAGATGGAAGTCCTTGGAGCTGAGATCAATGGGGAAACCCAAGTCGATATCATTCTCCAGTCGAAAGAAAGGCTTGCTCAGGCTAAGGCCATGGTTGCTCAGAAGGTTTCTACTTCTAAGCCGAAAGGCAAGAAGAAGAAGAAATAAGCTGGAGCAAAGGTGGTGGGAGGATCTCAGGGAGGAGTGAAGAAGCCGAAAGGCAAGTACTTCACTTGTAAGCAGGATGGACATTGGAAGAAGGACTGTCCCAAACAGAACAAAGATATATCCTTTGGTCTAGTCGTTGAAACGTGATTAGCGGTGTTATCTACCGGCACCTGGTGTGTAGATACGGGATCCTCTGATTATGTCTGCAATACTTTGCAGGGGTTCCAGGAAACCCGACGAGAGTGAGGAGCAATGCCATAATGGTGGCGGCTATTGCAGTGGGAGAAGTTTTATTTATCTTTTTGAGAAAAATAAAACTTTGGTTCTGGAAAATTCCCTTTATGTACCTTTATTTAGAAAGAATTTAATTTCGGTTTCTAAATTATTTATGGATGGATATTCTATTTCTTTTAATGACAGAGTTGTTATAAAAAAGAATAGGGACATTATCTGTTCGGGTGCATTGATAGGAAATTTGTACACACTTGAACCAAAAGCTCCCACGATGCATATTGAAATTAATAACTCATCTTCTAATTCCAATAAGAGAAAAGAACCTTCGAAGATGAACCAAACATATCTTTGGCATCTTAGGCTTGGTCACATTAACCTAAGTAGAATTCAAAGGTTGATAGCTGATGGACCTTTGGGTTCATTAGTGGTGGAGGATCTCCCAACCTGTGAATCTTGCTTGGAGGGTAAGATGACCAAGAGGCATTTTAAGGCCAAGGGGTATAGAGCCAAAGATGTGTTAGAATTGGTTCATTCTGATATGTGTGGTCCTATGTCTATCCAGGCTAGAGGTGGTTTTGAGTATTTCGTCTCTTTTATAGATGATTACTCAAGATATGGATACATTTACCTGATGCGCCGTAAGTCTGAATGCTTTGACAAGTTCAAAAAATTCAAGACTGATGTGGAGAAACGTCAAGGTAAAAGTATCAAGACACTACGATCTGATCGTGGTAGTGACTACCTCTTGGGAGAGTTTAGTAACTACTTATCAGAGGCTGGGATTCAATCCCAATTGACTGCACCTGGTGCACCCTAGCAGAACGGTGTAGAAGAGCGAAGGAATAGGACTCTTATGCAGATGGTTAGATTGATGATGAGTTATTCTGAGTTGCCAGATTCGTTCTGGGGATATGCTCTAGATACGGTGGTGTACATTCTAAACTTAGTTCCATCTAAATCAGTGCCTTCTACTCCCACAAAGTTGTGGACTGGGCGAAAGCTTAGTCTAAGACATATTCGAATATAGGGGAGTCCAGCACATGTGCTGAAGGCAGATGCTGGTAAGTTGGAACCTCGTACAGAAGTACGAATGTTCGTTGGCTATCCTAGAGGAACGAAGGGTGGTTTATTTTATAGTCCTAGAGATCAGAGGGTGATCATTAGCACGAACGTCAAATTTCTAGAGGAAGACTATGTGATGAGCCACAAGCCCAAGAGTAAAATTGTTCTGGAGGAATTAAAAGGGGAAGTCACTTCTTCAGTACCCATGGTACAAGAGGATATACCACAAGTCACTGCACTGTGTGTCACAAGAGGATACACAAGAGATACCTCATCGTAGTAGGAGGGTTGTGCGACAGCCTGATAGATTCATGTTCTTAGGAGAATCTTCTTATTTGGTCCCTGGCGAACATGAACCTCATCCCTGGACATATGATGAGGCAATCCAAGATAAAGATGCAGTATCTTGGCAAAGTGCAATGAATGTTGAGATTGAATCTATGGATTCAAATCATGTCTGGGAGCTAGTAGAACCACCCGATGGTGTAAAAACCATTGGATGCAAGTGGATCTACAAGAGAAAGAGAGGAATAGATGGGAAGGTTGAGACCTTCAAAGCGAGGCTTGTTGCGAAGGGGTATACTCAGAAAGAGGGTATCGATTATGAGGAGACCTTTTCGTCGGTAGCCATGCTTAAGTCTATCCGGATTCTCTTATGCATAGCAGCTCATATGGATTATGAGGTGTGGCAGATAGATGTCAAGACAACTTTCCTTAATGGAAGTCTTGAGGAAAACATATATATGAAGCAACCAGAGGGATTCATTGCTAAAGGGAAAGAGCATCTTGTATGTAAGCTTAATTTGTCCATTTATGGATTGAAGCAAGCTTCAAGATCTTGGAGCATCCGCTTTGATGAGGTAATCCAGTCTTATGGATTTATTCAAAGTCCGGATGAGTCTTGTGTATACAAGAGATGTGACAGAAACGTAGTGGTATTTCTTGTACTATACGTAGATGACATTTTATTGATTGGCAACAATATCAAGATGTTATCGGATGTAAGGGTATGGTTGTCCAAACAGTTTAATATGAAGGACTTGGGAGAAGTGGAACACATCCTTGGGATCAAGGTTATAAGGGATCGCAGGAAAATGATGTTGTGCTTATCCCAAGCTTCATACATAGACACAATTTTGGATCATTTTAGCATGTAGAACTCCAAGAAGGGTTTTCTACCTTTCAAGCATGGAGTTCCTTTATCTAAGGAGATGTGTCCTAGAACATCTGAGGAGATAGAGGAGATGAAGGCGGTTCCTTATGCTTCGGCAGTAGGAAGCCTCATGTATGCAATGCTATATATGAGACCAAATATCTGCTTTGCTGTGGGCATGGTCAGCAGATATCAGAGTAATCCAGGATAGGGACATTGGACTGCGGTAAAGCATATATTGAAGTATCTGAGAAGGACTAGGGATTATATGCTGGTTTACCGGGCAGACAAATTACTCCCTGTGGGTTACACGGATTCCGACTTCCAATATGATAGGGATAACAGTAAGTCTACCTCAGGTTTTGTGTTTACTTTAGAAGATGGAGCCATTGTATGGAGGAGTGTCAAACAGAAATGCATGGCGAACTCCACCATGGAAGCTGAGTATGTGGCAGCCTTTGAGGCGGCCAAAGAAGTTGTGTGGCTCAGGAACTTCCTGATGGACTTGGATGTGATTCCTGGATTGCCCAGAACTATCACAATTTACTGTGATAATAATGGTGCAGTTGCAAACTCGAAGGAACCACGAGCCCATAAGGTGAGTAAATACATAGAGCGCAAGTACCACCTAATACGAGAAATCGTAAAGGAGGTAGAAGTTGATGTCTCCTAGATTGCATCAGAGGATGACCTGGTAGACCCTTTTCACTAAGGCCCTTCTAGCGAGAGTTTTGATAGGCAAGTGAAGGGAAGGGGAATCAGATGTATGACAGTATGAGGACAGCATAGTCTTTTAGTATAAGTGGGAGATTGTAGGGATGTATACAGAAAAGTCTATCTTTTGTATGAACATCTTTATTTTGAAATAAGAATCACATGATCATTGTTTGAATTTTTATGGTTATGCAATATTGTCTAATACATTACATTGTAGATAACATGGTGTGTGGTGTCACACAGAAGATCATGTTATCGGCTCCTTGTAAAGTATAAGTAAAGGCTCACAATCGAGATGGCTTTGGACAAACCATCAGAATGGTTGTAGTGTGATTTGGTATTGGTTTGTCTTGACCATAGAATCGCACTAGTGCACTTTGTGTGTATTGAGCAGGACCGACTTAGAGGTGATTCGATTTATTGCTGACTACATAATCAAATCGAACCTCAGATATTATTTAGTACATGCTCTTAATCCCGATATAATAACGGGCACATATACTTAGTATTCATCTCTTTGATTTATCAATGGGCGAGATTTATAGATTAAATCGATAGGCTCGGTAAGTTGGGAGATGATATTATTTATATGGTGTGTCGTTGATTATAGGAGGAAACTGTGTCCTATATATTATGATGATGATGTCTCCTTGAGGAGCTCATAAGGTTCATCATGTAAACCCTGCAGGTGGACTTGGTCCGGCATGATGAAAAGGTTGAGTGGTACTACTCATGGAGTTAGATGTTGATTAATTAATGGTCAATAAATTAATTAATCGACGGACATTGGAGATCTTAAACATGGGAAGAAAATGTACAAATAATATATGGAACCCATATTATCTTATGGGGGTTGGTGAGGTAGATCAATGATAATCCTTTAGTGGATTGGATTATCATTAGTGGATCGGATTTTATGTGGGTTTGATCCATGGGTGGCCAAGATCCAACTCTTCCTCATGGTCCCTAATGTAGCCTATTAACACCTCATGAAGCTTAGATCCAATGGATAGAAACAAAACTCTATATCCAAAGGTAGAGATTAAATCTCTAGATCCGACGATTGAGATTAAATCTCTAGATCCGATGGTTGAGATTAAAAGGAGGCTTATCCCTAACTCTATAAAAGGAGGGCAAGGGGTTGGCGTGGAGGAAAATACAAGAGAAGTTAGGGTTTTGGAAGTTGGCGGTAAGGCATAGGAGCTAGGGTTTGGGCTTGGGCGGCACCTAATAAGGAAATATTTTCCTTGTGTTGTTCTTCTTCCCCAAGCTGCCAGCGCCCTTGGAGCTCCTTCCAGCCCTTGGCTGGCATCCAAAACAGGTCCTCTTCTTCTCCTTGGCCGGTGGAACAAAGGTTTAGGGTCCTCCCTTGAAGCTTTTGGCAGACCACTCTCAATCTCCTCTTCCTTCTTGGCCGGCGGCAAGCTTCCTCCTTGGAAGTTATTGGTTGGTTGAAAGAAGGAATAGAGCTTTGTTTCTATTCTTCCTCTTGCTTTGGAAGAGCAAGGAAGGAAGATTTGCGATCTAAGAGCTTCAACTTTTGGTAGATCGTCGCCCACACAATGTCCGAAAGGAGGAAGGTCATACATTAGAAGATTGAGAGGTATATCGATTCTCTAATTTTTATATGTTACATGTTTGTATTTGTTTTTCAATTATGAGCATGATATAAATCTGTTTGTGGCTAAATAATACTTGGATCCCGAACATAAACACAAAAATCAGTGATCTGGATATCGTCTATTCCGTGGCTACTCATAGAATAAAGATTGGTCGCTTGAACAATGAGTTTGTTCAAGTGACCTCTCTAAACGAATAGCACGACGATGACTTGGTTGTTTGGGCAATCCCTTTTGTCTAGGATTAAATTTTTTTTAATCCGGGGACATCGAAGGGATCTCCATGATCAAGCAACTGAGGTGAAGTGGGAAGCGAAGTTTCCCCTCACGGACTCGATAAGCAAAACCCTTCACATGCCTGATGGGAAGGAAACCTTTATTGTATTTCGACATGCTAAACCTTTTTAGCACTTGGTCTATATATGTAGATTGCGAAAGACCAAGCAAGCATTTTGATCTATCTCTATAGATCTTAATCTCGAGGATGTTGGTCGCTTCTCTCAGGTCTTTCATGGAGAATATTTTGGATAACCAAATTTTGACCGACTATAAGACAGATATATCGTTTCATATAAGTAATATGTCATTGACATACAACACTAGGAACACGACTGCACTCCCACTTGTTAGTTATATATGAGAGGTGTCCTAAGGCAATCGCCTTATGTTTAAACCATTTATATAATAAATGAAGATTCACTATTTGAGTATACATGTTTTCATGTATTTGATTAGATCTTTAACTTATTTACTGAATGTCCATAATACAATTCACAACATGAGAGAATTTGTGATTGAATCACAACTAGTGAGTATCTCTACATGTGTAATTGTGATGTATTGGAATTATCCCTAGTCGATGAATTGATGGATTTGGACACCATCAATTCTATCGAGACTAGCACGAGTTATACTCTTTGGTGTATCCAAGCAGCTGATTCTCACTGGCTGGAGGCATTGTGATGTCCAGAGTTAATCGTGGATGCTAGTTATGGTAACTAGTTCATTGGAGTGACCAGCTGTAAGACTTCATATGGTTCTCTGCATATATGGATATGTCAATGAAGTTCTTACTGCAGCTTAAGTGAGATGTTCCTTTGACTTGCATTATTCAAGTCATCTTGGTTATGAAGACTTATGCTTTGACATCTTAAGCAAGCATCTCTGAGGAGATGTGGACCCGGAATGATTGGGTATAAGTCGAAGTGGTCGAAGGTGTTTGAATAGCCTATAAAGGATTCACCACTCCTTGCGAGGAGATGTATATGTTAGGGTAATCGACCCAAGTTATGGTTTGGATTATGGTTTTGATGTGTGTGGCAAAGGTTTAATTTAGGATATTATTGTGGATTTAATATGTGTGTTGAAGTCATGCAAGACTTAGTAATTCGCATATATGATGAATAGCATTGGCAAGATCACCAACTCAACCTCGTGCTTGAGTCGGCGAAGGAGCATTGCGAAGGCGTGCCCTTGATGCATCCGAGGGACCGCCGAATGAGATGACTTGAAGCGAAGCCAAGGAAGCAGACTTTGAGGGCAAGAGATGCAAAGGAGCATTGCGAAGCCGTGCGCTGGGTGTTGTCGAGGGATGTGGCCGCGAACGAAGAGAGCTTCGGCGAGGGACTTCAAGTGAGATGAGAGAATGAGTGAAATGTAAGTAGCTCATTAGGTGAACTTGGCCGAAATGGCTAAGTGTTGGATGCTCAACCAAAGGGTTGAGGTTTTACCTGACGAAGTGGAGTGTCGGATGCTCAACCGTGAGGGTTGAGGTTTTACCCGACCGCCAGACGCTCAAACGGATGTGAAGTTTGAGATTTACCCGGCATCAGTCGACTACCATGATATGACAGTCGACTGCTCCAAGTCGAATAGGTTCGACTGGTGTTCGACTGGTGGGTTTTTGGCCCAGTGATGACCGCCAAGGATGGCGATCGTGATGAAGGCGGGCATTAATAACCTCCGTAGCCGATCGATCGACGGCCGGCTACGGAGGCATGAGTCAACTGACGGATACATCAGTTGACTGCCAAGTCTCTCGTTGAACTACAACGGTCGGAATCTGACATGTTCAGATGTCGTTGTAATGGTGATAGTCGACTGACAAAAGAAGCAGTCGACTGATGGCGCCCAATGGGAAGAAATCAGCCCTCTCTATAAAAAGAGAGGGTGTGTCCTTTTGGATGGCTAATGCTTATGCTCCAATTGATCATCCAAGTATCCCACAAGCTTTAAACTCCTTCTTCTTGTTCTTACTTCAATCTTATTGTAAGAAGGAGTGTTGTGTTGTAAGAAGGTTTACCTCCACCTTGCTTTGGCTATAGGGAGAGACCATATTGGATTGGTTTCGAAGTGATTCATCAGAGACAAATCGGACCATGGATTAGAGGCGAGGTTGTGAACCACGTTATATCTCATGTTAGCATTGTTCTTTATTTTGTGTTGTTCTTAATTATCTTAGCTTTATATTTCCGCTTGCGCTAACGATAATTGTAGACGATTAACCGAACAACTTCCACCGTACGTGATTGAGGGCTATTCACCCCTCTAGCCGGCCACCTATGTTCCAACAAGTGGTATCAGAGCCAAGGTAGCTTGTCGAGGACTAACCGCCGCAACAAGTACTATATTAAGGATGGTCGGCTCTAACATTCATCCACCAAAATTTGAAGGTGAATTCTCTTAGTGGAAGAAGAGAATGGAGGTATTTTTTGAAACCAATTTCGATATTATGCTTATAATGGAAAATGATTTTGAGATGCCTAGGGACGAAGAGGGTGAACCAATAGAGAAGTCAAGGTGGACTAAAAATCAAAGGGAGGAGCACCTTGCAAATTCAAAGGCCAAGCACCACCTCTTCAATGCTCTCCCCCAACAAGAGATCAACCGGATAGGGGAATGTGCAAGTGCTAAGGAAATATGGGAGAAACTCATAGAGCTTCATGAAGGCACTCCCGAGGTGAAGCTTGTAAGGAGAGACCTCCTCCGCTCCCAATTAAGCAACATCAAATTAGAAAAGGGGGAGAAGGTATTATCATTGCATTCACGTTTTAAAGAAATAATAACCGGTTTATCTAGTGTATAGGAGAAGCTCTTCAATAGGGACATGATCATGAAGGCAATAGATGCCTTCCCTCGGTCATCAAGATGGAGCTCAATGGTGGACTCTTTCTGCATCTCCAAAAATCTAGAGATAACCACTCTAGAGGAATTCTTCTCCACCATGGAGTTGCATGAGACAAGGCTTGAAGGGATAGTAGAAGAGCAAATCAAGCCAACAAGGGGAGTAGCATTATTTTCCGACAAGGGAAAGAAGAAGAAGAAGGAGACACCACCTTCCTCCTCCGATGAAGCATCCTCCTTGAATAGCAATGAAGATGCTTATATGGTAAGGAAGGTAAGGCGTGCCTTAAAAAATTTAAAATTTAATAAATCTTATGATAGGAGAAGGCACAAGAGGAAGATAATTTGCTACAATTGCCAAGGAAAGGGGTATATAAGAGATGATTGTCCCCTCTTGAACAAGAGCAAAGAAGAAAGGAGGATAAAAGAAGAAAAGAAAAAGGGGAGTAAGAAGAAGGAAGAAGAGAAGAAAGCCAAGGAGAAAGGGAAGGCAAAGGCACACAAGGCCACTTGGGATGATCCTTCATCCTCATCATCCGAAGAAGAACATGTCTTTTCAAACCTTGCCTTGATGGCATTTGATGATCTAGAGTCCACCTCCTCCGAACGTGAAAAATCAAACACAAGTGAGGAGAGCTATAGTGAAGGGGGAGCTTCATCCTCATCCTCATCGAAATCCGAGGAAGAAGACATAGAAACTATGATAACGAATCTTTCACCTAAGAAAATTATTTCCATGATTTCTAGCTTAACTAAGGACTTGTTTAGGGCTAAAAAGAAAAATAAATGCATGACAAATGAAATTAAAGCCCTAGAAGAAAAATTAGAAAAAACATGCTCAAATGTTAATGATAATGTTTCTAGTATTGATAATGCACGCTCACATGATCATTATATGCCTTTTGATGTAAATGATGCATGCATTGAAGAAAATAAGGCTTTAAGGGAAAATGTAGATCACCTAACTAAAGCCTTAGAAAAATTCACCATTGGCTCCAACACCCTTAATATGATTATAGGGAGCCAAAGGGCAAGCTTTAATAAGAAAGGCCTAGGTTATAAGGGAAAGAAAAATGAAAAGGCCTATCAATGCCTAATTGCTAGGGGTCAAGCCAAAAACAAAACAATATCTAGGAAATGGAACCTTAAAGAATATTTAGTGAACCCTATAGGAAAGAACTTGTATTGGGTTCCTAAATTCATCCTTAAGGGTTAGGAAAACCCTAGGATAGTCAACCATAAGGATTTTACTTATATCATATTATTTGGTTGACTTAGGATGATCAGGACTTAATTTTTAAAATAGTGTTGGGTGATGATAATGCACCCATAAATAGCTTAAATCATGCTTTGGTTGTTACTTGACTTATTATCATGATTTTATACCTAATGCATGATTACAAATTGATTGATACATTTGTTTCATGATCATAATGTGAAATCAATGCATACATGTCTTTATGATAATGTAGTATGTTAGAGTGATACTTAACCTTGTGTAGAATTGCATGAATTTGAAGGTTAAGTATATAAATACCTTTAGGAACATCTCACACTCACCATAAGGATAACCTTGATTGAAAACATAGCATGGGTGAGATGATAGGATGATACAAATGGTCCACTAATACCTATGACATTTAGATGGGTCATTAAGTGTATCAATAGAGCAATAATAGACCAATCATGGGGAAGACTTATGTTTAATTCATAGACATATTGCCCAAAAATCATGGTTGGATATTTCATATGTTTTCAAAACCATTCCTTACGTTAAAATCTGTATTTCCATGTTTTGAAACAATCTAGAGCAAAACTAGGTGTTAAAATTGATACAAACTTGATCAAATACTAGTTGTTTTTGAAACTTTTGGATTTTTGGAAAATCATTGAAAATATAAGTAATTTTCATGAAAACTCATTTTTTTTGCTAATAAAGGACTTTAAAAGAAATGTGTTTTCAAAATTTCATAATTTTTTGAATTTTTTGGAATTTCTAGTGCATTTCTGAATTCTGTCCAGAAAATCAGAAAAATTGATTTTACTTGTGTCGGTCGACTGACATGCTGATAGCAGTCGACTTCTGGACTGTGCACGAGCACAGTAACCTATTTTGATAGGTTTTAAGTCTAATTTTGGTATTTTCGACCCTTAGACTTTGGTGCCTTGGATTATGACATTATGTTAATGTTTTTTATGGTGTCAAAGGGGGAGAGATAGAGATGTTTAAGTTTAATCATGCTAGGGAGGAGATTAGCATGAGTTAAGGGGGAGTTGCATGTATTTAGGGGGAGTTTGATTCTCATGGATTGTTTACATGCTTTCCTTGCTTATGTTATTTTGTTTATAATTTACCTAACTTAAACATAGTTGTCATACATCAAAAAGGGGGAGATTGTTAGGGCAATCGACCCAAGTTATAGTTTGGATTATGGTTTTGATGTGTGTGGCAAAGGTTTAAGTTAGGATATTATTGTGGATTTAATATGTGTGTTGAAGTCATGTAGGACTTAGTAATTCATACATATGATGAATAGCATTGGCAAGATCACCAACTCACAACCTCGTGCTTGAGTCGGCAAAGGAGCATTGCGAAGTCGTGCGCTTGATGCATCCGAGGGACCGCCAGAAGAGATGACTTGAAGCGAAGCCAAGGAAGCAGACTTCGAGGGCAAGAGACGCGAAGGAGTATTGCAAAGTCGTGCGCTTGGTGCTGCCGAGGGACGTGGTCGCGAACGAAGAGAGCTTCGGCGAGGGACTTCAAGTGAGATGAGAGAATGAGTGAAATGTAAGTAGCTCATTAGGTGAACTTGGCCGAAGTGGCTAAGTGTCAGATACTCAACCAAAGGGTGTTAGTGCTTATAAGCTCCACATATCTCCACAATGGCATGATATTGTCCACTTTGGGTCTAAGCCCTCATGGTTTTATTTTTGGGCTTTACCCAAAAGGCCTCAAACCAATGGAGATATCTTTTTTCTTATAAGCACATGATCTTTTCCATGTCTTACCAATGTGGGACTTTGATTGTATTCCCCATACTCCCAACAATCCCCCCCTCAAACGAAGGACCACATTGGGCCCCCCCTCAAGCCTATCCCTCCTCGAAGGATTTTCTCTGCTTGATGTCCGATCTTCAACCCACCAGGACTTCCTGTCAGTTGTTCGGTCCCCCCGACCCAACTAGACTTCCTTCCTGATGTCTGGTTCTCTTGATCCGGACGTGGGAGCTCAACTTCCTTCGTTCGAGGTTCATGGCTTGACATGGACCACGGCTCTGATACCAATTGTTAGTGCTTATAAGCTCCACATATCTCCACAATGGCATGATATTGTCCACTTTGGGTCTAAGCCCTCATGGTTTTATTTTTGGGCTTTACCCAAAAGGCCTCAAACCAATGGAGATATCTTTTTTCTTATAAGCACATGATCTTTTCCATGTCTTACCAATGTGGGACTTTGATTGTATTCCCCATACTCCCAACAAAGGGTTGAGGTTTTACCCGACGAAGTGGAGTCTCAAATGCTCAACTATGAGGGTTGAGGTTTTACCCGACCGTCGGACGCACAAATGGATGTGAAGTTTGAGGTTTACCTAGAATCAGTCGACTACCATGATATGACAGTCGACTACTCTAAGTCGAATAGGTTCGACTAGTGTTCGACTGGTGGGTTTTTGGCCCAAAGAATGATCGCCAGGAATGGCGATCGGCGCTGGGCGACGATCGACTAATGAAGGCCACGCGTAACCTCCCGTAGCCGATCGATGATCTGGTTATACGCATGGCATCAATCGACTGATGGATACATCAGTCGACTGCCAAGTCTCCCGTTGAACTACAATGGTTGGGATCTGACATGTTTAGAAGTCGTTGTAACGGTGATAGTTGACTGACAAAGGCAGCAGTCGACTGATGGCGCCCAACGGGAAGAAATCAACCCTCTCTATAAAAAGAGAGGGTGTGGGCCTTTGGATGGCTAATGCTTATGCTCCAATTGATCATCCAAGTGCCCCATAAGATTTAAACTCCTTCTTCTTGTTCTTACTTCAATCTTATTGTAAGAAGGAGTGTTGTGTTGTAAGAAGGTTTACCTCCACCTTGCTTTGGCTAAAGGGAGAGACCATATTGGATTGGTTCCAGAGTGATTCACCGGAGATGAATCGAACCGTGGATTAGCAACGAGGCCATGAACCACGTTATATCTCTTGTTAGCATTGTTCTTTATTTTGTGTTGTTCTTAATTGTCTTAGCTTTATATTTCCACTTGCGCTAACGATAATTGTAGACGATTAATAGAACAACTTTCACCGTACGCGATTGAGGGCTATTCACCCCCCTCTAGCCGGCTACCTACGTTCCAACAGTATAACCATGGCCTCTCGTTGGATTATTACTAAAGTCTTTGGCTAAAGCATTACATGTTTAGATTAAGGTACTCTTGGATACATGTATAGTAACTAGAATTCGTAGGATGAGGAAATGATATTTAGGCTAGGTGTGACGTAGTCAGCCTAGTAGGGACTGACACTATAGACCATGTCCTGAACCAAGTGGGTATAAGATAAGTGAAGGGAATGGGGCATGATTCATTGTAGTTGCTGAAGGGTTTCAGAAATGGTTCTGGATCAACCGTTGATTTTTCGGTTAATTGGGGATCATGATGTACTACTAGGTGTCACTCATGATCGTTCTATAATTAATGGTTAATTATAGATGGCCAACATAAATCGATAACCTATTTGGTCACATGCACAACGAGCGTAATCTGAAGGATTTAAAACGATCTTGAGAATGAGATTCTCAAATCGAGAGAAACTAGGTTTGGTTGGACCAAACAAGGAGCGAGCATGAAATTATTTCAGTCGCAATGGAAGCATGGATGGGTCGAGTCTTATGAAGACATGATGGATGAACTAAATTGGTTTGGTTCTAATCCAATGGTGGAGAATAAAGCAAAGGGGTTTGGTTTATTTTAAACGAATGAACCAAAGTTGGTTCGGTTCATTTTAACTTAAAATAGACTAACTCAGTTCGGTTTATTTTAACTTAAGTTATGGGAGCGGGTTAACGGGTTTTGGTTATGAACCAATAACTATAAGGAGAAGGTTTCTTAATAGTTAAGAAACACGCGCTCTATAAAAGCGTGGTTAGAGGTTTGGAGAGCCCTAAGTTTATTTTAGGAAATACTCTTCCTCTTCTCTCCCTCTCTTCTCTTTGCCACCGCCCAAGGAGTCCATGCCGCCCAGCCCTTGTGTACCGCCGTCCACCCTTGCTGCCGGCATCCAGATGCTGGCGGGCACTCCTCCGGTGACCCTCCGACGACCTACCTTGGTTCCGACGACCAAGGATTTGCTAGCCATCTCCTTTGGTCGGCGCCAAGTCCTCCACCAAGCTGTCCAGTTTTGGATAACTTGTTTCCTTCTTGTCGGAGCGTCATTTGGATGACTTTTGGAGCTCCGACAATAACTTCCTTACTGGGGATTGGATCTCCGGTAATCCTCATAAGTGGACCAAGGATTCGTCAATCGATTGACGAATACCTCTCCGGAGAAGCGAGTTTTGGGGACTCATTTTTGCATCCGAATTTTGATTCGAATTGTGATCTCCTCTTGATCACATCATCTTCGACACGAGGCTAGTGACTCCTACGAAGATGAGGCTCATAGTTTGGCGAAGCTATCCCAATGGTACTCGGCGTGGATACGGATAGAGGCAATTCTAGCGAGAGTTGCTCTGGTTGATATCATTCCCGCTGCACATGATAGGTCAGGTATAACTAGCATAATTTCCTTTTATTGTAAAATTTGAAACTGAAATTATGTCTACACATGTTTTACTATACATGCGTGTGATGTGTGTGTTGTAATAAATTAGATTTATTGCTCTTTAATTATTCCATTGTGCACATGTTTACGAAACATGTTCGAACACACACTCGCCGCGGTGCCGGAAACCCAACAGTGGTATCAGAGCCCAGGTTGTGTTTCGACATAATCGTAAAATTGTTTTACGATAGTCGTAATTATATTTATGGAAATTTTCTACTCTTGGAAAGTTTAGAAGTATTTATGGAAATTTTCTAATTTTGGAAAGTTTAAAAGTCTTTATGGAAATCTTCTACTTTTGGAAAGTTTAGAAGTATTTATGGAAATTAACACTTTCCATAAATAAAATATGTGATTATATTTGGAAATTTATTTCCTAATTTAATCATGATTTGATTTGGGGAATCAAATCTAAAATATATTTTATTTCCATAAATAGTTTTGACAATTTAGGAAATTTATTTCCTAAATTAAATTTGACTTTCCTTAATTGAGACCTTCCATAAATAAAATATGTGATTAGATTTGGAAATTTGTTTCCTAATTTAATCATGATTTGATTTGGGGAATCAAATCTTAAACATATTTTATTTCCATAAATAGTTATGACATATAAGGAAATTTTGTACATGCCAAAATTGTATGTCATGTAATTGCATTAGATGCATATCATTATACCATGCGTGTCGTGACATGTAGATGTATGTCATGTATATCATGTCATGTAGATAATAGTTATTTGCATACAAAGAAGATGAGACATTAAAACCCTTACACAATATTAAGGCCTACACCTTCCATTAATATGGTTGGAACCAGAGTTTGGTTTCTTATTTGGGTTGTTGGACTCTCTCTAAGCCCGGCTCAAACTCGAACATGTTCAAACCATGGAATAGTTTAATACTATTATGGTAAGAGTCAGAGGTCAATCGTTAGCTTTGGTTGTTGGACTCTCTCCAAGCCGAGCTAATTGGTTGAATGCGCTCTAACCATATTAAAACTATTTCTCGATTAATGGGTTGGCTTTAACCTGGAGCATCGGCTTGTTAGACTCTCTCCAAGGTCGATGTGAAAGGAGGTGAAGTTGGGTGCTATGCATATGATGCATACTTGTTAATGAGTTAACAACCCAATGTATGTGTGAATATTCAATTAGTTGATAGCACATTGTAATAGTTGCATATATGTGATATGCAATCAGTATACTTGATACCTACCATTGTAGCTATGAATGGCTTGTTGGACTCTCTCAAAGGTTGTTCATATCTATGTTGGATATCAGCCCATTCGGAGATGGACCTACGATCTCCCGAAGTGATTTTGGGGTTTTTAAAATTCAAAAAATGAATGAGATTTGTAAATGTATGTTGATGCATTTTTCCATTTTTCTCATATATTCTTGATTTTGTATTTCTAGGTTAATCGATTGATCATGACATTTTTGAATTTGTGCACTATTTTGGATTCGAACAAATTGACTGGGCCTAACTTTTTGGATTGGCTTAGAAACTTGAGTATTATTCTCAAGGCAGAAAAGATCGCATATGTCCTCGAAGAGCCTCTTCCCAACCGTCCTAAGGACGATTCAACTCCAAACCAATTGTTAGCCTATCAGAAATATGTGGCTGATTCTGAACTGACGAGTTGCATCATGCTAGCCGCGATGGTACCCGAGCTGCAAAAGCAGCATGAGCATATGGATGCTAATACCATAGTCTTCCATCTTCATGAGTTGTTTGATGAGCAAGCGAGATCCGAAAGGTTCGAAGTCTCCAGGCTCCTCTTCACCTCTAAGATGCAAGAAGGGTCATTTGTAGTGCAATTTGTGCTAAAGATGAATGGGTACATCGAGCGGCTAGCTACCCTCGGGTTTGTGATGGATCATGAATTAAGTATTGACTTAATTATGTATTATTTTCCCAAGAGTTTCTCACAATTTGTGATGAACTACCAGATCAACAAACTCAAACCCACTATTCCTGAGCTCCTCAATATACTGAAGACTGTTGAGCCTTCTGCGAAGCATGAGGAGAAGGCGGTTCTGTTAGTTGATTCCTCAAAGAAAGGTTCTAAGAGGAAGTCAAAGGAACAGATGAAAGGGAAGAAGAAAAAGGCTAAGAAGACAGAATCAGCACAAAAGGACACTTGCCATCATTATGGCAAGGAGGGCCGCTGGCAAAGAAACTGTAAGATTTATCTTGAGTCTATGAAGAAGAAGAAGGTATCTGATGCCCCATCCTCTTCAGGTATCTTCGTTTGATTGTCATTCTATTTCCTTAGACACTTGGGTATTGGATACTGGGTGTGGCTCACATATATGTAATGACATACAGGGGCTAAGGAATAGAAGAAAACTCGTCAGAGGGGAGTCAAATTTGCGAGTTGGCAATGGAGCAAAGGTTGCTGCGGTCGCCATCGAAACTTATTTGCTGAAGCTCCCTAGTGGACTAGTCTTAGAACTGTACAATTGCTATTGTGTTTCTTTTCTAATAAAGAACATTATTTCTATTTCTTGCTTAAATAGAAATGGTTACCATTTGACGTTTAGTAACAATTGTTGTTATATAACTTTGAATGATGTATTTTATGGGACTGGAACTTTAAGCAATGATATTTATACGTTGGACGTATCCAGTGATATTTTTAATATCGAAGCGAGCAACAAGCGTACTCGAAAAGATAATCAATTAGTCTCCTACATATGGCATTGTCGTCTTGGCCATGAAAGCAAGAAACGCATGTCCGAATTACACCGATGTGGAATTCTGGAATCGTTTGAATTTGATTCATACGATACATGCGAATCATTCTTAAAAGGCAAGATGACTAAGTTACCTTTTACAGGAAAAGGTGAATGGGTGGGAGAGTTGCTAGGTCTAATACATACTGATGTATGTGGACCTAAGTCAACTCAAGCTCTAGGAGGCTATAGCTACTTCATTACCTTCACCGATGATCACTCACGGTTTGGGTATGTGTTCTTGATGAAACACAAGTATAAAGCCTTTGAAAGGTTCAAAGAATTAAAAAATGAAATAGAGAAATAACATGACAAGAGTATTAAAATACTTTGATCGGATCGAGGTGGTGAATATTTAAGTCAAGAGTTTCTAGATTATTTAAGAGACAATGGTATATTGTCTCAATGGACTCTGCCATATACACCGCAATATAATGGTGTATCTAAGAGGCGTAACCGAACCTTGTTGGACATGGTCAAGTCGATTATGAATCATGCAAATCTTCTCAAGTCCTTTTGGGGCTATGCACTTCAGACAGCTGTTTACTTGCTGAACAGAATGTCATCCAAGGTAGTCTCTACTACTCCATATGAGATATGGAATAGTAAGAAACCTCATGTATCTTACTTTAAGATATGGGGTTGTCTAGCTTATGTGAAGCGGACTGTATCAGACAAATTGGATGTTAAGTCTGATAAATGTCTATTTATTGGATACCCTAAGGAAACAAGGGGCTACCAATTCTATCATCCTATGGAACAAAAGGTGTTTGTTTCAAGGCATGCTATGTTTCTAGAGAGAGAGTTTCTCTTGCAAGAAAATAGTGGGAGTATCATTGAGCTTGAGGAGGCTCGAGAGACTCCAATAGACATTGATGAGATACCTGGTGAAGCACCACAACCGATAACTCATAGTGATGAGTCATCGGCTGGACCTATTATGACACCACATCTTCATAGATCTGGTAGAACATGCAACATTCCTGAGAAATATGGATTTCTCGTAAGTGAATCGAACGACGTGTTACTCATTGATGATGAGGAGCCTACCAGTTATGAAGAAGTTCTGAAAAGTTCAGAAAGGAATAAATGGATTAATGGCATGAAGTCGAAAATAGATTCCATGTATGAAAATTAAGTTTGGAACTTGGTTGACCCACTTGAAGGCATAAAGCCTATAAGGTGCAAGTGGATTTTCAAGAAGAAAACCGATATGGATGGTAATGCGATTACCTATAAGGCTAGACTGGTGGCAAAAGGATATCGTCAAAAGCAAGGTGTTGATTATGATGAGACCTATTCACCTGTTGCTATGCTTAAATCCATTTAGATGCTCCTGGCTATAGCGGCTCATTATGATTATGAGATATGGCAGATGAATGTGAAAATAGCTTTCCTTAATGGAAATCTTCTCGAGGACGTGTATATGATACAGCTTGAGGGTTTCACATCGGTTGATAAAATCAAGGTATGCAAACTGCGACGGTCCATATATGGACTGAAGCAAGCATCCAAGAGCTGAAATATCCGTTTTGATGATACAATCAAAAAAATTTGATTTCTCACAAAATTCGGACGAACCTTGTGTGTACAAGAAGGTTAGTGAGAGTGCAATCATGTTCCTAGTATTATATGTCGATGACATATTACTTATAGAAAACGATGTTTCTGTCTTACAATTAGTTAAAATTTGGTTATCCAAGACATTCTCCATGAAAGACCTGGGAGAAGCAACCTACATCCTCGGGATTAAGATCTATAGGGATAGATCGAATCGGTTGCTTGGTCTTTCACAATCTACATATATATACCGAGTGCTAAAGAGGTTTAGCATGTCGGAATCCAAGAAAGGTTTCCTTCCCATCAGGCATGGGATACACCTTTCGAAGTCTATGTGTCCACGCACAGAATACGAGAGGATTTGCATGAGCAAGATTCCCTATGCATCCACAATGGATTTATCATGTATGCTATGTTATGTACGAGGCCCGATGTATCGTATGCTCTGAGTGTCACGAGCAGATACCAGTCTGATCTAGGAATGGATCATTAGGCGACTATTAAGACGATCCTTAAGTACTTAAGAAGAACTAAAGATGTGTTCCTAATATATGGAGAAAGGGACATGGTGATACACGGGTATACGGATGCCAGCTTCAAGACATACAAGGATGATTCCAGGTCTCAGTCTAGGTACGTGTTCACCTTGAATAGGGGCGCAGTGAGTTGGAAAAGTTCCAAACAAGACACTGTAGCAGATTCTACCACAGAGGCAGAATACATTACAGCTTCGGAAGCAGCAAAGGAACCGGTTTGAATCAAGAAGTTCATTTATGAACTTAGTATGGTTCCAACCATTGTTGAAGCAATACAGGTTTACTGCGACAACAATGGAGCAATTGCACAGGTGAAAGAGCTAAGGTCTCATCAACGATCCAAACATGTACTTTGTCGCTATCATCTTATCAGAGAGATTATCAGTAGGAATGAAATTCAAATCGAGAAGATTCCCATTGAAAATAACTTAGCGGATCCTTTAACTAAGGCCTTACCTCAAAGTAAGTTTGAGGGTCATGTTATGGCCTATGGTATTGTATACTGTGGCAATTGACATTAGGCCAAGTGAGAGTTTATTAGTTATATATGAGAGGTGTCATAAGTCAATCGCCTTATGTTTAAACCATTTATATGATAAATGAAGATTCACTATTTGAGTATACATGTTTTCTTGTATTTGATTAGATCTTAAACTCATTTACTGAATGTCCACAATACAATTCACAGCATGAGAGAATTTGTGATTTGATCACAACTAGTGAGTATCTCTACATGTGTAATTGTGATGTATTGGAATTATCCCTAGTCGATGAATTGATGGATTTGGACACCATCAATTCCATAAATACTAGCACGAGGTATACTCTTTGGTGTATCCAAGCAGCTGATTCTCACTGGCTAGAGACATTGTGATGTCCAGAGTTAATCATGGATGCTAGTTATGGTAACTAGTTCATTAGAGTGACCAGCTGTAAGACTTCATATGATTCTCTACATATATGGATATGTTAATGAAGTTCTTATTGCAGCTTAAGTATGATGTTCCTTTGACTTGCGGTATTCAAGTCATCTTGGTCATGAAAACTTATGCTTTGACATCTTAAGCAAGCATCTCTGAGGAGATGTGGACCTGGGATGATTGGGTATAAGTCGAAGTGGCCGAAGGTGTTTGAATAGCCTATAAAGGATTCACCACTCCTTGCAAGGAGATGTATACCCATGGCCTCTCGTCGGATTGTTACTAAAGTCTTTGGCCAAAGCATTACATTTTTAGAGTAAGGTACTCTTGGATACATGTATAGTAACTAGAATCCGTAGGATGAGGAAATAATACTTGGGCTAGGTGTAACGTAGTTAGTCTAGTGGGGACTGACACTATAGACCATGTCCTGAACCAAGTGGGTATAAGATGAGTGAAGGGAATGGGTCACGATTCATTGTAGTTGCTGAAGGGTTTCAGAAATGGTTATGGATCAACTGTTGATTTTTCGATTAATTGAGGATCATGATGTATTACTAGGTGTCACTCATGATCGTTCTATAATCAATGGTTAATTATAGACTGTCAACATAAACCGAGAACCTATTTGGTCACACGCACAATGAGTGTAATCCAAAGGATTTAAAATTAGCTTAAGAATGAGATTCTCAGATCGAGAGAAACTAGGTTTGGTTGGACTAAACAAGGAGCGAGCATGAAATTGTTTCAGTTGCAATGGAAGCATGGATGGGCCGAGTCTTATGAAGACATGATGGATGAACCAAATTGGTTTGGTTCTAATCCAATGGTGGAGAATAAACCAAAGGTGTTTGGTTTGTTTTAAACGAATGAACCAAAGTTGGTTCGGTTCATTTTAACTTAAAATAGACCAACTCAGTTCGGTTTATTTTAACTTAAGTTATTGGAGTGGGTTAACAGGTTTTGGTTATGAACCAATAACTCTAAGGAGAAGGTTTCTTAATGGTTAAGAAACACGTGCTCTATAAAAGCGCGGTTAGAGGTTTAGAGAGCCCTAAGTTTATTTTGGGAAATACTCTTCCTCTCCTCTCCCTCTCTTCTCTTTACTGCCGCCCAAGGAGTCCATGCCGCCCAGCCCTTGTGTGCCACCATCCAACCTTGCTGTCGGCGTCCAGCTGCTACCGGCCACTCCTCTGACGACCCTCTGGCGACCTACCTTGGTTCCGACGACCAAGGATTAGTCGGCCATCTCTTTTGGTCGGTGCCAAGTCCTCCACCAAACTGTCCAGTTTTGGACAGCTTGTTTCCTTCTTGTCAGAGCATCGTTTGGATGACTTTTGGAGCTCCGACAGTGACTTCCTTATTAGGGATTGGATCTCCGATAATCCTCATAGGTGGAGGACCAAGGATTTATCAATCGGTTGACGAATACCTCTCCGGAGAAGCGAGTTTTGGGGACTCATTTTTGCATCCGAATTTTGATTCTGATTGTGATCTCCTCTCGATCACATCATCTTCGACACGAGGCTAGTGACTCCTATGAAGACGAGGCTCGTAGCTTGGTGAAGCTATCCTGATAGTACTCGGCATGGATACGGATAGAGGCAATTCTAGCGAGAGTTCCTCCGGTTGATTCCATTCCCACTACACGTGATACGTCAGGTATAACTAGCGTAATTTCCTTTTATTACAAAATATGAAACTATGATTATGTCTACAAATATTGTACTATGCATGCGTGTTATGTGTGTGTTGTAATAAATTAGATTTATTTCTCTTTAATTCTTCCGCTGTGCACATGTTTACAAAACATGTTCGAACACACACTAGCCGCAGTGCCGGAAACCCAACACCACTAACCTTCTTGTACACACAGGGTTCTTCTAGATTTTATGAGAAATCAAACCTTTTGATTGTCTCATCAAAATGGATATTCCATCTCCTGGATGCTTGCTTCAGTCCATATATGGACGATTGAAGTTTGCATACCTTGGTTTTATCAACCAATGTGAAACCCTCAGGATGTATCATATACACGTCCTCGAGTAGGTTTCCGTTAAGGAAAGTCATTTTTACATCCATCTGTCATATCTCATAGTCATAATGAGCCGCTATGGCTAGGAGCATCTGAATTAATTTAAGCATAGCTACTGGTGAATAGGTTTCGTCATAATCAACACCTTGCTTTTGAAGATAGCCTTTCGCCACTAATCTAGCCTTATAGGTAATCACATTACCATCCATGTCGATTTTCTTCTAGAAAACCCATTTGGACCCTATACGCTTAATGCCTTCAGGTGGGTCCACCAAGTTCCAAACTTGATTTTCATACATGGAATCCATTTCCGACTTCATAGCTTCAAGTCATTTGTCCTTTTCTGAACTTTTCATAACTTCTTCATAATTGGTAGGCTCCTCATCATCAATGAGTAACACGTCGTTTGATTCACTTACGAGAAATCCATATCTCTCAGGAATATTGCGTGTCCTACCAGATCTACGAAGATGTGGTGTCGCAATAGGTTCATCCGATGTCTCATCACTATGAGTCATCGATCGAGGTGCTTGACCAGGTATCTCCTCAATGTCTATTGGAGTCTCTTGAACCTCCTCAAGTTCAACGACACTCCCACTATTTTCTTGCAAGAGAAACTCTTTTTTTAGAAATACAGTATTCCTTGAAACAAACACCTTTTGTTCCAAGGGATGATAGAATTGGTAACCCCTCATTTCCTTAGGGTATCCAATAAATAGACATTTATCAGATTTAGCATTCAATTTGTCTGACATAGTCCACTTCACATAAGCAGGATAACCTCATATCTTCAAGTAAGATAAATGAGGTTTCTTACTAGCCCATATCTCATATGGAGTAGTAGAGACTACCTTGGTCGGGACTCTATTTAGCAAGTAAATAGTTGTCTGAAGTGCATAGCCCCAAAAGGACTTAGGAAGATTTGCATGATTCATCATTGACCTGACCATGTCCAACAAGGTCTGATTTCTCCTCTCAGATACACCATTAAGCTGTGGTGTATACGGCGGAGTCCATTGAAACAATATACTATTGTCCCTTAGATAATCCAGAAACTCTTGACTCAAGTATTCTCCCCCTAGATCCGATCGAAGTATTTTAATACTCTTGTCAAGTTGTTTGTTTATCTACTTCATTTCTGAATTCTTTGAACCTTTCAAAGGCTTCAAACTTATGTTTCATCAAGAACACATACCCTAAACCGTGAGTGATCATCGGTGAAGGTAATGAAGTAGCTATAGCCTCCTAGAGTTTTAGTTGACATAGGTCCGCATACATCAGTATGTATTAGACCAAGCAACTCTTCCGCCGGTTCACCTTTTCCAGTAAAAAGATAACTTGGTCATCTTGCCCTTTAAGCATGATTCACATGTATTGTATGAATCTAATTCAAACGATTCCAGAATTCCACATCGGTGTAATTCGAACATGCGTTTCTTGCTCATATGGCCAAGACAACAATGTCACATGTAGAAGACTAATTGATTATCTTTTCGAGCATGCTTGTTGCTCGCTTCGATATTGAAAATGTCACTGGATACGTCCAACGTATAAATATCATTGCTTAAAGTTCCAGTCCCATAAAGAATGTCATTCAAAGTTATGTAACAACAATTATTACTAAAAGTTAAATGTTACCCATTTCTATTTAAACAAGAAATAGAAATGATGTTCTTTATCAACAAAGGAACATAAAAGCAATTGTCTAGTTCTAAGACAAGTCTTGTAGGGAGATTCAACAATTACGTTCCGATGGCGAGTGCAGCAACCTTTGCTCCATTCCCAACACGTAAATTTGACTCTCCCTTGACGAGTCTTCTTCTAGTCCTTAGCCCATGTATGTTATTACATATAAGTGAACCACACCCGGTATCCAATACCCAAGTGTCTAAGGAAATAGAATGATAATCAATAACGAAGATATCTGAAAAAGATGGGGCATTTGATATCTTATTCTTCTTCATGGACTCAAGATAATTCTTACAGTTTTTTCGCTAATGGCTCTCCTTGCCACAATGATGGCAAGTGTCCTTTTGAGCTAGTTCTTCCTTTTTAACCTTTTTCTTCTTCCCTTTCTGTTGTTCCTTTAACTTCCTCTTAGAACTTTTCTTCGAGAAATCAACTAACAGCACCATGTAGGGGATCGTTAGAAGCTAGAGGAGGGGGGGTGAATAGCGCATGCTAGTACTGATGATGGAATTCGATCGCGTTTGAGTCTACAAATTTCATTAGCGCAGCGGAATAATGATAATAAAAGCAATAACAAAATAGACACAATCAAACACACCAATACACAAATATTTAATGTGGTTCGGAACCGAAATGATTCCTACTCCACGGATCGAGCTCTAAAGAGCTCTAGCGATGTCAATGCAATCACTAATCACAACTACTCCTTCTCGACACAAGTCAAAGGCGAAGAAACCCCTTACAAACTATTCTTATAACAATAAGAAATAGATACAAGCAATTACAACAATAAAATACAATGCAAGTAAAGAAAACTATTTTACAATTTCTCTTTGAATGCTTGATCACTTGGTTGCTTGAAATCAACTTGGAGACCCTGATTTGCAACAGCAAATCGCCCCAAAAGCCCTTAAGAAACCATGTCTTTTTCCTCCATCACGAGATCCTTTTATAACTTCAACCTGTGATGGAAAAAGTCGATCAGTCGACTGGTCGGGACCATCAGTCGACTAATGCCACTGTTGTCGTGAGACAACGACTAGATCCACGCTGGATAAGTCCAACGGATCCATCATTAGTCGACTGATTATGACTATCAGTTGACTGATCAAGCCATCACTCGACTGCTGACCGCAGCGGTCGAGTGAAACTCCATTCTGTGCTCGATTTCTCGAGCACCAGTCAACTGATCACAAGATCAGTCAACTGATCGACAAATCAGTCGACTACCCACCTATGGCAGTCGACTGCTAGGGCAATTCCCGCAGTCAAACCCTAGTTGACTTAGGCCAGTCGACTGCCACATGGCACCAGTCGACTGGCACACCTTAAACATGAGGTTTTAGCCCAAGTATGGTTCCCCCATACTTGATAGACCACCCTTAGCCTAGACCTAAGTCTTCTAGCCACCTCTATCAGCCTCACGCCTCTCGGATCCCTCCAAGTCATCCATGACTTGTTCATCCATCGCACTAGCCTTCCGGTGCTTCCATCGGCTATGTCATGTTAACGGTGTCTACACCGCTAAGGCACATTGGACTTATGCCGCCAAGACTCCGCTTGGACTTTACGCCGCCAACCATTGGACTTATGCTGCCAAGACTTCACCCTTGGACTTTATGCCGCCAATATTCCCCTTGGACTTCTCAAATGCCAAGACTCAAGCTTGGACTTTCCCTTGCCAACCCATGTTGGACTTTCCATGCCAAGACCCATGCTTGGACTTTTCATGCCAAGTACCCATGACTTGGACTTTACCTTGCCAAGACCCATGCTTGGACTTTTCATTGCCAAGACCCATGCTTGGGCTTTCCCAAATGCCAAGTGTCCCACTTGGACTTTCCATGCCAAGTACCCAAGACTTGGACTTTCCCATGACAATTACATTGTCATATGTTTTTGTCTAACATCAAAACATCTCTCGAGCCAAGCTCGAGTCTTGGTCAATCGTGATCTGGGCCGATTACACCAACACACCATCCCCTGCTCATGCTTCACAGAAGGCTCCACAATTTTCAGCATGTTGAGCAGTACCACAGATGAACCTTCTTGCATCTCAGAGGTGAAGAGGAGCTTGGAGACTTCGAATCTTTTGGATCTCACTTGCTCATCAAACAACTCATAAAGATGAAAGATTATGGTATGAGCATCCATATGCTCATGATGCTTCCGCAGCAGGTACCATCGCAGCTAGCATGATGCAACTCACTAGTTAAGAATCACTCACATGTTTCTGATAGAACAACAATTGGTCCAGAGTTGCGTCATCACTAGGACGGGCGGGAAGAGGCTCTTCGAGGACATATGTAAGTTTTTTTGCCTTGAGAATAATTCTCAAGTTTCTAAGCTAGTTCAAGAAGTTTGGCCTAGTCAATTTATTCAAATCCAAAATAGAGCGCAAATTCAAAGACATCATGATCAAGCGATTAACCTAGAAATACAAATCGAGCATATATGAGAAAGATGATTTAAAATGCATCCACATGCATTTACAAAATCCCATTCATTTTTCGAAATAAAAACCCTCAAAAATAATTCGAGAGATCGTAGGTCCATCTCCGAATGGGTTAATATCCAACATAGATAAGAACAACCTTGGAGTGAGTCTAACAAGTCATTCTTAGCTATGATGGTAGATATCAAGTATACAGATTACATAACACGTGTATGTAATTATCACAATGTGCTATCAACTAATTGAATGTTCATATATACATCGGGTTGTTAACTCATTAACAAGTATGCATCATATGCATAGCACCCAAATTCACCTCTCTTAACATCGACCTTGAAGTGAGTCCAACAAATCAATGCTCCGAGTTAGAGCTGACCCATTAATCGCGAAATAGTTTTAATATGGTTAGAGCGCATTCAACCAATTAGCCAGGCTTGGAGTGAGTCCAACAACCCAAACTAACGATTGACCTCTGACTTTTACTATATTAGTGTTAAACTATTCCAATGATTTGAACATGTTCAGGTCCGAACCGGGCTTGGAGTGAGTCCAACAACCCAAACAAGAAACAAAACTCCGGTTCTAACCATATTAATGGAAGGTGTAGGCTTTAATATTGTGTAAGGGTTTTAATGTCTCATCCTCTTTGCATGCAAATAACTATTATCTACATGGCATGGTACACATGACATATATCTACATGTCACGACACGCATGACATAATGATATGCATCTAATGCAATTACATGACATACAATTATGACATGTACAAATAGTTTCCTTATTTGTGATAACTATTTTAGAAATAAAATATGTTTTAGATTTGATTTCCCAAATCAAATCATGATAAAAATTAGGAAACAAATTTCCAAATCTAATTACATATTTTATTTATGGAAAGTGTTAATTAAAGAAAGTCAAGTTTAATTTAGGAAATAAATTTCCTAATCATATTAAAAAATTTCTAATTTGAATTTCCTTATTTGTCATAACTATTTATGGAAATAAAATATATTTGAGATTTGATTCCCAAATCAAATCATTATTAAATTAGGAAACAAATTTCCAAATCTAATCACATATTTTATTTATGAAAAGTGTTAATTTTCATAAATACTTCTAAACTTTCCAAAAGTAGAAAATTTCCATAAATACAATTATGACTATCGTAAAATAATTTTACAATTATGTCGGAACACAGCGTGGCTCTAATACCACTGTTGGGTTTCTCCGACACTGCGACGAGTGTGTGTTCGAACAAGTTTCGTAAACATGCATACGACGGAAGCAATAAAAAGCAATAAATCTAATTTATTATAACACACATATCACACACATGCAAGATACAACATGTGTAGACATAATCGCTATTTAAAATTTTGCAATAAAAGGAAATTACTCTAGTTATACCTGACGTATCACGTGTAGCGGGAATGACATCAACTGAAGCAACTCTCGCTAGAATTGCCTCTATCCGTATCCACACCGAGTATCGTTGGGATAGTTTCACCAAGCTACAAGCCTCGTCTTCGTAGGAGTTACTAGCCTCGTGTCGAAGACGATGTGATCCGAGAGAAGATCACAATCTGAATAAAATTCGGATCCAAAAATCGAGTTTCGCAAACTCGCTTCTCGGAAGCGGTTTTTGTCAACCAATTGACGAAAACACAACCCTCCACCTATGAGGATTGCTGGAGAACAAATCACTGGCAAATAGGTCGCTGTCGGAGCGCAAAACGCCGACCAAATGACCTCTCCACAAAGAGGAGAACAAGCTGTCCAGAATTTGGATAGCTTGTTTGGTGGAAGATATGGTCAGCCAATAAATGGTCGGCTGCTCCTTAGTCGGCGGCGGCCAAGGGAGGATGGCCGGAGGAGTCACCGACGGTTGGTGGGTGGTCGGTAGTGACTTGGGCAGCAACAAAACCTGGGCGGAAACTCCTCTTGGGCGGCAAGAAGCAAGGAGGAGGGCTTGGGTGGCTAGGGTTTCCAATAACCAAAAGTTCTCCATGAAAAACCCTAAAGCCGTGTTTTATAGAGAGCATATTTCTTGACCATCAAGAAACCTTCTCCTAGCACTTATTAGTTCATAAGCAATAACCTGTTAACCCGCTCCAATAACTTAAGTTAAAATAAACCAAACCGCATTGGTCTATTTTAAGTTAAAACGAACTGAACCAACTTTGGTTCATTCATTTAAAACAAACCAAATCACTTTGGTTTATTTTTCACCATTGGATTAGAACCAAACTAATTTGGTTCATCCATCATGTCTTCAAAAGACACGACCCATCCATACTTCCAATGCGACTGAAACCATTTCATACTCGCTTTTTGTTTGGTCCAACCAAACCAAGTCTCTCTCGATCTGAGAATCCTATTCTCAAACTCATTTTAAATCCTTCGGATTACACTCATTGTGTGTGTGACCAAATAGGTTCCCGATTTATGTTGGTCGTCTATAATTAACCATTAATTATACAACGATCATGAGTGACACCTAGTAGTACATCATGATCCCCAATTAATCGAAAAATCAACGGTTGATCCCAGAACCATTTCTGAAACCCTTCAGTAGCTACAATGAATCGTACCCCATTCCTTTTACTCATCTTATACCCACTTGGTTCAGGACATGGTCTATTGTGTCAGTCCTTACTAGGCTGACTATGTCACACCTAGCCCAAGTATTACTTCTTCATCCTCTAGATTCTAGTTACTGCACATGTATCCAAGAGTACCATACTCTAAACATGTAATGCTTTGGCCAAAGACTTTAGTAACAATCCGACGAGAGGCCATAGGGTATATATCTCCTCTCAAAGAGCGGTGAATCCTCTATAGGCTATTCAAACATCTTCGGCCACTTCGACTTATACCCAATCATCCCGGGTCCATATCTCCTCGGAGATGCTTGCTTAAGATGTCAAAGTATAAGTCTTCATGACCAAGATGACTTGAATGCCGCAAGTTGAAGGAACATCGCACTTAAGCTGTTGTAAGAACTTCATTGACATATCCTTATATGCAGAGAACCATATGAAGTCTTATAGCTGGTCACTCCAATGAACTAGTTACCATAACTAGCATCCACGATTAACTTCGGACATCCCAATGTCTCCAGCTAGTAAGAAACAGCTGCTTGGATAAACCAAAGAGTATACCTCGTGCTAGTCTCAATAGAATCGATGGCATCCGAATCCATCAATTCATCGACTAGGGATTGTTAGTGCTTATAAGCTCCACATATCTCCACAATGACATGATATTGTCCACTTTGGGCCTAAGCCCTCATGGTTTTATTTTTGGGCTTTACCCAAAAGGCCTCATACCAATGGAGATATCTTTTTTCTTATAAGCACATGATCTTTTCCATGTCTTACCAATATGGGACTTTGATTGTATTCCCCATACTCCCAACAATCCCCCCCTCAAACGAAGGACCACATTGGGCCCCCCCTCAAGCCTATCCCTCCTCGAAGGATTTTCTCTGCTTGATGTCCGATCTTCAACCCACCAGGACTTCCTGTCAGTTGTTCGGTCCCCCCGACCCAACTAGACTTCCTTCCTGATGTCTGGTTCTCTTGATCCGGACGTGAGAGCTCAACTTTCTTCGTTCGAGGTTCATGGCTTGACATGGACCATGGCTCTGATACCAATTGTTAGTGCTTATAAGCTCCACATATCTCCACAATGACATGATATTGTCCACTTTGGGCCTAAGCCCTCATGGTTTTGTTTTTGGGCTTTACCCAAAAGGCCTCATACCAATGGAGATATCTTTTTTCTTATAAGCACATGATCTTTTCCATGTCTTACCAATATGGGACTTTGATTGTATTCCCCATACTCCCAACAGGGATAATTCCAATATATCACAATTATACAAGTAGAGATACTCACTAGTTGTGATCCAATCACAAATTCTCTCATGCTGTGAATCGTATTACGGACATTCAGTAAATAAGTTTAAGATCCAATCAAATACATGAAAAAACATATATACTCAAATAGTGAATCTTCATTTATCAAATAAATGGTACAACCATAAGACGATTGCCTTAGGACACCTCTTATATATTACTAACACTAGCTTGCATAAGGATAGGAAGGATGAGAAGTGTTGGACTTTCCGAGCCGCAAAAACCGCTTTTTACGTGGCGGAAACCCCGGAAGTCCGGCCACGGACCCGTGCGAAGATGTATTAAAACTAAAACATGTATGTGTTTGTATAAAACCCTAGATCTACCTTAGATCTACATGATAAGGATGTTACCCTCGATGCGATGCCCTTCGCAAATCCCGTTCGTCCAAAAGGTTCGCCGGAACTCGAGAGTGTCAAGTGTACACTCCTCTACAAGTATCCACACGGACAAATGGTGGAGAAAAACACCTTAGAGTGTGATAGCACCCCTTGGACGTTCATGTCTAGATGAGGAAGAGAGAGCTTGAGGGAAGAGAAGAGGAAGAAGATGAAGTTACACAACTTAACTTCACATCATCCATAACCCACTATAAGGGGGTTACATGCATGCATGTAACTCCAAGAGCCAATGGCTCTTGGTCTCCCTCATGAGGTGGCACCCCATGATGTGTTCATGATGATGTGGAACATCATCATTGGCCGGCCATGCCAAGTCATCATCATGACATGGCATTTGGTCAAGTCAAACTTGACCTTTTATCTTCCCTCTCAAGTCAAGTCAAACTTGACCTCTTATCTCCCATGGTTGATCAAATCCAACCATTTGATTCAAGTCAATTTAATTTAATGAATCTCTATTCATTTAATTTAAATTGATTTGATGAATCAAATCTAAATTAGACTCATTCAACACTTGAATCAACTTGAGTCCAACTCAATTAGTCTAATTTGGATTACTCTTAATCCAATTTGGTTCATCCCATGAACCTAATCCTCATGGTTCATCATATGAACCTAATCTCCATCTAATTGCCCTTTGTGTGTGACCCTATAGGTTCTTGTAACGTTGGCAATGCTCCTAAACCGATTTAGGAACATAAGCAAAGAGCGGTATCTAGCAACACATCATTGCTACCCAAGTTACAAGAATGTTGAGATCCAACATCACCTTTGTAACTACTAATTGTGACTCTCACAATATGTGACAATGTCCCTCTATCCTTGACATCTAGATTGACCAATCGAGGCATAGACCGTGTCATCCTCGGTACAATCTAAATCTTGAACTCCAAGTAAACTCACTCTAATCAAATGAGCTCAATATCTCATATTGACTCATTTGGGCATGGCCATGCACTTCGTGGTCTCACTCTATCAAGAATATCGATGTCACTCCCGTCATATAGGAGGGATAGATCTCATCTACATCACTCATATCCCTCCGCATAATTTGTTACATACCCAGTAATCACCTTTATAGTCCACCCATTTACGGGTGACGTTTGACGAAGCCAAAGTATGCAACGCCTTATGTAGGGAACAATGGTGACTTCAGGTCTAAGGACTAATAGTCATACTAATAGCCACATGAGAAAGTATATGACACTCATATAACGATCCATGATACTTTCTTATGGCGGGTCATTCAGTATTCATTCTCCAATGCATACCCATGTGTCAACTTGATATCTCATATCCATGACTTGTGAGATCAAGTCATCATGTTAACCTACATGCTAGTCTCTACTCATTAACGTTGTCCCTGAATGTTAATACTCGACTAGGAATGATTAAGAGTAGTGTTCTCTATATCATCTCATTATCGATTCAACCAATCGACTGATATAGATAAGAACCTACTACTCAAGGACATTATTATATTTAGTTATTTGGCACCAATACAAGTAAATATAATAACCATGCCTTTATAAATAGGAATATGATACAATAAAGTCCATACAACAATCATCACATGATTGGCTCTAGGGTTTTCACTAACAATCTCCCACTAGCACTAGTGTCAATCACCGTAGTATCTAATACCCAATGACCTAGTGTGACCATCATGCTTTTTCTGTGCCAAAGCCTTGGTCAAGGGATCTGCGATGTTAGCGTTTGTGGGTACTCTGCAAATCTTCACATCTCCTCTATCGATAATCTCTCGAATGAGATGGAAGCACCGATATATTCGCCTAGAATCAAGAATCGTGTTCGCTTGAAATCTTCCAGCTCACAGCGCCACCATTCAAGCAAAACACGAACCCTGACTGTGATCTATAATCATCCTGGTTAGTTTGGAAGCTGGCATCGCTGTAACCCTTTACAGTTAGCTCCTCATCGCCTCCAAATATCAAGAAATATTCTTTAGTGCTTCTCAAGTACTTAAGAATATTCTTGACTGTTATCCAGTGACGCTCACCTGGATCTGACTGGTATCTACTCGTCATGCTCAAAGCATACGAGACATCAGGACGAGTACACAACATGACGTACATGATAGATCCTATAGCAGATGTGTAAGGGATCTTATCCATGTGGTCTCTCTCCTCTCTAGAAGAGGGACTTTGAGCCTTCGAAAGACTCACACCATGTGACATCGGCAGAAGTCCCTTCTTGGAATTCTGCATGGCAAACCGTAGTAATACCATGTCAATGTATGTACTCTGACTTAGGCCAAGCAATCTCTTAGATCTATCTCTATAGATCTTGATGCCTAGAATACAGGCTGTTTCACCTAAGTCCTTCATTGAGAAGCACGTCCCAAGCCAAGTCTTCACAGACTGTAGCGAAGGGATGTCATTTCCAATGAGTAGTATGTCATTCACATACAATACAAGGAAGACAACTGTATTCCCATTAACCCTTTTGTAGACACAGGGTTCATCTTCATTCTTGATGAAACCAAACTGTTTGATCGCATCATCGAATCGAAGATTCCAGCTCCGAGAAGCTTGCTTTAGCCCATAAATGGACCTTTGCAGCTTGCATACTTTCCCCCCAGTATGCTATGGATCTACAAAACCCTCAGGTTGTGTCATGTACACATCCTCGAGTAAGTTTCCATTCAGAAACGCTGTTTTGACATCCATCTGTCAGATCTCATAATCGTGGTATGCTGCAATAGTAAGCATGATCCGAATAGACTTAAACATCGTGTTTGGATCAAGAAGTTCATCTCTGAACTTGATGTGGTCTCATCAATGATCCAAACATGTGCTTCGCCGCTATCATCTTATCAGAGAGATCATCAGTAGGAACGAAATACAAATCGAGAAAATTCCCACTGAAAGGAACTTAGCGGATCCTTTGACTAAGGCATTACCTCAAAGTAAGTTTGAGGGTCATGTTAGAGCTTATGGTATTGGATACCGTAGCGATTGGCATTAGGCCAAGTGGGAGTCTGTTAGTAATATATGAGAGATGTCCTAAGGCAATCGCCTTATGTATGAACCATTTATATGATAAATGAAGATTCACTATTTGAGTATACATGTTTAATGTATTTGATTGATCTTAAACTCATTTACTGAATGTCCACGATACGATTCACAGCATGAGAGAATTTGTGATTGGATCACAACTAGTGAGTATCTCTACATGTGTAATTGTGATGTATCAGAATTATCCCTAGTCGATGAATTGATGGATTTAGACACCATCAATTTTGTCAAGACTAGCATGAGGTATACTCCTTGGTGTATCCAAGCAGCTGATTCTCACTAGCTGGAGACATAGTGATGTCCAAAGTTGATCGTGGATGCTAGTTATGGTAACTAGTTCATTGGAGTGACCAGCCGTAAGACTTCATATGGTTCTCTGCATATATAGATATGTCAATGAAGTTCTTACTGTAGCTTAAGTGCAATGTTCCTTTGACTTGCAGTATTCAAGTCATCTTGATCATGGAGACTTATGCTTTGACATCTTAAGCAAACATCTCCAAGGAGATGTGGACCCGGGATGATTGGGTATAAGTCAAAGTGATCGAAGGTGTTTGAATAGCCTATAAAGGATTCACCACTCCTTGCGATTAGATGTATACCCATGGCCTCTCGTCAGATTGTTACTAAAGTCTTTGGCCAAAGCATTACATGTTTAGAGTAAGGTACTCTTCGATACATGTGCAGTAACTAGAATCCGTAGAACGAGGAAATGATACTTGGGCTAGGTGTGACGTAGTCAGCCTAGTGGGGACTGACACTATAGACCATGTCCTGAACCAAGTGGGTATAAGATGAGTGAAGGGAATGGGGCACGAATCATTCGAGCTGCTGAAGGGTTTCAGAAATAGTTCTGGATCAACCGTTGATCTTTTCGGTTAATTGGGGATCATGATGCACTACTAGGTGCTACTCATGATCGTTCTATAATTAATGGTTAATTATAGATGACCAACATAAACCGAGAACCTATTTGGTCACACTCACAACGAGCATAATCCGAAGGATTTAAAACGAGCTTGAGAATGGGTTTCTCAGACTGAGAGAAACTAGGTTTGGTTGGACCAAACATGAAGCGAGCATGAAATCGTTTCAGTCGCAATGGAAGCGTGGATGGGCCATGTCTTATGAAGACATAATGGATGAACCAAAATGGTTTGGTTCTAATCCAATGGAGGAGAATAAACCAAAGGGTTTGGTTTATTTTAAACGAATGAACCAAAAGTTGGTTCGGTTCGTTTTAACTTAAAATAAACCATCATGGTTTGGTTTATTTTAACTTATCTTAATGGAGCGGGTTAACGGGCCTAATGGTTATGATCCAATAACCATTAAGAGAATTAGTTCTCTATAAAAGAGGGCTTAAGGGATAATTAAGCCCTAATCCAAAAACCCTAGCTCAAGTTGCCGCCCGCCTCATCCCCTCTAAGAGTTGGGGCCAACCTCCATTGCCGCCCAACCTCTTGTGCCGCCGTCCAAGTTGTTGTCGGCGTCCAAGCTTCGGCCGGTGATCCTCCGGCGACCCTCCGGTGATCTCCTTTAGGTTTGGCATCAAGGTGAGCTTTATCTTCCCTTGGTTGGCCGGCGCCTATCTCCTCCACCAAAGCTGTCCAGTTTTCTGGACAGCTTATTCTCCTCTCGTCGGAGCGTCGTTTGGACGACGGTTAGAGCTCCAACAGCGGCTAACTTACCGGGGATTCGATCTCCAGTAATCCTCTGAGGTGGAGGACGAAGGATTCGTCAATCGGTTGACGAATACCCTCCGGAGAAGCGAGTTTTGAGGACTCGTTTTTGGATCCGAATTTGGATTCGGATCGTGATCATCTCTCGATCACGTCGTCTTCAACACGAGGCTAGTAACCCGTACGAAGACGAAGCTCGTGGCTTAGCGAAGTCATCCAGAGGATACTCGGCGTGGATACGGATAGAGACGATTCTAGCGAGGATCGTTCCGGTTGATGCCGTTCCCGCTACACGTCATACGAAAGGTATAACGTAGTTAAATTTCCTTTTATTGTAAATTTAAATTTACGGTTATGTCTACACATGTTGTACTATGCATGCGTGTGATGTGTGTGTTGTAATAAATGTAGATTTATTAATTTTATTGCTTCCGTTGTGCTCATGTTTACGAAACATGATCGAACACACACACGTCGTGGTGCCGAAAACCCAACAGTGGTATCAGAGCCCAGGTTGTGTTTCGACATAATCGTAAAATGGTTTTTCGATAGTCATAATGTTATTTTTCGAAATTTTCTAATTTTCAAAATTTAGAAGTATTTATGGAAATTTTTCAATTTTGGAAAGTCTAGATGTATTTATGGAAATGTTCCACTTTTGGAAAGTTGGAAGTATTTATGGAAATTGATATTTTCCATAAATAAAATATTTGATTAGATTCTGGAAATTTGTTTCCTAATTTAATCATGATTTGATTTAGAGAATCAAATCTTAAAATATTTTATTTCCATAAGTAGTTTTGATGATTTAGGAAATTGGTTTCCTAAATTGATTTTCCTTAATCAATTATTTTCATAAATAAAATATATGATTAAATTTAGAAATTTGTTTCCTAATTCAATCATGATTTGATTTGGAGAATCAAATCTTAAATATATTTTATTTCCATAAATAGTTATGACAAATAAGGAAATTATGTACATGACATAATTGTATGTCTTGTAATTGCATTAGATGCATAACATTATGCCATACGTGTCGTGACATGTAGATGTATGTCATGTATGTCATGCCATGTAGATAATAGTTATTTGTATGCAAAGAGGATGAGACATAAAACCCTAACTCAATATTAAAGCCTACACCTTCCATTAATATGGTTAGAACCAGAGTTCTGTTTCTTGTTTGGGTTGTTGGACTCACTCCAAGCCCGGCTCGAACCTGAACATGTTCAAATCATTGGAATAGTTTAACTCTAATATGGTAAGAGTCAGAGGTCAATCTTTAGTTTGGGTTGTTGGACTCACTCCAAGCCTGGCTAATTGGTTGAATGCGCTCTAACCATATTAAAACTATTTCGCGATTAATGAGTCAGCTCTAACTTGGAGCATCGATTTGTTGGACTCACTCCAAGGTCGATGTGAAGAGAGGTGAAGTTGGGTGCTATGCATATGATGTATACTTGTTAATGTGTTAACAACCCAATGTATGTGTAAACATTCAATTAGTTGATAGCACATTGTGATAGTTACATATACATGATATGTAATCGGTATACTTGATACCCACCATCATAGCTAAGAATGGCTTGTTAGACTCACTCCAAGGTTGTTCTTATCTATATTGGATATCAGCCCATTCGAGAGATTGACCTACGATCTCCCGAATTGATTTCAAGGGTTTTTGAATTCGAAAAATGAATGGGATTTATAAATGTATATTGATGCATTTTAAAAATCATTTTCTCATATATGCTCGTTTGTATTTCTAAGATTGATCATGATGTCTTTGAATTTGCATTCCATTTTGGATTCGAATAAATTGACTGGGCCAAACTTCTTGGACTGGCTTAGAAACTTGAGAATTGTTCTCAAGGTGAAAAGCTTGCGTATGTCCTCGAAGCGCCTCTTCCCGCCCATCCTAGTGACGATGCAACTCCGGACCAATTGTTGGTCTATCAGAAACATGTGACTGATTCTGAACTGATAAGTTGCATCATGCTAGCCGCGATGGAACCCAAGCTACGAAAGCAGCAAGAGCATATGGATGCTCATATCGTAGTCCTTCATCTTTATGAGTTGTTTGATAAGCAAGTAAGATTCGAAAGGTTCGAAGTCTCCAAGCTCCTCTTCACCTCTGAGATGCAAGAAGGTGCATCTGTGGTACTGCTCAACATGATGAAGACTGTGGAGCATTCTGAGAAGCATGAGCAGGGGACGGTGTTGTTAGTTGATTCCTCGAAGAAAGGTTCTAAGAGGGAGTCAAAGGAACAACAGAAGGGGAAGAAGAAAAAGGCTAAAAAGGCAGAACCAGCTCAAAAGGGCACTTGCCATCATTATGGCAAGTAGGGCCATTTGCGAAGAAAGTGCAAGATTTATCTTGAGTCCGTGAAGAAGGATAAGGCATCGGATGCCCCATCTTCTTCAGAAATCTTCTTTATTGATTGTCATTCTATTTCCTCAGACACTTGGGTATTTGATACTGGGTGTGGCTCACATATATGTAATGACATACATGGGCTAAGGAATAGAAGAAGACTCGTCAAGGGAGAGTCAAATTTACGTGTTGGGAATGGAGCAACAGTTGCTGCACTCGCCATCAGAATGTATTTGTTGGAACTCCCTGTAGGACTTGTCTTAGAACTGGACAACTGCTTTTATGTTCCTTCGTTGATAAAGAACATCATTTCTATTTCTTGTTTAAATAGAAATGGGTACTATTTGACTTTTAGTAACAATTGTTGTTACATAACTTTGAATGGAGTTCTTTAAGGGACTGGAACTTTAAGCAATGGTGTTTATATGTTGAACGTATCCAGTGATATTTTCAATATCGAAGCGAGCAACAAGCGTGCTCGAAAAGATAATCAATTAGACTCCTACATGTGGTATTGTTGTCTTGGCCATGTAAGCAAGAAACGCATGTCCGAATTGCACCGATGTGGAATTCTGGAATTGTTTGAATAGGATTCATAGGATACATGCGAATCATGCTTAAAAGGCAAGATGACTAAGTTACCTTTTACTGGAAAAGGTGAACGAGTGGGAGAGTTACTAGGTCTAATACATACTGATGTATGTGGACCTATGTCAACTCAAGCTTTAGGAGGCTATAGCTACTTCATTACCTTCACCGATGATCACTCACGGTTTGGGTATGTGTTCTTGATGAAACACAAGTCTGAAGCCTTTGAAAGGTTCAAAGAATTCAGAAATGAAGTAGAGAAACAACATGACAAGAGTATTAAAATACTTCGATCGGATCGAGATAGTGAATACTTAAGTCAAGAGTTTCTTGATTATCTAAGAGACAATGGCATATTGTCTCAATGGACTCCGCCATATACACCACAGCATAATGGTGTATCTGAGAGGCGTAACCGGACCTTGTTGGACATGGTCAGGTCAATGATGAATCATGCGACTCTTCCCAAGTCCTTTTGGAGCTATGCACTTCAGACAGCTGTTTACTTGTTAAACAAAATGCCTACCAAGGTAGTCTCAACTACTCCATATGAGATATGGAATAGTAAGAAACCTCATGTATCTTACTTGAAGATATGGGGTTGTCCTGCTTATGTGAAGCGGACAGTATCAGACAAATTGGATGCTAAGTCTGATAAATATCTATTTATTGGATACCCTAAGGAAACAAGGGGTTACCAATTCTATCTTCCTGTGGAACAAAAGGTGTTTGTTTCAAGGCATGCTGTGTTTCTAGAGAAAGAGTTTCTTTTGCAAGAAAACAGTGGGAGTGTCGTCGAGCTTGAGGAGTCTCGAGAGACTCAAATAGACATTGATGAGATACCTGGTGAAGCACAACAGTCGACAACTCATAGTGATGAGCAATCGATTGGACCTATTGTAACACCACATCTTCGTAGATCTGGTAGAACACGCAATATTCCTGAGAGATATGGATTTCTCGTAAGTGAATCGAACGACGTGTTACTCATTGATGATGAGGAGCCTACCAGTTATGAAGAAGTGCTGACAAGTTCAGAAAGGGATAAGTGGCTTGGTGCCATGAAGTCGGAAATGGATTCCATGTATGAAAACCAAGTTTGGAACTTGGTTGACCCACCTGAAGGCATAAAACCTATTGGGTGCAAGTGGGTTTTCAAGAAGAAAACTGACATGGATGGTAATGTGATTACCTATAAGGTTAGATTAGTGGCGAAAGGATATCGTCAAAAGCAAGGTGTTGATTATGATGAAACCTATTCGCCTGTAGCTATGCTTAAATCCATTCGGATGCTCCTAGCCATAGCGGCTCATTATGATTATGAGATATGGCAAATGGATGTGAAAATAGCTTTCCTTAATGGAAACCTGCTCGAGGACGTGTATATGATACAGCCTGAGGGTTTCACATCGGTTGATAAAACCAAGGTATGCAAATTGCGACGATCCATTTATGGATTGAAGCAAGCATCCAGGAGCTGGAATATCCGTTTTGATGAGACAATCAAAAAGTTTGATTTCTCACAAAATCCAAACGAACCTTGTGTGTACAAGAAGGTTAGTGGGAGTGCAATCGTGTTCCTAGTATTATATGTCGATGACATATTACTTATAGGAAATGATATTTCAGTCTCACAGTCAGTTAAGGTTTGGTTATCCAAGACATTCTCCATGAAAGACCTGGGAGAAGCAACCTACATCCTCGGGATTAAGATCTATAGAGATAGATCAAAACGGTTGCTTGGTCTTTCGCAGTCTACATATATAGACCGAGTGCTAAAGAGGTTTAGCATGTCGGAATCCAAGAAAGGTTTCCTACCCATCAGGCATGGGATACACCTTTCGAAGTCTATGTGTCCGCGCACAGAAGACGAGAGGATTTGCATGAGTAAGATTCCCTATGCATCTGCAATAGGATCTATCATGTATGCTATGTTATGTACGAGGCCCGATGTATCGTATGCTCTGAGTGTCACGAGCAGATACTAGTCTAATCCAGGAATGGATTATTGGGTGGCTGTTAAGACGATCCTTAAGTACTTGAGAAGAACTAAGGATGTGTTCCTAATATATGGAGAAGGGTACATGGTGATACGTGGGAATACGGATGCCAGCTCCAGACAGACAAGGATGATTCCATGTCTCAGTCTGGGTATGTATTCATCTAGAATGGAGGCGCAATAAGTTGGAAAGGTTCCAAGCTTAACGCTATA
This sequence comes from Wurfbainia villosa, assembly GCA_025175895.1. Classification (NCBI taxonomy): domain Eukaryota; kingdom Viridiplantae; phylum Streptophyta; class Magnoliopsida; order Zingiberales; family Zingiberaceae; genus Wurfbainia; species Wurfbainia villosa. The sequence continues at coordinate 43,410,127 of CM046005.1, forward strand.
GCGGATTCTGCCACTAAGGCAGAATACATTGCATCTTTGGAAGCAGCAAAGGAAGCGGTTTGGATCAAGAAGTTCATCTCTGAACTTGATGTGGTCTCATCAATGATCCAAACATGTGCTTCGCCGCTATCATCTTATCAGAGAGATCATCAGTAGGAACGAAATACAAATCGAGAAAATTCCCACTGAAAGGAACTTAGCGGATCCTTTGACTAAGGCATTACCTCAAAGTAAGTTTGAGGGTCATGTTAGAGCTTATGGTATTGGATACCATAGCGATTGACATTAGGCCAAGTGGGAGTCTGTTAGTAATATATGAGAGATGTCCTAAGGCAATCGCCTTATGTATGAACCATTTATATGATAAATGAAGATTCACTATTTGAGTATACATGTTTCATGTATTTGATTAGATCTTAAACTCATTTACTGAATGTCCATGATACGATTCACAGCATGAGAGAATTTGTGATTGGATCACAACTAGTGAGTATCTCTACATGTGTAATTGTGATGTATCGGAATTATCCCTAGTCGATGAATTGATGAATTTGGACACCATCAATTCTGTCGAGACTAGCATGAGGTATACTCCTTGGTGTATCCAAGCAGCTGATTCTCACTAGCTGGAGACATAGTGATGTCCAAAGTTGATCGTGGATGCTAGTTATGGTAACTAGTTCATTGGAGTGACCAGCCGTAAGACTTCATATGGTTCTCTGCATATATAGATATGTCAATGAAGTTCTTACTGTAGCTTAAGTGTGATGTTCCTTTGACTTGCGGTATTCAAGTCATCTTGATCATGGAGACTTATGCTTTGACATCTTAAGCAAACATCTCCAAGGAGATGTGGACCCGGGATGATTGGGTATAAGTCAAAGTGATCGAAGGTGTTTGAATAGCCTATAAAGGATTTACCACTCCTTGCGAGGAGATGTATACCCATGGCCTCTCGTCGGATTGTTACTAAAGTCTTTGGCCAAAGCATTACATGTTTAGAGTAAGGTACTCTTCGATACATGTGCAGTAACTAGAATCCGTAGGACGATGAAATGATACTTGGACTAGGTGTGACGTAGTCAGCCTAGTGGGGACTGACACTATAGACCATGTCCTGAACCAAGTGAGTATAAGATGAGTGAAGGGAATGAGGCACGAATCATTCGAGCTGCTGAAGGGTTTCAGAAATAGTTCTGGATCAACCGTTGATCTTTTCGGTTAATTGAGGATCATGATGCACTACTAGGTGCCACTCATGATCATTCTATAATTAATGGTTAATTATAGACGACCAACATAAACCGAGAACCTATTTGGTCACACGCACAACGAGCATAATCCGAAGGATTTAAAACGAGCTTGAGAATGGGATTCTCAGACCGAGAGAAACTAGGTTTGGTTGGACCAAATATGAAGCGAGCATGAAATCATTTCAGTCGCAATGGAAGCATGGATGGACCATGTCTTATGAAGACATAATGGATGAACCAAAATGGTTTGGTTCTAATCCAATGGAGGAGAATAAACCAAAGGGTTTGGTTTATTTTAAACGAATGAACCAAAAGTTGGTTCGGTTCATTTTAACTTAAAATAAACCATCATGGTTTGGTTTATTTTAACTTATCTTAATGGAGCAGGTTAACGGGCCTAATGGTTATGATCCAATAACCATTAAGAGAATTAGTTCTCTATAAAAGAGGGCTTAAGGGATAATTAAGCCCTAATCCAAAAACCCTAGCTCAAGTTGCCGCCCGCCTCATCCCCTCTAAGAGTTGGGGCCAACCTCCATTGCCGCCCAACCTCTTGTGCCGCCGTCCAAGTTGTTGCTGGCATCCAAGCTTCGGCTGGTGATCCTCCGGCGACCCTCCGGTGATCTCCTTTAGGTTTGGCATCAAGGTGAGCTTTATCTTCCCTTGGTTGGCAGGCGCCTATCTCCTCCACCAAAGCTGTCCAATTTTCTGGACAGCTTGTTCTCCTCTCGTCGGAGCGTCGTTTGGACGACGGTTAGAGCTCCAACAGCGGCTAACTTACCGGGGATTCGATCTCCGGTAATCCTCTGAGGTGGAGGATGAAGGATTCGTCAATCGGTTGACAAATACCTCTCCGGAGAAGCGAGTTTTGAGGACTCGTTTTTGGATCCGAATTTGGATTTGGATCGTGATCATCTCTCGATCACGTCGTCTTCAACACGAGGCTAGTAACCCGTACGAAGACGAAGCTCGTGGCTTAGCGAAGTCATCCAGAGGATACTCGGCGTGGATACGGATAGAGACGATTCTAGCGAGGATCGTTCCGGTTGATGCCGTTCCCGCTACACGTCATACGAAAGGTATAACGTAGTTAAATTTCCTTTTATTGCAAATTTAAATTTACGGTTATGTCTACACATGTTGTACTATGCATGTGTGTGATGTGTGTGTTGTAATAAATGTAGATTTATTAATTTTATTGCTTCCGCTGTGCTCATGTTTACGAAATATGATCGAACACACACACGCCGCGGTGCCGAAAACCCAACATTCTCTATATCATCTCATTATCGATTCAACCAATCGACTGATATAGATAAGAACCTACTACTCAAGGATATTATTATATTTAGTTATTTGGCACCAATACAAGTAAATATAATAACCATGCCTTTATAAATAGGAATATGATACAATAAAGTCCATACAACAATCATCACATGATTGGCTCTAGGGTTTTCACTAACAATCTCCCACTAGCACTAGTGTCAATCACCATAGTATCTAATACCCAATGACCTAGTGTGACCATCATGCTTTTTCTGTGCCAAAGCCTTGGTCAAGGGATCTGCGATGTTAGCGTCTGTGGGTATTCTGCAAATCTTCACATCTCCTCTATCGATAATCTCTCGAATGAGATGGAAGCACGTGTTCTCGGAATACCTTGGAACTCTTCCAGCTCACAGCACCACCATTCAAGCAAAACACGAACCCTGACTGTGATCTATAATCATCCTGGTTAGTTTGGAAGCTGGCATCGCTGTAACCCTTTACAGCTAGCTCCTCATCGCCTCCAAATATCAAGAAATATTCTTTAGTGCTTCTCAAGTACTTAAGAATATTCTTGACTGTTATCCAGTGACGCTCACCTGGATCTGACTGGTATCTACTCTTCATTATCAAAGCATACGAGACATCAGGACGAGTACACAACATGACGTACATGATAGATCCTATAGCAGATGTGTAAGGGATCTTATCCATGTGGTCTCTCTCCTCTCTAGAAGAGGGACTTTGAGCCTTCGAAAGACTCACACCATGTGACATCGGCAGAAGTCCCTTCTTGGAATTCTACATGGCAAACCGTAGTAATACCGTGTCAATGTATGTACTCTGACTTAGGCCAAGCAATCTCTTAGATCTATCTCTATAGATCTTGATGCCTAGAATACAGGTTGTTTCACCTAAGTCCTTCATTGAGAAGCACGTCCCCAGCCAAGTCTTCACAGACTGTAGCGAAGGGATGTCATTTCCAATGAGTAGTATGTCATCCACATACAATACAAGGAAGACAACTGTATTTCCATTAACTCTTTTGTAGACACAGGGTTCATCTTCATTCTTGATGAAACCAAACTGTTTGATCGCATCATCGAATCGAAGATTCCAGCTCCGAGAAGCTTGCTTTAGCCCATAAATGGACCTTTGCAGCTTGCATACTTTCCCAGTATGCTGTGGATCTACAAAACCCTCAGGTTGTGTCATGTACACATCCTCGAGTAAGTTTCCATTCAGAAACGCTGTTTTGACATCCATCTGTCAGATCTCATAATCGTGGTATGCTGCAATAGCAAGCAAGATCCGAATGGACTTAAACATCGCCACTGGAGAAAAGGTTTTATCATAGTCAATACCATGAATTTACTTGAAACCTTTAGCCACCAATCGGCCCTTATAGGTATGCGTAAGTCCATCCATGTCAGTCTTTCTCCTAAAGACCCACTTACACCCAATGAGTTTGACCCCTTCAGGTGGATCAACCAAAGTCCATACTTGGTTGGTGTACATGGATTCCATCTCGGATCTCATGGCCTCTAGCCATTTCTCAGAATCTGGGCTTATCACAACTTCCTGATATGAGGTAGGCTCATTCTCAATGAGCATAACGTCATCATGGTTAGATAAGAGAAATGAGTATCTCTCAAGCTGACGACGTACCCTATCAGATCTGCGAAGAGGTAGGTCTACCTGAACAGGTGGTTGTTCCACAACTCTTTGTGCAACAACCTCATCACCCACAACACTTTGTGGTTCCTGTTTAACCTCCATCAAGGCCTTAGTGCTATGGTCCTTATCTTGAATTTCTTCAAGATCGAAGGTACTCCCACTAGTTTTTCTAGAAAGAAAATCCCTTTCTAGAAAAACTCCATTCTTTGCCACAAACACTTTGTGCTGACTGGAAATGTAGAAGTAATATCCCTTTGTAGCCTTGGGATATCCAACAAAATAGCACCTATCGGATTTGGGTCCCAGTTTGTCTGAGACTTGACGTCGAACGTAAGCCTCACAACCCCAAATCCTCATGAAAGACATCTTGGGATTTCTTCCTGTCCATATCGTATATGGTGTCTTTATCACAGCCTTGGATGGTACACGGTTAAGGGTAAAGGCTGTTGTGTCTAGAGCATATCCCCAAAAGGATATAGGAAGATCTGTGTGACTCATCATAGATCGTACCATATCCAATAGGGTGCGATTCCTCCTTTCAGATACACCATTCCACTGTGGTGTTCTAGGAGGAGTGAGTTGGGATAGAATCTCACACTCAGCTAGATAGTCACGAAACTCATGGCTAAGGTATTCTCCACCTCGATCTGATCGAAGTATCTTAATACTCTTGTCAAGCTGGTTTCGTACTTCATTCTTGAATTCTTTGAACTTTTCAAAGGATTCTGATTTATGTGTCATGAGATACACATAACCATATCTACTGAAGTCATCAGTAAATGTAATGAAGTACCTGTAACCACCTTTAGCTGCAACATTGAAAGGGCCACATACATCACTATGTATAAGTCCTAACAAATCTGTTGCTCTTTCGCTGTGTCCACTAAAGGGAGTCTTGGTCATCTTGCCTAAAAGGCAAGACTCGCATGTCTCATATGATTCAAAATCAAATGAGTCTAGCAGCCCATCCTTATGGAGCTGAGATAAGTGACTCTCATTTATGTGACTTAAGCGACAGTGCCAGAGATAGGTTTGGTTCAACTCATTTGACTTGAACCTTTTGGTACTTATGTTATAGATAGGGCTCTCTAAGTCTAGAAAATAGAGTTCGTTCATTAGAGGTGCACTACAATAGAACATATCATTTAAATAAACTGAACAACATTTGTTCTTTATTATTAATGAAAAACCTTTTTTGTCCAAACAAGAAACCGAAATGATGTTCTTAGTTAATGCAGGCACATAACAATATTCATCTAATTCTAGTACAAGCCCAGAGGGGGCAGAGATAGATCATAAGTTCCTACAGCAACAGCAGCAACTCTTGCTCCATTGCCTACTCATAGGTCCACCTCGCCCTTTGTCAATGTCCTGCTATTTCTCAGCGCCTGCACATTGGTACAAATGTGAGATGCACATCCGGTATCTAATACCCATGATGAAGAAATAGATAGATTGACTTTTATAATATTTATACCTGAAGTAGAAGTCTCACTTCTCTTCTTCTTAAGATCTTCCAGGTATGCCTTGCAGTTACGCTTCTAGTGTCCTGCTTCCTTGCAGTGGAAGCAAGCCCCTTCCTTGGCTACCCCTCCTTTGGGTTTAAGTTCTTTGCCTTTGCCCTTGGCTTGGGACTTTCCCTTACCTTTAGGCTTGTTCTTGCCTTTCTTCTTTTGTACCATCAAAATGGCGTCAGATTTTCCCTTCTTAAGGTTAAGCTCAGCAGTTCTCAACATGTTGAGCATCTCAGGCAGTGGCTTATCAATTTCATTCATGTTATAATTCATGACAAATTAATTGTAGGCTTGTGGCAAAGATTGCAAGATCAGGTCAGTGACTAGCTCTTGGCCAAGTGGGAATCCCAGCCTTTGTAGATTTTCTACGTACCCAATCATCTTGAGTACATATGGACCTACGGGAGTCCCATCTTGCATTTTGGACCCAAACAATGCCTTAGAGACTTCATATCTCTCGTGCCTTGCTTGTCCTTGATATAGTTGACGAAGATGTTCAACCATATCATAAGCATTCATGAACTCGTGTTGCTTTTGAAGCTCAGAGTTCATGGTCGCGAGCATTAGACATGACACATCTAATGCATCATCTTGATGCTTCTTGTAAGCATCTTTGTCAGCTCGCGAGGCAGTGGCAGGAGGTGTCTCTGGAATGGGCTGCTCCAGGACGTACAACTTCCTTTCTTGGGTGAGAACAATTCTCAGGTTCCTGTACCAGTCCAGGAAATTTGCTCCATTGAGCTTGTCCTTCTCAAGGACAAAATGTAGAGAGAGTGTGTTCGTGTTTGTCGATATAGTTATCTACAACATACAATGCAGAGAATTAATATCATATTCCTTTTATCATTTAATTAGGCCTTTAATCAAATGATGCTCCCACTGAATTATAGGAATTTTATAGAATCGAGTTATGGATGTGGTCAAACCATATTACTAGATTCATACAAACTAGCTATAATTCTTGCGGGACAAGATCCACATCATACTAAGCCTTGAGTTAGCTTTGGCTAAATCGCCCAAGACTTAGTACAATCGGTGGGTAACACATTACCGATTACATCTCTATGCAACTCTTGTTTATAGGATCAAGACCCACATTTACAAAATACCTTGAGTTAGCTTTGGCTAAATCGCCCAAGATTTAGTGTAAATGCGATCTTATCCTATCTTTCCAACAATTGGAATATGCCTATAGTTCTACTCGATCCAATTGAGTTAACTAGTTTTGCTCAATCTAATTGAGCTTACTCTAACCCAAGCGTGATAGGCGGGACCAAGATTGTCCCTCTGCACCCTACCAAGATAATATGCATTGCTCTGCTTTGGCAGATTCAACAACAACAAATGATCGAGGTAGTGATGGGTATCAAGGCTCGGTAGGCATTTTCGAGTTGATTCGATTATGATCTAATCTAATCGAAATGTATATCTTATACGCATTTAGGCCTTTATTATCCTATATTAGCATGCATCACATACATACAATCATTATTCTAGCATGCATCATATACATACAAGAAAATTATTCTAGCATGCATCATATACATACAAGCATTATTCTACTAGCATGCATCACATACATACAAGCAAAATCAATTAAATATATATATATATATATATATATATATATATATATATATATATATATATATATATATATATATATATATATATATATATAAAAATATATATATATATATAAATAAATGTGTTGTAGGCATGTCGCTCCTACGATCTTCTCAAGCCAATGAGAAGATCTGGACGATCTAAGGCTAGCGGCTTCTCCAAGCGCTTCCTTTGACCGCCATGTGTCGTCGTCACCCTTCTCGTAACCTCGTCTTCAAGTGGACTTTCCACCGCTCCATTTTGTACATTACAAATATGAAACTCGGGTTACATTCGAGTCTAAAACTATTTACAACTAGAATATCAAAAGAAGAGGTACGACGCGCAGGTCGCATACACTATACAACACACACAACCACAAAACAGCACGCAGGCCGTATTATGAATTACAACACATCACATCTAATCATATTGGGATTATTGGGCCATGATATTCATAGAATTATACATAATTATAAATTATGTATTTTTACAGAAAATTTCTATAATTTTTCCTATTTTTGTTTCAATTTTATGAGTCACCTCCCCGTAACAGTCCCGCTAAGCGGTTTCCGGGCGCGATCGCAGGACAAGGCCCCTTTCGGGGATAGGGGCAGCGCCCCTACTCACAAAATAAACTTTGCGAGTGTCCCTACAATGATCTTATAGCGACTTAAGTCGTTGTCCCAAAAACCTAAAGCGAGAACTCTCCGTTTCGGAGAGTTTTTCTCGACGGTTGAAGCCTACAAGTGTCCCAACACTCGTTGCTTCGATTCTTCGAGAAAAATACCCAAAAATTCTATAAAAATAAGAAATTTACAGAAACATATAAATCTGTAATTTTTATATCTAATACAAAAAATTACAAAAACGAAACACATACATGCTTCGCACGTGGCTCTGATACCACTGTTGGACTTTCCGAGCCACAAAAACCGCTTTTTGCGTTGCGGAAACCCCGGAAGTCCGGCCACGGATCCGTGTGAAGATGTATTAAAACTAAAACATGTATGTGTTTGTATAAAACCCTAGATCTACCTTAGATCTACATGATAAGGACGTTACCCTCGATGCGACGCCCTTCGCAAATCCCGCTCGTCCAAAAGGTTCGCCGGAACTCGAGAGTGTCAAGTGTACACTCCTCTACAAGTATCCACACGGACAAATGGTGGAGAAAAACACCTTAGAGTGTGCTAGCACCCCTTGGACGTTCATGGCTAGATGAGGAAGAGAGAGCTTGAGGGAAGAGAAGAGGAAGAAGATGAAGTTACACAACTTAACTTCACATCATCCATAACCCACTATAAGGGGGTTACATGCATGCATGTAACTCCAAGAGCCAATGGCTCTTGGTCTCCCTCATGAGGTGGCACCCCATGATGTGTTCATGATGATGTGGAACATCATCATTGGCCGGCCATGCCAAGTCATCATCATGACATGGCATTTGGTCAAGTCAAACTTGACCTTTTATCTTCCCTCTCAAGTCAAGTCAAACTTGACCTCTTATCTCCCATGGTTGATCAAATCTAACCATTTGATTCAAGTCAATTTAATTTAATGAATCTCTATTCATTTAATTTAAATTGATTTGATGAATCAAATCTAAATTAGACTCATTCAACACTTGAATCAACTTGAGTCTAACTCAATTAGTCTAATTTGGATTACTCTTAATCCAATTTGGTTCATCCCATGAACCTAATCCTCATGGTTCATCATATGAACCTAATCTCCATCTAATTGCCCTTTGTGTGTGACCCTATAGGTTCTTGTAACGTTGGCAATGCTCCTAAACTGATTTAGGAACATAAGCAATGAGCGATATCTAACAACACATCATTGCTACCCAAGTTACAAGAATGTTGAGATCCAACATCACCTTTGTGAATACTAATTGTGACTCTCACAATATGTGACAATGTCCCTCTATCCTTGACATCTAGATTGACCAATCGAGGCATAGACCGTGTCATCCTTGGTATAATCTAAATCTTGAACTCCAAGTAGACTCACTCTAATCAAATGAGCTTAATATCTCATATTGACTCATTTGGGCATGACCATGCACTTCGTGGTCTCACTCTATCAAGAATATCGATGTCACTCCCGTCATATAGGAGGGATATATCTCATCTACATCACTCACATCCCTCCGCATAATTTGTTACATACCCAGTAATCGCCTTTATAGTCCACCCATTTACGGGTGACGTTTGACGAAGCCAAAGTATGCAACGCCTTATGTAGGGAACCATGGTGACTTCGGGTCTAAGGACTAATAGTCATACTAATAGCCACATGAGAAAGTATATGACACTCATATAACGATCCATGATACTTTCTCATGGCGGGTCATTCAGTATTCATTCTCCAATGCATACTCATGTGTCAACTTGATATCTCATATTCATGACTTGTGAGATCAAGTCATCATGTTGACCTACATGCTAGTCTCTACGCATTAACGTTGTCCCTGAATGTTAATACTCGACTATGAAGGATTAAGAGTAGTGTTCTCTATATCATCTCATTATCGATTCAACCAATCGACTGATATAGATAAGAACCTACTACTCAAGGACATTATTATATTTAGTTATTTGGCACCAATACAAGTAAATATAATAACCATGCCTTTATAAATAGGAATATGATACAATAAAGTCCATACAACAATCATCACATGATTGGCTCTAGGGCTTTCACTAACAAGAAGAACCTAAGCAATAATCCTAAAAAGATTAGACATATTCTTAGGAAGAGAAATGCCTAAAGAAAGAATAAAAAAAAAAACAAAAGTGACAACCTTAAAGGAAGAAAATTAAGTCTTGAGGTCAAGACTTGATAAATTAGAAAAGACCCTTCAAAAGATGGATAATATGATAAAAGGGTCTAATGGAAAAACCTAGGTTTTGGTAGGCCAAAATCATCTAAGGATAAAAAGGACTTGGGATACAAATCTAAGTCCAAGGAAAACATGCCCTCTTACTATAGTGTTCCATATGACTACGGAACTAACTCTAGGTCTATGAATATCAAGGTTACAAGGGAAGTCAGCCCTAAAGTTGACCTTCATAAGATTCAAGTGACTAAGGCTTCCAATAAGTCTAGAAAAGTCACTAAGAATGTTACAAGGGAAGGTATCCCTAGATTGAACCTAGATGAGATCTCAATGACTAAGGCTTCCAAGAAGTCTAGAAGAGTCATTAGGAAGGTAGCAATGGAGGTTATTCCTAGTGAGCATCTAGAAAACCAAGGAACTCTAATAGGTATTGGATTCCTAGAAGTGTGATCCTTTCACACTAGATGGGTATAGGGTGTGTCAATTTAAAATGGAAAGGTAGTTAACCTAACTATAGTAAAGTTGATACTTTAGAGCATTTTTGAGGTATAGTGATACTTTGAAAATGAATTGAGAACTATGATCCTAAGAGATTTTAGGATGTGCCAATGAAAATATAGAAGCTTGAAAACTTGATCATAATTGACACAATTAGATTAGTATCAATAGTGTGCCAAGTTAGAGTTTTGGCACACTCAAGGGAGTTGGTCTATGACTATGTCAAGTTTGGTATTTGACATAATTTTAGATAATATCAATTAGACTTAAAACTTAGGTATTTCTATACCTTTATATTATAAAATTTGTCATGTCTTATTTGTCATACTCCATGTCATGAGATCGTGTATCACATGAGTATTTAAAATGTCATGTTAATATATAGTTGATACTTATCTTGCCATGACATCATGCATCATTTTGGAATAATAGATTTTCTTTTAAAAAATATGAAATTAATATGCCATGATCATAATTCATTCATTTAATCAATTGAAATTAAGGACAATTGACATTATTTGACACCTAGGTAAGGTGATCAAATTAGATATGCCTAGATAGCAATGCATAATCTCCTAGTTCACGGAAGAACCAATTGTTAGTAATATATGAGAGATGTCCTAAGGCAATCGCCTTATGTATGAACCATTTATATAATAAATGAAGATTCACTATTTGAGTATACATGTTTTATGTATTTGATTGGATCTTAAACTCATTTACTGAATGTCCACGATACAATTCACAGCATGAGAGAATTTGTGATTGGATCACAACTAGTGATTATTTCTACATGTGTAATTGTGATGTATCGAAATTATCCCTAGTCGATGAATTGATAGATTTGGACACCATCAATTCTGTCGAGACTAGCACGAGGTATACTCCTTGGTGTATCCAAGCAGCTGATTCTCACTGGCTGGAGACATTGTGATGTCCGGAGTTAATCGTGGATGCTAGTTATGGTAACTAGTTCATTGGAGTGATCAGCCATAAGACTTCATATGGTTCTCTGCATATATAGATATGTCAATGAAGTTCTTACTGTAGCTTAAGTGCGATGTTCCTTTGACTTGCGGTATTCAAGTCATCTTGATCATGGAGACTTATGCTTTGACATCTTAAGCAAACATCTCTAAGGAGATGTGGACCCGGATGATTGGGTATAAGTCGGTAATCGAAGGTGTTTGAATAGCCTATAAAGGATTCACCACTCCTTGCGAGGAGATGTATACCCATGGCCTCTCGTCGGATTGTTACTAAAGTCTTTGGCCAAAGCATTACATGTTTAGAGTAAAGTACTCTTCGATACATGTGCAGTAACTAGAATCCGTAGGACGAGGAAATGATACTTGGGCTAGGTGTGACATAGTCAGCCTAGTGGGGGCTGACACTATAGACCATGTCCTGAACCAAGTGGGTATAAGATGAGTGAAGGGAATGGGGCACAAATCATTCGAGCTGCTGAAGGGTTTCAGAAATAGTTCTGGATCAACCGTTGATCTTTTCGGTTAATTGGGGATCATGATGTACTACTAGGTGCCACTCATGATCGTTCTATAATAAATGGTTAATTATAGACGGCCAACATAAATCGAGAACCTATTTGGTCACACGCACAACGAGCGTAATCCGAAGGATTTAAAACGAGCTTGAGAATGAGATTCTCAGACCGAGAGAAACTAGCTTTGGTTGGACCAAACATAAAGCGAGCATGAAATCGTTTCAGTCGCAATGGAAGTGTGGATGGGCCGAGTCTTATGAAGACGTAATGGATGAACCAAAATGGTTTGGTTCTAATCCAATGGAGGAGAATAAACCAAAGGGTTTGGTTTATTTTAAACGAATGAACCAAAAGTTGGTTCGGTTCGTTTTAACTTAAAATAAACCATCATGGTTTGGTTTATTTTAACTTATCTTAATGGAGCGGGTTAACGGGCCTAATGGTTATGATCCAATAACCATAAAGAGAATTAGTTCTCTATAAAAGAGGGCTTAAGGGATAATTAAGCCCTAATCCAAAAACCCCTTGCCCTAAGGTTGCCGCCCACCCCATTGAGGGAGCTCTCGGCGCCAACCCTAAACTGCCGCCCATTGCTCCTCCAACCGACGTCCAGAAGGCTGCTTCCTTCCCTCGCGGCGAGCACGCGCTAGTGCTCCGGTGATCTCCTTCAAGTTTGGCATCAAGGTGAGCTCTATCTCCCTTGGTTGGCCGGCGCCTATCACCTCCACCAAGTTTGGACAGCTTGTTCTCCTCTCGTCGGAGCGTCGTTTGGACGACGGTTAGAGCTCCGACAGCGGATAACTTACCGGGGATTCGATCTCCGGTAATCCTCTGAGGTGGAGGACGAAGGATTCATCAATTGGTTGACGAATACCTCTCCGGAGAAGCGAGTTTTGAGGACTCGTATTAGGATCCGAATTTGGATTCGGATTGTGATCATCTCTCGATCACGTCGTCTTCAACACGAGGCTAGTAACCCATACGAGGACGAAGCTCGTGGCTTAGCGAAGTCATCCCGAGGAACTCGGCGTGGATACGGATAGAGACGATTCTAGCGAGGATCGTTCCGGTTGATGCCGTTCCCGCTACACGTCATACGAAAGGTATAACGTAGATAAATTTCCTTTTATTGCAAATTTAAATTTATGGTTATGTCTACACTTGTTGTAATATGCATGCGTGTGTTGTAATAAATGTATATTTATTATTTTTATTGCTTCCGCTGTGCTCATGTTTACGAAACATGATCGAACACACACACGCCGCGGTGCCGAAAACCCAACAGTGGTATCAGAACCCAGGTTTTTAATTTTCTAATTTTTAATTTTTAATTATGGAAATCTTCCACTTTTGGAAAGTTGGAAGTATTTTATGGAAATTGATTTTTTCCATAAATAAAATATTTGATTAGATTTTGGAAATTTGTTTCCTAAATTAATCTTGATTTGATTTGGGAAATCAAATCTTAAAAATATTTTATTTCCATAAGTAGTTTTAATGATTTAGGAAATTGGTTTCCTAAATAGATTTTCCTTAATCAAATAATTCCATAGATAAAATATGTGATTAGATTTGGAAATTTGTTTCCTAATTTAATTATGATTTGATTTGGAGAATTAAATCTTAAACATATTTTATTTTCATAAATAGTTATGACATATAAGGAAATTATATACATGACATAATTGTATGTCATGTAATTGCATTAGATGCATAACATTATGCCATGCGTGTCGTGACATGTAGATGTATGTCATGTATGTCATGCCATGTAGATAATAGTTATTTGCATGCAAAGAGGATGAGACATAAAAACCCTTAAACAATATTAAAGCCTACACCTTCCATTAATATGGTTAGAACCAGAGTTCCGTTTCTTGTTTGGGTTGTTGGACTCTCTCCAAGCCCGGCTCGAACCCGAACATGTTCAAACCATGGAATAGTTTAATACTAATATGGTAAGAGTCAGAGGTCAATCGTTAGCTTTGGTTGTTGGACTCTCTCCAAGCTGGGCTAATTGGTTGAATGCGCTCTAACCATATTAAAACTATTTATCGATTAATGGGTTGGCTTTAACCTGGAGCATCGGCTTGTTGGACTCTCTCCAAGGTCGATGTAAAGGGAGGTGAAGTTGGGTGCTATGCATATGATGCATACTTGTTAATGTGTTAACAACCCGACGTATGTGTGAATATTCAATTAGTTGATAGCACATTGTGATAGTTGCATATACGTGATATGCAATCGGTATAGATGATACCTACCGTCGTAGTTATGAATGACTTGTTGGACTCTCTCCAAGGTTGCTCATAACTATGATGGATATCAGCCCATTCGGAGATGGACCTACGATCTCCCGAAGTGATTTTGGGGTTTTTGAAATTCGAAAAATGAATGGGATTTATAAATGTATATTGATGCATTTTAAAAAATCATCTTTCTCATATATGCTCGTTTTGTATTTTTAAAATTGATCATGTTGTCTTTTAATTTGCATTCCATTTTGGATTCGAATAAATTGACTGTGCCGAACTTCTTGGATTGGCTTAGAAACTTGAGAATTGTTCTCAAGGTTGAAAAGCTTGCAAATGTCCTCGAAGCGCCTCTTCCCGCCCGTCCTAGTGACAATGCAACCCTGGACCAATTGTTGGCCTATCAGAAACATGTGAGTGATTCTGAACAAATGAGTTGCATCATGCTAGCCATGATGGAACCCAAGCTACGAAAGCAGCATGAGCATATGGATGCTCATATCATAGTCTTTCATCTTTATGAGTTGGTTGATAAGCAAGTGAGATTCGAAAGGTTCGAAGTCTCCAAGCTCTTCTTCACCTCTGAGATGCAAGAAGGTTCATCTGTGGTACTACTCAACATGTTGAAGACTGTGGAGCCTTCTGAGAAGCATGAGCAGGGGACGGTGTTGTTAGTTGATTCCTTGAAGAAAGGTTCTAAGAGGGAGTCAAAGGAACAACAGAAGGAGAAGAAGAAAAGGCTAAAAAGGCAGAACCAGCTCAAAAGGGCACTTGCCATCATTATGGCAAGGAGGGCCATTGGCAAGGAAATTGCAAGATTTATCTTGAGTCCGTGAAGAAGAATAAGGCATAAGATGCTCCATCTTTTTCATATATCTTCGTTATTGATTGTCATTCTATTTCCTTAGACACTTGGGTATTGGATACTGGGTGTGGCTCACATATATATAATGACATACATGGGCTAAGGAATAGAAGAAGACTCGTCAAGGGAGAGTCAAATTTATGTGTTGGGAATGGAGCAAAGGTTGCTCCACTCGCCATCGAAACGTATTTGTTGAAACTCCCTACAAGACTTGTCTTAGAATTGGACAATTGCTTTTATGTTCCTTCGTTGATAAAGAACATCATTTCTATTTCTTGTTTAAATAGAAATGGGTACCATTTGACTTTTAGTAACAATTGTTGTTACATAACTTTGAATGGAGTTCTTTATGGAACTGGAACTTTGAGCAATGACATTTATACGTTGGACGTATCCAGTGACATTTTCAATATCGAAGCGAGCAACAAGCGTGCTTGAAAGGATAATCAATTAGACTCCTATATGTGGCATTGTCGTCTTGGCCATGTAAGCAAGAAACGCATGTCCGAATTACACCGATGTGGAATTCTGGAATCGTTTGAATTGGATTCATACGATACATGCGAATCATGCTTAAAAGGCAAGATGACCAAGTTACCTTTTACTGGAAAAGGTGAACGAGTGGGAGAGTTACTAGGTCTAGTACATACTGATGTATGTTGACCTATGTCAAATCAAGCTTTAGGAGGCTATAGCTACTTCATTACCTTCACCGATGATCACTCACGGTTTGGGTATGTGTTCTTGATGAAACACAAGTCTAAAGCCTTTAAAAGGTTCAAAGAATTTAGAAATGAAGTAGAGAAACAACATGACAAGAGTATTAAAATACTTCGATCGGATCGAGGTGGTGAATACTTAAGTCAAGAGTTTCTTGATTATCTAAGAGACAATGACATATTGTCTCAATGGACTCTGCCATATACACCACAGCATAATGGTGTATCTGAGAGGCGTAACCGGACCTTGTTGGACATGGTCAGGTCAATGATGAATCATGCAACTCTTCCCAAGTCCTTTTGGGGCTATGCACTTCAGACAGCTGTTTACTTGTTAAACAGAATGCCTACCAAGGTAGTCTCAACTACTCCATATGAGATATGGAATAGTAAGAAACCTCATGTATCTTACTTGAAGATATGGGGTTGTCCTGCTTATGTGAAGCGGACTGTATCAGACAAATTGGATGCTAAGTCTGATAAATATCTATTTATTGGATACCCTAAGGAAACAAGGGGTTACCAATTCTATCATCCTGTGGAACAAAAGGTGTTTGTTTCAAGACATGTTGTGTTTCTAGAGAAAGAGTTTCTTTTGCAAGAAAACAGTGAGAGTGTCGTCGAGCTTGAGGAGGCTCGAGAGACTCAAATAGACATTGATGAGATACCTGGTGAAGCACAACAACCGACAACTCATAGTGATGAGCAATCGGCTGGACCTATTGTAACACCACATCTTCGTAGATCTTGTAGAATACGCAATATTCCTGAGAGATATGGATTTCTCGTAAGTGAATCGAACGACGAGTTACTCATTGATGATGAGGAGCCTACCAGTTATGAAGAAGTGCTGACAAGTTCATAAAGGGATAAGTGGCTTGGTGCCATGAAGTCGGAAATGGATTCCATGTATGAAAACCAAGTTTGGAACTTGGTTGACCCACCTGAAGGCATAAAGCCTATAGGGTGCAAGTGGGTTTTCAAGAAGAAAACCGACATGGATGGTAATGTGATTACCTATAAGGCTAGATTGGTGGCGAAAGGATATCGTCAAAAGCAAGGTGTTGATTATAACGAAACCTATTCGCCTGTAGCTATGCTTAAATCCATTCGGATGCTCCTGGCCATAGCGGCTCATTATGATTATGAGATATGACAGATGGATGTGAAAATAGCTTTCCTTAATGGAAACCTGCTCGAGGATGTGTATATGATACAACCAGAGGGTTTCACATCGGTTGATAAAACCAAGGTATGCAAATTGCGACGGTCCATTTATGGATTGAAGCAAGCATCCAGGAGTTGGAATATCCGTTTTGATGAGACCATCAAAAAGTTTGATTTCTCACAAAATCCAGACGAACCTTGTGTGTACAAGAAGGTTAGTGGGAGTGCAGTCGTGTTCCTAGTATTGTATGTCGATGACATATTACTTATAGGAAAGCGATGTTTGATCTTCTGATCGATTGAGGTTTGGTTATCAGACATTCTCCATGAAAGACACAGGAGAAGCAACCTACATCCTCGGGATTAAGATCTATAGAGATAGATCGAAGCGGTTGCTTGGTCTTTCGCGATCTACGTATATAGGCCAAGTGCTAAGAGGTTTAGCATGTCGGAATCAAGAAAGGTTTCCTACCCATCGGGCATAGGGGTACACCTTTTGAAGTCTATGTGTCCGCGCACAGAAGACGAGAGGATTTGCATGAGTAAGATTCCCTATGCATCCGCAATAGGATCTATCATGTATGCTATATTATGTACGAGGCCCGATGTATCGTATGCTCTGAGTGTCACGGCGGATACGATCGATCGAGGAATGGATCATTGGGTGGTATTAAGGCGATCCTTAAGTACTTAAGAAGAACTAAGGATGTGTTCTAATATGTGGAGAAGGGACATGGTGATACGTGGGTATACGGATGCGGCTCAGAGACATCGATAATGATTCCATGTCTCGATGCAGGTATGTATTCACCGGAATGGGCGCAATAAGTTGGAAAGGTTCCAAGCTTGACACTATAGCGGATTCTGCCACTAAGGCAGAATACATTGCAGCTTTGGAAGCAGCACAAGAAGCGGTTTGGATCAAGAAGTTCATCTCTGAACTTGATGTGGTCTCATCAATGATCCAAACATGTGCTTCGCCGCTATCATCTTATCAGAGAGATCATCAGTAGGAACGAAATACAAATCGAGAAAATTCCCACTGAAAGGAACTTAGCGGATCCTTTGACTAAGGCATTACCTCAAAATAAGTTTGAGGGTCATGTTAGAGCTTATGGTATTGGATACCGTAGCGATTGGCATTAGGCCAAGTGGGAGTCTGTTAGTAATATATAAGAGATGTCCTAAGGCAATCGCCTTATGTATGAACCATTTATATAATAAATGAAGATTCACTATTTGAGTATACATGTTTTATGTATTTGATTGGATCTTAAACTCATTTACTGAATGTCCATGATACGATTCACAGCATGAGAGAATTTGTGATTGGATCACAACTAGTGAGTATCTCTACATGTGTAATTGTGATGTATCGAAATTATCCCTAGTCAATGAATTGATAGATTTGGACACCATCAATTCTGTCGAGACTAGCACGAGGTATACTCCTTGGTGTATCCAAGCAGCTGATTCTCACTGGCTGAAGACATTGTGATGTCCGGAGTTAATCGTGGATGCTAGTTATGGTAACTAGTTCATTGGAGTGATCAGCCATAAGACTTCATATGGTTCTCTGCATATATAGATATGTCAATGAAATTCTTACTGTAGCTTAAG
Source organism: Wurfbainia villosa (assembly GCA_025175895.1). NCBI lineage: Eukaryota > Viridiplantae > Streptophyta > Magnoliopsida > Zingiberales > Zingiberaceae > Wurfbainia > Wurfbainia villosa. The sequence goes on from CM046005.1 coordinate 43,428,915, forward strand.
TGCGATGTTCCTTTGACTTGTGGTATTCAAGTCATCTTGATCATGGAGACTTATGCTTTAACATCTTAAGCAAACATCTCTAAGGAGATGTGGACCCGGGATGATTGGGTATAAGTCGAAGTGATCGAAGGTGTTTGAATAGCCTATAAAGGATTCACCACTCCTTGCAAGGAGATGTATACCCATGGCCTCTCGTCGGATTGTTACTAAAGTCTTTGGCCAAAGCATTACATGTTTAGAGTAAAGTACTCTTCGATACATGTGCAGTAACTAGAATCCGTAGGACGAGGAAATGATACTTGGGCTAGGTGTGACATAGTCAGCCTAGTGGGGACTGACACTATAGACCATGTCCTGAACCAAGTGGGTATAAGATGAGTGAAGGGAATGGGGCACGAATCATTCGAGCTACTGAAGGGTTTCAGAAATAGTTATGGATCAACCGTTGATCTTTTCGGTTAATTGGGGATCATGATGTACTACTAGGTGCCACTCATGATCATTCTATAATTAATGGTTAATTATAGACGACCAACATAAACCGAGAACCTATTTGGTCACACGCACAACGAGCATAATCCGAAGGATTTAAAACGAGCTTGAGAATGGGATTCTCAGACTGAGAGAAACTAGCTTTGGTTGGACCAAACATAAAGCGAGCATAAAATCGTTTCAGTCGCAATGGAAGCGTGGATGGGTCGAGTCTTATGAAGACGTAATGGATGAACCAAAATGGTTTGGTTCTAATCCAATGGAGGAGAATAAACCAAAGGGTTTGGTTTATTTTAAACGAATGAACCAAAAGTTGGTTCGGTTCGTTTTAACTTAAAATAAACCATCATGGTTTGGTTTATTTTAACTTATCTTAATGGAGCGGGTTAACGGGCCTAATGGTTATGATCCAATAACCATTAAGAGAATTAGTTTTCTATAAAAGAGGGCTTAATGGATAATTAAGCCCTAAACCAAAACCCTTGCCCTAAGGTTGCCCGCCACCCCATCGAGGGAGCTCTGGCGCCAACCCTAAACCGCCGCCATTGCTCCTCCAACCGCGCCCAGAGGCTGCTTCTTCCTCGCCAAGGCCGAGCTGCTACCGTTAGTGCTCGTGATCTCCTTCAAGTTTGGCATCAAGGTGAGCTCTATCTCCTTCTGGCCGGGCGCTTATCACTCTTCCACTCAAAGCTGTCCAGTTTTCTGACAGCTTGTTCTCCTCTTGCCTGAGCCGCTTGGACGATGGTTAGAGCCCGGCAGTGGATAACTTATCGGGATTCAATCTCCGCAATCCTCTGAGGTGGAGGACGGCGATTCGCCAATTGGTTGACGAATACCTCTCCGAGAAGCGAAGTTTTGAGGACTCAGACAGGATCCGAATTTGGATTCGGATCGTGATCATCTCTCGATCACGTCGTCTTCAACACGAGGCTAGTAACCCGTACAAGGACGAAGCTCGTGGCTTAGCGAAGTCATCCCGAGTAACTCGGCGTGGATACGGATAGAGACGATTCTAGCGAGGATCGTTCCGGTTGATGTCGTTCCTGCTACACGTCATACGAAAGGTATAACGTAGATAAATTTCCTTTTATTGCAAATTTAAATTTACGGTTATGTCTACACTTGTTGTAATATGCATGCGTGTGTTGTGTGTGTTGTAATAAATGTAGATTTATTATTTTTATTGCTTCCGCTGTGCTCATGTTTACGAAACATGATCGAACACACACACGCCGCGGTGCCGGAAACCCAACACCAATTACATCCCACAAAATCATAGGATGACTTCTGTTCTTCTATTAAGATACCTTAGACACAAGTGAGATGTTAGGAAAATGAATTAAGTTCAAGGTGTTATCAAAATGAACTCAAACTCATCAAATCATAGAGAGAAATCATGAGGAAAGCTAATGTACAAGTCATATACACTTGGTACATAGATTATGATAGGAAATAAGGTTTGAAAATAATTTTAAAATCTTTTTGGAAAATTTTGGTGAAGTCTATCTTTTGATAGCAATCACCATTGATAAGATTAAAATAAAGTTAGACTAAAACATTAAAGGTTTCAGTGCTTTTGAACTTTGTATTATTCTTACAAAATAATGAGTATTTTAATTGGAAACTATTTTTCTCCCATAGTATTTGGCATAAGTAATGCATGTATAAAGTTTTATGATTTTTCTAAATATGTAGAATTACTTATGCATTTCTGAAACACATCTAAAAATCCTAATTTTTGTAAATGTAGAAACTAGTCGACTGCTTATGTAGTTAGTCGACTGGTGATAGTATCAATCGACTGGTTGCTGAACTAGTTGACTTATTGGGTTGATTTTTACTGAACAAGATCCGTTTAGCTATTTATCAACAACCATAAGTACCTTGGCCACTCCTAACCCTCTAATATGCTTAGACAAGCATTGAAAGGGTGAGTGATATTTTAAGTAAAAATGAATAGGAGAATTAATTAGAGTAAGAATCAAATTTCAAGGGAGGTTAAAGTTCATGATTGAACTTTTGTCCTTATTTTTTTAAAAGTTTAGATTTCCTATAGGCTTAAGGTCTCTACAAAGGCATTGGGAAGAAAGGCGATGACTACTCCTATATAAAAGGGTGGAAATGAGGAAGCATGGGATGAGTTTTTTCTGGATCTGGTACATGGAGGTAAGTCTTCTTCTTTCTTAAGCTTCTTCCTTTGTTCTCTTTTATTGGATCTTTTATCTCTTCGAGGGATATTGACTTGAGTCTTGGAGGGGCCATGCCGATAAAGTCGATCCATCCCCAAGTGCTCACTTTTACAACAGATCAGGAGCCTTCACAGCGCACCTTCATAGATCTTACATATTTTGCTTCTTACTGATGAAGGAGGAGTAGAGATCCGAGCGTGCCGAAAAAAGGAACACTATTAGGTATAAGGTATGATTGTCAATACTATTATTTTGTTGGTGGCGACGACGGGCGACGGCGACGACGACGGATGGCGGACGACAGGCGGCGACGACGGTGGGGACGGGGGCGGTGCCGATGGCGGTGGAGGTGATGGCGGGTGGCACCGTTGAGGCCGTGGCAGGCGGATGGGCAAGCGGACGACGATGACGATGGTGGCGACGATCGACGGGCCGATGGGCGAGTGGACAACTACGACGCCAGTGGGCGGGCGATCGAGCGGATGGCAACAGCGCCAGCGGATGACGATGGCGGGTGATAACTGGTGGCGACGGTGGACGGGCAGCGCCGACGGGGGATGACGGTGGGCGACAACGACGGTGGACGGCAACGCAAGATAGCGTCGATGGGCGACGATGGGCAACGGTGCTGACGAGCGACGACATCAACAATTGCGATGGAAATGAATTTTAAACTCACTTATCTCTTTAGATTTTATCCATTTCTAAATAATAAAGAAGGATTCCAAAATTATTATTCCTACTTTATTAATTTGTGATATGTCAAATTAGTTCGGAGACTAATAAAAAACGACAATAATATAATCATGATATATCTCTCTTTAGCTAGATGTGAAAGATATTTGAAATAAGCACGTCACGTTTTGCACCACACCGAGTATATAGTATTTCTACAAAAGTTTTAAATAATAAAATATTAATAAAAAGATATTATATAATGTGTGAAATTGATAAGGAAGGATATTCCGGAGAGCGGAGACCATGCCGAAAGGCAGCGAGCATTTCAGTGCCTTTCTCACGGACCGGTGTCGGCCCCCACTCCCCCAACCCATTCAGTCCTAGTGGCTTCACCACCGTTCACCGACACTATCTTTTTTCCTGTTTCACCCTGCTTTTTTAATAAATACTACAACAAAACCTCGTCATCGATCGCTTTAGAAGTGCCATCGTAGTTATTCGACATCAGGGTAATATAGTAATTACGTATCACTTTCATGTTCCAGTTACGGTTCCACTAGCTCGGATTTTGTTTTCGTATACGTTCGATGGAGTTTAACTTATTCGACGCCAACGAAAAACGACAAGTTTCTCCCGTCGAAACCTCGCTGGTTTTCAAATTAGAACGAGGCGACGGACGAACTTACACCATTTGGGCTTCTCGGACATACTTTGAGCCTTCCATTTTATTGGTGAGTCTACTATCGATTGTTGGTCCTTTTGGATCTGTTGAATCACAACGAAGGTATATCCATGAGTAATCTAACAATGGTGCATCGCCTCGGCTAATTTCTCCCCGCGTATGGTATCCCCCCACTTCCTCGCTTTAATGAGGGCATATGTTTAACATCTCGAGAGGGAGGGAGAGATCGAACCTCTCTTCACGGCGGCATTGTCTCTCGCATCGCTTCCATCCTTCTCCGCTTAGTAGTTTGGGCTACGTAGAAGAAGGAGAGGTACACATTCGTAGCTTTTTTTGCTTCCTCAATTTTAGCATTCTACATCCGTGCTTTGTTGCCATGCTAACTTTCCTACTTTGGAGGGATTTAGGTTCTAAAGCGGCGACGTAGATTTTTTCGAGCTTTCTTGTTTAATAGTGTGAGATTTTTGAGTTTGATAACTCGCTATCGATATGCTGGCAACTTCTGTTTTCTGAGTATAAGATGGAGGCGTATTTTGTTGAGAAATTTAGAATTGGGAATACAGGGAGCCTTTGCTGCTCGTTTTTCCTTCGATGTTTGCAAGAATTCATGGTTTCTTCTTCGTTGCATGTGTGTTGACAGAAGAATGATATGGATCTATTCGATTATATCCTTATTCCACCGTGTTTAACAGATTTTATAATTTTTCGATATGATTATCGTTTAGTTTTTGATGCATGTTTTCTAGCGCAAACTCGTTTACTATTGATGCAATAGGTCGCAGTTATTATGCCTGTTAAGTGATAATTTCGTTATTTTTGTCATTACAGCTATCAACATGGCTTCTGGGAAATATTCTCGTGCGGATTCTAGGACATCATCATCATTCTGTTCAGCGACAACTATAACTGTATTAGTTTCCCTCTGTTTAGTTGGGGTGTGGATGATTACATCCTCAACTAAGTCCAGAGAAGAGGTTCTATCACTTGACACTGAATCTAACATGAGCGATGAAACTTCGCCATCTAGTTTTAAATACACTTCAAGTGATAGGACTCAACACTTAGTAAATGAAGATCAGTTTGACAATGTGGAAAAAACTGAAGAGGAAAATCCTATAAAGGGGAATGATAATGGAAATAATGAGAATAATTCTAATACTCCAGACAGTAGTGATGGAGAAGACAAAAAAGATAATGCAACAACTGAGGAAAACAGAGATGCAGAAAAGGGCGATGAGGCTGGTGGGCAAGAAAATGATGGGTCCGAGAACAATGATGAAAGCAATGAAAATAAAACTGATTCTCAAACAAGTGAAATAGAGGAAGAAGTGGATCAATCCTCCAAAGAAGGCAAAGAAGAGAATCAGCTCAAGGATACGGGTGAGAATGAGATTTTTCCATTAGGAACTCAGTCAGAGCTTTTGAATGAGACCAATAGTGAGAATGGAGCATGGTCTACTCAAGCTGTGGAATCAAAGAATGAGAAGGATGTCCAAGCTTCTTTATCTTCCACGGGCCAAAACATAGAATTCAGCTGGAAACTGTGTGATGTAAATGCTGGAGCAGATTATATCCCATGTCTTGACAATGAAGCAACTATTACGAAGCTTCGAAGCACTAAACATTATGAACACAGAGAGCGACACTGTCCTGATAATGCACCGACTTGCCTTGTTCCCCTTCCAGACCGATACAAGCCACCAATTAAGTGGCCTATGAGCAGGGACAAGGTACTAACTTACCAATAATGCTCATCATTTTCCATTGGGTTCTTCATCTTTTATGGCCTAATAAACATTCTCTCTTCTCTGAGAAACCACAGATATGGTACAACAATGTTCCTCGGACCAAGCTTGCAACAGTTAAAGGACACCAGAATTGGGTGAAAGTCTCAGGAGAGTATCTCACATTTCCTGGGGGTGGAACTCAGTTTAAACATGGTGCACTTCACTACATTGATTTCATCCAAGAGGTATAGCACGGATTTTTTACATGAATTGTAGCCTTGTTTTCTACCTAATTATTTATTAGTGTACCATGAGGTTTCATTCAAATTCAATGCATGCTCTTGGATTTTTCCCCAAGCTTTTGTATCTTCCTCTTGAAATCCTTATCATGCCCCATATTATTTTTATGCTTCTAAATTTTGGTCAAGTAGACCTCTCATTTGTCAGTATGATGTCTTTCCACACCTATGAGCTTTTTTTTTCTGTGGCTTATTTGTAAGAAGATAACAATAAGAAGGTGTGTCTCTATAGTTGGTGTTCGCTACATGTATCTTTTCTCCTTTTCTGCCACTGAGAAGCTACAGAAGAACATATTTGTAAATTATTGTCAATTGTTTGATGCTATTCGAAGAAAATATTCAAGGAAATTAATAGACCTATATATTTCTCATGTAAGCTAATTGTGGTGAATATACACATATCCAGTCACTAAATTCATTCTTTTCTTTCTTCTAAAAAGTACAGTCATGGCGTGATATTGCATGGGGGAAACGAACGCGTGTCATCTTAGATGTTGGATGTGGAGTGGCTAGCTTTGGTGGCTACAACTTCGATAGAGATGTCTTGACCATGTCACTTGCACCCAAAGATGAACACGAAGCCCAAGTGCAGTTTGCTCTTGAGAGAGGAATTCCAGCTATATCAGCAGTCATGGGAACTCAAAGACTTCCATTCCCAAGCAAAGTTTTTGATGTTGTACACTGTGCCCGTTGTAGAGTACCATGGCACATAGAAGGTAGTAAGTCTTGGCCATGCAATTCTATTTTCTTAATAACCCACTTTTGATCAACATAAAAATCACAGGCGGTAAACTTTTGTTGGAATTGAATCGGTTGCTGCGGCCTGGTGGTTATTTTGTCTGGTCTGCAACTCCTGTTTACCAAAATCTTCCAGAGGATGTTGAAATTTGGAAAGGTACAATTTATTTATTTAGTTATTCTTTTACATCTACCTTCTGTTCTTTTTTTTTTAGGAGTGAGCCTGTCATTCACCCTTCATAAAGGGTACAAAATCCGGTATGCAACATTGAGCCAATTCTGCAAAAAAGAAAAAAAAACAAGTGCCAGAATAAAACAAGGTCATGGATAAGACAGGTGTTCTCATTCGTCTAAAGCATTGATTGTCTTGCATTGTAAAATTTGAAAACCTAGGGAACAACAAATCATAAGGTGTTCTCATTTGTATAGGATTTATACAAATTATATCTAACTTTGCATGACTAGAGTTCTCCCTAGTACTAGGCTAGGTGAACGACCAACCAAGCATGAGCATCCCACATAGTCTATATGCCAGCTAGTTTTGAAGCAAGTCTGCTGCTGCTCAACTCCCTGAGCAATTCAGTCTCTCATTCAAGAGCAATGTATAATTGGAATCACCCTATACAAAGCAAGGTTTGTCACATAAGCACCCTAGGTAATCAAGTTTTGCAAAGAAGTTGACCCTCTCAGCATTTGTAAGAGGCCTGTAAATTGAAGGAAAAGGAATACAATTTTAAGTCCAAGAATCTTCAAGAAGAATTGAGATAGAGAAGAACTCATAGTGTTGCACTATTAGCTCCCATCTGCTAGAGAACCAAACGGTTAGACCTCTGGACTACCATTGAGATCAACAAGAAGCCCATGAGTCCATGAGTAAAGATATCTAGAGCATCACAGTTAAATTCAGTTGTGAGTTTCATTACCTGTTGCTGCTTAGAAAGTCTATTGAGTCGTCTCAAGTTCCAACAAAGAAGACAAAAGTTTGATCTACATGGAAGATGGAGACCTATAGATATAATCACAGCTAGAAAAACTACTGAAACAGGGGTCCAATGCCAATTTGGTGAACATGGCATCAACAACAGCACCCTTCCCACTCAAGATGAATCTGTCCCCCCTCATGGACATTCATAATATCCACACCATGAAACCTTTTGCCCTAGGAGAATGTGTAGACGATCTATTGGAAGATCCTGCAGGAGAAGTGAGCGAAATACCACCCAGAGAAGCATGCCTCTTGTATGTGACAACCTGTCCAACTATCAGACTTACATCTTTAGAAGTTAGGAGAAGAACTCTTTTGGGGACCGACTGTACCAGAGTGCTTCTAAGGTCCATCCAATGATCTCTTTTGATTAATTGATCATGGACTGTAGCAAGTTGTTGGCAGACTGCTCGGAGTTTGCTAGGTGATGTTCTGAGCACACAAGCTAAAATGATGTTCCCTCTCCAACCACTTGTATTAAATGACTTAATTAACACAATCTCGTTGTGTGCCCTCCTGTCAAAGCATTTCAGGTATCTTGTCTGCGAAGATGATCTGAATATAGATTGGCTATACTCTTTCCTACCCACCAGCTCCTAACACTTGTGAATAGTTGCGCCTCATTCCATCACCAAAAGGAATAGTGCCGACTAGCACAAAAATCCGAACCTTCCTGCCTTAAGTGTGTTGGGTTTTTCCGAGCCGCAAAATCGCCAAGCGTTGCAAGGAAACTCTCGAAGCCCCGCCACTGATCCGCGGCGTATAAAAATTATAATTACATGTATGTGCTTACAGAAATCCTAGATCTACCTTAGATCTAAGAGGTTAGAACGTTACCCTCGTAGCGACGCCCTTCGCTTATCCCGCTTGTCCAAAAGTTTGCCGGAACTCGAGAGTGTCAAGTGCATACTCCTCTATGGTATCCACACAAGCAATAGGTGGAGAGAAATGCCTTAGAGTGTGCTAGCACTCCCTTAGGAATTTCGGCAAGATGAGGTTTGGAGAGGTAGAGCTTGAGAGGAAGAGCACCAAGGTTGAAGATGAAGTAAATTGGAATAACTCACCCAAATGAATTTCATCTAATGAAACCCCTAAAGTGGCTTACCACTTCACGGAGGGGGTTACACGCACGCATGTAACTCCCACGACCTCGTCTCCCTACGATGTGACACCATCGACCAAGTCAACGATGACGTGAGCACCATCATCGCCACCCATGCCTAGTCATCATCACGACGGCATTCGTCAAGTCAAACTCGACCTTCATCTTCCCTTTCAAGTCAAGTCAAACTCGACCTCTAATCTCCTATGGTCGATCAAATCTAACCACTGACTCAAGTCAATTTAATATAATGAATCTCTATTCATTAATTTAAATTGATTCGATGAATCAAATCTCAATTAGACTCATTCAACACTCAATCAACTCGAGTCTAACTCAATTACCTAATTCGATTACTCTTAATCCAATTTGTTCATCCCATGAACCTAATCCTCATGGTTCATCATATGAACCTAATCTCCATCTAATCGCTTCATGCTGTGTGACTTACAGGTTCTCGTAACGCCGCAATGTCCCATAAACCGATTTAGAACATAAGCAATGAGCGATATCTAGCAACACATCATCATACCTGTTACAAGAACGCTGAGCCCAACATCACCTTTCAGGACTACTAATCGCGACTCTCACAATACGCGACAACGCCCCTCTATCCTCGACATCTAGATCGACCAATCGAGGCATGTAATCGCGTGTCATCCCTGCATAATCTAAATCTCAACTCCAAGTAGACTCACTCTAATCAAACGAGCTCAATATCTCATATCGACTCATTCGGGCACGCCACGCACTTCGTGGTCTCACTCTATCAAGAATATCGATGTCACCCCGGCCATACATAGAGGATAGATCCCATCTACATCACTCACATCCTCCGCATAATTGCTACATACCCAAGAATCGCTTTTATACCACCCATTTACGCGACGCTTAACGGCCAAAGTACGCAACTCCCATGTAGGGAACCATGGTGACTTCGTGTCTAAGGACTAATAATCATACTAATACCCACACGAGAAAGTATATGACACTCATATAACGATCCACGATACTTTCTCACGGGTCATTCAAGATACATTCTCCAACGATACCCACGTGTCAATTTGATATCTCATATCCACGACTTGTGAGATCAAGTCATCTTGTTGACCTACACGCTTAGTCTCATGCATTAACATCGTCTCCCCGAATGTTAATACTGACTAGGAACGACAAGAGTAATGTCTCTATATCATCTCATTATCGATTCAACCAATCAATCGACATAGATACGAACCTACTACTCAAGGACATTATTATATTTAGTTATTCGCACCAATACAAGTAAATATAATAACCATGCCTTTATAAATAGGAATACGATACAATAAAGTCCATACAACAATCATCATACGATCGACTCTAGGGCTTTCACTAACAATCTCCCACTAAAGACTAGTGCCACAATCACCGTAGTATCTAATACCCAACGACCTAGTGTGACCATCATGCTTTTTCGCGCGAAAGCCTCGTCAAGGGATCTACGATGTTAGCCTCGCTGGTACTCGCAAATCTTCACATCTCCTCTATCGATGATCTCTCGAATGAGATGGAAGCGCCGTAGTATATGCGTCCTCATTGGTGCGAGCGAGGTTCCTTAGTCACGGTAATCGCTCCATTGTTGTCACAATAGCTCTATAGGATCCGCAATGCTAGGAACCACCCCAAGCTCAAGAATGAACTTGCGGATCCAAATCGCCTCCTTCACGCTTCGGACGCAGATATATTACTGTTGTAGAATCAAGAATCGTGTTCGCTCGAACTCTTCCACCACACGCCACCATTCAAGCAAAACACGAACCCCGATCGCGATCTGTAATCATCTCGTCCGGAGGACATCGCCAGAATCTTTACGCCTAGCTCCTCATCGCTTCCAATATCAAGAAATATTCTTTAGTCCTTCTTACTTAAGAATATTCTCGACCGCTATCCAAATGACGCCACCGATCCGATCGTATCTACTCGCTACGCTCAAAGCATACGAGACATCGTGACGAGTACACAACACGGCGCATACGACAGATCCTATACAGACGTGCGTAGGATCTTATCCACGCGTCTCTCCTCTCTAGAAGAGGACTTTGAGTCTCGAAAGACTCACACCACGCGACATCCAGAAGTCCTTTCGAATTCGCACGGCAAACCGTAATACTGCCATCAACGATGTATTCGACTTAGCAGCAATCTCTTAGATCTATCTCTATAGATCTCATGCCTAGAATACGTGCCGCTCACCTAAGTCCTTCATCGAGAAGACGTCACCAAGTCTTCGCTGCATCGTAGGGATGCGCTATTCCCAATGAGTAGTATGTCATCCACATACAATACAAGGAACACAAATGTGTTCCCATTAACCTCTCAGACATGTGGTTCATCTTCATTCTGATGAAACCAAACTGCTTTGATCGCATCATCGAATCGAAGATTCCACCTCGAGAAGCTTGCTTTAGCCCATAAATGGACCTCGCATGCATACCTTCCCAGATCTTTGTGGATCTACAAAACCCTCGTGTCAGGTCATGCACACATCCTCGAGTAAGTTTCCATTCGTAAACGCGGTTTTGACATCCATCCGCCAGATCTCATAATCACGGTATGCCGCAATAGCAAGCAAGATCCGAATGGACTTAAACATCGCCACCGAGAGAAAGGTTTTATCATAGTCAATACCACGAATTTGCTTGAAACCTTTAGCCACCAATCTCCTTATAGGTACGCCGTAAGTCCATCCACGCCACCCTTTCTCCCAAAGACCCACTTACACCCAATAGGTTCAATTCTTCGTGGATCAACCAAAGTCCATACTTAGTTAGCGCATGGATTCCATCTTGATCTCATGGCGTCAGCCATTTCTCGTAACTGGCTCATCACACTTCGATAGAGGTAGGCTCATTCTCAACGAGCATAACGCCATCACGGTCGACAAGAGAAATGAGTATCTCTCAGCCGACGACGACTCTATCGGACTGCAAGAGGTAGCAGTCTTGACAATGTGGTTCCACAACTCTCAGGCAACAACCTCATCACCCACAACACTTCAGGTTCTGCTCAACCTCCATCAAGCAGCATGGTCCTTATCTCAATTTCTTCAAGATCGAAGGTACTCACTCAGTTTTTTTAAACAAAATCCCTTTCTAGAAAAACCCCGCCTTTGCCACAAACACTTTGTCGACCGGGAATGTAGTAATATCCCTTTGTTTCCTTGGGATATCCAACAAAATAGCACCTATCGGATTGGGTCCCGATTTATTCGAGACTTGGCGTCGAACGTAAGCCTCACAACCCCAAATCCTCATAAAAGACATCTTGGGATTTTTCCCCGTCCCATATCAGATATATGGTGTCTTTACCACACCTTGGATGATACACTGCTTAAGGGTAAAGGTCTGTGCAGAGCATATCCTCAAAAGGATATAGGAAGATCTCGTGACTCATCATAGATCGTACCATATCCACAGTGGTACGATTCCTCCTTCTGATACACCATTCCACGTGGTGTTCCAGAGGAGTGAGTTGGGATAAATCCCACACTCACCTAGATAGTCACGAAACTCACGGCTAAGGTATTCACCACCTCGATCCGATCAAGTATCTTAATACTCGCTGTCGGTTTCAGATTTCATTCTCGAATTCTTCAACTTTCAAAGGATTGATTTATGTCATAAGATACACATAACCATATCTAAGTCATCAAGAAATGTAATGAAGTACACCAGAATCACCTCTAGCAAAGAACATTGAAAGGATCACATACATCACTATGTATAAGTCCTAACAAACTGGCTGCTTTTCGCTTACGTCCCACTAAAGGGAGTTCGTCATCTTGCCTAAAAGGCAAGACTCACGCCTTATACGATTCAAAATCAACGAGTCTAGCCCCCATCCCATGGACGGATAAGCGATTCGTTTACGACTGCTGACGACAATGCCAGAGATAGGTTCGTTCAACTCATTCGACTTGAACCTCGTACTTATGTTATAGATAGGGCTCTCTAAGTCTAGAAAGTAGAGTCCGCTCATTGAGGTGCACTACTGATAACATATCATTTAAATAAACCAACAACATTTGTTCTTTATTATAAATGAAAAACCTTTCTTGTCAAACAAGAAATCAAATGATGTTCTTAGTTAAGGCGTACATAACAACATTCATCTAATTATGCCTGCAGAGGGCAGAGATAGATCATAAGTTCCTACAAAGAATAAAGAAGAACCCGCTCCATCGCTTACCAGAGGTCCACTCGCCTTTCATGCCTCGCTATTTCACCGCACATCGCATACAAATGTGAGACGACATCCAGATCTAATACCCATGATGAAGAAATAGATAGATTGACTTCTATAACATTTATACCAAGTAGAAGTCTCACTTCTCTTCTTAAGATCTTCCGTACGCCTTGTAGATTACGCTTAGTGTCTCGCTTCGCTCAGCAAGCCCCTTCCTCGCTACCCTCCTTCGGGTTTAAGTTCTCGCTTTGCCCTCGCTCGACTTTCTTACCTTTAGGCTCCCTTGCCTTTCTTCTTCCGCACCATCAAAATGGTGTCGATTTACCTTCTTATGTTAAGCTCGCAGCTTCAACATGCCGAGCATTTCAGTAACGACTTATCAATTTCATTCACGTTATAATTCTGACAAATCGATCAAGGCTCAGCGGCAAAGATTGCAAGATTAGGTCAAGGCCACTCTTGGCGGGAATCCCACCAGAGGTTTTCTACGCACCCAATCATCTCGAGTACATACGTACTACTGGAGTCCCTTCTTGCATTTTGGACCCAAATAACGCCTTAGAGACTTCATATCTCTACAGCTTGTCTCTCGATATAGTTGAAAGATGTCCAACCATATCATAAGCATTCACGAACTCGTGCCGCTTCCAAGCTCAGAGTTCATGGTCATGGCATTAGATACTTACACATCTAACGCATCATCTCGATGCTTCAGAAGCATCTTCTACCGCAAGACATCGCGTGAGGTGCCTCGAACGGGTCGCCCAGACGCATGCCTTCCTTTCGGGTGAGAACAATTCTCAAGTTCTCGTACTCGCCAGAAATTTGCTCCATCGAGCTTGTCCTTCTGGCGACGGATCGCAGAGAGAGAGTGTTCGTGTTTACATCTTATCTACAACATACAACGCAGTAGAATTAATATCATATTCCTTTATCATTTAATTGCCTTTAATCAATGATGCTCCCATCGAATTATAGGAATTTCAGAATCAAGTTATGGATGTGGGTCAAACCACATTATTAGATTCAAACAAACTAGCTATAATTCTTGTGACAAGATCCACATCATACTAAGCCTCGAGTTAGCTTTCGCTAAATCGCCAAGATTTAAGACGATCGGTGGTAAATACATTACCGACATTACATCTCTACGCAACTCTTGTTTATAGGATTAAGACCTACATTTACAAAAGACTGAGTTAGCTTTGCAAATCGCCAAGATTTAGTGTAAATGCGATCTTAACCTATCTTTCCAACGATCGAATACGCTTATAGTTCTACTCGATCCAATCGAGTTAACTAGTTTCGCTCAATCTAATCGAGCTTACTAACCCGAGTCGCGATAAAGTGACCAAGATTGTCCCTCCGCACCCTACCAAGATAATACGTGTGTTGCTCGCTGCAGATTCAACAACGACAAACGATCGAGGTAGTGATGGGTATCAAGGCTCAGTGGCATTTTCAATTGATTCGATTATGATCTAATCTAATCGTAATGTGTATCTTATACGATTTAGCCTTTATTATCCTATATTAGCACGCATCATATACATACATTAATTATTCTAGCACGCATCATATACATACACGAAAAATATCCGAGCATGCATCAGAGACATACAAGCATTATTCTCCTAGCCTGCATCACATACATACAGACAATTATATATATATATATATATATATATATATATATATATATAATTAAATGTGATATAGTCATGGCCCTACTACGATCTTCTCAAGCCAATGAGAAGATCGGACGGTCAACCTAAGGCTAGCGGCTTCTCCAAGCGCTTCCTTTGACCGCCACGTGTCGTCGTCACCCTTCTCGTAAGCTCGCCTTCGCCGGACTTTCCACCGCTCCATTTTCAGACATTACAAATACGAACTCGAGTTACATTTAGCCCAAAACTATTTACAACTAGAATATTAAAGAATAGGTGCGACGCGCAGTCGCAAACACTTTACAACACGATAACCAGTTTTTTCTCGATGGTTAAACCTACAGTGTCCCAACACTCGTTGCTTCGACTCTACGAGAAAAATACCCAAACATTCTATAAAATAAGAAAATTTACAGAAACAGATAAATCGGTAATTTTTATATCTAATATAAAAACTACAAAAGCGAAACACATACATGCTTCATGCGTGGCTCACGATACCCTTTGTTGGGTTTTCAGGAGCGAAAAGCTTTGCGTTGCGGAAACCTCGGAAGCCCGACCCGCGGATCGTCTGATATAAAAATTATAATTACATGTATGTGCTTTAAATCCTAGATCTACCTTAGATCTAAGAGGTTAGAACGTTACCCTCGTAGTGGCGCCTTCGCTTATCCCGCTCGTCCAAAAGTCCGCCGGAACTCGAGAGTGTCAAGTGCACACTCCTCTATGGTATCCACACAAGCAATAGGTGGAGAGAAATGCCTTAGAGTGTGCTAGCACTCCTTAGGAATTTCGGCAAGACGAGGTTGGAGAGGTAGAGCTTGAGAGGAAGAGCACCAAGGTTGAAGATGACGTCAATTGGAATAACTCACCCAAATGAATTTCATCTAATGAAACCCCTAAAGTGGCCGGCCACGTTATGGAGGGGGGGGGTTACATGCATGCATGTAACTCCCATGACCCTTGGTCTCCCTCATGATGTGGCACCAATTGACCAAGTCAATGATGATGTGGAGCACCATCATTGGCCGGCCATGCCTAGTCATCATCATGACATGACATTTGGTCAAGTCAAACTTGACCTTTCATCTTCCCTCTCAAGTCAAGTCAAACTTGACCTCTAATCTCCCATGGTTGATCAAATCTAACCACTTGACTCAAGTCAATTTAATATAATGAATCTCTATTCATTAATTTAAATTGATTTGATGAATCAAATCTCAATTAGACTCATTCAACACTTGAATCAATTTGAGTCTAACTCAATTAGTCTAATTTGGATTACTCTTAATCCAATTTGGTTCATCCCATGAACCTAATCCTCATGGTTCATCATATGAACCTAATCTCCATCTAATTGCTCTTATGTGTGTGACCCTATAGGTTCTTGTAACGTTGGCAATGTCCCTAAACCGATTTAGGAACATAAGCAATGAGCGGTATCTAGCAACACATCATTGCTATCCAAGTTACAAGAATGTTGAGCTCCAACATCACCTTTGTGACTACTAATTGTGACTCTCACAATATGTGACAATGTCCCTCTATCCTTGACATCTAGATTGACCAATCGAGGCATAGCATGTCGTCACCGATGCAATCTAAATCTTGAACTCAGTAGACTCACTCTAATCAAATGAGCTCAATATCTCATATTGACTCATTTGGGCGTAACCGTACGCCATGGTCTCACTCTATCAAGAATATCGATGTCACCCCGTCGTATAGGAGGATAGATCCCATCTACATCACTCATCCCTCGCATAATTGCGTTACATACCCGATGTCGCCTTTATAGTCCACCCATTTACGGTGGCGTTTGTGACGGCCAAAGTATGCAACTCCTTATGTAGGGAACCATGGTGACTTCAGGTCTAAGGACTAATAGTCATACTAATAGCCACATGAGAAAGTATATGACACTCATATAACGATCCATGATACTTTCTCATGGCGGGTCATTCAGTATACATTCTCCAATGCATACCCATGTGTCAATTTGATATCTCATATCCATGACTTGTGAGATCAAGTCATCTTGTTGACCTACATGCTAGTCTCTATGCATTAACATTGTCCCTGAATATTAATACTCGACTAGGAATGATTAAGAGTAGTGTTCTCTATATCATCTCATTATCGATTCAACCAATCAATTGATATAGATAAGAACCTACTACTCAAGGACATTATTATATTTAGTTATTTGACACCAATACAAGTAAATATGATAACCATGCCTTTATAAATAGGAATATGATACAATAAAGTCCATACAACAATCATCATATGATTGGCTCTAGAGCTTTCACTAACAAAGTGACCTCGAACGACATGACCCATCTGCAGTGACTGCCCTTCTTGAGCATTGGAAACCTTTAAAAGCAGGTAACAAATAACAACCTCTATCACTGGAGATGAATCCAAAGTTCCCTGACTAGCCTGAAACACAATTTGTGACAAAGTGTGCTTTGGTCATAGGTTTGAAAGTGTTGAAATAATCTCACAGTCCCCAGAAAGCTTTTCTACGCCAGGTTTCTCATGAAGATCTTACCTTCCTCCAAGCCCTCTCTTGTAGTATTCACCTTACCACAGGGATTGGCACCGTTGATAAGTCGGCGCCAAAATAAATTATTCATCTACGTTCTGATTAATTTGTAGCTACAAGAATTTCAAAGATATAATAAAATTATTTGATTATGTGAAAATGCTTTCTTCCTTTGAAGAAAAGGTGGAAAGGTTAGATCTTATTGTCAAGGATTGCTTAATTTTCTTTCTCTGACCAGGATGGAAATTTTCTTCCTAATGAACAGTATGGAACTATGCATAGAACAATTATAATATTTGAAAAATAGGAAGGTGTTCAACCTGAATAAAGGTTGGAGAAATTTGACCTTTGTGAAATAGTTTTTCAAATCTGAATTCATTGGGGAAATTATAGATTTGTTTCTGTCGTTTGAATTGATAATTACTAGTCTTCCAGCTGGGTACTTCATTGTCGTCAATATTGTATTACTGTTTACTGGCCTTTGTAGCTACTGCAATTGTAATTCATCTTTGCTACGTAATTCAAATTCCAGCTATGTCTTCCCTGACAAAATCAATGTGCTGGCAAATGGTGACAAGGAGAAATGACACGGTAAACCAAGTGGGTTTAGCTATTTTCAGAAAGCCTTCTGATAATAAATGTTATGAGAAGAGAGCAAAAGACAACCCTCCTCTTTGCCAAGAGTCTGATAATCCAGATGCCGCTTGGTATTTGTTGGTTCCACAACTGAATCAATTGGATTTTGCATATTAAATTATGTTAAATCATATCAAATTCGGTCATCTCTTTTGTAAACACACAGGTATGTCCCTTTACAAGCATGCATGCACAAATTGCCAGTGAATCCCAGTAGCCGTGGCACAATATGGCCAGAACATTGGCCACAGAGGCTTGAAAAGACACCGGATTGGCTAGATAGCTCTCAGCTTGGCGTTTATGGTAAACCTGCACCTGAAGACTATGAAACTGACTATGACCGTTGGAAACATGTTGTAACTAAATCTTATTCCAATGGAATGGGAATCGATTGGTCGACCATCAGAAATGTCATGGACATGAGATCTGTTTATGGCGGGTAAGCAAATTTAATGTTCCTATTTCTTCAATGCATTGAAAGAGTCTGTTTTATACCTGGTTGCTTTCAGTTTTGCTGCAGCTTTGAGAGACATGAAGGTTTGGGTCATGAACGTTGTCCCAATTGATTTGCCGGATACACTCCCCATTATCTACGAGCGAGGGCTGTTTGGGATTTATCATGATTGGTGTGAGTCATTTAGCACATATCCAAGAACATATGATCTCCTTCACGCAGATCATCTATTCTCTAAACTTCAGAAAAGGTTAGCCCATGAGACTTCCTGTTTCAATCAGAACATTATTAGTCTTGAATTTTTTTTCAACATATCAAGCGTTGAATAGTGGCAAAGGGTGGAGAAACCCTTTGATTCAAAACGTATGTGAAACCTCAAGTTGAACTGACCCTTTTATGGTTTTTGAGTTCGTCTTTGAATTGTAAAATATATGAAAGCTTGGTTAGGTTTCAGGTTCTATATCTTTCAATAATGTGCAAGTTAACAGTTCTATACTAATTGTGTTTACTCAAAACCCCGAGTAGAACTGACCCATTTATTGGGTTTTGAGTAAGTCTTCAAATTTTGAAAGGTGTGTATATCATTCAATAAATGTCCGAGTTAATGGTTTATACTAATTGTGTTGTTTTGAAGGTGCTCATTATTGTTGGTAATAACGGAGGTGGACCGGATACTGAGACCCAAAGGGAAGTTAATTGTTCGTGACAAAGATTATACAATTGATCAGATAGGGAGTATGGTCAAGTCTCTCAAGTGGGACATCATCCTATCTTATTCTAAGGATAAGGAAGGACTGCTATGTGTTCAGAAGTCGATGTGGCGCCCGAAAGAAGTCGAAACTAGCATGCCATTATAATTTTGTTAGTTTTGCTTCAGGATCTACTGTTATCATTTCTCCTCTAATTATTACAAATTGCAATATTTCTTTTTTTTTCTCAATCTAGCAGAAATGTATTGTATCCTCTCTTATCCAAGATATCAACTTCAGATACTCTTCCAACTAGGTAGACCTGGCCACGGTCCGGATCTGGTCTGGGTTTGGGTCGGAACTATCGGATCCGGATTTGCAAAATACCGATCCGTTAATCGGCTTGCTCGTGGCCGGTTATGGTTCGGGTTGTGGAACCGTCGGTTCCGGTCCGGATCTGAGTCCGGTCCGGTTAATCGTCATCTTAGTTAAATAAATAAAAATTTAAAGAATGATGTAAATAATTAAATTAAAAAAATTACACAATTCAACTTATAAAAAATCTATCAAATATTTTATTATCTCAATAAAAAATATATTATTTCTTAAATTTCAACATCTTATACTTAAATAAAAAATCTATTACAATAAAAAAATCAATTACATTTCAATTTTCATTATATTCAATCAATTTCAGTTGTATTTCCTCCCATCGTAGTTCCGGATGTTTCCTTTGTTTTGTCTTGGTCTTCTTCGTCACTTTTAATATGTTGGGTTCGACTTGCATCTTTTGACCAATCATTGAGTAAACATTGCGCTTTCAAATTTTTCGACCTTAAGCTAGAACGTTTCTCGTTCAATGTATTTCCTTCAATACTAAAAGCTTGTTCCACTGCAACCATTGAAATTGGACAAGTTAGAATTTTTTTTTGCCATTATAAATAAGATTGGAAATATTTGAGTTCTTTGCGACCACCATTTTAGAATGTCGAAGTTTTCTTCATCTGCATCACTAAAATCAAAAGAAGGTAAAATAATTCTCAAGTTCCTGATTGGAACTTGAGAATCCTCGTGGACGTTTAGTCCGTTCCCTTAATAACAGTTGTGCTTTAGTGAGTTTAGAAGTAATAATATTAGTTGTAGTGGATTGATGTGTTTCATATCCAATAGTTTGTTTACCATATTTAATGTTATATTCATTATAAATATCATGTAAATGAGTTTTAATATTAAACAAAATCAAAGAAATATTAGGAACAGTTTCAGTAATAGGGTTTAATAATGCTAACATATCTTGCAAACCATCTAATTTAAGTCTAGGATCTAAAACAAAAGCACATAAAAATATTTCAGGAATGTTTAAGAAATATTTTTTTTCATTTTTCTTTCATTATATAAATACGTTGAGATAAATAATTATCATTTGATTTAATATGTTCATTAAAAATACATACAATATTACAATAATGTGTTAAAACTAAATGTGAAGTTGGATAATAAACAACGAATAATTGGTCACTAGCATCATTAAAATTTTTTAAAATTTCACAAATACTAGTGTATATATTCCATTGATTTGAAAACAAATATATATCACGGATTGAATATGTTGATGAAAAGACATACATAATAAATTTTTGTATTCAAAAGTAGATAACAACAATTTGTAAGTAGAATTTCAATGAGTTGGGACGTCACGTGCAAACCGTTTAGGCTTCATACCATTTGTTTTGCAAAATTTTTTTCCATTGTTTCATAACTTGAGGATTTGTCCATAAATAATGAATTGCACTCCTAATTTGTTGAATATGTGATCCTAAATTTTTAAGTTCATCTTGAACACATAAATTTAAAATGTGACATGTACACTTAATATGAAAAAATCTTCCACCTATTGATGGTTTACATATATCAATAAACTCACAAATACCTCACTAATACTAGATGTATTTGCACTAGCATTATCAAAAGAAATTGAAAAAACTTTAAAAGTTAGACCATATTCTTCTAAAATAACAAAGATAAGTTGTAAAATATTTTGTGACGTGTATGTTTCGTTAAAACATCTATATGCTAGCAATCTTTTTTGAATGTTACAATTATTTTCAATCCAATGACAAGTAATACTCATATATGAACAACTTTGTCAATGATCACTCCAAATATCGGAACACAAAGAAACTTTACTGTTTAAATTAGAAAAATCTTTAATCAATTCTTTTTTTTTTTCTAAAACTAATTTTAAAAGTGTGTATTTTAGAGTATTTTTTGGATACGTTTAATAGAAGGATTTGCATTTGTAGAAAGTCAATTTTCAAAAGATAATTTATCACTAAAACTAAAAGAAAGTTGTTCAATCGTATAAAATTTAGCAGTTTTTTCTCTAAATCTAGATTCGTCAAATTTTAAAAGTTTAGATTCGTTACCCAAATCCGATTGAGAAGAGAATGTAGGAATTTGAGTTTGAGAACGATCGATATCAATTTCCACTGAATGATTTCTCTCCACATGTCGAGTAAGAGTTTCGTAACCTCTTCATTGTTGAAATTTGTAACATTTCGAACAATATTTGCATTTTGCTTGCATATCACCGGAAGGAAGCATTACTTTATCGAAATGTTTGGTGAAGAAATCAGATATCGGGCGAGGTACTCGAGTTGGTCTTGTAGCCATAGAACCCGCCATCGTACTGGATGTATTGCTCCTATTTTCTTAACTTTGATGATGACGTATTTGATATATATTCATCACCAGAAATATCAAGATCATAGTCACCGATATCGAATTGAGGTGAATCGTCGCCTTGCTCGAACTCGGACTCGGGCGGTGGTGACATTATGCTCTTTCCCTTTTCTTTGGCACCGGCTGCACCCTTACGACTTGATCCGGCTCCAGACATTTGTAAAAATATGACTTGAGACTTGAGAGCAAATGAGACAATGAGAATTAGAGATTTAGAGAAGAGAAGTTGTGATTTGATAGAGGGAGTGGGGAAGAATTTATAGGAAAATAAAAGAATTAAAAAAAAAACTTTTGCAACGGTCGACCCGTCGAGCCCGGGTCGGGCCGACTCGGCGGGTCGGCCGTTGCATAACGGCCACGAAATTGTGGCCGTTGATCATCAACGACCACGAAATCGTGGCCGTTCGATTTTTTTTTTTAAAATAAATGGTCGACCCGTCGGGTCCGGTTCGGGCCGACCCGATGGGTCGACCGTTGCACAACGACCACGAAATCGTGGCCGTTGATGATCAACGACCACGAAATCGTGGCCGTTCATTTCCGTTAATATTTTTTTATCCGGTTCGGTTCGATTTTTTAAAAAATCGTGACTGGACTGCTTATTAGGCAGTCCGGTCACGGGTCCGGGTCAAACCTGTTGACCCGGTTAATCGGACCGTTGACCACGGTCCGATTTCGGGTCGGGTCCAGGTCTACAATTAGGAAATCAAATGGTTTTCGCTCAATGACTATAGTTGAATAGTTTTGTTATTTGCGCGCCGCTTTTGTGTGTGCGCCGCTTTTGTGTGTGCTCATCTGTGATTCATCTCTGCACTATTCGTGCTTTCACCGTAGGCCATTGTCTGTGTTATAGCCATCGTCTGAATTCACATGAGCATTTGCATTATCTGATTACAACAGTCGGATTTGAAATTTCGATCAAACTGCGATCGAATTTTGATACGATCGTGATTGGAATTCAGTTCAATTGCGATTGTGACATTGTCGTCGATAGCGTCTGCAATTGGATCAAATTTTGATTGCGATTCGATCGGAATTCGATTGTGATCTAGTCAGATTTCGATTCCGATCAAATCAAAGTCAGAATTCAATAGATGTCGACGATGCTGAGTTGAGAGCACACGGAGAAGCATTATGTATTTTCAATTATTATTTTCATAATCGCATACGAGTCGCACCGACATAAGTTGCATCGTATCAAACTCGATAGATGAATTGTTAAATATTAATTTTTATAAAGAAAAAAATATTAAATTTTAATTTTAATAAAGATAGAGAAGCGAATTATTGAATACAAAATGATGACGTTAAGTTAAAATTGAATTGGCGCGTAATTAATGATGGGTTTAAATCGAGATCGAGGTAATTGAATTGAATTTTAAAATTATAATTGGATTAACTTTTAAATGAATTAAATTGTTTTAAAATGGATTAAAAAATTTTTGAAGATTTTTTTCTCTCTCCTTTCTTTTATCCTTTTTCGCTTCTACTGCCGTACGCAACAGTTCCATTGCCGTACGCACGTGCTTCGATCCCCCCACTTTTCCCCCTTCTTCTCCTCCTTTATTTTCCGTTCTGTTCCAACAGCAACCCGTCTCTTCTTCTTCCTCTTTAAGCAGCACAACAGCAAATTTTTCTTTCTCTTCTTCAGCAAATTCCAGCCATCGATAACAGCGACCCCTTTTCCTCTCCTCGCACTCCCGATGTCGCTTTAGCAATCGCCGGAGCTAGCTAGGGTCACCGCTGGAGCCATCCAACGAAGATGAAAAAGTTATCCTCCCTTCCCTCTTCACTATTTCCAGTGCCTTTTTTTCAGCCGCAGGAGCCTTCCTCTTCATGTTTTTCCAGTGGTAAAAGCAACAACACATTCCTTCTCTTTATTTTCAACAACAACAAACCACTAACAACAGCCTCAATTCCAACTTCTTCTCTTCCTTTTTCCGAGAATAGCAGCTCTCCATCCGATTTTTCCAGCGAGAACCGGTAAAAACACCATCTTTATTGTTTTTATCCAACTATCAGCCCTTCTATTGCCCCTTAATTGCTCTTTACCATTGGACTTGAGAGACAAACTAGTCAACTACATCACTTTCTTCATTTTCAAATCTTCCTTCGACGGGGTGATCATTTCCACGACGACTAAATAAAGGTAAAATTTACCAGGAGATGGCATGAATGATATTGGAGCAATACTTAATTCGTTTAATTAATCATAATATTTATTTAGGTTAACTTGCTCAAGTGTTTGGTATAAATAAAATGTTGGGACTTTGGCGCGTGTCAGATGGGGGATGAATAACGTTTCTTCGATTTCGTTTGATTTAATCACGTTTGTCTTGCTTGTCTCTATAGATGTTAGTACACAACGAAAATAAAAGCACAAACTAAATACAAATACAAAACACAAATCACAATATCAATTTTACATTGTTCGAAATCTTAGTTTCTACTTCACGGGGCGAGTTCTAGTGATGCACCACAACTAAAATTTCTTCCTTCTCCGAATCACACTTGAGGTAGAGAAATCTCTTATAATAATTTGGAGCTTATAAGAAAAACAACAACCAAATACAAATATAAATGAAAAGAATGAAACAACAACACTTTATACAAGTGAGCTTGCTTGATCTTTGAGTTTGATTGCTTTGGAAGGCTTTGGAAGATCTGGAATGCAACAACAATTTCTCTTCTAAGTCACCAAGGATTGATGGTCATTTCTCCAGCCTAAAGTCTTCCTTTTATAAGCTCCTATTAGGCAGTATTTTGTTGATCAGTTGACTAGCTTTACTCTCCAATTGACTGTGTTAGTAATATATGAGAGATGTCCTAAGGCAATCGCCTTATGTATGAACCATTTATATGATAAATGAAGATTCACTATTTGAGTATACATAGTTTCATGTATTTGATTGGATCTTAAACTCATTTACTGAATGTTCGCGATACGACTCATAGCATGAGAGAATTTGTGATTGGATCACAACTAGTGAGTATTTCTACATGTGTAATTGTGATGTATCGAAATTATCCCTAGTCGATGAATTGATGGATTTGGACACCATCAATTCTGTCGAGACTAGCACGAGGTATACTCCTTGGTGTATCCAAGCAGCTGATTTTCACTAGGTGGAGACATTCTGATGTTCGGAGTTAATCGTGGATGCTAGTTATGGTAACTAGTTCATTGGAGTGACCAACCGTAAGACTTCATATGGTTCTCTGTATATATAGATATGCCAATAAAGTTCTTACTGCAGCTTAAGTGCGATGTTCCTTTGACTTGCGGTATTCAAGTCATCTTGATCATGAAGACTTATGCTTTGACATCTTAAGCAAATATCTCTGAGGAGATGTGGACCCGGGATGATTGGGTATAAGTCGAAGTGATCGAATGTATTTGAATTGCCTATAAAGGATTCATCACTCCTTGCGAGGAGATGTATACCCATGGTCTCTCGTTAGATTGTTACTAAAGTCTTTGGCCAAAGCATTACATGTTTAGAGTAAGGTACTCTTCGATACATGTGCAGTGATTAGAATCCGTAGGACGAGGAAATGATACTTGGGCTAGGTATGACATAGTCAGCCTAGTGGGGACTGACACTATAAACCATGTCCTGAACCAAGTGAGTATAAGATGAGTGAAGGGAATGGGGCACGATTCATTCGACCTGATGAAGGGTTTCAGAAATTGTTCTGGATCAACCGTTGATCTTTTCGATTAATTGGGGATCATGATGTACTACTAGGTGTCACTCATGATCGTTCTATAATTAATGGTTAATTATAGACGGCCAACATAAACCGAGAACCTATTTGGTCACACGCACAACGAGCGTAATCCGAAGGATTTAAAACGAGCTTGAGAATGAGATTCTCAGACCGAGAGAAACTAGGTTTGGTTGGACCAAACAAGAAGCGAGCATGAAATTGTTTCAGTCGCAATGGAAGCGAGGATGGGCCGTGTCTTATGAAGACATAATGGATGAACCAAAATGGTTTGGTTCTAATCCAATGGAGGAGAATAAACCAAAGGGTTTGGTTTATTTTAAACGAATGAACCAAAGTTGGTTCGGTTCGTTTTAACTTAAAATAAACCATCATGGTTTGGTTTATTTTAACTTATATTAATGGAGCAGGTTAACGAGCCTTATGGTTATGATCCAATAATCATTAAGAGAATTAGTTCTCTATAAAATAGGGCTTAAGGGTTTGTTAAGCCCTAATCCAAAAACCCTAACCTAGAGTTGCCGCCCACCTCTCCCCTTTGAAGAAGTCGACGCCAACCCTAGTGCCGCCGCCCCTTCTCCTCCAACCGACGACCAGCTGCTGCCGTCTTCTCCACTTGCCGGCATCAAGCTGCTACCGGAGGAGCTCCGGTGATCTCCCTTGGGTTCGGTAAGGTGATCTTCCACCTTTCCTTTGGCCGACCCCTACTCCTCCACCAAAAGCTGTCCAGTTTTCTGGACAACTTGTTTCCCTCTCGTCGGAGCGTCGTTTGGACGACGTTTAGAGCTCCGACAGTGGTAGCCTTTCCGGAGATTCGATCTCCAGTAATCCTCATAGGTGGAGGACGAAGGATTCGTCAAATGGTTGACGAATACCTCTCCGGAGAAGCGAGTTTTGAGGACTCGTCTTTGGATCCGAATTTGGATTCGGATCGTGATCTTCTCTCGATCACATCGTCTTCAACACGAGGCTAGTAACCCGTACGAAGACGAGGCTCTTGACTTAGTGAAGTCATCCCGAAGATACTCGGCGTGGACACGGATAGAGACGATTCTAGCGAGGATCGTTCCGGTTGATGCCGTTCCCGCTACACGTGATACATAAGGTATACGTAGTTAAATTTCTTTTTATTACAAAATTTAAATTTACGGTTATGTCTACACATGTTGTACTATGCATGCGAGTGATGTGTGTATTATAATAAATTAGATTTATTATTTTTATTCCTTCCGCTGTGCACATGTTTACGAAACATGTTCGAACACACACTCGCCGCGGTGCCGGAAACCCAACAAACTGGTCACTATATTGTTGTCTCACAACGGTTTAATCTATGTCAGATTTCAACTGATCAGTCGACTGCCTGAGCCATCAATCGACTAGCCTGAGCCATTAGTCGACTAAGAAACATTCTATGCTTTGTCCTCTTAATACCAGTCGATTGCTTCATAATGATAGTTGACTGCATCGTCGGAGCATTGCACCTCAAATTCCCGAGCTCCACATTCACACGAGCACCTTAGTCAACTCGATTGTCCATGGCCAATCGACTGCTTCTCTATAGTAGTCGACTGCCTGAGCACTTGACCAGTCGATTGGTCCAAACCACCAGTCAACTGTCCGAGCACCAAGTCGCTGATGCGCACAAATGCGACCTCAAATCTCGCGACGAAGGCCGTCGAGGACTCTAAGCGCACGCTCGTGCTCAATGCCCGCAAGTGCACGGATGTCGTCAAGTAATAAAGATTATCGATCCCACAGGGACTGGGATTCGAATATCAATATATTCAGTGGTTGTAATTATTTGGACGTAACTCTAAGATGTTTCGATTGGTGAGGTTTGTTGGTGGATTTTACTCTATACGGTGTCACACAGAGGAGGAAGGGAGTGTGCCAAGGTCTTTAAAGGTGATTCTAGGACTTCAGTTTCGCTTGTGTATCACAAAATAATGTTGTCAATTGGCGTTGTCTAGACGTTTAACTATGATTTTGTGGAAGAGATATCATATACTCTCCCGCAGAGCCGCCACATCTACCGGGATCTATTTCCGCCTAAAAGGACGGGATAGACGGTACGAGGATGCCAAATCAATCCCTACGATGAACCGTTTTCGATTTCACCGCACCTTTCTACCCACAGTTACAAGAGATCAGGTTTACCCCTATGTTCCTTGTATAAAATCTCATAAATCTTAGATACGAGGGTTGTCACCCCTCGTATCGCCTAAGCACAGCAGATAGAAAATCAAATAGATATAGTAAAAACAACTACCAATTGTCAAATCAAACTCAAAGGCAGAATTTAACATGAACCAACATTGTAATGTGCACACAAGCTACTCCCTAATCCTAGAATCGAAAGTACTACTCTATGTATATGATGGAAGAATCACAAAGCATGTTTATGTTCGAATACATAAGGAATAAAATGCAGGAACAAAGAATTACAATGCTTTCGTGGTCTTCTCTCCGGCGTTGAAGTGTAAGGCGTGGACCTCCAGCGGCGTTCCTCCTCCCCGTTGTGAGTTACCGAAGCTTTTTAGGGCTTCGGCATGCCGTCCTAGCCATCGTGCCTCCCTCCTAGGGTTTGGACGGAGCCATCCTTATATAGATATCACCTCAGACCGCTGTAAAATCCGGAAAAATTCTAGTCGCGCAAATCTTGTGGGCCGCCACACGGCCGTGTGGAAACACACGGCAAGGACGTGTGCGACCCTGGGGTGTCTGATCTCGCCCATTGGACATGGCCGTGTGTAGCCACACGCCCTGACCGTGTGTAGCCACATGCCCTGGTCGTGTCCCATTTTGCGTCTAGCTGCAAAATGTCCTTCTTTTACTCTAAAAGTGCACCTTTTTCTCCCGAAATGCTATCTTGCACACAAAAGTACAAAGAGCAGACCTCCAAATCAGAAAATAGGAAATGCATACAAAATAAAGTGACATATACATGAAACTAACATAAAATATAAAGAGATGTGAGCGAAAACTACTCCTAAAACCCTATATGTTTCGCTCACATCACTTCCCCCAGACTTAAATCTTTGTTTGTCCTAAAGCAAACCTCAGTACCATAAAATTTAAAAGACATTGTTCCATACTTAGCAGTACAACTAAATTTATCAAGTGGTATTTACAATCAAAGCAGAATAAATATGTTCTAGAAATTCACTAAGTTAGCTCCTCGTGCTCGTGCTAAGCGAACCATTCTTAGGGGATGTTCGTTCCATGGTGAGTTAAGTCGTCATCCCACAGCTTTTCTAGGGTTTCTGGCTCTTAGGCACTTATTTGCCCAAAGCGAGGGTCGTTCCTTAGATATAGCATAAAGTCTCAAAGGCGTGCTCGGTATTGAGAGAAATTGGTAGGTGTTTCTCTAGTAACCTAACTCGGTCTCAAAGGGGCACCTAGTCATTTCTACCCACGACAACTGTTTTTTATCCCTCATAATCTTCTATCTCTCTCTCTTTTTTTCCCTTTTTTTTTCTTGTTTTCTTTTTCATCCCTTTCTCTTTTTTTTTCCTTCTCACTGGGATTTTGATTTTTCCAAATGGGCTTACACAATCCGAGCATCTCCAATAAATAAAATGTTAAACCTAGAGTCACCTATGAATTCCAAAGTACTAGACTACTAAGATGAATCAATACTAGGTATGTACTAGATTATCCCCTTCACAATGTTTAACATGTATAAGTGTAAAGAAATAAAGCTAACCAGTGTAAGTCTAGAACATTCATTAAAGCAAATAAAATAAAATACCATGAGATAAATGAAGTTAAGCTACCTATGTGAATAACTCATGTAAGCAACTTTTTATAAATACTACTGAGGCAGCTTCATAGATAACAAAAACAAAGTACTGAAAGAAGTTCAACAACCCATGCATGAATAAATGAATGAAAATACCAGAAAAGAAACTACTGCTAGGAAACAAAACAAAATAAACTTTGGGAGTCTCCCCCTAAGTCTTAAATGAAAATATACCTCTAGTATGGTGGACGAGGTGGAAAGTTTGGGAGCCTCGGCATCTCTAGATCCTGGGAGAACCTGCTGCTGAACCGCTGATGCCACATGTACATGTGGTCGATTTGAGAGCTGGTGGATGCAGCGGTTGCTCGGTGCTCCTCCTGTTGGACTATCCAAGCCGCAAAAATCGCTTTTTGCATTGCAGAAACCCCGGAAGTCAGCCACGGATCCGTGCGAAGGTAAATAAAAACTACATGTATGTGTTTAAAACCTTTAGATCTACTCTAGATCTACATGATAAGAGTTTACCCTTAAAGCGATGCCCTTCACTTATCCCGCTCGTCCAAACGCTTTGCCGGATCTCGAAGAGTGTCAAGTGTACACTCCTCTACAAGTATTCACACGGACAAATGGTGGAGAAGACACATTAGAGTGTGCTAGCACCCTTTAGGAATCTCGGCAAGAAGAGGATTGGGAGAGAGCAAGAAGGATCAAGGAAGAAGATGATGAAGTTACTTCCAATAACTTCCCACACAAATGCAAAGTGGCCGGCCACTTTGTTTTGGGGGGTTACATGCATGCATGTAACTCCAAGAGCCAATGACTCTTGGTCTCCCTCATGAGGTGGCACCACATGATAAGTCCATGATGATGTGGAACATCATCATTGACCGACCCCCATGCCAAATCACCATGACATGACAATTGGTCAAGTCAAAATTGACCATTCATCTTCCCTCTCAAGTCAAGTCAAACTTGACCTATTATCTCCCATGGTTGATCAAATCTAACCACTTGATTTAAGTCAATTTGATTTAATGAATCTCTATTCATTAATTTAAATTGACTCAATGAATCAAATCTAAATTAGACTCATTCGACACTTAAATCAAATTTAGTCTAACTCAATTAGTCTAATTTGGATTACTCTTAATCCAATTTGGTTCATCCCATGAACTTAATCCTCATGGTTCATCATATGAACATAATCTCCATCTAATTTTCTTTTGTGTGTGACCCTATAGGTTCTTGTAACGTTGACAATGCTCCTAAACCGATTTAGGAACATAAGCAATGAGCGGTATCTAGCAACACATCATTGCTACACAAGTTACAAGAATGTTGAGATCCAACATCACCTTTGTGACTCACAATATGTGACAATGTCCCTCTATCCTTGACATCTAGATTGACCAATTGAGGCATAGACCGTGTCATCCTCGGTACAATCTATATCTTGAACTCCAAGTAGACTCACGCTAATCAAATGAGCTTAATATCTCATATTGACTCATTTGGGCATGACCATGCACTTCGTGGTCTTACTCTATCAAGAATAACGATGTCACTCCCGTCATATAAGAGGGATATATCTCATCTACATCACTCACATCCCTCCGTATAATTTATTACAAACCCAGTAATCGCCTTTAAAGTCCACCCATTTACGGGTGACGTTTGACGAAGCCAAAGTATGCAACTCCTTATGTAGGGAATCATGGTGACTTCAGGTCTAAGGACTAATAGTCATACTATTAGTCACATGAGAAAGTATATGACACTCATATAACGATCCATGATACTTTCTCATGGCGGATCATTCAGTATACATTCTCCAATGCATACCCATGTGTCAATTTGATATCTCATATCCATAACTTATGAGATCAAGTCAACGAGTTGACCTACATTCTAGTCTCTACTCATTAACATTGTCCCTGAATGTTAATACTGTTAGTAATATATGAGAGATGTCCTAAGGCAATCGCCTTATGTATGAACCATTTATATGATAAATGAAGATTCACTATTTGAGTATACATGTTTTCATGTATTTGATTGGATCTTAAACTCATTTACTGAATGTCCACGATACGATTCACAGCATGAGAGAATTTGTGATTGGATCACAACTAGTGAGTATCTCTACATGTTTAATTGTGATGTATCAGAATTATCCCTAGTCGATGAATTGATGGATTTGGACACCATCAATTCTGTCGAGACTAGCACGAGGTATACTCTTTGTTGTATCCAAGCAACTGATTCTCACTGGCTTGAGACATTGTGATGTCCGGAGTTAATCGTGGATGGTAGTTATGATAACTAGTTCATTGGAGTGACCAGCCGTAAGACTTCATATGGTTCTCTGCATATATAGATATGTCAATGAAGTTCTTACTGCGGCTTAAGTGCGATGTTCCTTTGACTTACGGTATTCAAGTCATCTTGATCATAAAGACTTATGCTTTGACATCTTAAGCAAGCATCTCTAAGGAGATGTGGACCCGGGATGATTGGGTATAAGTCGAAGTGATCGAAGGTGTTTGAATAGCCTATAAAGGATTCACCACTCCTTGCGAGGAGATGTATACTCATGGCCTCTCGTCGGATTGTTACTAAAGTCTTTGGCCAAAGCATTACATGTTTAGAGTAAGGTACTCTTCGATACATGTGCAGTAACTAGAATCCGTAGGACGAGGAAATGATACTTGGGCTAGGTGTGACATAGTCAGCCTAGTGGGGACTGACACTATAGACCATGTCCTGAACCAAGTGGGTATAAGATGAGTGAAGGGAATGGGGCATGATTCATTCGAGCTGCTGAAGGGTTTCAGAAATTGTTCTGGATCAACCGTTGATCTTTTCGGTTAATTGGGGATCATGATGTACTACTAGGTGCCACTCATGATCGTTCTATAATTAATGGCTAATTATAGACGACCAACATAAACCAAGAACCTATTTGGTCACACGGACGACGAGCGTAATCCGAAGGATTTAAAATGAGCTTGAGAATGGGATTCTCAGACCGAGAGAAACTAGGTTTGGTTGGACCAAACAAGAAGCGAGCATGAAATCGTTTCAGTCGCAATGGAAGCGTGGATGGGCCGTGTCTTATGAAGACATAATGGATGAACCAAAATGGTTTGGTTCTAATCTAATGTAGGAGAATAAACCAAAGGGTTTGGTTTATTTTAAACGAATGAACCAAAAGTTGGTTCGGTTCGTTTTAACTTAAAATAAACCATCATGGTTTGGTTTATTTTAACTTATATTAATGGAGCGGGTTAACGGGCCTTATGGTTATGATCCAATAACCATTAAGAGAATTAGTTCTCTATAAAAGAGGGCTTAAGGGTTTGTTAAGCCCCAATCCAAAACCCTAACTAAGTTTTGGCCGCCCACCCTCACCATCTAATCGGCGCCAACTCCATTGCCGCCGCCCACCTCTTCCAACCGGCGTCCAGAAGGAGCCTTCCTTCCCCCTCGCCGGCGATGAGCTGCTACCGGTGATCTTCCTTGGGTTCGGTAAGAAGGTGAGCTTCCACCTTTCTTTTGGCCGGCCCTTAATCCTCCACCAAAGCTATCCAATTTTCTGGACAACTTGTTTTCTTCTCGTCGGAGCATCGTTTGGACGACGGTTGGAGCTCCGACAGCGCCTAACTTGCCGGGGATTTGATCTCCTGTAATCCTCTGAGGTGGAGGACGAAGGATTCGTCAAACGGTTGACGAATACCTCTCCGGAGAAGCGAGTCTTGAGGACTTGTTTTTGGATCCGAATTTGAATTCGGATCGTGATCATCTCTCGATCACATCGTCTTCAACACGAGGCTAGTAACCCGTACGAAGACGAGGCTCGTGACTTAGCGAAGTCATCCCGAGGATACTCGGCGTGGATACGGATAGAGACGATTCTAGCGAGGATCGTTCCGGTTGATGCCGTTCTCGTTACACGTGATACGAAAGGTATACGTAGTTAAATTTTCTTTTATTGTAAATTTAAATTTACGGTTATGTCTACACATGTTGTAATATGCATACGTGTGATGTGTGTGTTATAATAAATGTAGATGTATTAATTTTATTTCTTCCGCTGTACACATGTTTGCGAAACATGTTCGAACACACACTCGTCGCGGTGCCGGAAACCCAACAGTGGTATCAGAGCCCAGGTTGTGTTTCGACATAATAGTAAAATGGTTTTGCGATAGTCATAATGATATTTCTAGAAATTTTCTACTTTTGGAAAGTTAGAAGTATTTATGGAAATTTTAATTTTGGAAAGTCTAGAAGTATTTATGGAAATCTTCTACTTTTGGAAAGTTGGAAGTATTTATGGAAATTGATATTTTTCATAAATAAAATATTTGATTAGGTTTTGGAAATTTGTTTCCTAATTTAATCTTGATTTGATTTGGGAAATCAAATCTTAAAATATTTTATTTCCATAAGTAGCTTTGATGATTTAGAAAATTGGTTTCCTAAATTGACATTCCTTAATCAACTATTTCCACAATTAAAATATGTGATTAGATTTGGAAATTTGTTTCCTAATTTAATCATGATTTGATTTGGAGAATCAAATCTTAAACATATTTTATTTCCATAAATAGTTATGATATATAAGGAAATTAAGTACATGACATAATTGTATGCCATGTAATTGCATTAGATGCATAACATTATGCCATGCGTGTCGTGACATGTAGATGTATGCCATGTATGCCATGCCATGTAGATAATAGTTATTTTCATGCAAAGAGGATGAGACATAAAAACCCTTACTCAATATTAAAGCCTACACCTTTCATTAATATGATTAGAACCAGAGTTTCGTTTCTTGTTTGGGTTGTTGGACTCTCTCCAAGCCCGGCTCGAACCCGAACATGTTCAAACCATGGAATAGTTTAATACTAATATGGTAAGAGTCAGAGGTCAATCGTTAGCTTTGGTTGTTGGACTCTCTCCAAGCCGGGCTAATTGGTTGAATGCGCTCTAACTATATTAAAACTATTTCTCGATTAATGGGTTGGCTTTAACCTGGAGCATCGGCTTGTTGGACTCTCTCCAAGGTCGATGTAAAGGGAGGTGAAGTTGGGTGCTATGCATATGATGCATACTTGTTAATGTGTTAACAACCCGATGTATGTGTGAACATTCAATTAGTTGATAGCACATTGTGATAGTTGCATATACGTGATATGCAATCGGTATAGTTGATACCTACCATTGTAGTTATGAATGGCTTGTTGGACTCTCTCCAAGGTTGTTCATATCTATGATGGATATCAGTCCATTCGGAGATTGACCTACGATCTCCCGAAGTGATTTTGGGGTTTTTGAAATTCGAAAAATGAATGAGATTTATGAATGTATATTGATGCATTTTAAATCATCTTTCTCATATATGCTCATTTTGTATTTCTAAGATTGATCATGATTTCTTTGAATCTGCGTTCCATTTTGGATTCGAGTAAAATTGACTGGGCTGAACTTCTTGGACTGGCTTAGAAACTTGAGAATTGTTCTCAAGGTGGAAAAGTTTGCGTATGTCCTCGAAGCACCTCTTCCCGCCCGTCCTAGTGACAATGCAACTCTGGACCAATTGTTGGCCTATCAGAAACATGTGAATGATTCTGAAATGGTGAGTTGCATCATGCTAGCCATGATGGTACCTGAGCTGCGGAAGCAGCATGAGCATATGGATGCTCATACCATAGTCTTTCATCTTTATGAGTTGGTTGATGAGCAAGTGAGATTCGAAAGGTTCGAAGTCTCCAAGCTCCTCTTCACCTCTGAGATGAAAGAAGGTTCATCTGTGGTACTGCTCAACATGCTGAATACTGTGGAGCCTTCTGAGAAGCATGAGCAGGGGACGATATTGTTAGTTGATTCCTCGAAGAAATGTTCTGAGAGGGAGTCAAAGGAACAACAGAAGGGGAAGAAGAAAAAGGCTAAAAAGGCAGAATCAGCTCAAAAGGGAACTTGCCATCATTATGGCAAGTAGGTCCATTGGCGAAGAAATTGCAAGATTTATCTTGAGTCCATGAAGAAGAATAAAGCATAAGATGCTCCATCTTTTTCATATATCTTCATTATTGATTGCCATTCTTATTTCCTCAGACACTTGGGTATTGGATACTAGGTGTGACTCATATATATGTAATGACATACATGGGCTAAGGAATAGAAGAAGACTCGTCAAGGGAGAGTCAAATTTACGTGTTGGGAATGGAGCAAAGGTTGTTGCACTCGCCATCGAAACGTATTTGTTGAAACTCCCAGCAGGACTTGTCTTAGAACTGGACAATTGCTTTTATGTTCCTTCGTTGATAAAGAACATCGTTTCTATTTCTTGTTTAAATAGAAATGGGTACCATTTGACTTTTAGTAACAATTGTTGTTACATAACTTTGAATGACGTACTTTATGGAACCGGAACTTTGAGCAATGACATTTATACGTTGGACGTATCCAGTGACATTTTCAATATCGAAGCGAGCAACAAGCGTGCTCAAAAAGATAATCAATTAGACTCCTACATGTGACATTGTCGTCTTGGCCATGTAAGCAAGAAACGCATGTCCGAATTACACAGATGTGGAATTCTGGAATCGTTTGAATTGGATTCATACGATACATGTGAATTATGCTTAAAAGGCAAGATGACTAAGTTACCTTTTACTGGAAAAGGTGAACGAGTGGGAGAGTTACTAGGTCTAATACATACTGATGTATGTGAACCTATGTCAACTCAAGCTTTAGGAGGCTATAGCTACTTCATTACCTTCACCGATGATCACTCACGGTTTGAGTATGTGTTCTTGATGAAACACAAGTCTGAAGCCTTTGAAAGGTTCAAAGAATTCAGAAATGAAGTAGAGAAACAACATGACAAGAGTATTAAAATACTTCGATCGGATCGAGGTGGTGAATACTTAAGTCAAGAGTTTCTTGATTATCTAAGAGACAATGGCATATTGTCTCGATGGACTCCGCCATATACACCCATGACATAATGGTGTATCTGAGAGGCATAACCGGACCTTGTTGGACATGGTCAGGTCAATGATGAATCATGCGAATCTTCCCAAGTCCTTTTGGGGCTATGCACTTCAGACAACTGTTTACTTGTTAAACAGAATGTCAACCAAGGTAGTCTCTACTACTCCATATGAGATATGGAATGATAAGAAACCTCATGTATCTTACTTGAAGATATGGGGTTGTCCAGCTTATGTGAAGCGGATCAGACGACACATTGGATGCTAAGTCTGATAAATGTCTATTTATTGGATACCCTAAGGAAACAAGGGGATACCAGTTCTATCATCCTGTGGAACAAAAAGTGTTTGTTTCAAGGCATGCTGTGTTTCTAGAGAAAGAGTTTCTCTTGCAAGAAAACAGTGGGAGTGTCGTCGAGCTTGAGGAGGCTCGAGAGACTCAAATAGACATTGATGAGATACCTGGTGAAGCACAACAGCCGATAACTCATAGTGATGAACAATCGGCTGGACCTACTGTAACACCACATCTTTGTAGATCTGGTAGAACACGCAACATTCCTGAGAGATATGGATTTCTCGTAAGTGAATCGAACGACGTGTTACTCATTGATGATGAGGAGCCTACCAGTTATGAAGAAGTGCTGACAAGTTCAGAAAGGGATAAATGACTTGATGCCATGAAGTCGGAAATGGATTCCATGTATGAAAACCAAGTTTGGAACTTGGTTGACCCACCTGAAGGCATCAAGCCTATAGGGTGCAAGTGGGTTTTCAAGAAGAAAACCGACATGGATGGTAATGTGATTACCTATAAAGCTAGATTAGTGGCGAAAGGATATCGTCAAAAACAAGGTGTTGATTATGACGAAACCTATTCGCCTGTAGCTATGCTTAAATCCATTCGGATGCTCCTGGCCATAGTGGCTCATTATGATTATGAGATATGACAGATGGATGTGAAAACAACTTTCCTTAATGGAAACCTGCTCGAGGACGTGTATATGATACAACCTGAGGGTTTCACATCGATTGATAAAACCAAGGTATGCAAATTGCGACGGTCCATATATGGATTGAAGCAAGCATCCAGGAGCTGGAATATCCGTTTTGATGAGACAATCAAAAAGTTTGATTTCTCACAAAATCCAGACGAACCTTGTGTGTACAAGAAGGTTAGTGGGAGTGCAGTCGTGTTCCTAGTATTGTATGTCGATGACATATTACTTATGGGAAACGATGTTTCAATCTTACAGTCAGTTAATGTTTGGTTATCCAAAACATTCTCCATGAAAGACCTAGGAGAAGCAACCTACATCCTCGGGATTAAAATCTATAGAGATAGATCGAAACGGTTGCTTGGTCTTTTGCAGTCTACATATATAGACCGAGTGCTAAGGAGGTTTAGCATGTCGGAATCCAAGAAAGGTTACCTACCCATCAGGCATGGGGTACACCTTTCAAAGTCTATGTGTCCGTGCACAGAAGACGAGAGGATTTGCATGAGTAAGATTCCCTATGCATCCGCAATAGGATCTATCATGTATGCTATGTTATGTACGAGGCCCGATGTATCGTATGCTCTGAGTGTCACGAGCATATACCAGTCTGATCTAGGAATGGATCATTGGGTGGCTGTCAAGACGATCCTTAAGTACTTAAGAAGAACTAAGGATGTGTTCCTAATATATGGAGAAGGGGACATGGTGATACGCGAGTATACGGATGCCAGCTTCCAGATAGACAAGGATGATTCCAGGTCTCAGTCTGGATACGTGTTCACCCTGAATGAGGGCGCAGTGAGTTGGAAAAGTTCCAAACAAGACACTGTAGCGGATTCTACCACTAAGGCAGAATACATTGCAGCTTCGGAAGAAGCAAAGGAAGCGGTTTGGATCAAAAAGTTCATTTATGAACTTGGTGTGATTCCTGCCATTGTTGAAGCAATACCGGTCTACTGCGACAACAATGGAGCAATTGCACAGCAAAAGAGCCGAGGTCTCATCAACGATCCAAACATGTGCTTCGCCGCTATCATCTTATCAGAGAGATCATCAGTAGGAAAGAAATACAAATCGAGAAAATCCCCACTGAAAGGAACTTAGCGGATCCTTTGACTAAGACATTACCTCAAAGCAAGTTTGAGGGTCATGTTAGAGCTTATGGTATTGGATACTGTAGCGATTGACATTAGGCCAAGTGGGAGTCTGTTAGTAATATATGAGAGATGTCCTAAGGCAATCGCCTTATGTATGAACAATTTATATGATAAACGAAGATTCACTATTTGAGTATACATGTTTTCATGTATTTGATTGGATTTTAAACTCATTTACTGAATATCCACGATACGATTCACAGCATGAGAGAATTTGTGATTGGATCACAACTAGTGAGTATCTCTACATGTTTAATTATGATGTATCGGAATTATCCCTAGTCGATGAATTGATGGATTTGGACACCATCAATTCTGTCGAGACTAGCACGAGGTATACTCCTTGGTGTATCTAAGCAGCTGATTCTCACTGGCTTGAGACATTGTGATATCCGGAGTTAATCGTGGATGCTAGTTATGATAACTAGTTCATTGGAGTGACCAGCCGTAAAACTTCATATGGTTCTTTGCATATATAGATATGTCAATGAAGTTCTTACTGCGGCTTAAGTGCGATGTTCCTTTGACTTGCGGTATTCAAGTCATCTTGATCATGGAGACTTATGCTTTGACATCTTAAGCAAACATCTCTAAGGAGATGTAGACCCGGGATGATTGGGTATAAGTCGAATTGATCGAAGGTGTTTGAATAGCCTATAAAGGATTCACCACTCCTTGCGAGGAGATGTATACCCATGGCCTCTCGTCGGATTGTTACTAAAGTCTTTGGCCAAAGCATTACATGTTTAGAGTAAGGTACTCTTTGATACATGTGCAGTAACTGAAATCCGTAGGACGAGGAAATGATACTTGGGCTAGGTGTGATGTAGTCAGCCTAGTGGGGACTAACACTATAGACCATGTTCTGAACCAAGTGGATATAAGATGAGTGAAGGGAATGGGGCACGATTCATTCGAGCTGCTGAAGGGTTTCAGAAATAGTTCTGGATCAACCGTTGATCTTTTCGGTTAATTGGGGATCATGATGTACTACTAGGTGCCACTCATGATCATTCTATAATTAATGGTTAATTATAGATGGCCAACATAAACCGAGAACCTATTTGGTCACACGCACGACGAGCGTAGTCCGAAGGATTTAAAACGAGCTTGAGAATGAGATTCTTAGACCGAGAGAAACTAGGTTTGGTTGGACCAAACAAGAAGCGAGCATGAAATTGTTTCAGTCGCAATGGAAGCGTGGATGGGCCGTGTCTTATGAAGACATAATGGATGAACCAAAATGGTTTGGTTCTAATCCAATGGAGGAGAATAAACCAAAGGGTTTGGTTTATTTTAAATGAACGAACCAAAAGTTGGTTCGGTTCGTTTTAACTTAAAATAAACTATCATCGTTTGGTTTATTTTAACTTATATTAATGGAGCGAGTTAGCGGGCCTTATGGTTATGATCCAATAACCATTAAGAGAATTAGTTCTCTATAAAAGAGGGCTTAAGGGTTTGTTAAGCCTCAATCCAAAACCCTAACCAAGTTTTGGCCGCCCACCCTCACCATCTAATCGGCGCCAACTCCATTGCCGCTGCCCACCTCTTCCAACCGGCGTCCAGAAGGAGCCTTCCTTCCCCCTCGCCGGCGTCGAGCTGCTCCCGGTTGGTGCTCCGGTGATCTTCCTTGGGTTCGGTAAGAAGGTGAGCTTCCACCTTTCTTTTGGCCGGCCCTTACTCCTCCACCAAAGCTGTCCAGTTTTCTGGACAACTTGTTTTCTTCTCGTCGGAGCGTCATTTGGACGACGGTTGGAGCTCCGACAGCGCCTAACTTGCCGAGGATTTGATCTCCGGTAATCCTCTGAGGTGGAGGACGAAGGATTCGTCAAACGGTTGACGAATACCTCTCCAGAGAAGCGAGTCTTGAGGACTCTTTTTTGGATCCGAATTTGGATTCGGATCGTGATCATCTCTCGATCACATCGTCATCAACACGAGGCTAGTAACCCGTACGAAGACGAGGCTCGTGACTTAGCGAAGTCATCCCGAGGATACTCGGCGTGGATACGGATAGAGACGATTCTAGCGAGGATCGTTCCGGTTGATGTCGTTCCCGCTATACGTGATACGAAAGGTATACGTAGTTAAATTTCCTTTTATTGCAAATTTAAATTTACGGTTATGTCTACACATGTTGTACTATGCATACGTGTGATGTGTGTGTTGTAATAAATGTAGATTTATTAATTTTATTTCTTCCGCTGTGCACATGTTTGCGAAACATGTTCGAACACACACTCGCCGCGGTGCCGGAAACCCAACAAATACTTGACTAGAAATGATTAAGAGTAGTGTTCTCTATATCATCTCATTATCGATTCAACAAATCGATTGATATAGATAAGAACCTTCTACTCAAGGACGTTATTATACTTAGTTATTTGACACAAATACAAGTAAATATAATAACCATGCCTTTATAAATAGGAATATGATACAATAAAGTATATACAACAATCATCACATGATTGACTCTAGGGCTTACACTAACAATATCTCACTAGCACTAGTGCCAATCACCGTAGTATCTGATACCCAATTGTTAGTGAAAGCCCTAGAGCCAATCATGTGATGATTGTTGTATGGACTTTATTGTATCATATTCCTATTTATAAAGACATGATTATTATATTTACTTGTATTGGTGCCAAATAACTAAATATAATAATATCCTTGAGTAGTAGGTTCTTATCTATATCAATCGATTGGTTGAATCGATAATGAGATGATATAGAGAACACAACTCTTAATCATTCCTAGTCGAGTATTAACATTCAGGGACAATGTTAATGCGTAGAGACTAACATGTAGGTCAACACGATAACTTGATCTCACAAGTCATGGATATGAGATATTAAGTTGACACATGGGTATGCATTGGAGAATGTATACTGAATGACCCGCCATGAGAAAGTATCATAGATCGTTATATGAGTGTCATATACTTTCTCATGTGGTTATTAGTATGACTATTAGTCCTTAGACCTAAAGTCACCATGGTTCCCTATATAAGGAGTTGCATACTTTGGCTTCATTAAACGTCACCCGTAAATGGGTGGACTGTAAAGGCGATTACTGGTATGTAACAAATTATACGGAGGGATGTGAGTGATGTAGATGAGATCTATCCCTCCTATATGATGGGGTGACATCGATATTCTTGATAGAGTGAGACTACGAAGTGTATGACCATGCCCAAATGAGTCAATATGAGATATTGAGCTCATTTGATTAGAGTGAGTCTACTTGGAGTTCAAGATATAGATTGTACCGAGGATGACACGGTCTATATCTCGATTGGTCAATCTAGATGTCAAGGATAGAGGGACATTGTCACATATTGTGAGAGTCACAATTAGTAGTCACAAAGGTGATGTTGGAGCTCAACATTCTTGTAACTTGGGTAGCAATGATGTGTTGCTAGATACCGCTCATTGCTTATGTTCCTAAATCGGTTTAGGGACATTTCCAATGTTACAAGAACCTATAGGGTCACATACATAAGGGCAATTAGATGGAGATTAGGTTCATATGATGAACCATGAGGATTAGGTTCATGGGATGAACCAAATTGGATTAAGAGTAATCCTAATTAGACTAATTGAGTTTGACTCAATATGATTCAAGTGTTGAATGAGTCTAATTTAGATTTGATTCATTAAATCAATTTAAATTAATGAATAGAGATTCATTAAATTAAATTGACTTGAATCAAATGGTTGGATTTGATCAATCATGGGAGATAAGATGTCAAGTTTGACTCGACTTGAGAGGGAAGATGAAAGGTCAAGTTTGACTTGACCAAATGCCATGTCATGATGATGACTTGGCATGACCGACCATATCATCATTGACTTATCAAGTGGTGCCACCTCATAAGGGAGACCAAGAGACATTGGCTCTTGGAGTTACATGCATGCATGTAACCCCCTCTCCATGAAGTGGCCGACCACTTGATTGACATTAGATAAAAAATTCATTTTTTTGTGAGTTACACAACTTCATCTTCTTCCTTGGATCATCTTCCTCTCAAGCTTGCTCTCCCATCCCTCTCTTTGGCCGAACCATCCATAGGGTGCTAGCACACTCAAAGGTGTGTTTTCTCCACCTATTGCTTGTGTGGATACCAATAGAGGAGTGTGCACTTGACGCTCTTGAGTTCCGGCAAAGCTTTTGGACGAGCGGGATTTGGGAAGGGCATCGCATCGAGGGTAATGATCTCACCTTCTAGATCTAAGGTAGATCTAGGGTTTTTAGTAAACACATACATGTTTTAGTTTTAATACATCTTCGCACGGATCTGTGGCCGAACTTTCGGGGTTTTCGCAACGCAAAAAGCGGTTTTTGCAACTCGAAAAGTCCAACACCAATGACCTAGTGTGACTATCATGCTTTTTCTGTGCCAAAGCTTTGGTCAAGGGATCTGCGATGTTAGCCTCTGTGGGTACTCTGTAAATCTTCACATCTCCTCTATCGATAATCTCTCGAATGAGATGGAAGCGCCATAGTATGTGTTTGGTCCACAGGTGTGAGCGAGGTTCCATAGCCTACGCAATCGCTCCATTGTTGTCACAATAGAGCTCTATGAGATCTACTATGCTAGGAACCACCCCAAGCTCAGTAATGAACTTGCGGATCTAAACTACCTCTTTTGCTGCCTCTGATGCAGCGATATACTCGACCTCTATTGTAGAATCAGCAACTGTGTCCTGCTTCGAACTTTTCCAGCTCACAGCGCCACCATTCAAGCAAAACATGAACCCTGACTGTGATCTATACTCATTCTGGTCAGTTTTGAAGCTGACATCGCTGTAACCCTTTACAGCTAGCTCCTCATCGCCTCTAAATATCAAGAAATATTCTTTAGTCCTTCTCAAGTACTTAAGAATATTCTTGACTGCTATCCAGTGGCACTCACCTGGATCTAACTGGTATCTACACGTCATGCTTAAAACATATGAGACATCAGGACGAGTACATAGCATGACGTACATGATAGATCCTATAGAAGATGCATAAGAGATCTTATCCATGCGGTCTCTCTCCTCTCTAGAAGAGGAACTTTGAGTCTTCGAAAGACTCACACCATGTGACATCGGCAGAAGTCCCTTCTTGGAATTCTGCATGGCAAACCATAGTATACCGTGTCATTATATGTACTCTGACTTAGGCCAAACAATCTCTTAGATCTATCTCTATAGATCTTGATGCCTAGAATATAGGCTGCTTCACCTAAGTCCTTCATTGAGAAGCACGTCCCTAGCCAAGTCTTTACAGACTGTAGCGAAGGGAT
The DNA here is from genome assembly GCA_025175895.1 of Wurfbainia villosa. Classification (NCBI taxonomy): domain Eukaryota; kingdom Viridiplantae; phylum Streptophyta; class Magnoliopsida; order Zingiberales; family Zingiberaceae; genus Wurfbainia; species Wurfbainia villosa. The sequence continues at coordinate 43,472,705 of CM046005.1, forward strand.
GTCATTCCCAATGAGTAGTATGTCATCCACATACAATACAAGGAAGACAACTGTGTTTTCATTAACCCTCTTGTAGACACAGGGTTCATCTTCATTTTTGATGAAACCAAACTGTTTGAACGCATCATCGAACCGAAGATTCCAACTCCGAGAAGCTTGCTTTAGCCCATAAATAGACCTTTGCAGCTTGCATACTTTCCCAGTATGCTGTGGATCTACAAAACCCTCAGGTTGTGTCATGTACACATCCTCGAGCAAGTTCCCATTCAGAAATGTGGTTTTGACGTCCATCTGCCAGATCTCATAATCGTGGTACGCTGCAATAGCAAGCATGATCCGAATGGATTTAAACATCGCCATTGGAGAAAAGGTTTCATCATAGTCAATACCATGAATTTTCTTGAAACCTTTAGCCACCAATCGACCCTTATAGGTATACGTAAGTCCATTCATGTCAGTCTTTCTCTTAAATACCCACTTATACGCAATAGGTTTGATGCCTTCAGGTGGATCAACCAAAGTCCATACTTGGTTGGTGTACATAGATTCCATCTCGGATCTCATGGCCTCTAGCCATTTTGTTAGTAATATATGAGAGATGTCCTAAGGCAATCGCCTTATGTTTGAACCATTTATATGATAAATGAAGATTCACTATTTGAGTATACACGCTTTCATGTATTTGATTGGATCTTAAACTCATTTACTGAATGTCCGCGATATGATTCACAGCATGAGAGAATTTGTGATTGGATCACAACTAGTGAGTATCTCTACATGTGTAATTGTGATGTATCGAAATTATCCCTAGTCGATGAATTGATGGATTTGGACACCATCAATTCTGTCGAGACTAACATGAGGCATACTCCTTGGTGTATCCAAGCAGCTGATTCTCACTGGCTGGAGACATTGTGATATCCGGAGTTGATCGTGGATGCTAGTTATGGCAACTAGTTCATTGGAGTGACCAGCCGTAAGACTTCATATGGTTCTCTGCATATATAGATATGTCAATGAAGTTCTTACTGCGGCTTTAGTGCGATGTTCCTTTGACTTGCGGTATTCAAGTCATCTTGATCATAAAGACTTATGCTTTGACATCTTAAGCAAGCATCTCTGAGGAGATGTGGACCCGGGATGATTGGGTATAAGTCGAAGTGATCGAAGGTGTTTGAATAACCTAAAAAGGATTCACTACTTCTTGCGAGGAGATGTATACCCATGGCCTCTCGTCGGATTGTTACTAAAGTCTTTGGCCAAAGCAATAAATGTTTAGAGTAAGGTACTCTTCCATACATGTGAAGTAACTAGAATCCGTAGGACGAGGAAATGATACTTGGGCTAGGTGTGACGTAGTCAGCCTAGTGGGGAATGACACTATAGACCATGTCCTGAACCAAGTGGGTATAAGATGAGTGAAGGGAATGGGGCACGATTCATTTGAGCTGTTGAAGGGTTTCTGAAATAGTTCTGGATCAATCGTTGATCTTTTCGGTTAATTGGAGATCATGATGTACTACTAGGTGTCACTCACGACCGTTCTATAATTAATGGTTAATTATAGACGGCCAACATAAACCGAGAACCTATTTGGTCACACGCACGACGAGCGTAATCCGAAGGATTTAAAACGAGCTTGAGAATGAGATTCTCAGACTGAGAGAAACTAGGTTTGGTTGGACCAAACAAGAAGTGAGCATGAAATCGTTTCAGTTGCAATGGAAGCGTGGATGGGCCGTGTCTTATGAAGACATAATGGATGAACCAAAATGGTTTGGTTCTAATCCAATGGTGGAGAATAAACCAAAGGGTTTGGTTTATTTTAAACGAATGAACTAAAAGTTGGTTCGGTTCGTTTTAACTTAAAATAAACCATCATGGTTTGGTTTATTTTAACTTATATTAATGGAGCGGGTTAATGGGCCTTATGGTTATGATCCAATAACCATTAAGAGAATTAATTCTCTATAAAAGAGGGCTTAAACCCTAATCAAAACCCTAACCTAAGAGTTGCCGCCCACCTCCCCTTGGAGATTTCGGCGCCAACCCTCCTCCTTGTTGCCGCCCACCTTGAAGCTCCAACCGGCGACCAGCTGCTGTCGTCTTCTCCCATTGCTGGTGTTGAGCTGCTGCCGGAGGAGCTCCGGTGATCTTCCTTGGCTCCGGCGACAAGGTGAGCAAGTCACTTTCCTTATTTGGCTGGCGCAAGGTCTCCACCAAAGTTGTCAAGTTTTCTGGACAGCTTGTTTCCCTCTCGTTCGAGCGTCATTTGGATGACGTTTAGAGCTCCGACAGCGGTAGCCTTGCCGGGGATTTGATCTCCGGTAATCCTCTGAGGTGGAGGACGAAGGATTCGTCAAACGGTTGACGAATACCTCTCCGGAGAAGCGAGTTTTGAGGACTCATTTTTAGATCCGAATTTGGATTCGGATCGTGATCATCTCTCTATCACATCGTCTTCAACACGAGGCTAGTAATCCGTACGAAGACGAGGCTCGTGACTTAGCGAAGTCATCCCGAGGATACTCGGCGTGGATACGGATAGAGACAATTCTAGCGAGGATCATTCCGGTTGATGCCGTTCCTGCTACACATGATATGAAAGGTATACGTAGTTAAATTTTCTTTTATTGCAAATTTAAATTTACGGTTATGTCTACACATATTGTACTATGCATGCGTGTGATGTGTGTGTTGTAATAAATGTAGATTTATTATTTTTATTTCTTCCGCTGTGCACATGTTTGCGAAACATGTTCGAACACACACTCGCCGCGGTGCCGGAAATCCAACAGTGGTATCAGAGCCTAGGTTGTGTTTCGACATAATCGTAAAATTGTTTTGCAATAGTCATAATGATATTTCTGGAAATTTTCTACTTTTGGAAAGTTAGAAGTATTTATGAAAATTTTTCAATTTTGGAAAGTCTAGAAGTATTTATGGAAATCTTCCACTTTTGGAAAGTTGGAAGTATTTATGGAAATTGATATTTTACATAAATAAAATATTTGATTAGATTTGAAAATTTGTTTCCTAATTTAATCTTGATTTGATTTGGGAATTCAAATCTTAAAATATTTTATTTCCATAAGTAGCTTTGATGATTTAGGAAATTGGTTTCCTAAATTGACTTTTCTTAATAAACTATTTTCATAAATAAAATATGTGATTAGATTTGGAAATTTGTTTCCTAATTTAATCATGATTTGATTTGGAGAATCAAATCTTAAACATATTTTATTTCCATAAATAGTTATGACAAATAAGGAAATTATGTACATGACATAATTGTATGTCATGTAATTGCATTAGATGCATATCATTATGCCATGCGTGTCGTGACATGTAGATGTATGCCATGCCATGTAGATAATAGTTATTTGCATGCAAAGAGGATGAGACATAAAAACCCTTACTCAATATTAAAGCATACACCTTCCATTAATATGGTTAGAACCAGAGTTCCGTTTCTTGTTTGGGTTGTTGGACTCTCTCCAAGTCCGGCTCAAACCTGAACATGTTCAAACCATGGAATAGTTTAATACTAATATGGTAAGAGTCAGAGGTCAATCTTAGCTTTGGTTGTTGGACTCTCTCCAAGCTGGGCTAATTGGTTGAATGCGCTCTAACCATATTAAAACTATTTCTCGATTAATGGGTTGACTTTAACCTGGAGCATCGGCTTGTTGGACTCTCTCCAAGGTCGATGTAAAGGGAGGTGAAGTTGGGTGCTATGCATATAATGCATACTTGTTAATGTGTTAACAACCCGATGTATGTATGAACATTCAATTAGTTGATAGCACATTGTGATAGTTGCATATACGTGATATGCAATCGGTATAGTTGATACCTACCGTCGTAGTTATGAATGACTTGTTGGACTCTCTCCAAGGTTGTTCATATCTATGATGGATATCAGCCCATTCGAAGATGGACCTATGATCTCCCAAAGTGATTTTGGGTTTTTTGAAATTCGAAAAATGAATGAGATTTATGAATGTATAATGATGCATTTTAAAATCATCTTTCTCATATATGCTCGTTTTGTATTTATAAGATTGATCATGATGTCTTTGAATTTGTGTTCAATTTTGGATTCGAATAAATTGACTGGGCCGAACTTCTTGGACTGACTTAGAAACTTGAGAATTGTTCCCAAGGTTGAAAAGCATGCAAATGTCCTCGAAGCGCCTCTTCCCGCCCGTCCTAGTGACGATACAACTCTGGACCAATTGTTGGCCTATCAGAAACATGTGAGTGATTCTGAACAAATGAGTTGCATCATGCTAGCCATGTTGGAACCCAAGCTACGGAAGCAGCATGAGCATATGGATGCTCATATCGTAGTCCTTCATCTTTAAGAGTTGTTTGATAAGCAAGTGAGATTCGAAAGGTTCGAAGTCTCCAAGCTCCTCTTCACCTCTGAGATTCAAGAAGGTTCATCTGTGATATTGCTCAACATGCTGAAGACTGTGGAGCCTTCTGAGAAGCATGAGCAGGGGACGATGTTGTTAGTTGATTCCTCGAAGAAAGGTTCTAAGAGAGAGTCAAAGGAACAACAGAAGGGGAAGAAGAAAAAGACTAAAAGGCAAAACCAGCTCAAAAGGGCAATTGCCATCATTATAGCAAGTAGGGCCATTGGCGAAGAAATTGTAAGATTTATCTTGAGTCCGTGAAGAAGAATAAGACATAAGATGCTCTATCTTTTCATATATCTTCGTTATTGATTGTCATTCTATTTCCTCAGACACATGGATATTGGATACTGGGTGTGACTCACATATATGTAATGACATACATGGGCTAAGGAATAGAAGATGACTCGTCAAGGGAGAGTCAAATTTACGTGTTGGGAATGGAGCAAAGGTTGTTGCACTCGCCATCGGAACGTATTTGTTGAAACTCCCTGCAGGACTTGTCTTAGAACTGGACAATTGCTTTTATGTTTCTTCGTTGATAAAGAACATCATTTCTATTTCTTGTTTAAATAGAAATGAGTACCATTTGACTTTTAGTAACAATTGTTGTTACATAACTTTGAATGAAGTTCTTTATGGGACTGGAACTTTAAGCAATGGTGTTTATACATTGGACGTATCCAGTGACATTTTCAATATCGAAGCGAGCAACAAGCGTCTTCGAAAGGATAATCAAATAGACTCCTACATGTGGCATTGTCGTCTTTGCCATGTAAGCAAGAAACGCATGTCCGAATTACACCGATGTGGAATTCTGGAATCGTTTGAATTAGATTCATACGATACATGTGAATCATTCTTAAAAGGCAAGATGACTAAGTTACCTTTTACAGGAAAAGGTGAACGAGTGGGAGAGTTGCTAGGCCTAATACATAGTGATGTATGTGGACCTATGTCAACTCAAGCTTTAGGAGGCTATAGCTACTTCATTACCTTCACCGATGATCACTCACGGTTTGGGTATGTGTTCTTGATGAAACACAAGTCTGAATCCTTTCAAAGGTTTAAAGAATTCAGAAATGAAGTAGAGAAACAACATGACAAGAGTATTAAAAAACTTCGATCGGATCGAGGTGGTGAATACTTAAGTCAAGAGTTTCTTGATTATCTAAGAGACAATGGTATATTGTCTCAATGGATTCCGCCATATACACCACAGCATAATGGTGTATCTGAGAGGCGTAACCGGACCTTGTTGGACATGGTCAGGTCAATGAATGAATCATGCGAATCTTCCCAAGTCCTTTTGAGGCTATGCACTTCAGACAGCTGTTTACTTGTTAAACAGAATACCAACCAAGGTAGTCTCTACTACTCCATATGAGATATGGAATGGTAAGAAACCTCATGTATCTTACTTGAAGATATGAGGTTGTCCTGCTTATGTGAAGCGGACTGTATCAGACAAATTGGATGCTAAGTCTGATAAATGTCTATTTATTGGATATCCTAAGGAAACAAGGGGTTACCAATTCTATCATCCTGTGGAACAAAAGGTGTTTGTTTCAAGGCATGCTGTGTTTCTAGAGAAAGAGTTTCTCTTGCAAGAAAAAAGTGGGAGTGTCATCGAGCTTGAGGAGGCTCGAGAGACTCAAATAGACATCGATGAGATACCTGGTGAAGCACAACGGCCGACAACTCATAGTGATGAGCAATCGACTGGACCTATTATAACACCACATCTTCGTAGATCTGGTAGAACACGCAATATTCCTGAGAGATATGGATTTCTCGTAAGTGAATCGAACGACGTGTTACTCATTGATGATGAGGAGCCTACCAGTTATGAAGAAGTGTTGAAAAGTTTAGAAAGAGATAAGTGGCTTGGTGCCATGAAGTTGGAAATGAATTCCATGTATGAAAACCAAGTTTGGAACTTGGTTGACCCACCTGAAGGCATAAAGCCTATAGGGTGCAAGTGAGTTTTCAAGAAGAAAACTGACATGGATGGTAATGTGATTACTTATAAAGCTAGATTAGTGGCGAAAGGATATCGTCAAAAACAAGGTGTTGATTATGATGAAACCTATTCGCCTGTAGCTATGCTTAAATCCATTCGAATGCTCCTGGCCATAGCGGCTCATTATGATTATGAGATATGACAGATGGATGTGAAAACAGCTTTCCTTAATGGAAACCTGCTCGAGGACGTGTATATGATACAGCCTGAGGGTTTCACATCGGTTGATAAAATCAAGGTATGCAAATTGCGACGGTCCATATATGGATTGAAGCAAGCATCCAGGAGCTGGAATATCCGTTTTGATGAGACGATCAAAAAGTTTGATTTCTCACAAAATCCAGACGAACCTTGTGTGTACAAGAAGGTTAGTGGGAGTGCAGTCGTGTTCCTAGTATTGTATGTCGATGACATATTACTTATAGGAAACGATGTTTCAATCTTACAGTCAGTTAAGGTTTGGTTATCCAAGACATTCTCCATGAAAGACCTGGGAGAAGCAACCTACATCCTTGGGATTAAGATTTATAGAGATAGATCAAAACGGTTGCTTGGTCTTTCGCAGTCTACATATATAGACCGAGTGCTAAAGAGGTTTAGCATGTCGAAATCCAAGGAAGGTTACCTACCCATCAGGCATGGGGTACGCCTTTCAAAGTCTATGTGTCCACGCACAGAAGACGAGAGGATTTGCATGAGTAAGATTCCCTATGCATCCGCAATAGGATCTATCATGTATGCTATGTTATGTACGAGGCCCGATGTATCGTATGCTCTGAGTGTCACAAGCAGATACCAGTCTGATCCAGTAATGGATGATTGGGTGGCTGTTAAGACGATCCTTAAGTACTTAAGAAGAACTAAGGATGTGTTCCTAATATATGGAGAAGGGGATATGGTGATACGCGGGTATACGGATGCCAGCTCCAGACAGACAAGGATGATACCATGTCTTAGTCTGGGTATGTATTCACTTGGAATGGAGGCGCAATAAGTTGGAAAGGTTCCAAGCTTGACACTATAGTGAATTCTACCACTAAGGCAGAATATATTGCAGCTTAGGAAGAAGCAAAGGAAGCGGTTTGGATCAAGAAGTTCATCTCTGAACTTGATGTGGTCTCATCAATGATCCAAACATGTGCTTCGCCGCTATCATCTTATCAGAGAGATCATCAGTAGGAATGAAATACAAATCGAGAAAATTCCCACTAAAAGGAACTTAGCGGATCCTTTGACTAAAGCATTACCTCAAAGTAAGTTTGAGGGTCATGTTAGTGCTTATGGTATTGGATACCGTAGCGATTGACATTAGGCCAAGTGGGAGTCTGTTAGTAATATATGAGAGATGTCCTATGGAAATCGCCTTATGTTTGAACCATTTATATGATAAATGAAGATTCACTATTTGAGTATACACACTTTCATGTATTTGATTGGATCTTAAACTCATTTACTGAATGTCCGTGATACGATTCACAGCATGAGAGAATTTGTGATTGGATCATAACTAGTGAGTATCTCTACATGTGTAATTGTGATGTATCGGAATTATCCCTAGTCGATGAATTGATGGATTTGGACACCATTAATTCTGTCGAGACTAGCACGAGGCATACTCCTTGGTGTATCCAAGCAGCTGATTCTCACTGGCTGGAGACATTGTGATGTCCGGAGTTGATCATGGATGCTAGTTATGGTAACTAGTTCATTGGAGTGACCAGTCGTAAGACTTCATATGGTTCTCTGCATATATAGATATGTCAATGAAGTTCTTACTGCGGCTTAAGTGCGATGTTCCTTTGACTTGCGGTATTCAAGTCATCTTGATCATAAAGACTTATGCTTTGACATCTTAAGCAAGCATCTCTGAGGAGATGTGGACCCGGGATGATTGGGTATAAGTCGAAGTGATCGAAGGTGTTTGAATAGCCTATAAAGGATTCACCACTCCTTGCGAGGAGATGTATACCCATGGCCTCTCATCGGATTGTTACTAAAGTCTTTGTCCAAAGCAATACATGTTTAGAGTAAGGTACTCTTCCATACATGTGAAGTAACTAGAATCCGTAGGACGAGGAAATGATACTTGGGTTAGGTGTGACGTAGTCAGCCTAGTGGGAATGACACTATAGACCATGTTATGAACCAAGTGGGTATAAGATGAGTGAAGGGAATGGGGCACGATTCATTCGAGCTGCTGAAGGGTTTCAGAAATAGTTCTGGATCAACCGTTGATCTTTTCGATTAATTGGGGATCATGATGTACTACTAGGTGCCACTCATGATCGTTCTACAATTAATGGTTAATTATAGACGGCCAAAATAAACCGAGAACCTATTTGGTCACACGCACGACGAGCATAATCCGAAGGATTTAAAACGAGCTTGAGAATGGGATTCTCAGACCGAGAGAAACTAGGTTTGGTTGGACCAAACAAGAAGCGAGCATGAAATCGTTTCAGTCACAATGGAAGCGTGGATGGGCCGTGTCTTATGAAGACATAATGGATGAACCAAAATGGTTTGGTTCTAATCCAATGGAGGAGAATAAACCAAAGGGTTTAGTTTATTTTAAACGAATGAACCAAAAGTTGGTTCGGTTCGTTTTAACTTAAAATAAACCATCATGGTTTGGTTTATTTTAACTTATATTAATGGAGCAGGTTAACGGGCCTTATGGTTATGATCCAATAACCATTAAGAGAATTAGTTCTCTATAAAAGAGGGCTTAAACCCTAATCAAAACCCTAACCTAAGAGTTGCCGCCCACCTCCCCTTGGAGATTTCGGCACCAACCCTCCTCCTTGCCGCCGCCCACCTTGAAGCTCCAACCGGCGACCAGCTGCTGCCGTCTTCTCCCATTTCCGGCATCGAGCTGCTGCCGGAGGAGCTCCGGTGATCTTCCTTGGCTCCGACGACAAGGTGAGCAAGTCGCTTTCCTTATTTGGCCGGCGCAAGGTCTCCACCAAAGCTGTCCAGTTTTCTGGACAGCTTGTTTCCATCTCGTTGGAGTGTCGTTTGGACGACGTTTAGATCTCCGATAGCGGTAGCCTTGCCGGGGATTTGATCTCCGGTAATCCTCTAAGGTGGAGGACGAAGGATTCGTCAAATGGTTGATGAATACCTCTCCAGAGAAGCGAGTTTTGAGGACTCGTTTTTGGATTCGAATTTGGATTCGGATCGTGATCATCTCTCGATCACATCGTCTTCAACACGAGGCTAGTAACCCGTACGAAGACGAGGCTCGTGACTTAGCGAAGTCATCCCGAGGATACTCGACGTGGATACGGATAGAGACGATTCTAGCGAGGATCGTTCCGGTTGATGCCGTTCCCGCTACACGTGATACGAAAGGTATACGTAGTTAAATTTCCTTTTATTGCAAATTTAAATTTACGGTTATGTCTACACATGTTGTACTATGCATGCGTGTGATGTGTGTGTTGTAATAAATGTAGATTTATTAATTTTATTTCTTCTGCTGTGCACATGTTTGCGAAACATGTTCGAACACACACTCGCCGCGGTGCCGGAAACCCAACACATTTCTCAGAATCTGGGCTCATCATAGCTTCCTGATAGGAGGTAGGCTCATTCTCAATGAGCATATCGTCATCATGGTCAGACAAGAGAAATGAGTATCCCTCAGGCTGATGACGTACCCTATCAGACCTCCAAAGAGGTAGGTCTACCTGAATAAGTTGTTGTTCCACAACTCTTTGTGCAACAATCTCATCACCCACAACACTTTGTGGTTCCTGTTCAACCTCCATCAAGGCCTTAGTGCTATGGTCCTTATCTTGAATTTCTTCAAGATTGAATGTACTCCCACTAGTTTTTCTAGAAACAAAATCTCTTTCTAGAAATACCCAGTCTTTGCCACAAACACTTTGTGCTGACTAGGAATGTAGAAGTAATATCCCTTCGTCTCCTTGGGATATCCAACAAAATAGCACTTATCGAATTTGGATCCCAGTTTGTCTGAGACTTGACGTCGAACGTAAGCCTCATAACCCCAAATCCTCATGAAAGACATCTTGGGATTTCTCTCTGTCCATATCGTATATGATGTCTTTATCACAGCCTTGGATGATACACGGTTAAGTGTGAAGGCTGCTGTGTCTAGAGCATATCTCCAAAAAGATATAGGAAGATCTGTGTGACTCATCATAGATTGTACCATATTTAATAGGGTATGATTTCTCCTTTCGGATACACCATTCCACTGTGGTGTTCCAGGAGGAGTGAGTTGGGATAGAATCCTACACTCAGCTAGATAGTCACGAAACTCATAGCTAAGGTATTCACCACCTCGATCTGATCGAAGTATCTTAATACTTTTGCCAAGTTGGTTTTGTACTTCATTCTTGAATTCTTTGAACTTTTCAAAAGATTCAGATTTATGTGTCATGAGATACACATAACCATATCTACTGAAGTCATCAGTAAATGTAATGAAGTATCTGTAACCACCTCTAGCAGCAACATTGAAAGGACTACATACATCACTATGTATAAGTCTTAACAAGTCTGTTGCTCTCTCGCTGTGTCCACTAAAGGGAGTCTTGGTCATCTTGCCTAAAAGGCAAGACTCGCATGTCTTATATGATTCAAAATCAAATGAGTCGAGCAGCCCATCCTTATGGAGCTGGGATAAACGACTCTCATTTATGTGACCTAAGCGACAATGTCAGAGATAGGTTTGGTTCAACTCATTTGACTTGAATCTTTTAACACTTATGTTATAGATGAGGCTCTTTAAGTCTAGAATGTAGAGTCCGTTCATTAGAGGTGCACTACAACATAACATATCATTTAAATAAACTGAACAACATTTGTTCTTTATTATAAATGAAAATCCTTTATTATCTAAACAAGAAATCGAAATTATGTTCTTAGTCAAAGCAGACACATAACAATATTCATCTAGTTCTAGTACAAGTCTAGAGGGTAGAGATAGATCATAAGTTCCTACAGCAACAGCATCAACTCTTTCTCCATTGCCTACTCGTAGGTCCACCTCGCTCTTTGTCAATGCCCTGCTATTTCTCAGCGCCTGTACATTGGTACAAATGTGAGATGCACATTCGGTATCTAATACCCATGATGAAGAAATAGATAGATTGACTTCTATAAAATTTATACCTGAAGTAAAAGTCTCACTTCTCTTCTTCTTAAGAGCTTCCAGGTATACTTTGAAGTTACGCTTCCAGTGTTTAGCTTCCTTACAGTGGAAGAAAGTTCCTTCTTTGGTCATCCCTCCTTTCGGTTTCAGTTCCTTGCCTTTGCCCTTGGCATGAAACTTTCCCTTACCGTTAGGCTTGCCCTTGCCTTTCTTCTTTTGCACCATCAAAATGGAGTCAGATTTTCCCTTCTTAAGGTTGAGCTCAGCAGTTCTCAACATGCTGAGCATCTCAGGCAGTGGCTTATCAATTTCATTCATGTTGTAATTCATGACAAATTGATTGTAGCTTTGTAGCAAAGATTGCAAGATCAAGTCAGTAGCCAGCTCTTGGCCAAGTGGGAATCTCAACCTCTATAGGTTTTCTATGTACCCAATCATCTTGAGTACATATGGACCTACGGGAGTCCCATCTTGCATCTTGGACTGAAACAATGCCTTAGAGATCTCATATCTCTCGTGCCTTGCTTGTCCTTGATATAGTTGACGAAGATGTTCAACTATATCATAAGCATTCATGAACTCGTGTTGCTTCTGAAGCTCAGAGTTCATGGTCGCGAGCATGAGACATGACACATCTAATGCATTATCTTGATTCTTCTTGTAAGCATCACGGTCAGTTCGTGAGGCAGTGGCAGGAGGTGCCTCCAAGGCCCTATCGGTCCTAGACCGCGTACGGAGGGCAAAGCACTATAACGTCTCCTTCTCGTTGGAGGTAGGAGACAACGATCACAAAACCGAATATACAAGGATGAGACAACAAGCCTACCTCACCTCGTTATGAGGAAAAACAAAGAATACAATATCAAAAATATTACTTGATTCTGCTGCCGACGAAGAAGATCGGAACTTGGCGTCGCGTCGGCGTTATGACGATGTTGGAGCGTTGGCGTTGTAGGAGCACTTGATGAATAAACATGATGTGATTTGGAGTTGGTATCCTCCCCTCCTTTTATATATTTTGGCCTCTGAATTTGTCTCCTCATCTTTAGGAATGGATTATGAAATTGTCCAAAATTTATCGCGAAGTGGCCGCGTCAAACGTTATCCGTTTTGACCTAGCGCAAAGGCTGATTCGTCGCCATCAGTCGACTGATGACTCCCATCAGTCGACTAATGAGCATCGATCGCTCAACGCCCGAATGATCACACCGCTACTTCCCTGGAAGAGGTTAGCTCGGAAAATGATAAATACGACAGTTTCTAACCATCTGATCTCGACCTAGACCTTCCACAGGAAGTCTTAGTTGGATCGCCGCTTACGGTCGTCCTCGTAAAGAGGACACGACCTTACAATCTCTCACTCACACGAGCTTGCCTCGACAGTAGCTCTCGCTTCCGGCCTTCCACTCGATTCCTTCGGCTCCCTCCGAAGTCACTCGAGTGTCGCCCGGCCACCGCGGCTTCCTCCGGGTGTCGCTAGCCTTCAGCTCCAGCTTTAGCACTTTTCTGCACACTTGATTTAGCTCGTGAGATAACGATGTAAACTTAACTTTGTGTCTTTGCCATAATCAAAACATAGGTTCGATTATCTCTTGCCCCTGCACCAACAATCTCCCCCTTTTTGATCTATGGCAAACCAACACAAAGTTAAGGGAAATTAAAGCATAAAACAGGTATAGTAGAAGATGAATGTTATTCCCAAAAACTCCCCCTTAACCAAAACTCCCCCTTAACCCTAGGTGAGTTTAGTTTTCAAAATCAAATTTTGTGTTACACCCCCTTAAGCTTTTGCTCTTCTCCCCCTTTTGCGATCACTGAGTATGTAACAAATTATGCGGAGGGATGTGAGTGATATAGATGAGATCTATCCCTCCCATATGACGGGAGTGATATCTTTGGCCTCTTGATAGAGTAGGACCACGAAATGCATGGCCATGCTCAAGTGAGATATTGAGCTCATTTGTTTGAGTGAGTCTACTTGGGGATCAAGAAACATAAAGATTGATAAGAGGGTGACACGGTCTATGTCTCATTGATCGATCTGAGATATCAAGGATAGAAGGACACTGTCATATGATAATAGTCACGAAAGAGGTTGTCGGATCTCGACATTCTCATCACTTGGGTAGCAATGATGTATTGCTAGATGTCGCTCATTGCTTATGTATCTAAAATGGTTTTGGATACATTGCCAACGTTATAAGAGCCTATAGGGTCACACACAAAGAACATATTAATTTGGAGAGGAAATCATTTTGGTTTGACTAAAATGAATTATTAGTTAATTGGATTAACTAGAATGAGTAAGACTCATTACTTGGCTAAATTTGAGTTGGACTCAAATTGATTTATGTTGAGTTAGACTCAAGTCAAACTAAGAGAAGAAGGCTAAAATGAATAATACACGAATTAATAATATAATACACGAATTAATAAATGAGGTTTTAAATGGGATTTAAAACTCATTAATGTGCATTTAATGAGCATTAATTGACTTCCTTTCTTTTACCATGGAGAATAAGGAAGTGCATTTAATGTCTCATTAAGGTGTATTATGGTTGCTTCTTCTTCTTCAACGTGGACAATGAAAAATAGAATCTGATTTTATTTTTTTCGTTGACAACACAAGAGGGCCAAGTATAGAGTGGAAAAGTGAGACCTTGGAGTGGTTGCTAGCACAACCGAAAGGGCTTACCTCTTCTCTCCAAGATCGTGTGTGTGTGCACCGTAGAGGCGTGGACATTCTGACCACGCTGAGATCCGCAAGTGTTGCTGACTGGAATTCGAAGGGCACGCTTCGAAGGTAATCTCGATTCCTATAGGATAGAATCGATAATTGAAACGAGTATATTTTTTTTGCTTGGATCTCTGGAGGGATCCTAAGTTTTCCGCTGCGAATTTTGTTTATCGCTCGGGATCCCTACAGTGGTATCAGAGCCACTTGTTAAAAAAAAATGTACACGTTTTTTTTAGATGTTTTATGTGATATAAACATGAGATTAGTTTTATTATGTTTTTTTTTGCCGACTCAGTATATGTCCGAGTTGATTTAGCCAAGCAGATAGTCTGCCGAGTGGGCTGAATCAAGTCGGATGGTGCCAACTCGGTCTATATCCGAGTTGATTTAGCCAAGCAGATAGTCTGTCGAGTGGGCTGAATCAAGTCGGATGGTGCCGACTCGGTCTATGTCCGAGTTGATTTAGCCAAGCAGATAGTCTGCCGAGTGGGCTGAATCAAGTCGGATGGTGCCGACTACCGTGTCCGAAGCGATTCACCAAGCGATGGTCCGCCAAGTGGGGTTCAAGTCATCCGAGGTCTCGGGTTCATAGAGATGGACAAAATGGGCAGCGACTCACAAGATGAATTAGCAAAAAAAAAAAAATGTTGCCGGGGGGCGTTGCCGTGGTGTTGCAGCTAATTGGCATAGCGTCTTAAAAATTGCACATAATAAAACTGATAAATAAAAGAATGTATTGTGAATGATTTGTATATGGTGTATGGTTATGGCCTAGGACCCAATATGATTGTGGTTATGTGTTGTAATTCATAATACAGCCTGCGTGCCGTCATATGTATGTGGGTGTTGTATTTTTTTTTTTACACGGCCTGCGTGTCGTGCCTTCACTTCTATTTTCTAGTTGTAAAATAGATTTAGACTCGAATGTAACTCGAGTATTCTCATTTTGTAATGTACAAAATAAATAAGCAATGAAAGTCCATTGAAGGTGGATGTTACAAGGACGATGCTGACAACACATGCTGACCAAAGAAAGCGCTTGGAGAAGATGCTATCCCTAGGGTAACCAATTGATTTTCTCATTGGCTTGAGAAATCGTAGAATAAGGGCTATAACCATGTCACATTTAGCGTATATGCGATATATTTTGTGTGTATGTGATGCATGCTAGATAATCTGTTATCTTAAAATTAAGTCAAATGAATATGCCTACCAAAGTTTGGTACTCATAAACTACCTCGATCATTTGTGTTGGGTTTGCCAAAGCAAAGCAGCACATTTTATCTTGGTAGAGTGCGAGAGGACAATTGTGATGTCCCGCTATCAAACTTTGGATGAGACTTCACTAAGTGTCTCAATTAGATTGAGAAATACTTAGAGGCATTTCCTAATAGTTAGGAGACACGGATAAGAGAACATTTATACTAAGTCTTGGGCGATTAGCCAAAGCTAACTCAAGATGATGTATAATGTGAATCTTGATCCTTTATTCCAAGAGTTGCATATGATGCAATTGGTAAAATGTTACCTACCTAGTGATACTAAATCTTGGGTGATTAGCCAAAGCTAACTCAAGGTGAGGTATGATGTGGATCTTGTCCCACATGAACTTGAAGCTCAATAGAACTGGTATGACTAGCTCCTATTGAAGCTAAGGGAATCAGTGGGAGTCTCATTTAATTAAAAGCCTAATTAAATGATTTCAGATATAATACTCATTTCTGCATATCATTTCTGTTGTAGATTACTATGTCTTCAAATACGTCAAATACTCTCTCTCTGCGATCGGTCCTTGAGAAGGACAAGCTCAATGGAGCAAACTTCATTGACTGGTTCAGAAATTTGAGAATAGTTCTCAAACAGGAGCGGAAACTCTATGTCCTAGAGCAACCCATTTCTGAACCACCCACCAATAATGCTACTCGTGCAGATAAGGATGCATACAAGAAGCATCAAGATGATGCATTAGATGCATCATGCCTTATGCTTGCAACCATGAACTCTGAGCTTCAGAAGCAACATGAGAACATGGATGCCTTCGATATGGTTGCACACTTGAAGCAACTATATCAAGGGCAGGCGAGGCACGAGAGATCTGAGGTATCTAAGACATTATTTTCATGCAAAATGCAAGAAGGAACACCCGTAGGAACTCATGTACTTAAGATGATTGGGTATGTTGAGAACCTTGAAAGATTGGGGTTTCCTTTAGGCCAAGAGTTGGCCACTGACCTTATTCTATATTCGCTGCCTAGAGGCTTTAGTCAATTTTTCATGAATTATTACATGAGCGAAATTGACAAACCATTGTCTGAGCTCTTAAGCATGTTGAGAACTGCTGAGAGCAATCTTAAGAAGATGCAACCTGGTACTAATGATGTACTTATGGTTAAAAAGGGCAAGGGTAAGAAAAAGTCTAAAGGCAAGGGTAAGACCCAGAATAAAGATAAGGACAAAGCATTGAAGCCTAAAGGTGGGGTGGCCAAGGAAGGGACTTGCTTCCACTGCAAGGAAGCTGGACATTGGAAGAGGAACTGCAAAAAGTACCTCGAGGAAGTTCAGAAGAAGAAAGGAAGTGAGACTTCCACTTCAGGTATACATGTTAAAGAAGTCAATCTATCTATTTTTTCCTCATGGGTATTGGATACCGGTTGTGCTTCTCACATTTGTACCAATGTGCAGGGCTTGAGAAGAAGTAGATCTTTGACAAAAGGAGAAGTGGACCTACGTGTTGGCAATGACGCAAGAGTTGCTGCTATAGCTGTAGGAACATATTCCTTATCATTACCCAGTGGCTTAATTCTAGAACTTGAAGAGTGTTATTTCGTACCTGCAATAACTAAGAACATTATGTCTATATCTTGTTTGGACAAGAAAGGTTTTTCATTTATAATTAAGGACAAGTATTGTTCTGTATATTTAAATGAAATGTTGTATTGCAGTGCACACTTGATGAATGGACTCTATGTTCTAGACCTTGAAAACCCAGTCTATAACATAAATACCAAACGATTCAAATCTAATCATTTGAATCAAACATATCTTTGGCATTGTCGTTTGGGTCACATAAATGAGAGTCGCATAGCCCAACTCCATAAGGATGGATTACTGGACTCATTTGATTTTGAATCATATGAGGTATGTGAATCTTGTCTTTTAGATAAGATGACCAAGACTCCATTTAGTGGACAAGGCGAACGAGCGACAGATTTGTTAGGCCTTATACATAGTGATGTATGCGGTCCTTTCAAAGTCGCAGCCAGAGGAGGTTATCAGTACTTCATCACATTTACTGATGATTTCAGTAGATATGGATATGTGTATCTTATGAGACACAAATCAGAATCCTTTGAAAAGTTCAAAGAATTCAAGAATGAAGTACATAACCAACTTGGTAAGAGTATTAAGATGCTTCGATCAGATCGAGGTGGGGAATACCTAAGCCAAGAGTTTAGTGACTATCTAGTTGAGTGTGGGATAAGATCTCAGCTCACTCCACCTGGAACACCACAGTTGAATGGTGTATCTGAGAGGAGAAATCGTACTCTATTAGATATGGTACGATCAATGATAAGTCATACAAAACTTCCTCCTTCCTTCTGGGGATATGCTCTAGAGACCGCCACTTTCACACTTAACCGTGTTCCTTCTAAGGCAGTCGTAAAGACACCATATGAGATATGGACTGGGAAGAGTCCCAAGATGTCTTTTATGAAGATTTGGGGTTGTGAGGCTTACGTACGACGTCAAGTATCAGTTAAACTAGGCCCCAAATCAGATAGATGCTATTTCGTTGGATATCCCAAGGAAACTAAGGGATATTACTTTTATAACCCCACACAAGGCAAAGTGTTTGTTGCCAGAAATGGTGTTTTTCTAGAAAGGAAATTTATTTCTAGAAAAATAAGTGGGAGTAAAATTGGTCTTGAAGAAGTTCAAGATACACAAAATAGCAATGATACCTTAATGGAACAAGAACAGTCATCACAAGGAGTTGTGATACAACCTGTTCAGGTAGACCAAGCTCTGCACAGGTCTGATAGGATACGTCATCAACCTGAGAGATATTCTTTTCTCTTGGATGATAACGATGGTATCATGCTTGATGAGCCGACATCCTATCAGGAAGCTGTAATAAGCCCAGATTCTGAGAAATGGCTCGAGGCCATGAGATCCGAAATAGAATCCATGTACACTAACCAAGTCTGGACTTTAGTTGATCCACCTGAAGGGGTCAAACCCATTGGGTGTAAGTGGGTCTTTAGGAGAAAGACTGACATGGAAGGTAATGTGCATACCTATAAAGGGCGATTGGTAGCAAAAGGATTCAAGCAGATTCATGGTATTGACTATGATGAAACCTTTTCTCCAGTTGCGATGCTCAAATCCATTCGGATCATGCTTGCTATTGCATCTTACTATGACTATGAGATCTGGCAGATGGATGTCAAAACAGCATTTCTTAATGGAAATCTACTCGAGGATGTGTATATAACACAACCTTAGGGTTTTGTCGATCCAAAGGATGCTGGAAAGGTTTGCAAGTTGCATAGGTCCATTTATGGTTTAAAGCAAGCTTCTAGAAGCTGGAATCTTCGTTTCGATAATGCGATCAAAACATTTGGTTTCATTAAGAACGAAGATGAACCTTGTGTCTACAAGAAGGTTAGTGGGAGCTCAATTGTTTTCCTCATATTGTATGTAGATGACATACTGCTCATTGGAAATGATATCCCTATGCTGCAGTCTGTGAAGACTTGGCTTGGGAATTGTTTTTCAATGAAAGACTTAGGTGAAGCAGCCTATATTCTAGGCATCAAGATCTATAGAGATAGATCTAAGAGATTGCTTGGCTTGAGTCATAGTACATATGTGGACAAAGTGCTTAAGCATTTTGCCATGCATAATTCCAAGAAGGGATTTTTGCCAATGTCACATGGTATGAGTCTTTCGAAGACTCAATCTCCCTCTTCTAAGGAGGAGAGAGATCGCATGGATTAGATCCCTTATGCATCAGCTATAGGATCTATCATGTATGCCATGATTTATACTCGCCCCGATGTCTCGTATGCTTTAAGCATGACGGCGAAGTGTATCGATCAAGAATATGAAGAATATTCTTAAGTACTTGCGAAGGACAAAAGAATATTTCTTGATATTTGGAGGCAATGAGGAGCTAGCTGTAAAGGGTTACAGTGATGCGAGCTTCCAAACTGACAAGGATGACTCCAGATCGCAGTCAGGGTATGTATTTTGCTTGAATGGTGGCGCTGTGAGCTGGAAGAGTTCGAAGCAGGACACAGTTGCAGATTCTACAACAGAAGCCGAGTATATTGCTGCGTCTTCTGCAGCAAAGGAGGCTGTTTGGATTCGAAAGTTCATCACTGAACTTGAGGTGGTTCCTAGCATAGCAGACCCAATAGACCTCTATTGTGACAACAATGGGGCTATTGCTCAGGCTAAGGAACCTCGCTCTCATCAGAGGACCAAACACATACTGCGGTGGTATCACCTCATTCGAGAGATCATCAATAGAGGAGATGTTCAGATATGCAGAGTAGACACTGATGCTAACATTGCAGATCCCTTGACCAAGGCTTTGGCACAGAAGAAGCATGATGGTCATACTAGGTCACTGGGTCTTAGAGATTACAGTGATTGGCACTAGTGCTAGTGGGAGATTGTTAGTATGAGCCCTTAGTGCCAATTATGAGATGATTGGTGAGGGAGACTTTTGTATTATATTCTTGCATTAATAAAGGCAAAGATTGATTATTATATTTCTTTATGCGTGTGCCAGCTAAATAAATATAATAATGCCCATGAATAGTAGGTTGTTATCTACAGTATATCAATTGGTAGAATTGATTATGAGAAGTTGTAGAGAACACTATTCTTAAATATTCCTAGTCGAGTATTGTATTAATAGACAAGGGCTATATTGATACATTGAGACTACCATGTAGGTCAATGGATGACTTGATCTCACAAGTCATGGATATATGATATCACATTGATACATGGGTATATATATTGGAGACTATATATACTGAATTGATCCACCATGAGAAAGTATCATGGATCGTTATATGAGTATCATATACTTTCTCATGTGACTATTGGTATGAATAGTCCTTAGACCTGAAGTCACTACGGTTCCCTACATAAGGTGTTATATACTTTGGTATCGTCTAACGTCACACCGTAATTGGGTGACTATAACGGCGATCACTGAGTATGTAACGAATTATGCGGAGGGATGTGAGTGATGTAGATGAGATCTATCCCTCCCATATGACGGGAGTGATATCTTTGGTCTCTTGATAGAGTAGGACCACGAAATGCATGGCCATGCTCAAATGAGATATTGAGCTCATTTGTTTGAGTGAGTCTACTTGGGGATCAAGAAACATAAAGATTGATAAGAGAGTGACACGGTCTATGCCTCATTGATCGATCTGAGATATCAAGGATAGAAGGACACTGTCATATGATAATAGTCACGGAAGAGGTTGTCGGATCTCGACATTATCATCACTTGGGTAGCAATGATATATTGCTAGATGCCGCTCATTGCTTATGTATCTAAAATGGTTTTGGATACATTGTCAATGTTATGAGAGCCTATAGGGTCACACACAAAGAACATATTATTTTGGAGAGGAAATCATTTTGGTTTGACTAAAATGAATTATTAGTTAATTGGATTAACTAGAATGAGTAAGACTCATTACTTGGCTAAATTTGAGTTGGACTCAAATTGGTTTATGTTGAGTTAGACTCAAGTCAAACCAAGAGAAGAAGGCTAAAATGAATAATACACGAATTAATAATATAATACACGAATTAATAAATGAGGTTTTAAATGGGATTTAAAACTCATTAATGTGCATTTAATGAGCATTAATTGACTTCCTTTCTTTTACCATGGAGAATAAGGAAGTGCATTTAATGTCTCATTAAGGTGTATTATGATTGCTTCTTCTTCTTCAACGTGGACAATGAAAAATAGAATCTGATTTTATTTTTTTCGTTGACAACACAAGAGGGCCAAGTATAGAGTGGAAAAGTGAGACCTTGGAGTGGTTGCTAGCACAACCGAAAGGGCTTACCTCTTCTCTCCAAGATCGTGTGTGTGTGCACCGTAGAGGCGTGGACATTCTGACCACGCTGAGATCCGCAAGTGTTGCTGACTGAAATTCGAAGGGCACGCTTCGAAGGTAATCTCGATTCCTATAGGATAGAATCGATAATTGAAACGAGTATATTTTTTTTGCTTGGATCTCTGGAGGGATCCTAAGTTTTCCGCTGCAAATTTTGTTTATCGCTCGGGATCCCTATATCATATACATACAAGAAAAATATCCTAGCATGTATCATATACATACAAGCAAAATTTACTAGCATGCATCACATACATACAAGCAAAAAAAAAAAAAAAAAAATATATATATATATATATCAATTAATTGTGATGTGGTCATGACCCTACTACGATCTTCTCAAGCCAATGAGAAGATCGGACGGTCAACCTAGGGTTAGCGGCTTCTCCAAGCGCCTCCTTTGATCGCCATGTGTCGTCGACACCCTCCTCGTAACTCTGTCTAGTAGTGGACCTTCCACCGCTCCATTTTATACATAACAAGCATGAAACTCGAGTTACATTCGAGTCTAATACTATTTACAACTGGAATTTTAAAAGAAGAGACACGATGCGCAGGTCGCATACCTTATACAACATGCACAATCACAAAAATGACACGTAGGTCGTATTATGAATTACAACACATTTATCATCTAATCATATTGGGGTTCTTGAGCCATGACCATCACCGAATTATACATAATTCTAAATTATGTATATTACATAAATTTCAATAATTTTTCATATTTTTTTTTTCAATTTTATGAGTCACCTCTCCATAATAGTCCCGCTAAGCGATTTCTGGGTGCGATCGCGGGACAATGCCCCTTTCGGGGTTAAGGGCAGCGCCCCTACTCGCAAAATAAACTTTGCGAGTGTCCCATATTGATCTTACAGTGACTTAAGTCGCTGTCCCAAAAACCTAAAGCGAGAACTCGCCGTTTTCTCGGTGGTTGAAGCCTACAAGTGTCCCTACATTTGTTGCTTTGACTCATCGAGAAAAATACCCAAAAAATCTATAAAAATAGGAAATTTACAGAAACTTAAAAATCTGTAATTTTTATATCTAATACAAAAACTACAAATTTAAAATACATACATGCTTCGCACGTGGCTCTGATACTACTGTTGGACTATTCGAGCCGCAAAAACCGCTTTTTGCATTGCAGAAACCTCGGAAGTCGACCACGGATCCGTGCGAAGGTAAATAAAAACTATCCTTTAGATATACTCTAGATCTACATGATAAGAGTTTTCCCTTGAAGCGATGCCCTTCGCTTATCCCGCTCGTCCAAACGCTTTACCGGATCTTAAAGAGTATCAAGTGTACACTCCTCTACAAGTATCCACATGGACAAATGGTGGAGAAGACACCTTAGAGTGTGCTAGCACCCTTTAGGAATCTCGATAAGAAGAGGATTGGGAGAGAGCAAGAAGGAGCAAGGAAGAAGATGATGAAGTTACTTCCAATAACTTCCCACACAAATGCAAAGTGGCCGGCCGACCACTTTGTTTTGGGGGGGTTACATGCATGCATGTAACTCCAAGAGCCAATGACTCTTGGTCTCCCTCATGAGGTGACACCACATGATAAGTCCATGATGATGTGGAACATCATCATTGGCCGACCCCCATGCCAAGTCACCATTACATGACAATTGGTCAAGTCAAAATTGACCATTCATCTTTCCTCTCAAGTCAAGTCAAACTTGACCTATTATCTCCCATGGTTGATCAAATTTAACCACTTGATTTAAGTCAATTTGATTTAATGAATCTCTATTCATTAATTTAAATTGACTCAATGAATCAAATCTAAATTAGACTCATTCAACACTTGAATCAAATTGAGTCTAACTCAATTAGTCTAATTTGGATTACTCTTAATCTAATTTGGTTCATCCCATGAACCTAATCCTCATGGTTCATCATATGAACCTAATCTCCATCTAATCGCCCTTTGTGTGTGACCCTATAGGTTCTTGTAACTTTGGCAATGCTCCTAAACCGATTTAGGAACAAAAGCAATGAGCGGTATCTAGCAACACATTATTGCTACCCAAGTTACAAGAATGTTGAGATCCAACATCACCTTTGTGACTACTAATTGTGACTCTCATAATATGTGACAATGTCCCTCTATCCTTGACATCTAGATTGATCAATTAAGGCATAGACCGTGTCATCCTCGGTACAATCTATATCTTGAACTCCAAGTAGACTCACTCTAATCAAATGAGCTCAATATCTCATATTGGCTCATTTGGACATGACCATGTACTTCGTGGTCTCACTCTATCAAGAATAACGATGTCACTCCTGTCATATAGGAGGGATAGATCCCATCTATATCACTCACATTCCTCCGCATAATTTGTTACATACCCAGTAATCTCCTTTATAGTCCACCCATTTATGGGTGACGTTTGACGAAGCCAAAGTATGCAACTCCTTATGTAGGGAACTATGGTGACTTCAGGTCTAAGGACTAATAGTCACATGAGAAAGTATATGACACTCATATAACGATCCATGATACTTTCTCATGGTCGGTCATTCAGTATATATTCTCCAATGCATACCCATGTGTCAACTTGATATCTCATATCCATGACTTATGAGATTAAGTCATCGAGTTGACCTACATGCTAGTCTCTACACATTAACATTGTCCTTAAATGTTAATACTTGACTAGGAATGATTAAGAGTAGTGTTCTCTATATCATCTCATTATCGATTCAACCAATCGATTGATATAAATAAGAACCTTATACTCAAGGACGTTATTATACTTAGTTATTTGACACCAATACAAGTAAATATAATAACCATGCCTTTATAAATAGGAATATGATACAATAAAGTCCATACAAGAATCATCACATGATTGGCTCTAGGGCTTACACTAACACCTCCTCTCTAGCCCACTGTGCATGCTGGGCATGTATGTGCTGCCGTATCTCCCTGCGGTAGGCGGCTTCATCTTGGCGACGAACAACCTCCTCCTGGAAGTATATGCGGGCCTCGTCGTAGAACTCTTCAGCCCACTGGAAATACTCCTGGAATCCCTGGAACTCCACCTGCTGGTAGACGTTAGTGCAATCAACCTTTGATATGATTTTGATGTGTGTGGCAAAGGGTTTAAGTTAGGATGTTTGGATTTGATATGTGCGTTGAAGTCTTGCAGGACTTAGTATTTCGCACATGGAGCCTTGGTGAATTTCACATCTCATGACTCGGTCTTAGAGTCGGTGAAGGATGGCTTTGCGGAAGCCGTGCGCTTGGAGCATTCGAGGGACCGCCGGACAAGGAGCTTGGAGTGAAGCCGGAGGAAGTAGACTTCAGGGCGAGACGCGAAGGATGGTGCTGCAGAGCCATGTGCTTGGCGCATCCGAGGGACGTGGCCGGACGAAGATAACTTCGAAGGCGAGGGACTCCAAGGGATGAGAGTGAGCGAATGTAACTCGGGAAGGGGTAGTGCTCTTTGGTGAAACTTGGATATTTGGCTAAGTGTCGTATGGGATTTCCCGACATTCGTTGACTACCATGTTATGGTAGTCGACTACTCTAAGTTGACTGTGACTCGACTAGTGTTCGAGTCCAGTTTAAGTGCCAACAGTCGACTACCATGGAATGACAGTCGACTGCAAGACCACCAGTCCACTGATGAAGGCATCAGTCGACTGGTCTCAAGGGTTTCTGTCATAGAAGCGAGTCGAGCTCGTGAGCACTCGACTGATAGGTCGATCAGTCGACTGATGGTAAGATCAGTCGACTGATGATGGTGCCATTAGATGGAATCCAACGTGGAAAGCAGCCGTTATTGGGCAACGACTACGGGACTAGTCGACTGATAGGGACATCAGTCGACTGCTCCTATGTCAACAGGAAGAAACCCTCTTCCTCTATAAAAAGGAAGGGTGTGGGGCTTTGGGAACCTAATGTTGATGCTCTAATCTTCTCCCAAAGTGTCCTAAAGCTTTTCCATCCTCTTACTTGTTTTTATTTACATCATATTTGTAAGAGGAGTGAATTCTTGTAAAGAGGTTACCTCCACCTAGCTTGGTGCAAAGGAGAGAATAGTGGAAGCTTGCGGAGTGATTCACCGTGGACGAATCGGACCGTGGATTAGCGGCGTAGCCGTGAACCACGTTACATCCTTTGTTAGCATTTGTATTCTTGTTATTGCTTTGTCTTTATTTTTTATACTTTCTGCTTGCGCTAACGAATTTGTAGACGAGTAATCAACGAGAAAATTCCACCATCTACGTATTAGGCTATTCACCCCCCTCTAGTTGCCCAACCACATACACATCGATCCCCTACAAGTGGTATCAGAGCGAGGAAAGCTTGTCGAGGACTAACCACCACAACAAGCACATTCAAGAATGGTCGGCTCGAACATTCATCCACCGAAGTTTGAAGGAGAATTCTCTTGGTGGAAAAAGAGAATGGAGGTATTTTTCGAAACCGATTTCGAAATTCTTTTAATTATGGAAAACGGTTTCGAAATGCCTAGGGATGAAGAAGGGGAGCCATTGGAAAAATCAAGGTGGAGCAAGAGGCAAAGGGAAGAGTACTTGGCGAACTCTAATGTCAAACATCTCCTCTATAACATACTCTCCCAACAAGAAGTCAACCGGATAGGAGAGTGTGCTAGCACCAAGGAGATGTGGGAGAAGCTCATAGAAATTCATGAAGGCACATCCGAGGCCAAGCTAGCAAGGAGAGATGTCCTTCGCTCCCAACTATCCAATATCAAACTCGAAAAGGGAGAGAAGGTAAAATCCCTACACTTTAGGTTTAAGGAAATTCTAACCGGTTTGACAAGTGTAGGGGAAAAGTTTTCCAACC
The DNA here is from genome assembly GCA_025175895.1 of Wurfbainia villosa. Taxonomy (NCBI): domain Eukaryota; kingdom Viridiplantae; phylum Streptophyta; class Magnoliopsida; order Zingiberales; family Zingiberaceae; genus Wurfbainia; species Wurfbainia villosa. The sequence continues at coordinate 43,499,010 of CM046005.1, forward strand.
GGGACATGCTCATGAAGGCAATAGATGCCTTTCCTCGGTCCTCAAGATGGAGCTCAATGGTGGACTCCTTCTATATGTCCAAGAATTTAGAAGTGAGCACTTTGGAGGAGTTCTTCTCAACCATGAAGCTCTACGAAACAAGGCTCGAAGGAGTAATAGAAGAGCCAAGATTTCAATCTTCAAAAGGAGTAGCCTTGATGGCCAACAAAGAGAAGAAGAAGATGGAGACTCCCTCCTCCTCCAATGAAGCATCCTCCTCCTCCTCCATGGATAGCACGGAAGAAGCCTACATGGTAAGGAAGGTAAGACGTGCATTGAAAATTTTTAAATTTAATAAATCTAATGATTGGAGGAGAAGACCAAGGGGGAAGGTGATTTGCTATAATTGCCAACAAGAGGAAAACATAAGGGATAATTGTCCCCTCTTGAACAAAAGCAAGGAGGAAAGGAAGAAGAAGGAAGAAAAGAAGAAGAAGGGGAGCAAGAAGAAGGAAGAAGAGAAGAAGACCAAAGAAAAAGGGAAGACAAAGACACTAAAAGCAAGGACTTGGGATGACCCTTCTTTCTCATCATCATCATCCGAGGAAGAAAATGCTTTTGTCACAAATTTGACACTAATGACATTTAACGACCTAGATTCCTCCTCCTCCGAAAATGAAGGATCAAGCACAAGTGAGGAGAGCTCTAGTAAAGGGGGAGCTTCTTCACCATCCTCCGAATCCGAGGAAGAAGACATGAAAACTATGGTAACGAATCTCTCACCTAGTAAAATAGTTTTCATGATTTCTAGCCTCCCTAAGGACTTATTTAGAGCTAAAAAGAAAAATAAATGCATGCTTGATCAAATTAAATATTTAGAACAAAAATTAGAAAAAACATGTTTTAATGATAATAATGATGATGCATGCTCACATGATCTTTATATGACATTAGATGTAAGTGATGCATGTATGGAGGTTAATAGGGCTTTAAGGGAAAAGGTAGATCACTTGACCAAAGCCCTAGAAAAATTCACAATTGGATCCAACACTCTTAATATGATTATAGGGAGCCAAAGGGCTAGCTTTAACAAGAAAGGCCTAGGATATAAGGAAAATAAAAATGAAAAGGCCTATAAATACTTAATTGCTAGGGGTCAAAATAAAAAGAAAACAATTGCTAGAAAATGGATCCCTAAGGAGTATTTAGTGAACCCTATAGGAAAGAACTTATTGTGGGTTCCTAAATCCATCCTAAAGGGTTAGGAAAACCCTAGGATAGTCAACCACATGGAATTTATCTATATCATATTTTGGTTGACTTAGGATGACGGGACAATATTTTTGAAATAGTGTTGGGTGATGATAATGCACCCATAAATAGATAAATCATGCTTTAGGTGATACTTGAATTATTATCATGACTTTATACCTAATGTATGATTATAAATTGATTAATACATTTGTTTCATGGTCATAATATGAAATTCATCCATATATGTCTTTATGATCATGTTGGATGTTAGGATGATACTTAACCTTGTATAGAATTGCATGAAAATAATGGTTAAGTATATACAAATACCTTTAGGATACATCTCACACTCACCATAGGCTACCATGATTGAAAACTTAGCATGAGTGAGATGATAAGATGATACTAATGGTCCACTAGTGCCTATGACATTTAGATGATCATTTAAAGTATCAAAATAACAATAATAGACCAATCATGGGGAAGACTTATGTTTAATTCATAGACATATTGCCTAAAGATCATGGTTGAATATTTCATATGTTTTCAAAATAGTTTCTTACTTTAAAATCTGTGTGTTCATATTTTGAAACAATTTAAAGCAAAACTAGGTGTTAAACTTGATACTAACTTGATCAAAAACCTAGTTACTTTTGAAACTTTTGGATTTTTGGAAAATACTTGAAAATATAATGATTTTTCATGGACAATTATTTTTCATTGATAAATATACTTACAAGAAATATGTTTCCCAAATTTCATGATTTTTCGAATTTTGTAGAATTTTTAATGCATTTCTGAAATTCAGCCCAAAAATTAGAAAAACCTGAAATGCATGTGTCAGTCAACTGGTAGCCTGATAACATGCTCAATAACCTTTTGTATCCGATTTTAAGGTATGTTTTGCCTTTTGTTTTCCTCTAAACTTGATACCATGCTTAGATAAACTTTGTTTAACATTTTTGATGGTGTCAAAGGGGGAGAAATATATTTGTTTAAGGGGGAATTATATTTAGGGGGAGTTTCATGTATTAAGGGGGAGAGTTGCTAATCATGTTATTTACATGCTTTCTTACCTTAGTATTTTATCAAATGTTTTACCTAACTTAAACGGATTGCCACACATCAAAAAGGGGAAGATTGTTAGTACAATCAACCTTTGATATGGTTTTGATGTGTGTGGCAAAGGGTTTATGTTAGGATGTATGGATTTAATATGTGCGTTGAAGTCTTGCAGGACTTAGTAATTCACACATGGAGCCTTGGTGAGTTTCACATCTCATGACTCGGTCTTAGAGTCGGTGAAGGATGACTTTGCGGAAGCCGTGCGCTTGGAGCATCCGAGGGACCGCCGGACGAGGAGCTTGGAGTGAAGCCGGAGGAAGTAGACTTCAGGGTGAGACGCGAAGGATGGTGCTGCAGAGCCGTGCGCTTGGCGCATCTGAGGGACGTGGCCAGACGAAGATAACTTCGAAGGCGAGGGACTTCAAGGGATGAGAGTGAGCGAATGTAAGCCGGGAAGGGGTAGTACTCTTAGGTGAAACTTGGCCATTTGGCTAAGTGTCGGATGAGATTTCTCGACATCAGTTGACTACCATGTTATGGTAGTCGACTACTCTAAGTCGACTGTGACTCGACTAGTGTTCGAGTCTGGTTCAAGTGCCAACAGTCGACTACCATGGAATGACAGTCGACTGCGAGATCACTAGTCGACTGATGAAGACATCAGTCGACTGGTCGCAAGGGTTTCGGGCACAGAAGCGAGTCGAGCTCGCGAGCACTCGACTGATAGGTCGATCAGTCGACTGATGGTAAGATCAGTCGACTGATGATGGTGTCATTGGATGGAATCCAACGTGCAAATCAGCCGTTATTGGACAATGGCTACGGGACCAGTCGACTGCTCCTGTGTCAATGGGAAGAAACCCTCTTCCTCTATAAAGAGGAAGAGTGTGGGGCTTTGGGAACCTAATGTTCATGCTCTAATTTTTTCCCAAAGTGCCCTAAAGCTTTTCCATCATCTTACTTGTTTTTATTTACATCATATTTGTAAGAGGAGTGAATTCTTGTAAAGAGGTTACCTCCACCTAGCTTGGTACAAAGGAGAGAATAGTGGAAGCTTGCAGAGTGATTCACCATGGACGAATCGGACCGTGGATTAGCGGCGTAGTCGTGAACCACGTTACATCCTTTGTTAGCGTTTGTATTCTTGTTATTGCTTTGTCTTTATTGTTTATACTTTCCGCTTGCGCTAACGAATTTGTAAACGAGCAATCGATGAGAAAATTCCACCGCCTACGTATTAGGCTATTCACCCCCCTCTAGCCGTCCAACCACATACACATCGATCCCCTACAGTAGGCACTCTGCTCCTCCCATCGCTGCCTCTGCGTCTTCTACTCAGTGTAAATGTCATCGAGGCACGATCGGAACTCCGAGAAATCATAAGCTGCGTACCTGCATCCTGCTCAAAGGTGGAAAAAGGTGGTGCAGGTGCAAGCTCATGTCGGCGTGGACTAGGTGGACTCCTATGCATGTGTGGACTAGAGGGAGAATGATATAAAGGTGGAGAGATGAGCGCCGATGTGGATGGTTCCTCATGTGGAGGGGACTCCACTATCAGGTCTAAATGGCAGTTGACGTGTGTAGTGATGGTGGTACGATCAGGGTCGGGGAGCCTAAGGGCCGTCAGATTTTTCCTTACAAAGCATAAGGAGTCTCATTCTCTCACAATCATTTTCATGGTCATGCACACTCCTAGGTCGATCCTAGGGCTCCCCTCTATACTCTCTAATGTAGTGTAATCGTACCCCATCCTATGATAAATGTGGGTAAGTAGGCCTCCCACATTAATCTCTCCTCGCGTGCTTTGCCCATCTTCACTAAGTGTCTGATGAAGTGGGACCCTACATCGATGCTACTCCTTTCTTGTAGCATATCCCATAGGCAAAGCAGCTCGCTAGCTCTAACTATACCGTCACTCTCCCCATGACCAAATATGATACTGGCCATGATGCGGTGGAGGTATCGAAAGATGGGGTTTTGGAGGCGCGACACTTTGGCCCTAGATGGGTCATAAGCGTGCTCCCCTCTCAACTCAGTCCAAACTATCCGAGAGTTAAACCCAATAGGGAGTCTTCTCTCTCCCCTACTCGGCAAGCCAAAGCATGAGTTCCATTGGTGAAGGGTCCACTCATGCTCAATGTTAAAAAGCCTAAAAGTTATCCTACCCTCCTCGCTCTCTCTACTCGTTAAAATTTCTGCCTCTAAGGAGCTTAAAAATTCTAGAACTATCCTAGGGTATGTTGGGTGCTTTATTCCCATCATCTCTTCCCACCCCATTTTTATAAATAGGGCTTGAATATCACCCAACAACACTAAAGACTCTAGCAAATCTTCATCTAAGTACCTAGTGGCAGTGAGCTTACGAGTAGAGAGCACATTATATCTATCTCTATGTTCATTATTGCGAAAAAGAAGAGTGGGTAGGGTGTTACCCTCCTCCGGAGCTTGAGGGGCGTCGGCTCTCCTTGTTCTTCGCTCCAAGGCGTCGGATCGAGGTGCTACATGCTTGGTCCTCCTCATCCTTGTTTCTTTTGGCTTTCTTAGAGGTTAAAAGTGCTTCTAGATGGTGGGGAAGATGAAATCACACGGCTAGGGCAAGAGCTTTCGAAGCACATGGCGCAAATGGGGTGAAAACACACGGCTCGCCCCTTTTAACCTCGCGCGACACATCCGTGTGAAAACACATGACCAGGCCGTGTGCGCCTCGGGTCGGTCGGGCACGACCATGGGAAAACACACAGCCAGGCCGTGTGTCCCCATTTCTCTCCCCTTTTACGTCAGAGCTCGAATTCTCTCACACCTTTCGCCATGTAGGTTAATATGGATTTATTTTTACCTAGCAATGTTCTTCTCTAGTCCTAACCCTAAATGGGATGGAAATCAAAACTAAAATCAAACAAATGCATGCAATGCAATCAAAAAGGGAAATCTAAAACTAAACTTGGGTTGCCTCCCAAGAAGCGCTTTGTTTAAGGTCGTTTAGCTCGACCGTACTCCACTATCAACTTGGCTCTTGAGGTTCAGTGAACCTCCATTCATCCGTCTCGGGAGCTTCATCTGGAGGTTCCGGCTTCATTCTGCTAAATGTGAAGCCGTCGAGGTAGGGGGCTCTGTGCTCCGAAAGGCTGAAGAGGATGATCTCCCCATCTACCTCCAGGGAGATCTGGTGTGCCTTCACATCTATGTACGCCCCTGCAGTCGCTAGAAAAGGCTTTCCCAGAATGATGAGATTCTGGGGATTTGGTCCTGTGTCCAGTATGATGAAGTCCGTGGGTATCACGAAATCCTCAATCACCACAGGCACGTGTGGTAGCAGGCCAACGGGCTCCTTGACCGAATCATCCCCCATACGAATACTAAGATTCGCTAGTTGGAGCCCGCTCAGTCCCATTTTCAGATAATATGCGTAGGGCATCATACTGACTGATGAACCCAAGTCGCATAGAGCTTCGTCGAAGCTCTCCCCATAAATTGAGCAGGGGATAACAAATTCACCGGGGTCCTCAAGCTGTAATGGAATCTTCTCTTCAAACTCAGCTTGGTCAGGTAGGGTGGTAATCATGGCTGCACACCCCTTGGAGAATTGACTACTTTGCCCCACTCCTTCCTTTTTTTCTTGACTCACCGGAGAGCTCTTCACAGGTTGCGACACGGATTGGGCTATCTGGGCCACTTGTGTCTCCAACATCCTTATGTGACTTGCAAGGCCGTCAATGGTGACATTCAAGTCTCTGAGTGATTCTTCATATTTATGATGTTGGCGATGAAATTCCTCATTGGCCTTAGTCCAGGTAGCAATGAAGTCCTCCATCATCAGTTCCAGTCTGGACTTCTGTGGTCGCTGCCCATTGCCCTACTGCTGCCCATGCCCCCTGATGGTTGGGAGGTTCCCGAGTTATTCTTATAGGAGAAATTCGGGTGATTCCTCCATCCGAGATTGTAGGTATTGGAGTATGGGTTGTTGGGCCTTTGGTCGTAGTCCCCAACCGCATCGCAGTGCTCGATCTGCTCATCTAGGGTTCCCAACCCTCCATAGTTGTCCTCCCGGTATGCTGCCGCTCCCTCTCCGAAATCAATGGCTGCGCATGCAGATGAAGGATTCAAAGATTCAAACCGTCTGCTGAGCACGTCCATCCTTGCTGCAAGATGGTCCATGGAGTTGACAGTGTATTGTTCCGCTGCAGGTGTAGGTTGACCATGTTCGAAACCCATTGATGGTGGTTCTAGGCCACCTCTTCGATAAGTTCCTCTGCCTCCTCTATGGTCTTGTTCATCAGTACTCCTCCGGCAGCAGAATCTAGGGACATCTTCGTGGCGTATGAGATCCCATTGTAGAAGATTTGGACCACTAGCCACCTCTCCAGTCCGTGGTGGGGGCATTGGTAGAGTAGCCCCTTGTAGCGATCCCAAGCTTCGAACAAGGACTCCCCTTCCTTTTGGCGAAAGCTCGTGATGAGATGGTGCATGTGAATAGTCTTACTTGGTGGGAAGTATTTATTCAGGAACTGCTGCTCACATTGCTCCCATGTAGTGATGCTTCCCGAAGGTAGGGAGTGAAGCCATGTCTTAGCCTTATCCCGCAATGAAAACGGGAACAAGCTCAGGCGGATCGCGTCAGTAGGGACTCCGTTCATTTTCATCGTCGAGCAGATTTCAAGAAATGCCTCTAGGTGCCCGTTCGGGTCTTCAGTTGCAGCTCCCCCGAATTGACTCTGTTGGACCATATGTATAAGTGCTGGTTTAAGTTCAAAGTTACTTGCCGAAATAGATGGTCCAGCTATACTCGGCCTAAATCCTCTAGTGCTAGGAGCTGCGTAGTCCCATAGAGGTCGGCTACCTATGTTCACCTCGGATGCGGCTTGATCCTCCATCCTTCACTGCTCTGCTCTCCGACGATAAAAGGTTCACTTAATTTCTAAGTCGATCGGAATTAGACCTTTCGATTCTAAACGTCTAAGCATACGACGAACCAAGCCACAAAGTTAGGAGTGCTAATCTAATTCTAAGAGCAGAAAATAAAATAATCTAGCAAATCAAAATCTAAGATGCAATAAGTAAATAGGAAATTATTGCTAAAAGTAAAAACTAAATCTAAATATGAAAAATATAGAACTAAAGCAAATGAAGCAAACTAAAAAGAAAATAAAGCAAGTAAATAAATCTAATCCTAAATCCGATCCAATTTACCACTGTTCGATTTGATATCGAATCGATTAGTCCCCGACAACGATGCCAAAAACTTGATGCGCACGAATGCGACCTCAAATCTCGCGACGAAGGCCGTCGAGGACTCAAAGCGTGCGCTCGCGCTCAACGCCCGCAAGTGCACGGATGTCGTCAAGTAATAAAGATTATCAATCCCACAGGGACTGAGATTCGAATATCAATATATTCAATGGTTGTAATTGTTCGGACGTAACTCTAAGAGGTTTCGATTGGTGAGGGTTGTCGGTGGACTTTACTCTATACGGTGTCACACGGAGGAGGAAGGGAGTGTGCCGAGGTCTTCAAAGCTGATTCTAGGACTTTGGTTTCGCTTGTGTATCACAAAACAATGTTGTCAAATAGCGTTGTCTAGACGTTTAGCTATGGTTTTGTGGAAGGAACATCATACACTCTCCCACAAAGCCGCCACATCTACTGGGAGCTATCTCCGCCTAAAAGGACGGGATAGACGGTACGAGGATGCCAAATCAATCCCTACAATGAACCGTTTCTGATTCCACTGCACCCTTCTACCCACAGTTACAGGAGATCAGGTTTACCCCTAGGTTCCTTGTATAAAATCCCCTAAATCTTAGATACGAGGGCTGTCACCCCTCGTATCGCCTAAGCACAGCAGATAGAAAACCAAACATGCATAGATATAGTAAAAACAACTACCAATTATCAAATCAAACTCAAAGGCAGAATTTAACATGAACCAACATTGTAATGTGCACACAAGCTACTCCCTAATCCTATAATTGAAAGTACTACTCTATGTATATGAAGGAAGAATCACAAAGCATGTTTATATTCGAATACATAAGGAATAAAACGCAGGAACAAAGAATTACAATGCTTTCGTGGTCTTCTCTCAAGTGAAGTAAGGTAACCTCGGCATTCCTCCTCCCTAGTTACCGGGCTTTTAGGGCTTCGGCGTGCCGTCCTAGCCGTCGTGCCTCCCCCTAGGGTTTGGACGGAGCCATTCTTATATAGACATCACCTCGGACCACTGCAAAATCCTAAAAAACCCTAGTCGCGCAAATCTTGCGGGCCGCCACATGGCCCTGTGGAAACACACGACCAGCCCGTGTGCGACCCTAGGGTGTCTGATCTCGCCCATTGGACACGGCCGTGTGTAGCCACATGCCCTGGCCGTGTCCCATTCTGCGTCAAGATGCAAAATGTCCTTCTTTTGCTCAAAAAGTGTGCCTTTTTCTCCCGAAATGTTATCCTTCACACAAAAGTACAAAGAGCAGACCTCCAAACTAGAAAATAGGAAATGCATGCAAAATAGAGTGACTTATGCATGAAACTAACAGTCGATTGGTCCAAACCACTAGTCGACTGCTCGAGTATTTTTTGAGTGGCGCGAGTTCCTCACTCAGCTTAGCACTCGACCAATCGACTGGTCAAGTCTACCAGTCGATTAGTATACATCAAAAATGAGGTTTAACCCATCAAATATAATCCTTTCATACTTGATACTTACTCATAGCCTAAACCTAAACTTTTAAGTATCTTCCATCAGCCTCACGCCTTTATGATGCACTGTGTCCTCCATGACTCCTCATCCTTTGTGCTAGCCTTCAAGTACTTTCTTCGACTTTGTTATACTACTAGGTACCCTTAGCCTAGACATAAGTCTTCGACCTTCTTCCATCAGCCTCATGCTCTTAGGTTGAGTCTGCGACTCCTCACCCTTTACGTGAGCCTTCAAGTGTTTCATTTGACTTTGTTATGCTAACGGATCTTCCTTCTCCAAGAGATCGTCCTTCCGAGACTTCCATTGCTAAGTTTCCATACTTAGACGTTCCCTTTGTCAAGTCTTTATACTTGGACTTTCCCTTTGTCAAGTCTCTATACTTAGACTTTCCCTTGTCAAGCATCCATACTTGGAATTTTCCTTGCCAAGTCTTCAACTTGGACTTTTCCTTGCCAAGTCTTCAACTTGGAATTTTCCTTATCAAGTATTCATATTTAGGCTTTTTCTTTGCCAAGTATCCATACTTAGACTTTTCCTTATTAAGTCTCCATATTTGGACTTCCTTGCCAAGTATTCATACTTGGACTTTTCTCATCATCTCTAGCATATAATTATGGATATTATCAAATTTACTGTCAAATATCAAAACTGTACTCGAGTTTTAGTCGAACTTGATCAATCTTGACCTGAGTTTGATTGCACCAATAATCTCCTCTGTATAAAACACCTCTATTGTCTCGCTCGTCAAAGGAAAATTGAGAAATAAATATTTTACTTTGATATATTCTTATATAGGTGGGTTGAATATTCAATTATAATAGAGGTCTTATGTATGAATTGAGATTATATTAAAATAGTAGTGTCATACTCCATGCGAGCGATGCTTGTTGGGAGGCTAGTTTTGCTCGCCACAAGCGAACTGCAATAGTGTCAGAGTGCAATATACATAAAAGCTAACTAAATTAATTATATGCATATATGTGAAGAAACTCTATTAGTATTATGTACATATTTTAACAATTATTTGAAGGTCAGATGGTATAAAAAATGTAAAGTCCATATTAAAAAGTAGTGTATGATGTAAAATGATATATCTCATAAGAGTTTAAAGAATAATATGTTGGTGCTAGGGGCACCATAAGAACTCGTATTTTGATATATATAACAGAGTTTAAAGTCAAAGTATATTGGGATCTAATTTTGTTTGTCAAGTGTGTAGGTGTAGAAGCTTGACAAGTGAAGTCCAAAAGTATTTTTTAGCAAAATGGTCAGGTGACCAAGGAATATCTGTTGATGCAGTGAGTATCACTCTTTAGTTTTGATGTATGAACCATAGTTAAAAGTTAGGATTCACTTGTGTTCTAATATTAGTGTTAAATGTACAAGTTTAATAATAAGTCTTAGTAGGTCGTGTTGACCGAATACTAGGCAAGTATCTTGACAAATCAGGAAGATCAGACACCAAACATGAAGTCTAGATGGGTCGCATGGATCGGACATTTGGCATGAAGACCGGTTGGGTCAGAAGACCGGACAATCGGTAAAAAGTCTAGTTGGGTCAGGCAGACTGGACAGCTGGTGAAAGCCCTGGTCGGTCAGATCGGATATCAAGAGTGGTAAGTCCGGCAGATAGCCGGTAAGTAAGCCTCGAGTGAAGAGGTGAGACCGAGTCCTCTGTAGGGAGACAAAGCTAGACGTCGATCCAATGAAAAATCCGCGTAAAACTTAGTAGTCGAGATCGAGCAGTTTTACTATTGCTATCACAATTTATATTTGTGCTAATCCTGTTTTGCAAGGATCAGACGACTGAATGGATTTGAGTCGACTGAAGTTCAATCGACTGGATATGGATCAGTTGACTGAATACCTATTTGGCAGGATCAGCTGGTGATCGATCAGAGATCGTGCGACGTAGATGGAAAGGATTTCAGTCGACTGAAAGGTTTGAGTTGACTGAAGAGGCAAATTTTCCAATGCGGCACCGGGTGACGTGGAGTCGACTGGAGAGGTTTCAATTGATTAGAAGACTACGAATTCCATATCGATGGGCTGATGTGGAGTCGACTGGAAGGCATTCCAGTCGACTGGAAAAGGTTTATAAAATATGTGATCGATCGTATCCAAGCAGAACATCCAATCTACGTCGAAATGCTATTGAAATCTACTCTCATCCACCAACGCTAAATCTCCACAATAAGGCGATCTTCAGACACTCCGAGTAAACTTCAATCATCTACTTAGTGTCGGTATAAGCTCTTGTAATTGCTTACTTTCTTTTTCGCTTATGTACTTAATGTAGGGTCGTTCGGTGACCGCTAAAGGGGGGGGGGGTGAATAACATTGTTGCTTGTCGATGGAGGAATTCGATCGTTCTTGCTACAATTGATTAGTGCACAGTGGAGATAAAGAAATAATAAAATACACACAAGCACAACACGCAATAACACAACGATATAACGTGGTTCGGAACCGAATAGTTCCTACTCCATGGATTGGACTCTAAAAGCACTGGAAATGCAAACACGCACCACTAATAACAAATACTCCTTCTCGGAACAATCCGGAGGTGGAGAAATCTCGAACAAATGATTACAACAGTAATACGAAATATAACAAGCAAATACAATAAAAGAAATGCAAAGAAAATTTTACAATTGATCTTTTGAAAACTTCCTTATTTGGTTGGTTGAGTTGCACTTGGAGACCCTGAATTACACCAACAATTCGCCCCAAAACTCCTCAAAGAACCATAGCCAAATCCCTCCTCCATGAGCTCCATTTAAAGCTTCTCCTTGGGTTGGATTCCGCCTAGCAATCGACTGCCCCTGTATCAGTTGTCTCACAACGGCATGAACCATGTCAGATAAGTCCAACGGATACACCATCAGTCGACTGATGGCTCAATCAGTTGAGTGTTCGGGCTGATCACTCGACTGGAAAACCTTCTGTGTCCAAAATCCTGACCATCAGTCGACTGACTAACTCTGGCAGCGACTGCTAGGGCACTTCCCGCAGTCAAACCCTAGTTGACTAACACCAGTCGACTGACTCATGGTCCTAGTCGACTGATACATCTCAAACATGAGGTTTTAGCCCAAGTATGGTGGCCCCATACTTGCTAGACCACCCTTAGCCTAGACCTAAGCCTTATAGTCACCTCCATCAGCCTCATGCCTATCGGATCCCTCCAATGTTAGGGCAATCTCTTGCCGTAAAATGGTTTTGATGGTGTGGCAAAGGGTTTAAGTTAGTTTGATATGTTGATTTGATATGTGCGTTGAAGTCGTGCAGGACTTAGTAATTTGCACATAGAGCCGTGGCGAGTTTCACATCTCATGACTCGTGCCTTGAGTCGGTGAAGGATAGCTTTGCGGAAGCCGTGCGCTTGGAGCATCCGAGGGACCGCCGGACGAGAAGCTTGGAGTGAAGCCGGAGGAAGTAGACTTCGAGGCAAGAGACGCGAAGGAGCATTGCAGAGCCGTGCGCCTGATGCTGCCGAGGGACGTGGCCGAGAATGAAGAGAACTTCGAAGGCGAGGGACTCCGAGAAATGAGAGTGAGCGATTGTAACCCGGGGAAGGGTAGCTCTTAGGTGAAACTTGGCCATTTGGCCAAGTGTCGGATGGGTTTTCGACACCCGATCGCCATGTCATGGCGATCGCTTCCGCTCGAGTCAGTGTGAGTTCGGTATACGATCGGATTGTGGCGCGCCGATCGCTATATGGGCGATCAGCCAAGACCATCGATCGACTCAGGCGGCGAATGATAGTCAATAAGGTTTCGCCAGACCGTTCGTAGCCGACTAGGCGATCGATACGAGGCGAATGTCGATGAGGTCCATCCCGATCGCCAAGAGTTCCGTTGGACTACAACGGCGGGATCCGGCGTGTTCGAGAGGCGTTGTAGTGGCGGATCGCCAAGGGCGATCGATCGGGTGGCGCCAACGGGAAGAAGTTAGCCCTCTCTATAAAAAGAGAGGGTGTAAGCCTTTGAGAGGCTAATGCTCATACTCCAAACAATCTTCCTAGTGCCCCACAAGCTCTAAACTCTTCTTACCTGTTCTTACTCCATTCTATTTGTAAGAAGAGTGTGCTTGATTTGTAAAGGTTACCTCCACCTAGCTTGGTGCAAAGGAGAGACCATTTAGTGGATTGGTTTAACGGAGTGATTCACCAAGGACGAATCAGGGACCGTGGATTAGCGGCGTAGCCGTGAACCACGTTATACCATCGTGTTAGCGTTTGTTTTATTGTTTGTCTTTTGCTTTGTATTTGTATATTCCGCTTGCGCTAATCTTTTGTAGACGAGCAATTTACGACGTCCAACGTACGAGGGCTATTCACCCCCCTCTAGCCGGCCATACCGATTCCCTACAAGTGGTATCAGAGCCGAGGAAAGCTTGTCGAGGACTAACCGCCACAACAAGCAATTTTCAAAAATGGCCGGCTCTAACATTCATCCTCCGAAGTTTGAAGGAGAATTCGCTTGGTGGAAAAAGTGAATGGAGGTATTTTTCGAAACGGATTTTGACATTATGATTATAATGGAATCCGGTTTCGTTTTGCCTAGGGATGAAGAAGGGAAACCAATCGAAAAATCACGATGGACTAAGAAGCAAAGAGAGGAGCACCTTGCGAACTCAAAGGCAAAACATCATCTTTTCAATGTGCTCCCCCAACAAGAGATCAACCGAATAGGAGAATGCCTAAGCGCCAAAGAGATGTGGGAGAAGCTTATAGAACTCCATGAAGGCACATCCGAGGCCAAGCTAGCAAGGAGAGACCTCCTCCGCTCCCAACTATCCAATATAAAACTAGAAAAGAAGAAGAAAAAGGGGAGCAAGAAAAAGAAGGAAGAGGAGAAGAAGACAAAGGAAAAGGGAAAGGCTAAAGCTCTCAAGGCAAGGACTTGGGATGATCCTTCCTCATCCTCCTCCTCATCATCGGATGAGGAGAATGCTTTTGTCACCAATTTGGCCTTGATGGCCTTTGATGACTTGGATTGCTCTTCATCCGAAAATGAAAGATCAAGCTCAAGTGGGGAGAGCTCAAATGAAGGGGGAGCTTCTACATCCTCATCATCCGAAGAAGAAAAAGAAGACATGGAAACTATGGTAACGAAGGCCTCTCCTAAGAAAATAGTTTCCATAATTTCTAGTTTAACTAAGGACTTATTTGGCATGAAAAAGAAAAATAAGAGCATGCTAGATAAAATTAAGGATTTAGAAAATAAGCTAGAAAATGCATGCTTAAATGATAATATTTCTTCTAGCTTAGATGATGCATGCTCACATGACCTTTATGTGCCATTAGATGTTAGTGATGCATGTATAAATGAAAATAGGGCCTTAAGGGAAAAGGTAGATTATTTAACCAAAGCCCTAGAGAAATTCACAATTGGCTCCAACACATTGAACATGATCTTAGGGAGCCAAAGAGCTAGTTTCAACAAAAAAGGCCTAGGATACAAGGAAAAGAAAAATGAAAAGGCCTACAAATGCCTAATAGCTAGGGGACAAGATAAAAAGAAAGTAATTGTTAGGAAATGGATCCCCAAGAAATACTTAGTGAACCCAATAGGAAAGAACTTATTTTGGGTTCCAAAATCCATCCTTAAGGGTTAGAAAACCCCTAGGGTAGTCAACCATATGGAATTGACCTATATCATATTTTGGTTGACCTAGGATGACGGGACAACATTTTTTAGATAGTGTTGGGTGATGATAACGTACCCATAAATAGGTAATAATGCTTAAATCATGATGATTAATGTAATTGCTATGTATTTTTGAAATCATGATTTATGTTTTTGAAATTTGGCACGTTATCATGAGAAATAGATTTGAATCATGCTTTAGGTGACACTTTATTTATTATCATCATATAATACCTAATGCATGACTATTATTTGATGAATACATGAGTTTCATGATCATAATGTAGAATTCATTCATATATGTCATTATGATCATGTTAATTGTTAGGTTGATACTTAACCATGATAGAATTGCATGAATATATTGGTTAAGTATATACAAATACCCCCTAGGATGCATCTCACACTCACTATAGGCTAACTTGATTGCAAACTTAGCATGGGTGAGATGTTAGGATGATACAAATGTCCACTAATGCCTATGGCATTTAGATGGTCATTTAAAGTATCAACATAGCAATAATAGACCAATCATGGGGAAGGCTTATGTTTAATTCAAAGACATATTGCCCAAAGATCATGATTGGATATTTCATATGTTTTCAAAACAATTTCTTACCTTAAAATACATGTATTTATGTTTTGAAACAATTGGATACAAAACTAGGTAGCTAACTTGATACTAGAATGATCAAAAACCTAGTGGTTTTTAGAGCTTTTGGATTTTTGGCAAAAACAAGAAAATATAATGAGTTTTGATGAAAAACTATTTTTCATTGATAGATATACTTAAAAGAAATATGTTCCTCAAATTTCATGATTTTTCAAATTTTCTGGAATTTATAATGCATTTCAAATTGGCCCGAAAATCAAAATTCGGATTCTTTGTGCGATCATTGCCATCGCTATACGATAGCAATGGTGGCTAGAATCAGAACATTGAAGGCCGAATTCAGTTTGTAAACCTACAACAAGTGGTAGAAATATACTTGATGCCATCAACAAGTGGTACCCAATTTTAAATCAACTTGTCATATTTTTCCTCCATTATACTTGATGCCATGAGCTTATAACTTAGTGTTAATCTTTTGATGGTGTCAAAGGGGGAGAAATAATTATGTTTAAGTTAATTATTTTAGGGGGAGAAATATATTTCAGGGGGAGAAATATATGATAGGGGGAGAAAATTTGCATAGAAAGTTTCATGGATTAAGGGGGAGTTGCATGTTGTTATATCATGTTTATCTTTACATGCTTTCTTACCTTAGAATTTATATCAAATGTTTTACCTAACTTAAACAGATTGCCACACATCAAAAAGGGGGAGATTGTTAGGGCAATCTCTTGCCGTAAAATGGTTTTGATGGTGTGGCAAAGAGTTTAAGTTAGTTTGATATGTTGATTTGATATGTGCGTTGAAGTCGTGCAGGACTTAGTAATTCGCACATAGAGCCATGGCGAGTTTCACATCTCATGACTCGTGCCTTGAGTCGGTGAAGGATAGCTTTGCGGAAGCCGTGCGCTTGGAGCATCCGAGGGACCGCCGGACGAGAAGCTTGGAGTGAAGCCGGAGGAAGTAGACTTCGAGGCAAGAGACGCGAAGGAGCATTGCAGAGCCGTGCGCCTGATGCTGCTGAGGGACGTGGCCGAGAATGAAGAGAACTTCGAAGGCGAGGGACTCCGAGAAATGAGAGTGAGCGATTGTAACCCGGGGAAGGGTAGCTCTTAGGTGAAACTTGGCCATTTAGCCAAGTGTCGGATGGGTTTTTCGACACACCGACCGCTATGTCATGGCAATGCGATCGCTCTGAGTTGAGTGAGTTCGAATGGTATACGATCGATCGGATTAGGCCGCCAATGATCGCGATCGCCATACGTGGGCGAATGATCGCAAGACATCCGATCGGCCAAGGCGCAAATGATCGTCAATAAGGTTTCGGCCATTGAATCGCTTCGAGCCGAGGCAGGCAGAGGCGTCGATGATCGATGAGGTCCATCAGTCGACTTCCAAGAGTTCCGTTGGACTACAACGGTCGGGATCCGACGTGTTCGAGGTGTAGATCGGCAATGATCGCCAAGGGCGGGCCGATCGTGGTGGCGCTAACGGAAGAAGT
Organism: Wurfbainia villosa; assembly: GCA_025175895.1. Classification (NCBI taxonomy): domain Eukaryota; kingdom Viridiplantae; phylum Streptophyta; class Magnoliopsida; order Zingiberales; family Zingiberaceae; genus Wurfbainia; species Wurfbainia villosa. The sequence continues at coordinate 43,515,767 of CM046005.1, forward strand.
TAGCCCTCTCTATAAAAGAGAGGGTGTAAGCCTGAGAGGCTAATGCTCATACTCCAAACAATCTTCCTAGTGCCCCACAAGCTCTAAACTCTTCTTACTGCTTCTACTCCATTCTATTTGTAAGAAGAGTGTGCTTGATTTGTAAAGGTTACCTCCACCTAGCTTGGTGCAAAGGAGAGACCATTTAGTGGATTGGTTTAACGGAGTGATTCACCAAGGACGAATCAGGGACCGTGGATTAGCGGCGTAGCCGTGAACCACGTTATACCATCGTGTTAGCGTTTGTTTTATTGTTTGTCTTTTGCTTTGTATTTGTATATTCCGCTTGCGCTAATCTTTTGTAGACGAGAAATTTACGACGTCCAACGTACGAGAGCTATTCACCCCCCTCTAGCCGGCCATACCGATTCCCTACATCCAAGTCATCCATGACTTGTTCATCCATACGCTAGCCTTTAGGTACTTCCTTCGGCTATGTCATACTAAGTTGATCTATACCGCCAAGACACATTAGACTTATGCTGCCAAGACTCCCGCTTGGACTTTACGCCGCCAATATTCCCTTTGGACTTTCCAAATGTCAAGACTCAAGCTTGGACTTTCCCTTGCCAACCTATGCTTGGACATTACATGCCAAGTACTCAAGAATTGGACTTTCCATGACAAGTACACAAGACTTGGAATTTTCCCATGACAATGGTCAAACCATCGTCAAACATCAAATACTAACCTGGGTCGATTACATCAACAATCTCCCCAACACATGTCAGACATCAATGTCAGACATCCATGTCAAATATCAAAATACTACTTGAGTCGAACTTGAGTCTGGTGAATTGTGACCTGGGGCGATTGCATTAACAATCTCCCCCGTTTTTGATGTTTGACAAAAAACACCCTTGAGTTTGGCCCCTAACTCGAATTCCCATACCAATTATCCTAAATTGGTAATTCCATATATTCTCCCTCTTTATGATATACATAAAAAAGGTTCACCCAAGGAGGTCAATGTCTCATATCCAATGAGATCTTACAATCGCCTCCTTGGTCCAAAAATACCTAGGATGCTTATCATCTTGCTAGTAAAAAGTCTCATATCACTCAAGAGAGGCAATCCTACAAACTCTCCCAATTTCCAAATTGGGCATCTCAAAATCTCATTTTTCTCCCCCATGAGAAAAATAACATCCATCATCCCATGATAGATACCTTTCCCTAAAGGCTTGCTCCCTCTTTACCATTGCACCAACAATGTCCTTGGGAAGTCCCTAAGCTAATAGGAACTCTAAACCATCAAAAATTAAGGTCCAAAGTTCAACATGAACTTTCCCACACCTTAAATTTGATACATCACTCTAACAACTCTCCTAATCCATATCCAATAGATTTTCACCCTTTCTAATGCTTCCAAAAGCATATCCTAGGGTTATGAGTGGTTAGGAAACCCTAACATAGCTGAAAATGGGCTAAACATACCTTATTTATCCGAAATCAGCATTGACAATCCACTTTATCAGGCAACAATCGACTGCCAACAAAGGCAGTCGACTGATAACTGAAAATTTCGAATTTCAGTTATCAGAATCGAATTTCAGAAATTCATAAATAATTATATGTAATTTGAAATATCATGAAACTTCATACATATAATACTTATGACCAATACAATGGGTGAAAAATGTTTGAAAAATATTTTACCTATAAAATAGTGAAATTGACACAAAGTTCAAGAGTGAAGAAAAACTTCAATGTTTGAGCCCACTTTGTATCAACTTCATCAATGATGATTGCTATCAAAAGATAGACTTCATCAAGGTTTTCTAAAATAATTTTAAAATATTTTCAAAATCTTATATTAGATCATATTCTTTGGGTTTAATGTATATGACTTGAACATAAGCTTTCCCAATGATTCACCAATAATATAAGATGAGTTTAGGTTCATCTAGATGCAAAAACTATGCACCTTGAACTTAACTCATATCCTAGCATCTCAGATGTATCTAGGGTGTATAAATATACATACATGTCAATGTAATGTGAGATGTGAGTTTTGTTCATTCTAATCTAGGATTTCATGCATTTTTTAAGACAACCCTACTTGATTCCCTCATACATGGGACTTCAAGTCATGTCAATTATCCTTAATTCAATTTTAATCAAATTAAATGCATGAAATGATAGCATAATTAAGCATGACCAATGATCATGATGTCATGACATATGATGGAATCTAAGAATATATGACATTAAAAACTAACCCTAAACATACTCATGACATTATATATGATTCAAAATAGATATGATGTCATGACATGTTATATGACAAATCAAGCATTACAAATAAAATGTAGAGGTATATAATACCTAAATTTTAATATTTGTTATCATTTGTTATTATTAAATCCATTTTCCATATTACTACTAAGCCCCCAAGTGTGCCAAAAACCCAAATGACACACCAATACCTCTAAGTCTAAATTGTGTCAATTTGATTGATTTTTCATAATCTTCAAAGTATATTGGCACATCCTAAAATCTTTTAAGGTTATAATTCAAACATATTTCTAAGGTATCCATAATCTTGAAAATAACCTAAAGTGCCACCTTCACCATGGTTAGGTTAACTATCCATTCATTCAAGGTTGACACACCTAAACCCATCTAGCGTGAATCAATCACGATCCTAAGAACCCAATACCTATTGGAGCTCCTTGGGTTTACTAGGTATTCGCTAGGGATAACTTTCCTAGATACCCTCTTAATGACCCTCCTAGGCTTGGTAGCCTTGGTCATTTGAGTCTTGCCTAGGTTAACTCTAGGGGTAACTCCCCTTGTAACCTTCTTAATGGCTTCCCTAGGTTTCCTTGAAACTCTAGCCACTATGCACACACTTTGGTTACCCTTAGGGATGACTTTCCTAGTAACCATGACCTTCCTATACCTAGGTTGTGTTCCATAATCAAATGGAACACTATGATAGACCTTCTTGGACTTAGGTTTGTGACCCAAACCTTTCTTATCCTTGGTGGGACCTTGCTTTCTAAGACCTTGACTTTTAGACATAGAATTTTGATTATTTGACCCTATAATTGAATTTTGCATCTTTGCAAGGGTCCTCTCCAATTTCTCAAGCCTTTACCTTAAGACTTGATTTTTTAAACTCTAATTGTCCAATTTTTGATTTTGCATATATTCTTTGGACATTATTTTTCTTAGGCATATGTCTAGTCTATTTAGGGTTAAGACTTAGGTGATTTTCAATATTTTTAATAGATTCTCTAGGTAAGGTTTTTCTAGGGACATTAATCTCAAATTTCTTCTTATTGCTAAAATGGACACTCTTAGCTCATAAACAATAAAATTTATTATTCCTATCATGCTTTTCATGAGTAATAGCAACATTGCTAATATTATTTATAGCATGCTTTTTGACATTTAAATTAGAAGGTATATTATTGAAATATACCTTAGGGTTAGCTTTTGAAGCTCCCCCTACATTGTTGGCTCCTTCTTGGCCTTTCTTCCTCCTCTTAGGGCATTGACTTCTAAAGTGCCCTTTTGTTGACATTTGAAGCAAATGATGTGCTCCTAAAATGATGTGCTTGAGTTACCTAGGTCAATGATGGTGGTTTAGACTTCTTCTTCTTAACCGGAGGTAGACGATTCCTCTTGAGGTTGCTCCGGTGTAGGAATTCTCTCCTCCCTCTCAATCCTTGAAGTGGAGGCTTCTTCTAATTCTTCTACCTCCTCTTCCACCGATCCAGAAGTTGACTCCTCCTCAACTTTCGAATCCTCACTTGCTTGTGAGGATGATGTGTTTGCTTCCTCTTCTTGTGCCGATTGAGACTCCTCGTGGAATCTTGCCAACTTGCTCCATAGCTCCTTGGCATCCATGTAATACCCTAGCTTGCATAAAATATCATTAGGTATCAAATCAATAACAAATTTTACTACCTTATCATTTTTCTCGAAGGCTTGGACTTGCTCTTCGATCCATCTCTTCTTCTTGAGGTATCCACCTTTTGGTCCTCTAGGATAGTCAAATCCTTCCATCAAGGCGGACCACTCCTCAAAATTCTTCATCATGATGATGTCTTCAATTCTTCTCTTCCATGAATTGAAGCCTTCTCGTTCATATAGCACATAAGGGACCGACATGTTGATATCCCATCCAAGTGTTTCTTCAAACTCCATCTTTTTCCCTCTAGCATGCTCCCTCGGATGTGAAGCCGTAGAAGAGCTCCTAGCTCTGATACCAATTATAGGGTCGTTCGGTGACCGCTAGAGGGGGGGGGGGAGTGAATAACATCGTCGCTTGTCGATAGAGGAATTCGATCATGCTTGCTACAATTGATTAGTGCGCAGCGAAAATAAAGCAATAATAAAATACACACAAGCACAACACGTAATAACACAACGATATAACGTGGTTCGGAACCGAATGGTTCATACTCCACGGATTGGGCTCTAAAAGCCCTAGCAATGCAAATATGCACCACTAATAACAAATACTCCTTCTCGGAACAATCCAGAGGTGGAGAAACCTCGTACAAATGATTACAACAGTAATATGAAATATAATAAGCAAATACAAGTAAATACAATAAAAGAAATGCAAAAAAAACTTTACAATCGATCTTTTGGAAGTTTGCTTGTTTGGTTGGTTGAGTTGCACTTGGAGACCCTGAATTACACCAGCAATTCACCCCAAAACTCCTCAAAGAACCATATCCAAATCCCTCCTCCACGAGTTCCATTTAAAGCTTCTCCTTGGGCTGGATTTCGCCTAGCAGTCGACTGATCGGGACCATCAGTGGACTGCCCCTGTATCCGTTATCTCACAACGGCATGAACCACATTGGATAAGTCTAATGGATACACCATCAGTTGACTGATCATACTCATTAGTCGACTAATGGCTCAATCAGTCGAGTGTTCGGGCCTATCACTCGATTGGAGAACCTTTTGTGCCTAAATCACGCGACTCATCACTGATTAGTCGATCGATTGCCAAAGCCAAGATTCGACTAACCAACTCCGGCGATCAGTTAGGGCACTTCCCATAGTCAAACCCTAGTTGACTCACACCAGTCGACTGACCCATGGTCCCAATCGACTGATACACCTCAAACATGAGGTTTTAACCCAAGTATGGTGCCCCCATACTTGCTAGACCACCCTTAACCTAGACCTAAGCCTTCTAGCAACCTCCATCAGCCTCACGCCTATCGGATCACTTCAAGTCATCCATGACTTGTTCATCCATATGCTAGCCTTTAGGTGCTTCCATCGGTTATGTCATGCTAAGTTGATCTATACCGCCAAAGCACATTGGACTTACGCTGCTAAGCCTCCCGCTTCGATTTTACGCCACCAATATTCCCCTTGGACTTTCCAAATGCCAAGAATCAACCTTGGACTTTCCCTTGCCAACTCATGTTGGACTTTCCATGCCAAGACCCATGCTTGGACTTTCCTTTGCCAAGACCCATGCTTGGACTTTACATGTCAAGTACTCAAGACTTGGACTTTCCATGCCAAGTACACAAGACTTGGACTTTTCCCATAACAATGGTCAAACCATCGTCAAACATTAAATACTAACCTGGGTTGATTGCATCAACAATCTCCCCAACACATATTAGACATCAATGTCACACATCCATATCAAATATCAAAATACTACTCGAGTTAAACTAGAGTCTGGTCAATCGTGACCTGGGCCGATTGCACCAACACTTAATTTCAAAGAGTGGGTAGTGTGTTACCCAGCTATACATTTGTAAAAAGTGAAACCCTCCGAAGTCGAGAGTTCTTGAGTCGGAGGACATTTAGTAAGTGCCCATCGAGATAGCTCTTGGAAGAGCTATGAGCCTTGGAGTAGCAACCCAGTTAGGGTTGTGAACCAAGTAAAATAAATTGTCTTATTTTCATTTCCGTTGCATACTCACAATATTTTTTTAAAAATATTATAAATAGTTTTTAAAGATTAAAATAATTTTTTAATCTCCAAGATTCACCCCCTCTCAGAGAAACACGATCCTACAATTGGTATCAGAGCAAAGACGCTCCGAATTGGTGCAACAACCATCGTGAGATTTAGAATATTTTTTTCTTTAGAATAATTTAGAATATTTTTTTTTGCTTTAGAATATTTTAAAATATTTTTTGTATTTAAAAAATTGTTAAAATATTTTTCTGTATTTAAACATTGCTAAAATATTTTTCTTCATTTAAAAAATTTCCAAAATATTTTTTCTTCATTTAAAATTATCAAAATATTTTTTTTTGCATTTTAGATCATTTAAAATTTATTTTTTGTATTTTAAAATAATTAGATTTAATTTTTCTTGCCTTAGAAAATATTAGATTTAATTTTCTTGCTTTAGAAAATATTTGATTTAATATTTGATTTAATTTTCTTGCCTTAGAAAATATTTGATTTAATTTTCTTACCTTAGAAAATATTTATTTTAATTTTCTTGTCTTAGAAAATAGTTGATTTAATTTTCTTGCTTTAGAAAATATTTGAATTAGTTTTTTTTGCACTTAGAAAATATTTCGTTAATAATGTCACACTTAGAGGGTCTAAGCACCATTCACCCTCCTCTCTTTAACGGAGAGGAATTTTCCTCGTGGAAGAGGCGAGTGGAGTGTTTTTTGAAAACCGACCTAGAGGTGTGGTTTTCCATTAGGAAAGAGTTCGTAGCTCCGGTAGATGACTCGGATGAGTTGTTAGATCCGGAGAAATAGATCGTAAATTTTAGGAAAAGACTCAAGTCGATTATGTTAGGGCAATCAACCCATGTGATATGGTTTTGATGTGTGTAACAAAGGATTTAAGTTAGGTTGTTATTGTTTTAATATGTGCGTTGGAGTCTTGCAGGACTTAGTAATTCGCACATAGAGCTTTGACAAGTTTCACCAACTCATAACCTCGTGCTTGAGTCGGAGAATGAGTATTACGAAGTCGTGCACTTGATGCATCTGAGGGACCGTCGGACGAGATGACTTGAAGCGAAGCCAAGGAAGCAGACTTCGAGGGCAAGAGATGCGAAGGAGCATTGCAGTCGCGCGCTGATGTTGCCGAGGACGTGGCCATGAACGAAGAGAGCTTCAAGAGGGACTTCAAGTGAGATGAGAGAATGAGTGAAATGTAAGTAGCTCATCCGATGGCATCACGATCGGCAATGGATGAGCCGACCGGTAGTAGGGTTTCTCGCAAGAATGGATCGCCGATAGTGCTCGACCGATCCAAGTCGATCGACCGATGGGACGATCACATGATAGATGGGAGCCGTTGGATGAAATCCAACGTGGAAGAAGCCGTTATTGGGCAACGACTACAGGAGTAGTCGACTGATCGGGGCATCAGTCGACTGCTAGTACCCAACGGGAAGAAAACAACCTTCTCTATTTATAGAGAAGGTGTGGGCTTTTGGATGGCTAATGCTTATACTCCAAACGATCATCCAAGTGATCCACAAGTGTTAAACTCCTTCTTCTTGTTCTTACTTCAATCTTATTGTAAGAATGAGTGTTTGTGTTGCAAGAAGGTTTACCTCCACCTTGCTTTGGCTAAAGGGAGAGACCAATAGTGGATTGGTTTCGGAGTAATTCACCGGAGACGAATCGGACTGTGGATTAGCGGCGAGGCTGTGAACCACGTTACATATTGGTGTTAGCATTGTTTTATCTTGTTTATCTTTATTGTTGTTTAGTTATATTTCCGCTTGCGCTAACGATAATTGTAGACGATCAAGAACGACTTCCACCGTACGACGATTGAGGGCTATTCACCCCCCTCTAGCTGGCCACCAACGTTCCAATAAGTGGTATCAGAGCTAAGGTAGCTTGTCAAGGACTAACGCCACAACAAGAACTACATCAAGGATGGCCAGCTCCAACATTCACCCACCAAAGTTTGAGGGAGAATTCTTTTGGTGGAAGAAGAGAATGGAGGTATTCTTTGAAACCGATTTCGAAATTTTATTGATAATGGAAAATGGTTTCGAGATACTTAGGGATGAAGATGGGGAGCAAATAGAGAAGACAAGATGGACAAAGAGACAAAGAGAGGAGTACTTGGCGAATTCGAAGGCCAAGTATCACTTGTACAACATACTCCCCCAACAAGAGATTAACCGGATAGGGGAATGTGCAAGCACCAAGGAAATGTGGAAGAAACTCATAGAGCTTCATGAAGGCACTTCCGAGGCCAAGCTTGCAAGAAGAGATCTCCTTCACTCCCAATTAAGCAACATCAAACTCGAAAAGGGAGAGAAGGTAAATTCTTTACATTCTAGGTTTAAAGAAATTTTGATTGGACTAACAAGTTTAGGAGAAAAACTCTTCAACCGGGACATGGTCATGAAGGCAATAGATGCCTTCCCTCGGTCATCAAGATGGAGCTCAATGGTGGACTCTTTCTACATATCCAAGAATCTAGAGATAACCACTCTAGAGCAATTCTTTTCCACCATGGAGTTGCATGAGACAAGGCTTGAGGGAGTAATTGAAGAATCAAGCATCAAGCCATCAAGAGTAGTAGCCTTAGTATCCAACAAGGGGAAAAAGAAGAAGTAGAGACTTCCTCCTCCTCCGATGAAGCATCCTTCTCATCCTCCATGAATAACAATGAAGATGCTTATATGGTAAGGAAGGTAAGACGTGCTTTAAGAAATTTAAAATTTAACAAATTTTATGATAGGAGAAGGCACAAGAGAAAGATAATTTGCTATAATTGCCAACAAGAGGGACATATAAGAGATGAGTGTCCCCTCTTGAACAAGAGCAAAGAAGAGAGGAAGAAGAAAGAAGAAAAGAAGAAAGGGTGTAAGAGAAAGGAAGAAGAGAAGAAGGCCAAAGAAAAGGGGAAGGCCAAAGCACTCAAAGCAAGGACATGGGATGATCCTTCTTCTTCCTCATCCGAAGAAGAAGAACATGTCTACTCAAATCTTGCCTTGATGGCAATTGATGATTTTGACACCTCCTCCTCCGAAGGTAAAAAATCAAGCTCAAGTGAGGAGAGCTCAAGTGAAGGGGGGAGGCTCTTCATCATCCTCATCATCCGAAGAAGAAGATATGGAAACTATGGTAATGAATCTTTTACCTAAGAAAATAGTTTCCATGATTTCTAGCCTAACTAGGGATTTATTTAGGGCCAAAAAGAAAAATAAGAGCATGCTAGATCAAATTAAGGCCCTAGAAGAAAAATTAGAACAAGCATGCTTAAATATTAATGATAATATTTCTTCTAGTTTTGAAAATGCATGCTCACATGATAACTATATGCCTTTTGATGTTAATGATGCATGTATTGAAGAAAATAGGGCTTTAAGGGAAAAGGTAAACCATTTGACTAAAGCCCTAGAAAAATTCACAATAGGCTCAAATACTTTGAACATGATCATAGGGAGCCAAAGGGCAAGCTTCAATAGGAAAGACCTAGGTTATAAGGGAAAGACAAATGAAAAGGCCTATAAATGTTTAATTACTAGGGGTCAAGCCAAGAACAAGACAATAGCTAGAAAATGGATCCCTAAAGAATATTTAGTGAACCATATAGGAAAGTACTTGTATTGGGTTCCTAAATCCATCTTTATGGGTTAGGAAAACCCTAGGATAGTCAATCATAAGGATTTTACTTATATCACATTACTTGGTTGACTTAGGATGATGGGGACTTGATTTTTGAAATAGTATTGGGTGATGATAATGCATCCATAAATAGTTTAAATCATGCTTTGGTGATACTTGACTTGTTATCATGATTTTATACCTAATGCATGATTACAAATTGATTAATACACTTGTTTCATGATCATAATGTGAAATTAATGCATATATGTCTTTATGATCATGTGGAATGTTAGGGTGATACTTAACCATGGGTAGAAATGCATGAATTTAAAGGTTAAGTATATAAATACCTTTAGGAACATCTCACACTCACCATATGGATAACCTTGATTGAAAACATAGCATGGGTGAGATGATAGGGTGATACTAATGGTCCACTAATGCTTATGACATTTAGATGGGTCATTAAGTGTATCAATAAAGCAATAATGGACCAATCATGAGGAAAGCATATGTTTAATTCATAGACATATTACCCAAAGATCATGGTTGGATATTTCAAATGATTTTAAAGCCATTTTATGCTTTTCAAACAGTAAGTTCATGTTTTTAAAAGTTACAAGGCAAAACTATTTTTAAAAGTGGATACAAAGTTTAGATATTTTTGTGACTATTGAGTTTTTGCCAAACATTCAAAAATAAAATGATTTTTCATGAAAAATAATTTTTCACTAATAAAGGAACTCACAAAAAATATGTATTTCAAATTTCATTATTTTTCGAATTTTCTAGAATTTTTAACTTATTTTTGAAATTGGATTTCGAAAATCAGAAAACCTAAAATTAAGCGTATTACAATGGTAGTCCGAACTGGCCGATCGATGTATGCGTCTGCAGCACAAGAACCTGATTTTCAGATTTTGTTTGGTTTTTGGGTATTTTTCTTCCTTAGAGATGATGCCATGTGTGTATAACATTTAGAAAATATTTTTGATGGTGTCAAAGGGGGAGAATTGATAAGGTTTAAGTTAATCATGATAAAAGGGAAAATTTAGCATGTCTTAAGGGGGAGTTGCATGTTTAAGGGGGAGTTATGATGCTCATATTATTTACATGCTTTCCTTGCTTATGTTGTTATTGTTATTTGTTTTACCTAACTTAAATGGATGGCCACACATCAAAAAAGGGGGAGATTGTTAGGGCAATCAACCCATGTGATATGGTTTTAATGTATGTGAAAAAGGGTTTAAGTTAGGTTGTTATTATTTTGATATGTATGTTGGAGTCTTGCAGGACTTAGTAATTTGCACATGGAGCTTTGACAAGTTTCACCAACTCACAACCTCGTGCTTGAGTCGGAGAAGGAGCATTGCGAAGTCGTGCACTTGATGCATCCGAGGGACCGCCGGATGAGATGACTTGAAGCGAAGCCAAGGAAGCAGACTTCGAGGGCAAGAGATGCGAAGGAGCATTGCAGAGTCGTGCGCTTGATGCTGTCGAGGGACGTGGTTGCGAATGAAGAGAGCTTCGACGAGGGACTTTGAGTGAGATGAGAGAATGAGTGAAATGTAAGTAGCTCATTAGGTGAACTTGACCGAATGGCTAAGTGTCGGAGGCTCGACTGCAAGGGTTGAGGTTTATCCGATCGTCGGACGCTCAAACGGATGTTAAGTTTGAGGTTTACTCGGCATTAGTCGACTGCCATGTTATGAACCAATCGCCCAAGTCGATCGTGACTCGACCGTATACGAAGTCCGATTTTGTTCCAATAGTCGATCGCCATCGTTTGTGATACGATCGTTGAGACCACGATCGATGATGGCATCCCGATCCGGGTCATGAGGGTTTCGGGCATAGAATGGTGACCAGTCGAGTGCTCGCTTTCGACACTCGATTGATAACTCCATCAGTCGATTGATGGGACGATCAGTCGACTGATGTGGGAGCCGTTGGATGAAATCCAATGTGGAAGAAGCCGTTATTGGGCAACGACTACAGGAGCAGTCGACTGATCGGGGCATCAATCGACTACTAGTGCCCAACGGGAAGAAAACAACCTTCTCTATTTATAGAGAAAGTGTGGGCTTTTGGATGGCTAATACTTATACTCTAAATGATCATCCAAGTGCTCCACAAGTGTTAAACTCCTTCTTGTTCTTACTTCAATCTTATTGTAAGGAGTGTTTGTGTTGTAAGAAGGTTTACCTTTACCTTGCTTTGGCTAAAGGGAGAGACCAATAGTGGATTGGTTTCGGAGTGATTCACCGGAGACGAATCGGACCGTGGATTAGCGGCGAGGCTGTGAACCACATTACATATTGGTGTTAGCATTGTTTTATCTTGTTTATCTTTATTGTTGTTTAGTTATATTTCCGCTTGCAATAATGATAATTGTAGATGATCAAGAACGACTTCCATCGTACGACGATTGAGGGCTATTCACCCCCCTCTAGTCGGCCACCAACGTTCTAACAGATTACAAGGCTTTAAACGCCTTACAATACGGGCTTACGAATGAGGAGCTAAGTCGAGTCGGGTCCGTTCAAAATTCAAAAGAGTTATGAGATAAATTAATTAAGTTATATGAACATGATAACTTGAGTCAACCTGAGAATGATTTAGTTTTGATGGCAGGAACAAACACAAAAGGAAAGAAATCCAAATCAAGAAAGAGGAAAAGGAAGAAAGCATCTAAGGCGAAATTGAACAAGTCATCGTCGAAAGAGTCGGACGCGGAAATATCAACGAATTGCTTCATAGCACTCGTGGCAGGCGACGAGTCTGAAGACGAGACAAACTCCGAGTCCGAGAGAAGCCACGAATCTGCATATATTTTCGAAGGTTCAAATGAGGTAACTTCTCCTCAAGAAGATAAATTGTACAACATAATTGCATGCGTAGGTAGGAAACTAGCCAAGTATGAGAATCGAGTCGACTCGCTTCTTGAGGAAGTTCAAGTACTTAAGGAGCAAGGCAACTCGAAGGCTTCGACTTGCCAAATTAAGGATAGAGACTCAACTCGAGTTGCAATGCTTGAGGAAGAGAATTCTGTCCTAAAATGGCAAGTAGAAGATCTCACCGGATCATTGGAAATGTTCAAATCGGGATCCAAGTATCTCAACATGATGCTTGGGTCTCAACGAGCCATGTATAACATATCCAGACTCGGATACAAGACTAAGGATACAAATAGATCATATATGTCCTTGTTTAATAGAAATGCTAAGGGTCGAATTAAAGCTTGGTCAACCAAGTTGGACCAAATCAATTTTGGGTTCCTAAGAGTCAAGTTCACTTAGTAAACAAAACTCAGTCTAGCTACCATTTAGGGGGAGCTAATACTTTGCTTGTTTCCTTGTTTAATTAAACTCTTGCATGCTTTAGTTTACTTTACTTGCTTAGTTTAGAATGGACAATATAGGAAACAAAGTAGTTTAAACTTGAACAACCTAGTACTAAGATAAGTGAACTGATAGTAAATTAGGGAAGCTCTTCGTAGTGCATGTCTAGGAAGTGGTCGTTGCTTCGATAACCAAGAAGGTCATATGCCTTGCCACGATCTGGTGCACTAAGTCGAGTGGAACTGACTGAAGCTAACTCACTAAATCTTTGACTAGTGAGACCAAGGCTTAGTCCAAAGTGAATTAAGTACTTGATTCCTTCATTGACTTTGTCTAGGAAGTAGTCGTTGCTCCGATAATCAAGAAGGTCATGTGCCTCGCCATAACCTGGAAGTCAATGTTGGAAAAACCTACTTGACTAGCTCAAACCAAGCTTTAATCTAATACAAGTTTAAAAAACTTTGAAATTGCTCATTAAACTTAATTAAGATAAAAAGAAATCCTCATCTCACAAAACTCATAGGATTAATGTGTATTGAAAACCTAATTTTGGTGAGATGATTTAGAAATTAATTAAGCTTAATTAGTTTAATACAATTTACGTAAACTAAACTTAAATTTAACAATAATTAAACTTAACAACAACTTAATCAAACTTAATAACAACTTAATCAAATTTCACAACAACTTAATCAAACTTCACAACAACTTAATCAAACCTAACAACAACTTAATTAAACTTAACAACAACTTAATAAAACTAAATAACAACTTAATTACACTTAACAACAACTTAATTAAACTTAACAACAACTTAATCAAACTAAATAACAACTTAATTAAACTTAAACAACAACTCAATTAAACTTAAACAACAACTCAATTAAATTTAATAACAACCTAATTAAACTTAATAACAACTTACTTAAACTTAACAACAACTAAATTAAACTTACTCTTTTGCCAATACCACACTGAGTATGGTCATACTAGCGACCAATGTTTCAAGTTGCAAAGTGAGTTGGAGTGCATTAGAGCAGAGTATCCCCACTTGCAGCCATAGATGGGAAATCAAGCGAGAAGAGGACGTCGGCCAAATATTGGTCGCCTGGGAGCCTACAACAAAAGGCCTCAGGATCTCCTCCTACCTGGCCTGTGACCATCTAACCCTGAAGGTATTTCACAAGAAGGGTCAGCTAGCAAGGGTGCATTAACTACTTCAGGTGACATCCCCACTCGGGGAGTTATAAATGTTATTGTTGGAGGACCTACTGACGGAGATTCCAACAGAGCTAGAAAATTGTACGCCCGCCTTATGGAGAGTTTGTCTATTGGAGAAGACCGGACCATTCAACATACACCTCGAATATCCTTTGGACCCGAAGATCTACAAGGCTTCCTCCTGCCCCACACTAATGCTTTGGTAATTAGGTTTTTTTTTAGCAAACTATGAGGTAGTTCGAGTCTTGGTGGACTCGGGAAGTTCTGTTAACATCCTCTTTCAGGAGGCATTCGGGTAGATGTAGTTGGGAAATGTACAGTTAGAGAATATGGCAACTCCTCGTTTCGATTTGTTAGGCACATGGTGCATCCTATTGGGTAAATCTCTCTGCCTCTTACTCTGGGCACAAAACCCAACCAAAAGACCAGTATGTCTTCTTTTCTTATGGTGGAGGCTCCTTCCACCTATAATGCTATTTTAGGTTGTCACTTTTTGTCAATTTTTTCGGCGATGGCTTCCCCCTACCATCAGAAGGTCAAATTCCTAGTAGGCCAGATCATCGGAGAAGTATGAGGGGAGCAGAAGGCTACTCGAAGTTGCTATGTGCAGATGGTGAGGGATGAACAGAAGAAAGCTAGGGTGGACGATCCCAAGGGAAAGGTTGTCATTGATTCAGGAGTATATATGGTGGAAGAAGCCCCTCCCAAGGCAGAGAAGATGGAGGAGGGTGAGTCTGTGGAGATAGCTCCTGGAAAGGTTACTTGGGTGGCTCAGTAGCTGGAGGTGAAGGGAGAGCTTGTTGCCTGCTTGGGAGGAATGAAGATATTTTTGCCAAGGACGTGCACGACCTCATAGGGATTGATCCTCTGATTGTTGAGCATTATCTCAACATCACCAGGGGAGCCCAACCTGTGCAACAGAAGAGGTAACACTTCAGATCGGAGAAGGATAAGGTTATCGCTGAAGAGGTGGACAAACTGTTGCAAGATGGTCATGTTAGAGAGATTCAATTTCCTGAATGAGTTTCCAATGTAGTTTTGGTCCCCAAGCCTCATGGACAGTGGAGGATGTGTATTGATTTCTGTGATTTAAATAAAGCATGCCCGAAAGACTGCTACCCCTTGCCTCGTATTGATCAGTTGGTAGATTCTATGGTAGGGTATGAAGTTGTCTCACTTATGGATACTTATCAAGGGTACCACCAAATCCCTTTGGCAAAGGGTGACCATAAACGGGTTAGTTTTATCACGGTGGGAGGATTGTATGCTTATGTGGTCATGTCCTTTGAGTTAAAGAATGTGGGAGCTACGTACCAGAGACTCATGGATAAAATTTTTGTTGAACAGAAAGGCAAGAATGTGGAAGTGTATGTTAATGATATTCTAGTCAAGTCAAAAACCACTCGAGATTTAGTTGTGGACCTTGAAGAGACCTTTTCCACCCTTAGGCGGTACAACATGAAGTTAAATCCAAAGAAGTGTTTGTTTGGGGTGAAGAGTAAAAAATATTTGGGATATATTGTGATAGAGAAGGGACTATAGGCCAATCTAGAGAAGGTGCAGACATTATGTAATATGAAGTCACAAACTAATCTATGGGAAACCCAAAAATTGGTGGGAAGGATTGTCTCTTTGTCTCGCTTTATAGCTAGATTAGCGGACAAGGGGCTGCCTATCTTTCAGATTCTACGGAAGGCTACTCGGTTTCAGTGGGATGAACAGTGTAAGCAAACTTTCCAGGAATTGAAGAAGTATTTAGATAAACTCCCTTTGTTGGACAAACCTGTTTCCGGGGAACCATTGTGAATGTATTTAGCTGTCTCAGAAGGAGCAGTCAGTTCAGTGTTATTGAAGCAGGAAGGTGTTGGACTTTCCGAACTGCAAAAACAACTTTTTGCATTGCGGAAACCTCAGAAGCCCGGCCACGGATCTGTGCGAAGGTATAAAAAAAAATAAAAATACATGTATGCATTATGAAAAACCTAGATCTACCATAGATCTAAAAGGTGAGAGCATTACCCTCGTAGCGACGCCCTTCGCTTATCCCGCTCGTCCAAACGCTTTGCCGGATCTTGAAGAGCGTCAAGTGCACACTCCTCTGTTGGGGATCGATTGGCCGGCTAGAGGGGGGTGAATAGCCCTTTTCGTTTGGATGTCGTAATTCGCTCGTCTACAAAACGTTAGCGCAAGCGGAAGCAATAAACTAAGACAAGCAAATTATAAGCAAGCAATACAAACACCGAGATGTAACGTGGTTCACGGCTACGCCGCTAATCCACGGTCCGATTCGTCCACGGTGAATCACTCCGCAATCTATCCACTAGATCTCTCCTTTGCACAAAGCTAGGTGGAGGTAACCTCTTTACAATCTCTCTTCTTACAATAGAATGGAGATAAAACTAGTAAGAAGAGTGGAAGAACACTTAGAGCACTTGGGGAGCAATTTGGAGCATAAGCATTAGCCCCCCAAAGCCTTACCCCCTTCCTTTTTATAGAGGAAGAGGGTTTCTTCCCGTTGACACAGGAGCAGTCGACTGATGGCACCCATCGACCGGGTGTCAGAGCTGCCGCCCAATAACGTCCGCTTTCCACGTTGGATACTATCCAACGGCACTGACATCAGTCGACTGATGGCACCCATCAGTCGACTGATGGCACCCATCAGTCGACTGATGTCAACCAGTCGAGTCCTCAACAAGGTCGACTCCATTCTGCGTCTGCGCGGTGACATCACGATCCGGCCGTCTCTTGGAGCCGATCGGTCGATCGCCATCATCCGACCGCCCATCGCCGGGCGTGGGTGATCAACTTGATTCAACCACATTAGACCAGTCGATCGAACCATCGACTCAGAGCACTCGACTGCCATGACATGGCAGTCGACTGGTGTCGGGAAAACCCATCCGACACTTGGCCAAATGGCCAAGTTTCACCTAAGAGCTACCCTTCCCGGGTTACAATCGCTCACTCTCATCCCTCGGAGTCCCTCGCCTTCGAAGTTCTCTTCGTTCACGACCACGTCCCTCGGCAGCATCAGGCGCACGACTCTGCAATGCTCCTTCGCGTCTCTTGCCTCGAAGTCTACTTCCTCCGGCTTCACTCCAAGCTTCTCGTCCGGCGGTCCCTCGGATGCTCCAAGCGCACGGCTTCCGCAAAGCTATCCTTCACCAACTCAAGGCACGAGTCATGAGATGTGAAACTCGCCATGGCTCCATGTGCGAATTACTAAGTCCTGCACGACTTCAATGCACATATCAAATCAACATATCATACTAACTTAAACCCTTTGCCACACCATCAAAACCATATTACGACAAGAGATTGCCCTAACAATCTCCCCGTTTTTGATGTGTGGCAATCCGTTTAAGTTAGGTAAAAACATTTGATATAAATTTTAAGGAAAGAAAGCATGTAAACATAATCATGATATAAACATGCAACTCCCCCTTAATCCATGAAATTCTCTACACAAATTTTCTCCTCCCCATCATATATTTCTCCCCCTAAAATAATTAACTTAAACATAATATTTTCTCCCCCTTTGACACCATCAAAAAGATTATCACTAAGTTAAAAACACATGGCATCAAGTCTAAAAGAAAGAAAATACCAGAAGTTGATTTAAAATTTAGAACGATATTGGGCCATCGATCGGTTGGATTCAGATATGATCGACCGCACGTGAATTTTGAGATTTTCTGATTTTCAGACCGAATTTTAGAAATGCATTAAAAATTCCAGAAAATTCAAAAAATCATGAAATTTGGGGAACACATTTCTTTTAAGTATATCTATCAGTAAAAAATATGTTTTCATGAAAAATCATTATATTTCTACGTATTTGCCAAAAATCCAAAAGCTTTAAAAACTACTAGGTTTTTGATCATAAGAGTATCCATTTTAACACCTAGTCTTGCATCCAATTATTTCAAAACATGAATACATGTATTTTAGATTAAGAAATTGTTTTGAAAACATATGAAATATCCAACCATGATCTTTGGGCAATATGTCTATGAATTAAACATAAGCCTTCCCCATGATTGGTCTATTATTGCTATGTTGATACTTTAAATGACCATCTAAATGCCATAGGCATTAGTGGACATTTGTATCATCCTAACATCTCACCCATGCTAAGTTTGCAATCAAGTTAGCCTATTGTGAGTGTGAGATGCATCCTAGGGGGTATTTGTATATACTTAACCAATATGTTCATGCAATTCTATCATGGTTAAGTGTCAACCTAATAATCCTCATGATCATAAGGACATATATGAATGAATTCTACATTATGATCATGAAACTCATGTATTCATCAAATAATAGTCATGCATTAGGTATTATATGATGATAATAAATAAAGTATTACCTAAAGCATGATTCAAACCTATTTCTTATGATAACGTGCCAAATTTCAAAAACATAAATCATGATTGTAAATATACATAGGAATTACATCAATCATCATGATTTAAGCATTATTATCTATTTATGGGTACGTTATCATCACCCAACACTATCTAAAAAATGTTGTCCCGTCATCCTAAGTCAACAAAAATATGATATAGGTTAGGTCCATGTGGTTGACTACCCTAGGGTTATTCTAACCCTTAAGGATGGATTTTGGAACCCAAAATAAGTTCTTTCCTATTGGGTTCACTAAGTATTCCTTGGGGATCCATTTCCTATCTATTACTTTCTTTTTATCTTGTCCCCTGGCTATTAGGCATTTGTAGGTCTTTTCATTTTTCTTTTCTTTATATCCTAGGCCCTTCTTGTTAAAGCTAGCTCTTTGGCTCCCAATAATCATATTTAATGTATTTGAGCCAATAGTGAATTTCTCTAGGGCTTTGGTTAAGTAATCTACCTTTTCCCTTAATGCCCTATTTTCCTCTATGCATGCATCATTAACATCCAAAGGCATATAGTCATGTGAGCATGCATCATCATGGCAAAAAGAAGCATTATCATTTAAGCATGCTTTTTCTAGTTTTTGTTCTAAATCCTTAATTTGATTAAGCATGCTTTTATTTTTCTTTTTCATGCCAAATAAGTCCTTAGTTAAAACAGAGATTATGGAAACTATTTTCTTAGGAGAAGCATTTGTTACCATAGTTTCCATGTCTTCTTCTTCTTCTTCGGATGAGGAGGAGGTAGAGACTCCCCCTTCATTTGAGCTCTCTCCACTTGAGCTTGATTCTTCATTTTCGGTGGAGGAGGAGCAATCCGAGTCATGAAGAGCCATTAGTGCTAGGTTGGAGTAGACATGCTCTTCTTCTTCGGATGAGGAGGATGGGGCAACGTCATCCCATGTCTTGGCTTTGAGAGCCATTGACTTTCCTTTTTCTTTGGCCTTCTTCTCCTCTTTCTTCTTGCTCCCCTTCTTCTTCTTCTTTTCTTCCTTCTTTTTCTTCTCTTCCTTGCTCTTGTTTAGGAGGGGACAATTATCCCTTATGTGCCCCTCTCCTTGGCAATTGTAGCATATGACCTTCCCCCTTGGTCTTCTATTCCTATTATGAGATTTATCAAATATAAGATTCTTAAATGCACGCCTTACCTTCCTTACCATGTAGGCTTCTTCCGTGCTATCCATGGAGGAGGTAGAGGCTTCATCGGATGAGGAGGAGGGGACTTCCATCTTCTTCTTCCCCTTATTTGCCAACAAGGCTACTCCCCTTGAATTTTGGACTCTAGGCTCTTCTTGTATACCTTCAAGCCTTGTCTCATGAAGCTCCATGGTTGAAAAGAATTCCTCCAAGGTGCTCACTTCTAGGTTCTTGGAGATGTAAAATGAGTCCACCATGGAGCTCCATTTTGAGGACCGGGGAAAGGCATCTATGGCCTTCATTACCATATCCCGGTTTGATAGCTTCTCACCTACACTTATTAGCCTAATTAATATTTCTTTAATTCTAGAATGTAGGGAAGTTACCTTTTCTCCCTTTTCAAGCTTAATATTTGATAGTTGGGAGTGGAGGAGATCTCTTCTCGCTAGCTTGGCTTCCGAAGTGCCTTCATGAAGTTCAACCAATCTCTCCCACATCTCTTTGGCACTTGAGCACTCCCCTATTCTATTTACTTCTTGTTGGGGGAGGACATTGTATAGGTGGTGCTTGGCCTTTGAATTCGCCAAGTATTCTTCTCTTTGTCTCTTGCTCCACCTTGATTTCTCCAATGGCTCCCCATTTTCGTTCCTAGGCAACTCGAAACCGTTTTCCATAATTAACAATATTTCAAAGTCGGTTTCGAAGAATACCTCCATTCTCTTTTTCCACCAAGAGAATTCGCCGTCGAACTTCGGTGGGTGGATGTTTGAGCCGGCCATCTTTAGATGAAGTGTTTGTTGCGACGGTTAGTCCTCGACAAACGACTTGGCTCTGATACCACTTGTTGGGGATCGATTGGCCGGCTAGAGGGGGGTGAATAGCCCTTTTCATTTGGATGTCGTAATTCGCTCGTCTACAAAACGTTAGCGCAAGCGGAAGCAATAAACTAAGACAAGCAAATTATAAGCAAGCAATACAAACACCGAGATGTAACGTGGTTCACGGCTACGCCGCTAATCCACGGTCCGATTCGTCCACGGTGAATCACTCCGCAATCTATCCACTAGATCTCTCCTTTGCACAAAGCTAGGTGGAGGTAACCTCTTTACAATCTCTCTTCTTACAATAGAATGGAGATAAAACTAGTAAGAAGAGTGGAAGAACACTTAGAGCACTTGGGGAGCAATTTGGAGCATAAGAATTAGCCCCCCAAAGCCTTACCCCCTTCCTTTTTATAGAGGAAGAGGGTTTCTTCCGTTGACAGAGGCCGATCGATGGCACCCATCACCGACCGGTCCAGAGCTGCTGCCCAATAACGGCCGCTTTCCACGTTGGATACTATCCAACTAAGATCGATATCATCGATCGATGGCACCCATCACCGATCGATGGCACCCATCGATCCGACCGATGTCAATCAGTCGAGTCCTCAACAAGGTCGACTCCATTCGCGTGCGCGGTGACATCACGATCGCCCTCTTGGCAGCCGATCGATCAAGCCATCACCGATCGCCCATGCCGGCGTGGGTGATCAACTTGATTCAGCCACATTAGACCAGTCGATCGAAACATCGACTCAGAGCAGTCGACTGCCATGACATGGCAGTCGACTGGTGTCGGGAAAACCCATCCGACACTTGGCCAAATGGCCAAGTTTCACCTAAGAGCTACCCTTCCCGGGTTACAATCGCTCACTCTCATCCCTCGGAGTCCCTCGCCTTCGAAGTTCTCTTCGTTCACGGCCACGTCCCTCGGCAGTATCAGGCGCACGGCTCTGCAATGCTCCTTCGCGTCTCTTGCCTCGAAGTCTACTTCCTCCGGCCTCTCTCCAAGCTTCTCGTCCGGCGGTCCCTCGGATGCTCCAAGCGCACGGCTTCCGCAAAGCTATCCTTCACCGACTCAAGGCACGAGTCATGAGATGTGAAACTCGGCATGGCTCCATGTGCGAATTACTAAGTCCTGCACGACTTCAACGCACATATCAAATCAACATATCAAACTAACTTAAACCCTTTGCCACACCATCAAAACCATATTACGGCAAGAGATTGCCCTAACAATCTCCCCCTTTTTGATGTGTGGCAATCCGTTTAAGTTAGGTAAAAACATTTGATATAAATTTTAAGGAAAGAAAGCATGTAAACATAATCATGATATAAACATGCAACTCCCCCTTAATCCATGAAATTCTCTACACAAATTTTCTCCCCCCCATCATATATTTCTCCCCCTAAAATAATTAACTTAAACATAATATTTTCTCCCCCTTTGACACCATCAAAAAGATTATCACTAAGTTAAAAACACATGACATCAAGTCTAAAAGAAAGAAAATACCAGAAGTTGATTTAAAATTCAGAATTCAGCCTTTACTGGTCTGATATTCAGGCCATCAGTTGACTGGTTCAGATACCAGTCGACTGGCACTTGAATTTTGAGATTTTCTGATTTTCAGACCGAATTTCAGAAATGCATTAAAAATTCCAAAAAATTCAAAAAATCATGAAATTTGGGGAACACATTTCTTTTAAGTATATCTATCAGTAAAAAATATGTCTTCATGAAAAATCATTATATTTCCATGTATTTTCCAAAAATCCAAAAGCTTTAAAAACTACTAGGTTTTTGATCATAAGAGTATCCATTTTAACACCTAGTCTTGCATCCAATTATTTCAAAACATGAATACATGTATTTTAGATTAAGAAATTGTTTTGAAAACATATGAAATATCCAACCATGATCTTTGGGCAATATGTCTATGAATTAAACATAAGCCTTCCCCATGATTGGTCTATTATTGCTATGTTGATACTTTAAATGACCATCTAAATGCCATAGGCATTAGTGGACATTTGTATCATCCTAACATCTCACCCATGCTAAGTTTGCAATCAAGTTAGCCTATTGTGAGTGTGAGATGCATCCTAGGGGGTATTTGTATATACTTAACCAATATGTTCATGCAATTCTATCATGGTTAAGTGTCAACCTAATAATCCTCATGATCATAAGGACATATATGAATTAATTCTACATTATGATCATGAAACTCATGTATTCATCAAATAATAGTCATGCATTAGGTATTATATGATGATAATAAATAAAGTATTACCTAAAGCATGATTCAAACCTATTTCTTATGATAACGTGCCAAATTTCAAAAACATAAATCATGATTGTAAATATACATAGGAATTACATAAATCATCAAGATTTAAGCATTATTATCTATTTATGGGTACGTTATCATCACCCAACACTATCTAAAAAATGTTGTCCCGTCATCCTAAGTCAACCAAAATATGATATAGGTTAGGTCCATGTGGTTGACTACCCTAGGGTTATTCTAACCCTTAAGGATGGATTTTGGAACCCAAAATAAGTTCTTTCCTATTGGGTTCACTAAGTATTCCTTGGGGATCCATTTCCTAGCTATTACTTTCTTTTTATCTTGTCCCCTAGCTATTAGGCATTTGTAGGCCTTTTCATTTTTCTTTTCTTTATATCCTAGGCCCTTCTTGTTAAAGCTAGCTCTTTGGCTCCCAATAATCATATTTAATGTATTTGAGCCAATAGTGAATTTCTCTAGGGCTTTGGTTAAGTAATCTACCTTTTCCCTTAATGCCCTATTTTCCTCTATGCATGCATCATTAACATCCAAAGGCATATAGTCATGTGAGCATGCATCATCATGGCAAAAAGAAGCATTATCATTTAAGCATGCTTTTTCTAGTTTTTGTTCTAAATCCTTAATTTGATTAAGCATGCTTTTATTTTTCTTTTTCATGCCAAATAAGTCCTTAGTTAAAACAGAGATTATGGAAACTATTTTCTTAGGAGAAGCATTTGTTACCATAGTTTCCATGTCTTCTTCTTCTTCTTCGGATGAGGAGGAGGTAGAGACTCCCCCTTCATTTGAGCTCTCTCCACTTGAGCTTGATTCTTCATTTTCGGTAGAGGAGGAGCAATCCGAGTCATGAAGAGCCATTAGTGCTAGGTTGGAGTAGACATGCTCTTCTTCTTCGGATGAGGAGGATGGGGCAACGTCATCCCATGTCTTGGCTTTGAGAGCCATTGACTTTCCTTTTTCTTTGGCCTTCTTCTCCTCTTTCTTCTTGCTCCCCTTCTTCTTCTTCTTTTCTTCCTTCTTTTTCTTCTCTTCCTTGCTCTTGTTTAGGAGGGGACAATTATCCCTTATGTGCCCCTCTCCTTGGCAATTGTAGCATATGACCTTCCCCCTTGGTCTTCTATTCCTATCATGAGATTTATCAAATATAAGATTCTTAAATGCACGCCTTACCTTCCTTACCATGTAGGCTTCTTCCGTGCTATCCATGGAGGAGGTAGAGGCTTCATCGGATGAGGAGGAGGGGACTTCCATCTTCTTCTTCCCCTTATTTGCCAACAAGGCTACTCCCCTTGAATTTTGGACTCTAGGCTCTTCTTGTATACCTTCAAGCCTTGTCTCATGAAGCTCCATGGTTGAAAAGAATTCCTCCAAGGTGCTCACTTCTAGGTTCTTGGAGATGTAAAATGAGTCCACCATGGAGCTCCATTTTGAGGACCGGGGAAAGGCATCTATGGCCTTCATTACCATATCCCGGTTTGATAGCTTCTCACCTACACTTGTTAGCCCAATTAATATTTCTTTAATTCTAGAATGTAGGGAAGTTACCTTTTCTCCCTTTTCAAGCTTAATATTTAATAGTTGGGAGCGTAGGAGATCTCTTCTCGCTAGCTTGGCTTCCGAAGTGCCTTCATGAAGTTCAACCAATCTCTCCCACATCTCTTTGGCACTTGAGCACTCCCCTATTCTATTTACTTCTTGTTGGGGGAGGACATTGTATAGGTGGTGCTTGGCCTTTGAATTCGCCAAGTATTCTTCTCTTTGTCTCTTGCTCCACCTTGATTTCTCCAATGGCTCCCCATTTTCGTCCTAGGCAACTCGAAACCGTTTTCCATAATTAACAATATTTCAAAGTCGGTTTCGAAGAATACCTCCATTCTCTTTTTCCACCAAGAGAATTCGCCGTTGAACTTCGGTGGGTGGATGTTTGAGCCGGCCATCTTTAGATGAAGTGTTTGTTGCGACGGTTAGTCCTCGACAAACAACTTGGCTCTGATACCACTTGTTGGGGATCGATTGGCCGGCTAGAGGGGGGTGAATAGCCCTTTTCGTTTGGATGTCGTAATTCACTCGTCTACAAAACGTTAGCGCAAGCGGAAGCAATAAACTAAGACAAGCAAATTATAAGCAAGCAATACAAACACCGAGATGTAACATGGTTCACGGCTACGCCGCTAATCCACGGTCCGATTCGTCCACGGTGAATCACTCCGCAATCTATCCACTAGATCTCTCCTTTGCACAAAGCTAGGTGGAGGTAACCTCTTTACAATCTCTCTTCTTACAATAGAATGGAGATAAAACTAGTAAGAAGAGTGGAAGAACACTTAGAGCACTTGGGGAGCAATTTAGAGCATAAGAATTAGCCCCCCAAAGCCTTACCCCCTTCCTTTTTATAGAGGAAGAGGGTTTCTTCCCGTTGACACAGGAGCAGTCGACTGATGGCACCCAACAATGATCGCGTCAGAGCCGCTGCCCAATAACGTCGGCTTTCCACGCTGGATACTATCCATCCAAGATCGACATCACCGATCGATGTCAACCACCGAGTCCTCAACGAGGTCGACTCCATTCGCCCGTGCGGTGACAGGACATCCCGACCGCTGCCTCGGTAGCCGATCGAATCCATCACCGACCGCATGTCGGGCTGACTGATCAACTTGATTCAGCCACATTAGACTAGTCGATCGAACCATCGACTCAGAGCAGTCGACTGCCATGACATGGCAGTCGACTGGTGTCGGGAAAACCCATCCGACACTTGGCCAAATGGCCAAGTTTCACCAAAGAGCTACCCGTCCCGGGGTACAATCGCGCCCGCTCATCCCTGAGTCCTCGCCTTGAAGTTCTCTTCGCTCACTGGCCACGCCCTCGAAAGATCAGCGCACGACTCTGCAATGCTCCTTCGCGTCTCTTGCCTCGAAGTCTACTTCCTCCAGCTTCTCTCCAAGCTTCTCGTCCGGCGGTCCCTCGGATGCTCCAAGCGCACGACTTCGGCAAAGCTATCCTTCACCGACTCAAGGCATGAGTCATGAGATGTGAAACTCGGCATGGCTCCATGTGCGAATTACTAAGTCCTGCACGACTTCAACGCACATATCAAATCAACATATCAAACTAACTTAAACCCTTTGTCACACCATCAAAACCATATTACGGCAAGAGATTGCCCTAACATCCTCTACAAGTATCCACACGAACAAATGGTGGAGAAGAAACCTTAGAGTGTGCTAGCACCCTTGAGAGTTTCGGCCAAAGAGAGGATTGGAAGAGAGAGCTTGAGAGGAAGAATATCCAAGGAAGAAGAAGATGGAGTTACCACAAAATGAATTCATCCCATGAATAACCCTAAAGTGGCCGGCCACTCTTGGATGGGGGGTTACATGCATGCATGTAACTCCAAGAGTCAATGGCTCTTGGTCTCCCTCATGAGGTGACACCATATGATAAGTCTATGATGATGTGGAAATTCATCATTGGCCGACCCCCCATGCCAAGTCACCATGACATGACAATTGGTCAAGTCAAAATTGACCATTCATCTTCCCTCATCAAGTCAAGTCAAACATGACCTCTTATCTCCCATGGTTGATCAAATCTAACCACTTGAATCAAGTCAATTTGATTTAATAAATCTCTATTCATTAATTTAAATTGACTTAATGAATCAAATCTAAATTAGACTCATTCAATACTTGAATCAAATTGAGTCTAACTCAATTAGTCTAATTTGGATTACTCTTAATCTAATTTGGTTCATCCCATAAACCTAATCCTCATGGTTCATCATATGAACCTAATCTCCATCTAATTGCCCTTTGTGTATGACCCTATAGGTTCTTGTAACGTTGGCAATGCTCCTAAACTGATTTAGGAACATAAGCAATGAGCGGTATCTAGCAACACATCATTTCTACCCAAGTTACAAGAATGTTGAGATCCAACATCACCTTTGTGACTACTAATTGTGACTTTCACAATATGTGACAGTGTCCTTCTATCCTTGACATCTAGATTGACCAATTGAGACATAGACCGTGTCATCCTCGGTACAATTTATATCTTGAACTCCAGGTAGACTCACTCTAATCAAATGAGCTCAATATCTCATATTAACTCATTTGAGCATGGTCATGCACTTCGTGGTCTCACTCTATCAAGAATATCGATGTCACCCCCGTCATATAGGAGGGATAGATCCCATCTACATCACTCATATCCCTCCGCATAATTTGTTACATATCCAGTAATCGCCTTTATAGTCCACCCATTTACGGGTGACGTTTGACGAAGCCAAAGTATGCAACTCCTTATGTAGGGAACCATGGTGACTCAGGTCTAAGGACTAATAGTCATACTAATAGCCACATGAGAAAGTATATGACACTCATATAATGATCAATGATACTTTCTCATGACGGGTCATTCAGTATACATTCTTCAATGCATACCCATGTGTCAATTTGATATCTCATATCCATGACCTGTGAGATCAAGTCATCGTGTTGACCTACATGCTAGTCTTTAACATTGTCCCTGAATATTAATACTTGACTAGGAATGATTAAGAGTAGTGTTCTCTATATCATCTCATTATCGATTCAACCAATCGATTGGTATAGATAAGAACTTACTACTCAAGGACGTTATTATACTTAGTTATTTGGCACCAATATAAGTAAATATAATAACCATGCCTTTATAAATAGGAATATGATACAATAAAGTCCATACAACAATTATCACATGATTGACTATAGAGCTTTCACTAACAATCTCCCACTAGCACTAGTGCCAATCATCGTAGTATCTAATACCCAATGACCTAGTATGACCATCATGCTTTTTCTGTGCCAAAGCCTTGGTCAAGGGATCTGCGATGTTAGCCTCAGTGGGTACTCTGCAAATCTTCACATCTCCTCTATCGATAATCTCTCGAATGAGATGGAAGCGTTGTAGTATGTGTTTGGTCCGCTGGTGTGAGCGAGGTTTCTTAGCCTGTGCAATCGCTCCATTATTGTCACAATAGAGCTCTATGGGATCTTCTATGCTAGGAACCACCCCAAGCTCAGAAATGAACTTGTGGATCCAAATTCCTTTCGCCTTCGATGCGATATACTCGGCTCGCTAGAATCGAATCGCGGTCCTCGCTCAACTCTTCCAGCTCACAGCGCCACCATTCAAGCAAAACACGAACCCTGACTGCGATCTATAATCATCCTGGTCAGTTTGGAAGCTGACATCGCTGTAACCCTTTACAGCTAGCTCTTCATCGCCTCCAAATATCAAGAAATATTCTTTAGTCCTTCTCAAGTACTTAAGAATATTCTTGACTGCTATCCAATGACGCTCACCTGGATCTGACTGGTATCTACTCGTCATGCTCAAAGCATACGAGACATCAGGACGAGTACACAACATGACATACATGATAGATCCTATAGCAGATGCATAAGGAATCTTATCCATGCGGTCTCTCTCCTCTCTAGAAGAGGGACTTTGAGTCTTCGAAAGACTCACACCATGTGACATCGGCAGAAGTCCCTTCTTGAAATTCTGCATGACAAACCGTAGTAATACTGTGTCAATGTATGTACTCTGACTTAGGCTAAACAATCTTTTAGATCTATCTCTATAGATTTTGATGCCTAGAATACAGGTTGCTTCACCTAAGTCCTTCATTGAGAAGCACGTCCCCAGCCAAGTCTTCACAGACTGTAGCGAAGGGATGTCATTCCCAATGAGTAGTATGTCATCCACATACAATACAAGGAAGACAACTGTGTTCCCATTAACCCTCTTGTAGACACAGGGTTCATCTTCATTCTTGATGAAACTAAACTGTTTGATCGCATCATCGAATCGAAGATTCCAGCTCCGAGAAGCTTGATTTAGCCCATAAATGGACCTTTGCAGCTTGCATACTTTTCCAGTATGTTGTGGATCTACAAAACCCTCAGGTTGTGTCATGTACACATCCTCGAGCAAGTTTTCATTCAGAAATACGATTTTGACATCCATCTGCCAGATCTCATAATCGTGGTATGCTACAATAGCAAGCATGATCCGAATGAACTTAAACATTGCCACTGGAGAAAAGGTTTCATCATAGTCAATCCCATGAATTTGCTTGAAACCTTTAGCCACCAATCGACCCTTATAGGTATGCGTAAGTCCATCCATGTCAGTCTTTCTCTTAAAGACCCACTTACACCCAATGGGTTTGACCCCTTCAGGTGGATCAACCAAAGTCCATACTTGGTTGGTGTACATGGATTCCATCTCGGATCTCATGGCCTCTAGCCATTTCTCAGAGTCTGGGCTCGTCACAGCTTCCTGATAGGAGATAGGCTCATTCTCAATGAGCATAACGTCATCATGGTCAGACAAGAGAAATGAGTATCTCTTAGGCTGACGACGTAGCCTATCAGATCTGCAAAGAGGTAGGTCTACCTGAACAGGTGGTTGTTCCACAAATCTTTGTGCAACAATCTCATCAACCACAACACTTTGTGGTTTATGTTCAACCCCCATCAAGGCCTCAGTGCTATGATCCTTATCTTGAATTTCTTCAAGATCGAACGTACTCCCACTAGTTTTTCTAGAAACAAAATCCCTTTCTAGAAAACCCTAGTCTTTGCCACAAACACTTTGTGCTGACTGGGAATGTAGAAGTAATATCCCTTAGTCTCCTTGGGATATCCAACAAAATATCACTTATCAGATTTGGGTCCCAGTTTGTCTGAGACTTGACGTCGAACATAAGCCTCACAATCCCAAATCCTCATGAAAGACATCTTGGGATTTCTCCCTATCCATATCTTATATGGTGTCTTTATCACAGCTTTGGATGGTACACGGTTAAGGGTGAAGCCTGCTGTGTCTAGAGCATATCCCCAAAAGGATATAGGAAGATCTGTGTGACTCATCATAGATCATACCATATCTAATAGGGTATGATTTCTTCTTTTGGATACACCATTCCACTGTGGTGTTCCAGGAGGAGTGAGTTGGGATAGAATCCCACACTCAGCTAGATAGTCACGAAACTCATGGCTAAGGTATTCACCACCTCGATCTGATAGAAGTATCTTAATACTCTTGCCAAGCTGGTTTTGTACTTCATTCTTGAATTCTTTGAACTTTTCAAAGGATTCTGATTTATCTGTCATCATATACACATAACCATATCTACTGAAGTCATCAGTAAATGTAATGAAGTACCTGTAACCACCTCTAGCAACAACATTGAAAGAGCCACATACATCACTATGTATAAGTCCTAACAAGTCTGTTGCTCTTTCGGTGTGTCCACTAAAGGGAGTCTTGGTCATCTTGCCTAGAAGGCAAGACTCACATGTCTCATATGATTCAAAATCAAATGAGTCCAATAGCCCATCCTTATGGAGCTGGGATAAGCGACTCTCATTTATGTGACCTAAGCGACAATGTCAGAGATAGGTTTGGTTCAACTCATTTGACTTGAACCTTTTGGTACTTATGTTATAGATGGGGCTCTCTAAGTCTAGAAAGTAGAGTCCGTTCATTAGAGGTGCACTACAATAGAACATAGCATTTAAATAAACTGAACAACATTTGTTCTTTATTATAAATGTAAATCCTTTCTTGTCCAAGCAAGAAACCGAAATTATGTTCTTAGTTAAAGAAGGCACATAACAACATTCATCAAGTTCTAGTACAAGCCCAGTGGGCAGAGATAGATCATAAGTTCCTACAGCAACAGCAACAACTCTTGCTCCATTGCCTACTCGTAGGTCCACCTCGCCCTTTGTTAATGCCCTGCTATTTCTTAGTGCCTGTACATTGGTACAAATGTGAGATGCACATCCGGTATCTAATACCCATGATGAAGAAATAGATAGATTGACTTCTATAACATTTATACCTGAAGTAGAAGTCTCACTTCTCTTCTTCTTAAGATCTTCCAGGTAAGCTTTGCAGTTACGCTTCCAGTGTCCAGCTTTCTTGCAGTGGAAGCAAGTCCCTTCTTTGGCCACCCCTCCTTTGGGTTTCAGTTCTTTGCCTTTGCCCTTGGCTTGAGACTTTCCCTTACCTTTAGGCTTGCCCTTGCTTTTCTTCTTTTGCACCATCAAAATGGAGTCAGATTTTCCCTTCTTAAGGTTGAGCTCAGTAGTTCTCAACATGCTGAACATCTCAGGCAGTGGCTTATCAATGTCATTCATGTTGTAATTCATGACAAATTGATTGTAGCTTTATGGCAAAGACTGCAAGATCAAGTCAGTGGCCAACTCTTTGCTAAGTGGGAATCCCAATCTCTGTAGGTTTTCTACGTACCCAATTATCTTGAGTACATATGGACCTACAGGAGTCCCATCTTGCATTTTGGACCCAAACAATGCCTTAGAGACTTCATATCTCTCGTGCCTTGCTTGTCCTTGATATAGTTGACGAAGATGTTCAACCATATCATAAGCATTCATGAACTCGTGTTGCTTCTGAAGCTCAGAGTTCATGGTCGCGAGCATTAGATATGACACATCTAATGCATCAACTTGATGCTTCTTGTAAGCATCTTTGTCAGCTCGCGAGGCAGTGGCAGGAGGTGCCTCCGGAATGGGCTGCTCCAAGATGTACAATTTTCTTTCTTGGGTGAGAACGATTCTCAGGTTCCTGTACCAGTCCAGGAAATTTGCTCCATTGAGCTTGTCCTTCTCAAGGATAGAACACAGGAAGAGAGTGTTCGTGTTTGTCGATATAGTTATCTACAACATACACAATGCATAAAATTAATATCATATTCCTTTTATCATTTAATTAGACCTTTAATCAAATGATGCTCCCACTGAATTATAGGAATTTTGTAGCATCGAGTTATAGATGTGGTCAAACCATATTATTAGATTCATACAAACTAGCTATAATTCCTGCGGGACAAGATCCACATCATACTAAGCCTTGAGTTAGCTTTGGCTAAATCGCCCAAGACTTAGTATGATCGGTGGGTAATACATTACCGATAACATTTCTATGCAACTCTTATTTATAGGATCAAGACCCACATTTACAAAAGACCTTGAGTTAGCTTTGGCTAAATCGCCCAAGATTTAGTGTAAATGCGATCTTATCCTATCTTTCCAACGGTTGGAATATACCTATAGTTCTACTCGATCCAATTGAGTTAACTAGTTTTACTCAATCTAATTGAGCTTACTCTAACCCAAGCCGTGATAGACGGGACCAAGATTGTCCCTCTGCACCCTACCAAGATAATATGCGTTGCTCTGCTTTGGCAGATTCAAGAATTACAAATGATCGAGGTAGTGATGGGTATCAAGGACTTGGTAGGCATTTTCAAGTTGATTCGATTAAGATCTAATCTAATCGTAATGTGTATCATATACGCATTAAGGCCTTTATTATCCTACACTAGCATGCATCACATACATACAAGCATTATTCTAGCATGCATCATATACATACAAGAAAAATATCCTAGCATGCATTATATACATACAAGCATTATTCTACTAGCATGCATCACATACATACAAGAATAACAAATATATATATATATATATATATATATATATATATATATATATATATATATATATATATATAAATTAATTGTGATTAGGTCATGGCCCTACTACGATCTTCTTAAGCCAATGAGAAGATCGGACGGTCAACCTATGGTTAGCGGCTTCTCCAAGCGCCTCCTTTGATCGCCATGTGTCGTCGGCACCCTTCTCGTAACTCCGTCTAGAAGTGGACCTTCCACCGCTTCATTTTGTATATTACAAACATGAAACTCGAGTTACATTCGAGTCTAAAACTATTTATAACTAAAATTTTAAAAAGAAGAGGCACGACGCGCAGGTTGCATACCCTATACAACAAGCACAATCACAAAAACGGCATCCAGGCCATATTATGAATTACAACACATTAACATCCAATCATATTGAGGTTCTTGGGCCATGACCATCAGAGAATTATACATAATTCTAAATTATCTATTTTTTTACAAAAAATTTCTATAATTTTTTCTATTTTTTTTTCAATTTTATGAGTCACCTCTCCGTAACGGTCCCGATAAGCGGTTTCCGGGTGCGATCGCGGGACAAGGCCCCTTTCAGGGATAGGGGCAGCGCCCCTACTCACAAAATAAACTTTGCGAGTGTTCCTACTCAATCTTACAGTGACTTAAGTTGCTGTCCCAAAAACCTAAAGCAAGAACTCGCCGTTTCGGAGAGTTTTTCTCGGTGGTTGAAGCCTACAAGTGTCCCAATACTTTTTGCTTCGACTCTTCGAGAAAAATACCCAAAAATTCTATAAAATTAGGAAATTTACAGAAACCTAAAAATCTGTAATTTTTATATCTAATACAAAACTACAAATATGAAACACATACATGCTTCGCACATGTCTCTGATACCACTATTGGACTTTCCGAGCAACAAAAACCGCATTTTGCATTGTGGAAACCTCGGATGCCCGGCCACGGATCCGTGCGAAGGTATAAAAAAAATAAAACTACATGTATGTGTTATGAAAAATCTAGATATATCATAGATCTAAATGGTGAGAGCATTACCCTCGTAGCGACGCCCTTCGCTTTTCCCGCTCATCCAAACGCTTTGCCGGATCTCGAAGAGTGTCAAGTGCACACTCCTCTATAAGTATCCACATGAACAAATGGTGGAGAAGAAACCTTAGAGTGTGCTAGCACCCTTGAGAGTTTCGGCCAAAGAGAGGATTGGAAGAGAGAGCTTGAGAGGAAGAAGATCCAAGGAAGAAGAAGATGGAGTTACCACAAAATGAATTCATCCCATGAATAACCCTAAAGTGGCCGGCCACTCTTGGATGAGGGGTTACATGCATGCATGTAACTCTAAGAGCCAATGTCTCTTGGTCTCCCTCATGAGGTGGCACCACATGATAAGTCCATGATGATATGGAACATCATCATTGGCCGGCCCCCATGCCAAGTCACTATGACATGGCAATTGGTCAAGTCAAAATTGACCATTCATCTTCTCTCATCAAGTCAAGTCAAACTTGACCTCTTATTTCCCATGGTTGATCAAATCTAACCACTTGATTTAAGTCAATTTGATTTAATGAATCTCTATTCATTAATTTAAATTGACTCAATGAATCAAATCTAAATTAGACTCATTCAACACTTGAATCAAATTTAGTCTAACTCAATTAGTCTAATTTGAATTACTCTTAATCCAATTTGGTTCATCCCATGAACCTAATTCTCTTGGTTCATCATATGAACCTAATCTCCATCTAATTGCCCTTTGTGTGTAACCCTATTGGTTCTTGTAACGTTGGCAATGCTTCTAAACTGATTTAGGAACATAAGCAATGAGCGGTATCTAGCAACACATCATTTCTACCCAAGTTACAAGAATGTTGAGATCCAACATCACCTTTGTGACTACTAATTGTGACTCTCACAATATATGATAGTGTCCTTCTATCCTTGACATCTAGATTGACCAATTGAGGTATAGACCGTGTCATCCTCGGTACAATCTATATCTTGAACTCCAAGTAGACTCACTCTAATCAAATGAGCTCAATATCTTATATTGACTCATTTGGGCATGACCATGCACTTTGTGGCCTCACTCTTTTAAGAATATCGATGTCACCCCCGTCATATAGGAGAGATAGATCGCATCTACATCATTCACATCACTCCGCATAATTTATTACATACCCAGTAATCACCTTTATAGTCCACCCATTTACGAGTGACGTTTGACGAAGCCAAAGTATGCAACTCCTTATGTAGGGAACTTTGGTGACTTCAGGTCTAAGGACTAATAGTCATACTAATAGCCATATGAGAAAGTATATGACACTCATATAACGATCCATAATACTTTCTCATGACGAGTCATTTAATATACATTCTCTAATGCATACCCATGTGTCAACTTGATATCTCATATCCATGACTTGTGAGATCAAGTCATCGTGTTGACCTACATGCTAGTCTTTAACATTGTCCCTGAATATTAATACTTGACTAGGAATGATTAAGAGTAGTGTTCTCTATATCATCTCATTATCGATTCAACCAATCGATTGATATAGATAAGAACCTACTACTCAAGGACGTTATTATACTTAGTTATTTGGCACCAATACAAGTAAATATAATAACCATGTCTTTATAAATAGGAATATGATACAATAAAATCCATACAACAATTATCATATGATTGACTCTAGGGCTTTCACTAACAGAAGGTTCTCAATAGCAACCCATCTATTATACCAACCATATATTGAAGGGAGCAGAGTTGCGATACACTGAGTTGGAAAAGTTGGCATATATTTTAATCTTAATAGCTCGCAAGTTGAGGCCTTATTTCCTAGCCCATCCGGTAAATGTGCTGACCAACAGTGAGTTAGGTCGGGTGGTTACTAAACCTAATTTTTCAGGAAGGTTAGCTAAATGACCTGTTGAACTAAGTGAATATGACATCCATTACTATCCCCGAACTTCTACAAAGGCTCAGTCATTGGCCGACTTCCTAGCTGAGGTGCTGGTAGGCTCGGAGGACAACTCGGCCAAAGAAGAAGAAGAAAGGAGTGCATGGAGTGCTTTTGTGGATGGATCCTCCGAAATCGCAGGGAGTGGAGTTGGAGTGGTGATCATATCTTCAGAAGGGGAGAAACCCATATAGCCATTCATCTCAGATATAGAGCATTCAACAATGAGGTGGAGTATGAAGCCAGCAGGGTTGCAAGCAGCTCAGGTAGTGGGAGCCACTTCGATCACCATCCATTCAGATTCTTAGTTGGCAGTGTCGCAGTTCAAAGGTACTTTCATCGTTTGGGAGGAAAGGTTGTAGAAATACTTGGTGGCCTTCAAAAAAGGAAAGACTCATTTTCGGGAGGTAGTTCTATAGTAAATCCCAAGAGAAGACAATCGAAAAGCAAATGAGTTGGCCCGGTTGGCTAGTGGTTTAGAAGAAGGGAGACTTGAGTGTTAGAGGATTGTGGCCCAGCTAGAAGGGGAGTTGAATAGTCTAGATGTTCGCCTATAGAAATTGTTCGCTTAATCGTCTACAATCAAGGTTAGTGTAGTGGAATATAGATAATAAAGCTAACAATAAAAATAATTAAGCTAAACAAATAAAGAGAAGAGGCAAACACAAACACGCCGATGTAATGTGGTTCATGACCCTTGCCGCTAGTCCACGGACGATTCGTATGGTTAATCACTCCCTCAAACCAATCACTAAACTTCTCCTTGCTCAATCAAGGTGGAGAAGAAACCTTCTTACAAAATCCTCCCTCTTACAATATGATTTAGATGAGAACAAGGAAGAGGAGGTTTGAGATGTTTAGGGCACTTGGGGAGCACTTAGGAATGAAGCATTAGCATCCCCAAGGCCCTCACACTACTCTTTATAGATAGAAGAGATTTCTTCCCGTTGGGCATGCATCAGTCGACTACTGCATGTCACCAGTCGACTGTTGCATGTCACCAGTCAACTGTCACCATTTCAATGGCTTCTGACCACGTTAGATCACGACCGTTGTAGTCCAACGGTAGACTTGGTAGTCGACTGCTGCTATCAGCAGTCGATTGTTGCTATCAGCAGTCGATTGTTGCCTGCATAGCCGACTAACTAGTCGGCTATGGGAGGTTCTGTGTCTTCGACCACCTTCAGTAGTCGACTACCATTCCTTGGCAGTCAACTGATGGTGCAATAGTCGACTGTCATCTCTTGGCAGTCTACTACTGGGCAAGAAACTCACCAGTCGAACACCAGTCGAGTGCCATCAACTCAGAGCAGTCGACTGATATTGGGTAAAACTTCAAACAAATACTTGTTTGAGCATCCGACACTTCCATTCGTCGGGTAGAAATCACAAACTCATGTTTGAGCATCTGACTTATCCAAACGTCGGGTAAAATCTCAAACACAAGTTTGAGCGTCCGACTTGTCGGGTAAAACCTCAAACTTAAGTTTGAGCGTTCGACACTTGACTTATCCATTTGGCCAAGTTCACCTATGAGCTACCGTTATAATCTCTCAATCTCTTATCTCCCTTGGAGTCCCTCACCGAAGCTCTCTTTGTCCAGCCACGTCCCTCGGATGCACCAAGCGCACGACTTCCGCAATGCCATCCTTCGTGTCTTGCCCTAAAGTCTGCTTCATTTGGCTTCACTCTAATGCTCCTCGTCCGGTGGTCTCTCGGATGCACCAAACGCACGACTTTCGCAATGCCATCCTTCACCGACTCAAGGTCCTGAGCCATGAGATGGTGAACCCACCAATGCTATCATCAAGATAACTCATGTGTGATTTACTAAGTCCTACACAACATAAACACACATATCAAATCAACATAAACATTCTAATTTAAACCTTTGCCACACACATCAAAACCAAACCATACTTGGGTTGATTGTCCTAAGAATCTTCCCCTTTTTGATGTGTGGCAACCATGTTTAAGTTAGGTAAAATATTAACCAAATACATAAAAAAGGAAAGCATGTAAAACACATATGAGTATAAAACACTCCCCCCTAATACATGCAACTCCCCTTTAACACATGCTAATTTTCCTCCTAGCATGATTAACTTAAACACTCACATTTATCCCCCTTTGACACAATCAAAAACATTAAACATATGTCATATAACATGACATCAAAGTCTTAATAGAAGAAAATCACCAAAACATGCTGAAAACCACACAAAGTAGGTTCGCTCACGTTTCTGATCCATAAATCAATTGATTCGGACTACCTAATCAATCCAAGTTCAGAAATGCATTAAAAATTATAAAAAATTCAAAAAATCATGAAATTTGGGGAACACATTTCTTATGATTCCCTTTATTAAGGAAAAATGATTTTTCATGAAAATACATTCAATTTTTGAAAATTAGGCAAAAACTCAAAAGTTATAAAAGTGCTCAATTATGTATCAACTTTGAAACCTAATTTTGCCTTAGAATGTTTCAAAACATGAACTTACAGTTTTCAAAACATAAAATGATTTTAAAACATTTAAAATATCTAACCATGATTTTTTAGCAATATTTCCATGAATTAAACATAAACTTTCCCTATAGTTGGTCTATGATTGCTCTATTATGATACACAAAGTGACTCATCTAAATGCCATAAGCATTAGTGAAACACTTGTATCAACCTAACATCTCACCCATGTTATGTTTTCAATCAAGTTAGCCTTATGGTGAATTGTGAGATGTGACTAAAGGTAGTTATATTTAACCATAAATTTCATGTAATTCTATCAAGGTTAAGTATCAACCAATATGATCATAACACAAATATTATCATAATTGCATATCATTATCATAAATCAAGTATTATCACTAAATGCACATTATGATCATTAATCAAGAATCATCACCCAACATCATAATAAGTCAACCAAATAGCATGATATAAAATAAGTCCACCTATGGTTGACTATCCTAGGTTTTTCTAACCCTTAAGAATTGACTTGGGAACCCAATACAAGTTCTTTCCAATGGGGTTTACCAAGTACTCCTTTGGGATCTATTTTCTAGCTACCATGATTATTTTAGCTTGTCCTCTAGCAATAAAACATGGTAGGCTTTTTCATTTTTGGTTCCCTTATATCCTAGGCCCTTCTTATTGAAACTAGCCCTTTGGCTCCCAATAATCATGTTTAGGGTGTTGGAGCTAATTGTGAATTTCTCTAGGGCCTTAGTGAGAAAATCTACCTTTTCCCTTAAAACCATATTTTCTTTTAAGCATGCATCATTAACACTAGAAGAAGAGTCATTTACATGTGAACATACATTCTTCAATTTTTCTTCTGGATTTTTAATTTCATCAAGCATGCATTTGGTTTTCTTTTTAGCCCTAAATAACTCCTTAGTTAAACTAGAAATCATAGAAACAACCTTTTTAGGAGGGAGATTTGTTATCTCACTTACTCAATCTCATTCTTGCGATTCCGATGAGGATGCTCCCCCTACACTTGAGCTCTCCTCCTCACTTGTACTTCTTGCTCAGAGGAGGTGGAGTCCAAGTCATCTATCCCCATTAGTGTGAGGCTTGTGAATACTTCTTCTTCCTCCGATGAGGATGGATCATCCCACATAGCCTTTAGGTTCCGGGGCTATGATTTCTCCTTTTCCTTGGACTTTTCTCTTCTTTTTTTTTTGCCTTTCTTCTTGCTATCATTTTTCTTTTCTTCCTTGCTCTTGTTTAATTGGGGGCACTCATCCCTCATATGTCCCTCTCCTTGGCAATTATAGAAAATGACTCTCCTCCTTCTCCTATCATGAGATTTATTAAATTTAAAATTCTTTAAAGCACGTCTCACCTTCCTTACCATATATGCTTTTTCATTGCTATTCATGGAGGAAGAAGATTCTTCATCGGATGAGGAGGGTGGAGTCTCCTTCTTCTTCTTCTTCCCTTTGTCAGCTACTAGCGCCACTCCCCTTGATTGCTTGATTTGATCTTCTACTACACCTTCAAGCCTAGTTTCATGTAATTCCATAGTGGAGAAAAATTCTTCTAGAGTACTTACTTCTAGATTATTTGAAATATAGGAGTCCACCATGGAGCACCATTTGGATGACCAGGGGAATGCGTCTATTTCCTTCATTATCATATCCCGGTTGGAGAGCTTCTCCCTGATGCACGCGATCACGACCTCAAGTCTCGCGATGGAGGCCGTCGAGGACTTGAAGCATGCGCTCACGCTCAACGCCCGCAAGTGCATGGATGTCGTCAAGTAATAAAAGATTATTGATCCCACAGGGACTGAGATTCGAATATCGATATGTTCAGTGGTTGAAATTGTTTGGAAGTAAAACTCTAAGAGGTTTTGACTTGTGAGGGTTGTCGGTGGACTATACTCTATACGGTGTCACACGGAGGAAGAAGGGAGCGTGCTGAGGTCTTCAAAGGTGATTCTAGGACTTCGATTTCGCTTGTGTGTGACAAAACAATACTGTCAATTGGTGTTGTCTAGACAATTAGCTATGGTTTTATGGAAGGGACATCATACACTCTCCCGATGAGCCACCATATCTACCAGGAGCTATCTCTGCCTAAAACGATGGGATAGATGGTACGAGGATGCCGAATCAATCCCTACGATGAACCGTTTCCGGTTCAATCACATCCTTCTACCCACGGTTACAGGAGATCAGGTTTACACCTAGGTTCCTTGTATAAAATCCCCTAAATCTTAGATACGAGGGCTTGTCACCCCTCGTATCGCCTAAGCGGAGCAGGTAGAAAACTAAACACGCATAAATATAGTATAAACAACTTTCAATCGCCAAATTAAATTCAAAGACAGAATCTAACATGAACCAATATGTAATGTGCACACAAGCTACTCCCTAATCCTAGAATCAAAAGAACTACTCCATGTATATAAAGGAGGAATCACAAAGCGTGTACATGTTCGAATATATCAGAGATAAAACGCAGGAACAAAGGATTACAATGCTTTCGTGGTCTTCTCTCCGGAGTTGAAGTGCAAAGTGTGGTCCTCCGACGACATTTCTCCTCCCCGTTGCAAGTTCCTGAAGCTTTTTAGGGCTTCGGTGTGCCAGCCTAGCTGTCGTGCCTCTCCCCTAGGGTTTGGGCGGAGCCATCCTTATATAGACACCACCTCGGACCGCTGCAAAATCTGGAAAAAGCCCTAGTCGCGCAAATCTGGCGGCCGCCACACGGTCGTGTGTTTCCTCACGGCCAGGCCGTGTGCAGCAATGGGGTGGCTGATCTCGCCCATTGGACACGACCGTGTGTAGCTACACTCTCTGACCATGTCCCACTCTACGTCTAGCTGCAAAATATCCGTTTGCTCCGAAAGTACGCCTTTTTCACTCGAAATGCTAACTTGCACACAAATGTACAAAGAGCAGACCTCCGAACAAGAAAATAGGAAATGCGTGCAAAATAGAATGACATATTCATGAAAACTAACATAAAATGTAATTAGATGTGAGCGAAAACTACTCCTAAAATCCTATATGTTTTGCTCACATCACTTCCCCAGACTTAAATCTTTGCTTGTCCTCAAGCAAACCTCAGTGCCATGAAATATAAAAAAAAAATATTGTTCCATACTTAGCATGTTAACTAAATTTATCAAGTGGTATTTATAATCAAAGAAAAATAAATAAATTAGAAATTCACTAAGTTAGCTCCTCGTGCTCGTGCTAAGCGAATCATTCTTAGGGGATGCCCATTCCATGGTGAGTTAAGTCGTCACCCCATAGCTTTCCTAAGGTTTCTGGCTCTTAGGCTCTTACCTGTCCAAAGCGAGGGTCATTCCCTAGATCTAGCATAAAGTCTCAAAGGCGTGCTCGATATTGAGAGAAATTGTTAGGTGTTTCCCCAGTAATCTAACTCGGTCTCAAAGGGACACCTAGCCATTTCCACCCACGATAAATGTTTTTTTATCCCTCCTAATCTTCTCTCTCTCTCTCATTTTTTTTTCTTTTTCTTTGTTTTCTTTTTCATCTTTTGCTCTTTCTCTCTCTTTTTTTCTCACTAGGATTTTGATTTTTTCAAATGGGCTTACACAATCCGATCATCTCCAGTAACTAAAATGCTAAACCTAGAGTCACCTATGAATTCCAAAGTACTAGACTACTGAGATGAATCATAACTAGATATGTAATAGATTATCCCTTTTAGAATGTTTGACATGTGTAAGTGTAAAAATAAAACTAACCCGTGTAAGTCTAGAACATTAATTAGAGCAAAAAAAATAAAATACCACGAGATAAAT
Source organism: Wurfbainia villosa (assembly GCA_025175895.1). Taxonomy (NCBI): domain Eukaryota; kingdom Viridiplantae; phylum Streptophyta; class Magnoliopsida; order Zingiberales; family Zingiberaceae; genus Wurfbainia; species Wurfbainia villosa. The sequence continues at coordinate 43,557,381 of CM046005.1, forward strand.
GAAGTTAAGCTACCTATGGGAACAACTCATGTAAGCAACTTTTTAAAAATACTACTAAGACAGCTTTACAGATAACAAAAACTAAGTACTGCAGGAAACTCAACAATCCATGCATGAATAAATGAATGAAAATACTGGAAAAGAAACTACTGTTAGGAAACAAACAAAATAAACTTTGGGATCCTCCCCCTAGACTTAAAAGAAAATATACCTTTAGTATGGTGGACGAGGTGGAAAGTCTGGGAGCCTCGGCATCTCGGGATCCTGGGAGAACCTGCTGCTGAGCCGCTGATGCCATATGTACATGTGATCCATCTAGGAGCTGGTGGATGCAGCGACTTCTTGGTGCTCCTCCTCCCTGATCCACTATGCCTGCTGGGCATGCATGTGGTGCCGCATCTCCTGGTGGTAGGCGGTCTCATCCTGGCGACGAGCAGCCTCCTCCTGGAAGTATATGCGGGCCTCATCATAGAACTCCTCAGCACGCTGGAAGTGCTCCCGGAAGCCCTGGAACTCTGCCTACGTGTAGGCGCTCTGCTCCTCCCATCGCTGCCTCTGTGTCTGCTGCTCGGTGTATATATCGTCGAGGTGTGATCGGAACTCCGAGAAATCATAGGCCGATGTACCTGCATCCTGTTTAAAGGTGGAAAAATGTGATGGTGCAGGTGCAGACTCATGTCGGCATAGACTAGGTGGGCTCCTATGCATGTGTGGACTGGAAGGAGATTGATGTAAAGGGGGAGAGATGGGCATCGATGTGGGTGGTCCCTCATGTGGAGGGGACTCCACTATCAGGTCCAAGTGCCAGTTGGCGCGTGTAGTGATGGTGGTACGTTCAGGGTCGGGGAGCCTAAGGGCCGTCAGATTTTTCCTTACAAAGCATAAGGAGTGTCCTTCTCTCACAATCATCTTCATAGTCATGCACACTTCTACGTCGATCCTAGGGCTCCCCTCTATACTCTCTAATGCAGTGTAATCGTACCTCATCCTATGGTATATGTGGGTAAGTAGCCCCCCCACATTAATCTCTCCTCGTGCTACTTTTCCCATCTTCACTAAGTGTCTGATGAAGTGGGACCCTACATCGATGCTACTCCTTTCTTGTAGCATGTCTCAGAGGCAAAGCAGCTCGCTAGCTCTAACTACACCGTCATTCTCCCCAAGACAAAATATAATACTGGCCATGATACGATGGAGGTATCGGAAGACGGGGTTTTGGAGGCGCGACGCTTTGACCTTAGAAGAGTCATAAACGTGTTCCCCCGTCAACTCGGTCCAAAATACCCGAGCGTTGAACCCAATAGGGAGTCTTCTCTCTCCCCCACTCGGCAAGCCAAAGCATGAGTTTCATTGGTGAAGGGTCCACTCATGCTCAATGTTAAAAATCCTAAAAGTTATCCTACCCTCTTCGCTCTCTCTACCCATTAAAATTTTCGCCTCTAAGGAACTCAAAAATTCTAGAACTATCCGAGGGTAGGTTGGGTGTCTTATTACCATCATCTCTTCCCACCTCATTTTTGCAAATAGGGCTTGAATATCACCCAACAACCCTAAAGACTCTAGAAAATCTTCATTTAAGTACCTAGTAGCAGTGAGTTTACTAGTAGAAAGCATATTATATCTATCTCTATATTCATTATTGTGAAAAAAAAAGAGTGGGTAGTGTTAGGGCAATCTCTTGCCGTGATAAGGTTTTGATGTGTGTGGCAAAGGGTTTAAGTTAGTTTGTTATGTTGATTTGATATGTGCGTTGAAGTCGTGTAGGACTTAGTAATTTGCACATGGAGCCGTGGCAAATTTCACATCTCATGACTCGTGCCTTGAGTCGGTGAAGGATAGCTTTGCGGAAGCCATGCGCTTGGAGCATCCGAGGGACCGCCGGATGAGGAGCTTGGAGTGATGCCGGAGGAAGTAGACTTCGAGGCAAGAAACACGAAGGAGCATTGCAGAGCCGTGCGCCTGATGCTGCCGAGGGACGTGGCCGCGAACGAAGAGAACTTCGAAGGCGAGGGACTCGGAGAGATGAGAGTGAGCGAATGTAACCCGGGAAGGGGTAGCTCTTAGGTGAAACTTGGCCATTTGGCCAAGTGTTGGATGAGTTTTCCCGATACCAGTCGACTGCCATGTCATGGCAGTCGACTTCTTTGAGTTGATGGTTCGATCGACTGGTATAAGACCAGTTTAGTGCTTGGCAATCAATCGCTCGCCATGGGTGCAATGATCGGCCCGATATCGGCAATGATCGACTCCATTGAGCACTCGATCGAGCATCACGATCGATGATAGGATCGATCGACCGATGCGATCGCTGGATGAAGTCCAACGTGGAAAGCGGCAGATTATTGGGCAGCGGCTACGGACGGTCGGTGATCGAGGCATCGATCGCGCTCGTGTCACGGAAGAAACCCTCTTCCTCTATAAAAAGGAAGGGGATGGGGCTTTGGGAGGCTAATGCTCATGCTCCAATTTGCTCCCAAAGTGCTCTAAGTGTTCTTCCACTCTTCTTACTTGCTTTATTTCCATTATATTGTAAGAAGAGAGATTGGAAAGAGGTTACCTCCACCTAGCTTTGTGCAAAGGAGAGATCTAGTGGATAGATTGCGGAGTGATTCACCGTGGACGAATCGGACTGTGGATTAGCGGCGTAGCCGTGAACCACATTACATCTCGGTGTTTGTATTGTTTGTTTTCATTGTTTATTTGCTTGTCTTTATTTATTTGTATTTGCATATTCCGCTTGCGCTAACGTTTTGTAGACAAGCAAATTATGACATCCAACGAACGAGGGCTATTCACCCCCCTCTAGCCGGCCAATCGATCCCCAACAAGTGGTATTAGAGCTAAGGTCACTCTTCAAGGACTAACCGCCGTGAGAGCACTACAAAAAGATGGCTGGCTCAAACATTCACCCACCGAAGTTCGACGGCGAATTCTCTTGGTGGAAGAAGCGAATGGAGGTATTCTTCGAAACCGACTTTGAAATCCTTTTAATAATGGAAAACGGTTTCGAGTTGCCTAGGAACAAAGATGGGGAGCCATTGGAAAAATCAAGGTGGAGCAAGAGGCAAAGAGAAGAATACTTGGCAAATTGAAAGGCCAAGCATCATTTATACAATGTCCTCCCCCAACAAGAAGTCAACCGGATAGGAGAGTGTGCTAGCGCCAAGGAAATGTGGGACAAATTAATAGAGATCCATGAAGGCACATCCGAGGCGAAGCTAGCAAGGAGAGACGTCCTTCGCTCCCGATTGTCCAATATCAAACTCGAAAAGGGAGAGAAGGTAAAATCCCTACACTCTAGATTTAAGGAAATTCTAACCGGTTTGACAAGTGTAGGTGAAAAGCTCTCCAACCGGGATATGGTAATGAAGGCCATAGATGCCTTTCCCCGGTCCTCAAGATGGAGCTCCATGGTGGATTCGTTTTACATCTCTAAGAACTTGGAAGTAAGTACCTTGGAGGAGTTTTTCTCAACAATGGAGCTCCACGAAATGAGGCTTGAAGGAATACAAGAAGAGCCAAAGTTTCAACCTTCAAGGGGAGTGACACTAATAGCAAATAAGGGGAAGAAGAAGATAGAGATCCCCTCCTCCTCCGATGACGAAGCATCCTCCTCCTCCTCCATGGATAGCATGGAAGAAGTGTATATGGTAAGGAGGGTAAGGCGTGCTTTAAAAGGTTTTCATTTTAATAAATCTAATGATCGGAATAGAAGACCAAGGGGGAAAATCATTTGCTACAATTGCCAAGGAGAGGGACACATAAGGGATAATTGTCCCCTCCTAAACAAGAGCAAGGAAGAGAAGAAAAAGAAGGAAGAAAAGAAGAAGAAGAAGGGGAGCAAGAAGAAAGAGGAGAAGAAGACAATGGAAAAGGGGAAGGCCATGGCTCTCAAAGCAAAGACATGGGATGACCTTGCCTCCTCTTCCTCATCCGATGAAGAAGAGAATGTCTACTCTAACCTTGCATTGATGGCTTTCGATGACTTGGATTGCTCCTCCACCGAAAATGAAGAATCAAGCTCAAGTGAAAGGGGAGCCTCCACATCCTCCTCATCCGAAGAAGAAGAAGAGGACATGGAAACTATGGTAACGAATCTAACTCCTAAGAAAATAGTTTCCATGATTTCTAGCCTCACTAAGGACCTATTTAGAGCTAAGAAGAAGAACAAAAGCATGCTAGATCAAATTAAGGACTTAGAAAATAAGTTAGAAAAAGCATGCTTAAATGAAAATGAAAATATTTCTTCTAGCTTAAATGATACATGCTCACATGAACATCTGCCATTTAATGTTAGTGATGCATGTATGGATGAAAATAGGGCTTTAAGGGAAAAGGTAGACTATTTAACAAAAGCCCTAGAAAAATTCACTATAGTCTCCAACACCTTGAACATGATCATAGGGAGCCAAAGAGCTAGCTTTAACAAAAAAGGCCTAGGTTATAAAGAAAAGAAAAATGAAAAGGCCTATAAATGTTAATAGCTAGGGGACAAGATAAAAAGAAAGTAATTGCTAGAAAATGGATCCCTAAGGAGTTTTTAGTGAACCCAATAGGAAAGAACTTATTTTGGGTTCCAAAATCCATCCTTAAGGGTTAGAAAAATCCTAGGGTAGTCAACCATATGCAATTGACCTATATCATATTTTGGTTGACTTAGGATGGCGGGACAACATTTTTAAATAGTGTTAGGTGATGATAACGTGCCTATAAATAGTTAATAATGCTTAAATCATGATGATCAATGTAATTGCTATGTATGTTTGCAATCATGATTTATGATTTTGAAATTTGGCACATCATCATGAGAAATAGAGTTAAATCATGCCTTAGGTGATATTTTACTTATTATCATGATATAATATCTAATGCATGATTAAAAATTGATGAATACATGTGTTTCATGATCATAATATAAAATTAATTAATATATGTCCTTATGATCATGTAGATTATTAAGGTGATACTTAACCTTGATAGAATTGCATGAATTTAATGGTTAAGTACATACAAATACCTCTAGGTTGCATCTCACACTCACAATAGGCTAACTTGATTGAAAACTTACCATGGGTGAGATGTTAGTATGATACAAATGTTCACTAATGCCTATGGCATTTAGATGATCATTTGAAGTATCAAAATAGCAATAATAGACCAATCATGGGGAAGACTTATGTTTAATTCATAGACATATTGCCCAAAGATCATGGTTGGATATTTCGCATGGTTTCAAAACAATTTCTTACTTAAAATCTATGTGTTCATGTTTTGAAACAATTGGATGGAAAACTAGGTAGTAAACTTGATACTATCATAAAAAACCTAGTGGTTTTTAAAACTTTTGGATTTTTGGAAAATATCAGAAAATATAATGATTTTTCATGAAAAACTATTTTTCATTAATATATATACTTACAAGAAATATGTTCCCCAAATTTCATAATTTTTCGAATTTTTTGGAATTTTTAATGCATTTCTGAAATTTGGTCCAAAAATCAGAAAGTTCTGAAAATTGCGTGCCAGTCGACTGGTAGTCTGAACCAGTCGACTGGTGGCCTGATATTCCGAACAGTAAAGGATGATTTTAGGTTTTAACACAATTTTTGGTATTTTTCTCCTATTAGACTTGATGCCATGAGTTTATAACTTAGTATTAATCTTTTTGATGGTGTCAAAGGGGGAGAAATAATTATGTTTAAGTAAATTGTGATAGGGGGAGAAAATTTGTATGAGGAGTTTCATGGATTAAGGGGGAGTTGCATGTTGCTATATCATGTTTATGTTTACATACTTTCTTACCTTAAAATTTTTATCAAATATGTTTACCTAACTTAAACGGATTGCCACACATAAAAAAAGGGGAGATTGTTAGGGCAATCTCTTGCCGTGATAAGGTTTTGATGTGTGTGACAAAGGGTTTAAGTTAGTTTGTTATGTTGATTTGATATGTGCGTTGAAGTCGTGCAGAACTTAGTAATTCACACATGGAGCCGTGGCGAGTTTCACATCTCATGACTCGTGCCTTGAGTCGGTGAAGGATAGCTTTGCGGAAGCCATGCGCTTGGAGCATCTGAGGGACCGCCGGACGAGGAGCTTGGAGTGAAGCCGGAGGAAGTAGACTTCGAGGCAAGAAACACGAAGGAGCATTGCAGAGCCGTGCACCTGATGCTGCCGAGGGACGTGGCCGCGAACGAAGAGAACTTCGAAGGCGAGGGACTCCGAGAGATGAGAGTGAGCGAATGTAACCCGGGAAGGGGTAGCTCTTAGGTGAAACTTGGCCATTTGGCCAAGTGTCGGATGAGTTTTCCCGACACGATCATTGCCATGTCATGGCGAATCGATGGTTCGATCAACTGGTATAAGACCGATTTAGTGCTTGGCGGTTGGCCATGGGTAGTGATCGGCCCGATATCGGCGGCCGATCATTGCCGAGGAATGGCGATCAGCGATAACTGCGTGCGGCACAGAATGGAGTCGACTCCATTGAGCACTCGACTGATCGAGCATCAGTCGACTGATGGTAGGATAAGTCGACTAATGCCAGTACTGTTGGATGAAGTCCAACATGGAAAGCGACCGTTATTGGGCAACGGTTACAGGACCAGTCGACTGATCGAGGGCATCAGTCGACTGCTCCTGTGTCAACGGGAAGAAACCCTCTTCCTCTATAAAAAGGAAGGGGATGGGGCTTTGGGAGGCTAATGCTCATGCTCCAATTTGCTCCCAAAGTGCTCTAAGTGTTCTTCCACTCTTCTTACTTGCTTTATTTCCATTCTATTGTAAGAAGAGAGATTGGAAAGAGGTTACCTCCACCTAGCTTTGTGCAAAGGAGAGATCTAGTGGATAGATTGCGGAGTGATTCACCGTTGACGAATCAGACCGTGGATTAGCGGTGTAGCTGTGAACCACGTTACATCTCGGTGTTTGTATTGTTTGTTTTCATTGTTTATTTGCTTGTCTTTATTTATTTGTATTTGCATATTCCGCTTGCGCTAATGTTTTGTAGACAAGCAAATTACGACATCCAACGAACGAGGGCTATTCACCCCCCCTCTAGTCGGCCAATCGATCCCTAATAGGTAGGGCGTTACCCTCCTCCGGAGCTTGAGGGGCGTCAGCTCTCCTTGTTCGTCGCTCCGAAGCACCGAATCGAGGTGCTACATGCTTGGTCCTCCTCATCCTTGCTTCTTTTGGCTTCCTTTGATGTTAAAAGTGCTTCTAGATGGCGAGGAAGACGAACCCACACGGCTAGGGCAAGAGCACTCGAAGCACATGGCGCAAATGGGGTGAAAATACACGGCTCGCCCCTTTTAACCTTGCGCGATATGACCGTGTGAAAACACACGGCCAGGTCATGTGTGCCTCGGGTCAGTCGGGCATGACCGTAGAAAAACACACGGCTAGGTCGTGTGTTCCCATTTTTCTCAATCCATGCCACTAACCTTTATAAAATTCAATATCCCACATTCATCTCAATCCAAATTATCCTCCTTAACATTACACTAATCTCAGATTCCAGTACCATCATCACCCTCTCTATCTATATAAGACTGATCCCTCCCTTGGCATTAACACCACCAAGCCTCTTTTGCTCAACTTCAATCCGAGTCCCACAGCCCATCACTCAATCATGTCAAGAGACCCCCTCGTGGTTGGCAGCATTGTTGGGGACGTGTTGGACCCATTTGTCAGGTCGGCTTCACTTAGTGTGATCTACAACGGGAAGGAGTTGACAAATGGGTCCGAACTCAAGCCATCGGCATTGGCAAACCAGCCGAGGGTTGAGATGAGGGAACATGACTCTAGGACATACTATACTCTTGTAAGTGACTTGCTTAGCTTGATTCAGTTTGGTTGCATGAACCCAATCAATCAGCTCAATTGGAGCAATTGGGTCAAGATGCAAAGTTGTTTAAAGCAAATGACTCTCCTTCTTCTCCTATTATGAGATTTATTAAATTTAAAATTCTTTAAAGCACATCTCACCTTCCTTACCATATATGCTTTTTCATTGCTATTCATGGAGGAAGAAGATTCTTCATCGGATGAGGAGGGTAGAGTCTCCTTCTTCTTCTTCCCTTTGTCGGCTACTAGCGCCACTCCCCTTGATTGCTTGATTTGATCTTCTACTACACCTTAAAGCCTAGTTTCATGTAATTCCATAGTGGAGAAAAATTCTTCTAGAGTACTTACTTCTAGATTATTTGAAATATAGGAGTCCACCATGGATCTCCATTTGGATGACCAGGGGAATGCGTCTATTTCCTTCGTTATCATATCCCGGTTGGAGAGCTTCTCCCTGATGCACGTGATCGCGACCTCAAGTCTCGCGATGAAGGCCGTCGAGGACTTGAAGCGTGCGCTCGCGCTCAACGTCCGCAAGTGCATGAATGTCGTCAAGTAATAAAAGATTATTGATCCCACAGGGACTGAGATTCGAATATCGATATATTCAGTGGTTGAAATTGTTTGGAAGTAAAACTCTAAGAGGTTTTGACTTGTGAGGGTTGTCGGTGGACTATACTTTATACGGTGTCACACGGAGGAAGAAGGGAGCGTGCTGAGGTCTTCAAAGGTGATTCTAGGACTTCGATTTCGCTTGTGTGTCGCAAAACAATACTGTCAATTGGTGTTGTCTAGACATTTAACTATGGTTTTATGGAAGGGACATCATATACTCTCCCGATGAGCCACCGCATCTACCAGAAGCTATCTCCACCTAAAAGGACGGGATAGACGGTACGAGGATGCTGAATCAATCCCTACGATGACCTGTTTTCGGTTTAATCGCATCCTTCTACCCACGGTTACAGGAGATCAGGTTTACACCTAGGTTCCTTGTATAAAATCCCCTAAATCTTAGATACGAGGGTTTGTCACCCCTCGTATTGCCTAAGCGGAGCAGGTACAAAACCAAATACGCATAAATATAGTATAAACAACTTCCAATCGCCAAATTAAATTCAAAGACAAAATCTAACATAAACCAATATGTAATGTGCACACAAGCTACTTCCTAATCCTAGAATCAAAAGAACTACTCCATGTATATAAAGGAGGAATCACAAAGCATGTACATGTTCGAATATATCAGAGATAAAACGCAGGAACAAAGGATTACAATGCTTTTGTGGTCTTCTCTCCGGTGTTGAAGTGCAAAGCGTGGACCTTCGGCGGCATTTCTCCTCCCTGTTGCGAGTTCCTGAAGCTTTTAGGGCTTCGGTGTGTCATCCTAGTTGTCGTGCCTCTCCCCTAGGGTTTGGGCAGAGCCATCCTTATATAGACACCACCTCAGACTGCTGCAAAATCTGGAAAAAGCCCTAGTCGCGCAAATCTGGCGGCCGCCACACGACCGTGTGTTTCTTCACGGCTAGGCCGTATGCGGCCTTGGGGTGGCTGATCTCACCCATTGGACACGACCGTGTGTAGCTACACGCCCTGGCCATGTCCCACTCTGCGTCTAGCTGCAAAATATCCTTTTGCTCTGAAAGTGCACCTTTTTCACTCGAAATGCTAACTTGCACACAAAAGTACAAAGAGCAGACCTCCAAATAAGAAAATAGGAAATGCGTACAAAATAGAATGACATATTAATGAAAACTAACATAAAATGTAATTAGATGTGAGCGAAAACTACTCCTAAAATCCTATATGTTTTGCTCACATCACTTCTCCCAGACTTAAATCTTTGCTTGTCCTCAAGCAAACCTCAGTGCCATGAAATATAAAAAAAAATATTGTTCCATACTTAGCATGTTAACTAAATTTATTAAGTGGTATTTTCAATCAAAGAAAAATAAATAAATTATAAATTCACTAAGTTAGCTCCTCGTGCTCGTGCTAAGTGAATCATTCTTAGGGGATGCCCATTCCATGGTGAGTTAAGTCCTCGCCCCATAGCTTTCCTAAGGTTTCCGACTCCTAAGCCTTTACCTGTCCAAAGCGAGGGTCGTTCCCTAGATCTAGCATAAAGTCTCAAAGGCGTGCTCGGTATTGAGAGAAATTGGTAGGTATTTCCCCAGTAACCTAACTCGGTCTCAAAGGGGCACCTAGCCATTTCGACCCACGACAACTGATTTTTTATCCCTCATAATCTTCTCTCTCTCTCTCTCTCCTTTTTTTTTCTTTTTCTTTGTTTTCTTTTTCATCTTTTGCTCTTTCTCTCTTTTTTTCTTCTTCTCATTGGGATTTTGATTTTTCCAAATTGGCTTACACAATCCGATCATCTCCAGTAACCAAAATGCTAAACCTAGAGTCACCTATGAATTCCAAAGTACTAGACTACTAAGATGAATCATAACTAGGTATGTACTAGATTATCCCTTTCAGAATGTTCGACATGTGTAAGTGTAAAAATAAAACTAACCCGTGACATTAGAGCAAATAAAATAAAATACCACGAGATAAATGAAGTTAAGCTACCTATGGGAATAACTCATGTAAGCAAATTTTTAAAAATACTACTGAGGCAGCTTTACAGATAACAAAAACTAAGTACTGCAGGAAACTCAACAACCCATGCATTAATAAATGAATGAAAATACTGAAAAACAAACTACTGCTAGGAAACAAACAAAATAAACTTTGGGATCCTCCCCCTGACTTAAACGAAAATATACCTCTAGTATTGTGGACGAGGTGGAAAGTTTGGGAGCCTCGGCATCTCGGGATCCTAGGAGAACCTGCTGTTGAGCCGATAATGCCACATGTATATGTGGTCGATCTGGGAGCTAGTGGATGCAGCGGCTGCTCGGTGCTCCTCCTCCCTGACCCACTGTGCCTGCTGGGCATGCATGTGCTGCCGTATCTCCTGGCGGTAGGCGGCCTCATCCTGGCGACGAGCATCCTCCTCCTGGAAGTATATGCGGGTCTCGTCATAGAACTCCTCAGCCCATTAAAAGTGCTCCCGAAAGCCCTGGAACTCCGCCTGCATGTAGGCGCTCTGCTCCTCCCATCGCTGCCTCTGTGTCTGCTGCTCGGTGTATATGTCGTTGAGGTGTGATCGGACTCTGAGAAATTGTAGGCCGACGTACCTGCATCCTGCTTAAAGGTGGAAAAATGTGGTGGTGCAGGTGCAGACTCATGTCGGCGTAGACTAGGTGGGCTCCTATGCTTGTGTACTGGAGGGAGAGTAATGTAAAGGGGGAGAGATGGGCGCCGATGTGGGTGGTCCCTCATGTGGAGGGGCCTCCAGTATCAGGTCCAAGCGCCAGTTGGCGCGTGTAGTGATGGTGGTACGTTCAGGGTCGGGGAGCCTAAGGGCCATCAGATTTTTCCTTACAAAGCATAAGGAGTGTCCTTCTCTCATAATCATCTTCATGGTCATGCACACTCCTAGGTCGATCCTAGGGCTCCCCTCTATACTCTCTAATGCAGTGTAATCGTACCCCATCCTATGGCAAATGTGGGTAAGTAGCCCCTCCACATTAATCTCTCCTCGTGCTGCTTTGCCCATCTTCACTAAGTGTCTGATGAAGTGAGACCCTACATCGATGCTACTCCTTTCTTGTAGCATGTCCCAGAGGCAAAGTAGCTCGCTAGCTCTAACTACACCGTCACTCTCCCTACGACCAAATATAATACTGGCCATGATACGATGGAGGTATCGGAAGACGGGATTTGGAGGCACGACGCTTTGACCTTAGAAGGGTCATAAGCGTGCTCCCCCGTCAACTCGGTCCAAAATACCCGAGCATTGAACCAATAGGGATTCTTCTCTCTCCCCCACTCGGCAAGCCAAAGCATGAGTTTCATTGGTGACGGGTCCACTCATACTCAATGTTAAAAATCCTAAAATTTATCCTACCCTCTTCGCTCTCTCTACCCGTTAAAATTTCCGCCTCTAAGGAACTCAAAAATTCTAGAACTATCCTAGGGTAGGTTGGGTGCCTTATTCCCATCATCTCTTCCCATCCCATTTTTGCAAATAGAGCTTGAATATCACCCAACAACCCTAAAGACTAGCAAATCTTCATCTAAGTACTTAGTAGCAGTGAGTTTACTAGTAGAAAGCATATTATATCTATCTCTATATTCATTATTGCGAAAAAGAAGAGTGGGTAGGGCGTTACCCTCCTCCGGAGCTTGAGGGGCGTTAGCTCTCCTTGTTCGTCGCTCCGAAGCACCGGATCGAGGTGCTACATGCTTGGTCCTCCTCATCCTTACTTCTTTTGGCTTCCTTTGAGGTTAAAAGTGCTTCTAGATGGCGGGGAAGACGAAACCACACGGCTAGGGCAAGAGCACTCGAAGCACACGACGCAAATGTGGTGAAAATACATGGCTCGCCCCTTTTAACCTTGCACGACACGGCCGTGTGAAAACACACGGCTAGGTCAGTGTGCCTCGGGTCAGTCGGGCATGGCCGTGGGAAAACACACGGCCAGGCCATGTGTCCCCATTTTTCTCCCCGTTTTGTGTTAGGGTCCGAATTTTCTCATACACTTTGCCGTGTAGGTTAATATGGATTTTATTTTTCCCTAGCAAAGTTCTTTTCTAGTCCTAATTCTAAATGGGATGGAAATCAAAACTAAAATTAAATGAATGCATGCAATACAATCAAAGGGAAATCTAAAACTAAACTTGGGTTGCCTCCCAAGAAGTGCTTTGTTTAAGGTCGTTTAGCTCGACCACACTTCACTATCAACTTGGCTATGGAGATTCAGTGAACCTCCATTCATCCATCTCGGATGCTTCATCTGGCTGTTCCACCTTCATTCTGCTAAACGTGAAGCCGTCGAGGTAGGGGGCTCTGTGCTCTGAAAGGGTGAAGAGGATGATCTCCCCATTTACCTCCAGGGAGATTTGGTGTGCCTTCACGTCTATGCATGCCCCCGTAGTCGCTAGAGAAGGCCTCCCCAGAATGATGGAATTTTGGGGATCTGGTCCTGTGTCCAGTATGATGAAGTCCATGGGTATCACGAAATCCTCAATCACCACAGGCACGTGTTCCAGCAAGCCAACGGGTTCCTTGACTGAGTCATCCCCCATACAAATATCAAAATTCGCTGGTTGGAGCCCATTTAGTCTCATCTTCAGATAATTTGCATAAGGCATCACACTGACTGATGATCCAAGGTCGCATAGAGATTCATCGAAGCTCTCCCCATAAATTGAGCAGGGAATAACAAATTCACCGGGGTCCTCAAGTTGTAGTGGAGTCTTTTCTTCAATTTTAGCTTGGTCAGGTAGGGTGGTAATCATGACTGCACACCCCTTGGTGAATTTGCTACTCTGCCCCACTCCTTCCTCTTTAGCTTGACTCACTAGAGAGTTCTTCACAAATTGCGACACGGTTTGGGATATTTGGGCCACTTGCATCTCCAACATCCTGGTGTGACTTGCAAGACTGTCAACGGTGGCCTTCAAGTCCCTGAGTGATTCTTCAGACTTCTGATGTTGGCGACAAAATTCCTCATTGGCTTTAGTTTGGGTAGCAATGAAGTCCTCCATCATCAGTTCCAGTCTGGACTTCTGTGGTCGCTGCCCATTTCCCTGCTGCTGCCCATACCCCCTGATGGTTGTGAGTTTCCCGAGTTATTCTTATAGGAGAAATTCGAGTAATTCCTCCATCCGGGATTGTAGGTGTTGGAGTATGGGTTGTTAGGACTTTGACCGTAGTCCCCAACCGCGTCAATATGCTCAATCTGCTCCTCTGAGGTTCCCTGCCCTCCTTAGTGGTCCTCTCGATACACTGTCGCTCCCTCTCCAAAGTCAATGGTCGTGCATGCAGATGAAGGATTCAAAGATTTGAACCGTCTGCTGAGTGCATCCATCCTTGCTGCCAGGTGGTCCATGGAGTTGACAGTGTATCGTCCCATTGCAGGCGTAGGTTGACCATGTTCGGAAGCCCATTGATGGTGGTTCTGGGCCACCTCTTCTATCAACTCCTCTGCATCCTCTATGGTATTATTCATCAGTGCTCCTCCTGCAGTAGAATCCAGGGACATCTTCATGGCGTACACGATCTCATTGTAGAAGATGTGGATCACCAACCACCTCTCTAGTCCGTGGTGGGGGCATTGGTAGAGTAGACCTTTGTAGCGATCCCAAGCTTCGAATAAGGACTCACCCTCCTTCTGGCAGAAGCTCGTGATGAGATGGCGCATGTGAGCAGTCTTGGTTGGTGGGAAGTATTTGTTCAGAAACTACTGCTCACATTGCTCCCATGTAGTGATGCTCCCCGAAGGTAAGGAGTGAAGTCATGCCTTAGCCTTATCCCGCAGTGAGAATGGGAATAGGCTCAGGCGGATCGCGTCAGTAGGGACTTCGTTCATTTTTATTGTCAAGCAGATTTCTAAAAATGCCTCAAGGTGTTGGTTCGGGTCTTCAATCATAGCTCCCCCGAATTGACTCTGCTAGACCATATGTATAAGTGTCGATTTCAGCTCAAAGTTATTTGCCGAAATAGATGGTCTAGCTATACTCGGCCTAAATCCTCTAGCGCTAGGAGCTACATAGTCCCGCAGAGGTCGGCTACCTATGTTCACTTCGGATGCGGCTTGATCCTCCATCCTTCGCTGCTTTGCTTTCCGGCGATGAAAGGTTCGCTCGATTTCTAAGTCGATCGGAATCAGGCCTTCCAATCCTAAGCATCTAAGCATACGACGAACCAAGCCACAAAAAATTTGGAGTGCTACCTAATCCTAAGAGGCAGAAAATAAAACAATCTAGCTAATAAAACCTAAGATGCAATAATGAAATGAAAAACTACTGCTAAAAATAAATAAATAAAACTAAAAATTAAAAACTAAATCTAAATATGGAAAATATAAAACTAAAGTAACTAAAGCAAACTAGAAAGAAAATAAAACAAGTAAATAAATCTAATCCTAAGTCCGATCCAATTTTTCCACTGTTCTGTTCGATATCGAATCGATCAGTCTCCGACAACGACACGAAAAACTTGATGCACGCGATCGTGACCTCAAATCTTACGACGGAGGCCGTCGAGGACTTGAAACGTGCGCTCGTGCTCAACGCCAACAAGTGCACGGATGTCATCAAGTAATAAAAGATTATCGATCTCACAGAGACTGGGATTCGAATATTGATATGTTCAGTGGTTGAAATTGTTCGAAAGTAAAACTCTAAGAGGTTTCGACTTGTGAGGGCTGTCAGTGGACTATACTCTATACGATGTCACACAGAGGAAGAAGGGAGCATGCTGAGGTCTTCAAAGGTGATTCTAGGACATCGATTTCGCTTGTGTATCGCAAAACAATGCTGTCAATTGGCGTTGTCTAGATGTTTAGCTATGATTTTGTAGAAGGGACATCTTACACTCTCCCGATGAGCCACCGCATCTACCAGGAGCTATCTCCGCCTAAAAGGACGGGATAGACGATACAAGGATGCCGAATCAATCCCTACGATGAACAATTTCCTGTTCAATCGCATCCTTCTATTCACGGTTACAGGAGATCAGGTTTAACCCTAGTTTCCTTGTATAAAATCCCCTGAATCTTAGATACGAGGGCTGTCACCTCTCGTATCGCCTAAGTGCAACAGGTAGAAAACCAAACATGCATAGATATAACATAAACAACTTCCAATCGCTAAATTAAATTCAAAGACAGAATCTAACATGAACCAACATGTAATATGCACACAAGCTACTCCCTAATCTTAGAATCAAAAGAACTACTCCATGTATATAAAGGAAGAATCACACAACATGTACATGTTTGAATATATCAGAGATAAAATGCAGGAACAAAGGATTACAATGCTTTTGTGGTCTTCTCTTCGGCGTTGAAGTGCAAAGCAAGGACCTCCGGTGGCGTTTCTCCTCCCCATTGCGAGTTCCCGAAGCTTTTTAGGGCTTTGGTGTGCCATCCTAGCCGTCGTGTCTCTCCCCTAGGGTTTGGGCGGAGCCATCCTTATATAGACACCACCTCGGACCGCTACAAAATCTGAAAAAAGCCCTAGTCGCGCAAATCTGGCAGGCGCCACACGACCGTGTGTTTCCACACGGCCATGTCGTGTGTTTCCACACGGCCATGTCGTGTGTTTCCACACGGCCATGTCGTGTGTTTCCACACGGCCAGGCCGTGTGTGGCCTTGGGGTGGCTGATCTCGCCCATTGGACACGATCGTGTAGCCACACACCCTATCCGTGTCCCACTCCGCGTCTAGCTGCAAAATGTCCTTCTTTTGCTCCGAAAGTGCGCCTTTTTCACTCGAAATGCTAACCTACACACAAAAGTATAAAGAGTATACCTTCGAACCAGAAAATAGGAAATGCGTGCAAAATAGAGTGACATATGTATGAAAACTAACATAAAACGTAATGAGATGTGTGTTAGTGCAATCAACCCGTGATATGGTTTTGATGTGTGTGACAAAGAGTTTAAGTTAGGTTGTTATTATGATTTGATATGTGCGTTGGAGTCTTGTAGGACTTAGTAATGTAGGATATTTGAAGCCGCTAGAGGGGGGTGAATAGCGTAGAATTCGTTCGTAGTTGGAATTCGATCGTGGTCATCTCTACAATTTCGTTAGTACGCAGCGGAAATAGAAATAATACAATAACGAAATACGACAAACACAACAAGAACACGAGTATGTAACGTGGTTCGGAACCGCATGGTTCCTACTCCACGGATCGAGCTCTACGAGCTCTCGTGATGCACACGCAACCACTAATAAACACTCCTTGGAACAATCCGGAGGCGGAGAAACCTCGTACAAGATGATTACAACAATAATCAAATATATACAAGAAAATACGATAATGAAATACAAATGCAAGTAAAAGAAAACACTTTATAAGAGCTTTTGATTGTTTGATCTTTGATTGCCTTGAACTTGCTTTGAAGGATTGGAAAGCACCAACTTTCCTCTTTAATTTTGCCCAAGAAAATCGCTGTCTTTTCCTCCATCATGAGCTCCTTATATAGCTTCAACCTGTGCTAGAAAAAGTTGATCAGTCGACTGCTCGGGACCATCAGTTGACTGATCACACTGTTGCTGTGAGACAACGGTGTAATCCACGCTGGAAAATCCAACGGCTAGGACATCAGTCGACTGATCATGAGAATCAGTCGACTGATGAGCCATCACTTGACTGCTCATCCCAGCGGTCGAGTGAGACTCCATTCTGTGCCCCAAAATCTGAGCATCAGTCGACTGATCACAAGATCAATCGACTGCTCGTCAAATCAGTCGACTGCCCATCAATGACAGTCGACTGCTAGGGCAATTCCCGCAGTCAAACCCTAGTTGACTATGCCAGTCGATTGCCACATGGAACTAGTCGACTGACACAGCTCAAATATGAGGTTTTAGCTCAAGTATGGTGCCCCCATACTTGCTAGACCTAAGCCTTCTAGCCACCTCCATCAGCCTTACGCTTCTCGGATCCCTCCAAGTCATCCATGACTTGTTCATCCATCGCGCTAGCCTTCAGGTGCTTCCATCGGCTATGTCATGCTAACGGTATCTACACTGCCAAGGCACATTGGACTTACGCCGCTAAGACTCCCGCTTGGACTTTACGCCGCCAATACCAAACCCCTTGGACTTCAAATGCCAAGACTCAAGCTTTGATTTTCCCTTGCCAACCTATGTTAGACTTTCCATGCCAAGACCCATGCTTGGACTTTCCTTGTGCCAAGTACTCAAGACTTGGACTTTCTCATGACAATTACATTGTCATATGTTTTTGTCGAAACATCAAAACATCACTCGAGCCAAGCTCGAGTCCTGGTCAATCGTGACCTGGGCCGATTGCATCAACAATCTCCCCCTTTTTGATGTTTGACAAAAACCAAACAAACCACGTGAGTTAGACCACTAACTCAAGTCTCTTACCAATTATTCCAAATTGGTAATCCCAAATAATTTCCCAAACATTCTCCCCCTTTTTTGACATACATCAAAAAGGTTATCTCTCCAAGGAGGTCAAAGTCTCACGTCCCAATGAGATCTTACAATCTCCCCCTTGGTTTAAAAATACCTAGGATGCCTATAATCTTCCTAGTGATAAGTCTCATATCACTCAAGAGAGGTAATCCTATTCACTCTCCCAATTTCCAAATTGGGTATCAAGAGCCCATCAATTTTCCCAATTTATGATACTCTCCCAATAACTTCTCTTCAAGGAGAAAAACACATCCATCATCCCGAGATGGATACCTCCCCGTAAAGGCTTGCTCCCCCTAGGACATTGATTTCGGTAATGCCCCAGTTGCCGACATCTAAAGCAAATGATGTGCTCCTTGTCTTTAGGTGATGGGGAACTGACATCCTTTGACTTTTGTTGACTTTTAGGCGTCGGTGGAGTCGTCTTAACCTTCTTTGGACACTTGCTCTTGTAGTGCCCATACTCCCTACACTCAAAACACAATATATGGATTTTATTTGAAATTAGAGTGTTTGAGTTACCTAGGTTAATTGAGACCGGAATTGTAGCTTCTTCATCTTGACTAGATGTCGAAGCTTTCTCTTGTTGCTCCGGAGTGGATATTCTTTCCTCCCCCTCAATCCTAGAGGTGAAGGTGTCTTCTACTTCTTCTTCTTCCACCGATCTGGAAGTTGACTCCTCTTCAACTTCCGATTCCTCACTTGCTCGTGAGGAAGATGAACTCTCTTCATCCTCTTCCTTGTCTTCTTCTACTTGTGCCAAGTGGGGCTTCTCATTGAACTTGGCTAATTTGTCCCATAGCTCCTTGGCATCAAGATATTCACCTAGCCTAGACAAAACATCATTAGGTATCAAATCTTCTAAAAGTTTTGTTACCTTAGCTTCGGTTTTGAATTTTGCCGTTGCTCTTGGGTCCATTTCTTCAACTTGAGGACTTGTCCCTTCCTATCCCGAGGGGGTTCAAAACCTTCTACGAGGATGAACCAATCCTCTATATCCATCATAAAGAATGTCTCCATTCTTGTTCTCCACGTCGAAAAGTCTTCTTGATCATATGGTAGTGGAGTGTTGATGTCCCATCCGAGCTTGTTTTGAAATTCCATCTTCCCTCTAGCCTTTTAGCTCCCGGCGGTTAATCCGTAGAAGAGCCCTAGGCTCTGATACCAATTGTAGGATATTTGAAGCCGCTAGAGGGGGGGGGGTGAAAAGCATAGAATTCGTTCGTAGTTGGAATTTGATCGTGGTCGTCTCTACAATTTCGTTAGTACGCAGCGGAAATAGAAATAATACAATAACGAAATACGACAAACACAACAAGAACATGAGTATGTAACGTGGTTCGGAATTGTACGGTTCATACTCCACGGATCGAGCTCTCGTGATGCACACGCAACCACTAATAAACACTCCTTCTCAGAACAATCCGGAGGCGGAGAAACCTCGTACAAGATGATTACAACAATAATCAAATAGATACAAGCAAATACGATAATGAAATACAAATGCAAGTAACGGAAAACACTTTACAAGAGCTTTTGATTGCTTGATCTTTGATTGCCTTGAACTAGCTTTGAAGGACTGGAAAGCACCAACTTTCCCCTTCAATTTTGCCCAAGAAAATTGCTGTCTTTTCCTCCATCACGAGCTCCTTATATAGCTTCAACTTTGAAAAGTCGATCACCGATCGCCGACCATCACGATCGATCACACTGCTGCGTGAGACAACGGTGTAATCCACATCGAAAAATCCAACGTTTAGGACATCACCAATCGATCATGAGAATCGGGCCAATCGATGAGCCATCACTGATCGCTCCCCAGTAGCCTAGTGAGACTCCATTCTGTGCCCCAAAATTCGAGCATCAGTCGACTGATCACAAGATCAGTCGATTGCTCATCCAATCAGTCGACTGCCCATCAATGGCAGTCGACTGCTAGGGCAATTCCCACAGTCAAACCCTAGTTGACTATGCCAGTCGACTGACACACCTCAAATATAAGGTTTTAGCTCAAGTATGGTGCCCCCATACTTGCTAGACCACCCTTAGTCTAGACCTAAGCCTTCTAGCCACCTCCATCAGCCTTACGCCTCTCAGATCCCTCCAAGTCATCCATGACTTGTTCATCCATCGCGCTAGCCTTCAGGTGCTTCCATCGGCTATGTCATGCTAATGGTGTCTACACCGCCAAGGCACATTGGACTTACACCACCAAGACTCCCGCTTGGACTTTACGCCGCCAATACCAAACTCCTTGGACTTCAAATGCCAAGACTCAAGCTTGGACTTTCCCTTGCCAACCTATGTCGGACTTTCCATGCCAAGACCCATGCTTGGACTTTCCTTGTGCCAAGTACTCAAGACTTGGACTTTCCCATGACAATTACATTGTCATATGTTTTTGTCGAAACATCAAAACATCACTCGAGCCAAGCTCGAGTCCTGGTCAATCATGACCTGGCCGATTGAGCAAAAAGACTCAAAATGGAGCTTCACAAGTAGGGGGAGCCTCTCAGGCAAACCCTAAGGTATATTTTCATAATGCTCATTCTTTAAATTCTAAGCAAAAGCATGCTAGAATTAATTCAAATAACTTTGCTATTACTCATGAATCAAAGCATGCTAGGAATGATAACTCTAGATCTATTTCAAAGAAGGATAAATTTGGGACTAATGTCCCTAGATATGTCATTCCTAGGGAAACAATTAAGAAAATCGAAAACCATTTAGGTATCAATCCCAATAAGGGTAGATATTTGTTTAAGGTGAATGGTAATGCCCAAAAACCTAATCAAAAATCATTTGGGCAATTAGAATTAGAGAACCAAGCCTTAAGGTCAAGGCTTGAAAAACTAGAAAAGACCCTAAATAAGATACAAAATCAATTTCAAGGGTCTAATGGTGAAAGTCAAGGGTCAAGATCTCAAAGTCAACATCTAGGACCCAAAAGACAAAAGTCAACCAAGGGCAATCAAGGTTTGGGTCACAAACCTAAGCCTAAGGTGGCTTACCATAGTGTTCCATTTGATTATGGAACACAAACTAGGTCTAGGAAGACCAAGGTTGCAAGGGGAGTTACCTCTAGAGTCAACCTAGGTAAGACCGCCATGACCAAGGCTAATAAGCCTAGGAGGGTCATTAGGAAGGTATCTAGGGAGGTTATCCCTAAGGAATACCTAATTAATTCAATGAGCTCAAATAGATTTTGGGTTCCGAAGATCGTGATTGATTCACATTAAATGAGTTAGAATGTGCCAACCATGATTGGATGGGTAGTTAACTCAACCATGGTAAAGGTGGCACTTTAGGTTATTTTCAAGGTTATTGTTACCTTGGAAATACATTTGAGTTTTAATTCTAAAATATCTTAGGATGTGCCAATATATTTTTTGAAATCATGAAAATCAATAAAATTTGCACAATCTAGATTTAAAGGTCGTAGTGTGTCACTTTGATCTTTGGCACACTTTAGGAATCAATGTATCAAGAGAAGTGTGTTTAAAGTATAGAAGTTACATCAAGAGTGATACTCAAGTGCCACACACCTTGATGTCTTGTACTTACCATGCTTCATGTGTTTCACCATTTGTTTGCAAGGAAGGAATGTCTAGAGTGGATTGCATCACACAAAACAAGTTTTTTACCTTGATTGTGTATTTCAACACTTAGAAAGGGTGAGATGTTAAGATTTTGAAATCATTGAATGTTAATGTTTGCTAAAATGAAATAAAATATCAAAATACATTAACGAATACATGAATATAAGCATAACATCAATATGTTCGATATACAAGATTAAACATGAGAAAATGGAATAAGTTAGATAAAGAAATTGAGTCAAGCGTGACTCGATACACATCACCGATCGATGGTACTGCTTCACCGAGGCCGAGGGTCATCGACCGAGTGCTCACCGAGCAGCCGAGTGGTGATCGCATCGCTGATCGATGAGCAACATCACCGATCGATGCTATCAGAGCATGACACGTAAGACTCGAGCCGATTCTTTGGCCGAGCCGAGCAATGATCGTATCGGCTCGGTAAACCCGCTAATAAACCGCGATCAGTCGACTGATGCTGCACATCAGTCGACTGGAGTCACGATTTTATAATGCCGAACCGCTAGGGTTCGGCGTCTTCACGCGTGGACTTCCCATTTTCCTTCTCCTCTCCGTTCGCCACTCCTTTCTCTGACGAGATTTTCCGACCGCTCCGACCACCTTGGTCCTAGGTTTGATAGCCTAACTCTTCCTCTCGCGTTTTCACAACCCTAGTTCACTCCTTTTCAGCGATTGTTTCTTCTTTTCCGATTAGGGTTCCGGCTTCCAGTCCTCCGGCGAACTTTCCGACGACCCCTTCAACAATATCCGAATATTCCCTCATCACCCCTTCAAATGGCACCGAAGTAAAATTTTCTTACTCAAAAAACCCTAATTTTTCCTTTTCATTGTAATCTATTATAATCTAATCGTGTATTGGTGCCCTTGCATTTCATATTATTGCATTACATTCATATAGGAGATCCCGTAGAAATGATCCACCCGAGGGTGAATCACGATTGTACCAACCTATGTTAGTTAGGTACATCGATAGGGACTTCTTTGCACGTTACTGTAGTGATGTCATGGACATATTTGCATATTATCATCTCATGAAAATTGTTTTATGCACACATGCCATTAATGATGATCTCCTTAAGGAGTTTTATCAGAATCTAAAGAAGGTAGACGAAGGCCCTACCTACACTACTCGCATTGCAAAATGCGATTTAGAGTTCACTCCTGGGATATTACAGGAGTTTCTTTAGTGTAAGCCATCGGATGACACCTTCATTTTCTACCCTACCTTTGATGCCCTGTTACCCGAGCCTTTTGACCATATTTCTTTGGACTCCATGCATGAGCATGTTTTTGGTCATCCTCATCCACCAGCCCAGAATTTATTTCCTATTACTGAGTTATCTGCACCTGACAATGTACTCTACAAGTGTTGGGATGTATACTGAAAGCCTAGCTCTTTTGTATGAACATCTTTATTTTGAAATAAGAATCACATGATCATTGTTTGCATATTTTTATGATTATGCAAAATTGTCTAATATTTTACATTGTAGATAACATGGTGCTTGGTGTGGCATAGAAGATCATGTTATCAGTTCCTTGTAGAATATAAGTAGAGGCTCACAACCAAGATGGTTTTGGACAAACCATTGGCATGGTTGTAGTGTAGCTTGGTATTGTTTTGTCTTGAACATAAAGTTACACTAGTACACTTAGGTGTATTGAGCAGGACCGACATAGAGGTGATTCAATTTGTTGCTGACTACATAATTGAATCGGACCTCGGATATTATGTTGTACATGCTCTTAATCCCGATATAATAACGGACACATATACTTAGTATTTATTTCTTTGATTTACTAGAGGGTGAGATTTCTATGGATTAAATCAATATGCCCGGTAAGTTGGGAAATGATATTATTTACATGGTGTGTCGTTGATTATAGGAGGAATCCGTGTCCTATGTATTAGGTTGATGATGTCCCCTTGAGGAGCTCATAAGGTTCATCATGTAAACCCTGCAGGTTGACTTAGTCAACATGATGATAAGGTTGAGTGGTACTACTCGAGGAGTTAGATGTTAATTAATTGATGGTCAGTAAATCAATTAATTGACGGACATTCGATATCTTAAACACGGGGAGATGGATGTACAAATAATATATGTAGCCCATATTAATTTATGGGGGTTGGTGAGGTAATTCAATGATGATCCTCTAGTGGAATGGAACATCATTGATGGATCAAGTTTGTGTGGTTCCGATCCATCGGGTGGCCAAGATCCAACTCCTCCTCATGGTCCCTATCGTAGCCTAATATAAACCTCATGAAGTCTAGATCAAATGATGGAAAACAAATCTCTAGATCCGACGGTTGGGATTAAATCCCTAGAACCGACGGTGGAGATTAAATCTCTAGATCCGACAGTTGGGATTAAAACCCTAGAACCGACGGTTGAGATTAAATCTCTAGATCCGACGGTTGGGATTAAATCCCTAAAACCGACGGTTGAGATTAAATCTCTAGATCCGACGGTTGAGATTAAAACCCTAGAACCGACGGTGGAGATTAAACTAAGGCCTAAACCTAACTCTATATATATGGGAGATTGGGTTGGGCGGCAACAAGGTTTTTTGGTTGGATGATGGATGCTAAGGAGATTAGGGTTTTGCCAAGCCTTGCTTGGGCGGCAAGGGAGGAAACCCTAATTAGGGTTTGGCTCCTTTGGATGGGCTGCCAAGGTTAGGAAAGAAGGGTGGGCGGCAACTTGTGGAAGATCTCTTCTTCTTCCTTGGAGGTGGCTAGCTCCTAGATCTCTTCTCTCCACCATGGTTGGGCGGCAAGAAAGCCTAAGGAGGAAACCCTAATTAGGGTTTGGCTCCTATGGTTGGACGGCTAGGGATTGCAAGGAAGTTGGGCGGCAACTATAGGAGATGAGCTCTTCCTCTTCCTAGGGTGTGGCCGACTCCTTCCTCTATTCCCTCCACCGTGGCCGGCGCCCAACATATTCCCTTTCTCCTCTTCACTCCATCTTGGCCGGCGGCACTAGAAGCTAGGGTTTGTCCCTAGTTTAGTTCCTTGGTTGTTTCCATATTATTCTCTCTATTCTTGGGGCCGGCGGCATCAATCCTTTGTGGATTGGTGGTTGGCTCAAGCAAGAAGGGAAAGAGAGTTCTTCTTTCTTTGGATTGAAGAAGATCTAGGAAGTTTCAACTTGTGGAGGATCTTCGCCCACACGAAGTCTACAAGGAGGTTAGGACATACGATAGAAGATCAAGAGGTATAAAAGTTTTACAACTTTTATTATTGTTCTTTGCATGTTCTTATTGATATGCTAGCTTATGTTCTTTATGTTAGTATGTGTTGATTATACTAGTTTACATTTGTATGTATTTGTATAATCATGGACCCCGAATAAGAAACACAAAAACCGGCGATCCGTTCGTCGTCTCTTCTGCGGCTAACCGACTAGAAGAGTTGATTGCTTGAATAACAAGTTTGTTCAAGCGATCGCTCGAGTCGTTGGCACGACGACGAATTGGTTGTGCTAAGGAAACTCATTCCATCCGGATTATTTTTTCATTAGTGAAAATTTTAATCCAGGGACATGGGAGCGGATGAGTATTCCGAGGAATAGCACGATTCCAACAATTGGTATCAGAGCCACGGTTTCTGGTTTTGTGTGTTTTGGATTCGGTTACTTTCATGCACTTATCATATATTGTGTATGCCGGATAATAGCAGGATGTGCGTAGGCTAACTTTTTGGTTGCAGACATAAGATCCAACTATTATGGCTATATATGAGTGTATGTGATTGCATGTGTGTGTGATTGTATATTATTTGAATCCTCGGGGTTGACGAGGCTAAATTAGTATTTAATTTTTGTAATTGAATACGACATTGTTTAGCCACTGTTTATTTTATTTTACTTTTGATCTAGATTTCATTTACACTCCCTTGTGGAGTATAGGATCGATGGATGTAAAATAAAATAGGTTTTATTCTCGGCTCGGATCTCCGGATGGCTCGTACATGGCGTAGGAGCGGACGAGGTGGCGACACGACGGGACGCATATTGGAGAACAATGCCATAATAGTTGGAAAAATTCTGATTTTTCCATATTTATTGCTGATTTGTTTTATATGCATGTTGTGTGTGCTTGAAAATTCCTCATTTTCAATTTACTAAGTGGGAGAGGGACATTTTAATTAATTCCCGCGGCCTCCATTACAATTTGACATGTGATGCAACAAACTTGCGCGTCGGCTTTGAGTGCCTTCCTCCCCATCGGATGAGTTTATTTGCGGATCACTAGGTCAAATAATGGTTATAGGAAATTATCTAGGAGCGTGTGTACTTCCACAGCGGTAAGACACATAATCCAAAATAATTCCCTTAGTACCGTGTAATGGTGCACACTTAGATGCAAATAAAAAGTAGTTTTATTTGTAGGGCCAAAGAGGAACCAACTATTAATTTTATTTGTCAAAACGTAAGGTTGACAAGATAATAAAATTAATGGGTTAAACCTCCTCTTACAAATGTAGAATTCGTATACGTCCACACTATCGTGGCATGCGATATTCTCGGTGTTTGAGGTGTTGGTTGATTTTAAAATTTTATTGTTTGAGGAATCAATAATTTTTATTGAAATCTACAGTAATAATAAGCATGTTGTGTGTGCTTGAAAATTCCTCATTTTCAATTTACTAAGTGGGAGAGGGACATTTTAATTAATTCCCGCGGCCTCCATTACAATTTGACGTGTGATGCAACAAACTTGTGCATCGGCTCTGAGTGCCTTCCTCCCCATCGGATGGGTTTGTTTGTGGATCACTAGGTCAAATAATGGTTATAGGAAATTATCTAGGAGCGTGTGTACTTCCACAGCGGTAAGACACATAATCCGAAATAATTCCCTTAGTACCGTGTAATGGTGCACACTTAGATGCAAATAAAAAGTATCCTCCCCATCGGAGTTACTGCTTTTATTTGTAGGGCCAAAGAGGAACCAACTATTAATTTTATTTGTCAAAAAGTAAGGTTGACAAGATAATAAAATTAATGGGTAAAACCTCCTCTTACAAATGTAGAATTCGTATACGTTCACACTATCGTGGCATGCGATATTCTCGGTGTTTTGAGGTGTTGGTTGATTTTGAAATTTTATTATTTGAGGAATCAATAATATTTGAAATCTAATATTTTGATCATTGTGATTCTTAGGATTTTCAAAAATGACTTTCAGTCCACTTACTATGATACTAAAGGAAATAAACTTACTGTATCCAAATAATATTGATTGGAAAAGATTCTAGATATTGTCTTATCTGCTAAGGAGTACAAGTATGCACTCTTCAAAGAGTGTCCTCAAGCCATCGTTGCTAAAAAAAAAAAAGGGGTTTCTACTTCTAAGCCGAAAGGCAAGAAGAAGAAGAAACAAGGTGGAGCAAAGATGGTGGGAGGATCTAAGGGAAGAGTGAAGAATCCGAAAGGCAAGTACTTCACTTGCAAGCAGGATGGACATTGGAAGAAGGACTGTCCCAATCCAAAACAGAACAAAGGTATATCTTTTGGACTAGTCATTGAAACATGATTAGTGGTGATATCTACCGGCACCTGGTGAGTAGATACGGGAGCCACTAATCATGTCTGCAACAATTTGCAGGGGTTCCAGGAAACCCGATGACTAGCTAAAGGGAAGATTACCATTTACTTGGGCAATGCCATGATGGTGGCGGCTATTGCAGTGGGAGAAGTTTTATTTATCTCTTGAAAATAATAAAACTTTGGTTCTGGAAAATTCCCTTTATGTACCTTTATTTAGAAAGAATTTAGTTTCAGTTTCTAAATTATTATGGATGGATATTCTATTTCTTTTAATGACAGAGTTGTTATAAAAAGGAATAGAGAGAATATCTATTCAGGTACATTGAAAGGAAATTTGAACCAAAACCTCCCACGATGCAAATTGAAGTTAATAACTCATCTTCTAATTCCAATAAGAGAAAAGAACCTTCAAAGATGAACCAAACATATCTTTGACTTCTTAGGCTTGGTCACATTAACCTAAGTAGAATTCAAAGGTTGAAAGTTGATGGACCTTTGGGTTCATTAGTTGTGGAGGATCTCCCAACCTACGAATCTTGCTTGGAGGGTAAGATGACCAAGAGGCCTTTTTAAGGCCAAGGGGTATAGATACAAAGATGTGTTGGAGATGGTTCATTCTGATTTGTGTGGTCCTATGGCTATCTAGGCAAGAGGTAATCTTGAATATTTCGTCTCTTTTGTAGATGATTATTCAATATATGGATGACACTACGATCTGATCGTGGTGGTGACAACCTCTTGGGAGAGTTTAGGAACTACTTATCAGAGGTTGGGATTCAATCTCAATTGACTGCACCTGGCACACCCCAGCAGAACGGTGTAGCAGAGCGAAGGTATAGATCTCTTATGGAGATGGTTAGATCGATGATGAGTTATTCTGACTTGTTTTATAGTCCTAAAGATCAGAGGGTGATCGTTAACACGAACACCAGATTTCTAGAGGAAGACTATGTGATAAAGCCACAAGCCCAAGAGTAAAATTGTTCTGGAAGAGTTAAAAAGGGAAGTCACTTCTTTAGTACCACCGGTACAAGAGGATATACCACATGTCACTGCACCGCGTGTCACAAAGGATACACAGATGATACCTCGTCGTAGTGGGAGGGTTGTTAGACAGCCTCTTAGATTCATGTTTTTGGGTGAATCTTCTGATTTGGTCCCTAGCAAACATGAACCTGATCCCTAGACATACGACGAGACAATCCAAGATATAAATATGGCATCTTGGCAAAGTGCAATGAATACTGAGATTGAATCTATGGATTTAAGTCAGGTATGAGAGCTCTTATGCATAGCAGGTCATATGGATTATGAGGTGTGGCAGATGGATGTCAAGACAACTTTCCTTAATGGAAGTCTTGAGGAAAACATATATATGAAGCAACCAGAGGGATTCATTGCTAAGGGAAAAGAGCGTATTGTATGTAAGCTTAATCGGTCCGTTTATGGACTGAAGCAAGCTTTGAGGTCTTGGAACATCCGCTTTGATGAGGTAAATCCAGACTTATAGATTTATTCAAAGTCCAGATGAGTCTTGTGTATACAAGAGATGTGACGGAAACGTAGTGGTATTTCTTGTACTATACGTAGATAATATTTTGGTAGTTGGCAACAATATCAGAGTGTTATCAAACGTAAGGGTATGGTTGTCCAAACAGTTTTGAAGGACTTGGGACAAGTGGGTCACAACCTTGGGATCAAGGTTGTTGTGCTTATCCCAAGCTTCATACATAGACATGAGTTTGGATCGTTTTAGCATGCAGAACTCCAAGAAGGGTTTTCTACCTTTCAGGTATGGAGTTCCTTTATCTAAGGAGATGTGTCCTAGATCATCTGAGGTGATAAAGGAGCTGTAGGCGGTTCCTTATGCTTCAGCAGTAGGAAGCCTCATGTATGTGATGTGTGTAAATCATGCTATATTTTCACTACTCCATATGCATGTATTTTATCTCATTTCATGTTCTAGGCATGTATTTTATCACAATTTAGTTAAGTTTAGCATATTTTGGACAAAGAGACTGCTTTTGGGTGTTTTTGTGTTAACAGGGCAAAGAAGCGGCGTATCAAAACAACACGCCCTGGTTCAGCAGTCGACACGCCCTAGTCAAAGTGTTGACACGACCGACGTATCAAGACAACACAGGCGTGTTATCAGTGACACATCCATGTCAGGAGTTCCAGCCTTCAACATGCCCC
The DNA here is from genome assembly GCA_025175895.1 of Wurfbainia villosa. Classification (NCBI taxonomy): domain Eukaryota; kingdom Viridiplantae; phylum Streptophyta; class Magnoliopsida; order Zingiberales; family Zingiberaceae; genus Wurfbainia; species Wurfbainia villosa. The sequence continues at coordinate 43,586,617 of CM046005.1, forward strand.
AAGTCAAGCGCAGCACGCCCTGTGGGAAACCCGCGACACGCTTGTGCCCTCACTTGGCACGGGCGTGTTGTCCTGACTCCGGATTTCCTTTTCTGTGAGATCCGCGATCTTCATCTCAATTAAAGGAAAATCTTTTGCCTTATATAAAAGAGGAGGCCAAGGCTATAAAAGAAGGGATATCCTAACCCTAAAGAGGACGGCGGGTGGTCAAAGAGGACGAGAGAAGAAGCATCAAAGAAGGAGTCGACGACAGAGGAACGCACACAGATGACACTAAGTATCGTAATTTCTTTCTCTAGCAATTCCTACCAGACTATGGAGTAGTGTCTTGTAATCTTAGGATGGGGGAGTAGCCCTTGACGATTTATGATGGATGATGTAATCTATACTACTTGAATTATTGTTTGTTTTGATCTGGTTCTTTTGAATTCTTATTGATAAACCTAAGGAGCTAAGGGGAAGTACCTAACGGTGAACCCAAGTTCCCGAAACCGAGAACCAACTAGGGAATAACTCCTGCCAAGTAGCAGTAGTGTATCTATGAGGGCTTGCGGGGGTCTCGTGACAGGTCCCCTTAGCTGAATATGGTCCCGTGTGCAAACCTACCGTGAAGAGGAAATTTGACTCTAGAGGAACTCTTATGGACTTAATAGATCTATCAAATCTAGTTTTTACCAAGTAACGGAGGTAAGACATAGGGAGGTTTGCGGGGGTCTCGTGACAGGTCCCCTTAGCTGATTATGATCCCCTATGCTCGAACACCGTGACAGGTAAATTGAGTTTGATAGGTACAGTTAGCGTAGACCTCGAAAGGGGCCGTTGATTTACCTTAGGATAGGTTCCATTTAAACAACTCTAATAGGGGTAGGAAAGAATTAAATCACCTTATAAATTGTCGACGTGGTGAAACCCATATCCTGAGATTCTCCTCAACTCTTTACTTTCAGCTCGTTCTTCTCATTCGTTGTTCTTGACTGCTCAGGTTCTTTGCTTAAACCATAAATCGATTGACTAGATAACTTGGTATCATGATCATTTGGTAATTGTCCCAATCCCTATGGGATCGATATTTTTATTACTTGACGACAACCGTGCACTTGCGGAAATAACACATCAAGTTTTTGACACCGTTGCCGGGGATTGGCACTCAATATTGAATTGAGCGTGATTTAGTTAATCTAGATTTCTATTTTTGTTCCTATTCTTTGTGTCTATTCTGAATTCTTGTTTTGGGAGCCTCTATTGTTGTTGCATGCACAAACTTAATAGGGAAATTCTCGATATTGATCCTGAGATAGAGAGAACTTTCCTTGCTAGAAGACGATTTCAGCAACCTCAGGAAAACAATCTGACCTCCGACATGGCTGACCAGAATGAGAATAAACCTTTAAGGGATTATGCAGCACCTAGTACAAGGGGATTGAGATCGAGTATTAGAAGACCCCCTATTGAAGCGAACAATTTTGAATTAAAACCGGCTCTACTATCTATGGTCCAACAACATCAATTCGGAGGAGCACCCACTGAAGATCCAAATCTGCACTTGGAAGTATTTTTGGAATTTTGCGAGACTTTAAAACTGAATGGAACCTCAGCTGATGCTATTAGATTGCGCTTGTTTCCTTTCTCATTGTGGGATAAAGCTAGAGCCTGGCTACACTCTCTTCCAGCAGATTGCATAACTACCTGGGATCAGCTGGAGCAAAGATTTTTAGACAAGTATTTTCCACCCAGCAAAACTGCAAGTCTTCGTCATCAAATCACTAATTTTGCACAAAAGGATGGAGAAACATTATTTGAAGCATGGGACAAATTTAAGGGATTACTACAGCAATGCCCTCATCATGGGCTGGAGAAGTGGCTCATTGTTCATACTTTCTATAATGGAATCTCGTATGCTACTAAAGTTTCTCTTGATTCTGCTACAGGAGGAGCTCTTATGAACAAAACATTGGATGAAGCTTTTGAGATCATCGAGAATGTGGCAATAAATTCTCACCAATGGGCTACGGAACGAGGATATCAAACTAAAATGCCAGGTAAGTTTGAGGTAAGTACCCTTGATCTACTCAGTGCAAAAGTAGATGCGTTAACTCAAAAGCTCGAAAATTTTAATGTGTCAGCTGTAAACTCATCTAATGTCACTTGCGAGATCTGTGGTGTAACAGGACATGTAGCGATGAACTGCCAAATCCTACACGCACCATCATCGGAAGTTGGGATTGAGCAAGTAGATGCGCTAAATAATTTTAATCAGAAGTCTAATGGTGGCAACCCTTACTCGAACATGTACAATCCCGGTTGGAGGAATCATCCCAACTTTTCGTATAAAGCCAACCAAAATTCTTCTGGACAGAACAGTTTTGGAGCACCTTCGGGATTTCAGCCAGGACCCAAGTCGAGCTTAGAAAAGATGATGGAAAATTTTATTACGTGTCAGGGGAAGATAAATGATGAATTTCGACAGCATATTGTAGAATCAAATCGGCAACATCAAATTAATATCGAGGCAATCAAGAAATTGGGAGGCAAGGTTGATAATTTGACTAATCACACAAGAATGCTGGAAAATCAAATTTCCCAAATTGCCACCAAAGATCAAGGACACCGCATTTCCGAAATTGTATAAACCCAGCTGAGCATTGTAATTCCATAAGTTTGAGAAGTGGAAGGATTTTAGAAGGAGACAAAGCTCAACAAGCGTCCCCTGTGCTAAGGGACACGCACGTGTCAGAGTTGGAAGAAGACAGCAGCACGCCTGGGTTGAATAGAAAAGGGAGCCGACACACCCTGACCCAGGGCATGTTGTTCAACACTCCTGAGGCCCACGAGTACGTGTCAGCCGACACACCCGTGCCGGGTCAATCCAGCAGCCAACACGCCCAGCCTGTGCCAAACAACACAGGCATGTCGAATAAGAATCCAAGAACATATAAGCCCCCTATCCCGTTCCCTCAAAGGCTGATTAAGGAAAAATTGGATGAACAATTTGGTAAGTTCCTTGAGGTAATTAGGAAGCTGTATATCAATATACCTTTACAAGCTCTTCACAAATGCCTACATACTCTAAGTTCTTGAAGGACATCTTAACCAATAAAAGAAAAGTCGAGGAGCATGTAACGGCTCTTCGAGGAGTTTAATTAAGAACATGGTACCTCCCAAACTAAATGATCCAGTAGCTTTTCTATCCCTTGCATAATTAATGACTCAAATTTTGATAAGGCTTTTTGTGATTTGGGTGCCAGTGTAAATCTGATACCTCTTTCCATATGCAAGAAATTGGATTTGGGAGAAATGAAACTAACTACTATGACCTTGCAGTTATCCGATCGCTCCATTAGATATCCTTTGGGAATCTTAGAAGATGTACCAGTGCAGGTGGGAAATTTTATTATTCCTGCCGATTTTGTAGTACTTGACATGGATGAAGACCCATGCATTCCACTCATTTTGGGGAGACCTTTCTTGGCTACTGCAGAGGCAATGATAGATGTCAAGAACCACAAACTCTCACTTGCATTTGGAAACGACAAAATTGAATTCGACCTTTCAAAAGCTGTTAAACAACCTTCTATTTTTGATGTTTATTGTAGGATTGACAATTTCCAATCAATAGCACTAGAAGGAGAACCAGAACAAACTCATCTTAATAAGGTCAGAGGGGATTTTGAGGATAAAGAGCTGGAGATTTCCGACCCCAACCTAACACCACAGAGCTGGTTGAGGAGGAAGAGGGGCAGAGCACACTCCTCGAGCCATATCCCCAAAACTAGGGGATAATTGAGGGGTCAAGCTAACGACCTTAAACAAGCGCTTCTTGGGAGGCAACCCAAGCTATTTTCATTTTTTTTTGTAATTTTATTTTATTTTGAGTTTTATATTTTTCAGGTTTACAGGACACACATGTAAACGTGCCACTGCGTGCCTGATTGACACGACCCGCCTGTGCCGAATGACACAGGCATGTTGAGGTTACCCGAAGACAACACAGGTCGGGCGTGCTGCTGAGCATGCCCGTGTCACACCTTTCTTACCTGCGGCACGCTTGGGCTGGACTGCGACACGCTTGACTGACACGCCTGGGGATAAGGAGCACGCCTATGTCGCGCTTAAAGACCACCTTGAGCTATTTTGTGAGTTTCGATTTTTAGTCTGGTTAGTCCTATTTTGTTTGCATCTTTTCATATATCATAACATTGCATTTTTATATCATCTAGCGTAATACAACTGAACATTGGTCGGATCATGATATTCCTTTTTGCCTATTTGATAAGAACCCTATTTCACTTCTAACACGGTCTATAGGTCTGAGGTATCCAAAAAAAAAATCCCCCATATCGAATGAGTACTCGATTTTCCATTGGAGACTTGCCTGTGCAATTTGGTTACTGGAGAAACACTTTCCCTAGAAGTATTGAAATGAAAAAAAAAAAAGAGGAATTTTTTTTTTCAAGCACCCCTTTGAGACCAAGTAGTTACTGGGGAAACACCTAAAAGGTGCCCCTTTGAGACTAACTAGTTACTGGGGAAATGCTCTCTAGGAATTGTCTTCAAGCACCCCTTTGAGACCAAGTAGTTACTGGGGAAACACCTAAAAGGTGCCCCTTTGAGACTAACTAGTTACTGGGGAAATGCTCTCTACAAATTCCTTCCCTTTCTTTCTTCTTAGAAAGTGCTCCTTTGAGACCTTTTGTTGTTAGGCAAGGATGATCCATGCATTAAGGCAGGTAAGTGCCTCTATGCTGGAAATAAGAATGCCCTACGATAGAAGGGATGTCAAATCAGGATTGGTGTCCAATGACTTTAGTCCAACTTTTCACATGCACTATATAGGGATCTTTCAATCTTGGCAACTAGGAATGATTTGAAAAGATTTAGATCAGATTGTATACTTCTGGATGGTGTCTAGCATTTCCACAATTAAGTTGTCTTTTGAGTTTTCTTTGTTTGAGGACAAGCAAAAGTTTAGGACTAGGGGATTTTTGATGTGTATAAATCATGCTATATTTTCACTACTCCATATGCATGCATTTTATCTCATTTCATGTTCTAGGCATGTATTTTATCATGATTTAGTTAAGTTTAGCATATTTTGGACAAAGAGACTGCTTTTGGGTGTTTTTGTGTTAACAGGGCAAAGAAGCGGCGTATCAAAACAACACGCCCTGGTTCAGCAGTCGACACGCCCTAGTCAAAGTGTTGATATGGCCGATGTATCAAGACAACACAGGCGTGTTATCAGTGACACGTCCGTGTCAGGAGTTCCGGCGTTCAACACGCCCAGTTCAGCCTTCAACACACCCCAAGTCAAGCGCAGCACGCCCTGTGGGAAACCCGCGACACGCCTGTGCCCTCACTTGGCATGGGCGTGTTGTCCTGACTCCGGATTTCCTTTTCTGCGAGATCCGCGATCTTCGTCTCAATTAAAGGAAAATCTTTTGCCTTATATAAAAGAGTAGGCCAAGGCTATAAAAGAAGGGATATCCTAACCCTAAAGAGGACGACGGGTGGTCAAAGAGGACGAGAGAAGAAGCATCAAAGAAGGAGTCGATGACAGAGGAACGCACGCAGATGGCACTAAGTATCGTAATTTCTTTCTCTAGCAATTCCTACCAGACTATGGAGTAGTGTCTTGTAATCTTAGGATGGGGGAGTAGCCCTTGACGATTTATGATGGATGATGTAATATATACTACTTGAATTATTGTTTGTTTTGATCTGGTTCTTTTGGATTCTTATTGATAAACCTAAGGAGCTAAGGGGAAGTACCTAATGGTGAACCCAAGTTACCGAAACCTAGAACTAACTAGGAAATAACTCCTGCCAAGTAGCGGTAGTGTATCTATGAGGGCTTGCGGGGGTCTCGTGACAGGTCCCCTTAGCTGAATATGGTCCCGTGTGCAAACCTACCATGAAGAGGAAATTTGACTCTAGAGGAACTCTTAAGGACTTAATGGATCTATCAAATCCAGTTTTTACCAAGTAACGGAGGTAAGACATAGGGAGGTTTGCGGGGGTCTCGTGACAGGTCCCCTTAGCTGATTATGATCCCCTATGCTCGAACACCGTGATAGGTAAATTGAGTTTGATAGGTACAGTTAGCGTAGACCTCGAAAGGGGCCGTTGATTTACCTTAGGATAGGTTCCATCAAAACAACTCTAATAGGGGTAGGAAAGAATTAAATCACCTTATAAATCGTCGACGTGGTGAAACCCATATCCTGAGATTCTCCTCAACTCTTGACTTTCAGCTCGTTCTTCTCATTCGTTGTTCTTGACTGCTCAGGTTCTTTGCTTAAACCACAAATCGATTGACTAGATAACTTTGTATCATGATCATTTGGTAATTGTCCCAATCCCTGTGGGATCGATATTTTTATTACTTGACGACAACCGTGCACTTGCGGAAATAACACATCAGTATGCTATGTACGAGACAAGATATCTGCTTTGCCGTGGGTATGGTTAGCAGATATCAGAGTAATCCAGGACAGCGACATTGGACTGTGGTAAAGCATATATTGTAGTGCCTGAGAAAGACTAGGGATTATATGATAGTTTACCGGGCATACCAATTACTCCCTGTGGGTTGCATGGATTGCGATTTCCAATCAGATAGGGATAACAGTAAGTCTACCTCAGGTTTTGTGTTTACTTTAGGAAGTGGAGCCATTGTATGGAGGAGTGCCCAGCAGAAATGCGTGGTGGACTCCACCATGGAAGCTGAGTATGTGGCAGCCTATGAGGCGGCCAAAGAAGCTGTGTGGCTCAGGAACTTCCTGATGGACTTGGATGTGATTCCTGGTTTGCTCAGAACTATCACAATTAATTGTGATAATAATGGTGCAGTTGAAAACTCGAAGGAACCACGAGCCCATAAGGCTAGTAAACACATAAAGTGCAAGTACCACCTGATACAAGAAATCGTAAAGGAGGTAGAAGTTGCTGTCGCCTAGATTGCATCAGAGGATGACTTGGTAGACCCTTTCACTAAGGCCCTTCTAGCGAGAGCTTTGATAGGCATGTGGACGGAAGGGGAATCAGATGTATGGCAGTATGATGACAACATAGTCTTTTAGTATAAGTGGGAGATTGTTGGGATGTATACTGAAAGCCTAGCTCTTTTGTATGAACATCTTTATTTTGAAATAAGAATCACATGATCATTTTTTGCATATTTTTATGATTATGTAAAATTGTCTAATATTTTACATTGTAGATAACATGGTGCTTGGTGTGGCACAGAAGATCATGTTATCAGTTCCTTGTAGAATATAAGTAGAGGCTCACAACCAAGATGATTTTGGATAAACCATTGGCATGGTTGTAGTGTAGCTTGGTATTGTTTTGTCTTGAACATAAAGTTACACTAGTACACTTAGGTGTATTGAGCAGGACCGACATAGAGGTGATTCAATTTGTTGCTGACTACATAATTGAATCGGACCTCGGATATTATGTTGTACATGCTCTTAATCCCGATATAATAACGGACACATGTACTTAGTATTTATTTCTTTGATTTACTAGAGGGTGAGATTTCTATGGATTAAATCAATATGCCCGGTAAGTTGGGAAATGATATTATTTACATGGTGTGCCGTTGATTATAGGAGGAATCCGTGTCCTATGTATTAGGTTGATGATGTCCCCTTGAGGAGCTCATAAGGTTCATCATGTAAACCCTGCAGGTTGACTTAGTCAACATGATAATAAGGTTGAGTGGTACTACTCGAGGAGTTAGATGTTAATTACTTGATGGTCAGTAAATCAATTAATTGACGGACATTCGATATCTTAAACACGGGGAGATGGATGTACAAATAATATATGGAGACCATATTAATTTATGAGGGTTGGTGAGGTAATTCAATGATGATCCTCTAGTGGAATGGAACATCATTGATGGATCAAGTTTGTGTGGTTCCGATCCATCGGGTGGCCAAGATCCAACTCCTCCTCATGGTCCCTATCGTAGCCTAATATAAACCTCATGAAGTCTAGATCAAATGATGGAAAACAAATCTCTAAATTCGACGGTTGGGATTAAATCCCTAGAACCGACGGTGGAGATTAAATCTCTAGATCTGACGGTTGGGATTAAAACCCTAGAACCGACGGTTGAGATTAAATCTCTAGATCCGACGGTTGGGATTAAATCCCTAGAACCGACGGTTGAGATTAAATCTCTAGATCCGACGGTTGAAATTAAAACCCTAGAACCGACGGTGGAGATTAAACCAAGGCCTAAACCTAACTCTATATATATGGGAGATTGGGTTGGGCGGCAACAAGGTTTTTTGGTTGGATGATGGATGCTAAGGAGATTAGTGTTTTGCCAAGCCTTGCTTGGGCGGCAAGAAACCCTAAGGAGGAAACCCTAATTAGGGTTTGGCTCCTTTGGATGGGCGGCCAAGGTAAGGAAAGAAGGGTGGGCGGCAACTTGTGGAAGATCTCTTCTTCTTCCTTGGAGGTGGCTAGCTCCTAGATCTCTTCTCTCCACCATGGTTGGGCGGCAAGAAAGCCTAAGGAGGAAACCCTAATTAGGGTTTGGCTCCTATGGTTGGACGGCTAGGGATTGCAAGGAAGTTGGGCGGCAACTATAGGAGATGAGCTCTTCCTCTTCCTAGGGTGTGGCCGGCTCCTTCCTCTATTCCCTCCACCGTGGCCGGTGCCCAACATATTCCCTTTCTCCTCTTCACTCCATCTTGGCCGGCGGCACTAGAAGCTAGGGTTTGTCCCTAGTTCGGTTCCTTGGTTGTTTCCATATTATTCTCTCTATTCTTGGGGCCGGCGGCATCAATCCTTTGTGGATTGGTGGTTGGCTCAAGCAAGAAGGGAAAGAGAGTTCTTCTTTCTTTGGATTGAAGAAGATCTAGGAAGTTTCAACTTGTGGAGGATCTTCGCCCACACGAAGTCTACAAGGAGGTTAGGACATACGATAGAAGATCAAGAGGTATAAAAGTTTTACAACTTTTATTATTGTTCTTTGCATGTTCTTATTGATATGCTAGCTTATGTTCTTTATGTTAGTATGTGTTGATTATACTAGTTTACATTTGTATGTATTTGTATAATCATGGACCCCGAATAAGAAACACAAAAACCGGCGATCCGTCCGTCGTCTCTTCCGCGGCTAACTGACTAGAAGAGTTGATTGCTTGAACAACAAGTTTGTTCAAGCGATTGCTCAAGTCGTTGGCATGACGACGAATTGGTTGTGCTAAGGAAACTCATCCCATCCGGATTAGTTTTTCATTAGTGAAAATTTTAATCCGGGGACATGGGAGCGGATGAGCATTCCGAGGAATAGCACGATTCCAACAACAAGGTCATTGTTGGGTGTTTTCTACCAATAGTGACTCGGGGTCTGGCCAAGATTCGACCTCCCCATCTCTTTCTGCTTTACGCAATGCGTAATAGGTTAGACATAAACATTGCATTAAACATGTTTCATTGCATTGTGCATTTCATTTCCCCTGTACAAGGGAAAGTGCATATGCCTTATGGGCACATTAACACAGCATGGTTAGAGTCAGTAGGCATCAACATTCATAGGGGATCACTGAGGTCGCTATCTGAGGTGTACGACTGCATATCAGTTTGTAACTTCTCGTTAGCGAAGCTGCGGATGGGGCATGGGCAGATGGAGTTGGCACCTTGGCCACCACCTAGGGCACGTGGAGAGCCGCCTCTGGTACCTAGAGAGGCGGCAGAGGACTATGAGGATGCAGATGCCGCTGATGAGGAGGATCAGATGCCAGTAGATGCATCAGCGGCGGGTCCATCAGATCGTCTTGGCCAGCTAGAGTCCAGATTCCAGGACTATCAGCAGACAGTCGACTCTAGGCTGTCAGAGCTCTTAGTAGGGCAAGCCTCCATGGGCGCACGTCTTGGTCGGATGGAGGAGAGATACATGCAGATTGCAGAGTCCCGAGTCGATCGGCGCGTCTCGATATGTATGAGATGATGCGGGCCTGGACTTTGAGTCAACAGCCTCCTGCACCTCCACCTCCTGCGAGACGACTAGATCTAGAAGATGTTAGGATTTTCTTTTGTTTCTCAATTTTTGTAATGAGATTGAGCATATCAAATCTCTAGTTTTGAATGTAAAAAACTGAAATCTTTTAAATTGAATGAAATTTCTGTTTGTGAAAATCATGTGTGTTTGAGTGTGTATTTGTATTAATGTATTGGTTTATGAAAATTGCTATATTATGACATGAAATTTCATCTTATCATATAACATGTCATGTCATTGGTTATGATTATTTTAAATGTCATGTGTTTTTAGATTTTATCATATGCCATGACATCATGATAATTGGCCATGCTTAATTATTGTTATCTTTATGCCATGATCATTTCATGCATTAAATTGATTAAAATTGAACTAAGGACAATGGAATGACTTGAAGTCCCATTTATAAGGGAATCAAGTAGGGTTGCCTAGGAAATGTATGAAACCCTAGATTAAATGAACCAAAATCCACATCTCACATCCAATTGACATGTATGTGTATTTATACACCCTAGATACATGTGAGATGCTAGGATATGAGTTAAGTTCAAGGTGCATAGTTTTTGCATCTTGTTGAACCCAAACTCATCTTAACTCAACATGTGGATCATTAGGAAAACTTGGGTACAAGACATGTACATAGAGCCCAAGGAATATGATCCAAAATAGGGTTTTGAAAACATTTTAAAATCATTTTGAAAAACCTTGGTGAAGTCTATCTTTTGATAGCAATCACCATTGATGAGATTGATACAAAGTGAGCTTAAACTTTAAAGTTTTTAGTCACTTTTGGTTTTTGTATCAATTTCGCTATTTTATGGGTAAAATATTTTTCAATCATTTTTCACTGATTGTATGCATGATAAGTAATATACGTACCACATTTTGTGATTTTTCGATATAGGTATAATTATTTATAATTTTCTAAAATTCATTTCTGATAATTGAAAATCGAGATTTTTAGTTATCTGTCGACGCTACTGGATAATGATCGATGATGCGTCGATCGATTGATTTCTGAATCACTCGACTGATAGCCTAATTTCGGGGTAACCAAGGTTGTTTAACCCGATTTCAGCTGCGGTTAAGGTTCCTAACCACTCCTAACCTTAGGATATGCTTTGGGAAGCATGATGAAGGGTGAAAATCCATTGGATATGGATTAGGAGAGGTGTTTAGTTTTTGTATCAATTTTAAAGTGTTGGAAAGTTCAATGTTGAATTTCTAATCTTAATTTTGATGGCTTAGAGTTCCTATTGGCTTAGGGACTTCCCAAGGACATTGTTGATGCAATGGTCAAGGGGGAGCAAGCCTTTAGGGGGAGGTATCCATCTTGGGATGATGGATGTGTTTTTCTCCTTGAAGAGGAGAAGTTATTGGGAGAGTATCATCAATTGGGAAAATTGATGGGCTCTTGATACCCAATTTGGAAATTGGGAGAGTGAATAGGATTGTCTCTCTTGAGTGATATGGGACTTATCACTAGGAAGATGATAGACATCCTAGGTATTTTTAAACCAAGGGGGAGATTGTAAGATCTCATTGGGACGTGAGACTTTGACCTCCTTTGAGAGATAACCTTTTTGATGTATGTCAAAAAAAGGAGGAGAATGTTTGGGAAATTATTTGGGATTACCAATTTGGAATAATTGGTAAGAGACTTGAGTTAGTGGTCTAACTCAAGTGGTTTGTTTGGTTTTTGTCAAACATCAAAAAGGGGGAGATTGTTGGTGCAATCGGCCCAGGTCACAATTGACTAGGACTCGAGCTTGGCTCGAGTGATGTTTTGATGTTTCGACAAAAACATATGACAATGTAATTGTCATGGGAAAGTCCAAGTCTTGAGTACTTGGCACAAGGAAAGTCCAAGCATGGGTCTTGGCATGGAAAGTCCAACATAGGTTGGACAGGGAAAGTCCAAGCTTGAGTCTTGGCATTTGAAGTCCAAGGGGTTTGGTATTGGCGGTGTAAAGTCCAAGCAGGAGTCTTGGCGGCGTAAGTCCAATGTGCCTTGGCGGTGTAGACACTGTTAGCATGACATAGCCGATGGAAGCACCTGAAGGCTAGCGCGATGGATGAACAAGTCATTGATGACTTGGAGGGATCCTAGAGGCGTAAGGCTGATGGAGGTGGCTAGAAGGCTTTAGGTCTAGACTAAGGGTGGTCTAGCAAGTATGGGGGCACCATACTTGAGCTAAAACCTCATATTTAAGGTGTGCTAGTTGATTGGTTCCGTGTGGCAGTCGACTGGCGCAGTCAACTAGGGTTTGACTGTGGGAATTGCCCTAGCAGTCGACTGCCATTGATGGGCAGTCGACTGATTGGATGAGTAGTCGACTGATCTTGTGATGAATCGACTGATGCTCGGATTTTGGGGCACAGAATGGAGTCTCACTCGACCGCTGGGATGAGCAGTCGAGTGATGGCTCATCAGTCGACTGATTCTCATGATCAGTCGACTGATGTCCTAGCCGTTGGATTTTTCCAGCGTAGATTACACCGTTGTCACACACGAGCGCGTGTGATCGATCGGTGATAGTCCCGAGCGGTCGGTGATCGATATATAAGGAGCTCATGATGGAGGAAAAGACAGTGATTTTCTTGGGCGAAATTGAAGGGGAAAGTTGGTGCTTTCTAGTCCTTCAAAGCTAGTTCAAGGCAATCAAAGATCAAGCAATCAAAAGCTCTTGTAAAGTGTTTTCCTTTACTTGCATTTGTATTTCATTATCGTATTTGCTTGTATCTATTTGATTATTATTGTAATCATCTTGTACGAGGTTTCTCCGCCTCCGGATTGTTCCGAGAAGGAGTGTTTATTAGTTGTTGCGTGTGCATCACTAGAGCTCGTAGAGCTCGATCCGTGGATTCGGAACCGTGCGGTTCCGAACCACGTTACATACTCGTGTTCTTGTTGTGTTTGTTGTATTTCATTATTGTATTATTTCTATTTCCGCTGCATACTAACGAAATTGTAGAGACGACCACGATCGAATTCCAACTACGAACGAATTCTACGCTATTCACCCCCCTCTAGCGGCTTCAAATATCCTACAAGTAATTCGCACATGGAGCCTTGGCGAGTTTCACCTCTCATGAGTCGGTGAAGGATGACTTTGCGAAAGCCGTGCGCTTGGAGCATCCGAGGGACCGCAAGACGAGGAGCTTGGAGTGAAGCCGGAGGAAGTAGACTTCAGGGCGAGATGCGAAGGATGGTACTGCAGAGCCGTGTGCTTGGCGTATCCGAGGGACGTGGCCGGACGAAGATAACTTCAAAGGCGAGGGACTTCGAGGGATGAGAGTGAGCAAATGTAACCCGGAAAGGGGTAGTGCTCCTAGGTGAAACTTGGCAATTTGGCTAAGTGTCGGATGAGTTATCCCGATATCCGTCGACTGCCATGGAATTGCAGTCGACTACTCTAAGTCGAACGGGTTCGACTGCTATCTGACTGAGTGGTTTTTGGGCATGCTTAAATGTAAATGATAATATTTCTTCTAGCTTAAATGATGCATGCTCACATGATAACTATATGCCTTTGGATGTTAATGATGCATGCATAGAAGAAAATAGGGCTTTAAGGGAGAAAGTAGATCATTTGACCAAGGCCCTAGAAAAGTTTACAATTGGCTCCAACACTCTTAACATGATAATTGGAAGCCAAAGGGCTAGTTTCAACAAGAAAGGCCTAGGATATAAAGAAAATAAAAATGAAAAGGCCTATAAATGCTTAATTGCTAGGGGTCAAGACAAAAAGAAGGTAATAACTAAAAAATGGATCCCTAAGGAGTATTTAGTGAACCCCATAGGAAAGAACTTATTTTGGGTTCCTAAATCCATCCTAAAGGGTTAGGAAAACCCTAGGATAGTCAACCTTAAGGATTTAATCTATATCATATGTTTGGTTGACTTAGGATGACAGGACAATATTTTTGAAATAGTGTTAGGTGATGATAATGCACCTATAAATAGATAAATCATGCTTTAGGTGATATTTGTCTTATTATCATGTAATATCTAATGCATGATCACAATTTGATGAATATATTTGTCATATGATCATAATGTGAAATTAATTCATATATATCTTTATGATCATGTGGGATGTTATGATGATACTTAACCTTGATAGAATTGCATGAAAATAATTGTTAAGTATATACAAATACCTTTAGGATACATCTCACACTCACTATAGGCTACCATGATTGAAAACTTAGCATGAGTGAGATGATAGGATGATACAAATGTCCACTAATGCCTATGACATTTAGATGGTCATTTAAAGTATTAAAATAGCAATAATAGACCAATCATGGGGAAGACTTATGTTTAATTCATAGATATATTGCCCAAATAACATGGTTGGATATTTCATATGTTTTCAAAATAATTTCTTACTTTAAAATCTACATGTTCATGTTTTGAAACAATCCAAAGCAAAACTAGGTGTTAAAATGGATACAAACTTGATCAAAACATTAGTTGTTTTTAAAGCTTTTGGATTTTTGGTAAATCTTTGAAAATATAATATTCTTTCATGGAAAACTATTTTTCATTGATAAATAACCCTAAAAGAAATGTGTTCCCCAAATTTAACTATTTTTTGAATTTTCTAGAATTTATAATGCATTTCTGAAATTCGTTCAAAAAATCAAAAATTCGGATTTCATTGTGTACCGATCTATATCGATAGCAATTTGATCAAAAAATTGCCCGGCATGTTTTTGGTTTATGTTTCTCTCTAGACTTGATGTCATGCTGTATAAACTTTGTTAATTATTTTTGATGGTGTCAAAGGGGGAGAAATATATATGTTTAAGTACGAGGGAATGTATTTACGGGGAGTTTCATGTATTAAGGGGGAGAGTGGATAATCATGTTATTTACATGCTTTCCCTTCTTAATATTTTATCAAATGTTTTTACCTAACTTAAACGGATTGTCACACATAAAAAAGGGGGAGATTGTTAGTGCAATCAACCCGTGATATGGTTTTGATGTGTTTGGCAAAGGGTTTAAGTTAGGTTGTTATTATGATTTGATATGTGCGTTGGAGTCTTGCAGGACTTAGTAATTCGCACATGGAGCCTTGGTGAGTTTCACCTCTCATGACTCGGTCCTTGAGTCGGTGAAGGATGACTTTGTGGAAGCCGTGCTCTTGGAGCATTCGAGGACCGCCGGACGAGGAGCTTGGAGTGAAGCCGAAGGAAGTAGACTTCAGGGCGAGACACGAAGGATGGCGCTGTAGAGCCATGCGCTTGGTACATCCGAGGGACGTGGTCGGACGAAGATAACTTCAAAGGCGAGGGACTTCGAGGGATGAGAGTGAGTGAATGTAACCTGGGAAGGGGTAGTGCTCCTAGGTGAAACTTGACCATTTGGCTAAGTGTCGGATGAGTTTTCCCGACATCTGTCGACTGCCATGAAATGACAGTCGACTGCTCTGAGTTGAACGGGTTCGACTGATATCCGACTGAGTGGTTTTTGGGCCAGCAGTCGACTGCCATATGTTGGCAGTCAACTGCCAAGACCATCAGTCGACTGCTGATGGCAGCAGTCGACTGGTCAAGAGGGTTTGGGCCACAGAACCGCTCGTAGCCGACTGGGTAGTCGACTACGATGCATCAGTCGACTGATGGATACATCAGTCGACTGCCAAGGGTTTCGTTGGACTACAATGGTCGGGATCTGACGTGTTCGGAGGCCGTTATAGTGGCGGCAGTCGATTGCCAAGGGCAGCAGTCGACTGGTGGCGGCCAACGGGAAGAAATCAATCCTCTCTATAAAAAGAGAGGGTGTGGGCTTTTGGATGGCTAATGCTTATATTCCAAACCATCATCCAAGTGCTCTACAAGTGATAAACTCCTGCTTCTAGTTTCTTTCACATCAATTGTAAAAGAAGGAGTGTTCTTGAGTTGTAAGGGTTACCTCCACCTAGCTTGGTGCAAAGGAGAGATCAATAGTCGATTGGTTACGGAGTGATTCACCGAGGATGAATCGAGGATCGTGGATTAGCGACGTAGCCGTGAACCATGTTATATTCTCTTGTTAGCATTGTTTTTATCTTTGCATTGTTTATTTTCTTGTTTAGTTTTGTTTCCATTGCGCTAATCATATTTGCAGACAAGCGAATTCCACCATCGAACGAAAGAGGGCTATTCACCCCCCTCAAGCCGGCCAATACACACTGATCGATCCCCTACAATGTGAGCGAAAAGTACTCCTAAAACCCTATATGTTTTGCTCACATCACTCCCCTACACTTGATAAACCGTTAATTATTTCTTTAAATCGAGAGTGTAGAGATAATACCTTCTCCCCTTTATCTAGCTTGATATTGTTCAATTAAGATCAGAAGAGGTCCCTTCTAGCT
The DNA here is from genome assembly GCA_025175895.1 of Wurfbainia villosa. Lineage (NCBI taxonomy): Eukaryota > Viridiplantae > Streptophyta > Magnoliopsida > Zingiberales > Zingiberaceae > Wurfbainia > Wurfbainia villosa. The sequence continues at coordinate 43,603,009 of CM046005.1, forward strand.
AGTTTGGCTTCAGATGTGCCTTCATAAAGCTCCATTAGCTTTTCCCACATCTCCTTATTGCTAGAGCACTCTCCAATTTGGTTGATCTCTTGTTGAGGTAGCATATTGTAGAGATGGTGTTTTGCTTTTGAATTTGCTAAGTGCTCCTATCTTTACTTCTTGGTCCATCTTGATTTCTCCAATAGTCTTTCTTCTTCATCCCTAGGCAACTCAAAACCGTTTTCCATAATAAGCATGATGTCGAAATCGGTTTCGAAGAATACCTCCATTTGCTTTTTCCACCAAGTGAAGTCCCCTTCGAATTTAGGCGGATGAATGTTGGAGCCGACCATTTTGGTTGATTGTTGCGGCGGTGAGTCCGACGATAATCTCCTCGCTCTGATACCACTTGTTGGAGGATCGTGGCCCGACTAGAAGGGGGGTTGAATAGTCTAGATGTTCATCTATAGAAATCGTTCGCTTAATCGTCTACAATCAAGGTTACCACAGTAGAATATAGATAATAAAGCTAACAACAAAAACAATTAAGCTAAACAAATGGAGAGAAGAGGCAAACGTAAACACACCGATGTAACATGGTTCACGACCCTTGCCGCTATTCCATGGACGATTCGTATGGCGAATCACTCCCTCAAACCAATCACTAAACTTATCCTTTGCTCAATCAAGGTGGAGAAGAAACCTTCTTACAAAATCCTCCCTCTTACAATATGATTTAGATGAGAACAAGGAAGAGGAGGTTTGGGATGTTTAGGGCACTTGGGGAGCACTTAGGAATGAAGCATTAGCATCCCCAAGGCCCTCACCCCTTCTCTTTATAGAGAGGAGATTTTTGCCCATTGGGCATGCAATAGTTGACTACTTTATGTCACCAGTCGATTGTCACTGTTCCAATGGCTTCTGACCATGTCAGATCACAATCGTTGTAGTCCAACGGTAGCCTTGGTAGTCGACTGCTGCTATCAGCAGTCGACTACTGCCTGCAGGTTGACTTAGTCAACATGATGATAAGGTTGAGTGGTACTACTCGAGGAGTTAGATGTTAATTAATTGATGGTCAGTAAATCAATTAATTGACGGAAATTCGATATCTTAAACACGGGGAGATGGATGTACAAATAATATATGGTGACCATATTAATTTATTAGGGTTGGTGAGGTAATTCAATGATGATCCTCTAGTGGAATGGAACATCATTGATGGATCAAGTTTGTGTGGTTCCGATCCATCGGGTGGCCAAGATCCAACTCCTCCTCATGGTCCCTATCGTAGCCTAATATAAACCTCATGAAGTCTAGATCAAATGATGGACAACAAATCTCTAGATCCGACGGTTGGAATTAAATCCCTATAACCGACGGTGGAGATTAAATCTCTAGATCCGACGGTTGGGATTAAAACCCTAGAACCGACGGTTGAGATTAAATCTCTAGATCCGACGGTTGGGATTAAATCCCTAGAACCGACGGTTGAGATTAAATCTCTAGATCCGACGGTTGAGATTAAAACCCTAGAACCGACGGTGGAGATTAAACCAAGGCCTAAACCTAACTCTATATATATGGGAGATTGGGTTGGGCTGCAACAAGGTTTTTTGGTTGGATGATGGATGCTAAGGAGATTAAGGTTTTGCCAAGCCTTGCTTGGGCGGCAAGAAACCCTAAGGAGGAAACCCTAATTAGGGTTTGGCTCCTTTGGATGGGCGGCCAAGGTTAGGAAAGAAGGGTGGGCGGCAACTTGTGGAAGATCTCTTCTTCTTCCTTGGAGGTGGCTAGCTCCTAGATCTCTTCTCTCCACCATGGTTGGGCGGCAAGAAAGCCTAAGGAGGAAACCCTAATTAGGGTTTGGCTCCTATGGTTGGACGGCAAGAGATTGCAAGGAAGTTGGGCGGCAACTATAGGAGATGAGCTCTTCCTCTTCCTAGGGTGTGGCCGGCTCCTTTCTCTATTCCCTCCACCGTGGCCTGTGCCCAACATATTCCCTTTCTCCTCTTCACTCCATCTTGGCCGGCGGCACTAGAAGCTAGGGTTTGTCCCTAGTTCGGTTCCTTGGTTGTTTCCATATTATTCTCTCTATTCTTGGGGCCGGCGGCATCAATCCTTTGTGGATTGGTGGTTGGCTCAAGCAAGAAGGGAAAGAGAGTTCTTCTTTCTTTGGATTGAAGAAGATCTAGGAAGTTTCAACTTGTGGAGGATCTTCGCCCACACGAAGTCTACAAGGAGGTTAGGACATACGATAGAAGATCAAGAGGTATAAAAGTTTTACAACTTTTATTATTGTTCTTTGCATGTTCTTATTGATATGCTAGCTTATGTTCTTTATGTTAGTATGTGTTGATTATACTAGTTTACATTTGTATGTATTTGTATAATCATGGACCCCGAATAAGAAACACAAACCGAAGATCCGTCCGTCGTCTCTTCCGCGGCTAACCGACTAGAAGAGTTGATTGCTTGAACAACAAGTTTGTTCAAGCGATCGCTCGAGTCGTTGGCACGACGACGAATTGGTTGTGCTAAGGAAACTCATCCCATCCGGATTAGTTTTTCATTAGTGAAAATTTTAATCCGGGGACATGGGAGCGGATGAGCATTCCGAGGAATAGCACGATTCGAACAACAAGGTCATTGTTGGGTGTTTTCTACCGATAGTGACTCGGGGTCTAGCCATGATTCGGCCTCCCCATCTCTTTCTGCTGTACGCCATGCGTAATAGGTTAGACATAAACATTGCATTAAACATGTTTCATTGCATTGTGCATTTCATTTCCCCTGTACAAGGGAAAGTGCATATGCCTTATGGGCACATTAACACAGCATGGTTAGAGTCAGTAGGCATCAACATTCACAGGGGATCACTGAGGTCACTATCTGAGGTGTACGACTGCATATCAGTTTGTAACTTCTCGTTAGCGAAGCTGCGGATGGGGTGTGGGCAGATGGAGTTGGCACCTCGGCCACCGCCTAGGGCACGTGGAGAGCCGCCTCTGGTACCTAGAGAGGCGGCAGAGGACTATGAGGATGCAGATGCCGCTGATGAGGAGGATCAGATGCCAGTAGATGCATCAGCGGCGGGTCCATCATATCGTCTTGGCCAGCTGGAGTCCAGATTCCAGGACTATCAGCAGACAGTCGACTCTAGGCTGTCAGAGCTCTTAGTAGGGCAAGCCTCCATGGGCGCACGTCTTGGTCGGATGGAGGAGAGATACATGCAGATTGTAGAGTCCTAGAGCCGCATCGAGCAGCGTCAGCTCGATATGTATGAGATGATGCGGGCCTGGACTTTGAGCCAACAGCCTCCTCCACCTCCACCTCCTGCGAGACGACTAGATCTAGAAGATGTTAGGATTCTCTTTTGTTTCTCGATTTTTGTAATGAGATTGAGCATATCAAATCTCTAGTTTTGAATGTAAAAAACTGAAATCTTTTAAATTGAATGAAATTTCTGTTTGTGAAAATCATGTGTGTTTGAGTGTGTATTTGTATTTATGTATTGGTTTATGAAAATTGCTATATCATGACATGAAATTTCATCTTATCATATAACATGTCATGTCATTGGTTATGATTATTTTAAATGTCATGTGTTTTTAGATTTTATCATATGCCATGACATCATGATCATTGGCCATGCTTAATTATTGCTATCTTTATGCCATGATCATTTCATGCATTAAATTGATTAAAATTGAACTAAGAACAATGGGATGACTTGAAGTCCCATTTATAAGGGAATCAAGTAGGGTTGCCTTGGAAATGTATGAAACCCTAGATTAAATGAACCAAAATCCACATCTCACATCCAATTGACATGTATGTGTATTTATACACCCTAGATACATATGAGATGCTAGGATATGAGTTAAGTTCAAGGTGCATAGTTTTTGCATCTTGTTGAACCCAAACTCATCTTAACTCAACATGTGGATCATTAGGAAAACTTGGGTACAAGTCATGTACATAGAGCCCAAGGAATATGATCCAAAATAGGGTTTTGAAAACATTTTAAAATCATTTTGAAAAACCTTGGTGAAGTCTATCTTTTGATAGCAATCACCATTGATGAGATTGATACCAAGTGAGCTTAAACTTTAAAGTTTTTAGTCACTTTTGGTTTTTGTATCATTTTTGCTATTTTATGGGTAAAATATTTTTCAATCATTTTTCACTGATTGTATGCATGATAAGTAATATACGTACCAAATTTTGTGATTTTTCGATATAGGTATAATTATTTATGATTTTCTGAAATTCATTTCTGATAATTGAAAATCGAGATTTTTAGTTATCTGTCGACTGCCCTGGATGACAGTCGACTGATGAGCGTGTCAGTCGATTGATTTCTGAATCACTCGACTGATAGCCTAATTTCGGGGTAACCATGGTTGTTTAACCCGATTTCAGCTGCGGTTAAGGTTCCTAACCACTCTTAACCTTAAGATATGCTTTGGGAAGCATGATGAAGGGTGAAAATCCATTGGATATGGATTAGGAGAGGTGTTTAGTTTTTGTATCAATTTTAAAGTGTTGGAAAGTTCAATGTTGAATTTCTAATCTTAATTTTGATGGCTTAGAGTTCCTATTGGCTTAGGGACTTCCCAAGGACATTGTTGATGCAATGGTCAAGGGGGAGCAAGCCTTTAGGGGGAGGTATCCATCTTGGGATGATGGATGTGTTTTTCTCCTTGAAGAGGAGAAGTTATTGGGAGAGTATCATCAATTGGGAAAATTGATGGGCTCTTGATACCCAATTTGGAAATTGAGAGAGTGAATAGGATTGTCTCTCTTGAGTGATATGGGACTTATCACTAGGAAGATGATAGACATCCTAGGTATTTTTAAACCAAGGGGGAGATTGTAAGATCTCATTGGGACGTGAGACTTTGACCTCCTTTGAGAGATAACCTTTTTGATGTATGTCAAAAAAAGGAGGAGAATGTTTGGGAAATTATTTGGGATTACCAATTTGGAATAATTGGTAAGAGACTTGAGTTAGTGGTCTAACTCAAGTGGTTTGTTTGGTTTTTGTCAAACATCAAAAAGGGGGAGATTGTTGGTGCAATCGGCCCAGGTCACAATTGACCAGGACTCGAGCTTGGCTCGAGTGATGTTTTGATGTTTCGACAAAAACATATGACAATGTAATTGTCATGGGAAAGTCCAAGTCTTGAGTACTTGGCACAAGGAAAGTCCAAGCATGGGTCTTGGCATGGAAAGTCCAACATAGGTTGGCAAGGGAAAGTCCAAGCTTGAGTCTTGGCATTTGAAGTCCAAGGGGTTTGGTATTGGCGGCGTAAAGTCCAAGCGGGAGTCTTGGCGGCATAAGTCCAATGTGCCTTGGCGGTGTAGACACCGTTAGCATGACATAGCCGATGGAAGCACCTGAAGGCTAGCGCGATGGATGAACAAGTCATGGATGACTTGGAGGGATCCGAGAGGCGTAAGGCTGATGGAGGTGGCTAGAAGGCTTAGGTCTAGACTAAGGGTGGTCTAGCAAGTATGGGGGCACTATACTTGAGCTAAAACCTCATATTTAAGGTGTGCTTCCGTGTGGCGGTCACCGCGATCAACTAGGGTTTGGTGTGGAATTGCCTAGCGATCGGCCCGCCATTGATGAGCGATCGGTGATTGGATGAGTAGTCGACTGATCTTGTGATGAATCGACTAATGCTCGGATTTTGGGGCACAGAATGGAGTCTCACTCGACCGCTGGGATGAGCAGTCGAGTGATGGCTCATCAGTCGACTGATTCTCATGATCAGTCGACTGATGTCCTAGCCGTTGGATTTTTCCAGCGTGGATTACACCATTGTCTCACAGCAAAAGTGTGATCAGTCGACTGATGGTCTCGAGCAGTCGACTGATCGACTTTTTCCAGCACAGGTTGAAACTATATAAGGAGCTCGTGATGGAGGAAAAGACAGCGATTTTCTTGGGCGAAATTGAAGGGGAAAGTTGGTACTTTCTAGTCCTTCAAAGCTAGTTCAAGGCAATCAAAGATCAAGCAATCAAAAGCTCTTGTAAAGTGTTTTCCTTTACTTGCATTTGTATTTCATTATCGTATTTGCTTGTATCTATTTGATTATTGTTGTAATCATCTTGTACGAGGTTTCTCCGCCTCCGGATTGTTCCGAGAAGGAGTGTTTATTAGTTGTTGCGTGTGCATCACTAGAGCTCGTAGAGCTTGATCCGTGGAGTAGGAACCGTGCGATTCCGAACCACGTTACATACTCGTGTTCTTGTTGTGTTTGTCGTATTTCGTTATTGTATTATTTCTATTTCTGCTGCGTACTAACGAAATTGTAGAGACGACTACGATCAAATTCCAACTACGAACGAATTCTACGCTATTCACCCCCCCTCTAGCGGCCTCAAATATCCTACAAGTAATTCGCACATGGAGCCTTGGCGAGTTTCACCTCTCATGACTCGGTCCTTGAGTCGGTGAAGGATGGCTTTGCGAAAGTCGTGCACTTGGAGCATCCGAGGGACCGCAAGACGAGGAGCTTGGAGTGAAGCCGGAGGAAGTAGACTTCAGGGTAAGATGCGAAGGATGGTACTGCAGAGCCGTGCGCTTGGCGCATCCGAGGGACGTGGTCGGACAAAGATAACTTCAAAGGCGAGGGACTTCGAGGGATGAGAGTGAGCAAATGTAACCCGGAAAGGGGTAGTGCTCCTAGGTGAAACTTGGCAATTTGGCTAAGTGTCGGATGAGTTTTCCCGATATCAGTCGACTACCATGGAATGACAGTCGACTACTCTGAGTCGAACGGGTTCGACTGCTATCCGACTGAGTGGTTTTTGGGCATGCTTAAATGTAAATGATAATATTTCTTCTAGCTTAAATGATGCATGCTCACATGATAACTATATGCCTTTGGATGTTAATGATGCATGCATAGAAGAAAATAGGGCTTTAAGGGAGAAAGTAGATCATTTGACCAAGGCCCTAGAAAAGTTTACAATTGGCTCCAACACTCTTAACATGATAATTGGAAGCCAAAGGGCTAGTTTCAACAAAAAAGGCCTAGGATATAAAGAAAATAAAAATGAAAAGGCCTATAAATGCTTAATTGCTAGGGGTCAAGACAAAAAGAAGGTAATAACTAAAAAATGGATCCCTAAGGAGTATTTAGTGAACCCCATAGGAAAGAACTTATTATGGGTTCCTAAATCCATCCTAAAGGGTTAGGAAAACCCTAGGATAGTCAACCTTAAGGATTTAATCTATATCATATGTTTGGTTGACTTAGGATGGCGGGACAATATTTTTGAAATAGTGTTAGGTGATGATAATGCACCTATAAATAGATAAATCATGCTTTAGGTGATATTTGTCTTATTATCATGTAATATCTAATGCATGATCACAATTTGATGAATATATTTGTCATATGATCATAATGTGAAATTAATTCATATATATCTTTATGATCATGTGGGATGTTACGATGATACTTAACCTTGATAGAATTGCATGAAAATAATGGTTAAGTATATACAAATACCTTTAGGATACATCTCACACTCACCATAGGCTACCATGATTGAAAACTTAGCATGAGTGAGATGATAGGATGATACAAATGTCCACTAATGCCTATGACATTTAGATGGTCATTTAAAGTATTAAAATAGTAATAATAGACCAATCATGGGGAAGACTTATGTTTAATTCATAGATATATTGCCCAAAGATCATGGTTGGATATTTCATATGTTTTCAAAATAATTTCTTACTTTAAAATCTGCATGTTCATGTTTTGAAACAATCCAAAGCAAAACTAGGTGTTAAAATGGATACAAACTTGATCAAAACATTAGTTGTTTTTAAAGCTTTTGGATTTTTGGTAAATCTTTGAAAATATAATATTCTTTCATGGAAAACTATTTTTCATTGATAAATAACCCTAAAAGAAATGAGTTCCCCAAATTTCACTATTTTTTGAATTTTCTAGAATTTATAATGTATTTCTGAAATTCGTTCAAAAAATCAGAAATTCGGATTTCATTGTGCCAGTCGACTGCCATACTGATAGCAGTCGACTGCTCACCTGAAAAATTGCCCAGCAACTTCTGATACACGATTTTAAGGCATGTTTTTGGTTTATGTTTCTCTCTAAACTTGATGTCATGTTGTATAAACTTTGTTAATTATTTTTGATGGTGTCAAAGGGGGAGAAATATATATGTTTAAGTACGAGGGAATGTATTTACGGGGAGTTTCATGTATTAAGGGGGAGAGTGGATAATCATGTTATTTACATGCTTTCCCTTCTTAATATTTTATCAAATGTTTTTACCTAACTTAAACGGATTGTCACACATCAAAAAGGGGGAGATTGTTAGTGCAATCAACCCGTGATATGGTTTTGATGTGTTTGGCAAAGGGTTTAAGTTAGGTTGTTATTATGATTTGATATGTGCGTTGGAGTCTTGCAGGACTTAGTAATTCGAACATGGAGCCTTGGTGAGTTTCACTTCTCATGAATCGGTCCTTGAGTCGGTGAAGGATGACTTTGTGGAAGCCGTGCTCTTGGAGCATTCGAGGGACCGTCGGACGAGGAGCTTGGAGTGAAGCCGGAGGAAGTAGACTTCAGGGCGAGACACGAAGGATGGCGCTGTAGAGCCGTGCTCTTGGCGCATCCGAGGGACGTGGCCGGACGAAGATAACTTCAAAGGAGAGGGACTTCGAGGGATGAGAGTGAGTGAATGTAACCCAGGAAGGGGTAGTGCTCTTAGGTGAAACTTGACCATTTGGCTAAGTGTCGGATGAGTTTTCCCGACATCGCATTGCCATGAAATGACGATCTCTCTGAGTTGAACGGTTCGGTGATATCTCCGAGTGGTTTTGGGCGAATGATCGCCATATGTTGGCGATCAAGCGCCAGACCATCGATCGCTTGATGGCGAATGATCGGTAGTCAAGAGGGTTTGGGCCACAGAACCGCTCGTAGCCGACTGGGTAGTCGACTACGATGCATCAGTCGACTGATGGATACATCAGTCGACTGCCAAGGGTTTCGTTGGACTACAACGGTCGAGATCTGACGTGTTCGGAGGCCGTTATAGTGGCGGCAGTCGACTGCCAAGGGCAGCAGTCGACTGGTGGCGGCCAACGGAAAGAAATCAATCCTCTCTATAAAAAGAGAGGGTGTGGGCTTTTGGATGACTAATGCTTATATTCCAAACCATCATCCAAGTGCTCTACAAGTGATAAACTCCTGCTTCTAGTTTCTTTCACATCAATTGTAAAAGAAGGAGTGTTCTTGAGTTGTAAGGGTTACCTCCACCTAGCTTGGTGCAAAGGAGAGACCAATAGTGGATTGGTTGCGGAGTGATTCACCGAGGATGAATCGGGGATCGTGGATTAGCGACGTAGCCGTGAACCATGTTATATTCTCTTGCTAGCATTGTTTTTATCTTTGCATTGTTTATTTGCTTATTTAGTTTTGTTTCCATTGCGCTAATCATATTTGCAGACAAGCGAATTCCACCATCGAACGAAAGAGGGCTATTCACCCCTTTCAAGCCGGCCAATACACACTGATCGATCCCCTACAATGTGAGCGAAAAATACTCCTAAAACCCTATATGTTTTGCTCACATCACTCCCCTACACATGATAAACTGTTAATTATTTCTTTAAATCGAGAGTGTAGAGATAATACCTTCTCCATTTTATCTAGCTTGATATTGTTCAATTAAGATCAGAAGAGGTCCCTTCTAGCTAGTTTGGCTTCAGATGTGCCTTCATAAAGCTCCATTAGCTTTTCCCACATCTCCTTATTGCTAGAGCACTCTCCAATTTGGTTGATCTCTTGTTGAGGTAGCATATTGTAGAGATGGTGTTTTGCTTTTGAATTTGCTAAGTGCTCCTATCTTTACTTCTTGGTCCATCTTGATTTCTCCAATAGTATTCCTTCTTCATCCCTAGGCAACTCAAAACCGTTTTCCATAATAAGCATGATGTCGAAATCGGTTTCGAAGAATACCTCCATTCGCTTTTTCCACCAAGTGAAGTCCCCTTCGAATTTAGGCGGATGAATGTTGGAGCCGACCATTTTGGTTGATTGTTGCGGCGGTGAGTCCAACGATAATCTCCTCGCTCTGATACCACTTGTTGGAGGATCGTGGCCCGACTAGAAGGGGGGTTGAATAGTCTAGATGTTCATCTATAGAAATCGTTCGCTTAATCATCTACAATCAAGGTTACCACAGTAGAATATAGATAATAAAGCTAACAACAAAAACAATTAAGCTAAACAAATGGAGAGAAGAGGCAAACGTAAACACACCGATGTAACGTGGTTCACGACCCTTGCCGCTATTCCATGGACGATTCGTATGGCGAATCACTCCCTCAAACCAATCACTAAACTTATCCTTTGCTCAATCAAGGTGGAGAAGAAACCTTCTTACAAAATCCTCCCTCTTACAATATGATTTAGATGAGAATAAGGAAGAGGAGGTTTGGGATGTTTAGGGCACTTGGGGAGCACTTAGGAATGAAGCATTAGCATCCCCAAGGCCCTCACCCCTTCTCTTTATAGAGAGGAGATTTTTGCCCATTGGGCATGCAATAGTTGACTACTTTATGTCTTGTCATTTATGTTCCAGCGACTTACGACCACGTCGAGATCACAATCGTTAGTCCAATCAGCGGTAGCCTTGGTAGTCGATCACGCTATCGCGATCGACTCTACCTCGTCGTCGAGTCGACTAGTCGGCTCACGGAGGTTCTAATACTGCGACCACCTTCAGCAGTCGACTGTCATTCCTTAGCAGTCGAATGATGGTGCAGTAGTCGACTGCCATCCCTTGGCAGTCGATTGCTGGGCCAGAAACTCACCAGTCAAACACCAGTCGAGTGCCATCGACTCAGAGTTGTCGACTGCTATTTATAGCAGTCGACTGATGTCGGGTAAAACCTCAAACAAATACTTGTTTAAGCATCCGACACTTCCATTCGTTGGGTAGAAATCTCAAACTCATGTTTGAGCATCCGACTTATCCAAACGTCGGGTAAAAACTCAAACACAAGTTTGAGCATTCGACTTGTTGAGTAAAACTTCAAACCTAAGTTTGAGCATCTGACACTTGACTTAGCCATTTGACCAAGTTCACCTATGAGCTACCGTTACAATCGCTCAATCTCTCATCTCCCTTAGAGTCCCTCACTGAAGCTCTCTTCGTCTGGCCATATCCCTTGGATGCACCAAGCGCACGACTTCCGCAATGTCATCCTTCGTGTCTCGTCTTGAAGTCTTCTTCCTTTTGCTTCACTTCAATACTCCTTGTCCGGCGGCCCCTTGAATGCACCAAGCACACGACTTCCGCAATGCCATCCTTCACCAACTCAAGGACCCGAGCCATGAGATGGTGAACCCACCAATGCTATCATCAAGCTAACTCATGTGTTATTTACTAAGTTCTGCACAACTTAAACACACATATCAAATCAACATAAACATCCTAACTTAAACCTTTGCCATAGGCATCAAAACCAAACCATACTTTGGTTGCTTACCCTAACATTGAGGGCTTTGTGTGTGTATCCTAGTTCCTTGGCGGTGTGTAATGTGAAAGATGTGATGCCCGGAAGTGATTGTGCACCTGACTGGAGAACCGATATCATGGCCTATTTGCAGAACGAGAAGGTTTCAGCCGAAGGTGGAGCAGCGTCAATCTTGATAAAGAGGGTGAATCGATTCACAATTATTGATTGAACTCTGTACAAAACATCTTTTGACCGACCTTTGTTGAAGTGCCTGGGGAAGGAAGATGCCGAGTGGGTGCTCTGAGAAATACATGAAGGATGTTGTAGTAATCATTAGGAGGAAGGGTGTTAACTCGGAAAGTACTGTTGGTTGGGTACTTTTGGCCAACTCTTCATCAAGTTGCAACCCGCCTGGTGTAAACCTGTCCAACATGTCAAAAACACAGCAACAGATAGAGCGCCCTACCGAATTGATGAAAGTCATGGTTGCTTCTTGCCCCTTTGATAAATGGGGAATGGATATAGTTGGCCCGATGCCTACCACCCCTTTATAGAAGAAATTCTTGTTAGTAGCGGTGGATTACTTTTCCAAATGAGTGGAAGTTGAACCTTTAGCCAAGATTATAAAAAATGCAGTGATACAGTTCCTTTGGAAGAATATTATATGTCGATATGGAGTTCCCCAAAGGTTGGTTAGCGATAATGGACATCAATTTCAGGATCGAAAGATTAGAGAGTGGTGCCAAAGTCACAACATTCAGTGGACCTTCACCTCGATAGCTCATCCTCAGGACAATGGTCAAGTTGAGGTTACTAATAGAATCCTCGTTCAGGGATTAAAGACTAAGTTGGACACCAAGAGAGGAAATTGGGTAGATGAGTTGCCTGAGATATTATGGGGTTACTGAACTACCCCCAAAATAACCACTGGAGAAACCCCGTTTAGCCTGGTGTATGGAATTAAGGCGGTTATACCAGTGGAAGCCATTTTAAGCAGTGCCCGAGTTGAAGCTTATGAGACATAATAAAACCAGATAGTGAGAAGCACTAAATTAGATTTATCGGAAGAAAAGCGGGAGCAAGCTTGAATTTGGGTTGAAGCCTACAAGCGAAGAATACAATAAACCTTCAACAAAAGGGTAGTGCCCAAGAGGTTTTAAGAGGGTGACCTAGTTCTGCACAAGGTCAACCATGTTGGGGACCCTGAAAAACTAGCCCCTAATTGGGAAGGGTCTTATACATTTACTTGCCAAGTTGCTGGGTTAGCATAGTATTTAAAAGATGGTGAGAGAAAGGAGCTACCTAGACCCTAGAATGCTGTGCACTTAAAGTATTTTCATACCATGTAATCGAGATACACCCACAAGAGAAATTATCTATTGCATGTTCGCTATCAATCCACGAAAAGGAAGAATATAACTTGAATACAAGATCATGTCATCGCAACCAATAGTTGTGTACAATTATGAAAAGCGAATGTCAATGGAAACCAATCTCTCATTCCAAGAAAAAGGAAATCAAAGAGTAGTGCTGAGAATAATTAATTTGTTACAAAGTTATCATTATCTATTTAGGAGAAGTAATGTCATTCAAATATCGTGGCATGCTAATGGAATTAGTAATTGTCAATCATTATTAAGAGGAGAAGGCATACAAGAAGGTTACAACTTTAAATGTTTAGGGGGATATCGTCTGAAACCAATCTCCTAGTTTAAAAAAGGAGTTGGTTGATGAGCCGAAGGGAACCCTTGATCGGCATATTGTCGGACTGCCTCGTTGAAACCATCCTGATAAGTATCTTGCATTAGAGGCCTCAAGCGTTCCTATTGGTTTTGGTCAGTCGTGTGTGCATCCTGATGGAACTTTGCGCAGCGTTCCCTGTGCTCCAGAAAAGCTCAACGAACTTGGCGATATTGTTGTGACACTTGAATTATAGTGTCAGTCAAAATAGACACGTCCTGAGATTGGAAAGTTTGACCTTGTTGCATAATTCTGGACATGTCCTCTACATCCTGGCACATTGAGCCTGAAATCCCTTCCATAGCCTCAGTGTAAGCCCTGGTGCGAGTAATTTCATTCCTCATTTGCTACAAAGAGACTTCTTGCTGGTGTATTTGAGCGAGAGCTTGGGTTTTCTCTGATATTAAAGATGAATTGTGGAAGATATCCCTACTTACTTTGGCTTGGAGGGCAGCTATGGTTTCTTCGTCTTTTTGCTTTTGGCGTCGGAGTGTAGCTATGGTTTCTTCATCTTTTTACTTTTGGCACTAGAAGGTGGATATGGTTTCTGTATCCCTCCGTTGTTGTCATTGAAGGGTTGCTATGATTTCCGCATCCTCATGCCTTGGGCATTGAATTTTTGATAGTTGGTTGCGGCATAATGCTAATTCTTGAAGCAGAGAGTTTTCTGTTTCTCAAGAGGTAGCATTGTCCACAATTCGCTGCAGAGTTTGTTGTAGCAATTGTGCTCGGTAGTGGGAGAAGGAGCGATCCAGCTCCTGTTAATTCATCATCATCTGAAGATAGCAATGCAATAAAAGAATTATCATTGGAGATACGGGTAAGAATAGCTAAGGAAGCTTACCAGCTCCTAGACATGGCATAGACTTTCCATCCACGGTATGAGTTCCTCCAAATTGAGGATCCGCTTGTCTCTGGTAGAGGGAGAAGATGGAGTGGAAGCGACCAGGGGGTGAGTTCACTCATAACAGGCACAAATGGGGGTGGTGCTGAAGATTGTTCTATTGGCCTAGAAGGAAGAGGAAGGATAGCTCTGTAAGACAAGGGAGGAATATCAGTGGTAATAGGGGATGAGGAAGTAGAAGGGAACATAACTACTGGTAAGGAGCTTACGGGGGTGGGAGATGAAGAGGGGAAGCTACATGATGAAGGAAGGAGATCCGAAATTATTTACTGAATAATGAGAGAAGGAGAACCTTCTGAAGAGGGGAGGGAAGAAGGAATAGGAAGACTTGATAATTCTGGTGGCATGAATGCCAGAGTAGGAGCTTAAGTTGAAGACATGTGAGCAGCCGAGGGGGACATGATCTTTAATGGCTCTTCGCTGGCTGAAGGAAGGATGTTGGGGCCAAACTCTGAGCCAGGCCATTGATAGAGGCTCTCAGATACCAAAGTATGTACAGGAGAAGGTAGCAGTGTTGGTGGAGTTGGTGAAGCAGAAGACAAAGGGAGCGTGACTGGGGTCAACTCCATGTCCGTGGGAAGCACGAAGGAAGAAGAGGAGTCGAAGGTAGAAGTTTCTTTTCCCTAATCTATTGATGCGCAACTCCCCGGAGTTTGGTTTGGGTATGCAAAAAATAAGGAGGTGACCTAGGTCTACACAGAGGTGAAGGCGAAGAGGAAGGGGGGCTAGGGTTTAGTGATAATGCGGGAGAGGAAAGAGAAGATGGGGATACCAATTGGGGGCTCGCAGTAGATGATGATGGGACAAAAGGGTTGAAGTTGTCTATGAAAAAGGAGGAGGTGTAAAGGTGGGAACGGTGAAGGAGGGCACGGTAGGAGCCGGAGCAGAGGGCGACGATGCAAGTATGGCTGGAAGTTGACTCTTGCTCCTCATGGCATCGTGTCATTGATGGGAAAGTGATTCTTGAAAGACAGCCTTCATCACGTTGCAAAGAGGGAAGAAAGGAGGAGAAGACAAGGAGGAGAAGGGAGAATTTTTAAGCTGCAAAGGAGGAGAAGCTTTGAGGACAGAACGAGCAGAGGATGAAGAAGGGGGGAGGCGAGGAGTCGTATATAAAGGGAAGAATGTATTTGTGATAGGCGAAGTAGTTGGGCCCCGAGGCAGGGGGTGGGCCTTAAAAGAAGATTGAGGCATGATTAAGCTGAAGGTTAAACCTAGATTCATTCCGACATGATGGGGCACAACCCTAGATCAGGTCGTCACACTTTTTATGGCTCGGTATTAACCAAAGTCATTGTCCTCGTGCGGTTGGGGAACAGAGGAGTAGGGTTTAAGGTAAATACACTAGTGAAGAACGATAGAGTAAAACATTCATTCTAATCTGATAGTACAAAGCCCTAGATCAGATCGTCACACTTTTTTATGGCTCAGTGTTAGCCAAAGCCATTTTTCCCATGCGATTGAGGAATGGAGGAGTAGGGTTTAAGGTAAATACACCTATGAAGAATGTCGGAGTAAAAGATTCATTCCGATCTTATAGAGCAAAGCCCTATATCAGATTGTCACACTTTTTATGGCTCGGTTTTATCCGAAGTCATTATCCCTGTACGGTTGCGGAACAGAGTAGGTTTTAACATAAATACACCTGTGAAGAACGACGGAGTAAAAAATTTCATTCTGATCTAATAGGGTAAAGCCCTAGATCAGATCGTCACACTTTTTATGGCTCGGTATTAGCCGAAGCCATTATCCCTGTGCAGTTGCAGAACGGAGGAGTAGGGTTTAAGGTAAATATAACTGTGAAGAACGACGGAGTAAAAGATTCATTCAGATCTGATAGGGCAAATCCCTAGATCAGATCGTCACACTTTTTACGACTCGGTGTTAACCGAAGCTATTATCCCTGTGTGATTGCGGAACAAAGGAGTAGAGTTTAAAGTAAATACACCTGTGAAGAATGGTGGAGTAAAAGATTCATTCCGATCTGAAAGGGCAAAGCCCTAGATTAGATCGTCACACTTTTTATGGCTCGATGTTAGAGAAAGTCATTATCCCCGTGCAGTTGCAGAACGGAGGAGTAGGGTTTAAGGTAAATACACCTGTGAAGAATGGCAGAGTAAAAGATTCATTTCGATCTGATAGGGCAAAGCCCTAGATCAGATTGTCACACTTTTTACGGCTCGGTATTAGCTGAAGCCATTATCCCCGTGCGATTGAGGAACGAAGGAGTAGGGTTTATGATAAATACACCTTGAAGAACGACGGAGTAAAAGATTCATTCCGATCTGATAGGGCAAAACCCTAGATCAGTGTTGGTGCAGGGGCACCAGATAATCGAACCTAGGTTTTGATTATGACAAAGATCTAAAGTTAAGGTCATATTATTATCTCATGAGATGAATTAAGTGTGCAAGAAATGATTAAGCTAAGACAAAGGTTATTGACACTCGGAGAATCCCGAGTCGGGAAATCGTGGTGGTCAGGCGACACCGAAAAAATTTTGTGGGAGTCGAAGAATCAAGGTGAAGACTGGAAGCAAAGCGACAGGTCAAAAAGGACCAGAGGTAAACACGAGTACGAAGAGAAATGGTAAGGTCGTGTCCTCTGTATGGGGACGACTGTAGGCGGCGATCCAACTAAGACTTCCAATAAAAGGTTTAGGTTGAGATCGAGCGATAAGAAATCGTCACATTTACCATTTTCCGTGCTAACCTCTTATTACTGGGAAGTGGCCTGGCTGATAGTCGACTGCTGGCTATTAGCAATCGACTGATGTACATCAGTCGACTGATGAAGGGCATCAGTCGACTGATGGCGATGAATCAGCCTTTTGCGCTAGGTCAAAAAGGATAACGTTTTACGCCGTCACTTCGCGATAAGATAAGGTGCCACCTCGTGATAAGTTCCAAAAGTTGAGGATCTGCATCTAGATTTATTCTAAGGAACAATTCTATAAAAGGAGGGGAGGACTCCAACCCAAACATCATCAATCTTATTCTTAAGTTCTCTTACAACGGTAAAGCTCTAACGCCGTCATAACGCCGATGCAATGCCAAGCTTACAACTTCTTCGTCAGCAGCAGCAAGTTTGTTTCTATTTAGTTATTGTATTCGTGGTTTTAATCGTAACGAGGTGAGGTAGGCTTGTTGCCTCATCCTCGTGCTTTCGGTTTTTGTGATCGTTGTCTCCTACCTCCAACGAGGAGACTCTATAGTGGATTTCCCCTTCGTACGCGGTCAAGGATCGCGGGGCCTTGGACTAGCAACCGTTGGGTTGTGAACCAAGTAAAAATAAACTTTGTGTTATTTATTTTTCCACTGTTCATCTCTGTGTTTTAATCAAATGAATGAAAAGACAAAAAGATTTTATGCTAGCTATCCCCCCCTCTAGCGACACTTTCGATACAATAATTGGTATCAGAGCGCGGACGCTAAGATTTGGTGTAACCACCAATCTAGCACTTTTTGACTTTCTTTTCGTATTTTTCGATTCGTGAACTATTTCTATTATTTCTCCCGCACTACTAATCCAAGACGAAGTCTTGGTACCCTTTTTTGGTTGTGTATTTGCAAGTATCGATCGAACTATTCGCTTATGGAGTAGCCGATGGTAAAACGGGCATAACTTTTCACACAAGTGTACCCACAAAATGTGCTACCCACCAAATCGAAGCTCTCTCAGAGATATACACTTCTTATGAGGGTTTACCCTCATAACAAGCTGTTTTCGTCCCCAAAAACCAATGTTTAGTACCCTTTCAGGGACATTGAAGGTCATAAGTGTGTAGTTTTTTGTTTAGCCTTTTATCTCTCGTTTATTACTTATTATTTCCTACATTATTAATCCAAGACCAAGTCTTGGAATTCCTTTTGGGTTTTATTCGTATTTTTCAAGATAATTAATGGCTCACATTGAGGGGTATAACACCACTCGATCTCCTTTCTTTAACGGAAATGATTTCCGTTATTGGAAAGGTCGGATGGAGTGTTTCTTGAAAACACAAGTCGAGACTTGGATAATAATCCAAACCGGCTTTGCTCTACCCACCAATGATCAAGGGGAGCCTTTGGATTTCGACAAATGGACCAACACAACCAAGAGGCAAATCAAAGCCGATGCAAAAGCAACCCAAATGTTGCAATGCGGCTTGTCCAAGGAGGATCTCAACCAAATTGGACAGTTCATTAGCGCCAAAGACCTCTGGACCAAGTTAATCGAGCTACATAAAGGGACATCCTATGCTAAGGTATGCAAAAGAGACTTGCTATTGAATAAATTGTATAATCTAAAGATGTAGGATCACGAAACTGCTTCACAACTCCATGTGCAGATCCAAGACATCTTGAACGACCTACATGCCATCGGACAAAAGGTAGACAATTGAGACACAATAAGGTACGCACCCAATGCATTTCCTAGGAACACCTTATGGGCATCCATGGTTGATGCCTACAAGGTATCTAAAGATTTATCCAAGATTAGGTTAGATGAATTATTTTTGAAATTTGAGTTGCATGAACAAACTAACACGGTCTCGGTCGAGAAAGGTGTAGCGTTGTTTGCAGGACGAAGATGAAAAGCAAAGAGCAAGACACCTCCCGAGCAAAAAGAATGATCCAAACCCAAGGGCGAACTCAAATACGAAGAGGAGATGGAGGCCGAACTAGTCAATCTAGTTCGAAGAATCATCAAAAAGAAAAGGGAGCAATTGAAGAGCAAGAAACCCCCACAAACATACACATGCTATGGGTGCAACAAGAAGGGGCATTACAAGTCATACTGCCCAAAAATGAAGCCAAAACACAAGCAACCAAAGCAAACATTTCAAGCGACGTGGTGTAGGGGATCGTTGGAAGCTAGAGGGGGGAGGGGTGAATAATGCGTGCTAGTACTGATGATGGAATTTGTTCGTGATCGCATCTACAAATCGTGTTAGCGCAACGGGATAATAATAATAAAAGCAATAACATGAAACACAATCACAAACACAAGATGTTTAACGTGGTTCGGAACCGAACGGTTCCTACTCCACGGATCGAGCTCTAAAGAGCTCTAGCGACGCTAATGCAATCACTAATCACAAATACTCCTTCTCGACACAAGTCGAAGGTGGAGAAACCTCGTACAAAAGATTACAATAATAATCTAAATGGATACAAGCAATTACAATAATGAAATACAATGCAAGTAAAGAAAATTACTTTACAATTGCTCTTTGAATGTTTGATCGCTTGGTTGCTTGATATCAACTTAGAGACCCTTATTTGCAGCAGCAAATCACCCCAAATGCTCTCAAGAAATCATTGCCTTTTTCCTCCTTCATGAGCTCCTTATAAAGATTCAACCTGTGCTGGAAAAAGTCGATCAGTCGACTGATGCCACTGTTGTCATGAGACAACGGCTAGATCCACCTGGATAAGTCCAACGGATCCATCATCAGTCGACTGATTATGACCATCAGTCGACTGATCAAGTCATCACTCGACTGCTGACCACAGCAGTCGAGTGAGACTCCATTCTGTGCTCAATTTCTTGAGCACCAGTCGACTGATCAAAAGATCAGTCGACTGCTCAACCAATCAGTCGACTGCCCACCTATGGCAGTCGACTGCTAGGGTAATTCCCGCAATCAAACCCTAGTTGACTCAGGCTAGTTGACTGCCACATGACACTAGTCGACTGGCACATCTCAAACATAAGGTTTTAACCCAAGTATGGTTCCCCCATACTTGCTAGACCACCCTTAGCCTAGACCTAAGCCTTCTAGCCACCTCCATCAGCCTCACGCCTCTCGGATCCCTCTAAGTCATCAATGACTTGTTCATCCATTGCGCTAGCCCTCAGGTGCTTCCATCGGCTATGTCATGCTAACGGTGTCTACACCACCAAAACATATTGGACTTACACTGCCAAGACTCTGCTTGGACTTTACGCCATCAACCATTGGACTTATGCTGCAAAGACTTCACCCTTGGACTTTACGCCGCCAATATCAAACCCCTTGGACTTCTTAAATGCCAAGACTCAAGCTTGGACTTTCCCTTGCCAACCCATGTTGGACTTTCCATGCCAAGACCCATGCTTGGACTTTACTTTGCCAAGACCCATGCTTGAACTTTACATTGCCAAGACCCATGCTTGGACTTTCCCAAATGTCAAGTGTCCCTCTTGGACTTTCCATGCCAAGTACCGAAGACTTGGACTTTCCCATGACAATTACATTGTTATATGTTTTTGTCGAACATCAAAACATCTCTCGTGCCAAGCTCGAGTCCTCGTCAATCTTGACCTGAGCCGATTGCACCAACAATCTCCCCCTTTTTGATGTTTGACAAAAACCAAATAAACCATTTGAGTTAGACCATCTAACTCAAAAACTCCTTACCAATTATCCCAAATTGGTAATCTTATCTTTCTCTCCCTTTTTGACTAACATCAAAAATGTTTTCTCTCCAAGGAGGTCAATGTCTCATGTCCCAATGAGATCTTACAATCTCCCCCTTAGTCCAACCATACCTAGGATGCCTACTATCTTCCTAGTGATAAGTCTCATATCACTCAAGAGAGGCAATCCTATCTACTCTCCCAATTTCCAAATCGGGTCTCTCAAAATCCCATCAATTTTCCCAATTGATGTCCTTCTCCCCATGACTTCTCCTCTTCAAGAAGAAAAAAAAAATCCATCATCCCAAGATGGATACCTCCCCCTAAAGGCTTGCTTCCCCTTGACCATTGCACCAACAATGTCCTTGGGAAGTCCCTAAGCCAATAGGAACTCTAAACCATCAAAATTAAGGTTCAAAGTTCAAACATGAACTCTTCCACCCTTAAATTTGATACTTTGACCTAACACCTCTCCAAATCCATATCCAATTGATTTTTACCTTTTATAATGCTTCCCAAAGCATATCATAGGGTTAGGAGTGGTTAGGGACCTTAACCGTAGCTGAACACGGGCTAAACATAGTCGACTCAAATCGATTACGGTCATTGACACTCACATCGATCGATCGCCACTCAAAGGCGTCGATCGATAACTAAATTCAATTTGTTATTAGAAAAGAATTTTGGAAATTCATAAATAATTATACGTAATTCTAAAAATCATGAAATTTGATACGTATAATACCTATGACCAATACAATGGGTGAAAATTATTTGAAAATTATTTTACCCATAAAATACTGAAATTGATACAAAATTCAAAAGTGAAGAAAACTTCTAAGTTTTGGCTCACTTTGTATCAATCTCATCAATGGTGATTGCTATCAAAAGATAGACTTCACCAAGGTTTTTCAAAATGATTTTAAAATATTTTTAAAACCTTATTGTGGATCATATTCCTTGGGCTCAATGTACATGACTTGTACACAAGCTTTCCCAATGATCCATCTTTGAATTAAGATGAGTTTTGGTTCAACTAGATGCAAAATCTATGCACCTTGAACTCAACTCATATCCTAGCATCTCACATGTATCTAGGGTGTATAAATACACATACATGTCAATGTGATGTGAGATGTGTGTTTTGTTCTCCCTAATCTAGGGTTTCATGTATTTTTCTAAGGCAACCCTACTTGATTCCCTTATAAATGAGACTCCAAGTCGGGACTCCAAGTCATGCTATTGTCCTTAACTCAATTTTAATCAATTTAAATGCATGAAATGATCATGGCATAATGATAGCAAAATAAAGCATGACCAATAATCTTGGTGTCATGGCATAAGATATAATCTAAAAATACATGACATTTATCCTAAATCCTAAACATGATCATGACATATAAATGATGAAAATAAACATGATGTCATATCATGGCATATGACAATTCAAGGCATGACAAATAAAAAGTATGGGTATAATAATACCTAAATTTTAATATTAATTGCCTTTTGAGATAATTAAGTATATTTTTGTCATATTCCTATTAATCTCCCAAGTGTGCCAAAAATCCAAAATGACACACTATGACCACTAAACCTAAAATGTGTCAATTTGATTATTTTATCAAACTTCTCAAATAATATTGTCACATCCTAAAATCTTTTAGGATTAAAGCTCAAATGAATTTCCAAGGTAGTAACCATAACCTTGAAAATAACCTAAAGTGCCACCTTTATCATGGTTGAGTTAACTACCCACCCAATCAAGGTTGGCACACCCTAAACCCATCTAGCGTGAATCAATCACGCTCTTAGGAACCCAAAACCTATTTGAGCTCCTAGAGTTAACTAGGTATTCTTTAGGGATAACCTCCCTAGATACCGTCCTAATTACCCTCCTAGGCTTGTTAGCCTTGGTCATTGTGGTCTTACTTAGGTTGACTCTAGGGGTAACTCCCCTTGCAACCTTCTTAGTGGCCATCCTAGGTTTCCTTGAAACCCTAGCCGCTAGACATACACCATGGTCAACTCTAGGGATGACTTCCCTTGTGACCTTGGTCTTCCTAGACCTAGTTTGTGTTCCATAATCAAATGGAACACTATGATAAGCCACCTTAGGCTTAGGTTTGTGACTCAAACCTTTCTTTCCCTTGGTTAACTTTTGTCTTTTAGGTCCTAGATGTTGACTTTGAGATCTTGACCCTTGACTTTGACCATTAGACCCTTGAAATTGATTTTGTATCTTATTTAGGGTCTTTTCTAATTTCTCAAGCCTTGATCTCAAGCCTTGATTTTCTAATTCTAATTGCCCAATTTTAGAATTTTTATTTAGTTTTTGGGCATTATCCTTTCTAGGCATATGCCTAGTTCATTTAGGGTTGAGACCTAGGTGTTCTCCTATTTTCTTGATAGATTCCCTAGGTAGAATTGGTCTAGAGTTGTTTGATCTATGTTTGTTCTTAGATAAATTGATTTTAGGGACATTAGTCCCAAATTTCTCCTTATTTTCAAAAAGAAAATTCTTAGCTCCTAAACAAAAGTACTTGTTCCTATTAGCATGCTTTTCATAAATTGCAAGAGAATTAAAATTCCTAGCATGTTTTTGTCTATTTACTAAAGAAGGAGCATTATAATATACCTTAGGGCTTGCCTTAGAAGCTCCCCCTACTTGTGAAGCTCCCCTTTGAGTCTTCTTCTCCCCCTTTGGGCATTGATTCCGGTAGTATCCCAGTTGCAGACATTTGAAGCAAATCACTTGCTCCTTACTTTTGGTTATTGGGGGACCGACATCCTTGACTTTTGGTACCAGTGGAGCCTTCTTAACTCTTTTCGGACACTTACTCTTGTAGTGTCCGGATTCCCTACACTCAAAGCATATTATATAATTTTTATTTACAATTGACATGCTTGAGTTATCTATGATGGTGATAGGTGCCAGAATTGGAGCTTCTTCATCTTGACCGGATGTCGAAGCTTCTTCTTGTTGCTCCGGTGTTAAGGATGCTCCAGTCTCCTCCCCCTCAATCCTAGAGGTGGAGGTCTCCTCTGATTCTACTTCCTCTTCCTCCTTGGATGTTGATGATCTCTCAACCTCCAAGTCCTCAGTTCCTTGTGAGGAAGATGTGCTTGCCTCTTCGGTTCCTTCCTCTTGGACCGACGATGGACCTTCATGGAGCTTGGCCAAATTGCTCCAAAGCTCTTTAGCATCTATGCACTCACCTAGACTACACAAGAAGTCATTAGGAATTAAATCAAAAATTAATTTGATTACCTTCTTGTTTTTCTCGAATCTTTGGAGTTGATCTTCACTCCATCTCTTCATCTTGAGGAAACTACCTTTTGGTCATCTTGGATACTCAAATCCTTCCATTAATAAGGACCATTCCTCAAGGTCTCTCATCATCAAAAAATCTTCAATTCTTCTCCTCCAAGAATTGAAGCCTTCTCGTCCGTATAGGGTATAGGATACCGGTGTGTTGATGTCCCATCCTAATTGTTTTTGGACTTCCATCTTCACCCTCTAGTGAGCTCCCTTAGTTGTTAAACTTTGAAGAGTGGCCTCGCTCTGATACCACTTGTAGGGGATCGTTGGAAGCTAGAGGGGGGGGGGTGAATAGCGGGTGCTAGTACTGATGATGGAATTCGATCGTGATCGCGTCTACAAATCGTGTTAGCGCAGCGGAATAATAATAATAAAAGCAATAACACGAAACACAATCACAAACACAAGATGTTTAACATGGTTCGGAACCGAACGGTTCCTACTCCACGGATCGAGCTCTAAAGAGCTCTAGCGACACCAATGCAATTACTAATTACAAATACTCCTTCTCGACACAAGTCGGAGGCAGAGAAACCTCATACAAAAGATTACAACAGTAATCTAAATGGATATAAGCAATTACAATAATGAAATACAATGCAAGTAAAGAAAACTACTTTACAATTTCTCTTTGAATGCTTGATCGCTTGGTTGCTTGATATCAACTT
The DNA here is from genome assembly GCA_025175895.1 of Wurfbainia villosa. Classification (NCBI taxonomy): domain Eukaryota; kingdom Viridiplantae; phylum Streptophyta; class Magnoliopsida; order Zingiberales; family Zingiberaceae; genus Wurfbainia; species Wurfbainia villosa. The sequence goes on from CM046005.1 coordinate 43,627,527, forward strand.
GGAGACCCTGATTTGCAGCAGCAAATCACCCCAAATGCTCTCAAGAAACCATTGCCTTTTTCCTCCTTCATGAGCTCCTTATAAAGCTTCAACCTGTGCTGGAAAAAGTCGATCAGTCGACTAGTCGGGACCATCAGTCGACTGATGCCACAGTTGTCGTGAGACAACGGCTAGATCCATGCTGGATAAGTTCAACAGATCCATCATCAGTCGACTGATTATGACCATCAATCGACTGATCAAGCCATCACTCGATTGCTGACCGCAGTGGTCAAGTGAGACTCCATTCTACGAGCACGATCGGCCCGATCACAAGATCGATCGGCCGATCGCCGATTAATCACCGATCGCCCACCTACGGGCAGTCGATTGATAGGGCAATTCCCGTAGTCAAACTCTAGTTGACTCAGGCCAGTCGACTGTCACATGACACCAGTAAACTGACACACCTCAAACATGAGGTTTTTGCCCAAGTATAGTTCCCCCATATTTGCTAGACCACCCTTAGCCTAGACCTAAGCCTTCTAGCCACCTCCGTCAGTCTCATGCCTCTCGGATCCCTCCAAGTCATCCATGACTTGTTCATCCATCGCGCTAGCCTTCAGGTACTTCCATCGGCTATTTCATGCTAACGATGTCTACACCGCCAAGGCACATTGGACTTACACCGCCAAGACTCCGCTTGGACTTTACGCTGCCAACCATTGGACTTATACTGCAAAGACTGCACCCTTGAACTTTACGCCTCCAATATCAAACCCCTTGGACTTCTCAAATGGCAAGACTCAAGCTTGGACTTTCCCTTGCCAACCCATGTTGGACTTTCCATGCTAAGGCCCATGCTTGGACTTTACATTGCCAAGACCCATGCTTGGACTTTTCCAAATGTCAAGTGTCCCTTTTGGACTTTTCCAAATGTCAAGTGTCCCTCTTGGACTTTCCATGCCAAGTACATAAGACTTGGACTTTTCCATGACAATTACATTGTCATATGTTTTTGTCGAACATCAAAAAATCTCTCGAGCCAAGCTCGAGTTCTGGTCAATCGTGACCTGGGCCGATTGCACCAACACGTGGGAGGTACAAAAAGATCAAGACAATGACTTAGCATTCATGGAAAAGCCAGTAGAGTTCGAGTTTGAGTCTGAAGCCGACTACGAATCCAATTTCGACTCCAACTCCGAGGATGAATTTGAGTCAAGACTCAAAGCTGGATCAAAAGAAAAGATTAAGATAAGTCGTTCATCAATTGCAAACTTATATCATGCAATTAAGTTGCTAATAGGAAATTGACCAAGTCCGAGTCTAGAGTTGAGTCGTTACTTGAGGAAGTTGAAACCCTCAAGCAAGAGGCTACTCTAACTGAAGGTTGAAGCTTCGCTTCTCACTTTGCCTCGGTCGCTTGTGCATGGCGATACTATCTCGCATCCCTAGATTAAAAAAATTAATCCGGACGAAAATGGACTACCCAAGCAACCGATTCATCATCGTGCTTCTCGATTTGAGTCGTCACTTGAACAAACTTATTGTTCAAGCAATCTAACTCTTTTCCTCGATTAGCCGCATAATAGATGATGTACGGATCGCCGATTTTTGTGTTTATCATCGGGGTCCATGATTATACAATTGTAATCAATTACATAGAACAAAAGGAAACCAAAACAAGAATTATACCTCTTGTTTACCTCTTGATCTTCTATTGTATGACCTATCCTCTTCTTGGACGTCATGTGAGCGACGATCCTCCAAGAATCGAAGCCTCCTAGATATCGTATCTTCCCTTCCTTGCTCGCTCCAAACAAGGGAAGATAACCAAACTCTTCTTCTACTATCTAGTGCCGACCACCAAGCCTCCTTGCTTGGATGTTGCTGCTGGCCAAGGAGAGGAAGAAGGAGAGGTGGGCGCCGACCAAGAGATGAGCTCTTATTACCGCCGACCAAAACTTGAGGGAATAAGGTGCCGCCATAGGAGAGGAGAAGGAGGAGCCAGCCAAGAGCAAAGGAGAAGATGAAACCCTTATCCTTTGTTTGTGTTGCCGCCGACCCTAAGGGAGAAGCAAAACTTAGCAACCAATGCTTGCTGCCCAACCCTTGGAAACTCCAAACCTTAACACTCAAAATCTTGCTTGCCGCCTAAGCCTCTTCCACGCCAAAAACAAACCCTTGGTTGGTTTTGCCCAAGCCTTGGAATCTATTTATAGAATTCGCCCAAGCCTCCTTTTAATCGTGTCCATTGGATTTAGGCTTCGTGAAGGTTTTAATAGAATACAATAGGGACCATGAGGAGGAGTTGGATCTCGGCCATCCAATGGATCCGAATCCGATCCATTAATAATGATTCATTCCACTAAAGCGATCATCATTGATCTACCTCACCAACTCCATAATTATATATGGGCTTCACATATTAATTGTACAAATATCTCTCCGTGTTTAAGATATTGAATGTCCGTTAATTAATTAATTTACTGACAATTAATTGATTAACATCTAAATCCATGAGTAGTACCACTCAACCTTATCATCATGTTGAACCAAGTCCACCTATAGGATTTACATGATGATCCTTATGATCTTCTCAAGGGGACATCATTATCCTAATACATAGGACATGGTTTCCTCTTATAATCAACGACATACCATATAAATAATATCATTTCCCAACTTACTGGGCCTATCGATTTAGCCCATAAATCTCGCCCATTGGTAAATCAAAGAAATAAATATTAAGTATATGTGCCCGTTATTATATCGGGATTAAGAGCATGTACACCATAATATCCGTGGTCCGATTCAATTATCTAGTCAGCAATAAATTGAATCACCTCTAAGTCGGTCCTACTCAATACACACAAAGTGTACTAGTGTAATTCTATGATCAAGATAAACCAATACCAAATTACACTACAACCATACCAATGGTTTATCCAAAACCATCTTGGTTGTGAGCCTCTTCTTATACTTTACAGGGAACTGATAACATGATCTTCTGTGCGACACCACACACCATGTTATCTACAATGTAAAGTATTAGACAATATACATAACTATAAATATGCAAACAATGATCATGTGATTCTTATTCCAAAATGAAGATGTTCATACAAAGGCTAGGCTTTCAGTATACATCCCAATAACCTCCCACTTATACTAAAAGACTATGCTACCATCAACTGTCATACATCGGATTTCCATTCCCTCTACATGCCTATCAAAAGCTCTCACTGGAAGGACCTTAGTGAAAGGATCTGCCAGGTTATCCTCTGATGCAATCTTAGCGACAACAACTTCTCCTTGCTTTATGATCTCTCGTATAAGGTGGTAATTGCGCTCTGTGTTTACTTGCCTTATGGGCTCGTGGTTCCTTCGAGTTTGTAACTGCACCACTATTATCATAATAAATTGTGATAGTTCTGGGCAAACCAGGAATCACATCCAAGTCCATCAAGAAGTTCCTGAGCCATACAACTTCTTTGGCTGCCTCAAAGGCTGCCACATGCTCAGCTTCTATGGTGGAGTCTGCCATGCATTTCTGCTTGACACTCCTCCATACAATGGCTCCACCTCCCAAAGAAACACAAACCCTGAGGTAGACTTACTGTTATCCCTATCTGATTGGAAGTCGGAATCTGTGTAATCCATAGGGAGTAATTGATTTGTCTGGTATACCAGCATATAATCCCTAGTCCTTCTTAGGTACTTCAATATATACTTTACCGCAATACAATGTCCCTATCATGGATTACTCTGATATTTGCTAACCATGCCCACGACAAAGCAAATATCCGGCCTCGTACATAACATAACATACATGAGGCTTCCTACCGCTGAAGCATAAGGAACCGCCTTCATCTCCTCTATCTCCTTTGATATTCTAGGACACATCTCTTTAGATAAAGGTACTCCATGCCTAAAAGGTAGAAAATCTTTCTTGGAGTTCTGCATGCTAAAACGAGCCAAAATAGTGTCTACATATGAAGTTTGAGATAAGCACAACATCCTTTTCTTGCGATCCCTTATAACCTTGATCCCAAGGATGTGTCCCACTTCTCCCAAGTCCTTCATTTCAAATTGTTTGGATAACCATACCCTTACGTTTGACAATACTTTGACATTTTTGCCAATGAGTAAAATGTCATTTACGTATAGTACAAGAAATACCACTACATTTCCGTCACATCTCTTGTATACACAAGACTCATCTGGACTCTGAATAAATCCATATGACTGGATAACCTCATCAAAGCAGATGTTCCAAGATCTCGAAGCTTGCTTCAATCTATAAATGGACTGATTAAGCTTGCACACAAGATGCTCTTTGCTCTTTGCAATGAATCCCTCTGGTTGTTCTATATAGATATTTTCTTCAAGACTTCCATTAAGGAAAGTGTCTTGACATCCATCTGCCAAACCTCATAATCCATATGAGCAGCAAAAGACAAGAAAATCCGGATAGACTTAAGCATGACTACCGGCAAAAAGGTTTCCTCATAATCGATACCCTCTTTTTGAGTATACCCTTTTGCAACAAGTCTTGCTTTGAAGTGTAGGGATGTATACTTAAAAGTCTATTTTTTGTATGAACATCTTTATTTTGAAATAAGAATCACATGATCATTGTTTGCATATTTTTATGGTTATGCAATATTGTCTAATACCTTACATTGTAGATAACATGGTGTGTGGTGTCACACGGGAGATCATGTTATCGGCTCCTTGTAAAGTATAAGTAAAGGCTCACAACCGAGATGGCTTTGGACAAACCATCGGAATGGTTGTAGTGTGATTTGGTATTGGTTTGTCTTGACCATAGAATCACACTAGTGCACTTTGTGTGTATTGAGCAGGACCGACACAGAGGTGATTCGATTTATTGCTGACTACATAATCGAATCGGACCTCAGATATTATTTAGTACATGCTCTTAATCCCGATATAATAACGGGAACATATACTTGGTACTCATCTCTTTGATTTACCAATGGGCGAGATTTATAGATTAAATCGATAGACTCGGTAAGTTGGGAGATGATATTATTTATATGGTGTGTCGTTGATTATAGGAGGAAACCATGTCCTATATGTTAGGATGATGATGTCCCCTTGAGGAGCTCATAAGGTTCATCATGTAAACCCTGCAGGTGGACTTGGTCCGACATGATGAAAAGGTTGAGTGGTACTACTCATGGAGTTAGATGTCGATTAATTAATGGTCAGTAAATTAATTAATTGACGGACATTCGAGATCTTAAACACGGGGAGAAAATGTACAAATAATATATGGAGCCCATATTATCATATGGGGGTTGGTGAGGTAGATCAATGATGGACCTTTAGTGGATTGGACCATCATTAGTGGATCGGACTTTATGTGGGCTTGATCCATGGGTGACCAAGACCCAACTCCTCCTCATGGTCCCTAATGTAACCCATTAACACCTCAAGATGCTTAGATCCAATGGATAGAAACAAAACACTAAGATCCATTGGTAGAGATTAAATCTCTAAGATCCGACGGTTGAGATTAAATCTCTAGATCCGACGGTTGAGATTAAATCCCTAGAACCAATGGAGGAGATTAATTCATGGCTTATCCCCAAACTCTATAAAAGGTGGCATGGGGTTGGTGTGAAGATCAATATAGAGAGGGAGCAAGGCTTGGGCGGCAAGAATAGGGCAATCCTAGTTGAGATAGGATTGGAATTAGGGTTAGGGTTTTGAGGCTAGGGTGGCACCAAATAAGGAAGGTTCTTTCTCTCTTCTTCTTCCTCTTTGTGCCAACGTCCAGCAGCTTCTCCCAGCTTTTTTCCAGCCTTGGCCGACGCCCAAAGCCTCCTTCTTCTTCTCCTTAGGTGGTGGAAACAAGATATAGGGTTTCCCTAGGTATCTTGGTTGCTTCCCACCACCATCTCCTTCATTTACTTGGCCGGCGGCAAGGAAGGGATTGATTCCTTGTTGGTTGAGTTTTGGAAGGAGAAAAACATTGTTTCTCTTCTTCCTCTTGCTTGGGAAAGCAAGGAAGGAAGTTTTACGATCTAGGAGCTTCGACTTTTGGTGGATCGTCGCCCACACGACGTCCAAAAGGAGGAGGGTCATACATTAGAAGACCAAGAGGTATAACTATTCTTCTATCTCTTTAATTCATTGCTTGTGTTTGTTTTTCAAAATATAAGCATGTTATATTTCTGTAAATAGGCTAAATAATACTTGGATCCCGAGTACAAACACAAAAACCGCGATCCGACATCGCCTATTCTGCGGCTACTCAGAGGATAGAGGATGGTCGCCGAACAACTAGTTTGTTCAAGTGACCTCTCTAAATGAATAGCACGACGATGACTTGGTTGCTTTGGGAATCCTTTTGTCTAAGATTAAATTTTTAATCCGGGGACATCAAAGGGATCACCATGGTCAAGCAACCGAGGTGAAGGGAAGCGAAGTTTCCCTCACGGATCAACCCCAACAATTGGTATCGAGCCAAGGATTCCGGTTTTGTGTGTTTAGGATTCTAATTTTATGCACTTTTTCATATATTATATGTGATAATAGTAGGATATGCGTAGTTTAACTCTTTGGTTATGCATAAGATCCACTATTATGGCCGTGTGTGTGTATGTGATTGTATGTGTGTAAATATTTATTTTGTTGAATCCTCGGGTTGACGAGGCTAGTATTTAGTTTTTTTGTAAATTAAATACGGCATTGTTTAGCCGCTTTATTTTATTTTACTTTCGATCTAGATTCATGTACACTCGTGGAGTATAGGATCGATGGATGTAAATTAAAATAGGTTTTAGTCTCGGCTCGGATCTCCGGAGGGCTTGTACATGGCGTAGGAGGAGCGGACGAGATGGCGATGCGACGGGAGCCATATTGAAGACAAAGGCCATAATAGTTGGAAAATAATTTATTTTTCATATTTATTGCTTTTTGTTTGATATGCATGTCGTAGGAAAATTACTCATTTTTAATTTACTAAGTGGGAGAGGGATATTTTAATTAATTCCCGCGGCCTCCATTACAATTTGACGTGTGATGCAACAAACTTGCGTGTTGGCTCTGAGTGCCTTCCTCCCTGCGGATGAGTTTGTTTGCGGATCACTAGGTCAAATAATGGTTATAGGAAATTATCTAGGAGCATGTGTACTTCCACAGCGGTAAGGCACATAATCCGAAATAATTCCCTGAGTATCGTGTAATGGTGCACACTTAGATGCAAATTAAAAGTATCCTCCCCATCGGAGTCACTGCTTTTATTTGTAGGGCCAAAGAGGAACCAACTATTAATTTTATTTGTCGAAAAGTAAGGTTGACAAGATAATAAAATTAATGGGTAAAACCTCCTCTTACAAATGTAGAATTCGTATACGTCCACACTGCGTGGCATGCGATATTCTCGGTGGATTGAGGTGTTGGTTGATATCAAAATTTTATTGTTTGAGGAATCAATAATTTTTTGAAATCTAATGTTTTGATTTATGTGATTCTTAGGTTTTCTTTCAAAATGACTTTCAACCCACTTGCTGTGATACTGAAAGAGAACAAACTTACTGGACCCAACTATGTAGATTGGAAGAGGAATCTAGATATTGTCTTGACTGCTGAGGAATAAAAATATGTACTCCTCGAAGAGTGCCCTCCCAAGCCTACAGATAATTCTGGGGAAAAGGAGAGAGAGAGCTATAGGAAGTGGAACAAGGCCGATGAGATGGCACGGTGTTACATTTTGGCATCTATGTCAAATGTACTCCAACATCAGCATCAAGCCATGCCCATCGCCTTATGATATGATGCTCAATCTCAAGGAGCTTTTCGGACACCAGAATCGGGCTGCGAGGCAAGAGGCCATGAGAAACTTGATGACGACCACCATGATCGAGGGAACACCCGTGAGGGATCATGTTCTCAAGATGATGGCTCATTTGAATGAGCTGGAGGTCCTAGGAGCTGAGATCGATGGGGAAACCCAGGTCGATATCATACTCCAGTCTCTGCCTAGGAGTTTTGAGCAGTTTCGCCTCAACTACAACATGAACAAGAGGTTGTATTCATTGGCGGAACTTCTGACAGAACTCCAGGCGGCAGAGGGACTATTTCGTCAGAGTGCTCAGGTGCATGCCGTGATGACCCAGAAGGTTTCTGCTTCTAAGCCGAAAGGCAAGAAGAAGAAGAAACAAACCGGGGCAAAGGCGGTGGGAGGTACTCAGGGAGGAGTGAAGAAGCCGAAAGGCAAGTGCTTCACTTGTAAGCAGACTGGACACTGGAAGAAGTACTGCCCCAACCGCAAGAACAAAGGTATATCTTTTGGTCTAGTCATTGAAACATGTTTAGCGGTGTTATCTACCGGCACCTGGTGTGTAGATATGGGAGCCACTGATCATGTCTGCAATACTTTGCGGGGTTCAGAAACAGACTAGGTGAAGGAGATTACCAGTGTACTTAGGCGATGCCATGAAGGTGGCGGCTATTCTGATGGGAGACGTTCATTTATCTTTTGAGAAAAATAAACTTTTGGTTCTTAAGAATTGCCTTTATGTACCCTTATTTAGAAAGAATTTAATTTCAGTTTCTAAATTGTTTATGGATGGATATTCTATTTCTTTTAATGACAGAGTTGTTATAAGAAGGAATAGGGACATTATCTGTTCGGGTACATTGATAGGAAATTTGTACACACTTGAACCAAAACCTCCCACGATGCAAATTGAAGTTAATAACTCATCTTCTAAATACAATAAGAGAAAAGAACCTTCGAAGATGAACCAAACATATCTTTGGCATCTTAGGCTTGGTCACATTAACCTAAGCAGGATTCAAAGGTTGATAGCTGATGGACCTTTGGGCTCATTAGTGGTGGAGGATCTCCCAACCTGTGAATCTTGCTTGGAGGGTAAGATGACCAAGAGGCCTTTCAAGGCCAAGGGTATAGAGCCAAAGATGTGTTAGAATTGGTTCATTCGATTTGTGTGGTCCTATGTCTATCCGGGCTAGAGGTGGTTTTGAATATTTCGTCTCTTTTATGACGATTATTCAAGATATGGATGCATTTACTTGATGCCATAAGTCTGAATGCTTTGACAGGTTCAAAGAATTCAAGGCTGATGTGGAGAACCATCAAGGTAAAAGTATCAAGACCCTACGATCTGATCGTGGTGGTGAATACCTCTTGGGAGAGTTTAGGAATTACTTATCAAAGGCTGGGATTCAATCCCAATTATGCACTTTGGCACACCCCGAGAATGGTGTAGCGAGGCGAAGTAGGACTCTTATGGAGATGGTTAGATCAATGATGAGTTATTACGACTTGCAGTTCGTTACGGGGATATGCTCTAGATCTGGTATACATTCGAACTTGGTTCCATCTAAATCAGTGCCTTCTACTCCCGTAGAATTGTGGACTGGGCGAAAGCCTAGTCTGAGACATATTCGGATATGGGGGAGTCCAGCACATGTGCTGAAGGCAGATGCTGGTAAGTTGGAACCTCGTACAGAAGTGTGCATGTTTGTTGGCTACCCTAAGGGAACGAAGGGTGGTTTGTTCTATAGTCCTAGAGATCGGAAGGTGATCGTGAGTACGAATGCCAGATTTCTAGAGGAGGACTATGTGATGAACCACAAGCCCACGAGTAAAATTGTTCGGAGGAGTTAAAGGGAAGTCACTTCTTTAGTACCACCGTACAAGAGGATATACCACATGTCATCAACCACATGTCACGAGAGGATACACAGTGATACCTCATCGTAGTGGGAGGGTTGTGAGACACTGATAGATTCATGTTCTTGGGAGAATCTTCGATTTGGTCACTGCGAACATGAACTGATCCTGGACATATGATGAGGCAATCCAAGATAAAGATGCGATATCTTGGCGAGTGCAATGAATCTTTGAGATTGAATCTATGGATTCAAATCAGTCTGGAGCTAGTAGAACCACCCGATGGTGTAAAACCATTGGATGCAAGTGGATCTACAAAGAAAGAGAGGAATAGATGGGAAGGTTGAGACCTTCAAAGCGAGGCTTGTTGCGAAGGGGTATACTCGGAAGAGGGTATCGATTATGAGGAGACCTTTTGCGTAGCTATGCTTAAATCTATCCGGATTCTCTTATGCATAGCGGCTCATATGGATTATGAGGTGTGGCGGATGGATATCAAGACAGCTTTCCTTAATGGAAGTATTGAGGAACAAATCTACAGGAAGCAACCCGAGTGATTCATTGCTAAGGGAAAAGAGCATCTGGTATGTAAGCTTAAACGGTCCATTTATTGATTGAAACAATCTACGAGGTCTTGGAACATTCGGTTTGATGAGGTGATCCAGTCTTATGGATTTATTCAAAGTCCGGATGAGTCTTGTGTATACAAGAGATGTGACGGAAACGTAGTGGTATTTCTTGTACTATACGTAGATGACATTTTGTTGATTTGCAACAATATCAAGGTGTTATCGGACGTAAGGGTATGGTTGTCCAAACAGTTTTATATGAAGGACTTGGGAGAAGTGGGACACATCCTTGGGATCAAGGTTATAAGGGATCGCAAGAAAAGGATGTTGTGCTTATCCCAAGCTTCATACATAGACACGATTATGGAGCGTTTTAGCATGCAGAACTCCAAGAAGGGTTTTCTACCTTTCAGGCATGGAGTACCTCTATCTAAGGAGATGTGTCCTAGATCATCTGAGGAGATAGAGGAGATGAAGGCGGTTCCTTATGCTTCGGCAGTAGGAAGCCTCATGTATGCGATGCTCTGTACGAGACCATATATCTGTTTTGCCTTGGGCATGGTCAGCAGATATCAGAGTAATCCAGGACAGGGACATTGGAATGCGGTAAAGCATATATTGAAGTACCTGAGAAGGACTAGGGATTATATCTTTGGTTTCTAGGCGGACCAATTACTCCTGTGGGTTTACAGTTCCGACTTCCAATCGATAGGGATAACATAAGTCTACCTCGGGTTTTGTGTTTACTTTGGGAGGTGGAGCCATTGTATGGAGGAGTGTCAAGCAAAAGTGCGTGGCGGACTCCACCATGGTGAGTAGTATGTGGTGGCCTCGAGGCGCCAAAGAAGCTGTATGGCTCAGGAACTTCCTGATGGACTTGGATGTGATTCCTGGTTTGCCCAAAACTATCACGATTTATTGTGATAATAGTGGTGCAGTTGCAAACTCGAAGGAACCACGAGCCCATAAGGCTAGTAAACACATAGAGCGCAAGTACCACCTGATACGAGAAATCGTAAAGCGAGGAGAAGTTGTTGTGGCCAAGATTGCATCGGAGGATAACCTGGCAGATCCTTTCACTAAGGGCCTTCCGGCGAGAGCTTTTGATAGGCATGTGGAGGGAATGGGGATCAGATGTATGACACTTTGAGGACAACATAGTCTTTTAGTATAAGTGGGAGATTGTAGGGATGTATACTTAAAAGTCTATTTTTTTGTATGAACATCTTTATTTTGAAATAAGAATCACATGATCATTGTTTGCATATTTTTATGGTTATGCAATATTGTCTAATACCTTACATTGTAGATAACATGGTGTGTGGTGTCACACGGGAGATCATGTTATCGGCTCCTTGTAAAGTATAAGTAAAGGCTCACAACCGAGATGGCTTTGGACAAACCATCGGAATGGTTGTAGTGTGATTTGGTATTGGTTTGTCTTGACCATAGAATCACACTAGTGCACTTTATGTGTATTGAGCAGGACCGACACAGAGGTGATTCGATTTATTGCTGACTACATAATCGAATCGGACCTCAGATATTATTTAGTACATGCTCTTAATCCCGATATAATAATGGGCACATATACTTGGTACTCATCTCTTTGATTTACCAATGGGCGAGATTTATAGATTAAATCGATAGACTCGGTAAGTTAGGAGATGATATTATTTATATGGTGTGCCGTTGATTATAGGAGGAAACTGTGTCCTATATATTAGGATGATGATGTCCCCTTGAGGAGCTCATAAGGTTCATCATGTAAACCCTGCAGGTGGACTTGGTCCGGCATGATGAAAAGGTTGAGTGGTACTACTCATGGAGTTAGATGTCGATTAATTACTGGTCAGTAAATTAATTAATCGACGGACATTCGAGATCTTAAACACGGGGAGAAAATGTACAAATAATATATGGAGCCCATATTATCATATGGGGGTTGGTGAGGTAGATCAATGATGGACCTTTAGTGGATTGGACCATCATTAGTGGATCGGACTTTATGTGGGCTTGATCCATGGGTGACCAAGACCCAACTCCTCCTCATGGTCCCTAATGTAGCCCATTAACACCTCAAGATGCTTAGATCCAATGGATAGAAACAAAACACTAAGATCCATTGGTAGAGATTAAATCTCTAAGATCCGACGGTTGAGATTAAATCTCTAGATCCGACGGTTGAGATTAAATCCCTAGAACCAATGGAGGAGATTAATTCATGGCTTATCCCCAAACTCTATAAAAGGTGGCATGGGGTTGGCGTGAAGATCAATATAGAGAGGGAGCAAGGCTTGGGCGGCAAGAATAGGGCAATCCTAGTTGAGATAGGATTGGAATTAGGGTTAGGGTTTTGAGGCTAGGGTGGCACCAAATAAGGAAGGTTCTTTCTCTCTTCTTCTTCCTCTTTGTGCCAACGTCCAGCAGCTTCTCCCAGCTTTTTTCCAGCCTTGGCTGACGCCCAAAGCCTCCTTCTTCTTCTCCTTAGGTGGTGGAAACAAGATATAGGGTTTCCCTAGGTATCTTGGTTGCTTCCCACCACCATCTCCTTCATTTACTTGGCCGGCGGCAAGGAAGGGATTGATTCCTTGTTGGTTGAGTTTTGGAAGGAGAAAAACATTGTTTCTCTTCTTCCTCTTTCTTGGGAAAGCAAGGAAGGAAGTTTTGCGATCTAGGAGCTTCGACTTTTGGTGGATCGTCGCCCACACGACGTCCAAAAGGAGGAGGGTCATACATTAGAAGACCAAGAGGTATAACTATTCTTCTATCTCTTTTATTCATTGCTTGTGTTTGTTTTTCAAAATATAAGCATGTTATATTTCTGTAAATAGGCTAAATAATACTTGGATCCCGAGTACAAACACAAAAACCGGCGATCCGGACATCGTCTATTCCGCGGCTACTCGTAGGATAGAGGATGGTCGCTTGAACAACTAGTTTGTTCAAGTGACCTCTCTAAATGAATAGCACGATGATGACTTGGTTGCTTTGGGAATCCCTTTTGTCTAAGATTAAATTTTTAATCCGGGGACATCAAAGGGATCACCATGGTCAAGCAACCGAGGTGAAGGGGAAGCGAAGTTTCCCCTCACGGATCAACCCCAACATGAAGGTCTCAACCTTCCCGTCTATTCCTCTCTTTCTTTTGTAGATCCACTTGCATCCAATGGTTTTTACACCATTGGGTAGTTCTACTAGCTCCTAGAATTGTACTTCGTTCAGTTACGTATTGCTAATGATATGTGGGCGATATTGTAAAAATATAAGTGGATTGGTGGTGAACCAAGATGGTTTGCGACAATGGATCCAGAAAACTGGCATGGATCGGGTATAAAATTCTCCCAAGAACATAAATCTCTTAAGTTGTCTAACAACCCTCCCACTACGACGAGGTATCACCTGTGTATCCTCGGTGACAGATGGTGCAGTCACTTATGGTATATCCTCTTGTACCGTTGGTACTGAAGTAGTGACTTCCCCCTCAACTCTTCCAGAACAATCTTGCTCATGGGCTTGTGGTTTATCACATAGTCTTCCTCTAAAAATCCGTCATTTGTGCTAACGATCACCCTCTGATCTCTAGGACTATAGAACAAACCGCCTTTCATTCTTCTAGGATAGCCTACGAACAAGCGCACTTCTGTACGAGGTTCCAACTTACCAGCATCTCCCTTTAACACATGTGCTGGACTCCCCCAAATTCGAATATGTCTCAGACTGGGCTTTCGTCCAGTCTACAATTCTATGGGAGTAGAAGGTACTGATTTAGATGGAACCAAGTTCAGAATATACACTGTCGTATCCATGGCATACCCCCAGAACGAATTTGGTAATTCAGAATAACTCATCATCGATCTAACCATCTCCATAAGAATCCTATTCCTTCTCTCTGCCACACCATTCTGCTGGGGTGTACTAGGTGCAGACAGTTGGGATTGAATCCCAGCCTCTGATAAGTAACTCCTAAATTCTCCCAAGAGGTACTCACCACCACGATCAAATTGTAGTGTCTTGATGCTTTTACCTTGACGTTTCTCCACATCAGCCTTGAATTCTTTGAACCTGTCAAAGTATTCAGACTTGGGGCGGATCAAGTAAATGTATCCATATCTTGAATAATCATTTATAAAAGAGACAAAGTATTCAAAACCACCTCTAGTCTGGATAGACATAGGACCACACAAATCAGAATGAACCAATTCCAACACATCTTTGGCTCTATACCCCTTGACCTTATAAGGCCTCTTGGTCATTTTACCTTTCAAGCAGGATTCGCAGGTTGGGAAATCTTCCACCACTAATGAACCCAAAGGTCCATCTGTTGGAATTTATACTGAAAGCCTAGCTCTTTTGTATGAATATTTTTATTTTGAAATAAGAATCACATGATCATTGTTTGCACTTTATATTTATTATAGTTGTGCATATTGTCTAATACTTTACATTGTAGATAACATAGTGCTTGGTGTGGCACAGAAGATCATGTTATCAGTCCCTTGTAGAATATAAGTAGAGGCTCACAATCAAGATGGTTTTGGACAAACCATTGGCATGGTTGTAGTATAGCTTGGTATTATTTTGTCTTGAACATAGAGTTACACTAGAACACTTAGGTGTATTGAGCAGGACCGACATAGAGGTGATTCAATTTATTGCTGACTACATAATTGAATCGGACCTCAGATATTATGTTGTACATTCTCTTAATCCCGATATAATAACGGACATGTGTACTTAGTATTTATTTCTTTGATTTACCAAAGGGTGAGATTTATATGGATTAAATCAATATGCCCGGTAAGTTGGGAAATGATATTATTTACATGGTGTGCCGTTAATTATAGGAGGAAACCATGTCCTACATATTAGCTTGATGATGTCCCCTTGAGGAGCTCATAAGGTTCATCATGTAAACCCTGTAGGTTGACTTAGTCAACATGATGATAAGGTTGAGTGGTACTACTCGAGGAGTTAGATGTTAATTGATTGATGGTCAGTAAATCAATTAATTGACGGACATTCGATATCTTAAACATGGGGAGATGGATGTACAAATAATGTATGGAGCCCATATTAATTTATGGGGGTTGGTGAGGTAATTCAATGATGATCCTCTAGTGGAATGGAACATCATTGATGGATCAAGTTTATGTGGTTCCGATCCATCGGGTGACCAAGATCCAACTCCTCCTCATGGTCCCTATCGTAGCCTAATATAAACCTCATGGAGCCTAGATCCAATGATGGAAAACAAAACTCTAGATCCGACGGTGGAGATTAAATCTCTAGATACGACGGTTGAGATTAAATCCCTAGATCCGACGGCGGAGATTAAATCTCTAGATCCGACGGTTGAGATTAAATCTCTATATCCGATGGTTGAGATTAAATCCCTAGATCCGACGGTTGAGATTAAATCTCTAGATCCGACGGTTGAGATTAAATCTCTAGATCCGACGGTTGAGATTAAATCCTTAGAACCAACGGTGGAGATTAAAACAAGGCTTAAGCCTAACTCTATAAAAGGAGGCTTAAGGTGGGCGGCAAGAAGGTAGTTGATTGGTTTTTTTTTTTGGAGATTAGGGTTTTGCCTATCATTAGCTTGGGCGGCAAGAAACCCTAGAGAGGTTAGGGTTTGGTTGGGCGGCTAGGGTTTGGAAGGTGGAGTGGGCGGCAACAATAGGAGAGGTTCTCTTCTTCTTCCTAAGGGGTTGCCGACACCTATCTCTCTTCCCTCTACCTTGGTCGGTGCTCAACCTATTCCTCTTCTCCTCTTCACTCCCTCTTGGCCGGCGGCACTAGGAGCTAGGGATTGTTCCCTTGTTTGATTCCTTGGTTGGCCATCTTGTTCTCTCTTTTCTTGGGGCCGGCGGCATCAAGCCTTTATGACTTGGTGGTTGGCTCAAGCAAGAAGGGAAGGAGAGTTCTTCTTTCTTTTGATTGAAGAAGATCTAGGAAGCTTCAACTTGTGGAGGATCTTCGCCCACACGAAGTCTACAAGGAGGTTAGGACATATGATAGAAGATCGAGAGGTATAAAAGTTTTACAAGTTTTATTATTGATCTTTGCATGTTCTTATTAATATGTTTGTATGTGTTGATTATACATGTCTACATCCATATGTATTTGTATAATCATGGACCCCGAAGATAAACACAAAAACCAGCGATCCGTCAGTCGTCTATTACGCGACTAACCGACTAGAAGAGTTTTGTTGCTTTAACAACTAGTTTGTTCAAGTGATCTCTCGAGTCGTTAGCACGATGATGAATTGGTTGAGCTTAGGAAACTCATCCCATCTGGATTAGTTTTCATTAGTGAAAATTTTAATCCGGGGACATGGGAGCCAACGAGCCTCCGAGCATGCCATCAAATTGGTATTAGAGCCACGGTTTCCAGTTTTGTGTATTTTGGATTCGGTTACTTTCATGCACTTATCATATATTGTATATGCCGGATGATAGTAGGATGTGGTAGGATAACTTTTTGGTTTCAGGCATAAATTCCAACTATTATGGCTATATATGTGTGTATGTGATTGCATGTGTGTGTGATTGTATATTATTTGAATCCTCGGGGTTGACGAGGCTAAATTAGTATTTAATTTTTGTAATTAAATACGACATTGTTTAGCCACTCATTTTAGTTTACTTTCAATCTAGATTATTTGTACACTCCTTCGTGGAGTATAGGATCGATGGATGTAAATTAAAATAGTTTATCTTGGCTCGGATCTCTTTGGTGACTTGTGCACGGGAAGAGGTAGAGCGGACGAGGTGGCGACACGACGGGATGCATATTAGAGAACAATGCCATAATAGTTGGGAAAATTTTATTTTTTTTCCATATTTATTGCTGATTTGTTTTATATGCATGTTGTGTGTGCTTGAAAATTCCTCACTATCAATTTACTAAGTGGGAGAGGGACATTTTAATTAATTCCCGCGGCCTCCATTACAATTTGACGTGTGATGCAACAAACTTGCGCGTCGGCTCTGAGTGTCTTCCTCCCCATCGGATGGGTTTGTTTGTGGATCACTAGGTCAAATAATGGTTATAGGAAATTATTTAGGAGCGTGTGTACTTCCCCATCGGTAAGGCACATAATCTGAGATAATTCCCTTAGTATCGTGTAATGGTGCACACTTAGATGCAAATAAAAAGTATCCTCCCCATCGGAGTCACTGCTTTTATTTGTAGGGCCAAAGAGGAACCAACTATTAATTTTATTTGTCAAAAAGTAAGGTTGACAAGATAATAAAATTAATGGGTTAAACCTCCTCTTACAAATGTAGAATTCGTATACGTCCACACTATCGTGTCATGCGATATTCTCGGTGTTTTGAGGTGTTGGTTGATTTTGAAATTTTATTGTTTGAGGAATCAATAATTTTTTGAAATCTAAAGTAATGATCTATGTGATTCTTAGGATTTTTAAAATGACTTTCAGTCCACTTACTATGATACTAAAGTAAATAAACTTACTGTACCCAAATAATGTTGATTGGAAAAGAATCTAAATATTGTCTTATCTACTAAGGAGTACAAGTATGCACTCTTCGAAGAATGTCCTCAAGTCATGGTTGCTCAAAAAGGTTTCTACTTCTAAGCCGAAAGGCAAGAAGAAGGAGAAACAAGGTGGAGCAAAGGTGGTGGGAGGATCTCAGGGAGGAGTGAAGAAGCCGAAAGGCAAGTACTTCACTTACAAACAGGATGGACATTGGAAGAAGGACTGTCCCAATCCGAAACAGAACAAAGGTATATCCTTTGGTCTAGTTGTTGAAACATGTTTAGCGGTGTTATCTATCAGTACCTAGTGTGTAGATACAGGAGCCACTGATCATGTCTGCAATACTTTGCAGGGGTTCCAGGAAACTCGACGACTAGCTGAGGGAGAGATTACCATCTTCATGGGCAATGCTTCAAAGGTGGCGGCTATTACAGTGGGAGACATTTATTTATCTTTTGATAGGAATAAAGTTTTGGTTTTGAGAAATTGTCTTTATGTACCTACTTTTAGAAATAATCTAATTTCAGTTTCTAAATTGTTTCTGGATGGATATTCTATTTCTTTTAATGACAAAGTTGTTATAAAAAGGAATAGGGAGATTATCTGTTCTGATACATTGGTTGGCAATTTGTACACTCTTGAACCGAAAACTCCCACGATGCATATAGAAGTGAATAACTCATCTTCTAAGTCTAATAAGAGAAAAAAACCTTCGAAAACAAACTAGACATATCTTTGGCACCTAAGACTTGGTCATATTAACCTGAGTAGAATTCAAAGGTTGATAGCTGATGGACCCTTGGATTTATTAGTGGTGGAAGATCTCCCAACTTGCAAGTCTTGCTTGGAAGGTAAAATGACCAAGAGGTCTTTTAAGGCTAAGGGGTATAGAGCTAAAGATGTATTGGAATTGGTTCATTCTGATTTGTGAGGTCCTATGTCTATCCAGGCTAGAGGTGGCTTTGAATACTTTGTCTCTTTTATAGACGATTATTCAAGGTATGAATACATTTACTTGATGCGCCGTAAGTCTGAATGCTTTGACAGGTTCAAAGAATTCAAGGCTGATGTGGAGAACCGTCAAGGTAAAAGTATCAAGACACTACGATCTGATCATGGTGGCGAGTACCTCTTGGGAGAGTTTAGGAGTTACTTATCAGAGGCTGGGATTCAATCCCAATTGTCTGCACCTGGCACATCCCAGCAGAATGGTGTGGCGGAGCGAAGGAATAGGACTCTTATGGAGATGGTCAGATCGATGATGAGTTATTCTGAGTTACCTGATTCGTTCTGGGGGTTTGCTCTGGAAATAGCAGCACACATTCTGAACTTGGTTCCATCTAAGTCAGTACCCTCTACTCCCACAGAATTGTGGACTGGGCGAAAGCCTAGTCTAAGATATATTCGGATTTGGGGTAGTCCAGCACATGTGCTAAAGGGAGATGCTGGTAAGTTGGAATCTCGTACAAAAGTACGCTTGTTTGTTGGCTATCCTAAGGGAACGAAGGGTGGTTTGTTCTATAGTCCTAGAGATCAGAGGGTGATCGTGAGTACGAATGCCAGATTTCTAGAGGAGGACTATGTGATGAACCACAAGCCCATGAGTAGGATTGTTCTTGAGGAGTTGAAAGGGGAAGTCTCGACTTCAGTACCACCGGTACAAGAGGAAATACCATAAGTCACTGCACCGCGTGTCACAGAGCATACACAGGAGGCACCTCATAGTAGTGGGAGGGTTGTTAGACAACCCGTGAGATTCATGTTCTTGGGAGAGTCTTCAGACTTAATCCCTGGTAAACATGAACCTGATCCCTGGACATATGACGAGGCACTCCAAGATAGAGATGCAGTATCTTGGCAAAGAGCGATGAATTCAGAGATAGAATCTATGGATTCTAATCATGTCTGAGAGCTAGTAGAACCACCCGATGGTGTTAAAGCCAATGGATGCAAGTGGATCTACAAGAGAAAGAGAGGAGTAGACGGGAAGGTTGAGACTTTCAAATCTAGGCTTGTTGCGAAAGGGTATACTCAGAAAGAGGGTATCGATTATGAGGAGACCTTTTCACCCGTAGCTATGCTTAAGTCTATTCGGATTCTCTTATCTATTGCTGCTCATGAGGATTATGAGATTTGGCAGATGGATGTCAAGACAGCTTTCCTTAACGGAAGTCTTGAGGAGAACATCTATATGAAGCAACCAGAGGGATTCATTGCAAAGGGCAAAGAGCATCTTGTGTGTAAGCTTAATCGGTCCATTTATGGATTGAAGCAAGCTTCTAGATCTTGGAACATCCGCTTTGATGAGGTAATCCAGTCATATGGATTTATTCAAAGTCAGGATTAGTCTTGTGTATACAAGAGATGTGACAGAAATGTAGTGGTATTTCTTGTACTATACGTAGATGAAATTTTGTTAGTTGGCAATAATATCAGAGTGTTATCAGACGTAAGGGTATGGTTGTCCAAACAGTTTGATATGAAGGACTTGGGAGAAGTGGGACACATCCTTGGGATCAAGGTGATAAGGGATCGCAAGAAAAGGATGTTGTGCTTATCTCAAGCTTCATACATTGACACTATCCTTGCTCGTTTTAGCATGCAGAACTCCAAGAAAGGTTTTCTACCTTTTAGGCATGGAGTACCTTTATCTAAAGAGATGTGTCCCAAAACATCAAAGGAGATAGAGGAGATGAAGGCGGTTCCTTATGCTTCGGCAGTAGGAAGCCTCATGTATGCTATGCTATGTACGACATCAGATATCTGCTTTGTCGTGGGCATGGTTAGAAGATATCAAAGTAATCCTGGACAGGGACATTGGACTGCGATAAAGCATATATTGAAGTACCTGAGAAGGACTAGGGATTATATCTTTGGTTTCTAGAAGCGGATCAATTAGTCCTGTGGGTTACCGCTGGTTACGATTTCCAATTAGATAGGGACAACAGTAAGTCTACCTCAGGATTTGTGTTTACTTTTGGAGGTGGAGCCATAGTATGGAGGAGTGTCAAGCAGAAATACGTGGCAGACTCTACCATGGAAGTTGAGTATGTTGCAGCCTCTGAGGCAGCCAAGGAAGCTGTATGGCTCAGGAACTTCTTGATGGACTTGGATGTGATTCCTAGTTTGCCCAGAACTATCACAATTTATTGTGATAACGATGCAAAGTGCAAAACAAGCCCATAAGGCAAGTAAACACATAGAGCGCAAGTACCACCTGATACGAGAGATCGTAAAGCGAGGAGAAGTAGCTGTCGCCAATATTGCATCAGAGGATAACCTGGCGGATCCTTTCACTAAGGCCCTTCCAGCGAAAGCGTTTGATAGGCATGTGGAGGACATAGGGATCAAATGTATGGAAGTGTGATGACAGCATAGTCTTTTAGTATAAGTGGGAGATTGTTGGAATGTATACTGAAAGCCTAGCTCTTTTGTATGAACATTTTTATTTTGAAATTAGAATCACATGATCATTGTTTGCACTTTATATTTATTATATGTGTGCATATTGTCTAATACTTTACATTGTAAATAACAT
The DNA here is from genome assembly GCA_025175895.1 of Wurfbainia villosa. Taxonomy (NCBI): domain Eukaryota; kingdom Viridiplantae; phylum Streptophyta; class Magnoliopsida; order Zingiberales; family Zingiberaceae; genus Wurfbainia; species Wurfbainia villosa. Next base: position 43,648,802 of record CM046005.1, read on the forward strand.
GGTGCTTGGTGTGGCACAGAAGATCATGTTATCAGTCCCTTGTAGAATATAAGTAGAGGCTCACAACCAAGATGGTTTTGAACAAACCATTGGCATAGTTGTAGTGTAGCTTGGTATTGTTTTGACTTGAACATAGAGTTACACTAGTACACTTAGGTGTATTGAGCAGGACCGACATAGAGGTGATTCAATTTATTGCTGACTACATAATTGAATCGGACCTCGGATATTATGTTGTACATGCTCTTAATCCCGATATAATAACGGGCACTTGTACTTAGTATTTATTTCTTTAATTTACCAAAGGGTGAGATTTATATGGATTAAATCAATATGCCCGGTAAGTTGAGAAATGATATTATTTACATGGTGTGCCGTTAATTATAGGAGGAAATTGTGTCCTACATATTAGGTTGATGATGTCCCCTTGAGGAGCTCATAAGGTTCATCATGTAAACCCTGCAGGTTGACTTAGTCAACATGATGATAAGGTTGAGTGGTACTACTCGAGGAGTTAGATGTTAATTGATTGATGGTCAATAAATCAATTAATTGACGGACATTCGATATCTTAAACACAGGGAGATGAATGTACAAATAATGTATGGAGCCTATATTAATTTATGGGGGTTGGTGAGGTAATTCAATGATGATCCTTTAGTGGAATGGAACATCATTGATGGATCAAGTTTGTGTGGTTCTGATCCATCGGGTGGCCAAGATCCAACTCCTCCTCATGGTCCCTATCATAGCCTAATATAAACCTCATGGAGCCTAGATGCAATGATGGAAAACAAAACTCTAGATCCGACGGTGGAGATTAAATCTCTAGATCCGACGGTTGAGATTAAATCTCTAAATCCGACGGTTGAGATTAAATCCCTAGATCTGACGGTGGAGATTAAATCCCTAGATCCGACGGTTGAGATTAAATCCCTAGATCCGACGGTTGAGATTAAATCTCTAGATCCGACGGTTGAGATTAAATCTCTAGATCCAACGGTTGAGATTAAATACCTAGAACCAACGGTGGAGATTAAAACAAGGCTTAAGCCTAACTATATAAAAGGGGGCCTAAGGTGGGTGGCAAGAAGGTAGCTGGTTGGTTTTTTTTGGAGATTAGGGTTTTGCCTATCATTATCTTGGGCGGCAAGAAACCCTAGAGAGGTTAGGGTTTGGTTGGGCGGCTAGGGTTTGGAAGGTGGAGTGGGTGGAAACAATAGGAGAGGTTCTCTTCTTCTTCCTAAGGGGTTGCCGGCACCTATCTCTCTTCCCTCTACCTTGGTCGGCGCTCAACCTATTCCTCTTCTCCTCTTCACTCCCTCTTGGGCGGCGGCACTAGGAGCTAGGGATTGTTCCCTTGTTTGCTTCCTTGGTTGGCCATCTTGTTCTCTCTTTTCTTGGGGCCGGCGGCATCAAGCCTTTGTGGCTTGGTGGTTGGCTCAAGCAAGAAGGGAAGGAGAGTTCTTCTTTCTTTTGATTGAAGAAGATCTAGGAAGCTTCAACTTGTGGAGGATCTTCACCCACACGAAGTCTATAAGAAGGTTAGGACAAACGATAGAAGATCGAGAGGTATAAAAGTTTTACAAGTTTTATTATTGATCTTTGCATGTTCTTATTAATATATTTGTATGTGTTGATTATACATGTCTACATCAATATTTATTTGTATAATCATGGACCCCGAAGATAAACACAAAAACCGGCGATCCGTCCGTCGTCTATTTTGCGGCTAACCGACTAGAAGAGTTTTGTTGCTTGAACAACTAGTTTGTTCAAGCGATCACTCGAGTCGTTAGCACGACGACGAATTGGTTGAGCTTAGGAAACTCATCCAATCCGGATTAGTTTTCATTAGTGAAAATTTTAATATGGGGACATGGGAGCCAACGAGCCTTCGAGCATGCCATCACCATCAGCTATCAACCTTTGAATTCTACTCAGGTTAATATGACCTAATCTTAGATGTCAAAGATACGTTTGGTTCATTTTCGAAGGTTTTTTTCTCTTATTAGATTTAGAAGATGAGTTATTTATTTCTATTTGCATCGTGGGAGCTTTTGGTTCAAGAGTGTACAAATTTCATACCAACGTACCAGAACTGATAATCTACCTATTCCTTTTTATAACAACTCTGTGATTAAAATAAATAGAATATCCATCCAAAAATAATTTAGAAACTAAAATTAAATTCTTTCTAAATGAATGTACATAAAGACAATTTCTCAGAATCAAAATTTTATTCCTATCAAAAGATAAATAAACATCTCCCACTATAATAGCCGCCACCTTCATAGCATTGCCCATGTAGACGGTAATCTCTCCCTCAGCTAGTCGTCTGGTTTCCTGGAACCCCTACAAAGAGTTACAGACATGATCAGTGGCTCCCATATCTACACACCAGGTACTGGTAGATAACACCGCTAAACATGTTTCAATGACTAAACTAAAAGATATACCTTTGTTCTATTTCCGGTTGGGACAGTCCGCCTTCCAATGTCCAGTCTGCTTGCAAGTGAAGCACTTGCTTTTCGATTTCTTCACTCCTCCCTGAGATTCTCCCACCACCTTTGTTGCACCTTGTTTCTTCTTCTTCTTGCCTTTCGGCTTAGAAGTAGAAACTTTCTGGGTAACCAAAGCCTGAGAACTCTGACGAAAAAGTTCCTCTGCCGCCTAGAGTTCTGTCAGAAGCTCTGCCAACGAATACAACCTCTTATTCATGTTATAGTTCAAGCGAAACTGCTCAAAACTCCTAGGTAGAGATTGGAGAATGATATCGACCTGGGTTTCCCCATCGATCTCAGCTCCAAGGACTTCCAGCTCATTCAAATGAGCCATCATCTTGAGAACATGATCCCTCACGGGTGTTCCCTCAATCATGGTGGTCGTCATCAAGTTTCTCATGACTTCTTGCCTTGTAGTCCGATTATGGTGTCCGAAAAGTTCCTTGAGATTGAGCATCATGTCATAGGCAGTGGTCATGGCCTGATGCTGATGTTGCAATACATTTGACATAGAAGCCAAAATGTAACACCGCACCATCTCATCAGCCTTGATCCACTTCTTATAACTCTATTTCTCCTTTTCCCCAAAATCATCCGTAGGCTTAGGAGGACACTCTTCGAAGAGTATATATTTGTACTCCTCAGCAGTTAAGACAATGTCCAGATTTCTTTTCCAATCAACATAGTTAGGTCCAGTAAGTTTGTTTTCTTTCAGAATCACAGCAAGTGGGTTGAAAGTCATTTTGAAAAACCTAAGAATCACATAAATCACAACATTAGATTTCAAAATTTATTGATTCCTCAAACAATAAAATTTTAAAATCAACCAACACCTCAAAACACTGAGAATATCGTATGCCACGATAGTGTGGACGTATACGAATTCTTCATTTGTAAGAGGAGGTTTTACCCATTAATTTTATTATCCTGTCAACCTTACATTTTGACAAATAAAATTAATAGTTGGTTCTTCTTCGACCCTACAAATAAAAGCAGTAACTCTGATGGGGAGGATACTTTTATTTGCATCTAAGTATTCACCATTACCCGATACTAAGATAATTATCTCGGATTATGTGCCTTCTGATGGGGAAGTATACACGCTCCTAAATAATTTCCTATAACCATATTTGACCTAGTGATCTGCAAAACAAACTCATCCGATGTGGAGAAAGACACGCAAAGTCAATGCACAAGTTTGTTCGCATCACTTGTCAAATTGTAATGGAGGCCATGAGAATTAAAAAAATATCCCTCTCCCACTTAATAATTTAAAATTGAAGAATTTTAACTATGCAAGCAAAACAAGCATATAAATCAAAAGAAATAAATATAAAAAATAACAAATTTTACAACTATTATAACTTTTGGTTCTCCAATATGCCTCCAGTCGTGTTGGCACCTCGTCCGCTCCTCCCTACGCCATGTACAAGTCATCGGGAGATCCGAGCCGAGAAAAATTATTTTAATTTACATCCATCGATCCTATACTCCACAAAGGAGTGTACATGAAATCTAGATCGAAAGTAAACTAAAATAAAAGAGTGGCTAAACAATGCCGTACTTAATTACAAAAATTAAATACTAGTCTCGTCAACCCCGAGGATTCAAATAATATTACAATTATACACATACAATTACATACACACACATATGACCATAATAGTTGGATCTTATGCTTGCAACCAAAAAGTTAGCCTACGCATATCCTACTATTATCCGACATACATAATATATGACAAGTGCATAAAGTAACTGAATCCTAAACACACAAAATCGGAAACCGTGGCTCTGATACAACTTGAAGGTTGAATCTTCGCTTCTCGCTTCGCCTCGGTCAATTGTGCATGGCGATCCTATCTCGCGTCTCCGGATTAAAAAAAAAATAATTTGGATGAAAATGGATTACCCAAGCAAGCGATTCATCATCATGCTTCTCGATTTGAGTCATCGCTTGAACAAACTTATTGTTCAAGCAACCTAACTCTTTTCCTTGATTAGCCGCAGAATAGATGATGTACGGATCGTCAGTTTTTGTATTTATCATCAGGGTCCATGATCACACAATTGTAAACAATTACATAGAACAAAAGAAAACCAAAACAAGAATTATACCTCTTGATCTTCTATCGTATGACCTATCCTCTTCTTGGACGTCGGGTGGGTGACGATCCTCCAAGAATCGAAGCCTCCTAGATCTTGTATCATCCCTTCCTTGCTCGCTCCGAAAAAAGGAAGATAACCAAATTCTTCTTCTCCTATCTAGTGTCGACCACCAAGCCTCCTTGCTTGGATGTTGTCGCCGGCCAAGGAGAGGAAGAAGGAGAGGTTGGCGTCGGCCAAGAGATGAGCTCTTGTTGCCGCCGACCAAAACTTGAGGGGAGAAGGTGCCGCCCTAGGTGAGGAGAAGGAGGAGCTGGCCAAGAGCAAAGGAGAAGATGAAACCTTTATCCTTTGTTTGTGTTGTCGTCGGCCCTAAGGGAGAAGCAAAACCTAGCAACCAATGTTTGCCGCCCAACCCTTGGAAACTCCAAACCCTAGCACTCAAAATCTTGCTTGCCGCCCAACCCTTGGAAACTCCAAACCCTAGCACTCAAAATCTTTCTTGCCTCCCAAGCCTCTTCCACGCTAAAAACAAACCCTTGGTTGGTTTCGCCCAAGCCTTGGAATATATTTATAGATTTTGCCCAAGCCTCCTTTTAATCGTGTCTGATGGATCTAGGCTTTGCGAGGGTTTTAATAGGCTACAATAGGGACCATGAGGAGGAGTTGGATCTTAGCCACCTAATGGATCCGAACCCGATCCGTTATTGATGATTCATTCCACTAAAGCGAACATCATTGATCTACCTCACCAACCCCATAATTATATATGGGCTCCACATATTAATTGTACAAAAATCTCTCCATGTTTAAGATATTGAATGTCCGTTAATTAATTAATTTACTGATAATTAATTAATTAACATCTAACTCCATGAGTAGTACCACTCAACCTTATCATTATGCTGAACCAAGTCCACATGTAGGATTTAAATGATGATCCTTATGAGCTCCTTAAGGGGACATCATGATAACGGCGATTTGTGTCATGGTACCATTTCAAATTAATTACCGAACCCCCTAACAACACTAATATAGTATAGTGGATGACCCGGATTGTTTTCCAACGAGTGCAATCGATAGAATAGTAAACTTAAGGTTTCTAATTATTGCTTTGGGTTTTCTATTGAAGATTGGGGATTTGGAATTTGAGATCTAACCTACAGTTGCAAGGTAATTAAAATCCTAAACTAACATGCAACAATTAAATCAAACAATGTAGAAAGTAAATCAATACAAATAGGAAGAGGAAATAATCTGTTCAACCCAAGATAGGCCCGGTGAATGACCAAGTTCCTTCGACTAAGTCCAATGAATCTCGATCGAGACTCCACAAACGATAGTGGATGTGGGATGGTACAAACTCCTGAATCTAGTAGTTTGATGGATACTCCAAACTCTCGCGGATCTGGTTGAGCTCGAAGAAGTATCGTCGGGGCGGACTCCTCCTCGAATCCAAAAGAGAAGGTGGATGATGTGGAGATGGAGGACGTCGTTGAATTCTCTCGATGAAGCGGTTCCTCCTCTAATCTGTTGAGGAAAATGGATGGAAGGAAGGTGAAGACGACTACTAAGGCTCAAGAGAAGAACAGATTTAACTAACAACTAAATGAAATAAATAATTCATCAACGAAATTTAATGCATGAACATGATGTAAAAGAAAGCAACTAACTAACGATAATTGCAATGAAATTAAAGGAACTGTAAATTAAGCATCCTAATCTACGTGCATCTAATCAAAACACAAACTCTAACATTCAACCTAATTAAAATTCACAATACATTAAACTAACTCATTCAAGCATTTCATCAAATACTTCATGAGCATAAAACAACCTAAACCAAATGCGTGCAATTTAAAACATAGAAGATCATGAATTACATGTTAGGGCAATCTCTTGCCATGATAAGGTTTTGATGTGTGTGGCAAAGGGTTTAAGTTAGTTTGTTATGTTGATTTGATATGTGCGTTGAAGTCGTGCAGGACTTAGTAATTCACACATGGAGCCGTGGCGAGTTTCACATCTCATGACTCGGTCCTTGAGTCGGTGAAGGATAGCTTTGCGGAAGCCGTGCGCTTGGAGCATCCGAGGGACCGCCGGACGAGGAGCTTGGAGTGAAGCCGGAGGAAGTAGACTTCGAGGCAAGAGACGCGAAGGAGCATTGCAGAGCCGTGCGCCTGATGCTGCCGAAAGACGTGGCCGCGAACGAAGAGAACTTCGAAGGCAAGGGACTCCGAGAGATGAGAGTGAGCGAATGTAACCCGTGAAGGGGTAGCTCTTAGGTGAAACTTGGCCATTTGGCTAAGTGTCGGATGGGATTTCTCGATATCAGTCGACTGCCATTCCATGGCACTCGACTGCTCTGAGTCGATTGGGTTCAAATGGTGTCTGACTCATGGGCATTTGGCCCAAGCAATGATCGCATGGATCGGCAAGCCGATCGCCGAATCGATCACGATCGGCCGACATCGGGCCGACCGCTAAGAGGACGACATCGACAGATGGGTACCATGGGCCGCGAGAATGGAATCGACCTCGTTGAGGACTCAGGTGATCGACATCGGTCGTGATGGGTAATATCGGTCGTGATGCCATACCGTTGGATGGAATCCAACGTGGAAAGCGTAGATTATTGGGCAGCGGACTACGGGATCAGTCGGTGATGGGTGCCGTCGGTCCTGTGTCAACGGGAAGAAACCCTCTTCCTCTATAAAAAGGAAGGGGATAGGGCTTTGGGAGGTTAATGCTTGAGTTCTAAACTTCTCCCAAAGTGCCATACACGATTCCCTACTCTTCTTACTTGCTTTTACTTCAATCTTATTGTAAGAAGAGTGATCTTGATTGTAAAGGTTACCTACACCTAGCTTGGTGCAAAGGAGAGACCAATAGTGATTGGCTTTGGAGGAGTGATTCACCTTGGACGAATCGGACTGTGGATTAGCGGCGTAGCCGTGAACCACGTTACATCTTGGTGTTATTGTTTGTATTCTTTTTGTTTATTTGCTTGTCTTATTTTATTATTTCCGCTTGCGCTAATCTTGTGTGTAGACGAGTAAATTACGACATCCATTCAAAGAGGGCTATTCACCCCCCTCTAGCCGGCCGTTTCGATCCCCCAACAAGTGGTATCAGAGCAAGGAAAGCTTGTCGAGGACTAACCGCCACAACAATCAACATTCTAAATGGTCGACTCCAACATCCACCCACCGAAGTTCGACGGCGAATTCTCTTGGTGGACAAAGAGAATGGTGGTATTTTTCGAAATGGATTTTGATATTATGATTACAATGGAATCCGGTTTCGTTTTGCCTAGGGATGATGAAGGGAAGCCAATAGAGAAATATAGGTGGACCAAAAAGCAAAGGGAAGAGCACCTTGCAAACTCAAAAGCCAAGCATCATCTTTTCAATGTGCTCCCCCAACAAGAGATCAACCGAATTGGAGAATGCCTAAGTGCCAAGGAGATGTGGGAGAAGCTAATTGAGCTTCATGAAGGCACATCCGAGGTGAAGCTAGCAAGGAGAGATCTCCTCCGCTCCCAACTCAACAACATTAAACTAGAAAAGGGAGAAAAGGTAATTTTCTTACATTCTCGTTTCAAGGAAATTATAACCGGTTTGTCAAGTGTTGGTGAGAAGCTATCAAACTGGGATATGGTTATGAAGGCTATAGATGCCTTTTCGCGATCCTCAAAGTGGAGCTCCATGGTGGACTCCCTCTATATCTCGAAGAATTTAGAAGTGAGCACCTTGGAGGAGTTCTTCTCAACCATGGAGCTTCATGAAACAAGACTTGAAGGAATAGTTGAAGAGCCTAAAATCCAACCTTCAAGAGTAGTAGCATTATTGGCCAACAAGGGGAAGAAGAAGATAGAGATCCCCTCCTCCTCCGATGATGAAGCCTCTTCCTCCTCCTCCATGGATAGCACGGAAGAAGCGTATATGGTAAGGAGGGTAAGACGTGATTTAAAAGGTTTTCAATTTAATAAATCTCATGATAGGAGAAGAAGACCTAGGGGGAAGGTCATTTGCTACAATTTTCAAGGGGAAGGACATATAAGGGACAATTGTCCTCTCCTAAACAAGAGCAAAGAAGAAAGAAAGAAGAAGGAAGAAAAGAAGAAGAAAAAGGGGAGTAAAAAGAAGGAAGAAGAGAAGAAGGCTAAAGAAAAGGGGAAGGCCAAAGCATTCAAAGCCAAGACATGGGATGATCTTTCTTCCTCATCCTCATCCGAAGAAGAGGAACAAGTCTATTCCAACCTTGCATTGATGGCCTTCGACGACTTGGATTGCTCCTCCACCGAAAATGAAGAATCAAACTCAAGTGGAGAGAGCTCAAGTGAAGGGGGAGCCTCTACATCATCCTCATCCGAAGAAGAGGATTTGGTAAGTGAGGTAACAAATCTACCCCCTAAGCAAATTATGTCTATGATTTTTAGCCTCACTAAGGACTTATTTAGAGCCAAGAAAAAGAACAAAAGCATGCTTGACCAAATTAAGGAATTAGAACAAAAATTAGAAAAAACATGTTTTAATGATAATGATGATGATGCATGTTCACATGATAAATATATGCCATTTGATGTTAATGATGCATTCATAGAAGAAAATAGGGCTTTAAGGGAAAAGGTAAATTATTTGACAAAAACCCTAGAAAAATTCACTATAGGCTCCAACACCTTGAACATGATCATAGGGAGCCAAAGAGCTAGCTTCAACAAAAAGGGCCTAGGTTATAAAGAAAAGAAAAATGAAAAGGCCTACAAATGCCTAATTGCTAGGGGACAAGATAAGAAGAAAGTAATAGCTAGGAAATGGATTCCTAAGGAGTATCTAGTGAACCCCATAGGCAAGAATTTGTATTGGGTTCCAAAATCCATCCTTAAGGGTTAGGAAAACCCTAGGATAGTCAACCAAATGGAATTCACCTATATCTTATTTTTGGTTGACTTAGGATAGCGGGACAACATTTTTGAAATAGTGTTGGGTGATGATAATATACCCATAAATAGATAATAATGCTTAAATCATGATGATTAATGTAATTGCTATGTATATTTGCAATCATGATTTATGATATTGATATTTGGCACATAATCATGAGAAATAGGTTTAAATCATGCCTTAGGTGATATTTTACTAATTATCATCATGTAATACCTAATACATGATTATTACTTGATGAATACATGTATTTAATGATCATAATGTGTAATTCATTCATATATGTCATTATGATCATGTGGATTGTTAGGGTGATACTTAACCTTGATAGAATTGCATGAATATAATGGTTAAGTATATACAAATACCTCTAGGATACATCTCACACTCACTATAGGCTACCATGATTGAAAACTTAGCATGAGTGAGATGTTAGGATGATACAAATGTCCACTAATATCTATGGCATTTAGATGGTCATTTAAAGTATCAAAATAGCAATAATAGACCAATCATGGGGAAGGCTTATGTTTAATTCATAGACATATTGCCCAAAGATCATGGTTGGATATTTCATATGTTTTCAAAACAATTTCTTAATCTAAAATCTATGTATTCATGTTTTGAAACAATTGGAACCAAAACTAGGTGTTAAACTTGATACTAGAATGATCAAAAACCTAGTGGTTTTTAAACCTTTTGGATTTTTGGTAAATACGTGAAAATATAATGATTTTTCATGAAGATCTATTTTTCACTGATAAAGAATCTTACAAGAAATATGTTCTCCAAATTTCATGATTTTTCAAATTTTCTGGAATTTTTAATGCATTTCTGAAATTCGGTCCGAAAATCAGAAAGTTCTGAAATTCGCGTGCCAGTCGACTGGTAGTCTGAACCAGTCGACTGGTGGCCTGAAAATCAGACTAGTTAAGGCCGAATTCAGGTTTTAGACTAATTTTTGGTATTTTCCTTCTATTATACTTGATGCCATGAGTTTATAACTTAGTGTTAATCTTTTTGATGGTGTCAAAGGGGGAGAAATGATTATGTTTAAGTAAATTATGATAGGGGGAGAGAGAGTTTCATGGATTAAGGGGGAGTTGCATGTTGCTATATCATGTTTATGTTTACATGCTTTCTTTCCTTAGAAATTTTTATCAAATGTTCTTATCTAACTTAAACGAATTGCCACACATCAAAAAGGGGGAGATTGTTAGGGCAATCTCTTGCCATGATAAGGTTTTGATGTGTGTGGCAAAGGGTTTAAGTTAGTTTGTTATGTTGATTTGATATGTGCGTTGAAGTCATGCAGGACTTAGTAATTCGCACATGGAGCCGTGGCGAGTTTCACATCTCATGACTCGGTCCTTGAGTCGGTGAAGGATAGCTTTGCGGAAGCCGTGTGCTTGGAGCATCCGAGGGACCGCCGGATGAGGAGCTTGGAGTGAAGCAGGAGGAAGTAGACTTTGAGGCAAGAGACACGAAGGAGCATTGCAGAGTCGTACACCTGATGCTGCCGAGGGACATGGCCGCGAATGAAGAGAACTTCGAAGGCGAGGGACTCCGAGAGATGAGAGTGAGCGAATGTAACCCGTGAAGGGGTAGCTCTTAGGTGAAACTTGGCCATTTGGCTAAGTGTCGGATGGGATTTCCCGACATCAGTCGACTGCCATGGAATGACAGTCGACTGCTCTGAGTCGATTGGGTTCGACTGGTGTCTGACTGATGGGCATTTGGCCCAAGCAGTCGACTGCCATGGACTGGCAGTCGACTACTGTCGACATCAGTGGACTGTCAAGGGACGACAATCGACTGATGGCACTGTACACGGGCACAGAATGGAGTCGACCTCGTTGAGGACTCGACTGATCGAGCACCAGTCGACTGATGGTAATATCAGTCGACTGATTCCAGTACCGTTGGATGAAATCCAACGTGGAAAGCGGCCGTTATTGGGCAACGACTACAGGACCAGTCGACTGATCGAGGGCATCAGTCGACTCATCTTGTGTCAACGGGAAGAAACCCTCTTCCTCTATAAAAAGGAAGGGGATGGGGCTTTGGGAGGTTAATGCTTGAGCTCTAAACTTCTCCCAAAGTGTCATAGATGATTCCCTACTCTTCTTACTTGCTTTTACTTCAATCTTATTGTAAGAAGAGTGATCTTGATTGTAAAGGTTACCTCCACCTAGCTTGGTGCAAAGGAGAGACCAATAGTGATTGGCTTTGGAGGAGTGATTCACCTTGGACGAATCGGACCGTGGATTAGCGGCGTAGCCGTGAACCACATTACATCTCGGTGTTATTGTTTGTATTCTTTTTGTTTATTTGCTTGTCTTGTTTTATTATTTCCACTGGCGCTAATCTTGTGTGTAGACGAGTAAATTACGACATCCATTGGAAGAGGGCTATTCACCCCCTCTAGCCGGCCGTTTCGATCCTCCAACATTACAAACATTCAACCCAATCTAAATAACCAAACTATCATAATGAAGAAAATGCTAGAAATTGCCAGCGGAAACTGGAAATGGTGCTGAAATTGGAGCTCTCGGAAGAAATGAAGAGGTTGCCAGAGAGATGCTAGTCGGAGTGGATGGAAAGTAAACTACCGGTGGTGGATGCTGGCCGGAGCTAGAATTGGCAGCAGGCATCGGCTGGAAGGTGACTGGACCGATCGGAGCTGCTGAAGGTGACGATGGAGCTCGGTTGGTGGAGGAGATGATGGAGGAAACCATCGGGCACCAGAGGTTGGAGGGGATCCCCTTCCCTCTCTGGCGACCAGTGGGGAAAGGGAGAGCGCGGCCGAAGGGCGGAGGTGCGTCGGCGATTGTCGCGGAAGAGAAGGGAAGCCGACTGCCTTGTTTCTACGCTGCAATGGAATTAATTGGATTATCTCCACTGTTCGATTGAAGCTAGATCTAATCCCAGCCGTCCAATTGAAGTTAGGGTTTAATGATAAATAGTTGCTTGATTAAGCTGCTCCATCCAATTGCTGAAATTACTCCGATTTTGAATGGATGGATCTGATCACTCTGAATGGATAATCACGATCGGCTGAAGCTGGATGAAGGCTTAAGATATCCAGATCTAAATGTATGGACCGGATCACTCCAGATTCAGATGAATGACTCAGATCAATCAGATCTCATCGGATAATCAGGATTAAACAGATTTGAACCCTTGATTAAATTTCCTCTGATCGTGATGAAGGGCTCAAATTCTTCCAGCTTAAAATGCCCATTACGGCCCTTAGATAAAGCCATATTTGATCTAACTTGAGTCTAATCCAGTGGCTCATCTCGATCTCCTACAATTAAAATGTCAAATTTACATATAAATCTAAAATTAAGGAGAATTTACACTAAGGTCCAAAAATAAATCCAACTCATAAAACATATAAATAATTGATAAATAATCACTCGAGAGGATAAAAATAGTGATATTAAGAACCAAAATAATACGACAAAATGGTAATTATCAATTCTCCCACACTTATTCTTGCACATCCCGAGCAAGTAAAGAAAACTAAAAGTAAACTGAAAGTATATTTTCCTAGCAATTCCCAAGCATACATAGAAAATCGTGAAAGAAAGTTATCTAAGATTGTCAAACCTCAATGACTCAAGAAATTATGGATTCAAATCTTACATAGGTTAACAAACAAGGTAACTTCAATCCATTATGAATAGACTGAGAATGACTAAGCCTCACAAGATAAGTGGTAGTTTCTCTCGCTCTCATAAGCATGTAATAGTGGAGTTCACTCAAGCTACTTATGGTTTATGAACAACCATATGCTTGTTTTTCTTCTACCTTCACCACTATATACACATAAGAATGCACAATCACTGAAGGCTTATTAGGAATGTAAGGGAAACATGAATAAAAACAAAATGACAATATGTGTGAAAGAAAAGAAAGGTAAGAAATGAAATAGCTAAAGAAATACAAGAAGAAGATATGGAAATACTGGAATGCTACATAGATGAGTAAAAAGAAAGTAATGCCCCAAAAGTTTTTCTTCCAACCTAATAAACATGTAAACAACACTTATCACATTCTTCAATACAAATCTACTAATAATATACAAAAAATCTCTCAATGATTGCAACAAGGGATGTCACTAACAAAAATACTATCACACATGAATAAAAAATGACACATGTCAAAATTTTTACAATATTTTTTTTTCTATTTCATGGGCACCCAAATGTTTATTTTTCTTTTTTTTTTTCAACTTTTTTTTCAGCTTTTTTTTTTCAAACTTTTTTTTTCGACATGTAGTGCACTTCCCATGCTCCAACATCAAGCTCAGCTAAAAAGATAGAGCATGGCTAGCTCATGGTGATCAAGCACGACTTGCCTATGCTTATACTAAATTTCCCTGAGCTACTCCTCTCCTCCACACTTAAACTTTTATCCATCCTGAGCAAAACACTCATCATGAAACATCCAAGTATCCCACATACAAAAATAGAAATGGACAAGAAAGTAATGGAAAGAAAGAGAAATAGAAATGATGAACGATTAGAATGTTATTCAATAAGCATGTGACGATAAAAGAAGTGAAGGAAAACAAATGTGATTGCCTTCATAATAATCATGCAAACCTATTGTTGTGTAGTCTCAAAAGAATCAAAGCAAGTTCTAGAGTTACAATAACCACCAGTGCACCACACACAAGCAATAAAATTAGGCTCAATCCTCACTAGGTAAACAAAAATAATCAACTCAGTCTATCAACACAGAATCCATCACCAAGTAGTAACCACATGCAATCAAATAATCCATTCATGACAATAAATCTCCGAAACTCGACAATCAAATTTAACTAGCTTTCACGACTTCTAAGAAGATATAAAGGAATGCATAGGAAATTTATTTCAAAACACTATAAAACAAAAACTCAACAAATGAAACCTAACAACTAAAACAAAAACAAATAAAGTAAAAGAGATATATATACAAAGAAAAAGAAAATAAATAAGATGGAGCAAACTCCCCTGAGGTCCTGGCAGTTGAAGAAGGTTCAGTAGGAGAAGCCACTCAGGCAGTAGAGTGCTCCGAGAGAAATCCCGTCCCGGTGGTTGAAGAAGATTCAACTTTAACATCCAACCCGAGAGTGGGATGGACTGAATGGGGGTGAGCGCCTTTATGATGTGATCATGATAGTACTGTGCCACTCCCTCCAATAGAATCGCCTCATCATATGTAATCTCTGGTGGTTGGAGGCGATTCAGGAAAAGTGTCCAACCATGGGGCTGGATTATTGCATTTGTTGTCAGGGCTTTCATCAGTAAAATTGTTGGAGACTCTGGCTGAGATGGAAGTGTCCAGTCTGGGGGCCTCCAGCTATCCACCACTTCCATGGGAATCTGCTCATCAAAATTGCTTGCCGACAATGTCTCACTTGTCTTCTGGTCTGGTTGGCAAGTTTGGGCACTGGCATCTGGAAGCTGCTCCATTTCTTCAGTATAATTCAGGGCACAAATAACATCACAGAGTAAATCTAAGCCGCTAGTATCATCATCCACATCATTTGCCATAATAGCAACTTCATCTACAAATCCACATCCATCAATATCCATAATAGCATCACAGCATGAAGAGTCATAGGAGTCCTGTGGAGTAGCTGCATCATAGACATCCCTGTCACTCACTCCACAATCCATCTCCCTAAGCATGTCGATATCCATATAAATGGTCTCTGACGGAGGCTGAATGAACTCTTGTGCTTGTGTTTGGCTGATGGATGATGCAATTAGATCCAGCTGGATTTGCATGTTATGTATTCGCTATTGCTGTTGTTGATGTCTATCACTAATTTGTTGATGCATCTATTGCATTTGTTGCTGCATCAATGATCCTATAGCTGTAAAAGCTTTTCTAGTGTCTCTGTAGTTGACTCAGCTTGTTGGAATGGTTGTAGTCCATCGCACACTATGTCATCTTGAAATCCCAATGGACTCTGATAAGCTGAAAAATTCTGAGCATCTTCCTGATGTGCTTCTCCATAACTGTTACTTGATTGATCACCCCATCTGGGTATGTACATATCGATAGATAGTGGGGGTGGATAGCACTGAGACTGCTCAGGAATATAGAGTGGTGTGTGCCCATACCTGAAATCTGAATCAAAATTATGAAAAGATGTACCAGAAACTGAATTATACCTATCCTGCTGATACCGTTGATGATACTGAGAATGTGGAGGATCAGGTTGATGATATTGAGGCTGGTACTAATAATACATCTGTTGTCTAGTGCCTGAATAGTAAGCATCACTGAGATCTCCAAATGGCTAATAATATGGATCCATGTTGCAAGAGATTCCTAGTCTTTCCCTAAAAACTAACAAACACAATCAAAAGTCATAGGAAATAGATATGATCAAGTACATGGATATGCAAGAAATAAAAGAATGCAGCCCTAAACAAATGTTTTTGAATTTTTTTTTCAGAAAAAATAGGTAAGCAATCCTAAGTCTACCAAGCATCATTACACTCCCCAACAACGGCGCCAAAATTTGATGTGCATGGTATTTATCGTGGTACCATTTCAAATTAATTACCGAACCCCCTAACTACACTAATATAGTATAGTGGATGGCCCGGATCGTTTCCCAACGAGTGTAATCGACAGAATAGTAAACTTAGGATTTCTAATTATTGCTTTGGGGTTTCTATTGAAGATTGGGGATTTGGAATTTGAGATCTAACCTACAGTTGTAAGGTAATTAAAATCCTAAAGTAATATGAAACAATTAAATCAAACAATGTAGAAAGTAAATCAATAAAAATAGGAAGAGGAAATAATCTGTTCAACCCAAGATAGGCTCGGTGAATGACCAAGTTCCTTCGGCTAAGTCCAACGAAGCTCGATCGAGACTACGTAAACGATAATGGATGTGGGATGGTGTAAACTCCTGAATCTAGTAGTTTGATGGATACTCCGAACTCTCGCGGATCTGGTTGAGCTCGAAGAAGTGTCGTCGTGGTGGACTCCTCCTCAAATCCGAAAGAGAAGGTGGATGCTGTGGAGATGGAGGACGTCGTCGAATTCTCTCGATGAAGCGGTTCCTCCTCGAATCCGCGGAGAAAAATGGATGGAAGGAAGGGGGAGACGACTGCTAAGGCTCAAGGGAAGAACAAATTTAACTTACAACTAAATGAAATAAACAATTCATCAACAAAATTTAATGCATGAACATGATGTAAAAGAAAGCAACTAACTAACGATAATTGCAATGAAATTAAAGGAACTGTAAATTAAGCATCCTAATCAACGTGCATCTAATCAAAACACAAACTCTAACATTCAACCTAATTAAAACTCACAATACATTAAACTAACTCATTCAAGCATTTCATCAAACACTTCATGAGCATAAAACAACATAAACCAAATGCGTGCAATTTGAAACATGGAAGATCATGAATTACAAACATTCAACCCAATCTAAATAACCAAACAATCATAATGAAGAAAATGCTGGAAATTGCCGGCGGAAACTAGAAATGTTGCTGAAATTGGAGCTACTGGACTAAATGAAGAGGCTGCCTGATAACTACAATTTTGTTAGGTTATTTTTGTCCTTAATATCACTGTTTCAATCCTCTCATGTGTTTATTTATCGATTATTTACATGTTTTATGAGTTGGATATATTTTTGGACCTTATTGTAAATTATCCTAATTTTTGGATTTATATGCAAATTTTACATCTTAATCGTAGGAGCCAATGGATTAGACTCGAGTTGGATCAAATATGGCTTCATCTAGGGCTAGAAGGATATTTTAAGCTGGATCAATCTGGACCTTTCATCATGATCGAGGGCAATTTAATCAAGAGATTAAATCTGAGCAATATGGACCATCCGATGAAAGCGACTTGATTCTGAGCCATCTACCCAAATCTGGAGAGATCCGGTCCATACATATTGATCTGTACATCTGAGCCCTTCATTCAGATTTGACCGATCATGATTATCCCTTCAGATGGATCAGATCCATCCATTCAAAGTCGGAGAATTCTTAGCCAATAAATCGAATCACCTCTAAGTCAGTCCTGCTCAATACACTCAAAGTGTACTAGTGTAATTTTATTGTCAAGACAAACAAATACCAAATCACACTACAACCATACCAATGGTTTGTCATAAAAAAAATCTCGGTTGTGAGCCTTTACTTATACTCTACAAGGAACTGATAACATGATCTCCCATGTGACACTACACACTATGTTATCTACAATGTAATGTATTAGACAATATGCATAACCATAAATATGCAAACAATGATCATGTGATTCTTATTTCAAAAATAAATATGTTCATACAAAAGATAGACTTTTCAGTATACATCCCAACAATCTCCCACTTATACTAAAAGACTATGCTATCCTCATACTGCCATACATCTAATTCTCATTCCCTCCACATGCCTATCAAAGCTCTCGCTAGAAGGGCCTTAGGGAAAGGATCTACCAGGTCATCCTCTAATGCAATCTAGGTGACAACAACTTCTACCCGCTTTACGATTTCTCGTATCAGGTGGTACTTGCGCTCTATGTGTTTACTTGCCTTATGGGCTCGTGGTTCCTTCGAGTTTGCAACTGCACCACTCTTATCACAATAAATTATGATAGTTATGGGCAAACCAGGAATTACATCCAAGTCCATCAAGAAGTTCCTGAGTCATACAGCTTCTTTGGCCACCTCAGAGGCTGCCACATACTCAGCTTCCAT
Organism: Wurfbainia villosa; assembly: GCA_025175895.1. NCBI lineage: Eukaryota > Viridiplantae > Streptophyta > Magnoliopsida > Zingiberales > Zingiberaceae > Wurfbainia > Wurfbainia villosa. The sequence goes on from CM046005.1 coordinate 43,667,104, forward strand.
GGTAGAGTCCGCCACACATTTCTGCTTGACACTCCTCCATACAATGGCTCCACCTCCCAAAGTAAACACAAAACCTGAGGTAGACTTACTGTTATCCCTATCTGATTGGAAGTCAGAATCTGTGTAACCCACAGGGAGTAATTGATCTGCCTGGTATACCAGCATATAATCCCTAGTCCTTCTCAGGTACTTCAATATATGCTTTACCGCAGTCCAATGTCCCTGTCCTAGATTACTCTGATATCTGCTAATCATGCCCACGGTAAAGCAGATATCCGGTCTCGTACATAGCATAACATACATGAGGCTTCCTACTGTCGAAGCATAAGGAACCGCCTTCATCTCCTCTATCTCCTTTGATGTTCTAGGACACATCTCCTTAGACAAAGGTACTCCATGCCTAAAAGGTAGAAAACCTTTCTTGGAGTTTTGCATGCTAAAACGAGCCAAAATGGTGTCTATGTATGAAGCTTGAGACAAGCACAACATCCTTTTCCTACGATCCCTTATAATCTTGATCCCAAGGATGTGTCTCACTTCTCCCAAGTCGTTCATATCAAATTATTTGGACAACTCTACCTTTACGTTCGATAACACCTTGACATTGTTGCCAATTAACAAAATGTCATCTTCGTATTGTACAAGAAATATCACTACGTTTCCGTCACATCTCTTGTATACACAAGACTCATTCGGACTTTAAATAAATCCATAAGACTGGATTACCTCATCAAAGCGAATGTTCCAAGATCTCGAAGCTTGCTTCAATCCATAAATGGATCGATTAAGCTTGCACACAAGATGCTCTTTGCCCTTTGTAATGAATCCCTCTGGTTGCTTCATATAGATGTTTTCCTCAAAACTTCTATTAAGGAAAGCTGTCTTGACATTCATCTGTCATACCTCATAATCCATATGAGCAGCAATACATAAGAGAATCTGGATAGACTTAAGCATGGCTACCGGCGAAAAGGTCTCCTCAAAATCGATACCCTCTTTCTGAGTATACCCCTTTGCAACAACCCTCGCTTTGAAGGTCTCAACCTTCCCGTCTATTCCTCTCTTTTTTTTGTAGATCCACTTACATCCAATGACTTTTACTCCATTGGGTGGTTCTACTAGCTTCCAGACATGATTTGAATCCATAGATTCTATCTCAAAATTCATCGCACTTTGCTAAGATATCGGATCTTTATCTTGGATCTCCTCGTCATATGTCCAGGGATTAGGTTCATGTTCGCCAGGGACTAAATCAGAAGATTCTCTCAAGAACATGAATCTATCAGGCTGTCTAACAACCCTCCCACTACGATGAGGTATCACCAGTGTATCCTCTGTGGCACGCGTTGCAGTGACTTGTGGTATATCCTCTTGTACCAGTGGTACTGAAGCAGTGACTTCTCTTAATTCCTCTAGAACAATCTTACTCATGGGTTTGTGGTTCATCACATAGTCTTCCTCTAGAAATCTAGCGTTCATGCTAACGATCACCCTATGATCTCTAGGACTATAAAACAAATCACCTTTCGTTCCTCTAAGATAGCCAACGAACATGCGGACTTCTGTACGAGGTTCCAACTTACTTGCATCTGCCTTCAGCGCATGTGCTGGACTCCCCATATCTGAATATGTTCACAATTTTGTGGGAGTAGAAGGCACTGATTTAGATGGTACCAAGTTCAGAATATACACTGTCGTATCTAGAGCATATCTCCAGAATGAATCTGGCAACTCAGAATAACTCATCATTGATTTAACCATCTCCATAAGAGTCCTATTCCTTCGCTCTGCTACACCATTCTGCTAGGATGTGCCAAGTGCAGACAATTGGGATTGAATCCCAGCCTCTGATAAGTAATTCCTAAACTCTCCCAAGAGGTACTCACCACCACGATCAGATCGTAGTGTCTTGATACTTTTACCTTGATGTTTCTCCACATCAGCCTTGAATTCTTTGAACTTGTCAAAGTATTCAGACTTGCGGCGTATCAAGTAAATATATCCATATCTTGAATAATCGTCTATGAAAGAGATGAAATATTCAAAACCACCTCTTGCCAGGATAGACATAGGACCACACAAATAAGAATGAACTAACTCCAACACATCTTTGGCTCTATACCCCTTGGCCTTAAAAGGCCTCTTTGTCATTTTACCCTCCAAGTTAGATTCGCAGGTTGGGAAATCTTCCACCACTAATGAACTCAGAGGTCCATCAGATATCAACCTTTGAATTCTGCTTAGGTTAATATGACCTAGCCTTAGATGCCAAAGATATTTTTGGTTCATCTTCGAAGGTTCTTTTCTCTTATTGGAATTAGAAGATGAATTGTTTACTTCTATTTGCATCGTGGAAGCTTTTGGTTCAAGTGTATATAAATTTCCTATCAATGCACCAAAACAGATATTCTTTCTTTTCTATTTTATAACAACTCTGTCATTAAAAGAAATAGAATATCCATCCATAAACAATTTAGAAACCGAAATCAAATTCTTTCTAAATAAAGGTACATAAAGATAATTTTTCAGAACCAAAACTTTATTCCTCTCAAAAGACAAATAAACATCTCCCACTACAACAGCCGCTACCTTCATAGCATCACCCAAGTAGACAATAATCTCCCCTTCAGCCAGTCGTCTGGTTTCCTGGAACCCCTGTAAAGTATTGCAGACATGATCAGTGACTCCCTTATCTTCACACCAGGTGGCGGTAGGTAACACCACTGAATATGTTTCAATGACTAAACCAAAAGATATACCTTTGTTTTGCTTCCAGTTGGGGCAGTCCTTCTTCCAATATCCAGTTTGCTTGCAAGTGAAGCACTTGCTTTTCGGCTTCTTCACTCATCCATGAGATCCTCCCACCACCTTTGCTCCACCTTGTTTCTTCTTCTTCTTGCCTTTCGGCTTAGAAGTAGAAATCTTCTGAGCAACCATGGCCTAAGCCTGAGTAAGCCCTTCTGCCACCTGGAGTTCTGTCAGAAGCTCCGCCAACGAATACAACCTCTTATTCATGTTGTAATTCAAGCGAAACTGCTCAAAACTCCTAGGTAGAGACTGGAGAATGATATCGACCTGGGTTTCCCCATCGATCTTAGCTCCAAGGACTTCCTCCTCATTCGCAGGCTTAGGAGGACACTCTTTGAAAAGTACATATTTATACTCCTCAACAGTCAAGACAATATCAAGATTCCTCTTCCAATCAACATAATTGGGTCCAGTAAGTTTATTCTCTTTTAGTATCACAGCAAGCGGGTTTAAAGTCATTTTTGAAAAACCTAAGAATCACATAGATCAAAACATTAGATTTCAAAAAATTATTGATTCCTTAAACAATAAAATCTTAAAATCAACCAACACCTCAAAATACTGAGAATATCGTATGCCACGATCGTGTGGACATATACGAATTCTACATTTGTAAGAGGAGGTTTTACCCATTAATTTTACTATCTTGTCAACCTAACTTTTTGATAAATAAAATTCATAGTTGGTTCCTCTTCGACCCTACAAATAAAAGTAGTGACTCCGATGGGGAGGATACTCCTATTTGCATCTAAGTGTTCGCCATTACTCGGTACTAAGGCAATTATCTCGGGTTATGTGTCTTCCGATGGGGAAGTACACACGCTCCTTAATAATTTCCTATAACCATATTCAACCCTGTGATCCGCAAAACAAACTCATCCGATGGGGAGGAAGGCACTCAGAGCCGACGCACAAGTTTGTTTGCATCACATGTCAAATCGTAATAGAGGTCGTAGGAATTAAAAAAAAATATCCCTCTCCCACTTAGTAATTTAAAATTGAGGAATTTTCCTAGCACACGACAGGCATATCAAACCAGAAGCAATAAATATGAAAGAAATATTTTCCAACTATTATGGCTTTTGTTCTCCAATATGCCTCCCGTCGTATCGCCATCTCGTCCGCTCCTTCCTACGCCATGTACAAGCCATCCGGAGATCCGAGCCGAGAAAAATTATTTTAATTTACATCCATCGATCCTATACTCCACGAAGGAGTGTACATGAAATCTAGATCGAAAGTAAACTAAAATAAAGGAGTAGCTAAACAATGTCGTACTTAATTACAAAAAATTAAATACTAGCCTCGTCAACCCCGAGGATTCAAATAATATTACACACATCCAATCACATACACACACATATGACCATAATAGTTGGATCTTATGCCTGCAACCAAAAAGTTAGCCTACGCACATCATACTATCATCCAGTACATACAATATATGATAAATGCATAAAATTAACCGAATCTTAAACACACAAAATCGGAAACCATGACTCTGATACCACTTGAAGGTAGGAAACTTCGCTTCCCACTTCAACTCGGTCGCTTGTTTATGTTAGTAATATATGAGAGATGTCCTAAGGCAATCGCCTTATGTATGAACCATTTATATGATAAATGAAGATTCACTATTTGAGTATACATGTTTTATGTATTTGATTGGATCTTAAACTCATTTACTGAATGTCCACGATACGATTCACAGCATGAGAGAATTTGTGATTGGATCACAACTAGTGAGTATCTCTACATGTGTAATTGTGATGTATCGGAATTATCCCTAGTCGATGAATTGATGGATCTGGACACCATCAATTCTGTTGAGACTAGCACGAGGTATACTCCTTGGTGTATCCAAGCAGCTGATTCTCACTGGCTGGAGACATAGTGATGTCCGGAGTTAATCGTGGATGCTAGTTATGGTAACTAGTTCATTGGAGTGACCAGCCGTAAGACTTCATATGGTTCTCTGCATATATAGATATGTCAATGAAGTTCTTCCGTGGCTTAAGTGCGATGTTCCTTTGACTTGCGGTATTCAAGTCATCTTGATCATGGAGACTTATGCTTTGACATCTTAAGCAAACATCTCTAAGGAGATGTGGACCCGGGATGATTGGGTATAAGTCGAAGTGATCGAAGGTGTTTGAATAGCCTATAAAGGATTCACCACTCCTTGCGAGGAGATGTATACCCATGACCTCTCGTCGGATTGTTACTAAAGTCTTTGGCCAAAGCATTACATGTTTAGAGTAAGGTACTCTTCGATACATGTGGAGTAACTAGAATCCGTAGGACGAGGAAATGATACTTGGGCTAGGTGTGACGTAGTCAGCCTAGTGGGGACTGACACAATAGACCATGACCTGAACCAAGTGGGTATAAGATGAGTGAAGGGAATGAGGCACGATTCATTCGAGCTACTGAAGGGTTTCAGAAATAGTTCTGGATCAACCGTTGATCTTTTCGGTTAATTAGGGATCATGATGTACTACTAGGTGCCACTCATGATCGTTCTATAATTAATGGTTAATTATAGACGGCCAACATAAACCGAGAACCTATTTGGTCACATGCACAACGAGTGTAATCCAAAGGATTTAAAACGAGCTTGAGAATGGGATTCTCAGACCGAGAGAAACTATGTTTGGTTGGACCAAACATAAAGCGAGCATGAAATTGTTTCAGTCGCAATGGAAGCGTGGATGGGCTGTGTCTTATGAAGACATAATGGATGAACCAAAATGGTTTGGTTCTAATCCAATGGATGAGAATAAACCAAAGGGTTTGGTTTATATTAAACGAATGAACCAAAGGTTGGTTCGGTTCGTTTTAACTTAAAATAAACCATCATGGTTTGGTTTATTTTAACTTATCTTAATGGAGCGGGTTAACGAACTTTATGGATATGATCCATTAACCATTAAGAGAATTAGTTCTCTATAAAAGAGGGCATTAGGGTTTGTTAAGCCCTAATGAAGAGGCAAACCTAATTTGGCCGCCCACCCTCCTCCTCTTGTTGGCGCCAACTCTATTGCCGCCAACCATCTCTTCCAACCGGCGACCAGCTGCTGCCGTTTCCTCCTCTTGCCGGCGACGAGCTGCTGCCGGAGGAGCTCCGGTGATCTTCCTTGGCTCCGGCGACAAGGTGAGCAAGTCGCTTTCCTTATTTGGCCGGCGCAAGGTCTCCACCAAAGCTGTCCAGTTTTCTGGACAGCTTGTTCTCCTCTCGTCGGAGCGTCGTTTGGACGACAGTTAGTGCTCCGACAGCGGCTAACTTACCGGGGATTTGATCTCCGGTAATCCTCTGAGGTGGAGGACGAAGGATTCGTCAAACGGTTGACGAATACCTCTCCGGAGAAGCGAGTTTTGAGAACTCGTTTAGGATCCGAATTTGGATTCGGATCGTGATCATCTCTCGATCACGTCGTCTTCAACACGAGGCTAGTAACCCGTACGAAGACGAAGCTCGTGACTTAGCGAAGTCATCCCGAGGAGCTCGGCGTGGATACGGATAGAGACGATTCTTACGAGGATCATTCCTGTTGAAGCCGTTCCCGCTACACGTCATACGGAAGGTATAACGTAGTTTAATTTCCTTTTATTGCAAATTTAATTTACGGTTATGTCTACACTTGTTGTAATAGCATGCGTGTGTTGTGTGTGTTGTAATAAATATAGATTTATTATTTTTAATTGCTTCTGCTGTGCTCATGTTTACGAAACATGATCGAACACACACACGCCGCGGTGCCGGAAACCCAACAGTGGTATCAGAGCCCAGGTTGTGTTTCAACATAATCGTAAAATTGGTTTTGCGATAGTCATAATGTATTTCTGGAAATTTTCTAATTTTGGAAATTTAGAAGTATTTATGGAAAATTTTCAATTTTGGAAAGTCTAGAAGTATTTATGGAAATCTTCCACTTTTGGAAAGTTGGAAGTATTTATGGAAATTGATATTTTCCATAAATAAAATATTTGATTAGATTCTGGAAATTTGTTTCCTAATTTAATCATGATTTGATTTGGGAAATCAAATCTTAAAATATTTTATTTCCATAAGTAGTTTTAATGATTTAGGAAATTGGTTTCCTAAATAGATTTTCCTTAATCAAATAATTCCATGAATAAAATATGTGATTAGATTTGGAAATTTGTTTCCTAATTTAATTATGATTTGATTTGGAGAATCAAATCTTAAACATATTTTATTTCCATAAATAGTTATGACATATAAGGAAATTATATACATGACATAATTGTATGCCATGTAATTGCATTAGATGCATAACATTATGCCATGCGTGTCGTGACATGTAGATGTATGCCATGTATGTCATGCCATGTAGATAATAGTTATTTGCATGCAAAGAGGATGAGACATAAAAACCTTTAATCAATATTAAAGCCTACACCTTCCATTAATATGGTTAGAACCAGAGTTCTGTTTCTTGTTTGGGTTGTTGGACTCTCTCCAAGCCCGGCTCGAACCTGAATATGTTCAAACCATGGAATAGTTTAATACTAATATGGTAAGAGTCAGAGGTCAATCGTTAGCTTTGGTTGTTGGACTCTCTCTAAGCTGGGCTAATTGGTTGAATGCGCTCTAACCATATTAAAACTATGTCCCGATTAATGGGTTGGCTTTAACCTGGAGCATCGGCTTGTTGGACTCTCTCCAAGGTCGATGTAAAGGGAGGTGAAGTTGGGTGCTATGCATATGATGCATACTTGTTAATGTGTTAACAACCCGATGTATGTGTGAACATTCAATTAGTTGATAGCACATTGTGATAGTTGCATATACGTGATATGCAATCGGTATAGTTGATACCTACCGTCGTAGTTATGAATGGCTTGTTGGACTCTCTCCAAGGTTGTTCATAACTATGATGGATATCAACCCATTCGGAGATGGACCTACGATCTCCCGAAGTGATTTTGGAGTTTTTGAAATTCGAAAAATGAATGGGATTTATAAATGTATATTGATGCATTTTTAAAAAACATCTTTCTCATATATGCTCATTTTGTATTTCTAAGTTAATATATTGATCATGATATGTTTGAATTTGCGTTCCATTTTGGATTCAAATAAATTGACTGGGCCGAACTTCTTGGACTGGCTTAGAAACTTGAGAATTGTTCTCAAGGTGAAAAGCTTGTGTATGTCCCCGAAGCGCCTCTTCCCGCCCGTCCTAGTGACGATGCAACTTTGGACCAATTGTTGGCCTATCAGAAACATGTGAGTGATTCTGAACAAATGAGTTGCATCATGCTAGCCGCGATGGAACCCAAGCTACGAAAGTAGCATGAGCATATGGATGCTCATATCGTAGTCCTTCATCTCTGTGAGTTGGTTGATGAGCAAGTGAGATTCGAAAGGTTCGAAGTCTCCAAGCTCCTCTTCACCTCTGAGATGCAAGGAGGTTCATCTGTGGTACTGCTCAACATGCTGAAGACTGTGGAGCCTTCTGAGAAGCATGAGTAGGGGACAGGTGTTGTTAGTTGATTCCTCGAAGAAAGGTTCTAAGAGGGAGTCAAAGGAACAACAGAAGGGGAAGAAGAAAAAAGGCTAAAAGGCGTAACCTAGCTCAAAGGGCACTTGCCATCATTATGGCAAGGAGGGTCATCGCAAGAAATTGCAAGGTTTATCAAGAGTCCGTGAAGAAGGATAAGGCATCGGATGCCCCATCTTCTTCGTAAATCTTCTTTATTGATTGTCATTCTATTTCCTTAGACACTTGGGTATTGGATCTGGGTGTGGCTCACATATATGTAATGACATACATGGGCTAAGGAATAGAAGAAGACTCGTCAAGGGAGAGTCAAATTTACGTGTTGGGAATGAAGCAAAGGTTGCTGCACTCGCCATCGGAACGTATTTGTTGAAACTCCTTGCAGGACTTGTCTTAGAACTGGACAATTGCTTTTATATTCCTTTGTTGATAAAGAACATCATTTCTATTTCTTGTTTAAATAGAAATGGTTTCCATTTGACATTTAGTAACAATTGTTGTTACATAACTTTGAATGGGGTTCTTTATGGGACTGGAACTTTAAGCAATGGTGTTTATACGTTGGACGTATCCAGTGACATTTGCAATATCGAAGTGAGCAACAAGAGTGCTCGAAAGGATAATCAAATAGACTCCTACATGTGGCATTGTCGTCTTGGCCATGTAAGCAAGAAACGCATGTCCGAATTACACCGATGTGGAATTCTGGAATCGTTTGAATTGGATTCATACGATACATGCGAATCATGCTTAAAAGGCAAGATGACTAAGTTACGTTTTACAGGAAAAGGTGAACGAGTGGGAGAGTTACTAGGTCTAGTACATACTGATGTATGTGGACCTATGTCAACTCAAGCATTAGGAGGCTATAGCTACTTCATTACCTTCACCGATGATCACTCACGGTTTGGGTATGTGTTCTTGATGAAACACAAGTCCAAGCCTTTGAAAGGTTCAAAGAATTCAGAAATGAAGTAGAGAAACAACATGATAAGAGTATTAAAATACTTGATCGGATCGAGGTGGTGAATACTTAAGTCAAGAGTTTCTTGATTATCTAAGAGACAATGGTATATTGTCTCAATGGACTCGCCCTATACACCACAAAGATAATGGTGTATCCGAGAGGCTTAACTAGGACCTTGTTGGACATGGTCAGTCAATGATGAATCATGCAACTCTTCCCAAGTCCTTTTGGGGCTATGCACTTGACACTGTTTACTTGTTAAATGTAATGCCTACTAAGGTAGTCTCAACTACTCCATATGAGATATGGAATAGTAAGAAACCTCATGTATCTTACTTGAAGATATGGGGTTGTCTCGCTTATGTGAAGCGATCAGACGTATACAAATTGGATGCTAAGTCCGATAAATGTCTATTTATTGGATACCCTAAGGAAACTAGGGATTACCAATTCTATCATCCTGTGGAACAAAAGGTGTTTGTTTCAAGGCATGTGTTTCTAGAGAAAGAGTTTCTCTTGCAAGAAAACAAGGGGGAGTGTCGGAGCTTGAGGAGGCTCGAGAGACTCAAATAGACATTGATGAGATACCGGTGAAGCACAACAAATGTACAACTCATAGTGATGAGCAATCTAGGACCTATTGTAACACCACATCTTCGTAGATCTGGCGAGAACACGTAATATTCCCGAGAGATATGGATTTCTCGTAAGTGAATCGAACGACGTGTTACTCATTGATGATGAGGAGCCTACCAGCTTATGAAGAAGTCTTGACAAGTTCGAAAGGGATAAGTGGCTTGGTGCCATGAAGTCGGAAATGGATTCCATGTATGAAAACCAAGTTTGGAACTTGGTTGACCACCAAGGCATAAAGCCTATAGGGTGCAAGTGGGTTTTCAAGAAGAAAACCGACATGGATGGTAATGTGATTACCTATAAGGCTAGATTGGTGGCGAAAGGATATCGTCAAAAACAAGGTGTTGATTATGACGAAACCTATTCGCCTGTAGCTATGCTTAAATCCATTCGGATGCTCCTGGCCATAGCGGCTCATTATGATTATGAGATATGGCAGATGGATGTGAAAACAGCTTTCCTTAATGGAAACCTGCTCGAGGATGTGTATATGATACAACCTGAGGGTTTCACATCGGTTGATAAAACCAAGGTATGCAAATTGCGACGGTCCATTTATGGATTGAAGCAAGCATCCAGGAGCTGGAATATCCGTTTTGATGAGACAATCAAAAAGTTTGATTTCTCACAAAATCCAGACGAACCTTGTGTGTACAAGAAGGTTAGTGGGAGTGCAGTCGTGTTCCTAGTATTGTATGTCGATGACATACTACTTATAGGAAACGATGTTTCAATCTTACAGTCAGTGAAGGTTTGGTTATCCAAGACATTCTCCATGAAAGACCTGGGAGAAGCAACCTAGATCCTCGGGATTAAGATCTATAGAGATAGATCAAAACGGTTGCTTGGTCTTTCGCAGCTTCATCATATATAGACCGAAAAGCAAAGAGGTTTAGCATGTCGGAATCCAAGAAAGGTTTCCTACCCATCAGGCATGGGGTACACCTTTCGAAGTCTATGTGTCCGCACACAGAAGACGAGAGGATTTGCATGAGTAAGATTCCCTATGCATCCGCAATAGGATCTATCATGTATGCTATGTTATGTACGAGGCCCAATGTATCGTATGCTCTGAGTGTCACGAGCAGATACCAGTCTGATCCAGGAATGGATCATTGGGCGGCTGTTAAGACGATCCTTAAGTACTTGAGAAGAACTAAGGATGTGTTCCTAATATATGGAGAAGGGTACATGGTGATACGTGGGTATACGGATGTTGATCCGCATGCATAAGGATGATTCCATGTCTTAGTCTGGGTATGTATTCACCTAGAATGGAGGCGCAATAAGTTGGAAATGTTCCAAGCTTGACACTATAGCGGATTCTGCCACTAAGGCAGAATACGTTGCAGCTTTGGAAGCAGCAAAGGAAGCGGTTTGGATCAAGTAGTTCATCTATGAACTTGATGTGGTCTCATCAATGATCCAAACATGTGCTTCGCCGCTATCATCTTATCAGAGAGATCATCAGTAGGAACGAAATACAAATCGAGAAAAATCCCACTGAAAGAAACTTAGCGGATCCTTTGACTAAGGCATTACCTCAAAGTAAGTTTGAGGGTCATGTTCGAGCTTATGGTATTGGATACCGTAGCGATTGGCATTAGGCCAAGTGGGAGTCTGTTAGTAATATATGAGAGATGTCCTAAGGCAATCGCCTTATGTATGAACCATTTATATGATAAATGAAGATTCACTATTTGAGTATACATGTTTTATGTATTTGATTGGATCTTAAACTCATTTACTGAATGTCCACGATACGATTCACAACATGAGAGAATTTGTGATTGGATCACAACTAGTGAGTATCTCTACATGTGTAATTGTGATGTATCGGAATTATCCCTAGTCGATGAATTAATGGATCTGGACACCATCAATTCTGTTGAGACTAGCACGAGGTATAATCCTTGGTGTATCCAAGCAGCTGATTCTCACTGGCTGGAGACATAGTGATGTCCGGAGTTAATCGTGGATGCTAGTTATGGTAACTAGTTCATTGGAGTGACCAGCCGTAAGACTTCATATGGTTCTCTGCATAGATATATCGATGAAGTTCTTCTTTGTGGCTTAAGTGCGATGTTCCTTTGACTTGCGGTATTCAAGTCATCTTGATCATGGAGACTTATGCTTTGACATCTTAAGCAAACATCTCTAAGGAGATGTGGACCGAGATGATTGGGTATAAGTCGAAGTGATCGAAGGTGTTTGAATAGCCTATAAAGATTCACCACTCCTTGCGAGGAGATGTATACCCATGGCCTCTCGTCGGATTGTTACTAAAGTCTTTGGCCAAAGCATTACATGTTTAGAGTAAGGTACTCTTGATACATGTGGAGTAACTAGAATCCGTAGGACGAGAAATGATACTTGGGCTAGGTGTGGCGTAGTCGACCTAGTGAGGTGACACAATAGACCATGTCATCTGAACCAAGTGGGTATAAGATGAGTGAAGGGAATGGGGCCGCGATTCATTCGACTCTTGAAGGGTTTGAGAAATAGTTACGGATCAAGTTGATCTTTTCGGTTAATTGGGGATCATGATGTACTACTAGGTGCCACTCATGATCGTTCTATAATTAATGGTTAATTATAGGCGGCCAACATAAACCGAGAACCTATTTGGTCACACGCTGTGAGTGTAATCCAAAGGATTTAAAGCGAGCTTGAGAATGGGATTCTCGGGCCGGAGAAACTATGTTTGGTTGGACCAAACATAAGCGAGCATGAAATTGTTTGATCGCAATGGAAGCGTGGATGGGCCGTGTCTTATGAAGACATAATGGATGAACCAAAATGGTTTGGTTCTAATCCAATGGATGAGAATAAACCAAAGGGTTTGGTTTATATTAAACGAATGAACCAAAGGTTGGTTCGGTTCGTTTTAACTTAAAATAAACCATCATGGTTTGGTTTATGTTAACTTATCTTAATGGAGCGGGTTAACGGGCTTTATGGATATGATCCATTAACCATTAAGAGAATTAGTTCTCTATAAAAGTGGGCATTAGGGTGTGTTAAGCCCTAATGAAGAGCAAACCCCTGGCATGCCTCCTCCTCTTGTTGGCGCCAACTCTATTGCCGCCAACCATCTCTTCCAACCGCGGCGACCAGCTACTGCCGTTCCTCCTCTTGCCGGGCGAGCTGCTCCGGAGGAGCTCGGTGATCTTCCTTGGGTTTGGCATCAAGGTGAGGAAGTCGCTTTCCTTATTTGGCGGCGCCTATCTCCTCCACCAAAGCTGTCCAGTTTTCTGGACAGCTTCTCTCCTCGTCGGAGTCGTTTGGACGACGGTTAGTGCTCCGACAGCGGCTAACTTACCGGGGATTTGATCTCCGGTAATCCTCTGAGGTGGAGGACGAAGGATTCGTCAAACGGTTGACGAATACCTCTCCGGAGAAGCGAGTTTTGAGAACTCATTTTGGATCCGAATTTGGATTCGGATCGTGATCATCTCTCGATCACGTCATCTTCAACACGAGGCTAGTAACCCGTACGAAGACGAAGCTCGTGACTTAGCGAAGTCATCCCGAGGAGCTCGGCGTGGATACGGATAGAGACGATTCTTACGAGGATCGTTCCGGTTGATGCCGTTCCTGCTACACGTCATACGGAAGGTATAACGTAGTTTAATTTCCTTTTATTGCAAATTTAATTTACGGTTATGTCTACACTTGTTGTAATAGCATGCGTGTGTTGTGTGTGTTGTAATAAATATAGATTTATTATTTTTAATTGCTTCCGTTGTGCTCATGTTTACGAAACATGATCGAACACACACACGCCGCGGTGCCGGAAACCCAACAGTTTATAGCAATCCCATCTATGTCCCCGGATAAAAAAAATTTATCCTTGACAAAGATGGATTACCCAAGCAACCGTTCCATCGTCGTGCTATTCGATTAGAGTGATCACTTGAACAAACTTATTGTTCATGCAACCTACCTCTATCCTTCGAATGGCCGTGGAATAGACGATGTACGGATCGCTGATTTTTGTTTTTGTATTCGGGGTCCCGGTAAATTAGCCACATAACGAAACATACAACATGCATAGAATAAGATAGGATTCATAAACAAGCATTATACCTCTCATTATACCTCTTGATCTTCTATCGTATGTCCTTCTTCCTTTTGGACGTCGTGTGGGCAACGATCTTCCAAAAGTCGAAGCCTCCTAGAACACGTTCTTCCCTTCCTTGATCACTCTGAACAAAGGGAAGAATGAAATGAAACTCCTCTTTCTTTCTAAAACCGACCACCAAGTCAAAGGACTTGATGTTGCCGCCGGCCAAGGAATAGGTGATGGAGTGCCGGCCAACCTTGAAGAAGGGTCGCCACCGACCTCAAGGAGAGGAGAAAAGGGAGCTCGGGCCATGGGATGAAGAAGAGATGTCAAACCTTAACCACCTTGCCAGCGGCCCCTTGCTCTTGGATAATTGGCGCCGCCCAAAGCAAAAGGAAACCCTAACCCTAATGCCTTGCGGCCCATGCCAAGAAAGCAAAAACCCTAATCTCCAAAGTGTTGTTGCCGCCCACCCCTTAAGCCTCCTTTTATAGAGCTAGGCTTAAGCCTCCTTTTAATCTCCACCGTTAGATCTCGGGATTTAATCTCAACCGTCGGATCTAGGGATTTAATCTCAACCGTCAAATCTAGAGATTTAATCTCCACCATTGGATCTTGAGATTTAATCTCCACCGTCGGATCTAGGGATATAATCTCAACCGTCGGATCTAGGGATTTAATCTCAACCATCGGATCTAGAGATTTAATCTCCACCGTCGGATCTAAAGATTTAATCTCTACTGTTGAATCTAGAGATTTAATCTCCACCGTCGGATTTAGAGTTTCATTTTCCATCATCGGATCTAGGCTCCATGAGGGTTTTAATAGCCTATAATAGGGACCATGAGGAGGAGTTAGATCTTGGGCACCCAATGGATCAAGCCCACATAAAGTCCGATCCATTAATGATAATCCATTCCACTAGAGGATTATCATTGATCTACCTCACCAACCCCCATAAGTTAATATGGGCTCCATATATTATTTGTACCTATATCTCCCCATGTTTAAGATCTCGAATGTCCGTCGATTAATTAATTTACAGACAATTAATTAATCAACATCTAACTCCATGAGTAGTACCACTCAACCTTATCATCATGCCGGACCAAGTCCACCTGAAGGGTTTACATAATGAACCTTATGAGCTCCTCAAGGGGACATCATCATCCTAATATATAGGACACGGTTTCCTCTGATAATCAACGACACACCATATAATTAATATCATTTTCCAACTTATCGAGCCTATCCATTTAATCTATAAATCTCGCCCATTGGTAAATCAAAGAAATAAATACTAAGTATATGTGTCCGTTATTATATCGGGATTAAGAGCATGTACATCATAATATCCGAGGTCCGATTGAATTATGTAGTCAACAATAAATCGAATCACCTCTAAGTCGGTCCTGCTCAATACACTCAAAGTGTACTAGTGTAATTCTATTGTCAAGACAAACCAATACCAAATCACACTACAACCATACCAATGGTTTGTCCAAAACCATCTCGGTTGTGAGCCTTTACTTATACTCTACAAGGAACTGATAACATGATCTCCCGTGTGACACTACACACCATGTTATCTACAATGTAATGTATTAGACAATATGCATAATCATAAATATGTAAACAATGATCATGTGATTCTTATTTCAAAAATAAAGATGTTCATACAAAAGATAGACTTTTCAGTATACTTCCTAACACCTTCGCGTCTCTTGCCCTCGAAGTCTGCTTCCTTGGCTTCGCTTCAAGTCATTTCGTCCAGCGGTCCCTCGGATGCATCAAGTGCACGGCTTCGCAATGCTCCTTTGCCAACTCAAGCACGAGGCTGTGAGTTGGTGAAACTTGCCAAAGCTCCATGTGCGAATTACTAATTCCTGCAAGACTCCAGCGCACATATCAAATCAATAACAACCTAACTTAAACCCTTTGCCACACACATCAAAACCATATCACATGGGTTGATTGCCCTAACAATCTCCCCCTTTTTGATGTGTGGCTATCCGTTTAAGTTAGGTAAAACAAATAACAATAACAACATAAGCAAGGAAAGCATGTAAATAATATGAGCATCAAAACTCCCCCTTAAACATGAAACTCCCCATTAAGACATGCTAAAATTTCCCTTTTAGCATGATTAACTTAAACCTTATCAATTCTCCCCCTTTGACACCATCAAAAATATTTTCCAAATGTTATACACGCATGACATCAACTCTAAGGAGGAAAAAATACCCAAAAACCCATCAAAAACCTGATAAAATAGGTTACTGTGCTTGTGCACAGTACATCAGTCGACTGGTTTAGACTACCAATCGATTGACACACAAATTATAGGTTTTCTGATTTTCGAAATCCAATTTCAGAAATGTGTTAAAAATTCTAGGAAATTCAAAAAATCAAGAAATTTTGAAAACACATTTATTTTAAAGTCCTTTATCAGTGAAAAATGAGGTTTCATGAAAATTACTTATATTTTCAATGATTTGCCAAAAATCTAAAAGTTTCAAAAATAACTAGTATTTGATCAAGTTTAATACCTAGTTTTGCTTTAGATTATTTCAAAACATGAAAACATAGATTTTAAAGTAAGGAATGGTTTTGAAAACATATGAAATATCCAACCATGATCTTTGGACAATATGTCTATGAATTAAACATATGCTTTCCTCATGATTAGTCTATTATTACAATATTGATACACTTAATGACCATCTAAATGACATAGACATTAGTGGACCATTTGTATCATCCTATCATCTCACCCATGCTATGTTTTCAATCAAAGTTAGTCTTATAGTGGGATGTGAGATGTTCCTAATGGTATTTATATACTTAACCTTCAAATTCATGCATTTGTACCCATGGTTAAGTATCATCCTAAAAACCCAAACATGAACATGCATCGAGAGTTGTCAATCATGATCATAAATAATCAATCATTGCATATCATGATTATAAATTATAAAATCGAGCATGAAACATGATTTAAACATTCAATTTATGGGTTATGCATTATCATCACCCAACACTATTTCAAAAATTAAGTCCCACACCATCCTAAGTGAACCAAATAATATGATATAAGTTAAGTCCACTATGGTTGACTATCTTAGGGTTTTCCTAACCCTTAAGGATGGATTTAGGAATCCAATACAAGTTCTTTCCTATAAGGTTTACTAAATATTCCTTAGGGATCCATTTTCTAGAAATTATTTTATTCTTTGCTTGACCTCTAGCAATTAAACATTTATAGGCCTTTTCATTTTTATTTCCCTTATATCCTAGGCCTTTCCAATTGAAGCTTGCCCTTTGGCTTCCTATAATCATATTAAGGGTGTTGGAGCCAATAGTGAATTTTTCTAAGGCCTTAGTTAGGAAATCTACCTTTTCCCTTAATATCCTATTTTCTTTAATACATGCATCATTAACATTGAGAGGAATATAATCATGTGAGCATGCATTATCAATACTAGAAATATTATCATTAACATTTGAGCATGCTTTTTATAATTTTTCTTCTAGGGCTTTAATTTCATTTGTCATGCATTTATTTTTCTTTTTAGCCCTAAACAATTCCTTAGTAAGGCTAGAAATCATTAACATAATTTTCTTGGGAGGTAGATTCATTACCTCACTTACCAAATCCTCTTCCGATGATGAGGATGAAGAAGAAGCTCCCTCTTCACTCGAGCTCTCTTCACTTGTGCTTGATTTTTCACTTTCGGAGGAGGTGGAGTCCAAATCTTCTATTACCATTAGGGAAAGGTTTGTGACAAACGCATTTTCTTCCTCCAATGATGATGATGAAGGATCATCCCATGTCCTTGCTTTGAGTGCTTTGGCCTTCCACTTTTCTTTGGCCTTCTTCTCTTCTTCCTTTCCCTTACTCCCCTTCTTCTTTTCTTCTTTCTTCCTTCTCTCTTCTTTGCCCTTGTTCAAGAGGGGACACTCATCTCTTATATGTCCCTCTTGTTGGCAATTATAGCAAATTATCTTCCTCTTGTGTCTTCTCCTATCATAAGATTGTAGGTAGTTGCTTCAGAGGCTCATTGGGTCCCATGTCCCCGGATTAAAATTTTCACTAATGAAAGAACTAATCCAGATGAGATGAGTTTCCTTAGCACAACCAATTCATCGTCGTGATAACAACTTGAGTGATCTCTTGAACAAACTAGTTGTTCAAGCAACACAACTCTTCTAGTTGGTTTGCCGCGGAAGAGACGACGGACGGATTGCCGGTTTTTGTGTTTGTCTTCGGGGTTCATGATTATACAAAATGCATAAAAATGTAAACTAGTATAATCAACACATAAAGAACATGCTAAGATCAGAAAATAAAGTTATAAAACTTTTATACCTCACGATCTTCTATCGTATGTCCTATCCTCTTCGTGGACGTCGTGTGGGCGAAGATCCTCCACGAGTAGAAGCCTCCTAGATCATGTTCTTCTCTTCCTTGTTCGCTCCGAACAAAGAGAAGAACCAAACAAAGCTCCTTATCCTTTCTAGAACCGGCCACCAAGCCAAAGAGCTCGATGTAACCGCCGGCCAAGGAGTGAATGGTTGAGCGCCGGCCAACCTTGTGACAATGTTGCCGCCGGCCACCAATGAAAGGGAGAAGCGCCGACCACCAATGTATGGAGAACCACCGGCCACCAAGGAGAAAAGGATGAGGAAGAGAGCCGGCCAAAACAAGGAGGAGGAGGGAATGAGCGGCGGCCACCAAGGAGCAAAGGAGGAAACCCTAATCTCCTTCTTTGTTGCCGCCCAAACCACACACCAAATCCCTAGCCGCCTAATCTCTTGAGAGGCAAAACCCTAATCCAAAAAACTATATCTCTTTTTGCCGCCTAAGCCTTAGCCCTCTATTTATAGAATTGGGCTTAAGCCTTTTTTAATCTCCACCGTCGAATCTAGGGATTTAATCTCCACCGTCGAATCTAGGGTTTTATCCCAACCGTCGGATCTAGAGTTTTATCCCAACCGTCGGATCTATGGTTTCATCCCAACTGTCGAATCTAGGGATTCATCCCAACCGTCGGATCTAGGGTTTTATCCCAACCGTTGGATCTAGGGATTTAATATCAACCATCAGTTCTAGGGTTTCATCCCAACCGTTGGTTTTAGAGTTTTGTTTTACATCCTTGGATCTTGGCTTCTTGAGGATTATATTAGGCTACGATAGGGACCATGAGGAGGAGTTGGATCTCGGCCACCCGATGGATCGGAACCACACAAACTTGATCCATCAATGATGTTCAATTTCACTAGAGGATCATCATTGAACTACCTCACCAACCCCCATAAATTAATATGGGCTCCATATATTATTTGTACATCCATCCCCCCGTGTTTAAGATATCGAATATCCGTCAATTAATTGATTTACTGACCATCAATTAATTAACATCTAATTCCTCGAGTAGTACCACTCAACCTTATCATCATGTTGACTAAGTCAACTAGCTGGGTTTACATGATGAACCTTATGAGCTCCTCAAGGGGACATCATCAACCTAATATATAGGACACGGTTTCCTCCTATAATCAAAGACACACCATGTAAATAATATTATTTCCCAACTTACCGGGCATATTGATTTAATCTATCTAAATCTCACCCTATGGTAAATCAAAGAAATAAATACTAAGTACATGTGCCCGTTATTATATCGGGATTAAGAGCATGTACAACATAATATCCGAGGTCTGATTCAATTATGTAGTCAGCAATAAATTGAATCACCTCTATGTCGGTCCTGCACAATACACCTAAGTGTACTAGTGTAACTCGATGTTCAAGACAAAACAATACCAAGCTACACTACAACCATGCCAATGGTTTGTCCAAAACCATCTTGGTTGTGAGCCTCTACTTATATTCTACAAGGGACTGATAACATGATCTTCTGTGCCACACCAAGCACCATGTTATCTACAATGTAAAATATTAGACAATATGCACACATATAATAAATATAAAGTCCAAACAATGATCATGTGATTCTTATTTCAAAATAAAATGTTCATACAAGAAGAGCTAGGCTTTCAGTATACATTCCAACAATCTCCCACTTATACTAAAAGACTCTGCTGTCGTCACACTGCCATACATCTGATCCCCATGTCCTCCACATGCCTATCAAACACTTTCGCTGGAAGGGCCTTAGTGAATGGATCTGCCAGGTTATCCTCTGATGCAATCTTAGCGACAGCTACTTCTCCTCGCTTTACGATCTCTCGTATAAGGTGGTACTTGCGCTCTATGTGTTTACTTGCCTTATGGGCTCGTGGTTCCTTCGAGTTTGCAACTGCATCACTATTATAACAATAAATTGTGAAAGATCTGGGCAAACCAGGAATCACATCCAAGTCCATCAAGAAGTTTCTGAGCCATACAACTTCCTTGGCTGCCTCAGAGGCTGCCACATACTCAGCTTCCGTGGTAGAGTCCGCCGTGCATTTCTGCTTGACACTCCTCCATACTATGGCTCCACCTCCAAAAGTAAACACAAACCCTGAGGTAGACTTACTGTTGTCACTATCTGATTGGAAATCCGAATCCGTGTAACCCACAGGGACTAATTGATCTGCCCGGTAAACCAGCATATAATCCCTAGTCCTTCTCAGGTACTTTAATATATGCTTTACCGCAGTCCAATATCCCTGTCCAGGATTACTCTGATATCTGCTAACCATGCCCATGGCAAAGCAGATATCTGGTCTCGTACATAGCATAGCATACATGAGGCTTCCTACTGCCGAAGCATAAGAAACCGCCTTCATCTCCTTTATCTCCTTTAATGTTTTGGGACACATCTCTTTAGATAAAGGAACTCCATGCCTAAAAGGTAGAAAACCTTTCTTGGAGTTCTACATGCTAAAACGAGCAAGGATAGTGTCAATGTATGAAGCTTGAGATAAGTACAACATCCTTTTCTTGCGATCCTTTATTACTTTGATCCCAAGGATGTGTCCCACTTCTCCCAAGTCCTTCATGTCAAACTGTTTGGACAACCATACCCTTACGTCTGATAACACTATGATATTGTTGCCAACTAACAAAATGTCATCTACGTATAGTACAAGAAATACCATTACATTTTCATCACATCTCTTGTATACACAAGGCTCATCCGGACTTTGAATAAATCCATATGACTGGATTACCTCATCAAAGCGGATGTTCCAAGATCTAGAAGCTTGCTTCAATCCATAAATGGACCGATTAAGCTTACATACAAGATGCTCTTTGCCTTTAGCAATAAATCCCTCTGGTTGCTGCATATAGATGTTCTCCTCAAGACTTCTGTTAAGGAAAGCTGTCTTGACATCCATCTGCCAAATCTCGTAATCCATATGAGCAGCTATTGATAAGAGAATCCGGATAGACTTAAGCATAGCTACCGACAAAAAGGTCTCCTCATAATCGATACCCTCTTTCTGAGTATACCCTTTCGCAACAAGCCTAGCTTTGAAGGTCTCAACCTTCCCGTCTACTCCTCTCTTTCTCTTGTAGATCCACTTGAATCCAATGGCTTTTACACCATCGGGTGGTTCTACTAGCTCCCAGACCTGATTAGAATCCATAGATTCTATCTCTGAATTCATCGCTCTTTGCCAAGATACCGCATCTCTATCTTGGAGTGCCTCGTCATATGTCCAGGGATCAGGTTCATGTTCACCAGGGACTAAGTCTGAAGACTATCCCAAGAACTTGAATCTCTCGGGTTGTCTAATAACCCTCCCACTACGTCGAGGTTCCTCCTGTGTATGCTCTGTGACACGCGGTGCAGTGACTTGTGGTATCTCCTCTTGTACCGGTGGTACTGAAGTCGGGACTTCCCCTGTCAACTCCTCAAGAACAATCCTACTCGTGGGCTTGTGGTTCATCACATAGTCCTCCTCTAGAAATCTGGCATTCGTACTCACGATCACCTTCTGATCTCTAAGACTATAGAACAAACCACCCTTTGTTCCCTTAGGGTTGCCAACAAACAAGCGTACTTCTGTACGAGATTCCAACTTACCAACATCTCCCTTCAGCACATGTGCTGGACTACCCCAAATCCAAATATGTCTTAGACTAGGCTTTCGCCCAGTCCACAATTCTGTGGGAGTAGAGGGTACTGACTTAGATGGAACTAAGTTCAGAATGTGTGCTGCCGTTTCCAAAGCAAACCCCCAGAACGAATCAGGTAACTCAGAATAACTCATCATCGATCTGACCATCTCCATAAGAGTCTTGTTCCTTCGCTCCGCCACACCATTCTGCTGGGGTGTGCCAGGTGCGGACAATTGGGATTGAATCCCAGACTCTGATAAGTAACTCCAAAACTCTCCCAAGAGGTACTCGCCACCACGATCATATCGTAGTATCTTGATACTTTTACCTTGACGGTTCTCCACATCAGCCTTGAATTCTTTGAACCTGTCAAAGCATTCAGACTTGCGGCGTATCAAGTAAATGTATCCATACCTTGAATAATCGTCTATAAAAGAGATGAAATATTCAAAGCCACCTCTAGCCTGGATAGACATAGGACCGCACAGATCAGAATGAACCAATTCTAACACATCTTTGGCTCTATACTCCTTGGCCTTGAAAGGCCTCTTGGTCATTTTACCTTCCAAGCAAGATTTACAGGTTGGGAGATCCTCCACTACTAATGAACCCAAAGGTCCATCAACTCTCAACCTTTGAATTTTACTCAGGTTAATATGACCAAGCCTTAGATGCCAAAGATACATCTGGTTCATTTTCGAAGGTTCTTTTCTCTTATTAGACATAGAAGATGAGTTATTTACTTCTGTATGCATCATGGGAGTTTTCGGTTCAAGAGTATACAAATTGCCAACTAATGTACCAGAACAGATAATCTCCCTATTCCTTTTTATAACCACTTTGTCATTAAAAGAAACAGAATATCCATCCATAAATAATTTAGAAACTGAAATTAAATTCTTTCTAAAAGTAGGTACATAAAGACAATTTCTCAAAACCAAAACTTTATTCCTATCAAAAGATAAATAAACGTCTCCCACTGCAATAGCCGCCACCTTTGAAGCATTGCCCATGAAGATGGTAATCTCTCCCTCAGCTAGTCGTCGGGTTTCCTGGAACCCCTGCAAAGTATTGCAGACATGATCAGTGGCTCCTGTATCTACACACCAGGCACTGGTAGATAACACCGCTAAACATGTTTCAACAACTAAACAAGAAGATATACCTTTGTTCTTTCGGCGAGGACAGTCCACCTTCCAATGTCCAGTCTGCTTGCAAGTGAAGCACTTGCCTTTCGGCTTCTTCACTCCTGCCTGAGGTCCCACTGCCACTTTCTTTGCTCCACCTTGCTTCTTCTTCTTCTTACCTTTCGGTTTAGAAGAAGAAACCTTCTGAGCAACCATGGCTTGAGCGCTTTGACGAAAAAGCCCCTCTGCCGCCTGGAGTTCTGTCAGAAGCTCCGCCAACGAATACAACCTCTTGTTCATGTTGTAGTTGAGGCGGAACTGCTCAAAACTCCTAGGCAGAGACTGGAGAATGATATTGACCTGGCTTTCCCCATCGATCTCAGCTCCGAGGACTTCCATCTCATTAAGATGAACCATCATCTTGAGAACATGATCCCTAACGGGTGTTCCCTCGACCATGGTGGTCGTCATCAAGTTTCTCATCGCCTCCTGTCTTGCCGCCCTACTCTGATGTCCGAAAAGTTCCTTGAGATTGAACATCATGTCATAAGTTGTGGCCATGGCCTGATGCTGATGTTGCAGCACATTTGACATAGATGCCAAAATGTAACACCGCGCCATCTTATCTGCCTTGATCCATTTCTTATAACTTTCTCTCTCCTTTTCATCAGAGTCATCGGTGGGCTTAGGAGGACAGACCTCGAAGAGTACAAATTTTTACTCCTCTGCAGTTAAGACAATATCCAAGTTTCTTTTCCAATCAATATAGTTTGTTCCTGTAAGTTTATTTTCTTTTAATATCACAGTAAGTGGGTTGAAAGCCATTTGAAAAACCTAAGAATCACAATGATCAAAATATTAGATTTCAAATATTATTGATTCCTCAAAACAATAAAATTCCGAAATCAACCAACACCTCAAAACACCGAGAATATCGCATGCCACGGTAGTGTGGACGTATACGAATTCTACATTTGTAAGAGGAGGTTTTACCCATTAATTTTATTATCTTGTCAACCTTACTTTTTGACAAATAAAATTAATAGTTGGTTCCTCTTTGGCCCTACAAATAAAAGCAGTGACTCCGATGGGGAGGATACTATTTATTTGCATCTAAGTGTGCACCATTACACGATACTAAGGGAATTATTTCGGATTATATGCCTTACCGATGGGGAAGTACACACGCTCCTAAATAATTTCCTATAACCATTATTTGACCTAGTGGTCCGCAAACAAATCCATCTGATGGGGAGGAAGGCACTCAGAGCCAACGCGCAAGTTTGCTACATCACACGTCAAATTGTAATGGAGACTGCGGGAATTAATTAAAATGTTCCTCTCCCACTTAGTAAATTGACAATGAGGAATTTTCAAGCATACACAACATGCATATAAAAACAAATCAGAAATAAATATGGAAAAAACATAATTTTTGCAACTATTATGACATTGTTCTCCAATACGCATCCCGTTGTGTCGCCACCTCGTCCACTCCATCTTTTCCCGTGCGCAAGTCACCAAAGAGATCCGACCCGAGATAAACTATTTTAATTTACATCTATCGATCCTATACTCCACGAAGGAGTGTACAAATAATCTAGATCGAAAGTAAACTAAAATGAGTGGCTAAACAATGCCATATTTAATTACAAAAATTAAATATTAATCTAGCCTCGTCAACCCCGAGGATTCAAATAATATACATACAATCACACAAAAACAATCACATACACACATATAGCCATAATAGTCAGATCTTATGCTTGCAACCAAAAAGTTAGCCTACGCACATCCTACTATTATCCGACATACTCAATATATGATATGTGCATGAAAGTAACCGAATCCAAAACACACAAAACCGGAAACCGTGGCTCTGATACAACTTGTAGGTAGTTGCTTCGGAGGCTCATTGGGTCCCATGTCCCCGGATTAAAATTTTCACTAATGAAAGAACTACTCCGGATGGGATGAGTTTCCTTAGCACAACCAATTCATCGTCGAGCTAACAACTTGAGCGATCGCTTGAACAAACTAGTTGTTCAAGCAACACAACTGTTCTAGTTGGTTAGCCGCAGAAGAGACGACGGACGAATTGTCGGTTTTTGTGTTTGTCTTCGGGGTCCATGATTATACAAAATGCATAAAAATGTAAACTAGTATAATCAACACAAAAAGAACATGATAATATCAGAAAATAAAGATATAAAACTTTTATACCTCACGATCTTCTACCGTATGTCCTATCCTCTTCATGGACATCGTGTGGGCGAAGATCCTCCACGAGTAGAAGCCTCCTAGATCACATTCTTCTCTTCCTTGTTCGCTCTGAACAAAGAGAAGAAACAAACAAAGCTCCTTCTCCTTTCTAGAACTGGCCACCAAGCCAAGGAGCTCGATGTAACCGCCGGCCAAGGAGTGAATGGTTGAGCGCCAACCAACCTTGTGACAATGTTGCCGCCGGCCACCAATGAAAGGGAGAAGCGCCGGCCACCAATGTATGGAGAACCGCCGGCCACCAAGGAGAAAAGGATGAGGAAGAGAGCTGGCCAAAACAAGGAGGAGGAGGGAATGAGCGCCGGCCACCAAGGAGCAAAGGAGGAAACCCTAATCTCCTTCTTTGTTGCCGCCCAAACCACACACCAAAACCGTAGCCGCCTAATCTCTTGAGAGGCAAAACCCTAATCCAAAAAACTCTCTCTTTTTGCCGCCCAAGCCTTAGCCCTCTATTTATAGAATTGGGCTTAAGCCTCCTTTAATCTCCACCGTCGAATCTAGGGATTTAATCTCCACCGTCGGATCTAGGGTTTTATCCCAACCGTCGGATCTAGGGTTTCATCCAAACCGTCAGATCTATGGTTTCATCCCAACTGTCGGATCTAGGGTTTCATCCCAACCATTGGATCTAGGGTTTTATCCCAACCGTCGGATCTGGGGATTTAATCTCAACTTTCGATTCTAGGGTTTCATCCCAACCGTTGGTTTTAGAGTTTTGTTTTACATCCTTGGATCTAGGCTTCTTGAGGATTATATTAGGCTACGATAGGGACCATGAGGAGGAGTTGGATCTTGGCCACCCGATGGATCGGAACCACACAAACTTGATCCATCAATGATGTTCCATTCCACTAGAGGATCATCATTGAACTACCTCACCAACCCCCATAAATTAATATGGGCTCCATATATTATTTGTACATCCATCTCCCCGTCTTTAAGATATCGAATGTCCGTTAATTAATTGATTTACTGACCATCAATTAATTAACATCTAATTCCTCGAGTAGTACCACTCAACCTTATCATCATGTTGACTAAGTCAACCAGCTGGGTTTACATGATGAACCTTATGAGCTCCTCAAGGGGACATCATCAACCTAATATATAGGACACGATTTCCTCCTATAATCAACGGCACACCATGTAAATAATATTATTTCCCAACTTACCGGGCATATTGATTTAATCCATCTAAATCTCACCCTATGGTAAATCAAAGAAATAAATACTAAGTACATGTGCCCGTTATTATATCGGGATTAAGAGCATGTACAACATAATATCCGAGGTCTGATTCAATTATGTAGTCAGCAATAAATTGAATCACCTCTATGTCGGTCCTGCTCAATACACCTAAGTGTACTAGTGTAACTCGATGTTCAAGACAAAACAATACCAAGCTACACTACAACCATGCCAATGGTTTATCCAAAACCATCTTGGTTGTGAGCCTCTACTTATAATCTACAAGGGACTGATAAGATGATCTTCTGTGCCACACCAAGCACCATGTTATCTACAATGTAAAATATTAGACAATATGCACACATATAATAAATATAAAGTGCAAACAATGATCATGTGATTCTTATTTCAAAATAAAATGTTCATACAAGAAGAGCTAGACTTTCAGTATACATTCCAACAAAGATTTGTTAAATTTTAAATTTCTTAAAGCACGCTTTACCTTCCTTACCATATAAGCATCTTCATTGCTATTCATGGAGGATGAGGAGGATGCTTCATCGATGGAGGAGGAAGTCTCTATCTTCTTGTTTCCCTTGTTGGCTACTAGTGCCACTCTCCTTGATGGCTTGATGCTTGATTCTTCAATTACTCCCTCAAGGCTTGTTTCATGGATCTCCATGGTTGAGAAGAACTCCTCTAGAGTGGTTATCTCTAGATTTTTGGAGATGTAGGAAGAGTCCACCATTGAGCTCCATCTTGATGACCGAGGGAAGACATCTATTGCCTTCATGACCATGTCCCTAACGGAGAGCATCTCCCCTACACTAGATAAATCGGTTATTATTTCTTTAAAATGTGAATGCAATGATAATACCTTCTCTCCCTTTTCTAATTTGATGTTGCTTAATTGAGAGCGGAGGAGGTCTCTCCTTGCAAGCTTTGCCTCGGAAGTGCCTTCATGAAGCTCTATGAGTTTCTCCCACATTTCCTTGGCGCTTGCACATTCCCCTATCCGATTGATCTCTTGTTGGGGGAGTATGTTGTACAAGTGATGCTTAGCTTTTGAGTTTGCCAAGTGCTTCTCCCTTTGTTTCTTTGTCCACCTTGACTTCTCTAGTGGCCCCCCTCTTCATCCCTAGGAACTTCGAAACCGTTTTCCATAGTGAGCAT
The DNA here is from genome assembly GCA_025175895.1 of Wurfbainia villosa. Classification (NCBI taxonomy): domain Eukaryota; kingdom Viridiplantae; phylum Streptophyta; class Magnoliopsida; order Zingiberales; family Zingiberaceae; genus Wurfbainia; species Wurfbainia villosa. Next base: position 43,694,954 of record CM046005.1, read on the forward strand.
TATATCAAAATCGGTCTTGAAAAATACCTCCATTCGCTTTTTCCACCAAGCGAATTCTCCTTCAAACTTCGGTGGATGAATGTTGGAGCCGGCCATCATATTTGTTGTGCTTGTTGCGGCGGTTAGTCCTCGACAAGCTACCTTGGCTCTGATACCACTTGTTGGAACGTCGGTGGCCAGCTAGAGGGGGGTGAATAGCCCTCTTTAGCATACGATGCAAGTTGTTTGGTTAATCATCTACAATTATCGTTAGCGCAAGTGGAAATATAAAGTTAAGACAATTAAGAACAACACAAAATAAAGAACAATGCTAACAAGAGATATAATGTGGTTCACGGTCTCGCCGCTAATCCACGGTCCGATTCGTCTCTAGTGAATCACTCCGAAACCAATCCAATATGGTCTCTCCCTTTAGCCAAAGCAAGGTGGAGGTAAACCTTCTTACAACACAACACTCCTTCTTACAATAAGATTGAAGTGAGAACAAGAAGGAGCTTAAAACTTGTGGGGCACTTGGATGATCAATTGGAGCATAAGCATTAGCCATCCAAAATCCCACACCCTCTCTTTTTATAGAGAGGACTGATTTCTTCCCGTTGGCTGCCATCAGTTGACTGCCGCCATTACAATGACTTCTGAACATGTCAGATCCCGATAATTGTAGTCCAACGGGAGACTTCACAGTAGACTAATGTATCCATCAGTCGACTGATGCCTCCGCATTCGATCGATCACGGCCATGGAGGTTCTGCGTGCCCACGATCGCTTTCATCGCTGGATCGCCATCTTTAGCAATGATCGATGGTTTGGCAATGATCGCATTCTTTATCGATCACGGGCCGTAAACCCACCAGTCGAACACTAGTCGAACCTATTCGACTTGGAGCAGTCGACTGCCATATCATGGTTGTCGACTGATGCCAGGTAAACCTCAAACTTCACATCCGTTTGAGCATTCGGCGGTTGGGTAAAACCTCAATCCTCACGGTTGAGCCTCCGATACTTAGCCATTCGACCAAGTTCACCTAATGAGCTACTTACATTTCACTCATTCTCTCATCTCACTTGAAGTCCCTCGCTGAAGTTCTCTTCGTTCACGGCCACGCCCCTCGACAGCATCAAGCGCACGACTTCGCAATGCTCCTTCGTGTCTCTTTCCCTTAAAGTTTGCTTCCTTGGCTTCGCTTCAAGTCATCTCGTCCGACGGTCCCTCGAATGCATCAAGCGCACGGCTTCACAATGCTCCTTCGCTGACTCAAGCACGAGGTTGTGAGTTGGTGAAACTTGCCAAAGCTCCATGTGCGAATTACTAAGTTCTGCAAGACTCCAACGCACATATCAAAACAATAACAACCTAACTTAAACCCTTTGCCATACACATCAAAATCATATCACATGGGTTGATTGCCCTAACAAGAAGGAGTGTTCCAGCTCTTGATAATTCACCATCACTTGAAAGTAGAAGATTGAGAAGGAAGTCATGGCCGAAAATGTATACAAAGGTAGCCGAGAAAGCTTACCAGCTCCAAGGTATGACATAGGCTCTCCATTCGTGAAATAAGCTCCTCTAAATTTAGGATTCAAGCATTCCTATCAGTGGAAGAAGAAGGAGTGGAGGCCACTAAAGGAGCAAACTCACTCATTATGGACAAGAAGGGGGGCAGCATGGAAGGTTGTGCTAGTGACCTCAAAAGAAGATGGGGGACACCTTGAGAAGGAAATGGGATTCTTGAGGGGAAGGAAGATGTAGAAGTGGCAGCAAAGAGAGTCGTTCTCAAAAGGCTCATGGAAGCAGGAGAGGAAAAGGCGGAGCTTGATGGTGGTTGAAGAATGTCGAAAACCACCTGATGGATAATGGAGGAAGGGGAACCCTCGAGAGAAGGAAAGGAAGAGAGAATGAGGGGGTTGAGTGTTTCTGACAATGTAGACATGGGAATAGGAGATGAAGTTGAAGGAAGACTGGTGGCCGAAAGGGGCACAGTTATTGTTGGCTCTTCATTGGAAGGAGGAAGGATGCCAGAGCCAGGTTCTAAACTAGGTCGTGGAGAAAGGCCTTCTAAACTAGGAGTTTGTGGGGGAAGATGATGAGAACACTCTCGGAATTGGTAAAGGCGAAGATAGAGGAAATTTAGTAGGAATCGATTCTAATTTTGGGGGAAGTGCAAAGGAAGAAGAAGAATTGAGAGAAGTAGTCTCTTCTCCCTATAGCTGTCAGCGTACAACTCTCCTCAATTCAATTTGGGTCTACAAAAAAGGAGGAGGTGGCCTAGGCCACCCAAAATCGAAGGAGAAGGGGCTAGAAGGCTAGGGTTTGGTGATAATGTCGGAGAGGAAAGTGGAGAAGGTGGTTGGGGTTGGGAGTTCACAATGGACAAAAGTGAAATGACAGGAGATGAAGTTACCGATGAACGAGGAGGAGATGTGGATGCCAAGACAATGAGGGGGGATACGGAGGGAGCTGGAACAAGGGGTGGCGATGTGATTGTAGATGATGGTTGATTGTTACTCCTTCCAAGCTCACGATGATATTCCGTCATCAGTGGTTGAAGAAGAGATTTCATCTCTGCTTCAAAAGAAGGGAAAATGAGGAAGTTGTTCGAAGGAAGTAGGATAATTTCTAGCAAGCGGAGGAATGAGGAGAGGTGTTGGAAGTGAAAGGAGTAAAAAGTGAAGAAGAGGGGAGATGAAGAGTCCTATATAAAGGGTAGGGGTACGTTTATGATACGAATTGGGCTTCAAAAGCAAGGGAGCTGGGCCCCCAAAAAGAGATCAAAATATGAGATAGTAGGGGATTTAAATCATGATTTGAATTCTTCATGGCCCAGTATTAGCCGGAGTCATCATCCCTGTGCGATTATGGAACGGAGTAGGGTTTAAGGTAGCAACACCTATGAAGAGCGACGGAGTAAAAAAATTCATTCCGACCTGATTAGGCAAAGCCTTGGATCAAGTCGTCACATTTTCATGGCCAGGTATTAGCCGAAGTCGTCATCCCCATGCGCTTGAGGAATGGAGGAGTAGGGTTTAAGGTACCAACACCGTTGAAGAGCGGTGGAGTAAAAAATTCATTCCAACCTGATTGGGAAAAGCCCTGGATTAGGTCATCACATTTTCATGGCCTAGTATAAGTCGGAGCCATCGTACCCATGTGGTTGCGGAATGGAGGAATAGGGTTTAAGGTAACCCTTTGAAGAACGACGAAGTAAAAAATTTATTTCGACCTGATTAGGCAAAGCCCTGGATCAAGTCATCACATTTTCATGGTTCAGTATCAGTCAGAGTCATTGTCCCCGTGCAGTTGCGGAACGGAGGAGTAGGGTTTAAGTTAACTACACCTGTGAAGAACGGCGGAGTAAAAAATTCATTTCAACTTGATTGGGCAAAGCCCTAGATCAGGTCATCACATTTTAATGGCCCATTATCACCCGGGGTTGTTATCCTTGTACGGTTGCGGAACGGAGGAGTAGAGTTTAGGGTAATTACACCTGTGAAGAATGACAGAGTAAAAAATTCATTTCGACTTGATTAGGCAAAGCCCTGGATCAGGTCATCACATTTTCATGGCCTGGTATCAGCCAAAGCCATCATCTCCATGCGGTTGCGGAACAGAGGAGTAGGGTTTAAGATAGATACACCTGTAAAGAACGGCGGAGTAAAAAATGTATTCCGATCTGATGGGGCCAAGCCCTAGATCAAATCGCCACACTTGTTACGACTCGTTATTAGCTAAAGCCATTATCCCCGTACGGTGGTGGAACGGAGTAGTTGGGGTTCGAAGCTAATGCACTAATAAAAATGACATAGTAAAAAATCATTCCGACCTAACCAAGTGAAGCCCTGAGTCAGGTCGTCACAATTCTTTCTGCTTGTCTCCAAGTCAAGAAATTATCCCTGTGTGGTGGCGGAACAGAGAAGTTGGGTTCAAGGTACATGCACTGAAGAACAAATGAAAGAGTAAAAATTATTCTAACCTAACCAGGTGAAGCCCTGAGTTAGGTCATCACAATTCTTTCTACTTGTCTCCAAGTCAAGCAATTATTCCCATGTGGTGGCGGAACGGAGGAGTTGGGTTCAAGGTAGATGCACTGAAAAACAAACGGTGGAGTAAAAAATTATTCCGACCTTACCAGGCGAAGCCCTGAGTTAGGTCGTCACAATTCTTTCTGCTTGTCTCCAAGTCAAGCAATTATCCCCGTGTGGTGGCGGAACGGAGGAGTTGGGTTCAAGGTAGATGCACTGAAGAACAAATGGCAGAGTACAAAATTATTCCGACCTGACTAGGTGAAACCCTGAGTCAGGTCATTAAAATTCTTTATGCTTGTCTCCAAGTTAAGCAATTATCCCCGTGTGGTGGCTGAACGGAGGAGTTGGGTTCAAGGTAGATGCACTGAAGAATAAATGGCGAAGTAAAAAATTATTCCGACCTGACCAGGCGAAGCCCTGAGTTAGGTCATCACAATTCTTTATGCTTGTCTCCAAGTCAAGCAATTATCCCTGTGTGGTGGTAGAATAGAGGAGTTGGGTTCAAGGTAGATGCACAGAAGAAAAAATGGAAGAGTAAAAAATTATTTTGACCTGACAAGGTGAAGCCCTGGGTCAGGATGTCACTATTCTTTTAGCTAATCCTCGAGCCAAGCCATTTTCCCCCGTGTGGTGGCGGAGCGGAGGAGCTAGGTTTAAGGTAGATGCTTTGATGAAGTGTTGTTATTTTTTCTCAAATGGCCCTCGAGCCAAATTATTACTCCCGTGTGGAAGTAGATGTGAGGAATTAGGCTTAAAGCCGAAATACTTATGAAGAAGTGTGAAATATTATTTTTAATCTGACCCAACCAAATTGTGGGACAAGTCATTTCTATTTTTTCTAGCTTATGTCTGAGATAGGTCATAATTATTGTGAAGTGAATCATGAGAATGATGGGGAAGTGTTATCAGGAGATGATAACAGTAACCAACCTCATTTTGACTTATCGAGAAAAGGTGAGGTTACTTCTCTTTCTTTCTATCTTTATTTGCTATAGTCGGAACTTATTCCTGGCTGGGATTATATATATATAATGGAATGGAGTTGGTTTGATGAAATGACATTATAATACTGAAGGGGGTGGTGGCCTGAAAATAGTAAGTGTCGGATTTACAAGTGATGCTGGAATATTTTATTTAGTTCGGAAGAATGTTTATTCAGTGAGAAGAAACATACACAGTTTTTAGAAGAAGAATTTTATTAATAAAGAAAGAGACAGTACAACTCTTTAAAAAAAAATAACGAAAAGTTCACCCTAAGGGGAACTAAGGAGCTTGACGAATTATTTTCTCTAGAGGTGTCGCTGGGGCTTTTTTTGCCCCCAGACTTAGCGTTGAGCAGTTGCTTGTGTAGGGGAATCTCGTATGCCAAATGGCATATGCGCAACGGAAAATAGGATCCCTTCCAAGTGATCCATGCGAAAGCAAACTCATATAAAATAAATTTCTCTAAACCAAACCTATCTTATAGGAGAGGATTACCTTTGTTGCGTGCCCTTGTTTATCCCGCTTTTCCTTTCGGTTTGTTGGATCTTTAGCACGTTCAAGTGTCCGTGCCTCTATACGTATCCACACGAGCAAGCTCTTGTCTCACAAGAGAAACTAGAAGAGCTCTCCTTTACTTCTTGCTAGAGAAGTCCCTAAAGGAGAGGAATCTAGGGAAGAAGAGAAAGGAGGAAGAAGACTACTCTTCTTGCTAGCCTACACTCACAAAGCCACACAACCAAAGCTTCCACCAAGCTTCTCAAGCTCTCTCTCACAACCACACCACAATCACAATCCAAATGATACTTTGGCCGGCCACTCCATGGGGCCTTTTATAGGGTTGGCAAAACCCTTTCACCTCCTACAATTTAATGCAATCCATTGCATTGAGACCCCTTTGTTTTGGCGCCACTTAAGGAGACAAAACCATTTTGTCCTTCCACCTTATCTAGCTTAGGTGTGGCATGCTTATGGCATGCTTATGTGGCATGCTTATGTGGCATTCATGCATGTTGAATTAATCTTATTAATTCAATTAAGCTTATGTTATCATATTGAATTAATCTTATTAATTCAATTAAGCTTATGTTATCATATTGAATTAATCTTATTAAATCAATAAGGTAACATATTGAATTAATCTCATTAAATCAATTAGCTAAAATTTATTAAGCTTAAAGTCCAAAACCATTTTGTACTTAAGCTTATTCCCAAATTATTCTAGTCAAACTAGAATACTCTAATTCCTCTAATTATCATGCTCTTTGTGTGTGACCCTATAGGCTCTCATAACGCTGGCAAAGTGGACCTAAACTCTTTAGATACACAAGCAATGAGCGCATCTAGCAATACATCATTGCTACCTAAGTTACGAGATAAGTCAAGATCCGACTAACCTTTCCGTGACTACTATAATATATGACCGTGTCCTTCTATCCTTGATATCGATTGATCAATGAGGCATAGACCGTGTCATCCTCGATCAATCTATGTGTTTCTTGATCCTCGAGTAAACTAACTCAAACAAATGAGCTCAATATCTCATATTGACTCATTCGAGCATGGCCATGCGTTTTAGTAGTTCTACTCAATCAAGGCCCACCGATATCACTCGCCATATGAGAGGATAGATCCCATCTACATCACTCACATCCCTCCGCATAATTTGTTATATACCCAAGAATCGCTTTATGGTCCACCTGCTACGGGTGACGTTTGACGATACCAAAGTACATAACTCCTTATGTAGGGAACCGTAGTGACTTCAGGTCTGAGGACTATTCATACCAATAGTCACATGAGAAAGTTTATGACACTCATATAACGATCCATGAAACTTTCTCATGGCGGGTCAGTTGAGTATATATTCTCTAATATATACCCATGTGTCAACTTGATATCATATATCCATGACTTGTGAGATCAAGTCATCAATTGACCTACATGCTAGTCTTTATGTATTAATATTGCCCTTGCATATTAATACTTGACTAGGAACATTTAGAAAGTGTTCTCATGCCTCTCATAATCAATTCGCCAATTGATGTGTCAGTAGATAAGAACCTACTTTTCTAGGGCATTATTATATTTAATTTAGCTGGCATAAGCAAGACTTAAATATAATAACCAATCCTTTGCCTTTATAGAATATGATACAAAATGTTCCCTATTCAACCATCACATGATTGGTTCTAGGGCTATAACTAACAATCTCCCACTAGCACTAGTACCAATCACTATGATATCTAATACCTAGTGACCTAGTGTCACCATCATGCTTCCTCTGTGGCAAAGCCTTGGTCAATGGATCTGCGATGTTAGCTTCTGTCGGTACTCTGCATATCCTCACATCTCCTCTATCGATGATCTCTCGAATGAGATGGAAGCGCCGCAGTATGTGTTTGGTCCGCTGATGTGATCGAGGTTCCTTAGCCTGTGCAATAGCCCCATTGTTGTCACAATAGAGGTCTATTGGATCTGCAATGCTAGGAACTACCCCAAGTTCACTGATGAACTTACGGAGCCAAACAGCCTCCTTTCTTTGCATCGATCTTTGCAATATACTCGCTCATTGTAGAATCAAGCTGTGTCTGCTTGAACTCTTCCACTCACGGCTCCACCATTCGCAAAACACGTACCCGATTGCGATCTATAGTCATCCTTGTCTGTTTGGAAGCTTGCATCACTGTAACCCTTTACAGTTAGCTCCTCATTGCCTCCAAATATCAGGAAATATTCTTTCGTTCTTCGTAAGTACTTAAGAATATTTTTGACTGCTATCCAGTGACTTTCACCTGGATCTGACTGGTATCTACTCGTCATGCTCAAAGCATACGAGACGTCAGGACGAGTACAAAGCATGGCGTACATGATAGACCCTATAGCTGATGCATAAGGGATCTTATCCATGCGATCTCTCTCCTCCTTAGAAGAGGGACATTGAGTCTTCGAAAGACTCACACCATGTGATAAAGGCAGAACCCCTTTCTTAGAATTTTGCATAGCAAAACGATCTAGCACTTTATCAATGTATGTACTCTGACTTAGGCCAAGTAATCTTCTAGATCTATCTCTATAGATCTTGATGCCTAGAATATAGGCAGCTTCACCTAAGTCCTTCATCGAGAAACAATTCCCTAACCACATCTTCACAGACTGGAGTGAGGGAATATCATTTCCGATGAGAAGTATGTCATCTACATACAAGACAAGAAATACAACTGTGCTCCCACTATTTCTCTTGTAGACACAAGGCTCATCTTCATTCTTGATGAAACCAAACTCTTTGATTGCATCATCGAATCGAAGATTCCAGCTTCGAGAGGCTTGCTTTAGTCCATAAATGGACCTTTGCAGTTTGCATACCTTTCCAGGATGCTTTGGATCTTCAAAACCCTCAGGTTGTGTCATGTACACATCCTCGAGTAGCTTTCCATTCAGAAAAGTGGTTTTGACATCCATCTGCCAGATCTCATAATCATGGTAGGCTGCAATAGCAAGTATGATCCGAATGGATTTAAGCATCGCAACTGGTGAAAAGGTTTCTTCATAGTCAATACCATGAATTTGTTTGAATCCTTTAGCCACCAATCTACCTTTATAGGTATGCTTATTACCATCCATTTCAGTCTTTACTTTAAAGACCCACTTACACCCAATGGGTTTTACCCCTTCAGGTGGATCAACCAAAGTCCATACTTGGTTAGTGTACATGGATTCCATTTCGGATCTCATGGCCTCTAGCCATTTCTCGGAATCTGGGCTCATCATAGCTTCTTGATAGGATGTAGGCTCGTCAAGATTGATAAGCAATACATCACCGTTGTCAGTCAAGAGAAAAGAATATCTCTCGGGTTGACGACGGATCCTATTAGATCTACGAAGAGGTTGGTCTACTTGAACAGGTGTTTGTTCCACAACTCTTTGGGCAACAATTTCCTCATCCACAACACTTTGTGGTTCCTGTTCATTTTCCATCGAAGCCTTAGTGTTATCATCATCTTGAACTTCTTCAAGATGAATTTTACTCCCACTAGTATTTCTAGAAATAAATTCTCTTTCTAGAAAGACAAAATTTCTGGCAACAAACACCTTGCCAAGTGTGGGATTGTAAAAGTAATATCCCTTAGTTTCCTTGGGATATCCTACAAAATAACACTTATCCGATTTGGGTCCTAGTTTATCTCGAGACTTGACGTCTAACGTAAGCTTCACAACCCCAAATCTTTATAAAAGACATTTTGGGACTCTTCCCGGTCCATATCGTATATGGTGTCTTTTCTACGGCTTTTGATGGAACGCGATTAAGTGTGAAAGCGGCTGTCTCTAGAGCTAAACCCCAAAAGGAAGTAGGTAGATCAGTCTGGCTCATCATTGATCGTACCATATCTAATAGAGTACGATTTCTCCTCTCAGATACACCATTCCATTGTGGTGTTCCAGGTGGAGTGAGTTGGGATATTATCCCACACTCAGCCAGGTGATCACGAAACTCTTGACTAAGGTATTCACCACCTCGATCTGATCAAAGTAGCTTAATACGCTTACCAAGTTGGTTTTGTACTTCATTCTTGAATTCTTTGAACTTTTCAAAGGATTATGACTTATGTCTCATCAAATATAAGTAGCCAAATCTACTCATATCATCAGTGAAAGTAATAAAGTACTTATAGCCTCCTCTGGCTTTGACATTGAAAGGGCCACATACATCAGTATGTATGAGTCCTAACAAATCCGTCGCTCTCTCACCATGTCCACTAAATGGAGTTTTAGTCATCTTTCCTAAAAGACAAGACTCGCATACCTCATATGATTCAAAATCAAATGAGTCCAATAATCCATCTTTATGGAGTTGGGATATGCGTTTTTCATTTATGTGACCTAGGCGACAGTGCCAGAGATATGTCTGGTTTAAATCATTCGATTTGAACCGTTTGGTATTTACGTTATAAATTGGGTTATCTAAATCTAGAACATAGAGACCATTCATAAGTGGTGCATTACAATAGAACATTTCATTTAAATAAATGGAACAACATTTGTCCTTTATTATAAAAGAAAAGTTTTTCTTGTCTAAACAAGATACAGAAATTATGTTCTTCATTAATGCGGGTACATAGAAGCACTCCTCTAGTTCTAAGATAAGCCCAGTGGGCAAAGACAAAGAACATGAAAGAACTTTTGCGCCATTGCCTACTCAGAGGTCCACTTCACCCTTTGCCATTATTCTACTATTTCTCACCCTCGCACATTAGTACAAATGTGAGATGCACATCCGGTATCTAATACCCATGTAGAAGAAATAGATAGATTAACTTCTATAACGTATGTATACCGAGGCGTAAGTCCCACTTCTCTTGTTCTTTACTTCCTCAAGGTAGACTTTGCCCGCTTCCAAAGGTGTCGATCTCACCGCAATGGAAGCGATCCCCTTCCTTAGGTACTTTACCTTTACCCTTTGAAGTGGATGAATTGGCCTTGCCTTTGGCTTGGTCTTACTTGCCTTTGCGCTTACCTTTGTCCTTCTTGACCATTAGTACATTACTAACTTTCTTCTTGAGATTTGGTTGTGATTCTCAACATCTTTGAGAATCTCAGCAAAGGTTTATCAATTTCATTCATGTTATAATTCATAATTGATTGTATGCTTCCGCAACGATTGCAGGATAACATCGATTGCCAATTCTTGGCTCGCCTGGAAAACCTAGTCTTTCAAGGTTCTCAACGCATCTAATCATTTTGAGTACGTGAGTTCCTACAGTGTTCCTTCTTGCATCTTGCATGCAAAAGAGCCTTTAGACACTTCAAAACGCGCTCGTGCCTAGCTTGTCCTTGATATAGTTGTTTCAAATGCTCAACCATATCATAGGCATCCATGTTCTCAAGCTCGAGTTCATGGTGGCAAGCATAAGGCATGACACATCTAATGCGCCATCTTGATGCTTCTTATAAGCATCCTTTTCAAAGACGAGTGGTAGGGGCGGGTATTTCAGGGGTAGCTCGCTCTAGGACATATAGTTTATGCGTTCTGCTTGAGGATAATCCTCAAGTTCCTATACTACCAAGAAAGTTTGCTCCATTAAGCTTGTCCTTCTCAAGGACAGATCGCAAGTTGAGGGGGTGTGTCGTGTTAGATGACATGGTGATCTACAACATTAAATTGCAAAGTTAAGTATCATACCTAAATCATTTAATTAGGCCTTTAATTAAATGAGGCTCACTAAATTCTCATAGCTACTATTTAGCTATAAATTTATATGGGATAAAGATCCACATCATAATTGCCTTGAGTTAGCTTTGGCTAATCGCCCAAGACGTAGTATAATTAGGTAGGCAATATTTTGCCAATTACATCTGATGTAACTCTTAATAGCTTTGGTTAAGTTTTAGATTAGTTTAGTGTTTATTCCTAAACCGACTTCAGTGTGGCGAGGCACTGAGGGCCTTCTTGGATATCGAAGCGACCACTTCTAAGACAAAGCGATGTTGGAAATCACACAAAACTAATGTTAACACTTATGTTCAAAGCTAATATATGCCTCTACTTTCTTAACCAATTAAGAAAACACTTAATTAAGTCTTAACCAAGACTGATAGCGGGACATCACGATTGTCCACTCGCACCCCTCCAAGATAAAATGCATTGCTTTGCTTTGGCAAACCCAATAACAAATGATCGAGGAAGTAGTGAGTACCAACTTTGGTAGGCATATCGTTTAGACTTATTAAGAAATAAACATGTATCATATACATATTAGCATACATCACATATAAGCTAAACTAATCATGCATCACATACAAGCTAAACTAACATGCATCACATACATATTAAACTAACGTGTCATGGTTATGGCCCTTATTCTACAATCTTCTCAAGCCAATGAAAAGATTGATTGGTCTACCTAGGGATAGCATCTTCTCCTAAGTGCTTCCTTTTGGTTGTCTTGTGTGTTGACCTCCTCCTTGTAACCTCATCCTCCAATGGACCCTCCATCCTTGTTTTGTACATTACAAAAGGAGAAATACTCGAGTTACATTCGAGTCTAAAACTAATTTTACAACAAGAATATTAGGAGAAAGGCACGACACGCAGGCCGTATTAAGAATTACAACACACAATCACAAACTTTTTGGGACTAGGCCATAACCATGCACCATGTCATTTTAACTTTTAAAAGACATTGGATATTTTATTATGTTTGAAAATTTGCTAATGCAATTATCAACTCATAATAAAATTTATCCTACATCTATATCAAATATAAAATAGAGAAAACCTATTTTTATACGATCTTTCGCAAGTGGCTCTGATACCATTGTAGGGGAATCTCATATGCCAAATGGCATATGCGCAACGGAAAATAGGATCCCTTCCAAGTGATCCATGCGAAAGCAAACTCGTATAAAATAAATTTCTCTAAACCAAACCTATCTTATAGGAGAGGATTACCTTTGTTGCGTGCCCTTGTTAATCCCGCTTTTCCTTTCGGTTTGTTGGATCTTTAGCACGTTCAAGTGTCCGTGCCTCTATACGTATCCACACGAGCAAGCTCTTGTCTCACAAGAGAAACTAGAAGAGCTCTCCTTTACTTCTTGCTAGAGAAGTCCCTAAAGGAGAGGAATCTAGGGAAGAAGAGAAAGGAGGAAGAAGACTACTCTTCTTGCTAGCCTACACTCACAAAGCCACACAACCAAAGCTTCCACCAAGCTTCTCAAGCTCTCTCTCACAACCACACCACAATCACAATCCAAATGATACTTTGGCCGGCCACTCCATGGGGCCTTTTATAGGGTTGGCAAAACCCTTTCACCTCCTACAATTTAATGCAATCCATTGCATTGAGACCCCTTTTGTTTTGGCCGGCCACTTAAGGAGACAAAAACCATTTTGTCCCCTTCCACCTTATCTAGCTTAGGTGGATGCTTAGGTGGCATGCTTATGTGGCATGCTTATGTGGCATGCTTATGTGGCATTCATGCATGTTGAATTAATCTTATTAATTCAATTAAGCTTATGTTATCATATTGAATTAATCTTATTAATTCAATTAAGCTTATGTTATCATATTGAATTAATCTTATTAAATCAATAAGGTAACATATTGAATTAATCTCATTAAATCAATTAGCTAAAATTCTCATTAAGCTTAAAGTCCAAAAACCATTTTGTACTTAAGCTTATTCCCAAATTATTCTAGTCAAACTAAGAATACTCTAATTCCTCTAATTATCATGCTCTTTGTGTGTGACCCTATAGGCTCTCATAACGTTGGCGGTGGATCTAAACTCTTTTAGATACACAAGCAATGACATCAGCAATACATCATTGCTACCCAAGTCTGAGATAAGCCAAGATCCGACTAACCTTTCCGTGACTACTATAATATATGACCGTGTCCTTCTATCCTTGATATCAGATTGATCAATGAGGCATAGACCGTGTCATCCTCGATCAATCTATGTGTTTCTTGATCCCTGAGTAAACTAACTCAAACAAATGAGCTCAATATCTCATATTGACTCATTCGAGCATGGCCATGCGTTTTAGTAGTTCTACTCAATCAAGGGGCCCACCGATATCACTCTCGTCATATGAGAGGATAGATCCCATCTACATCACTCACATCCCTCCGCATAATTTGTTATATACCCGATGTCGCCTTTATGGTCCACCTATTACGGGTGGACGTTTGTGATACCAATGTACATAACTCCTTATGTAGGGAAGCGTAGTGACTTCAGGTCTGAGGACTATTCATACCAATAGTCACATGAGAAAGTTTATGACACTCATATAACGATCCATGAAACTTTCTCATGGCGGGTCAGTTCAGTATATATTCTCTAATATATACCCATGTGTCAACTTGATATCATATATCCATGACTTGTGAGATCAAGTCATCAATTGACCTACATGCTAGTCTTTATGTATTAATATTGCCCTTGCATATTAATACTTGACTAGGAACATTTAGAAAGTGTTCTCTACAGCCTCTCATAATCAATTCTGCCAATTGATGTGCTGTAGATAAGAACCTACTTTTCTAGGGCATTACTATATTTAATTTAGCTGGCACAAGCAAGACTTAAATATAATAACCAATCCTTTGCCTTTATAGAATATGATACAAAATGTTCCCTATTCAACCATCACATGATTGGTTCTTAGGGCTATAACTAACAGCTTGAGGTAGGATTGCTGTATAAATATGTGTTTGGACAAGGACCTTTGGGCCACTGCCAACTCCAGGCACAGGGTGTAGCTGCAGGTGGAGGCTGATTGTAGGCGCCTCCTCAGTTCCTTGACCTATTCTTCTATGCGACGTTACTCTTCAGTCTGCCCATCCAGAGAAGGAGTGTTGCTGCCCTGCACTGACATGCCCTCTATGGTGGAGGTAGAAGAAGAGAGAAGTGCACCGGCGGAGGTAGAAGAACAAAGGGATGTGTTGGGTGAAGATAGTGTCAGGGTTTTTTTATAAAAAAGAAAGGGGGTATTAATTACTCCTCTGGGGAAATGAATATAGTAAAGGTAGATAAGATGGGAAGATATAGGGACATTAGCAGGAGTAGTTGAATGCATTAATTCTAAAAAGATTAGTCTTATCCCGTGGGTAAGGTAGAAGCGAAGCAGATTCAGTTTAATTCAGAGTCTAGTCATTTTCTGACAACATTCCTCAATTTTGGTATACGGGGTCAACCCTATAGGATAGAACAATTATCATCGAAGGCGTTCTGTTAAGAATATTCGAAGCAAGCAAAAAACAACTATGACAAGTCTAAATATTCCCTTCTTCTTATAAATATGAGAAGTAGCAATTACATCAATTAAAATTTTATTTATACAAGTTTAGCAATGCTGGAAGAGTCGACAAAAGACTCCTCTTTGAAGGGAGGTGCTAGAATGACTCTGTGGAAGCTACCCCATTCTCGGGGTGAGGAGTGTGGAGTTCCGGTTGGGGGAAATGGAGGAACTTCATCAGGGGGAACGGGAAGAAAAGTGACAGCTGGGGGAAGGGGGGAGTACATCTAGAGCCTTAGGATCTCTCACAATGCACTCCTAGGTCCTAGGATGGTTCCATACCCAGTTGCCGAAGGAGGGGAAGGGAGGCCGGAAAGACCTCCTCAGGCCAAAAGCTATGGTATCGGTTGGAGTCGGAGGAAGAGGAGGTCGGTATGCTGAATTAGCCATGGATTGAGTGGATGAGCCATCTGAAGAACTCATGTCGAAGGAATTCGAGGTGGAGGAGTCGGAGCCAGAGCTTATGTTAATAGGGTGCCCTGCGAAAGCCATGAAGGTAGGACAACAGTAACAAGACTCACAGTGAGAATTTATAGAAGGAAAAGAACATCCCTATCCCTCCTGGGAAAAGGAAGGAAAAGGTGAAGGGTTGAGGGGAGTAATTGCATTGGCATGGGAAATAATAAAAGTATTAATCCCAAGATGAGTGATTGCATCATCATCTAGGCAAGGAGAGGTGATTTGATTCAATAAATTGTAGCGCGCCTCTACCACAAGAAAAGTGACTCTGAATCATGGGGGAATAGTCTCTGTTTTGGCCTGAGTGAATTCCCGGATGAGAGTAAGTGACAGTCGACTGGCACCCTAAAAGATAAATGATCCTGGGTGGTCTGGGATAGTAAAAGAGGATAGTTTGATTCACTTTGAGATAAAGGAAAGGATACAAGATTGGACATCAAATATTTTTCATTTATAAAGTTATGAGTACATTGTAGGAAGTTCAAGAATTACAATTCAAAGATATCCGTCGGGTAGTCAGCCAAGGTGGCCTCAACATCTAAGTGGCTTGTATCTACACTCGGTGGAGGATAGCCCTTCATGACATTATGAACGGAGGACCCTTCAAAGCCTAAGATAAATAGTTGTACCCCTTTGCGGGCATACTGCAGCCATAAATCTTCTTCCCGCTCCTTCCATTGGGCCTGTCAATCAGCTAATTGAGCAACCAAGATATCTCTATCTTTGGCAGCTGTCACAGCTTGCTGGCCCAAGGAGGCTATAACTTCAGATTGCTCCTTCTGCAATGCCTACTGCTGTTCGGAGATTGCTATCAACATTACAGGAAGGGTAGATATTGTCGAAGAGAAGCTTTCTATCCATGTTCGGTAGGACATTAAAGAGGCCTCTAGTTCTTGATTCTTTGCCTGAGCTTGAAGGAGGGCCACCGAAGATTGAGAAGCTTTAGTCTCTGCTTCTTCAAGTTGAACCTTGTGCTCTACTAATTCCTGGTTGAGGAGATCCATGTGTTGGAGCTAGCTAGATTATAGGAATAGTTGTTGGTTAAGGTCAACATTCTTCTTAAGGAGCTCTTCTTTTTCACTCCTGGCCATCGCTAGTTATTAGTAATATATGAGAGATGTCCTAAGACAATCGCCTTATGTTTGAACCATTTATATAATAAATGAAGATTCACTATTTGAGTATACATGTTTTCATGTATTTGATTAGATCTTAAACTCATTTACTGAATATCCACGATACGATTCATAGCATGAGAGAATTTATGATTGGATCACAACTAGTGAGTATCTCTACATGTGTAATTGTGATATATCAAAATTATCCCTAGTCGATGAATTGATGGATTTGGACACCATCAATTCTGTCGAGACTAGCACGAGGTATACTCTTTGGTGTATCCAAGAAGCTGATTCTCACTGGCTGGAGACATTGTGATGTCCAGAGTTAATCGTGGATGCTAGTTATGATAACTAGTTCATTGGAGTGACTAGCTGTAAGACTTCATATGGTTCTCTACATATATGGATATGTCAATGAAGTTCTTACTGAATCTTAAGTGCGATGTTCCTTTGACTTGCGGTATTCAAGTCATCTTGATCATGAAGACTTATGCTTTGACATCTTAAGCAAGCATCTTTGAGGAGATGTGGACCCGGGATGATTGGGTATAAGTCGAAGTGATCGAAGGTGTTTGAATAGCCTATAAAGGATTCATCATTCATTGCGAGGAGATGTATACCCATGGCCTCTCGTCGGATTGTTACTAAAGTCTTTGGCCAAAGCATTACGTGTTTAGAGTAAGGTACTCTTGGATACAAGTGCAGTAACTAGAATCCATAGGACGAGGAAATGATACTTTGGCTAGGTGTGACGTAGTCAATCTAGTGGGGACTGACACTATAGACCATGTCCTGAACCAAGTTGGTAGAAGATGAGTGAAAGGAATGGGGCACAAATCAATATAGCTGCTGAAGGGTTTCCGAAATAGTTCTGGATCAACCGTTGATCTTTTCAGTTAATTGGGGATCATGATGTACTACTAGGTGTCACTCATGATCGTTCTATAATTAATGGTTAATTATAGATGGCCAACATAAACCAAGAACCTATTTGGTCACACGCACAACGAGCGTAATCCGAAGGATTTAAAATGAGCTTGAGAATGAGATTCTCAGACCGACAGAAACTAGGTTTTGGTTGGACCAAACAAGGAGTGAGCATGAAATCGTTTCAGTCGCAATGGAAGCGTGGATGGGTCATGTATTATGAAGACATGATGGATGAACCAAATTGGTTTGGTTCTAATCCAATGGTGGAGAATAAACCAAAGGGGTTTGGTTTGTTTTAAATGAATGAATCAAAGTTAGTTCGGTTCATTTTAACTTTAAATAGACCAAATCGATTTGGTTTATTTTAACTTAAATTAATGGAGCGGGTTAATGGGTTTTTGGTTATGAACCAATAACCATTAGGAGAATTTGTTCTCTATAAAAATAGGGCTTAAGGGTTTTGTGAAAACCTAATGTAATCTTGCCGTCCCTCTCCCTCCTCTCCTTATAGTCGGTGCCCAAGCCCTTGCCGCCGCCCACCCCTTGTGATGTCGTCCAAGTTGTTTCCGGCATCCAAGCTCCTGCCGATGATCCTCTGGTGACCCTCCGGTGATCTTCCTTGGCTCTGGCGACAAGGTGAGCATCTAGCTTTTCTTATTTGGCCGACACAACATCCTCCACCAAAGCAGTCCAGTTTTCTGGACAGTTTGTTTTCTTCTTGTCGGAGCATCGTTTGGATGACGTTTGAAGCTCCAACAGCGGCTTCCTTACTGGGGATTCGATCTCTGATAATCCTCATAGGTGGAGGACGAAGGATTCGTCAAACGATTGACGAGTACCTCTCTGGAGAAGCGAGTTTTGTGGACTCGGTTTTGAATCCGAATTTTGATTCGGATTGTGATCTTCTCTCGATCACATCATTTTCGACACGAGGCTAGTGACTCGTACGAAGACGAGGCTCGTGACTTTGTGAAGTCATCCCAAAGGTACTCGGCGTGGATACGGATAAAGGCGATTCTAGCGAGGGTCGCTCCGGTTGATGTCTTTCCCGCTACACATGATACGTCAGGTATACGTAGAATAAATTTCCTTTTATTGCAAAATTTGAAACTACGGTTATGTCTACACATGTTGTACTATGCATGTGTGTGGTGTGTGTGATGTAATAAATTATATTTATTGCCTTTTAATTCTTCCGCTATGCACATGTTTACGAAACATGTTCGAACACACACTCGCTGCGGTGTCGGAAACCCAACAGTGGTATCTAAGCCCAGGTTGTGTTTTGATATAATCGTAAAATTATTTTGCGATAGTCGTAATTGTATTTATGGAAATTTTCTACTTTTGGAAGTTTAGAAGTATTTATGGAAATTTTCTGATTTTGGAAAGTCTAGAAGTATTTATGGAAATCTTCTACTTTTGGAAAGTTAGAAGTATTTATGGAAATTAATATTTTCCATAAATAAAATATTTGATTAGATTTAGAAATTTATTTCGTAATTTAATCATGATTTGATTTGGGAATCAAATCTTATATATATTTTATTTCCATAAATAGTTTTGACAATTTAGGAAATTTGTTTTCTAAATTAAAAATTGACTTTCCTTAATCAACACTTTCCAAAAATAAAATATGTGATTAGATTTGAAAATTAGTTTCCTAATTTAATCATGATTTGATTTGGAGAATCAAATCTCAAACATATTTTATTTTCATAAATAGTTATGACATATAAGGAAATTTTGTACATGTCATAATTGTATGTCATGCAATTGCATTAGATGCATATCATTATGCCATTCGTGTTGTGACATGTATATGTATGCCATGCTATGTTAATAATAGTTATTTGCATGCAAAGAGGATGAGATATAAAAACCCTTACTCAATATTAAAGCCTACACCTTCCATTAATATGGTTAGAACCAGAGTTCCATTTCTTGTTTGGGTTGTTGGACTCTCTCCAAGCTCGGCTCAAACCCGAACATGTTCAAACCATGAAATAGTTTAATACTAATATGGTAAGAGTCAGAGGTCAATCATTAGCTTTGGTTGTTGGACTCTCTCCAAGCTGCGCTAATTGGTTGAATGTACTCTAACCATATTAAAACTATGTCTTGATTAATGTGTTGGCTTTAACCTGGAGCATCGACTTGTTGGACTCTCTCCAAGGTCGATGTGAAGGGAGGTGAAGTTGGGTGCTATGCATATGATGCATACTTGTTAATGAGTTAACAATCCGATGTATATGTGAACATTCAATTAGTTGATAGCACATTGTGATAGTTGCATATATGTGATATGTAATCGGTATATTTGATACCTACCATCGTAGCTATGAATGGTTTGTTGGACTCTCTCCAAGGTTGTTCATATCTATGTTGGATATCAGCCCATTCGGAGATGGACCTACGATCTCCCGAAGTGATTTTGGGATTTTTGAATTCGGAAAATGAATGGGATTCTGTAAATGTATGTGGATGCATTTTAAATCATCTTTCTCATATATGCTCGTTTTGTATTTCTAGGTTAATCGATTGATCATGATGTCTTTGAATTTGTGCTCTATTTTGAATTCGAATAAATTGAATGGGTCAAACTTCTTGGACTGGCTCAGAAATTTGAGAATTGTTCTCAAGGTGAAAAATCTTGCGTATGTCCTCAAAGAGCCTCTTCCCGCCCGTCCTGGTGATGACACAACTACAGACCAATTGTTTGCCCATCAAAAATATGTGAGTGATTCTGAGCAAGTGAGTTTCATCATGCTAGCCGTGATGGTACCCGAGCTACGGAAGCAGCATGAGTATATGGATGTTCATACCATAGTCCTTCATATTTATGAGTTCTTTGATGAGCAAGTGAGATTTGAAAGGTTCGAAGCCTCTAAGCTCCTCTTCACCTCTGAGATGCAAGAAGGCTCATCTGTGGTACTGCTCAACATGCTGAAGACTATGGAGCCTTCTGAGAAGCATGGGCAGGGGACGGTGCTGTTAGTTGATTCCTCGAAGAAAGGTTCTAAGAGGGAGTCAAAGGAACAACAGAAGGGGAAGAAGAAAAAGGCTAAAAGGGCAGAACCATCTCAAAAAGGGCACTTGCCATCATTATGGCAAGGAGGGCCATTGGCAAAGAAACTGCAAGATTTATCTTGACTCCGTAAAGAAGAATAAGGCATCAGATGCCCCATCTTCTTCAGATATCTTCATTATTGATTGTCATTCTATTTCCTTAGATACTTGGGTATTGGATACTGGGTGTGGCTCACATATATGTAATGACATACATGGGCTAAGGAATAGAAGAAGACTTGTTAAGAGAGAGTCAAATTTACTTGTTGGAAATGGAGCAAAGGTTGTTGCACTCGCCATCGGAATGTATTTATTGAAACTCCCTACAGGACTTGTCTTAGAACTGGACAATTGCTTTTATATTCCTTCATTGATAAAGAATATCATTTCTATTTCTTGTTTAAATAGAAATGGGTATCATTTAACTTTTAGTAACAATTGTTGTTACATAACTTTGAATGACGTTCTTTACGGGACTAGAACTTTAAGCAATGATATTTATACGTTGGACGTATCCAGTGACATTTTCAATATCGAAGCGAGCAACAAGCATGTTCGAAAAGATAATCAATTAGACTCCTACATGTGGCATTGTCATCTTGGCCATGTGAGCAAGAAACGCATGTCCGAATTACACCGATGTGGAATTTTAGAATCGTTTGAATTAGATTCATACGATACATGTGAATCATGCTTAAAAGGCAAGATGACGAAGTTACCTTTTACAGGAAAAGGTGAACGAGTGGGAGAGTTGCTAGGCCTAATACTTACTGATGTATGTGGACCTATGTCAACTCAAGTTTTGGGAGGCTATAGCTACTTCATTACCTTCACCGATGATCACTCACGGTTTGGGTATGTGTTCTTGATGAAACACAAGTCTGTGTTAGGGCAATCAACATGTGATATGGTTTTGATGTGTGTGGCAAAGAGTTTAAGTTCGGTTGTAATTGTGATTTGATATGTGCGTTGGAGTCTTACAGGACTTAGTAATTCGCACATGGATCCTTGGCAAGTTTCACATCTCATGACTCGGTCTTTGAGTCGGTGAAGGATGGCTTTGCAGAAGCCATGCACTTGGAGCATCCGAGGGACCGTCGGACGAGGAGCTTGGAGTGAAGCCGAAGGAAGTAGACTTCAGGGCAAGACGCGAAGGATGACACTGCAGAGCTGTGCGCTTGGCACATCTGAGGGACGTGGTCGGATGAAGACAACTTCGAAGGCGAGGGACTCCAAGGGATGAGAGTGAGCGAATGTAGCTCGGGAAGGGGTAGTGCTCTTAGGTGAAACTTGGCCATTTGGCTAAGTGTCGGATGAGATTTATCAACATCAATCGACTGCCATGGAATAGCAGTCCATGGCAATCGACTGCCAAACCATCAGTCGACTACCAAAGGTGGCAGTCGATTGATGAAGGCAATCTAGGGCACAGAACCGCTTGTAGCCGACTGGCCAGTCAACTATGGAGGCATCAGTTGACTGATGGATACATCAGTCGACTGCCAAGGGTTCCATTGGACTACAACATCGGGATCTGACGTGTTCGGAGGCCGTTGTAGTGGCGGTAGTCGACTTCCAAGGGCAATAGTCGACTGTTGGCGGCCAACGGGAAGAAATCAACCCTCTCTATAAAAAGAGAGGGTGTGGGATTTTGGATGGCTAATGCTTAAGTTTCAAACAATCATCCAAGTGCCCCACAAGCTTTCAACTCCTTCTCCTAGTTTTCTTTCATATTTATTGTAAGAAGGAGTGTTTGGGTTGTAAGAAGGTTTACCTCCACCTTGCATTGGCTAAAGAGAGAGACCAATAGTGAATTGGTTGCGGAGTGATTCACCAGGGACGAATCGGGTCATGGATTAGCGGTGAGGCCGTGAACCATGTTACGACTTTGTGTTAACGTTTGTATTCTTATTTCTATTTGCTTGTCTTGTTTTGTTTCCGTTACGTTAATATTCTTTGTAGACGAGCAAATTCCATCATCGTACGAAGAGGGATATTCAACCCCCTCTAGCCGACCAACCACATCGATCCCCTACAAGTGGTATCAGAGCCAAGGCGCTTGTTGAGGACTAACCGCCGCTACAAGCACTACATCAAGAGATGGCCGGCTCCAACATTCACCCACCGAAATTTGAAGGAGAATTCGCTTGGTGGAAGAAGCGAATGAAGGTATTTTTCAAAACTGATTTCAAAATTTTTTTAATTATGAAAAACGGTTTCGAAATGCCTAGGGATGAAGAAGGGGAGCCATTAGAGAAATCAAGGTGGAGCAAGAGGCAAAGGGAAGAGTACTTGGCAAACTCAAAAGCCAAACATCACCTCTACAATGTACTCCCCCAACAAGAAGTAAACCGGATAGGAGAGTGTGCTAGCACCAAGGAGATGTGGGACAAACTAATAGAGATTCATGAAGACACATCCGAGGTGAAGCTAGCAAGGAGAGATGTCCTTCGCTCCCAATTATCCAATATCAAACTTGAAAAGGGAGAGAAGGTAAAATCCCTACACTCTAGATTTAAGGAAATTCAGTTTGATAAGTGTAGGTGAAAAACTCTCCAACCGGGATATGGTAATGAAGGCTATAGATGTCTTTCCCCGGTCATCAAGATGGAGCTCTATGGTGGATTTTTTTTACATCTCTAAGAATCTAGAAGTTAGCACCTTGGAGGAATTTTTCTCAACCATGGAGCTCCACGAAACAAGGCTTGAAGGAATAGTAGAAGAGCCTAGAATTCAACCTTCAAGAGGAGTAGCCTTGATGGCCAACAAAGGGGAAAAGAAGATGGAGACTCCCTCCTCCTCTGACGAAGCATCCTCCTCCTCCTCCATCGATAGCATGGAAGAAGCATACATGGTAAGGAAGGTAAGGCGTGCTTTAAGAAATTTTAAATTTAATAAATCTAATGATAGGAGGAGAAGACCAAGGGGGAAGGTGATTTGCTACAATTGCCAACAAGAGGGACATATAAGGGATAATTGTCCCCTATTGAACAAGAGCAAGGAGGAGAAGAGAAAGAAGGAAGAAAAGAAGAAGAAGAAGGGGAACAAGAAAAAGGAAGAAGAGAAGAAGGCCAAAGAAAAAGGGAAGGCCAAGGCACTAAAAGCAAGGACATGAGATGACCCCTCTTCATCATCTTCATCATCATCAAAAGAGGAGAATGCTTTTGTCACCAACCTAGCTTTGATGTCCTTTGACGATCTAGACTCCTCCTCCACCGAAAATGAAGAATCAAGCACAAGTGAGGAGAGCTCTAGTGAAGGGGGAGCTTCTTCACCATCCTCATCTGAAGAAGAAGAAGACATGGAGACTATGGTAATGAATCTCTCACCTAGTAAAATAGTTTCCATGATTTCTAGCCTCACTAAGGACTTGTTTAGGGCAAAGAAAAAGAATAAATGTATGCTAGATCAAATTAAGGACTTAGAAGAAAAATTAGAAAAAACATGCTTAAATGTAAATGATAATATTTCTTCTAGCCTAAATGATGCATGCTCACATGATTATATGCCTTTTAATGTTAGTGATGCATGTATGGATGAAAATAGGGCTTTAAGAGAAAAGGTAGATCACTTGACCAAAGCCCTAGAAAAATTCACAATTGTCTCCAACACTCTTAACATGATTATAGGGAGCCAAAGGGCTAGCTTCAACAAGAAAGGCCTAGGATATAAGGAAAATAAAAATGAAAAGGCCTATACATGCTTAATTGCTAGGGGTTAAGATAAAAAGAAGACAATTGATAGAAAATGGATCCATATGGAGTATTTAGTGAACCCCATAGGAAAGAACTTATTTTGAATTCCTAAATCCATCCTAAAGGGTTAGGAAAACCCTAGGATAGTCAACCATAAGGATTTCACATATATCATATTTTTGGTTGACTTAAGATGGTGGGACAATATTTTTGAAATAGTGTTGGGTGATGATAATGCACCCTTAAATAGTTTAGATCATGCTCAACACTTAGTGTAATGTGATACTCATGACCTATACACTTTTAGCAAAAGTGTTGGGTGATGATAATGTGCCCATAAATAGATAATAATGCTTAAATCATGATAGTTAATGAAATTGCTATGTATGTTTGAAATCATGATTTATGATCTTGATATTTGACACATAGTCATGGGCATTAGGATTCAAAGCATGCTCTAGGTGATATTTTACTTTTTATCATGATGTAATACCTAATGCATGATTATAAATTGATGAATACATTTGTTTTATGATCATAATATGGAAACAATACATATATGTCTTTATGATCATGTGGATTGTTAGGATGATACTTAACCTTGTATAGAATTGCATGAAAATAATGGTTAAGTATATACAAATACCTTTAGGCTACATCTCACACTCACCATAGGCTACCATGATTGAAAACTTAGCATGGGTGAGATGATAGGATTATACTAATGGTCCACTAGTGCCTATGACATTTAGATGGTCATTTAAGGTATCAAATAGCAATAATAGACCAATCATGCGGAAGACTTATGTTTAATTCATAGACATATTGCCCAAAGATCATGGTTGGATATTTCATATGTTTTCAAAACAATTTCTTACTCTAAAATCTGTGTGTTCATGTTTTGAAAGAATTGAAAGCAAAACTAGGTGTTAAAATTGATACTAACATGATAAAAAATCTAGTTGTTTTTGAAGCTTTTGGATTTTTGGCAAATCTTTGAAAATATAATGATTTTTCATGGAAAACTATTTTTTGTTGATAAAGAACCCTAAAAGAAATGTGTTCCCCAAATTTCACTATTTTTCGAATTTTTTGAAATTTATAGTGCATTTCTAAATTTCGTCCAGAAAATCAGAAATCCTGATTTCCTTGTGCCAGTCGACTGCCATGCTGATAGCAGTCTATTGATCTCTTGTGCACGAGCACAATAACCTGATTTTATAAGGTTTTTAAGTGTTTTTGATTTTTGCTTCTCTCTAGACTTGATGTCATGCCATATAAACCCTGTTTAATCTTTTTGATAGTGTCAAAGGGGGAGAAAGATATATGTTTAAGTAAGGGGGAATGTATTTAGGGGGAGTTTCATGTATTAAGGGGGAGAGTTGCTAATCATGTTATTTACATGCTTTTTTTCCTTAATATTTTATCAAATGTTTTTACCTAACTTAAACAGATTGCCACACATAAAAAAGGGAGAGATTGTTAGGGCAATCAACCCGTGATATGGTTTTGATGTATGTGGCAAAGGGTTTAAGTTAGGTTGTTATTGTGATTTGATATGTGTGTTGGAGTCTTGCAGGACTTAGTAATTCACACATGGAGCCTTGGCGAGTTTCACATCTCATGACTCGGTCTTTGAGTCGGTGAAGGATGGCTTTGCAGAAGCCGTGCGCTTGGAGCATCCGAGGGACCGCCGGATAAGGAGCTTGGAGTGAAGCCGGAGGAAGTAGACTTCAGGGCGAGACACGAAGGATGGCGCTGCAGAGCCGTGCGCTTGGCGCATCCGAAAGACATGGTCGGACGAAGACAACTTCGAAGGCGAGGGACTCCAAGGGATGAGAGTGAGCGAATGTAACCCGGGAAGGGGTAGTGCTCTTAGGTGAAACTTGGCCATTTGGCTAAGTGTCGGATGAGATTTCCCGACATCAGTCGACTACCATGGAATGGCAGTCGACTGCTTTGAGTCAAACGAGGTTCGACTGGTGTTCGACTGATGGGTTTTTGACCCAACAGTCAACTGCCATGGCATGGTAGTCGACTGCCAGACCATCAGTCGACTGCCAAAGGTGGCAGTCGACTGATGAAGGCAGTCGCGGGCACAAAACCACTCGTAGTCGACTGACTAGTCGACTACAGAGGTATCGGTCGACTGATGGATACATCAGTCGACTGCCAAGGATTCCGTTGGACTACAACGGTCGAGATCTGACATATTCGGAGGCCATTGTAGTGGCGATCGCTAAGGGCAAGAGCTAATCGCCGCCTGGCTGATCGTGATCGCCAATGGGAAGAAATCATCCCTCTTTATAAAAAGAGAGGGTGTGGGCTTTTGGATGGCTAATGCTTAAGTTTCAAACGATCATCCAAGTGCCCCACAAGATTTCAACTCCTTCTCCTAGTTTTCTTTCATATTTATTATAAGAAGGAGTGTTTGGGTTGTAAGAAGGTTTACCTCCACCTTGCATTGGCTAAAGGGAGAGACTAATAGTGAATTGGTTGCGGAGTGATTCACCGGGGATGAATCGGGTCGTGGATTAGTGGCAAGGCCGTGAACCACGTTACGACTTTGTGTTAGCGTTTGTATTCTTATTTCTATTTGCTTGTCTTGTTTTGTTTCCGTTGCGCTAATATTCTTTGTAGATGAGCAAATTCCATCATCGTACGAAGAGGGTTATTCACCCCCCTCTAGCCGGCCAACCACATCGATCCCCTACAGTCTGAAGCCTTTGAAAGGTTCAAATAATTCAGAAATGAAGTAGAGAAACAACATGACAAGAGTATTAAAATACTTCAATCGGATCGAGGTGGTGAATACTTAAGTCAAGAGTTTCTAGATTATCTAAGAGACAATGGTATATTGTCTCAATGGACTCCGTCATTTACACCACAACATAATGGTGTATCTGAGAAGAGGAACCGGACCTTGTTGGACATGGTCAGGTCAATGATGAATCATGCGAATCTTCCCAAGTCCTTTTGGGGCTATGCACTTCAGACAATTGTTTACTTGTTAAACAGAATCCCAATCAAGGTAGTTTCCACTACTCCATATGAGATATGGAATAGTAAGAAACCTCGTATATCTTACTTGAAGATATGGGGTTGTCCTGCTTATGTGAAGCGGACTGTATTAGAAAAATTGGATGCTAAGTCTAAAATGTCTATTTATTGGATACCCTAAGGAAACAAGGGGTTACCAATTCTATTATCCTATGGAACAAAAGGTGTTTGTTTCAAGGCATGTTGTGTTTCTAGAGAAAGAGTTTCTGTTGCAAGAAAACAGTGGGAGTGTCATTGAGCTTGAGGAGACTCGAGAGACTCAAATAGGCATTGATGAGATACCTAGTGAAGTGTCACAGCCAATCACTCATAGTGATGATCCATCGGTTGGACCTATTAAGACACCACATCTTCGTAGATCTGGTAGAACACGCAATATTCCTGAGATATATGGATTTCTCGTAAGTGAATCGAACGACGTGTTACTCATTGATGATGAGGAGCCTACTAGTTATGAAGAAGTTCAGAAAGTGATAAGTGGCTTGAAGTCATAAAGTCGAAAATGGATTCCATGTATGAAAACCAAGTTTGGAACTTGGTTGACCCACCTGAAGGTATAAAGCCTATAGGGTGCAAGTGGATTTTCAAGAAGAAAACCGACATGGATGGTAATGTGATTACCTATAAGGCTAGATTGGTGGTGAAAGGATATCGTCAAAAGCAAGATGTTGATTATGAAGAAACCTATTCGCCTGTTGCTATGCTTAAATCCATTTGGATGCTCCTGGCCATAGCGGCTCATTATGATTATGAGATATGACAGATGGATTTGAAAATAGCTTTCCTTAATGGAAGCCTACTCGAAGACGTGTATATGATACAACCTGAGGGTTTCACATCGGTTGACAAAACCAAGATATGAAAATTGCGACGGTCCATATATGGACTGAAGCAAGCATCCAGGAGTTGGAATATCCGTTTTGATGAGACAATCAAAAAGTTTGATTTCTCACAAAATCCAGACGAACCTTGTGTGTACAAGAAGGTTAGTGGGAGTACAGTCGTGTTCCTAGTATTGTATGTCGATGACATATTACTTATAGGAAATGATATTTCAGTCTTACAGTCAGTTAAGATTTGGTTGTCCAAGACATTCTCCATGAAAGACCTGGGAGAAGCAACCTACATCCTCGGGATTAAGATCTATAGAGATAGATCGAAATAGTTCCTTGGTGTTTCGCAGTCTACATATATAGACCAAGTGCTAAAGAGATTTAGCATGTCGGAATACAAGAAAGGTTTCCTACCTATCAGGCATGGGATACACCTTTTGAAGTCTATGTGTCCGCGCACAGAAGACGAGAGGATTTGCATGAGTAAGATTCCCTATGCATTCGCAATAGGATTTTGTTGGGATGTATACTGAAAAGTCTATCTTTTGTATGAACATCTTTATTTTTGAAATAAGAATCACATGATCATTGTTTGCATATTTATGGTTATGCATATTTGTCTGATACATTACATTGTAGATAATATGGTGTGTAGTGTCACACAGGAGATCATGTTATCGGTTCCTTGTAAAGTATAAGTAAAGGCTCACAACCGAGATGGTTATCGACAAACCATTGATATGGTTGTAGTGTGATTTGATATTGGTTTGTCTTAACCATAGAATTACACTAATACACTTTGTGTGTATTGAGCATGACCGACTTAGAGGTGATTCGATTTATTGCTGACTACATAATTGAATCAGACCTCGGATATTATGTTGTACATGCTCTTAATCCTGATATAATAACGGACATAAATACTTAGTATTCATTTCTTTGATTTACCAATAGGCGAGATTTATAGAGTAAATCAATAGGTTCGGTAAGTTGGAAAATGATATTATTTATATGGTGTGCCATTGATTAAAGGAGGAAACTGTGTCCTATATATTAGGATGATGATGTCCCCTTGAGGAGCTCATAAGGTTCATCATGTAAACTCTGCAGTGGACTTGGTCCGGCATAATGATAAGGTTGAGTGGTACTACTCATGGAGTTAGATGTTGATTAATTAATTGTCAGTAAATTAGTTAATCGATGGACATTCGAAATCTTAAACACGGGGAGATATATGTACAAATAATATATGGAGCCCATATTAACTTATGGGGGTTGGTGAGGTAGATCAATGATAATCCTTTAGTGGAATGGATTATCATTAATGGATCGGACTTTATGTGGGCTTGATCCATTGGTTGGCCAAGATCCAACTCCTCCTCATGGTCCCTATTGTAGCCTATTAAAACCCTCATGGAGCCTAGATCCGATGGTGGAAAATGGAACTCTAGATCCGACGATGATGATTAAATCTCTAGATCCGACAGTGGAGATTAAATCTCTAGATCTGACGGTTAAGATTAAATTCCTAGATCCGACGGTAGAGATTAAAAGGAGGCTTAAGCCTAACTCTATAAATAAGGCTTAGGGCTTGGGCGGCAAGAGCAAGGAAGGAATTCTAGAGTTTGCTCTCTTTAGCTTGGGCGGCAAGAAACTCTAGGAATATTAGGGTTTGGAGCTAGGTTTGGGCGGCGACAAGAAGTGGAGGAGGTCCTAGGGTTCTTCTACATCTCTTCCTAAGGTTTGGCCAGCGCAAGCTCTCCTTCCCTTGGTGGCCGGTGCTTCTTCATTGAAGGAAAGACCGGCGGTTCTTATTTCTTCCCCAAGTCGCCGGCGGCAACCTTTCATCAAGGTTGGCCGGAGCTCCTTTCATCCACTCCTTGGCTGGCGACAACATCAAGCTCCTTTGCTTGGTGACTGGTTCTAGATAGGAGAAGGATTTGTATTTTATTCTTCTCTTTGTTCGGAGCGAGCAAGGAAGGGAAGAGCGTGTTCTAGGAGGCTTTGACTTTTGGAAGATCTCGTCCACACGACGTCCAAAAGGAGGAGGGACATACAATAGAAGATCAAGAGGTATAACAAGAGGTATAATTCTTGTTTATGAATCTTTTCTTATTCTATGCATGTTGTATATTTTGTGTGTGGCTAAATTTACTTGGACCCCGAATACAAACAAAAAAACCGGCGATCCGTACATCGTCTATTCCGCGACTATTCGTAGAATAGAGGTAGGTTGTTTGAACAATAAGTTTGTTCAAGTGACCACTCTAATCGGATAGCACGACGATGGAACAGTTGCTTTGGTAATCCCTATTTGTCATGGATTAATTTTTTAATCCGGGGACGAAGACGGGATCGCCTTGAACAAGCGACCGAGTTGAAGTGGGAAGCGAAGTTTCCTACCTTCAAATGGTATTAGAGCTTCGGTTCCGCAAAACCTTCATGTGGTATCAGAGCTAGGTTTCCGATTTTGTGTGTTTAGGATTCGGTTACTTTTATGCACTCTTCATATATTATATGTGTCGAATAATAGTAGGATGTGCGTAGGTTAACTTTTTGGTTCCAGGCATAGGATCCAACTATTATGGCCATATGTGTGTATGTGATTGTATGTTTGTAATTGTTTATTGTTTGAATCCTTGAAGTTGACGAGACTAGTATTTAATTTTTGTAATTAAGTACGACATGTTTAGCCACTCATTTATTTTAGTTTACTTTCGATCTAGATTTCATGTATACTCCTTCGAGGAGTATAGGATCGATGGATGTAAATTAAAATAGTTATTCTCGGCTTGGATCTCCAGATGGCTCGTACATGGCGTAGGGAGGAGCAGACGAGATGGTGATACGACGGGAGGCATATTAGAGACAAAAGCCATAATAGTTGGAAAATATTTTTTTCATATTTATTGCTTTTTGTTTGATATGCATGTCGTAGGCTAGGAAAATTCCTCAATTCTAAATTACTAAGTGGGAGAGGAATATTTTTATAAATTCCCACGGCCTCCATTACGATTTGATATGTGATGCAAAAAAACTTGCGCATTGGCTCTGAGTGCCTTCCTCCCCATCGGATGAGTTTGTTTATGGATCATAGGGTCGAATATGGTTATAGGAAATTATTAAGGAGCGTGTGTACTTCCCCATCAGAAGGCACAGAACCCGAGATAATTACCTTGGTGAAGGGAGTTGCTTCAGAGGCTCATTGGCTCCCATGTCCCCGGATTAAAATTTTCACTAATGAAAGAATTAATCCGGATGGGATGAGCTTCCTTATCACAACCATTTCGTCGTCATGCTAACAACTTCAGTGATCGCTTGAATAAACTAGTTGTTCAAGCAACACAACTCTTCTAGTTGGTTAGCCGCGGAAGAGACGACGAACGGATCGCCGGTTTTTGTGTTTGTCTTCGGGGTCCATGATTATACAATATATTTTCATACACACACATGTATAATCAAAACATAAAAGAACATGCTCAGATCTGTAATTAAAGTTAAAAGAACTTTATACCTTACGATCTTCTACCGTATGTCCTATCCTTCTCGTGGACGACGTGTGGACGAAGATCCTTCATGAGTAGAAGCCTTCTAGATCGCGTTCTCCACTACCTTGTCCGCTGAGAACAAAGAGAAGAACCAACAAATACCTTTCCTTTCTAGAACCGGCCACCAAATTAGGGAATTTGGTGCAACCGCCGACCAAGGATCAAATGGATGAAGCGCCGACCAACTTGAAGAAGGGTTGCCACCGGCCACCAAGGAGAAAGGGAGGAAGATGAATGCCGGCCACCAATGGAAGGAGAACCGCCGGCAAAGCAAGAAGGGAGAGGCCTCTAGGATGGGCGCCGACCAAGTGTTGATGGAGGAGGATGGGCACCGGCAATCAACTCGAAGGAAGAAGGTTGCCGCCCACTTGTTTTGCTCCAAAACCCTAGCCGCCCAAAAAACCTAGTCGCCCACTTGTGGTAGAGCCAAACCCTAATTCTCTATCTTATATTTGCCGCCCAAGCCTAAGCCTCTATTTATAGAATTGGGCTTATGCCTCCTTTAATCTCCACCGTCGGATCTAGGGATTTAATCTCCACCGTCGGATCTAGGGTTTTATCCCAACCGTCGGATCTAGGGTTTTATCCCAACCGTCGGATCTAGGATTTCATCCCAACCGTCAGATCTAGGGTTTCATCCCAACCGTCGGATCTAGGCTTTCATCCTAACCATCGGATCTTTGGGATTTAATCCCAACCGTTGGTTCTAGGGTTTCATCCTAACCATCGGATCTTAGGGATTTAATCCCATCCGTTGGTTCTAGGGTTTTGTTTTACATTCTTGGATCTAGACTTCACAAGGATTATATTAGGCTACGATAGGGACCATAAGGAGGAGTTGGATCTTGGCCACCCGATGGATCGGAACCACACAAACTTGATCCATCGTTGATGTTCCATTCCACTAGAGGATCATCATTGAACTACCTCACCAAACCCCATAAATTAATATGGGCTCCGTATATTATTCGTACATTAATCTCCCCGTGTTTAAGATATCGAATGTCCATCAATTAATTGATTTACTGACCATCAATTAATTAACATCTAGTTCCTCGAGTAGTACCACTCAACCTTATCATCATGTTGACTAAGTCAACCAGCTGGGTTTACATGATGAACCTTATGAGCTCCTCAAGGGGACATCATCAACCTAATATATAGGACACGGTTTCCTCCTATAATCAACGGCACACCATGTAAATAATATCATTTCCAAACTTACCGGGCATATTGATTTAATCCATCTAAATCTCACCCTCTGGTAAATCAAAGAAATGAATACTAAGTACATGTGCCCGTTATTATATCGGGATTAAGAGCATGCACAACATAATATCCGAGGTCCGATTCAATTATGTAGTCAGTACTAAATTGAATCACCTCTATGTCGGTCCTGCTCAATACACCTAAGTGTACTAGTGTAACTTTATGTTCAAGACAAAACAATACCAAGATACACTACAACCATGCCAATGGTTTGTCCAAAACCATCTTGGTCGTGAGCCTCTACTTATATTTTACAAGAGACTGATAACATGATCTTCTGTGCCACACCAAGCACCATGTTATCTACAATGTAAAATATTAGACAATATGCACACATATAAATATATAAAGTGCAAACAATGATCATGTGATTCTTATTCCAAAATAAAATGTTCATACAAAAAGAGCTAGGCTTTCAGTATACTTTCCAACAATCTCCCATTTATACTAAAAGACTATGCTGTCAACACTCTGCCATACATCTGATCCCCATGTCCTCCACATGCCTATCAAACGCTTTCGCTGGAAGGGCCTTAGCGAATGGATCCGCCAGGTTATCCTCTGATGCAATCTTGGCGACAACAACTTCTCCTCGCTTTACGATCTCTCGTATAAGGTGGTACTTGCGCTCTATGTGTTTATTCGCCTTATGGGCTCGTGGTTCCTTCGAGTTTGCAACTCTACCACTGTTATCACAATAAATTGTGATAGTTCTGGGCAAACCAGGAATCACATCCAAGTCCATCAAGAAGTTCCTGAGCCATACAACTTCCTTGCTGCCTCAGAGACTGCCACATACTCAGCTTCCATGGTAGAGTCCGCCACGCATTTCTGCTTGACACTCCTCCATACTATGGCTCTACCTCCAAAAATAACACAAACCCCGAGGTAGACTTACTCTTGTCCCTATCTGATTGGAAATCCGAATCCGTGTAACCCACAGGGACTAATTGATCTGCCTGGTAAACCAGCATATAATCCCTAGTCCTTCTCAGGTACTTCAATATATGCTTTACCGCAATCCAATGTCCCTGTCCAGGATTACTCTAATATCTGCTAACCATGCCTACTGGCGGATATCCTGGTCTTGTACATGATAGCATACATGAGGCTTCCCTCAGCATCCTCTATCTCCTTTGATGTTTTGGGACACAACTCTTTAGATAAAGGAACTCCATGCCTAAAAGGTAGAAAACCTTTCTTGGAGTTCTGCATGCTAAAACGAGCAAGGATAATGTCAATGTATGAAGCTTGAGATAATCACAACATCCTTTTCTTGCGATCCCTTATAACTTTGATCCCAAGGATGTGTCCCACTTCTCCCAAGTCCTTCATGTCAAACTGTTTGGACAACCATACCCTTACATCTGATAACACTTTGATATTGTTGCCAACTAACAAAATGTCATGTACGTATAGTACAAGAAACACCACTACGTTTCCGTCACATCTCTTGTATACACAAGGCTCATCCGAACTTTGAATAAATCCATATGACTGGATTACCTCATCAAAGCAGATGTTCCAAGATCTAGAAGCTTGCTTCAATCCATAAATGGACCGATTAAGCTTACAAACAAGATGCTCTTTGCCTTTAGCAATGAATCCCTCTGGTTGCCGCATATAGATGTTCTCCTCAAGACTTCCGTTAAGGAAAGCTGTCTTGACATCCATCTGCCAAATCTCATAACCCATATGAGCAGCTATAGATAAGAGAATCCGGATAGACTTAAGCATAGCTACCGGCGAAAAGGTCTCCTCATAATCGATACCCTCTTTCTGAGTATACCCTTTCGCAACAAGCCTAGCTTTGAAGGTCTCAACCTTCCCGTCTACTCCTCTCTTTCTCTTGTAGATCCACTTGCATCCAATGGTTTTTACACCATCGGGTGGTTCTACTAGCTCCCAGACCTGATTAGAATCCATAGATTCTATCTCTGAATTCATCGCTCTTTGCCAAGATACCGCATCTCTATCTTGGATTGCCTCGTCATATGTCTAGGGATCAGGTTCATGTTCACCAGGGACTAAGTCCGAAGACTCTCCCAAAAACATGAATCTCTCGAGTTGTCTAACAACCCTCCCACTATGACGAGGTGCCTCCTGTGTATGCTCTGTGACACGCGGTGCAGTGACTTGTGGTCTCTCCTCTTGTACCGGTGGTACTGAAGTCGGGACTTCCCCTGTCAACTCCTCAAGAACAATCCTACTCTTGGGCTTGTGGTTCATTACATAATCCTTCTCTAGAAATCTGGCGTTCGTGCTAACGATCACCCTCTGATCTCTAGGATTATAAAATAAACCACCCTTCGTTCCCTTAGGGTAGCCAACAAACATGCACACTTCTGTACGAGGTTCCAACTTACCAGCATCAGCCTTCAACACATGTGCTGGACTCCCCCATATCCGAATATGTCTCAGACTAGGCTTTCGCCACCCACAATTCTGAGGGTAGAAGGTCGATTTAGATGGAACCAAGTTCAGAGTGTACATTGTCGTATCCAGTGCATACCTTCAGAACGAAACAGGTAACTCAGAATAACTCATCATCGATCTGACCATCTCCATAAGAGTCCTATTCCTTCGCTCCGCTACACCATTCTGCTGGGGTGTGCCAGGTGCAGACAATTGGGATTGAATCCCAGACTCTGATAAGAAACTCCTAAACTCTCCCAAGAGGTACTCGCCACCACGATCAGATCGTAGTGTCTTGATACTTTTACCTTGACGGTTCTCCACATCAGCCTTGAATTCTTTGAACCTGTCAAAGCATTCAGACTTGCGGCGCATCAAGTAAATGTATCCATATCTTGAATAATCATCTATAAAAGAGATGAAATATTCAAAACCACCTCTTGCCTGGATAGACATAGGACCGCACAAATCAGAATGAACCAATTCTAACACATCTTTAGCTCTATACCCCTTGGCCTTGAAAGCCTCTTGGTCATTTTACCTTCCAAGCAAGATTCGCAGGTTGGGAGATCCTCCACCACTAATGAACCCAAAGGTCCATCGGCTATCAACCTTTGAATTCTGCTTAGGTTAATATGACCAAGCCTTAGATGCCAAAGATATGTTTGGTTCATTTGCGAAGGTTCTTTTCTCTTATTACACTTAGAAGATGAGTTATTGATTTTTATATGCATCGTGGGAGTTTTTGGTTCAAGAGTATATAAATTGCCAACCAATGTACCAGAACAGATAATCTCCCTATTCCTTTTTATAACCACTTTGTCATTAAAAGAAACAGAATACCCATCAATAAACAATTTAGAAACTGAAATTAAATTCTTTCTAAAAGTAGGTACATAAAGACAATTTCTCAAAACCAAAACTTTATTCCTATCAAAAGATAAATAAACGTCTCCCATTGCAATAGCCGCCACCTTTGAAGCATTGCCCATGAAGACGGTAATCTCTGCCTCAGCTAGTCGTCGGGTTTCCTGGAACCCCTGCAAAGTATTGCAGACATGATCAGTGGCTCCTGTATCTACACACCAGACATTGGTAGATAACACCGCTAAACATGTTTCAACAACTAAACAAGAAGATATACCTTTGTTCTTTCGGTGAGGACAGTCCGCCTTCCAATGTCCAGTCTTCTTGCAAGTGAAGCACTTTCCTTTCGGCTTCTTCACTCCTGCCTGAGGTCCCACTGCCACCTTCTTCACTCCACCTTGCTTCTTCTTCTTCTTACCTTTCGGTTTAGAGGAAGAAACATCTGAGCGACCATGGCTTGAGCACTCTGACGAAAAAGCCCCTCTGCCGCCTGGAGTTCTGTCAGAAGCTCTGCCAATGAATACAACCTCTTGTTCATGTTGTAGTTGAGGCGGAACTGCTCAAAACTCCTAGGCAGAGACTGGAGAATGATATCGACCTGGGTTTCCCCATCGATCTCAGCTCTGAGGACTTCCATTTCATTAAGATGAGCCATCATCTTGAGAACATGATCCCTAACGGGTGTTCCCTCGATCATGGTGGTCGTCATCAAGTTTCTCATTGCCTCCTGCCTAGCCGCCCTACTCTGATGTCCGAAAAGTTGCTTGAGATTGAACATCATGTCATAAGCTGTGGTTATGGCCTGATGCTGATATTGCAGCACATTTGACATAGATGCCAAAATGTAACACCGCGCCATCTCATCTGCCTTAACCCATTTATTATAACGTTCTTTCTCCTTTTCATCAGAGTCATCGGAGGGCTTAGGAGGACAGACCTCGAAGATTACAAATTTGTACTCCTTCGCAGTTAAGAAAATATCCAGATTTCTTTTCCTATCAATGTAGTTTGGTCCAGTAAGTTTGTTTTCTTTTAAAATCACAGCAAGTGGGTTGAAAGCCATTTGAAATCCTAAAAATCACAATGATCAAAATATTAGATTTCAAATATTATTGATTCCTCAAAACAATAAAATCCCGAAATCAACCAACACCTCAAATCACCGAGAATATCGCATGCCACGCTGTGTGGACGTATACGAATTCTACATTTGTAAGAGGAGGTTTTACCCATTAATTTTATTATCTTGTCAACCTTACTTTTTAACAAATAAAATTAATAGTTTGTTCCTATTTGTCCCTACAAATAAAAGCAGTGACTCCGATGGGGAGGATACTTCTATTTGCATCTAAGTGTGCACCATTACACGATACTAAAGGAATTATTTCGGATTATGTGCCTTACCACTGTGGAAGTACACATGCTCCTAGATAATTTCCTATAACCATTATTTGACCTAGTGATCCGCAAACAAACCCGTCCGCAGGGAGGAAGGCACTCAGAGCCAACACACAAGTTTGTTGCATCACACGTCAAATTGTAATGGAGGCCGCGGGAATTAATTAAAATGTCCCTCTCCCACTTAGTTAATTGAAAATGAGGAATTTTAAAACATACACAACATGCATATAAAACGAATAAGCAATAAATATGGAAAAAATAGAATTTTTCCAACTATTATGGCATTGTCCTCCAATATGCATCCCGTCGCGTCGCCACCTCGTCCGCTCCATCTTTTCCCGTGCGCAAGTCACCAAAGAGATCCGAGCCGAGATAAAACTATTTTAATTTACATCCATCGATTCTATACTCCATGAAGGAGTGTACAAATAATCTAGATCGAAAGTAAACTAAAATGAGCGGCTAAACAATGCCGTATTTAATTACAAAAATTAAATACTAATCTAGCCTCGTCAACCCCGAGGATTCAAATAATAAATATTTACACACATCCATTCACATACACACACATGGCCATAATAGTCGGATCTTATGCCTGCAACCAAAGAGTTAAACTACGCATATCCTACTATTATCCGCCACATATAATATATGAAAAAGTGTATAAAAATTAACCGAATCTCAAACACACAAAACCAGAAACCGTGGCTCTGATACCAATTGAAGGGAGTTGCTTCGGAGGCTCATTGGCTCCCATGTCCCCGGATTAAAATTTTCACTAATGAAAGAATTAATCCGGATGGGATGAGCTTCCTTAGCACAACCATTTCATCGTCGTGCTAACAACTTGAGTGATCGCTTGAACAAACTAGTTGTTCAAGCAACACAACTCTTCTAGTTGGTTAGCCGCGGAAGAGACGACGAACGGATCGTCGGTTTTTGTGTTTGTCTTCGGGGTCCATGATTATACAATATATTTTCATACACACACATGTATAATCAAAACATAAAAGAACATGCTCAGATCTGTAATTAAAGTTAAAAGAACTTTATACCTTACGATCTTCTACCGTATGTCCTATCCTTCTCGTGGACGACGTGTGGACGAAGATCCTCCACGAGTAGAAGCCTTCTAGATCGCATTCTCCTCTACCTTGTCCGCTGTGAACAAAGAGAAGAACCAACAAATACCTTTCCTTTCTAGAACCGGCCACCAAATTAGGGAATTTGGTGCAACCGCCGGCCAAGGATCAAATGGATGAAGCGCCGGCCAACTTGAAGAAGGGTTGCCGCCGGCCACCAAGGAGAAAGGGAGGAAGATGAACGCCGACCACCAATGGAAGGAGAACCGCCAGCCAAGGAAGAAGGGAGAGGCCTCTAGGATGGGCGTCGGCCAAGTGTTGATGGAGGAGGATGGGCGCCAGCAATCAACTCGAAGGAAGAAGGTTGCCGCCCACTTGTTTTGCTCCAAAACCCTAGCCGCCCAAAAACCCTAGCCGCCAACTTGTGGTAGAGCCAAACCCTAATTCTCTATCTTATATTTGCCGCCCAAGCCTAAGCCACTATTTATAGAATTGGGCTTATGCCTCCTTTAATCTCCACCGTCGGATCTAGGGATTTAATCTCCACCGTCGGATCTAGGGTTTTATCCCAACCGTCGGATCTAGGGTTTTATCCCAACCGTCGGATCTAGGATTTCATCCCAACCGTCGGATCTAGGGTTTCATCCCAACCATTGGATCTAGGGATTCATCCTAACCATCGGATCTTAGGGATTTAATCGCAACCGTTGGTTCTAGGGTTTCATCCTAACCATCGGATCTTAGGGATTTAATCCCAACCGTTGGTTCTAGGGTTTTGTTTTACATTCTAGGATCTAGACTTCACAAGGATTATATTAGGCTACGATAGGGACCATAAGGAGGAGTTGGATCTTGGCCACCCGATGGATCGGAACCACACAAACTTGATCCATCAAAGATGTTCCATTCCACTAGAGGATCATCATTGAACTACCTCACCAACCCCCATAAATTAATATGGGCTCCATATATTATTCGTACATTAATCTTCCCGTGTTTAAGATATCGAATGTCCATCAATTAATTGATTTACTGACCATCAATTAATTAACATCTAGTTCCTCGAGTAGTACCACTCAACCTTATCATCATGTTGACTAAGTCAACCAGCTGGGTTTACATGATGAACCTTATGAGCTCCTCAAGGGGACATCATCAACCTAATATATAGGACACGGTTTCCTCCTATAATCAACGGCACACCATGTAAATAATATCTTTTCCCAACTTACCGGATATATTGATTTAATCCATCTAAATCTCACCCTCTGGTAAATCAAAGAAATGAATACTAAGTACATGTGTCCGTTATTATATCGGGATTAAGAGCATGCACAACATAATATCCGAGGTCCGATTCAATTATGTAGTCAGTACTAAATTGAATCACCTC
The DNA here is from genome assembly GCA_025175895.1 of Wurfbainia villosa. Taxonomy (NCBI): domain Eukaryota; kingdom Viridiplantae; phylum Streptophyta; class Magnoliopsida; order Zingiberales; family Zingiberaceae; genus Wurfbainia; species Wurfbainia villosa. The sequence continues at coordinate 43,734,902 of CM046005.1, forward strand.
TATGTCGGTCCTGCTCAATACACCTAAGTGTACTAGTGTAACTTTATGTTCAAGACAAAACAATACCATGCTACACTACAACCATGCCAATGGTTTGTCCAAAACCATCTTGGTCGTGAGCCTCTACTTATATTTTACAAGGGACTGATAACATGATCTTCTGTGCCACACCAAGCACCATGTTATCTACAATGTAAATATTAGACAATATGCACACATATAAATATATAAAGTGCAAACAATGATCATGTGATTCTTATTCCAAAATAAAATGTTCATACAAAAAGAGCTAGGCTTTCAGTATACATTCCAACACTTGGTACCCTTCCCGTTCCAGTTGCGTATGTGCTAAATAGGAGTATCACTCCCCAGATCCTTGCTTTTATTTGTAGAAGAGACAACTATTAATTTTATTTGTCAAAAAGTTAGGTTGACAAGATAGTAAAATTAATGGGTAAAATTTCCTCTTACAAATGTAGAGTTCGTATACGTCCACACTATCGTGGCATACGATATTCTCGGTGTTTTGAGGTATTGGTTGATTTTAAAATTTTATTGTTTGAAGAATCAATAATTTTTTTTTTAAATCTAATGTTTTGATCTATGTGATTCTTAGGTTTTTCAAAATGTCTTTCAACCCACTTGCTGTGATACTAAAAGAAAATAAACTTACTGGACCCAATTATATTGATTGGAAGAGGAATCTTGGCATTGTCTTGACTGCTGAGGAGTACAAATATGTACTCTTCGAAGAGTGTCCTCCTAAGCCTGTGAATGAGCTGGAAGTCCTTGGAGCTGAGATCGATGGGGAAACCCAGGTGGATATCATTCTCCAGTCTCTACCTAGGAGTTTTGAGCAGTTTTGCCTGAATTACAACATGAATAAGAGGTTGTATTCGTTGGCGGAGCTTCTAACAGAACTCTAGGCGACAGAAGGGCTTGCTCAGGCTATGGCCATGGTTGCTCAGAAGGTTTCTATTTCTAAGTCGAAAGGCAAGAAGAAGAAGAAATAAGGTGGAGCAAAGTTGGAGGGAGGATCTCAAGGACGAGTGAAGAAGACGAAAGACAAGTGCTTCACTTGCAAGCAGACTGGACATTGGAAGAAGGATTGTCCCAACCGGAAGCAAAACAAAGGTATATCCTTTGGTCTAGTCGTTGAAACATGTTTAGCGGTGTTATCTACCGGCACCTGGTGTGTAGATACGAGAGCCACTGATCATGTCTGAAATACTTTGCAGGGGTTCCAGGAAACCAGACGACTTGTTGAATGGGAGATTATCGTTTACTTGGGCGATGCCACGAAGGTGGCGGCTGTTGCAGTGGGAGATGTTTATTTATCTTTTGAGAGGAATAAAGTTTTGATTCTTAAAAATTGCCTTTATGTACTTTTATTTAGAAAGAATTTGATTTCGATTTCTAAATTATTTATGGATGGATATTCTATTTCTTTTAATGACAGAGTTGCTATAAAAAGGAATAGAGAGATTATCTGTTCTGGTGCATTGATAGGAAATTTATATACACTTGAACCAAAAGCTCCCATGATGCAAATAGAAGATAATATCTCATCTTCTAATTCCAATAAGAGAAAAGAACCTTCGAAGATGAACCAAACATATCTTTGACATCTAAGGCTTGGTCATATTAAGCTAAGCATAATTCAAAGGTTGATAGCTGATGGACCTCATAGTTCGTTAGTGGTGGAAGACTTCCCAACTTGCGAGTCTTGCTTGGAAGGTAAAATGACCAAGAGGCCTTTCAAGGCCAAGTGGTATAGAGCCAAAGATGTGTTGGAATTGGTTCATTCTGATTTGTGTGGTCCTATGTCTATCCAGGCAAGAGGTGGTTTTGAGTATTTCGTCTCTTTCATGTTGGTGCAGCAGGCACCTAAGTCGAACCAGAGTTTTGATTATAGAAAACGATACAAAGTTAAGCTCATGTCATTATCTCACGAGTTGAATCAAGTGTGCAGAAGATTACTATAGCTGGAGCTGAAGGTTAGCGACACCCGGAGGAAGCCGCGGTGGTCGGGCGACACTCGAGTGATTTCGGAGGGAGCCGATGGAATCGAGTGGAAGGCCGGAAGCAAAAGCAACACGTAAGTATCGAGGTAAGCTCATGTGTGTGAGCGTAAGTGAGGTCGTATCCTCTTTACGGGGATGATCTTAAGCGTAGATCCGACCCAAGACATCTCATAGGTGGTCTAGGTCGAGATAGGACGGTCGAAGACCGTCGGAAGTATGTTTTTGTTGAGCTAACTTTGACTTGCAGCAAGCATCAGTCGACTGCCAGCTTGGAGGACTCGACTGCCGTGTATCAGTCGACTGTCGAAGGTCATCAATCGACCGATGTCGCCATCGATCGATCGATGATGGCCATCACCGATCGATGGTCAATGATCTATCACTCCACCTCAAAGAGGTTTGGTGTCCATTTGTGATTGGTTGAAGACCCACTCGAAAAGGGGCTCAAAGGCTATAAAAGGAGGGCCAAACCTAGGGTTTTAACAACAATTCTAAGCCTTCAAAAAGTCTCCATTACGGTGCAACTCTCCGACAACGAAGTCCTTCCATTCCGACGTCTAGGTTTAACTCTTATTATTCTTGTACGTCGGTATTAGTTTTTCTTGTCATTTACATTTCCGGAGCTTTTATCGTATACGAGGAGAGGGGGAGTGTCCCTCTACCTCAAGTTTTTGTGGTTCCTTCTTGTATCGATTAACTCCTACCTCTAACGAGGAGGAGTTCCTTTAGTGCTTTTGCCCTCGTCGTGGTCAAGGACCACTAGGGTCTTGGAGTAGTAGCCGGCTCAAGACCCTTGTGTCGATTGTTTTTTTTTATTTTTACATTTCCGCTGCAATTAACTAATTATCTCTCGAGTTTTAACGAAAGAAAAAGAAAAGGTTTTTCGCTATTCACCCCCCCCCTCTAGCGAACCACATCGATCCAACAATTGGTATCAGAGCCGGGGGCGCTTAGATTTGGTGAAACCACCAATCTAACATTTTTTTTTTACAGATTTGTTTTTCGTTCGTTTAAATTTTTCTCCCGCACTACTAATCCAAGACGAAGTCTTGGTACTCTTCGTTTGATTTTGTTTTGCAAGCATTCACTTTTGGAGTAGCCGACGGTCAAACGGGCATAACTTTTTGTACAAGTTGACCCACGACACGGTCTACCTACCAAATCGAAGCCCTCACAGAGATCTACACTTCTCACAGGGGGTTTACCCCCGTAACAAGTTGTTTTTGTCCTCAAAAATCGATGTTTAGTAGCCTTTCGGGGACATCGAAGGTTGTGAGTACTTACTTTTTATTTAGTTTCTTATTTCGTTGCTTAACTTTCTATTTTTCATTTGTTTCTTTTTATTTCCCACACTACTAATCCAAGACGCAAGTCTTGGTACTTTCGTGTGTTTTTTTTCGTTGCTAGGTCGTCTTTTTAGTCTCCTTGTTTTTTGTTCTAATGGCCCATCTCGAGGGTTTTAGCACCGTCCGACCTCCGTTTTACAACGGAGATGATTTCCATTACTGGAAAGGTCGGATGGAATGCTTTCTCAAAACCCAAATCGAGATGTGGATCATAATCCAAACGGGTTTCACACTTCCGACTAATGAAGTGGGTGACTCCTTGGATTATTATCAATGGACCATTGCAACAAAATGACAAGTCGAAGCCGATGCCAAGGCAACACAAATCCTCCAATGCGGCTTGTCCAAGGAGGAGCTAAATCGCGTCGGCCCCTTCATAAGCACAAAGGATCTTTGGACAAAACTAATCGAGTTACACGAAGGATCGGATCAAGCTAAGGTTTGCAAACATGATTTGTTATTCAATAAATTGTACACACTAAAAATGCAGGAACACGAGTCCGCGACGCAACTCCACGCCCGTGTCCAAGACATAGTCAACAACCTACACGCAATCGGGCAAAAGGTCGAAAACCGCAACCTTATTAGGTATGTCCTAAACTCTTTTCCGAGGGCTACCTTATGGGCATCCATGGTTGATGCCTATAAGGTCTCCAAGGACCTTTCTAAAATTAGGTTAGACGAACTCTTTTCGGATTTCGAATTACATGAACAATCCAACTCGGAACCCGAGAGGGGTATAGCCTTGTTTGCAGGTTCAAAGAAGAAGAAAATCGCAAGCAAGCCACCACCACCCGAGGAGGAAGATGAGTCCGAAGAAGAAGTTGACCTGGAGTTGACTGCCGAACTAATGAACCTAGCTCGAAGGATAGCCAAGGGACGAAAGCGAACTACGACTCGACCCAACCAAGGTAAACCTAAAAGTTCTAACATTAGGTGTTATGAGTGCAACAGGTTTGGACATATCAAGTCCGAGTGCCCCAAGCTCAACCACCAAGCACCTAAGCATAAGAAGGCCCTCAACGCGACATGGGAAGAAGCGTCATCCGAAGAAGACGAAGATCACGTCTTCATGGTGAAATCAATTGAGTCAGACACGGAGACCGAACTTGAGTCAGAACCTGAGGATGACTCGGACTACGAAGCTACCTTCAAGTCAAGCCACGGATACGCATCCAGTTCAAAAGATACCCTTAAGGTGAGTCGAACCTTATTTAATACTTTACATAATACGGTTAGGTTTTTGTCTAGGAAGTTAGCTAAGTTCGAGTCCAAGGTCGAGACCCTGGTTGAGGAAGTTAAACTCCTCAAACACGAGGTCTCCCTAACCTCTTCGACTAGTCGAGTTCAAGAGAAGGACTCAACTCGGGTTGAAAAACTCGAAGTTGAGAACTCACTCTTGAAAAGTCAAGTCGAAGATCTTAGGAATACGTTGGAAAGGTTTACTTTGGGATCCAAAGGACTTGACCTCCTACTTGGATCGCAAAGGGCCGTGTACAACAAGGCCGGACTAGGATTTAGCTCAAACACGACCAATAAGTCGTATATGTCAATTGTAAGTAGACATAAAAAATGTGTCCAAGCATGGGTCCCTAAGACCACTTTGATTTCAACTCTAGGATCCAACTCGTACTGAGTTCCCAAGGACCAAATCCACTATGTGGATAGACCGAACTGATTCAACGGTCTAGGGGGAGCCAGTACAAAACATGTTTGTGCTTTAACTTAGAAATTGCATGTTTTAACTTAGAATGTTTATGCTTTAACTTAGAAATTGCATGCTTTAACTTAGAAAGTTTGTACTTTAAAACTTGTGAATTCACTTAGAACAAAAACATAACCAACTAAAATTTTTCGAAAAGATTGAGCCTCGGGGAGCCTCTTTTCAAAAACATAACCAACTAAAATTCTTCGAAAAGATTGAGCCTCGGGGAGCCTCTTTTCAAAAATAACTAGTTAGACGAGGAAATAATTTTAGGTAAGTCAAGTCATCATTTTCTTGAAAATGGCTTTGTCTAAGGAAGTGGTCGATGATCCGATAAAAGAAGGCCCCTGTGCCTCGCCACGACCTGGAAGCCATGATCTTGAAAAGGTAAACTTGACAAGCCTAGGGTTAAATCCAAATCTAACATAAAATTACTTGAACCTAAATCCACTTAATCAACTTAATTAGAAGTCATCTCAAAATAAACACATAAGTATAACATGCTTGATCATATAGACTCCGGTGAGATGACCTAGGGTTAATAACTTACAACCAATTTTCTTAACAAAAAAATCTAACATCCAATCCAACCACCTTGTGTGTAGGATCAATGGATGTTGGACAGCGGTTGCTCCCGACACATGACCGGGGATCAACTCAAATTCGCAAAGCTTCGATTCAAACGACAAGGATCGGTAGCCTTTGGGAATAACGCAAGCTCAAAATCATCGGATCTGATATCGAGCTTAACACGAATTTTGTTATTAAAAATGTATTACTTGTAGAGAATTTTGAATATAACTTACTAAGTGTAAGCCAATTGTGTGATAATAACTATAAGGTTATTTTTCTAGAAAATGAATGCGTAATTAATACCAACGAAACCTCTAAAACAATTCTTAAAGGAACTAGAAATAACAACATTTATACGATCAACTTAACCAACTCCTCAACTAAGTGTCTTATGACACGGCAAGAGGAATCATGGTTGTGGCACCGACGACTCGGTCACTTGCACCCAAGACTCGGCCCACAAGATGAGTCGAGTGGATTAGTCGAGGCTTACCCAACCTCAACAACTTGGTTAATAAAATCAGAATGCTTGTCAACAAGGAAAACAACCTAGGACACAACAAGTTAACTAACCAAGAACAAACCTCAAATGTACTTGAGCTGCATATGGATCTATTCGATTCAAATGGAGCCAAGTCACTCAATAGAAGTCAATATTGCTTAGTCATAATTGACGACTACTCCAGGTTTACCTGGGTTAGGTTCATCAAGCATAAAAGTGATACCCTAGATCAATTAATCAATCTATTCAAATTAATCGAGAATCAAAAAGACCTTAAGGTTAAAAGACTTAGAAGCGATCATGGTGGTGAATTCGAAAATCAAAGGTTCACCGACTTCTGTAACCTAAACGGATACCACCATGAATTCTCTTGCCCTAGGACCCTCAAAGAAATGGCCTAGTGGAGCGAAAAACCGAACTCTACAAGAAGCCGCTAGGACCAGTTGAACGAATATGACCTACCCGATAGGTTTTGGGCGTATGCTAGCACTTGCTATGTCCAAAATAGGGATCCTTATGGTAAAGAGGCACCTTAAGACCTCATACGAGATTTATCACGATAAAATACCTAACATCAAGTACTTTAGGGTATTTGGGTGTAAGGTACATATCCTAAACACTAAGGATTACCTAGGAAATTTACATCCAAAACCACGATAATCTTTCTAGGATACTCGACTACAAGTAGAGCTTATAGAGTATATAACCACGACACCCTTAGAGTCGAGGAGACTATCAATGTAGTATTTGATGAAGGACATGAACCTACAAAACCCCGGCAACCCCAATTAGCGAGCCGATTCATACTAGACCTAACTCTGATCCAGAGATCAGGTCTAGTGTTAATCCTAACCTAAGTCAACCTAGTCACTCTATTGATCAAGTGATAGATGACTCCAACCAAACTAGTGTTCAACCAAGTCACCCCATTGATCAAGCATTAGGTGACACAAACCCAACCCAATCTAGGATTGGACTAACCACCCTATCGATCAAGTGATAGGAGATCCTAATCTAGGAGTTCGAACTAGAGCATCCTATAGGAACCTTAGTCAAATTTCCTTAATTTCAAAGATAGAACCCAAATCAATTGAACAAGCTCTTCTTGATCCCGATTGGATTATTGCAATGCAAGAAGAGCTAGCTCAATTTACTAGGAATGAAGTGTGGGAATTAGTACCATCACCTAAAGACAAAACGATAATTGGAACAAGGTGGGTGTTTCGAAATAAGCTTGATGATAAAGGTGAAGTAGTTAGAAACAAGGCTCGGTTAGTCGCCAAAGGATTTAGCCAAGTCGAAGGCTTAGATTACGACGAAACCTATGCCCCAGTAGCTAGACTCGAATCCATTCGAATGTTGCTAGCTTATGCCGCACATCGAGGATTTAAGCTGTTTCAAATGGATGTTAAGTCGGCATTCCTAAATGGATACATTAAAGAAGAAGTTTATGTTAGCCAACCCCCCGGATTCAAAAATCTAGATAAACCCGACCATGTTTTAAAACTTAAGAAAGTTCTCTATGGACTTAAACAAGCTTCTCGAGCTTGGTACGAGAGACTTTCAATCCATCTTAAGTCAAAAGGGTTTAACCAAGGCTTAGTTGACCCAACTCTCTTTGTAAAAACCTTAGGTAAAGAAATATTCATAGCTCAAATTTACGTAGACGATATAATTTTTGGAACCTCTAACTCAGCCTTACTAAACGAGTTCGTTTCACTCATGGAAAGTGAGTTCGAAATGAACTTGGTAGGTGAGTTAAGTTTCTTTTTAGGTCTACAAATTAAACAAACTAAGGATGGTATATACCTATATCAACAAAAATACACTAAGGAGTTAATTAAAAGATTTGGAATGCAAGACGCTAAGGTAATAAACACCCCAATGGCGATAAATGTTAACATAGGAGAAGACCTAGAAAGTAAGTCCATTGACTTAAAGTACTATAGGAGCGCAATAGGAAGTCTTCTATACTTAACTGCGAGTCGACCCGACATCCTATTCGCAGTAAGTATGTGCGCCAGGTTTCAAACCTGTGCTAAGGAGTCTCACCTAACCCTAGTTAAGCGTATCCTTAGATATCTAAAGGGTACACTTAATGTCGGTATTTGGTATCCTAGATCTACCGAGTTCGAACTAATCGGCTACTCCGATTCGGATTATGCCGGTAGTAAACTCGATAGAAAGAGCACGAGTGGTTGTTGTCAACTACTCGGCTCGAGTCTAGTGAGTTGGTGCAGTAGGAAGCAACATTGTGTCGCCTTATCTACCATCGAAGCCGAATACATCGCGATGGGTGAGTGTGTCACTCAACTTCTTTGGATGAAGCACACTCTCCGCGACTTTAAGTTAGACTTTACGAATACTAAACTTCACGTAGATAACATTAGTTCAATTAATCTTACCAAGAATCCAATATGTCACTCTAGGACCAAACATATAGAAGTCAAACACCATTTCATTCGAGAACATGTGGCCAGCATACAACTCAAGTACGTCGAATCATAATCTAACCTAGCGACCTATTTACTAAACCCCTACCCCAAAGCGAATTTAGTCTATTAAGGACGAAAATTGGGCATGTGCATCATGAATAAGAACTTGCAAACTATATTTTCTTACTACTATTTCTTATTTTTCATTTTGATGGAACTAGCATAGGACATACCTTAGATATCATGCACCTATAGATTTAAGGAGCCGGTACATCTCACAACACTTAGGACTAATGTGTTTGTGTACTTAGCCACGTAGATGGGCGTGAGATGTTAGGACCCTACTCCAGTTCCAAGATGTAGATCAAGTCGTCAATATGAACCTCGTATAAATATGCAACTAATATTAACCAACTCTAATCAGGACTTGTTGATAATATCATTTCAATCAAGTCAAACTAGAGTATAAAATTTAGATGAATTATTTTCACATACTATTTTCAAAATCATCATGCTTGGACTTAAGGTTTTCTTAAACCCCCCCACTTTTCCTGATTTATGTCAAAAGGGGGAGAAAGAGCCAAAGTTAAGGGCCAAAGTTAGGCTTCACTTTCAAATTTTAACTTTGATTGGCCTAAGTTAAGGGAGTAAGGTTTAGGTTTCAACTCTTGAATTGAAAACTTTAAAGGCCTAAGTTAAGTAATGCCATTTACTTAACTCGTTATCTTTGTGTTTGAAGTTAAGTAATGCCATTTACTTAACTCATTACCTTTGTGTTTGGAGAACTAAAAGTCTTTTTCAAGTACTCACCCTCGGTCAAGGAGGTTTCCTCAAGAGTACTTGAAGAAAATGGGGAGTACTTGAAGAAAATCCTTACTACTCCAACTTAATCTTCGTTTGTTTCTAATGCACATTATTCTTCATGCTTGCTATTTACTTAACTTTGTATGTGGGTTTGCCATAAATCAAAAAGGGAGAGATTGTTGGTGCAGTGGGCACCTAAGTCGAACCTAAGTTTTGATTATAGCAAACGATACAAAGTTAAGCTTATATTGTTATCTCACGAGCTGAATCAAGTGTGCAGAAGATTGCTATAGCTAGAAACTGAAGGCTAGCGACACCCGGAGGAAGCCGCGGTGGTGGTGAGGCGACACTCGAGTGATTTCGGAGGCCGATGGAATCGAGTGGAAGGCCGAAGCAAAGCAACACGTAAGTATCGAGGTAAGCTCGTGTGTGTGAGCGTAAGTGAGGTCGTATCCTCTTTACGGGGATGATCTTAAGCGTAGATCCAACCCAAGACATCTCATAGGTGGTCTAGGTCGAGATCGGACGGTCGAAGACCGAAGTATGTTTTGTTGAGCTAACTTTGACTTGCGGCAAGCATCGATCATTGCCGGCTTGGAGGACTCGATCGTGTATCGATCGCGAGAAGGTCATCAATCGTGATGTGCCATCACGATCGATGATGATGGCCATCGATCGATGGTCAATGATCGATTCGAGGAGTCAAGGCTTATCACTCCACCTCAAAGCGGTTTGGTGTCCATTTGTGATTGGTTGAAGACCCACTCGAAAAGGGGCTCAAAGGCTATAAAAGGAGGGCCAAACCTAGGGTTTTAACAACAATTCTAAGCCTCCAAAAAGTCTCCGTTACGCTGCAACTCTCCGACAACGAAGTCCTTCCATTCCGACGTCTAGGTTTAACTCTTATTATTCTTGTACGTCGGTATTAGTTTTTCTTGTCATTTACATTTCCGGAGCTTTTATCGTATATGAGGAGAGGGGGAGTGTCCCTCTACCTCAAGTTTTTGTGGTTCCTTCTTGTATCGATTAACTCCTACCTCTAACGAGGAGGAGTTCCTTTAGTGCTTTTGCCCTCCGTACGTGGTCAAGGACCACTAGGGCCTTGGAGTAGTAGCCTTCGGCTACGAACCAAGTAAAACCCTTGTGTCGATTGTTTTTTTTTATTTTTACATTTTCGCTGCAATTAACTAATTATCTCTCGAGTTTTAACGAAAGAAAAAGAAAAGGTTTTTCGCTATTCACCCCCCCTCTAGCGAACCACATCGATCCAACATTTCATAGACGATTATTCAAGATATGGATACATTTACTTGATGCAGCACAAGTCTGAATGCTTTGACAAGTTCAAAGAATTCAAGGCTGATGTGGAGAAACGTCAAGGTAAAAGTATCAAGGCACTACGATCTGATCGTGGTGGTGAGTACCTCTTGGGAGAGTTTAGGAATTACTTATCAGAGGCTGGGATTCAATCCCAATTGTCTGCATCTGACACACCCCAGCACAATGGTATAGCAAAACGAAGGAATATGACTCTTATGGAGATGGTTAGATCGATGATGAGTTATTCTGAGTTGTCAGATTTGTTCTGGGGGTATGCTCTTGATACGGCGGTGTATATTCTAAACTTGGTTCCATCTAAATCAGTGTCTTCTACTCCCACAGAATTATAGACTAGGTGAAAGCCTAGTCTGAGACATATTTGGATTTGGGGGAGTCCAGCACATGTGCTGAAGGCTGATGCTGATATGTTGGAACCTCGTACAGAAGTGCGCATGTTCGTTGGCTATTCTAGAGGAACGAAAGGTGGTTTGTTTTATAGTCCTAGAGATTAGAGGGTGATCGTTAGCAAGAACGCCAGATTTCTAGAGGAAGACTATGTGATGAACCACAAACCCATGAGTAAGACTGTTCTGGAGGAATTGAGAGGGGAAGTCACTACTTCAGTACCACCGGTACAAGAGGATATACCACAAGTCACTGCACCGCATGTCACAGAGGATACATAGGTGATACCTCATCGTAGTGGGAGGGTTGTAAGACCGCCTGATAGATTCATGTTCTTCGGAGAATCTTCTGATTTGATCCCTAGCGAACATGAACCTGATCCCTGGACATATGACGAGATGATCCAAGATAAAGATGCGGTATCTTAGCAAAGAGCGATGAATTCTGAGATAGAATCTATGGATTCAAATCAGGTCTGGGAGCTAGTAGAACCACCCAATGGTGTAAAAGTCATTGGATGCAAGTGGATCTAAAAAAGAAAGAGAGGAATAGACGGGAAGGTTGAGATCTTCAAAGAAAGGCTTGTTGCGAAGGGGTATACTCAGAAAGAGGGCATCGATTATGAGGAGACCTTTTCACCGGTAGCTATGCTTAAGTCTATTCGGATTCTCTTATGTATTGCTGCTCATATGGATTATGAGGTATGGCAGATGGATGTCAAGACAACTTTCCTTAATGGAAGTCTTGAGGATAACATCTATATGAAACAACCAGAAGGATTCATTGCAAAGGGCAAAGAACATCTTGTGTGCAAGCTTAATCGGTCCATTTATGGATTGAAGCAAGCTTCGAGATCTTGGAACATCCGCTTTGATGAGGTAATCCAGTCTTATGGATTTATTCAAAGTCTGGATGAGTCTTGTGTATACAAGAGATGTGACGAAAACGTAGTGGTATTTCTTATACTATACGTAGATGACATTTTGTTAATTGGCAACAATGTCAAGGTGTTATCGGACGTAAGGGTATGGTTGTCCAAACAGTTTGATATGAAGGACTTGGGAGAAGTGGGACACATCCTTGGGATCAAGGTTATAAGGGATCGCAGGAAAAGGATGTTGTGTTTGTCTCAAGCTTCATACATAGACACCATTATGGATCGTTTTAGCATACAAAACTCCAAGAAAGGTTTTTCTGCCTTTTAGGCATGGAGTTCCTTTATTTAAGGAGATGTGTCCTAGAACATCATAGGAGATAGAGGAAATGAAGGCGGTTCTTTATGCTTCGACAGTAGAAAGTCTCATGTATGCCATGCTATGTACGAGACTGGATATCTGCTTTGCCGTTGGCATGGTTAGCAGATATCACAGTAATCCAAAACAGGTACATTGGACTGCAGTAAAGCATATATTGAAGTACCTGAGAAGGACTAGGGATTATATGCTGGTTTACCAAGCAGATCAATTACTCCCTGTCGGTTACACAAATTTTGACTTCCAATCAGATAGGGATAATAGTAAGTCTACCTCAGGTTTTGTGTTTACTTTGGGAGGTGGAGCCATTGTATGGAGGAGTGTCAAGCAGAAATGCGTGGCGGACTCTACCATGGAAGCTAAGTATGTGGCAGCCTCTGAGCCGGCCAAAGAAGCTGTATGGCTCAGAAACTTCTTGTTGGACTTGGATGTGATTCCTGGTTTGCCCAGAACTATCACAATTTATTGTGATAACAATAGGTGCAGTTGCAAACTCGAAGGAACCACGAGCCCATAAGACAAGTAAATACATAGAGCGCAAATACCACTTGATACGAGAGATCGTAAAGTGGGTAGATGTTGCTGTCGCCTAGATTGCATCAGAGGATGACTTGGTAGATCCTTTCACTAAGTCCCTTCTAGCGAGAGCTTTGATAAGCATGTGGAGGGAATGAGAATCAGATGTATGGCAGTATGAGGACAACATAGTCTTTTAGTATAAGTGGGAGATTGTTGAGATGTATATTAAAAAGTCTATCTTTTGTATGAACATCTTTATTTTTTAAATAAGAATCACATGATCATTGTTTGCATATTTATGGTTATGCATATTTGTCTGATACATTACATTGTAGATAACATGGTGTGTAGTATCACACAGAAGATCATGTTATCGGTTCCTTGTAAAGTATAAGTAAAGGCTCACAACTAAGATGGTTATAAACAAACCATTGGTATGGTTGTAGTGTGATTTGGTATTAGTTTGTCTTGACCATAGAATTACACTTGTACACTTTGTGTGTATTGAGCAGGACCGACTTAGAGGTGATTCAATTTATTGCTGACTACATAATTGAATCGGACCTCAGATATTATGTTGTACATGCTCTTAATCCCGATATAATATCGGGCACATATACTTAGTATTCATTTCTTTAATTTACCAATGGGCGAGATTTATAGAGTAAATCGATATGCTCGGTAAGTTGGGAAATGATATTATTTATATGGTGTGTCATTAATTATAGGAGGAAACCGTGTCCTATATATTAGAATAATAATGTCCCCTTGAAGAGCTCATAAGGTTCTTCATGTAAACCCTGCAGGTGAACTTGGTCTAGCATGATGATAAGGTTGAGTGGTACTACTCATGGAGTTAGATGTTGATTAATTAATTGTCAGTAAATTAATTAATCGATGGACATTCGAGATCTTAAACACGTAGAGATATATGTACAAATAATATATGGAGCCCATATTAACTTATGGGGGTTGGTGAGGTATATTAATGATAATCCTCTAGTGGAATGGATTATCATTAATGGATCGGATTGTAGGGAATTTGCTTGGGAGGCTCATTGGCTCCCATGTCCCCGGATTAAAATTTTCACTAATGAAAAAACTAATCCGGATGGGATGAGTTTCCTTAGCACAACCAATTCGTCATCGTGCTAACAACTTGAGCGATCGCATGAACAAACTAGTTGTTCAAGCAACCCAACTATTCTAGTTGGTTAGCCGCGGAAGAGACGACGGACGGATCGCCGGTTTTTGTGTTTGTCTTCGGGGTCCATGATTATACAAAATACATACAAATGCAAACTAGTATAATCAACACATAAAGAACATGCTAAGATCAGAAAAAGAAAGTTGTAAAACTTTTATACCTCTTGATCTTCTACCATATGTCTTATCCTTCTCGTGGACGTCGTGTGGGCGAAGATCCTCCACGAGTAGAAGCCTTCTAGTTCACGTTCTTCCATTCCTTGCTCGCTCCGAACAAAGAGAAGAACCAAACAAAACTCCTTCTCCTTTATATAACCGGCCACCAAGCCAAGGAGCTTGATATAACCGCCGGCCAAGGAGTAGATGGTTGAGCGCCGGCCAACCTTTGTAACAATGTTGCCGCCGGCCACCAAGGAATGGGAGAAGCACCGACCACCAATGGATTGGAGAACCTCCGACCACCAAGGAGAAAAGGAGGAGAAAGAGGGCCGGCCAAAGCAAGGAGGAAGATGGAGTGAGCGCCGACCACCAAGGAGAAAAGGAGGAAACCCTAATCTCCTACCTTGTAGCCGCCCAAACCACAAACCAAACCCTAGCCGCCTAAACTCTTGAGAGGCAAAACCCTAATCCCAAAAACATTAGTTGCCACCTAAGCCTTAGCCCTCTATTTATAGAATTGGGCTTAAACCTCCTTTAATCTCCACCGTCGGATCTAGGAATTTAATCTCCACCGTCGGATCTAGGGTTTTATCCCAACCGTCGGATCTAGGGTTTCATCCCAACCGTCGGATCTAGGGTTTCTTCCCAACCGTTGGATCTAGGGTTTCATCCCAACCATTGGATCTAGGGTTTTGTTTTACATTCTTGGATCTAGACTTCATGAGGATTATATTAGGCTACGATAGGGACCATGAGGAGGAGTTGGATCTTGGGCACCCGATGGATCGGAACCACACAAACTTGATCCATCAATAATGTTCCATTCCACTAGAGGATCATCATTGAATTACCTCACCAACCCCCATAAATCAATATGGGCTCCATATATTATTTGTACATCCATCTCCCCGTGTTTAAGATATCGAATGTCCGTCAATTAATTGATTTACTGACCATCAATTAATTAACATCTTACTCCTTGAGTAGTACCACTTAACCTTATCATCATATTGACTAAGTCAACCAGCTAGGTTTACATGATGAACCTTATGAGCTCCTCATGGGGACATCATCAACCTAATATATAGGACACGGTTTCCTCCTATAATCAATGACACACCATGTAAATAATATCATTTCCCAACTTACCGGGCATATTGATTTAAACCATCTAAATCTCACACTTTGGTAAATCAAAGAAATAAATACTAAGTACATGTGCCCGTTATTATATCGGGATTAAGAGCATGTACAACATAATATCCGAGGTCCGATTCAATTATGTAGTCAGCAATAAATTGAATCACCTCTATGTCGGTCCTGCTCAATACACCTAAGTGTACTAGTGTAACTCTATGTTCAAGACAAAACAATACCAAGCTACACTACAACCATGCCAATGGTTTGTCCAAAACCATCTTGGTCGTGATCCTCTACTTATATTCTACAAGGGACTGATAACATGATCTTCTGTGCCACACCAAGCACCATGTTATCTACAATGTAAAATATTAGACAATATGCACACATATAATAAATATATAAAGTGCAAACAATGATCATGTGATTCTTATTTCAAAATAAAATGTTCATACAAAAAGAGCTAGGCTTTCAGTACACATTCCAACAATCTCCCACTTATACTAAAAGACTATGCTGTCATCACACTGCCATACATCTGATCCCCATGTCCTCCACATGCCTATCAAATGCTTTCGTTGGAAGGGCCATAGTGAATGGATCCGCCAGGTTATCCTCCTGATCTTGGCGACAAGCAACTTCTCCTCGCTACGATCTCTCGATAAGGTGGTACTTGCGCTTCTATGTGTTTACTCGCTTATGGGCTCGTGGTTCCTTCGAGTTTGCAATCGACTAATCGTTATCACAATAAATTGTGATAGTTCTGGGCAAACCAGGAATCACATCCAAGTACATCAAGAAGTTCCTGAGCCATACAGCTTCCTTGGCTGCCTCAGAGGCTGCCACATACTCAGCTTCCATGGTAGAGTCCGCCACGCATTTTTGCTTGACACTCCTCCATACTATGGCTCCACCTCCAAAAGTAAACACAAACCCCGAGGTAGACTTATTGTTATCCCTATCTGATTGGAAATCAACTGTAACCCATGTGGACTAATTGATCCGCCTTGAAACCAAAGATATAATCCTTAGTCCTTCTCAGGTACTTCAATATATGCTTTACCGCAGTCCAATGTTCCTGTCTAGGATTACTCTGATATCTGCTAACCATGCCCATGACAAAGCAGATATCTGGTCTCGTACATAGGATAACATACATGAGGCTTCCTACTGCCGAAGCATAAGGAACCGCCTTCATGTCCTCTATCTCCTTTGATGTTTTGGGACACATCTCTTTAGATATAGGAACTCCATGCCTAAAAGGTAGAAAACCTTTCTTGGAGTTCTGCATGCTAAAACGAGCAAGGATAGTGTCAATGTATGAAGCTTGAGATAAGAACAACATCCTTTTCTTACGATCCCTTATTACCTTGATCCCAAGGATGTGTCCCACTTCTCCCAAGTCCTTCATGTCAAACTGTTTGGACAACCATACCCTTACATCTGATAACACTCTGATATTGTTGCTAACTAACAAAATGTCATCTACGTATAGTACAAGAAATACTACTACGTTTCCGTCACATCTCTTGTATACACAAGGCTCATCTGGACTTTGAATAAATCCATATGACTGGATTACCTCATCAAAGCGGATGTTCCAAGATCTAGAAGCTTGCTTCAATCCATAAATGGACCGATTAAGCTTACATACAAGATTCTCTTTGCCTTTAGCAATAAATCCCTCTGGTTGCTGCATATAGATGTTCTCCTCAAGACTTCCGTTAAGGAAAGCTGTCTTAACATCCATCTACCAAATCTCATAATCCATATGAGCAGCTATAGATAAGAGAATCCAGATAGACTTAAGCATAGCTATCGACGAAAAGGTCTCCTTATAATCGATACCCTATTTCTGAGTATACCCTTTCGCAACAAGCCTAGCTTTGAAGGTCTCAACCTTCCCGTCTACTCCTCTCTTTCTCTTGTAGATCCACTTGCATCCAATTGCTTTTATACCATCGGGTGGCTCTACTAGCTCCCAGACCTGATTAGAATCCATAGATTCTATATCTGAATTCATCATTTTTTGCCAAGATACCGCATCTCTATCTTGGAGTGTCTCGTCATATGTCCAGGGATCAGGTTCATGTTCACCAGGGACTAAGTCCGAAGACTCTCCCAAGAGCATGAATTTCTCGGGTTGTCTAACAACCCTCCCACTACGACGAGGTGCCTCCTGTGTATGCTCTGTGACATGCGGTGCAGTGACTTGTGGTATCTCCTCTTGTACCAGTGGTACTGAAGTCGGGACTTCCCCTGTCAACTCCTCAAGTACAATCCTACTTGTGGGCTTGTGGTTCATCACATAGTCCTCCTCTAGAAATCTGGCATTCGTACTCACGATCACCTTCTGATCTCTAGGACTATAGAACAAACCACCCTTCGTTCCCTTGGGGTAGCCAACAAACAAGCCGCATTTCGCACGTAGATTCCAACTTACCAAAGATCTCCTTCAAAGACATGTGCCGACTACCCCAACCAATATGTCTTAGACTAGGCTTTCACCCACCCACAACTCAGGGAGTAGAGGGTAATCGACTTAGATGGAACCAAGTTCGTAATGTGTGTCGCTTCCAGAGCAAACCCCGTAACTAATCGTAACTCTAATAACTCATCATCGATCTGACCATCTCCATAAGAGTCCTGTTCCTTCTCTCCGCCACACCATTCTGCTGGAGTGTACCAGATGTGGACAATTGGGATAGAATCCCAGACTCTGATAAGTAACTCCTAAACTCTCCCAAGAGGTACTCGCCACCACGATCAGATCATAGTGTCTTGATACTTTTACCTTGATGGTTCTCCACATCATCCTTGAATTCTTTGAACCTGTCAAAGCATTCAGACTTGCGGCGCATCAAGTAAATGTATCCATACCTTGAATAATCGTCTATAAAAGAGATGAAGTATTCAAAGCCAGCTCTAGCCTGGATCGACATAGGACCGCACAGATCAGAATGAACCAATTCTAACACATCTTTGGCTCTATACCCCTTGGCCTTGAAAGGCCTCTTGGTCATTTTACCTTCCAAGCAAGATTCGTAGGTTGGGAGATCCTCCACCACTAATGAACCCAAAGGTCCATCAGCTATCAACCTTTGAATTCTACTCAGGTTAATATGACCAAGCCTTAGATGCCAAAGATACGTCTGGTTCATTTTCGAAGGTTCTTTTCTCTTATTAGACTTAGAAGATGAGTTATTTACTTCTATATGCATCGTGGGAGTTTTCGGTTGAAGAGTGTACAAATTGCCAACCAATGTACCAGAACAGATAATCTATCTATTCCTTTTTATAACCACTTTGTCATTAAAAGACACAGAATATCCATCCATAAACAATTTAGAAACTGAAATTAGATTCTTTCTAAAAGTAGGTACATAAAGACAATTTCTTAAAACTAAAACTTTATTCCTATCAAAAGATAAATGAACGTCTCCCACTGCAATAGCCGCCACCTTTGAAGCATTGCCCATGAAGACGGTAATCTCTCCCTTAGCTAGTCGTCGGGTTTCCTGGAACCCCTGCAAAGTATTACAGACATGATCAGTGGCTCTTGTATCTACACACCAGGCACTGGTAGATAACACCGCTAAACATGTTTCAACAACTAAACAAGAAGATATACCTTTGTTCTTTCGGCGAGGACAGTCCGCCTTCCAATGTCCAGTCTGCTTGCAAGTGAAGCACTTGCCTTTCGGCTTCTTCACTCCTGCCTGAGGTTCCACTGCCACTTTCTTTGCTCAACCTTGCTTCTTCTTCTTCTTACCTTTCGGTTTAGAAGAAGAGACCTTCTGAGCAACCATGGCTTGAGCGCTTTGACGAAAAAGCCCCTCTGCCGCCTGGAGTTCTGTCAAAAGCTCTGCCAATGAATACAACCTCTTGTTCATGTTGTAGTTGAGGCGGAACTGCTCAAAACTCCTAGGCAGAGACTGGAGAATGATATCGACCTGGGTTTCCTCATCGATCTCAGCTCCGAGGACTTCCATCTCATTAAGATGAGCCATCATCTTGAGAACATGATCCCTAACGGGTGTTCCCTCGATCATGGTGGTCGTCATCAAGTTTCTCATCGCCTCCTGTCTAGCCACCCTACTCTGATGTCCGAAAAGTTCCTTGAGATTGAACATCATGTCATAAGTTGTGGCCATGGCCTGATGCTGATGTTGCAGCACATTTGACATAGATGCCAAAATGTAACACCGCGCCATCTCATCTGCCTTGATCCATTTCTTATAACTTTGTTTCTCCTTTTCATCAGAGACATCGGTGGGCTTAGGAGGATAGACCTCGAAGAGTACAAATTTGTACTCCTCTGCAGTTAAGACAAAATCCAAATTTCTTTTCCAATCAATATAGTGTGTTCCAGTAAGTTTATTTTCTTTTAATATCACAGCAAGTGGGTTGAAAGCCATTTGAAAAACCTAAGAATCACAATGATCAAAACATTAGATTTCAAATATTATTGATTCCTCAAAATAATAAAATTTCGAAATCAACCAACACCTCAAAAACACCGAGAATATCGCATGCCACGATAGTGTGGACGTATACGAATTCTACATTTGTAAGAGGAGGTTTTACCCATTAATTTTATTATCTTGTCAACCTTACTTTTTAACAAATAAAATTAATAGTTGGTTCCTCTTTGGCCCTACAAATAAAAGCAGTGACTCCGATGGGGAGGATACTTTTTATTTGCATCTAAGTGTGCACCATTACACGATACTAAGGGAATTATTTCGGATTATGTGTCTTACCGATGGGGAAGTACACACGCTCCTAAATAATTTCCTATATCCATTATTTGACCTAGTGATCCACAAACAAACTCATCCGATGGGGAGGAAGGCACTTAGAGCCAATGCACAAGTTTGTTGCATCACACGTCAAATTGTAATGGAGGCCACGGGAATTAATTAAAATGTCCCTCTCTCACTTAGTAAATTGACAATGAGGAATTTTCAAGCATACACAACATGCATATAAAAACAAATCAACAATAAATATGGAAAAAATAGAATTTTTCCAACTATTATGGCATTGTTCTCCAATATGCATCCTGTCGTGTCGCCACCTCGTCCGCTCTATCTTTTCCCATGCGCAAGTCACCAAAGAGATCCGAGCCGAGATAAACTATTTTAATTTACATCCATCGATCCTATACTCCATGAAGGAGTGTACAAATAATCTAGATCGAAAGTAAACTAAAATGAGTGGCTAAACAATGTCATATTTAATTACAAATATTAAATACTAATCTAGCCTCATCAACCCCGAGGATTCAAATAATATACATACAATCACACATAAAACAATCACATACTCACAAATAGCCATAATAGTCGGATCTTATGCCTGCAACCAAAAAGTTAGCCTACGCACATCCTGCTATTATCCGGCATACTCAATATATGATATGTGCATGAAAGTAACCGAATCCAAAACACACAAAACCGGAAACCGTGGCTCTGATACCACTTGTAGGGAATTTGCTTCGGAGGCTCATTGGCTTTCATGTCCCCGGATTAAAATTTTCACTAATGAAAAAACTAATCCGGATGGGATGAGTTTCCTTAGCACAACCAATTCGTCGTCATGCTAACAACTTGAGCGATCGCTTGAACAAACTAGTTGTTCAAGCAACCCAACTCTTCTAGTTGGTTAGCCGCGGAAGAGACGACGGACGGATCGCCGGTTTTTGTGTTTGTCTTCGGGGTCCATGATTATACAAAATACATACAAATGCAAACTAGTATAATCAACACATAAAGAACATGGTAAGATCAGAAAAAGAAAGTTGTAAAACTTTTATACCTCTTGATCTTCTACCGTATGTCCTATCCTCCTCGTGGACGTCGTGTGGGCGAAGATCATCCACGAGTAGAAGGCTTCTAGTTCACGTTCTTCCCTTCCTTGCTCGCTCCGAACAAAGAGAAGAACCAAACAAAACTCCTTCTCCTTTCTAGAACCGGCCACCAAGCCAAGGAGCTTGATATAACCACCGGCCAAGGAGTAGATGGTTGAGCGCCGGCCAACCTTTGTAACAATGTTGCCGCTGGCCACCAAGGAATGGGAGAAGCGCCGGCCACCAATGGATTGGAGAATCGCCGGCCACCAAGGAGAAAAGGAGGAGGAAGAGGGCTGGCCAAAGCAAGGAGGAAGATGGAGTGAGCGCTGACCACCAAGGAGAAAAGGAGGAAACCCTAATCTCCTACCTTGTTGCCGCCCAAACCACAAACCAAACCCTAGCCGCCTAAACTCTTGAGAGGCAAAACCCTAATCCCAAAAACATTAGTTGCCACCTAAGCCTTAGCCCTCTATTTATAGAATTGGGCTTAAACCTCCTTTAATCTCCACCGTCGGATCTAGGAATTTAATCTCCACCGTCGGATCTAGGGTTTTATCCCAACCGTCGGATCTAGGGTTTCATCCCAACCGTCGGATCTAGCGTTTCTTCCCAACCGTTGGATCTAGGGTTTCATCCCAACCGTTGGATCTAGGGTTTTGTTTTACATTCTTGGATCTAGACTTCATGAGGATTATATTAGGCTACGATAGGGACCATGAGGAGGAGTTGGATCTTGGCCACCCGATGGATCGGAACCACACAAACTTGATCCATCAATGATGTTCCATTCCACTAGAGGATCATCATTGAATTACCTCACCAACCCCCATAAATCAATATGGGCTCCATATATTATTTGTACATCCATCTCCCCGTGTTTAAGATATCGAATGTCCGTCAATTAATTGATTTACTGACCATCAATTAATTAACATCTTACTCCTCGAGTAGTACAACTCAACCTTATCATCATGTTGACTAAGTCAACCAGCTGGGTTTACATGATGAACCTTATGAGCTCCTCAAGGGGACATCATCAACCTAATATATAGGACACAGTTTCCTCCTATAATCAATGGCACACCATGTAAATAATATCATTTCCCAACTTACCGGGCATATTGATTTAATCCATCTAAATCTCACCCTTTGGTAAATCAAAGAAATAAATACTAAGTACATGTGCCCGTTATTATATCAGGATTAAGAGCATGTACAACATAATATCCGTGGTCCGATTCAATTTTGTAGTCAGCAATAAATTGAATCACGTCTATGTCAGTCCTGCTCAATACACCTAAGTGTACTAGTGTAACTCTATGTTCAAGACAAAACAATACCAAGCTACACTACAACCATGCCAATGGTTTGTCCAAAACCATCTTGGTCGTGAGCCTCTACTTATATTCTACAAGGGACTGATAACATGATCTTCTATGCCACACCAAGCACCATGTTATCTACAATGTAAAATATTAGACAATATGCACACATATAATAAATATATAAAGTGCAAACAATGATCATGTGATTCTTATTTCAAAATAAAATGTTCATACAAAAAGAGCTAGGCTTTCAGTATACATTCCAACACGGATTTTATGTGGGTTGATCCATTGGGTGGCCAAGATCAAACTCCTCCTCATGGTCCCTATTGTAGCCTATTAAAACCCTCTTGGAGCCTAGATCCGATGGTGGAAAATGGAACTCTAGATCCGACGGTGGAGATTAAATATCTAGATCCGATGGTGGAGATTAAATCTCTAGATCCGATGGTTGAGATTAAATCCTTAGATTTGACGGTGGAGATTAAAAGTAGGCTTAAGCCTAACTCTATAAATAAGGCTTAGGGCTTGGGCGGCAAGAGCAAGGAAGGAATTCTAGGGTTTGCTCTCTTTAGCTTGGGCGGCAAGAAACCCTATGAAAATTAGGGTTTGGAGCTAGGTTTGGGCGGTGGCAAGAAGTGGAGGAGGTCCTAGGGTTCTTCTACATCTCTTCCTAAGGGTTGGCCAGAGAAACCTCTCCTTCCCTTGGTGGCCGGTGCTCCTACATTGAAGGAAAGACCGGCAGTTCTTATTTCTTCCCCAAGTCACCGGCGGCAACCTTTCATAAAGGTTGGCCGGCGCTCATTTCATCCACTCCTTGGCCGGCGATAACATCAAGCTCCTTTGCTTGGTGGCCGGTTCTAGATAGGAGAAGGAGTTGTATTTTATTCTTCTCTTTTTTTGTAGCGAGCAAGGAAGGGAAGACCGTGTTCTAGGAGGCTTCGACTTTTGGAAGATGGTCGCCCACACGATGTCCAAAAGGAGGAAGGACATACAATAGAAGATCAAGAGGTATAACAAGAGGTATAATTCTTGTTTATGAATCTTTTCTTATTCTATGCATGTTGTATAGTTTGTGTGTGGCTAAATTTACTTGGACCCTGAATACAAACACAAAAACCGGCGATCCACACATCGTCTATTCCGCGGCTATTCGTAGAATAGAGGTAGGTTGTTTGAACAACAAGTTTGTTCAAGTGACCACTCTAATAGGATAGCACGACGATGGAACGGTTGCTTTGGTAATCCCTTTTTGTCATGGATTAATTTTTTAATCCGGGGACGAAGACGGGATCACCTTGAACAAGCGACCGAGTTGAAGTGGGAAGCGAAGTTTCCTACCTTCAAGTGGTATCAGAGCTTCGGTTCCGCAAAACCTTCAGATCTATCATATATGCTATGTTATGTACGAGGTCCGATGTATCTTATGCTCTGAGTGTCATGAGTAGATACCAGTCTTATCTAGGAATGGATCATTGGGCGGCTGTTAAGACGATCCTTAAGTACTTAAGAAGAACTAAGTATGCGTTCCTAATATATGGAGAAGGGTACATGGTGATACGTGGGTATACAGATGCCAGTATCTAGACAGACAAGGATGATTCCATGTCTTAGTCTGGGTATGTATTCACTTGGAATGGAGGTGCAATAAGTTGGAAAGGTTCCAAGCTTGACACTATAGCGGATTTTGCCACTAAGGCAGAATACATTGCAGCTTTGGAAGCAATTTGGATCAAGAAGTTCATCTCTGAACTTGATGTGATCTCATCAATGATCCAAACATGTGCTTCACCGCTATCATTTGATCAGAGAGATCATAAGTAGGAAGGAAATACAAATCGAGAAGATTCCCACTGAAAGAAACTTAGAGGATCCTTTAACTAAGGCATTACCTCAAAGTAAGTTTGAGGGTCATGTTAGAGCTTATGGAATTGGATACCATAGCGATTGACATTAGGACAAGTTGGAGTTTGTTAGTAATATATGAGAGATGTCCTAAGGCAATCACCTTATGTTTGAACCATTTATATAATAAATGAAGATTCACTATTTGAGTATATATATTTTCATGTATTTGATTAGATCTTAAACTCTTTTACTGAATGTCCACGATATGATTCATAACATGAGAGAATTTTTGATTGGATCACAACTAGTGAGTATCTCTACATGTGTAATTGTGATATATCGAAATTATCCCTAGTTGATGAATTTATGGATTTGGACACCATCAATTCTGTCGAGACTAGGACGAGGTATACTCCTTGGTGTATCCAAGCAGTTGATTCTCACTGGCTGGAGACATTGTGATGTCCAGAGTTAATCGTGGATGCTAGTTATGGTAACTAGTTCATTGGAGTGATCCGCTGTAAGACTTCATATGGTTCTCTACATATATGGATATGTCAATGAAGCTTTTACTGCAGCATAAGTGTGATGTTCCTTTTACTTGCAGTATTCAAGTCATCTTGATCATGAAGACTTATGCTTTGACATCTTAAGCAAGCATCTCTGAGGAGATGTGGACCCGGGATGATTGGGTATAAGTCGAAGTGATCAAAGGTGTTTGAATAGCCTATAAAGGATTCACCACTCCTTGCGAGGAGATGTATACCCATGGCCTCTCGTCGGAATGTTACTAAAGTCTTTGGCCAAAGCATTACATGTTTAGAGTAAGGTACTCTTGGATACATGTGCAGTAACTAGAATCCGTAGGACGAGGAAATGATACTTGGGCTAGGTGTGACGTAGTCAACCTAGTGGGGATTGACACTATAGACCATGTCCTGAACCAAGTGGGTATAAGATGAGTGAAAGGAATGGGGCACGAATCATTATAGCTGCTGAAGGGTTTCAGAAATAGATATGGATCAACCGTTGAACTTTTCGGTTAATTGGGTATCATGATGTACTACTAGCTGCCACTCATGATCATTCTATAATTAATGGTTAATTATATACGACCAACCGAGAACCTATTTGGTCACACGCACAACGAGCGTAATCCGAAGGATTTAAAACAAGCTTGAGAATGAGATTCTCAGACCGAGGGAAACTAGGTTTGGTTTGACCAAACAAGGAGCGAGCATGAAATCGTTTCAGTCGCAATGGAAGTGTGGATGGGCCATGTCTTATGAAGACATGATGGATGAACCAAATTGGTTTGGTTCTAATCCAATGGTGGAGAATAAACCAAAGGGGTTTGGATTGTTTTAAACGAATGAACCAAAGTTGGTTCGGTTCGTTTTAACTTAAAATAGACCAAATCGGTTTGTTTTATTTTAACTTAAATTAATGGAGTGGGTTAACGGGTTTTTGGTTATGAACCAATAGCCATTAGAAAAATTTGTTCTCTATAAAAATAGGGCTTAAGGGTTTTCTGAAACCCTAATCTAATCTTACCGCCCCTCTCCCTCCTCTCCTTGTAGTCGGCGCCCAAGCCCTTGTCGCCGCCCACCCCTTGTGCCGCCATCCAAGTTGTTGTCAGCGTCCAAGCTCCTGCCGACAATCCTCCGGTGACCCTCCGGTGATCTTCCTTGGCTCCGGCGACAAGGTGAGCATCTAGCTTTCCTTATTTGGCCAGTGCAATATCCTCCACCAAAGTTGTCTAGTTTTTTGGATAGCTTGTTTCCTTCTTATCGGAGAGTCATTTGGACGACGTTTGGAGCTCCGACAGCGGCTTCCTTGTCGGGGATTCGATCTCTGGTAATCTTCATAGGTGGAGGACGAAAGATTCGTCAAACGGTTGACGAATACCTCTCCGGAGAAGCGAGTTTTGTGGACTCGGTTTTGAATCCGAATTTTGATTTGAATTGTGATCTTCTCTCGATCACATCGTCTTTGACACTAGACTAGTGACTTGTACGAAGATGAGGCTCGTGACTTTGTGAAGTCATCCCGAAGGTACTCGACATGGATACGGATAGAGGCGATTCTAGCGAGGGTCGCTCCGGTTGATGCCTTTCCCGCTACACGTGATACGTCAGGTATACGTAGAATAAATTTCCTTTTATTGCAAAATTTGAAACTACGGTTATGTCTACACATATTGTACTATGAATGTGTGTGGTGTGTGTGATGTAATAAATTAGATTTATTGCCTTTTTATTCTTCTGCAGTGCACATGTTTACGAAACATGTTCGAACACAGACTCACCGCGGTGTCGGAAACCCAACACTAGTTGTGTCATTAAGTCTTCACATTGAGTGGTTAGGGTGGCCTCCTTTTGTTTACTCTCAGCCAATTGTTGAGTTAGTCTTTTTTGCTAAGATAGGGAGGCAGTATGGCGTGTAGCCATGGTGGATTGGTAGTCTACTATATGCTGTGTAGTCTCATTATAAGTAGTGACTACCTGAGGAAGAAGAAAGGGTATTATGGAAGTAAATAATAGAGTATTTTAAGTATGAAGGGAATCAAAATGTACCTTCTCTAGGCATTGGCACAGGCGCTCATATGGGCCTTGCATGCTAGACTGATTGAAGAGTCTCACTTCTTCTGTACTTCGGATCCTAAGAGAGGATCCTAAAGAAGCAGACGAGGGGTTTAGGGGAAGAATGTCCCCCCTAATCAAATAAGGCTCTTTTGTAGACACATGGGGAGAAGAAGAGTCAACATTAAGAGTAGGAGGAGGAGAAGGAAGCAATTCTGTACGGGTAGGCAGAGGAACAAAAGAGGCATGGGAGTCAATTCCCCTACTAGGGAGAGATGGAGATGAAACGAAAGAGGGGGAAGGAGAAAGTTCTTCTCAAGGGAAGGGGGGAAGGATTAAAGGAGTTGTCTCCTCCTATGAGGGATCAGAAATGATAAGTTTGCCGCGTCTGTTTAGCTTTAGAGGGGGAGGAGGAGAAGAAGAATGAGAGGAAGAAGATGCTAGAAGGGTGGATGAACTAGAAGATTCTCCCTGCGAGAGTGAAGTCTTTTGTGGGGAGAGGAGGGAAGGATAGGGGATTTGCCTCTAGCTCATTTCTTTGAACGCTTCTTCTTAGCAGCGATAATCTTCTCCCCTCTAACTCTGGCATCATACATTAGATTGTCTACGATACAAGACAGTGAAAATAATAGTTAGCAATAAGAAAAGGTGCTTTATATATTGTATCAGGGTGAGAGCAACATTCTACCTATGACGCCTAGATCACTTAGGGGGAAAGGAGATAACCCATAGCGGATCAAAAGGGGAGGCTTCAGCAAGTAATCAGAATCATAATGACACTCCCTCAACACTTGGTATATCTCCTGGAAAGGACATTGAGTCCTACTCTCTTGAAAGGGAGGTAGGTCGGGGAGAGTGGTTTTCTAGTTTTCCGAATGGGGCAGCGGGGTAGGAAGTGGAGAAAAAAAGTATAAATCCTCCCAACCCTTGTGAGAGGATGGCATATTTACCAGGACTTGGCTGTTAGTGTTAGCCCTTAGTGTCAATCATGAGATGATTGATTAGGGATCATATGTATCATATTTTATTAATAACAGGCAAAGATTAATTATTATATTTACTTTATGTGTGTACCAGTAAATAAATATAATAATGCCCTTGAATAGTAAGTTCTAATTTACAGTATATCAATTGGTAGAATTGATTTTGAGAAGCTATAGAGAATACTATTCTTAAACATTCCTAGTCAAGTATTAATAGACAAAGGGATATATTGAAACATTGAGACTAGCATGTAGGTCAATGGATGACTTGATCTCACAAGTCATGAATATGTGATATCACAAGTCATGGATATGTGATATCACATTGACACATGGGTATATATATTGGAGAATATATGTACAGAATTGACCCGTCATGAGAAAGTGTCATGGTGTTGGGATGTATACTAAAAGCCTAGCCTTTGTATGAAAATATTCATTTTGAAATAAGAATCATATGATCATTGTTTGCATATTTATAATTATGCATATTGTCTAATACTTTACATTGTAGATAACATGGTGTGTGGTGCTATACAGAAGATCATGTTATCAATTCCTTGTAGAGTATAAGTAGATGCTCACAACCAAGATGGTTTTGGACAAACCATTGGCATGGTTGTAGTGTAATTTGGTATTGGTTTATCTTGACCATAGAATTATACTAGTACACTTTATGTGTATTGAGGAGGACCGATTTAGAGGTGATTCAATTTATACTAACTATATAATTGAATTAGACCTTGGATATTATGGTGTACATGCTCTTAATCCCGATATAATAACGTGCACATGTACTTAATATTTATTTTTTGATTTACCAATGGGCGAGATTTATGGGTTGAATCAATAGGCCCGGTAAGTTGGGAAAAGATATTATTTACATGGTGTGTCATTTATTATAGGAGGAAACTGTGTCCTAAGTATTAGGATGATGATGTCCCCTTGAGGAGCTCATAAGGATCATCATGTAAATCTTGCAGGTGGACTTGGTCCAGCATGATGATAAGGTTGAGTGGTACTACTCATAGAGTTAGATGTTAATTAATTAATTAAGAGACATTCGATATCTTAAACACGGGGAGATATTTGTACAATTAATATATGGAGCTCATATTTAATTAAGGAGTTAGTGAGGTAGATCAATGATAATTCTCTAGTGGAATGGATTATCATTAATGGATCGGTTTTTATGTGGGCTAGATCTATTGGGTAGCCAAGATCCAACTCCTCCTCATGGTCCCTATTGTAGCCTATTAAAACCCTCACGAAGCCTAGATCCAACGGACACGATTAAAAGGAGGCTTAGGCGAAATCTATAAAAAGGTTCCAAGGCTTGGGTGGCAAGAAAGTTTTTGTATGCTAGGGTTTGCTTCCAAGGCTTGGGTGGCAAGGATAGAAGAAGCTTTAGGGTTTGGAGTTGGCTTGGGTGGCGGCAAGAGGTGAAGGAGGTATAGGGTTTTAGTTTTCCTCTCTTCCTAAGGTTTGGTCGGCGCCTCTTCTTCATCCATTTAGGGTCGGCACTCCTTCCTTAAAGCAAAGGCTGGCGGTTCTTCTTCCTCTTCCTCTCCCTGGCCGGTGGCAACAACCAAGCTAGGTGGCTTGGTGGTTGGCACTAGATAGGAGAAGAAGAGTTTGGTCATCTTCCCTTGTTCGTAGCGAGTAAGGAAGGGAAGATATGTTATCTAGGAGGCTTCAACTCTTGGAAGATCGTTGCCCACACAACGTCCAAGAGGAGGATAGGTCATACAATAGAAGATCAAGAGGTAAACAAGAGGTATAATCTTGTTTGTTTTGATTTTAGTTCTTTTGTATCATGTATGTGGTTATTTTACTTGGACTCCGATGATAAACACAAAAATCGGTGATCAGTACATCATCTATTCCTCGGCTAATCGAGGATAAGAGTTAGGTTGCTTGAACAATAAGTTTGTTCAAACGACTACTCAAATCGAATAGCACGATGATGGATCGATTGCTTGAATAATCAATCTTCATCTGAATTAATATTTTTTTAATCCAGGGATGCGAGATAGGATCGCCATGTACAAGCAACCGAAGCGAAGCTTCAACCTTCAAGTGGTATCAGAGCCACGATTTTTGATTTTGTGTGTTTAGGATTCGGTTACTTTTATGCACTTGTCATATATTATGTGTGCCGGATAATAGTAAGATGTGTGTAGGCTAACTTTTTGTTTGCAGGCATAAGATCCAACTATTATGTCCATATGTGTGTGTATGCGATTGTATGTGTGTAATCGTAATATTATTTGAATCCTTGGGGTTGACGAGGCTAGTATTTAAATTTTTTAATTAAGTACGGTATTATTTAGCCACTCTTTTATTTTAGTTTACTTTCGATCTAGATTTCCTGTACACTCCTTTATGGAGTATAGGATCGATGGATGTAAATTAAAAAAAAATTCTCGGCTCGAATCTTCGAATGGCTTGTACATGGCGTAGGGAGGAGCGGACGAGGTGGCAACACGACTGGAGGCATATTGGAGAACAAAAGCCATAATAGTTGGAAATTTTTTTTTCATATTTATTGCTTATGATTTATATGCTTGTTGTGCTTGCATAGTTAAAATTCCATAATTTTAAATTACTAAGTGGGATAGGGATATTTTTTTTAAATTCCCACGACCTCCATTACAATTTGACATGTGATGTGAATAAACTTGCGCGTTGGCTTTGAGTGGATTCCTCCATATCGGATGAGTTTGTTTTGTGGATCACTAGGCCAAATATGGTTATAGGAAGTTATTTATGAGTGTATGTACTTCCCCATCGGAAGGCACATAATTCAAGGTAATTGCCTTAGTATCGGGTAATGGTGAACACTTAGATGCAAATAAAAGTATCTTCCCCATTGAAGTCACTGCTTTTATTTGTAGAAAGAGGAACCAACTATTAATTTTATTTGTCAAAAAGTAATGTTGACAGGATAATAAAATTAATGGGTAAAACCTCTTACAAATGTAGAATTCATATACGTCCACACTATCGTGGCATATGATATTCTCGGTGTTTTGAGGTGTTGGTTGATTTTGAAATTTTATTGTTTGAGGAATCAATAAATTTTGAAATCTAATGTTTTTGATCAATGTGATTCTTAGGGTTTTTCAAAATGACTTTCAACCCACTTGCTGTGATTCTGAAAGAAAATAAACTTACTAGAACTAACTATGTTGATTGGAAAAGAAATCTTGACATTGTCTTAACTGCTGAGGAGTACAAATATGTACTCTTCGAGGAGTGTCCTCCTAAGTCTACGGATGATTTTGGGAAAAAGGAGAAGAGAGTTATAATAAGTGGATCAAAGCTGATGAGATGGCACGGTGTTACATTTTGTCTTCTATGTCAAATGTATTGCAACATCAGAATCAGGCCATGACCACTGCCTATGACATGATGCTCAATCTCAAGGAATTTTTCGGACACTAGAATCGGGTTGCAAGGCAAGAAGCCATGAGAAACTTGATGATGACAACCATGGTTGAGGGAACACCCCATGAGGGATTATGTTCTCAAGATGATGGCTCATTTGAATGAGCTGGAAGTCCTTAGAGCTGAGATCGATGGGAAAACCCAGGTCGATATCATTCTCCAATCTCTACCTAGGAGTTTTGAGCAGTTTCGCCTGAACTACAACATGAATAAGAGGTTATATTCGTTGGCGGAGCTTCTGACAGAACTCCAGGTGACAAAGGGGCTTTTTCGTCAGAGTACTCAGGTTTTTGTTGCCCAGAAGGTTTCTATTTATAAGCCGAAAGGTAAGAAGAAGAAGAAGAAATAAGGTGCGGCGAAGGTGGTGGGAGGATCTTAGGGAGAAGTGAAGAAGCTAAAAGGCAAGTGCTTCACTTGCAAGTAGACTGGACATTAGAAGGCGAATTGTCCCAACCGCAAACAGAACAAAGGTATTTTTTTTGGTCTAGTCATTGAAACATGTTTAGCGGTGTTATCTACCAATACTTGATGTGTAGATACGGGAGCCACTGATCATGTCTGCAACTCTTTGCAGGGGTTCCAGGAAACCAGACGACTAGCTGAGGGGGAGATTACCATCTACATGGGCAATGCTACAAAGGTGGTGGCTATTGCAGTTGGAGATGTTTATTTATCTTTTGATAGGAATAAAACTTTGGTTCTGAGAAATTGCCTTTATGTACCTTCATTTAGAAAGAATTTATTTTCAGTTTCTAAATTGTTTTTTCATGGATATTCTATTTCTTTTAATGACAAAGTTGTTATAAAATGGAATAGGGAGATTATCTATTTTGGTACATTGGTAGGAAATTTGTACACTTTTGAACCAAAAGCTCCCACGATATGAATATAAATAAATAACTCATCTTCTAAATCTAATAAGAGAAAAGAACCTTCGAAAATGAACCAAATGTATCTTTGGCATCTAAGGTTAGGTTATATTAACCTGAGTATAATTCAAAGGTTGATAGCTGATGGACCTCTGAAAGGGAGATTATTTTTAGGCGCACTCGACCAGCGCCTTGACTGGCACCCTCGGTTGCAACCATCAATGAACAGAATCGAGGAGCTCTCGACCCGTGCCTCAACTGGACAGTTTAAATCTTAAGGCAATTTAATTTTAGACTGGTTTAATTCTAGACTAGTTGAATTCCAGGCCGAATTAATTCCAGGTCAGTTAATTCCAAACTGGTTGAATTCTAGGCCGGTTTAATTCCAGACTGGTTGAATTCTAGGTTTAATTCCAGACTGGTTGAATTCTACGCCGATTTAATTCTAGACTAGTTGAATTTCAGGCCGGCTTGAATTCAGACTGGTTCAATTTTAGGGTGGTGTAAAATTCCAGGGCAGTTTAGATTTCAGACTGGTTAAATTTTAGGGCGGTTTAAAATTCCATGGCAGTTTAGATTTCAGACTGGTTCAATTTCAGGGCGGTTTAAAAATTCCAGGGCGGTTTAGATTTCAGACTGGTTCAATTTTAGGGCAGTGTAAAATTCTAGGGCAGTTTATAATTTATGCCGGTTTAAATTTCAGACAAAGGAACAAAATCGAGGTATACTTGACCCACGCCTCGACTGCTTCATCAGTCGAGGCGTTTAACATATCACCTCGACTGCTTGACTCAAGATTATATAAGGAAACCAATTTTTTGCTTCTCCCTGACACGATTCTCAACTTGACTGTTTCCCATCGCGATTTTGCTCCCATCACCTTCGTTGTCGCTGCTGAACTCTCCGGCCAAGTTCGACACCGACTAAACCCTAGACTACCTCCCTCGCACCCAAATTAACCTAGAGTAAGTCTTCTAGCTTCTCCTTCCTTTTCATGGTCAGACCTAACCCTAATCGCCGGCTCTCTACAGCTAGGGTTCGCCAGATTTTCTTCTCACCTGAGAAATCACTCTCGCTTGGAGATCCTGTCAGCTCTGAGGTTTCTCCCGACCAAATCTTCCTGAACAACATCCAATGGCGCCAAAGTATAGATCTCTATTTCTTCTCCCTGTTTTCACATTTAGTAGTTAACTGTGTTCACTAATCATATTTTGATTTCTATCATTCATCATATCGCATCATATTGCATTCTCATTTTGGGTATAATTTTTTGCATCATTAGGCAAAAACAAAAAGTAGTCAAGAGTAGTGGGATGGAAACAACTAGGGAGAAACCGTCTACGGACTTCCGATTTCCTTTCGAACATCATCAGCACACATTCATGAACCATAAATTTCAGCTGATGCCTACTCGCTCGTTAGACAAAGATTTTTTCAATGCATATGCACAAAATGTCATAGGTGTAGTAGATTTTTATAGGCTTAGTAAGTTAGTCTACTGTGACCATGACATTAATGTAGACTTAGTTACTGAGTTCTATAACAACATACAACCTACAGACGATAGGCTCATCTATAAAAGTAGGGTAGCCAGGAGGGATATTTCATTTACTCCTGATATTCTCAGGGCATTTCTAGAATGTAGAGAGTCGAGGACAACTCTTGAATGCTATCCAAGCATTCAAGAACTTGTTGAGGGATACTCAATCAATTCCATTCATGAGTATTTCTTTAAAAAACCACGACACCCCAGTGTTAATCTGTTTCCAGCCATGGCACTAGCTGCCCCCGATAATGTCCTATATAAGGTCATCGTAGGTTGCATCCTTCCCATTGTCACTCGGGGGCAAGCTAAATTCAGACCACATCATTTACTCACCCTACATCTCCTAAAGAATCGTCTAGAAATAACATTGCATTAAACATCTTTCTCTGCATCATCCACTTCATAGTTTCTGTCCAAAAGAAAATTTACATGCCTTTTGGACATATCATCACCTTTTGGCTAGAATCCATAGGCATCAACGCAAGAAGGGGCAAGGTTAAGCAAATGACGGACTTCGATTTCATGAAATGGAGAAATTTTTCACTGGTCAGCATGTCTCAAGTATGTAATAGCGTTGAGTGGGACGATGGACACCAAGCTGAAGAGAGATGGGATATGGAAGAAGAAGCACATCTAGCCCTAGTTGACGAACCTTATTCTTCCGTGTCTGAGCAGCTAGAGGGTCTGTGCAGCGATTATGCTGAGTTCATGTAGTCAGTTGATACAAAGTATGAGGAGCTCAACATGACAATTGATACTAGATTCGAGGAGCTTCAAACTAGGATAGATACACGATTTTCATAAGTTTCTGCCCAACGGTAGGAGATTCTTACTCTCCTACGTTCCTTGACGACTGATTCATCAGGTCCATCGTCGCTGGCTGTGTAGTTTTGGCAAGTCTTGTGTGTGTCTATCAAACTTTTTGAATTCTGAAAAACTATCTAAATGGTTGTTTATAGATTTAGTAAATCTGTATATGAGCATGACTGATGAATATTGGATGTTGAAGTTGAATGGTAGTTTCATATGTTTGTTTCACTGATAATGAGTTTGATAGTGCTTTTTTAATGTCTATGTGTGTTTATATGTTATTAATAGGTTTTATCACAACTATTTTTAGAGGAAATTCTGTTGATTTTTTTTGTTTTCTATGCCTTTCAATATATATGCACGATCCATATATAATTTGTTGAAATACATTATTGGTGCATTGGAAAACTAAGGGTAATGATTCAGGGGGAGGATACTATAGATTGCTCTTTTTGCATGTTTGCCAAAGGGGGAGAGATAAGTGGGTTTTAAGTTTAATGTGGGAAGATCTATATCTCATTTGAAAATAACATGAATTGCAAATTTCCTAAATGTCAAACGTATTGCAAATCTATATCAAATTTGAAATGAAAATCATATTGCACATCTTGATTTAATGATTTGTTGAAGTTCTGAAATTCTATACAATTCTGAGAATATTATATTGTGCTATAATTGCATCACCTAAACTTAAACCATGTTGTCAAACATCAAAAAGGGGGAGATTGTTGGTGCAATCAGGCCCAAATGATGTTTTGGTGTTTGATAAAGGTTTAAGTCTAGGTGATAATTATGTGTTATCTCATGCGGTTGTTTGAGATGTTTTTTTAGGAAATTTCTTGTAGGATGAGGACTGGATGCAAGGTAGTGAAGACCCAGACGAGGAGTCTTGGCATGAAGACCCAGACGAGGAGTCTTGGCATGAAGTCCTGGAAGCGATTCTTGGCATGGATGACCTATGAACAGTGGTTCACAGGCATCAGGTAAAGGGTAAAGGGTAGACCCTTTCTTAGGTATGGTTTCACCTCTAGACGAGTTGAAACGGTCAAGGGTCAAGGCAGTAGTCGAGGCGGTGCATCGACTGAAAACAGCTACCTTGGACGAGCTACATGTTCTGAGCAGACTCATATCAGTCGAGGTGCGGCCTTGACTGTTGCTTGGTTCAACCGAACAGAGGCAAGGCACTGTCGATTGCAAGCTCGACTGGAGTAGCTTAACTTAAGCTAAAACTCATAAGTAGTCGAGGCGTTGCCTCGACTGGTGCTCTTTTCGGTTGAAACATAAGCGAGGGAGGCTCGACTAAAGCCTAACAGTCAAGGCGATGAACCATCGCCTCGACTAGACCTATGTTACAATGGATGAATAATTTAAATTATGTAGAAAACTTACCGTTGGAACCTTCATTAAATGCGAGTTAAAGTGCCAGTCGAGGCGCCAGTCGAGGCAACTCTACTGCGCGGGTCGAAAAAGCCCTAATCGGGCTCGATTTAAAAGGTTTATACGACTATTTTTCATAACTATCAATTACTACTGCTCACGATAACCTTTGAAGCCAATTCTCTAGCGAGGGTTCCTTCATCCTCCAAGTTCAAATCATCCTCAAAGGCAATCAAAGGTTTTGAAGAGAAGAAACTCTATTCTTACACTGCATATGCTATAATCTTTCTCTTCTCAATCTCTTCCAGTTGTAAGTTCTTATGTAATCATTGTAAATTTATGATAAGAGGTTTCTCCACCTTCGGTGTGTCATTGAGAAGGAGAAGTATTATAGTGGTGGTGTGCATCACTAGTGCCGACTAGGGCTCGACCGTGGAGTAGGAACTAGGGTTCCAAACCACGTAAAATCCTCGTGTTGTGCTTGTTGTGTGATTGATATTCGTATTTGTACTTGTGTTTTTGTTTCCGCTATATACTAATAATTGTAGACAAGCACGACGAATCGAAGAGACAATCGCTATTCATCCCCCCTTCTAGCGACGCCAACGGTCCTACAAAAGAGTCGTGTATAACAAAGTCGGACTTGGATTTAGGTCAAGGACTACGAATAGATCTTATATGTCTATCATAAATCGCAGTCATCAATGAGTCTAAGCATGGGTCCCAAAGGTTTTATTGAACTCACATATAAGGACCAACAAGTTTTGTATTCCCCAGGATCAAGTCCACTTTGTGGATAGACCATATTGGTTCAATGGTCCAGGGGGAGCTAAGACTAAAATAGTATACCCACTTTCTTAGCAAAATCATTGCATTATTAGTTATTAGAATGGATAGATAGGACAAATAGTTAGTCAACTTTGACAATATAGTATCAGGACACGGTGAGATGATAGTACATTAGGGAAACAATGTCTCGTGTATTCGAGCTAGTAAGGTGTATCTAGCTTAGTGCACTTGGCTGAGTTGAACTAACTAAAGCTACTTCGCCGTATCCTAAACTAGTTAGACCAAGAAGTAACCCTAAGTGACTTAAGTGATATTTTCTTGAATTTGGCTTTGTCTAAGGAAGTGGTCGTTGTTTCGATCAAAGAAGGCCCCTGTGCCTCGCCATGACCTGGAAGCCAGTTTCTAGAAAAGTTACTTAATGATCTAAAAGTTAAATCTGAATCTAACCCAAGTTTGACTATCTTTAATCAAGTTCAAATCATCTCACAAAACATATAAGGTGAACACATTCTGAGACACATAGAATGGGTGAGATGTTAAGGATAATTGAAATACACTTAACATAACCTTTTCAAAATGCTACCTATTTTCTCAACTATTCTACTTAATGAATATTTACAACTCTCTAGGCCAAAGTTTAGCGCCCCCTACATCTCTTATACTTCATATATTTAACTAAGGGGGAGAGCAAACTAACCCTAAGGGTTATATTACAAACCTTTAAATTATTGGTGCAGAGAGACACACCTCGAACCAATCTATCTAACTACTGCTAGACGCATGCTTGGGCTAATAGTTGATTTATCTTTAATAATTCTAGACACATGTTATTTTTAAACCCCTATTTTATATAAAAACCCCGACACCTTTTTTGATTTATGACAAAAGGTGAGAAGAGCGAACTTAAGAGGGAGTAATAAAGATTTAATTTAAAAAAAATTAAAGTATCTCTTTCAAAACTCACTTAGGGTTAAGGGGGAGTTTTTGAAAAGACGATTTTTATTTACTCTACTTGTTTTATGCTTTAATTTTTCCCTTAACTTTGTGTCGGTTTGCTATAGATAAAAAAGGGGGAGATTGTTGGTGCAGGAGCACCAGATAATCAAACCTGGGTTTTGATTATGGCAAAGATCCAAAGTTAAGGTCATATTGTTATCTCATGAGCTGAATTAAGTGTGCAGGAAATGTTTAAGCTAAGTCGAAGATCAGCGATGCCCAGAGAATTCCAAGTCAAGAAACCGTGGTGGTTGGGCGACATTGGGAGAACTTCGTGGGAGTCAAAGAACCCAGGTGAAGACAGGAAGCAAAGCGACAGGTCATAAAGGACCAGAGGTAAGCACGAATGCGAAGATAGATGATAAGGTCATGTCCTCTATATGGGGATGATCGTAGGCGGCGATCCAACTAAGACTTCCAGTGGAAGATCTAGGTCGAGATCGGATGGTATGAAACCATCACATTTACCATTTTTCATGCTAACCTCTTACTACAGGGAAGTGGTCAGGCTGGCAGTCAACTGTTGGTCATTGGCAGTAGACTACTGCACATCAGTAGACTGATGAAGGGCATCAATCGACTGATGGCGACGAATTAGCCTTTTACGCTAGGTCAAACAGGATAATGTTTGACGCGGCCACTTCGCGATAAGATAAGTTGTCACCTCGTGATAAGTTCCAAAAGTTGAGGATCTTCATCTAGACTTATTCCAAGGTACAAATCTATAAAAGGAGGGGAGGACTCCAATGCAAAGATCATCCGTCTTGCTCTCAAAGTGCTCCCACAATGCTAAAGCTCTAATGTCGTAACACCGTCATAACGCCGACGCAACGCCAACTCCAGAATCTCTTCGTCGACAACAAGTATTTTTTTTATTTATTGTATTCATGGTTTTAATCATAACGAGGTGAAGTAGGTTTGTTGCCTCATCCTCAAGCTTTCAATTTTTGTGATCGTTGTCTCCTACCTCCAACGAGGAGGAGACTCTATAGTGGATTTCCCCTTCATACGCAGTCAAGGATCATGGGGCCTTGGAGTAGCAACCATTGGGTTGTGAAGCAAGTAAAAACAAATTGTCTACTTATTTTATTGTCTTTATTTCTGCTGTGCTTGCTCTTATTTCAACATCGAGAAGAAAGTTTCACGCTCGCTATTCACCCCCCTCTAACAGTGCTTTCGATCCAACACATTCCTCAGTTCCCTGTTGAGAAAGTTAGCCACCAGTTATGAAGAGATCCTGGGCCGAGCTAAGGATTATATCAATGAGGAAGAAGGGTTGAGGGTGAGAAGGGTAGAAAAGAAGCCTGCCACTATCCCTACAGAAAGGAACCCCCCTCCTATTCAATGGGGACCTCTCAGATGAGAATATGTCAAGTCCTTTTTACCTGAGGCCCCTCAGATGTGACCACCAATGCCGGAATTTCACCCTCACCCTCCCTTACAAATTATGGCTATAGAAGTCTTGCCTCCCCCGGGGAGATGAAAGGAACGAGAGATGGAGGCGTATAATCAGTTGGGTATTCTTCAAAGCCCGACGGGACATAGAGGGATCCCCCGTAATCCTCCAACCCTATTTTTTTCCAATACCACACAAAGTATGGGCACACTAGCGCCCACTATTCTAAGATACAAAGCAAGTTAGAGCACATCAAAGTGAAATATCTACATCTACAACCACAGATAGGAGGGCAAGCGACGATAGGTTGT
Organism: Wurfbainia villosa; assembly: GCA_025175895.1. NCBI lineage: Eukaryota > Viridiplantae > Streptophyta > Magnoliopsida > Zingiberales > Zingiberaceae > Wurfbainia > Wurfbainia villosa. The sequence continues at coordinate 43,774,429 of CM046005.1, forward strand.
CGGCCAAATATTGGTCGCCCGGGGCCCTACAATAGAAGACCCCAGGCTCTTCTCCTGCTAGGCCCGTGACCATCCAATAGGAAGGTGTCTCACGAGAAGGATCAACTAGCGAAGGCACGTTAGTTACTCTGGGTGACGTCCCCACTCGGGGAGTCATAAATGTTGTTGCTGGAGGACCCACTGATGGGGATTCTAATAGAGCCAGAAAATCATACGCCCACCTTATGGAGAGTTTGGCTATAGGAGAGGACCAGGTCATTCAGAACACACCTCAGATATCCTTTGGACTTTAAGATCTACAAGGAGTCCTACTGCCCCACACATATGCTTTGGTAATTAGGGTCTCTTTGGCAAATTATGAGGTACCCCGATTCCTAGTAGACTCGGGAAGTTTTGTTAACATTCTCTTTCAGGATGCTTTTGGGTAGATGCAAATGCGGAATGCGCAGTTAGAGGATGTGGTAACTCCTCTCTTTGGTTTGGTTGGGCACAAGGTGCATCATATCGGGCAAATCTCTTTACCCTTTATCCTGGGTATAAAGCCCAGTCAAAAGACTAATATAACTCCTTTTCTTGTGGTGGATGCTCCTTCCACCTATAATGCTATTATGGGTCGCCCATTTTTGTCAATTTTTCAGGCAGTGGCTGTTGGGATGTATACTGAAAAGTCTATCTTTTGTATGAACATCTTTATTTTGAATTAAGAATCACATAATCATTTTTTGCATATTTTTATGGCTATGCATATTGTCTAATACATTACATTGTAGATAACATGGTGTGTGGTGTCACACAAGAGATCATGTTATTGGTTCCTTGTAAAGTATAAGTAAAGGCTCACAACCGAGATGACTTTGGACAAACCATTGGAATGGTTGTAGTTTGATTTGGGATTGGTTTGTCTTGACCATAGAATCACACTAGTGCACTTTGTGTGTATTGAGCAGTACCGACTTAGAGGTGATTCAATGTATTACTGACTACATAATCGAATCAGACCTCAGATATTATATTGTACATACTCTTAATCCCGATATAATAATGGGCACATTTACTTAGTATTCATCTCTTTGATTTACCAATGGGCGAGATTTATAGATTAAATCGATAGGCTCGATAAGTTGGGAAATGATATTATTTATATGGTGTGTCATTGATTATAGAAGGAAATCGTGTCCTATATATTAGGATGATGATGTCCCCTTGAGGAGCTCATAAGGTTCATCATGTAAACCCTGTAGGTGGACTTGGTCCGACATGATGAAAAGGTTGAGTGGTACTACTCATGGAATTAGATGTTGATTAATGAATGGTCAGTAAATTAATTAATCGACGGACATTCGAGATCTTAAACACAGGGATAAAATATACATATAATATATGGAGCCCGTATTAACTTATGGGGGTTGGTGAGGTAGATCAATGATAAACCTTTAGTGGATTGGATTATCATTAATGGATCGGACTTTATGTGGGCTTGATCCATTGGGTGGCCAAGATCCAACTCCTCCTCATGGTCCCTATTGTAGCCTATTAAAACCTCATGAAACTTAGATCCAATGGATAGAAACAAAACTCTAGATCCAAAGGTAGAGATTAAATCTCTAGATAAGACGGTTGAGATTAAATCTCTAGATCCGACGGTTGAGATTAAATCCCTAGAACCAATGGTGGAGATTAAAACAAGGCTTATCCCTAACTCTATAAAAGGAGGGCAAGGGGTGGGCGGCAACTGGAATCCAACTAGAGATAGGATTAGGGTTTTGGGCGGCAAGGCTTGGAGGCTAGGGTTTAGGGGTTGGCGGCACCAAATAAGGAAGGTCTTTCCTTTCTTCTTCTCCCCTCAAGGTGGTCGGCGACCAAGCATCCCTTTCCAGCCCTTGGCCAGCGTCCAAAGCATCCCCTCTCCCTCTCTTTGGCCGGCAAAACCTAGGCTTAGGGTTCTCCCTTGGAGCTTTGGTTGGCATTCACCTATTCTCCTCTTCCTCCTTGGTCGGCGGCAAGCTCCAACCTTGGAGTTTGGTGGTTGGTTAAAAGAAGGAGAAGAGGCTTGTTTCTATTTTTTCTCTTGCTCGGAACGTGCAAGGAAGGAAGATTGGCGATCTAGGAGCTTCATCTTTTGGTAGATCGTCGCCCACACGACGTTCGAAAGGAGGGAGGTCATACAATAGAAGATCGAGAGGTATATCGATTCTCTATTTTCTCTTGTATCATGTTTATATTTGTTTTTCAATTATGTGCATGATATATTCTGTTTTGTGGCTAAATAATACTTGGATCCCGAACATAAACACAAAAGTCGGCGATCCATACATCGTCTATTCCACGGCTACTCGTAGAATAGAGGTTGGTCGCTTGAACAATAAGTTTGTTCAAGTGACCACTCTAAACGAATAGCACGATGATGACAAGGTTTCTTGGGCAATCCATTTTGTCAAGGATAATTTTTTTTATCCGGGGACGTAGAAGGGATCACCATGAACAAGCGACCGAGTTGAAGTGGGAAGCAAAGTTTCCCCTCACGGACTCGAAGACATAACCAACAAGTGGTATCAGAGCCATGATTTCCGGTTTTGTGTGTTTACGATTCAGTTAATTTTTATGCATTTTTCATATATTATATGTGTCAGATAATAGTAGGATATGCTTAGGTTAACTCTATAGTTGCAGGCATAAGATCCGACTATTATGGCCATATGTGTGTATGTGATTGTTGTGTATATTTTGTTGAATCCTCGGGATTGACGAGGCTAGTATTTAATTTTTTATAAATTAGATACGACATTGTTTAGCCACTCTTTTTAGTTTAGTTTACTTTCGATCTAGATTTCATGTACACTCCCTCATGGAGTATAGGATCGATGGATGTAAATTAAAATAGATTTTAGTCTCGGCTCAGATCTCCGGATAGCTCGTACATGGCATAGGAGGAGCGGACGAGAAGGCGATGCGACGGGAGACATATTGAAGACAAAAGCCATAATAGTTGGAAAATAATTTATTTTTCATATTTATTGCTTATTGTTTGATATGCATGTCGTAGGCTAGAAAATTTCTCAATTTCAAATTACTAAGTGGGAGAGGGATATTTTTATAAATTCCCATGGCCTCCATTATGATTTGACATGTGATGCAAACAAACTTGCGCGTCAGCTCTAAGTGCCTTCCTCCCCATCGGATGAGTTTGTTTGCAGATCACAAGGTCAAATATGGTTATAGGAAATTATTAAGGAGCGTGTGTACTTCCCCATCGGAAGGCACATAACCCGAGATAATTACCTTGGTACCGAGTAATGGTAAACACTTAGATACAAATATAAGTATCCTCTCCATCAGAGTCACTGCTTTTATTTGTAGGGCCAAAGAGGAACCAACTATTAATTTTACTTGTCAAAAAGTTAGGTTGACAAGATAGTAAAATTAATGGGTAAAACCTCCTCTTACAAATGTAGAATTCGTATATGTCCACACTATTGTGGCATACGATATTCTCGGTGTTGGTTGATTTTAAAATTTTATTGTTTAAGGAATCAATAATTTTTTGAAATCTAATATTTTGATCTATGTGATTCTTAGATTTTCTTTCAAAATGACTTTCAATCCGCTTGCTATGATATTGAAAGAGAATAAACTTACTGGACCCAACTATGTTGATTGGAAGAGGAATCTAGACATTGTATTGACTGCTGAGGAATACAAATATGTACTCCTCGAAGAGTGCCCTCCTAAGCCTGCAGATGATTCTGGGGAAAAGGAGAAAGAGAGTTATAAGAAATGGATAAAGGCCGATGAGATGGCGCGGTGTTGTATTTTGGCATCTATGTCAAATGTACTGCAACATCAGCATCAAGCCATGCCTACAGCTTATGACATGATGCTCAATCTCAAAGAACTTTTCGGACACCAGAATCGGGCTGCGAGGCAAGAAGCCATGAGAAACTTAATGACGACCACCATGATCAAGGGAACACCCGTAAGGGATCATGTTCTCAAGATGATGGCTCATTTGAATGAGCTGGAGGTCCTTGGAGCTGAGATCGATGGGGAAACCCAGGTCGATATCATACTCCAGTCTCTACCTAGGAGTTTTGAGCAGTTTTGCCTAAACTACAACATGAACAAGAGGTTGTATTCGTTGGCGGAGCTTCTGACAGAACTCCAGACGGCAGAGGGGCTATTTCGTCAGAGTGCTTAGGCACATGCCATGGTGACCCAAAAGGTTTCTACTTCTAAGCCGAAAGGCAAGAAGAAGAAGAAACAAACTGGGGCGAAGGCGGTGGGAGGTACTTAGCGAGGAGTGAAGAAGCCGAAAGACAAGTGCTTCACTTGTAAGCAGACTGGACACTGGACGAAGGATTGCCCCAACCGCAAGTAGAAGAAAGGTATATCTTTTGGTCTAGTCGTTGAAACATGTTTAGCGGTGTTATCTACCGGCACCTGGTGTGTAGATACGGGAGCCACTTATCATGTCTGCAATACTTTGCAAGGGTTCCAGGAAACCAGACGACTGGCTGAGGGGGAGATTACCGTGTACTTGGGTGATGCCACGAAGGTGGCGGCTATTGCAGTGGGAAATATTCATTTATCTTTTGAGAAAAATAAAGTTTTGGTTCTTAAGAATTGCCTTTATGTACCTTTGTTTAGAAAGAATTTAATTTCTGTTTCTAAATTGTTTATGGATGGATATTCTATTTCTTTTAATGACAGAGTTGTTATAAAAAGGAATAGAGACATTATCTGTTCGGGTGCATTGATAGGAAATTTATACACACTTGAACCAAAAACTCCCACGATGCAAATTGAAGTTAATAACTCATCTTCTAATTCCAATAAGAGAAAAGAACCTTCGAAGATGAACCAAACATATCTTTGGCATCTTAGGCTTGGTCATATTAACCTAAGCAGAATTCAAAGGTTGAAAGCTGATGGACCTTTGGGTTCATTAGTGGTGGAGGATTTCCCAACCTGTGAATCTTGCTTGGAGGGTAAAATAACCAAGAGGCCTTTTAAGGCCAAGGGGTATAGATCCAAAGATGTGTTGAAATTGGTTCATTCTGATTTGTGTGGTCCTATGTCTATCCATGCTAGAGGTGATTTTGAGTATTTCGTCTCTTTTAAAGATGATTACTCAAGATATGAATACATTTACTTGATGCGCCGCAAGTGTGAATGCTTTGACAAGTTCAAAGAATTCAAGGTTGATGTAGAGAAATGTCAAGGTAAAAGTATCAAGACACTACGATCTGATCGTGGTGGCGAGTACCTCTTAGGAGAGTTTAGGAATTACTTATCAAAGGCTGGGATTCAATCCCAATTGTCTGTACCTGGCACACCCCAGCAGAATGGTGTAGCAGAGCGAAGGAATAGGACTCTTATGGAGATGGTTAGATCGATGATGAGTTATTCTGAGTTGCTAGATTCGTTCTGGGGATATGCTCTAGATACGACAGTGTACATTCTGAACTTGGTTCCATCTAAATCAGTGCCTTCTACTCCCACAGAGTTTTGGACTGGGGGAAAGCCTAGTCTAAGACATATTCGGATATGGGGGAGTCCAGCACATGTGCCGAAGGCAGATGCTGGTAAGTTGGAACCTCATATAGAAGTACGCATGTTCGTTGGCTATCCTAGAGGAATGAAGGGTGGTTTGTTTTATAGTCCTAGAGATCAGAGGGTGATCGTTAGCACGAACGCCATATTTCTAGAGGAAGACTATGTGATGAGCCACAAGCCCAAGAATAAAATTGTTCTGGAGGAATTTAAAGGGGAAGTCACTTCTTTAGTACCACCGATACAAGAGGATATACCACAAGTCACTACACCACGTGTCACAGAGGATACACAGGTGATACATCATCGTAGTCGGAGGGTTGTGAGGCAACCTGATAGATTCATGTTCTTGGGAGAATCTTTTGATTTAGTCCCTGGCGAACATGAATCTGATCCCTGGACATATGATGAGGCAATCCAAGATAAAAATGCAGTATCTTGGTAAAGTGCAATGAATATTGAGATTGAATCTATGGATTTAAATCAGGTATGGGAGCTAGTGGAACCACCCGATGGTGTAAAAACCATTAGATGCAAGTGGATCTACAAAAGAAAGAGAGGAATAGACGGGAAGGTTGAGACCTTCAAAATGAGGCTTGTTGCGAAGGGGTATACTCAGAAAGAGGGTATCGATTATGAGGAGACCTTTTCACCGGTAGCCATGCTTAAGTCTATCCGGATTCTCTTATGCATTGCAGCTCATATGGATTATGATGTGTGGCAGATGGATGTCAAGACAGCTTTCCTTAATGGAAGTCTTGAGGAAAACATCTATATGAAGCAACCAGAGGGATTCATTGCGAAGGGCAAAGAGCATCTTGTATGTAAGCTTAATCGGTCCATTTATGGATTGAAGCAAGCTTCGAGGTCTTAGAACATCCGCTTTGATGAGGTAATCCAGTCTTATGGATTTATTCAAAGTCCGGATGAGTCTTGTGTATACAAGAGATGTGACGGAAATGTAGTGATATTTCTTGTACTATACGTAGATGACATTTTGTTGATTGGCAACAATATCAAGGTGTTATCGGACGTAAGGGTATGGTTGTCCAAACAGTTTGATATGAAGGACTTGGGAGAGGTGGGACACATCCTTGGGATCAAGGTTATAAGGGATCACAAGAAAAGGATGTTGTGCTTATCCCAAGCTTCATACATAGACATGATTATGGATCGTTTTAGCATACAGAACTCCAAGAAGGGTTTTCTTTACTTTGGGAGGTGGAGCCATTGTATGGAGGAGTGTCAAGCAGAAATGCATGGCGGACTCCACCATGGAAGCTGAGTATGTGGCAGCCTCTGAGGCGGCCAAAGAAGTTGTGTGGCTCAGGAACTTCCTGATGGACTTGGATGTGATTCTTGGTTTGCCCAGAACTATCACAATTTATTGTGATAATAGTGGTGAGTTGCAAACTCGAAGGAACCACGAGCCCATAAGGCTAGTAAACACATAGAGCGCAAGTACCACCTGATATGAGAAATCATGAAGAGAGGAGAAGTTGCTGTGGCAAATATTTCATCAGAGGATAACCTGGAAGATCCTTTCACTAAGGCCCTTCCAGCAAGAGTTTTTGATAGGCATGTGGAGGGAATGGGGATCAGATGTATGGCAGTTTGAGGACATCATAGTCTTTTAGTATAAGTGGGAGATTGTTGGGATGTATGCATTGTTATGGCTATGCATATTGTCTAATATATTACATTGTAGATAACATGGTGTGTGGTGTCACACAGGAGATCATGTTATCGGTTCCTTGTAAAGTATAAGTAAAGGCTCACAACCGAGATGGCTTTAGACAAACCATTGGAATGGTTATAGTGTGATTTGGGATTGGTTTGTCTTGACCATAGAATCACACTAGTGCACTTTGTGTGTATTGAGCAGGACCGACATAGAGGTGATTCAATTTATTGCTGACTACATAATCGAATCAGACCTCAGATATTATATTGTACATACTCTTAATCCCGATATAATAACGGGCACATATACTTAGTATTCATCTCTTTGATTTACCAATGGGCGAGATTTATAGATTAAATCGATAGGCTCGGTAAGTTGGGAAATGATATTATTTATATGGTGTGTCATTGATTATAGGAGGAAACCGTGTCCTATATATTAGGATGATGATGTCCCCTTGAGGAGCTCATAAGGTTCATCATGTAAACCCTGCAGGTGGAATGAAAAGGTTGAGTGATACTACTCATGGAGTTAGATATTGATTAATTAATGGTCAATAAATTAATTAATCGACGGATATTCGAGATCTTAAACACGGGAAGAAAATGTACGTATAATATATGGAGCCCATATTAACTTATGGGGGTTGGTGAGGTAGATCAATGATAAACCTTTAGTGGATTGGATTATCATTAATGGATCGGACTTTATGTGGGCTTGATCCATTGGGTGGCCAAGATCCAACTCCTCCTCATGGTCCCTATTGTAGCCTATTAAAACCTCATGAAGCTTAGATCCAATTGATAGAAACAAAACTCTAGATCCAAAGGTAGAGATTAAATCTCTAGATCTGACGATTGAGATTAAATCTCTAGATCCGACGGTTTAGATTAAATCCCTAGAACCAATGGTGGAGATTAAAACAAGGCTTATCACTAACTCTATAAAAGGAGGGCAAGGGGTGGGTGGCAACTGGAATCCAACTAGAGATAGGATTAGGGTTTTGGGTGGCAAGGCTTGGAGGCTAGGGTTTAGAGGTTGGCGACACCAAATAAGGAAGGTCTTTCCTTTCTTCTTCTTCCTTCAAGGTGGCTGGTGACCTAGCTTCTCTTTCCTGCCCTTGGCCGGCGTCCAAAGCAGCCCCTCTCCCTCTCTTTGGCCAACAAAACCTAGGCTTAGGGTTCTCCCTTGGAGCTTTGGTTGGCATTCACCTATTCTTCTCTTCCTCCTTGGTCGGCGGCAAGCTCCAACCTTGGAGTTTGGTGGTTGGTTAAAAGAAGGAGAAGAGACTTGTTTCTATTTTTCCTCTTGCTCGGAACGAGGAAGGAAGGAAGATTGGCGATCTAGGAGCTTCAACTTTTGGTAGATCATCTCCCACACGACGTTCGAAAGGAGGGAGGTCATGCAATAGAAGATCGAGAGGTATATCGATTCTCTATTTTCTCTTGTATCATGTTTATATTTATTTTTCAATTATGTGCATGATATATTCTATTTTTTGGCTAAATAATACTTGGATCCCGAACATAAACACAAAAGTCGGTGATCCGTACATTGTCTATTCCACGGTTACTCATAGAATAGAGGTTGGTCGCTTGAATAACAAGTTTATTCAAGTGACCACTCTAAACGAATAGCACGACGATGACAAGGTTACTTGGGCAATCCCTCTTGTCAAGGATAAATTTTTTTATCCGGGGACGTAGAAGGGATCGCCATGAACAAGCGACCGAGTTGAAGTGGGAAGCAAAGTTTCCCCTCACGGACTCGAAGACATAACCAACTGTGGCCTCCCCCTACCATCAGAAGATCAAGTTTTCAGTAGGCCAGCTTATTGGAGTAGCACGTGGAGAGCAAAGGGCAGCCCGGAGTTGTTACATCCAGATGGTGAGAGATGACCAGAAGAAAGCCAGGGTGGGTGATCCCAAATGATAGACTATTGTCACTTCAGGAGTATATGTGCTGGAAGAATCCCCGCCCAAGGTAGAGAAGATGGAGGAAGGTGAGTCTGTGGAGATAGCCCCAGGAAAAGTCACTCGGGTAGCTCAGCAATTGGAGGTGAAGGAAGAGCTCATCACCTGCTTGCAAATGAATGAAGATATCTTTGTCAAAGACGTGCACAACCTCACAGGGATTGATCCTCTGATTACTGAACACCATATTAACGTTGCTCAAGGAGCTCGGTCGGTCCAATAGAAGAGGCGTCACTTTGGGCTGGAGAAGGACAAGGTCATCGCAGAGGAGGTGGAAAAATTGTTGTAAGCTGGTCATATTAGAGAAATCCAATTCCCTGAGTGGATCTAAAATGTAGTACTGGTCCCCAAGCCTTCTGGGCAATGGAGGATGTATATTGACTTCCATTATTTAAATAAAGCATACCCTAAAGACTGCTATCCCTTGCCTTGTATTGATCAGTCAGTTGACTCTACTGTGAGATATGAAGTGATATCACTTATGGATGCTTATGAAGGGTATCACGAGAACCCCTTGGCTCAAGATGATCAGAAGCATGTTAGCTTTATCATAGCAGGAGGATTATACGCTTATATGGTGATGCCTTTTGGGTTAAAGAATGTTGGAGCCACCTATTAGAGGCTCATGGATAAGATATTCGCTGAGCAGAAAGGCAAAAATGTGGAGGTTTACGTTGATGATATTCTGGTAAAGTCCATGTTCACTCGGGATCTAGTGCAGGATCTGGAAGAAACATTTGCCACCCTGAGACGATACAACATGAAGTTAAATCCAAAGAAGTGTTTTTTTGGGGTAAAGAGTGGAAAGTTTTTACAATATATTGTGACAGAGAAAGGACTGAAGGTTAATCCCGAAACGGTGCAAGCATTATGTAATATGAAGTCATCTACTAATTTGTGGGAAACCCAAAAATTGGTGGGAAGGATAGTGTCTTTGTCTCAGTTTATAGCCAAATCAACAGATAAAGGGTTACCTTTCTTTCAAATTCTATACAAGGCTACCCGATTTCAGTGGGATGAATCGTGTGAGCAAGCTTTTCAGGAATTGAAGAAATGTTTTGTTGAACTCTCTTTGTTGGCCAAGCCTATCTTTGGGGAACCATTGTGGATATACCTCACTGTATCAGAAGAGGCAGTTAGTTCAGTGTTATTGAAACAGAAAGGTTCTCAACAGTAGCTCATCTATTACACCAGTCACATATTGAAAGGGGTAGAATTGTGGTATATTGAGTTGGAAAAGTTGGCATACATTCTAATCTTAATGGCTTATAAGTTAAGGCCTTATTTCTTGGCCCATCCGATGAATGTGTTAACAAATAATGAGTTAGGTCGGGTGGTCATTAAACCAAATTTTTCAAGGAGGTTAGCCAAGTGGAATGTGGAGCTAAGTGAATATGATATCCATTATCATTCCCGAACTTCCATCAAGGGCCAATTGTTAGCTGATTTCCTAGCTGAAGTACCGATGGGCCTCGAGAACAGTTCAGCAAAAGAAGAAAAGGGAAAGGGTGCCTGGAACATCTTTGTGGATGGATCTTTCAGGGCAGGAGGAAGTGGAGTCCGAGTGGTACTTATATCTCCTTCAAATGAATAAACTAGCATAGTCTTTCGCTTGGGATATAAGCCATCCAACAATGAGGCGAGTATGAAGCTATTTTGGCGGGATTACAAGCAGTTAGGGTAGTTGGGGGTGCTTCAATCATAATTCACTCAGATTCTCAATTGGTCGTGTCGCAACTCCAGGGTGCTTTTTCTATCAGAGAAGATAGGTTACAAAAGTACTTTGCAGCTTTTAAAAAAGGAAAGACTCAGTTTCGGGAGGTAATCTTGTAGCAAATCCCGAGAGAGGAAAATCAAAAGGCATAGGAGTTGGCTCGATTGGCTAGTGTTTTAGAAGGAGGGAAGCTTCAGAACTCTGTCTGTATAGAAGTTCCTAGTTCCTTGGTAGTGTGTAATCTGGAGGACGTGGTGCAAGGAAATAATTGTGCACCCAACTAGAGAACCGATATCATGGCTTATTTGCAGCATGAAAATATTCCCGCCAAAAGTGGGGCAGCATCAGCCTTATTGAGAAGAGTGAAACGGTTTGTAATTATTGATGGAACTCTATACAAAATGTCTTTTGGTAAACCTTACTGAAATGTCTCGGGAAAGAGGATGTTGAGTGGGTGCTTAGAGAAATACTTGAAGGACGCTACAACAATCACTTGGGAGGAAGGGCATTAACTCGGAAGGTACTGTTAGCTGGATTCTTTTGGCCCACTCTTCATCAAGATGTAACATGCCTGGTGCAAACTTTTCTATCTTGTCAAAAGCGTAGCAACCGATGAGAGCGGCCCATCAAATTGATGAAGGTCGTGGTTGCTTCTTGTCCCTTCGATCAATGGGGAATGGACATAGTTGGTCCGATGCCTCCAACCCCTCTATAGAAGAAGTTCTTGTTAGTGGCAGTGGATTACTTTTCCAAATGGGTGGAAGTTGAACCTTTAGTCAAGATTACAGAAAATATGGTGATACAGTTCCTGTGGAAGAATATCATCTACCGATATGGAGTTCCCTGAAGGTTGGTCAGTGACAATGGGCATCAGTTCCAGGGCCAAAAGATTAGGGGATGGTGGCAAAGTCTCAATATTCAACAGACCTTCACCTCGGTAGCCCATCCTCAAGCTAATGGTCAAGTGGAGGTAATTAACAGAATTCTCATTCAAGGGTTAAAAACCAAGTTGGGTACCAAGTAAGGAAATTGGGTGGATGAGTTGCTCGGGATATTATGGGCCTACAAAACTACCCCCAAAACAGCCACTGGAGAAACCTCGTTCAGCCTTGTGTATGGAGCTGAGGCAGTTATCTCGGTGGAAGCCATTCTAAGCAGTGCCTGTTAGTTATATATGAGAGGTGTCCTAAGACAATCACCTTATGGTTGTACCATTTATTTGATAAATCAATATTCACTATTTGAGTATACATGTTTTAATGTATTTGATTGGATCTTAAACACATTTGCGGAATGTCCGCAATATGATTCATAGCATGAGAGAATTTGTGATTTGATCACAACTAGTGAGTATCTCTACATGTGTAATTGTGATGTATTGAAATTATCCCTAGTCAATGAATTGAAGTATTCGGACACCATCAATTCTATTGAGACTAGTACGAGTTATACTCTTTAGTTTATCCAACTAGCTGTTTCTCACTGCCTGGAGTCATTAGGATGTCTGGAGTTAACTGTGGATGCTAGTTATGACAACTAGTTTATGAGAGTGACTAGCTTTAAGACTTCATATGGTTCTCTGCATATATGGATATGTCAATGAAGTTCTTACTGCAGCTTAAGTGCGATGTTCCTTCGACTTGCGGTATTCAAGTCATCTTGGTCATGTAACCTTATGCTTTGACATCTTAAGCAAGCATCTCCGAGGAGATGTGGACCCTGGATGATTGGGTATAAGTTGAAGTGGTCGAAGGTGTTTGAATAGCCTACAGAGGATTCACCACTCCTTGCGAGGAGATGTATACCTTATGGCCTCTCGTCGGATTGTTACTAAAGTCTTTGACCAAAGCATTACATATTTAGAGTATAGTACTCTTGGATACATGTGCAGTAACTAGAATCCGGAGAACGAGGAAGTAATACTTGAGCTAGTTGTGACGTGGTCAGCCTAGTGGGAACTGACACATAGACAATGTCCTGAACCAAGCGGGTATAAGACGTGTGAAGGGAATGGGGCATGATTTACTATAGCTGTTGAAGGGTTTCAAAAGGATTATGCGATCAACCGTTGATTTTTCGATTAATTGGGGATCATGATGTACTACTAGGTGTCACTCATGATTGTTCTATAATTAATAGTTAATTATAGATGACCAACATAAATCGGGAACCTATTTGGTCACATGCACTACGAGTGTTATCCGACAAATTTAAAATGAGATTGAGAATAGGATTCTCAGATTGAGAGAGACTTGGTTTGGTTGGACCAAACAAAGAGCAAGTACGAAATTATTTCAATCACATCGGAAGCATGGATGAGCCGAGTCTTATGAAGACATGATGGATGAACCAAATTGGTTTGGTTCTAATCCTATGGTGGAAAATAAATCAAAGGGGTTTGGTTTGTTTTAAATGAATGAACCAAAATTGGTTCGGTTAATTTTAACTTAAAATAGACCAACACGGTTTGGTTTATTTTAACTTAAGTTAATGGAGCGGATTAACGGGTTTTGGTTGTAAACCAATAACCCTTTAAGAAAAGGTTTCTTGAGAAAAAGTTTTACAGAAGAGGTCTTGTCAAAAGGTCTTGAGAAAAAGTCTCTTAATGGATAAGAGACACATTCTCTATAAAGAATGGGGTTGAGAGATATCCCAGAATTAATCGGTTTAAAGTTTTGGAAACCCTAGCCTCCTCTCCTCTTCCTTCTCTAGAGTTGCTGCCCAACCTTGTTGTCGCCGCCCTCCTTGGTTGGACCACCCTAGCTACCGCCGACCTCCACCTACCGCCGGCCATCCTCCCTTGGCTCCGGTGACCAAGGACAAGCCGACCATCTTCTTTGGCAGGCACTACCTCCTCCACCACAAGCTACCCAGTTTCAGATAGTTTGTTGTCCCTTTCGTGGAAAGGTCATTTGGCCGTTGTTTCGTGCTTCGGCAGCATCCTACTTATCGGGGATTGGATCTCCGGCAATCCCCTTTGGTGGAGGACCAAGGTTTCTTCAATTGGTTGATGAAAATCGCTTCTGAGAAGCGAGTTCGTGGAACTCATTTTTTGAATCCGAATTTGATTCGAATTGTGATCATCTCTCTATCACAACGTCTTCGATTCGAGACTAGTATCTCGTGAGAAGACGGGGCTCATGGCTTTGTGAAGGTATCCCAATGATACTCGGCACAGATACAGATAGAGGTGAGACTTGCAAGTGTCGCTCGGTTGATGCCATTCCTGCTTCATGTAATCCGTCAGGTATACCTAGAGTAGTTTTCCTTTATTACAAAATTTGAAACGACAATTATGTCTACACATATTGTATCCTTTGCATTTGTGTGTTGTGTGTGTGGTAATAAATAGTTTATTACTTATTTTTCTTCCACTGTGTGTATGTTTGTGAAACGTGTTAGAACACAACACCCACGTCGGTGCCCGGGGAAACCCAACAGTGGTATCAGAGCTCGACTGTATTCCGACATAATCGTAAAATTATTTTACGATAGTCATAATTATATTTTTAGAAATTTTCTACTTTTGTAAAGTTTAGAAATAATTATGGAAATTTTAATTAGTAAAGAAATTCTAATTAGAAATTTTCTAACGTGATTAGAAAATTACAATTTAAAAAATTTGTTTCCTAAATATAATTTGAATTTCCTTAATTAATATTTTAAATAAATAAAATATGTGATTAAATTTGGAAATTTATTTCCTAATTTAATGGGGATTTGATTAGGGAAATTAAATCGCAAACATATTTTATTTCCAAAATTAATTATGATAATATGGAAACTACTTGTACATGCCATAATTGTATGTCATATAATTGCATTAGATGCATATCATTATATCATGTGTGTTGTGACATGTAGATGCATTAGATGTACATATGTATGTCATGCGTGTCATGCCATGTAGATAATAGTTATTTGCATGAAAAGAGGATGAGACTTTAAAGGCCTTACACAATATTAAAGCCTACACCTTCCATTAATATGGTTAGAACCGGAGTTCCGTTTCTTGTTTGGGTTGTTGGACTCTCTCCAAGCCCGGCTCGAACCTGAACATGTTCAAACCATTGGAATAGTTTATTACTAATATGGTAGGAGTCAGAGGTCAATCGTTAGTTTGGGTTACTGGACTCTCTCCAAGCCTAGCTAATTGGTTGAATGCACTCTAACCATATTAAAACTATTTCATGATTAATGGGTTGACTTTATCTTGGAGCATCGATTTGTTGGACTCTCTCCAAGGTCGATGTGAAGAGAAGTGAAGTTGGGTGCTATGCATATGATTCATACTTGTTAATGTGTTAACAACCCAATGTATGTGTGAACATTCAATTAGTTGATAGCATATTGTTATAGTTACATATATGTGATATGCAATTGGTATACTTGATACCTACCATTGTAGCTATTAATGGCTTGTTGGACTCTTTCCAAGGTTATTCTTATCTATGTTGGATATCAGCCCATTCAGAGATGGACCTATGATCTCCTGAATTGATTTTGAGGGTTTTCGAATTTGAAAAATAAATGGGAATTATAGATGTATGTTGATGCATTTAAAATCATTTTCTCATATATGCTCAATTTGTATTTCTAGGTTAATCGCTTGATCATGATGTCTTTGAGTTTGCGATCTATTTTGGATTCGAATAAATTGATTGGGCCAAACTTCTTCGATGGGCTTAGAAACTTGAGAACTAGTCTCAAGGCTGAAAAGCTTGCGTATGTCCTCGAAGCGCCACTTCCCGCCCGTCCTAGTAATTACGCAACTCCGGACCAATTGTTGGCCCATTAGAAACATGTGAGTGATTCTGAACTAGTGAGTTGCATCATGCTAGCCATGATGGTACCCGAGCTGCGGAAGCAGTATGAGCATATGGATGCTCATACCATAGTCTTTCATATTTATGAGTTGTTTGATGATCAAGTGAGATACTAAAGGTTCGAAGTCTCCAAGCTCCTCTTCACCTCTGAGATGCAAGAAGGTTCATCTGTGGTACTGCTCAACATGCTGAAGACTGTGGAGCCTTCTGTGAAGCATGAGCAGGGGACGGTGCTATTAGTTGATTCCTCGAAGAAAGGTTCTAAGAGGAAGTTAAAGGAATAGTAGAAGGGGAAGAAGAAAAAGGCTAATAAGGAAGAACCAGCTCAAAAGAGCACTTGCCATCATTGTGGCGAGGGCCATTGGCGAAGAAACTGCAAGACTTATCTTGAGTCTGTGAAGAAGAATAAGGCATCCAATGCGCCATCTTCTTCAGATATCTTCGTTATTGATTGTCATTCTATTTCCTTGGACACTTGGGTATTAGATACCGGGTGTCATTCACATATATGTAATGACATACATAGGCTAAGAAATAGAAGAAGACTCGTCAAGGGAGAGTCAAATTTACGTGTTGGGAATGGAGCAAAGGTTGCTGCACTCGCCATTGGAACGTATTTGTTGAAAGTCCCTACAGGACTTGTCTTAGAACTGGTCAATTGCTTTTATGTTCTTTTGTTGATAAAGAACATCATTTCTATTTCTTGTTTAAATGGAAATGGGTATCATTTAACTTTTAGTAACAATTATTGTTACATAACTTTGAATGGCGTTCTTTATGGGACTGGAACTTTAAGAAATAGTATTTATACGTTGGACGTATCCAGTGACATTTTTAATATCGAAGTGAGCAATAAGTGTGCTCGAAAAAATAATCAATTAGACTCCTACATGTGGCATTGTCGTCTTGGCCATGTGAGCAAGAAACGCATGTCCGAATTATACCGATGTGATCAGAGGAATGCAAGGAGTGTTGGATCGAAGCAGATCGCTAGAGGGGGGGGGTGAATAGCGATAAACCTTTTTTTTTAATTCGTTCGTTAAAACTCGAGTAGACAGTTAATTGCAGCGGAAAGATAAACTATAAATAAATGAGACAAATGTTTTTTTACTTGGTTCGTAGCCTTCGGTTACTACTCCAAGACCCTAGTGATCCTTGATCACGCACGGAGGGCAATTCACTAAAAACACTCCTCCTCGTTGGAGGTAGGAGTTTGACGATTACAAAAAAACTTCGAAAGAAAAGATAGAGAGACAAACCCTCTCTTCTATTAATGTAAAGTGCAACGATAGAAAACCTCGATTAATAAAAGGAATTGCAATATTTAAAGAGACGACAAAATAAGAATATCAACAACTAAAAGAGTAGAAAGTAAACTAGGGTTGTTGACAGCACTTCGTCGTAGAGTCGTCGGAAAATCACAGAGTTATGGAGGTTTGTGAGCACTTAGAGATGATGAAAAACCCTAGGAGAAGCCCTCCTTTTATAGCCTTTAAGCCCCTCAACGAATGGGTCTTCAACCAATAGGAATTGGGCACAAAACTCCTTGAAAAATGGTGATAAAGCTTGACTCCTCGAGGCTGATTTTTGACCACCGGTTGAATCAAGCGTTTGAATCGCCTGAACTACAATAAAGAGTTAGCTCAAAATATAAGTGAATTCGATGACCACTTGCCGTCCGATCTCAACATAGACCTTCCATGGGAAGTCTTGGGTCGGATCATCGCCTAAGGACGTCCCCTACAAAGGACACGACCTCACTTCACTTTACTCACTCGAGCTTACCTCGATACTTACTATGTTGCTTTTGCTTCAGGACTTCCACTTGATTCCTTCGGCTCCCTCCGAAGTCACTCGAGTGTCGCCCGACCACCGTGGCTTCCTCCAGGTGTCGCTAGCCTTCAGCTCCAGCTATAGCAATTTTCTGTACACTCGATTCAGCTCATGAGATAATGACATGAGCTTAACTTTGTATCATTTGCTATAATCAAAACTCAGGTTCGGCTTAGGTGCCTACTGCACCAACAATCTCCCCCTTTTTGATTTATGGCAAACCCACATACAAGTTAAGAAAGATAAATTAAGTGCATTAAGCAAAATGAGCAAGAGATATGCATGAATGAACAGGAGTATAAAAATGCATGAATGAGCAGGAGTATATAAAAACTTTTTTTTTCAAGTACTCCCCCTTGAGGAATCCTCCCCCTTGACCGAGGGTGAGTTCTTGAGAAAGAGTTTTAACTCTCCCCCTTGATGTTTGCTACTAAACAAAAGAATTAAGTAACCGCTATTACTTAATATTGGCCATAGTGTTTAAAATAAGTTTTAAGTTAAGAAATCAAAAAATTGATTTCTTAACCTTGGCCTTTACTTCCGTTTTGTTAACAAGTTAACTTAAAGTTAAGTAAACCTTTCCGTTTGTTAACACGAACAAGTTAACTAAGCCTTGGCCATAAAAAAAATTATCCCTTAACTTTGGCCTTTTTCTCCCCTTTTGACATATATCGAAAAGAGTGACGGTGTGTGTGGAATAAAAAATAAGTATTAATTTGAAAATGTTCCACATTATTTTGAAAATAATATAATGAAAATAAGTTCATCTATAAAATGTTTGACTCATATTTGGCTTGATTGATATGAAAGATCAACCAGTCCTGGTCAGAGTCGGTTAGTATGTATGATTATACTCCGTGGTTCATAGCGATGCACTAGCTCTCCATCTGGAACCAGGAGTAAGGTCCTAACATCTCACGCACATCTACGTGGCTAAGTACACAAACACATTAGTCCTATGTGTTGTGAGATGTACTGGCTCCTTAAATCTATAGGTGCATGATATCTAAGGTATGTCCTATTCTAGTTCCATAAAAATGAAAATTAAGAAATAGTAGTAAGAAAATATAATTTGCAAGTTCTTATTCTACTATGCACATGCCCAATTTTCGTCTTAATAGACTAAATTCGGCTTCGGGTAGGGGTTTAGTAAACAGGTCTGCTAAGTTAGACTTCGATTCGATGTATTCGAGTTGTATGGCTCCGTTGGCCACATGTTCTCGAATGAAATAGTGTTTGACCTCTATATGTTTGGTCCTAGAGTGACATATCGGATTCTTAGTAATATTAATTGAACTAATGTTATCTACATGGAGTTTTGTGTTCGTAAAGTCTAACTTAAAATTGCAGAGAGTGTGCTTCATCCAAAGAAGCTGAGTGACACACTCACCCATCGCGATGTATTCGGCTTCGGTGGTAGATAAGGCAACACAGTGTTGCTTCCTACTGCACCAACTCACTAGACTCGAGCAGAGAAGTTGACAACAACCACTCGTACTCTTTCTATCGAGCTTACTACCGGCATAGTCCGAATCGGAGTAGCCGGTTAGTTCGAACTCGGTAGATCTAGGATACCAAATACCGACATTAAGTGTACCCTTTAGATATCTAAGGATACGCTTGACTAGAGTTAGGTGAGACTCCTTGGCACAGGTTTGAAATCTTGCGCACATACTTACTGCAAATAAGATATCAGGTCGGCTTGCAGTTAAGTAAAGGAGACTTTCTATTACGCTCCTATAGTATTTTAAATCAATTGGGTTTCCAATTACATCTTCTTCTATATTAACATTAGTTGCCATTGGGGTATTAATAATTTTAGCGTCTTGCATTCCAAAGCGTTTAATTAATTCCCTAGTATATTTGCGTTGATGTAGGTATATTCCATCTTTAGTTTGTTTAATTTGTAGACCTAAGAAGAAACTTAACTCGCCTACTAAATTCATTTTAAATTCACTTTCCATAAGTGAAATGAACTCATTTAGTAGGATTGAGTTGGTGGTTCCGAAAATAATATCATCTACGTAGATTTGGGCTATGAATATGTCTTTACCTAAGGTTTTTACGAAAAGGGTTGGGTCAACTACACCTTGGTTAAAACCTTTGGACTTAAGATAAATCGAAAGTCCCTCGTACCAAGCTTGAGGAGTTTGTTAGTCCATAAGGAGCTTTCTTTAACCTAAGGACATGATCGGGTTTGTCTAAACTTTCGAAACCGGGGGGGTTGACTAACATAAACTTCTTTTTTAATGTATCCATTTAAGAATGTAGATTTCACATCCATTTGAAACAACTTAAATCCTCGATGTGCTGCATATGCTAATAGCATTCGAATGGACTCTAATCTAGCTACTGGGGCATAGGTCTCGTCGTAATCTAAACCTTCGACTTGACTAAACCCTTTAGCAACTAGTCTAGCTTTATTTCTAACTACTTCACCTTTATCATCAATTTTATTTCTAAACACCCACCTTGTTCCAATGATTGTTTTATCTTTAGGTGGTGGTACTAATTCTCATATTTCATTCCTAGTGAATTGAGCCAACTCTTCTTGCATTGCAATAATCCAATCGGGATCAAGAAGAGCTTGGTCAGTAGTTTTGGGTTCAATTTTAGAAATCAAAGATATTTGACTAAGGTTTCTATATGAGGCTCTAGTTCGAACTCCTAGACTTGGATCACCTATCACTTGGTCGATAGGATGATTCGTTTGAGTCCTAGTTGGATTTGGATTTGAGTCTACAACTTGATTCATAGGATGACTCGTTTGAGTTCTAGTTTGGTTGGAGTCATCTATCACTTGATCAATAGAGTGACTTGGTTGACTTAGGTTAGGATTAACACTAGACCTGATCTCCGGATCAGAGTTGGGTCTAGTATGAATCGGCTTGCTAATTGGGGTTGTCGGGGGTTTTGTAGGTTCGTGTCCTTCATCAAATACTACATTGATAGTCTCCTCGACTCTAAGGGTGTCGTGGTTATATACTCTATAAGCTCTGCTTGTAGTCGAGTATCCTAGAAAGATTCTGGTCGTGGTTTTGGATGTAAATTTCCCTAGGTAATCCTTAGTGTTTAGGATATGTACCTTACACCCAAATACCCTAAAGTATTTGATGTTAGGTATTTTATCGTGATAAATCTCGTATGAGGACTTAAGGTTCCTCTTTACCATAAGGATCCTATTTTGGACATAGCATGTCGTACTCACGGCTTCCGTCCAAAACCTATCGGGTAGGTTATACTCATTTAACATTGTCCTAGCGGCTTCTTGTAGGGTTCTATTTTTGCGTTCTACTAGGCCATTTTGTTGTGGAGTTCTAGGGCAAGAGAACTCATGGTGGTATCCATTTAGGTTACAAAATTCTGTAAACCTATGGTTTTCGAATTCACCACCATGATCAGTCCTAAGTCTTTTGATTTTAATGTTTTGTTGATTTTCTATTAACTTAAATAGGTTGATTAATTGATCTAGGGTATCACTTTTGTGTTTGATGAACCTAACCCAAGTAAATCTAGAGTAGTCATCAATAATGACTAAACAAAATTTACTTCCATTAAGTGACTTAGCTCCGTGTGAATCAAATAGATCCATGTGTAGGAGCTCAAACACACTTTTGGTTCGTTCTTGATTAGTTAGTTGATGTTGTGTCCTAGATTGTTTACCTTGTTGACAAGCATTACATATTTTATTATCCAAGTTATTGAGCTTAGGCAAACCTCTGACTAAGTCACTCTGACTCATCTTGTGGATGAGTCTTGTGTGTGAGTGATCGAGTCGTCGGTGCCACAACCATGATTCCTCTTGCCGTGTCATAAGACACTTAGTTGAGGAGTTAGTTAAGTTAATAGTGTAAATGTTGTTATTTCTAGTTCCCTTAAGAATTGTTTTAGAAGTTTCATTTGTATTAATTACGCATTCATTTTCTAGAAATATGACCTTATAGTTATTATCACACAATTGGCTTACACTAAGTAAATTATATTGAAAATTTTCTACTAATAAAACATTTTGAATAACAAAATTTGAGTTAAGCTCAATATCACCTGATCCGATGATTTTGAGCTTGCCGTTATTTCCGAAGGCTACCGATCCTTGTCATTTGAATCGAAGCTTCGAAAACTTGAGTTGATCCCCGGTCATATGTCGGGAGCAACCACTGTCCAACATCCATTGATCCTACACGCAAGGTAGTTGGATCGGATATTGGATTTATTAAAGATTGGTTGAAAATTATTAACCTAAATCATCTCACCCATGTCTACATGATCAAACACGTTAACCCTATATGTTCTTGTGAGATGACTTCCAATTTTACTTGATTTAAATTTAATGACTTAAACACTTGTCAACCTTGCGTTAGATTCGGATTTGACCTTAGGCTTATCAAGTCACCTTTTCAAGATCATGGCTTCCAGGTCGTGGCGAGGCACAGAGGCCTTCTTTGATCGGAACAACGACCACTTCCTTAGACAAAGCCATTTTCAAGAAAATAGAGACTTGACTCACCTAAGACCACTTCCTGGTCTAACTAGTCTAGGATACGGCGAGGTAGCTTTAGCTAGTTCTGCTCGGTCAAGTGCACCGAACTAGATACGCCTTATCTAGCCCGAATACACAAGACTCCGCTTTCCTAGCATACTATCATCTCGCCGCGTCCTGGTACTATGTTATCAAGTATTGACGAGTTATATTCCTATCTAACCATTCTAAAAAGAAAAATCAAACTAAATAAAAACCTAAGCATGCAATTTCTAAGTTAAAACACAAACAAATTTCGTACTAGCTCCCCCTGGACCGTTGAATCGATTCGGTCTCTCCACATAGTGGATTTGGTGCTTGGGAACCCAATACTGGTTTGATCCTAAGTTTGAAATCAAGGTGGTCTTAGGGACCCATGCTTGGACACATTTTTTATGTCGACTTACAATTGACATATATGACTTATTGGTCATGTTTGAGCTAAACCCTAGCCCGGCCTTGTTGTACATGGCCCTTTGCGATCCAAGTATGAGGTCAAGTCCTTTGGATCCCAAAGTAAACCTTTCCAACGTATTCCTAAGATCTTCGACTTGACTCTTCAAGAGTGAGTTCTCAACTTCGAGTTTTTCAACCCGAGTTGAGTCCTTCTCTTGAACTCGACTAGTCGAAGAGGTTAGGGAGACCTCGTGTTTGAGGAGTTTAACTTCCTCAACCAGGGTCTCGACCTTGGACTCGGACTTAGCTAACTTTCTATTTAAAAACTTAATTGCACTATAAAGTGTAGTAATGAGAGACCAACTTACCTTGAGTGTATCTTTTGAACCGGATGCGTATCCGTGGCTTGTCTTGAATAGTGCTTCGTAGTCCGACTCGTCTTCGATTTCTGATTCAAGTTCCGGTTCCGACTCCATCTCCGATTCCACCGGTTTAGCCATGAGGACTCGATCATTGTCTTCTTCCTTGGAAGCTTCTTCCCATGTAGCGTTGAGTGCCTTTTTGTATTTTGGTGCTTTGCTTTTGAGATTTGGGCATTCGGACTTGATGTGTCCAAACTTATTGCATTCATAACACCTAATATTAGAACTTTTAGGCTTACCTTCGTTGGGTCGAGTGATGGTTCGCTTTCGGCCCTTGACTATCCTCTGAACTAGGTTGACTAGTTCGACCTCCATTTCCGGGTCGACCTCCGAATCGGACTCATCCTCTTCTTCCTTCGGGGGTGGCTTGCTAGCGGTTTTCTTCTTTGAACCTGCAAATAGTTCTATACCTTTCTCGGGTTCCGAGTTAGACTGCTCATGAAGTTCGAAATCAGAAAAAAGTTCATCTAACCTAAGTTTAGAAAGATCCTTGGAGACCTTGTAGGCATCGACCATGGATACCCACAATGTAGTCCTCGGAAAGGAGTTAGGACATACCTTATAAGGTCGCGGTTTTCGACCTTTTGCCCGATTGCGTGTAGATTGTTGACTATGTCTTTGACGCGGGTGTGGAGTTGCGTCGCCGTTTCATGTTCCTTCATTTTTAGATTATACAATTTATTAAATAAAAGGTCGCGTTTACATACCTTGGCTTCATCGGTCCCTTCGTGTAGCTCCACTAGCTTTGTCCAAAGGTCCTTTGCACTTATGAAGGGGACGACGCAATTTAACTCCTCCTTGGACAAGCTGCATTGGAGGATTTGTGTTGCCTTGGCGTCGGCTTCGACTTGTCGTTTTGTCGCAATGGTCCATTGATCATAATCCAAGGAGTCACCCACTTCATTAGTCGGAAGTGTGAAACCCATTTGGATTATGATCCAAATCTCGATTTGGGTTTTTAGAAAGCATTCCATCCGACCTTTCCAGTAACGGAAATCATCTCCGTTGTAAAACGGAGGTCGGACGGTGCTAAAACCCTCGAGATGGGCCATTTGGAAGGGAAACCTTGCACAAAAAATACCAAAAAAAACATGGAAAAAAAAGGTTCCAAGACTTTGCCTTGGATTAGTAATGTAGGAAATGAAAAGAAACAAAAGGAATAAACGAGAAATAACCAACTAAAATAAAAGATGAGCACTTACAACCTTTGATGTCCCGGAAATGGTACTAAACAATGGTTCTTCGTGATGAATACAGCTTGTTACGAGGGTTTATCTGGATAAGAAGTGTAGATCTTTTTGAGAGCTTCGTTTTGGTAGGTAGACCATTTCGTGGGTCAATTTGTACGAAAAGTTATGCCCGTTTTACCGTCGGCTACTCCAAAAGCGAATACTTGCAAAACAAAACCAAACGAAGAGTACCAAGACTTCGTCTTGGATTAGTAGTGCGGGAGAAAAATTTAAATGAACGAAAAATAAATCTATAAAAAATGCTAGATTGGTTGTTTCACCAAATCTAAGCACCCCCGGCTCTGATACCAATTGTTGGATCGAAGCGGATCGCTAGAGGGGGGGTGAATAGCGATAAACCTTTTTTTTTAATTCGTTTGTTAAAACTCGAGTAGACAGTTAATTGCAGTGGAAAGATAAACTATAAATAAATGAGACAAATGTTTTTTTACTTGGTTCGTAGCCTTCGACTACTACTCCAAGACCCTAGTGATCCTTGATCACGCACGGAGGGCAATTCACTAAAAATGCTCCTCCTCGTTGGAGGTAGGAGTGTGACGATTACAAAAAAATTTCGAAAGAAAAGATAGAGAGACAAACCCTCTCTTATATTAATGTAAAGTGCAACGATAAAAAACCTCGATTAATAAAAGGAATTGCAATATTTAAAGAGATGACAAAATAAGAATATCAACAAGTAAAAGAGTAGAAAGTAAACTAGGGTTGTTGACAGCACTTCGTCGTAGAGTCGTCGGAAAATCACAGAGTTGTGGAGGTTTGTGAGCACTTAGAGATGATGAAAAACCCTAGGAGAAGCCCTCCTTTTATAGCATTTAAGCCCCTCATCGAATGGGTCTTCAACCAATAGGAATTGGGCACAAAACTCCTTGAAAAATGGTGATAAAGCTTGACTCCTCGAGGTTGATTTTTGACCACCGGTTGAACTGGCCGGTTGAACTGGCCGGTTGAACTGATGGCCAGGATTTTTGACTACAATAAAGAGTTAGCTCAAAATATAAGTGAATTCGACGGCCACTTTCCGTTCGATCTCAACATAGACCTTCCATGGGAAGTCTTGGGTCGGATCGTCGCCTAAGGACGTCCCCGTACAAAGGACACGACCTCACTTCACTTTACTCACTCAAGCTTACCTCGATACTTACTATGTCGCTTTTGCTTCCGGCCTTCCACTTGATTCCTTCGGCTCCCTCCGAAGTCACTCGAGTGTCGCCCGACCACCGCGACTTCCTCCGGGTGTCGCTAGCCTTCAGCTCCAGCTATAGCAATTTTCTGTACACTCAATTCAGCTCATGAGATAATGACATGAGCTTAACTTTGTATCGTTTGCTATAATCAAAACTCAGGTTCGACTTAGGTGCCTACTGCACCAACAAGGAGGAGTGCAAATAGAAGGTAACACTATCACCTTTTATAAGAACATTACTACTATTGCTCCAAATCCAACAGCTGCATTAGCAATATAAGAACTCCAGTTGGAAGAAATGTAATACCTGGAAATTCAAGAAAAGGTATTCTTCACTGCAACCCCCTCAAATACTTTTATACTACAAAAACATGTCCTCTTGCTAAGCAGGTTAAAAGAGCAAGGATTCATAGGGGATGATCCATTACAGCATTGGTCAATGAATGGGATTTTCTATAGTTCTGCAGTAATAGTAGTGATGAATATTTGTCTGCTGACTCTGATTTTTGTAATGAACATATCGCTCATATTAATGAAGGCGAGTATGATATGGATTATCCTATGTAGAAAAGGAATGGGCAAATTCTGGCATCATCAGTGGTGTCTTCTTCTTTCAACCCACCAGAGGACACAATGATGGGACCACCTCAGTATGGTCCAGTAGACGAGAGGCCTACTACATCAAACCCATATAAAAATATTGATTTTATGGGTGCAAGAATCGAGAAATTTAGAAAAGCATACAACAATGAGCAATGGACACTTCCTTCGGCCCAGCAAACAACAGGTGCAATGTTAGTTCTACCTGATAACATTGGGCTTTATAATGATGTTATATCAAGGTGGGAATCCATAACCACCAATGTGGTGGGCTCAAAAATTTGGCCGGACAAAAGGATATGCTCAATGAATTAGACTTGCCAGAGGATTTTGATATTGTATCTATAGATCTAGATGAAAGCAGTAGTGATGCATTCTGCAGCATGTATGAGGGTGAAAATGCAACTGAGCAACATTGTACTGCTGCAACCAACATACTCCCAATTAATGAAGAAATGTTTGTTCTAATAGGTGAACCACAGGGAAGGCAAGTACAAGTAGATCTGCTAGAGGAACAATTTTATTGCCAGCATAAGTGGCAGGTAAATTAGGAACTTAATACTTCATTTATCAAGTGCAATTTCTGTGGAGTAGTGACAACGCAAAGAGCTAGAAGGCATTGCTGTTGGACTTTCCGAGCCGTAAAAACCACTTTTTGCGTTGCGGAAACCTCGGAAGTCTGGCCACGGATCCATGTGAAGGTATAAAATATAAAATTACATGTATGTGTTATGAAAAACCTAGATCTACCATAGATCTAAATGGTGAGAACATTACCCTCGTAGCGATGCCCTTCGCTTATCCCGCTCGTCCAAACACTTTGCCGGATCTCAGAGAGTGTCAAGTGCACACTCCTCTACAAGTATCCACACGAAAAAATGGTGGAGAAGAAACCTTAGAGTGTGCTAGCACCCTTGAGAGTTTCGGCCAAAGAGAGGATTGGAAGAGAGAGCTTGAGAGAAAGAAGATCCAAGGAAGAAGAAAATGGAGTTACCACAAATGAATTCATCCCATGAATAACACTAACGTGGTCGGCCACTCTTGGATGGGGGGTTACATGCATGCATGTAACTCCAAGAGCCAATGGCTCTTGGTCTCCCTAATGAGGTGGCACCACATGATAAGTCCATGATGATGTGGAACATCATCATTGGCCGGCCCCCATGCCAAGTCACCATGACATGGCAATTAGTCAAGTCAAAATTGACCATTCATCTTCCCTCATCAAGTCAAGTCAAACTTGACCTCTTATCTTCCATGGTTGATCAAATCTAATCACTTGATTCAAGTCAATTTGATTTAATGAATCTATATTCATTAATTTAAATTGACTCAATGAATCAAATCTAAATTAGACTCATTCAACACTTAAATCAAATTGAGTCTAACTCAATTAGTCAAATTTGGATTACTCTTAATCCAATTTGGTTCATCGTATGAACCTAATCCTCATGGTTCATCATATGAAGCTAATCTCCATCTAATTGCCCTTTGTGTGTGACCCTATAGGTTCTTGTAACGTTGGCAATGCTCCTAAACCGATTTAGGAACATAAGCAGTGAACGGTATCTAGCAACACATCATTGCTACCCAAGTTACAAGAATGTTGAGTTTCAACATCACCTTTGTGACTACTAATTGTGACTCTCACAATATGTGACAATGTCCCTCTATCCTTGACATCTAGATTGACCAATTGAGGCATAGACCGTGTCATCCTCGGTACAATCTATATCTTGAACTCCAAGTAGACTCACTCTAATCAAATGAGCTCAATATCTCATATTGACTCATTTTGGCATGGCCATGCACTTCGTGGTCTCACTCTATCAAGAATAACGATGTCACTCCCGTCATATAGGAGGGATAGATCCCATCTACATCACTCACATCCCTCTGCATAATTTGTTACATACCCAGTAATAGCCTTTATAGTCCACCCATTTACGGGTGACGTTTGACGAAGCCAAAGTATGCAACTCCTTATGTAGGGAACCATGGTGACTTTAGGTCCAAGAACTAATAGTCATACTAATAGTCACATGAGAAAGTATATGCCACTCATATAACGATCCATGATACTTTCTCATGGCGGGTCATTCAGTATACATTCTCCAATGCATACCCATGTGTCAACTTGATATCTCATATCCATGACTTGTGAGATCAAGTCATCGTGTTAACCTACATGCTAGTCTCTACGCATTAACATTGTCCCTGAATGTTAATACTTGACTAGGAATGATTAAGAGTAATGTTCTCTATATCATCTCATTATCGATTCAACTAATCGATTGATATAGTTAAGAACCTACTACTGAAGGACGTTATTATACTTAGTTATTTGGCACCAATACAAGTAAATATAATAACCATGCCTTTATAAATAGGAATATGATACAATAAAGTCCATATAAAAATCATCACATGATTGCCTCTAGGACTTTCACTAACAATCTCCCACTAGCACTAGTGTCAATCACTGTATTATCTAATACCCAATGACCTAGTGTGACCATCATGCTTTTTTTGTGCCAAAGCCTTGGTCAAGGGATCTGTGATGTTAGCCTCTCTGGGTACTCTGCAAATCTTCACATCTCCTCTATCGATAATCGTTTGAATGAGATGGAAGTGCCGTAGTATGTGTTTAGTCCGTTGGTGTGAGCGAGGTTCCTTAGCTTGTGCAATCGCTCCATTATTGTCACAATAGAGCTCTATGGGATCTGCAATGCTAGGAACCATCCCAAGCTCAGAAAATGAACTTGCAGATCCAAACTACCTCCTTTGCTGTCTCAGATGCAGCGATATACTCGCTTCTGTTGTAGAATCAGCAACTGTGTCCTGCTTCGAACTCTTCCAGCTCACAGCGCAACCATTCAAGCAAAACACAAACCCTAACTGTGATTTATAATCATCCTGGTCAGTTTGAAAGCTGGCATCGTTATAACCCTTTACAGCTAGCTCCTCATCGCCTCTAAATATCAAGAAATATTCTTTAGCCCTTCTCAAGTACTTAATAATATTCTTGATTGTTATCCAGTGACGCTCACCTGGATCTGACTGGTATCTACTCGTCATGCTCAAAGCATACGAGACATCAGGACGAGTACACAGCATGGCGTACATGATAGATCCTATAGCAGATGTGTGAGGGATCTTATCATTGCAATCTCTCTCCTCTATAGAAGAGAGACTTTGAGTCTTCAAAAGACTCACACCATATGACATCGACAGAAGTCCCTTCTTGGAATTCTGCATGGCAAACCGTAGTAATACCGTGTCAATGTATGTACTCTGACTTAGGCCAAACAATCTCTTAGATCTATCTCTATAGATCTTGATGCCTAGAATACAGGCTGCTTCACCTAAGTCCTTCATTGAGAAGCACGTCCCCAGCCAAGTCTTCACAGACTGTAGCGAAAGGATGTCATTCCCAATGAGTAGTATGTCATCCACATACAATACAAGGAAGACAACTGTATTCCCATTAACCCTCTTGTAGACACAGGGTTCATCTTCATTCTTGATGAAACCAAACTGTTTGATCGCATCATCGAATCGAAGATTCCAGCTCCGAGAAGCTTGCTTTAACCCATAAATAGACCTTTGCATCTTGCATACTTTCCCAGTATGATGTGGATCTACAAAACCCTCAGGTTGTGTCATGTACACATCCTCAAGTAAGTTTCCATTCAGAAATGCGGTTTTGACATCTATCTGCCAGATCTCATAATCGTGGTACGCTGCAATAGCAACCATGATTCGAATGGACTTAAACATCGCCACTGGAGAAAAGGTTTCATCATAGTCAATACCATGAATTTGCTTGAAACCTTTAGCCACCAATTGGCCCTTATAGGTATGTGTAAGTCCATCCATGTCAGTCTTTCTCTTAAAGACCCACTTACACCCAATGGGTTTGACCCCTTCAGGTGGATCAACCAAAGTCCATACTTGATTGGTGTATATGGATTCCATCTCGGATCTGATGACCTCTAGCCATTTCTCAGAATCTGGGCTCATCACAGCTTCCTGATAGGAGGTAGGTGCTTTCTCAATGAGCATAACATCATCATGGTCAGACAAGAGAAATGAATATCTCTCAGGCTGACGACGTACCCTATCAGACCTGCGAAGATGTAGGTCTACCGGAACAGGTGGTTGTTCCACAACTCTTTATGCAACAATCTCATCACCCACAACATTTTGTGGTTCTTGTTCAACCTCCATCAAGGCCTCAGTGCTATAGTCCTTATCTTGAATTTCTTCAACATCGAACATACTCCCATTAGTTTTTCTAGAAATAAAATTCCTTTCTAGAAAAACCCTAGTCTTTGCCACAAACACTTTGTGCTGACTGGGAATGTAGAAGTAATATCCCTTTGTATCCTTGGGATATACAAGAAAATAGCACCTATCGGATTTGGGTCCCAGTTTGTCTGAGACTTGACGTCGAATGTAAGCCTCACAACCCCAAATCCTCATGAAAGATATCTTGGGATTTCTCCCTGTCCATATCATATATGGTGTCTTTATCACAGCCTTGGATGCTACACGGTTAAGTGTGAAGGCTATTGTATCTAGAGCATATCCCCAAAATGGATATAGGAAGATCTGTGTGACTCATCATAGATCGTACCATATCTAATAGGGTATGATTCCTCCTTTTGGATACACCATTCCACTGTGGTGTTCTAGGAGGAGTGAGTTGGGATAGAATCCCACACTCAGTTAGATAGTCACGAAACTCATGGCTAAGGTATTCACCACCTCGATCTGATCGAAGTATCTTAATACTCTTGCCAAGCTGATTTTGTACTTCATTCTTGAATTCCTTGAACTTTTCAAAGGATTCTGATTTATGTGTCATCAGATACACATAACCATATCTACTGAAGTCATCAGTAAATGTAATGAAGTACCTGTAATCACCTCTAGCAGCAACATTGAAAGGGTCACATACATCACTATGTATAAGTCCTAACAAGTCTGTTGCTCTTTCGCTGTGTCCACTAAAGGGAGTCTTGGTCATCTTGCCTAAAAGGCAAGACTCGCATGTCTCATATGATTCAAAATCAAATGAGTCTAGCAGCCCATCCTTATGGAGCTGAGATAAGCGACTCTCATTTATGTGACCTAAGCGACAATGCCAGAGATAGATTTAGTTCAACTCATTTGACTTGAACCTTTTGGTACTTATGTTATAGATGGGGCTCTCTAAGTCTAGAAAGTAGAGTCCGTTCATTAGAGGTGCACTACAATAGAACATATCATTTAAATAAACTGAACAACATTTATTCTTTATTATAAATGTAAATCCTTTCTTGTACAAACAAGAAACTAAAATTATGTTCTTAGTTAAAGAATACACATAATAACATTCATCAAGTTCTAGTACAAGCCCAGTGGGCAGAGATAGACCATAAGTTCTTACAGCAACAACAGCAACTCTTGCTCCATTGCCTACTCGTAGGTCC
The DNA here is from genome assembly GCA_025175895.1 of Wurfbainia villosa. Classification (NCBI taxonomy): domain Eukaryota; kingdom Viridiplantae; phylum Streptophyta; class Magnoliopsida; order Zingiberales; family Zingiberaceae; genus Wurfbainia; species Wurfbainia villosa. The sequence goes on from CM046005.1 coordinate 43,805,856, forward strand.
ACCTTGCCCTTTGTTAATGCCCTGCTATTTATCAGGCCCTGCACATTGGTACATATGTGAGATGTACATCCGGTATCTAATACCCATGATGAAGAAATAGATAGATTGACTTCTATAACATTAATACCTGAAGTAGAAGTCTCACTTCTCTTCTTCTTAAGATCTTTCAGGTATGCTTTGCAGTTACGCTTCCAGTGTCCAGCTTCCTTGCAGTGAAAGCAAGCCCCTTCCTTGGCCACCCTTCCTTTGGGTTTCAGTTCTTTGCCTTTGCCCTTGGCTTGGGACTTTCTCTTACCTTTAGGCTTGCCCTTGCCTTTCTTCTTTTGCACCATCAAAATGGAGTCAGATTTTCCCTTCTTAAGGTTGAGCTCAGCAGTTCTCAACATGCTGAGCATCTCAGGCAGTGGCTTATCAATTTCATTCATATTGTAATTCTTGACAAATTGATTGTAGCTTTGTGGAAAAGACTGCAAGATTAAGTCAGTGGCCAGCTCTTAGCCAAGTGAAAATCCCAATCTCTGTAGATTTTCTATGTACCTAATCATCTTGAGTACATATGGACCTACGGGAGTCCCATCTTGCATCTTGGACTGAAACAATGCCTTAGAGACTTCATATCTCTCGTGCCTTTCTTGTCCTTGATATAGTTGGCGAAGATGTTCAACCATATCATAAGCATTCATGAACTCGTCTTGCTTCTGAAGCTCAAAGTTCATGTTCGCAAGCATGAGACATGACACATCTAATGCATCATCTTGATGCTTCTTGTAAGCATCTTTGTCAGTTCGCGAGGCATTGGCAGGAGGTGCCTCTGGAATGGGCTGCTCCAGGACGTACAATTTCCTTTCTTAGGTTCTTGTACCAGTCCAGGAAATTTGCCCCATTGAGCTTGTCCTTCTCAAGGACAGAACGCAAGGAGAGAGTATTCGTGTTTGTCGACATAGTAATCTACAACATTTACAATGCAAAAAATTAATATCATATTCCTTTTATCATTTAATTAGACCTTTAATCAAATGATGCTCCCACTGAATTATAGGATTTTTATAAAATCGAGTTATAGATGTGGTCAAACAACATTACTAGATTCATACAAATATGTTATAACTCCTGCGGGACAAGATCCACATCATACTAAGCCTTGAGTTAGCTTTGGCTAAATCGCCCAAGACTTAGTATGATCGGTGGGTAACACATTACCGATTACATCTCTATGCAAATCTTGTTTATAGGATCAAGACCCACATTTACAAAAGATCTTGAGTTAGCTTTGGCTAAATCGCCCAAGATTTAGTGTAAATGCGATCTTATCCTATCTTTCCAACGGTTGGAATATGCCTATAGTTCTACTCGATCCAATTGAGTTAACTAGTTTTACTCAATCTAATTGAGCTTACTCTAACCCAAGCCGTGATAGGCGGGACCAAGATTGTCCCTCCGCACCCTACCAAGATAATATGCGTTGCTCTGCTTTTGCAGATTCAACAACTACAAATGATCGAGGTAGTGATGGGTATCAAGGACTTAGTAGGCATTTTCAAGTTGATTTGATTATGATCTAATCTAATAGTGAATGTGTATCATATACGCATCAAGGCCTTTATTATCCTACACTAGCATGCATCACATACATACAAGCATCATTCTATCATGCATCATATACATACAAGCATTCTTCTACTAGCATGTGTCACATATATATATATATATATATATTAATTGTGATTAAGTCATGGCCCTACTACGATCTTCTCAAGCCAATGAGAAGATCGGACGGTCAACCTAGGGTTAGCGACTTCTTCAAGTGGCTCCTTTGACCGCCATGTGTCATCGACACCCTTCTCGTAACTCCGTCTAGTAGTGGACCTTCCACCGCTCCATTTTATACATTACAAACATGAAACTCGAGTTACATTCGAGTCTAAAACTATTTACAACTAGAATTTTAAAAGAAGAGGCACGACGCGCAGGTCGCATACCCTATACAACAAGCACAACCACAAAAACGGCACGCAGGCCGTATTATAAATTACAACACATTATCATCCAATCATATTGGGGTTCTTGGGCCATGACCATCACAAAATTATACATAATTCTAAATTATGTATTTTACAGAAAATTTCTATAATTTTTCCTATTTTTTTTCCAATTTTATGAGTCACCTCTTCGTAACGGTCCCGCTAAGCGGTTTCCGGGCGCGATCGCAGGACAAGGCCTCTTTCAGGGATAGGGGAAGCACCCCTACTCACAAAAATAAACTTTGCGAGTGTCCCTACTCAATCTTACAGCAACTTAAGTCGCTGTCCCAAAAACCTAAAGCAAGAACTCGCCGTTTTGTTGAATTTTCTCGGTGGTTGAAGCCTACAAGTGTCCCAACACTCGTTGCTTCGACTCTTCGAGAAAAATACCCAAAAATCTATAAAAATAGGAAATTTATAGAAACTTAAAAATCTATAATTTTTATATCTAATACAAAAAATACAAATTTAAAACACATACAAGCTTCACACGTGACTTTGATATCACTGTTGGACTTTCCGAGCCGCAAAAACCGCTTTTTGCATTGCGGAAACCTCGGAAGCCCGGCCACGGATCCGTGCGAAGGTATGAAAAATAAAACTACATGTATGTGTTATGAAAAACCTAGATCTACCATAGATCTAAATGGTGAGAGCATTACCCTCGTAGCGACGCCCTTCGCTTATCCCGCTCGTCCAAACGCTTTGTCGGATCTCGAAGAGTGTCAAGTGCACACTCCTCTACAAGTATCCACACGAACAAATGGTGGAGAAGAAACCTTAGAGTGTGCTAGCACCCTTGAGAGTTTCGGCCAAAGAGAGGATTGGAAGAGAGAGCTTAAGAGGAAGAAGATCCAAGGAAGAAGAAGATGGAGCTACCACAAATGAATTCATCCCATGAATAACACTAAAGTGGTCGGCCACTCTTGGATGGGGGGTTACATGCATGCATGTAACTCCAAGAGCCAATGGCTCTTGGTCTCCCTCATGAGGTGGCACCACATGATAAGTCCATGATGATGTGGAACATCATCATTGGCCGGCCCCCATGCTAAGTCACCATGACATGACAATTGGACAAGTCAAAATTGACCATTCATCTTCCCTCATCAAGTCATGTCAAACTTGACCTCTTATCTCCCATGGTTGATCAAATCTAACCACTTGATTCAAGTCAATTTGATTTAATGAATCTCTATTCATTAATTTAAATTGACTCAATAAATCAAATCTAAATTAGACTCATTCAACACTTGAATCAAATTGAGTCTAACTCAATTAGCCTAATTTGGATTACTCTTAATCTAATTTGGTTCATCCCATGAACCTAATCCTCATGGTTCATCATATGAACCTAATCTCCATCTAATTGCCCTTTGTGTGTGACCCTATAGGTTCTTGTAACATTGGCAATGCACCTAAACCGATTTAGAAACATAAGCAATGAGTGGTATCTAGCAACACATCTTTGCTACCCAAGTTACAAGAATGTTGAGATCCAACATCACCTTTGTGACTACTAATTGTGACTCTCATAATATGTGACAATGTCCCTCTATCTTTGACATCTAAATTGACCAATTGAGGCATAGACCATGTCATCCTCGGTACAATCTATATCTTGAACTCCAAGTAGACTCACTCTAATCAAATGAGCTCAATATCTCATATTAACTCATTTGGGCATGGCCATGTACTTCGTGCTCTCACTCTATCAAGAATAACGATGTCACTCCCGTCATATAGGAGGGATAGATCTCATCTACATCACTCACATCCCTCTGCATAATTTGTTACATACCTAGTAATCGCCTTTATAGATCACCCATTTACGGGTGACGTTTGACGAAGCCAAAGTATGCAACTCCTTATGTAGGGAACCATGGTGACTTCAGGTCCAAGAACTAATAGTCATACTAATAGTCACATGAGAAAGTATATGACACTCATATAACGATCCATGATACTTTCTCATGGAGGGTCATTCAGTATACATTCTCCAATGCATACCCATGTGTCAACTTGATATCTCATATCCATGACTTGTGAGATCAAGTCATCGTGTTGACCTACATGCTAGTCTCTACGCATTAACATTGTCCTTGAATGTTAATACTTGACTAGAAATGATTAAGAGTAGTATTCTCTATATCATCTCATTATCAATTCAACCAATCGATTGATATAGATAAGAACCTACTACTGAAGGACGTTATTATACTTAGCTATTTGGCACCAATTCAAGTAAATATAATAACCATGCCTTTATAAATAGGAATATGATACAATAAAGTCCATACAAAAATCATCACATGATTGGCTTTAGGGCTTTCACTAACAATTGCATGGAATGCAAACTTACATCCTGCACCCTATGTTCAGACTACTACCTGAAGATAGAAATGCAGACTATGCCACCCTTTCCTACAAGTATGAAGAAAACAATTTAATTTCTGAATTAATTGGTTATATAGACTATTTGCAGGCAGAAGTCCGGAGACTACAAGCAGAGCTGGATAGGGTTCTAAAGAGAAACCAAGAGTCTGAAATACATGCAAATCATGCTTAAAGGGCAAGATGGCCAAGTTACCTTTTACTGGAAAAAGTGAACCGGTTGTAGAGTTGCTTGGTTTAATACATACTGATGTATGCGGACCTATGTCAACTCAAACTCTAGGAGGCTATAGCTACTTCATTACCTTCACCAATCATCACTCACGGTTTGAGTATGTGTTCTTGATGAAACACAAGTCTGAACCCTTTGAAAGGTTCAAAGAATTCAGAAATGAAGTAGAGAAACAACTTGGTAAGAGTATTAAAATACTTTGATCCTATCGAGGTGGTGAATACTTGAGTCAAGAGTTTCTAGATTATCTGAGGGACAATGGTATATTGTCTCAATGGACTCCGCCGTATACACCATAGCTTAATGGTATATCTGAGAGGTGAAATCGGACCTTGTTGGACATGGTCAGGTCGATGATGAATCACGCAAATATTCCCAAGTCTTTTTAGGGCTATACACTTCAGACAGCTATTTACTTGCTAAATAGAGTTCTGACCAAGGTAGTCTCTACTACTCCATATGAGATATGGGCTAGTAAGAAATCTCATTTATCTTACTTAAAGATATGGGGTTGTCCTGCTTATGTGAAGTGGACCGTGTCAGACAAATTTGGTGCTAAGTCTGATAAATATCTATTTATTGGATACCCTAAGGAAACGAGGGGTTACCAATTCTATCATCCTCTGGAACAAAAGGTGTTTGTTTCAAGGCATGCTGTGTTTCTAGAGAAAGAGTTTCTCTTGCAAGAAAATAGTGGGAGTTCCATTTAACTTGAGGAGGTTCAAGAGACTTCAGTAGACATTGAGGAGATACCTGGTCAAGCACCTTAACCAATAACTCATAGTGATGAGACATCGGTTGAACCTATTGTAACACCACATCTTCTTAGATCTGGTAGAACACGCAACATTCTTGAGAGATATGAATTTCTCGTAAGTGAACTAAACTCTCCTTTGGGTAAGGGTTTGGTAAATAGGTCTTCTAGGTTCGATTTGGACTCCACGTATTCGAGTTGTATGGTATTATTTGCTACATGTTCTTGAATGAAGTGGTGTTTTACCTCTATATGTTTGGTTCTAGAGTGACAGATGGGGTTCTTAGTTAAATTAATAGAACTAATGTTGTCAATGTAAATTTTAGTGTTGTTAAAGTTTAATTTAAAGTCTTGAAGAGTGTGCTTCACCCAAAGAAGCTTAGCTATATACTCACCCATCGTGACGTATTCGGCTTCGGTGGTAGATAAGGCAACACAATGTTACTTTCTACTGAACCAGCTAACTAGACTCGAGCTGATAAGATGGAAACACCCACTCATGCTCTTCCTATCGAGTTTACTATCGGCATAATCCGAATCGGAGTAGCCGATTAGCTCAAACTCGTTAGGCCGAGGGTACCAAATTCCTACGTTTAGTGTCCCTTTAAAGTATCGAAAGATGCATTTGACCAGCATTAGGTGCAACTCCTTAGCGCAAGATTGAAATCTTGCACACATACTCACTGCGAAGAGTATATCAGGTTGACTCACAGATAAGTATAGGAGACTACCTATCGCGCTCCAATAGTATTTTAAATCTATTGGTTTTCCTTCTAAGTCTTCTCCTATATTATCATTTGTAGCCATTGGTGTATTAATTACCTTAGCATTTTTCATTCCAAATCTATTAATTAATTCTTTAGCATATTTATGTTGATGTAGGTAAATTCCTTCCTTAGTTTGTTTTATTTGTAAGCCTAGGAAAAATGTTAATTCTCCTACTAAATTCATTTCAAATTCACTTTCCATGTGAAATGAACTCATTTAGTAATATTGAATAATTGGTTGTTCCAAATATTATATCATCTACCTATATTTGGGCAATGAAAATTTCTTTACCTATAGATTTTACGAAGAGAGTTGGGTCTACTAAGCCATAACTAAACCCTTTAGATTTGAGATAAATCAAAAGCCTTTTATGCCAGAGTTAGTCCATATAAGGCTTTTCTAAGCTTAAAAATATGGTCGGGTTTGTCTAAACTCTCAAAACTTGGTGGTTGGCTAACGTAGACCTCTTCCTTAATAAATCCATTTAAAAACACTGACTTCACATCCATTTGAAATAACTTAAATCCTCGATGTGCAGGGTAGGCCAGCAACATTCTAATAGATTCTAGTCTAGCTACGGGTGCATAGGTTTCGTCATAGTCTAAGCCTTCTACTTGACTAAATCCTTTAGCAACAAATTTTGCCTTATTCCTAACTACTTCTCCTTTATCATCGAGTTTGTTTCGGAATACCCACCTTGTTCCAATGATCGTTTTATCTTTAGGTGGGGGTACTAATTACCAAACTTCACTCCTAGTGAATTAAGCTAGCTCTTCTTGCATAGCTATAATCCAATCGGGATCAAGAGCTTGTTCAATTGTTTTGGGTTAGATTTTCGAGATTAATGAAATTTGACTTAGGTTTCTATATCATGCTCTAGTTCTAACCCCTAGGTTAGGATCACCTATCACTTGATCAATAGAATGTTTGATTGCACCCTAGACTAACTTGGGTTAGGGTTTGTACTAGACTCATTTTCATGATCAGATTCAGGTCTAGTTTCAATTTGTTTATCCACTAATTCTACTTCAGATTTTGTAGGTTTATCTTCTTCGTCGAATACTACATTTATTGTTTCTTCGATTTTTAGGGTTTCATGATTATAGACCCTATAGGCTTTACTAGTGGTTGAGTAACCTAGGAGTATTCCAGTGGTTGTTTTAGAAGTGTACTTTCCTAGGTAGTCTTTAGTATTTAAGATATGTACCCTACATCCGAAAACCCTAAAGTATTTAATGTTGGGTAATTTTTCATAATAGATTTCGTATGAGGTTTTAAGGTGTCTCTTAACAAGTAGGATCCTATTTTAAACATAGCACGCCGTATTAACGACTTATGCCCAAAACCTATTAGGAAGGTTATATTCATTTAACATAGTTCTAGCGGCTTCTTGTAGAGTTATATTCTTTCACTCGACTAGACCATTTTGTTGTGAGGTTCTAGGGTAGGAGAACTCATGGTGGTATCTGTTTAGGTTACAGAATTCGGTGAACCTATGGTTTTCGAATTCACCACCATGATCGTTTCTAAGTCTCTTAACCTTAAGATTCTTTTCGTTTTCTATTAATTTGCATAAGTTGATGAGTTGATCTAAGGTTTCACTTTTATGTTCGAGGAACCTAACCCAGGTAAACTAGAGTAGTCATCAACTATGACTAAACAAAATTGACTCCCACTTAGTGACTTGGCTCCATGAGAATCAAATATGCCTAAGTGTAGGAGCTCAAGTACACTTTTGGTTCTTTCTTGGTTAGTTAGTTGATGTTGTGTCATAGTTTGTTTACCTTGTTGACAAGCATTAAAGATTTTATTATCCATGTTGTTAAGGTTGGGTAAACCTCTGACTAAACCACTCTGACTCAATTTGTATATGAGTCTTGAGTGAGAGTGGCCGAGTCATCGGTGCCACAATCAGGATTCCTCTTGATGTGTCATAAGACACTTAGTTAAGGAGTTGGGTAGGTTTATTGTGTAAATGTTGCTATCCTTTGTTCCTATAAGTATTGTTTTTGAGGTATCATTAGTTTTAATTAAGCATTCATTTTGTAAGAAGGTAATTTTATAGTTGTTATCACACAATTGGCTTACGCTAAGTAAATTAAAATCGAAATTTTCCACTAAAAGTACATTACAAATTATAAAGTTAGAGTTCAACTCAATATCACCTAAACCGATGATTTTGAGCTTCTTGTTGTTTCCGAATACTACCGATCCTTGACTTTTGAATCTGAACTTTGAAAATTTTTGTCGGTCTCTGGCCATGTGTCGGGAGCACCCACTATCCAACATCCATTGATCCTACACTTATACTAGTTGGATCAAACATTGGAATTTTAAAGTTGATTGAATATTTTAGCCTAATAGTCATCTCACCTTTTCTACATGATCAAACATGTTAACCTTTAATGTTTTTGAGATGACTTCAATTTTATGTGATTAAATTTAGTGTTTTGAAGTTGATCAACCCTGGTTAGTTTCAGATTTAACCCTTAGATTGTCAAGTAAACTTTTCGAGAAATTGGCTTCAAGGTCGTGGCGAGGCACAGAGGGCTTCTTTGATTAGAACAACGACCACTTCTTTAGATAAAGCCAAATTCAAGAAATTGATTACTTGAGTCACTTAAGATTACTTCCTGGTCTAACTAGTTAAGGATATGGCGAGGTAGTTTTAGCTAGTTCAACTTAGTCGAGTGCACCAAGCTAGATACGCCTTATCTAACTTGGACACACAGGACTACATTTCCCTAACGTACTATCATCTCACCATATTCTAATACTATATTGTCAAGATTGATGAGTTATTAACCCTATCTAGTTGTTCTAAAAATTAAAACAAAATAACTAAGCATGCAAAGACTAATTACATGTAATAGAACAAACAAATTTAGTACAATCTCCCCCCAGACCATTGAATCGATTCGGTCTATCAACGTAGTGGATTTGGTCCTTGGGAACCCAGTACTTATTAGATCCTAATTGTGAAATTAAAGTGGTATTAGGGACCCATGCTTGGACTTGTTTTCTATTTCGATTCACGATTGACATATATGATTTAGCAGTTGTGGTTGATCTAAATCCAAGTCCGGCCTTGTTGTACATGGCCCTTTGTGATCCAAGTAGTAAGTCAAGCCCCTTGGATCCCAAAGTGAACCTTTCCAATGTTTGCCTAAGATCTTGGACTTGTCCTTTCAAGAGAGAGTTCTCATCTTCGAGTTTTTCAACTCGAGTTGAGTTCTCCTCTCGAACTTGACTAGTCGAAGAGGTTAGGGAGACCTTGTGTTTAAGGAGTTTAACCTCCTCAACTAAGGTCTCAACCTTGGACTTAGACTTAGCTAATTTTTTAGTTAAAAATCTAATTGCACTATACAACATATCAATTAAAGTCCGACTCACCTTGATTGAACCTTTTGAATCAGATACGGATCCGTGGCTTGTCTTAAATTTAGACTCATCGTCGGATCCAGAGTCGGACTCATCTTCGGGCTCGGACTCATCCTCAAGTTCGGTCAGCTTGGCCATGAAGGAGAGGTGTTTGAGCTCATCTTCCTCCTCCGACGATTCCTCCCACGTTGCATTGAGTGCCTTTTTGGATTGTGATGCTTTGTTCTTGAGTCTTGGGCACTCCGATTTGATATGGCCCATCCTGTTGCACTCGTAGCATCTATAGTTGGAATTTTGCTTTGACTTACACTCCTTGGATTGATTGAAGAGTCATCTTCTGCTCTTGATCATTTTCCGAACTAGATTCACTAGTTCGGTCTCCATCTCATCGTTTACCTCTGATTCATACTCTTCTTCTTCCTCACCAGGTGGTTTGCTCTTCGGCTTCTTTTTTAGACCTGCAATCAAAGCGACACTTTTCTTGATGGGGGACGAATTAGACTGTTCAAGTAATTCGAATTCAGAGAAAAGTTCATCTAACCTAATTTTTGAAAGATCTTTAGAAACCTTGCAGGCATCAACCATTGATGCCCACAAGGTGGTCCTAGGGAAGGCATTTAGTGCGTACTTGATGACGTCTCGATTTTCGACCTTCTGTCCGATCGAGTGTAGCCCATTCATGACGTCTTGAATTCTAGCATGGAGCTAAGTGGTTGACTAATGTTCCTACATTTCCAAGTTAAACAATTTATTCAAAAGGAGATCCCTCTTACATACCTTGGTGTCGACAGTTCCTTCATGAAGCTCGATGAGCTTGTTCCACAAGTCCTTTACGCTTATGAATGGGCCGACGTGGTTGAGCTCCTCTTTAGATAGCCCACATTGTAAGATTTGTGTAGCCTTGGCATCGACTTCCACTTGACGCTTCATAGCGTTTGTCCATTGATCGCAATGCAAGCATTCACCGTCTTCATTCGTTGGAAGGGTGAAGCTGGTTTGTATCACGATCCACATCTCTACTTGGGAATTCAATTAGCACTCCATCCGACCCTTCCAGTAACCGAAGTCATCTCCATTATAAAACGGAGGTCAGGCAGTGCTAAATCCTTTGAGATGGGCCATTTAGAAAAAGAACCTTGCAATAACAAAAATGACACAAAAAGACGAGTTGCCAAGACTTTCGTCTTGGGTTAGTAGTGCAAGAGAAAAGGTTTTAACGAAACAAAAAACAACACAAAATAAGAATTAAAATAAATACAAAAAGAAAGACGAAAGCGATGCTAGATTGGTGGTTTCACCAAATCGTAGCACCACCGCTCTGATACCAATTGTATGATCAAAAGGGCGCGCTAGGATGGGTGAATAGCGAGCGAGAAATCTTTTCGTCTTTTTGTTCGTTGGATTAAAACTAAGAGTAATGCAGTGGAAAAATTAATGAAACAATTTATTTTTACTTGGTTCACAACCAAACGGTTGCTAATCCAAGGCCCTTGTGATCCTAGACCGGGTACGGAGGGCAAAGCACTAAAAAGCCTCCTCCTCATTGGAGGTAGGAGATGACAATTACAAAATAAAGAAAGCTTGAGGTAGAGGGACAATCCCACCTCTCCTCATTATGATTAAAGAACTCAAAGATGAAAAGCTGAATACAAGGAACTAAAATGAAGACTAAAAACTTATACTGACGATGATTGAAGATTGAAGTCAAGGACATGTCGTCAGCGTTGTGGCAGTGTTTCATCGTCGTAGAGATGCGGTGTTGTGGGAGCATTTCGGAAGCTTTCTTGATGACCTAAAGGGGTGAAACCCCCCTTATTTTATAGTCCTCCAACCCCCTAAACATTGAGTGGAAAATCTGATCCAAATGGACACCTCGCCCCCAAGAAAAGGGGTTCTTATCTTGACCTTCATCGAAGCTGGCAGTTTGAATAGCAGTCAACTGATTGCCCTAATCAGTCGACTAATTCTACCAGCAATCGACAGCTAATAGCCAGCAGTCGACTGATGGCTAGGTTATCCAGCTACAACAAAGAGTTAGTCCAAAACATACAAGTAAGAGTAAAAGCAACAGTCATTTACCATCCAATCTCGACCTATACCTTCCACTGAAAGTCTTTGTCGGATCGCCGCGTAAAAATATCCCCATACGGAGGACTCAACCTTACCTTCACTCACACTCGAGCTTACCTTTGGTCCTTTTTGACTTGTAGCTTAGCTTCCAGTCTTCATTTGGGTTCTTTGGCTCCCTCTAAAGTTCTCCGGTGTCGACCGACCACCGCGGTTTCTCGACTCGAGATTCTCTTGGTGTCACCGACCTTCAGCTCAGCTTAATCATTTTTGCACACTTAACAGAGCATGTGAGATAATGATATGACCTTAACTTTGGGCCTTTGCCATAATCAAAACCTAGGTTCGATTATCTGGTGCCACTACACCAACAGTAATCATCAGCGGCTCCTTGTTGGCTGGAGAAAGGGTGCCTGAGTAGAAATCTGGGCCAAGCTATTGACGGATGCCTTCATATGCTAGAAAAGAGGTGGTAGAAATGAGAGTGTTCACAGGGGAAGATAATGGTATTGGTAGGGTTGGTGGAGCAGAAGGTGAAGGAAGCGTGACCAGGGTTAACTCAGTACCTGTGGGCAAGGCAAATGAAGAAGAGGGGTCAAAGGTAGAAGCCTCTTCTTCCTGCATTCATCGGCGTGAAACTCCCCGCAATTTGGTTTTGGTATGCAAGAAAGGGGGAGGTGACATAGTCCTATGTAGAATTGAAGGCGAAGAAGAAGGAAAACTAGGGTTTGGCGATAATACATATGGGAAAGGAGAAGATGGTGATACTGACTAGGGACTCACAATAGATGATGGTGGGACAATGGGGAGCGATGTTGTCAATGAAAAGGGAGGATATGTAGTTGTGGAAGTGGCGGAGGGGATCCCTGCAGGAGCTGGAGCAGTGGGTGGCGATGCGAGGTCGATGGGCATTTAGACTAAGCTCATCAGAGCTTCTTGCATTTGTTGGGAAGCGGGTTTCTGAAAGTGAGCCTTCATCTTGTTGCAAAGAAGGGAGAAAGGAGGTGGATGCAAGAAGAAGAGAGGAGAATTTTCGCACTACGTAGAAATGTGGAGAGATTTCGAAGACAGGAGGAGCGGAAGACGAAGAAGGGGAGAGGCGAGGAGTCGGATTTAAAGGGAGAGAATGTATTTGAGATAGGTGAAATAGTTGGGCCCTAGGGCAAGGGTATGGGCCTTAAAAGAAGATGGAGGCGTGGTTCAACGGAGGGTTGAGCCTTTATTCGACTCTTCACTGTTGGGTTTCCGGCACAGCGGCGAGTGTGTGTTCGAACATGTTTCGCAAACATGTGCACAGCGGAAGAAATAAAAATAATAAATCTACATTTATTACAAAACACACATCACACGTATGCATAGTACAACATGTGTAGACATAATCATAAATTTAAATTTTGCAATAAAATGAAATTTAACTACGTATACCTTTCGTATCACGTGTAGCGGGAACGACATCAACCGGAACGATCCTCTCTAGAATCGTCTCTATCCGTATCCACGCTGAGTATCTTCGGGATGACTTCACAAAGTCACGAGCTTCATCTTCGTACGGGTTACTAGCCTCGTGTTGAAGACGATGTGATCGAGAGAGGATCACGATCCGAATCCAAAGACGAGTCCTCGAAACTCGCTTCTCCGGAGAGGTATTCGTCAACCGTTTGACAAATCCTTCATCCTCCACCTATGAGGATTACTGGAGATCGAATCCCCGGTAAGTTAGGCGCTGTCGGAGCTCCAACCATCATCCAAACGATGCTCCGACGAGAGGGAAACAAGCTGTCCAGAAAACTGGATAGCTTTGGTGGAGACCTTGCGCCAGCCAAATAAGGAAAGCAGCTTGCTCACCTTGTCACCGGAGCCAAGGAGGATCACCGGAACTCTTCCGGCAGCAGCTCGACGCCGACAATGGGAGAAGACAGCAATAGCTCGTGGCCGATTGGAGAAGATGGGTGGCGGCCTAGGGTTGGCGCCGACTCCTTCAATGAGGTGGGCGGCAACTCTAGGTTAGGGTTATTGGATTAGGGTTTAACAAACCCTTAAGCCCTCTTTTATAGAGAACTAATTCTCTTAATGGTTATTGGATCATAACCATAAATCCCATTAACCCGCTCCATTAATATAAGTTAAAATAAACCAAACCATGATGGTTTATTTTAAGTTAAAACGAACCGAACCAACTTTGGTTCATTCGTTTAAAAGAAACCAAAACCTTTGGTTTATTCTCCTCCATTGGATTAGAACCAAACCATTTTGGTTCATCCATTATGTCTTCATAAGACACGGCCCATCCACGCATCCATTGCGACTGACACGATTTCATGCTCGCTTCTTGTTTGGTCCAACCAAACTTAGTTTCTCTCGGTCTGAGAATCTCATTCTCAAGCTCGTTTTAAATTTTTCGGATTACGCTCGTTGTGCGTGTGACCAAATAGGTTCTCGGTTTATGTTGGCCATCTATAATTAACCATTAATTATAGAATGATCATGAGTGGCACCTAGTAGTACATCCTGATCCCCAATTAACCAAAAAGATCAACGGTTGATCCAGAACTATTTCTGAAACCCTTCAGTAGCTCGAATGAATCGTGTCCCATTCCCTTCACTCATCTTATACCCACTTAGTTCAGGACATAGTCTATAGTGTCAGTCCCCACTAGGATGACTACGTCACACCTAGCCCAAGTATCATTTCCTCATCCTACGGATTCTAGTTACTGCACATGTATCGAAGAGTACCTTACTCTAAACATGTAATGCTTTGGCCAAAGACTTTAGTAACAATACGACGAGAGGCCATGGGTATACATCTCCTCGCAAGGAGTGGTGAATCCTTTATAGGCTATTCAAACACCTTCGATCACTTTGACTTATACCCAATCATCCCGGGTCCACAACTCCTCAGAGATGCTTGCTTAAGATGTCAAAGCATAAGTCTTTATGATCAAGATGACTTGAATACCACAAGTCAAAGGAACATCGCACTTAAGCTACAGTAAGAACTTCATTGACATATCTATATATGCAGAGAACCATATGAAGTCTTACGGTTTGTCATTCCAATGAACTAGTTACCATAACTATCATCCACGATTAACTTCGGACATCACAATGTCTCCAGCTAGTGAGAATCAGCTGCTTGGATACACCAAGGAGTATACCTCGTGCTAGTCTCAACAGAATTGATGGTGTCTAAATCCATCAATTCATCGACTAGGGATAATTCTAATATATCACAATTACACATGTAGAGATACTCACTAGTTGTGATCCAATCACAAATTCTCTCATGCTGTGAATCGTATCGTGGACATTCAGTAAATGAGTTTAAGATCCAATCAAATATATGAAGACATGTATACTCAAATAGTGAATCTTCATTTATCATATAAATGGTTCATACATAAGGCGATTGCCTTAGGACATCTCTCATATATTACTAACAAACTCCCACTTGGCCTAATGTCAATCGCTACGGTATCCAATACCATAAGCTCTATCATGTCCCTCAAACTTACTTTGAGGTAATGCTTTAGTCAAAGGATCCGCTATGTTCCTTTCAGTGGGAATTTTCTCAATTTGTATTTCATTCCTACTGATGATCTCTCTGATAAGATGATAGCGGCAAAGCACATGTTTGGATCGTTGATGAGACCTTGGCTCTTTCGCTTGTGCAATTGATCCATTGTTGTCGCAGTAGACCAGTATTGCTTCAACAATGGCTGGAATCAAACCAAGTTCATAAATTAACTTCTTGATCCAAACCGCTTCCTTTGCTGCTTCCGAAGCTGCAATGTATTCTGCCTCAGTGGTAGAATCCGCTACAGTGTCTTGTTTGGAACTTTTCCAACTCACTGCGCCACCATTCAAGGTGAACACGTATCTAGACTGAGACCTAGAATCATCCTTGTCTGTCTGGAAGCTAGCATCCGTATACCCGCGTATCACCATGTCCCCTTCTCCATATATTAGGAACACATCCTTAGTTCTTCTTAAGTACATAAGGATCATCTTAACAACCACCCAATGATCCATTCCTGGATCAGACTGGTATCTGCTCGTGACACTCAGAGCATACGATACATCGGGCCTCGTACATAACATAGCATACATGATAGATCCTATTGCGGATGCATAGGGAATCTTACTCATGCAAATCCTCTCGTCTTCTGTGCGCGGACACATAGACTTCGAAAGGTGTACCCCATGCCTGATGGGTAGGAAACCTTTCTTGGATTCCGACATGCTAAACCTCTTTAGCACTCGGTCTATATATGTAGACTGCGAAAGACCAAGCAACTGTTTCGATCTATCTCTATAGATCTTAATCCCGAGGATGTAGGTTGCTTCTCCCGAGTCTTTCATGGAGAATGTCTTGGATAACCAAACCTTAACTGACTGTAAGATTGAAACATCATTTCCCATAAGTAATATGTCATCGACATACAATACTAGGAACATGACTGCACTCCCACTAACCTTCTTGTACACACAAGGTTCGTCTGGATTTTGTAAGAAATCAAACTTTTTGATCGTCTCATCAAAAAGGATATTCCAGCTCCTGGATGCTTGCTTCAATCCATATATGGACCGTCGCAATTCGCATACCTTGGTTATATCAACCGATGTGAAACCCTCAGGCTATATGATATACACGTCCTCGAGCAGGTTTCTATTAAGGAAAGTTGTTTTCACATTCATCTACCATATCTCATAATCATAATGAGCTGCTATGGCCAGGAGCATCCGAATAGATTTAAGCATAGCTACAGGCGAATAGGTTTCGTCATAATCAACACCTTGTTTTTGACGATATCCTTTCGCCACTAATCTAGCTTTATAGGTAATCACATTACCATCCATGTCGGTTTTCTTCTTGAAAACCCACTTGCACCCTATAGGCTTTATGCCTTCAGGTGGGTCAACCAAGTTCCAAACTTACATGGAATCCATTTCTGACTTCATGGCTTCAAGCCACTTATCCCTTTCTGAACTTGTCAGCACTTCTTCATAACCGGTAGGCTCCTCATCATCAATGAGTAACACGTCGTTCGATTCACTTACGAGAAATCCGTATCTCTCAGGAATGTTGCGTGTTCTACCAGATCTACGAAGATGTGGTGTTACAATAAGTCCAGCCGATTGCTCATCACTATGAGTTGTCGGCTGTTGTGCTTCACTAGGTATCTCATCAATGTCTATTTGAGTCTCTCGAGCCTCCTCAAGCTCGACGACACTCCCACTGTTTTCTTGCAAGAGAAACTCTTTCTCTAGAAACACAGCATGCCTTGAAACAAACACCTTTTGTTCCACAGGATGATAGAATTGGTAACCCCTTGTTTCCTTAGGGTATCCAATAAATAGACATTTATCAAACTTAGCATCCAATTTGTCTGATACAGTCCGCTTCACATAAGCAGGACAACCCCATATCTTCAAGTAAGATACATGAGGTTTCTTACCATTCCATTTCTCATATGGAGTAGTAGAGACTACCTTGGTTGGCATTCTGTTTAACAAGTAAACAGCTGTCTGAAGTGCATAGCCCCAAAAGGACTTGGGAAGATTCGCATGATTCATCATTGACCTGACCATGTCCAACAAGGTCCGGTTACGCCTCTCAGATACACCATTATGCTGTGGTGTATATGGCGGAGTCCATTGAGACAATAGGCCATTGTCTCTTAGATAATCAAGAAACTCTTGACTTAAGTATTCACCACCTCGATCTGATCGAAGTATTTTAATACTCTTGTCATGTTGTTTCTCTACTTCATTTCTGAATTCTTTGAACCTTTCAAAGGTTTCAGACTTGTGTTTCATCAAGAACACATACCCAAACCATGAGTGATCATCGGTGAAGGTAATGAAGTAGCTATAGCCTCCTAAAGCTTTAGTTGACATAGGTCCACATACATCAGTATGTATTAGACCTAGTAACTCTCCCACTCGTTCACCTTTTCCTGTAAAAGTTAACTTAGTCATCTTCCTTTTAAGCATGATTCACATGTATCGTATGAATCCAATTCAAACGATTCCAGAATTCCATATCGGTGTAATTTGGACATGCGTTTCTTGCTTACATGGCCAAGACGACAATGCCACATGTAGGAGTCTAATTGATTATCCTTTCGAGCACGCTTGTTGCTCGCTTCAATATTGAAAATGTCACTGGATACGTCCAACGTATAAATACCATTACTTAAAGTTCCAGTCTCATAAAGAACTCCATTCAAAGTTTTGTAACAACAATTGTTACTAAAAGTCAAATGGTACCCATTTCTATTCAAACAAGAAATAGAAATGATGTTATTTATCAACGAAGAAACATAAAAGCAATTGTCCAGTTCTAAGACAAGTCCTGCAGGGAGTTTCAACAAATACTACTTCGTTCAGTTTACGTATTGCTCACGTGCTAAGCGAATCTTCACAAAAGTGATACTCGTTATATGGTACAAGTTAAAGTCGTCATCCTATAGCTTTCCCTAGAGGTCTCCGGCTCTTAGGCCAGATTTGCGGTGTTGGAGTGTAGTGAATGACAATCAATAACGAAGATATATGAAAAAGATGGAGCATCTTATGCCTTATTCTTCTTCACGGACTCAAGATAAATCTTGCAATTTCTTCGCCAATGGCCCTACTTGCCATAATGATGGCAAGTGCCCTTTTGAGCTAGTTTTTCCTTTTTAGCCTTTTTCTTCTTCCCCTTCTGTTGTCCCTTTGACTCCCTCTTAGAACCTTTCTTCGAGGAATCAACTAACAACACCGTCCCCTGCTCATGCTTCTCAGAAGGCTCCACAGTCTTCAGCATGTTGAGCAGTACCATAGATGAACCTTCTTGCATCTCAAAGGTGAAGAGGAGCTTGGAGACTTTAAACCTTTCGAATCTCACTTGCTTATCAAACAACTCATAAAGATGAAGGACTAAGATATGAGCATCCATATGCTCATGCTGCTTTCGTAGCTTGGGTTCCATCGCGGCTAGCATGATGCAACTTGTCAGTTCAGAATCAGTCACATGTTTCTGATAGACCAACAATTGGTCCGGAGTTGCATCGTCACTAGGATGGGCAGGAAGAGGCGCTTCGAGGACATACGCAAGCTTTTCACCTTGAGAACAATTCTCAAGTTTCTAAGAAGTCCAAGAAGTTCGACCCAGTCAATTTATTCGAATCCAAAATGGAACGAAAATTCAAAGACATCATGATCAATCTTAGAAATACAAAACGAGCATATATGAGAAAGATGATTTTAAAATGCATCATTATACATTCGTAAATCCCATTCATTTTTCGAATTTCAAAACCCCAAAATCACTTCGGGAGATCGTAGGTCCATCTCCGAATGAGCTGATATCCATCATAAATATGAACAACCTTGGAGAGAGTCCAACAAGTCATTCATAACTACGACGGTAGGTATCAACTATACCGATTGCATATCACGTATATGCAACTATCACAATGTCCTATCAACTTATTGAATGTTCACACATACATCGGGTTGTTAATGTAGGGGATCGATTGGCCGGCTAGAGGGGGGTGAATAGCCCTCTTACGATGGATGTCGGAATTCTCTCGTTCGTTTGCTCGTCTACACAATCGTTAGCGCAAGCGGAAGCATAAACAATAAAGACAAAGCAATAAACGAAAACACAAATGCTAACAAAGAAGATGTAACGTGGTTCACGGCTACGCCGCTAATCAACGGTCCGATTCGTCCGAGGTGAATCACTCCTCTAAAGCCAATCACTATTGGTCTCTCCTTTGCACCAAGCTAGGTGGAGGTAACTTTTACAATCAAGATCACTCTTCTTACAATAAGAATGGAGTAAAAACAAGTAAGAAGAGTTTAGAGCTTGTGGGGCACTAGGAAGATCACTTGGAGCATAAGCATTAGCCTCTCAAAGGCTCACACCCTCTCTTTTTATAGAGAGGGCTGATTTCTTCCCATTGGCCTCCACCAGTCGACTGCTGCCCTTAGCAGTCGACTGCCGTCACTACAATGGCCTCTGAACACGTCGGATCCCGACCGTTGTAGTCCAATGGAACTCTTGGCAGTCGACTGATGGACCTCACCCGATCATTCCTCGCCTCCATAATCTGCCGATCGGCTATGAGCGGTTCTGCCGCGACATCCTCTGATCATTGCCATTCCATGGCAGTCAACTGCTTGGCATAAACCCATTAGTCGGATACGGATCGAACACACTCGACTCGGAAGCGATCAGCCATTACATGGCGATCGGTGTCTTAACATAAGTTTGAGCTTCCTACGGTCGGGTAAACCTTAACCCTTGAGGTCAAGTCTCCGACACTCGGCCATTCGGCCTAGTTCACCTAATGAGCTACTTACATTTCACTCATTCTCTCATCTCACTCGAAGTCCCTCGCCGAAGCTCTCTTCGTTCGCGGTCACGTCCCTCGGCAGCATCAGGCGCACGGCTCTGCAATGCTCCTTCGCGTCTCTTGCCTCCGAAGTCTACTTCCTTGGCTTCACTTCAAGTCATCTCGTCCGGGGGTCCCTCGGATGCTCCAAGTGCACGGCTTCCACAAAGTCATCCTTCACCGACTCAAGGACCGAGGTTGTGAGGGTGAACCCGCCAAGGCTCCATGTGCGAATTACTATGTCCTGCAAGACTCCAACGCACATATCAAATAACAATATCATCCTAACTTAAACCCTTTGCCACACACATCAAAACCTTATCATGGCAAGAGATTGCCCTAACAATCTCCCCCTTTTTGATGTGTGGCAATCCGTTTAAGTTAGGTAAAAACATTTGATGAAAATTCTAAGGTAAGAAAGCATGTAAACATAAACATGATATAGCAACATGCAACTCCCCCTTAATCCATGAAACTCCCCATACAAATTTTTAAATTATCTCCCCCTATCATAAGCATGATCATTTCTCCCCCAAAATATATTCCCCCATTACTTAAACATACATTTCTCCCCCTTTGACACCATCAAAAAGATTAACACTAAGTTATAAATCCATGGCATCAAGTTAAATAGAAGGAAAATACCAAAAACATGATTAAAATCTGAAATCAGAAAATATTTGGCTGTTTTTCAGGTGAGCAATGATCGCTACGATCATATGGCATGATCGCACAAAGGATTCCGAAATTCTGATTTTCTGGGTGAAATTCAGAAATGCATTATAAATTCCAGAAAATTCGAAAAATCATGAAATTTGAGGAACATATTTCTTTTAAGTATATATATCAATGAAAAATAGTTTTTCAAGAAAAATCATTATATTTTCCGAGATTTGCTAAAAATCCAAAGGCTTTAAAAACCACTAGTTTTTGAGCTTTCTAGTATCAAGTTAACTACCTAGTTTTGCATCCAATTATTTCAAAACATGAATACATAGATTTTAGGGTAAGAAATTGTTTTGAAAACATATGAAATATCCAACCATGATCTTTGGGCAATATGTCTATGAATTAAACATAAGTCTTCCCCATGATTGGTCTATTATTGCTATTTTGATACCTTAAATGACCATCTAAATGCCATAGGCATTAGTGGACATTTGTATCATCCTAACATCTCACCCATGCTAAGTTTTCAATCAAAGTAGCCTATGGTGAGTGTGAGATGCATCCTAGGGGGTATTTGTATATACTTAACCATTATATGTTGGTGCAATCGGCCCAGGTCACGATTGACCAGGACTCGAGTTTGACTTGAGTGATGTTTTGATGTTTCGACAAAAACATATGACAATGTAATTGTCATTTGGTAAAGTCCAAGTCTTGAGTACTTGGCATGAAAAGTCCAAGCATGGTCTTGGCATTTGAGAAGTCCAACATGGGTTGGCAAGGGAAGTCCAAACATGGGTCTTGACATGGAAAGTCCAAGCATGGTCTTGGCATGGAAAGTCCAACATGGGTTGGCAAGGGAAAGTCCAAGCTTGAGCCTTGGCATTTGAGAAGTCCAAGGGTTTGATATTGGCGGCGTAAAGTCCAAGCGGAGTCTTGGCGGCGTAAGTCCAATGTGCCTTGGCGGTGTAGACACCGTTAGCATGACATAGCCGATGGAAGCACCTGAAGGCTAGCGCGATGGATGAACAAGTCATGGATGACTTGGAGGGATCCGAGAGGCGCGAGGCTGATGGAGGTGGCTAGAAGGCTTAGGTCTAGGCTAAGGGTGGTCTAGCAAGTATGGGGGCACCATACTTGGGCTAAAACCTCATGTTTGAGGTGTGCCAGTCGACTGGTGCCATGTGGCAATCGACTGGACCAAGTCAACTAGGGTTTGACTACGGGAAGTGGCCTAGCGATGACGCGCGAGGTGGGCGATCGATGCTTGAGCGATCGATCTCATGATCACCGATCGGCGGTGCTCGAATTCGCCACGTATGGAGTTGAGACTGATCGTCGAGGACTCCATCATCACCGATCGATGTGTATGATCAGTCGACTGATAGTAGATCCGTTGGACTTATCCAGCATGAATCTAGCCGTTATCTCACGACAACAGTGGCATCAGTCGACTGATGGTCCCGATTAGTCGACTGATCAACCTTTTCCAGCACAGGTTGAAGCTATATAAGGAGCTCGTGATGGAGGAAAAGATAGCGGTTTTCTTGAGCGAAATTAAAGAGGGAAGTTGGTGCTTTCCAGTCCTTCAAAGCTAGTTCAAGGCAATCAAAGATCAAGAAATCCAAAGCTCTTATAAAGTGTTTTTCCTTTACTTGCATTTGTATTTCATATTTTTTTTGCTTGTATCTACTTGATTATTGTTGTAATCATATTGTACGAGGTTTCTCCGCCTCCAGATTGTTCCGAGAAGGAGTTATTGTTATAGTGGTGTGTGATTGGCATCGCTAAGGTTCGTACGAACCCGATCCGTGGAGTAGGAACCGTGCGGTTCCGAACCACGTTATATCGTTGTGTTAGCGTGTTGTGAATTTCGTTATCGTTATTACTTTTCTATTTCCGCTGTGCTAACAAAATTGTAGAAACAAACGCGAAAGAATTACATTGACGCTATTCACCTTCCCCCTCTAGCTTCCAAACGATCCCTAACAAGTGGTATCAGAGCCCGGGGCTCTTCTACGGACTAACCGCCCGGAGCTAAGACAAAAGGCTAGAGGGTGAAGATGGAATTCCTAAACAAGCTTGGATGGGATATCAATACTCCACCTCCATATGATCCAGAAGATTTTTCGGCGTGGAGAGCAAGAATGGAAACATTCTTGATGATGAACATAGAGGATTGGTTCATCCTTGTTGAAAGCCTTGAACCCCCTAGGGATAAGAAGGGGAATGTCCTAAAATTGAAAAAGTGGACCCAAGAGCAACATCAAAAGCTCAAGACCAAAGTTAAGGTAACGAAACTTTTGGAAGATTTAATCCCTAATGATGTTTTGTGCAAGCTAGGGGATTACATGTATGCCAATGAGCTATGGAGAAAATTGGCAAGATTCCATGAGGAGAGTTCATCCTCAAGTGAAAGTGAGGAATTGGAAGTTGAGATGGAGTCAACTTCCGGATCGGAGAAAGAAGAAGTAGAAGAGATGGAAGAAGCATCTACTTCTAGGATTGAGGAGGAGAGACCATCCTCTACACCGGAGCAACCTCAAGAAGAACCTTCAACATCCGATCAAGATGAGGAAGCTCAAAATTCAACTCCGGCACCTACCACCACCCTAGGTAACTCAAACACTTTATCTTCAAATAAAAATCATATAATGTGCTTTGAGTGTAGGGAGTATGGGCATTACAAGAGCAAATGCCCAAAGAAAGTTAGGAAAGCTTCTCCGGCGCCCAAAAGTCAACAAAAGTCAAAGGATGCCGGTTCCCCAAGTCAAAAGAGCAAGGAGCATATTATATGCTTCAAGTGCCATCAAAAGGGGCATTATAGAAGTCAATGCTCTAGGGGGAGGAAAAAGACCCAAGAAGAAGCATTACAAGTAGGGGGATCTAAGGTTAACCCTAAGGTACACTTTAGTAGTGCATCTTCTAATTTAAATGTTAAAAAGCATGCTAGGAATTTAAATTCTCCTGTAATTTATGAAAATCATGCTAATAGGAATAAATGTTTTTTATTAGGAACTAAAAGTGTCCATTTTAGTAATAAGGAAAAATTTGGGACTAATGTCCCTAGAAAAAACATACCTAGGGAATCTATTAAGAAAATACAAGAACATCTAGGTGTTAATCCAAAATGGACTAGGCGTATGCCAAGGAAGTCCAATGCCCAAGATTTAAATCAAAATTCTAAAATTGGGCAATTAGAATTAGAAAACCAAGCCTTGAGGTCAAGGCTTGAAAAGCTTGAGAAGACCCTCAACACTATGCAAAATCATTTTAAAGGGTCTAATGGTCAAACTCCTAGGTCAAGAAGTCAAAGTCAACATCTAGGACCTAAGAGTCAAAAGTCAACCAAGGGCAAGAATGGTTTGGGTCACAAACCTAAGTCCAAGGTGACTTATCATAGTGTTCCATTTGACTATGGAACACTGACTAAGTCTAGGAAGACCAAGGTCAATAGGGAAGTCATCCCTAGAGTTGACCAAGGATTGTGCCTAGTGGCCAAGGTTTCTAAGAAACCTAGGGTGGCCACTAAGAAGGTTGCAAGGGGAGTTACCCCTAGAGTCAACCTAGGCAAGACCAAAATGACCAAGGCTAATAAGCCTAGGAAGGTATCTAGGGAGGTTATCCCTAAGGAATACCTAATTAACCCTAGGAGCTCAAATCGATTTTGGGTTCCTAAGAGCGTGATTGATTCACGCTAGGTGGGTTTAGGATGTGCCAATACTAATTGAGAAGTTTGATAAAATGATCAAAAGTGGCACAATCTAGATTTAGAGATCATAGTGTGTAACTTTGATTGTTGGCACACTTTAAAAGTTCATGTAAAAGTAACATCAAGAGTGATACTCAAGTGTCACACAACTTAATGTATTGTACTCACCATGCTTCATATGTTTTACCATATGTTTGCATGGAAGAAATGTCTAGGATGGATTGCATCTCACAAAACAAGTCTTTTACCTTGATTGTGTATTTCAACACTTAGAAAGGGTGAGATGTTAGGATTTGGAAATCATTGAATGTTAATGTTTGCAAAGATGAAATAAAACATTAAAATACATTAACGAATACATGAATGTAAGTGTAACATCAATATATTCGATATACAAGAATAAACATGATAAAATGGATTAATTAGATGAAGAAATCGAGATTTTCAGAATTTCAGAACTGGAAATCAGATATCAGTCAACTGATACAGTTATCAGTCGACTGATAACACTATAGCACGATACGATGCGGTCATCAGTCGAGTGTTGGCTTCATGACTCGACTGCTTGAACATCAGTCGACTGATGGGATACATCAGTCGACTGATTGTAGGTAGATGCTTCGGAGGCTCATTGGCTCCCATGTCCCCGGATTAAAATTTTCACTAATGAAAGAATTAATCCGGATGGGATGAGCTTCCTTAGGACAACCTTTTCGTCGTCGTGCTAACAACTTGAGTGGTCGCTTGAACAAACTAGTTGTTCAAGCAACACAACTCTTCTAGTTGGTTAGCCGCGGAAGAGACGACGGACGGATCGTCGGTTTTTGTATTTGTCTTCGGGGTCCATGATTATACAATATATATTCATACACACACATGCATAATCAAAACAAATAAGAACATGCTCAGATCTGTACATAAAGTTAAAATAACTTTATACCTTACGATCTTCTACCGTATGTCCTATCCTTCTCGTGGATGACGTGTGGACGAAGATCCTCCACGAGTAGAAGCCTTCTAGATCACTTTCTTCTCTACCTTGTCCGCTGCGAACAAAGAGAAGAAACCACAAATACCTTCCTATCTAGAACCGGCCACCAAATTATGGAACTTGGTGTAACCGCCGGCCAAGGAACTATTAGAAGATGCGCCGGCCAACTTCAAGAAGTGTTGCCGCCGGCCACTTTGGAGAATGGGGAGGAGGAAGAGAACCAGCCACCAATGGGAGGAGAACCGCAGGCCAAGGAAGAAGGTAGAGGGCTCTATGATGGGCGCCGGCCAAGGAATGATAGAGGAGGATGGGCGCCGGCAATCAACTTGAAGGAAGAAGCTTGCCGCCCAAGCTTTGCTCCAAAACCCTAGCCGCCCAATGAACCCTAGCCGCCCACTTGTGGATGAACCAAACCCTAACTCCAATTCCTTGATCCTTCTTGCCGCCCAACCCTAAGCATCTATTTATAGAATAGGGCTTAAGCCTCCTTTAATCTCCACCGTCGGATCTAGGGATTTAATCTCCACCGTCGGATCTAGGGTTTTATCCCAACCGTCGGATCTAGGGTTTAATCCCAACCGTCGGATCTAGGATTTCATCCCAACCATCGGATCTAAGGTTTCATCCCAACCGTCGGATCTAGGGTTTTATCCCAATCGTCAGATCTAGGGATTTAATCCCAACCGTCGATTCTAGGATTTCATCCTAACCATCGGATCTAGGGATTTAATCCCAACCATTGGTTCTAGGTTTTGTTTTACATTCTTGGATCTAGACTTCACAAGGATTATATTAGGCTACGATAGGGACCATAAGGAGGAGTTGGGTCTTGGCCACCCGATGGATCGGAACCACACAAACTTGATCCATCAATGATGTTCCATTCCACTAGAGGATCATCATTGAACTACCTCACCAACCCTCATAAATTAATATGGGCTCCATTTATTATTTGTACATTAATCTCCCCGTGTTTAAGATATCGAATGTTCGTCAATTAATTGATTTACTGACCATCAATTAATTAACATCTAATTCCTCGAGTAGTACCACTCAACCTTATCATCATGTTGACTAAGTCAACCAGCTGGGTTTAGATGATGAACCTTATGTGCTCCTCAAGGGGACATCATCAACCTAATATATAGGACACGGTTTCCTCCTATAATCAATGACACACCATGTAAATAATATTATTTCCCAACTTACCGGGCATATTGATTTAATCCATCTAAATCTCACCCACTGGTAAATCAAAGAAATAAATACTAAGTACATGTGCCCGTTATTATATCGGGATTAAGAGCATGTACAACATAATATCCGAGGTCCGATTCAATTATGTAGTCAGTACTAAATTGAATCACCTCTATGTCGGTCCTACTCAATACACCTAAGTGTACTAGTGTAACTCTATGTTCAAGATAAAATAATACCAAGCTACACTACAACCATGCCAATGGTTTGTCCAAAACCATCTTGGTTGTGAGCCTTTACTTATATTTTACAAGGTACTGATAACATGATCTTCTGTGCCACACCAAGCACCATGTTATCTACAATGTAAAATATTAGACAATATGCACACATATATAATGAATATATAAAATGCAAATAATGATCATGTGATTCTTATTTCAAAATAAAATGTTCATACAAAAAGAGCTAGGCTTTCAGTATACATTCCAATAATCTCCCACTTATACTAAAAGACTATGCTGTCATCACTCTGCCATACATCTGATCCCCATTTCCTCCACATGCCTATCAAACGCTTTCGCTGGAAGGGCCTTAGTGAATGGATCCGCCAGGTTATCCTCTGATGTAATCTTGGCGACAACAACTTCCCGTTCCAGTTACGTATTGCTGCACTTAAGGAGCCTTATCCTCACATGTTGCAAAGTCTTAGCGTAATGACTTCTCCTCAAGCTTCTGATCTCGTATGAGAGGTGGATAAATTGTGATAGTTCTAGGCAAACCAGGAATCACATCCAAGTCCATCAAGAAGTTCCTGAGCCATACCGCTTCCTTGGCTGCCTCAAAGGCTGCCACATACTCAGCTTCTATGGTAGAGTCCGCCACGCATTTCTGCTTGACACTCCTCCATACTATGGCTCCACCTTCAAAAGTAAACACAAACCCCGAGGTAGACTTACTCTTGTCCCTATCTGATTGGAAATCCGAATCCGTGTAACCCACAGGGACTAATTGATCTGCCCGGTAAACCAACATATACTTTACCGCAGTCCAATGTCCCTATCCAGGATTACTCTGATATCTGCTAACCATGCCCACGGCAAAGCAGATATCCTGTCTCGTACATAGCATAGCATACATAAGGCTTCCTACTACCGAAGCATAAGGAACCGCCTTCATGTCCTCTATCTCCTTTGATGTTTTGGGACACATCTCTTTAGATAAAGGAACTCCATGCCTAAAAGGTAGAAAACCTTTCTTGGAGTTCTGCATGCTAAAACGAGCAAGGATAGTGTCAATGTATGAAGCTTGAGATAAGCACAACATCCTTTTCTTGCGATCCTTTATAACTTTGATCCCAAGGATGTGTCCCACTTCTCCCAAGTCCTTCATGTCAAACTTTTTGGACAACCATACCCTTACGTCTGATAACACTTTGATATTGTTGCCAACTAACAAAATGTCATCTACGTATAGTACAAGAAACACTACTACGTTTCCGTCACATCTCTTGTATACACAAGGCTCATCCGGACTTTGAATAAATCCATATGATTGGATTACCTCATCAAAGCAGATGATCCAAGATCTAGAAGCTTGCTTCAATCCATAAATGGACCGATTAAGCTTACATACAAGATGCTCTTTGCCTTTAGCAATGAATCCCTCTGGTTGTCGCATATAGATGTTCTCCTCAAGACTTCCGTTAAGGAAAGTTGTCTTGACATCCATCTGCCATATCTCATAATCCATATGAGCTGCTATAGATAAGAGAATCCGGATAGACTTAAGCATAGCTACCGGCGAAAAGGTCTCCTCATAATCGATATCCTCTTTCTGAGTATACCCTTTCGCAACAAGCCTAACTTTGAAGGTCTCAACCTTCCCATCTACTCCTCTCTTTCTCTTGTAGATCCACTTGCATCCAATGGTTTTTACACCATCGGGTGGCTCTACTAGCTCCCAGATCTGATTAGAATCCATAGATTCTATCTCTGAATTCATCGCTCTTTGCCAAGATACTACATCTCTATCTTGGATTGCCTCGTCATATGTCCAGGGATCAGGTTCATGTACCCTCCCACTACGACGAGGTGCCTCCTGTGTATGCTCTGTGACACGCGGTGCAGTGACTTGTGGTGTCTCCTCTTGTACCAGTGGTACTGAAGTTGGGACTTCCCCTGTCATCTCCTCAAGAACAATCCTACTCGTGGGCTTGTGGTTCATCACATAGTCCTCCTCTAGAAATCTGGCATTCGTACTCATGATCACCTTTTGATCTCTGGGACTATAGAATAAACCACCCTTCGTTCCCTTAGGGTAGCCAACAAACAAGCGCACTTCTGTACGAGATTCTAACTTACCAGCATCTCCCTTCAGCACATGTGCTAGACTACCCCAAATTCGAATATGTCTTAGACTAGGCTTTCGCCCAGTCCACAACTCTGTGGGAGTAGAGGGTACTGACTTAGATGGAACCAAGTTCAGAATGTGTGCTGCTGTTTCCAGAGCAAACCCCCAGAACGAATCTGGTAACTCAGAATTACTCATCATAGATCTGACCATCTCCATAAGAGTCCTGTTCCTTCGCTCCGCCACACCATTCTGCTGGGGTGTGCCAGGTGCAGACAATTGGGATTAAATCCCAGCCTCTAATAAGTAACTCCTAAACTCTCCCAAGAGGTACTCGCCACCACGATCAGATCGTAATGTCTTGATACTTTTACCTTGACGGTTCTCCACATCAGCCTTGAATTCTTTGAACCTGTCAAAGCATTCAGACTTGTGGTGCATCAAGTAAATGTATCCATATCTTGAATAATCGTCTATAAAAGAGACGAAATATTCAAAACCACCTCTTGCCCGGATAGACATAAGACCGCACAAATCAGAATGAACCAATTCTAACACATCTTTGGCTCTATACCCCTTGGCCTTGAAAGGCCTCTTGGTCATTTTACCTTCCAAGCAAGATTCGCAGGTTGGGAGTGTTGGGTTTTTCCGAGCCGCAAAAACCGCTTTTTGCGTTGCGGAAACCTCGGAAGCCCCCGGCCACGGATCCGTGCGAAGAAGTATTAAAACAAAACATGTATGTGCTTGTATAAAAACCCTAGATCTACCTTAGATCTAAGAGATAAGATCATTACCCTCGATGCGATGCCCTTCGCAAATCCCGCTCGTCCAAAAGTCCGCCGGAACTCGAGAGTGTCAAGTGCACACTCCTCTATGGTATCCACACAAGCAATAGGTGGAAGAAAAACACACTTGAGTGTGCTAGCACTCCTAGGGTGTCTCGGCAAGATGAGGAAGGAGAGGGAGAGAGCTTGAGAGGAAAAGTTCCAAGGTTGAAGATGAAGTCATGAGTGTAACTCACCAAATGAATTCACCACCCATAACCCCTAAGTGGCCGGCCACTTCATGGAGGGGGGGTTACATGCATGCATGTAACTCCCATGACCCTTGGTCTCCCTCATGATGTGGCACCAATTGACCAAGTCAATGATGATGTGGAGCATCATCATTGGCCGGCCATGCCTAGTCATCATCATGACATGGCAATTTTCATCTTCCTCTCAAGTCAAGTCAAACTTGACCTCTAATCTCCCATGGTTGATCAAATCTAACCACTTGACTCAAGTCAATTTAATATAATGAATCTCTATTCATTAATTTAAATTGATTTGATGAATCAAATCTCAATTAGACTCATTCAACACTTGAATCAACTTGAGTCTAACTCAATTAGTCTAATTTGGATTACTCTTAATCCAATTTGGTTCATCCCATGAACCTAATCCTCATGGTTCATCATATGAACCTAATCTCCATCTAATTGCTCTTATGTGTGTGACTATAGGTTCTTGTAACGCTGGCAATGTCCCTAAACCGATTTAGGAACATAAGCAATGAGCGTATCTAGCAACACATCATTGCTACCTGTTACAAGAATGTTGAGCTCCAACATCACCTTTGTGACTACTAATTGTGACTCTCACAATATGTGACAATGTCCCTCTATCCTTGACATCTAGATTGACCAATCGAGGCATAGACCGTGTCATCCTCTACAATCTAAATCTTGAACTCCAAGTAGACTCACTTAATCAAATGAGCTCAATATCTCATATTGACTCATTTGGGCATGGCCATGCACTTCGTGGTCTCACTCTATCAAGAATATCGATGTCACCCCATCATAGGAGGGATAGATCCCATCTACATCACTCACATCCCTCCGCATAATTTGTTACATACCCAAGAATCACCTTTATAGTCCACCCATTTACGGTGACGCTTGACGGCCAAAGTATGCAACTCCTTATGTAGGGAACCATGGTGACTTCAGGTCTAAGGACTAATAGTCATACTACACATGAGAAAGTATATGACACTCATATAACGATCCATGATACTTTCTCATGGCGGTCATTCAAGATACATTCTCCAATGCATACCCATGTGTCAACTTGATATCTCATATCCATGACTTGTGAGATCAAGTCATCTTGTTGACCTACATGCTAGTCTCTACGCATTAACATTGTCCCTGAATGTTAATACTCGACTAGGAATGATTAAGAGTAGTTTTCTATATATCATCTCATTATCGATTCAACCAATCGATTGATATAGATAAGAACCTAATACTCAAGGACATTATTATATTTAGTTATTTGGCACCAATACAAGTAAATATAATAACCATGCCTTTATAAATAGGAATATGATACAATAAAGTCCATACAACAATCATCATATGATTGGCTCTAGGGCTTTCACTAACAATCTCCCACTAGCACTAGTGCCAATCACCGTAGTATCTAATACCCAATGACCTTGTGTGACCATCATGCTTTTTCGTACCCAAAAAGCTTTGGTCAAGCGATCTGTGATGTTAGCCTCTGTGGGTACTCGCAAATCTTCACATCTCCTCGATCGACAATCTCACGAATGAGATGGAAGCACCGATATATTCGGCCTCTGTTGTAGAATCAATATGTCTGCTTGGAACTCTTCCGACTCACAGGTGCTACCTATTCAAGCAAAACACGAACCCTGACTGCGATCTATAATCATCCTGGTCAGTTTGGAAGCTGGCATCGCTGTAACCCTTTACAGCTAGCTCCTCATCGCCTCCAAATATCAAGAAATATTCTTTAGTCCTTCTCAAGTACTTAAGAATATTCTTGATCGCTATCCATGCTGACGCCACCGATCCGATCGTATCTACTCGCATGCTCAAAGTATACGAGACATCGTGAGTACACAACATGGCGTACATGATAGATCCTATAGAAGATGCGTAAGGGATCTTATCCATGCGGTCTCTCTCCTCTCTAGAAGAGGGACTTTGAGTCTTCGAAAGACTCACACCATGTGACATCGACAGAAGTCCTTTCTTGGAATTCTGCATGGCAAATCGAAGTAATACCGTGTCAATGTATGTACTCTGACTTAGGCCAAGTAATCTCTTAGATCTTTCTCTATAGATCTTTATGCCTAGAATACAGGCTGCTTCACCTAAGTCCTTCATTGAGAAGCACGTCCCCAGCCAAGTCTTCACAGACTGTAGCGAAGGGATGTCATTCCCAATGAGTAGTATGTCATCCACATACAATACAAGGAACACAACTGTGTTCCCATTAACCCTATTGTAGACACAGGGTTCATCTTCATTCTTGATGAAACCAAACTGTTTGATCGCATCATCGAATCGAAGATTCCAGCTCCGAGAAGCTTGCTTTAGCCCATAAATGGACCTTTAGCCTTGATACCTTCCCGATAGTCGTGGATCTACAAAACCTCGAGGTTGTGTCATGTACACATCCTCGAGTAAGTTTCCATTCGAAACGCGGTTTTGACATCCATCCGCCAGATCTCATAATCGTGGTATCTAATAGCAAGCAAGATCCGAATGGACTTAAACATCGCCACTGGAGAAAAGGTTTCATCATAGTCAATACCATGAATTTGCTTGAAACCTTTAGCCACCAATCGGCCCTTATAGGTATGCATAAGTCCATCCATGTCAGTCTTTCTCCTAAAGACCCACTTACACCCAATGGGTTTGACCCCTTCAGGTGGATCAACCAAAGTCCATACTTGGTTAGTGTACATGGATTCCATCTCGGATCTCATGGCGTCTAGCCATTCCTCAGAATCTGGGCTCATCAGCCTTCCTCGATAGGAGGTAGGCTCATTCTCAATGAGCATAACGTCATCATGGTCGACAAGAGAAATGAGTATCTCTCAGCCGACGATGTACCCTATCGGACTGCGAAGAGGTAGGTCTACTTGAATGTGGTTGTTCCACAACTCTTTGTGCAACAACCTCATCACCCACAACACTTTGTGGTTCCTGTTCAACCTCCATCAAGGCCTCAGTGCTATGGTCCTTATCTTGAATTTCTTCAAGATCGAAGGTACTCCCACTAGTTTTTCTAGAAACAAAATCCCTTTCTAGAAAAACCCCAGTCTTTGCCACAAACACTTTGTGCTGACTGGGAATGTAGAAGTAATATCCCTTTGTATCCTTTGGATATCCAACAAAATAGCACCTATCGGATTTGGGTCCCAGTTTGTCTGAGACTTGACGTCGAACGTAAGCCTCACAACCCCAAATCCTCATAAAAGACATCTTGGGATTTTTCCCTGTCCATATCGTATATGGTGTCTTTACCATACCTTGGATGGTACACGGTTAAGGGTAAAGGCTGCTGTGTCCAGAGCATATCCCCAAAAGGATATAGGAAGATCTGTGTGACTCATCATAGATCGTACCATATCCAATAGGGTACGATTCCCCCTTTCGGATACACCATTCCACTGTGGTGTTCCAGGAGGAGTGAGTTGGGATAGAATCCCACACTCAGCTAGATAGTCACGAAACTCATGGCTAAGGTATTCACCACCTCGATCTGATCGAAGTATCTTAATACTCTTGCCAAGCTGGTTTTGTACTTCATTCTTGAATTCTTTGAACTTGAACTTTTCAAAGTTGATTTATGTGTCATAAGATACACATAACCATATCTACTGAAGTCATCAGTAAATGTAATGAAGTACCTGTAACCACCTCTAGCAGCAACATTGAAAGGACCACATACATCACTATGTATAAGTCCTAACAAATCTGTTGATCTTTCGCTATGTCCACTAAAGGGAGTCTTGGTCATCTTTCCTAAAAGGCAAGACTCTCATGTCTCATATGATTCAAAATCAAATGAGTCTAGCAGCCCATCCTTATGGAGCTGAGATAAGCGACTCTCATTTATGTGACCTAAGCGACAATGCCAGAGATAGGTTTGGTTCAACTCATTTGATTTGAACCTCTTGGTACTTATGTTATAGATAGGGCTCTCTAAGTCTAGAAAGTAGAGTCCGTTCATTAGAGGTGCACTACAATAGAACATATCATTTAAATAAACTGAACAACATTTGTTCTTTATTATAAATGAAAACCCTTTCTTGTCCAAACAAGAAACTGAAATGATGTTCTTAGTT
The DNA here is from genome assembly GCA_025175895.1 of Wurfbainia villosa. NCBI lineage: Eukaryota > Viridiplantae > Streptophyta > Magnoliopsida > Zingiberales > Zingiberaceae > Wurfbainia > Wurfbainia villosa. Next base: position 43,839,929 of record CM046005.1, read on the forward strand.
AAAGCAGGCACATAACAACATTCTTCTAATTCTAGTACAAGCCCAGAGGGCAGAGATAGATCATAAGTTCCTACAGCGACAGCAGCAACCCTTGCTCCATTGCCTACTCGTAGGTCCACCTCGCCCTTTGTCAATGCCTTGCTATTTCTCAGCCCCTGCACATTGGTACAAATGTGAGATGCACATCCGGTATCTAATACCCATGATGAAGAAATAGATAGATTGACTTCTATAACATTTATACCTGAAGTAGAAGTCTCACTTCTCTTCTTCTTAAGATCTTCGGTATGCCTTGCGATTCACGCTTCCGATGTCACCTTCCTTGCGATGGAAGCAAGCCCCTTCCTTGGCTACCCCTCCTTTGGGTTTAAGTTCTTTGCCTTTGCCCTTGGCTTAGGACATTCCCTTACCTTTAGGCTTGCCCTTGCCTTTCTTTTCGCACCATCAAAATGGTGTCAGTTACCCTTCTTAAGGTTAAGCTCTGCGATTCTCAACATCTTTGAGCATTTGAACAATGGCTTATCAATTTCATTCATGTTATAATTCATGACAAATTGATCGAAGGCTCTTGGCAAAGATTGCAAGATTAGGTCAGTGGCCAGCTCTTGGCCAAGTGGGAATCCCAGCCTTTGTAGGTTTTCTACATACCCAATCATCTTGAGTACATATGTACCTACGGGAGTCCCGTCTTGCATTTTGGACCCAAATAATTCCTTAGAGACTTCATATCTCTCATGCCTAGCTTGTCCTTGATATAGTTGACGAAGATGTCCAACCATATCATAAGCATTCATGAACTCGTGTTGCTTCTGAAGCTCAGAGTTCATGGTCGCGAGCATTAGACATGACACATCTAATGCATCATCTTGATTCTTCTTGTAAGCATCTTTGTCAGCTCGTGAGGCATTGGCAGGAGGTGCCTCCGGAATGGGCTGCTCCAGGACGTACAGCTTCCTTTCTTGGGTTAGAACAATTCTCAGGTTCCTGTACCAGTCCAGGAAATTTGCTCCATTGAGCTTGTCCTTCTCAAGGACAGATCGCAGAGAGAGAGTGTTCGTGTTTGTTGACATAGTAATCTACAACATACAATGCAGAGGATTAATATCATATTCCTTTTATCATTTAATTAGGCCTTTAATAAAATGATGCTCCCACTAAATTATAGGAATTTTGTAGAATCGAGTTATGGATGTGGTCAAACCACTTTTACTAGATTCATACAAACTAGCTATAATTCTTGCGGGACAAGATCCACAGCATACTAAGCCTTGAGTTAGCTTTGGCTAAATCGCCCAAGACTTAGTACGATCGGTGGGTAACACATTCGATTACATCTCTATGCAACTCTTGTTTATAGGATTAAGACCCACATTTACAAAAGACCTTGAGTTAGCTTTGGCTAAATCGCCCAAGATTTAGTGTAAATGCGATCTTAACCTATCTTTCCAACGATTGGAATATGCCTATAGTTCTACTCGATCCAATTGAGTTAACTAGTTTTGCTCAATCTAATTGAGCTTACTCTAACCCGAGTCGTGATAGGCGGGACCAAGATTGTCCCTCCGCACCCTACCAAGATAATATGCGTTGCTCTGCTTTGGCAGATTCAACAACAACAAATGATCGAGGTAGTGATGGGTCTCAAGGCTCGGTAGGCATTTTCGAGTTGATTCGATTATGATCTAATCTAATCGTAATGTGTATCTTATACGCATTTAGGCCTTTATTATCCTATATTAGCATGCATCATATACATACATTAATTATTCTAGCATGCATCATGTACATACAAGAAAATTAACCTAGCATGCATCATATACATACAAACATGTTTCTACTAGCATGCATCACATACATACAAGCAAAATCAATTAAATATACATATATATATATATATCAACATATATATATATCATTAAATGTGATATAGTCATGGCCCTACTACGATCTTCTCAAGCCAATGAGAAGATCGGACGGTCAACCTAAGGCTAGCGGCTTCTCCAAGCGCTTCCTTTGACCGCCATGTGTCATCGTCACCCTTCTCGTAAGCTCGTCTTCAAGTGGACTTTCCACCGCTCCATTTTTGTACATTACAAATACGAAACTCGAGTTACATTCGAGTCTAAAACTATTTATAACTAGAATATTAAAAGAATAGGTGCGACGCAGTCGCAAAACACTTTACAACACGCCTGACCCACAAAATCGGACGCAGCCGTATTATGAATTACAACACACTTAATCCAATCCAATTGGGTTATTGGGCCATGACAATCATAGAATTATACATAATTCTAAATTATGTATTTTTTTACAGAAATTTCTATAATTTTTCCTAATTTATTTCGAATTTATGAGTCAACTCTCCGTAACGGTCCCGCTAAGCGGTTTCAGGCGCGTGATCGCGGACATGGCCCCTTTCGGGATAGGGGCAGTGCCCTACTATAAAATAAACGCGAGTGTCCCTACAATGATCTTACAACGACTTAAGTCACTGTCCCAAAAACCTAAAGCGAGAACTCGCCGATTCGGAGAGTTTTTCTCGACGGTTGAAGCCTACGAGTGTCCCAACACTCGTTGCTTCGACTCTACGAGAAAAATACCCAAAAATTCTATAAAATAAGAAAATTTACAGAAACATATAAATCTGTAATTTTTATATCTAATATAAAAACAACAAAAACGAAACACATACATGCTTCGCACGTGGCTCACGATACCCTTTGTTGGGTTTTTAGAAGCCATGAAACCGCTTTTTGCATTGCGGAAACCTCGGAAGCCCCCGGCCACGGATCCGTGCAAAGAAGTATTAAAACAAAACATGTATGTGCTTGTATAAAAACCCTAGATCTACCTTAGATCTAAGAGATAAGATCATTACCCTCGATGCGATGCCCTTCGCAAATCCCGCTCGTCCAAAAGTCCGAAGAACTCGAGAGTGTCAAGTGCACACTCCTCTATGGTATCCACACAAGCAATAGGTGGAAGAAAAACACACTTGAGTGTGCTAGCACTCCTAGGGTGTCTCGGCAAGATGAGGAAGGAGAGGGAGAGAGCTTGAGAGGAAAAGTTCCAAGGTTGAAGATGAAGTCATGAGTGTAACTCACCAAATGAATTCACCACCCATAACCCCTAAGTGGCCGGCCACTTCATGGAGGGGGGGTTACATGCATGCATGTAACTCCCATGACCCTTGGTCTCCCTCATGATGTGGCACCAATTGACCAAGTCAATGATGATGTGGAGCATCATCATTGGCCGGCCATGCCTAGTCATCATCATGACATGGCATTTGGTCAAGTCAATCTTGACCTTTCATCTTCCCTCTCAAGTCAAGTCAAACTTGACCTCTAATCTCCCATGGTTGATCAAATCTAACCACTTGACTCAAGTCAATTTAATATAATGAATCTCTATTCATTAATTTAAATTGATTTGATGAATCAAATCTCAATTAGACTCATTCAACACTTGAATCAACTTGAGTCTAACTCAATTAGTCTAATTTGGATTACTCTTAATCCAATTTGGTTCATCCCATGAACCTAATCCTCATGGTTCATCATATGAACCTAATCTCCATCTAATTGCTCTTATGTGTGTGACCCTATAGGTTCTTGTAACGTTGGCAATGTCCCTAAACCAATTTAGGAACATAAGCAATGAGCGGTATCTAGCAACACATCATTGCTACCCAAGTTACAAGAATGTTGAGCTCCAACATCACCTTTGTGACTACTAATTGTGACTCTCACAATATGTGACAATGTCCCTCTATCCTTGACATCTAGATTGACCAATCGAGGCATAGACCGTGTCATCCTCTACAATCTAAATCTTGAACTCAAGTAGACTCACTCTAATCAAATGAGCTCAATATCTCATATTGACTCATTTGGGCATAACCATGCACCGTGGTCTCACTCTATCAAGAATATCGATGTCACCCCGTCATATAGGAGGATAGATCCCATCTACATCACTCACATCCCTCCGCATAATTAGGTTACATACCCGATGTCGCCTTTATAGTCCACCCATTTACGGGTGACGTTTGACGAAGCCAAAGTATGCAACTCCTTATGTAGGGAACCATGGTGACTTCAGGTCTAAGGACTAATAGTCATACTAATAGACACATGTGAAAGTATATGACACTCATATAACGATCCATGATACTTTCTCATGGCGGGTCATTCAGTATACATTCTCCAATGCATACCCATGTGTCAACTTGATATCTCATATCCATGACTTGTGAGATCAAGTCATCTTGTTGACCTACATGCTAGTCTCTACGCATTAACATTGTCCCTGAATGTTAATACTCGACTAGGAATGATTAAGAGTAGTGTTCTCTATATCATCTCATTATCGATTCAACCAATCGATTGATATAGATAAGAACCTACTACTCAAGGACATTATTATATTTAGTTATTTGGCACCAATACAAGTAAATATAATAACCATGCCTTTATAAATAGGAATATGATACAATAAAGTCCATACAACAATCATCATATGATTGGCTCTAGGGCTTTCACTAACAGGGAGATCCTCCACCACTAATGAACCCAAAGGTCCATCAGCTATCAACCTTTGAATTCTACTTAGGTTAATATGACCAAGCCTTAGGTGCCAAAGATATGTTTGGTTCATTTGCGAAGGTTCTTTTCTCTTATTAGATTTAGAAGACGAGCTATTTACTTCTATTTGCATCGTGGGAGTTTTTGGTTCAAGAGTATATAAATTGCCAACCAATGTACCAGAACAGATAATCTCCCTATTCCTTTTTATAACCACCTTGTCATTAAAAGAAACAGAATATCCATCCATAAACAATTTAGAAACTGAAATTAAATTCTTTCTAAAAGTAGGTACATAAAGACAATTTCTTAAAACCAAAAATTTATTCCTATCAAAAGATAAATAAACGTCTCCCACTGCAATAGCCGCCACCTTTGAAGCATTGCCCATGAAGACGGTAATCTCTCCCTCAGCTACTCGTCGGGTTTCCTGGAACCCCTGCAAAGTATTGCAGACATGATCAGTGGCTCCTGTATCTACACACCAGGCACTGGTAGATAACACCGCTAAACATGTTTCAACAACTAAACAAGAAGTTATACCTTTGTTCTTTCGGCGAGGACAGTCCGCCTTCCAATGTCCAGTCTGCTTGCAAGTGAAGCACTTGCCTTTCGGCTTCTTCACTCCTGCCTGAGGTCCCACTGCCACTTTCTTCGCTCCACCTTGCTTCTTCTTCTTCTTACCTTTCGGTTTAGAGGAAGAAACTGTCACGCCCGCCCTTCCGGGACCCTAAATGTCCGGAGAGGCGGCGCGTGACGCGACCGTACATACGTTTCATACAGCGGAAGACTTTATATATATGTACTTCTTATTTCTTACAGTGGAAGACTTGAGACCTAAATACTTTTTTTTTCTTTTAAACATAAATATGCATTAACACTTCTTCTTAACATAGAGTATGTTTCATAGCATAGCATGCATAGATACTTCTTCTTACTTCTTCTTTACTTCTTCTTATCAACATAAAGCATGCATCATATATATATATAGATACTTAGGGCTTAGTAGGTTCATAACATCATCGTCATAGGGAGACATAAGTAAAGACATCCATAGACATCATCATTATAGGTAATACATGTATAAGTAGACTTAACGGATCTTCTCCACCATGCCACTACCACACACATTGACCCCTCCGCTCCTTTAGTTTATCCATCCCTTACCTTTATCTGCAGTACGAGGGAAAATAAACTATAAGCACATAGGCTTAGTAAGATCCTGTCCTACTCACAAAAACCATACATCATCATTAATCATGACTTGTAGCATTTATAACATATAATCAATATATCATGTAATATACATGGCATCATCAACTTAACTTGTAGCTTAAGTAACATAAACATAACATACATGGCATCATATGTAACTTAGTAACCTAACATCATAGCGTGCCATCGAACATAACATGTAACTTATACATCATGACATATCATCTAACATAACAGGTAACTTAAACATTATGGCATATCATCTAACATAACATGTAACGTAAACAATCATGGCATATCATCTAACATAACATGTAACGTAAACAATCATGGCATATCATCTAACATAACATGTAACTTAACATTATGGCATATCATCTAACATAACATGTAACGTAAACAATCAGGGCATATCATCTAACATAACATGTAACTTAACATCATGGCATATCATCTAACATAACAGGTAATGTAAACAATCATGGCATACATATGCAAGATGCTTTTGAAAACATATATGTTAGGTACGTAAATATAGATCTCAACATAATTGGGCCCGGCATTGTACCACTTCTTCATTATCATAGCGCGCATCCCTAAATAGGCCCGAGGTAGCAAGTCTCGAACCTAATAGGTTCCTAGGCCCGAGTCTTATTCCATCGACCTAGGGGCAATCGTCATAGCGTAGAAGCCCATCCTAGGCCCGAGTCTTACTCCATCGACCTAAGGCATCTTGGAGCCCATCCCGTACTAGGCCCGAATCTTATTCCATCGACCTAGGGGCAATCATACATAGAAGCCCATCCTAGGCCCGAGTCTTATTCCATCGACCTAGGGCATCTTAGGAGCCCATCCCTTCTTTGGACCTTGTTAAGGTCTTGGTACAAGCCATGCAGAAAGTAAAATACTTATATGCTTATTTTACAACATAGCTTATTTCTTTAACATAGCATAGCATGCTTCGTTTCATAACACATCATGCTTCATTTCACTCACATAGCATAGCATACTTCATTTCATAACAACATAGCTTATTTCATTAACATAGCATAGCATACTTCATTTCATACACATCATGCTTCATTTTATTAACATAGCATAGCATACTTCATTTCATACACATCATGCTTCATTTCGTTCACATAGCATAGCATACTTCATTTCATAACAACATAGCTTATTTCATTAACATAGCATAGCATACTTCATGGTATGAACTTCATTGTAACCTAAAGAGATCAAAGGTGACCGAATGGCCCTTATAGGCTTTTTAGGGTTTAGACCTTTAACCTAATTCAAGTAACTTACATATGCATACAAATTCCATAAAATTCATGGTATGAACTTCATTGTAACCTAAAAAGATCAAAGGTGGCCGAATGGCCCTTATAGGCTTTTTAGGGTTTAGATCTTTATCCTCAACCCCCTAACATGTTAACATCATTTCTTACAAGTAAAACAAGCTATAAAACTTCAATAAAACACCAAGATCCATATTGGCCGAATGGTTCTTAGGGTTCATTAGGGTTAGCTTTTGTCCTAATCCACTTTAAACCCTAACATCATCATCTAGTTATAGAACATAGCATAAACATAACATGGAGCTTCATTTAGACCCTAGTCCATGACTTGGCCGAATGGTTCATGGAGACCTTTGGGGTTAGATATTTATCCTAATCCCTCTAACATGCTATCATCATCATTTGCAAGTAAAGCAAGATATAAACTTCAACAAAAACACCAACAACCCATGTTGGCCGAATGGTCCCTAGGGTTTCCTAGGGTTAACCTTTGACCTAATCCCTTTTAAACCCTAACTACATCATATAGCAATTAAAACATGGCATTCATGAAACCCTAACCCTAATTTCCTAGGGTGGCCGAAACACATAAGGCCTCAACTAGGGTTAGCTTTTTAACCAACCCTCTTTTCCCATCTTAGCATCATCATATCCTTCCTAAACATAGATTTCAACTTCATTGGTAAACTAAAACATGCTTGGCCGAATATAACATACAGGTTGTTCAAACATTCAATCGCAACTACTCGTATGCAGGTGAGGGATACTTACTTCCTTCGCTTTGTTTTGGGTGGAGAAGATGACCTAAGAACCAACCCTAGCCCTTGCTTCTTGCTTGAAGGAGGTTCGGCCAATGGAGGAAATGGAGAGGGAGCTCAAGATTTTCGGTGAGAAGAGGAAGAAGAAGAGAGGAAGTGACCAAATTTAACCTTCCCTCTTCTTTATAAAGGGGGGAGGAAGAGAAGTTCCTCTTTTCTTTTCCATGCCTCTTCATTTACTCCTAGTCCCACTTATCTATAGTTTCCCCCTCTTCCTTAATCATATAATCCTATTGGGCTTCTGGTTAGGGGGTGCATCTATAAGGCTTGGCTATCTCTAGAGGTTTGGGGTTCAATTCCTAGGCCTTGCACCCCCTTTTTGGTTTATTTCCTTTTATTTTTGAAAAGGCCCACATAAAGCCCATGATCATCAAGCTAAAAATTCTTGTAAAATTGCTAGGAATTTTACGGGCATTACATAAACCTTCTGAGCGACCATGGCTTGAGAACTCTGACGAAAAAGCCCCTCTGTCGCCTGGAGTTCTGTCAGAAGCTCCGCCAACGAATACAACCTCTTGTTCATGTTGTAGTTGAGGCGGAACTACTCAAAACTCCTAGGCAGAGACTGGAGAATGATATCTACCTGGGTTTCCCCATCGATATCAGCTCCGAGGACTTCCATCTCATTAAGATGAGCCATCATCTTGAGAACATGATCCCTAACGGGTGTTCCCTCGACCATGGTGGTTGTCATCAAGTTTCTCATTGCCTCCTGCCTAGCCGCCCTACTCTGATGTCTGAAAAGTTCCTTGAGATTGAACATCATGTCATAAGCAGTGGTCATGGCCTGATGCTGATGTTGCAGCACATTTGACATAGATGCCAAAATGTAACACCGCGCCATCTCATCTGCCTTAACTCATTTCTTATAACGTTCTTTCTCCTTTTCATCAGAGTCATCGGTGGGCTTAGGAGGACAGACCTCGAATAGTACAAATTTGTACTCTTCCGCAGTTAAGACAATATCCAGGTTTCTTTTCCAATCAATGTAGTTTGGACCAGTAAGTTTGTTTTCTTTTAAAATCACAGCAAGTGGGTTGAAAGCCATTTGAAAATCCTAAAAATCACAATGATCAAAAAAATATTAGATTTCAAATATTATTGATTCCTCAAAACAATAAAATCCCGAAATCAACCAACACCTCAAAACACCGAGAATATCACATGCCACGATAGTGTGGACGTATACGAATTCCACATTTGTAAGAGGAGGTTTTACCCATTAATTTTATTATCTTGTCAACCTTACTTTTTGACAAATAAAATTAATAGTTGGTTCCTCTTTAGCCCTACAAATAAAAGTAGTGACTCCAATGGGGAGGATACTTTTATTTGCATCTAAGTGTGCACCATTACAATATACTAAGGGAATTATTTCGGATTATGTGCCTTACCGATGGGGAAGTACACACGCTCCTAAATAATTTCCTATAACCATTATTTGACCTAGTGATCCGCAAACAAACCCATCCGATGGGGAGGAAGGCACTCAAAGCCAACGCGTAAGTTTGTTGCATCACACGTCAAATTGTAATGGAGGCCACGTGAATTAATTAAAATATCCCTCTCCCACTTAGTAAATTGCAATCGAGGAATTTTAAACATACACAACATGCATATAAAACAAATAAGCAATAAATATGGAAAAAACAGAATTTTTCCAACTATTATGGAATTGTCCTCCAATATGCATCCCGTCGTGTCGCCACCTCGTCCGCTCCATCTTTTCCCGTGCGCAAGTCACCAAAGAGTTCCGAGCCGAGATAAAACATTTTAATTTACATCCATCGATCCTATACTCCACGAAGGAGTGTACAAATCATCTAGATCGAAAGTAAACTAAAATGAGCGGCTAAACAATGTCGTATTTAATTACAAAAATTAAATACTAATCTAGCCTCGTCAACCCCGAGGATTCAAATAATAAATTTTTACACACATCCATTCACATACACACACATGGCCATAATAGTCGGATCTTATGCCTGCAACCAAAGAGTTAAACTACGCATATCCTACTATTATCTGGCACATATAATATATGAAAAAGTGCATAAAAAATTAACCGAATCCAAAACACACAAAACCGGAAACCGTGGCTCTGATACCAATTGTAGGTAGATGCTTCGGAGGCTCATTGGCTCCCATGTCCCCGGATTAAAATTTTCACTAATGAAAGAATTAATCCGGATGGGATGAGCTTCCTTAGCACAACCTTTTCGTCGTCGTGCTAACAACTTGAGTGGTCGCTTGAACAAACTAGTTGTTCAAGCAACACAACTCTTCTAGTTGGTTAGCCGCGGAAGAGACGACAGACGGATCGCCGGTTTTTGTGTTTGTCTTCGGGGTCCATGATTATACAATATATATTCATACACACACATGCATAATCAAAACAAATAAGAACATGCTCAGATCTGTACATAAAGTTAAAATAACTTTATACCTTACGATCTTCTACCGTATGTCCTATCCTTCTCGTGGACGACGTGTGGACGAAGATCCTCCATGAGTAGAAGCCTTCTAGATCACTTTCTTCTCTACCTTGTCCGCTGCGAACAAAGAGAAGAAACCACAAATACCTTCCTATCTAGAACCGGCCACCAAATTATGGAACTTGGTGTAACCGCCGACCAAGGAACTATTGGAAGATGCGCCGGCCAACTTCAAGAAGTGTTGCCGCCGGCCACTTTGGAGAATGGGGAGGAGGAAGAGAACCGCCGGCCAAGGAAGAAGGTAGAGGGCTCTATGATGGGCGTCGGCCAAGGAATGATAGAGGAGGATGGGCGCCGGCAATCAACTTGAAGGAAGAAGCTTGCCGCCCAAGCTTTGCTCCAAAACCCTAGCCGCCCAATGAACCCTAGCCGCCCACTTGTGGATGAACCAAACCCTAACTCCAATTCCTTGATCCTTCTTGCCGCCCAACCCTAAGCATCTATTTATAGAATAGGGCTCAAGCCTCCTTTAATCTCCACCGTCGAATCTAGGGATTTAATCTCCACCGTCTGATCTAGGGTTTTATCCCAACCGTCGGATCTAGGGTTTAATCCCAACCGTCGGATCTAGGATTTCATCCCAACCATCGGATCTAAAGTTTCATCCCAACCGTCGGATCTAGGGTTTTATCCCAACCGTCAGATCTAGGGATTTAATCCCAACCGTCGATTCTAGGATTTCATCCTAACCATCGGATCTAGGGATTTAATCCCAACCGTTGGTTCTAGGTTTTGTTTTACATTCTTGGATCTAGACTTCACAAGGATTATATTAGGCTACGATAGGGACCATAAGGAGGAGTTGGGTCTTGGCCACCCGATGGATCGGAACCACACAAACTTGATCCATCAATGATGTTCCATTCCACTAGAGGATCATCATTGAACTACCTCACCAACCCCCATAAATTAATATGGGCTCCATTTTTTATTTATACATTAATCTCTCCGTGTTTAAGATATCGAAAGTTCGTCAATTAATTGATTTACTGACCATCAATTAATTAACATCTAATTCCTCGAGTAGTACCACTCAACCTTATCATCATGTTGACTAAGTCAACCAGCTGGGTTTAGATGATGAACCTTATGAGCTCCTCAAGGGGACATCATCAACCTAATATATAAGACACGGTTTCCTCCTATAATCAACAACACACCATGTAAATAATATTATTTCCCAACTTACCGGGCATATTGATTTAATCCATCTAAATCTCACCCACTGGTAAATCAAAGAAATAAATACTAAGTACATGTGCCCGTTATTATATCGGGATTAAGAGCATGTACAACATAATATCCGAGGTCCGATTCAATTATGTAGTCAGTACTAAATTGAATCACCTCTATGTCGGTCCTACTCAATACACCTAAGTGTACTAGTGTAACTCTATGTTCAAGATAAAACAATACCAAGCTACACTACAACCATGCCAATGGTTTGTCCAAAACCATCTTGGTTGTGAGCCTTTACTTATATTTTACAAGGTACTGATAACATAATCTTCTGTGCCACACCAAGCACCATGTTATCTACAATGTAAAATATTAGACAATATGCACACATATATAATGAATATATAAAATGCAAATAATGATCATGTGATTCTTATTTCAAAATAAAATGTTCATACAAAAAGAGCTAGGCTTTCAGTATACATTCCAACACTGATGGCACTGTTCACCGAGGCTGAGGGTCATAAGTCGAGTGCTCAACGAGCAGTCGAGTGATGCGCACATCAGTCGACTGATGAGCAACATCGATCGTGATATCTTGTAGCACGTCGCGAAGGTTCATCGATCGATTGCGAGCCGGATCGACGATCACGGCTCAGAAACCCGGTAATAAAGCTGCGATCGATCGATTGATCGCATTCATGCATCACGATTTTATAACGCCGAACCGCTAGGGTTCGGCGTCTTCACTCGACGCGCCTTCGTTCTTCTCTCCTTCTCCGATCGCCATTCTTGTTCTCCGACGATCCTTCCGTACCGTGTAGTCAAGGTGTTAGGTTTGTTAGATGAGCCCTATTTTACCTTAGTTCACTTATTTCAAGCCTCATTTCACTCATTCTAGGGTTGGTTCCTTGTTCCGATTAAGGTTCCGGCGTCTCCGGCGAATTTTTCGACGACCCCCCAGTAACATCTGAGTTTTCCCTCCGGCCACACCTCCAAATGGCGCCTAAGTAACAATCTTTTTACCCAAGCCCTAATTTTCCTTTCCGTTATAATTTAGTTTTTATCTAATCATGTATTATGTCCTTGCATGTCATATCATTACATTGCATTCATAATAGGAGAGCCCGTAGGAATGATCCACCCGAGGGTGAATCTCGATTGTACCAGCCTATATTGGTTAGGTACATCGATAGGGACTTTTTCAACCGTCATTGTTGTGATGTCATAGAATTAATTGCATACTACAATCTCATGAAAGTCGTCTTATGCATGCATCCAATTAATGATGACCTTCTTAAGGAATTTTATCAAAACCTAAAAAAGGTGGATAACGGTCCTACCTACACTACTCGCATTGCAAAATGCGAGTTAGAGTTCACTCCTGCGATACTGCAGGAGTTTCTCGAGTGTAGGCCCTCATATGACACCTTTATCTTTTTCCCTACCATGGATTTTCCTTTACCTGAGCCCTTTGACCATATCTCTATGGAGTCCATGCATGAGCATATCTTTGGTTATCCTCGTCCACCAGCCCAAAACTTATTCTCTATCACTGAGTTATATGCACCTGACAATGTCCTTTACAAGGTCATTGTTGGGTGTTTTCTTCCTATCGTCACTCGGGGTCTGGCCAAGATTCGGCATCCCCATCTATTTCTTCTATACGCCATGCGCCATAGATTAGACATTAACTTTGCACTAAACATGTTTCATTGCATTGTGCATTTCACTTATCCTGTCCAAGGGAAAGTGCATATGTCATATGGTCATATCATCACAGCATGGCTAGAGTCCGTAGGGGTTAACATCCACAGGGGTTCTCTGAGAGCGCTATCGGAGGTGTACGACTGTATATCAGTTCGTAACTTCTCGTTAGCAAAGCTACGGATGGGGGCTGGACAGATGGAGTTGGCGCCACGACCACCACCCAAGGCACACAGAGAGCCTCCTCCAGTACCCAGAGATATAGTAGAGGACTATGAGGATGTAGACACCGCTGATGAGGACGATCAGATGCCGGAAGATGCATCAGCGACGGGTCCATCAGATGATTGTCGGCTTACCGAGTCCAGATTTCGTGACTATCATGCCGACGTTGACACTAGGTCGTGAGTTATATCGGCCAGCATCCTTCTGCAGACGCCGATCGGATGGAGGAGTCCCAGAGCCGATCGAGCAAAGGTCACCGATATGTTAGAGATGATGCGCCCGATCCCGAGTCGCTTTCCTCCATCGCCACCTTCTGCAGACGATTAGATATTGAGGATATTAGATTTTTTGTGGTTGTCAGTTTTTGTAGTGAGATTGAGCATAGTCAATCTACATTTTGAATGTAAAAGACTAAATTTTCAAGTTAAATGAAATTTTTGTTTCTGAAAATCTTGTGTGTCTAGATGAGTATTTGTATAATTGTATTGCTTATGAAAGTTGATATATCATGACATGAAATCGCATCCTATCATATACCATGTCATGTCATTGTTTAGAGTTATTTAGATGTCATGTGTTCTTAAAACTCATCTTATGCCATGACATCATGATTATGAGCATATGCTTATTTATATCATTTCTGATGCCATAATCATTCATGCATTTAAGACAATTGGTTGAAATTGATTTAAGGACTATGACATGACTTGAAGTCCCATTTATAAGGGAATCAAGTAGGGTTGCCTAGGAAATGCATGAAACCCTAGATAAAGTGAATCCAAACCCACATCTCACATCACATTGACATGAATATGTATTTATACATCCTAGATACATGTGAGATGCTAGGATAATAAGTTAGGTTCAAGGTGCATGGGTAGTGCATCTAGATGAACTCAAACTTATTCTAATTATCACCAAGAATCATAAGGAAAGCTAATATACAAGCTATGTTATTTAGCCAATAAATTATGGTTCAAAATAGGCTTTCAAAAACATTTTAAAATCATTTTGAAAAACCTTGGTGAAGCCTATCTTTTGATAGCAATCACCATTGATAAGATTGATACAAAGTGAGCTTAAACTTTAAAGTTTTTAATCACTTTTGGATTTTGTATCAATCTCCTATTTCGATGGTAAAAATATTTTTCCAAAATTTTTCACTGATTGTATGTGTTATAAGTATTATACGTACCAAATTTCATGATTTTTCGATATACGTATAATTAGTTATGATTTTCTGAAATTCAACTCTGATAACTGAAATTCGGAAATTTGATTATCGGTCATCGCTATTGGTGGCGATCGATGATGGAAATGCCGATCGGTGATTTTTGAATCACTCGACTGATTGCCTGATTTCGGGATAACCAAGGTTGTGTAACCCGATTTCAGCTGCGGTTAAGGTCCCTAACCACTCCTAACCCTAGGATATGCTTTGGGAAGCATGATGAAGGGTGAAAATCCATTGGATATGGATTAGGAGAGGTGTTTAGGGTTTGTATCAATGTTGAGGTGTTGGAAAGTTCAATGTTGAATTTCTAACCTTAATTTTGATGGTTTAGAGTTCCTATTGGCTTAGGGACTTCCCAAGGACATTGTTGGTGCAATGGTTATGAGGGAGCAAGCCTTTAGGGGGGAGTTATCCATCTTGGGATGATGGATGTGCTTCTCCTCTTGAAGGGGAGAAGTTATTGGGAGAATGATGGGATGTTTGAGAAACCCAATTTGGAAATTGGGAGAGTATATAGGATTGCCTCTCTTGAGTGATATGGGACTTATCACTAGGAAGATGGTAGGCATCCTAGATAGTTTTAGACCATGGGGGAGATTGTAAGATCTCATTGGGACATGAGACTTTGACCTCCTTGGAGAAAACCTTTTTGATGTTAGTCAAAAAGGGGGAGAATGTTTGGGGGAGAACATTTGGAGAGTATTTACTAATTTTGGATAATTGGTAAAGGATTTGAGTTAGTGTTCTAACTCAATCATTTGTTTGGTTTTTGTCAAACATCAAAAAGGGGGAGATTGTTGGTGCAATCGGCCCAGGTCACGATTGACCAGGACTCGAGTTTGACTTGAGTGATGTTTTGATGTTTCGACAAAAACATATGACAATGTAATTGTCATTTGGTAAAGTCCAAGTCTTGAGTACTTGGCATGAAAAGTCCAAGCATGGTCTTGGCATTTGAGAAGTCCAACATGGGTTGGCAAGGGAAGTCCAAGCATGGGTCTTGGCATGGAAAGTCCAAGCATGGTCTTGGCATGGAAAGTCCAACATGGGTTGGCAAGGGAAAGTCCAAGCTTGAGCCTTGGCATTTGAGAAGTCCAAGGGTTTGATATTGGCGGCGTAAAGTCCAAGCGGAGTCTTGGCGGCGTAAGTCCAATGTGCCTTGGCAGTGTAGACACCATTAGCATGACATAGCCGATGGAAGTACCTGAAGGCTAGCGCGATGGATGAACAAGTCATGGATGACTTGGAGGGATTCAAGAGGCGCGAGGCTGATGGAGGTGGCTAGAAGGCTTAGGTCTAGGCTAAGGGTGGTCTAGCAAGTATGGGGGCACCATACTTGGGCTAAAACCTCATGGTACCATGTGACCGACCAAGTCAACTAGGGTTTGACTGGGAAGTGGAGCCTAGCGAATGACCGGTGAGGTGGTGATGATCAGCGATCGAGCAATGATCGATCGCGATCATGATCGGCGGTGCTCGAGTCGACCACAGAATGGAGTCGAGACTCGACTGGTCGAGTGAGGACTCCATCAGTCGACTGATGTGTATGATCAGTCTATTGATAGTAGATCCGTTGGACTTATCCAGTGTGGATCTAGCCGTTGTCTCACGACAACAGTGGCATCAGTCGACTGATGGTCCCGATCAGTCGACTGATCAACCTTTTCCAGCACAGGTTGAAGCTATATAAGGAGCTCGTGATGGAGGAAAAGATAGCGATTTTCTTGAGCGAAATTGAAGAGGGAAGATGGTCCTTTCCAGTCCTTCAAAGCTAGTTCAAGGCAATCAAAGATCAAACAATCCAAAGCTCTTGTAAAGTGTTTTTCCTTTACTTGCATTTGTATTTCATATTGTTTTTGCTTGTATCTACTTGATTATTGTTGTAATCATAATGTACGAGGTTTCTCCGCCTCCGGATTGTTCCGAGAAGGAGTTATTGTTATAGTGGTGTGTGATTGGCATCGCTAGGGTTCGTACGAACCCGATCCGTGGAGTAGGAACCGTGCGGTTCCGAACCACGTTATATCGTTGTGTTAGCGTGTTGTGAATTTCGTTATCGTTATTACTTTTCTATTTCCGCTGTGCTAACGAAATTGTAGAAACAAACGCGAAAGAATTACATTGACGCTATTCACCCCCCCCCCCCTCTAGCTTCCAAACGATCCCTAACATTATATTCATACAATTCTATCAAGGTTAAGTATCATCCTAACAATCTATATGATCATAATGACATATATGAATCAATTTCACATTATGATCATGAAACAAGTGTATTCATTGATTTATAATCATGCATCAAGTATTATATGATGATAATTAGCAAAGTATCACCTAAAGCATGATTTTAACCTATTTCTTATGATTATGTGCCAAATATCAAAATCATAAATCATGATTGCAACCATACATAACAATTACATTAATCATCATGATTTAAACATTATTATCTATTTATGGGCACGTTATCATCACCCAATACTATTTAAAAAATGTTGTCCTGCCATCCTAAGTAAACCAAAATATGATATAAGTCAATTCCATATGGTTGACTACCCTAGGGTTTTCCTAACCCTTAAGGATGGATTTTGGAACCCAAAATATGTTCTTGCCTATTGGGTTCACTAGATACTCCTTGGGGATCCATTTCCTAGCTAGTACCTTCTTTTTATCTTGTCCCCTAGCAATTAGGCATTTATAGGCCTTTTCATTTTTCTTTTCTTTATAACCTAGGCCTTTCTTATTAAAACTTGCCCTTTGGCTCCCAATTATCATATTCAATGTGTTGGAGCCTATAGTGAATTTTTCTAGGGCTTTTGTCAAATAATCTACCTTTTCCCTTAAGGCCCTATTTTCATTTATACATGCATCACTAACATCTAATGGCACATAAAGATCATGTGAGCATGCATCATTTAAGCTAGAAGAAATATTATCATTTAAGCATGCATTTTCTAGCTTATTTTCCAATGCCTTAATTTGATTAAGCATGCTTTTATTTTTCTTTTTCATTCCAAATAAGTCCTTAGTTAAACTAGAAATTATGGAAACTATTTTCTTAGGAGAGGCATTCGTTACCATAGTTTCCATATCCTCTTCTTCTTCTTCGGATGAGGAGGATGTAGAAGCTCCCCCTTCACTTGAGCTCTCTCCTCTTGAGCTTGATCCTTCCTTTTCGGAGGAAGAGCAATCCAAGTCATCAAAGGCCATCAAGGCCAAATTGGTGACAAAGGCATTCTCCTCATCCGATGATGATGAGGAGGATGAGGATGGGTCATCCCAAGTCCTTGCCTTTAGAGCTTTGGTCTTCCCCTTTTCTTTTGTCTTCTTCTCCTCTTCCTTCTTTTTCTTGCTCCCCTTTTTCTTCTTCTTTTCTTCTTTCTTTTTCTTCTCTTCCTTGCTCTTGTTTAGGAGGGGACAATTATCCCTTATGTGCCCCTCTCCTTGGCAATTGTAGCATATGACCTTCCCCCTTGGTCTTCTATTCCTATCATTTGATTTATGAAAATGAAAACCTTTTAAAGCATGTCTTACCCTCCTTACTATATAGGCTTCTTCGGTGCTATCCATGGAGGAGGAGGAAGATGCTTCGTCATCAGAGGAGGAGGAGATATCTATCTTCTTCTTCCCCTTATTTGCCAACAATGCTACTCCCCTTGAAGGTTGTATTTTTGGCTCTTCTTGTATTCCTTCAAGCCTAGATTCATGTAATTCCATAGTGAAGAAAAAATCATCTAGAGTACTTACCTCTAGATTCTTTGAAATGTAAAATGAGTCCACCATTGAACTCCACTTGGATGATCGGGGGAAAGCATCTATGACCTTCATTATCATATCGCGATTGGAGAGCCTTTCTCCTACAATTGTTAGTCCATTTAAAATTTCTTTGAATCTAGAATGCAAAGAAGTTACCTTTTCTCCCTTTTCTAATTTAATGTTGGATAGTTGGGAGCGGAGGAGATCTCTCCTTGCTAGCTTCGCCTCGGATGTGCCTTCATGAAGCTCAATTAGCTTCTCCCACATCTCCTTGGCACTTAGGCATTCTCCTATTCGGTTGATTTCTTGTTGGGGGAGCACATTGAAGAGATGATGCTTGGCTTTTGAATTTGCAAGGTGCTCTTCCCTTTGCCTTTTGGTCCACCTAGATTTCTCTATTTGCTTCCCCTCTTCATCCCTAGGCAAAACGAAACTGGATTCCATTGTAATCATAATATCAAAATCCGTTTCGAAAAATACCTCCATTCGCTTCTTCCACCAAGCGAATTCTCCTTCAAACTTCGGAGGATGGATGTTGGAGCCGGCCATTTTGAAAGTTGCTTGTTGTGGCAGTTAGTCCTCGACAAGCTTTCCTTGGCTCTGATACCACTTGTAGGGGATCGATTGGCCGGCTAGAGGGGGGTGAATAGCCCTCTTACGATGGATGTTGGAATTCTCTCGTTCGTTTGCTCGTCTACACAATCGTTAGCGCAAGCGGAAGCATAAACAATAAAGACAAAGCAATAAACGAAAACACAAACGCTAACAAAGAAGATGTAACGTGGTTCACGGCTACGCCGCTAATCCACGGTCCGATTCGTCCGAGGTGAATCACTCCTCCAAAGCCAATCACTATTGGTCTCTCCTTTGCACCAAGCTAGGTGGAGGTAACCTTTACAATCAAGATCACTCTTCTTACAATAAGAATGGAGTAAAAACAAGTAAGAAGAGTTTAGAGCTTGTGGGGCACTAGGAAGATCACTTGGAGCATAAGCATTAGCCTCTCAAAGGCTCACACCCTCTCTTTTTATAGAGAGGGCTGATTTCTTCCCGATCATTCTTGCGCCCTTGGCGATCAGCTAATCACTACAACGGCCACCGAACATGTCGGATCCCGACCGTTGTAGTCCAACAGAACTCTTGGCGATCGATGGACCTCACCACGATCATTCTTTGCCTCCGTAGTCGGCGCCTAATCGGCTACGAGCGGCGGTTACGTGCGTGACATCCTCGACGATCATTGCGGGCATAAACCCATCGATCGGATACGATCGAACACACTCGACTCGAGTAGTCATTGCCATTACATGGCGATCGGTGGTGCCGTGAAACTCAAACTTAACATAAGTTTGAGCTCGTGATCGGGTAAACCTTAACCCTTGCATAAGTCTCCGACACTCCCATTCACCTAAGTTCACCTAATGAGCTACTTACATTTCACTCATTCTCTCATCTCACTCGAAGTCCCTCATGAAGCTCTCTTCGTTCACGGCCACATCCCTCGGCAAAGATCGGTGCGGCTGCAATGCTCCTTCGCGTCTCTTGCCTCCGAAGTCTACTTCCTTGGCTTCACTTAAAGTCATCTCGTCCGGCGGTCCCTCAGATGCTCCAAGCGCACGGCTTCCGCAAAGTCATCCTTCACCGACTCAAGGACCGAGGTTGTGAGGGTGAACCCACCAAGGCTCCATGTGCAAATTACTAAGTCCTGCAAGACTCCAACGCACATATCAAATAACAATATCATCCTAACTTAAACCCTTTGCCACACACATCAAAACCTTATCATGGCAAGAGATTGCCCTAACAGTTAACACATTAACAAGTATGCATCATATGCATAGCACCCAACTTCACCTCCCTTTACATCGACCTTGGAGAGAGTCCAACAAGCCGATGCTCCAGGTTAAAGCCGACCCATTAATCAAGAAATAGTTTTAATATGGTTAGAGCGCATTCAACCAATTAGCCCGGCTTGGAGAGAGTCCAACAACCAAAGCTAACGATTGACCTCTGACTCTTACCATATTAGTATTAAACTATTCCATGGTTTGAACATGTTCGGGTTCGAGCCGGGCTTGGAGAGAGTCCAACAACCCGAACAAGAAACGGAACTCTGGTTCTAACCATATTAATGGAAGGTGTAGGCTTTAATATTGAGTTAGGGTTTTTATGTCTCATCCTCTTTGCATGCAAATAACTATTATCTACATGGCATGACATACATGGCATACATCTACATGTCACGACACGCATAGCATAATGATATGCATCTAATGCAATTACATGGCATACAATTATGTCATGTATATAATTTCCTTATATGTCATAACTATTTATGGAAATAAAATATGTTTAAGATTTGATTCTCCAAATCAAATCATGATTAAATTAGGAATCAAATTTCTAAATCTAATCACATATTTTATTTATGGAAATGGTTGATTAAGGAAAGTCAATTTAGGAAACCAATTTCCTAAATCATCAAAACTACTTATGAAAATAAAATATTTTAAGATTTGATTTCCCAAATCAAATCATGATTAAATTAGGAAAAAAATTCCAAAATCTAATCAAATCTTTTATTTATGGAAAATATCAATTTCCATAAATACTTCCAACTTTCCAAAAGTGGAAGATTTCCATAAATACTTCTAGACTTTCAAAAATTGAAAAATTTCCATAAATACTTCTAACTTTTCAAAAGTAGAAAATTTTTAGAAATATGATTATGACTATCGCAAAACCATTTTACGATTATGTCGAAACACAACCTGGGCTCTGATACCACTTGTTGGGTTTCCGGCACCGCGGCGAGTGTGTGTTCGAACATGTTTTGCAAACATGTGCATAGCGGAAGAAATAAAAATAATAAATCTACATTTATTACAACACACAAATCACACGCATGCATAGTACAACATGTGTAGACATAATCGTAAATTTAAATTTTACAATAAAAGAAAATTTAACTACGTATACCTTTCGTATCACGTGTAGCGGGAACAGCATCAACCGGAACGATCCTCGCTAGAATCGTCTCTATCCGTATCCACGCCGAGTATCTTTGGGATGACTTCACAAAGTCACGAGATTCGTCTTCGTACGGGTTACTAGCCTCGTGTTGAAGACGATGTGATCGAGAGAGGATCACGATCCGAATCCAAATTCGGATCCAAAGACGAGTCCTCGAAACTCGCTTCTCCGGAGAGGTATTCGTCAACCATTTGACGAATCCTTCGTCCTCCACCTATGAGGATTACCGGAGATCGAATCCCCGGTAAGTTAGGCGCTGTCATAGCTCCAACCGTCATCCAAACGATGCTCCGACGAGAGGGAAACAAGCTGTCCAGAAAATTGGACAACTTTGGTGGAGACCTTGTGCCGGCCAAATAAGGAAACCGGCTTGCTCACCTTGTCGCCGGAGCCAAGGAGGATCACTGGAAATCTTCCGGCAGCAGCTCGACGCCGAAAATGGGAGAAGATGGCAGCAGCTGGTGGCCGGTTGGAGAAGATGGGCGGCGCCCTAGGGTTGGCACCGACTCCTTCAATGAGGTGGGCGGCAACTCTAGGTTAGGGTTTTTGGATTAGGGTTTAACAAACCCTTAAGCCCTCTTTTATAGAGAACTAATTCTCTTAATGTTTATTGGATCATAACCATAAGGCCCGTTAACCCGCTCCAATAGTTCTCGGTTTATGTTGGCCGTCTATAATTAATCATTAATTATAGAACGATCATGAGTGGCACCTAGTAGTACATCCTGATCCCCAATTAACCGAAAAGATCAACGGTTGATCCAGAACTATTTCTGAAACCCTTCAGTAGCTCGAATGATTCGTGCCCCATTCCCTTCACTCATCTTATACCCACATGGTTCAGGACATGGTCTATAGTGTCAGTCCCCACTAGGCTGACTATGTCACACCTAGCCCAAGTATCATTTCCTCATCCTACGGATTCTAGTTACTGCACATGTATCGAAGAGTACCTTACTCTAAACATGTAATGCTTTGGCCAAAGACTTTAGTAACAATCCGACGAGAGGCCATGGGTATACATCT
Source organism: Wurfbainia villosa (assembly GCA_025175895.1). Taxonomy (NCBI): domain Eukaryota; kingdom Viridiplantae; phylum Streptophyta; class Magnoliopsida; order Zingiberales; family Zingiberaceae; genus Wurfbainia; species Wurfbainia villosa. Next base: position 43,862,507 of record CM046005.1, read on the forward strand.
CCTCGCAAGGAGTGGTGAATCCTTTATAGGCTATTCAAACACCTTCGATCACTTTGACTTATACCCAATCATCCCGGGTCCACATCTCCTCAGAGATGCTTGCTTAAGATGTCAAAGCATAAGTCTTTATGATCAAGATGACTTGAATACCGCAAGTCAAAGGAACATCACACTTAAGCTACAGTAAGAACTTCATTGACATATCTATATATGCAGAGAACCATATGAAGTCTTACGGTTGGTCATTCCAATGAACTAGTTACCATAACTAGCATCCACGATTAACTCCGGACATCACAATGTCTCCAGCCAGTGAGAATCAGCTGCTTGGATACACCAAGGAGTATACCTCGTGCTAGTCTCAACAGAATTGATGGTGTCTAAATCCATCAATTCATCGACTAGGGATAATTCTGATACATCACAATTACACATGTAGAGATACTCACTAGTTGTGATCCAATCACAAATTCTCTCATGTTGTGAATCGTATCATGGACATTCAGTAAATGAGTTTAAGATCCAATCAAATACATGAAGACATGTATACTAAAATAGTGAATCTTCATTTATCATATAAATGGTTCATACATAAGGCGATTGCCTTAGGACATCTCTCATATATTACTAACATTCACAGCCTGGCATTAGCTAGAGCTATAATACCCATGTGGTGGCAGAATATAGGTGTAGGGTTTAAGGTGGATACACTTTGGAAGATTGACGGAATATAAAATTCATTCTGATCTGATAGGGCAAAGCCTTAGATCAGGTCGTTACACCTTTTTACAGCTCAGTGTTAGCCGAAGCTATTATCCCCATGCGGTTGCAGAACGGAGGAGTAGGGTTTAAGATAAATATACTTTGGAAGATTAGCAGAGTAAAAAATTCATTCCGATCTGATAGGGCAAAGCCTTAGATTAGATCATCACACTTTTTACAGCTCAGTATTAGCTAAAGCTATTATACCCATGCGGTTGTGGAACAGAGGAGTAGGGTTTAAGGTAAATACACCTGTGAAGATTGGCGGAGTAAAAAAATCATTCCGATCTGATGAGGCAAGACCTTAAATCAGCTCGTCACACTTTTTACAGCTCAGCAATCGTCGAAGGTATTATCCCCGTACGATTGCAGAATGGAGGAGTAAGGTTTAAGGTAAATACACTTTGCAAGATTAGCGGAGTAAAAAATTCATTCCGATTTGATAGGGCAAAGCCTTAGATCAGATTGTCACACTTTTTACAGCTCGGTATTAGCCGAAGTTATTATCCCCGTGCGATTGCAGAACAGAGTAAGGTTTAAGATAAATACACCTGTGAAGATTGGTGGAGTAAAAAATTCATTCCGATCTAATAGGGCAAAGCCTTAAATCAGATCGTCACATTTTTTACAGCTTGGTATTAGCCGAAACTATTATCCCCATGCGGTTGCTGAACGAAGGAGTAGGGTTTAAGATAAATACACCTGTGATGATTGGCAGAGTAAAAAATTCATTCCAATCTGATGAGGCAAGGCCTTAGATTAGATCGTCACTTATTTTACAACTTGATAATCACCGAAGCTATTATCCCCATGCAATTGCGGAATAGAGGAGTATGGTTTAAGGTAAATACACTTGGGAAGATTGCGGAGTAAAAAATTCATACCGATCTAATAGGCCATAGCCTTAGATCAGATCGTCACATTTTTTACAGCTCGGTATTAGCCGAAGCTATTATCCTTGTGTGGTTACCAAACAAAGGAATTGGGTTTAAGGTAGATGCACTGATGAAGATTAGCGGAGTAATAAATTATTCTGATCTGACTAGGCGAAGCCCTAGGTCAGATCGTCACTATTTGTTCAGCTTGTCTCCAAGTCAAGATATTATCCCCATGTGATTGCGGAATAAAGGAGTTGGGTTCAACGTAGATGCACTGATGAAGATTGACGGAGTAAAAAATTATTCCGATATGACTAGAAGAAACCCTTGGTCAGATCGTCACTATTTTTTTAGCTTATCTTCAAGTCATGCTATTATCCCAGTGTGGTTACGGAACAGAGGAGTTGGGTTTAAGGTAGATGCACTGATGAAGATTGGCAGAGTAAAAAATTATTTCGATCTGACCAGGCGATGCCCTAGGTTAGATCGTCACTATTTGTTTAGCTTGTCTCCAAGTCAAGCTATTATCCCCGTGTGGTTGCGGAACGGAGGAGTTGGGTTCAAGGTAGATTCACTAATGAAGAGTGGAGGAGTAAAAAATTATTCCGATCTGACCAGGCGCAGCCCTAGGTCAGATCGTCACTATTTTTTTAGCTTGTCTCCAAGTCAAGCTATTATCCCCGTGTGATTGCGGAACGGAGGAGTTGGTTTCAAGGTAGATGCACTGATCAGGATTGGAGGAATAAAAAATTATTATTCCGATCTGACTAGGCGAAGCCCTAGGTCAGGTCGTCACTATTTTTTCAGCTTGTCTCCGAGTTAAGCTGTTATCTTCGTGTGATGGTGGATCGGAAGGGTTGGATTTAAGTGGTCGACCGGAAGAGTCGAGCTTAAGGGAGAAGCATTGCCGAAAGGTGATGGAAGTAACGAATCTTGTTTCAATTTGTCCAGGAGGAGCCCGAGGTAAGATTGTCTCTATCTGTTATAGCTGAATTTCATCCCTGTATGGGGCTAGACCTAAGGTAAGAGAAGGTTGCTATGATGAACTTGTGCTAAAGAATCAAAGAGGATGTTGGCATGGGATTAACAAGTTTCTGTGTTGAGAGGTGGTGCTATGATATTTTACTCATCCCGAAAAATTAGTGTTTAGCAAGAAGAGGTACATCCTTGCATTTTCCAAAATAAGGGTTTTATTACTGCATGAAAGGGTTACATGCATAACTTCTTAAGAAAAGTAAAGAAAATACATCCTGGTATAAGGAAAACTAAGAAGCTTCATGGATGACTCCCTTTGGAGGTAATGCTGGAGCATTGCGGCTGCCTGACATGGCAAGAAGTTGTATGACGCGAGACTGGTACATGAACTGGTGTTTTGATAAGGCCCGCTAGGTCACAGTCAGTTCTTGTCGTAGGGAGTAGTTGCGAGTGGAGGCTGACTGTAGGCGCCTCCTCAGGTTCCTTACTAGCTCTTCCAGCTCTTGTATGCATTATTGATATATTGTACATGGCTCAAGGGAAGGAGAGTTTCTTCCTTGCTCTGACGAGATCTCCATTTAAAAGGTAGAAGAATGGAGGAGTTCACGAGTAGAAGGCGGTGTCGGATGTTTTTATAGAGGAAAAGAGGGTATTGATTGACCCTCTTGGAAAATGAAGAAAGTAAAAAACTGATAGGATGGGAAGACGAGGGGGTAGTATTGAGGGTAGTTGGATGCGTTAATGATGAAATGGCCGTTCAGATCCTACAGAAGAAGTAAATATTTGGTTGACGCAATCCAATCATAATACAGTGGTTTTCTTGTGACACTTCCCAGTTTCGTTGTACATTGCTAGTCCTTTAGAATGGGTCAAGTATTAAAATAGTTACCCTGCAGGGAATGTTCGGGCAATTGTAGCGATTATGTTGGACTTTATATTATCTTCTTATATATATATATATATATATATATATATATATATATATATATATATATATATATATATATATATATATAAGACTTTATCAGTCACAAATATCAAATAGTACTAGAAGAGTCAACAAAATACTCCTCTTCTGAATTGGATAGTAGGACTAGCCTAAGAGGAGGAACCCTAATCAGTGTTCAAGGTCGAGGGACCTTAGCCTGAGGGGGAGGAGGAGCATCAGCCGATGGAGGAAGAGGAGTGTCGGCTGGTGAAGGAGGGAGACCCCTTGTAAGTTGTAGTAGGGTTGCAGGAGGGTTCCATACACAATTGCCAACGGAAGGGAAACGAGGTCGGAAGGACCTCCTGGTGTTTGGAGCTACTGTGTTGGTAAGAGTTTGAGGAGGTGGAGGTCAATACACTGAGGTCACCATAGAACGAGTATCCGGATCATCAACCGAGTTTGTGTCGAAACTTATGCTAATGGGGAGCGAAGGAGAAGCCATGGAAGTAGGATGAAGTCAAGAGGTCTCGTGGTAGGTATTTATAGAAGGGAAGGAGAATTAATATTCCTCCTTGAAAAAAGAAGAAGAATGCGGATGGTTAGACAGAGTAACTGAAGGGTTGGCATCGGGAATAGTAAGAACATTGACAATGAGGTGACTATTCATATCCTCATTTGATTAAGGGGATAAGGGATATTCAAGGTTTATCCGACTACGGTGCAAGGTAACTCAACAGTAGTGGGTCCCTCCTACTAGGGGAATAGCTCAGGATAATATGAAAATATAATATTTTCCAAACTAGCTAAGGTAATCTCTGTATCAGTCGACTGGTACAAGAAAAGTTCCGATTAGAAGCAGTCAATCACAGAAAAAGGGGAAATATTTGATCAATGATGAAAATATTATCATCCAAAATAACTTAGGAAAAGAGGAAAAAAATGCAAGTTATTTCAAAATAAATTTTATATATATATATATATATATATATATATATATATATATATATATATATATATATATATATATATATATATATATATATATATATATATATATATATATATATATATATATATATATATATAGTATAGTTAGGGTAGATCAAGAATTACAGTTCAAAGACCTCTTCTGGATATTCTTCCATGGCAGCCTCAACATTTAGATAACTTATATCTGTACCTGGAGGGGGATGGCCATGGGCAGCATGTTGTTTGTTGACTTCTTTGAAGCCTAAAATGAACAACTCTACCCCTTTATTGTTACATTTTGTCAACAATTCCTCCTCCCTCTCTTTCCATTGAGCTTCATTATTAGCCACCTGGTTGACAAGAGCTGCCCATTCTTTGGCGACGGTTATGGCGTGTTGACCCAAGGAGGTTATAGCTTGAGTGTATTCTTTTTGCAGTGCCTGCAATTGCCTTGTGATGTTTGTCAAAGCCCTAGGAAGGGTAGATGCTTTGGAGGAGAGGCTTTCCAATTGTGCTCGGCATGTTGATAGGGAAACCTCCAGAGTTTTATTGGTTGATTAAGCCTGTAGGAGGGCAGTTGAGGATCTAGATGCTCTAGCCTCTACCTCTTTTAGTTGAAATTTATGCTCCAGCAGCTCCTAGGCCAGAGCATTGACGTGCTCCGTTATTCTTTTTCAGGGTTTCTTCCTTTTCACACCCTACTATCGTCAATTGAGGTGTCAACTTTTCGCAACGAGCAGCTAAAGCAACCTCTCGTTGTTTACTCTCACCTAGTTGTTGAGTTAGCTTGTTATGCTGAGCCTGGGAGGTGCTATGGCGGGTGGCCATCGTGGATTGGTAGTCAACTAGGTGTTGGGGTGGTTCGTTATAATTGGTGACTACCTATGGAAGAGGAGGAAATATTTTGAAGGTAGACGGCATGATATCTTAAGTATAGGAAGGATAAGGGAATATACCTCTAATATGTTCCTATGCATACACTCAAAGGGGCTCTATATGCCTAATTGAGTGAAAAGTTTTACCTCCTCTGTACTACAAATCTTGAGCACATATCTTAAAATAGTAGTAGGAGGGTTCAAAGGGAGAATATCTCTCATTAGAAAGGGGGGGGTTCTTCCTCAATCAAGGAAGGATCGAGAGGGATAAAATCGGGGGTGGGAGAATGTGAAAGAGATAATTCTAAAGGGGTTGTTGGAGAAGGAGAAGATATGGGAAGATCAATTTCCCTGCCTGAAGGAGAGGGAAGGGAAGAAGTAGGTAGTAAAGGAGAGTGCTCCTCAGGAATAAGTGAAGGGAGAACCGGAGACTAGATGTCCTCCTCTGTGAGCTCAGAGATGACTAGGTGGTGGCGCCTGTTAAGTTTGAGAGGAGGTGGACTTGGAGAATGAGAGGACGAAGATGTCAGGAGAGTGGAGGAACTGAGGGCATTCCTCGGGTGTGGGAGGAGCTTCTTAAGAGGCCAAGGAGAGAGAATAGGAGATTTGCCCCTTGCCCATTTCCTTGTAGGTTTCTGGGGGACCATCTTCTCTCCGCTATTCCTGGCCCTCTGCATCAAGTCATCTGCAATTCAAGATATCCATAACACTGAGTGATAGCGATAAGAGTTAACAGACACTATGTACTAAATGTTGATGGTATCCTACCTATGACGACCGGATAATCCAGGGGGAAAGGGGACAATCCATAATAGCTCAGGATATGAGTGTCCAGTAGGAAGTCAGAATTGTAATTGTATTTCTTCAACGTCTCATGGACTTCTGCAAAAGGACATTGAAGTCTACAATCCTGAAAGGAAGGCAAGTCTGGAAGGGCCATTTTCCAAGTTTCGGAATGAGGAAGGGGGGGGGTAGGAAGTTGGGCGAAGAAGTATAAGTCCCTCCAACCTTTGTGGGAAGAGGGTACGTTAGTAAGGAATTTGTATTCAGGGCAGCTAGCAAAATAAAAGGTGTCTTCTTTAGAATATTTCAACTGGAATAGACAATGAAATATTAACGGAGAAAGGGGGAGTTCTAAGTGTTCAAAAATGGCAATAGTGCCTGTTAGCAAGCGGAAGGCATTAGGTCCTAGTTCGTTGACGGGTAGTTCATAGAAATCTAATAGTTCAAAGTAAATGAGGGGTACAGGTAAGCGGAGGCCATTTATTAATTGCTCGGAGAAGAAGCAGTGATAGCCAAGGGGAGGACAATGTGGCCGGAATGAGCTGGAGGTAAAACGACATTTTATAGTAGGAACAATGAACATGTCCTTAGCATCAAAAAAGTAGCAATGATTGTCTATGTGCGTGATGACATCTTCATACCAAGGAGTCGGACAAGGGTTTTTTGGAGCCATGGCAGGAAGGTAAAAAGGGCATTTACTTGCGGTTGGAGGAGGATGGTCTTTAAAAGGAAAGAGAGTCCCAAGTGGTGGAGGTTTAGGCATAGGGTAGTAGCTGGTGGAAGTCATCGATGTTAGTGAAAGCCTTAGAGTCAATCATGTGATGATTGTTGTATGGACTTTGTTGTATAATATTCCTGTTTATAAAGGTATGGTTATTATATTTACTTGTATTGGTGCCAAATAACTAAGTATAATAACGTCCTTGAGTAGAAGGTTCTTATATATATCAATCGATTGGTTGAATCGATAATGAGATGATATAGAGAACACTACTCTTAATCATTCCTAGTCAAGTATTAACATTCAGGGATAATGTTAATGCAAAGAGACTAGCATGTAGGTCAACTCGATGATTGATCTCACAAGTCATGGATATGTGATATCAAGTTGACACATGGGTATGCATTGGAGAATGTATACTGAATGACCCGCCATGAGAAAGTATGATGGATCGTTATATGAGTGTCATATACTTTCTCATGTGACTATTAGTATGACTATTAGTACTTGGACCTGAAGTCACCATAGTTCCCTACATAAGGAGTTGCATACTTTGGCTTCGTCAAACGTCACCCGTAAATGGGTGGACTATAAAGTGTTGGATCGAAGCGGATCACTAGAGGGGGAGTGAATAGCAATAAAAACTTTTTCTTTTAAATCGTTCGGTAGACAATTAAACGCAGCGGAAATGTAAATAAAAACTAAATGAGACAAATAGTTTTTTTACTTGGTTCGTAGCCTTCGGCTACTACTCCAAGGCCCTAACGGTCCTAGACCGTGTACGGAGGGCAATTCACTAAAACACTTCTCCTCGTTGGAGGTAGGAGTTTTACGATTACAAAAACCTTCGAAGCACAAGATAGAGAGACAAACCCTCTCTTCTATTAAAATGAAATGCAACGATAGAAAGCCTCGATTAACAAATGAATTGCAAGATTAAAAGAAATGACAAAACAAGATTATACCAATAACTCGAAGATAGGACTTAAACTAGGGTTGTTGGCAGCACTTCGTTGTCGTAGAGTTATCGGAGAGTCGCAGTGTTGTGGAGGCTTTTGAGCACTTAGAATTGATGATAAAACCCTAGGTTAGGACCTCCTTTTATAGCCTTTGAGCCCCTTTTCGAGAGGAACCCTAGCCAATCATATTTGAGCACTACTCCCCTTGAAATTTGGTGATAAACCTTGACTGTCGATCCTTTGACCATCGACCGATGGCCATCATCGATCGACTTATGGCAAAGATCGATCGAGTGCTAACCTCCAAAGAATGATCGATTGACGGCAATGAGTCCGAGTCCAAGTCGGCAATGATTGATGCTTGTTGCAAGTCAAAGTTAGCTCAACAAAAACATAATTTCGACGGTCGTCGACCGTCCGATCTCGATCTAGACCATCTATAGGATGTCTTTGGTCGGATCTACACTTAAGATCATCCCCGTAACGAGGATACGAACTCACTTACGCTCGCACACACGAGCTTACCTCGATACATACGTGTTGCTTTTGCTTCTGGCCTTCCACTCGATTCCTTCGGCTACCTCCGAAGTCACTCGAGTGTCGCCCGACCACCGCGGCTTCCTCCGGGTGTCGCTAGCCTTCAGCTCTAGCTATAGCAATCTTCTGCACACTCGATTCAGCTCGTGAGATAACGACATGAGCTTAACTTTGTATCGTTTGCTATAATCAAAACTCAGGTTCGACTTAGGTGCCTACTGCACCAACATAAAGGTGATTACTAAGTATGTAACAAATTATGTGGAGGGATATGAGTGATGTAGATGGTATCTATCCCTCCTATATGACAGGAGTAACATCATTATTCTTGATAGAGTGGGACCATTAAGTGCATGACCTTGCCCAAATGAGTCAATATGAGATATTGATCTCATTTGATTAGAGTGAGTCTACTTGGAGTTCAAGATATAGATTGTACCGAGGATGACACGGTCTATACCTCAATTGGTCAATCTAGATGTCAAGGATAGAGGGATATTGTCACATATTGTGAGAGTCACAATTAGTATTCACAAAGATGATGTTAGAACTCTAACATTCTTGTAACTTGGGTAGCAATGATGTGTTGCTAGATACCGCTCATTGCTTATGTTCCTAAATCAGTTTAGGAGCATTGCCAACGTTACAAGAACCTATAGGGTCACACATAAAGGGAAATTAGATGGAGATTAGGTTCATATGATGAACCATGATGATTAGGTTCATGGGATGAACCAAATTGGATTAAGAGTAATCCAAATTAGACTAATTGAGTTAGACTCAAGTTGATTCAAGTGTTGAATGGGTCTAATTTAGATTTGATTCATCGAGTCAATTTAAACTAATGAATTGAGATTCATTAAATCAAATGGTTGGATTTGATCAACCATGGGAGATAAGAGGTCAAGTTTGACTTGACTTGAGAGGGAAGATAAATGGTCAATTTTGACTTGACCAATTTCCATGTCATGGTGACTTGGCATGGGGACCGGCCAATGATGATGTTCCACATCATCATGGACTCATCATGGGGTGCCACCTCATGAGGGAGACCAAGAGTCATTGGCTCTTGGAGTTACATGCATGCATGTAACCCCCCAAATAGTGGTCGACCACTTTGATGGGTTATCAAAGTGTGAAGTTAAGTATGTAACTTCATCATCTTCTTCCTTGGCTCTTCCCTCAAGCTCTCTCCCTAATCTTCCTCATCTTGCCGTGAGCCTCCAAGGGGTGCTATCACACTCTAGGTTGCTTTTCTCCACCTATTGCTTGTGTGGATACTAATAGAGGAGTGTACACTTGACACTCTCGAGTTTCGGCAAGCCGTTTGGACGAGCGGAATAAGAGAAGGGTGTCGCATCGAGGATAAACTCTTAACATGTAGATCTAAAATTTTTAAACACGTACATGTAGTTTTATTTACCTTCGCACGGATCCATGGCCGACTTTCGGGGTTTTTGCGGCTCGAATAGTCCAACAGTGATATCAGAGCCACGTGCGAACCATGTATGTGTTTAATTTTTGTAGTTTTTATATTAGATATAAAAATTAAAGATCTGTAAGTTTCTGTAAATTTTATATTTTTATAGATTTTTTGGGTATTTTTCTCGAAGAGTAGAAGCAACAAGTGTTGGGACACTTGTAGGCTTCAACCACCGAGAAAAACTCTCTGAAATGGCAAGTTCTTGCTTTAGGTTTTTGGTATAGAGACTTATGTTACTGTAAGATCAAGATGGGACACTCGTAAAGTTCATTTTTCGAGTATGGGCGCTGACCCTAACCCCGAAAGGGGCCTTGTCCTGCGATCGCGCCCAGAAATTGCTTAGCGGGACCGTTACGGAGATATGACTCATAAAAATTGAAAAAAAAAATAGAAAAAATTATAGAAATTTCTGTAAAATATATAATTTATAATTATGTATAATACTGTGATGTTCATGGCCCAATAACCCCAATATAATTGGATAAATGTGTTGTAATTCATAATACGACTTGCGTGCCAATTTTGTGGTTATGCATGTTGTATATGGTATGCGACCTGCGCGTCGTGCCTCTTCTTTTAATATTCCAGTTGTAAATAGTTTTAGACTCAAATGTAACTCGAGTTTCATATTTGTAATGTACAAAAATGGAGCGGTGGAAGGTCCACTAGTAGACGGAGTTACGAGGAGGGAGCCGACGACACATGGCGGTCAAAGGAGGCGCTTGGAGAAGCCGCTAACCCTAGATTGACCGTCCGATATTCTCATTGGCTTGAGAAGATCGTAGTAGGGCCATGACCTCATCACAATTAATATATATATATATATATATATATACTCAAACTTGTTTTTCTTGTATGTATGTGATGCATGCTAGTAAATTTTGCTTGTATGTATATGATGCATGCTAGAATATTTTGCTTGTATGTATATGATGCATGCTAGTATATTGCTTGTATGTATATGATGCATGCTAGTGTAGGGTAATAAAGGCCTTGATGCGTATATGATACACATTCATGATTAGATTAGATCTTAATCGAATCAACTCAAAAATGTCTACCAAGTTTTGATACCCATCACTACCTCGATCATTTGTTGTTGTTGAATTTGCCAAAGCAGAGCAACGCATAAATCTGCCAAAGCAGAGCAACGCATATTATCTTGGTAGGGTGCGGAGAGACAATCTTGGTCCTGCCTATCACAGCTTGGGTGAGAATAAGCTCAATTAGATTGAGTAAAACTAGTTAACTCAATTGGATCGAGTAAAACTATAGGCATATTCCAACCGTTGGAAAGGTAGGATAAGGTTACATTTACACTAAATCTTGGGTGATTTAGCCAAAGCTAACTCAAGGTCTTTTGTAAATGTGGATCTTGATCATATAAACAAGAGTTGCATAGAGATGTAATCGGTAATGTGTTACCTACCGATCATACTAAGTCTTGGGTGATTTAGCCAAAGCTAACTCAAGGCGTAGTATGATGTGGATCTTGTCCAGCAAGAATTATAGCTAGTTTGTATGAATCTAGTAATGTTGTTTGACCACATCCATGACTCGATTCTATAAAAGTCCTATAATTCAGTGGGAGCATCATTTGATTAAAGGCCTAATTAAATGATAAATGAAATATGATATTAATTTTTGGCATTGTGTATGTTGTAGATTACCATGTCAACAAACACGAACACTCTCTCCCTGCGTTCTGTCCTTGAGAAGGACAAGCTCAATGGAGCTAATTTCCTGGACTGGTACAGGAATCTGAGAATCATTCTCACCCAATAAAGAAAACTATACGTCCTGGAGCAGCCCATTCCGGAGGCACCTCATGCCACTGGCTCGCGAAATGATCGAGATGCTTACAAGAAGCATCAAGATGATTCATTAGATGTGTCATGTCTCATGCTCGTAACCATGAACTCTGATCTTCAGAAGCAACACGAGTTCATGAATGATTTTGATATGGTTGAACATCTTTGTCAACTGTATCAAGGACAAGTAAGGCACGAGAGATATGAGATCTCTAAGGCACTGTTTCAGTCCAAGATGCAAGATGGGACTCCCGTAAGTCCATATGTACTCAAGATGATTGGGTACATAGAAAACCTACAGAGGTTGTGATTCCCACTTGGCCAAGAGCTGGCCACTGACTTAATCTTGCAATCTTTACCATAAAACTACAATCAATTTGTCATGAATTACAACATGAATGAAATTGATAAGCCACTGCCTAAGATGCTTAGCATGTTGAGAACTACTGAGCTCAACCTTAAGAAGGAAAAAAACCTGACTCCATTTTGATGGTGCAAAAGAAGAAAGGCAAGGGCAAGCCTAAAGGTAAGGAAAAGTCTCAAGCCAAGGGAAAAGGCAAGGCACTGAAACCGAAAGGAGGGGTGGCCAAGGAAGGGACTTGCTTCCACTGTAAGGAAGCTGGACACTAGAAGTGTAACTGCAAAGCATACCTGGAAGATCTTAAGAAGAAGAGAAGTGAGACTTCTACTTCAGGTATAAATGTTATAGAAGTCAATCTATCTATTTCTTCATCATGGGTATTAGATATTGGATGTGCATCTCACATTTGTATCAATGTGCAGGAACTGAGAAATAGCAGGGCATTGACGAAGGGCGAGGTGGACCTACGAGTAGGCAATGGAGCAAGAGTTGTTGTTGTTGCTGTAAGAACTTATTTTATATCTCTTCCCTCTGGGCTTGTACTAGAACTAGATGAATGTTGTTATGTGTCTGCTTTAACTAAGAACATAATTTCAATTTCTTGTTTGGACAAGAAAGGTTTTTCATTTATAATAAAGAACAAATGTTATTCAGTTTATTTAAATGATATGTTCTATTATAGTGCACCTCTAATGAACGGACACTACATTCTAGACTTAGAGAGCCTCATCTATAACATAAGTACCAAAAGGTTCAAGTCAAATGAGTTGAACCAAACCTATCTCTGGCATTGTCGCTTAGGTCACATAAATGAGAGTCACTTATCCCAGCTCCATAAGGATGGGTTGTTGGACTCATTTGATTTTGAATCATATGAGACATGCGAGTCTTGCCTTCTAGGAAAGATGACCAAGACTCCCTTTAGTGGACACAACAAAAGAGCAACAGACTTGTTAAGACTTATACATAGTGATGTATGTGGCTCTTTCAATGTTGCTGCTAGAGGTTATTATAGGTACTTCATTACATTTACTGATGACTTTAGTAGATATGGTTATGTGTATCTGATGACACATAAGTCGGAATCCTTTGAAAAGTTCAAAGAATTCAAGAATGAAGTACAAAACCAGCTTGGCAAGAGTATTAAGATACTTCGATCAGATCGAGATGGTGAATACCTTAGCCATGAGTTTCATGACTATCTAGCTGAGTGTGGGATTCTATCCCAACTCACTCCTCCTGTAACACCACAGTGGAATGGTATATCCGAAAGAAGGAATCGTACCCTATTAGATATGGTACGATCTATGATAAGTCACACAGATCTTCCTATATCCTTTTGAGGATATGCTCTATACACAACAGCCTTCACACTTAACCGTGTACCATCCGAGGCTGTGATAAAGACACCATATACGATATAGACAAGGAGAAATCCCAAGATGTCTTTCATGAGGATTTGGGGTTGTGAGGCTTACGTTTGATGTCAAGTCTCAGACAAACTAGGACCCAAATCCAATAAGTGCTATTTTGTTGGATATCCCAAGGAAATGAAGGGATATTACTTCTACATTCCCAGTCAGCACAAAGTGTTTGTGGCAAAGACTGGGGTATTTCTAGAAATGGATTTTGTTTTTAGAAAAATAGTGGGAGTATGTTCGATCTTGAAGAAATTCAAGATAAGGACCATAGCACTGAGGCCTTGATGGAGATTGAACAGGAACCACAAAGTGTTGTGGGTGATGAGATTGTTGCACAAAGAGTTATGGAACAACCACCTGTTCAGGTAGACCTACCTCTTCGCAGGTCTGATAGGGTATGTCGTCAGCCTGAGAGATACTCATTTTTCTTGTCTGACAATGATGACATTATGCTCATTGAGAATGATCCTACCTCCTATCAGGAAGTTATGATGAACCCAGATTATGAGAAATGGCTAAAGGCCATGAGATCCGAGATGGAATCCATGTACACCAACCAAGTATGGACTTTGGTTGATCCACCTGAAGGAGTCAAACCCATTGGGTGTAAGTGGGTCTTCAAGAGAAAGACTGACATGGATGGACTTACGCATACCTATAAGGGTCGATTAGTGGCTAAAGGTTTCAAACAAATTTATGGTATTGACTATGATGAAACCTTTTCTCCAATGGTGATGCTTAAGTCCATTCGGATCATGCTTGCTAATGCAGCATACCACAATTATGAGATCTGGCATATGGATGTCAAAACCGCGTTTCTGAAAGGAAACTTGCTCGAGGATGTGTACATGACACAACCTAAGGGTTTTGTAGATCCACAACATACTAGGAAAGTATGCAAGTTGCAAAGGTCCATTTATGGGCTAATGCAAGCTTCTCGGAGCTGGAATCTTCGATTCGATGATGCAATCAAACAGTTTGGTTTCATCAAGAATGAAAATAAACTCTGTGTCTATAAGAGGGTTAATAGAAACACAGTTGTCTTCTTTGTATTGTATGTGGATGACATACTACTCATTAGGAATGATATCCCTTCGCTACAGTCTGTGAAGACTAGGCTGGGGACATGCTTCTCAATGAAGGACTTAGGTGAAGCAGCCTGTATTCTAGGCATCAAGATCTATAGAGATAGATCTAAGAGATTGCTTGCCCTAACTCAGAGTGCATATATTGACACGGTATTACTACAGTTTTCCATGCAGAATTCCAAGAAGGGACTTCTGTCGATGTCACATGGTGTGAGTCTTTCAAAGACTCAAATTCGCTCTTCTAGAGAGGAGAGAGACCGCATGGATAAGATCCCTTATGCATCGGTCATAGGATCTATCATGTACGTCTTGCAATATACTCATCCTGATGTCTCGTATGCTTTGAGCATGACGAGTAGATACCAGTCATATCCAGATGAGCATCACTGGATAGCAGTCAAGAATATTCTTAATTACTTGAGGACTAAAGAATATTTCTTGATATTTGGAGGCGATGAGGAGCTACCTGTAAAGGGTTACAACAATGTCAGCTTCCAAACTGACCAGGATGATTATAGATCACAATGAGGGTTCGTGTTTTGCTTGAATGGTGGCGCTGTGAGCTGGAAGAGTTCGAAGCAGGACACAGTTGTTGATTCTACAATAGAGGTCGAGTATATCACTGCATTAGAGGCAGCAAAGGAGGCAGTTTGGATCCACAAGTTCATTACTGAGCTTGGGGTGGTTCCTAGCATAGCAGATCCTATAGAGCTCTATTGTGACAACAATGGAGCGATTGCACAGGCTAAGGAACCTCGCTCATACCAGCGGACCAAACATATACTACGACACTTCCATCTCATTCGAGAGATTATCGATAGAGGAGGTGTGAAGATTTGCAGAGTACCCACAGAGGCTAACATCGCAGATCCCTTGACCAAGGCTTTGGCACAGAAAAAGCATGATAGTCACACTAGGTCATTGGGTATTAGATACTGTAGTGATTGACACTAGTGCTAGTGGGAGATTGTTAGTGAAAGCCCTAGAGTCAATCATGTGATGATTGTTGTATGGACTTTGTTGTATCATATTCCTGTTTATAAAAGCATGGTTATTATATTTACTTGTATTGGTGCCAAATAACTAAGTATAATAACGTCCTTGAGTAGAAGGTTCTTATCTATATCAATTGATTGGTTGAATTGATAATGAGATGATATAGAGAACACTACTCTTAATCATTCCTAGTCAAGTATTAACATTCAAGGACAATGTTAATGCAAAGAGACTAGCATGTAGGTCAACTCGATGACTTGATCTCACAAGTCATGGATATGTGATATCAAGTTGACACATGGGTAGGCATTGGAGAATGTATACTTAATGACCCACCATTAGAAAGTATCATGGATTGTTATATGAGTGTCATATACTTTCTCATGTGACTATTAGTCCTTGAACCTAAAGTCACCATGGTTCCCTACATAAGGAGTTGCATACTTTGGCTTCGTCAAACGTCACCCATAAATGGGTGGACTATAAAGGCGATTACTAGGTATATAACAAATTATGCGGAGGGATGTGAGTGATGTAGATGGGATATATCCCTCCTATATGACGGGAGTAACATCATTATTCTTGATAGAGTGAGACCACTAAGTGCATGGTCATGCCCAAATGAGTCAATATGAGATATTGAGCTCATTTTATTAGAGTGAGTCTACTTGGAGTTCAAGATATTGATTGTATCGTGGATGACACGGTCTATGTATCAATTAGTCAATCTAGATGTCAAGGATAGAGGGACATTGTCACATATTGTGAAAGTCACAATTAGTAGTCACAAAGGTGATGTTGGATCTCAACATTCTTTTAACTTGGGTAGCAATGATGTGTTGCTAGATACCGCTCATTGTTTATGTTCCTAAATCGGTTTAGGAGCATTTCTAACATTACAAGAACCTATAGGGTCACACATAAAGGGCAATTAGATGGAGATTAGGTTCATATGATGAACCATGAAGATTAGGTTCATGAGATGAACCAAATTGGATTAAGAGTAATCCAAAGTAGACTAATTGATTTGGACTCAAGTTGATTCAAGTGTTGAATGGGTCTAATTTAGATTTGATTCATCGATTCAATTTAAACTAATGAATTGAGATTCATTAAATCAAATTTACTTGAATCAAATGGTTGGATTTGATCAACCATGGGAGATAAGAGGTCAAGTTTGACTTGTCTTGAGAGGGAAGATGAATGCTCAATTTTGACTTGACCAATTGCCATATCATGGTGACTTGGCATGGGGGTCGGCCAATGATGATGTTCCACATCATCATTGACTCATCATGGGGTGGCACCTCATGAGGGAGACCAAGAGCCATTGGCTCTTGGAGTTACATGCATGCATGTAACCCCCCAAATAGTGGCC
Organism: Wurfbainia villosa; assembly: GCA_025175895.1. Lineage (NCBI taxonomy): Eukaryota > Viridiplantae > Streptophyta > Magnoliopsida > Zingiberales > Zingiberaceae > Wurfbainia > Wurfbainia villosa. The sequence goes on from CM046005.1 coordinate 43,879,432, forward strand.
GACCACTTTGATGGGTTATCAAAGTGTGAAGTTAAGTGTGTAACTTCATCATCTTCTTCCTTGGCTCTTCCCTCAAGCTTTCTCCCTAATCTTCCTCATCTTGCCGTGAGCCTCCCAGGGGTGCTAGCACACTCTAGGTTGCTTTTCTCCACTTATTACTTGTGTGGATATCAATAGAGGAGTGTACACTTGACACTCTCGAGTTTCGGCAAGCCGTTTAGATGAGCGGGATAAGCGAAGGATGTCGCATCGAGGGTAAACTCTTAACATGTAAATCTAGAGTAGATCTAAAGGTTTTAAACACGTACATGTAGTTTTATTTACCTTCGTATGGATCCGTAGCCGACTTCTAGGGTTTCCGCAATACAAAAAGCAGTTTTTGCAGCTCGGATAGTCCAACAATTAGGTGGGAGAAGAAGCATCAAAGCAAAGGGAGAAGAAGCGTTGAAGCAAAAAGAGAAGAAGTTCACGTATGATGAAGGGGTCGCCGAGGGTTTGCCTTTTAAACTTCCCTCTGGAAATGGGAAGTGGGGCCCGATAGCCCACTAAAATGTTTAATATGCTCAAAGTAAGTTAAAAAAGAAAAATCTTGGCTCGATAGGTGGAATAAGATTGGAAAGAAGTTGAGAAGGTGAGTAATGTAGGGCCGAAGAATGGTGGTTGAAGGAAGTTTCTCACTTAGCAAGTCAAACTCAAAGATTCGTTTGACTATTTTAGGGGGGTGGCTAATGATACTGCTATAATATGATTTAGGAGTTGGAGGAAGTAATTATGATCGAAAGGGTGAAGTTTGAGGGAAGGAGTATGGTGTAGGATATACAACTTGGTTTGGACAGACTTGACCTGGGGAAACTGACCGAGTTGGTGAGGTAGTAGTTCGCAAAAGAACGAGGAAGCTTGATGGTAATAAAGGAATTGGATCAGCAACCTGGGTAAGTGAGTTGGGGTAAGGTAAGGAAACGACCCAGAAACTTAATATAAATTATAAGTATCTATGCCTAGTGACTAAAACCAAGCCAAATATCAACTTGGCGGGTCAAGTTGGGTCATATACATCTCGGTTTAAACAACTAGAATGGTGCAAAGAGGCCCATTGAGAGAATAAGCTCGGAGCAACTCGGGAGATAGGGCTGAGGTGAAATCAGGGCAAGAAGAGGTAACTAAGGAGAATAAGTGTCTCAAGGGAAGGTGTGGGTGGAGAAAAGGGGAAGGTGCTCCTCGTCATGCTCCCTCATAAGAGTTTGTTACGTGGTATAATAATCTAAGGCATGTAGAGGACCCCATATGAGATTACCAAGGGTCTCCATTTATTTATATTGTAACAGAATTATTCCTCAGGATGGAGGGTCTTCCACATGGACAATGATTCGGGTAGTTTGTTACATCACAACTGGCTCCAGGAGTAACAGGTATAAAAGAGGGGAAGGAAGGAAGAGGAGGGGGATTGATTCCATTGAAGAAACGGTTGGGATTCCCCGGCACCGACATGAGTGTGTGTTAGAACACATTTCGTAAACATGCACACAGTGGAAGCAAAAACAAGTAATAAACTAATTTATTACATCAAACACACCACACACATGCATAATACAATAAGTTTAGACATAATTGCATATTTAAAATTTTTGCAATAAAGGAAACTTTATATCTAGGTATACCTGATGAATCACATGTAGCGAGAATGACATCAACCGTAGCGACTCTCGCTAGTATCGCCTCTATCCGTATCCACAGCGAGTATCATCGGGATAGCTTCACAAGCTACGAGCCTCGTCTTGACGAGAGATACTAGTCTCGCATCGAAGACAATGTGATCCGAGAAATGATCACAAAACAAGTTCCATGAACTTGTCTCCTCGGAAGAGTCGGCAGCTACAAGGTGGTCGACAGCAGCAAGGTGGTGGTTGGGTTCTGTTGGCCGACGATTGAGTGTTGTTGGCCGGTGGTGGTGGGCTGGCTGGCGGCTGGAGCTTGGGCGGCGGCAACCCTTGGAATGGGCGGCGCCAAGAGAGGAGGAGGGGAGAGGAGTTGGCTAGGGTTTTCGCAAAACCTTAATACGTCCATGAAATATTTCTCCGCCCTCTTATTTATAGAACACGTGTTCATTGACCATTAAGAAACTTTAACGGTCATTGGTTCACGATCAAAACCTGTTAACTCACTCCAATAATTTAAGTTAAAATAAACCAAACCGCGTTGGTCTATTTTAAGTTAAAACGAACCGAACCAACTTTGGTTCATTCGTTTAAAACAAACCAAACTCCTTTGGTTTATTTTCCACCATTGGATTTAAACCAAATCGGTTTGGTTCATCCATCAAGTCTTCATAAGACTCGGCCCATTAATGCTTCCGATGCGACTGAAACACTTTCATGCTCGCTCCATCTTTGGTCCAACCAAACCAAGTCTCTCTCTATCTGAGAATCCCATTCTCAAACTCATTTTAAATCCTTCGGATTACACTCGTAATGCGTGTGAACAAATAGGTTCCCAATTTATGTTGGTCATCTATAATTAACCATTAATTATAGAATGATCATGAGTGGCACCTAGTAATACATCATGATCCCCAATTAATCGAAAAATCAACGGTTGATCCCATAACATCTTCTAAAACCTTTCAGCAGCCACAGTGAATTGTGCCCCGTTCCTTTCACTCATCTTATACCCACTTGGTTCAGGACATGGTCTATAGTGTCAGTCCCCACTAGAATGACTACGTCACACCTAGCCTAAGTATTTACTTCCTCATCTTATGAATTCTAGTTACTGCACATGTATCCCAGAGTACCATACTCTAAACATGTAATGCTTTAGCCAAAGACTTTAGTAATAACCCGACGAGAGGCCATAGGGTATATATCTTCTTGCAATGAGTGGTGAATCCTCTATTGGCTACTCAAACACCTTCGGATACTTCAACTTATGTCCAATCATCCTAGGTCCACATCTCCTCAGAGATGCTTACTTAAGATGTCAAAGCATAAATCTCCATGACCAAGATGACTTGAATACCTCAAGTCGAAGGAATATCACACTTAAGATGTAGTATGGACTTCATTGACATATTTGTATATGCAGAGAACCGTATGAAGTCTTACAACTGGTCACTCCAATGAACTAATTACCATAACTGGCATCCACGATCAACTCCGGACATCCCAATGTCTCCAGCCAGTGAGAAACAGTTGCTTGGTTAAACCAAAGAGTATACCTCGTCCTAGCCTCAACATAATCGATGGCGTCCGTATGCATTAATTCATTAACTAGTGATAATTCCAATACATCACAATTACACATGTAGAAAAACTCACTAGTAATGATCCAATTACAAATTCTCTCATGCTATGAATCGTATTGCGGACATCCAGTAAATGATCAATTACACGTCCATAAGCTCTAACATGCCCCTCAAACTTACTTTGAGATAAGGTCTATATTAATGGGTCCACTAAGTTCCTTTCAGTGGGAATCTTCTCGATTTGTATTTCCTTCCTAATGATGATCTCCCTGATCAGATGATAGTTGTGAAGCACATGTTTGGATCATTGATGAGACCACATAAAGTTCCAAGACGAACTTCTTAATCCAAACCGCTTCCTTTGTTGCTTCCGAAGTTGTAGTGTATTCTGCCTCAGTGGCAGAATCCGCTATAGTGTCTTGCTTGGAACTTTTCCAACTTATTGCGCCTCCATTCAAGGTGAATATGTACCCAGACTAAGACCTGAAATTATCTTTATCTGTCTAGAAGCTGACATCCGTATACCCTCGTATTACCATATCACCTTCTCCATATATTAGGAATACATCATTAGTTCTTCTTAAGTACTTAAGGATTTTCTTAACAGTCGCCCATTGATCAATTCCTAGATCAGACATGTATCTGGTTGTGACACTCAGAGCATATGATACATCGGGCCTTGTACATAACATAGCATACATGATAGATCCTATTGCGGATGCATAGGGGATCTTACTCATACAAATCCTCTCATCCCCTGTGCGCGGATACATAGACTTCAAAAGGTGTATCCCATGCCTGATGGGAAGAAAACCTTTCTTGGATTCTAAAATGCTAAACCTCTTTTGCACTCGGTCTATATATGTAGACTGCAAAAGACCAAGCAATCGTTTAGATCTATCTCTATAGATCTTAATCCCAAGGATGTAGGTCGCTTCTCCCATATCTTTCATGGAGAATATTTTGGATAACCAAATTTTGACTGACTATAAGACAGATATATCATTTCCTATAAGTAATATGTCATAGACATACAACACTAGGAACACGACTGCACTCCCACTAATCTTCTTGTACACACAAGGCTCATCTAGATTTTGTGAGAAATCAAACCTTTTGATTGTCTCATCAAAACGGATATGCCAACTCCTGGATGCTTGCTTCAGTCCATAAATGGACCGTCAAAGTTTGCATCCCTTGGTTTTATCAACCGATGTGAAACCCTCAGATTGTATCATATACATGTTCTCGAGGAGGTTTCCATTAAGGAAAATCATTTTCACATCCATCTTCCATATCTCATAATCATAATGAGCCGCTATAGTCAGGAGTATCTGAATGGATTTAAGCATAACTACTGGTGAATAGGTCTCGTCATAATCAACACCTTGCTTTTGATGATAGTCTTTTGCCACTAATCAAGCCTTATAGGTAATCACATTACCATCCATGTCGGTTTTATTCTTGAAAAACCACTTACACCCTATAGGCTTAATGCCTTCAAGTGGGTCCACCAAGTTCCAAACTTGATTTTCATACATGGAATCCATTTCTGACTTTATGGATTCAAGCTATTTGTCCCTTTCTGAACTTTTCAGAACTTCTTCATAACTGGTAGGCTCCTCATCATCAATGAGTATCACGTCATTTGATTCACTTATGAGAAATCTATATCTCTCAGGAATGTTGCGTGTTCTACCAGATCTACGAAGATGTGATGTTACAATAGGTTTAGCGATGGCTCATCACTATGAGTTATCGGTTGTGGTGCTTGACCAGGTATGCCATTAATGTCTATTGGAGTCTCTTGAACCTCCTCAAGTTCAACGTCACTCCTACTGTTTTCTTACAAGAGAAAATCTTTCTCTAGAAACATAGCATGCCTTGAAACAAATACCTTTTTGTTCCACAGGATGATAGAATTGGTAACCCCTTATTTCTTTAGGGTATCCAATAAATATACATTTATCAGACATAGCATCCAATTTGTCTGATACAACCCGCTTCACATAAGCAGGACAACCTCATATCTTTGTGTAATATAAATGAGGTTTCTTACTATTCCATATCTCATATGGAGTAGTAGAGACTACCTTGGTCAGGACTCTGTTTAGCAAATAAACAGCTGTCTGAAGTGCATAGCCCCAAAAGGACTTGGGAAGATTCACGTGATTCATCATCGACCTGACCATGTCCAATAAGGTCCGGTTTTGCCTCTCAGATATACCATTAAGTTGTAGTGTATACGACAGAGTCCATTGAGACAATATATCATTGTCCCTCAGATAATCTAGAAACTCTGGACTCAAGTATTCACCACCTCGATCCGATCGAAGTATTTTAATACTCTTCCCAAGTTGTTTCTCTACTTCATTTCTTAATTCTTTGAACCTTTCAAAGGCTTCAGACTTGTGTTTCATTAAGAATGATGCACGTGAACACGACCTTAAATCTCACGACGGGAACCGTCGAGGACTCGAAGCACGCACTCGTGCTCAACGCCTGCAAGTGTACGAATGTTGTCAAGTAATAAAAAGATTATCGATCCCATAGGGATCAAGATTTGAGAATTAATTGGTTTAGTGGACATTATTGTTCAGAGTTCCGTTCTAATGGTTGTGATGATGAGGGTTGTCAGTGGTTCTAACTCTAGTACGGTGTCATGTAGGTGATCGTTGGAATGCTAGAGGGGGGTGAATAGCTTGTTTTCGTTTTTACATAAAGATTAGCGGAAGCACAAACAAAAACAACCAATAATAAAGGAAATGAATACACAATGCTAATACAAATCCTTTACGCGGGATCCGTAAGGTGAATCAACCCTAAGCAATCTCACTATGAAGCTTTCTTTTACAAACAACACTCCTCTTCTTACAATGGATGAATATGAAGTTTAGGAAGGAGGAGGGAAATTAAAACACTAGAAAGCTTGGGAAAATCATAGAGGCTTGAGAAGATGATCAGAAAGTAAGCATTAGCCCTCAAAGTCACCACCAACCCTCTCTTTATAGAGAGAGGGGTTGTTTTTCCCATTGGAGTACGATCAGTCGACTGATGTATAGCATCAGTCGACTGCCGCCGCAGTTAACGACTTCTGAATAGCCAGATTCGCGGGATTCATAATCATCATCTTTCAACGGCACTCCCATCAGTCGACTGATGGAGTGATCAGTCGAGTGATCACGAGCTCAGTCGAGTGATCACGAGCGCAGTCGAGTGAGACTCTATTCTGTGCCCGTGTTTAACTTTCGAATGATCCACCGCTTAGCGATCGATTGATGGCGATATCGATCATCACGACTAGGCGATGTTAGTCAGCTTTTCAGCCTGACTTAGTCGAACACCTTAACAGTCGACTAATACATCGTATTAGTTGACTGATACTCGTCAAGTATGAATAATTCATACTTGAATTTGCTGCCTAGACCTAGACTCAACCTTCTAGCTCTTCCTTAAGCCTTACGCCTCCAGGATCCCTCCAAGTCCGCGACTTGCTCATCCTTTTCTCTTTGTTTCCAAGAGCTTCCTTCGGTTTTGTCATGTCTTGGGTTTCCCTTTACCAAAGTGCGCTTGGACTTTACGCCGCCAAGACTACATGCTTGGACTTATGCTGCCAAAACTTGCCTTTGGACTTCCTTTGCTAAGGTCGGATTGGACTTAATGCCGCCAAGACTACATGCTTGGTCTTACGTCGCCAAACCTTTTCTTTGGGCTTCTCTTGCCAAGATCATATTTGAACTTTGCCTTTACCAAGTCTTCATACTTGGATTTCCCTGTCACTTAAACACGTTCATAATTAAATCACAAAGTATTGCCTAACTTAGATGATTATCCAAACATCAAAACATATAAAATGCTTGGGGCATTGTTGCACCAACAATCTCCCCCTTTTTGATGTTTGGCAATCATTTAAGTTAGGTCTTTAAAACATGCACATAATCATATTTCTAATATGAATTCTAACTTAAACATTCCTTCTCCCCCTTTGACATACATCAAAAAGAGAAGGATTCATAAATTTCATAAAGAATTAAATTTGTTATGATCTTGAACTAAGGTATAAGATTGAAATTAAGCTCCCCCTTAATCCAAGATATGGTTCATGATGAAAGAATAACTTGTGGAGCAAAGCCTAACAAATGATTTGAAAGTTAAATCCTAACTTTGCACCAACAATGTAGGTTTGGGGATGAAAAGATATATATTATGAAACTCCCCCTAAAACATTGCATCAAACAGTCCTAAAAACTTGTTTATACTGAAGATTATCATATCATAGTTTTAGGACATTCAAAGATACACTTAAATGCAGGAAATAGAGTTTTTTATCAGAAAATACAGTGTATCAGTCGACTGGTTTCTGATGCAGTTGACTGATATGCCTGAAATCCGAATTTCAACCTTTTCAGCCCATCTTCAGAAATGCGTTAGAAATTCTAGAAACCTCAAAAAATCATGAAATTTTGTGTACACATTTCTAAAATCACTCTTTATCAAGGAAAAATAATTTAAAAAATATATGTTTTCCATATTTCAAGATTGATACAAACTTGGAAACTAACAAAAGTTCTAATATTTTTGCAAACTTTGTATCACTTTTGTGTTCCACTTGAAAACTATTTTTCAAAATATAATAAACATAGTTTAAATCATGTTTTATTTGACATTTCCAATCATATACTTGGAGCTATATGCACATCAATTGTGTATAAGCCTTCCCAATGATTGGTTCAATGAAGGATTAATATCTCTAGATGACACTTTGGTCCATAGTAATGCATCATAACAAGCATGATGAACCAAGTGCATCCTCCTAACATCTCACATGTAGTCTAAGTGGCTCAATACAAAAATCATGGTTTCTTAGGTGTTTTGTGAGATGCTTAAAGGTATAAAACCTAGAATTTCTATAGGATCATGCAAACCTATACCTTTATTCAACTAAGCACATCCCAAGTTCTCTCCTAAGTGATGAAAATTCTACTTCGGGGAGGCTTGGTAAAGATGTCGGCTAGGTTTGACTTGGATTCAATGTAGTTGAGATCAATGCCCCCTTTAGCCACATGATCCCTAATTAAGTGATGTTTCACTTCAATGTGCTTGGTCCTAGAGTGATGCACCAGATTTTTGATCAAATTTATGGTGCTCACATTTTCACAAAATACTTTTATGTTGGAGTAAGATAGCTCATAGTCCTCTAAAGTATGTTTCATCCATAGTAGTTGAGCTACACAACCACCCATAGCCACATATTCAGCCTCGGTGGTAGATAGGGCAACACAAGGTTGCTTCCGACTACTCCAACTAACTAGGGAGGACCCAAGGAATTGACATCCACCACTAGTACTCTTCCGATCCAATTTGCAACCGACATAATCGGAATCGGTGTACCCAACCAAATCAAAAGACCTAGTCCTAGGGTACCATAGTTCTACATTTAGTGTGCCTTTAATATATCTTAAGATTCTCTTAACGTCAACTAAATGAGACTCTTTGGCACATGATTGATACCTAGCACACATACCAACCACAAATAATATATCGAGTCTACTAGCGATTAGATACAAAAGACTACCAATCATACTCCTATAAAGTGTTAGATCAATTTGTTTTCCTTCATGATCATTATCTATTTTTGTATTAGTTGTCATAGGAGTTGACACTACTTTAACATTTTCTAAACCAAATTTCTTAATCATTTCCTTAGCATATTTGGTTTGGTAAATATAAATTCCTTCATTTGTTTGTTTGACTTGTAATCCTAGGAAGAAATTTAGTTCCCCAACTAGACTCATCTCAAACTCATTTTCCATATTCTTAATAAAGTCTTGAAGAAGTTCATCATTTGTTGATCCAAAGATAATGTCATCAACATATACTTGGGCTACAAAGATGTCCTTTGATGTTGACTTTATAAATAGAGTTTGATCTACACTACCCCTCTTAAAGTCCTTAGAGATTAAGAAAGATGATAATCGTTCATATCAAGCCCGGGGAGCTTGTTTCGAACCATATAAAGCTTTCCTAAGCTTGTATACATGGTTTGGATATTCTATACTCTCAAACCCGGGAGGTTGTTCAACATATACCTTTTCCTTAATATACCCATTTAGGAATGCCGATTTAACATCCATTTGATGGACTTTGAAACCCATATAAGAGGCATACCCTAATAGGATCCTAATAGACTCTAATCTAGCAACCGGGGCATATGTTTCATCATAGTCAAGTCCTTCAACTTGATTAAATCCCCTTGCAACTAACCTTGCCTTATTCCTAGTAATATTTCCTTGGTCCTCTAGTTTGTTCCTAAAGACCCATCTTGTAGTAATGATGGTGTTATCATTAGGTCTAGGAACTAACTCCCATACTTGACTCCTTTCAAATTGAGCCAATTCATCTTGCATTGCTAAGATCCAATCCGGATCAAGTAATGCATCTTTGATTGTTTTGGGCTCAATTTGGGAGATTAGGGATATATGACTAGAGGGATCCCTATGAAATGACCTAGTCCTAACACCTTGAGATAATTCACATACAATTTGATCTATAGGGTGATTTTGATGAACTCGTATTGTTCTAGGAGGTGTATCAAGGTGATTTTGATCATGATTATTCTCAACCCTCCTTTCATCATCAGAATCACCTCTTACTTCCCCTTGATTTAACTCTCCCCCTTGATCATTACCCCCTAAAGTTAAATCTTGAAATTTTTGGGTAATTTCTTGATTTTTGTCATTGATATCATCATCAATAGGAGATTTTCTAGGGTATGTATTAGAGGTTACATCAAATTGGAAATTTGAAGACTCCTCAATCTTTTGAGTTCTTTTATTATAAACTCTATACCCTACACTAGTGGATGAGTATCCAACTAGGATTCCCTCATCCGCTTTGGACTCAAATTTACCTAGGTTGTCTTTGGTGTTTGAAATATAGACTTTGCTTCCAAAGACTTTAAAATAGTGAATTGTTGGAATTGTACCATTGCATAATTCAAATGGGGTTTTTCCTAAAGTGGATTGCCGCTCTGATACCACTTGTAGGTGATCGTTGGAATGCTAGAGGGGGGGTGAATAGCTTGTTTTCGTTTTTACAAAAAGATTAGCGGAAGCACAAACAAAAACAACCAATAATAAAGGAAATGAATACACAATGCTAACACAAATCCTTTACGTGGTTCGGAGATAACGCTCCTACTCTACGGGCGATCCGTAAGGTGAATCAACCCTAAGAAATCTCACTATGAAACTTTCTTTTATAAACAACCCTCCTCTTCTTACAATGGATGAATATGAAATTTAGGAAGGAGTAGGGAAATTAAAACACTAGAAAGCTTGGAAAAATTGTGGAGGCTTGAGAAGATGATCAGAAAGTAAGCATTAGCCATCAAAGCCACCACTAGCCCTCTCTTTATAGAGAGAGGGATGTTTTTCCTGTTGGAGCATGATCAGCCGACTGATGTACAACATCAGTCGACTACCGCCACGGTTAACGGCTTCTGAATAGTCGGATTCATGGGATTCATAATCGTCATCTTTCAACGACACTCCCATCAGTCGACTATCCATCTATCAGTCGACTGATGGAGTGATCAGTCGAGTGATCATGAGCGCAGTCGAGTGAGACTACATTCTCAGGCTCGTGTTTAACTCAATGATTGCCACTATTTGGCAATGATCGATGGCGATATCACGATCGCTACGACTAGTGGATCGTTAGTCGCCTTTTCAGCCTGACTTAGTTGAGCACCTTAACAGTCGACTGATACATCGTATTAGTCAACTGATACTCGTCAAGTATGAATAATTCATACTTGAATTTTTTTCCCTAAACCTAGACTCAACCTTCTAGCTCTTTCTTAAGCCTTGCACCTCTAGGATCCCTCCGAGTCCGCGACTTGTTCATCCTTTGCGCATTGTTTCCAAGAGCTTCCTTCGGTTTTGTCACGTCTTGGGTTTCCCGTGTACTTCGTTCAGTTACGTATTGCTCGTGGATGGGTCATTGCTACGTGATGCCCAAGATACCTCGCTTTGGACTTCCTTTGCCAAGGTTCGTTTGGACTTAATGCCGCCAAGACTACATGCTTGGTCTTACACCGCCAAACCTTTTCCTTGGACTTCTCTTGCCAAGATCATACTTGGACTTTGCCTTTACCAAGTCTTCATACTTGGATTTCCCTATCACTTAAACACGTTCATAATTAAATCACAAAGTATTGCCTAACTTAGATGATTATCCAAACATCAAAACATATAAATGCTTGGGGCATTGTTGCACTAACATGTCACACGGAGGAAGAGAAGGGTTGCTACGAGTCTTTTGAGGGAATTCTAGGATTTTGATTTTGCTTGTGTGTCACAGAACACACTATCAATTGGGTATTATCTAGACTTCTAACTATGGTCTTGTGGAAGGGACATCATACACTTCCCCTATGAGCCTTCACATCTATCGGAAACTACCTTTGCTATACCAGGTCAACCCTTGGCTTTAGGACGGGATAGGCGGTATGATGATGCCAATTCAATCCTTATGACGAGTCAGAACATGTCCCGTTTCTGACTCTATAACACCCTTCTATTTATGGTTACCAAAGATGAGGCCAACCCCTAGGTTCCTCCTTAATTCTCCTAAATCTTTGATACGAGGGTTGTCACCCCTCGTATCGGCTACGCACAGTAAATAGAAGACCAAAACAAATAGGTATCAATCTAAACAATCATAAATTGCAAATATGATTTCAAGAATAGAAATATATTTAAAATAACATGTTATATGCACGTAAACTACTCCCTAATCCTAGAATAGGAGAATCTACTCCATAAATACGAGAAGAGAAACACAAAGCATATTAGAATTCATAGAAACAATATAAACTACAAAAAGAATGTGAATTACAATGCACTTTGGCTCTCCTCTCCGGCGTCGATGTGCAGAACTTGATCCTCAAGCAGCCTTCTTCCTCCTCGTTGCGAGTTCCTGAAGATTTTTAAGGTGTCGGAGTGTTGTCCCAGGCGTCGTGCCTCTCGCCTAGGGTTTGGGCTTATATTCTTTTTTATATACATTAGGCCGGATCTCCTCGAACCCTGAAAAATAACTAAATCGCATCGAAATTGCCCAGCACCACATGACCATGTGGATTCACACGGGCAGGCCGTGTGTGGTGCTGGGGCATGAGTCGTGTGGATTCACAGGGCCAGGGTCTGTATCCTTTTGTTCTAGCTATTAAATGTCTTCTTTTTGCTCTAAAAGTGTGTCATCTTCCTCGTAGAATGTTATCCTACACACAAGAGTACAAAGAGCAGATCTCCGAACTAGAAAATAGAAAATACATGCAAAATAAAGTGAAATATACAAGAATCAAATATAAAATGCAACGGGATGTGAGCAAAAACTACTCCTAAAACCCTATATGTTTTGCTCACATCAATTCCCCCAGACTTAAGTCTTTGCTTACTCAAGCAAATCTCAGTGCCATAAAATTTTTTAAAAAGGCATTGTCTCATACTTAGCATGTTAACTAGATTTATCAAGTGGTATTTTCAATCAAAGTAAAGTAGATATGTTCTAAAAATTCACTACGTTAGCTTCTCGTGCACGTGCTAAGTGAATCTTCTTAGGGGATACTTGTTAAGGTCCCCGACTCTCGTTAAGTCATCATCTTATAACATTCTTAAGGTCCCCGACTCTTACGAACTTACCTACCCAAAGCGAGGGTCATTCCCTAGATCTAGCACAAAGTCTTAAAGGCATGCTCGGTATTGAGAGAAATTTATAGGTGTTTTCCCAGCAGCCTAACTCGGTCTCAAAGGGGCACCTAACCATTTCCACCCATGACAACTATTTTTTTTTATCCCTCATAATCTTTTTTTTTTTATTTTGATTTTTTCGAATAGGCTTCCACAATCCGAGCATCTCCAGTAACTAAAATGCTAAATCTAGAGTCACCTATGGATTCCAAAGTACTAGACTACTGAGATGAATCATAACTAGGTATGTACTAGATTTTCCCTTTCAGAATGTTCATCATTTGTAGGTGTAAAATGAAAAGATAACCAGTGTAAGTCTAGAACATTCATTAGAGCAAATAAAATAAAATACCACGAGGTAAATGAAACTAAGCTACCCATGGAAACAACTCATGAAGAAAATCTTAAAAATACTACTGAGGTAGCTTATAGATAGCAAAAACTAAGTGTTGAAAGAAACTAAACAACCTATGCATGAACAAATAAATGCTAACTAAAATGCAAATATCAAAAAAGAAACTACTACTAGAAACAAAATAAGTCAAAACTTGGGGTACCCCCCCCCCCCAGACTTAAGCGAAGCATACCTCTAATATGATGGATGAGGTGGAAAGTCTGGTAGCCTCGGCATCTCGGGATCCTAGGAGAATCTGGTGCTAAGCCGCTGATGCCACATGTACATGTGGTCGATCTGAGAGATGGTGGATGCAGCGGTTGCTCTATGCTCCTCCTCCCTAGATGACTGTGCCTGCTGGGCACACATGTGCTGCCTGGCCTCCTGATGGTAGGCAGCCTCCTCATGGCGATGGGCAGCCTCCTCCTGGAAGTATATACGGGCCTCGTCGTAGAACTCCTCAGCCCGCTGAAAGTGCTCTCGTAAGCCATGAAACTCTGCCTACGTGTAAGCGCTCTGCTCCTCCCATCGCTACCTCTACGTCTGCTGCTCGGTGTATATGTCCTCGAGGCACGGTCGGAACTCAGAGAAGTCGTAGGTGGTTGTACCTACATCCTTCTCAAGAGTAGAAGAAAAATGGTGGTGCGGGTGTAGGCTCTCGTCGTGGACTAGGTGGGCTCAAAATGATTTTTGCTTCTTCCTAGCAAGTTCTTTCTAATCCTAAACTATTTGCAAAAACATAAGTGACTATAAATCAAAGTCTAAATTATACACATGAATGCATAAAGATTAAAAATATGTAAAATTAAACTTGGGTTGCCTCCCAAGAAGCGCTTTGTTTAAGGTCTTTTAGCTCAACCACACTCCATTATCTCAACTTGGCTCTGGAGGTTCTGTAAACCTCCATTCATTTGTCTCGAATTCTGGACATTCCCCTAGATACTTCTTAAGTCGCTATCCATTTACCTTAATCTCCCCTGATTCCTTGCTCCATATATCCACTGTACCATATGGGTATACCCTTTTTACCCGAAACGGTCCTGACCATCTTGATTTCAGCTTTCCTGGGAAAAACTTTAACCTGGAATTATACAGAAGAACTAAGTTCCCTTCCTTAAATTCCCTTCTCAAGATATGTTGGTCATGCCACCTCCTAGTTCTTTCCTTATATGCCTTAGCATGCTCATACGCATCTCTTCGATTTTCATCCAGCTCGCTCAACTACAATTCCTTTTCTCTCCTGCCATGCAATAGTCCAAGTTGAGCTTTTTGATGGCCCAGTAGGCCTTGTGTTCCAATTCAATGAGAAAGTCTCAAGGTTTCCCGTAAACTAGGTGAAACGGGGTCATGCTTATCGGTGTCTTGTAGGCTATGCGATAAGCCCAAAGAGCATCATCCAGTTTTTGTGACCAATCTTTCCCCGATGCCACTATCGTCTTTTCTAGAATACTTTTGTTCTCTCAATTTGAAATTTCCACTTGTCCGCTCGTTTATGGGTAGTATGTTGTCGAGACTTTGTGGATTACCCCATACTTGTGTAGCAACTTTTCAAATTGTTTTTCAATGAAGTGGGATCCCCCATCACTGATTGCAACTCGAGGAACTTCGAATCTAGGGAATATGTTTCTTTCGAACATTTTTATTACAATCCTAGCATCGCAGTGGAGTGATGTTATGGCCTCCACCAATCTGGAGACATAGTCTACGATGACCAGGATATATCTATTTGTGTCAGAAGAGGGAAAGGGACCCATGAAATATATTCCCCATACGTCAAAGATTTCTACTTCTAATATGGCGCTCGCCGGCATCTCATGTCTCCTACCTATATTTCCTGTTCGCTGGCACCGATCGTAGGAGACTACATAGTTATGCATGCCCCTAAATAGACTAGGCCAGTAGAATCCTACCTGAAGTACCTTCGCAATTGTTTTTGAAATTCCAGCATGCCCCCCATACGTTGAGGAATGATAGTGAACGAGGATGCTCTCCACTTCCTCTTCTGGTATGCACCTTTAATATACACTATCTGCACATTTTATAAATAGGAAGGGATCATCCCATATATATTTTCGAACTTCAGCAAAGAATCTTTTCTTTTATTGGGTCATGAATTCTGACAGTATTACTCTCCCTGCCAAAAAATTCACCAAATCTACATATCAGGGAGTGGTATAACCTTAGTAATTGCTAGGAGGGTGTCATCCCGTAGAGCATCATCTATTTGGGCACTGTCTCACTCTTCTACCTCGCCATCTATAGGCATGCGCAATAAGTGGTCTGCAACGATGTTATGGCCTTGACATAGCAAAAGCGACAGTGGTCTCACTCTTCTACCTCGCCATCTGAAGGAATCGAGTGGAAGGCCGGAAGCAAAAGCGACAAGTAAGTATCGAGGTAAGCTCGTGTGTGCAAGCGTAAGTGAGGTCGTGTCCTTTGTACGGGGACGTCCTTAGGCGACGATCCAACCCAAGACTTCCCATGGAAGGTCTATGTTGAGATCGGACGGCAAGTGGCCGTCGAATTCACTTGTATTTTGAGCTAAACTCCTTTTTTAGTCAAAAATCGTGGCTGCCAGCCTCAATTGGCGGCAAAATTCAACTTATCACCATTTTTCAAGGAGTTTTGTGCCCATTTGTGATTGGTTGAAGACCCATTCGTTGAGGGGCTTAAAGGCTATAAAAGGAGGGCCAAACCTAGGGTTTTTCATCAATTCAAAAGCTTCCAAGTGCTTCCGATACGCTCCGACTCTCCGACATCCCTACGACGAAGCGCTGCCGAGACGACGACTAGAGCTTCAACCTCCAATCCTTGAAGTCGTCGGTATAATCTTTAATTTTGTATAAGTTGTCTTTATTTTCAAGCTTTAAATCATATCAAGGAGAGGGGGAGTGTCCCTCTACCTTGAATCTTTATTGAGTTTTTGTATTCGCTTAACTCCTATCTTTATCGAGAAGGAGTTCGTTTAATATTTGCCCTCCGTGCGTGGTCAAGGACCATTAGGGCCTTGGAGTAGTAGCCGTAGGCTACGAACCAAGTAAAAACCCCTCGTGTTTTTATTTATTTATTGCTATCTTTCCGATGCATTTACTCGTGCCAATTCGAACGATTACGAAAAGTTTTTTCTTATCGCTATTCACCCCCCCCTCTAGCGCTCAAATCGATCCAACAATTGGTATCAGAGCCGGGGGTTGCTAAGATTTGGTGAAACCACCAATCTAGCTTTTTTTTACAGATTTATTTTCTTTTAATTCTGTTTATTTCTATTTATTTTGTTTGTTAAATTCTCTCCCGCACTACTAATCCAAGACGTGAGTCTTGGTACTTGTTTTTGAGTTTTTGTCTTTGCTAGCTTTTCGGTCTTTCTCTTTTGTCTTTTTGTTTCAATGGCCCATCTCGAGGTTTTAGCACCGTCAGGACCTCCGTTTTATAACGGAGATGACTTCCGTTATTGGAAGGGTCGGATGGAATGCTTTCTCAAAACCCAACTCGAGATGTGGATCATAATCAAGCGGGTTTCACACTTCCGACTAATGAAGTGGGTGACTCCTTGGATTATGATCAATGGACGTTGCAACAAAGCGACAAGTCAGCCGACGCCAAGGCAACACAAATCCTCCAATGCGGCCTATCCAAGGAGGAGTTAAATCGCGTCGGCCCCTTCATAGCGCAAAGGATCTTTGGACTAAACTAATCGAGTTACGAAGGATCGGATCAAGCCAAGGTATAGCGTGATTTGTTATTCAATAAATTGTACACACTAAAAATGCAGGAACACGAATCGCGCGCAACTCCGCGCCCGTGTCGGGACATGTCAACAACTTACATAATCGGGCAAAAGGTCGAAAACCGCGACCTTATAAGGTATGTTCTAAACTCTTTTCCGAGGACTACCTTGTGGGCATCCATGGTCGATGCCTACAAGGTCTCAAGGATCTTTCTAAAATTAGGTTAGATGAACTCTTTTCGATTTGAATTACATGAACAATCCAACTCGGAACGAGAGGGTATAGCTTTATTTGCGAGGATCAAGAAGAAGAAAATGTAAGCAAGCCACCACCAAGAGGAGGAAGGCGAGTCAGAAGAAGAAGTTGACCCGGAATTATTTGCCGAACTAATGAACCTAGCTCGAAGAATAGCCAAGGGACGAAAGCGAACCACGACTCGACCCAACCAAGGTAAACCTAAAAGTTCTAATATTAGGTGTTATGAGTGTAACAGGTTTGGACATATCAAGTCCGAGTGCCCCAAGCTCAACCACCAAGGACCTAAGCACAAGAAGGCCCTCACGCGACATGGGAAGAAGCGTCATCAAGAAGACGAAGACCACGTCTTCATGGCGAAATCAATTGAGTCGGAACACGGAGACCGAACCGAACTTGAGTCAAGGAGGATGATTGGGACTCTGAAGCAACCTTCAAGTCAAGCCACGGATACGCATCCGGTTCAAAAGATACCCTTAAGGTGAGTCGTACTTTATTTAATACTTTACATAATACGGTTAGGTTTTTGTCTAGGAAGTTAGCTAAGTCCGAGTCCAAGGTCGAGACCCTGGTTGAGGAAGTTAAACTCCTCAAACACGAGGTCTCCCTAACCTCTTCTACTAGTCGAGTTCAAGAGAAGGACTCAACTCGGGTTGAAAAACTCGAAGTTGAGAACTCACTCTTGAAAAGTCAAGTCGAAGATCTTAGGAATACGTTGGAAAGGTTTACTTTGGGATCCAAAGGACTTGACCTCCTACTTGGATCGCAAGGGCCGTGTACAACAAGGCGGACTAGGGTTTAGCTCAAACCACGACCAATAAGTCGTATATGTCAATCGTAAGTAGACATAAAAAATGTGTCCAAGCATGGGTCCCTAAGACCACTTTGATTTCAACTCTAGGATCTAACTCGTACTGGGTTCCCAAGGACCAAATCCACTATGTGGATAGACCGAACCGATTCAACCGTCTAGGGGGAGCCAGTACAAAACATGTTTGTGCTTTAACTTAGAAATTGCATGCTTAGTTTTTTTTGTTGTTTTTTTTAACTCACTTGGAATACACAAATAACCAACTAAAAAATCCTTCGAAAAGATTGAGCCTCGGGGAGCCTCTTTTCAAATAACCAACTAAAATCCTTCGAAAAGATTGAGCCTCGGGGAGCCTCTTTTCAAAAATAACTAGTTAGACTAGGAAATAGTCTTAGGTGAGTCAAGTCATCATTTTCTTGAACATGGCTTTGTCTAAGGAAGTGGTCGATGATCCGATAAAGAAGGCCCACATGCCTTGCCACGACACAAGCCATGATCTTGAAAAGGTAAACTTGACAAGCCTTGGGTTAAATCCTAATTACTTGAACCTAAATCCACTTAATCAAACTTAATTGAAAATCATCTCAACATAAAATTACTTGAACCTAAATCCACTTAATCAACTTAATTGAAAATCATCTCAATATAAAATTACTTGAACCTAAATCCTAATTACTTGAACCTAAATCCACTTAATCAATTTAATTGAAAATCATCTCAACATAAAATCACTTAAACCTAAATCCACTTAATAAATTTAATTGGGAGTCATCTCACAAAAACACATAAGTATAACATGCTTGATCATATAGACTCGGGTGAGATGACCTAGGTTTAACAACTTACAACCAATTTAAAAATAAAAATCTAACATCCAATCCAACCACCTTGTGTGTAGGATCAATGGATGTTGGACAGTGGTTGCTCCCGACACATGACCGGGGATCAACTCAAATTCACAAAGCTTCGATTCAAACGACAAGGATCGGTAGCCTTTGGGAATAACGGCAAGCTCAAAATCATCGGATCGTGTGATATCGAGCTTAACTCGAATTTTGTTATTAAAAATGTATTACTTGTAGAGAATTTTGAATATAACTGCTTAGCGTAAGCCAATTGTGTGACAATAACTATAAGGTCGTATTTTTAGAAAATGAATGTGTAATTAAAACAAATGAAACTAAAACAATACTCAAAGGAACTAGGACAAATAACATTTATACAATGAACTTAATCAAATCCTCACCAAATGTCTTATGACACAGAAGAGGAATCATGGTTGTGGCACCGACGACTGGGCCACTGCACCCAAGACTCGTCCACAAGATGAGTCAGAGTGGCTTAGTCAGAGGTTTACCCAACCTCAACAACTTGGTTAATAAAATCTATAATGCTTGTCAACAAGGAAAACAACCTAGGACACAACACAAGTTAACTAACCAAGAACGAACCTCAAGTGTACTTGAGCTCCTGCATATGGATCTATTCGATTCACATGGAGCCAAGTCACTCAATAAAAGTCAATATTGCTTAGTCATAATTGGCGACTACTCGAGTTTACAGGTTAGGTTCATCAAACATAAAAATGATACCCTAGATCAATTAATCAATCTATTCAAATTAATCGAGAATCAAAAAGACCTTAAGGTTAAAAGACTTAGAAGCGATCATGGTGGTGAATTCGAAAATCAAAGGTTCACTGACTTCTGTAACCTAAACGGATACCACCATGAATTCTCTTGCCCTAGGACCCCTCAACAAAATGGCCTAGTGGAGCGGAAAAACCGAACTCTACAAGAAGCCGCTAGGACCATGTTAAACGAATATAACCTACCTGATAGGTTTTGGCGGCGAAGCTAGTTAGCAGTCGAATAGGATCCTTATGGTAAAGAGGCACCTTAAGACCTCGTATGAGATTTATCACGATAAAATACCTAACATCAAGTACTTTAGGGTATTTGGGTGTAAGGTACATATTCTAAACACTAAGGATTACCTAGGGAAATTTACATCCAAAACCACGACCGGAATATTTCTAGGATACTCGACTACAAGCCGAGCTTATAGAGTATATAACCACGACACCCTTAGAGTCGAGGAGACTATCAATGTAGTATTTGATGAAGGACACGAACCTACAAAACCCCCGACAACCCCAATTAGCGAGCCTACTCATACTAGACCTAACTCTGACCCTGAGATCGAGTCTAATCCACATCAACCAACTTCTCTTGTCGACCAAGTGACAAGTGATCCGAATCAAACTAGTGTTCAACCAAGTCACCCCATTGATCAAGCATTAGGTGACACAAACCCAACCCAATCTAGGATTCAGACTAACCACCCTATCGATCAAGTGATAGGAGATCCTAATCTAGGAGTTCGAACTAGAGCATCCTATAGGAACCTTAGTCAAATTTCCTTAATTTCAAAGATAGAACCCAAATCAATTGAACAAGCTCTTCTTGATCCCGATTGGATTATTGCAATGCAAGAAGAGCTAGCTCAATTTACTAGGAATGAAGTGTGGGAATTAGTACCACCACCTAAAGACAAAACGACAATTGGAACAAGGTGGGTGTTTAGAAATAAGCTTGATGATAAAGGTGAAGTAGTTAGAAACAAGGCTAGGTTAGTCGCCAAAGGGTTCAGTCAAGTCGAAGGCTTAGATTACGACGAAACCTATGCCCCAGTAGCTAGACTCGAATCCATTCGAATGTTGCTAGCTTATGCCGCACATCGAGGATTTAAGCTGTTTCAAATGGATGTTATGTCGGCATTCCTAAATGGATACATTAAAGAAGAAGTTTATGTTAGCCAACTCCCCGGATTTGAAAATCTAGATAAACCCGACCATGTTCTAAAACTTAAGAAAGCTCTCTATGGACTTAAACAAGCTCCTCGAGCTTGATGCGAGACTTTCAATCCATCTCAAGTCAAAAGTTTAACCAAGGCTTAGTTGACCCAACTCTCTTGAAAAACCTTAGGTAAAGAAATATTCATAGCTCAAATTTACGTAGACGATATAATTTTTGGAACCTCTAACTCAGCCTTACTAAACGAGTTCGTTTCACTCATGGAAAGTGAGTTTGAAATGAACTTAGTAGGCGAGTTAAGTTTCTTTTTAGGTCTACAAATTAAACAAACTAAGGATGGTATATACCTATATCAACAAAAATACACTAAGGAGTTAATTAAAAGATTTGGAATGCAAGACGCTAAGATAATAAACACCCCAATGGCGATTAATGTTAACATAGGAGAAGACCTAGAAAGTAATTCCATTGACTTAAAGTACTATAGGAGCGCGATAGGAAGTCTCCTATACTTAACTGCGAGTCGACCCGACATCCTATTCGCAGTAAGTATGTGCGCCAGGTTTCAAACCTGTGCTAAGGAGTCTCACCTAACCTTAGTTAAGCGTATCCTTAGATATCTTAAGGGTACACTTAACGTTGGTATTTGGTACCCTAGATCTACGGAGTTCGAACTAATCGGCTACTCCGATTCGGATTATGCCGGTAGTAAACTCGATAGAAAGAGCACGAGTGGTTGTTGTCAACTACTCGGCTCAAGTCTAGTGAGTTGGTGCAGTAGGAAGCAACATTGTGTTGCCTTATCTACCACCGAAGCCGAATACGTTGCGATGGGTGAGTGTGTAACTCAGCTTCTTTGGATGAAGCACACTCTCCGAGACTTTAGGTTGGACTTCACCAAAACTAAAATTTTTGTAGACAACATAAGTTCGATAAATCTAACTAAGAACCCTATATGCCATTCAAGAACAAAGCATATAGAGGTAAAACACCATTTCATTCGAGAACATGTAGCCAACGGCTCCATACAACTCGAATATGTTGACTCGAAGTCTAACCTAGCAGACATATTTACTAAACCACTACCCGAAGCCGAATTTAGTCTCTTGAGACGAAAATTAGGCATGTGCGTAATAGAATAGGTTTTGCAAATTATATTACTACTATTTCTTACTTTTTCATGAAACTAGCATAGGTCATACCTTAGATATCATGCACCTATAGATTTAAGGAGCCAATACATCTCACAACACATAGGACTAATGTGTTTGTGTACTTAGCCACGTAGATGGGCGTGAGATGTTAGGACCTTACTCCTGGTTCCAGATGTAGAGCTAGTGCATCGCTATGAACCATGGAGTATAATCATACATACTAACCGACTCCGACCAGGACTGGTTGATCCTTCATATCAATCAAGCCAAATATGAGTCGAACATTTCATAGATGAGCTTATTTTCAATATACTATTTTAATAAAAAATGTGGAACATGCTTGGACTTTAAATTTAGCAATTATTTTGATTTCCACACACCCCTTACTCTTTTCGATATACGGCAAAAGGGGGAGAAAAAGGCCAAAGTTAAGGGGTCAAATTTTTTCAAATTTTTTGATAACTTAACTCTTACTTCATGTTTAAACCAAAAGTTAACTTTAGGTTTTGAGAACTTATTTAACTTTTGACAAAAGGCCAAGTTAAGAGAATTCTTAACTTATTTATGTCGTTAGTGTTTTACTTAAGGGGGAGAAAGGGCTTAACTAAAACGTTTTACTAAAGCTAATTTTAAAACTTTTACTAAAGCTAATTTTAAGTAATTTTAATTACTTAAAGCAACCATCAAGGGGGAGGATTAAGGTCTTTCTTCAAAGACTCACCCGCGGTCCAGGGGGAGGTTTCCTCAAGGGGGAGTACTTGAAGAAAATCCTTACTACTCCAACTTAATCTTCATTTTTTTTCTCTCATGCACATTATTATTCTTCATGCTTGCTTAACTTTGTATGTGGGTTTGCCATAAATCAAAAAGGGGGAGATTGTTGGTGCAGTGGGCACCTAAGTCGAACCTATGTTTTGATTATAGCAAACGATACAAAGTTAAGCTTATATTGTTATCTCACGAGCTAAATCAAGTGTGCAGAAAAGTCTCAATCTGAGTCGAAGGCTAGCGACACCGGAGGAAGCCGGTGGTCAGGCGACACTCGAGTTACTGGAGGGAGCCAAGGAATCGAGTGGAAGGCGGAAGCAAAGCGACAAGTAAGTATCGAGGTAAGCTTCGTGTGCAAGCGTAAGTGAGGTCGTGTCCTTTATGCGGGGCGTCCTTAGGCGACGATCAACCCAAGACTTCCCATGGAAGGTCTATGTTGAGATCGGACGGCAAGTGGCCGTCGAATTCACTTGTATTTTGAGCTAAACTCCTTTTTAGTCAAAAATCGTGGTTGCGATTCAGCCAGATTCAACCGGCTGGCGATTCAACCGCCGATTCAGCCGCGGTAGCTCAACCGCCATTCAATTCAACCGGTGGTCAAAAATCAGCCTCGAGGAGTCAAGCTTTATCACCATTTTTCAAGGAGTTTTGTGCCCATGTGTGATTGGTTGAAGACCCATTCGTTGAGGGGCTTAAAGGCTATAAAAGGAGGGCCAAACCTAGGGTTTTTCATCAATTCAAAAGCTTCTCGCGACTCTCCGACATCCCTACTGATAGGCACGCTGAGACGACTAAAGCTTCAACCTCCAATCCTTGAA
Organism: Wurfbainia villosa; assembly: GCA_025175895.1. Taxonomy (NCBI): domain Eukaryota; kingdom Viridiplantae; phylum Streptophyta; class Magnoliopsida; order Zingiberales; family Zingiberaceae; genus Wurfbainia; species Wurfbainia villosa. The sequence continues at coordinate 43,903,169 of CM046005.1, forward strand.
GTCGTCGGTATAATCTTTAATTTTGTATAAGTTGTCTTTATTTTCAAGCTTTAAATCATATCAAGGAGAGGGGGAGTGTCCCTCTACCTTGAATCTTTATTGAGTTTTTGTATTCGCTTAACTCCTATCTCTATCGAGAAGGAGTTCGTTTAATATTTGCCCTCCGTGCGTGGTCAAGGACCATTAGGGCCTTGGAGTAGTAGCCGTAGGCTACGAACCAAGTAAAAACCCCTCGTGTTTTTATTTATTTATTGCTATCTTTCCGATGCATTTACTCGTGCCAATTCGAACGATTACGAAAAGTTTTTTCTTATCGCTATTCACCCCCCCCTCTAGCGCTCAAATTGATCCAACAGCCAGCGCCCCTTTTCTTCTTCCTCACTTGGTTGGAGCCCTTCACCCTCCTCCTTTGGACGACAGTTCCTTCTCTATTGGAAAGGGCTAGCGCCACTCTTCCTTCTTCCTCTCCTTGGCTGGAGGCAACAACCTAGCTGGGAGCTTGGTGGTCGACTCTATATAGAAGAAGAAGTGTTTCTTATTCTTCCCTTTGTTCGGAGCAAGAAAGGAAGGGAAGAACATGATCTAGGAGGCTTCAACTCTTGGAGGACCGTTGCCCACACAATGTCCAAGAGGAGGATAGGACATACAATAGAAGATCAAGAGGTATAATTCTTGTTTAAGTTTCTTTCTTGTTCTATGCAATTTGTATGTAATTGTATGTGGTTGATTTACTTGGACCCCGAAGATAAACACAAAAATCGGTGATCTGTACATCATCTATTATATGGCTTATCGAGGAAAAGAGTTAGGTTGCTTGAACAACAAGTTTGTTCAAGCGACCACTCTAATCGAATAGCATGATGATGGATCGGTTGCTTGGGTAATCCGTCTTCATCAAGGATTAATTTTTTTAATCCAAGGACGTAGATAGGATCTCCATGCACAAGCGACTAAGTTGGAGTGGGAAGCGATGCTTCTCCCTTCAAGTGGTATCAGATCCACGGTTTCCGGTTTTTTGTGTTTAGGATTCGGTTACTTTTATGCACTTATCATACATTATGTGTGCCGGATAATAGTAGGATGTGCGTAGGCTAACTTTATGGTTGCAAGCATAAGATCCAACTATTATAGCCATATGTGTGTGTATGTGATTGTATGTGTGTAATTATAATATTATTTGAATCCTCGGGGTTGACAAGGCTAGTATTTAATTTTTGTAATTAAGTATGACATTGTTTAACCACTCCTTTATTTTAGTTTACTTTCGATTTAGATTTTATGTACACTCCTTTCTGGAGTATAGGATCGATGGATGTAAATTAAAATAATTTTTCTCGGCTCGGATCTCCGGATGGCTTATACATGGAATAGGGAGGAGCAGACGATGTGGCAACACGACTGGAGGCATATTGGAGAACAAAAGTCATAATAGTTAGAAAATTTGTTTTTCATATTTATTGCTTTTGATTTATATGCATGTTGTGGTTGCAAAGTTAAAATTCCTCAATTTTAAATTACTAAGTGGGAGAGGGATATTTTTTTAAAATTCCCGCGGCCTCCATTACAATTTGACATTTGATGCAAATAAACTTGTGTGTTGGCTCTGAGTGCCTTCCGCCATATCGGATGAGTTTGTTTTGCAGATCACAAGGTCAAATATGGTTATAGGAAATTATTTAGGAGCGTGTGTACTTACCCATCGGAAGCCACATAATCTGAGATAATTACCTTAGTATCAAGTAATGGTGAACACTTAGATGCAAATAAAAGTATCCTCCCCATCGGAGTCACTGCTTTTATTTGTAGGGTCGAAAAGGAACCAACTGTTAGGTGGCCGCATCGGAGGCTCATTGGCTCCCATGTCCCCGGATTAAAATTTTCACTAATGAAAGAATTAATCCGGATGGGATGACCTTCCTTAGCACAACCTATTCGTCGTCGTGCTAACAACTTGAGTGGTCTCTTGAACAAACTAGTTGTTCAAGCAACACAACTCTTCTAGTTGGTTAGCCGCGGAAGAGACGACGGATGGATCGCCGGTTTTTGTGTTTGTCTTCGGGGTCCATGATTATACAATATATATTCATACACACACATGCATAATCAAAACAAATAAGAACATGCTCAGATCTGTACATAAAGTTAAAATAACTTTATACCTCACGATCTTCTACCGTATGTCCTATCCTTCTCATGGACAACGTGTGGACGAAGTTCCTCCACGAATAGAAGCCTTCTAGATCGCTTTCTTCTCTACCTTGTCCGCTGTGAACAAAGAGAAGAACTCACAAATACCTTTCCTATCTAGAACCGGCCACCAAATTAGGGAATTTGGTGCAACCGCCGGGCAAGGAGCAATGGATGATGCGCCGGCCAACTTCAAGAATTGTTGCCGCCGGCCACTTTGGAGAATAGGGAGGAGGAAGAGAACCGGCCACCAATGGGAGGAGAACCGCCGACCAAGGAAGAAGGGGGAAGCTTCTAGGATGGGCGTCGGCCAAGGAATTATCAATGGAAGTGGGCACCGGCAATCAACAAGATGGAAGAGGTTGCCGCCCACTTTGCTCCAAACCCTAGCCGCCCAAAACCCTAACTCCAATCCTTTTGATCAATCTTGCCGCCCAACCCTAAGCATCTATTTATAGAATAGGGCTTAAGCCTCCTTCAATCTCCACCGTCGGATCTAGGGATTTAATCTCCACCGTCGGATCTAGGGTTTTATCCCAACCGTCGGATCTAGGGTTTAATCCCAACCGTCGGATCTAGGATTTCATCCCAACCGTCGGATCTAAGGTTCCATCCCAACCGTCGGATCTAGGGTTTTATCCCAACCGTCGGATCTAGGGATTTAATTCCAATCGTCGATTCTAGGATTTCATCCTAACCATCGGATCTAGGGATTTAATCCCAACCGTTGGTTCTAGGGTTTCATCCAACCATCGGATCTAGGGATTTAATCCCAACCGTTGGTTCTAGATTTTGTTTTACATTCTTAGATCTAGACTTCATAAGGATTATATTAGGCTACGATAGGGACCATAAGGAGGAGTTGGGTCTTGGCCACCCGATGGATCGGAACCACACAAACTTGATCCATCAATGATGTTCCATTCCACTAGAGGATCATCATTGAACTACCTCATCAACCCCCATAAATCAATATGGGCTCCATATATTATTTGTACATTAATCTCCCCGTGTTTAAGATATCGAATGTCCGTCAATTAATTGATTTACTGACCATCAATTAATTAACATCTAATTCCTCGAGTAGTACCACTCAACCTTATCATCATGTTGACTAAGTCAACCAGCTGGGTTTACATGATGAACCTAATGAGCTCCTCAAGGGGACATCATCAACCTAATATATAGGACACAGTTTCCTCCTATAATCAACGGCACACCATGTAAATAATATTATTTCCCAACTTACCGGGCATATTGATTTAATCCATCTAAATCTCACCCACTGGTAAATCAAAGAAATAAATACTAAGTACATGTGCCCGTTATTATATCGGGATTAAGAGCATGTACAACATAATATCCGAGGTCCGATTCAATCATGTAGTCAGTACTAAATTGAATCACCTCTATGTCGGTCCTGCTCAATACACCTAAGTGTACCAGTGTAACTCTATGTTCAAGACAAAACAATACCAAGCTACACTACAACCATTCCAATGGTTTGTCCAAAACCATCTTGGTTGTGAGCCTCTACTTATATTTTACAAGGAACTGATAACATGATCTTCTGTGCCACACCAAGCACCATGTTATCTACAATGTAAAATATTTAGACAATATGCACACATATATAATGAATATATAAAATGCAAACAATGATCATGTGATTCTTATTTCAAAATAAAATGTTCATACAAAAAGAGCTAGGCCTTAGTGAATGGATCTGCCAGGTTATCCGCTGATGCAATCTTGGCGACAGCAACTTCTCCTCGCTTTACGATCTCTCGTATGAGGTGGTACTTGCGCTCTATGTGTTTACTCGCCTTATGGGCTCGTGGTTCCTTCGAGTTTGCAGCTGCACCACTATTATCACAATAAATTGTGATAGTTCTGGGCAAACCAGAAATCACATCCAAGTCCATCAAGAAGTTCCTGAGCCATACAGCTTCCTTGGCTGCATCAGAGGCTGCCACATACTCAGCTTTCATGGTAGAGTCCGCCACGCATTTCTGCTTGACACTCCTCCATGCTATGGCTCCACCTCCAAAAGTAAACACAAACCCCGAGGTAGACTTACTCTTGTCCCTATCTGATTGGAAATCCGAATCCGTGTAACCCACAGGGACTAATTGATCCGCTGAAACCAAATATAATCCCTAGTCCTTCTCGTACTTCAATATATGCTTTACCGCACCAATGTCCTGTCAGATTACTCTGATATCTGCTAACCATGCCCACGGCAAAGCAGATATCCGGTCTCGTACATAGCATAGCATACATAAGGCTTCCTACTGCCGAAGCATAAGGAACCGCCTTCATGTCCTCTATCTCCTTTGATGTTCTGGGACACATCTCTTTAGATAAAGGAACTCCATGCCTAAAAGGTAGAAAACCTTTCTTGGAGTTCTGCATGCTAAAACGAGCAAGGATAGTGTCAATGTATGAAGCTTGAGACAAGCACAACATCCTTTTCTTGCGATCCCTTATAACTTTGATCCCAAGGATGTGTCCCACTTCTCCCAAGTCCTTCATATCAAACTGTTTGGACAACCATACCCTTACATCTGATAACACTTTGATATTGTTGCCAACTAACAAAATGTCATCTACGTATAGTACAAGAAACACCACTACGTTTCCGTCACATCTCTTGTATACACAAGGCTCATCCGGACTTTGAATAAATCCATATGACTGGATTACCTCATCAAAGCGGATGTTCCAAGATCTAGAAGCTTGCTTCAATCCATAAATGGACCGATTAAGCTTACATACAAGATGCTCTTTGCCTTTAGCAATGAATCCCTCTGGTTGGCGCATATAGATGTTCTCCTCAAGACTTCCGTTAAGGAAAGTTGTCTTGACATCCATCTGCCAAATCTCATAATCCATATGAGCAGCTATAGATAAGAGAATCCGGATAGACTTAAACATAGCTATGGCAAAAGGTCTCCTCATAATCGATACCCTCTTTCGAGTATACCCTTCGCAACAAGCCTAGCTTTGAAGGTTTCAACCTTCCGTCTACTCCTCTCTTTCTCTTGTAGATCCACTTGCATCCAATGGTTTTTACACCATCGTGGCTCTACTAGCTCCCAGACTGATTAGAATCCATAGATTCTATCTCAATTCATCGCTCTTTGCCAAGATATTGCATCTCTATCTTGGATTGCCTCGTCATATGTCCAGGATCAGTTCATGTTCACGTGGACTAAGTCCAAGACTCTCCCAAAAATATGAATCATCGGGTTGTCTAACAACCCTCCCACTACTGACAGGTGCCTCCTGTGTATGCTCTGTGACACGCGCGGTGCTGACTTGTGGTGTCTTCTCTTGTACCGGTGATCAAGACGGACTTCCTCGCCATCTCCTCAAGAACAATCCTACTCGTGGGCTTGTGGTTCATCACATAGTCTTCCTCTAGAAATCTAGCATTCGTACTCACGATCACCTTCTGATCTCTAGGACTATAGAATAAACCACCCTTCGTTCCCTTAGGGTAGCCAACAAACAAGCGCACTTCTGTACGAGATTCCAACTTACCAGCATCTCCCTTCAGCACATGTGCTGGACTACCCCAAATCCGAATATGTCTTAGACTAGGCTTTCGCCCAGTCCACAACTCTGTGGGAGTAGAGGGTACTGACTTAGATGGAACCAAGTTCAGAATGTGTGCTGCTGTTTCCAGCGCAAACCCCCAGAATGAATCAAGTAACTCAGAATAACTCATCATCGATCTGACCATCTCCATAAGAGTCCTATTCCTTCGCTCCGCCACACCATTCTGCTGGGGTGTGCCAGGTGCGAACAATTGGGATTGAATCCCAGCCTCTGATAAGTAACTCCTAAACTCTCCCAAGAGGTACTCGCCACCACGATCAGATCGTAATGTCTTGATACTTTTACCTTGACGGTTCTTCACATCAGCCTTGAATTCTTTGAACTTGTCAAAGCATTCAGACTTGCGGCGCATCAAGTAAATGTATCCATACCTTGAATAATCATCTATAAAAGAGACGAAGAATTCAAAGCCACCTCTTGCCTGGATAGTCATAGGACCGCACAAATCAGAATGAACCAATTCTAACACATCTTTGGCTCTATACCCCTTGGCCTTAAAAGGCCTCTTGGTCATTTTACCTTCCAAGCAAGATTCGCAGGTTGGGAGATCCTCCACCACTAATGAACCCAAAGGTCCATCAGCTATCAACCTTTGAATTCTACTTAGGTTAATATGACCAAGCCTTAGATGCCAAAGATATGTTTGGTTCATTTGCGAAGGTTCTTTTCTCTTATTAGATTTAGAAGATGAGTTATTTACTTCTATTTGCATCGTGGGAGTTTTTGGTTCAATAGTATATAAATTGCCAACCAATGTACCAGAACAGATAATCTCCCTATTCCTTTTTATAACCACCTTGTCATTAAAAGAAATAGAATATCCATCCAAAAATAATTTAGAAACTGAAATTAAATTCTTTCTAAAAGTAGGTACATAAAGACAATTTCTCAAAACCAAAAATTTATTCCTATCAAAAGATAAATAAACGTCTCCCACTGCAATAGCCGCCACCTTTGAAGCATTGCCCATGAAGACGGTAATCTCTCCCTCAGCTAGTCGTCGGGTTTCCTGGAACCCCTGCAAAGTATTGCAGACATGATCAGTGGCTCCTGTATCTACACACCAGGCACTGGTAGATAACACCGCTAAACATGTTTCAACAACTAAACAAGAAGATATACCTTTGTTCTTTCGGCGAGGACAGTCCGCCTTCCAATGTCCAGTCTGCTTGCAAGTGAAGCACTTGCCTTTCGGCTTCTTCACTCCTGCCTGAGGCCCCACTGCCACCTTCTTCGCTCCACCTTGCTTCTTCTTCTTACCTTTCGGTTTGGAGGAAGAAACCTTCTGAGCGACCATGGCTTGAGAACTCTGACGAAAAAGCCCCTCTGTCGCCTGGAGTTCTGTCAGAAGCTCCGCCAACGAATACAACCTCTTGTTCATGTTGTAGTTGAGGCGGAACTGCTCAAAACTCCTAGGCAGAGACTGGAGAATGATATCGACCTGGGTTTCCCCATCGATCTCAGCTCCAAGGACTTCCATCTCATTAAGATGAGCCATCATCTTGAGAACATGATCCCTAACGGGTGTTCCCTCGACCATGGTGGTCGTCATCAAGTTTCTCATTGCCTCCTGCCTAGCCGCCCTACTCTGATGTCCGAAAAGTTCCTTGAGATTGAACATCATGTCATAAGTACATATGGCTCGATGTCGATGTTGCAGCACATTTGACATAGATGCCAAAATGTAACACCGCGCCATCTCATCTGCCTTAACCCATTTCTTATAATGTTCTTTCTCCTTTTCATCAGAGTCATCGGAGGGCTTAGGAGGATAGACCTCGAAGAGTACAAATTTGTACTCCTCCGCAGTTAGGACAATATCCAAGTTTCTTTTCCAATCAATGTAGTTTGGACCAGTAAGTTTGTTTTCTTTTAAAATCACAGCAAGTGGGTTGAAAGCCATTTGAAAATCCTAAAAATCACAATGATCAAAATATTAGATTTCAAATATTATTGATTCCTCAAAAAATAAAATCTGAAATCAACCAACACCTCAAAACACCGAGAATATCGCATGCCACGATAGTGTGGACGTATATGAATTCTACATTTGTAAGAGGAGGTTTTACCCATTAATTTTATTATCTTGTCAACCTTACTTTTTGACAAATAAAATTAATAGTTGGTTCCTCTTTAGCCCTACAAATAAAAGCAGTGACTCCGATGGGGAGGATACCTTTATTTGTATCTAAGTGTGCACCATTACACGATACTAAGGGAATTATTTCGGATTATGTGCCTTACCGATGGGGAAGTACACACACTCCTAAATAATTTCCTATAACCATTATTTGACCTAGTGATCCACAAACAAACCCATCCGATGGGGAGGAAGGCACTCAAAGCCAACGCGCAAGTTTGTTGCATCACACGTCAAATTGTAATGGAGGCCGCGGGAATTAATTAAAATATCCCTCTCCCACTTAGTAAATTGAAATCGAGGAATTTTAAACATACACAACATGCATATAAAACAAATAAGCAATAAATATGGAAAAACAGAATTTTTTCCAACTATTATGGCATTGTCCTCCAATATGCATCCCGTCGTGTCGCCACCTCGTCCGCTCCACCTTTTCCCGTGCGCAAGTCACCAAAGATATCCGAGCCGAGATAAATCATTTTATTTACATCCATCGATCCTATACTCCATGAAGGAGTGTACAAATAATCTAGATCGAAAGTAAACTAAAATGATCGGCTAAACAATGTCGTATTTAATTACAAAAATTAAATACTAATCTAGCCTCGTCAACCCCGAGGATTCAAATAATAAATTTTTACACACATCCATTCACATACACACACATGGCCATAATAGTGGGATCTTATGCCTGCAACCAAAGAGTTAAACTACGCATATCCTACTATTATCCGACACATATAATATATGAAAAATGCATAAAAAATTAACCGAATCCAAAACACACAAAACTGGAAACCGATGGCTCTGATACCAATTGTTAGGTGGTCGCATTGGAGGCTCATTGGCTCCCATGTCCCCGGATTAAAATTTTCACTAATGAAAGAATTAATCAGGATGGGATGAGCTTCCTTAGCACAACCTATTCGTTGTCGTGCTAACAACTTGAGTGGTCGCTTGAACAAACTAGTTGTTCAAGCAACACAACTCTTCTAGTTGGTTAGCCGCAGAAGAGACGACGGATGGATCGCCGGTTTTTGTGTTTGTCTTTGGGGTCCATGATTATACAATATATATTCATACACACACATGCATAATCAAAACAAATAAGAACATGCTCAGATCTGTACATAAAGTTAAAATAACTTTATACCTCAAGATCTTCTACCATATGTCCTATCCTTCTCGTGGATGACGTGTGGACGAAGTTCCTCCACGAGTAGAAGCCTTCTAGATCGCTTTCTTCTCTACCTTGTCCGCTGCGAACAAAGAGAAGAACTCACAAATACCTTTCCTATCTAGAACCGGCCACCAAATTAGGGAATTTGGTGCAACCGCTGGCCAAGGAGAAATGGATGATGCGCCACCAACAAGAACGTTGCCGCCACTTTGGAGAATAGGGAGGAGGAAGAGAACCGGCCACCAATGGGAGGAGAACCGCCGGCCAAGGAAGAAGGGGGAAGCTTCTAGGATGGGCGCCGGCCAAGGAATTATCAATGGAAGTGGGCGCCGGCAATCAACAAGATGGAAGAGGTTGCCGCCCACTTTGCTCCAAACCCTAGCCGCCCAAAACCCTAGCCGCCCAAAACCCTAACTCCAATCCTTTTGATCAATCTTGCCGCCCAACCCTAAGCATCTATTTATAGAATAGGGCTTAAGCCTCCTTCAATCTCCACCGTTGGATCTAGGGATTTAATCTCCACCGTCGGATCTAGGGTTTTATCCCAACCGTCGGATCTAGGGTTTAATCCCAATCGTCGGATCTAGGATTTCATCCCAACCGTCGGATCTAAGGTTCCATCCCAACCGTCATATCTAGTGTTTTATCCCAACCGTCGGATCTAGGGATTTAATCCCAACCGTCGATTCTAGGATTTCATCCTAACCATCGGATCTAGGGATTTAATCCCAACCGTTGGTTCTAGGGTTTCATCCAACCATCGGATCTAGGGATTTAATCCCAACCGTTGGTTCTAGGTTTTGTTTTACATTCTTAGATCTAGACTTCATAAGGATTATATTAGGCTACGATAGGGACCATAAGGAGGAGTTGGGTCTTGGCCACCCGATGGATCGGAACCACACAAACTTGATCCATCAATGATGTTCCATTCCACTAGAGGATCATCATTGAACTACCTCACCAACCCCCATAAATCAATATGGGCTCCATATATTATTTGTACATTAATCTCCCCGTGTTTAAGATATCGAATGTCCGTCAATTAATTGATTTATTGATCATCAATTAATTAACATCTAATTCCTCGTGTAGTACCACTCAACCTTATCATCATGTTGACTAAGTCAACCAGCTGGGTTTACATGATGAACCTTATGAGCTCCTCAAGGGGACATCATCAACCTAATATATAGGACACAATTTCCTCCTATAATCAACGGCACACCATGTAAATAATATTATTTCCCAACTTACCGGGCATATTGATTTAATCCATCTAAATCTCACCCACTGGTAAATCAAAGAAATAAATACTAAGTACATGTGCCCGTTATTATATCGGGATTAAGAGCATGTACAACATAATATCCGAGGTCCGATTCAATCATGTAGTCAGTACTAAATTGAATCACCTCTATGTCGGTCCTGCTCAATACACCTAAGTGTACCAGTGTAACTCTATGTTCAAGACAAAACAATACCAAGCTACACTACAACCATTCCAATGGTTTGTCCAAAACCATCTTGGTTGTGAGCCTCTACTTATATTTTACAAGGAACTGATAACATGATCTTCTGTGCCACACCAAGCACCATGTTATCTACAATGTAAAATATTTAGACAATATGCACACATATATAATGAATATATAAAATGCAAACAATGATCATGTGATTCTTATTTCAAAATAAAATGTTCATACAAAAAGAGATAGGCTTTCAGTATACATTCCAACACCAACTATTAATTTTATTTGTCAATAAGTAAGGTTGACAGGATAATAAAATTAATGGGTAAAACCTCCTCTTATAAATGAAGAATTCGTATACGTCCACACTATCGTGGCATACGATATTCTCAGTGTTTTGAGGTGTTGGTTAATTTTAAAATTTTATTGTTTGAGGAATCAATAAATTTTTGAAATCTAAAGTTTTGATCTATGTGATTCTTAGATTTTTCAAAAATGACTTTCAACCCACTTGATGCGATACTAAAGGAAAATAAACTTAATGGACCTAACTATGTGGATTGGAAAAGGAATCTAGATATAGTCTTGACTACTGAGGAGTACAAGTATGTACTTCTCGAGGAGTGTCCTCCTAAGGCTACGGATGATTCTGGGGAAAAGGAGAAAGAGAGTTATAAGAAGTGGATCAAGGATGATGAGATGGTGCGGTGTTACATTTTTGGCTTCTATGTCAAATGTATTATAGCATCAGCATCGAGCCATGTCTACTGCTTACGACATGATGCTCAATCTCAAGAAACTTTTTGGACACCAGAATCGGGCTGCTAGGCAAGAAGCCATGAGGAACTTGATGACTACCACCATGGTTGAGGGAACACCCATGAGGGATCATGTTCTCAAGATGATGGCTCATTTGAATGAGCTGGAAGTCCTTGGAGATGAGATCAATGGGGAAACCCAGGTCGATATCATTCTCTAATCTCTACCTAGGAGTTTTGAGCAGTTTCGCCTGAACTACAACATGAATAAGAGATTGTATTCATTGGCGGAGCTTCTGATAGAACTCCAGACAGTAAAGGGGCTTTTTCGTCAGAGTTCTCATGCTAAGGCCATGGTTGCTCAAAAGGTTTCGACTTCTAAGCCGAAAGGCAAGAAGAAGAAGAAACAAGGTGTAATAAAGGTGGCAGGAGGATCTCAGGGAGGAGTGAAGTGTTGGTACAATCAGCCCAGGTCACGATTGACCGGACTCGAGTTTGACTCGAGAGATGTTTTGATGTTTGACAAGAGGGTTTGACATTTATGTTTGACATTAATGTCTGATAATGTTTTGGCGAGATTGTTTGTGTAATCGATCCGGGTCATGATTGACCGGACTCGAGTTTGACTCGAGGGGGATTTTGATGGTTGATTGGAGTTGACCATGTCATGGAAAATCCAAGTCTTAAGTACTTGGCATGTAATTTCCAAGCATGGGTCTTGGCAAGGAAAAGTCTAACATGGGTTGGCATTTGGAAAGTCCAAGGGTGTAGTCTTGGCCACGTAAGTCCAAGGGTGTAGTCTTGGCCACGTAAGTCCAAGGGTGTAGTCTTGGCAGTGAAAGTCCAAGTCTTGAGTACTTGGCATTTGGAAAGTCCAAGGAGGTTTGATATTGGTGGCGTAAAGTCCAAGGGTGAAGTCTTGGCAGCATAAGTCCAATGGTTGGCAGCGTAAAGTCCAAGCGGAGTCTTGGCAGCGCAAGTCCAATGTGCCTTGGTGGTGTAGACACCGTTAGCATGACATAGCCGATGGAAGCACCTGAAAGCTAGCGTATGGATGAATAAGTCATGGATGACATGGAGGGATCCGATAGGTGTGAGGCTGACAGAGGTGGCTAGAAGGCTTAGGTATAGGCTAAGGGTGGTCTAGCAAGTATGGGGGCACCATACTTGAGGTTAAAACCTCATATTTGAGGTTGACAGTCAATTGACATTATGGTCGGTTCGACTGCCTGAGTCAACTAGAGTTCGACTACCATTTAAGGGCTGAAAAGGCTCTGGCAATCGACTACTCATTGTAGTAGTCCATTGATGGTTCGACCGCGAGCACAGAATGCTCCGTAGCCGACTGGGCAGTCGACTACGGGCACTGGCAGTCGACTAATGGGAGTATCGTTGGAGTCTTTCCAGCATGGATTGAGTGGTTATCTCACAACAACAGTGTTGGTAGTCGACTGGGGCCTTATGGCAGTCGATTACCAGGCGAAATCCAGCCCGATGCAGGTTAAAATGGAGTTGTTCATGGAGATTCCAGCAATGGTTCTTTGAGAGCTTTGATGAGGTGATTTGAAGGTGAATTGCAGGTGCATTTTAGGATCCTTCAAGCTCATCCAAGCAACCAACAAGCAAGCGCTCAAAAACCCTAGATTGTAAAGTGCTCTTTACATTTCTTTGTATTTTCATGTATTGCTTTTGTAATCACTTGTAATAGGTTTCTCCACCTTCGGATTGTTTCGAAAAGGAGTTATTTGTGATTAGTGGTTTCGTGTGCATCACTAGAGCTCTTCATAGCTCGATCCGTGGAGTAGGAACCATTCGGTTCAGAACCATGTTACATACTTGTGTATTGATGTATTTGTGTTTGCCTTCGCTTTTGTTATTGCTATTATTTCTATTTCCGCTGCGCTAACGAGATTTGTAGACGAACACGAAACGAATTCCATTGAGCATTGAAATGAGCTATTCACCCCCCCCCCTCTAGCGGTCACTGAATCCTCTACAATTGGTATCAGAGCCCGGGGCTCTTCTACGGACTAACTACCAGGAGCAAAATCGCTAGAGGAAGAAGATGGAATTTGAAGGAAAATTTGGATGGGATATCCACACACTGCCACCATACGACCAAGAGGATTTTCCGACATGGAGGACAAGAATGGAGAACTTCTTGATGATGGACATAGAAGATTGGTTCATCATCATGGAAGGCTTTGAACCTCCTAGAGATAAGAAGGGAAACGTCTTGAAGTTGAAGAAGTGGACACAAGAGCAACATCTCAAGTTCAAGACCGAAGTCAAGGTAACAAAGCTTTTAGAATATTTGATACCTAATGATGTTTTGTCTAGGCTAGGAGATTACATGGATGCAAAGGAGCTATGGAGCAAGTTGGCAAGATTCCATGAGGAGCCCAAAGAACAAGAGTGCTCACCTGCTCAAGAAGAGAAGGCCGAAGATGAATTCTCATCCTCACAAGCGAGTGAGGATTCAGAAGTTAATAGGGAGTCAACCTCTGAATCGGTGGAAGAAGAGGAAGAATTGGAGGAGACCTCCACCTCTAGGATTGAGAGGGATGAGATTAGGGCATCCTCAACACCGAAACAACAAGAAAAAGCATCTACATCCAGTCGAGAGGAAGAGCAAGCTCAAGAGATCCTCACCACCACCCTAGGTAACTCAAACATATGTGTTAATAATAAAATGCATATAATATGTTTTGAGTGTAGGGAAAATGGACACTACAAGAGCAAGTGTCTTAAGAAAGTCAAGAAGGCTCCACCCGTGCCAAAGGTCAAGGAGATCAGTGCCTCAACGCAAAAGAGTAAGGAGCATATCATATGCTTCAAATGTAATCAAAGAGGGCATTATAGGAGTCAATACCCTAGGTGGAGCAAGAAAGTCAAAGAAGGAGTTACATGTGTAGGGGAAGCCTCTAAGGCAAACCCTAAGGTACATTTTAATGCACCTTCTAGTTCTAATTTAAATGTCAAAAAGCATGCTAGGAATAATTTTAACAATCTTGCTATTGTAAATGAAAAGCATGCTAGAAATAAAAAATATTTTTGTCTAGGAGCCAAGAGTGTCCATTTTAACAATAAGGAGAAATTTGGGACTAATGTCCCTAGAAAAACCTTACCTAGGGAATCTATAAAGAAAATAGAAAACCACCTAGGTTTTAACCCCAAATGGACTAGGCATATGCCTAGAAAGGACAATGCCCAAAGACCAAATCAAAATTCAAAAATTGGGCAATTGGAGTTGGAAAATCAAGCCTTGAGGTCAAGGCTTGAGAAATTAGAAAAGACTCTTAGGAATATTCAAAATCAATTTAAAGGGTCAAATAGTCAAAACCTAGGGTCTAGAAGTCAAAGTCAAAGACCTAGAAATCAAGAACCATTCAAGGGCAAGCCTAAGGTGATTTACCATAGTGTTCCATTTGATTATGGAACACAAACTAGGTCTAGAAAAGCCAAGGTTACTAGGGAAGTCATCCCTAAGGTTAACCAAGGAATGTGCCTAGTGGCTAGGATTTCAAGGAAACCTAGGGAAGCCACTAAGAAGGTTACAAGGGGAGTCACCCCTAAAGTTAACCATGGCAAGACCCAAATGACCAAGGCTAACAAGCCTAGAAGGGTCATTAGGAAGGTATCTAGGGAGGTTATCCCTAAGGAATACCTAGTAAACACTAGGAGCTCAAATAGGTTTTGGGTTCTTAAGAGCGTGATCGATTCACGCTAGATGGGTTTAGGTGTGCCAACTTTAAATGGATGGGTAGATAACCTAACCATGGTGAAGATGGCACTTTAGGTCATTTCCAAGGTTATGGGTATCTTGGAAATAAGTTTGATCTTATGTTCCTAAAAGATTTTAGGATGTGCCAATACATTTTTGGGATTGTGAAAAATCAATTAAATTGACACATTTTAGGTTTAGAGGTCATAGTGTGTCATGTTGGGTTTTTGGCACACTTGGGAGAAAAGTGATAATATGGAAAAATATATTTAATAATAACAAATAGCAACAAATACTAAAATTTAGCTATTATATACCTTATATTTTATTTGAAATTCTTGATTTTCCATATAACATGTCATGACATCATATCTACTTTCAATCTTTTAATATGTCATGATCATGTTTAGGATTAGGGTTAAATGTCATGTATGCTTAAGCTCTATCATATGTCATGACATCATGATCATTGGCCATGTTTAATTATGTTATCGATTATGTCATGATCATTCATGCATTTCATTTGATTAAAATTGAGTTAAGGACAATGTCATGACTTGAAGTCCCATTTATAAGGGAATCAAGTAGGGTTGCCTTAGAAAATGCATGAGGCCTTAGATTAAGAAAACAAAACTCACATCTCACATCACATTGACATGTATGCGTATTTATACACCCTAGATACATGTGAGATGATAGGATATGAGTTAAGTTCAGATGCATAGTTTTTGCATCTAGATGAACTATAACTCATCTTATGTTATTTGTGGATCATTGGGAAAGCTAATGTACAAGTCATGTACATTGAGCCCAAGGAACATGATCCAATATAGGTTTTCAAAAATATTTTAAAATCAATTTAGAAAACCTTGGTGAAGTCTATCATTTGATAGAAATCACCATTGATGAAATTGATACAAAGTGAGCTAAAACATTGAAGTTTTTCTTCACTTTTGAACTTTGTATCAATTTCGATATTTTAAGAGTAAAATATTTTTCTAACATTTTTTTTTCACCCATTGTATTGATCATAAGTAATATATGTATGAATTTTCACGATTTTTCGATATACATAGAATTACTTACACTTTTCCGAAATTCGATTCTGATAATTGAAATTTAGAAATTTCAGTTATGATTCGACTGCCGCTTGATGGCAGTCCACTGATGAAGGACAGTTCGACTAATAACTGTAAGTAGTCAACTGCTAGGCTGATTTTGGGAAAAACAAGGTTGTTTAGCCCGTTTTCAGCTACAGTAAAGTTCCCTAACCACTCCTAACCCTAGGATATGCTTTGGGATGCATTATAAAGGGTGAAAATCCATTGGATATGGATTAGGAGAGGTGTTAGGGTGATGCATCAAAGTTAAGGTATAGGAAAGTTCAATGTTGAACTTTAGACCTTAGTTTTGATGGTTTAGAGTTCCTATTGGCTTAGGGACTTCCCAAGGACATTGCTGGTGCAATGGTCAAGGCGGATCAAGCCTTTAGGGGGAGGTCTCCATCATGGGATGATGGATGGTATTTTTTTCTCATGAGGGGGAAAATGGATTTTGGAGATACCCAATTTGGAAATTAGGAGAGTGTATAGGATTGCATCTCTTGAGTGATATGGGACTTATCACTAGGAAGATTGTAGGCATCCTAGGTATTCTTGGACCAAGGGGGAGATTGTAAGATCTCATTGGGACATGAGACATTGACCTCCTTGGAGAAGACCTTTTTGATGTTAGTCAAAAAGGGGGAGAATGTTTGGGAGAGAATGTCTAGAATGTTTGGGGAAGAATGTTTTGGAATTTATGGGATTGCCAATTTGGGATAATTGGTAAGAAGATTTGAGTTAGTGTTCTAACTCAAAGGTATGTCAAACATCAAAAAGGGGGAGATTGTTGGTGCAATTGGCTCAGGTCACGATTGACCGGACTCGAGTTTGACTCGAGAAATGTTTTGATGTTTGACATGAGGGTTTGACATTTATGTTTGACATTAATGTCTGATAATGTTTAGGGGAGATTGTTGGTGCAATCGACCCGGGTCATGATTGACCGAACTCGAGTTTGACTCGAGGGGGATTTTGATGGTTGACTGGAGTTGACCATGTCATGGAAAGTCCAAGTCTTGAGTACTACGCATGTAAAGTCCAAGCATGGGTCTTGGCAAGGGAAAGTCCAAGGGTGTAGTCTTGGCCACGTAAGTCCAAGGGTGTAGTCTTGGCGGTGAAATTCCAAGTCTTGAGTACTTGGCATTTGGAAAGTCCAAGGGGGTTTGATATTGGCGGCGTAAAGTTCAAGGGTGAAGTCTTGGCAGCATAAGTCCAATGGTTGGCAGCGTAAAGTCCAAGCGGAGTCTTGGCAGCATAAGTCCAATGTGCCTTCGCGGTGTAGACACCGTTAGCATGACATAGCCGATGGAAGCACCTGAAAACTAACGTATAGATGAACAAGTCATGGATGACATGGAGAGATCCGATAGGTGCGAGGCTGATGGAGGTGACTAGAAGGCTTAGGTCTAGGCTAAGGGTGGTCTAGCAAGTATGGGGGCACCATATTTGAGGTTAAAACCTCATATTTGAGGTTGGCAGTTGACTAGCATTATTGTCGGTTCGACTGCCTGAGTCGACTAGAGTTCGACTGCCATTTAAGGGCTGAAAAGGCTCTGGCAGTCGACTACTCGTTGGAGCAGTCGACTGATGGTTCGACCGTGAGCATAGAACGCTCCATAGCCGACTGGGCAGTCGGCTACGGGTGCTGGTAGTCGACTGATGGGAGTACCATTAGAGTCTTTCCAGTGTGGATTGAGTCGTTGTCTCACAACAACAGTGTTGGAAGTCGATTGGGGCCTTATAGCAGTCAACTGGCTGGTGGAAATCCAGCCCGATGCAGGTTAAAAGGGAGTTGTTCATGGAGATTCTCTTTGGGGGCTATGTTGAGGCGATTTAAAGGCGAATTGCAAGTGCATTTAGGGTCCTTCAAGCTCATCCAAGCAACCAACAAGCAAGCGCTCAAAAATCCTAGATTGTAAAGTGCTATTTACATTTCTTTGTATTTTGCTTGTATTTTTGTGTATTGCTTTTGTAATCACTTGTAAGAGGTTTCTCCACCTCCGGATTATTCTGAGGAGTTATATTTGATTAGTGGTTGCGTGTGCATCACTAGAGCTCTTTAGAGCTCGATCCGTGGAGTAGGAACCATTCGGTTCCGAACCACATTACAAACTTGTGTATTTATGTATTTGTGTTTGCCTTCGCTTTCGTTATTTCTATTATTTATATTTCCACTGCACTAACGAGATTTGTAGACGAACATGAAACGAATTCCATCGTGCATCGAAACAAGCTATTCACCCCCCCCCCCTCCCCTCTAGCGTTCTCCGAATCCTCTACATGAAGAAGTCGAAAGGCAAGTGCTTCACTTGCAAGCAGACTGGACATTGGAAGAAAGACTACCCCAACCGAAAGCAGAACAAAGGTTATCTTTTGGTCTAGTCGTTAAAACATGTTTAGCGGTGTTATCTACTGGCACATGGTGTGTAGATACGGGAGCCACTGATCTTGTCTGCAATACTTTACAGGGGTTCCAGGAAACCAGACGACTAGCTGAGGAGGAGATTACCGTCTACATGGGCAATGCTACAAAGGAGGCGGCTATTGTAGTGGGAGATGTTTATCTATCTTTTAATAGGAATAAAACTTTGGTTCTGAGAAATTGCCTTTATGTACCTTCATTTAGAAAGAATTTGATTTCAGTTTCTAAATTGTTTATGGATGGATATTCTATTTCTTTTAATGACAGAGTTGTTATAAAAAGGAATAAAGAGATTATCTATTCTGGTACCTGATAGAACGTAATTTTAATTGTCGCAATACTATTCTCAAATTATTTACCGAACCCCCTAACTACACTAATGTAGTATAGGACTGACTCGGGTCATCTCCCAACGAACCTAATTGCTGGACGTTTGTTTTTAAAAAGAAGTAAATACTGGGGTTTTTCACAATTTATCAAAATAATTAAAATGCAAAATCAAAAGAAAACATGAGAATTAAACATGCAAGAAGTAAATCTAACTACCAAATAACAAGTAACAAGCAACTATCCTAATGCGCAAAAAGTAAGTGATCACGCACCGCACTATCACTATATGATACAATGATCAAACAAATGCGAACAATTCAACCAAGCACCGCACTGTCACTATACGACACAGTGATTAAACAGTCACTGAAAAACTAAGCTAACAAACAAAAAAGAAATCGATCAAGCACCACACTGTCACTATACGGTACAATGATCAAACAAATGTGAACAATTCAGCCATGCACCGCACTGTCATTATACGACACAGTAGTCAAACAGTCACTAAAAACTACAATAAACTAAATGCAATAAACGAAAGCAATTCAACCAAGCACTGCACTGTCACTATACGGTGCACTGGCCAAATGTAAATGAAACTAACCTAACAACTAAAACATAACACAAATAAAACTCTAACTACGAATCGAATTAAACACAAGTTAGAATACAGAATAAAATACAAGGTAAATCACAGATTAAAATACAAAGTAAAATACTAGTGAAAACATAGGTTACGAACACTAGTAAAAACACAATTCAAGGCCACTGGTGAAATCACATATTAAAAATACTAGCGAAAACACAATTGAAAACACTAATGCAAACACAATGTAATAACACCAGTGACAACACAAATGAAAACACAAGTGCAAATACGAAGGAAAACACAAGTGCAAATACAAATGAAAACATAACATGAATCATATAATAAAAATTAACCAACTCTCATCCACAACTTCTGGAAAGGAACCACCCTCTCCGGTTACCCACGATAGATTTTAGACAGCTCCTACAGCTTCAATGGCACGGATCTTTCATCAGATTAATACTCCGACGAAAGTTGGAATTGGTGGAATGGATCACTGCTCCGGTGATGGACTTCGAGACTGCTGGTACCACGGCAGTAGAAGGGACCGAATCTGTGATCGTCTACAAGTCTTCACCGATGCTGGAAATAGGATTCTGCCGCCGAAATTTAGGAATTGAAGGGCTGCCAGAATCTGGAAATACATGCTGCCGCTACCATGGCAGTAGAAGGTCACCCCCAGCCTTCTTCGACCACGTCCAGCTGGGGTAGCTCAGCTTTGGTTGCCAGGCGTCAAAAGAACGCCGGTGAAGATGGATGAAAACCCCTCTGCTCGGCAAAGCCACCGTCTGTCCAACTTCAGAACTGACTCCACCGACCAAGGGAAGGATCTTCGGATGGATGGAGATGAAGGGTACACTGCTAGAGTTGCCAGAAAACCACCGTCGGAATCGTTGTGGAAGAAGTCGTCGCCGCTGCGCGTGAAAGGAAGATGACAGGGTTGCATTGCGTGGAGAAGATGAGGGAGGACAGAATGCCACTGCAGGCCTTGGTGGAGGAAGATACCGGTCGGCGGTGCTTCGGGCGGTGGCGTGGAGAAGAAACGCCGGCGACGTGCGATTGGGGAGGAAGCTGCACGATTTTGGGAAGAAAGAACTGCGACTTCTGTTTCTTTGTGTGAAGCGTGAAGAAGATAGGTTGATTAAAGGATTTTTCTGAGCCGTCTGATTGGAGCCTCCTCTGATCCCAGCAGTCCAAACAAGCTACGGTTTGATGGATATATTAATTGCTTAATTAAGCTGCTCCATCCAACGGCTGAAATCAGTCTGATTTGAAATGGACGGATTTGAACCGTCTGAAGGTATAATCACGATCCAATGGTCCGGATGAACCGCCAAGACGTATAGATCTTAATGTATGGGCCGGATCACTCCAGATCCAGATGGATGGCTCAGAATCAATCACTTTCCTCGGACGGTTCATAATGCTCAGATCTGAAACCTTGATTTCATTTGCCTTCTGATCTGGATGAAGGGCTCAAATTAAATCATCTTGAAATGTCCATTATGACCCAGATGAAGTCATATTTGATCCACTTTGAGTCTAGTCCAGTGGCTCATCTCGATCTCCTACAAACAAAGATAAAATTTACATATAAGTCCAAAAATTAGGAGAATTTACAATAAGGTCCAAAATTATATCCCACTCATAAAACATGATAATAATCAATAATAAATCACTCGAGAGGATAAAAACAGTAATATTAAGGACCAAAATAATACAACAAAATGGCAGTTATCAATTCCCCCACACTTATTTTTGCGCGTCCCATGCAATAACAAAAGCAAAGACACACTAACTCCCTCACTTATTCCTCAAACAATACCCAGATCAATAATTCAGAGACATAAAAAAATAAGTTACTTTGGATCACCAAATCGATTCAGATCCTAGGTAGTCAAAAGATCCAACTCCTACAACAATCAATATGTATGATGATTTACAGTCAAATCAAATAGACTAAGTCTAATACAAAACCTCCCAAAATGGATAAATGCACTGATGCACACATAATAACGTAGGAGTGGGGCGCCCTCAAAACAACATGCAATTTTGTACTACCATATGCTTGCTTATCATCTACTTCTCTACTGCTATCAATACATCTCATACATGAATCAAAAGGATTTATCAAGAATCATAATGAGATCAAAAGTAGACCGCAAATAAAGCATACAAAGAGAAGTACAAGACAAAGGTACAATGAATAGGGAATAATAGAAGAATTGGAGAAATAAACCTGATAAGTTACTCTGTGAAATGCTCAGTAACCAACAATATGGGAAGAGACTAAGACAATTGGAAATTTTAGAATTGAATTTAGGATCAAATGGCTCTATCCAATACATTACAATTCCATTCGCTTGCATTACAATTGCACATTTTCTCTCTCTTTTTTTTTCTTATTTTTTTTTTACAAAAGAAACATCAATGGCGCCAATTTTTTTTCTTTTTTTTTTGTGTGTGTGCAGAAACTCAAGTACTAATCACAGACAAATATATCTCATGACCAATGACCTCTGAAAATCATGCCTTCCATATCATGTTTCCAACAAAAATAATATAACTCCTCCCCCACACTTAAAAATTTTGTCCGTCTCGGACAATACAACCCATCAAACTATTCCTCCAACATGGAAAACAATAGATATACAAAAGATAATCCACAAAGATACAAAGACAATGATAGCAAATGAAGAGATAAGACAAGTAAGACATGGAAGATGGAAGTATCAAGTGGATTAGACAATCAAACTAAGTCAGGAAAAGAATCCAAGAATGAAATCCTTCATCATATTCATGCAAGTAAATGTTACTGCAGTTTTGAAAAGATTGAAAGCAAGTTCTAGAGTAACAAGAATCACATGTGTTATCACACCAAAGTTGATAGATGATAAGAATGGCTTGCAACCTCACTAGGTGAATCAAAATCAAGCTTAGTCTATCAATAAAAAGTTCACCATCATAACAAGTGACTGCATGCAAGTGAAGTCTCCTATCATACACAAAATCCACCATTTGATGATCAAACTTAACTAATTTTTACCACCTCTGAAATTATACCAAGGCATGCATAGGGAATATTATTTGACTCAACAACAACACTAAACCTAGGTAAACAGGCAAACAAACAATCAACCACACAAATTATTCCAAACATGAAAGGAAGAAAATAAATACAGTAAATAAAAGAACACACTCCACTTTTAAGTCGGAGAAAAAGCATCATCATGTCTGGCCCCACCGTATTCTCTAGTATAGACTTGATCTCTTTGCTCGACACTTCATGTGTCTGTTGCAAAAGTGAGACCCTTGATTGCTAATGATCGCCCTGGGAACTCCAAATCTGCAAAATATGTGAGACCAAACAAAATCCACAACAACTAGAGAATCATCAGTCCTGGTGGGGATGGCCTCCACCCATTTGGAAACATAATCATATGCCAACAGAATATATGGAAATCCAAAAGGTACAGGACACAAACCCATAAAATCAATACCCCAAATATCGAAAATCTCACAGAATAACAAAAGTTTTTGACACATTTCATTTCTACGTCCTATGTTCCCTGTTCGTCGACATCGCTCACAAGACTTGTAAAATTCAGAGGCATCATGAAATAGGGTGGGTCAATATAAACTAGACTCTAAAACTTTCCTAGCACTTCTTTTGGGGTCCAAAATACCCCCCACAAGCGAGAGAATAACAAAAAGTAAGTACGTATGAAATGAAACTCATAATCAAGTCCACATCATCTAATAATCTGATCACTACAAAATTTTCAATGATAAAGATCATCTCATACATAATACTTAGCATCACTTTTCAATTTCTGGACTTGTGCTTGAGTAAAATGTTAAGGTACAACACGTCAACTAAATAAATAGTAAGATCTGCATACCATGGTGTCTTACTTTACATGTGAAAAATTGCTCATCTGAAAAAGAATCTGCTATGGAGGTGCGCTCAATCTCCATCACAATCCTGGTCAAATTGAAATACCCCCTCCTTCTGCAACAAGTTGGTCAAGGGTAGGGCAAACTAAAGTCTCTGAAAAAATGTCTATAGAAACCTGCATAACCCAGAAAAGCACGAACTTCCCGTACAGAAGCGGGGTAAGATAAAGAAGATATAACATGAATTTTAACAGGATCTACTTCAATACCATACACAGAGATAATACAACCTAAGACTATCCCATGCTCGACCATGAAATGACATTTCTTACAAATATCTGATGGAAGTGATCCTTGGGGCAGTCCCTACACATTCCATATCCCTATCTACATAAAAGGGCCCAAAGACAGGTCTTCCATAGAAAGAGTACAACTTCTCGTGAAACAAAACCTCGGCATACTTGGGAATCTACTTCCCTAGCCTTTTCTGTTGGATCGAAGCGGATCGCTAGAGGGGGGTGAATAGCGATAAAACCTTTTTCTTTTCTTTTCGTTCGTTAAAACTCGAGAGATAATTAATTACAGCGGAAATGTAAATGTAAAGTAAAAAGAGACAAAGGAGTTTTACTTGGTTCGTAGCCTTCGGCTACTCTCCAAGGCCCTAGCGGTCCTCGACCACGTACGGAGGGCAAAAACACTAAAGAACTCCTCCCCTTTAGAGGTAGGAGTTAATCGATACAAGTAAAGCACAAAGCTTGAGGTAGAGGGACACTCCCCCTCTCCTCGTTACGATAAAAGCTCCGAAAATGAAAGTACTAAACTGAAATAAAACTCTAACCGACGTAATAAAATGAAAACAAATAAACCTAGATGTCGGAGAAGAAGCACTTCGTTGTCGGAGAAGTTGTAGCTTTGCGGAGGCTTAGAATTGATGAAGAAACCCTAGGTTAGGACCTCCTTTTATAGCCTTTAAGCCCCTCATCGAATGGGTCTTCAACCAATAGGAATTGGGCACAAAACTCCTTGAAAAATGGTGATAAAGCTTGACTCCTCGAGGCTGATTTTTGACCATTGGTTGAACTGATTTCTTGGCCGGTTGAACTGATGGCTCAGCAGTTGAACTGAACCTTGGCCGGTTGAACTGATGGCTTAGCAGTTGAACTGATTTTTGGCCAGTTGAACTGATTTTTAGACTTTTCGACTGTAATAAAGAGTTAGCTCAAAATATAAGTGAATTCGACGGCCACTTGCCATCCGATCTCAACATAGACCTTCCATGGGAAGTCTTGGTCGGATCGTCGCCTAAGGATGTCCCTGTATGGAGGACTCGACCTTACTTACGCTCACTCACATGAGCTTACCTCAACATTTACCTTTGAAGCCTTGCTTTCGGTCTCCACCTGATTCCTTCGGCTCCCTCCGAAGTCCTCCTGGTGTCGCCCGACCACCGCGGCTTCCTCTGGGTGTCACTAGCCTTTAGCTCTAGCTATAGTAATCTTCTGCACACTCGATTCAGCTCGTGAGATAACGACATGAGCTTAACTTTATATCGTTTGCTATAATCAAAACTCAGGTTCGACTTAGGTGCCTACTGCACCAACAATCTCCCCCTTTTTGATTTATGGCAAACCCACATACGAAGTTAAGTAAATAGCAAGCATGAAGAATAATGTGCATTAGAAACAAGAAATAAAGAAGATTAAGT
The DNA here is from genome assembly GCA_025175895.1 of Wurfbainia villosa. NCBI lineage: Eukaryota > Viridiplantae > Streptophyta > Magnoliopsida > Zingiberales > Zingiberaceae > Wurfbainia > Wurfbainia villosa. Next base: position 43,928,303 of record CM046005.1, read on the forward strand.
TGGAGTAGTAAGGATTTTCTTCAAGTACTCCCCCTTGAGGAAACCTCCCCCTTGACCGAGGGTGAGTCTTGAAGAAAGACCTTAATCCTCCCCTTTGAGGGTTTCTTTAAGTAATTAACATTACTTAAAGTTGGCCTTAGTAAAACGTTTAAGTTAAGAGTTCTTCTTAACTTGGCCCTTTCTCCCCCTTAAGTAAAACATTAAGGGCATAATAAAAAATAAGTAAAACGTTGATGCCACAAATAAGTTTAAGTTAAGAATTCTCTTAACTTGGCCTTTAATAAGTTTTCAAAACTTAAAGTTATTTTTTGGTTTAAATATAAAGTAAGAGTTAAGTTATGAAAAAAAAATTTGACCCCTTAACTTTTGCCTTTTTCTCCCCCTTTTGCCATATATCGAAAAGAGTGAGTGTGCGTGTGGAAAACAAAAATAAGTGTTAAATTTAAAGTCCAAGCATGTTCCACATTATTTTGAAAATAATATACTGAAAATAAGTTCATCTATAAGATGTTCGACTCATATTTGGCTTGATTGATATGAAAGATCAACCAGTCCTGGTCAGAGTCGGTTAGTATGTATGATTATACTCCATGGTTCATAGCGATGCACTAGCTCTACATTTGGAACCAGGAGTAAGGTCCTAACATCTCACGCCCATCTACGTGGCTAAGTACACAAACACATTAGTCCTATGTGTTGTGAGATGTATTGGCTCCTTAAATCTATAGGTGCATGATATCTAAGGTATGTCCTATGCTAGTTCCACAAAAATGAAAATTTAAGAAATAGTAGTAAGAAAATATAATTTGCAAGTTCCTATTCTACTACGCACATGCCCAATTTTCGTCTTAATAGACTAAATTCGGCTTCGGGTAGGGGTTTAGTAAATAGGTCTGCTAAGTTAGACTTTGATTCGACGTATTCGAGTTGTATGGCTCCGTTGGCCACATTTTCTCGAATGAAATGGTGATTTTAATGCTTTGTTGATTTTCTATTAACTTAAATAGATTGATTAATTGATCTAGGGTATCATTTTTCTGTTTGATGAACCTAACCCAAGTAAATCTAGAATAGTCATCAATTATGACTAAGCAGAATTTACTTCCATTAAGTGACTTAGCTCCGTGTGAATCAAATAGATCCATGTGTAGGAGCTCAAGCACACTTTTGGTACATTCTTGACTAGTTAGTTGATGTTGTGTCCTAGATTGTTTACCTTGTTGACAAGCATTACATATTTTATTATCCAAGTTGTTGAGGTTAGGCAAACCTCTGACTAAATCACTCTGACTCATCTTGTGGATGAGTCTTGGGTGAGAGTGACCGAGTCGTCGGTGCCACAACCACGATTCCTCTTGCCGTGTCATAAGACACTTAGTTGAGGAGTTAGTTAAGTTGATAGTGTAAATGTTGTTATTTCTAGTCCCTTTAAGGATTGTTTTAGAGGTTTCGTTTGTATTAATTACGCATTCATTTTCTAGAAATATGACCTTATAGTTATTATCACACAATTGGCTTACAGTAAGTAAATTATATTGAAAATTTTCTACTAATAAAACATTTTTAATAACAAAATTTGAATTGAGCTCAATATCACCTGATCCGATGATTTTGAGCTTGTCGTTATTTCCGAAGGCTACCGATCCTTGTCGTTTGAATCAAAGCTTCGAAAACTTGAGTTGATCCCCGGTCATGTGTCGGGAGCAACCACTGTCCAACATCCATTGATCCTACACGCAAGGTAGTTGGATCGGATATTGGATTTATTAAAAATTGGTTGAATATTATTAACCTAAATCATCTCACCCATGTCTATATGATCAAACATGTTAATCCTATATGCTATTGTGAGATGACTTCCAATTTTTTAGTTGAATTAAGTTTAATGACTTAAACACTTATCAATCTTGCGTTAGATTTGGATTTGACCATAGGCTCATCAAGTAACCTTTTCAAGATCATGGCTTCCAGGTCGTGGCGAGGCACAGAGGCCTTCTTTGATCGGAACAACGACCACTTCCTTAGACAAAGCCATTTTCAAGAAAATAGAGACGACTTGGCTCACCTGAACCACTTCTGGTCTAACTAGTCTAGGATCTGGGAGGTAAGCTTGGCTAGTTCCGCTCGGTCAAGTGCACCGAACTAGATACGCCTTATCTAGCCCGAATACACAAGACTCCGCTTTCCTAGCATACTATCATCTCGCCGCATCCTGGTACTATGTTATCAAGTATTGACGAGTTATAGTCCTATCTAACCATTCTAAAAATAAAAATAAAAACCTAAGCATGCAATTTCTAAGTTAAAACACAAACAAATTTCGTACTAGCTCCCTATGGACCGTTGAATCGATTCGGTCTCTCCACATAGTGGATTTGGTCCTTGGGAACCCAGTACTGGTTTGATCCTATGTTTGAAATTAAGGTGGTCTTAGGGACCCATGCTTGGACACATTTTTTATGTCTACTTACGATTGACATATACGACTTATTGGTCGTGTTTGAGCTAAACCCTAGCCCGGCCTTGTTGTACACGGCCCTTTGCGATCCAAGTAGGAGGTCAAGTCCTTTGGATCCCAAAGTAAACCTTTCCAACGTATTCCTAAGATCTTCGACATGACTTTTCAATAGTGAGTTCTAAACTTCGAGTTTTTCAACCCGAGTTGAGTCCTTCTCTTGAACTCGACTAGTGGAAGAGGTTAGGGAGACCTCGTGTTTGAGGAGTTTAACTTCCTCAACTAGGGTCTCGACCTTGGACTCGGACTTAGCTAACTTTCTATTTAAAAACTTAATTGCACTATAAAGTGTGGTAATAAGAGAGCGACTTACCTTGAGTTTATCTTTTGAACCAGATGTGTATCCGTGGCTTGTCTTGAATAGTGCTTTGCAGTCCGACTCATCTTCGGTTTCCGATTCAAGTTCCGGTTCCGACTCCGTCTCCGATTCCACCGATTTAGCCATAAGGACTTGATCGTTGTCTTCTTCCTCTGAAGCTTCTTCCCAAGTAGCGTTGAGTGCCTTTTTGTATTTTGGTGCCTTGCTCTTGAGTTTTGGGCATTCGGACTTAATGTGTCCAAACCTGTTGTATTCATAACATCTTATGTTTGAACTTTTAGGCTTACCTTCGTTGGGTCAAGTGATGGCTCGTTTTCGTCCCTTGACTATCCTCCGAACTAGGTTGACTAGTTCAGCTTCCATTTTCAAGTCGACCTCCGAATCCAACTCATCCTCTTCTTCCTTCGGAGGTGGCTTGGTAGTGGTTTTCTTCTTTGAACCTACAAATAAAGCTATACCTTTCTCGGGTTCCGAATTAGAATGCTCATGAATTTCAAAATCAGAAAAAAGTTCATCTAATCTAAGTTTAGAAAGATCCTTGGAGACCTTGTAGGCATCGACCATGGATGCCCACAAGGTAGTCCTTGGAAAGGAGTTTAGGACATACCTTATAAGATCGCAGTTTTCGACCTTTTGCCCGATTGCGTGTAGTTTGTTGACTATGTCCTGGACTCGGGCATGAAGTTGCGTCGCGGACTCGTGTTCCTGCATTTTTAGGTTATATAGTTTATTGAATAGAAGATCACGCTTACATACTTTGGCTTCATCGGTCCCTTCGTGTAGCTCCATTAGTTTTGTCCAAAGGTCCTTTGCACTTATGAAGGGGCCGACGCGATTTAGCTCTTCCTTGGATAAGCCGCATTGGAGGATTTGTGTTGCCTTGGCGTCGACTTGACTTGTCGTTTTGTCGCAATGGTCCATTGATCATAATCTAAGGAGTCACCCACTTCATTAGTCGGAAGTGTGAAACCCGTTTGGATTATGATCCACATCTCGATTTGGGTTTTGAGAAAGCATTCCATCCGACCCTTCCAATAACAGAAGTCATCTCCGTTGTAAAACGGAGGTCGGACGGTGCTAAAACCCTCGAGATGGGCCATTAGAACAAAAGACACAAGGAGACGAAGACGAAGAAACTAGCAACGACAAAATCACAAAAAAAAGTACCAAGACTCGCGTCTTGGATTAGTAGTGCGGGAGAAAAAATAACAAAGCGAAATAAATCTGAAATAAATAGAATTAAAAAGAAAAAAATCTGTAAAATGGCTAGATTGGTGGTTTCACCAAATCTTAGCAACCCCCGGCTCTGATACCAATTGTTGTATCGAAGCGGATCGCTAGAGGGGGGGTGAATAGCGATAAAACCTTTTTCTTTTCTTTTCGTTCGTTAAAACTCGAGAGATAATTAATTTCAGCAGAAATGTAAATGTAAAGTAAAAAGAGACAAAGGAGTTTTACTTGGTTCATAGCCTTCGGCTACTACTCCAAGGCCCTAGCGGTCCTCGACCACGTACGGAGGGCAAAAACACTAAAGAACTCCTCCCCTTTAGAGGTAGGAGTTTAATCGATACAAGTAAAGCACAAAGCTTGAGGTAGAGGGACACTCCCCCTCTCCTCGTTACGATAAAAGCTCCGAAAATGAAAGTACTAAACTGAAATAAAACTCTAACCGACGTAATAAAATGAAAACAAATAAACCTAGATGTCGGAGAAGAAGCACTTCGTTGTCGGAGAAGTTGTAGCTTTGCGGAGGCTTTTGGAGGCTTAGAATTGATGAAGAAACCCTAGGTTAGGAGCTCCTTTTATAGCCTTTAAGCCCCTCATCGAATGGGTCTTCAACCAATAGGAATTGGGCACAAAACTCCTTGAAAAATGGAGATAAAACTTGACTCCTCGAGGCTGATTTTTGACCATCGGTTGAACTAATTTCTTGGCCGGTTGAATTGATGGCTCAGCAGTTGAACTGATCCTTGGCCGGTTGAACTGATGGCTTAGCAGTTGAACTGATTTTTGGCCGGTTGAACTGATTTTTAGACTTTTCGACTGTAATAAAGAGTTAGCTCGAAATATAAGTGAATTCGACAGCCACTTGCCATCCGATCTCAACATAGACCTTCAATGGGAAGTCTTGGTCGGATCGTTGCCTAAGGATGTCCCCGTATGGGGACTCGACCTTACTTACGCTCACTCACACGAGCTTACCTCAACATTTACCTTTGAAGCCTTGCTTTCGGTCTCCACCTGATTCCTTCGGCTCCCTCCGAAGTCCTCCCGGTGTCGCCCGACCACCGCGGCTTCCTCTGGGTGTCGCTAGCCTTTAGCTCTAGCTATAGTAATCTTTTGCACACTCGATTCAACTCATGAGATAATGACATGAGCTTAACTTTGTATCGTTTGCTATAATCAAAACTCAGGTTCGACTTAGGTGCCTACTGCACCAACAATCTCCCCCTTTTTGATTTATGGCAAACCCACATACGAAGTTAAGTAAATAGCAAGCATGAAGAATAATGTGCATTAGAAACAAGAAATAAAGAAGATTAAGTTGGAGTAGTAAGGATTTTCTTCAAGTACTCCCCCTTGAGGAAACCTCCCCCTTGACCGAGGGTGAGTCTTGAAGAAAGACCTTAATCCTCCCCTTTGAGGGTTTCTTTAAGTAATTAACATTACTTAAAGTTGGCCTTAGTAAAACGTTTAAGTTAAGAGTTCTTCTTAACTTGGCCCTTTCTCCCCCTTAAGTAAAACATTAAGGGCATAATAAAAAATAAGTAAAACGTTGATGCCACAAATAAGTTTAAGTTAAGAATTCTCTTAACTTGGCCTTTAATAAGTTTTCAAAACTTAAAGTTATCTTTTGGTTTAAATATAAAGTAAGAGTTAAGTTATGAAAAAAAAAATTTGACCCCTTAACTTTGGCCTTTTTCTCCCCCTTTTGCCATATATCGAAAAGAGTGAGTGTGCGTGTGGAAAACAAAAATAAGTGTTAAATTTAAAGTCCAAGCATGTTCCATATTATTTTGAAAATAATATACTGAAAATAAGTTCATCTATAAGATGTTCGACTCATATTTGGCTTGATTGATATGAAAGATCAACCAGTCCTGGTCAGAGTCGGTTAGTATGTATGATTATACTCCATGGTTCATAGCGATGCACTAGCTCTACATCTGGAACCAGGAGTAAGGTCCTAACATCTCACGCCCATCTACGTGGCTAAGTACACAAACACATTAGTCCTATGTGTTGTGAGATGTATTGGCTCCTTAAATCTATAGGTGCATGATATCTAAGGTATGTCCTATGCTAGTTCCACAAAAATGAAAATTTAAGAAATAGCAGTAAGAAAATATAATTTGCAAGTTCCTATTCTACTACGCACATGCCCAATTTTCGTCTTAATAGACTAAATTCGGCTTCGGGTAGGGGTTTAGTAAATAGGTCTGCTAAGTTAGACTTTGATTCGACGTATTCGAGTTGTATGGCTCCGTTGGCCACATGTTCTCGAATGAAATGGTGTTTGACCTCTATATGTTTGGTCCTAGAGTGACATATCAGATTCTTTGTAAGATTAATTGAACTAATGTTATCTACGTGAAGTTTAGTATTCGTAAAGTCTAACTTAAAGTCGCGGAGAGTGTGCTTCATCCAAAGAAGCTGCGTGACACACTCACCCATCGCGATGTATTCGGCTTCGGTGGTAGATAAAGCAACACAGTGTTGCTTCCTACTGCACCAACTCACTAGACTCGAGCCGAGAAGTTGACAACAACCACTCGTACTCTTTCTATCGAGCTTACTACCGGCATAGTCCGAATCGGAGTAGCCGGTTAGTTTGAACTCGGTAGATCTAGGATACCAAATACCGACATTAAGTGTACCCTTTAGATATCTAAGGATACGCTTGACTAGAGTTAGGTGAGACTCCTTGGCACAGGTTTGAAACCTTGCGCACATACTTACTGCAAATAAGATATCAGGTTGGCTTGCAGTTAAGTAAAACAAACTCCCTATTATGCTCCTATAGTATTTTAAATCAATTGAATTTCCGATTACATCTTCTTCTATATTCACATTAGTTGCCATTGGGGTATTAATAATTTTAGCGTCTTGCATTCTAAAGCGTTTAATTAATTCCCTAGTATATTTCATCTTTAGTTTGTTTAATTTGTAGACCTAAAAAGAAACTTAACTCACCTACTAAATTCATTTCAAATTCACTTTCCATAAGTGAAATGAACTCATTTAGTAGGATTGAGTTGGTGGTTCCGAAAATAATATCATCTACGTAGATTTGGGCTATGAATATGTCTTTACCTAAGGTTTTTACGAAAAGGGTTGGGTCAACTACACCTTGGTTAAAGCCTTTGGACTTAAGATAAATTGAAAGTCTCTCGTACCAAGCTCGAGGAGCTTGTTTAAGTCCATAAAGAGCTTTCTTTAACCTAAGGACATGATCGGGTTTGTCTAAACTTTCGAAACCGGGGGGTTGACTAACATAAACTTCTTCTTTAATGTATCCATTTAAGAATGCAGATTTCACATCCATTTGAAACAACTTAAATCCTCGATGTGCTGCATATGCTAATAGCATTCGAATGGACTCTAATCTAGCTACTGGGGCATAGGTCTCGTCGTAATCTAAACCTTCGACTTGACTAAACCCTTTAGCAACTAGTCTAGCTTTATTTCTAACTACTTCACCTCTATCATCAATTTTATTTCTAAACACCCACCTTGTTCCAATGATTGTTTTATCTTTAGGTGGTGGTACTAATTCCCATACTTCGTTCCTAGTGAATTGAGCCAACTCTTCTTGCATTGCAATAATCCAATCGGGATCAAGAAGAGCTTGGTCAATAGTTTTGGGTTCAATTTTAGAAATCAAAGATATTTGACTAAGGTTTCTGTATGAGGCTCTAGTTCGAACTCCTAGACTTGGATCACCTATCACTTGGTCGATAGGATGATTTGTTTGAGTCCTAGTTGGATTTGGGTTTGATTCTACAACTTGATTTATAGGATGACTCGTTTGAGTTCTAGTTTGGTTGGAGTCATCTATCACTTGGTCGATAGAGTGACTTGGTTGACTTAGATTAGGATTAACACTAGACCTGATCTCCGGATCAGAGTTAGGTCTAGTATGAATCGGCTCGCTAATTGGGGTTGCCAGGGGTTTTGTAGGTTCGTGTCCTTCATCAAAAACTACATTGATAGTCTCCTCGACTCTAAGGGTGTCGTGGTTATATACTCTATAAGCTCTGCTTGTAGTCGAGTATCCTAGAAAGATTCCGGTCGTGGTTTTGGATGTAAATTTCCCTAGGTAATCCTTAGTGTTTAGGATATGTACCTTACACCCAAATACCCTAAAGTACTTGATGTTAGGTATTTTATCGTGATAAATCTCGTATGAGGTCTTAAGGTGCCTCTTTACCATAAGGATTCTATTTTGGACATAGCATGTCGTACTCACGGCTTCCGCCCAAAACCTATCGGGTAGGTTATACTCATTTAACATTGTCCTAGCGGCTTCTTGTAGGGTTCTATTTTTGTGTTCTACTAGGCCATTTTGTTGTGGAGTTCTAGGGCAAGAGAACTCGTGGTGGTATCCATTTAGGTTACAGAATTCTGTAAACCTATGGTTTTCGAATTCACCACCATGATCAGTCCTAAGTCTTTTGATTTTAATGCTTTGTTGATTTTCTATTAACTTAAATAGATTGATTAATTGATCTAGGGTATCACTTTTGTGTTTGATGAACCTAACCCAAGTAAATCTAGAATAGTCATCAATTATGACTAAGCAGAATTTACTTCCATTAAGTGACTTAGCTCCGTGTGAATCAAATAGATCCATGTGTAGGAGCTCAAGCACACTTTTGGTACATTCTTGACTAGTTAGTTGATGTTGTGTCCTAGATTGTTTACCTTGTTGACAAGCATTACATATTTTATTATCCAAGTTGTTGAGGTTAGGCAAACCTCTGACTAAATCACTCTGACTCATCTTGTGGATGAGTCTTGGGTGTGAGTGACCGAGTCGTCGGTGCCACAACCACGATTCCTCTTGCCGTGTCATAAGACACTTAGTTGAGGAGTTAGTTAAGTTGATAGTGTAAATGTTGTTATTTCTAGTCCCTTTAAGAATTGTTTTAGAGGTTTCGTTTGTATTAATTACGCATTCATTTTCTAGAAATATGACCTTATAGTTATTATCACACAATTGGCTTACACTAAGTAAATTATATTGAAAATTTTCTACTAATAAAACATTTTGAATAACAAAATTTGAATTGAGCTCAATATCACTTGATCTGATGATTTTGAGCTTGCCGTTATTTCCGAAGGCTACCGATCCTTGTCGTTTGAATCGAAGCTTCGAAAACTTGAGTTGATCCCCGGTCATGTGTCGGGAGCAACCACTGTCCAACATCCATTGATCCTACACGCAAGGTAGTTGGATCGGATATTGGATTTATTAAAAATTGGTTGAATATTATTAACCTAAATCATCTCACCCATGTCTATATGATCAAACATGTTAATCCTATATGTTATTGTGAGATGACTTCCAATTTTTTAGTTGAATTAAGTTTAATGACTTAAACACTTATCAATCTTGCGTTAGATTTGGATTTGACCTTAGGCTCATCAAGTAACCTTTTCAAGATCATGGCTTCCAGGTCGTGGCGAGGCACAGAGGCCTTCTTTGATCGGAACAACGACCACTTCCTTAGACAAAGCGATTTTCAAGAAAATAGAGACTTGACTCACCTAAGACCACTTCCTGGTCTAACTAGTCTAGGATACGGCGAGGTAGCTTCAGCTAGTTCCGCTCGGTCAAGTGCACCGAACTAGATACGCCTTATCTAGCCCGAATACACAAGACTCCGCTTTCCTAGCATACTATCATCTCGCCGCATCCTGGTACTATGTTATCAAGTATTGACGAGTTATAGTCCTATCTAACCATTCTAAAAAGAAAAATAAAAACCTAAGCATGCAATTTCTAAGTTAAAACACAAACAAATTTCGTACTAGCTCCCCCTGGACCGTTGAATCGATTCGGTCTCTCCACATAGTGGATTTGGTCCTTGGGAACCTAGTACTGGTTTGATCCTAAGTTTGAAATTAAGGTGGTCTTAGGGACCCATGCTTGGACACATTTTTTATGTCTACTTACGATTGACATATACGACTTATTGGTCGTGTTTGAGCTAAACCCTAGCCCGGCCTTGTTGTACACGGCCCTTTGCGATCCAAGTAGGAGGTCAAGTCCTTTGGATCCCAAAGTAATCCTTTCCAACATATTCCTAAGATCTTCGACATGACTTTTCAATAGTGAGTTCTAAACTTCGAGTTTTTCAACCCGAGTTGAGTCCTTCTCTTGAACTCGACTAGTCGAAGAGGTTAGGGAGACCTCGTGTTTGAGGAATTTAACTTCCTCAACTAGGGTCTTGACCTTGGACTCGGACTTAGCTAACTTTCTATTTAAAAACTTAATTGCACTATAAAGTGTGGTAATAAGAGAGTGACTTACCTTGAGTTTATCTTTTGAACCAGATGTGTATCCGTGGCTTGTCTTGAATAGTGCTTTGCAGTCCGACTCATCTTCGATTTCCGATTCAAGTTCCGGTTCTGACTCCATCTCCGATTCCACCGATTTAGCCATAAGGACTCGATTGTTGTCTTCTTCCTCTGAAGCTTCTTCCCAACTAGCGTTGAGTGCCTTTTTGTATTTTGGTGCCTTGCTCTTGAGTTTTGTGCATTCGGACTTAATGTGTCCAAACCTGTTGCATTCATAACATCTTATGTTTGAACTTTTAGGCTTACTTTCGTTGGGTCAAGTGATGGCTCGTTTTCGTCCCTTGACTATCCTCCGAACTAGGTTGACTAGTTCGGCTTCCATTTTCGAGTCGACCTTCGAATCCAACTCATCCTCTTCTTCCTTCGGAGGTGGCTTGCTAGTGGTTTTCTTCTTTGAACCTACAAATAAAGCTATACCTTTCTCGGGTTCCGAATTAGAATGCTCATGAATTTCAAAATCAGAAAAAAGTTCATCTAATCTAAGTTTAGAAAGATCCTTGGAGACCTTGTAGGCATCGACCATGGATGCCCACAAGGTAGTCCTTGGAAAGGAGTTTAGGACATACCTTATAAGATCGCAGTTTTCAACCTTTTGCCCGATTGCATGTAGGTTGTTGACTATGTCCTGGACTCGGGCATGAAGTTGCGTCGCGGACTCGTGTTCCTGCATTTTTAGGTTATATAGTTTATTGAATAGAAGATCACGCTTACATACCTTGGCTTCATCGGTCCCTTCGTGTAGCTCCATTAGTTTTGTCCAAAGGTCCTTTGCGCTTATGAAGGGGCCGACGCGATTTAGCTCTTCCTTGGATAAGCCGCATTGGAGGATTTGTGTTGCCTTGGCGTCGGCTTCGACTTGTCGTTTTGTCGCAATGGTCCATTGATCATAATCCAAGGAGTCACCCACTTCATTAGTCGGAAGTGTGAAACCCGTTTGGATTATGATCCACATCTCGATTTGGGTTTTGAGAAAGCATTCCATCCGACCCTTCCAATAACAGAAGTCATCTCCGTTGTAAAACGGAGGTCGGACGGTGCTAAAACCCTCGAGATGGGCCATTAGAACAAAAGACACAAGGAGACGAAGACGAAGAAACTAGCAACGACAAAAACACAAAAAAAAAGTACCAAGACTCGCGTCTTGGATTAGTAGTGCGGGAGAAAAAAATAACAAAGCGAAATAAATCTGAAATAAACAGAATTAAAAAGAAAAAAAATCTGTAAAATGGCTAGATTGGTGGTTTCACCAAATCTTAGCAACCCCCGGCTCTGATACCAATTGTTGGATCGAAGCGGATCGCTAGAGGGGGGGTGAATAGCGATAAAACCTTTTTCTTTTCTTTTCGTTCGTTAAAACTCGAGAGATAATTAATTTCAGCGGAAATGTAAATGTAAAGTAAAAAGAGACAAAGGAGTTTTACTTGGTTCATAGCCTTCGGCTACTACTCCAAGGCCCTAGCGGTCCTCGACCACGTACGGAGGGCAAAAACACTAAAGAACTCCTCCCCTTTAGAGGTAGGAGTTTAATCGATACAAGTAAAGCACAAAGCTTGAGGTAGAGGGACACTCCCCCTCTCCTCGTTACGATAAAAGCTCCGAAAATGAAAGTACTAAACTGAAATAAAACTCTAACCGACGTAATAAAATGAAAACAAATAAACCTAGATGTCGGAGAAGAAGCACTTCGTTGTCAGAGAAGTTGTAGCTTTGCGGAGGCTTTTGGAGGCTTAGAATTGATGAAGAAACCCTAGGTTAGGACCTCCTTTTATAGCCTTTAAGCCCCTCATCGAATGGGTCTTCAACCAATAGGAATTGGGCACAAAACTCCTTGAAAAATGGTGATAAAGCTTGACTCCTCGAGGCTGATTTTTGACCATCGGTTGAACTGATTTCTTGGCCGGTTGAACTGATGGCTCAGCAGTTGAACTGATCCTTGGCCGGTTGAACTGATGGCTTAGCAGTTGAACTGATTTTTGGCCGGTTGAACTGATTTTTAGACTTTTCGACTGTAATAAAGAGTTAGCTCGAAATATAAGTGAATTCGACAGCCACTTGCCATCCGATCTCAACATAGACCTTCAATGGGAAGTCTTGGTCGGATCGTTGCCTAAGGATGTCCCCGTATGGGGACTCGACCTTACTTACGCTCACTCACACGAGCTTTCCTCAACATTTACCTTTGAAGCCTTGCTTTCGATCTCCACCTGATTCCTTCGGCTCCCTCCGTAGTCCTCCCAGTGTCGCCCGACCACCGCGGCTTCCTCCGGGTGTCGCTAGCCTTTAGCTCCAGCTATAGCAATCTTCTGTACACTCGATTCAGCTCGTGAGATAACGACATGAGCTTAACTTTATATCGTTTGCTATAATCAAAACTCAGGTTCGACTTAGGTGCCTACTGCACCAACATTTTCTTCAACAACCCCCTTCCTAGGGTGGGCCTCTGAGGGAAGAGAAAAAATGCTGCATAAAACTCAAGTAGATTATCGCCTGAAGACCTAGTCATCCACACAAACAAATAAAATGAGAAACAAATATAGATAATAAGAAAGACAATAATAATAAAAGAAAAAGAAAATAAACAAACAAACTACAGTTTAAAGACAAACGAACCCATTAAAGTTCCTCGACAACTACGCCAAAATTTGATAGAACGTAATTTTAATTGTCGCAATACCGTTCTCAAATTATTTACCGAACCCCCTAACTACACTAATGCAGTATAGGACTTACTGTTGGGTTTCCGGCACCATGGCGTGTGTGTGTTCGATCACGTTTCGCAAACATGAACACAGCGAAAGCAATAAAAATAATAAATCTATATTTATTACAACACACACAACACACGCATGCATATTACAACAAGTGTGGACATAATCGTAAATTTAAATTTGCAATAAAAGGAAATTTATCGACGTTATACCTTTCGTATGACGTGTAGCGGGAACGGCATCAACCGGAACGATCCTCGCTAGAATCGTCTCTATCCGTATCCACGCCGAGTTCCTCGGGATGACTTCGCTAAGCCACGAGCTTCGTCTTCGTATGGGTTACTAGCCTCGTGTTGAATTCGACGTGATCGAGAGATGATCACGATCCGAATCCAAATTCGGATCCTAATACGAGTTCTCAAAACTCACTTCTCCGGAGAGTTATTCGTCAACCAATTGACGAATCCTTCATCCTCCACCTCAGAGGATTACCGGAGATCGAATCCCCGGTAAGTTAGCCACTGTCGGAGCTCTAACTGTCGTCCAAACAACGCTCCGACGAGAGGAGAACAAGCTGTCCAGAAAACTGGACAGCTTTGGTGGAGGTGATAGGCGCCGGCCAACCAAGGGAGATAGAGCTCACCTTGATGCCAAACTTGAAGGAGATCACTGGAGCACTAACCGGCAGCAGCTCGACGCCGGCGAGGGGGAAGGTCAGCACCTTCTGGACACCGGTTGGAGCCTCAAGGTGGGCGGCGGCATGGAGGAGGAGAGTTGGCTCCGAATTTCTCCAAGGAGAGGAGGGCGGCCACTTAGGGTTGTGGATTAGGGCTTAATTATCCATTAAGCCCTCTTTTATAGAGAACTAATTCTCTTAATGGTTATTGGATCATAACCATTAGGCCCGTTAACCCGCTCCATTAAGATAAGTTAAAATAAACCAAACCATGATGGTTTATTTTAAGTTAAAACGAACCGAACCAACTTTTGGTTCATTCGTTTTAAAATAAACCAAACCCTTTGGTTTATTCTCCTCCATTGGATTAGAACCAAACCATTTTGGTCCATCCATTATGTCTTCATAAGACACGGCTCATCCACGCTTCCATTGCGCCCGAAACGATTTCATGCTCGCTACATGTTTGGTCCAACCAAACATAGTTTCTCTCGGTCTGAGAATCTCATTCTCAAGCTCGTTTTAAATCCTTCGGATTACGCTCGTTGTGCGTGTGACCAAATAGGTTCTCGGTTTATGTTGGCCGTCTATAATTAACCATTAATTATAGAACGATCATGAGTGGCACCTAGTAGTACATCATGATCCCCAATTAACCGAAAAGATCAACGTTGATCGAACTATTTTCAAACCCTTGCCTCGAATGATTCGTGCCCCATTCCCTTCACTCATCTTATACCCACTTGGTTCAGGACATGGTCTATTGTGTCAGTCTCCACTAGGCTGACTACGTCACACCTAGCCCAAGTATCATTTCCTCGTCCTACGGATTCTAGTTACTCCACATGTATCGAAGAGTACCTTACTCTAAACATGTAATGCTTTGGCCAAAGACTTTAGTAACAATTCGACGAGAGGCCATGGGTATGCATCTCCTCGCAAGGAGTGGTGAATCCTTTATAGGCTATTCAAACACCTTCGATCATTTCGACTTATACCCAATCATCCCGGGTCCACATCTCCTTAGAGATGTTTGCTTAAGATGTCAAAGCATAAGTCTCCATGATCAAGATGACTTGAATACCGCAAGTCAAAGGAACATCGCACTTAAGCTACAGTAAGAACTTCATTAACATATCTATATATGAAGAGAACCATATGAAGTCTTACGGCTGGTCACTCCAATGAACTAGTTACCATAACTAGCATCCACGATTAACTCCGGACATCACAATGTCTCTAGCCAGTGAGAATCAGCTGCTTGGATACACCAAGGAGTATACCTCGTGCTAGTCTCGACAGAATTGATGGTGTCCAAATTCATCAATTCATCGACTAGGGATATTTTTGATACATCACAATTACACATGTAGAGATACTCACTAGTTGTGATCCAATCACAAATTCTCTCATGTTGTGAATCGCATCGTGGACATTCAGTAAATGAGTTTAAGATCCAATCAAATACATGAAACATGTATACTCAAATAGTGAATCTTCATTTATCATATAAATGGTTCATACATAAGGCGATTACCTTAGGACATCTCTCATATATATTACTAACACTTACTCGGGTCATCTCTCATCGAATCTAATGGCTGGACGTTTGTTTTTAAACAGAAGTAAATACTGGGGGATTTCACAATTTATCAAAACAATTAAAATGCAAAATCAAAAGCAAACATGAGAATTAAACATACAGCAAGTAAATCTAACTACCAAATAACAAGTAACAAGCAACTATCCTAATGTGCAAAAGTAAGTGATCACGCACCGCACTGTCACTATACGGTACAATGATCAAACAAATGTGAACAATTCAACCAAGCACCGCACTGTCACTATACGACACAGTGATCAAACAGTCACTGAAAAACTAAGCTAACAGACAGAAAAGAAATCGATCAAGCACCGCACAATCACTATACGGTACAATGATCAAACAAATGTGAACAATTCAGCCATGCACCGCACTGTCACTATACGGCACAGTAGTCAAACAGTCACTAAAAACTGCAGTAAACGAAATGCAATAAACGAAAGCAATTCAAACAAGCACCGCACTGTCACTATACGGTGCACTGGCCAAATGTAAATGAAACTAACCTAACACCTAAAGCATAACACAAATAAAACACTAACTACGACTCGAATTAAACACAAGTTAGAATACATAATAAAATATAAGGTGAACCACAGATTAAAATACAAAGTAAAATACTAGTGAAAACACAGGTTACGAACACTAGTAAAAACACAATTCAAGGCCACTGGTGAAATCACCTATTAAAAACACTAGCGAAAACACAATTGAAAACACTAATGCAAACACAATGTAATAACACCAGTGACAACACAAATGCAAATACGAAGGAAAACACAAGTGCAAATACAAATGAAAACATAACATGAACCATATAATAAAAATTAACCAACTCTCGTCCACAACTTCTGGAAAGGAACCACCCTCTCCGATTACCCACGATAGATTTTAGACAGCTCCTGCAGCTTCAATGGCATGGATCTTTCGTCAGATTAATACTCCGACGAAAGTTGGAATTGGTGGAATGGATCACTGCTCCGGTGATGGACTTCGAGATTGCCACTACCATGGGAGTAGAAGGGACCGAATCTGTGATCGTCTACAAGTCTTCACCGATGCTGGAAATAGGGTTTTGCCGCTGGAATTTAGGAATTGAAGGGCTGCCAGAATCTGGAAATACATGGAGCCGTTACCACGGCGGTAGAAGGTCACCCCCAGCTTTCTGCGACCACGTCCAGCTGGGGTAGCTCAACTCTGGTTGCCAAGCGTCAAAAGAATGCCAGTGAAGATGGATGAAAACCCCTCTACTCGGCAAAGACACCGTCTGCCCAACTTCAGAACTGACTCTGCCGACCTAGGGAAGGATCTTCGGATGGATGGAGATGAAGGGGACGCCGCTAGAGTTGCTAGAAAATCGCCGCCGAAATAGCTGTGGAAGAAGTCATCACCGCTGCGCATGAAAGGAAGATGACGGGGCTGCGCTGCATGGAGAAGATGAGGGAAGAGGGAATGCCACCGCCGCCCTTAGTGGAGGAAGAGATCGACCGACGGTGCTTCGGGCGGTGGTGTGGATAAGAAATGCCGACGGCGTGCGAATGGGGAGGAAGTTACACAATTTTGGGAAGAAAGAACTGCGACTTCTGTTTCTTTGCGTGAAGCGTGAAGAAGATAGGTTGAATAAAGGATTTTTCTGACCCGTCCGATTGGAGCCTCCTCTGATCCTAGCCATCCAAACAAGCTAGTGTTTGATGGATATATTAATTGCTTAATTAAGCTGCTCAATCCAACAGCTGAAATTAGCCTGATTTGAAATGGACGAATCTGATCCGTCTGAAGGTATAATAACGATCCAACGGTCCGGATGAATGGCCAAGACATGTAGATCTTAATGTACGGGCCGGATCGCTCCAGATCCAGATGGATGGCTCATAATCAATCACTTTCCTCGGACGGTTCATAATGCTCAGATTTGAACCCTTGATTTCATTTGCCTTCTGATCTGGATGAAGGACTCAGATTAAATCATCTTGAAATGTCCATTATGACCCCAGATGAAGCCATATTTGATCCACTTTGAGTCTAGTCCAGTGGCTCATCTCGATCTCCTACAAACAAAGATAAAATTTACATATAAGTCCAAAAATTAGGAGAATTTACAATAAGGTCCAAAAATATATCCAACTCATAAAAAATGATAATAATCAATAATAAATCACTTGAGAGGATAAAAACAGTGATATTAAGGACCAAAATAATACAACAAAATGGAAGTTATCAATTCCCCCACACTTATTTTTGCACATCCCGTGCAATAACAAAAGCAAAGACACACTAACTCCCTCACTTATTCCCCAAACAATTCCCAGATCAATAATTCAGAGACAGAAAAAAATAAGTTACTTAGGATCACCAAATCGATCCGGGTCCTAGGTAGTCAAAAGATCCAACTCCTACAACAATCAACATGTATGATGATTTACAGTCAAATCAAATAGACTAAGTCTGATACAAAACCTCCCTAAATGGATAAATGCACTTATGCTCACATAATAATGTAGGAGTGGGGCGCCCTCAAAACAACATGCAATTTTGTACTACCATATGCTTGCTTATCATCTACTTCTCTTCTGGTATCAATATATCTCATACATGAATCAAAAGGATTTATCAAGAATCATAAAAAGATCAAAAGTAGACCACAGATAAAGCATACAAAGAGAAGTACAAGACAAAGGTACAATGAATAGGGAATAATAGAAGAATTGGAGAAATAAACCTGATAAGTTGCTCTGTGTAATGCTCAGTAACGAGCAATATAGGAAAAGAATAGGACAATTGAAAACTTTAGAATTGAATTCAGGATCAAATGACTCTATCCAATACATTACAATTCCATTCGCCTGCATTACAATTGCACATTTTCTCTCTCTTTTTTTTTCTTATTTGTTTTTTACAAAAGAAACATCAATGGCGCCAATTTTTTTTCTTTTTTTTTTTTGTGTGTGTGCAGAAATTGAAGTACTAATCATAGACAAATATATCTCATGACCAATGACCTCAGTAAATCTTGCCTTCCATATCATGTTTCCAACAAAAATAATATAACTCCTCCCCCATACTTAAAAATTTCGTCCGTCTCAGACAATACAACCCATCAAACTATTCCTCCAACATGGAAAACAATAGATATACAAAAGAAAAGCCACAAAGATACAAAGACAATGATAGCAAATGAAGAGATAAGACATGTAAGACATGGAAGATAGAAGTATCAAGTGGATTAGACAATCAAACTAAGTCAGGAAAAGAATCCAAGAATGAAATCCTTCATCATATTCATGCAAGTAAATGTTACTGCAGTTTTGAAAAGATTGAAAGCAAGTTCTAGAGTAACAAGAATCACATGTGTTATCACACAAAAGTTGATAGATGATAAGAATGGCTTGCAACCTCACTAGGTGAATCAAAATCAAGCTTAGTCTATCAATAAAAAGTTCACCATCATAACAAGTGACTGCATGCATGTGAAGTCTCCTATCATACACAAAAATCAACCATTTGATGAGCAAACTTAACTAATTTTTACCACCTCTGAAATGATACCAAGGCATGCATAGGGAATATTATTTGACTCAACAAATACACTAAACCTAGGTAAACAGGCAAACAAACAATCAACCACACAAATTATTCCGAACATGAAAGGAAGAAAATAAATACAGTAAATAAAAGAACACACTCCCCTTTCAAGTCGGAGAAAAAGCATCATCATGTCTGGCCCCACCGTATTCTCTAGTATAGACTTGATCTCTTTGCTCGACACTTCATGAGTCTGTTGCAAAAGTGAGACCCTTGATCGCTAATGATCGCCCTGGGAACTCTAAATCTGCAAAATATGTGAGACCTAACAAAATCCATAACAACTAGAGAATCATCAGTCCTGGTGTGGATGGCCTCCACCCATTTGGAAACATAATCATATGCCAACAGAATATATGGAAATCCAAAAGATATAGGACACAGACCCATAAAATCAATACCCCAAATATCGAAAATCTCACAGAATAACAAAAGTTTTTGAGACATTTCATTTCTACGTCCTATGTTCCCTGTTCGTCGACATCGCTCACAAGACTTGTAAAATTCAGAGGCATCATGAAATAGGGTGGGTCAATATAAACTAGACTCTAAAACTTTCCTAGCAGTTCTTTTGGGGTCCAAAATACCCCCCACAAGCCAGAGAATAACAAAAAGTAAGTACGTATGAAATGAAACTCATAATCAAGTCCACATCATCTAATAATCTGATCACTACAAAATTTTCAATGATAAAGATCATCTCATACATAATACTTAGCATAACTTTTCAATTTCTGGACTTGTGCATGAGTAAAATGTGAAGGTACAACACGGCAACTAAATAAATAGCAAGATCTGCATACCATGGTGTCTTACCCTACAAGTGAAAAACTGCTCATCTGGAAAAGAATCTGCTATGGCGGTGGCCTCAATCTCCATCACAATCCTGGTCAAACTGAAATACCCCCTCCTTCTGCAACAAGTTGGTCAAGGGTAGGGCAAACTAAAGTCTCTGATAAAACGTCTGTAGAAACCTGCATAACCCAGAAAAGCATGAACATCCTGCACAGAAGCGGGGTAAGATAAAGAAGATATAACATGAATTTTAACAGGATCTACTTCAATACCATACACAAAGATAATATAACCTAAGACTATCCCATGCTCGACCATGAAATGACATTTCTTTCAAATATCTGATGGAAGTGATCCTTGGGGCAGTCCCTACACATTCCATATCCCTGTCTACATAAAAGGGCCCACAGATAGGTCCTCCATAGAAAGAGTACAACTTCTCGTGAAACAAAAACTTGGCATACTTGGGAATCTACTTCCCTAGCCTTTTCTTCAAAAACCCCTTCCCAGGTTGGGCCTCTGAGGGAAGATAAAAACTGCTGCATAAAACTCAAGTAGATTATCGGCTGAAAACCTAGTCATCCGCACAAACAAATAAAATGAGAAACAAATATAGATAATAAGAAAGACAATAATAACAAAAGAAAAAGAAAACAAACAAACAAACTACAGTTTAAAGACAAACGAATCCATTAAAGTTCCCCGGCAAAGGCTCCAAAATTTTATAGAACGTAATTTTAATTGTCGCAATACCATTCTCAAATTATTTAACGAACCCCCTAACTACACTAATGCAGTATAGGACTGACTCGGGTCATCTCCCAATGAACCTAATGGCTGGATGTTTGTTTTTAAACAGAAGTAAATACTGGGGGTTTTCACAATTTATCAAAACAATTAAAATATAAAATCAAAAGCAAACATGAGAATTAAACATGCAAGAAGTAAATCTAACTATCAAATAACAAGTAACAAGCAACTATCCTAATGCGCAAAAGTAAGTGATCACGCACCGCACTGTCACTATACGGTACAATGATCATACAAATGTGAACAACTCAACCAAGCACCGCACTGTCACTATACGACATAGTGATCAAACAGTCACTGAAAAACTAAGCTAACAGACAGAAAAGAAATCGATCAAGCACTGCACAGTCACTATACGGTACATTGATCAAACAAATGTGAACAATTCAGCCATGCACCGCATTGTCACTATACGGCACAGTAGTCAAACAGTCACTAAAAACTGCAGTAAACGAAATGCAATAAATGAAAGCAATTCAACCAAGCACCGCACTGTCACTATACGGTGCACTGGCCAAATGTAAATGAAACTAACCTAAAAACTAAAGCATAACACAAATAAAACTCTAACTACAACTCGAATTAAACACAAGTTAGAATACAGAATAAAATACAAGGTAAACCACAGATTAAAATACAAAATAAAATACTAGTGAAAACACAGGTTACGAACACTAGTAAAAACACAATTCAAGGCCACCGGTGAAATAACATATGAAAAACACTAGCGAAAACACAATTGAAAACACTAATGCAAACACAATGTAATAACACCAGTGACAACACAAATGAAAACACAAGTGCAAATAAGAAGGAAAACACAAGTGCAAATACAAATGAAAACATAACATTAACCATATAATAAAAATTAACCAACTCTCATCCACAACTTCCGGAAAGGAACCACCCTCTCCAGTAACCCACAACAGATTTTAGACAGCTCCAAATACTTCAATGGCATGGATCTTTCATATGATTAATACTCCGACGAAAGTGGGAATTTGTGGAACGGATCACTGCTCCGGTGATGGACTTCGAGACTACCGCTAACACAGCAGTAGAAGGGACCGAATCTGTGATCGTCTATAAGTCTTCACCGATGCCGGAAATAGGGTTCTGCCACCGGAATTTAGGAATTGAAGGGCTGCCAGAATCTGGAAATACATGTTGCCGCTACCACATCGGTAGAAGGTCACCCCCAGCCTTCTGCGACCACGTCCAGCTGGGGTAGCTCAGCTCCGGTTGCTAGGTGTTAAAAGAACGCCGGTGAAGATGGATGAAAACCCTTCTGCTCGGCAAAGCCACCGTCTGCCCAACTTTAAAACTGACTCCGCCGACCAAGGGAAGGATCTTCGGATGGATGGAGATGAAGGGGACGCCGCTAGAGTTGCCGAAAAACCGCCGATGGAATCATTGTGGAAGAAGCCGTCGCCGACGCACGTGAAAAGAAAATGACGGGGCTGCACTGCATGGAGAAGATGAGGGAGGAGGGAATGCCACCGCCGGCCTTGGTGGAGGAAGAGACCGGCCGGCGATGCTTCGGGCGGTGGCGTGGAGAAGAAACGCCGGCGGTGTGCTATTGGGGAGGAAGCTGCGCGATTTTGGGAAGAAAGAACTGCGGCTTCTGTTTCTTTGCGTGAAGCGTGAAGAAGATAGGTTGATTAAAGGATTTTTCTGAGCTGTCTGATTGGAGCCTCCTCTGATCCCAGCCATCCAAACAAGCTAGGGTTTGATGGATATATTATTTGCTTAATTAAGCTGCTCCATCCAACGGCTAAAATCAGTCTGATTTGAAATGGACGGATCTGATCCGTCTGAAGGTATAATCACGATCCAACGGTCCGGATGAACGACCAATACGTGTAGATCTTAATGTACGGGCCAGATGGATGGCTCAGAATTAATAACTTTCCTCGGACGGTTCATAATGCTCAGATCAGAACCCTTGATTTCATTTGACTTCTGATCTGGATGAAGGGCTCAGATTAAATCATCTTGAAATGTCCATTATGACCCCAGATGAAGCCATATTTGATCCACTTTGAGTCTAGTCCAGTGGCTCATCTCGATCACCTACAAACAAAGATAAAATTTACATATAAGTCCAAAAATTAGGAGAATTTACAATAAGGTCTAAAAATATATTCAACTCATAAAACATGATAATAATCAATAATAAATCACTCGAGAGGATAAAAACAGTGATATTAAGGACCAAAATAATACAACAAAATGGCAGTTATCAATTCCCCCACACTTATTTTTGCGCGTCCTGACCAACAACAAAAGCTAAGACACACTAACTCCCTCACTTATTCCCCAAACAATACCCAGATAAATAATTCAGAGACAGAAAATAATAAGTTACATAGGATCACCAAATCGATCCGGATCCTAGGTAGTCAAAAGATCCAACTCCTACAACAATCAACATGTATGATGATTTACAGTCAAATCAAATAGACTAAGTCTGATACAAAACCTCTCAAAATGGATAAATGCACTGATGCTCACATAATAACGTTGGAGTGGGGCGCCATCAAAACAACATGCAATTTTGTACTACCATATGCTTGCTTATCATCTACTTCTCTACTGCTATCAATACATCTCATACATGAATCAAAAGAATTTATCAAGAATCATAATGAGATCAAAACTATATCACAGATAAAGCATACAAAGAGAAGTACAAGATAAAGGTACAATGAATAGGGAATAATAGAAGAATGGGAGAAATAAACCTGATAAGTTGCTCTATGAAATGCTCAGTAACCAGCAATATTGGAAGAGACTAGGACAATTGGAAACTTTAGAATTGAATTACGGATCAAATGGCTCTATCCAATACATTACAATTCCATTCGCCTGCATTACAATTGCACATTTTCTCTCTCTTTTTTTTTCTTATTTTTTTTTTACAAAAGAAACATCAATGGCGCCATTTTTTTTCTTTTTTTTTTGTGTGCAGAAACTCAAGTACTAATCACAGACAAATATATCTCATGACCAATGCCCTCTGAAAATCATGCCTTCCATATCATGTTTCCAACAAAAATAATATAACTCCTCCCCCACACTTAAAAATTTTTTCCGTCTCGGACAATACAACCCATCAAACTATTCCTCCAACATTGAAAACAATAGATATACAAAAGATAATCCACAAAGATACAAAGACAATGATAGCAAATGAAGAGATAAGACAAGTAAGACATGGAAGATGGAAGTATCAAGTGGATTAGACAATCAAACTAAGTCAGGAAAAGAATCCAAGAATGAAATCCTTCATCATATTCATGCAAGTAAATGTTTTGAAAAGATTGAAAGCAAGTTCTAGAGTAACAAGAATCACATGTGTTATCACACCAAAGTTGATAGATGATAAGAATGGCTTGCAACCTCACTAGGTGAATCAAAATCAAGCTTAGTCTATCAATAAAAAGTTCACCATCATAACAAGTGACTGCATGAAAGTGAAGTCTCCTATCATACACAAAAATCCACCATTTGATTATCAAACTTAACTAATTTTTACCACCTCTGAAATGATACAAAGGCATGCATAGGGAATATTATTTGACTTAACAACAACACTAAACCTAGGTAAACAGGAAAACAAGCAATCAACCACACAAATTATTCCGAACATGAAAGGAAGAAAATAAATACAGTAAATAAAAGAACACACTCCCCTTTCAAGTTGAAGAAAAAGCATCATCATGTCTGGCCCCACCGTATCCTCTAGTATAGACTTGATCTCTTTGCTCGACACTTCATGATTCTGTTGCAAAAGTGAGACCCTTGATCACTAATGATCGCCCTGGGAACTCCAAATCTGTAAAATATGTGAGACCTAACAAAATCCACAACAACTAGAGAATCATCAGTCCTAGTGGGGATGGTCTCCACCCATTTGGAAACATAATCATATGCCAATAGAATATATGGAAATCCAAAAGATATAGGACACAGACCCATAAAATCAATATTCCAAATATCGAAAATCTCACAGAATAACAAAAGTTTTTGAGGCATTTCATTTCTACGTCCTATGTTCCCTATTCATCCACATCGCTCACAAGACTTGTAAAATCCATAGGCATCATGAAATAGGGTGGGTCAATATAAACTAGACTCTAAAACTTTCCTAGTTGTTCTTTTGGGGTCCAAAATACCCAACAAGCCAGAGAATAACAAAGAGTAAGTACGTATGAAATGAAACTCATAAGCAAGTCCACATCATCTAATAATCTGATCACTACAAAATTTTCAATGATAAAGATCATCTCATACATAATACTTAGCATCACTTTTCAATTTCTAGATTGTCCATGAGTAAAATGTGAAGGTACAACACGGCAACTAAATAAATAGGAAGATCTGCATACCATGGTGTCTTACCCTACAGGTGAAAAACTGCTCATCTGGAAAAGAATCTGCTATGGGGGTGGGCTCAATCTCCATCACAATCCTGGTCAAACTGAAATACCCCCTCCTTCTGCATCAAGTTGGTCAAGGGTAGGGAAAACTAAAGTCTCTGATAAAACGTCTATAGAAACCTGCATAACCCAGAAAAGCACGAACTTCCCGCACAGAAGCGGGGTAAGATAAAGAAGATATAACATGAATTTTAACAGGATCTACTTCAATACCATATACAGAGATAATACAACCTAAGACTATCCCATGCTCGACCATGAAAAGACATTTCTTACAAATATCTGATGGAAGTGATCCTTGGGGCAGGCCCTACATATTCCATATCCCTTTGTACATAAAAGGGCCCACAGATAGGTCCTCCATAGAAAGAGTACAACTTCTCGTGAAACAAAATCTCGGCATACTTGGGAATCTACTTCCCTAGCCTTTTCTTCAACAACCCCCTTCCTAGGCTGGGCCTCTGAGGGAAGAGAAAAACTGCTGCATAAAACTCAAGTAGATTATCGCCTGAAGACCTAGTCATCCACACAAACAAATAAAATGACAAAGAAATATAGATAATAAGAAAGACAATAATAACAAAAGAAAAAGAAAACAAACAAACAAACTACAGTTTAAAGACAAACGAATCCATTAAAGTTCCCCGGCAACGACGCCAAAATTTGATAGAACGTAATTTTAATTGTCGCAATAGCGTTCTCATATTATTTACCGAACCCCCTAACTACACTAATGCAGTATAGGACTGACTCGCGTCATCTCCCAATGAACCTAATGGTTGGACGTTTGTTTTTAAACAGAAGTAAATACTGGGGGTTTTCACAATTTCTCAAAATAATTAAAATGCAAAATCAAAAGCAAACATGAGAATTAAACATGCAAGAAGTAAATCTAACTACCAAATAACAAGTAACAAGAAACTATCCTAATGTGCAAAAGTAAGTGATCACGCACCGCACTGTCACTATACGATACAATGATCAAACAAATGTAAACAATTCAACCAAGCACCGCATTGTCACTATACGACACAGTGATCAAACAGTCACTGAAAAACTAAGCTAACAGACAAAAAAGAAATCGATCAAGCACCGTACAGTCACTATACGGTACAATGATCAAACAAATGTGAACAATTCAGCCATGCACCACACTGTCACTATACGCTATAGTAGTCAAACAGTCACTAAAAACTACAGTAAACGAAATGCAATAAACGAAAGCAATTCAACCAAGCACCGCACTGTCACTATACGGTGCACTGGCCAAATGTAAATGAAACTAACCTAACAACTAAAGCATAACACAAATAAAATTCTAACTACGACTCGAATTAAACACAAGTTAGAATACAGAATAAAATACAAGGTAAATCACAGATTAAAATACAAAGTAAAATACTAGTGAAAACACAGGTTACGAACACTAGTAAAAACACATTTCTAGGCCACTGGTGAAATCACATATTAAAAACTCTAGCGAAAACACAATTGAAAACACTAATGCAAACACAATGTAATAACACCAGTGACAACACAAATGAAAACACAAGTGCAAATACGAAGGAAAACACAAGTGCAAATACAAATGAATACATAACATTAACCATATAATAAAAATTAACCAACTCTCATCCATAACTTCCGGAAAGGAACCACCCTCTCCGTTTACCCACGACAGATTTTAGACAGCTCCTGCGGCTTCAATGGAACGGATCTTTTGTCAGATTAATACTCCGACGAAAGTTGGAATTGGTGGAATGGATCACTGCTCCGGTGATGGACTTCGAGACTACCACTACCACGGCAGTAGAAGTGACCGAATCTGTGATCGTCTACATGTCTTCGCCGATGCTGGAAATAGGGTTCTGTCGCCGGAATTTGTTAGTAATATATGAGAGATGTCCTAAGGCAATCGCCTTATGTATGAACCATTTATATGATAAATGAAGATTCACTATTTGAGTATACTTGTTTTATGTATTTGATTGGATCTTAAACTCATTTACTGAATGTCCACGATACGATTCACAGCATGAGAGAATTTGTGATTGGATCACAACTAGTGAGTATCTCTACATGTATAATTGTGATGTATCGAAATTATCCCTAGTCGATGAATTGATGGATTTGGACATCATCAATTCTGTCGAGACTAGCACGAGGTATACTCCTTGGTGTATCCAAGCAGCTGATTCTCACTGGCTTGAGACATTGTGATGTCCGGAGTTAATCGTGGATGCTAGTTATGGTAACTAGTTCATTGGAGTGACCAGCCGTAAGACTTCATATGGTTCTCTGCATATATAGATATGTCAATGAAGTTCTTACTGTAGCTTAAGTGTGATGTTCCTTTGACTTGCGGTATTCAATCCATCTTGATCATGGAGACTTATGCTTTGACATCTTAAGCAAACATCTCTAAGGAGATGTGGACCCGGGATGATTGGGTATAAGTCGAAGTGATCGAAGGTGTTTGAATAGCCTATAAAGGATTCACCACTCCTTGCGAGGAGATGTATACCCATGGCCTCTCGTCGGATTGTTACTAAAGTCTTTGGCCAAAGCATTACATGTTTAGAGTAAAGTACTCTTCGATACATGTGCAGTAACTAGAATCCATAGGACGAGGAAATGATACTTGGGCTAGGTGTGACGTAGTCAGCCTAGTGGGGACTGACACTATAGACCATGTTCTGAACCAAGTGGGTATAAGATGAGTGAAGGGAATGGGGCACGAATCATTCGAGCTGCTGAAGGGTTTCAGAAATAGTTCTGGATCAACCGTTGATCTTTTCGGTTAATTGGGGATCATGATGTACTACTAGGTGCCACTCATGATCATTCTATAATTAATGGTTAATTATAGACGGCCAACATAAATCAAGAACCTATTTGGTCACACGCACAACGAGCGTAATCCGAAGGATTTAAAACGAGCTTGAGAATGGGATTCTCAGACCGAGAGAAACTAAGTTTGTTTGGACCAAACATGGAGCGAGCATGAAATCGTTTCAGTCGCAATGGAAGCGTTGATGGGCTGTGTCTTATGAAGACATAATGGATGGACCAAAATGGTTTGGTTCTAATCCAATGGAGGAGAATAAACCAAAGGGTTTGGTTTATTTTAAACGAATGAACCAAAAGTTAGTTCGGTTCATTTTAACTTAAAATAAACCATCATGGTTTGGTTTATTTTAACTTATCTTAATGGAGCGGGTTAACGGGCCTAATGGTTATGATCCAATAACCATTAAGAGAATTAGTTCTCTATAAAAGAGGGCTTAAGGGATAATTAAGCCCTAATCCAAACCCTAGCAATAGTTGCCGCCCACCTCTCCTTGGAGACTCTTGGCGCCAACCTCCATTGCTGCCCAGCCCCTTGTGCCGCCGTCCAGCTCCTTGCCGGCGTCCAAGCTTCAGCCGGTGATCCTCCGGCGACCCTCCAGTGATCTCCTTTAGGTTTGGCATCAAGGTGAGCTTTATCTTCCCTTGGTTGGCCGGCGCCTATCTCCTCCACCAAAGCTGTCCAGTTTTCTGGACAGCTTGTTCTCCTCTCGTCGGAGCGTCGTTTGGACGACAGTTAGAGCTCCGACAGCGGCTAACTTACCGGGGATTCGATCTCCGGTAATCCTCTGAGGTGGAGGATGAAGGATTCGTCAATCGGATGACGAATTCCTCTCCGGAGAAGCGAGTTTTGAGGACTCATTTTTTGATCCGAATTTGGATTCGGATCGTGATCATCTCTCGATCACATCGTCTTCAACACGAGGCTAGTAACCCGTACGAAGACGAAGCTCGTGGCTTAGCGAAGTCATCCTAAGGATACTCGGCGTGGATATGGATAGAGACGATTCTAGTGAGGATCGTTCTGGTTGATGCCGTTCCCGCTACACGTAATACGAAAGGTATAACGTAGTTAAATTTCCTTTTATTGCAAATTTAAATTTACGATTATGTCTACACTTGTTGTACTATGCATGCGTGTGATGTGTGTGTTGTAATAAATTTAGATTTATTATTTTTATTGCTTCCACTGTGCTCATGTTTACGAAACGTGATCGAAAACACACACGCCGCGGTGCCGAAAACCCAACAGAATTTAGGAATTGAACGGCTGCCGGAATCTGGAAATACATGCTGCCGCTACCACGACAATAGAAGGTCACCCCCAGCCTTCTGCGACTACGTCCAGCTGGGGTAGCTCAGCTGCGGTTGTTAGGCATCAAAAGAACGCCGGTGAAGATGGATGAAAACCCCTCTGCTCAGCAAAGCCACCGTCTGCCCAACTTCAGAACTGACTCCGCCGACCAAGGGAAGGATCTTCGGATGAATGGAGATGAAGGGGACACCGCTAGAGTTGCCGGAAAACCACCGTCTGAATCGCTGTGAAAGAAGTCGTCGTCGCCGCACGTGAAAGGAAGATGACAGGGCTACGCTGCGTGGAGAAGATGAGGGAGGAGGGAATGCCACTGCCGGCCTTGGTGGAGGAAGAGACCGGCCGGTGGTGCTTCGGGCGGTGGTGTGGAGAAGAAACACCGGCGGCGTGCGATTGGGAAGGAAGCTGCGCGATTTTGGGAAGAAAGAACTGCGACTTCTGTTTCTTTGCTTGAAGCGTGAAGAAGATAGGTTGATTAAAGGATTTTTCTGACCTGTCCGATTAGAGCCTCCTCTGATCCCAGCCGTCCAAACAAGCTAGGGTTTGATGGATATATTAATTTCTTAATTAAGTTGCTCCATCCAACGGCTGAAATCAGTCTGATTTGAAATGGATGGATCTGATCCGTCTGAAGGTATAATAACGATCCAACGGTCCGGATGAACGACCAAGACCTGTAGATCTTATTGTACGGGCCGGATCGCTCCAGATCCAGATGGATGGTTCCGAATCAATCACTTTTCTCGGATGGTTCATAATGCTCATATCTGAACCCTTGATTTCATTTTCCTTCTGATCTGGATGAAGGGCTCAGATTAAATCATCTTGAAATGTCCATTATGACCCCAGATGAAGCCATATTTGATCCACTTTGTGTCTAGTCCAGTGGCTCATCTCGATCTCCTACAAACAAAGATAAAATTTACGTATAAGTCCAAAAATTAGGAGAATTTACAATAAGGGCAAAGACACACTAACTCCCTCACTTATTCCCCAAACAATACCCAGATCAATAATTCAGAGACAAAAAAATAAGTTACTTAGGATCACCAACTCGATGCGGATCCTGGGTAGTCAAAAGATCCAACTCCTACAACAATCAACATGTATGATGATTGACAGTCAAATCAAATAGACTAAGTCTGATACAAAACCTCCCTAAATGGATAAATGCACTGATGCTCACATAATAACGTAGGAGTGGGGCGCCCTCAAAACAACATGCAATTTTGTACTACCATATGCATGCTTATCATATACTTCTCTACTCCTATCAATACATCTCATACATGAATCAAAAGGATTTATCAAGAATCATAATGAGATCAAAAGTAGACCACAGATAAAGCATACAAAGAGAAGTACAAGACAAAGGTACAATGAATAGGGAATAATAGAAGAATTGGAGAAATAAACCTGATATGTTGCTCTGTGAAATGCTCAGTAACCAGCAATATGGGAAGAGACTAGGACAATTGGAAACTTTAGAATTGAATTCAGGATCAAATGGCTCTATCTAATACATTACAATTCCATTCGCCTGCATTACAATTGCACATTTTCTCTCTCTTTTTTTTTCTTATTTTTTTTTTACAAAAGAAACATCAAAGGCGCCATTTTTTTTCTTTTTTTTTTTGTGTGCAGAAACTCAAGTACTAATCACAGACAAATATATCTCATGACCAATGCCCTCTGAAAATCATGCCTTCCATATCATGTTTCCAACAAAAATAATATAACTCCTCCCCCACACTTAAAAATTTTGTCCGTCTCGGACAATACAACCCATCAAACTATTCCTCCAACATTGAAAACAATAGATATACAAAAGATAATCCACAAAGATACAAAGACAATGATAGCAAATGAAGAGATAAGACAAGTAAGACATGGAAGATGGAAGTATCAAGTGGATTAGACAATCAAACTAAGTCAGGAAAAGAATCCAAGAATGAAATCCTTCATCATATTCATGCAAGTAAATGTTACTACAGTTTTGAAAAGATTCAAAGCAAGTTTAGAGTAACAAGAATCACATGTGTTATCACACAAAAGTTGATAGATGATAAGAATGGCTTGCAACCTCACTAGGTGAATCAAAATCAATCTTAGTCTATCAATAAAAAGTTCACCATCATAACAAGTGACTGCATGCAAGTGAAGTCTCCTATCATACACAAAAATCCACCATTTGATGATCAAACTTAACTAATTTTTACCACCTCTGAAATGATACCAAGGCATGCATAGGGAATATTATTTGACTCAACAACAACACTAAACCTAGGTAAACAGGCAAACAAGCAATCAACCACACAAATTATTCTGAACATGAAAGGAAGAAAATAAATACAGTAAATAAAAGAACACACTCCCCTTTCAAGTCAGAGAAAAAGCATCATCATGTCTGGCCCCACCGTATTCTCTAGTATAGACTTGATCTCTTTGCTCGACACTTCATGAGTCTGTTGCAAAAGTGAGACCCTTGATCGCTAATTATCGCCTTGAGAACTCCAAATCTGCAAAATATGTGAGACCTAACAAAATCCACAACAACTAGAGAATCATCAGTCATGGTGGGGATGGCCTCCACCCATTTGGAAACATAATCATATACCAACAGAATATATGGAAATCCAAAAGATACAGGACACAGACCCATAAAATCAATACCCCAAATATCGAAAATCTCACAGAATAACAAAAGTTTTTGAGGCATTTCATTTCTACGTCCTATGTTCCCTATTCGTCGACATCGCTCACAATACTTATAAAATTCAGAGGCATCATGAAATAGGGTGGGTCAATATAAACTAGACTCTAAAACTTTCCTAGCAGTTCTTTATGAGTCCAAAATACCCCCCATAAGCCAGAGAATAACAAAAAGTAAGTACATATGAAATGAAACTCATAATCGAGTCCATATCATCTAATAATCTGATCGCTACAAAATTTTCAATGATAAATATCATCTCATACATAATACTTAGCATCACTTTTCAATTTCTGGACTTGTGAATGAGTAAAATGTGAAGGTACATCATGGCAACTAAATAAATAGCAAGATCTACATACCATGGTGTCTTACCCTACAGGTGAAAAACTGCTCATCTGGAAAAGAATCTGCTATGGGGGTGGGCTCAATCTCATTCACAATCCTGGTCAAACTGAAATACCCCCTCCTTCTGCAACAAGTTGGTCAAGGGTAGGGCAAACTAAAGTCTCTGATAAAACGTCTGTAGACACCTGCATAACCCAGAAAAGCACGAACTTCCCACACAAAAGCGGGGTAAGATAAAGAAGATATAACATGAATTTTAATAGGATCTACTTCAATACCATACACAGAGATAATACAACCTAAGACTATCCCATGTTCGACCATGAAATGACATTTCTTACAAATATCTGATGGAAGTGATCTTTGGGGCAGTCCCTACACATTCCATATCCTTGTCTACATAAAAGGGCCCACATATAGGTCCTCCATAGAAAGAGTACAACTTCTCATGAAACAAAACCTCGGCATACTTGGGAATCTACTTCCCTAGCCTTTTCTTCAACAACCCCCTTCCTAGGCTGGGCCTCTGAGGGAAGAAAAAAAATGCTGCATAAAACTCAAGTAGATTATCGCCTGAAGACCTAGTCATCCACACAAACAAATAAAATGAGAAACAAATATAGATAATAAGAAAGATAATAATAACAAAAGAAAAAGAAAACAAAAAAACAAACTATAATTTAAAGACAAACGAACCCATTAAAGTTCCCCGGTAACGGCGCAAAATTTTTATAGAATGTAATTTTAATTGTCGCAATACCGTTCTCAAATTATTTACCGAACCCCCTAACTACACTAATGCAGTAAACGACTGACTCGGGTCATCTCCCAACGAACCTAATGGCTGGACGTTTATTTTTAAACAAAAGTAAATACTGGGGGTTTTCACAATTTATCAAAACAATTAAAATGCAAAATCAAAAGCAGACATGAGAATTAAACATGCAAGAAGTAAATCTAACTACCAAATAACAAGTAACAAGCAACTATCCTAATGCGCAAAAGTAAGTGATCACGCACCGCACTGATACTATACAGTACAATGATCAAACAAATGTGAACAATTCAACCAAGCACCGCACGTCACTATACGACACAGTGATCAAACAGTCACTGAAAAACTAAGCTAACAGACAGAAAAGAAATCGATCAAGTATCGCACTGTCACTATACGGTACAATGATCAAACAAATGTGAACAATTCAGCCATGCACCGCACTGTCACTATACGACACAGTAGTGAAACAATCACTAAAAACTACAGTAAACGAAATGCAATAATCGAAAGCAATTCAACCAAGCACCGCACTGTAACTATACGGTGCACTGTCCAAATGTAAATGAAACTAACCTAACAACTAAAGCATAACACAAATAAAACTCTAACTACGACACGAATTAAACACAAGTTAGAATACAGAATAAAATACAAGGTATACCACAGATTAAAATACAAAGTAAAATACTAGTGAAAACACAGGTTACGAACACTAGTAAAAACAAAATTCAAAGCCACTGGTGAAATCACATATTAAAAACACTAGCGAAAACACAATTGAAAACACTAATGCAAACACAATGTAATAACACCAGTGACAACACAAGTGTAAATATGAAGGAAAAAACAAGTGCAAATACAAATGAAAACATAACATGAACCATATAATAAAAATTAACCAACTCTCGTCCACAACTTTCGGAAAGGAACCACCCTCTCCGGTTACCCACGACAGATTTTAGACAGCTCCTACGGCTTCAATGGCACAGATCTTTTGTCAGATTAATACTCCGACGAAAGTTGGAATTGGTGGAATGGATCACTGCTCCGGTGATGGACTTCAAGACTGCCGCTACCACGGCAGTAGAAGGGACCGAATCTGTGATCGTCTACAAGCCTTCACCGATGCTAGAAATAGGGTTCTGCCGCCGAAATTTAAAAATTGAAGGGTTGCCGGAATCTGGAAATACATGCTGCCACTGCCACGGCAGTAGAAGGTTGTTGGTGCAACAATGCCCCAAGCATTTATATATATTTTGATGTTTGGATAATCATCTAAGTTAGGCAATGTTTTGTGATCTAATTGTATACATGTTTAAGTGACAGGAAAATCCAAGTATGAAGACTTGGTAAAAGACAAGTCCAAGTGTGATCTTGGCAAAGAGAAGTCAAGGAAAGGTCTTGGCAGCATAAGTCCAAGCATGTAGTCTTGGCGGCGTAAAGTCCAAGCAGTCCTTGGAAAAGGAAGACCAAAGGAAAGTCTTGGCGGCATAAGTCCAAGCATGTAGTCTTGGCGGCGTAAAGTCCAAGCGTACTTTGGCAAAGAAGAAACCCAAAGCATGACAAAACCGAAGGAAGCTTTTGAAGGCAAGCGCATGGATGGAGTCGTGGACTCAGAAAAATCCTAGAGGCGCAAGGCTGATGGAGAAGCTAGAAGGTTAAGTCTAGGCTTAGGTTATGTTTTCAAGTATGAATTAGTCATACTTGAGTGTGATGACCGGAACATGGTGTCGGCCGAATCGCCCTTAAAATATAGCAGATATGATCGCCAAGATTGGCCGATCGCTACAAATGTATCGGCTCGAGCCGATCGCTACGGCGATGAGAAAGATCGACCGAATCGCCATCGCTGGGCCGATCGATAGTCTTCCCATTGGCGATGACGATGGCAAATCCCGCAAATCCGGGCTGTTCAGAAGCCGTTAGAATCGGCAGCAGTCGACTGATGAAAGTCATCAGTCGACTGATAGACCTCCAACGGGAAAAAGAGGCTCTTTCCTATAAAAAGAGCCCAAGGGGAGCAAGAAGAGCCTAATGCTTACATTCTGATCCTTCTTCTAAGCTCCTACAAGTTTTCCAAGCTTTCTAAGTGTATTAATCTCCTTTCTCCTCTCAAATCTTCATTGTCATCTTTTGTAAGAAGAGGAGGTCTTTGTAAAGAGAAAGCTTCTTAGTGAAATTGCTTGGGTTGATCCACCTTAAGGATCGCCGTGGAGTAGGAGCGTTATCTCCGAACCACGTAAAGGCTTTGTTAGCATTGGTTTTTGTTTTTACATATATTACTTGTGCTTGCTTCCGCTAATTGTGTTTGTAGAAACGAAAAGAGCTATTCACCCCCCCTCTAGCTTTCAAACGATCCCTAACAAGTGGTATCAGAGCCTGGATCGCATCGGAAGATCTAGCAATCAACCGGAGCAAAGATGGCATTTCAAGAGGGGTATAGCACGGCGAGGCCTCCGTTCTTCGACGGCAACGATTTTGGATATTGGAAAGGTAGGATGGAGTATTATTTAATGAACGATATTAAAAATTGGTTTAGTATTGTAGATGGTTTTGAGAAGCCGGTCGACGAATTAGGAGCACCACTACCGACAAAGGATTGGACAAGAGAGATGGCCAAGAAAGCACAAGCTAATGCAAAAGCAACGACCACACTTCAATGTGGTCTATCCAAGGAGCAACTATCTAAGGTCGGGCCATTCAACTCCGCAAAAGAGCTTTGGGAGAAGCTCATCGAACTCAACGAAGGATCCAAAGAGACAAGAAGGGCCAAGAGGGATCTTTTGATTGGCCAACTCCAAAGCTTCACTATGAAGACAAATGAAACGGTGAGCCAAATGCACGGGCGCTTCAAGGAGGTAGTCAACGGACTACACGTTATAGGTGAAAAGGTCGACAACCGAGACCTTGTGAGGTATGTACTACAAGCCTTCCCTAGGACCACCTTATGGGCCTCAATGGTAGATGCCTATAAGGTCTCTAGGGATCTTTCATTAGTTAAATTAGATGAGTTATTTTGTGAATTTCAATTGCATGAACAAGCTAACGCTTCATCCAAAGAGAAGGGTATAGCTCTTGTTGTAGGAAAGAAGGAGAAGAAGAAAAAGGAAAAGAAGGAGGTGTCTTCCTCATCCGAATCCGAGGAGGACTCATCAAGTAGTGAGGATGAGTTGTCGGCAAGTGAGGTAGCACACTACGTCAAAAAATTTGGTGGGAAGTCAAGGAGGCTCACCAAGAAAGATGTGAAGAGGATGTTTCAATCCTCAAGAGGTAAATCTTCTAACAATTCAAATTCTATTTCTAACGTGACGTGTTTTGGTTGCAATAAGAAAGGGCATATAAAGCCCAATTGCCTGGAACTAAAGAAAAAGGAGGAGAAGGATAAGAAGAAGAAGGAAAAGAAGAAGAAGGAGGCGATGATGGCACAAACGTGGGACACTCTAAGTATGGAGGAGTCTACCGACAATGAAGAAGTTTGCCATTCAACTCGGAACTTAGCCCTCATGGCATTGGAAGAAACCGGAAGCTCAAGCGAGGAGTCTTCTTCCTCTTCAAGTGATGAATCATCATCAAGTGATGATGATGAGGTAAATGACTCACCCAAAGTAGATTTACTTTATAAGACTATTGCATGTTTACAAAATGCTTTAAATAGATCAAAAACTAGGATTAAGGATCTAAAATTAGAAATCAAATCATTTAAGAATATAGATGCATCATGTGATAAACCATCTAGTGATGATGATTGTACTCTTAGGGATGAAAATGATGAGTTAAGAAAAGAAATAAGTAAATTAAGAACATGCCTAGAAAAGTTCACTAATGGTTCCAAATATCTAGATATGATTATTAAGGACCAAAGGGCAATTTACAATAAGGTCGGTTTAGGATATAGACCTAAGGAGAAAGAGGTAGCATTTGCATCCCTAGTTAGTAGAAAATCCATGATTAATAGACCTAAGGAGAAAGAGGTAGCATTTGCATCCCTAGTTAGTAGAAAATCCATGATTAAAAGCAAGGGGAAAAAGGCATGGGTACCAAAGAAATCTATAACTAATGCTAGTGGTCCTAAGATTTGGGTACCTAAGGATTGTGTTTTTCATGTGACATAGGTAGAAGATCCAAGCTTGTGGATAGTTGATAGTGGGTGCTCAAAGCATATGACCGGGGATGAGAGAAAATTCTCCACTATCAACCACACTAGTCAAGGAAAAGTGTCTTTTGGTAATAGCGGCAAACTTAAAATTTTAGGAAAGGGCACCATTGAGGTATCTCCCAATCTTTCTATTCATAAAGTTCTATTAGTTAAAAATATGAAATTTAACTTACTTAGTGTAAGCCAATTATGTGATGCAAATTTTGATGTTAAGTTTGATTCCTCAAAATGCTTTATAAGACACAAAACTATAAATGATTGCATGTTAGTAGGCTTTAGAAAATCAAATATATATTATGTTGATTTATCTTATGCTACTAATCCTTCCACTAAGTGTCTTATTGCAAGAGGAAGAAAGTTGGCTTTGGCATAGGAGACTAGGTCACATAAACATGAAGAATATAGCCAAAATAGCAAAATTGAAGCTAGTCAAAGGATTGCCTAGAGTCAAATATCTCAAGGACAAGATGTGTGATGCTTGTCAAGAAGGGAAACAATCAAAGCATCACACAAAGGTAAAAACTTACTTAGTACCGCTTTACCATTAGAATTGCTACATATGGATTTATTTGATTGCCATAGTACCCCATCTATAATTGGTAGTAAATATTGCTTGGTAATAGTAGATGATTTTTCTAGGTTTACTTGGGTGTTTTTCTTGAAAAATAAGGATGAAACCTTAGAAATAATCATAGGATTTAGCAAAAGAGTAGAAAATGAAAGAAAACTCAAAATCAACCGGATCCGTAGTGATCATGGTGGAGAGTTTGAGAATTCTAACTGTTCAACTTTTGCTTAGAACAAGTACAAGCACGAATTTTCTTGTCCTAGAACACCCAAACAAAATGGGGTTGTGGAAAGAAAAAAGCGTGCCCTACAAGAAGCGGCTAGGACAATGCTTAATGCATATTCCTTACCTAGCTACTTGTGGGCGGAAGCGGTTAATACCGCTTGCTATATCCAAAATAGGGTATTAATTCATAGGTTTTTAGGAAAAACTCCA
This sequence comes from Wurfbainia villosa, assembly GCA_025175895.1. Classification (NCBI taxonomy): domain Eukaryota; kingdom Viridiplantae; phylum Streptophyta; class Magnoliopsida; order Zingiberales; family Zingiberaceae; genus Wurfbainia; species Wurfbainia villosa. Next base: position 43,966,494 of record CM046005.1, read on the forward strand.
TTTGAATTGTGGAATGGTACAATTCCAACAATTCATTATTTTAAGGTCTTTGGATGTAAAGTCTATATCTTAAATACCAAAGACAACCTAAGTAAATTTGAGTCCAAAGCGGATGAGGGAATCCTAGTTGGATACTCATCCACTAGTGTAGGATATAGAGTCTACAATAAAAGGACTCAAAAGATTGAAGAATCTTCAAATGTTCAATTTGATGAAACTTCAAATACATACCCTAGAAAATCCCCTATTGATGATGACATAAATAATGAAAATCAAGAAATTACCAAACAATTTCAAGATTTAAACTTAGGGGGTAATAATCAAGGGGGAGGATTGGATCAAGGGGAAGTAAGGGATGATTCCGATAATGAACATAGAATTGAAGTAGATCATGATCAAACTCAACTTGATACACCTCCTAGAACCATAAGAGTTCATCAAAGTCACCCATTAGATCAAATTGTGGGTGAATTATCTCAAGGAGTTAGGACTAGGTCATTCCATAGGGACCCCACTAGTCATATAGCTCTAATTTCTCAAATTGAGCCCAAAAACATTAAAGATGCATTACTTGATCCGGATTGGATCTTAGCAATGCAAGATGAATTGGCTCAATTTGATAGGAGTCAAGTGTGGGAGTTAGTTCCTAGACCAAGTGAAAACACTATTATTACTACAAGATGGGTCTTTAGGAACAAACTAGATGACCAAGGGAATATCACTAGAAATAAAGCACGATTAGTTGCAAGGGGTTTTAATCAAGTTGAAGGACTTGATTATGATGAAACATATGCCCCGGTTGCTAGATTAGAGTCCATTAGAATACTTTTAGCATATGCCTCCTATATGGGTTTCAAACTCCATCAAATGGATGTCAAATCGGCATTCCTAAATGGGTTTATTAAGGAAGAGGTGTATGTAGAACAACCTCCCGGGTTTGAAAATATGGACTACCCAAACCATGTATACAAACTTAGGAAAGCCTTATATGGTTTGAAACAAGCTCCCCGGGCTTGGTATGAAAGATTGTCAACCTTCCTAATCTCCAAGGATTTCAGAAGGGGTAGTATAGATCAAACTCTCTTTATAAAGTCAACATCTAAGGACATTTTTGTAGCCCAAGTGTATGTTGATGACATTATCTTTGGGTCAACAAATGATGAGCTTCTTGAAGACTTTATTCAAAATATGGAAAAAGAGTTTGAAATGAGTCTAGTTGGAGAATTAAATTTCTTCCTAGGTTTGCAAGTTAAACAAACTAGTGAAGGAATTTACATTTATCAAACCAAATATGCTAAGGAAATGATTAAGAAATTTGGTTTAGAAAATGCTAAGGTAGTGTCAACTCCAATGGCAACCAATACCAAAATAGATAGTGATAGTGAAGGAAAACAAATAGATCTTACCCTTTATAGGAGCATGATTGGTAGCCTCTTGTATTTAACCGCTAGTAGACCCGACATATTATTTGCAGTTGGTATGTGTGCTAGATATCAATCATGTGCTAAGGAATCTCATTTAGTTGTCGTTAAAAGAATTTTAAGATATGTCAAGGGCACACTAAATGTAGGTCTATGGTACCCTAGGACTAGGTCATTTGAATTACTTGGGTATACCGATTCCGATTATGCCGGGTGCAAATTGGATAGGAAAAGTACTAGTGGTGGATGCCAATTTCTTGGGTCCTCCCTAGTTAGTTGGAGTAGTAGGAAGCAACATTGTGTTGCTTTATCAACCACCGGTAATATGTTGCTATGGGTGGTTGTGTAGCTCAACTATTATGGATGAAACATACCTTAGAAGATTATGAGCTAACTTACTCCAACATGAAAGTACTTTGTGATAATGTGAGCACCATTAACTTGACCAAAAATCTGGTGCATCACTCTAGGACCAAGCACATTGAAGTGAAACATCACTTCATTAGAGACCATGTGGCTAAAGGGGACATTGAGCTTAATTACATTGAATCTAAGTCCAACCTAGCCGACATCTTTACCAAGCCTCTCCCCGAACTAGATTTTTCATCACTTAGGAGAGAACTTGGGATGTGTTTTGTAGAATAGAAGTGTAGTTTTGCATGATTCTATAGAAATACTAGGATTTATACCTTTAACCATCTCACAAAACACTTAGGAAACCATGATTTTTGTATTGAGCCACGTAGACAACATGTGAGATGTTAGGAAGATGCACTTGGTTCATCATGCTTGTTATGATGCATTACAATGAACCAAAGTGTCATCTAGAAACATTAATCCTTCATTGGACCAATCATTGGGAAGGCCTATGTACGATTAATGTGCATATAGCTCCAAGAATATGGTTGGAAATGTCAAATAAAATAAAATATAAACTATGTCTATCAAACCTTGAGAAACAATTTCCTATTGATAAGCCAAAGTGATACAAAGTTTTGCAAAAATATCATAACTTTTGCAAAATCTCAAGATTGTGTCAATATCAAAATCTAGAGGTAATATACTTTTAAAATAATTTTTCCTTGATAGGAAATGATCTAACAATATTACCCACGAAATTTCGTGATTTTTTTATCTTTATTGAATTAATTATGAATTTTTAAATCTGGCCAAAAAGGCTATCAGACTGATATCAGTCTACTGGTACCTAACGCCAGTTCGACTGATACGCCGATATCGAACCGAGCTTTCCTGGTTCGTTATCGCTGACCGCCATTTATGGCGACGATCGACGATATAATGGTTCGTATGCGATCGGTCGCTCGATTGATAACCATCGTTGACCGCCATTTATGGCGCAACGATCGACGCCGCATGTAACCGCTCAGATGCGATCGGCCGATCGATCACGATCAGTTGACCGCCGACTAACGGCAATGATCGCGTCGCGGTTTTTAGGGCTTTCCACCGGTTCGACTCGCCAGAACCTCTCGATTTCTCTCTTCTTTTCCTCTTCCGACGACCGTCCACCGCACCTCTTAGCCGTTCTCCTTTGTTTTCCAGCGACTTCATCGACACGTGATCCCATTTAGAGTGCTCTCCAACTCGAGGACCTTCTCGTGTCACTCCGGTCGCGCTCTAGGGTCCAGTCACTCGGCTAGGGTTTCGTGGTCCGGCACTGATCGTTGTTCACCATGCCACCTAGGTATATTTTCTTTCATGATCAATGTTTTGTTTTGTTCCTATGATTGTATTTCACTAACCCATGCTTATCTTGTTCATGCATCATCAACCTACATTGTGCATTTTTTGTTGTCTTTTCGCCCATTTAGAATTAAGCACGTTGCTACTAAGCGCACCCGGGCACCTCCGACCAATGAGGGCCCACAAACCCTCAACCTCCTCGATTTCCAAATTCCGCCCTTGAAAGTGCTTTTCATAAAAACAAATTCCAACTTATTCCACCTAGGTCAATGGATTCCAAGTTTCTTAAAGACTACTGTTTCGACATTGTTCAAATCATCCAACATTACAACCTTGAGTCTTTAGTTTTCTGTGAACATCACGTAAATATCACCCTCCTCTCTGAATTTTTCAACAACCTATGACCGGTTGGAGATGGGATGAGATACCAGACTCGCGTTGCTCAACAGATCCGGATTCACTTCCCTGATTCTCTGATTTCACTCTATATCCATCTTGGAGTGAACCTCTTCCATCTCCCTTTGAGGAGATTTCTTTAGATTCCCTTCATGATACCTTCTATCACTATCCTCGACCTTTGAACACCAATTTATTTCAATCACAAGAACTGTCTGCCTTTATAAGGTCGTTGCTCATTGTCTTCTTCCCATAGTTACCCGTGGTTTGGCCTTGGTTCGCCCTCCACACCTACTTCTGATGCATTTCTTTCGTCAATACTTAGACATTAACATGGGTCTCAATACCTTCCAATGCATCATTCATTTCATAAGGCCAAACAATGGGAAGATTCACATACCATTTGGAAATGTCCTCACTCAATGGCTCACCAGAGGCATTGATGTGAATATAGGAGTCATTAAAGTCATGAATAGGAAATATGATCGATGACTCGACTGAGTTTCTCATTGCGAAGGCCGGCAGAGGATCCATCTTCCGGGACCCGGACGGCGTAGGTGCCGCCCGGCACACCAGAGGATGCCGCGGAAGGTGTTCTTGAGGATGGTGCCGCAGGAGTAGCCGAGGGTGGTGTGCCGCAAGTGTTGGCCGAGGGATGCCGAGGGGAGATCGCAGCGATATCGCTACCGCAGACACATCCTCGCCCGCCGCGATGCTTTTGCAGAGCGGGTGGACACACGTCTTGAGGAGCTGCGCCTAGAGCATCAGGAGCTCCTCTCCCTCGTGAGAGAGGTGCATCGGCAGCAACAGGACATCTTGGCGATTCTCCACCCTGCACTGACACCCACCACGATGGTTCGCCATCTACCGATGGATCTTTGAGGATGACGATCGTTAGCTCGCTTATTTTCTTTGTTATTTTCTTTTTGGCCGTATGTACGGCATAAACTCCTACTTATGTAATGACTTTTGATTGATGAAATGAATTTTTTTTATTATTATTCACTTCTATTAGTGCCTACAATTTGTTGTTTATCAAGGTTAGAAGTTGAGCATATAGTACGAAGTTATGAATATGGATACGATACTATTACACTTTTTTTGTCATAATTTTGTTGTTTTAAATATCGTATCAATCCATTAATCTGATGAACATGTTTTTCGTCTAATATTTTTCATATGTTATATTAGTCGAATAAAATGTGTATGCCAAGTTTCGTGATTTTTGGACACCCACGTAATTTTCTACGCATTTTCAAACCTTGACTGAAAAACTCGAAATTCAGATTTGTCTGATATCACGATCATTGCCGATTATTGGCGATCATATATGGCAGCGATTATCGCCTATTCCAATCGAAGTGTCCGCTTTGGAATGGAAAGCGGTTTTTCATCGATTAAAAGGTTCAATTTTGGACATTATACAATTTCCACAGTATATATATGATACCTTGTATGGAAAGGCGGATTTTCTTGGTGCACTGGTTTAGGGGGAGCTACATCCCTTATTTATATAATTGTTGGTGCAAGGCTAGGACATATTTGCCTATTGCTTATGTTTTGTTTATCATGTTATTTACACATCATGAAACATGTCTTGGATTTAGGGGGAGCTTCATATCAATTTTATACCTTTGTTCAAGATGTGTCAATTATAATTCTTTCTGCACTTATTGAATAACCTCTTCTCTTTTGTTGTATGTCAAAGGGGAGAAGGGATATTTAAGTTAGAATTCATATTGAAATATGTTTATGTTAAAGAAGATCTAACTTAAATGATTGCCAAACATCAAAAAGGGGGAGATTGTTGGTGCAACAATGCCCCAAGCATTTATATATATTTTGATGTTTGGATAATCATCTAAGTTAGGCAATGTTTTGTGATCTAATTGTATACATGTTTAAGTGACAGGAAAATCCAAGTATGAAGACTTGGTAAAAGACAAGTCCAAGTGTGATCTTGGCAAAGAGAAGTCAAGGAAAGGTCTTGGCAGCATAAGTCCAAGCATGTAGTCTTGGCGGCGTAAAGTCCAAGCAAAAGGAAGACCAAAGGAAAGTCTTGGCGGCATAAGTCCAAGCATGTAGTCTTTGGCGGCGTAAAGTCCAAGCGTGCTTGGCAAAGAAGAAACCCAAAGCATGACAAAACCGAAGGAAGCTTTTGAAGGCAAGCGCATGGATGGAGTCGTGGACTCAGAGAAATCCTAGAGGCGCAAGGCTAATGGAGAAGCTAGAAGGTTAAGTCTAGGCTTAGGTTATGTTTTCAAGTATGAATTAGTCATACTTGGGTGTGTGCCGATGACCGGAACATGGTGTCTGGTCGGAATCGCCCTTAAAATATAGCATTAGAGTTTGGAAGGCTGTTATCACCGATCGGGGGTTATCCTAGCCGAATCGGGCGATACGATCGACTGATCGCTGCGATACAAGCCGCGCAATGATCGCAAGTATTGGCGGCACGATCGCTGAAATCGACGTGGCCGTGGCGATCGCTCGGCGGCATTTATCGAAGATCGCCCGCCATCGGATCGATAGTCTTCCGTTAGGCGACGACGAGAGGCTCTTTCCTATAAAAAGAGCCCAAGGGGAGCAAGAAGAGCCTAATGCTTACATTCTGATCCTTCTTCTAAGGTCCTACAAGTTTTCCAAGCTTTCTAAGTGTATTAATCTCCTTTCTCCTCTCAAATCTTCATTGTCATCTTTTGTAAGAAGAGGAGGTCTTTGTAAAGAGAAAGCTTCTTAGTGAAATTGCTTGGGTTGATCCACCTTAAGGATCGCCGTGGAGTAGGAGCGTTATCTCCGAACCACGTAAAGGCTTTGTTAGCATTGGTTTTTGTTTTTACATATATTACTTGTGTTTGCTTCCGCTAATTGTGTTTGTAGAAACGAAAAGAGCTATTCACCCCCCTCTAGCTTTCAAATGATCCCTAACAAAGGTCACCCCCAGCCTTCTGTGACCACGTCCAGCTGGGGTAACTCAGCTCCAGTTGCCAGGCGTCAAAAGAATGCCGGTGAAGATGGATGAAAACCCCTCTGCTCGGCAAAGCCACCGTCTGCCCAACTTCAGAACTGACTCCGCCGACCAAGGGAAGGATCTTCAGATGGATGGAGATGAAGGGGACGCCACTAGAGTTGCCGGAAAACCACCGTCAGAATCGCTGTGGAAGAAGTCATCGCCGCCACGCGTGAAAGGAAGATGACGGGGTTATGCTGCGTGGAGAAGATGAGGGAGGAGGGAATGCCACCGCCGACCTTGGTGGAGGAAGAAACCGGCTGGCGGTGCTTCGGGCGGTGGCGTGGAGAAGAAACGCCATCGGCATGCAATTGGGGAGGAAGCTACGCGATTTTGGGAAGAAAGAACTACGTTGTCTGTTTCTTTGCGTGAAGCGTGTAGAAGATAGGTTGATTAAAGGATTTTTCTGACCCGTCCGATTAGAGCCTCCTCTTATCCCAGCCATCCAAACAAGATAGGGTTTGATGGATATATTAATTTCTTAATTAAGCTGCTCCATCCAACGACTGAAATCAGTCTGATTTGAAATGGATGGATCTGATCCGTCTGAAGGTATAATCACGATCCAACAGTCCGGATGAATGGCCAAGACCTGTAGATCTTAATCTACAGGCCAGATCACTCCAAATCCAGATGGATGGCTCAGAATCAATCACTTTCCTCGGACGGTCCATAATGCTCAGATCTGAACCCTTGATTTCATCTGCCTTCTGATCTGGATGAAGGGCTCAGATTAAATCATCTTGAAATGTCCATTATGACCCCAGATTAAGCCATATTTGATCCACTTTGAGTCTAGTCCAGTGGCTCATCTCGATCTCCTACAAACAAAGATAAAATTTACATATAAGTCCAAAAATTAGGAGAATTTATAATAAGGTCCAAAAATATATCCAACTCATAAAACATGATAATAATCAATAATAAATCACTCGAGAGGATAAAAACAGTGATATTAAGGACCAAAATAATACAAAAAAATGGCAGTTATCAGTACCTTGGTAGGAAATTTGAACACTCTTGAACCAAAAGCTCCCACGATGCAAATAGAATTAAATAACTCATCTTCTAAATCTAATAAGAGAAAAGAACCTTCGAAAATGAGTCAAACATATCTTTGGCTTCTAAGGTTAGGTCATATTAACCAGAGTAGAATTCAAAGGTTGATAGTTGATGGACCTTTAGGTTGATTAGTGGTGAAAGATTTCCCAACCTGTGAATCTTGCTTGGAAGGTAAGATGACCAAGAAGTCTTTTAAGGCCAAGGGGTATAGAGCCAAAGATGTGTTGAAATTGGTTCATTCTAATTTGTGTGGTCGTACGTCTATCTAGGATAGAGGTTGTTTTGAATATTTTGTCTCTTTTATAGACGATTATTCAAGATATGGATACATTTACTTGATTCGCCACAAGTCTGAATGCTTGAACAGGTTCAAAGAATTCAAGGCTGATGTGGAGAAACGTCAAGGTAAAACTATCAAGACACTACGATCTGATCGTGGTGGTGAATACCTCTTGGGAGAGTTTAGGAATTACTTATCAGAGGATGAGATTCAATCCCAATTGTCTGTACCTAGCACACCCTAGCAAAATGGTGTAGCGGAGAGAAGGAATAGGACTCTTATGGAGATGGTTAGATCGATGATGAATTATTCTGAGTTACCAGATTCGTTCTGGGGGTATGCTCTGGATACGAGAGTGTATATTCTGAACTTCGTACCATCTAAATCAGTGCCTTCTACTCCCACAGAATTGTAGACTGGGTGAAAGCCTAGTCTGAGATATATTCAGATTTGGGGGAGTCCAACACATGTGCTAAAGGTAGATGCTGGTAAGTTGGAACCTCGTATAAAAGTGCGCTTGTTCGTAGGCTATCCTAGAGGGATGAAAGGTAGTTTGTTCTATAGTCCTAGAGATCAGAGGGTGATCGTTAGCACGAACACCAGATTTTTAGAGGAAGACTTTGTGATGAACCACAAACCCATGAATAAGATTGTTCTCTAGGAATTGAGAGAGGAAGTCACTAGTTCAGTACCACCGGTACAAGAGGATATACCACAAGTGACTGCACCGCATGTCACAGAGGATACACAGGTGATACCTCGTCGTAGTGGGAGGGTTGTTAGACAACCTAATAGATTTATGTTCTTGGGACAATCTTCTGATTTGGTCCCTGGCGAACATGAACCTGATCCCTGGACATATGATGAGGCAATCCAAGATAAAGATGCGGTATCTTGGCAAAGTGCAATGAATTCTGAGATAGAATCTATGGATTCAAATCAGGTATGGGAGCTAGTAGAACCACCCAATGGTGTAAAAACCATTGGATGCAAGTGGATCTACAAAAGAAAGAGAGGAACAGACAGGAAGGTTGAGACCTTCAAAGCAAGGCTTGTTGCGAAAGGGTATAGTCAGAAAGATGGTATCGATTATGAGGAGACCTTTTCACCGGTAGCCATGTTTAAGTCTATCTGGATTCTCTTATCTATTGCAGATCATATGGATTATAAGGTGTAGGAGATGGATGTCAAAACAACTTTCCTTAATGGAAGTCTTGAGGAAAACATCTATATGGAGCAACCAGAGGGATTCATTGCAAAGGGCAAAGAGTATCTTCTGTGCAAGCTTAATCGATCCATTTATGGATTTAAGCAAGCTTCGAGATCTTGGAATATCCGCTTTGATGAGGTAATCCAGTCTTATGGATTTATTCAAAGTCCGAATGAGTCTTGTGTATACAAGAGATGTGATGGAAACGTAGTGGTATTTCTTATACTATATGTAGATGATATTTTGTTAATTGGCAACAATGTCAAAGTATTATCAGACGTAAGGGTATGGTTATCCAAACAGTTTGATATGAAGGACTTGGGAGAAGTGGGACACATCCTTGGGATCAAGGTTATAAGGGATCGCAGGTAAAGGATGTTGTGCTTATCTCAAGCTTCATACAAAGACACTATTTTGGCTTGTTTTAGCATGCAGAACTCCAAGAAATATTTTCTACCTTTTAGGCATGGAGTATCTTTATCTAAAGAGATGTGTCCTAGAACATCAAAGGAGATAGAGGAGATGAAGGCGATTCCTTATGCTTCGGCGGTAGGAAGCCTCATGTATGCTATATTATGTACGAGGTCAGATATCTGCTTTGCCGTGAGCATGGTTAGTAGATATCAGAGTAATCTAGGACAGGGACATTGGACTGCAGTAAAGCATATATTGAAGTACTTGAGAAGGATAAGGGATTATATGTTGGTATACCAGGCAGATCAATTAATCCTTGTGGGTTACACAAATTCTGACTTCCAATCAGATAGGGATAACAATAAATCTACCTCAAGTTTTGTGTTTACTTTGGAAGGCGGAGCCATTTTATGGAGGAGTGTCAAGCAAAAAATCATGGCGGACTCCACCATGGAAGCTGAGTATGTGGCAGCCTCTGAAGCAACCAAAGAAGTTGTATAACTCAGGAACTTCTTGATCGACTTGGATGTGATTCTTGGTTTACCCAGAACTATCACAATTTATTGTGATAACAGTGGTGCAGTTGCAAACTCGAAGGAACCACGAACCTATAAGGCAAGTAAACACATAGAGCGCAAGTACCACCTGATACGAGAGATCGTAAAGCGAGGAGAAGTTGTTGTTGCCAAGATTGCATCAGAGGATAATGTTGGTGTAGTGGGCACCAAAGTCGAACCGGTATTTTGATTATGGCAAAAGGCTCAATAGTTAAGGGTATATTTGTTATCTTACGAGCTCAATTAAGTGTGCAGAAATGCTAAAGTTGAGGGGAAGGTCTGCGACACCCGGTGGGAACCGAGGTGGTAGGGCAACGCCAGAGGGACTTCGGAGGAAGCCGAGGTACTCGGGTGAAGACCGGAAGCGAGGCTACAAGGTAAGCTCGTGTGAAAGCGAAGCAAGGTCGTTAAGCGTAGATCCGACCCAATACCTCCAATGGAAGGTCTAGGTCGAGATCAGATGGTTAGAACCATCGTACTTTATATTTTAAGCTAACTTGTATCATAGTCAAAACCCTTTGACTACACCAACCTGCTAGTCAAGTTCCAAATTTCGAAGAGCTCGAATTTCAAGGGGGTGAATTTGGACTTGACTCGTGTTTTGGTACAAAGGGTGATGTGGCATCAAGGTGGACATCCAAACCATCACCAAAACTTGGACCTCATCCTCTAGTTGGCGTGAAGGCCTCCTTGAGGTGGCACAAGATGGTTGGCTCCCTTGATGTGGCACAAGTTGGATGGCTTCTTCTTCTTGGCGTGAAGGCCTCCTTGAGGTGGCACAAGATGGTTGGCTCCCATGATGTGGCACAAGTTGGATGACTTCTTCTTCTTGGCGTGAAGGCTTCCTTGAGGTGGCACAAGGTGGTTGGATGAAACACCTCATCCTTGAGTTGGCGCAAAGGATGTGGATGAACAAGTCTTGGGGGATAAGAACCTCACCTTGGACACTACCTATGTCTAAATTCATAGATCAATATCCATAAATAGACATGTTCACTCCAAGCAAATGACAAGAATTCAAGAGCTCTCAACACGCCGTCGTAACGCCGCTACTACTACTCATATTTGCTACGACGAAGTGCCGCCGACAACGAAAGCTACATCTTCTACTTATAAGAGTTGTCGGTATATTTATTTAAGTTCTACTTCTTTAAATTGTCTTTGTGCTTTAATCGTAACAAGGAAAGGGGTAGTGTCCCTTTGCCTTGATTTCTTTTTGTAATCGTTGCTCCTACCTCCAACGAGGAGGAGTGGTTTTAGTGAATTGCCCTCCGTACGTGATCAAGGATCACTAGGGCCGTGGATTAGCAATCGAAAGATTGTGAACCACGTAAAAATATCTTGTCTACTTTATATTTCCGCTGTGCATTCTCTACTTGCTTTTTACTTATTGCAAAAGTTTTTAACGACACCGTATCGCTATTCACCCCCCCCCTCTAGCGACACTTTCGATCCAACAATTGGTATCAGAGCCGGGGGCGCTAAGATTCGGTGAAACCACCAATCTAGCTTTGTTTTCTTTTTACAGATTTTTATTTATTTATTTCTGTTTTTCGTATAATTATTTCACTTGCTTATCTTCTCCTACATATAGAATTGCATTAGAGGCTTTAGGATCCGGATAAGGTTGTCCTTGGGTTAGATCGAGTAAGGTTGTCCTCCGGAACTTCAACGACATTCGCATTTGATTGTTTATTTCTTTTTGCAAGTTACATTTTATATATCTTTTTACTTCCCTTCTACTAATCCAAGGCGAAAGTCTTGGAATATTCTTTCGTGTGTGTTTTGCAAGATTCTTTTAAATCGTTCTTCTTCTTGTTTTTAAATGGCCCATCTCGAAGGGTTTAGCACCGCTTGACCCCCGTTTTACAAGCGGTAATGACTTTCCTTATTGGAAGGGTCGGATGGAATGCTTTCTTAAAACCCAAATCGAGATGTGGATCGTAATCAAACCGGTTTCACACTTCCTAATGAAGATGGTGAATCTTTGGGTTACGATCAATGGTCAAATTCCATGAAAAACAAGTAGAAGCCGATGCCAAGGCAACTCAAATCTTGCAATGTGGGTTGTCAAGGAAGAGCTCAACAGCGTCGGCCCCTTCATTAGTGCAAAGGACTTATGGACCAAGCTAGTGGAACTACGAAGGCACCGAGCGACACGAAGGTATGTAAAAGAGATTTACTTTTAAATAAATTGTATAACTTGAAAATGCGGAAAGCGAGACCGCAACTCAACTACATGCTCGTATCAAGACATCGTCAACCAACTCCATGCCATCGGACAAAAGGTCGAGAATCGCGACCTTATCGTATTCTCTTAACTCGTTTCCTAGGACCACCTTGTGGGCATCCATGGTCGATGCCTACAAGGTCTCCAAGGACCTTTCTAAAATTAGGTTAGGCATTGTTTTGAACTTGAATTACATGAGCAAACTAACGTGGTCCGGTAGAAGAGTATTGCGTTAGTTGCGAGTTCCAAGAAGAAGAAGCCCCCAAGCAAGCCACCCTCGGAGGAAGAAGGCGATATCAAGCTCTAATGGCCAAGCCGAGAGCACGACTCCGAAACCGAAGAAGAGTCCGAGTCCGAATCAGATGATGAGCTTCCATTCAAGACAAGCCACGGATCCGTATCCGGTTCAAAAGAATCATTAAGGGTAAGTCGGTCGTTACTTAATACTTTGTATGGTGCAATTAAATTTTTAAATAAGAAACTAGCTAAGTCCGAGTCCAAGGTCGAGACCCTAATTGAGGAGGTTAACCTTCTCAAACATGAGGTCTCCCTAACCTCTTCGACTACTCGTATCCAAGAGGAGGACTCAACTCAAGTTGAAAAGCTTGAAGTTGAGAACTCGCTTTTGAAAACACAAGTCGAAGACCTTAGGAACACGTTGGAAAGGTTCACTTTGGGATCCAAGGGACTTGACCTCTTACTTGGATCACAAAGGGCCGTGTACAACAAGGCGGACTCGGGTTTAACTCAAATACAACCAATAAGTCATATATGTCTATAGTAAACCAACATAAGAAAAATGTCCAAGCATGGGTCCCTAAGACCACTTTGATTTCAACTTTAGGATCTAACATGTATTGGGTTCCCAAGGACCAAATTCACTATGTGAATAGACCCACTCGATTCAATGGTCGAGCCAATACAAAATGTATTTTTGTTAAGTCTTAGAAATTGCATGCTTAGTTTTTCCTTTATTTTTAGAATGGTTAGATAGGACTCATAACCAACTAAAATCCTGCGAAAAGATTGAGCCTCGGGGAGCCTCTTTTCAAAAATAAACCAACTAAAATCCTACGAAAAGATTGAGCCTCGGGGAGCCTCTTTTCAAAAATAACTAGTTAGACCAAGATGTAGTCTCAAGTAAGTCGAGTTATCAATTTCTTGAAATTAGCTTTGTCTAAGGAAGTGGTCGTTTTTCCGATCAAAGAAGGCCTCTGTGCCTCGCCACGACACGAAGCTAATCTCTTGAAAAGATTACTTGATGAGCTTAGACTAAATCCGAATCTAACCTAATGTTGGTTAATTTAAATTCATTAAAATTAATCAAGTAAAATTGAAAGTCATCTCACAGTAACACATAGGAATAACATGTTTTGATCATGTAGAGATTGGTGAGATGATTTAGGTTTAAAAACTTACAAACAACCCTTTAGTAATTCCATTGATCCTACACATAAGAGTCGAAGAAACCATTAATATAGTTTTCGACGAAGGACACGAACCCGTTCAATCCTTAACAAAACCAACTAGCAAATCAACTTATAGCGAACCCGACTCTGATCTTGAACTTGAATCTCGTCCTAACCCAAGTCATCCTATCGACCAAGTGATAGATGACTCTAACCCAAGTCAAACTAGAACTCACCCAAGTCATCCTATCAATCAAGTTATAGGTGATCCAAATTTAGGGGTTCGAACTAGAGCTTCATACCGAAACCTTAGTCAAATCTCGTTAATTTCCAAAATCGAACCCAAAACTATTGAACAAGCACTTCTTGATCCCGACTGGATTATTGCTATGCAAGAAGAGCTAGCTCAATTCACTAGAAATGAAGTCTGGGAATTAGTACCACCACCTAAAGAAAAATCAATTATTGGTGGGTATTTCGAAATAAACTTGATGATAAAGGTGAAGTAGTTAGAAATAAAGCCGTGTTAGTCGCAAAGGGTTTTAGTCAAGTCGAAGGTTTAGATTACGATGAGACCTACGCCCCCGTAGCAAGACTAGAGTCCATCCGAATGTTGTTAGCATTCCGACTCCGACTCCGACTATGCCGGTAGTAAACTCGATAGAAAGAGCACGAGTGGTTGTTGTCAAATCCTCGGCTCGAGTCTAGTAAGTTGGTGCAGTAGGAAGCAGCATTAATCTAGGACAAAACATATAGTAGGAATACATTGCGATGGGTGAGTGTGTCTCTCAGCTCCTGTGGATGAAGCACACTCTCCAAGACTTGAGCTTAATCTTTAACAACATTAAAACCTACATAGATAACATTAGTTCAATTAACTTAACTAAAAATCCAATATGTCATTCTAGGACAAAACATATAGAAGTTAAACACCACTTCATTAGGGAACATGTAACTAATGGAACTATACAACTAGAGTATGTTGAGTCCAAATCAAACCTAGCGGACATCTTCACCAAACCACTACCCGAAGCCGAATTTAGTTTATTAAGACGAAAGTTAGGTATGTGCGTAATAGAGTAGGATTTAAATTTTTCTATATATGTACTCTATTTTTGCTTCTTTTTATGAAATTAGCCTAAGTCTTACCTTAGAAATCATATTGGGAACTTGCTTGGACTTACAAACCCTAAAATATATTTACAAACTTTTTGAGTTAAGGCAAAAGGGGGAGAAAGTCACAAAAGTAAGGAAGAAAGTAAACAAAATTATTACCTTTTATATTAAGTAATTCCGTTTACTTAAGCAACTATTAAGGGGGAGTAAAAATTATTTTTCAAGAACTCACCTTCGGTCAAGGGGGAGGTTACCTCAAAGGGGAGAACTTGAAACAATAATTTTTCTCACTCATATTTAATCTTTATGCTAGCTCATTCATATTTAATCTTTATGCTAGCTCATTCATGCTTAATCATTATGCTAGCTTACTGTTATGCTTAATTTTTCCTTAACTTTTGTGTCGGTTTGCCATGAATCAAAAAGGGGGAGATTGTTGGTGCAGTGGGCACCAAAGTCGAACCGGTATTTTGATTATGGCAAAAGGCTCAATAGTTAAGGGTATATTTGTTATCTTATGAGCTCAATTAAGTGTGCAGAAATGCTAAAGTTGAGCGGAAGGTCTGCGACACCCGGTGGGAACCGAGGTGGTCGGGCAACGCCAGAGGGACTTCGGAGGAAGCCGAGGTACTCGGGTGAAGACCGGAAGCGAGGCTACAAGGTAAGCTCGTGTGAAAGCCAATGGAAGGTCTAGGTCGAGATCGGATGGTTAGAACCATCGCTTTATATTTTAAGCTAACTTGTATCTGCGGTCAAAACCCTTTGACTACAGTCAACTGCTAGTCAAGTTCCAGCCTCGAGAAGAGCTCGAATTTCAAGGGGGTGAATTTGGACTTGACTCGTGTTTTGGTACAAAGGGTGATGTGGCATCAAGGTGGACATCCAAACCATCACCAAAACTTGGACCTCATCCTCTAGTTGGCGTGAAGGCCTCCTTGAGGTGGCACAAGATGGTTGGCTCCCTTGATGTGGCACAAGTTGGATGGCTTCTTCTTCTTGGCGTGAAGGCCTCCTTGAGGTGGCACAAGATGGTTGGCTCCCATGATGTGGCACAAGTTGGATGACTTCTTCTTCTTGGCGTGAAGGCTTCCTTGAGGTGGCACAAGGTGGTTGGATGAAACACCTCATCCTTGAGTTGGCGCAAAGGATGTGGATGAACAAGTCTTGGGGGATAAGAACCTCACCTTGGACACTACCTATGTCTAAATTCATAGATCAATATCCATAAATAGACATGTTCACTCCAAGCAAATAACAAGAATTCAAGAGCTCTCAACACGCCGTCGTAACGCCGCTACTACTACTCATATTTGCTACGACGAAGTGCCGCCGACAACGAAAGCTACATCTTCTACTTATAAGAGTTGTCGGTATATTTATTTAAGTTCTACTTCTTTAAATTGTCTTTGTGCTTTAATCGTAACAAGGAAAGGGGGAGTGTCCCTTTGCCTTGATTTCTTTATGTCGTTGCTCCTACCTCCAACGAGGAGGAGTGGTTTTAGTGAATTGCCCTCCGTGCGTGATCAAGGATCACTAGGGCCGTGGATTAGCAATCGAAGATTGTGAACCACGTAAAAATATCTTGTCTACTTTATATTTCATTGCATTCTCTACTTGCTTTTACTTATTGCAAAAGTTTTTAACGACATATCGCTATTCACCCCCTCTAGCGACACTTTCGATCCAACAATTGGTATCAGGCCGGGCACTAAGATTGTGAAACCACCAATCTAGCTTTGTTTTTCTTTTTACAGATTTTTATTTATTTATTTCTGTTTTCGTATAATTATTTCACTTGCTTATCTTCTCCTACATATAGAATTGCATTAGAGGCTTTAGGATCCGGATAAGGTTGTCCTTGGGTTAGATCCAGAGTAAGGTTGTCCTCCGGAACTTCACATTCGCATTTGATTGTTTATTTCTTTTGCAAGTTACATTTTATATATCTTTTTACTTCCCCTACTAATCCAAGGCGAAAGTCTTGGAATATTCTTTCCGTGTGTGTTTTGCAAGATTCTTTTAAATCGTTCTTCTTCTTGTTTTTAAATGGCCCATCTCGAAGGGTTTAGCACGCGTTTACAACGTAATGACTTTCCTTATTGGAAGGGTCGGATGGAATGCTTTCTTAAAACCCAAATCGAGATGTGGATCGTAATCCAAACCGGTTTCACACTTCCTAATGAAGATGGTGAATCTTTGGGTTACGATCAATGGTCAAATTCCATGAAAAAACAAGTAGAAGCCGATGCCAAGGCAACTCAAATCTTGCAATGTGGGTTGTCCAAGGACGAGCTCAACCGCGTCGGCCCCTTCATTAGTGCAAAGGACTTATGGACCAAGCTAGTGGAACTACACGAAGGCACCGACGACACGAAGATATGTAAAAGAGATTTACTTTTAAATAAATTGTATAACTTGAAAATGCAGGAAAACGAGACCGCAACTCAACTACATGCTCGTATCCAAGACATCGTCAACCAACTCCATGCCATCGGACAAAAGGTCGAGAATCGCGACCTTATCAGGTATTCTCTTAACTCGTTTCCTAGGACCACCTTGTGGGCATCCATGGTCGATGCCTACAAGGTCTCCAAGGACCTTTCTAAAATTAGGTGAGACGACTTGTTTGAACTTGAATTACATGAGCAAACTAACGTGGTCGGTAGAGAAGAGTATTGCGTTAGTTGCGAGTTCCAAGAAGAAGAAGCCCCAAGCAAGCCACCCTCGGAGGAAGAAGACGATATCCAAGCTCTAATGGCCAAGCCGCCGAGCACGACTCAAATCAAGAAGAGTCCGAGTCCGAATCCGATGATGAGCTTCCATTCAAGACAAGCCACGGATCCGTATCCGGTTCAAAAGAATCATTAAGGGTAAGTCGGTCGTTACTTAATACTTTGTATGGTGCAATTAAATTTTTAAATAAGAAACTAGCTAAGTCCGAGTCCAAGGTCGAGACCCTAATTGAGGAGGTTAACCTTCTCAAACATGAGGTCTCCCTAACCTCTTCGACTACTCGTATTCAAGAGGAGGACTCAACTCAAGTTGAAAAGCTTGAAGTTGAGAACTCGCTTTTGAAAACACAAGTCGAAGACCTTAGGAACACGTTGGAAAGGTTCACTTTGGGATCCAAGGGACTTGACCTCTTACTTGGATCACAAAGGGCCGTGTACAACAAGGCCGGACTCGGGTTTAACTCAAATACAACCAATAAGTCATATATGTCTATAGTAAACCAACATAAGAAAAATGTCCAAGCATGGGTCCCTAAGACCACTTTGATTTCAACTTTAGGATCTAACATGTATTGGGTTCCCAAGGACCAAATTCACTATGTGAATAGACCCACTCGATTCAATGGTCCAGGAGCCAATACAAAATGTATTTTTGTTAAGTCTTAGAAATTGCATGCTTAGTTTTTCCTTTATTTTTAGAATGGTTAGATAGGACTCATAACCAACTAAAATCCTGCGAAAAGATTGAGCCTCGGGGAGCCTCTTTTCAAAAATAAATCAACTAAAATCCTACGAAAAGATTGAGCCTCGGGGAGCCTCTTTTCAAAAATAACTAGTTAGACCAAGCTGTAGTCTCAAGTAAGTCGAGTTATCAATTTCTTGAAATTAGCTTTGTCTAAGGAAGTGGTCGTTGTTCCGATCAAAGAAGGCCTCTGTGCCTCGCCACGACCTGGAAGCTAATCTCTTGAAAAGATTACTTGATGAGCTTAGACTAAATCCGAATCTAACCTAATGTTGGTTAATTTAAATTCATTAAAATTAATCAAGTAAAATTGAAAGTCATCTCACAGTAACACCTAGGAATAACATGTTTTGATCATGTAGATATTGGTGAGATGATTTAGGTTTAAAAACTTACAAACAACCCTTTAGTAATTCCATTGATCCTACACATAAGAGTCGAAGAAACCATTAATATAGTTTTCGACGAAGGACATGAACCCGTTCAATCCTTAACAAAACCAACTAGCAAATCAACTTATAGCGAACCCGACTCTGATCTTGAACTTGAATCTCGTCCTAACCCAAGTCATCCTATCGACCAAGTGATAGATGACTCTAACCCAAGTCAAACTAGAACTCACCCAAGTCATCCTATCAATCAAGTTATAGGTGATCCAAATTTAGGGGTTCGAACTAGAGCTTCATACCGAAACCTTAGTCAAATCTCGTTAATTTCCAAAATCGAACCCAAAACTATTGAACAAGCACTTCTTGATCCCGACTGGATTATTGCTATGCAAGAAGAGCTAGCTCAATTCACTAGAAATGAAGTCTGGGAATTAGTACCACCACCTAAAGAAAAATCAATTATTGGTGGGTATTTCGAAATAAACTTGATGATAAAGGTGAAGTAGTTAGAAATAAAGCCAGGTTAGTCGCAAAAGGGTTTAGTCAAGTCGAAGGTTTAGATTACGATGAGACCTACGCCCCCGTAGCAAGACTAGAGTCCATCCGAATGTTGTTAGCATTCCGACTCCGACTCCGACTATGCCGGTAGTAAACTCGATAGAAAGAGCACGAGTGGTTGTTGTCAAATCCTCGGCTCGAGTCTAGTAAGTTGGTGCAGTAGGAAGCAGCATTAATCTAGGACAAAACATATAGTAGGAATACATTGCGATGGGTGAGTGTGTCTCTCAGCTCCTGTGGATGAAGCACACTCTCCAAGACTTGAGCTTAATCTTTAACAACATTAAAACCTACATAGATAACATTAGTTCAATTAACTTAACTAAAAATCCAATATGTCATTCTAGGACAAAACATATAGAAGTTAAACACCACTTCATTAGGGAACATGTAACTAATGGAACTATACAACTAGAGTATGTTGAGTCCAAATCAAACCTAGCGGACATCTTCACCAAACCACTACCCGAAGCCGAATTTAGTTTATTAAGACGAAAGTTAGGTATGTGCGTAATAGAGTAGGATTTAAATTTTTCTATATATGTACTCTATTTTTGCTTCTTTTTATGAAATTAGCCTAAGTCTTACCTTAGAAATCATATTGGGAACTTGCTTGGACTTACAAACCCTAAAATATATTTACAAACTTTTTGAGTTAAGGCAAAAGGGGGAGAAAGTCACAAAAGTAAGGAAGAAAGTAAACAAAATTATTACCTTTTATATTAAGTAATTCCGTTTACTTAAGCAACTATTAAGGGAGTAAAAATTATTTTCAAGAACTCACCTTGGTCGAGGGAGGTTACCTCAAAGGGGAGAACTTGAAACAATAATTTTTCTCACTCATATTTAATCTTTATGCTAGCTCATTCATATTTAATCTTTATGCTAGCTCATTCATGCTTAATCATTATGCTAGCTTACTGTTATGCTTAATTTTTCCTTAACTTTTGTGTCGGTTTGCCATGAATCAAAAAGGGGGAGATTGTTGGTGCAGTGGGCACCAAAGTCGAACCGGTATTTTGATTATGGCAAAAGGCTCAATAGTTAAGGGTATATTTGTTATCTTACGAGCTCAATTAAGTGTGCAGAAATGCTGAAGTTGAGCGGAAGGTCTGCGACACCCGGTGGGAACCGAGGTGGTCGGGCAACGCCAGAGGGACTTCGGAGGAAGCCGAGGTACTCGGGTGAAGGCAGCGAGGCTACAAGGTAAGCTCGTGTGAAAGCGAAGCAAGGTCGTTAGCGTAGTCAGGCCCAATACCTCCAATGGAAGGTCTAGGTCGAGATCGGATGGTTAGAACCATCGTACTTTATATTTTAAGCTAACTTGCTGCGGTCAAAACCCTTTGACTACAGCAATTTGCTAGTCAAGTTCCAGCCTCGAGAAGAGCTCGAATTTCAAGGGGGTGAATTTGGACTTGACTCGTGTTTTGGTACAAAGGGTGATGTGGCATCAAGGTGGACATCCAAACCATCACCAAAACTTGGACCTCATCCTCTAGTTGGCGTGAAGGCCTCCTTGAGGTGGCACAAGATGGTTGGCTCCCTTGATGTGGCACAAGTTGGATGGCTTCTTCTTCTTGGCGTGAAGGCCTCCTTGAGGTGGCACAAGATGGTTGGCTCCCATGATGTGGCACAAGTTGGATGACTTCTTCTTCTTGGCGTGAAGGCTTCCTTGAGGTGGCACAAGGTGGTTGGATGAAACACCTCATCCTTGAGTTGGCGCAAAGGATGTGGATGAACAAGTCTTGGGGGATAAGAACCTCACCTTGGACACTACCTATGTCTAAATTCATAGATCAATATCCATAAATAGACATGTTCACTCCAAGCAAATAACAAGAATTCAAGAGCTCTCAACACGCCGTATAGCACTTGCGCTACTACTACTCATATTTGCTCTGACGAAGTGCGACAACAGCAAGCTACATCTT
The DNA here is from genome assembly GCA_025175895.1 of Wurfbainia villosa. Classification (NCBI taxonomy): domain Eukaryota; kingdom Viridiplantae; phylum Streptophyta; class Magnoliopsida; order Zingiberales; family Zingiberaceae; genus Wurfbainia; species Wurfbainia villosa. The sequence goes on from CM046005.1 coordinate 43,987,655, forward strand.
CTACTTATAAGAGTTGTCGGTATATTTATTTAAGTTCTACTTCTTTAAATTGTCTTTGTGCTTTAATCGTAACAAGGAAAGGAGTGTCCTTTGCCTTGATTTCTTTATGTCGTTGCTCCTACCTCCAGCGAGGAGGAGTGGTTTTAGTGAATTGCCCTCGTGCGTGATCAAGGATCACTAGGGCGTGGATTAGCAATCGAAGATTGTGAACCACGTAAAAATATCTTGTCTACTTTATATTTCCATGTGCATTCTCTACTTGCTTTTACTTATTGCAAAAGTTTTTAACGACACAGTATCGCTATTCACCCCCTCTAGCGACACTTTCGATCCAACAATTGGTATCAGAGTAGGGGCACTAAGATTCGGTGAAACCACCAATCTAGCTTTGTTTTCTTTTTACAGATTTTTATTTATTTATTTCTGTTTTCGTATAATTATTTCACTTGCTTATCTTCTCCTACATATAGAATTGCATTAGAGGCTTTAGGATCGGATAAGGTTGTCCTTGGGTTAGATCCCGAGTAAGGTTGTCCTCGGAACTTCAGCGACATTCGCATTTGATTGTTTATTTCTTTTTGCAAGTTACATTTTATATATCTTTTTACTTCCCTTTTACTAATCCAAGGCGAAAGTCTTGGAATATTCTTTCGTGTGTGTTTTGCAAGATTCTTTTAAATGCGTTCTTCTTCTTGTTTTTAAATGGCCCATCTCGAAGGGTTTAGCACCGCTTGACCCGTTTACAAGCAGTAATGACTTTCCTTATTGGAAGGGTCGGATGGAATGCTTTCTTAAAACCAAATCGAGATGTGGATCGTAATCAAACCGGTTTCACACTTCCTAATGAAGATGGTGAATCTTTGGGTTACGATCAATGGTCAAATTCCATGAAAAACAAGTAGAAGCCGATGCCAAGGCAACTCAAATCTTGCAATGTGGGTTGTCAAGGAAGAGCTCAACCGCGTCGGCCCCTTCATTAGTGCAAAGGACTTATGGACCAAGCTAGTGGAACTACACGAAGGCAGAAGCGACACGAAGGTATGTAAAAGAGATTTACTTTTAAATAAATTGTATAACTTGAAAATGCAGGAAAAGCGAGACCGCAACTCAACTACATGCTCGTATCCAAGACATCGTCAACCAACTCCATGCCATCGGACAAAGGTCGAGAATCGCGACCTTATCGGTATTCTCTTAACTCGTTTCCTAGGACCACCTTGTGGGCATCCATGGTCGATGCCTACAAGGTCTCCAAGACCTTTCTAAAATTAGGTTAGGCGAATTGTTTTGAACTTGAATTACATGAGCAAACTAACGTGGTCGGTAGAGAAGAGTATTGCGTTAGTTGCGAGTTCCAAGAAGAAGAAGCCCCAAGCAAGCCACCCTCGGAGGAAGAAGGCGATATCCAAGCTCTAATGGCCAAGCCGAGAGCACGACTCGAAACCAGAAGAGTCGAGTCGAATCCGATGATGAGCTTCCATTCAAGACAAGCCACGGATCCGTGATCCGGTTCAAAAGAATCATTAAGGGTAAGTCGGTCATTACTTAATACTTTGTATGGTGCAATTAAATTTTTAAATAAGAAACTAGCTAAGTCCGAGTCCAAGGTCGAGACCCTAATTGAGGAGGTTAACCTTCTCAAACATGAGGTCTCCTAACCTCTTCGACTACTCGTATTCAAGAGGAGGACTCAACTCAAGTTGAAAAGCTTGAAGTTGAGAACTCTGCTTTGAAAACACAAATTCGAAGACCTTAGGAATTTCACGTTGGAAAAGGTTCACTTTGGGATCAAGGGACTTGACCTCTTACTTGGATCACAAAGGGCCGTGTACAACAAGGCGGACTCGGGTTTAACTCAAATACAACCAATAAGTCATATATGTCTATAGTAAACCAACATAAGAAAAATGTCAAGCATGGGTCCCTAAGACCACTTTGATTTCAACTTTAGGATCTAACATGTATTGGGTTCCCAGGACCAAATTCACTATGTGAATAGACCACTCGATTCAATGGTCGAGGGAGCCAATACAAAATGTATTTTTGTTAAGTCTTAGAAATTGCATGCTTAGTTTTCCTTTATTTTTAGAATGGTTAGATAGGACTCATAACCAACTAAAATCCTGCGAAAAGATTGAGCCTCGGGAGCCTCTTTTCAAAAATAAATCAACTAAAATCCTCTACGAAAGATTGAGCCTCGGGAGCCTCTTTTCAAAAATAACTAGTTAGACCAAGATGTAGTCTCAAGTAAGTCGAGTTATCAATTTCTTGAAATTAGCTTTGTCTAAGGAAGTGGTCGTTGTTCGATCAAAGAAGGCCTGCATTGCCTCGCCACGACACAGCTAATCTCTTGAAAAGATTACTTGATGAGCTTAGACTAAATCGAATCTAACCTAATGTTGGTTAATTTAAATTCATTAAAATTAATCAAGTAAAATTGAAAGTCATCTCACATAACACATAGGAATAACATGTTTTGATCATGTAGAGATTGGTGAGATGATTTAGGTTTAAAAACTTACAAACAACCCTTTAGTAATTCCATTGATCCTACACATAAGAGTCGAAGAAACCATTAATATAGTTTTCGACGAAGGACACGAACCCGTTCAATCCTTAACAAAACCAACTAGCAAATCAACTTATAGCGAACCCGACTACGATCTTGAACTTGAATCTCGTCCTAACCCAAGTCATCCTATCGACCAAGTGATAGATGACTCTAACCCAAGTCAAACTAGAACTCACCCAAGTCATCCTATCAATCAAGTTATAGGTGATCCAAATTTAGGGGTTCGAACTAGAGCTTCATACCGAAACCTTAGTCAAATCTCGTTAATTTCCAAAATCGAACCCAAAACTATTGAACAAGCACTTCTTGATCCCATTTGGATTATTGCTATGCAAGAAGAGCTAGCTCGATTCACTAGAAATGAAGTGCAGGAATTAGTACCACCACCTAAAGAAAAATCAATTATTGGTGGGTATTTGAAATAAACTTGATGATAAAGGTGAAGTAGTTAGAAATAAAGCCAGGTTAGTCGCAAAAGGGTTTAGTCAAGTCGAAGGTTTAGATTACGATGAGACCTACGCCCCCGTAGCAAGACTAGAGTCCATCCGAATGTTGTTAGCATTCCGACTCCGACTCCGACTATGCCGGTAGTAAACTCGATAGAAAGAGCACGAGTGGTTGTTGTCAAATCCTCGGCTCGAGTCTAGTAAGTTGGTGCAGTAGGAAGCAGCATTAATCTAGGACAAAACATATAGTAGGAATACATTGCGATGGGTGAGTGTGTCTCACTCACGTGGATGAAGCACACTCTCCAAGACTTTAGCTTAATCTTTAACAACATTAAAACCTACATAGATAACATTAGTTCAATTAACTTAACTAAAAATCTAATATGTCATTCTAGGACAAAACATATAGAAGTTAAACACCACTTCATTAGGGAACATGTAACTAATGGAACTATACAACTAGAGTATGTTGAGTCCAAATCAAACCTAGCGGACATCTTCACCAAACCACTACCCGAAGCCGAATTTAGTTTATTAAGACGAAAGTTAGGTATGTGCGTAATAGAGTAGGATTTAAATTTTTCTATATATGTACTCTATTTTTGCTTCTTTTTATGAAATTAGCCTAAGTCTTACCTTAGAAATCATATTGGGAACTTGCTTGGACTTACAAACCCTAAAATATATTTACAAACTTTTTGAGTTAAGGCAAAAGGGGGAGAAAGTCACAAAAGTAAGGAAGAAAGTAAACAAAATTATTACCTTTTATATTAAGTAATTCCGTTTACTTAAGCAACTATTAAGGGGGAGTAAAAATTATTTTTCAAGAACTCACCTTCGGTCAAGGGGGAGGTTACCTCAAAGGGGAGAACTTGAAACAATAATTTTTCTCACTCATATTTAATCTTTATGCTAGCTCATTCATATTTAATCTTTATGCTAGCTCATTCATGCTTAATCATTATGCTAGCTTACTGTTATGCTTAATTTTTCCTTAACTTTTGTGTCGGTTTGCCATGAATCAAAAAGGGGGAGATTGTTGGTGCAGGCACCAAAGTCGAACCGTATTTTGATTATGGCAAAAGGCTCAATAGTTAAGGGTATATTTGTTATCTTACGAGCTCAATTAAGTGCGTAAATGCTAAAGTTGAGCGGAAGGTCTGCGACACCCGGTGGGAACCGAGGTGGTCGGGCAACGCCGAGGACTTCGGAGGAAGCCGAGGTACTCGGGTGAAGACCGAGCGAGGCTACAAGGTAAGCTCGTGTGGCGAAAGCGTTAGCGTAGATCCGGCCCAATACCTCCAATGGAAGGTCTAGGTCGAGATCGGATGGTTAGAACCATCGTACTTTATATTTTAAGCTAACTTGCTGCGGTCAAAACCCTTTGACTACGGTCACTGCTAGTCAAGTTCCAGCCTCGAGAAGAGCTCGAATTTCAAGGGGGTGAATTTGGACTTGACTCGTGTTTTGGTACAAAGGGTGATGTGGCATCAAGGTGGACATCCAAACCATCACCAAAACTTGGACCTCATCCTCTAGTTGGCGTGAAGGCCTCCTTGAGGTGGCACAAGATGGTTGGCTCCCTTGATGTGGCACAAGTTGGATGGCTTCTTCTTCTTGGCGTGAAGGCCTCCTTGAGGTGGCACAAGATGGTTGGCTCCCATGATGTGGCACAAGTTGGATGACTTCTTCTTCTTGGCGTGAAGGCTTCCTTGAGGTGGCACAAGGTGGTTGGATGAAACACCTCATCCTTGAGTTGGCGCAAAGGATGTGGATGAACAAGTCTTGGGGGATAAGAACCTCACCTTGGACACTACCTATGTCTAAATTCATAGATCAATATCCATAAATAGACATGTTCACTCCAAGCAAATAACAAGAATTCAAGAGCTCTCAACACGCCGTCGTAACGCCGCTACTACTACTCATATTTGCTATGACGAAGTGCCGCCGACAACGAAAGCTACATCTTCTACTTATAAGAGTTGTCGGTATATTTATTTAAGTTCTACTTCTTTAAATTGTCTTTGTGCTTTAATCGTAACAAGGAAAGGGGGAGTGTCCCTTTGCCTTGATTTCTTTTTGTAATCGTTGCTCCTACCTCCAACGAGGAGGAGTGGTTTTAGTGAATTGCCCTCCGTACGTGATCAAGGATCACTAGGGCCGTGGATTAGCAATCGAAAGATTGTGAACCAAGTAAAAATATCTTGTCTACTTTATATTTCCGCTGTGCATTCTCTACTTGCTTTTTACTTATTGCAAAAGTTTTTAACGACACCGTATCGCTATTCACCCCCCCCCCTCTAGCGACACTTTCGATCCAACAGATAACCTGGCAGATCCTTTCACTAAGGCCCTTCCAGTGAGAGCTTTTGATAGGCATGTGGAGGGAATGGGAATCAGATGTATGGTAGTTTGATGGCAGCATAGTCTTTTAGTATAAGTGAGAGATTGTTGGGATGTTTACTGAAAGCCTAGCCTTTGTTTGAACATCTTTATTTTTGAAATAAGAATCACATGATCATTGTTTGCATATTTATAGTTATGCATATTGTCTAATACTTTACATTGTAGATAACATGGTGTGTGGTATCACACAGAAGATCATGTTATCAGTTCCTTGTAGAGTATAAGTAGAGGCTCACAACCAAGATGGTTTTGGACAAACCATTGGCATGGTTGTAGTATAATTTGGTATTGGTTTATCTTGACCATAGAATTGCACTAGTATACTTTGTGTGTATTGAGCAGGACCAACTTAGAGGTGATTCAATTTATTGCTGACTACATAATTGAATCAGACCTCAGATATTATGGTGTACATGCTCTTAATCTCGATATAATAACGGGCACGTGTACTTAGTATTTATTTTTTTGATTTACCAATGGGCGAGATTTATGGGTTAAATCGATAGGCTCGGTAAGTTGGGAAATGATATTATTTACATGGTGTACCATTGATTATAGGAGGAAACCGTGTCCTTGTTGGGATGTATACTGAAAAGTCTATCTTTTGTATGAACATCTTTATTTTTGAAATAAGAATCACATGATAATTGTTTGCATATTTATGATTATGCATATTGTCTAATACATTACATTGTAGATAACATGGTGTGTAGTGTCACACGGGAGATCATGTTATCAGTTCCTTGTAAAGTATAAGTAAAAACTCATAACCTAGAAGGATTTGGACAAACCAGTGGAATGGTTGTAGTGTGATTTGGTATTGGTTTGTCTTGGCCAATGAATTACACTAGTACACTTTGTGTGTATTGAGCAGGACCGACTTAGAGGTGAATTGATTTATTGCTGACTACATAATCGAATCGGACCTCAGATATTATATTGTACATGCTCTTAATCCCGATATAATAACGGGCACATATACTTAGCATTCATTTCTTTGATTTATCAATGGGCGAGATTTATGGAATAAATCGATAGGCTCGGTAAGTTGGGAAATGATATTATTTATATGATGTGCTGTTGATTATAGGAGGAAACCGTGTCCTATATATTAGGATGATGATGTCCCCTTGAGGAGCTCATAAGTTTCATCATGTAAACCCTACAGGTGGACTTGGTCTGACATGATGATAAGGTTGAGTGGTACTATTCATGGAGTTAGATGCTGATTAATTAATTATCAGTAAATTAATTAATCGACGGACATTTGAGATCTTAAACACGGGGAGATATATGTAACACCCGTAAAATTCCTAGCAATTTTACAAGAATTTTTGCATGATTATAATGGACTTTATGTGGGCTCTTTCAAAAATAAAAGAAGAGAAGCCAAAAAGGGATGCAAGGACTAGGAATAGAACCCCAAACCTCTAGTAGATAGTTAAGCCCTAAAGATGCATCCAATAACCAGAAGCCCAGCAGGGTTGTACTATTAGAGGAATATGGGAAATTATAGTTAGGGGTAAGGGAGACTAAGGGACACTTCAAGTGAATAAATAGGGGGGATGAGGAGACGTGGGAAACCAAATTGTTTTTCTCTCCTTCTCATCTTCTTCCTCACCGAACCCTAAGCTCCCCTTTTCATCTTTTTCTGAGAACTATCCAAGCAAGAAGAAGGCTAGGTTTGGCTTCCCTTAGGTTATCTTCAAACTAATAGCAAAGCGAAGGATGTAAGTATCCCCCTCAACTGCATACAAGTAGTTTTCGATTGATGTTATTGTGTCAATCCCTTTTAAACCATTCGGCCAAGACCTTTGTTTGAGTTTTCCATGAAGATCCATGCCATATCTTGTATGAACATGAAAAAGATAGGATGCTAGATGAATTAGGTTAAGTGTTTGACCTTAAAAACCCCAAGGAAATTTCAGCCAAGACCAATATTTGTGCTCTCCATGAAAATCCATGCTAAAACATGTGTTAATATGAAGATGATAGATGTCTAGATGAGTTTGGTTAAGTGGTTGATCATCAACCTCCCCTAAAACTCGCGGCCAAGTCCATCTAGACCCCTAAGGTGATTTTCTATGCCATGTTTTAGATGAGCTTATGCTATGTTTTGATGCTAGATGAAGATAACATGTTCTATGCTAGGGTTTAAATGAGTTCATGCCATGTTTGATGTTAGAAGAAGATAACATGTTCTATGCTATGTTATAGATAAGTTCATGCTATGTTTTGATGGTAGATGAAGATAACATGTTGTTAGCTAACCTAGATTTAAGTGTTGATCCTTAAAGCCCTTTTAAACCATTCAGCCAAGACTCCTATGGGTGTTTCTATGTCATGTTTAGATAAGTTCATGATAACTTTTGATGTTAGATGAAGATAACATGTTGTTGGCTAACCTAGAGTTAAGTGGTTGAGCCTTATGTCCTTTAAACCCATTCGGCCAAGACCCATTTAAGCCTAACATGCTATGATCTATAAATTACCATGTTATGTTTTGAATGTAGATATAGGTAACATGTGAAAGTTAAGCTAGATTTAAGAAATGGATCTTAGGTTGTCTTGGAATCCTCGGCCAAGGTTTATTTAAAACCCTAAGTGCCCTCCCATGCCATGCTTTATATGGTAAAGAATTAACAAGTGGTTAGTTAGACCATATATAAGTTGTTAGTGTTTAGAACTTTGATAGAACTCCATGATGTTTAGGTCATTCCATGTATACTTGTTCATGATGTTTATGCCTTATGCCATGCTTATATGTGTGTGATGTTGTGATCATGTTATGCTCATTACCTTGTGATTATATGAATGTATGATGTGTTATAAGGAAGGAACATGATGTGCATGAAAAGAAACATGATATGATATGAAGAAAAAATATGTTATGAAAGCCATATGATATGTTATGAAAAAGAAATATGTTATGATATGAAGAAGAAAAATATGATATGCCATGATAAGGAACATGATATGTTTATGAAATGAAATATGATATGTTATGATAAGAAGCATGTGTGTATTTTACTTTCTGCATGGCTTGTACCAGGACCCTAACAAGGTCCAGGGGATGGGCTCCCAGATGCCCTAGGTCGACGGTCATAAGTACGGGCTTAGGATGGGTCTCTATGTTATGTTGCCCCTAAGTTGACGGACATAGTACGGACCTAGTATGATGATGATGATGTGGTACAATGTCGGGCCCAATATGTTGAGATTTATGTTCAAATACCTATAATATATGTTTCGAAGAGCATCCTGCATATACCTTTATGTTATACCTGCTTATGTCTATGATGTTATGTTTATGTTATGTTTGCTTATGTCTATGATGTTATATTCATGTTATGCTTGCTTATGTCTATGATGTTATATTCATGTTATGCTTGCTTATGTCTATGATGTTATGTTTATGTTATGCCAACTTATGTTCTACGATGTTATATTCATGTTATGCTTGCTTATGTCTATGATGCTATGTTTATTTTATGCCTGCTTATGTCTATGATGTTATATTCATGTTATGCTTGCTTATGTCTATGATGTTATGTTTATGTTATGCTTGCTTATGTTCTACGATGTTATATTCAAGTTATGTCTGCTTATATCTTTGTATGTTTACATGTTATGCTTACGTATGGTTTTTGTGAGTAGGACAGGATCAAACTAAGCCTATGTGCTTATAGTTTATATTCCCTTGTACTGCAGATAAGGGTAAAGGGTGGCTAAACTAAAGGGAGCAGTAGGAGGGGCAAAGTGTGTGTGTTAGTGGCATGGTGGAGGAGATCTATTATGTTCTTTATGCATGTTTTCTCTAAGATGATTTAGTTTATGAATTTGAACTTAGTACTTATGAACTGATGATGCATGCCCTATGTTTAAGAAGAAGTATCTATGAAATAATGATGAATGTTCTATGTTAAGAAGAAGTATCTATGAAATGACGATGCATGTTTATGTTTAATAGAAAAAAAAATAAGTCTAAAGTCTTCCGCTGTAAGAAGTATAGGTAGTCTTCCGTTGTAATGTAATGTATGTATGTACGATCGCGTCACGCGCCGCTCCTCCGGACCCCTGGGAAAGGGCGGGCATGACAGGTTGGTATCAGAGCAGATCTGCCTTTCCACTACACACACATCAAGCTCCGAATCCTGCTACTCCAAGTAAGAAATTCTATGCCTACTCTATTTTGTTCATGTATGATAAGAAATGCTTTTAGCTTAACTATGCATGAAAATATGTAGGATAACCTTATGCTAGCTTTTAGTTTAACTATGCATAGTTAAATGGACGATAACCTTATACTAGCCTTACTCTAATATGTGAAGATAAACATGGCTGGGAGATGCAGTAGTAGAGTCGACGAGATACCACCCCTACATGACCTTATGCATGTGGTTACTGAACTCCAGCGTCAAGTCACAGAGCAGCAACAAGTGATAAATACTTTAATGAATCAGCGAGGAAACCCTACCACCCCACCAGCGGGCCCTGGCCCGATGGTTCGACAGGAAGCTTACCTGATCCAGTGGCAGAGGCTGAAGTCGGAAAATTTCTCTGGTACTGGTGAACCATTGGACGCATAGGCCTTGTTCAAGATGGTGGAAAGCATCGTGGAGCTACTAGACTGGCCCGAATGCGAGAAGATTAAGTGTGCATCATTCTGCCTTTGGGGAGATGCTCGAATGTGGTGGGAACGGGTAAAAGCAAAGAGGCAAGTAAATCAGATGAGATGGACGGACTTCGAGTATGAATTTTTCGAAGAATTCTTCCATATGAGGGTAACCAACAAGCATTACGACGAGTTCACTTGGTTCCGACAAGGTGACCTATCAGTCAGCGAAGCCGTGAAGAGATTCAACCGACTTGCACGCCTATGCCCGGAGTTGGTCAGCACGAAAAGAGAAAGAGTCAGACTCATGCTGAAGATGCTCCGTCCCGAAATAGCTCTGAATGTGGCCGGCGGAGTTCATAGACCGCAGACTATAGAAGAGTTGTTCAGTAGTGCCTTGATTACCGAGCATTATCTGAACAATATTAACCAGCAAAAGAAGGCACTGAGTGAAGGCAAGGGTCAAACCCAGTCAGGAGGTCAGAGAAACTAGGGTATTTGGAAAGGGAACCACACTGGCAAGAGAAAACAATCGGAGGACACTAAAGGTGGTCCAGCAAACAAACATCCCAAGATCCCTCTGTGTGCTACATGCGGGAAGATACATCCTGGAGTATGCTACCGAGGCACAAATAGATGTTATAACTGTGGACGGGAAGTTCATAGAGTCAAGGGGCGCCTATTCGGGTTGGTACCTCCTCGGTGATATGCCCGATGCAGAGTGCTCCTCCACATCTACACCAGATGCAGGCTGCAATCGAAGGTACCCCGATCAGTCAAGGGAGATTGGAAGCCCCGCCAGTTATGACGGATGCTAGGGTATTCTCTCTCACCCAAGAAGATGCGGCGAATGCTTCTACGGTTGTCACATGTCAGATATTTATTTTTTGTCAGCATGACACTGCATTATTTGATACTGGGGCAACACATTCGTTTGTTTCTACACCCTTCACTGGAAAGATAGACATGCCACCACATGCTTTGGATCGCAAGTTCTTAACCACTCTGCTCTCGGGAGAAGTAATGCCCTCCACTCATATGTTGCGAGCCGCACCCATCAGAATCGCAGACAGAGAACTCTACTGTGACCTGATAGTGCTCGACATGCAGGATTATGATGTCATACTGGGCATGGATTTCTTAAGCAAGTACGGTGCTTCGATCGAGTGTCGTAAAAGAAAAGTGGTCTTCCAGTCGGAGGGAGAACCTATGTTTGAATTTATTGGAGAGCCAAGGAGAAGAATCGATAAATTTCTATCAGCTCTACAAGCGTGCAAGATGTTAGACAGTGGGTGCACTGGGTTTCTAGCACATGTCGTTGATACAAGTCAAGCTGAGGACCAGAAGCTAGAAGATGTTAGAGTTGTATGCAACTACCCGGAGGTATTCCCAGATGAACTACCAGGGTTTTCCCCAGATAGAGAAATCGAATTTGAGATCGAATTGATTCCTGGTACAAACCCGATCTCTAAAGCATCTTACCATATGGCGTTGGCTGAATTGAAGGAACTTCAGGGACAGCTACAGGAGTTACTCGACAAGGGACTCATACGCCCAAGTCACTCTCCATGGGGAGCTCCAGTGTTGTTGGTGAAGAAGAAAGATGGGTCTATGCGAATGTGCATAGGCTACCGAGCGCTGAATATTGTGACGATCAAGAACCGGTACCCTCTACCGCGGATTGATGACCTGTTCGACCAGTTAAAGGGTGCCACCGTCTTCTCTAAGATTGACCTAAGGTCTGGCTATCATCAAGTAAAAGTGAAATCAGAGGATATACCAAAGACGGCCTTCCGAACAAGATACAGACATTACGAGTTCGTAGTTATGCCCTTCGGAGTGATGAATGCACCTGCTCTGTTCATGGATTTGATGAATCGGGTATTCTCGGCATTTCTCAAAAAATTTGTAATCATTTTCATCGACGATATACTGATATATTCGAGAAACCCCGAAGAGCACGCAAAACACCTGGAGATGGTAGTACAAATTCTTCGAGAAAAGCAGTTGTATGCAAAGTTCTCCAAATGCGAATTCTGGCTCAATCAAGTATCATTTTTGGGTCATGTTATATTCAAGCACGGAGTGATGGTAGACCCTATAAAGATTGAAACTGTGAGTAACTGGAATCGACCAAAGAATTCCAACGAAATCAGAAGCTTTCTTGGGCTAGCAAGCTACTACAGGAAGTTTGTAGAGAACTTCTCTAGAATTGTAGCCCCTATGACAGTCCTCACCAGAAAGAACAAAAAGTATGAATGGATGGACGCCTGCGAGAAGAGTTTCATAGAATTGAAAAAGAGACTGACCAGCGCTCCAATCCTTGCTCTTCCAGATAGTAATGAAGGCTTCGACATGTACAGCGATGCTTCCAAGTTGGGACTCGGAGTTGTACTCATGCAGAACGCAAGGTCATTGCCTACGCCTCTAGGCAACTCAAAGAACATGAAAGGAATTATCCCACTCACGATCTAGAGTTAGCGGTCGTGGTCTTTGCTCTAAAAACATGGAGGCATTATCTATATGGAGCTCAGTGTAGGATTTATACAGACCACCAGAGCCTGAAATATTTCTTCACACAGAAGGACCTGAACATGATACAACGCAGATGGCTCGAGCTCGTCAAGGATTATGACTGCAAGATCTTCTACCATCCAGGAAAAGCGAACAAGGTGGCTGATGCACTCAGTCGAAAGCCCTACACCGCCATGATGTCTCTATCAGTGTTATCTCAGCCCTTAGAAAAAGAGATTATGCGTTACGGGGTTGAAATCATTTTCGAACAGCTCTCGACCATGACGATAGCACCGACGCTGTTCGACGAAATACTGGAAAAGCAAACCCGTGACCCCGAGCATTCAGAGGATCAAGAAAGAGGTCCTAGAAGGAAAGGATGATGGGTTTCGTATCTCTGACAGTGGAATACTCTACCTCAGGGATCGCTTGTGTATTCCTGATGACCCAGAATTACGGCAGAAGATATTTGAGGAAGCTCACGGAACTCCTTATGCGATGCATCCTGGAACCACCAAGATATACCAAGACCTGAAAAAAATCCTGGTGGTTCGGAATGAAAAGAGATGTAGCTCAGTATGTCGATTACACCCGGACCGCGGAGGGTTAAAGAAGAACACGGAGGCCCGGGGAACATCAGTGATCCATATTCCAGAATGGAAATGGGAGGATATTTCTATGGATTTCATCTCAAGATTGCCTAAGACGACAAATGGATATGATGCTATATGGGTAATTATGGACAGATTAACGAAGTATGCCCATTTCTTAGCCATCAAGATGACCTATTCGACTGAGCAACTGGCTCAATTATATGCTAAGGAAATTATCAGATTACATGGGATTCCTAAGACCATCATTTCTGACAGAGATGGTCGCTTTATTTCCCATTTCTGAGAATGTGTTCAGAAGGCCCTTGGCACGAAGCTATTGTTCAGTACTGCCTTCTATCCTCAAACAGACGGACAGACCGAAAGGGTAAATCAAGCACTGGAGGATATGTTACGAGCTTGCGCCCTGGATTTCAAAGGGAGCTGGTGCCGATACTTATGCTTGGCAGAATTCGCCAACAATAATAGCTACCAAGCTACTTTTGGAATGGCGCCCTACGAGGCTCTATAAGGGAGGAAATGTAGATCTCCTATATGCTGGTACGATGGGGGGTTAAAAGAAGGAGATGGGACTCCAGACAGACTTCATTGACGACACCACCCGAACTATACAGAACATCTGCCAAAGAATTGAGACTGCTCAGAGCCGGCAAAAGAGATATGCAGATATGCAGCGTAGACCGTTAGAATTCGAAGTCGGGGATCTGGTATTCCTCAAAGTGGCCCCTATGAAGGGAGTGATGAGATTCAGAAGGAAGGGTAAGCTGAGTCCGCGTTATGTGGGACCATATCCGATATTGAAGAGAGTTGGCAAGGTAGCTTACGAGCTAGAGCTGCCTCAAGAGATGTCGGCTATTCACAACGTGTTCCATGTTTCGATGCTCAAGAAGTGCATTCCCAATACGGACCAAGTGATCGAGCCACAAACAGTGCAAGTTCAAGAGAACCTGAGTTATGAAAGTCGGCCTATCCAGATATTAGATCGAGAAGTCAAGAGGCTAAGGAATAAAGAAGTGCCCTTAGTAAAGGTCCTGTGGCAAAATCAACGGTACGAAGAAGCTACCTGGGAACGCGAGAAGGACATGAAACAGAAGTACCCAGAATTGTTCTAAGTTTCGAGGATGAAACTTTTAAAAGGTATGAAGGATTGTAACACCCGTAAAATTCCTAGCAATTTTACAAGAATTTTTGCATGATTATAATGGTCTTTATGTGGGCTCTTTCAAAAATAAAAGAAAAGGAGCCAAAAAGGGATGCAAGGCCTAGGAATTGAACCCCAAACCTCTAGTAGATAGCTAAGCCCTAAAGATGCATCCAATAACTAGAAGCCCAGCAAGGTCGTACTATTAGAGGAATATGGGAAATTATAGTTAGGGGTAAGGCAGACTAAGGGACACTTCAAGTGAATAAATAGGGGGAATGAGGAGACATGAGAAACCAAATTGTTTTTCTCTCCTTCTCATCTTCTTCCTCACCGAACCCTAAGCTCCCCTTTTCATCTTTTTCTGAGAACTATCCAAGCAAGAAGAAGGCTAGGTTTGGCTTCCCTTAGGTTATCTTCAAACTAATAGCAAAGCGAAGGATGTAAGTATCCCCCTCACCTGCAAACAAGTAGTTTTCGATTGATGTTATTGTGTCAATCCCTTTTAAACCATTCGGCCAAGACCTTTGTTTGTGTTTTCAATGAAGATCCATGCCATATCTTGTATGAACATGATAAAGATAAGATGCTAGATGGATTAGGTTATGTGTTTGACCTTAAAACCCCCAAGGAAATTTCGGCCAAGACCAATATTTGTGCTCTCCATGAAAATCCATGCTAAAACTTTTGTTAATATGAAGATGATAGATGTCTAGATGAGTTTGGTTAAGTGGTTGATCCTAAACCTCCCCTAAAACTCTCGGCCAAGTCCATCTAGACCTTTAAGGTGATTTTCTATGCCATGTTTTAGATGAGCTTATGCTATGTTTTGATGCTAGATGAAGATAACATGTTCTATGCTAGGGTTTAAATTGTAGGGGATCGGTATGGCCGGCTAGAGGGGGGTGAATAGCCCTCGTACGTTGGACGTCGTAAATTGCTCGTCTACAAAAGATTAGCGCAAGCGGAATATACAAATACAAAGCAAAAGACAAACAATAAAACAAACGCTAACACGATGGTATAACGTGGTTCACGGCTACGCCGCTAATCCACGGTCCCTGATTCGTCCTCGGTGAATCACTCCGTTAAACCAATCCACTAAATGGTCTCTCCTTTGCACCAAGCTAGGTGGAGGTAACCTTTACAAATCAAGCACACTCTTCTTACAAATAGAATGGAGTAAGAACAGGTAAGAAGAGTTTAGAGCTTGTGGGGCACTAGGAAGATTGTTTGGAGTATGAGCATTAGCCTCTCAAAGGCTTACACCCTCTCTTTTTATAGAGAGGGCTAACTTCTTAGCGCCACACGGTCACGCGCCCTTAGCGATCATTACTACAACCTTCCTCCGAACACATCAGATCCCGACCGTTGTAGTCCAACGGAACTCTTGGCAGTCGACTGATGGACCTCATCAATCGACTGCTGCCTCCGTAGTCGACGCCCGGTCGACCACGAGCTTCTATGGCGAAACCTTATTGACTACCGATCATTGCGCCTTGCCGACCGATGATCAGCAATGGTGACCGCCACGTATGGCGATCGGCCGATCACGCCACAATCCGATCGATTGTATACCAGTCGAACTCACTCGACTCAGAGCAGTCGACCGCCATGACATGGCTGTCGACTGGTGTCGGGAAAACCCATCCGACACTTGGCCAAATGGCCAAGTTTCACCTAAGATCTACCCTTCCCCGGGTTACAATCGCTCACTCTCATTTCTCGGAGTCCCTCGCCTTCGAAGTTCTCTTCATTCTCGGCCACGTCCCTCGGCAGCATCAGGCGCACGGCTCTGCAATGCTCCTTCGCGTCTCTTGCCTCGAAGTCTACTTCCTCCGGCTTCACTCCAAGCTTCTCGTCCGGCGGTCCCTCGGATGCTCCAAGCGCACGGCTTCCGCAAAGCTATCCTTCACTGACTCAAGGCACGAGTCATGAGATGTGAAACTCGCCACGGCTCTATGTGCGAATTACTAAGTCCTGCATGACTTCAACGCACATATCAAATCAACATATCAAACTAACTTAAACCCTTTGCCACACTATCAAAACCATATTACGGCAAGAGATTGCCCTAACAATCTCCCCCTTTTTGATGTGTGGCAATTCGTTTAAGTTAGGTAAAAACATTTGATATAAGTTCTAAGGTAAGAAAGCATGTGAAGATAAACATGATATAGCAACATGCAACTCCCCCTTAATCCATGAAACTCTCTATGCAAATTTTCTCCCCCTATCATATATTTCTCCCCCTAAAATATATTTCTTCCCCCTAAAATGATTAACTTAAACATAAATTATTTCTCCCCCTTTGACACCATCAAAAAGAATAACACTAAGTCATAAGCTCATGGCATCAAGTATAATGGAGGGAAAATATGACAAGTTGATTTAAAATTGGGTACCACTTGTAGGTTTACAAATTGAAATTGGCCTTCAATGTTCTGATTTACAGGCCACGATCGCTATCGCAGATGGCGTCAGCGCACAAGAATCAATTCGATTTTCGAATTTGAAATGCATTATAAATTCGAAAATTTGAAAAATCATGAAATTTGGGGAACATATTTCTTTTAAGTATATCTATCAATGAAAAATAGTTTTTCATGAAAACTCATTATATTTTCTTGTTTTTGCCAAAAATCCAAACACTTGAAAAACCACTAGTTTTTTAGCATGTTAGTATCCATTTCAACACCTAGTCTTGCTTTGAATTGTTCCAAAACATGAATACATAGATTTTAGATTAAGAAATTGTTTTGAAAACATATGAAATATCCAACCATGATCTTTGGGCAATATGTCTATGAATTAAACATAAGCCTTCCCCATGATTGGTCTATTATTGCTATTTTTGATACTTTAAATGACCATCTAAATGCCATAGGCATTAGTGGCCATTTGTATCATCCTAACATCTCACTCATGCTAAGTTTTCAATCAAGGTAGCCTATGGTGAGTGTGAAATGCATCCTAGGGGGTATTTGTATATACTTAACCAATATATTCATGCAATTCTATCATGGTTAAGTATCATCCTAACAATTAACATGATCATAATGACATATATGAATGAATTGTACATTATGATCATGAAATGCATGTTTTCATCAATTTATAACCATGCATTAGGTAATATGTGATGCTAAATAAAGTATTACCTAAAACATGATTATAAATTTATTTCTCATGATAACGTGCCAAAATTTTAAAAACATAAATCATGATTTAAAACATACAAAGCAATTACATTAATCATCATGATTTAAGCATTATTACCTATTTATGGGTACGTTATCATCACCCAACACTATCTAAATAAAATGTTGTCCCGTCATCCTAAGTCAACCAAAATATGATATAGGTTAGGTCCATGTGGTTGACTACCCTAGGGGTTTTCTAACCCTTAAGGATGGATTTTGGAACCCAAAATAAATTCTTTCCTATTGGGTTCACTAAATACTCCTTGGGGATCCATTTCCTAGCAATTACTTTCTTTTTATCTTGTCCCCTAGCTATTAGGCATTTATAGGCCTTTTCATTTTTCTTTTCTTTGTATCCTAGGCCTTTCTTGTTGAAACTAGCTCTTTGGCTCCCTAAGATCATATTTAAGGTGTTGGAGCCAATTGTGAATTTCTCTAGGGCTTTGGTTAAGTAATCTACCTTTTCCCTTAATGCCCTATTTTCCTCTATGCATGCATCATTAACATTTAAAGGCATATAATCATGTGAGCATGCATCATCTAAGCTAGAAGAAATATTTTCATTTTCATTTAAGCATGCTTTTTCTAATTTTTGTTCTAGGTCCTTAATTTGATCTAGCATGCTTTTGTTCTTCTTCTTAGCTCTAAATAAGTCCTTAGTTAAGCTAGAAATCATAGAAACTATTTTATTAGGTGAGAGGTTGGTTACCATAGTTTCCATGTCCTCTTCTTCTTCGGATGATGAGGATGATGTAGAAGCTCCCCCTTCATTTGAACTCTCTCCTCTTGAGCTTGAACCTTCATCTTCGGAGGAAGAGCAATCCAAGTCATCAAAGGCCATCAAGGCCAAATTGGTGACAAAGGCATTCTCCTCTTCCGATGATGATGAAGAGGATGAGGAAGGATCATCCCATGTCTTGGCCTTGAATGCTTTGGCCTTCCCTTTTCTTTTGCCTTCTTTTCTTCTTCCTTTCTCTTGCTCCCTTCTTCTTCTTCCTCTTCTCTTCTTTCTTTTCTTCTCTTCTTTGCTTTTTGTTTAGGAGGACAATTTTCCCTTATGTGTCCCTCTCCTTGGCAATTCATATGACCTTCCCCCTTGGTCTTCTACTCCTATCATTAGATTTATCAAATCTAAAATTCTTAAATACACGCCTCACCTTCCTTACCATGTAGGCTTCTTCGGTGCTATCCATGGAGGAGGAGGAGGCTTCATCGGATGAGGAGGAGGGGACTTCTATCTTCTTCTTCCCCTTGTTTGCCATCAAGGCTACTCCTCTTGAGGGTTGAATTCTAGGCTCCTCTTGTATTCCTTCAAGCCTAGTTTAGTGAAGCTCCATGGTTGAAAGAATTCCTCCAAGGTGCTCACTTCTAGGTTCTTGGAGATATAAAATGAGTCCACCATGGAGCTCCATTTTGAGGACGGGAAAGGCATCTATGGCCTTCATTACCATATCCCGGTTTGATAGCTTCTCACCTACACTTGTTAGCCCAATTAAAATTTCTTTAAACCTAGAGTGTAGTGAGGTTACCTTTTCTCCCTTTTCTAGTTTTATATTGGATAGTTGGGAGCGGAGGAGGTATCTCCTTGCTAGCTTGGCCTCGGATGTGCCTTCATGGAGTTCTATAAGCTTCTCCCACATCTCTTTGGCGCTAGCACATTCTCCGATCCGGTTGATCTCTTGTTGGGAGCACATTGTAGAGATGATGCTTGGCTTTTGAATTTGCAAGGTGCTCTTCCCTTTGCCTTTTGGTCCACCTAGATTTCTCTATTGGTTTCCCTTCTTCATCCCTAGGCAAAACGAAACCGGATTCCATTGTAATCATTATATCAAAATCCGTTTCGAAAAATACCTCCATTCGCTTCTTCCACCAAGCGAATTCTCCTTCAAACTTCGGAGGATGAATGTTGGAGCCGGCCATTTTGAAAATTGCTTGTAGTGGCGGTTAGTCCTCGACAAGCTTTCCTCGCTCGATACCACTTGTAGGGGATCGTATGCAGAGAGGGGTGAATAGCCCTCGTACGTTGGACGTCGTAAATTGCTCGTCTACAAAAGATTAGCGCAAGCGGAATATACAAATACAAAGCAAAAGACAAACAATAAAACAAACGCTAACACGATGGTATAACGTGGTTCACGGCTACGCCGCTAATCCACGGTCCCCGATTCGTCCTCGGTGAATCACTCCGTTAAACCAATCCACTAAATGGTCTCTCCTTTGCACCAAGCTAGGTGGAGGTAACCTTTACAAATCAAGCACACTCTTCTTACAAATAGAATGGAGTAAGACAGTAAGAAGAGTTTAGAGCTTGTGGGGCACTAGGAAGATTGTTTGGAGTAGGAGCATTAGCCTCTCAAAGGCTTACACCCTCTCTTTATAGAGGGCTAACTTCTTCCGTTGGCCGCCACGATCTTGCCGCCCTTGGCGATCATTTGCAATCCTAGCGGCCTCCGAACACGTCGGATCCCGGCCGTTGTAGTCGATGGAACTCTTGGCGATCGGTGATGGACCTCATTCGGCTACGCTCCATCGATCGGCCCGATCATTCTGAGCGGTTACTCGTGAAACCTTATTGACCGATCATTGCTACCTTCAGCGATCGTGATGGTCTTTCGATCGGCCCGCCCGCGTATGGCGATCGGCTGCCAATCCGGTCGATCGTATACGGTCGAACTCACTCGACTCGGAAGCGATCGCCATGACATGGCGATCGGGGTGTCGGGAAAACCCATCCGACACTTAGCCAAATGGCCAAGTTTCACCTAAGAGCTACCCTTCCCCGGGTTACAATCGCTCACTCTCATTTCTCGGAGTCCCTCGCCTTCGAAGTTCTCTTCATTCTCGGCCACGTCCCTCGGCAGCATCTGGCGCACGGCTCTGCAATGCTCCTTCGCGTCTCTTGCCTCGAAGTCTACTTCCTCCGGCTTCACTCCAAGCTTCTCATCCGGCGGTCCCTCGAATGCTCCAAGCGCACGGCTTCCGCAAAGCTATCCTTCACCGACTCAAGGCACGAGTCATGAGATGTGAAACTCGGCACGGCTCTATGTGCGAATTACTAAGTCCTGCACGACTTCAACGCACATATCAAATCAACATATCAAACTAACTTAAACCCTTTGCCACACTATCAAAACCATATTACGGCAAGATATTGCCCTAACATAAATGAGTTCATGCCATGTTTGATGTTAGAAGAAGATAACATGTTCAATGCTATGTTATAGATAAGTCCATGCTATGTTTTGATGGTAGATGAAGATAACATGTTGTTGGCTAACCTAGATTTAAGTGTTGATCCTTAAAGCCCTTTTAAACCATTTGGCCAAGACTCCTAAGGGTGTTTCTATGTCATGTTTAGATAAGTTCATGATAACTTTTGATGTTAGATGAAGATAACATGTTGTTTGCTAACCTAGAGTTAAGTGGTTGAGCCTTATTTCCTTTAAACCCATTCGGCCAAGACCCATTTAAGCCTAACATGCTATGATCTATAAATTACCATGTTATGTTTTGAATGTAGATATAGGTAACATGTGAAAGTTAAGCTAGATTTAAGAAATGGATCTTAGGTTGTCTTGGAATACTCGGCCAAGGTTTATTTAAAACCCTAAGTGCCCTCCCAAGCCATGCTTTATATGTTAAAGAATTAACATGTGGTTAGTTAGACCATATATAAGTTGTTTGGTGTTTAAAACTTTGTTAGAACTCCATGAAGTTTAGGTCATTCCATGTATACTTGTTCATGATGTTTATTCCTTATGCCATGCTTATATGTGTGTGATGTTGTGATCATGTTATGCTCATTACCTTGTGATTATATGAATGTATGATGTGTTATAAGGAAGGAACATGATGTTCATGAAAAGAAATATGATATGATATGAAGAAGAAATATGTTATGAAATCCATATGATATGTTATGAAGAAGAAATATGTTATGATATGAAGAAGAAAAATATGATATGCCATGATAAGGAACATGATATGTTTTTGAAATGAAATATGATATGTTATGATAAGAAGCATGTATGTATTTTACTTTCTGGATGGCTTGTACCATGACCCTAACAAGGTCCAGGGGATGGGCTCCCAGATGCTTTAGGCCGACGGTCATAAGTACGGGCTTAGGATGGGCCTCTATGTTATGTTGCCCCTAGGTCGATGAACATAGTACGGACCTAGTATGATGATGATGATGTAGTACATTGTCGGGCCAAGTATGTTGAGATTTATGTTCAAATACCTATAATATATGTTTCGAAGAGCATCCTGCATATACCTTTATGTTATGCCTGCTAATGTCTATGATGTTATGTTTATGTTATGCCTGCTTATGTCTATGATGTTATATTCATGTTATGCTTGCTTATGTCTATGATGTTATATTCATGTTATGCTTGCTTATGTCTATGATGTTATGTGTATGTTATGCCAGCTTATGTTCTACGATGTTATATTCATGTTATGCTTGCTTATGTCTAAGATGCTATGTTTATGTTATGTCTGCTTATGTCTATGATGTTATATTCATGTTATGCTTGCTTATGTCTATGATGTTATGTTTATGTTATGCCTGCTTATGTTCTACGATGTTATATTCAAGTTATGCCTGCTTATGTCTTTGTATGTTTACATGTTATGCTTACGTATGGTTTTTGTGAGTAGGACAGGATCTTACTAAGCCTATGTGCTTATAGTTTATGTTCCCTTGTACTGCAGATAAGGGTAAAGGGTGGCTAAACTAAAGGGAGCAGTTGGAGGGGTAAAGTGTGTGTGGTAGTGGAATAGTGGAGGAGATATGTTATGTTCTTTATGCATGTTTTCCCTAAGATGATTTAGTTTATGAATTTGAACTAAGTACTTATGAACTGATGATGCATGCCCTATGTTTAAGAAGAAGTATCTATGAAATAATGATGCATGTTCTATGTTAAGAAGAAGTATCTATGAAATGACGATGCATGTTTATGTTTAATAGAAAAAAAAATAAGTCTAAAGTCTTCCGCTGTAAGAAGTATAGGTAGTCTTCCGTTGTAATGTAATGTATGTATGTACGATCGCATCACGCGCCGCCCCTCCGGACCCCTGGGAAAGGGCGGGCGTGACAGGTTGTTATCAGAGCAGATCTTCCTTTCCACTACACACACATCAAGCTCCGAATCCTGCTGCTCCAAGTAAGAAATTTTATGCCTACTCTATTTTGTTCATGTATGATAAGAAATGCTTTTAGCTTAACTATGCATGAAAATATGTAGGATAACCTTATGCCCGCTTTTAGTTTAACTATGCATAGATAAATGGACGATAACCTTATACTTGCCTTACTCTAATATGTGAAGATAAACATGGCTAGGAGATGCAGTAGTAGAGTCGACGAGATAGCACCCCCACATGACCTTACGCATGTGGTTACTGAACTCCAGCATCAAGTCACAGAGCAGCAACAAGTTATAAATACCTTAATGAATCAGCGAGGAAACCCTACCGCCCAACCAGCGGACCCTGGCCCGATGTTTCGATAGGAAGCTTACGATCCGATGTGGCAGGAGGTAGGAAAATTTCTCTGCATCGTTGAACCATGGGACGCACAGGCCTGGTTCAAGATGGTGGAAAGCATCGTGGAGCTACTAGACTGGCCCGAATGTGAGAAGATTAAGTGTGTGTCATTCTTCCTTTCGGGAGATGCTCGGATATGGTGGGAACGGATTAAAGCAAAGAGGCAAGTAAATCAGATGAGATGGACGGACTTCGAGTATGAATTTTTCGAAGAATTCTTCCATATGAGGGTAACCAACAAGCATTACGACGAGTTCACTTGGTTCCGACAAGGTGACCTATCAGTCAGCGAAGCCGTGAAGAGATTCAACTGACTTGCACGCCTATGCCCGGTGTTGGTCAGCATGGAAAGAGAAAGGGTAAGACTCATGCTGAAGATGCTCCGACCCGAAATAGCTCTGAATGTGGCCGACGGAGTTCATAGACCACAGACTGCAGAAGAGTTGTTCAGTAGTGCCTTTATTACCGAGCATTATTTGAACAATATTAACTAGCAAAAGAAGGCACTGAGTAAAGGCATGGGTCAAGCCCAGTCGGGAGGTCAAAGAAACCAGGGTAATTGGAAAGGGAACCAAACTGGCAAGAGAAAACAATGGGAGGACTCTAAAGGTGGTCCAGCAAACAAACTACCCAAGATCCCTCTGTGTGCCACATGCGGGAAGATACATCCTGAAGTATGCTACTGAGGCACAAATAGATGTTATAACTGTGGATGGGAAGGGCATAGAGTCAACGACTGCCCTTTTCAGGTTCAGGTACCTCCTCAGCAGTATGCCCAGTACAGAAGTGCTCCTCCACAGCTACACCAGATGCAGGCTGCAATCGAAGGTACCCCGATCAGTCAAGGGAGATTGGAAGCCCCGCCAGTTATGACGGATGCTAGGGTATTCTCTCTCACCCAAGAAAATGTGGCGAACGTTTCTATGGTTGTCACAGGTCAGATATTTATTTTCTGTCAGCATGCTGCTGCATTATTTGATACTGAGGAAACACATTCGTTTGTTTCTACACCCTTCACTGGAAAGATAGACATGCCACCACAAGCTTTGGATCGCAAGTTCTTAACCACTCTGCCCTCGGGAGAAGTAATACCCTCCACTCATATGTTGCGAGCCGCACACATCAGAATCACAGACAGAGAACTCTACTATGACCTGATAGTGCTCGATATGCGGGATTATGATGTCATACTGGGCATGGATTTCTTAAGAAAGTACGGTGCTTCGATCGAGTGTCGTAAAACAAAAGTGGTCTTCTAGCCAGAGGCAGAACCTATGTTTGAATTTATTGGAGAGCCAAGGAGAAGAATCGATAAATTTCGATCAACTCTACAAGCGCGCAAGATGTTAGACAATGGGTGCACTGGGTTTCTAGCACATGTCGTTGATACAAGTCAAGCTGATGACCAGAAGCTAGAAGATGTTAGAGTTGTATGCAACTACCCGGAGGTATTCCCAGATGAACTACCAGGGTTAGCCCCAGATAGAGAAATTGAATTTGAGATCGAATTGATTCCTGGTACAAACCCGATCTCTAAAGCACCTTACCATATGGCGCCGGCTGAATTGAAGGAACTTCAGGGACAGCTACATGAGTTACTCGACAAGGGACTCATATGCCCAAGTCGCTCTCCATGGGGAGCTCTAGTGCTGTTAGTGAAGAAGCAAGATGGGTCTATGCGAATGTTCATAGACTACCGAGCACTGAATATTGTGACGATCAAGAATCGGTACCCTCTACCGCGGATTGTTGACCTGTTCGACCAGTTAAAGGGTGTCACCATCTTCTCTAAGATTGACCTGAGGTCTGGCAATCATCAAGTAAAAGTGAAATCATAGGATATACCAAAGACGGCCTTCCAAACAAGATACGGACATTACGAGTTCGTAGTTATGCCCTTCGGAGTGATGAATGCACCTGCTCTGTTCATGGATTTGATAAATCGGGTATTCTCGGCATTTCTCGACAAATTTGTAATCATTTTCATCGGCGATATACTGATATATTCGAGAAACCCCGAAGAGCACGCAGAACACCTGGAGATGGTAGTACAGATTCTTCGGGAAAAGCAGCTGTATGCATAGTTCTCCAAATGCGAATTCTGGCTCAATCAAGTATCATTTTTGGGTCATGTTATATCCAAGCATGGAGTGATGGTAGACCCTATAAAGATTGAAACTGTGAGTAACTGGAACCGACCAAAGAATTCCAGTGAAATCAGAAGCTTTCTTGGGCTAGCAAGCTACTACAGGAAGTTTGTAGAGAACTTCTCTAGAATTGTAGCCCCTATGACAGTCCTCACCAGAAAGAACAAAAAGTTTGAATGAACGGATGCCTGCGAGAAGAGTTTCACAGAATTGAAAAAGAGACTGACAAGCGCTCCAATCCTTGCTCTTCCGGACAGTAATGAAGGCTTCGACATGTACAGCGACGCTTCCAAGTTGGGACTCAGAGTTGTACTTATGCAGAATGGCAAGGTCATTGCCTACGCCTCTAGACAACTCAAAGAACATGAAAGGAATTATCCCACTCACGATCTAGAGTTAGTGGTCGTGGTCTTTGCTCTAAAAACATGGAGGCATTATCTATTTGGATCTCAGTGTAGGATTTATACAGACCACCAGAGCCTAAAATATTTCTTCACACAGAAGGACCTGAACATGAGACAATGCAGATGGCTCAAGCTCATCAAGGATTATGACTGCAAGATCTTCTACCATCCAGGAAAAATGAACAAGGTGGTTGATGCACTCAGTCGAAAGCCCTACACCGCCATGATGTCTCTATCAGTGTTATCTCAGCCCTTAGAAAAAGAGATTATGCGTTACGGGGTTGAAATCATTTCCGGACAGCTCTCGACCATGACGATAGCACCGACGCTGTTCGACGATATACTGGAAAAGCAAACCCGTGACCCGAGCATTCAGAGGATCAAGAAAGAGGTCCTAGAAGGAAAGGATGATGGGTTTCGTATCTCTGACAGTGGAATACTCTACCTCAGGGATCGCTTATGTATTCCTGATGACCCAGAATTACGGCAGAAGATATTTGAGGAAGCTCACGGAACTCCTTATGCGATGCATCCTGGAACCACAGAGATGTACCAAGACCTGAAAAAAATCCTGGTGGTTCGGAATGAAAAGAGATGTGGCTCAGTATGTCGATTACACGCGGAGGTTAAAGCGAGAACACGGGTCAGGGGAACACTTGATCCAGATTCCAGAATGGAAATGGGAGGATATTTCTATGGATTTCATCTCAGGATTGCCCAAGATGACAAATGGATATGATGCTATATGGGTAATTATGGACAGATTAACAAAGTCTGCCCATTTCTTAGCCATCAAGATGACCTATTCGACTGAGCAACTGGCTCAATTATATGCTAAGGAAATTATCAGATTACATGGGATTCCTAAGACCATCATTTCTGACAGAGATGGTCACTTTATTTCCCATTTCTGAGAATGTGTTCAGAAGGCCCTTGGCACGAAGCTATTGTTGATCTTGCCTTCCATCCTCAGACAGACGATGAGGCCAAGAAAAGGGTAAATCAAGCCTTTGGAGGATATGTTACGAGCTTATACTGGATTTCAAAGAGGTGCGATACTTATGCTTGGCAGAATTCGCCTACAATAATAGCTACCAAGCTACTTTTGGAATGGCGCCCTACGAGGCTCTATAAGGGAGGAAATGTAGATCTCCTATATGCTGGTACGAGGGGGGGGGGGTTAAAAGAAGGGGATGGGACTCCAGACAGACTTCATTGACGACACCACCCGAGCTATACAGAACATCCGCCAAAGAATTTAGACTGCTCAGAGCCGACAAAAGAGCTATGTAGATATGCGGCGTAGACCGTTAGAATTCGAAGTCGGGGATCTAGTATTCCTCAAAGTGGCCCCTATGAAGGGAGTGATGAGATTCGGAAGGAAGGGTAAGCTGAGTCCGTGCTACGTGGGACCATATCCGATATTGAAGAGAATTGGCAAGGTTGCTTACGAGCTAGATCTGCCTCAAGAGATGTCGGCTATTCACAATGTGTTCCACGTTTCGATGCTCAAGAAGTGCATTTCCAGTACGGACCAAGTGATCGAGCCACAAACAGTGCTAGTTCAAGAGGATCTGAGTTATGAAAGTCGACCTATCCAGATATTAGATCGAGAAGTCAAGAGGCTAAGAAATAAAGAGGTGCCCTTAGTAAAGGTCCTGTGGCAAAATCAACAGTACGAAGAAGCTACCTGGGAACGCGAGGAGGACATGAAACAGATGTGCTCGGAATTATTCAAAGTTTCGAGGACGAAACTTTTTAAAGGTATGAAGGATTGTGACGCCCGTAAAATTCTTAGCAATTTTACAAGAATTTTTACATGATTATAATGGGCTTTATGTGGGCTCTTTCAAAAAAAAAAAAGAAAAGGAGCCAAAAAGGGAAGCAAGGCCTAGGAATTGAACCCCAAACCTCTAGTAGATAACTAAGCCCTAAAGAGGCATCCAATAACTTGAAGCCCATCAGGGTTGTACTATTAGAGGAATATGGGAAATTATAGTTAGGGGAAAGGGAGACTAAGGGACACTTCAAGTGAATAAATTGGGGGAATGAGGAGACATGAGAAACCAAATTGTTTTTCTCTCCTTCTCATCTTCTTCCTCACCGAACCCTAAGCTCCCCTTTTCATCTTTTTCTGAGAACTATCCAAGCAAGAAGAAGGCTAGGTTTGGCTTCCCTTAGGTTATCTTCAAAATAATAGCAAACCCAAAGATGTAAGTATCCCCCTCACCTGCATACAAGTAGTATTCGATTGATGTTATTGTGTCAATCCCTTTTAAACCATTCGGCCAAGACCTTTGTTTGAGTTTTCCATGAAGATCCATCCAATATCTTGTATGAACATGATAAAGATAGGATGCTAGATGGATTAGGTTAAGTGTTTGACCTTAAAAACCCCAAGGAAATTTCTGCCTAGACCAATATTTGTGCTCTCCATGAAAATCCATGCTAAAACTTGTGTTAATATGAAGATGATAGATGTCTAGATGAGTTTGGTTAAGTGGTTGATCCTCAACCTCCCCTAAAACTCTCGGCCAAGTCCATCTAGACCCCTAAGGTGATTTTCTATGCCATGTTTTAGATGAGCTTATGCTATGTTTTGATGCTAGATGAAGATAACATGTTCTATGCTAGGGTTTAAATGAGTTCATGTCATGTTTGATGTTAGAAGAAGATAACATGTTCTATGCTATGTTATAGATAAGTTCATGCTATGTTTTGATGGTAGATGAAGATAACATGTTGTTGGCTAACCTAGATTTAAGTGTTTATCCTTAAAGCCCTTTTAAACCATTCGGCCAAGACTCCTATGGGTGTTTCTATGTCATGTTTAGATAAGTTCATGATAACTTTTGATGTTAGATGAAGATAACATGTTGTTGGCTAACCTACAGTTAAGTAGTTGAGCCTTATGTCCTTTAAACCCATTCGGCCAAGACCCATTTTAGCCTAATATGCTATGATCTGTAAATTACCATGTTATGTTTTGAATGTAGATTTAGGTAACATGTGAAAGCTAAGCTAGATTTAAGAAATGGATCTTAGGTTGTCTTGGAACTCTCGGCCAAGGTTTATTTAAAACCCTAAGTGCCCTCCCATGCCATGCTTTATATGTTAAAGAATTAACATGTGGTTAGTTAGACCATATATAAGTTGTTTGGTGTTTAATACTTTGATAGAACTCCATGAAGTTTAGTTCATTCCATGTATACTTGTTCATGATGTTTATGCCCTATGCCATGCTTATATGTGTGTGATGTTGTGATCATGTTATGCTCATTACCTTGTGATTATATGAATGTATGATGTGTTATAAGGAAGGAACATTATGTGCATGAAAAGAAACATGATATGATATGAAGAAGAAATATGTTATGAAAGCCATATGATATGTTATAAAGAAGAAATATGTTATGAGATGAAGAAGAAAAATATGATATGCCATGATAAGGAACATGATATGTTTATGAAATGAAATATGATATGTTATGATAAGAAGCATGTATGTATTTTACTTTTTACATGGCTTGTACCAGGACCCTAACAAGGTCCAGGGGATGGGCTCCCAGATGCCCTAGGCCGACGGTCATAAGTACGGGCTTAGGATGGGCCTCTATGTTATGTTGCCCCTAGGTCGACGGACATAGTATGAACCTAGTATGATGATGATGTTGTGGTACAATGTCGGGCCCAATATGTTGAGATTTATGTTCAAATACCTATAATATATGTTTCGAAGAGCATCCTGCATATGGTTTATGTTATGCCTGCTTATGTCTATGATGTTATGTTTATATTATGCCTGCTTATGTCTTTGATGTTATATTCAATGATATGCTTGCTTATGTCTATGATGTTATATTTATGTTATTCCAGCTTATGTTCTATGATGTTATATTCATGTTAAGCTTGCTTATGTCTATGATGCTATTTTTATGTTATGCCTGCTTATGTCTATGATGTTATATTCATGTTATGCTTGCTTATGTCTATGATGTTATGTTTATGTTATGCCTGCTTATGTTCTACGATGTTATATTCAAGTTATGCCTGCTTATGTCTTTGTATGTTTACATGTTATGCTTACGTATGGTTTTTGTGAGTAGGATAGGATCTTACTAAGCCTTTGTGCTTATAGTTTATGTTCCCTTGTACTGCAGATAATGGTAAAGGGTGGCTAAACTAAAGGAAGCAGCAGGAAGGGCAAAGCTTGTTTGGTAGTGGCATGGTGGAGGAGATCTATTATGTTCTTTATGCATGTTTTCCCTAAGATGATTTAGTTTATGAATTTGAACTAAGTACTTATGAACTGATGATGCATGCCCTATGTTTAAGAAGAAGTATCTATGAAATAATGATGCATGTTCTATGTTAAGAAGAAGTATCTATGAAATGACGATGCATGTTTATGTTTAAAAGAAAAAAAAAAGTCTAAAGTCTTCCGATGTAAGAAGTATAGGTAGTCTTCCGCTGTAATGTAATATATGTATGTACGATTGTGTCACGCGCCGCCCCTCCGGACTCCTGGGAAAGGGCGGGCGTGACATGTTGGTATTAGAGCAGATCTGCCTTTCCACTACACACACATCAAGCTCCGAATCCTGCTGCTCCAAGTAAGAAATTCTATACCTACTCTATTTTGTTCATGTATGATAAGAATTGCTTTTATCTTAACTATTCATGAAAATATGTAGGATAACCTTATGCCAGCTTTTAGTTTAACTATGCATAGATAAATGGAAGATAACCTTATACTTGCCTTACTCTAATATGTGAAGATAAACATGGCTAGGAGATGCAGTAGTAGAGTCGACGAGATAGCACCCCCACATGACCTTACGCATGTGGTTACTGAACTCCAGCATCAAGTCACAGAGCAGCAACAAGTTATAAATACCTTAATGAATCAGCGAGGAAACCCTACCGCCCCACCAGCGGACCCTGGCCCGATGGTTCGACACGAAGCTTACCTGATCCAGTGGCAGAGGCTGAAGCCGGAAAATTTCTCTGGTACTGTTGAACCATGGGACGCACAGGCCTGGTTCAAGATGGTGGAAAGCATCGTGGAGCTACTAGACTGGCCCGAATGTGAGAAGATTAAGTGTGTGTCATTCTTCCTTTCGGGAGATGCTCGGATATGGTGGGAAGGGGTTAAAGCAAAGAGGCAAGTAAATCAGATGAGATGGACGGACTTCGAGTATAAATTTTTTGAAGAATTCTTCCATATGAGGGTAACCAACAAGCATTACGACGAGTTCACTGTTAGTAATATATGAGAGATGTCCTAAGGCAATCGCCTTATGTATGAACCATTTATATGATAAATGAAGATTCACTATTTGAGTATACATGTTTTATGTATTTGATTGGATCTTAAACTCATTTACTGAATGTCCACGATCGATTCACGGCATGAGAGAATTTGTGATTGGATCACAACTAGTGAGTATCTCTACATGTGTAATTGTGATGTATCGGAATTATCCTAGTCGATGAATTGATGGATTTGGACACCATCAATTCTCGAGACTAGCACGAGGTATACTCCTTGGTGTATCCAAGCGGTGATTCTCCGGAGACATTGTGATGTCCGAGTTAATCGTGGATGCTAGTTATGGTAACTAGTTCATTGGAGTGACCGGTAGTAAGACTTCATATGGTTCTCTGCATATATAGATATGTCAATGAAGTTCTTCTGTGGCTTAAGTGCGATGTTCCTTTGACTTGCGGTATTCAAGTCATCTTGATCATGGAGACTTATGCTTTGACATCTTAAGCAAACATCTCCGAGGAGATGTGGACCCGGGATGATTGGGTATAAGTCGAAGTGATCGAAGGTGTTTGAATAGCCTATAAAGGATTCACCACTCCTTGCGAGGAGATGTATACCCATGGCCTCTCGTCGGATTGTTACTAAAGTCTTTGGCCAAAGCATTACATGTTTAGAGTAAGGTACTCTTCGATACATGTGGGGTAACTAGAATCCGTAGGACGAGGAAATGATACTTGGGCTAGGTGTGACATAGTCAGCCTAGTGGGGACTGACACAATAGACCATGTCCTGAACCAAGTGGGTATAAGATGAGTGAAGGGAATGGGGCACGATTCATTCGAGCTACTGAAGGGTTTCAGAAATAGTTCTGGATCAACCGTTGATCTTTTCGGTTAATTGGGGATCATGATGTACTACTAGGTGCCACCCATGATCGTTCTATAATTAATGGTTAATTATAGACGGCCAACATAAACCGAGAACCTATTTGGTCACACGCACAACGAGTGTAATCCAAAGGATTTAAAACGAGCTTGAGAATGAGATTCTCAGACCGAGAGAAACTATGTTTGGTTGGACCAAACATAAAGCGAGCATGAAATTGTTTCAGTCGCAATGGAAGCGTGGATGGGCTGCGTCTTATGAAGACATAATGGATGGACCAAAATGGTTTGGTTCTAATCCAATGGATAAGAATAAACCAAAGGGTTTGGTTTATTTTAAACGAATGAACCAAAAGTTGGTTCGGTTCGTTTTAACTTAAAATAAACCATTATGGTTTGGTTTATTTTAACTTATCTTAATGGAGCGGGTTAACGGGCTTTATGGATATGATCCATTAACCATTAAGAGAATTAGTTCTCTATAAAAGTGGGCTTAAGGGATTGTTAAACCCTAATCCAAAATCAAAACCCTAGCCTCCAAGGAGTTGCCGCCCAACGTGGTTGTGCCGCCCAAGCTCCTTGCCGCCCACTGATTGTGTCTGCCGTCAAGACCCTTGCGCGTCAAGCTCCAGCCGGTGAACCTCCGCGACCCTCGTGATCCCCTACAAGGTTCGGCATCAAGGTGAGCTTTTGTCTCCTTGTTTTGGCCGGCGCCTATCTCCTCCACCAAGCTGTCCAGTTTTCTGGACAGCTTCTTCTCCTCTCGTCGGAGCGTCGTTTGGACGACGGTTAGTGCTCCGACAGCGGCTAACATACCGGGGATTTGATCTCCGGTAATCCTCTGAGGTGGAGGACGAAGGATTCATCAATCGGTTGACGAATACCTCTCCGGAGAAGCAAGTCTTGAGGACTTGTTTTTAGGTCCGAATTTGGATTCGGATCGTGATCATCTCTCGATCACGTCGTCTTCAACACGAGGCTAGTAACCCGTACGAAGACGAAGCTCGTGGCTTGGCGAAGTCATCCCGAGGAGCTCGGCGTGGATACGGATAGAGACGATTCTTACGAGGATCGTTCCGGTTGATGCCGTTCCCGCTACACGTCATACGAAAGGTATAACGTAGTTTAATTTCCTTTTATTGTAATTTTAATTTACGGTTATGTCTACACTTGTTGTAATAGCATGCGTGTGTTGTGTGTGTTGTAATAAATAGGAGTATTTATTATTTTTATTGCTTCCGCTGTGCTCATGTTTACGAAACATGATCGAACACACACTGCCTTAGGAAACCCGATTGATGGTATCGAGCCCGGTTGTGTTTCGACATAATCGTAAAATGGTTTGCGATAGTCATAATGTATTTCTGGAAATTTTCTAATTTTGGAAATTTAGAAGTATTTATGGAAATTTTTCAATTTTGGAAAGTCTAGAAGTATTTATGGAAATCTTCCACTTTTGGAAAGTTGGAAGTATTTATGGAAATTGATATTTTCCATAAATAAAATATTTGATTAGATTCTGGAAATTTGTTTCCTAATTTAATCATGATTTGATTTGGGAAATCAAATCTTAAAATATTTTATTTCCATAAGTAGTTTTAATGATTTAGGAAATTGGTTTCCTAAATAGATTTTCCTTAATCAAATAATTCCATGAATAAAATATGTGATTAGATTTGGAAATTTGTTTCCTAATTTAATTATGATTTGATTTGGAGAATCAAATCTTAAACATATTTTATTTCCATAAATAGTTATGACATATAAGGAAATATATACATGACATAATTGTATGCCATGTAATTGCATTAGATGCATAACATTATGCCATGCGTGTCGTGACATGTAGATGTATGCCATGTATGTCATGCCATGTAGATAATAGTTATTTGCATGCAAAGAGGATGAGACATAAAACCCTAACTCAATATTAAAGCCTACACCTTCCATTAATATGGTTAGAACCGAGTTACATTTCTGTTTGGGTTGTTGGACTCACTCCAAGCCTCGAACTCGAACATGTTCAAATCATTGGAATAGTTTAACTCTAATATGGTAAGAGTCAGAGGTCAATCGTTAGTTTGGGTTGTTGGACTCACTCCAAGCCTAGCTAATTGGTTGAATGCGCTCTAACCATATTAAAACTATTTCGCGATTAATGGGTCGGCTTTAACTTGGAGCATCGATTTGTTGGACTCACTCCAAGGTCGATGTGAAGAGAGGTGAAGTTGGGTGCTATGCATATGATGCATACTTGTTAATGTGTTAACAACCCAATGTATGTGTAAACATTCAATTAGTTGATAGCACATTGTGATAGTTACATATGCATGATATGTAATCGGTATACTTGATACCCACCATCATAGCTAAGAATGGCTTGTTGGACTCACTCCAAGGTTGTTCTTATCTATGATGGATATCAGCCCATTCGGAGATGGACCTACGATCTCCCGAAGTGATTTTGGGGTTTTTGAAATTCGAAAAATGAATGGGATTTATAAATGTATATTGATGCATTTTTAAAATCATTTTCTCATATATGCTCGTTTTGTATTTCTAGGTCAATAAATTGATCATGACGTCTTTGAATTTGCGCACTATTTTGGATTCGAACAAAGTAGGGCCTAACTTCTGGGTGGCTTAGAAACCTGAGAATTGTTCTCAAGGCGGAAAAGCTTGCATATGTCCTTGAAGAGCCTCTTCCTGACCGTCCTAAGGACGATGCAACTCCAGACCAAATGTTGGTCTATCAGAAACATGTGGCAGATTCTGAGCTGGCGAGTTGCATCATGCTAGCGGCGATGGTACCTGAGCTGCAAAAGCAGCATGAGCATATGGATGCTAATACTATGGTCTTCCATCTTCATGAGTTGTTCGATGAGCAAGCGAGATCCGAAAGGTTCGAGGTCTCTAGGCTCCTCTTCACTACGAAGATGCAAGAAGGTTGGTCTGTAGTGCAGTTTGTGCTAAAGATGAACGGGTACATCGAGCGACTAGCTACCCTCGGTTTTGTGATAGATCATAAGTTAAGTATTGACTTAATTCTGCATTGTTTGCCCAAGAGTTTCTCGCAATTTGTGATGAACTATCGGATGAACAAATTGGAATCCACCATTCCCGAGCTCCTCAATATGCTGAAGACTGTGGAGCCTTCTGTGAAGCATGAGGAGAAGGCGGTTCTGTTAGTTGATTCCTCAAAGAAAGGTTCTAAGAGGAAGGCAAAAGAACCGAAGAAAGGAAAGAAAAAGGCAAAGAAGGCGGAACCAGCGCACAAGGGCACTTGCCATCACTGTGGCAAGGAAGGCCACTGGCGAAGAAACTGCAAGATTTATCTTGAGTCCATGAAGAAGAAGAAGGCATCCGATGCCCCATCCTCTTCAGGTATCTTCGTTATTGATTGTCATTCTATTTCCTTAGACACTTGGGTATTGGATACTGGGTGTGGCTCACATATATGTAATGACATACAGGGGCTAAGGAATAGAAGAAGACTTGTCAGAGGGGAGTCAAATTTGCGAGTTGGCAATGGAGCAAAGGTTGCTGCGGTCGCCATCGGAACTTATTTGCTGAAGCTCCCTAGTGGACTAGTCTTGGAACTGGACAATTGCTATTATGTTCCTTCTCTAATAAAGAACATTGTTTCTATTTCCTGCTTAAATAGAAATGGTTTCCATTTAACGTTTAGTAACAATTGTTGTTATATAACTTTGAATGGCGTACTTTATGGAACTGGAACTTTGAGTAATGGCATTTATACGTTGGACGTATCCAGTGACATTTTCAATATCGAAGCGAGCAACACGCGTGCTCGAAAGGATAATCACATAGACTCCTATATGTGGCATTGTCGTCTTGGCCATATAAGCAAGAAACGCATGTCCGAATTACACCGATGTGGAATTCTGGAATCGTTTGAATTGGATTCATACGATACATGCGAATCATGCTTAAAAGGCAAGATGACTAAGTTACCTTTTACTGGAAAAGGTGAACGAGTGGGAGAGTTACTAGGTCTAGTACATACTGATGTATGTGGACCTATGTCAACTCAAGCATTAGGAGGCTATAGCTACTTCATTACCTTCACCGATGATCACTCACGGTTTGGGTATGTGTTCTTGATGAAACACAAGTCTGAAG
The DNA here is from genome assembly GCA_025175895.1 of Wurfbainia villosa. Lineage (NCBI taxonomy): Eukaryota > Viridiplantae > Streptophyta > Magnoliopsida > Zingiberales > Zingiberaceae > Wurfbainia > Wurfbainia villosa. The sequence continues at coordinate 44,023,575 of CM046005.1, forward strand.
CCTTTGAAAGGTTCAAAGAATTCAGAAATGAAGTAGAGAAACACCATGACAAAAGTATTAAAATACTTCGATCGGATCGAGGTGGTGAATACTTAAGTCAAGAGTTTCTTGATTATCTAAGAGACAATGGCATATTGTCTCAATGGACTCCGCCCTATACACCACAACATAATGGTGTATCTGAGAGGCGTAACCGGACCTTGTTGGACATGGTCAGGTCAATGATGAATCATGCGACTCTTCCCAAGTCCTTTTGGGGTTATGCACTTGATATGTTTACTTGTTAAACGGAATGCCTACCAAGGTAGTCTCAACTACTCCATATGAGATATGGAATGGTAAGAAACCTCATGTATCTTACTTGAAGATATGGGGTTGTCCTGCTTATGTGAAGCGGACTGTATCAGACAAACTGGATGCTAAGTCTGATAAATGTCTATTTATTGGATACCCTAAGGAAACAAGGGGTTACCAAGTCTATCATCCTGTGGAACAACAGGTGTTTGTTTCAAGGCATGCTGTGTTTCTAGAGAAAGAGTTTCTCTTGCAAGAAAACAGTGGGAGTGTCGTCGAGCTTGAGGAGGCTCGAGAGACTCAAATAGACATTGATGAGATACCTGGTGAAGCACAACAATGACAACTCATAGTGATGAGCAATCAATTTGGACCTATTGTAACACCACATCTTCGTAGATCTGGTAGAACACGCAATATTCACGAGAGATATGGATTTCGTAAGTGAATCGAGCGGCGTGTTACTCATTGATGATGAGAGCCTACGAGTTATGAAGAAGTCTTGACAAGTTCAGAAAGGGATAAGTGGCTTGGTGCCATGAAGTCGGAAATGGATTCCATGTAAACCAAGTTTGGAACTTGGTTGACCCACTGAAGGCATAAAGCCTATAGGGTGCAAGTGGGTTTTCAAGAAGAAAACCGACATGGATGGTAATGTGATTACCTATAAGGCTAGATTGGTGGCGAAAGGATATCGTCAAAAGCAAGGTGTTGATTATGGCGAAACCTATTCGCCTGTAGCTATGCTTAAATCCATTCGGATGCTCCTGGCCATAGCGGCTCATTATGATTATGAGATATGGCAGATGGATGTGAAAATAGCTTTCCTTAATGGAAACACCGAGGGCGTGTATATGATCTGACTGAGGTTTCACATCGGTTGATAAAACCAAGGTATGCAAATTGCGACGGTCCATTTATGGATTGAAGCAAGCATCCAGGAGCTGGAATATCCGTTTTGATGAGACAATCAAAAAGTTTGATTTCTCACAAAATCCAGACGAACCTTGTGTGTACAAGAAGGTTAGTGGGAGTGTAGTCGTGTTCCTAGTATTGTATGTCGATGACATACTACTTATAGGAAACGATGTTTCAATCTTACAGTCAGTGAAGGTTTGGTTATCCAAGACATTCTCCATGAAAGACCTGGGAGGAGCAACCTACATCCTCGGGATTAAGATCTATAGAGATAGATCGAAACGGTTGCTTGGTCTTTCGCAGTCTACATATATAGACCGAGCGCTAAAGAGGTTTAGCATGTCGAAATCCAAGAAAGGTTTCTTACCCATCAGGCATGGGAAACACCTTTCGAAGTCTATGTGTCCGCGCACAGAAGACGAGAGGATTTGCATGAGTAAGATTCCCTATGCATCCGCAATAGGATCTATCATGTATGCTATGTTATGTACGAGGCCCGATGTATCATATGCTCTGAGTGTCACGAGCAGATACCAGTCTGATCCAGGAATGGATCATTGGGTGACTGTTAAGATGATCCTTAAATACTTAAGAAGAACTAAGGATACGTTCCTAATATATGGAGAAGGGTACATGGTGATACGTGGGTATACGGATGCCAGCTCCAGACAGACAAGGATGATTCCATGTCTTTGTCTGGGTATGTAATCACCTGGAATGGAGGCGCAATAAGTTGGAAAGGTTCCAAGCTTGACACTATAGCGGATTCTGCCACTAAGGCAGAATACGTTGCAGCTTTGGAAGCAGCAAAGGAAGCGGTTTGGATCAAGTAGTTCATCTATGAACTTGGTGTGGTCTCATCAATGATCCAAACATGTGCTTCGCCGCTATCATCTTATCAGAGAGATCATAAGTAGGAACGAAATACAAATCGAGAAAATTCCCACTGAAAGGAACTTAGCGGATCCTTTGACTAAAGCATTACCTCAAAGTAAGTTTGAGGGTCATGTTAGAGCTTATGGTATTGGATACCGTAGCGATTGACATTAGGCCAAGTGGGAATCTGTTAGTAATATATGAGAGATGTCCTAAGGCAATCGCCTTATGTATGAACCATTTATATGATAAATGAAGATTCACTATTTGAGTATACATGTTTAATGTATTTGATTGGATCTTAAACTCATTTACTGAATGTCCACGACGATTCACGGCATGAGAGAATTTGTGATTGGATCACAACTAGTGAGTATCTCTACATGTGTAATTGTGATGTATCGGAATTATCCTAGTCGATGAATTGATGGATTTGGACACCATCAATTACGAGACTAACGAGGTATACTCTGGTGTATCCAAGCGGTGATTTTCCTTTGGTGGAGACATTGTGATGTTCGAGTTAATCGTGGATGCTAGTTATGGTAACTAGTTCATTGGAGTGACCGGTAGTAAGACTTCATATGGTTCTCTGCATATATAGATATGTCAATGAAGTTCTTACTGTGGATTAAGTGCGATGTTCCTTTGACTTGCGGTATTCAAGTCATCTTGATCATGGAGACTTATGCTTTGACATCTTAAGCAAACATCTCCGAGGAGATGTGGACCCGGGATGATTGGGTATAAGTCGAAGTGATCGAAAGGTGTTTGAATAGCCTATAAAGGATTCACCACTCCTTGCGAGGAGATGTATACCCATGGCCTCTCGTCGGATTGTTACTAAAGTCTTTGGCCAAAGCATTACATGTTTAGAGTAAGGTACTCTTCGATACATGTGGAGTAACTAGAATCCGTAGGATGAGGAAATGATACTTGGGCTAGGTGTGACGTAGTCAGCCTAGTGGGGACTGACACAATAGACCATGTCCTGAACCAAGTGGGTATAAGATGAGTGAAGGGAATGGGGCACGATTCATTCGAGCATCTTGAAGGGTTTTGAAATAGTTACGGATCAACCGTTGATCTTTTGGTTAATTGGGGATCATGATGTACTACTAGGTGCCACTCATGATCGTTCTATAATTAATGGTTAATTATAGGCGGCCAACATAAACCGAGAACCTATTTGGTCACACGCTCGAGTGTAATCCAAAGGATTTAAAGCGAGCTTGAGAATGAGATTCTCGGGCCGAGAGAAACTATGTTTGGTTGGACCAAACATAAGCGAGCATGAAATTGTTTGATGCGCAATGGAGGCGTGGATGGGCTGCGTCTTATGAAGACGTAATGGATGGACCAAAATGGTTTGGTTCTAATCCAATGGATAAGAATAAACCAAAGGGTTTGGTTTATTTTAAACGAATGAACCAAAAGTTGGTTCGGTTCGTTTTAACTTAAAATAAACCATTATGGTTTGGTTTATTTTAACTTATCTTAATGGAGCGGGTTAACGGGCTTTATGGATATGATCCATTAACCATTAAGAGAATTAGTTCTCTATAAAAGTGGGCTTAAGGATTGTTAAACCCTAATCCAAAATCAAAACCCTAGCCTCCAAGGAGTTGCCGCCCAACCTGGTTGTGCGCCCAAGCTCCTTCTTGCCCGCTGATTGTCTGCCGTCAAGACCCTTGCCGGCGTCAAGCTCCAGCCGGTGAACCTCCGGCGACCCTCGGTGATCCCTAAAGGTTCGGCATCAAGGTGAGCTTTTGTCTCCTTGTTTTGGCCGGCGCCTATCTCCTCCACCAAGCTGTCCAGTTTTCTGGACAGCTTCTTCTCCTCTCGTCGGAGCGTCGTTTGGACGACGGTTAGTGCTCCGACAGCGGCTAACATACCAGGGATTTGATCTCCGGTAATCCTCTGAGGTGGAGGACGAAGGATTCGTCAATCGGTTGACGAATACCTCTCCGGAGAAGCAAGTCTTGAGGACTTGTTTTTAGGTCCGAATTTGGATTCGGATCGTGATCATCTCTCGATCACGTCGTCTTCAACACGAGGCTAGTAACCCGTATGAAGACGAAGCTCGTGGCTTGGCGAAGTCATCCCGAGGAGCTCGGCGTGGATACGGATAGAGACGATTCTTACGAGGATCGTTCCGGTTGATGCCGTTCCCGCTACACGTCATACGAAAGGTATAACGTAGTTTAATTTCCTTTTATTGCAATTTTAATTTACGGTTATGTCTACACTTGTTGTAATAGCATGCGTGTGTTGTGTGTGTTGTAATAAATAGGAGTATTTATTATTTTTATTGCTTCCGCTGTGCTCATGTTTACGAAACATGATCGAACACACACACGCCGCGGTGCCGGAAACCCAACATTCACTTGGTTCCGACAAGGTGACCTATCAGTCAGCGAAGCCATGAAGAGATTCAACTGACTTGCACGCCTATGCCCGGAGTTGGTCAGCACGGAAAGAGAAAGGGTAAGACTCATGCTGAAGATGCTCCGACCCGAAATAGCTCTGAATGTGGCCAGCGGAGTTCATAGACCGCAGACTGCAGAAGAGCTGATCAGTAGTGCCTTGATTACCGAGCATTATCTGAACAATATTAACCAGCAAAAGAAGGCACTGAGTGAAGGCAGGGGTCAAGCCTAGTCAGGAGGTCAGAGAAACCAGGGTATTTGGAAAGGGAACCACACTGGCAAGTGAAAACAATGGGAGGACTCTAAAGGTGGTCCAGCAAACAAATAGCCCAAGATCCCTCTGTGTGCTACATGCTGGAAGATACATCCTGGAGTATGCTATCGAGGCACAAATAGATGTTATAACTATGGATGGGAAGGGCATAGAGTCAAGGACTGCCCTATTCAAGTTCAGGTACCTCCTCGGCAGTATGCCCAGTACAGGAGTGCTCCTCCACAACTACACCAGATGCAGGCTGCAATCGACGGTACCCCGATCAGTCAAGGGAGATTGGAAGCCCCTCTAGTTATGACGGATGCTAGTGTATTCTCTCTCACCCAAGAAGATGGGGCGAACGCTTCTACGGTTGTTACAGGTCAGATATTTATTTTCTGTCAGCATGCTACTGCATTATTTGATACTGGGGCAACACATTCATTTGTTTCTACACCCTTCACTGGAAAGATAGACATGCTACCACAAGCTTTGGATCACAAGTTCTTAACCACTCTGCCCTCGGGAGAAGTAATGCCCTCCACTCATATGCTGCGAGCCGCACCCATCAGAATCGCAGACATAGAACTCTACTGTGACCTGATAGTGCTCGACATGCAGAATTATGATGTCATACTGGGCATGGATTTCTTAAGCAAGTACGGTGCTTCGATCGAGTGTCGTAAAAGAAAAGTGGTCTTCCAGTCGGAGGCAGAACCTATGTATGAATTTATTGGAAAGCCAAGGAGAAGAATCGATAAATTTCTATCAGCTCTACAAGCGCGCAAGATGTTAGACAGTGGGTGCACTGGGTTTCTAGAACATGTGGTTGATACAAGTCAAGCTGAGGACCAAAAGCTAGAAGATGTCAAAGTTGTATGCAACTACCCGGAGGTAATCCCAGATGAATTACCAGGGTTAGCCTCAGATAGAGAAATCAAATATGACATCGAATTGATTCCTGGTACAAACCCTATCTCTAAAGCACCTTACCATATAGCACCGGCTGAATTTAAGGAACTTCAGGGACAGCTACAGGAGTTACTCGACAAGGGACTCATAAACCCAAGTCGCTCTCCAAGGGGAGCTCCAGTGCTGTTGGTGAAGAAGAAAGATGGGTCTATGCGAATGTGCATAGACTACCGAGCGCTAAATAATGTGACGATCAAGACCGGTACCCTCTACCACGGATTGATGACCTTACCGATTAAAGGTGCCACCGTCTCTAAGATTGACGAAGGTCCGCTATCATCAAGTAAAAGTGAAATCAGAGGATATACCAAAGACGACCTTCCGAACAAGATACGGACATTACGAGTTCATAGTTATGCCCTTCGGAGTGATGAATGCACCTGCTCTTTTCATGGATTTGATGAATCGGGTATTCTTGGCATTTCTCGACAAATTTATAATATTTTTCATCGATGATATACTGATATATTTGAGAACCCCCGAAGAGCACGCAAAACACCTGGAGATGGTATTACAGATTCTTCGGGAAAAGCAGTTGTATGCAAAGTTCTCCAAATGTGAATTCTGGCTCAATCAAGTATCATTTTTGGGTCATGTTATATCCAAGCAATAAGTGATGGTAGACCCTATAAAGATTGAAACTGTGAGTAACTGGAACCGACCAAAGAATGCCAGCGAAATTAGAAGCTTTCTTGGGCTAGCAAGCTACTATAGGAAGTTTATAGAGAACTTCTCTAGAATTGCAGCCCCTATGACAGTCCTCACCAGAAAGAACAAAAAGTATGAATGGACGGACGGGCGCTGCGAAGAGTTTCAAATTGAAAAGAGGACCCACCAGCTCAATCCTTGCTCTTCCGACATGATGAAGGCACAACGACGCTCAAGTTAGGACTCAGACTATCATGCGAGAAGCAAGGTCATTGCCTACGCCTCTAGGCAACTCAAAGAACATGAAAGGAATTATCCCACTCACGATCTAGAGTTAGCGGCCGTGGTCTTTGCTCTAAAAACATGGAGGCATTATCTATATGGATCTCAATGTAGGATTTATACAGACCACAAGAGCCTGAAATATTTCTTCACACAGAAGGACCTGAACATGAGACAACGCAGATGGCTCCAGCTCATCAAGGATTATGACTGCGAGATCTTCTACCATCCAGGAAAAGCGAACAAGGTGGCTGATGCACTGAGCTGGAAGTCCTGCACCGCCTTGATGTCTCTATCAGTGTTATCTTGGCCCTTAGAAAAGAAGATTTTGCGTTACGGGGTTGAAATCATTTCCGGACAGCTCTCGACCATGACGATAGCACCGACGCTGTTCAACGATATACTGGAAAAGCAAACCCGTAACCCGAGCATTCAGAGGATCAAGTAAGGGGTCCTAGAAGGAAAGGATGATGGGTTTCGTATATCTGACAGTGAAATACTCAACCTCAGGGATCGCTTGTGTATTTCTGATGACCCAGAATTACGACAGAAGATATTTAAGGAAGCTCATGGAACTCCTTATGCGATGCATCCTGGAACCACCAAGTTGTACCAAGACCTGAAAAGAAAATTTTGGTGGTTCGGAATGAAAAGAGATGTGGCTCAGTATGTCAGTACCTGCCAGACCTGCCAGAGGGTTAAAGCAGAACACCAGAGGCCTGGGGGAACACTGCAGTCGATCCAAATTCCAAAATGGAAATGGGAGGATATTTCTATATATTTCATCTCAGGATTGCCCAAGATGACAAACGGATATGATGCTAAATGAGTAATTGTGGACAGATTGATGAAGTCTGCCCATTTCTTAGCCATCAAGATGACCTATTCGACTGAGCAACTGGCTCAATTATATGCTAAGGAAATTATCAGATTACATGGGATTCTTAAGACCATCATTTCTGACAGAGATGGTCACTTTATATCCCATTTCTGGGAATGTGTTCAGAAGGCCCTTGGCACGAAGCTATTGTTCAGTACTGCCTTCCATCCTCATACGGACGGACAGACCGAAAGGGTAAATCAAGTACTGGATGATATGTTACTAGCTTGCACCCTGGATTTCAAAGGGAGTTGGTGCCGATACTTATGCTTGGCAGAATTCGCCTACAATAATAGCTACCAAGCTACTATTGGAATGTCACCCTACAAGGCTCTATACGAGAGGAAATGTAGATCTCCTATATGCTAGTACGAGGGGGGTGAAAAGAAGGGGATAGGACTCCAGACAGACTTCATTGATGACACCACCCGAGCTATACAGAACATCTGCCAAAGAATTGAGACAGCTCAGAGCCGGTAAAAGAGCTATGCAGATATGCGGCGTAGACCGTTAGAATTCGAAGTCGGGGATCTGGTATTCCTCAAAGTGGCCCCTATGAAGGGAGTGATGAGATTCGGAAGGAAGGGTAAGCTGAGTCTGCGCTACGTGGGACCATATCCGATATTGAAGAGAGTTGGCAAGGTAGCTTACGAGCTAGAGCTGCCTCAAGAGATGTCGGCTATTCACAACGTGTTCCACGTTTCGATGCTCAAGAAGTGCATTTCCAGTACGGACCAAGTGATCGAGCCACAAAAAGTGCAAGTTCAAGAGGACCTGAGTTATGAAAGTCGGCCTATCCAAATATTAGACTGAGAAGTCAAGAGGCTAAGGAATAAAGATGTGCCCTTATTAAAGGTCCTGTGGCAAAATCAACAATACGAAGAAGCTACCTGGGAACAAGAGGAGGACATGAAACAGATGTGCCCGGAATTATTGAAAGTTTCGAGGATGAAACTTTTTAAAGATATGAAGGATTGTAACGCCCGTAAAATTCCTAGCAATTTTACAAGAATTTTTGCATGATTATAATGGGCTTTATGTTGGCTCTTTCAAAAATAAAAGAAAAGGAGCCAAAAAGGGATGCAAAGCCTAGGAATTGAACCCCCAAACCTCCAGTAGATAACTAATCCCTAAAGATGCATCCAATAACTAGAAGCCCATCAGGGTTGTACTATTAGAGGAATATGGGAAATTATAGTTAGGGGTAAGGGAGACTAAGGGACAATTCAAGTGAATAAATTGGGGGAATGAGGAGACATGAGAAACCAAATTGTTTTTCTCTCCTTCTCATCTTCTTCCTCACATAACCTTAAGCTCCCCTTTTCATCTTTTTCTGAGAACTATCCAAGCAAGAAGAAGGCTAGGTTTGGCTTCCCTTAGGTTATCTTCAAACTAATAGCAAAGTGAAGGATGTAAGTATCCCCCTCACCTGCATACAAGTAGTTTTCGATTGATGTTATTGTGTCAATCCCTTTTAAACCATTCGGCCAAGACCTTTGTTTGAGTTTTCCATGAAGATCCATGCCATATCTTGTATGAACATGATAAAGATAGGATGCTAGATGGATTAGGTTAAGTGTTTGACCTTAAAAACCCCAAGGAAATTTCGGCCAAGACCAATATTTGTACTCTCCATGAAAATCCATGCTAAAACTTGTGTTAATATGAAGATGATAGATGTCTAGATGAGTTTGGTTAAGTGGTTGATCCTCAACCTCCCCTAAAACTCTCGGCCAAGTCCATCTAGACCCCTAAGGTGATTTTCTATGCCATGTTTTAGATGAGCTTATGCTATGTTTTGATGCTAGATGAAGATAACATGTTCTATGCTAGGATTTAAATGAGTTCATGCCATGTTTGATGTTAGAAGAAGATAACATGTTCTATGCTATGTTATAGATAAGTTCAAGCTATGTTTTGATGGTAGATGAAGATAACATGTTGTTGGCTAACCTAGATTTAAGTGTTGATCCTTAAAGCCCTTTTAAACCATTCGGCCAAGACTCCTATGGGTGTTTCTATGCCATGTTTAGATAAGTTCATGATAACTTTTGATGTTAGATGAAGATAACATGTTGTTGGCTAACCTAGAGTTAAGTGGTTGAGCCTTATTTCCTTTAAACCCATTCGGCCAAGACCCATTTAAGCCTAACATGCTATGATCTATAAATTACCATGTTATGTTTTGAATGTAGATATAGGTAACATGTGAAAGCTAAGCTAGATTTAAGAAATGGATCTTAGGTTGTCTTGGAACTCTCGGCCAAGGTTTATTTAAAACCCTAAGTGCCCTCCCATGCCATGCTTTATATGTTAAAGAATTAACATGTGGTTAGTTAGACCATATATAAGTTGTTTGGTGTTTAAAACTTTGATAGAACTCCATGAAGTTTAGGTCATTCCATGTATACTTGTTCATGATGTTTATGCCTTATGCCATGCTTATATGTGTGTGATGTTGTGATCATGTTATGCTCATTACCTTGTGATTATATAAATGTATGATGTGTTTTAAGGAAGGAACTTGATGTGCATGAAAAGAAATATGATATGATATGAAGAAGAAATATGTTATGAAAGCCATATGATATGTTATGAAGAAGAAATATGTTATGATATGAAGAAGAAAAATATGATATGCCATGATAAGGAACATGATATGTTTATGAAATGAAATATGATATGTTATGATAAGAAGCATGTATGTATTTTACTTTCTGCATGGCTTGTACCAGGACCCTAACAAGGTCCAGGGGATGGGCTCCCAGATGCCCTAGGCCGATGGTCATATGTACGGGCTTAGGATGGGCCTCTATGTTATGTTGCCCCTAGGTCGACGGACATAGTACGGACCTAGTATGATGATGATGATGTGGTACAATGTCGGGCCCAATATGTTGAGATTTATGTTCAAATACCTATAATATATGTTTCGAAGAGCATCCTGCATATACCTTTATGTTATTCCTGCTTATGTCTATGATTTTATGTTTATGTTATGCCTGCTTTTGTCTATGATGTTATATTCATGTTATGCTTGCTTATGTCTATGATGTTATATTCATGTTATGCTTGCTTATGTCTATGATGTTATGTTTATGTTATGCCAGCTTATGTTCTACGATGTTATTTTCATGTTATGCTTACTTATGTCTATGATGCTATGTTTATGTCTATGATGTTATATTCATGTTATGCTTGCTTATGTCTATGATGTTATGTTTATGTTATGTCTGCTTATGTTCTACGATGTTATATTCAAGTTATGCCTGCTTATGTCTTTGTATATTTACATGTTATGCTTACGTATGATTTTTGTGAGTAGGACAGGATCTTACTATGCCTATGTGATTATAGTTTATGTTCCCTTGTACTGCAGATAAGGGTAAAGGGTAGCTAAACTAAAGGGAGCAGTAGGAGGGGCAAAGTGTGTGTGGTAGTGGCATGGTGGAGGAGATTTGTTATGTTCTTTATGCATGTTTTCCCTAAGATGATTTAGTTTATGAATTTGAACTAAGTACTTATGAACTGATGATGCATGCCCTTTGTTTAAGAAGAAGTATCTATGAAATAATGATACATGTTCTATGTTAAGAAGAAGTATCTATGAAATGACGATGCATGTTTATGTTTAAAAGAAAAAAAATAAGTCTAAAGTCTTCCGTTGTAATGTAATGTATGTATGTATGATCGCGTCACGCGCCGCCCCTCTATACCCCTGGGAAAGGGCGGACGTGAGAATATATCTACAAATAATATATGGAGCCCATATTAACTTATGGGGGTTGGTGAGGTAGATCAATGATAATCCTCTTGTGGAATGGATAATCATTAATGGATCGGACTTTATGTGGGCTTGATCCATTGGGTGGCCAAGATCCAACTCCTCATCATGGTCCCTATTGTAGCCTATTAAAACCTCATGGAGCCTAGATCCGATGATGGAAAATAAAACTCTAGATCCGATGGTGGAGATTAAATCTCTAGATCCGACGGTTGAGATTAAATCTCTAGATCCGACGATTGAGATTAAATCCCTAGATCCGATGGTGGAGATTAAAAGGAGGCTTAAGCCTAACTCTATAAAAGGAGGCCAAGGCTTGGGCGTGGAGAATAGAATGAGATTAGGGTTTTTATTTCCCTAGGCTTGGGCAGCAAGAAACCTAGGAGAGCTAGGGTTTGGGTTGAAGGGGTGGGAGGCAACTCATCTTCCCTCTCCTTTTGGGTCGGCGGCAACTCGAGAGAAGGACTAGGGTTTTCTCTTCTCTCTTCCTCTTGGTCGGTTTCTCCTTTTCCTAGGGCAGTCCTTCTTCTTCCATTGTAGCTCTTGGCCGGCGTTCATCTATTGAAGTTGGCCGGCACTCAATCCTCTCCCTCTCCTTAGTGTCGGCGGACACTAAGGAGCTCATCCTTGGTGGTTGGTGCAAGTAAGGAGAAGAAGGGTGCTTTTCCTCTTCCTCTTGTTCGAAGCGAGCAAGGAAAGGAAGATCTTGATTTAGGAGGCTTCGACTTTTGGAAGATCGTCGCTCACACGACATCCAGAAGGAGGAAGGACATACAATAGAAGATTGAGAGGTATAATGCTTGTTTATGATCTTTTCTTATTATATGCATGTTGTATGTTTTGTTATGTGGCTAATTTACATGGAACTTGAATACAAATGCAAAAACCGGCGATCCATACATCGTCTATTCCACGGCTATTCGAAGAATAGAGGTTGGTTGCTTGAACAACAAGTTTGTTCAAGTGACCACTCTAATCGAATAGCACAATGATGAAACAGTAGCTTGGGTAATCCCTAATTGTCATGGATTAATTTTTTAATCCGGGGACGACGACGGGATCACCATGAACAAGCAACCGAGTTGAAGTGGGAAGCAAAGTTTCCTACCTTCAAGTGGTATCAGAGCCACGGTTTTCGGTTTTGTGTATTTTGGATTCGGTTACTTTTATGCATTTTTCATATATTATATGTGTCGGATAATAGTAGGATGTGCGTAGGTTAACTTTTTGGTTGCACGCATTGGATCCAACTATTATGGCCATATGTGTGTATGTTATTGTATGTGTGTAATTGTATATTATTTGAATCCTCGGGGTTGACGAGGCTAGTATTTAATTTTTGTAATTAAGTACGGCATTGTTTAGCCACTCATTGATTTTAGTTTACTTTCGATCTAGATTTCATGTACACTCCTTCGAGGAGTATAGGATCGATGGATGTAAATTAAAATAGTTAATCTCGGCTCGGATCTCCGGATGGCCTGTACATGGCGTAGGGAGGAGCGGACGAGATGACGATACGACAGGAGGCATATTGGAGACAAAAGCCATGGAGTTGGAAAATATTTCTTTTTCATATTTATTGTTTATTGTTTGATATGCATGTCGTAGGCTAGAAAATTCCTTAATTTTAAATTACTAAGTGGGAGAGGGATATTTTTATAAATTCCCACGGCCTCCATTACGATTTGACATGTGATGCAAATAAACTTGCGCGTCGGCTCTGAGTGCCTTCCTCTACATTAGATGAGTTTGTTTGCGGATCACAAGGTCGAATATGGTTATAGGAAATTATTAAGGAGCATGTGTACTTCCCCATCGGAAGGCACATAACCCGAGATAATTACCTTGGTACCGAGTAATGGTGAACACCTAGATACAAATAGAAGTATCCTCCCCATCGGAGTCACTGCTTTTATTTGTAGGGGCGAAGAGGAACCAACTATTAATTTTATTTGTCAAAAAGTTAGGTTGACAAGATAGTAAAATTAATGGGTAAAACCTCCTCTTACAAATGAAGAATTCGTATACGTCCACACTATCGTGGCATTCGATATTCTCGGTGTTTTGAGGTGTTGGTTGATTTTAAAATTTTATTGTTTTAGGAATCAATAATTTTTTAAAATCTAATATTTTGATCTATGTGATTCTTAGGTTTTTTCAAAATAACTTTCAACCCGCTTGCTGTGATACTGAAAGAAAATAAACTTACTGGACCCAATTATGTTGATTGGAAGAGGAATCTTGACATTGTCTTGACTGCTGAGGAATACAAATATGTACTCCTCGAAGAGTGCCCTCCTAAGCCTGCGGATGATTCTGGGAAAAAGGAGAATGAGAGTTATAAGAAGTGGATTAAGGCTGATGAGATGGCGCGATGTTACATTTTGGTATCTATGTCAAATGTACTGCAACATCAGCATCAAGCCATGCCCACTGCTTATGACATGATGCTCAATCTCAAAGAGCTTTTCGAACACCAGAATCGGGCTGCTAGGCAGGAAGCCATGAAGAACTTGATGATGACCACCATGATCGAGGGAACACCCGTGAGGGATCATGTTCTCAAGATGATAGATCATTTGAATGAGCTAGAAGTCCTCGGAGCTTAGATCGATGGGGAAACCCTGCTCGATATCATTCTCCAGTCTCTACCTAGGAGTTTTGAGCAGTTTTGCCTAAACTACAACATGAACAAGAGGTTGTATTCATTGGCGGAGCTTCTGACAGAACTCCAGGTAGCAGAGGGGCTTTTTCGTCAGAGTGCTCAGGCACAGGCTATGGTTGCCCAAAAGGTTTCTGCTTCTAAGCCGAAAGGCAAGAAGAAGAAGAAATAAGCTGGGGCAAATGTGGCAGGAGGAACTCAGGGAGGAGTGAAGAAGCCGAAAGGCTAGTGCTTCACTTGCAAGCAGACTAGACACTGGAAGAAGGACTGCCCCAACCGGAAGCAGAACAAAGGTATATCTTTTGGTCTAGTCGTTGAACCATGTTTAGTGGTGTTATCTACCGGCACCTGGTGTGTAGATATGAGAGCCACTGATCATGTTTACAATACTTTGCAGGGGTTCCAGGAAACTAGACGACTAGCTGAGGGGAAATTACCGTATACTTGGGCGATGCCACGAATGTGGCGACTGTTATAGTGGGAGATGTTTATTTGTCTTTTGAGAGGAATAAAGTTTTGGTTCTTAAAAATTGCCTTTATGTACCTTTATTTAGAAAGAATTTGATTTCCGTTTCTAAATTGTTTATGGATAGATATTCTATTTCTTTTAATGATAGAGTTGTTATAAAAAGGAATAGGGAGATTATCTGTTCTGGTGCATTGATAGGAAATTTATATACGCTTGAACCAAAAGCTCCCACGATGCAAATAGAAGTGAATAACTCATCCTCTAATTCCAATAAGAGAAAAGAACCTTCGAAGATGAATCAAATATATCTTTGACATCTAAGGCTAGGTCATATTAACCTAAGTAGAATTCAAAGGTTGATAGCTGATGGACCTCTGGGTTCATTAGTGGTGGAAGATTTCCCAACCTACGAATCTTACTTAGAGGGTAAAATAACCAAGAGGCCTTTTAAGGCCAAGGGGTATAGAGCCAAAGATGTGTTGGAGTTGGTTCATTCTGATTTGTGTGGTCCTATGTCTATCCAAGCAAGAGGTGGTTTTGAGTATTTCGTCTCTTTCATAGATGATTATTCAAGATATGGATACATTTACTTGATGCGCCGCATGTCTGAATGCTTTGACAAGTTCAAAGAGTTCAAGACTGATGTGGAGAAACGTCAAGGTAAAAGTATCAAGACTCTACGATATAATCGTGGTGGTGAGTACCTCTTGGGAGAGTTCAAGAATTACTTATCAGAGGCTGGGATTCAATCCCAATTGTCTGCACCTGGCACACCTCAGCAAAATGGTGTAGCAGAGCAAAGGAAAAGGACTCTTATAGAGATGGTTAGATCGATGATGAGTTATTCTGAGTTGCCATATTCATTCTGGGGATATGCTCTAGATACGACAGTGTATATTCTGAACTTGGTACCATCTAAATCAGTGTCTTCTACTCCCACAGAATTATGGACTAGGTGAAAGCCTAGTCTAAGATATATTCGGATTTGGGGGAGTCCAGCACATATGTTGAAGGCAGATGCTGGTAAGTTGGAACCTTGTACAGAAGTACGCCTGTTCGTTGGCTATCCTAGAGGAACGAAAGGAGGTTTGTTTTATAGTCCTAGAGATCAGAGGGTGATCGTTAACACGAACACCAGATTTCTAGAGGAAGATTATATGATGAACCACAAGCCCATGAGTAAGATTGTTCTGGAGGAATTGAAAGGTGAAGTCACTACTTCAATACCACCGGTACAAGAGGATATACCACAAGTCATTGCACCGCGTGTCACAGAGGATACACAGGTGATACCTCGTCGTAGTGGGAGGGTTGTGAGACAGCCTGATAGATTCATGTTCTTGGGAGAATCTTTTGATTTGGTCCCTGGCGAACATGAACTTGATCCTTGGACATATGACGAGGCAATCCAAGATAAAGATGCGGTATCTTGGCAAAGTGCAATGAATGCTGAGATTGAATCTATGGATTCAAATCAGGTCTGGGAGCTAGTAGAACCACCCAGTGGTGTAAAAGTCATTCGATGCAAGTGGATCTACAAAAGAAAGAGAGGAATATACGGGAAGGTTGAGACCTTCAAAGTGAGGCTTGTTGCGAAGGGGTATACTCAGAAAGAGGGTATAGATTATGAGGAGACCTTTTCGCCAGTAGCCATGCTTAAGTCTATCCGGATTCTCTTATGTATTGCTACTCATATGAATTATGAGGTATGGCAGATGGATGTCAAGACAACTTTCCTTAATGGAAGTCTTGAAGAAAACATCTATATGAAGCAACCAGAGGGTTTAATTGCAAAGGGAAAAGAGCATCTTGTGTGCAAGCTTAATCAATCCATTTATGGGTTGAAGCAAGCTTCGAGATCTTGGAACATCCGCTTTGATGAGGTAATCCAGTCTTATAGATTTATTCAAAGTCCGGATGAGTCTTGTGTATACAAGAGATATGACGGAAACATAGTGGTATTTCTTAAACTATACATAGATGACATTTTGTTAATTGGCAACAATGTCAAGGTGTTATTGGACGTAAGGGTATGGTTGTCCAAACAGTTTGATATGAAGGACTTGGGAGAAGTGGGACACATCCTTGGGATCAAGGTTATAAGGGATCATAGGAAAAGGATGTTGTGCTTATCTCAAGCTTCATACATAGATACCATTATGGATCGTTTTAGCATGCAGAACTCCAAGAAAGGTTTTCTACCTTTCAGGCATGGAGTTCCTTTATCTAAGGAGATGTGTCCTAGAACATCTAAGGAGATAGAGGAGATGAAGGTGGTTCCTTATGCTTCAGCAGTAGGAAGCCTCATGTATGTTATGCTATGTATGAGACTGGATATCTTCTTTGTCGTCGGCATGGCTAACAGATATCAGAGTAATCCAGGATAGGGACATTGGACTGTAGTAAAGTATATATTGAAGTACCTAAGAAGGACTAGGGATTATATGCTAGTTTACCAGGTAGACCAATTACTCCCTGTGGGTTACAGAGATTCCGACTTCCAATCATATAGGGATAACAGTAAGTCTACCTCAGGTTTTGTGTTTACTTTGGGAGGTGGAGCCATTGTATGGAGAAGTGTCAAGCAGAAATGCATGGCGGACTCTACCATGGAAGCTGAGTGTGTGGCGGCCTCTGAAGTGGCCAAAGAAGCTGTGTGGCTCAGGAACTTCTTGATGAACTTGGATGTGATTCCTGGTTTGCCCAGAACTATCATAATTTATTGTGATAACAGTGGTATAGTTGCAAACTCGAAGGAACCACGAGCCCATTGTTAGTGAAAGCCCTAGAGACAATTATGTGATGATTGTTGTATGGACTTTATTGTATCATATTCGTATTTATAAAGGCATGGTTATTATATTTACTTATATTAGTGCCAAATAACTAAATATAATAATGCCCTTGAGTAGTATGTTCTTATCTATATCAATCGATTGGTTGAATCGATAATGAGATGATATAGAGAACACTACTCTTAATCATTCCTAGTCGAGTATTAACATTCAGGGACAATGTTAATGCGTAGAGACTAGCATGTAGGTCAACACAATGACTTGATCTCACAAGTCATGGATATGAGATATCAAGTTGACACATGGGTATGCATTGGAGAATGTATACTGAATGACCCGCCATGAGAAAGTATCATGGATCCTTATATGAGTGTCATATACTTTCTCATGTGGCTATTAGTATGACTATTAGTCCTTAGACCTGAAGTCATCATGGTTCCCTACATAAAGAGTTGCATACTTTGGCTTCGTCAAACATCACCCGTAAATGGGTGGACTATAAAGCCGATTACTGGGTATGTAACAAATTATGCGGAGGGATGTGAGTTATGTAGATGGGATCTATCCCTCCTATATGACGGGAGTCACATCGATATTCTTGATAGAGTGAGACCACGAAGTGCATGGCCATGCCCAAATGAGTCAATATGAGATATTGAGCTCATTTGATTAGAGTGAGTCTACTTGGAGTTCAAGATATAGATTGTACCGAGGATGACACGGTCTATGCCTCGATTGGTCAATCTAGATGTAAAGGATAGAGGGACATTGTCACATATTGTGAGAGTCACAATTAGTAGTCACAAAGGTGATGTTGGAGCTCAACATTCTTGTAACTTGGGTAGCAATGATGTGTTTCTAGATACCCCTCGTTGCTTATGTTCCTAAATCGATTTTAGGGACATTGCCAACGTTACAAGAATCTGTTGGTGCAATCAGCCCAGGTTGACTCAAGTTTGACTCGAGAAGTACCTTGATAGTATTTTGATGATAGACAAAACTCATGTCTTGGGAAAGTCCAACATGGGTTTGGCCTGGAAAATCCAAGCATGGAGCTTGGTGTGGAAGTCCAAGGGGGAAGCCTTAGCATGGGGAAGTCCAAAGCATTGCGAAGCCGTGCGCTTGGTGCTTGGCATGGGAAAGTCCAAAGCATTGCGAAGCCGTGCGCTTGGTGCTTGGCATGGGAAATCCAAAGCATTGCAAAGTCGTGCGCTTGGTGCATTTGGGAAGTCTTGAGAACTTGGCAAGTTCACTAGGCTCGGGTCCTTGAGTCGGTGAAGGATGGCATTGCGAAGTCGTGCGCTTGGTGCATCCGAGGGACCACCGGACAGGGAGTGAATGGAGTGAGCCAAAAGGGAAGCATACTTCTAGGGCATGAGACGCGAAGGATGGCATTGCGAAGTCGTGCGCTTGGCGCATCCGAGGGACGTAGGGCGAGGGAAGAGAGCTTCGGTGGGGAACTCCATGAGGGATAAGGTGGACTTGGCCAAGTGGCTAAGACTGAGTGTCAGAGGCTCAAACATCGTTATGTTTGAGGTTTTATCCGACATCAGTCGACTGGCATAGGTGCCCGATCATTGCTCAGGTCGTATGGGTTCGACCGGTGTTTGGTGACCAAGTCTGGTGATCGGTCGGCCGAGGAGGCGATCATTGTGGGAGAATTAGTCGACTGGCGAGGATGGCGGTGATGATGACATGCACGGACGCGAGAATGGAGTCTAGCTCGCCAGCACTCGACTGATGGATGATCAGTCGATTGATGGGTGCCATTAGTCGACTGATGTGTGATCCGTTGGAACTTAACCAATGTGGATCTGGCCGTTGTGAGACAACGGCTACGGGACCAGTCGACTGATGGTCACGATCAGACGACTGATGTGCGCGAAAACAGTTTGATGTAGGTTATAAATGGAGCTCGAGTTGGAGGATTTCGCCAAGGCTTTTGAGGTGACTTTGGAGGGGAATTGTTGTTGCATTCCAGACCTTCAAGAGCAAGCAAAAGCAAGCAACAAGAAAGCGATCAAAACAATTGTGTAAAAGTTCTCTTTTGTATTGTCTTTGTATTTCTTGTTGTATTTCATATTACTTGTTGTAATAGCTTGTGAGAAGTTTCTCCACCTCCGACGTGTAGTAGAGAAGGAGTTTGGTTAGTGTCGTGCGCATAACTAGAGCTCGAGGACCTCGCCTGTGGAGTAGGAACCATTCGGTTCCGAACCACGTATATCGTGTGTGTTTGCGTGTGCTTATTTATTGTTAGTATTATTATTGTTTTATTGTTTCCGCTGCACTAACGACAATCGTAGACAAGCAACGCAACGAGAACGAATGAATTACGACATCCAACGAACGAGGGCTATTCACCCCCCTCTAGCCGGCCGATTCGATCCCCAACAAGTGGTATCAGAGCCGAGGTCGCTCTTCGAGGACTAACCGCCGCGAGAGCACTACAAGATGATCGGCTACAACCTCCAACCACCAAAATTCGATGGAGATTTTGCTTGGTGGAGGAAACGGATGGAGGTATATCTCGAAACCAATTTTGATTATATGATTATTGTAGAAAATGGTTTTGAGATGCCTAGGGACAAATACAACAAGCAAATTGAAAAATCAAAGTGGACCCAAGACCAAATCAAGAACTTCAAGACAAATCTCGAGGTAATTAAATTGATTAGTGATTTGTTACCTAACAAAATTTGGTCTAGTTTGGGTGACTATAGGGATGCAAAGGAATTATGGGAGAAGATAATGAAATTTCAAGAAAGTTTCCAATTGGCACAAGTAGAGGAAGATGTCGTGGAAGAAAGCCCATCCACATTTGAAGATGTTGATGATTTGGTGGAGACTTCCACCTCTAGCATTGAGGGGGAGGAAAGGATTTCCACTCCGGAGCCAAGCCAAAATGAAGCATCTACCTCCGGAAGAAATGACCAAGAGGCTTCCACCAACTCCCTAGGTGACTCATGTATTATAATTAATCATAAAGATTATATTATTTGTTTTGAGTGTAGGGAGAAAGGGCAATACAAGAGCAAATGCCCAAAATTGGCTAAGGAAAAGGCATCGACACCAAAAGTCAACCTAAAGTCAAAGGATGCCGGTATTCCCAAAACTAGAAGCAAAGAGCACATTGTGTGCTTCAAGTGCAACCAACGGGGACACTACCGAAGCCAATGCCCTAGGGGAAGGAAGAAAGGGCAAGAAGGTGTGACTCATGTAGGGGGAGCTTCTAAAGCTAACCCTAAGGTACATTTAAATAATGCACCTTCAATTTCTAGAATTAAAAAGCATGCTAAGAATTACTTTAGTTCTCTTGCCATTATAAATGAAAAACATGCTAAGAGAAATAATGAGGTTTATTGCTTAGGTGCTAAGCATGTTCATATGACTAAAGACAAACCTAGAACTCATAATTCTAGAAATATCTTGCCTAGGGAGTCAATTAGGAGAGTAGAAGAAAATTTGGGTATTAATCCCAAAAAGTCTAGGCACATGCCTAAGAAGAAGAGACCTTTCCAAAAACCTAATGAAAATTCAAAATTGAGAAAATTAGAGGTGGAGAACCAAGCCTTGAGGTCAAAGCTAGAAAAATTGGAGGAGACCCTAGAAATAATATCAAATTCGGTTAAGGGGTCTAATGTACAAAAGTCAAGACCTAGAAAACAAGAAATGTCTAAGGGCAAGAAGGGTTTGGGTCACAAACCTATGTCCTACCATAATGTTCCATTTAATTATGGAACCACATCTAGGTCTAGGAAAACCAAGGCTAATAGGGAAGTCATCCCTAAGTCTAGCCATGGTATGTGTTTAGTGGCTAACACATCAAAGAAATCAAATGTAGCCACTAAGAAGGTCAATGGAGGAGTCACCTCTAGAGTTGACCCAAGTAAGACCCATTTGACTAAGGCTTCAAAGCCAAAAAGGGTCATTAGGAAGGTATCTAGGGAAGTTATCCCTAGGGAATACCTTGTTAACCCAAGGAGCTCTAATAGGTATTGGGTTCCTAGAAGCGTGATCGATTCACGCTAGATGGGTTAGGGTGTGTCAACCCTAAATGGATGGGTAGTTAACCTAACCATAGTAGAGTTGACACATTAGGATGTGCCAATGTGTTTGAAAATTTTAAAATGATTTAAGTTGGCACAATTAGGTCATAGAAGTATTAGTGTGCCATTTTGGGTTTTTGGCACACTAGGGAAATGAATGGCATTGAGGCAAAATTGGTTTAATCTCTAGAAATGGCAAATTGTTTTTAACACTTAGGTATTCTATACCTTAGTATATTTTAGTTGCCATGATTTGTTTGCCTTACCATGTCATGACATCATTTTCATTTTTATCTATAAAAATGTCATGATTATGTTTAGATTTATGTTTAGATGTCATGAATGCCTAGATCTCATTTACATGCCATGACATCATGATATTGGCATATGTTTTTATTTATATCATATTTATGCCATAATCATCATCATGCATAAATTAAAATGAAATTAAGGACTATGGCATGATTTGATGGGAATCAAATAATATTGCCTAGAAATATGCATGAGACCATTTAAAGAACAAAAACCCACATCTCACTAGATTAATTGCCTTGAATGTGTTTTTACACATCTAGATATAAGTGAGATGTTTAAGGAAAAGAAATTAAAGGTTTTGAAAACATTTTGAAAAATCTTGGTGAAGCCTATCTTTTAATAGCTATCACCATTGAATGGGATGATACAAAGATGGCTCTTTATTGAAGCTTTTTCTTAAATTTTGAACTTTGTATCAATCTCTTAATTTAATGGGTAAAATAAATTTTCAATATTTTTCACCCATAGTGTTTAGGATAAGTATTATACGTATGAATTTTCAAGATTTTTAAAATTACGTATATTTACTTATGGATTTCGAAAATCCATTTACGGCGAAAAACTACTGAGAATCGTTATCGATCATTGCTGTAATGGTAGTCATCGATGGTAAGTCCGATTAGTGGTATCGTGAGTCGACTGGCACAGGCTGATTTCGGGTAAACTTGATAGTTAGGCCCA
The DNA here is from genome assembly GCA_025175895.1 of Wurfbainia villosa. NCBI lineage: Eukaryota > Viridiplantae > Streptophyta > Magnoliopsida > Zingiberales > Zingiberaceae > Wurfbainia > Wurfbainia villosa. The sequence goes on from CM046005.1 coordinate 44,045,882, forward strand.
TGTTTAGCCATGTTTTGGTCCCCTAACCACTCCTAACCCTAGGATATGCTTGGGAGAGCATTAGAAAGGGTGGAAATCCATTGGACATGGATTAGGAGTTGGGTTGAGGGTGAGTATCAATTTTAAGGTGGATGAGAGTTCATTGTTGAACTTTGCCTTAATTTTGTTTGGTTTAATGTTCCTATTGGCTTAGGGACTCTCCAAGGACATTGTTGGTGCAATGGTCAAGGGGGAGCAAGCCTCTAGGGGGAGGTATCCATCATGGGAAGATGGATGTGTATTTCCTCATGGGAGGAAAATTGGGTTGCCTCTCTTTAAGTGATATGGGATCACTAGAAAGATGGTAGGCATGTGTTCCTCCAAGGCAGAGATATAAGATCTCATTGAGATATGAGACATTCATACCCTTGGGGAGGACCTTTTTGATGTAATGTCAAAAAGGGGGAGAAGTTACCTAGTTACCAATTAGGGTTCGTTGGAATTCTCATTGGGATATGAGAATTGCCAATATGGGAGAATTGGTAGATTTGAGATGGTAGTTTTGTCAATCATCAAAAAAGGGGAGATTGTTGGTGCAATCGGCCTAGGTTGACTCGAGTTTGACTCGAGCAATACCTTGATAGTATTTTGATGATAGACAAAACTCATGTCATGGGAAAGTCCAACATGGGGTTGGCATGGAAAATCCAAGCATGGAGCTTGGTGTGGAAGTCCAAGGGGGAAGCCTTGGCATGGGGATGTTGGAATGTATAATGAAAGCCTAGCTCTTTTTGTATGAACATTTTTATTTTGAAATAAGAATCACATGATCATTGTTTGCACTTTATATTTATTATATGTGTGCATATTGTCTAATATTTTACATTGTAGATAACATGGTGTTTGGTGTGGCACAAAAGATCATGTTATCAGTCCCTTGTAGAATATAAGTAGAGGCTCACAACCAAGATGGTTTTGGACAAACCATTGGCATGGTTGTAGTGTAGCTTGGTATTGTTTTGTCTTGAACATAGAGTTACACTAGTAAACTTAAGTGTATTGAGCAGGACCGACATAGAGGTGATTCAATTTATTGCTGACTGTTGGGAGATCGATTGGCCGGCTAGAGGGGGGTGAATAGCCCTCGTACGATGGAAGTCGGAATTCGTTCGTTCGTCATACGTGCTCGTCTACAATTGTCGTTAATACGCAGCGGAATAACAATAGAAATAACAATAATACAAGCACAATCAATACACAAGCATATACGTGGTTCGAAACCGAATGGTTCCTACTCCACGGGGTGAGCTCAACGAGCTCGTGTTATGCGCACGGCACTAACAACACTCTTTATCGACTACACGTCGGAGGTGGAGAAACCTCTCACAAGCTATTACACTAAGTAATGAAATACAACAAGAAATACAAAGACAATACAAAAGAGAACTTTTACACCGATTGCTTTTGATCACTTTCTTGTTGCTTGCTTTTGCTTGCTCTTGAAGGTCTGGAATGCAATAGCAATTCCCCTCCAAAGTCACCCAAAAAGCCTTGGCGAAATCCTCCAACTCGAGCTCCATTTATAACCTGCATCAAGCTGTTTTCGTGCCCATCAGTTGACTGATCGTGACCATCAGTCGACTGGTCTCGTAGCCGTTGTCTCACAACGGCCCGATCCACGTTGGTTAAGTTCCAACGGATCACACATCAGTCGACTGATGGCACCCATCAATCGACTGATCATCCATCAGTCGAGTGCTGACGAGCTCGACTCCATTCTGCCGGTCGTGCAGTGCCATCGATCGCCGCCATCCCTCGGCGATCGGTCGATCCTCAACGATCGTATCATCCCAATGATCGATCGTGAACAGTTGTTCGAACACTGGTCGAACCCATACGACCTAGAGCAGTCGACTGATGTCGGCTAAAACCTCAAACATAACGATGTTTGAGCCTCCGACACTCAGTCTTAGCCACTTGGCCAAGTCCACCTTATCCCTCATGGAGTTCCCCACCGAAGCTCTCTTCCCTCGGCCTACGTCCCTCGGATGCGCCAGCGCGCGCCCATAACACCATCCTTCGCGTCTCATGCCCTAGAAGTATGCTTCCCTTTGGGCTCACTCCATTCGTTCCCCGTCCGACGGTCCCTCGGATGCACCAAGCGCACGGCTTCGCAATGCCATCCTTCACCGACTCAAGGACCCCGAGCCTAGTGAACTTACCAAGTCCTCAAGACTTCCCAAATGCACCAAGCGCACGGCTTCGCAATGCATTTCTCACCAAGCACCAAGCGCACGGCTTCGCAATGCTTTGGATTTCCCATGCCAAGCACCAAGCGCACGGCTTCGCAATGCTTTGGACTTTCCCATGCCAAGGCTTCCCCCTTGGACTTCCACACCAAGCTCCATGCTTGGATTTTCCATGTCAACCCCATGTTGGACTTTCTCATGACAATCCCATGTCATGAGTTTTGTCTATCATCAAAATACTATCAAGGTACTGCTCGAGCCAAACTCGAGTCAACCTGGGCCGATTGCACCAACAATCTCCCCCTTTTTGATGATTGATAAAACTACCATCTCAAGTCTACCAATTCTCCCATATTGGCAATTCTCATATCCCAATGAGAATTCCAACGAACCCTAATTGGTAACTTGGTAACTTCTCCCCCTTTTTGACATTACATCAAAAAGGTCCTCCCCAAGGGTATGAATGTCTCATATCCCAATGAGATCTTACAATCTCTCCCTTGGAGGAACACATGCCTACCATCTTTCTAGTGATCCCATATCACTTAAAGAGAGACAACCCAATTTTCCTCCCATGAGGAAATACACATCCATCTTCCCATGATGGATACCTCCCCCTTGACCATTGCACCAACAATATCCTTGGAAAGTTCCTAAGCCAATAGGAACATTAACCAAATCAAAATTAAGGCAAAGTTCAACAATGAACTCTCTTCCACCTTAAAATTGATACTCACCCTCAACCCAACTCCTAATCCATATCCAATGGATTTCCACCCTCTCTAATGCTCTCCCAAGCATATCCTAGGGTTAGGAGTGGTTAGGGGACCAAAACATGGCTAAACATGGGCCTAACTATCAAGTTTACCCGAAATCAGCCTGTGCCAGTCGACTCCATCAGATACCGATCATTGGACTTACCATCGATCGTGCCATTACAGTCGATCGATAATCGATCTATGATTTCAGTTTCAGAAAATTGGATTTTCAAAATCCATAAGTAAATATACGTAATTTTAAAAATCTTGAAAATTCATACGTATAATACTTATCCTAAACACTATGGGTGAAAAATGTTGGAAATTTATTTTACCCATTAAATTAGGAGATTGATACAAAGTTCAAAATTTAAGAAAAGCTTCAATAAAGAGCCATCTTTGTATCATCCCATTCAATGGTGATAGCTATCAAAAGATAGGCTTCACCAAGGTTTTTCAAAATGTTTTTCAAACCTTTATTTTCTTTTTCCTAAACATCTCACCAATATCTAGATGTGTAAAACACATACAAGTCAAATTTTTGTGAGATGTGGGTTTTGTTTTGTTTATGTTTTCATGCATATTTCTAGGCAACATTAATTTGATTCCCTTCAAATTGTGCCATAGTCCTTAACTCCATTTTAAACTATGCATGATGATGATTATGGCATAAATATGATATAAATAAAAGCATATGCCAAAATCATGATGTCATGGCATGTGAATGAGATCTAGGCATACATGACATCCAAATATAAATCTAAACATGATCATGACATTTTTATAGATGAAAATGAAAATGATGTCATGACATGTCAAGGCAAATAAGGCATGGCAAGTAAAATATACTAAGGTATAGAATACCTAAGTGTTAAAATTAAATTGCCATTTCTAGGAATTAAATTCATTTTGCCTTAATGCCATTCATTTCCCTAGTGTGCCAAAAATCCAAAATGGCACACCAATACCTCTAAAACCTAAATGTGCCAATTTAAATCATTTTTAACTTCTCAAGCACATTGGCACACCCTAATGTGTCAACTCTACTATGGTTAGGTTAACTACCCATCCACTTAGGGTTGACACACTCTAACCCATTTAGCGTGAATCGATCACGCTTTTAGGAACCCAATATCTATTGGAGCTCCTTGGGTTAACAAGGTATTCTCTAGAGATAACTTCCCTAGATACCTTCCTAATGACCCTTTTAGGCTTTGAAGCCATAGTCTTTTGGGTCTTTCCTAGGTCAACTCTAGAGGTGACTCCTCCATTGACCTTCTTAGTGGCTACATTTGATTTCTTTGAGGTGTTAGCCACTAAACACATACCATGGCTAGACTTAGGGATGACTTCCCTATTAGCCTTGGTTTTCCTAGACCTAGATGTGGTTCCATAATTAAATGGAACATTATTGTAGGACATAGGTTTGTGACCCAAACCCTTCTTGCCCTTAGACATTTCTTATTTTCTAGGTTTTGACTTTTGTACATTAGACCTCTTAACCGAATTTGATATTATTGCTAGGGTCTTCTCCAATTTTTCTAGCCTTGACCTCAAGGCTTGGTTTTCTAACTCTAATTTTCTCAATTTTGAATTTTCATTTATCTTTTGGGAAATGTTTTTCTTTTTAGGCATATGCCTAGATTTCTTGGAATTAACACCCAAGTTTTCTTCAATCCTCCTAATTGACTCCCTAGGTAAAATAGATCTAGTGTTTTGAGTCCTAGGTTTGTCCTTAGTTATATGAACATGTTTGGCACCTAGACAATACACCTTATTATTTCTCTTAGCATGCTTTTCATTGATAATAGCAAGAGAACTAAAATAATTTTTAGCATGCTTTTTGACTTTAGGAATTAAATGTGCATTAACTAAATGTACCTTAGGGTTAGCTTTAGGAGCTCTCCCTACATGAATTGCACCTTCTTGCCCTTTCTTCCTCCCCCTAGGGCATTGGCTTCGGTAGTGTCCCTTTTGATTGCATTTGAAGCACACAATGTGCTCTTTGCTCTTGATTTTGGGAACACCGGCATCGTTTGACTTTGGGTTGACTTTTGGTGTCGATGCCTTCTTCTTAGCCAATTTAGGGCATTTGCTCTTATAATGCCCTTTCTCCCTACACTCAAAGCATATTATATGATTTTTATTTAAAATAATAACACTTGAGTTACCTAGGGAGGTGGTGGAGGCCTCTTCATGATCTTCACTTCTCCCGGATGTGGATGCTTCTTGTTCTTGCTCCGGAATGGAAGATTGCCTTTCCTCCCCCTCAATGCTAGAGGTGGAGGTCTCCACCAAATCATCAACATCTTCAAATGTTGTGGGTGCTTCTTCTTCGGCATTCTCCTCTACTTGTGCCGATTGGGAATTTTCTTGGAATTTCATTACCTTATTCCATAATTCCCTTGCATCCCTATAATCACCCAATCTAGACCAAATAGTGTTAGGCAACAAATCACTAATCAACTTGATTACCTTGAGATTTGTCTTGAAGTCTTTGATTTGGTCTTGGGTCCATTTTGACTTCTCAATTGACTTATTGTACTTGTCCCTAGGCATTTCAAAATCATTTTCTATAATAATCATAAAATAAAAATCGGTTTCAAGGTATACCTCCATCCGTTTCCTCCACCAAGCAAAATCTCCATCGAATTTCGGTGGATGGATGAAGCCGGCCATTTTGTAGTGCTCTCGCGGCGGTTAGTCCTTGAAGAGCGACCTTGGCTCTGATACCACTTGTTGGGAGATCGATTGGCCGGCTAGAGGGGGGTGAATAGCCCTCGTACGATGGAAGTCGGAATTCATTTGTTCGTCGTACGTGCTCGTCTACAATTGTCGTTAATACGCAGCGGAATAACAATAGAAATAACAACAATACAAGCACAATCAATACACAAGCATATACGTGGTTCGAAACCGAATGGTTCCTACTCCACGGGGTGAGCTCAACGAGCTCGTGTTATGCGCACAGCACTAACAACACTCCTTATCGACTACACGTCGGAGGTGGAGAAACCTCTCACAAGCTATTACACTAAGTAATGAAATACAACAAGAAATACAAAGACAATACAAAAGAGAACTTTTACACCGATTTCTTTTGATCGCTTTCTTGTTGCTTGCTTTTGCTTGCTCTTGAAGGTCTGGAATGCAACAGCAATTCCCCTCCAAAGTCACCCAAAAAGCCTTGGCGAAATCCTCCAACTCGAGCTCCATTTATAACCTGCATCAAGCTGTTTTCGTGCCCATCAGTCGACTGATCGTGACCATCAGTCGACTGGTCCCGTAGCCGTTGTCTCACAACGGCCCGATCCACATTGGTTAAGTTCCAACGGATCACACATCAGTCGACTGATGGCACCCATCAGTCGACTGATCATCCATCAGTCGAGTGCTGGCGAGCTCGACTCCATTCTGTGCCCGTGCACAGTGCCATCAGTCGACTTCCATCCCTCGGCGATCGATCCTCCAACGATCATCGCCATCCCTCGGCGATCGGTGATCATCCGAACTTGGTTTAGTCGAACACTGGTCGAACCCATACGACCTAGAGCAGTTGACTGGCACCTATGTCAGTCGACTGATGTCGGCTAAAACCTCAAACTTAACGATGTTTGAGCCTCCAACACTCAGTCTTAGCCACTTGGCCAAGTCCACCTTATCCCTCATGGAGTTCCCCACCGAAGCTCTCTTCCCTCGGCCTGCGTCCCTCGGATGCGCCAAGCGCATGGCTTCGCAACGCCATCCTTCGCGTCTCATGCCCTAGAAGTATGCTTCCCTTTGGGCTCACTCCATTCTCTCCCCGTCCGGCGGTCCCTCGGATGCACCAAGTGCACGGCTTCGCAATGTCATCCTTCACCGACTCAAGGACCCCGAGCCTAGTGAACTTACCAAGTCCTCAAGACTTCCCAAATGCACCAAGCGCATGGCTTCACAATGCATTTCTCACCAAGCACCAAGCGCACGGCTTCGCAATGCTTTGGATTTCCCATGCCAAGCACCAAGCGCACGGCTTCGCAATGCTTTGGACTTTCCCATGCCAAGGCTTCCCCCTTGGACTTCCACACCAAGCTCCATGCTTGGATTTTCCATGCCAACCCCATGTTGGACTTTCCCATGACAATCTCATGTCATGAGTTTTGTCTATCATCAAAATACTATCAAGGTACTGCTCGAGCCAAACTCGAGTCAACCTGGGCCGATTGCACCAACACTGACTATATAATTGAATCGGACCTCGGATATTATGTTGTACATGCTCTTAATCCCGATATAATAACGGGCACATGTACTTAGTATTTATTTCTTTGATTTACCAAAGGGTGAGATTTCTATGGATTAAATCAATATGCCCGATAAGTTGGGAAATGATATTATTTATATGGTGTGCCATTGATTATAGGAGGAACCCGTGTCCTATATATTAGGTTGATGATGTCCCCTTGAGGAGCTCATAAGGTTCATCATGTAAACCCTGCAGGTTGACTTAGTCAACATGATGATAAGGTTGAGTGGTACTACTCGAGGAGTTAGATGTTAATTAATTGATGGTCAGTAAATCAATTAATTGACGGACATTCGATATCTTAATCACGGCGAGATGGATGTACAAATAATATATGGAGCCCATATTAGTTTATGGGGGTTGGTGAGGTAATTCAATGATGATCCTCTATTAGAATGGAACATCATTGATGGATCAAGTTTGTGTGGTTCCGATCCATCGGGTGGCCAAGATCCAACTCCTCCTCATGGTCCCTATCGTAGCCTAATATAAACCTCATGAACTCTAGATCCAATGATGGTTGGGATTAAATCTCTAGAACCGACGGTTGAGATTAAATCTCTAGATCCGACGGTTGGGATTAAATCTCTAGAACTGACGGTTGAGATTAAATCTCTAGATCCGATGGTTGGGATTAAATTCCTAGAACCGACGGTTGAGATTAAATCTCTAGAACCAATGGTGGAGATTAAATCCCTAAAACTGACGGTTGAGATTAAATCTCTAGAACCGACGGTTGAGATTAAATCTCTAGATCCGACGGTTGAGATTAAATCTCTAGATCCAACGGTTGAGATTAAATCTCTTGATCCGACGGTTTAGATTAAATCCCTAGGTGGAGATTAAATCTCTAAGATCCGACGGTTGAGATTAAATCTCTAAGATCCGACGGTTGAGATTAAATCTCTAGAATCAATGGAGGAGATTAAACCTAGGCCTAAACCTAACTCTATATATATGGGAGAATGGGTTGGGCGGCAACAGGGATTTGGTTTTTGGAGATTAGGGTTTTTCCCATCAATGGCTTGGGTCCCAAGAAACCCTAAGGAGGAAACCCTAATTGTAACACCCGTAAAATTCCTAGCAATTTTACAAGAATTTTTGGCTTGATGATAATGGGCTTTATGTAGGCCTTTTTCCAAAACAAAAGAAAATAAGCCAAAAATGGATACAAGACCTAGGAATTGAACTCCAGACCTCTAGAGATAGCCAAGCCCTATAGATGTACCCACTAACCATAAGCCCAATAGGATTGTATGATTAAGGAAAGGGGGGGAACTATAGATAAATGGAACTAAGGGTAAATGAAGAGGCATAGAAAAGAAAAGAGGAACTTCTCTTCCTCCCCCCTTTATAAAGAAGAGGGAAGATTGAAATTGTTTACTTCCTCTCTTCTTCTCTTCCTCTTCTCACCGAAATTCTAAGGCTTCCCTCTCCATTTCCCCTCTTTTGGCCGAGCCTCATCCAAGCAAGAAAGCTAGGGCTAGGTTGGTTCTTTAGGTTGTCTTCTCCACCAAAAGCAACGCGAAGGATGTAAGTATCCCTCACCTGCATACGAGTAGCTTCGGTTGACGTTTTATAAAAAGAAATCTATATTGTTAAATTCGGCCAAGATATGATCTAGGGTTTCCATGAAGTTGTATGCCATGTTTTGTAATTAGATGATGATGTTAGGGCTTAAAACGGATTAGGTCAAAAGTTAAACCTAGGAAACCCTATGAACCATTCGGCCAACATGGGTTTTGTTAGTGTTTTATTGAAGTTATATCTTGTTTTTGCTTGCAAGTGATGATGTTAGCATGTTATAGGGATTAGGATAAAGATCTAACTCTAGAGGCCTCCATGACCCATTCGGCCAAGTCATGAACTAGGGTCTCAAAGAAGCTCTATGCTATGTTTATGCTATGTTTATAACTAGATCATGATGTTAGGGTTTAAAGTGGGTTAGAAAAAAGCTAACCCTAATGAACACTATAGTTCTATTCCCAAACCCTACTTTTAGGGTTTCAATGAAGTTCCATGCCATACTATGGGAACTAGATGATGATTTTAGGGTTTAAAATGGATTAGAACAAAAGCTAACCCTAAGGAACAACAAGACCTATTCGGCCAAACCCCACCATAGGGTTTCAATGAAGTTTCATACTATGTTTTGTAACTAGATGATGAGGTTAAGGTTTAAAAAGGGGATTAGGTCAAAGTTAAACCTAAAGGCCCTACATGGACCATTCGGCCACCTTGGGTCTTTAGGGTACAATGAAGTCCATACCATGAATTGTATGCTATGTTATGTTAATGAAATCAGTTATGTTGTGATGAAATGAAGTATGCCATGCTATGTTAATGAAATAAGTTATGTTGTTAGGAAATGAAGTATGCCATGCTATGTTAATGAAATAGGATATGTTGTTATGAAATGAAGTATGCCATGCTATGTTAATGAAATAAGTTATGTTGTTATGAAATGAAGTATGCCATGCTATGTTAATGAAATAAGTTATGTTGTTATGAAATAAAGTATGCCATGCTATGTTAATGAAATAGGATATGTTGTTATGAAATGAAGTATGCCATGCTATGTAAATGAAATGAAGCATGATGTGTATGAAATGAATTATGCCATGTCATGAAAATGAAATGAAGCATGATGTGTATGAAATGAAGTATGCTATGCTATGTTAATGAAGTGAAGCATGAGGTGTATGAAATGAAGTATGCTATGCTATGTTAATGAAATGAAGCATGATGTGTTATGAAACGAAGTATGCTATGCTATGTTAATAAGACATGTAGTACAGTAAGCATATAAGTATTTTACCTTCTGCATGGCTTGTACCAAGACCTTACAAGGTCCAAGAAGGGATGGGCTCCTAAGATGCCCTAGGTCGATGGAATAAGACTCGGGCCTAGGACGGGCTTCTATGTATGATTGCCCCTAGGTCGATGGAATAAGATTCGGGCCTAGTACGGGATGGGCTCCAAGATGCCTTAGGTCGATGGAGTAAGACTCGGGCCTAGGATGGGCTTCTACGCTATGACGATTGCCCTAGGTCGATGGAATAAGACTCGGGCCTAGAAACCTATTAGGTTCGAGACTTGCTACCTCGGGCCTATTTAGGGATGCGCGCTATGATAATGAAGAAGTGGTACAATGCCGGGCCCAAATATGTTGAGATTTATATTTACGTACCTAGTATATATATTTTCAAAAGCATCTTGCATATGTATGTCATGATTGTTAAGTTACATGTTACGTTAAATGTATGTCATGATTGTTAAGTTACATGTTACGTTAAATGTATGTCATGATTGTTAAGTTACATGTTACGTTAAATGTATGTCATGATTGTTAAGTTACATGTTACGTTAAATGTATGTCATGATTGTTAAGTTACATGTTACGTTAAATGATATGCCATGATTGTTAAGTTATATGTATGTTAAATAATATGCCATGATTGTTAAGTTACATGTTATGTTAAACGATATGCCAAGAATGTTAAGTTATATGTTATGAAAGTTATGTTTTATGATATGTTATGAATGTTTACATGCTTACGTTAGATACGTTATGAAAGTTATGCTTTATGATATGTTATGAATGTTTACATGCTTACGTTAGATACGTTATGGAAGTTATGCTTTATGATATGCTATGAATGTTTACATGTTTACGTTAGATACATTACAAGTTATGTTTGATGATACGGCGATCCATGCTATATTTCACTTACGTTACTTATGCTACATGTTAAGTTGATGACACCAAGTATGTTACATGTTATATTGCTTCTGTGTTGTGAATGCTGCATGCCATGATTAATGATAATGTATGGTTTTAGTGAGTAGGACAGGATCTTACTAAGCCTATGTGCTTATAGTTTATCTGCAGAGATAAGGGTAAGGGATGGATAAACTAAAGGGAGCAGCAGGAGGGGCCAATGTGTGTGGTAGTGGCATGGTGGAGAAGATCCGTTAGGTCTAAACATGTTTACCTATGATAAAGATGTCTATTCATGTCCTCACTTATGTCTCCTTATGATGATGATGTTATGAATTTACTAAGCACTAAGTATCTACATATATGATGCATGCTCTATGTTAAGAAGAAGAAGTAAAGAAGAAGTAAGAAGAAGTATCTATCCACGCTATGAAGCATACTCTATGCTAAGAAGAAGAAGTATGTATATATATATGTATATATGTGTTAACGCATGTTTATGTTAAAAACAAAAAAAAAAGTATTAAGAAGTATGTCTAAAGTCTTCCGCTGTAAGTATTAAGAAGTATGTCTAAAGTCTTCCGCTGTGAGAATTAAGAAGTAGGTATAAAGTCTTCCGCTGTATGTAATGTATGTACGGTCGCGTCACGCGCCGCCTCTCCGGACATTTAGGGTCCCGGAAGGGCGGGCGTGACACTAATTAGATTAGGGTTTAGCTCCTTTGGTTGGGCGGCAAGGTTTGGAAGGAGAGGGGCGGCAACTATAGGAGAAGAGCTCTTCTTCTTCCTAGGGAAGGTGGTCGGTTCCTAGATCTCTTCCTTCCACCTTGGTTGGGCGGCAAGAAAGCCTAAGGAGGAAAGCCTAATTAGATTAGGGTTTGGCTCTTATGGTTGGGCGGCTAGGGTTTGCAAGAAGGTGGGCGATAACTATAGGAGAGGAGCTCTTCTTCTTCCTAGGGTGTTGCCGGCTCCTTCTCTTTTCCCTATACCTTGGCTGGCGGCCAACATATTCCCTTTCTCCTCTTCACTCCATCTTGGCCGGCGACACTAGAAGCTAGGGTTTGTCCCTAGTTTGGTTCCTTGGTGGTTTCCATTTTGTTCTCTCTATTCTTGGGGTCGGCAGCATCAATCCTTTGTGGATTGGTGGTTGGCTCAAGCAAGAAGGGAAGGAGAGTTCTTCTTTCTTTGGATTGAAGAAGATCTAGGAAGCTTCAACTTGTGGAGGATCTTCGCCCACACGAAGTCTACAAGGAGGTTAGGACATACGATAGAAGATCAAGAGGTATAAAAGTTTTATAACTTTTATTATTGATCTTTGCATGTTCTTATTATTTTGATTAGTATGGGTTGATTATACTAGTTTTCATGTGTATGTATTTGTATAATCATGGACCCCGAAGATAAACACAAAAACCGACGATCCGTCCGTCGTCTCTTCCGTGGCTAACTGACTAGAAGAGTTGTGTTGCTTGAACAACTAGTTTGTTCAAGTGATTGTTTGAGTCGTTAAAACGACGATGAATTGGTTGTGCTTAGGAAACTCATCCCATCCGGATTAGTTTTCATTAGTGAAAATTTTAATCCAGGGACATGGGAGCCAATGAGCCTCTGAGCCGATTCCAACAATTGGTATCAGAGCCACGGTTTTCGATTTTGTGTGTTTTGGATTCGGTTACTTTCATGCACATATCATATATTGAGTATGCCGGATAATAGTAGGATGTGCGTTGGCTAACTTTTTGGTTGCAGGCATAAGATCCGACTATTATGGCTATATGTGTGTATGTGATTGTATGTGTGTGATTGTATGTTTATCATTTGAATCCTCGTGGTTGACGAGGCTAGATTAGTATTTAATTTTTGTAATTAAATACGGCATTGTTTAGCCGATCATTTTAGTTTACTTTCGATCTAGATCGTTTGTACACTCCTTCGTAGAGTATAGGATCGATGGATGTAAATTAAAATGATATATCTCGGCTCGGATCTCTTTGGTGACTTGCGCGCGGGAAAAGATGGAGCGGATGAGGTGGCGACACGACAGGACGCATATTAAAGAACAAAGCCATAATAGTTAGAAAAATTCTATTTTTTCCATATTTATTGCTGATTTTTTTTATATGCATGTTGTGTGTGCTTGAAAATTCCTCATTTTCAATTTACTATGTGGGAGAGGGATATTTTAATTAATTCCCGTGGCCTCCATTACAATTTGACGTGTGATGCAACAAACTTGCGCGTCGGCTCTGAGTGCCTTCCTCCCCATCGGATGAGTTTGTTTGCGGATCACTAGGTCAAATAATGGTTATAGGAAATTGTTTAGGAGTGTGTGTACTTCCACATCGGTAATGCACATAATCCGAGATAATTCCCTTAGTATCGTGTAATGGTGCACACTTAGATGCAAATAAAAAGTATCCTCCCCATCGGAGTCACTGCTTTTATTTGTAGGGCCAAAGAGGAACCAATTATTAATTTTATTTGTCAAAAAGTAAGGTTGACAAGATAATAAAATTAATGGGTAAAACCTCCTCTTACAAATGTAGAATTCGTATACGTCCACACTATCGTGGCATGCGATATTCTTGGTGTTTTGAGGTGTTGGTTGATTTTGGAATTTTATTGTTTTGAGGAATCAATAATATTTGAAATCTAATATTTTGATCAATGTGATTCTTAGGATTTTCAAAAATGACTTTCAGTCCACTTACTATGATACTAAAGGAAATAAACTTACTGTACCCAAATAATGTTGATTGGAAAAGAATCTAGATATTGTCTTATCTGCTAAGAAGTACAAGTATGCACTCTTCAAAGAGTGTCCTCAAGCCATGGTTGCTCAAAAAGGTTTCTACTTCTAAGCCGAAAGGCAAGAGGAAGGAGAAACAAGGTGGAGCAAAGGTGGTGGGAGGATCTCAGGGAGGAGTGAAGAAGCCGAAAGGCAAGTACTTCACTTAAATGATTTGGACATAAGAAGAAGGATTATCCCAATCCAAAGCAAGAACAAATGTATATCCTTTGGTCCAGTCGTTGAAACATGGTTAGAGGCATTATCTACCGGCACCTAGTGTGTAGATACGAGAGCCACTAATCATGTCTGCAACACTTTGCAGGGGTTCTAGGAAACCCGATGACTAGCTAAAGGGGAGATTACCATTTACTTGGGCAATGTCACGAAGGTGGCGGCTATTGCAGTGGGAGAAGTTTTATTTATCTCTTAAGAAAAATAAAATTTTGGTTCTGGAAAATTCCCTTTATGTACCTTTATTTAGAAAGAATTTAATTTCGGTTTCTAAATTGTTTATGGATGGATATTCTATTTCTTTTAATGATAGAGTTGTTATAAAAAGGAATAGGAAAAATATCTGTTCAGGTACATTGATAGGAAATTTGTAAACACTTGAACCAAAAACCTCCCACGATGCAAATTGAAGTTTATAACTCATCTTCTAATTCTAATAAGAGAAAAGAACCTTCGAAGATGAACCAAACATATCTTTGGCATCTAAGGCTTGGTCATATTAACCTGAGTAGAATTCAAAGGTTGATAGCTGATGGACCTTTGGGTTCATTAGTGGTGGAGGATCTCCCAACCTGCGAATCTTGCTTGGAAGGTAAAATGACTGAGAGGCCTTTTTAGGCCAAGGGGTATAGAGCCAAAGATGTGTTAGGAATGGTTCATTCTGATTTGTGTGGTCCTATGACTATCTAGGCAAGAGGTAGTCTCGAATATTTCATTTTTTTCATAGATGATTATTCAAGATATGGATGACACCATGATCTGATCGTGGTGGTAAGTACCTCTTGGGAGAGTTTAGGAACTACTTATCAGAGGTTGGGATTCAATCTCAATTGTCTACACCTGGCACACCCCAGCAGAACGGTGTAGCAGAGCGAAGGAATAGGACTCTTATGGAGATGGTTAGATCGATGATGAGTTATTCTGACTTGCCAGATTCGTTCTGGGGATATGCTCTAGATGCGGCGGTGTACATTCTGAACTTGGTTCCATCTAAATCAGTGCCTTCTACTCCCACAGAGTTGTGGACTGAGCGAAAGCCTAGTCTAAGACATATTCGGATATGGGGGAGTCCAACACATGTGCTAAAGGCTGATGATGGTAAGTTGGAACCTCGTACAGAAGTGCGCTTGTTTGTTGGCTATCCTAGGGGAACGAAGGGTGGTTTGTTTTATAGTCCTTGAGATCAGAGGGTGATCGTTAGTACGAATGCCAGATTTCTAGAGGAGGACTATGTGATGAACCACAAGCCCACGAGTAGGATTGTTCTTGAGGAGTTGACAGGGGAAATCCCGACTTCAGTATCACCGGTACAAGAGGATATACCACATGTCACTGCACCGCATGTCACAGAGGATACACAGGTGATGCCTCTTCGTAGTGGGAGGGTTGTGAGACAGTCTGATAGATTCATGTTCTTGGGAGAATCTTCCGATTTGGTCCCTGGCAAACATGAACTTGATCCCTGGACATATGACGAGGCAATCCAAGATAAAGATGCAGCATCTTTGCAAAGTGCAATGAATACTGAGATTGAATCTATGGATTCAAATCCGGTCTGGGAGCTCTTATGCATAGCAGCTCAAATGGATTATGAGGTGTGGCAGATGGATGTCAAGACAGCTTTCCTTAATGAAAGTCTTGAGGAGAACATCTATATGAAGCAACCAGAGGGATTCATTGCTAAGGGCAAAGAGCATCTTGTATGTAAGCTTAATCGGTCCATTTATGGATTGAAACAAGCTTCGAGGTCTTGGAACATCAGCTTTGATGAGGTAAATCCAGATTTATGGATTTATTCAAAGTCCGGATGAGTCTTGTGTATACAAGAGATGTGACGAAAACGTAGTGGTATTTCTTGTACTATACGTAGATAATATTTTGGAAGTTGGCAACAATATCAGAGTGTTATCAGACGTAAGGGTATGGTTGTCCAAACAGTTTTGAAGGACTTGGGAGAAGTGGGACACATCCTTGGGATCAAGGTTAGTGTGCTAATCCCAAGCTTCATACATAGACACGATTATGGATCGTTTTAGCATGCAAAACTCCAAGAAAGGTTTTCTACCTTTCAGGTATGGAGTTCCTTTATCTAAGGAGATGTGTCCTAGATCATCTGAGGAGATAGAGGAGATGAAGGCGGTTCTTTATGCTTCGGCAGTAGGAAGCCTCATGTATACGATGCTATGTACGAGACCCGATATCTGCTATGCCGTGGGCATGGTCAGCAGATATCAGAGTAATCCAGGACAGGGACATTGGACCGCGGTAAAGCATATATTGTAGTGCCTGAGAAGGACTAGGGATTATATGCTAGTTTACCGGGTAGACCAATTACTCCCTGTGGGTTACATAGATTCTGATTTCCAATCTGATAGGGATAACAGTAAGTCTACCTCAGGTTTTGTATTTACTTTGGGAGGTGGAGCCATTGTATGGAGGAGTGTCCAGCAGAAATGCGTGGCGGACTCCACCATGGAAGCTAAGTATGTGGCAGCCTCTAAGGCGGCCAAAGTAGCTGGGTGGCTTAGGAACTTCCTGATGGACTTGGATGGGATTGCTGGTTTGCCCAGAAATATCACAACTTATTGTGATAATAATGGTGCAGTTGCAAACTCGAAGGAACCACTAGCCCATAAGGTAAGTAAATGCATAGAGCGCAAGTACCACCTGATACGAGAAATCGTAAAGGAGGTAGAAGTTGTTGTCATCAAGATTGCATCAGAGGATGACCTGGTAGACCCTTTCACTAAGGCCCTTCTAGCGAGAGCTTTGATAGGCATGTGGAGGGAAGGGGAATCAAATGTATGGCAGTGTGATGACAGCATAGTCTTTTAGTATAAGTGGGAGATTGTTGGAATGTATACTGAAAGCCTAGCTCTTTTTGTATGAACATTTTTATTTTGAAATAAGAATCACATGATCATTGTTTGCACTTTATATTTATTATATGTGTGCATATTGTCTAATATTTTACATTGTAGATAACATAGTGTTTGGTGTGGCATAGAAGATCATGTTATCAGTCCCTTGTAGAATATAAGTAGAGGCTCACAACCAAGATGGTTTTGGACAAACCATTGGCATGGTTGTAGTGTAGCTTGGTATTATTTTGTCTTGAACATAGAGTTACACTAGTACACTTAGGTGTATTGAGCAGGACCGACATAGAGGTGATTCAATTTATTGCTGACTATATAATTGAATCGGACCTCGGATATTATGTTGTACATGCTCTTAATCCCGATATAATAACGGGCACATGTACTTAGTATTTATTTCTTTGATTTACCAAAGGGTGAGATTTCTATGGATTAAATCAATATGCCCGGTAAGTTGGGAAATGATATTATTTACATGGTGTGTCGTTGATTATAGGAGGAACCCGTGTCCTATATATTAGGTTGATGATGTCCCCTTGAGGAGCTCATAAGGTTCATCATGTAAACCCTGCAAGTTGACTTAGTCAACATGATGATAAGGTTGAGTGGTACTACTCGAGGAGTTAGATGTTAATTAATTGATGGTCAGTAAATCAATTAATTGACGGACATTCGATATCTTAAACACGGGGAGATGGATGTACAAATAATATATGGAGCCCATATTAGTTTATGAGGGTTGGTGAGGTAATTCAATGATGATCCTCTAGTGAATGGAACATCATTGATGGATCAAGTTTGTGTGGTTCCGATCCATCGGGTGGCCAAGATCCAACTCCTCCTCATGGTCCCTATCGTAGCCTAATATAAACCTCATGAACTCTAGATCCAATGATGGTTGGGATTAAATCTCTAGAACCGATGGTTGAGATTAAATCTCTAGAACCGACGGTTGGGATTAAATCTCTAGAACCGACGGTTGAGATTAAATCTCTAGATCCGACGGTTGGGATTAAATCCCTAGAACCGACGGTTGAGATTAAATCTCTAGAACCGACGGTAGAGATTAAATCCCTAGAACCGACGGTTGGGATTAAATCTCTAGAACCGACGGTTGAGATTAAATCTCTAGATCTGACGGTTGAGATTAAATCTCTAGATCCGACGGTGGAGATTAAATCTCTTGATCCGACGGTTGAGATTAAATCCCTAGGTGGAGATTAAATCTCTAAGATCCGACGGTTGAGATTAAATCTCTAAGATCCGACGGTTGAGATTAAATCTCTAGAACCAATGGAGGAGATTAGACCTAGGCCTAAACCTAACTCTTTATATATGGGAGAATGGGTTGGGCGGCAACAGGGATTTGGTTTTTGGAGATTAGGGTTTTGCCCATCAATGGCTTAGGCGGCAAGAAACCCTAAGGAGGAAACCCTAATTAGATTAGGGTTTGGCTCCTTTGGTTGGGCGGCAAGGTTTTGAAGGAGAGGGGCGGTAACTATAGGAGAAGAGCTCTTCTTCTTCCTAGGGAAGGTGGTCGGTTCCTAGATCTCTTCCTTCCACCTTGGTTGGGCGGCAAGAAAGCCTAAGGAGGAAACCCTAATTAGATTAGGGTTTGTCTCTTATGGTTGGGCGGCTAGGGTTTGCAAGAAGGTGGGCGGCAACTATAGGAGAGGAGCTCTTCTTCTTCCTAGGGTGTTGCCGACTCCTTCTCTTTTCTCTATACCTTGGCCGGCGCCCAACATATTCCATTTCTCCTCTTCACTCCATCTTGGCCGGCGGCACTAGAAGCTAGGGTTTGTTCCTAGTTTGGTTCCTTGGTGGTTTCCATTTTGTTCTCTCTATTCTTGGGGCCGGCGGCATCAATCCTTTGTGGATTGGTGGTTGGCTCAAGCAAGAAGGGAAGGAGAGTTCTTCTTTCTTGGGATTGAAGAAGATCTAGGAAGCTTCAACTTGTGGAGGATCTTCGCCCACACGAAGTCTACAAGGAGGTTAGGACATATGATAGAAGATCAAGAGGTATAAAAGTTTTATAACTTTTATTATTGATCTTTGCATGTTCTTATTATTTTGATTAGTATGGGTTGATTATACTAGTTTTCATGTGTATGTATTTGTATAATCATGGACCCCGAAGATAAACACAAAAACCGGCGATCCGTCCGTCGTCTCTTCCGTGGCTAACCGACTAGAAGAGTTGTGTTGCTTGAACAACTAGTTTGTTCAAGCGATTGCTCGAGTCGTTAGAACGACGATGAATTGGTTGTGCTTAGGAAACTCATCCCATCCGGATTAGTTTTCATTAGTGAAAATTTTAATCCGGGGACATGGGAGCCAATGAGCCTCCGAGCCGATTCCAACAGGGGAAGTCCAAAGCATTGCGAAGTCGTGCGCTTGGTGCTTGGCATGGGAATGTCCAAAGCATTGCGAAGCCGTGCGCTTGGTGCTTGCCATGGGAAATCCAAAGCATTGCGAAGCCGTGCGCTTGGTGCATTTGGGAAGTCTTGAGAACTTGGCAAGTTCACTAGGCTTGGGTCCTTGAGTCGATGAAGGATGGCATTGCGAAGTCGTGCGCTTGGTGCATCCGAGGGACCGCCGGACGGGGAGCGAATGGAGTGAGCCCAAAGGGAAGCATACTTCTAGGGCATGAGACGCGAAGGATGGCATTGCGAAGTCGTGCGCTTGGCACATCGGAGGGACGTAGGCCGAGGGAAGAGAGCTTCGGTGGGGAACTCCATGAGGGATAAGGTGGACTTGGCCAAGTGGCTAAGACTGAGTGTCGGAGGCTCAAACATCGTTATGTTTGAGGTTTTAGCCGACATCAGTCGACTGGCATAGGTGCCAGTCGACTGCTTGAGGTCGTATGGGTTCGACCAGTGTTCGACTAAACCAAGTCTGGCTGATCAGTCATGGGAGGGAGAGCGATCATTGTTGGAAATCGGTCGATCGCCGAGGATGGCGATCGGATGACAGCTGTCTGCGAACGCAGAATGGAGTCGAGCTCGCGGCCTCAAGCGATGGATGATCGATCGGTGATGGGTGCCATCGGTCGATGATGTTTGATCCGTTGGAGGAACTTAACCAGCGTGGATCTGGCAGTTGTGAGACAAGCGGCTACGGGACGATCGTGATGGTCACGATCGGTCGTGATGGGTAGTGAAAATCAACGAGTTATAAATGGAGCTCGAGTTGGAGGATTTCGCCAAGGCTTTTGAGGTGACTTTGGAGGGGAATTGTTGTTGCATTCCAGACCTTCAAGAGCAAGCAAAAGAAAGCAACAAGAAAGCGATCAAAACAATTGTGTAAAAGTTCTCTTTTGTATTGTCTTTGTATTTCTTGTTGTATTTCATATTACTTGTTGTAATAGCTTGTGAGAAGTTTCTCCACCTCCGACGTGTAGTCGAGAAGGAGTTTGGTTAGTGTCGTGCGCATAACTAGAGCTCGAGGAGCTCGCCCGTGGAGTAGGAACCATTCGGTTTCGAACCACGTATATCGTGTGTGTTTGCGTGTGCTTATTTATTGTTAGTATTATTATTGTTTTATTGTTTCCGCTGCACTAACGACAATCGTAGACAAGCAACGCAACGAGAACGAACGAATTACGACATCCAACGAACGAGGGCTATTCACCCCCCTCTAGCCAGCCGATTCGATCCCCAACAGAACCTATAGGGTCACACACATAAGGGAAATTAGATGGAGATTAGGTTCATATGATGAACCATGAGGATTAGGTTCATGGGATGAACCAAATTGGATTAAGAGTAATCCTAATTAGACTAATTGAGTTGGACTCGATTTGATTCAAGTGTTGAATGAGTCTAATTTAGATTTGATTCATCAAATCAATTTAAATTAATAAATAGAGATTCATTAAATTAAATTGACTTGAATCAAATGGTTGGATTTGATCAACCATGGGAGATAAGAGGTCAAGTTTAACTTGACTTGAGAGGGAAGATGAAAGGTCAAGTTTGACTTGACCAAATTTTTAGGGCAATCTCTTGCCATGATAAGATTTTGATGTGTGTGGCAAAGGGTTTAAGTTAGAGTGTTAGTGTGATTTAAGATGTGCGTTGGAGTCTTGCAGGGCTTAGTTTCATAACTCATGACTCGGTCCTTGAGTCGGTGAAGGATGGCTTTGCGGAAGCCGTGCGCTTGGAGCATCCGAGGGAACGTCGAACGAGGAGCTTGGAGTGAAGCCGGAGGAAGTAGACTTCGAGGCAAGAGACGCGAAGGAGCATTGCAGAGTCGTGCGCCTGATGCTGCTAAGGGACGTGGCCGAGGATGAAGATAACTTCGAAGGCGAGGGACTCCAAGAGATGAGAGTGAGCGAATGTATCCCGGGAAGGGGTAGTAGCTCTTAGGTGAAACTTAGCCATTTAGCTAAGTGTCGGATGGGATTTCCCGACACCAGTCGACTGCCATGTAATGGCAGTCGACTGCTCTGAGTCGAACATGGTTCGACTAGTATTCGACTGGTTGTTTTGAGGCCATCGATTGGCGCCATATGTGGCGATCATTGCCAAGATATCGATCATTCTTGGCAGCGATGGCGTCGTCGAAAGGGTTTAGCCACAGAACCGCTCGTAGCCGACTGAGCAGTCGACTACGGAGGCATCAGTCGACTGATGAGGTCCATCAGTCGACTGCCAAGTGTTCCGTTGTACTACAATGGTCGGGATCCGACGTGTTCGGAGGTCGTTGGAGTGGCGGCAGTCGACTGCCAAGGGCAGCAGTCGACTGGTGGCGGCCAACGGGAAGAAAAGCCTCCTCTCTATAAAAAGAGAGGGTGTGGAGCTTTGGGGGGCAAATGCTCTTACTCCAAACAACCATCCAAGTGCCCCACAAGCTCTAAACTCTTCTTACTTGCTTTTACTCTATTCTTATTGTAAGAAGAGTGATCTTGTTTGTAAAGGTTACCTCCACCTAGTTTGGTGCAAAGGAGAGACCAATAGTGATTGGCTTTGAAGGAGTGATTCACCTTGGACGAATCGGACCATGGATTAATGGCGTAGCCGTGAACCACGTTATACCATCGTGTTAGCGTTTTTTTTATTGTTTATCTTTTGCTTTGTCTATTTTTATTTGTATATTCCGCTTACGCTAATCTTTTGTAGACGAGCAATTTACGACATCCATCGTAAGAGGGATATTCACCCCTCTCTAGCCGGCCGTATCGATCCCCCAACAAGTGGTATCAGAGCAAAGGAAAGCTTGTCGAGGACTAACCGCCACAACAAGCAACTTTCAAAATGGTCGGCTCCAACATCCATCCACCGAAGTTTGAAGGAGAATTCGCTTGGTGGAAAAAGCGAATGGAGGTATTTTTCGAAATGGATTTTGATATCATGATTACAATGGAATCCGATTTCGTTTTGCCTAGGGATGAAGAAGGGAAGCCAATAGAGAAATCTAGGTGGACCAAAAGGCAAAGGGAAGAGCACCTCGCAAACTCAAAAGCCAAGCACCATCTCTTCAATGTGCTCCCCCAACAAGAGATCAACCGAATAGGAGAATGCCTAAGTGCCAAGGAGATGTGGGAGAAGCTAATTGAGCTTCATGAAGGCACATCCGAGGCGAAGCTAGCAAGGAGAGATCTCCTCCACTCCCAACTCAACAACATTAAACTAGAAAAGGGAGAAAAGGTAATTTCCTTACATTCTCGTTTCAAGGAAATTATAACCGGTTTGTCAAGTGTAGGTGAGAAGCTATCAAACCGGGATATGGTTATGAAGGCTATAGATGCCTTTCCGCGATCCTCAAAATGGAGCTCCATGGTGGACTCATTTTATATCTCCAAGAACTTAGAAGTAAGCACCTTGGAGGAATTCTTCTCAACAATGGAGCTCCACGAAACAAGGCTTGATGGAATACAAGAAGAGCCTAGAATCCAACCTTCAAGGGGAGTAGCATTGATGGCAAATAAGGGGAAGAAGAAGATGGAGATCCCCTCCTCCGATGATGATGAAGCATCCTCCTCCTCCTCCATGGATAGCACGGAAGAAGCTTATATGGTAAGGAGGGTAAGACGTTCTTTAAAAAGTTTTAGATTTAATAAATCTAATGATAGGAATAGAAGACAAAGGGGGAAAATCATTTGCTACAATTGCCAAGGAGAGGGACACATAAGGGATAATTGTCCCCTCCTAAACAAGAGCAAGGAAGAAAAGAAAAAGAAGGAAGAAAAGAAGAAGAAAAAGGGGAGCAAGAAGAAAAAGGAAGAGGAGAAGAAAGCAAAGGAAAAGGGAAAGGCCAAGGCATTCAAAGCAAAGACTTGGGATGACCCTTCCTCCTCATCTTCATCATCATCCGAGGAAGAAAATGCATTTGTCACCAACCTAGCATTGATGGCATTTGACGACTTGGATTGCTCCTCCACCGAAAATGAAGAATCAAGCACAAGTGGAGAGAGCTCAAGTGAAGGGGGAGCCTCCTCTACCTCTTCATCCGAAGAAGAAGAGGACATGGAAACTATGGTAACCAATCTTTCACCTAGTAAAATAGTTTCTATGATTTCTAGCTTAATTAAGGATTTATTTAGAGCAAAGAAGAAAAATAAGAGCATGTTAGATCAAATTAAGGATTTAGAAAATAAGCTAGAAAAAGCATGCTTAAATGATAATATTTCTTCTAGCTTAAATGATGCATGCTCACATGATAACTATATGCCTTTTGATGTTAATGATGCATGCATAGAGGAAAATAGGGCTTTAAGAGAGAAAGTAGATTATTTAACCAAAGCCCTAGAAAAGTTTACAATTGGCTCAAACACCTTGAACATGATTATAGGGAGCCAAAGAGCTAGCTTCAATAAGAAAGGCCTAGGATATAAAGAAAAGAAAAATGAAAAGGCCTATAAATGCCTAATTGCTAGGGGACAAGATAAGAAGAAAGTAATTGCTAGGAAATGGATCCCCAAGGAGTATCTAGTGAACCCCATAGGAAAGAATTTGTATTGGGTTCTAAAATCCATCCTTAAGGGTTAGAAAACCCCTAGGGTAGTCAACCATATGCAATTGACCTATATCATATTTTGGTTGACTTAGGATGGCGGGACAATATTTTTAAATAGTGTTAGGTGATGATAACGTGCCTATAAATAGTTAATAATGCTTAAATCATGATGATTAATGTAATTGCTATGTATGTTTGCAATCATGATTTATGATTTTGAAATTTGGCACATCATCATGAGAAATAGGGTTTAAATCATGCCTTAGGTGATATTTTGTTTATTATCATGATATAATACCTAATGCATGATTACAATTTGATGAATACATGTATTTCATGATCATAATATGAATTTAAGTCATATATGTCTTTATGATCATGTTGAGTGTTAGGATGATACTTAACCTTGATAGAATTGTATAAATATAATGGTTAAGTATATACAAATACCTCTAGGATACATCTCACACTCACTATAGGCTACCATGATTGAAAACTTAGCATGAGTGAGATGTTAGGATGATACAAATGTCCACTAATGCCTATGGCATTTAGATGGTCATTTAAAGTATCAAAATAGCAATAATAGACCAATCATGGGGAAGACTTATGTTTAATTCATAGACATATTGCCCAAAGATTATGGTTGGATATTTCATATGTTTTCAAAACAATTTCTTACTTTAAAATCTATGTATTCATGTTTTGAAACAATTGGATGCAAAACTAGGTGTTAAACTTGATACTAGAATGATCAAAAATCTAGTGGTTTTTAAAACTTTTGGATTTTTGTCAAATCTCTGAAAATATAATGATTTTTCATGAAAAACTATTTTTCATTGATAGATATACTTACAAGAAATATGTTCCCCAAATTTCATGATTTTTCAAATTTTTTGGAATTTTTAATGCATTTTTGAATTTTGCCCTGAAAAAGCAAAATTTCTGAAAACAGTGTGTCAGTCGACTGGTAGTCTAAACCAGTCGACTGGTGGCCTGATATTCCGAACAGTAAAGGCTGATTTCAGTTATTAAACCAATTTTTGGTATTTTCCTTCTATTAGACTTGATATCATGTGTTTATAACTTAGTATTAATCTTTTTGATGGTGTCAAAGGGGGAGAAAATATTATGTTTAAGTTAATTATGATAGGGGGAGAAATATGTATGGGGAGTTTCATGGATTAAGGGGGAGTTGCATGTTGCTATATCATGTTTATGTTTACATGCTTTCTTACCTTAGAATTTCTATCAAATGTTTTTACCTAACTTAAACGGATTGTCACACATCAAAAAGGGGGAGATTGTTAGGGTAATCTCTTG
Source organism: Wurfbainia villosa (assembly GCA_025175895.1). Taxonomy (NCBI): domain Eukaryota; kingdom Viridiplantae; phylum Streptophyta; class Magnoliopsida; order Zingiberales; family Zingiberaceae; genus Wurfbainia; species Wurfbainia villosa. The sequence continues at coordinate 44,071,054 of CM046005.1, forward strand.
CCATGATAAGGTTTTGATGTGTGTGGCAAAGGGTTTAAGTTAGGGTGTTAGTGTGATTTAAGATGTGCGTTGGAGTCTTGCAGGGCTTAGTAATTCGCACATGGAACTGTGGCGAGTTTCACAACTCATGACTCGGTCCTTGAGTCGGTGAAGGATGGCTTTGCGAAAGTCGTGCGCTTGGAGCATCTGAGGGACCGTCGGACGAGGAGCTTGGAGTGAAGCCGGAGGAAGTAGACTTCGAGGCAAGAGACGCGAAGGAGTATTGCAGAGCCATGCGCCTGATGCTGCCGAGGGACGTGGCTGAGGATGAAGATAACTTCAAAGGCGAGGGACTCCAAGAGATGAGAGTGAGCGAATGTATCCCGGGAAGGGGTAGTAGCTCTTAGGTGAAACTTGGTCATTTGGCTAAGTGTCGGATGGGATTTCTCGACACCAGTCGACTGCCATGTAATGGCAGTCGACTGCTCTAAGTCGAACGTGGTTCGACTGGTATTCGACTGGCTATTTTGAGGCCGCTGATCGCCATATGTGGGCAATGATCGCAAAGATTATCACGATCGGCCAAGGCAATGATCGTCGAAAGGGTTTGGCCACAGAACCGCTCGTAGCCGACTGAGCAGTCGACTACGGAGGCATCAGTCGATTGATGAGGTCCATCAGTCGACTGCCAAGTGTTTTGTTGGACTACAACGGTCGGGATCCGACGTGTTCGGAGGCTGTTGGAGTGGCGGCAGTCGACTGCCAAGGGCAGCAGTCGACTGGTGGCGGCCAACGGAAAGAAAAGCCTCCTCTCTATAAAAAGAGAGGGTGTAGAGCTTTGGGGGGCTAATGCTCTTACTCCAAACGACCATCCAAGTGCCCCACAAGCTCTAAACTCTTCTTACTTGCTTTTACTCCATTCTTATTGTAAGAAGAGTGATCTTGTTTGTAAAGGTTACCTCCACCTAGCTTGGTGCAAAGGAGAGACCAATAGTGATTGGCTTTGGAGGAGTGATTCACCTTGGACGAATCGGATCATGGATTAGCGGCGTAGCCGTGAACCACGTTATACCATCGTGTTAGCGTTTGTTTTATTGTTTATCTTTTGCTTTGTCTATTTGTATTTGTATATTCCGCTTACGCTAATCTTTTGTAGACGAGCAATTTACGACATCCATCGTAAGAGGGCTATTCACCCCCCTCTAGTCGGCCGTATCGATCCCCCAACACAAATGTCATGTCATGATGATGACTTGGCATGGCCAGCCAATAATGATGCTCCACATCATCATTGACTTAGCATGTGGTGCCACCTTATGAGGGAGACCAAGAGCCATTGGCTCTTGGAGTTACATGCATGCATGTAACCTCCCAAGCCTTGAAGTGGCCGGCCACTCCATTAGATGGGGAATTCATTTTTTGGTGAGTTACACTCTAACTTCATCTTCTTCCTTGGATCATCCTCTCAAGCTCTCTCCCTCTTCTTCCTCATCTTGCCGTGAGCATCTAAGGAGTGCTAGCACACTCAAGATTGTTTTTCTCCACCTATTGCTTGTGTGGATACCAATAGAGGAGTGTGCACTTGACGCTCTTGAGTTCCGGCGAAGCTTTTGGACGAGTGGATTTGCGAAGGGCGTCGCATCGAGGGTAATGATCTCACCTTCTAGATCTAAGGTAGATCTAGGGTTTTTAGTAAACACATACATGTTTTAGTTTTAATACATTTTCGCACGGATCCGTGGCCGAACTTTCGGGGTTTCCACAACGCAAAAAGCGGTTTTTGCGGCTCGGAAAGTCCAACACCCATAAGGCAAGTAAACACATAGAGTGCAAGTACCACCTAATACGAGAAATCGTAAAGCGAGGAGAAGTTGTTGCGGCCAAGATTGCATCGGAGGATAACCTGGTAGATCCTTTCACTAAGGCCCTTCCAGCGAGGGCTTTTGATAGACATGTGGAGGGAATGGGAATCAGATGTATGGCAGTTTGAGGACAGCATAGTATTTTAGTATAAGTGGGAGATTGTTGGGATGTATACTGAAAAGTCTATCTTTTGTATTAACATCTTTATTTTTGAAATAAGAATCACATGATCATTGTTTGTATATTTATGATTATGCATATTGTCTAATACATTACATTATAGATAACATGGTGTGTAGTGTCACACGGGAGATCATGTTATCAGTTCCTTGTAAAGTATAAGTAAAGACTCACAACCTAGATGACTTTGGACAAACCATTGGAATGGTTGTAGTGTGATTTGGTATTGGTTTGTCTTGGCCATTAAATTACACTAGTGCACTTTGTGTGTATTGAGCAGGACCGACTTAGAGGTGATTTGATTTATTGCTGACTAAATAATCGAATCGGACCTCAGATATTATGTTGTACATGCTCTTAATCCCGATATAATAACGGGCATATATACTTAGCATTCATTTCTTTGATTTACCAATGGACGAGATTTATGGAATAAATCGATAGGCTCGATAAGTTGGGAAATGATATTATTTATATGGTGTGTCGTTGATTATAGGAGGAAACCGTGTCTTATATATTAGGAATATGATGTCCCCTTGAGGAGCTCATAAGGTTCATCATGTAAACCCTATAGGTGTACTTGGTCCAGCATGATGATAAGGTTGAGTGGTACTACTCATGGAGTTAGATGTTGATTAATTAATTGTCAGTAAATTAATTAATCGACGAACATTCGAGATCTTAAATATGGGGAGATATGTGTATAAATAATATATGGAGCTCATATTAACTTATGGGGGTTGGTGAGGTAGATCAATGATAATCCTCTAGTGGAATGAATAATCATTAATGGATCGGACTTTATGTGGGCTTGATCCATTGGGTGGCCAAGATCCAACTCCTCCTCATGGTCCCTATTGTAGCCTATTAAAACCTCATGGAGCCTAGATCCGATGATGGAAAATAAAACTCTAGATCCGACGGTGGAGATTAAATCTCTAGATCCGACGGTTGAGATTAAATCTCTAGATCTGACGGTTGAGATTAAATCTCTAGATCTGATGGTGGAGATTAAAAGGAGGCTTAAGCCTAACTCTATAAAAGGAGGCCAAGGCTTGGGCATGGAGAATAGAAGGAGATTAGGGTTTTTTTTTCCCAAGGCTTGGGCTGCAAGAAACCTAGGAGAGCTAGGGTTTGGGTTGAAGGGGTGGGCGGCAACTCTTCTTCCCTCTCCTTTAGGGTCGGCAGCAACTCGAGAGAAGGACTAGGGTTTTCGCTTCTCTCTTCCTCTTGGTCGGCTTCTCCTTTCCCTAGGGCAGCTCCTTCTTCTTCCATTGAAGCTCTTGGCCGGCGTTAATCTATTGAAGTTGGTCGGTGCTCAATCCTCTCCCTCTCCTTAGGGCCAGCGGACACCAAGGAGCTCATCCTTGGTGGTTGGCGCAAGTAAGGAGAAGAAGGGTGCTTTACCTTTTCCTCTTGTTTGAAGTGAGAAAGGAAAGGAAGATCGTGATTTAGGAGGCTTCAACTTTTGGAAGATCTTCGCCCACACGACGTCCAAAAGGAGGAAGGACATACAATAGAAGATCGAGAGGTATAATGCTTGTTTATGATCTTTTCTTATTATATGCATGTTGTATGTTTTGTTATGTGGCTAATTTACTTGGACCTCAAATACAAATGCAAAAACCGGCGATCCGTACATCGTCTATTCCTCGGCTATTCGAAGAATAGAGGTTGATTGCTTGAACAACAAGTTTGTTCAAGTGACCACTCTAATCGAATAACACGATGATGGAACGGTAGCTTGGGTAATCCCTAATTGTCATGGATTAATTTTTTAATCCGGGGACGACGACGGGATCGCCATGAACAAGCAACCGAGTTGAAGTGGAAAGCGAAGTTTCCTACCTTCAGTCCTATATATTAGGATGATGATGTCCCCTTGTGGAGCTCATAAGGATCATCATGTAAATCTTGCAGGTGGACTTGTTCATGCATGATGATAAGGTTGAGTGGTACTACTCATGGAGTTAGATGTTGATTAATTAATTGTCAGTAAATTAATTAATTAACGGACATTCGATATCTTAAATACGGGGAGATATTTGTACAATTAATATATGGAGCTCATATTTAATTATGGGGGTTGGTGAGATAGATCAATGATAATCCTCTAGTGGAATGGATTTTCATTAATGGATCGGATTTTACTTGAGCCGGATCCATTGGATGGCCAAGATCCAACTCCTTCTCATGGTCCATATCATAGCCTATTAAAACCCTCAAGAAGCCTAGATCCAACGGACACGATTAAAAGGAAGCTTGGGCGAAATCTATAAATATAGGAGGCTTGGCTTGGGCGGCAAGAAGTAGAATTGGAATTCTAGGGTTTGCTTCTAAGGCTTGGGCGGCAAGCAAAAGGTTGGGTGGCTAGGGTTTGGAGAAGCTTTGGGCGGCAACAAGTGGAAGAGTTAAGGTTTTGTTTTTCCTCTCTTCCTAAGGTCTAGTCGGCGCCCCTCTTCTTCTTCCTCACTTGGCCGGAGCCCTTCACCCTCCTCCTTTGGAAGGCGGTTCCTTCTCCATTGGAAAGGGCTAGCGCCACTCTTCCTTCTTCCTCTCCTTGGCCGACGGTAACAACCTAGCTGGGAGCTTGGTTGTCGGCTCTAGATAAGAGAAGAAGTGTTTGGTATTCTTCCCTTTGCTCGGAGCGAGCAAGGAAGGGAAGAACGTGATCTAGGAGGCTTCAACTCTTGGAGGATCGTTGCCCACACAACATCCAAGAGGAGGATAGGACATATGATAGAAGATCAAGAGGTAAACAAGAGGTATAATTCTTCTTTAAGTTTCTTTCTTGTTCTATGCAATTTGTATGTAATTGTATGTGGTTAATTTACTTGGACCCCGAAGATAAACACAAAAACTAGTAATCCGTACATCATCTATTCCACGGCTAATCGAGGAAAAGAGTTAGGTTGCTTGAACAATAAGTTTGTTCAAGCGACCACTCTAATCGAATAGCACGATTATGGATCGGTTGCTTGGGTAATCCGTCTTCGTCAAGGATTAATTTTTTTAATCCAAGGACGTAGATAGGATCTCCATGCACAAGCGACCAAGTTGAAGTGGGAAGCGAAGCTTCTCCCTTCATAATTGATCTGTGCTCTGTTCAATGTCTTACTAGCATAGAGAATAGAATGCAGCTTCTTCTCCTTCCTTTGCCCTAATACTGCCCCTACTGCATAATTACTAGCATCACACATGACCTCGAATGGTAGGCTCCAGTCAGGAGGTTGTATTATCGGGGACGTTACTAAGGCCTTTTTTATTTCCTTGAATGCTACTAAACATTGCCAATCGAAAATAAACTTTGTGTCCTTAGCTAGTAGATTTGTCAGAGGTCTAGTTATCTAAGAAAAATTTTTTATGAACCTTCTATAAAAACCCGCATGCCTAAGAAAGCTCCAGATGCCATTCACATCCCTAGGTGGCGGCAACTTTTCTATTACTTCGACCTTCGCTATGTCTACTTCGATATCATTCCCTGATATCTTATGTCCCAGAACAATCCCTTCAGTTACCATGAAGGGACATTTTTCCTAGTTCAGAACCAAGCTGTTCTCCTCACACCTTTGCAGAACCCTTTCTAGATTCTTCAGACATGCATCGAAACTTGTTCCTAGACTGAAAAATCATCCATGAACACTTCCATAATTTGTTCAATCATATCCGAAAAAATATCTGTCATACAACGCTAGAAGGTGGCTAGGGCATTACATAAACCAAAGGGAATTCTTCTGTATGTGAAGGTTCCATACGGGAAGGTGAAGGTGGTCATCTCTTGGTCCTTGGGGTGAATCGGGATTTGGAAAAAACCTGAGTACCCATCAAGGTAGCAAAAATAGGAATGTTTAGCAAGGCGCTCCAACATCTGATCAATGAATAGAAGTGGAAAATGATCCTTCCTTGTTGCTTTGTTTAGTTTATGATAATCTATACACATTCTCCACCCCGTTACCATTCAAACAGGGATCAACTCATTCTCTTCGTTCTTGACTACTGTAGTGTTGCCTTTCTTTGGAACTGCGTGCACCAGACTTACCCACTCACTATCTGAAATTGGATAAATTATTCCGGCATCCAATAGTTTAAGCACTTCCTTTTTCACTACCTCCTGGAAGTTTGGGTTAAGTCATCGTTGATGCTCCACTATTTACTTACACCCGTCCTCAAGTATTATCCTATGCATGTAGAGAGACGAGCTTATCCCCTTTATGTCAATGATGGTGTACCCTAGCACCTTTTTGTATGTCCTGAGCAACAACTTCCTCATCTCTACCTCACTCATATCGGCGTTTATAATCACCGGATGGGTTGAAGTTGGACCGAAAAATTCATACTTGAGATTCGGGGGTAGTGGCTTCATCTCAGGAATTGGGTGTTTCTCTGCTGCCACCTACCCCGACTCTTCTTCTTCTTCTTCTGATCCCGAAGATAGGGAAGCTTCTTCTATCCAATACTCTCTCTCTCTCTTTGTCTTCTCATTTTACTTGACAAGCCCTTTCAACGTTATCTACCCCCTTTATGGGGAAGGCCTCCTGAAAATCCTACCCACTGTTTGCCCACATTTCGAGAGTCCACACTACTATTTCTATAATGTGATACACTTTGTCAGTGCTCTTTTTCATCAATACTCCCCCTACGGCTATGTCTAAGAGTTCTTTCGACGAGCTAGTGATCCCGGAATAAAAAACATGGATGAGTAACCAATCCTATAATCCATGGTGTGGGCAATGAATAATCAGCTCTTGGAGTCTCTTCCATTCCTAGGCCAAAGTCTCTTCATGCCCTTGCTCAAACGAAAGGATTTTATCTCAAAGGTAGGCTATTTTGTGAGGGGGAAAGAATTTGCTTAAAAAAATGCTTTCCATCTATTCCCATGTCATTATACTTCCTTCTGGTAGAGTGTGTATCCATTGCCTAGCCTCCCCTTTCAGGGAGAATGGGAACGTAATGAGCTTAATGGCGTCCGTTGGGACTCTGTCATAGTGCACTGTGCCGCAGTAAGCAAGGAATTCTTCAAGATGTAGATAGGGCTCCTCAATCTGAGTCCCTGTAAATTTCTTTTCTTTAATAAGGGAGATTAATGCAGAGTTTATCTCCCAGCTTGTAGCATGAATTCATGGAATAGTTATGCAAGAATTTCATGTTTTTCATTTGGGCACTAAGTAATCTCTCAAGGGTTGAGCGTGATGTGTTAACATTTCAGCGTCCCTTGGTTAGAGGGGATCTGTAAATCATATGTAATGAATATTCCTAAGGGTTGAGGCAATGTAATTACTGAAATAAATCTAAACTTACTCTAGATATTAAAAATATAAAACTAAAGTAAATCAAATCAAAGTGAAAAATAAAGCAAGTAAATAAATCTACCCTAAGTCCAATCCAATTGTCCACCTCTCGATATCGAATCAATCAGTCCCAAGCAATAGCGCCCAAAACTTGATGCACGTGAATGCGACCTCAAATCTCGTGATGGAAACCATCGAGGACTCGAAGCGCGCGCTCGCGCTCGCATTCAACGCCCGTAAGTGCACGAATGTCGTCAAATAATAAAAAGATTATCGATCCCACAGGGACTGAGATTCGAGTACCGATTGGTTAAGTGGACGTTATTGTTCGGAGTTCCGTTCTAATGGTTGTCATGAAGAGGGTTGTCAGTGGTCCTAACTCTAGTATGGTGTCACACGAAGGAAGAGAAGGGTTGCTACGAGTCTTTTGAGGAAATTCTAGGATTTCGATTTCGCTTGTGTGTCACATAACACGCTATCAATTGGGTATTATCTAGACGTCTAACTAAGGTCTTGTCGAAGGGACATCATACACTTCCCCGATGAGCCTTCGCATCTATCGGGAACTATCTCTGACATACTAGGTCGACCCCTGGCTTTAGGACGGGATAGGCGGTACGAGGATGTTGATTCAATCCCTATGACGAGTCGGAACATGTCCCGTTTCTGACTCTATCACACCATTATTGTCAGTAATATATGAGAGATGTCCTAAGGCAATCGCCTTATGTATGAACCATTTATATGATAAATGAAGATTCACTATTTGAGTATACATGTTTTATGTATTTGATTGGATCTTAAACTCATTTACTGAATGTCCACGATACGATTCACAGCATGAGAGAATTTGTGATTGGATCACAACTAGTGAGTATCTCTACATGTGTAATTGTGATGTATCGGAATAATCCCTAGTCGATGAATTGATGAATCTGGACACCATCAATTCTGTTGAGACTAGCACGAGGTATACTCCTTGGTGTATCCAAGCAGCTGATTCTCACTGGCTGGAGACATAGTGATGTCCGGAGTTAATCGTGGATGCTAGTTATGGTAACTAGTTCATTGGAGTGACCAGCCGTAAGACTTCATATGGTTCTCTGCATATATAGATATGTCAATGAAGTTATTATTGTGGCTTAAGTGCGATGTTCCTTTGACTTGCGGTATTCAAGTCATCTTGATCATGGAGACTTATGCTTTGACATCTTAAGCAAACATCTCCGAGGAGATGTGGACCCGGGATGATTGGGTATAAGTCGAAGTGATCGAAGGTGTTTGAATAGCCTATAAAGGATTCACCACTCCTTGCGAGGAGATGTATACCCATGGCCTCTCGTCGGATTGTTACTAAAGTCTTTGGCCAAAGCATTACATGTTTAGAGTAAAGTACTCTTCGATACATGTGGAGTAACTAGAATCCGTAGGACGAGGAAATGATACTTGGGCTAGGTGTGACGTAGTCAGCCTAGTGGGGACTGACACAATAGACCATGTCCTGAACCAAGTGGGTATAAGATGAGTGAAGGGAATGGGGCACGATTCATTCGAGCTACTGAAGGGTTTCAGAAATAGTTCTGGATCAACCGTTGATCTTTTCGGTTAATTGGGGATCATGATGTACTACTAGGTGCCACTCATGATCGTTCTATAATTAATGGTTAATTATAGACGGCCAACATAAACCGAGAACCTATTTGGTCACACGCACAACGAGTGTAATCCAAAGGATTTAAAACGAGCTTGATAATGGGATTCTCAGACCGAGAGAAACTATGTTTGGTTGGACCAAACATAAAGCGAGCATGAAATTGTTTCAGTCGCAATGGAAGCGTGGATGGGCTGCGTTTTATGAAGACGTAATGGATGGACCAAAATGGTTTGGTTCTAATCCAATGGATAAGAATAAACCAAAGGGTTTGGTTTATTTTAAATGAATGAACCAAAAGTTGGTTCGGTTCGTTTTAACTTAAAATAAACCATCATGGTTTGGTTTATTTTAACTTATCTTAATGGAGCGGGTTAACGGGCTTTATGGATATGATCCATTAACCATTAAGAGAATTAGTTCTCTATAAAAGTGGGCTTAAGGGATTGTTAAACCCTAACTAATCAATCAAAACCCTAGCCTCCAAGGAGTTGCCGCCCAACCTGGTTGTGCCGCCCAACCTCCTTGCCGCCCAGCTTGATTGTGCTGCCGTCTAGCTCCTTGCCGGTGAACCTCCGGCGACCCTCCGGTGATCTCCTATAGGTTTGGCATCAAGGTGAGGCTTTTCTCTCCTTGTTTTGGCCGGCGCCTACTCCTCCACCAAGCTGTCCAGTTTTCTGGACAGCTTCTCCTCCTCTCGTCGGAGCGTCGTTTGGACGACGGTTAGTGCTCCGACAGTGGCTAACATACCGTGGATTTGATCTCCGGTAATCCTCTGAGGTGGAGGACGAAGGATTCGTCAAACGGTTGACGAATACCTCTCCGGAGAAGCGAGTTTTGAGAACTCGTTTTGGATCCGAATTTGGATTCGGATCGTGATCATCTCTCGATCACGTCGTCTTCAACACGAGGCTAGTAACCCGTACGAAGACGAAGCTCGTGACTTAGCGAAGTCATCCCGAGGAGCTCGGCGTGGATACGGATAGAGACGATTCTTACGAGGATCGTTCCGGTTGATGCCGTTCCCGCTACACGTCATACGGAAGGTATAACGTAGTTTAATTTCCTTTTATTACAATTTTAATTTACGGTTATGTCTACACTTGTTGTAATAGCATGCGTGTGTTGTGTGTGTTGTAATAAATAGGAGTATTTATTATTTTTATTGCTTCCGCTGTGTTCATGTTTACGAAACGTGATCGAATACACACACGCCGCGGTGCTGGAAACCCAACAGTGGTATCAGAGCCCAGGTTGTGTTTCGACATAATCGTAAAAATGGTTTTGCGATAGTCATAATGTATTTCTGAAAATGGAAATTTTTCACCTTTGGAAAGTCTAGAAGTATTTATGGAAATCTTCCACTTTGAAAGTTGAAGTATTTATGGAAATTGATATTTTCCATAAATAAAATATTTGATTAGATTCTGAAATTTGTTTCCTAATTTAATCATGATTTGATTTGGGAAATCAAATCTAAAATATTTTATTTCCATAAGTAGTTTTAATGATTTAGGAAATTGGTTTCCTAAATAGATTTTCCTTAATCAAATAATTCCATGAATTATATATGTGATTAGATTTGGAAATTTGTTTCCTAATTTAATTATGATTTGATTTGGAGAATCAAATCTTAAACATATTTTATTTCCATAAATAGTTATGACATATAAGGAAATATAGACATGACATAATTGTATGCCATGTAATTGCATTAGATGCATAACATTATGCCATGCGTGTCGTGACATGTAGATGTATGCCATGTATGCCATGCCATGTAGATAATAGTTATTTGCATGCAAAGAGGATGAGACATAAAACCCTTAATCAATATTAAAGCCTACACCTTCCATTAATATGGTTAGAACCAGAGTTCCGCTTTCTTGTTTGGGTTGTTGGACTCTCCAAGCCCGGCTCAACTCAATATGTTCAAACCATGGAATAGTTTAATACTAATATGGTAAGAGTCAGAGGTCAATCGTTAGCTTTGGTTGTTGGACTCTCTCCAAGCTGGGCTAATTGGTTGAATGCGCTCTAACCATATTAAAACTATGTCCCGATTAATGGGTTGGCTTTAACCTGGAGCATCGGCTTGTTGGACTCTCTCCAAGGTCGATGTAAAGGGAGGTGAAGTTGGGTGCTATGCATATGATGCATACTTATTAATGTGTTAACAACCCGATGTATGTGTGAACATTCAATTAGTTGATAGCACATTGTGATAGTTGCATATACGTGATATGCAATCGGTATAGATGATACCTACCGTCGTAGTTATGAATGGCTTGTTGGACTCTCTCCAAGGTTGTTCATAACTATGATGGATATCAGCCCATTCGGAGATGGACCTACGATCTCCCGAAGTGATTTTGGGGTTTTTGAAATTTAAAAAATGAATGGGATTTATAAATGTATATTGATGCATTTTAAAATCATTTTCTCATATATGCTCGTTTTGTATTTCTAGGTCAATAAATTGATCATGACGCTTTGAATTTGCGCACTATTTTGGATTCGAACAAACATCGGGCCAAACTTCCCGGATCGCTTAGAAACCTGAGAATTGTTCTCAAGGCGGAAAAGCTTGCATATGTCCTTGAAGAGCCTCTTCCTGACCGTCCTAAGGACGATGCAACTCCAGACCAAATGTTGGTCTATCAGAAGCATGTGGCAGATTCTGAGCTGGCGAGTTGCATCATGCTAGCGGCGATGGTACCATGCCGCAAGCGCACATGAGCATATGGATGCTAACACTATGGTCTTCCATCTTCATGAGTTGTTCGATGAGCAAGCGAGATCCGAAAGGTTCGAGGTCTCTAGGCTCCTCTTCACCACGAAGATGCAAGAAGGTTCGTCTAGCGGTTTGTGCTAAAGATGAACGGTACATCGAGCGGACTAGCTACCCTCGGTTTTGTGATGGATCATGAGTTAAGTATTGACTTAATTCTGCATTGTTTGCCCAAGAGTTTCGCAATTTGTGATGAACTATCGGATGAACAAATTGGAATCCACCATTCCCGAGCTCCTCAATATCCAAGACTGTGGAGCCTTCAGAAGCATGAGGAGAAGGCGGTTCATAGTTGATTCCTCAAAGAAAGGTTCTAAGAGGAAGGCAAAAGAACAGAAGAAAGGAAAGAAAAAGGCAAAGAAGGCGGAACAAGAAAGGGCACTTGCCATCGTGGCAAGGAAGGCCACCGGCGAAGAAACGCAAGATTTATCTTGAGTCCATGAAGAAGAAGAAGGCATCCGATGCCCCATCCTCTTGTATCTTCTATTGATTGTCATTCTATTTCCTTAGACACTTGGGTATTGGATACTCGGGTGTAGCTCACATATATGTAATGACATACAGGGCTAAGGAATAGAAGAAGACTTGTCGAGGGGAGTCAAATTCATGAGTTGGCAATGGAGCAAAGGTTGCCGCGGTCGCCATCGAACTTATTTGAAGCTCCTAGTGGACTAGTCTTAGAACTCGGACAATTGCTATTATGTTCCTTCTCTAATAAAGAACATTGTTTCTATTTCCGCTTAAATAGAAATGGTTTCCATTTAACGCTTAGTAACAATTGTTGTTATATAACTTTGAATGGCGATTTTATGGAATCGAACTTTGAGTAATGGCATTTATACGCTGGACGATTCGGACATTTTCAATATCGAGCAACACGCTGCTCGAAAGGATAATCAAATAGACTCCTATATGTGGCATTGTCGTCTTGGCCATATAAGCAAGAAACGGATGTCCGAATTACACCGATGTGGAATTCTGGAATCGTTTGAATTGGATTCATACGATACATGCGAATCATGCTTAAAAGGCAAGATGACTAAGTTACCTTTACCGAAAAGGTGAACGAGTGGGAGAGTTACTAGGTCTAGTACATACTGATGTATGTGGACCTATGTCAACTCAAGCATTAGGAGGCTATAGCTACTTCATTACCTTCACCGATGATCACTCACGGGTTGGGTATGTGTTCTTGATGAAACACAAGTCTGAAGCCTTTGAAAGGTTCAAAGAATTCAGAAATGAAGTAGAGAAACAACATGACAAGAGTATTAAAATACTTCGATCGGATCGAGGTGGTGAATACTTAAGTCAAGAGTTTCTTGATTATCTAAGAGACAATGGCATATTGTCTCAATGGACTCCGCCCTATACACCACAGCATAATGGTGTATCTGAGAGGCGTAACCGGACCTTGTTGGACATGGTCAGGTCAATGATGAATCATGCAACTCTTCCCAAGTCCTTTTGGGGCTATGCACTTCAGGCAGCTGATTACTTGTTAAACAGAATGCCTACCAAGGTAGTCTCAACTACTCCATATGAGATATGGAATGGTAAGAAACCTCATGTATCTTACTTGAAGATATGGGGTTGTCCTGCTTATGTGAAGCGGACTGTATCAGACAAACTGGATGCTAAGTCTGATAAATGTCTATTTATTGGATACCCTAAGGAAACAAGGGGTTACCAATTCTATCATCCTGTGGAACAAAAGGTGTTTGTTTCAAGGCATGCTGTTTCTAGAGAAAGAGTTTCTCAAGCACGAAAACAGAGGGAGTGTCGTCGAGCTTGAGGAGGCTCGAGAGACTCAAATAGACATTGATGAGATACCTGGTGAAGCACAACAAATGACAACTCATAGTGATGAGCAATCTACGATCCTATTGTAACACCACATCTTCAGTAGATCCGTAGAACACGCAATATTCCTGAGAGATATGGATTTCTCGTAAGTGAATCGAACGACGTGTGACTCCGTGATGAGGAGGAGTCTACCAGTTCTGAAGAAGTGCTGACAAGTTCAGAAAGGGATAAGTGGCTTGGTGCCATGAAGTCGGAAATGGATTCCATGTACGAAAACCAAGTTTGGAACTTGGTTGACCCACCTGAAGGCATAAAGCCTATAGGGTGCAAGTGGGTTTTCAAGAAGAAAACCGACATGGATGGTAATGTGATTACCTATAAGGCTAGATTGGTGGCGAAAGGATATCGTCAAAAGCAAGGTGTTGATTATGACGAAACCTATTCGCCTGTAGCTATGCTTAAATCCATTCGGATGCTCCTGACCATAGCGGCTCATTATGATTATGAGATATGGCAGATGGATGCGAAAACAGCTTTCCTTAATGGAAACCTGCTCGAGGACGGTATATGATACAGCCTGAGGGTTTCACATCGGTTGATAAAACCAAGGTATGCAAATTGCAACGATCCATTTATGGATTGAAGCAAGCATCCAGAGTCGGAATATCCGCTTTGATGAGACGATCAAAAAGTTTGATTTCACAAAATCCGCATTTAACCTTGTGTGTACAAGAAGGTTAGTGGGAGTGCAGTCGTGTTCCTAGTATTGTATGTCGATGACATATTACTTATAGGAAACGATGTGTCAATCTTACAGTCAGTTAAGGTTTGGTTATCCAAGACATTCTCCATGAAAGACCTGGGAGAAGCAACCTACATCCTTGGGATTAAGATCTATAGAGATAGATCGAAACGGTTGCTTGGTCTTTCGCAGTCTACATATATAGACCGAGTGCTAAAGAGGTTTAGCATGTCGGAATCCAAGAAAGGTTATCTGCCCATCAGGCATGGGGTACACCTTTCAAAGTCTATGTGTCCGCGCACAGAAGACGAGAGGATTTGCATGAGTAAGATTCCCTATGCATCCGCAATAGGATCTATCATGTATGCTATGTTATGTACGAGGCCCGATGTATCGTATGCTCTAAGTGTCACGAGCAGATACCAGTCTGATCCAGGAATGGATCATTGGGCGGCTGTTAAGACGATCCTTAAGTACTTGAGAAGAACTAAGGATGTGTTCCTAATATATGGAGAAGGGGACATGGTGATACGTGGGTATACAGATGCCAGCTTCCAGACAGACAAGGATGATTCCAGGTCTCAGTCTGGATACGTGTTCACCTTGAATGGGGGCGCAGTGAGTTGGAAAAGTTCCAAACAAGAGACTGTAGCGGATTCTACCATTGAGGCAGAATATATTGCAGCTTCGGAAGCAGCAAAGGAAGCGGTTTGGATCAAGAAGTTCGTTCATGAACTTGGTGTGATTCCGGCCATTATTGAAGCAATACCGGTCTACTGCGACAACAATGGAGCAATTGCACAGGCGAAAGAGCCAAGGTCTCATCAACGATCCAAACATGTGCTTCGCCGCTATCATCTTATCAGAGAGATCATAAGTAGGAACGAAATACAAATCGAGAAAATTCCCACTGAAAGGAACTTAGCGGATCCTTTGACTAAAGCATTACCTCAAAGTAAGTTTGAGGGTCATGTTGGTGCTTATGGTATTGGATACCGTAGCGATTGGCATTAGGCCAAGTGGGAGTCTGTTAGTAATATATGAGAGATGTCCTAAGGCAATCGCCTTATGTATGAACCATTTATATGATAAATGAAGATTCACTATTTGAGTATACATGTTTTATGTATTTGATTGATCTTAAACTCATTTATCAATGTCCACGATACGATTCACAGCATGAGAGAATTTGTGATTGGATCACAACTAGTGAGTATCTCTACATGTGTAATTGTGATGTATCGGAATTATCCCTAGTCGATGAATTGATGAATCTGGACACCATCAATTCTGTTGAGACTAGCACGAGGTATACTCCTTGGTGTATCCAAGCAGCTGATTCTCACTGGCTGGAGACATAGTGATGTCCGGAGTTAATCGTGGATGCTAGTTATGGTAACTAGTTCATTGGAGTGACCGTAGTAAGACTTCATATGGTTCTCTGCATATATAGATATGAAGTTCTTCTTGTGGCTTAAGTGCGATGTTCCTTTGACTTGCGGTATTCAAGTCATCTTGATCATGGAGACTTATGCTTTGACATCTTAAGCAAACATCTCAGGAGATGTGGACCGAGATGATTGGGTATAAGTCGAAGTGATCGAAGGTGTTTGAATAGCCTATAAAGGATTCACCACTCCTTGCGAGGAGATGTATACCCATGGCCTCTCGTCGGATTGTTACTAAAGTCTTTGGCCAAAGCATTACTTGTTTAGAGTAAAGTACTCTTCGATACATGTGGAGTAACTAGAATCCGTAGGACGAGGAAATGATACTTGGGCTAGGTGTGACGTAGTCAGCCTAGTGGGGACTGACACAATAGACCATGTCCTGAACCAAGTGGGTATAAGATGAGTGAAGGGAATGGGGCACGATTCATTCGAAGCTCTTGAAGGATTTTGAGAAATAGTTCGGATCAGCGGTTGATCTTTTCGGTTAATTGGGGATCATGATGTACTACTAGGTGCCACTCATGATCGTTCTATAATTAATGGTTAATTATAGACGGCCAACATAAACCGAGAACCTATTTGGTCACACGCACAAAGAGTGTAATCCAAAGGATTTAAAACGAGCTTGAGAATGGGATTCTCAGACCGAGAGAAACTATGTTTGGTTGGACCAAACATAAAGCGAGCATGAAATTGTTTCAGTCGCAATGGAAGCGTGGATGGGCTGCGTCTTATGAAGACGTAATGGATGGACCAAAATGGTTTGGTTCTAATCCAATGGATAAGAATAAACCAAAGGGTTTGGTTTATTTTAAACGAATGAACCAAAAGTTGGTTCGGTTCGTTTTAACTTAAAATAAACCATCATGGTTTGGTTTATTTTAACTTATCTTAATGGAGCGGGTTAACGGGCTTTATGGATATGATCCATTAACCATTAAGAGAATTAGTTCTCTATAAAAGTGGGCTTAAGGGATTGTTAAACCCTAACTAATCAATCAAAACCCTAGCCTCCAAGGAGTTGCCGCCCAACCTGGTTGTGCCGCCCAACCTCCTTGCCGCCCAGCTTGATTGTGCTGCCGTCTAGCTCCTTGCCGGCGTCCAAGCTCCAGCCGGTGAACCTCCGGCGACCCTCCGGTGATCTCCTATAGGTTTGGCATCAAGGTGAGGCTTTTCTCTCCTTGTTTTGGCCGGCGCCTACTCCTCCACCAAGCTGTCCAGTTTTCTGGACAGCTTCTCCTCCTCTCGTCGGAGCGTCATTTGGACGACGGTTAGTGCTCCGACAGCGGCTAACATACCGGGGATTTGATCTCCGGTAATCCTCTGAGGTGGAGGACGAAGGATTCGTCAAACGGTTGACGAATACCTCTCCGGAGAAGCGAGTTTTGAGAACTCGTTTTGGATCCGAATTTGGATTCGGATCGTGATCATCTCTCGATCACGTCGTCTTCAACACGAGGCTAGTAACCCGTATGAAGACGAAGCTCGTGACTTAGCGAAGTCATCCCGAGGAGCTCGGCGTGGATACGGATAGAGACGATTCTTACGAGGATCGTTCCGGTTGATGCCGTTCCCGCTACACGTCATACGGAAGGTATAACGTAGTTTAATTTCCTTTTATTGCAATTTTAATTTACGGTTATGTCTACACTTGTTGTAATAGCATGCGTGTGTTGTGTGTGTTGTAATAAATAGGAGTATTTATTATTTTTATTGCTTCCGCTGTGCTCATGTTTACGAAACATGATCGAACACACACACGCCGCGGTGCCGGAAACCCAACAATTATATCTACGGTTATCGAAGATGAGGCCAACCCCAAGGTTTCTCTTTAATTCTCCTAAATCTTTGATACGAGGGTTGTCACCCCTCGTATTGGCTATGCATAGTAAATAGAAGAGCAAAACAAATAGCTTTCGATCTGAACAATCACCAATTGCAAATATAATTTCAAGAACAAAAATATATTTGAAATAACATGTTCTACGCACACAAACTACTCCATAATCCTAGAATAGGAGAATCTACTCCATAAATACGAGAAGAGAAACACAAAGCATATTAGAATTCATAGAAACAATGCAAACTGTGCGAAGAACGTGAATTACAATGCACTTTGGCTCTCCTCTACGGCGTTGATGTGCATAACTTGATCCTCGAGCGGCCTTTTTCCTCCCCATTGCGAGTTCTCGAAGCTTTTTAGGGAGTCGAAGTGCTGTCTTGATTGTCGTGCCTCTCCCCTAGGGTTTGGGTGTAGCTTCCTTTATATAGACATCAGGTCAGATCTATCTGAAACCTGGAAAACGACTGAATCACGTCAAAATTGCCCAGTGCCACATGCCCGTGTGCATTCACACGACCAAGCCATGTGTGGCGCTGGGGCACGAGCCGTGTGGATTCAAAGGGTCAGGGTGTGTGTCCTTCTATTCTAGCTACCAAACACCTTCTTTTTGCTCCAAAAGTGTGCCATTTTCCCCGTAGAATGCTGGCCAGCACACAAGAGTACAATGAGCAGATCTCCGAAATAGAAAATAGGAAATGCATGCAAAATAAAGTGAAATATGTAAGAACCAAATATAAAATGCAACGGGATATGAGCGAAAACTACTCCTAAAACCCTATATGTTTTGCTCACATCACCTTTTCTAGTAAAAGGTAACTTGGTCATCTTACTCTTTAAGCACGATTCGCATGTATCGTATGAATCTAATTCAAACGATTCCAGAATTCCACATCGGTGTAATTCGGACATGCGTTTCTTGCTCACATGGTCAAGATGATAATGCCACATGTAGAAGTCTAATTGATTATCTTTTCGAGCACGCTTGTTGCTCGCTTCGGTATTGAAAATGTCACTGGATACGTCCAATGTATAAATACCATTGCTTAAAGTTCCAGTCCTATAAAGAACGTCATTCAAAGTTATGTAACAACAATTGTTACTAAAAGTCAAATGATATCCATTTCTATTTAAGCAGGAAATAGAAACAATGTTCTTTATTAACGAAAAAACATAATAGTAATTTTCTAGTTCTAAGACAAATCTTGTAGGGAGCTTCAACAAATATATTCCGATGGCGACCGCAACAACCTTTTCTCCATTGCCAACTCACAAATTTGATTCTCCCTTAATGAGTTTTCTTCTATTCCTTAGCCCTTGTATGTCATTATATATATGTGAGTCACACCAAGTATCTAATACCTAAGTGTCTGAGGAAATAGAATGACAATAAAAAACGAAGATACCTGAAGAGGATGGGGCATCGGATGCCTTCTTCTTCTTCACGAAATCAAGATAAATCTTGAAGTTTCTTCGCCATTGGCCCTCCTTGCCACAATGATGACAAGTGCCCTTTTGAGCTGGTTCTGCCTTCTAAGTCTTCTTCTTCCCCTTACATTGTTCCTTTGATTTCCTTTTAGAGTCTTTCTTTGAGGAATCAACTAATAGCACCGTCTTCTCCTCATGCTTCACAGAAGGCTCCATAGTCTTCAGCATGTTGAGGAGCTCAGAAATGGTGGTTTCAAGTTTATTCATCCGGTAGTTCATCACAAACTGTGAGTAACACTTCGGCAAACAATGTAGAATTAAATCAATACTTAATTCTATTGGGAAAATTCCGGATCTGACGTTCACAACATTGCGAGCGAATACTTCGCACAACCGCAGTGGAAACAATAATTATAAATCGGATCCCACCAGAGATCCATGCAAAACTATATACGTTGTTTCGTACCCTATTTTTCTAGATCTTATCTAGAAGGAGAAATATACCTTCGGTGCATGCCCTTCGCAATCCCGCTTTTCCAAATACTGTCGGATCTCAATACGGTAAGAATAACCATATCTCTAAGGTATCCACACTGACACCCACCCATTTTGGAGTCACGTTGTACTAGCAACCCCTAGCAAAGTGCCAAGAACCCTTTGGAAGAAGAAGGAGAGGAAGAAGAGAACTCTTTCTCTTGGCCTTTTGGCTTGCATGCCCAAAACACAAAAGCCACCAAAAACTATTATGCACGTTCAACACCAAAAGGCATTTTAATCCACTAGCAATCATTGCCATCAATTCCTCTTAACTCCTCATTAAGAAGACTCTTAATACCAAGACCCTTGGTATTCTCCTTCATCATGAATACCAAGGCCCTTGGTATTCCCATGCATGATTAATCAAATTAATCATGCAAGATGATGCATCATCTTCCATGGTTGAACTTGAGTCTAACTCAAGTTTAACCAGTTTGAGTCTAACTCAAGTCTTGGCCATATGCTAAATTGTCTTTTAGTCCAACTAAAAGAAATCATCTCCAAAATAGAATGTCATTTGTGTGTGACCCTATAGGCTCTTGTAATATTGGCAATGTATCTAAAACTATTTTAGATACATAAGCAATGAGCGGCATCTAGCAATGCATCATTGCTACCCAAGTTACAAGATCGTCGAGATCCGACAACCTGTTCATGACTATTATTATGTATGATGGTGTCCTTCTATCTCTGATATCTTAGATCGATAAATGAGGCATAGACCGTGTCATCCCCTTATCAATCTTTATGTTTCTTGATCCCCAAGTAGACTCACTCAAACAAATGAGCTCAATATCTCATATTGACTCATTTGAGCATGGTCATGCATTTCGTGGTCCTACTATATCAAGAGGCCAAAGATATCACTTCCGTCATATGGGAGGGATATATCCCATCTACATTACTCACATCCCTCCGCATAATTCGTTATATACCCAGTGATCGCCGTTATAGTGTACCCTATTACGGTGTGACGTTAGACAATACCAAAGTACATAACTCCTTATGTAGGAAACCGTAGTGACTTCAAGTCTAAGGACTATTCATACCAATAGTCACATGAGAAAGTATATGACACTCATATAACAATCCATGATACTTTCTCATGGCGAGTCAATTCAGTATATATATTCTCCAATATATATACCCATGTGTCAATGTGATATCACATATCCATGACTTGTGAGATCAAGTCATCCATTGACCTACATGCTAGTCTCAATACATTAATATTGCCCTTGTCTATTAATACTTAACTAGGAATATTAAGAATAGTAATCTCTACAGCTTCTCATAATCAATTCTACCAATTGATATACTGTAGATTAGAACCTACTATTCAAGGGCATTATTATATTTATTTTAGCTAGCACATGCATAAAGTAAATATAAAAAATAATCTTTGCCTTTTTATTAATGAAATATAATACACATGATCCCTAATCAATGATCTCATGATTGACACTAAGGGCTGACACTAACAAATTCATGATCCATCACAAACCCGAGTGTCGCAAGTCGCTCGATGTACCCATTCATCTTTAGCACAAATTGCACCACAGATGTACCTTCTTGCATCTTAGAGGTGAAGAGGAGCTAAGAGACTTCGAACCTTTCGGATCTTGCTTGCTCTTCAAACAGCTCATGAAGATGAAAGATTATGGTATTAGCATCCATATGGTCATGTTGCTTCTGAAGCTTGGGTACCATCGCCGCTAGCATGATGCAACTCGCCAACTCAAAATCATTCACATATTTTTGATAGGCCAACAATTGGTCTGGAGTTACATCATCCATAGGACGGGTGGGAAGAGGCTCTTCGAGGACATACACAAGCTTTTCCGCCTTGAGAACAATTCTCAAGTTTCTAAGTCAGTCCAAGAAGTTTGGCCCAGTTAATTTATTCAAATCCAAAATAGAGTGCAAGTTTATAGACGTCATGATCAAGTGATTAACCTAGATATATGATATTACGGTTATTATGTCGTGGGACTGTTACAAATTATTTACCGAACCCCCTAACTACACTAATGCAGTATAGGACTGACTCGGATCGTCTCCCAATGAACCTAATGGTTGGACATTTGTTTTTAAACAGAAGTAAACACTGGGGATTTTTACAATTTATTAAAACAATTATTCAAAGCTAACCTAATGCAAGAACGATTCAACCTTGCATCGCACTGTCACTATACGATGCAATGGCCAAACAATTCTGGTAAACAGACATGGAAATAAAATCTGCAGGAAGTAAATCTAACTAACAAATAACAATTAACAAATAACTATCCTAATACGTAAAAGTAAGTAATCACGCACCGCACTGTCACTATACGGTACAATGATCACGAAACAAAGGTGAACAATTCAACCAAGTACCGCACTGTCACTATACGACACAGTGATCAAAAAGTCACTAAAAAGCTACACTAACAGACAGAAAATAGCTCAACCAAGCACCGCACTGTCACTATACGACACAGTGGTCAAGAAATAAAGGTGAACAATTCAACCAAGTACCGCACTGTCACTATATATACGACACAGTAATCAAACAGTCACTGAAAAGCTAAACTAAATGCAAGGAAAGTAAGCAATTCAACCAAGCACTGCACTGTCACTATACGGCACACTGGTCGAATGTAAAGAAAATCTAACCTAATAATGAAAGCACTCCAACCAAACACCATACTGTCACTATACGATGCATTGATTGGACAATTTTAATTGATGGGGTTAGTACATCAGCAACAAGAAATTAAACTAACCTACAACTAAATAACAAACACAAGTATTAAGTCTAATAAAAATGCAGGATGAACAAAATAAAACAACTAAGCACAACAACCCGATAGAAATAACATTGCATGTAAACAAACCAACAATTAACCGAAACAAACATAATCAACTACTAACAATTGCATAACTGAGCTGGAATAAAAAGAAGAATGTAAATAACACGAAATCCCAACTAAACGAGTGTTTAACACAAACACACTCATTAAAGATCCAAATAAAACAACGACGCAGAACTACACGGTGGTCATAATAACCTAAATGCACCACTTCGACTGAATGCGGTCGCGCCGATCGGGCGAACAGAAGGAAGGAGAGATGGATGATCGCGATCATCGCCCGGCGACCGATTCACCGGGATGGAATGGAAATCTTCACCGGCGGTGAATATGGAGTTGTCCAATCGGCACAACCAGTGGGTGACTCCGGCGAGATGGAACGGCCTATCCCAGCCACCGGAATGAAGTAGAATGCCGGTGAAGGATGAACTCGCCGGAATCCCGCCTCGCCTAGCTTTGGATCAGCTGCCCGAATCACGACATCTGGATCTACCGCCAAGGATCAGATGGGATCGCTGCCAGCTGTTGGAGGGAAACTCGCCGGAATACTGCCGACCTGTTGTCGATCGCTCGTGTAGTCGCCGATCGCCGCGCTCGTGAGAGGAAGAAGACACCATTCTGTCGCACGTTCTATCGCATATGGGAAAAAGTTAGATTTTATCTCCAATTTTCTCAGCCGTTCGATCGAGCCATCTCCAATATCAGCCTCCCATTTAGAGCTAGGGTTAAATGAATCAAATTAATCATCCCTAAGTGATGATTAATCAAATTCGATGGCTGTGATCAGTCTGATTTCAAATGGACGGATCTGATCCATCTGAAAGGATAATTACGATCGGTCGAATCTGGAGGAAGAGCTCAGATGTTCAGATCGAAATGTATGGACTGGATCTCTCCAGATCTGAATAGATGGCTTAGAATCAGCTATATTCATCGGACGGTCCATAATGCTCAGATCTGATCCGTATCGATGGCTGCGATTGCTCCAATTAGATCCTCATTATATGTTTCCTACAAAATCACATGAAATTCGTGAAAAATACTGAAATTATAGGAATTAACGCAATTAATCGCAAATAGGCTCAATATGTAAAAACATCCCAAATAACAATATTTATTCCATCAAAGAGCCTAAAATATCGAATCCACAAGTAAAAATAGCGCAGTAAAAAATGCAGCTATCAAATTCCCCCACACTTATTTTTGCGTGTCCCGTGCAATAACAAAAACAAAGACACACTAACTCCCTAACTCATTCCCCTAGCAATACCTAGATCAATAATTCAGAAATAGAAAAAATAAGTTATTTAGGATCACCAAATTCATCAAGATCTAGGGTATTCAAAAGATCTGACTCCTACAACAGTCAACATGTATGATGATTTACAGTCAAATCAAATAAACCAAGCCTGATACAAAACCTCCCAAATGGATATATGCACTCATGCTCACATAATGATCGTAGGAGTGGGGTACCCTCAAAACATCATGTAATCTTGTCCTACCATATGCTTGCTTATCATCTACTTCTCCACCGCTATCAATACATTCCATACATGAATCAAAAGGATTTATCAAAAATCAAACATGATCAAAAGTGGATTGCAATAAAGAAATAAAGAAGATCAAGATGTATTGAAAAGGAAACCATAAAAGAATTGGAAGACAAAACCTGATAAATTGCATGTAGAAGTGGTGTGTGGAGGAAGATATACCAATAACGATACAAGAAAATATCACTCAATAGCATCTACAATATATTCTCATAAGCCACCACTTTAGCCAGCTAGGGTGATCACCAAACTTAGGAATCTCAAATAAAAATTTCATCTGAACTTCACTTGCATAGTTTCTGCAAAGGTAGCATTAAATCATGTATGTTATGGGAGCTCAACACAGTCCGAGACAATTCTTCCAATGGAGATTAAATTTCTAAATGTGTAACGAGTACAAGGGCTTGCATTGGCTAGCTCTGGATGAACCTCAGGAACCCTTAGGAACAAGTCTCCACTATGATCTTTGCACTAGATGGAGATTTGACTTGATGTCCCTACTTGTCTATTTCCTGTGTTACTTGCAAAGGTCCATGTTACTGAACAAAAACATGCAAGGCTTGTCCAGTCTGTTAATTGGCATAAAGGTCATGAAAAGAGATGCTACCGTAAATTAACCATCTTTTAGCCACATAAGCATTAGTAATAATGTTGTTAATGTCATTCATCTTCATTCAACATATGAGAAGGTGCACAGAACGACATCAGCCAAAGGTCAGCCTTCATGTACATAAATTTTCACTTGATAACTACTCTGTACTTGAAATCCAAAAGAACAGGAACTGAAGTAATTGCAGATTTTACAGTTAGAAAATAGATGCTTTCACGTGTATGCAATTCCTTGTATTGCTTTGGACCTTTGGTATCTCATGCATTTTTCCGATTCCTACCATTACAAACTGCCCATAACGTCCTCTACCTCTAGATCTACCTTCTTCCAATTTTTCCAAGACATAACATTACCATGTGTTGTTTAGCAGAATTCCTATTATTTCTGAAAGTCTGATACTACTTTTTTTTTCTTTTCTTTTTTTCAGATACATACCATCATTCTCAATGTATTCAAGTAATCTTGTTGCCAGGTTCTTCTATCTGCAGTTGTTCTTCCATCTCTTGATGCTTCAAACTCCATCATAGAATTGCAGATCTTTATGATATCACTTGCTTGTTCTTGAACTACCCAAAGCAATCTTCTGTGGATTAGATGGTTATGGAACTCTGCAGGAATTCCTGAAGTCTTGGATGTATAGCTAGTCCAATAGCTGTTGAACCAGCACAAGCCCAGGCCATGGCTCCTAGCTCCTACTCAGAGCAACAAGGTTGCTTCCTCTGATATAGCAAAAAATTAGGGAGAGGAAGTAAAACCGGTGCATCATCCTTTCCAGTTTATCTTGATTTTCCTCTAAGCTTGCACGTACATCTTCTCATGGCACGCAAACAAGAACACGACAAGTGTGTTTTCTGGTGGCTAAGCATTACCTACATCCATTCAAATCAGTAGAGCTCAAAGGTCTCCACAAGGCTCCGACAACAACATATTGTAACTGAGAACATGCTCTTCTTCCAATCTGAAATTTAGTCAACATCTTGCTGCAGAATTTGTTTCATAAATTGTGCTGAAATCTCTGCTCAAACTTTAACTTGAAACATGGTAGCAATCCACAATTTTCTCGCAGAATAGATCCCTTTGCAGCAATCAGTTTCCACTCAGCGATTTTTTTTCCTTCTTCCAGTGAGTACTACAATAGCCAATTTCCATGCAACCGATCTCTGAAATGCAACAGGTTTAATCTCTGAATTTCAGAAGATTTCCCTTTTAATTTCCTGCATTTAACCTTGATACTTTCATCAAATTTTTGATTGGCTGCTGATACTCTGCCGAGCAGCTGTGGAAATTCAGCAACTTCAACAGTTGCTGTATCAAATAAAATTTCAGAAACTTCCCTTAATCAGCCTTAATCTGATCCAGTTGATGGCCTCGGCATGAGTTATAGGCCTTTAGATTGAAGTGGGCCTCGTGTTAGACTGACATCAGCTGCCCAAATTTAAGTAGAGCCATCGCAAATGTCCTTGAATTCTGAAAATTTGTTATAACCTCCAATAGCTATTCCTTTAATCCACGTGTAAGCTCAGCCTTTTATAGCTTGGTGATTCATGCATTTTCCCAGAAATTTTTTTCAGATTATAACTACTTCTCTATACTTACACGTGCAGCTTCTCCAAGATTACAATTCCTTGACATTTTTCAGGTTTTTCATGAAGTGAACATGCAGGGTCTCTCTACACTGCAAGTGCAGCACTTGGCAAGAATATCTCATCCACGTGTAAGCATAACCCATTGGATCTTTGGTGACTCATGTTTTTCCATAATGTGGACCAACCCATAGCTGTATCAATGCAGCTTTGATTAAAATAGAACTGTTGATTGTTTTCTTTTCAGTGTCTACTTGTGAACCGATTTCTACAGCTTCCCTTTTAGTGAATCAGTTAGAGAAAGATCCCATATTTGTTTTGATATCCTTATGGAATTTGACAGCTTGCATAACCTTTGTGAAGGATGACTGAAGGCGCTCCTTTGATTTCTCTGTAGGATCTTCTCCGATTAATTCCATCAGCACTAATATTTTAACTTTATAAAGGAGTTCTTGAGGCTGCTGTCCATATTTAAATTCAAGCTGCAATTGCATAATTTGTCTCGAATTCCAGCTGATCTTCTCAGGGGTCATTTGGTACTCTTAATTCTTGTCTAACATTCAGACCTGTGCAGGAATGCAGCATCGTATAGCAGAATCCCTTTTCTCCTTAATTGTGCTGAAATCTCTGTGCAAACTTTAACTTGAAACATTGCAGCTATTAGGAAGACCTTCCAAAATCTGAATACCCTTGCCATTCTGCAGATTTTATCAAGTGGGCATGTACTTAACTCTAGCTCCATGGGTAGCAAATCCACTTTACTCTCTTCTTCCAAGCCTTCTTTTTCTGATACTTGCTGTAATTGCCATGGCAGTTGCTTCTATGATACAGACCAAAAATTTCTTTGCTATGGTGTTTTCATCAGAAACAAGTTCTGCTGCAGCTTTAGGCACCGGTTCTGTGTGGTCTTCAATTAAATTGCAATACCATCAGAAAAAAAAACTGTAGGATGATTAGATTCCGGAACTACCAGTAAATCAAAACTCAATCCGTTCACCTTGATGTTTAAGCTTTGGGATTGAAAGTGATTTAGAACTTCTCAGCCTCTGGAAGTTGTTCTCAAATCACAAAATTCATGGGATAACAAATAGGTTAAGAGCTCCAATTTTCCTACTTCCCGTCTGCTACAGCAACCAAATTTCAACAGAGTACAACATCACCAGAATTCCATGGCTTAGAGTGAAACTTGCTATAACCATGTGTTCTAACCTTCCCATACTTATACCCAATGTGCAAGAAGCAGTTTAAGGCTTCCAGGTCAGTTCCACTAAAACAATATCTCCTTAGATCAAATCTCATCAGAAATATCATTTTCCTTCAATTCGAAAATTTCCTTAGATCATTTCATAATTTCCAATTTCAATTCATGCATCACTTGTGCTTTCTTCGATAAATTTCTAACTTAAGTTCAGTGAACTCAGATTTAAGAACCCTTTCAAGCTGCACTTTGAGTATCTTCCACCTTTGCACATTTGTTCAGCTACCGTTGCATGCAATCCAAATAAATAGCCATTGTTTTTCCAAGAAATTGACTTTGGGAGTTGTACACAATTGCCAACCTGTGCCATGAACAAGGTTTTTACAGAATCAACACACGTTTGCTCCAAGTATCCAGCTAACCAACATTTATGCTGCTGCACTTTGAGCTCCTGACATTCCAAACTGTTCGGCTCTTGGAAATGTTCAAGTTTGATTTATTTTTTTTGAGCTCCTGACATTCATCTAATTTATTCAACTGACAATAGCTGCTCAGATTTCCTTTCATGTCAATTCCAACAAAACAATATCTCCTCCCCACACTTAAGATATTTTTTTCTGTCTCGGGCAATGCAACTTATCAAGCTATTCTTCCAATGTGAGAACAAAAGATGGTAGAGGTAATCCACAAGACAATGGAAAATAAATGAATATGAATGACAAGTACGACAACATGAAAATATCAAGTGGATTAAACAAGCAATTCAAGTAAGGAAAAGAATCAAGAGTGAAATTCTTCATCATATTCATGCAAATAAATGTTCTTGCAGTTTTGAAAAGACTCAAAGCAAGTTCTAGAGTAACAAGTATCAAACGTGTATCACACCAAAGTGGTGTTGGGTTTTCGGTACCGCGGCGAGTGTGTGTTCGAACATGTTTCGTAAACATGTGCACAGCGGAAGGAATAAAATAATAAATCTAATTTATTACAACAAACACATCGCACGCATACATAGTACAACATGTGTAGATATAACCGTAAATTCAAATTTTGCAATAAAAGGAAACTTAAACTACGTATACCTGATGTATCACGTGTAGCGGGAAAGACATCAACCGGAACGATTCTCGCTAGAATCGTCTCTATCCGTATCCACGCCGAGTATATTCGGGATGACTTCACGAAGTCATGAGCCTCGTCTTTGTACGGGTTACTAGCCTCGTGTTGAAGACGACATGATCGAGAGAAGATCACGATCCGAATCAAAATTTGGATCCAAAACGAGTCCTCAAAAACTCGCTTCTCCGGAAAGGTATTCGTCAACCGTTTGACGAATCCTTCGTCCTCCACCTATGAGGATTACCGGAGATTGAATCCCCGGCAAGGTTACCGCTGTCGGAGCTCCAAACGTTGTCCAAATGACGCTCTGACGAGAAGGAAACAAGCTGTCCAGAAAACTGGACAGCTTTGGTGGAGGAATAGGGCCGGCCAAAAAGGGAAGGTTGAAGCTCACCTTATTGCCGAACCAAAAGGATATCATCGGAGCTTCTCCGGCAGCAGCTCGACGCCGGCAAGAGGGAAGGACAACACCTTCTGGACGTCGGCAAGGGAGCTAGGTGGTGGGCGGCGGCGCTAGGGTTGGCACCGACTTCACCAAGGAGAGGAGGGGGGTGGTAACAATTACAGTTGCTTGGTTTTTTATTAGGGTTTAACAAAAACCCTTAAGCCCTATTTTATAGAGAACAAATTCTCTTAATGGTTATCAGATCATAACTAAAGGCTCGTTAACCCGCTCCATTAATTTAAGTTAAAATAAACCAAACCATGATGGTTTATTTTAAGTTAAAACGAACCGAACCAACTTTGGTTCATTCGTTTAAAAACAAACCAAACCCTTTGATTTATTCTCCTCCATTGGATTAGAACCAAACTAATTTGGTTCATCCATCATGTCTTCATAAGACACGGCCCATCCACGCTTCCATTGCGACTGAAACGATTTCATGCTCGCTTCATGTTTGGTCCAAACAAACCTAGTTTCTCTCGGTCTGAGAATCTCATTCTCAAACTCGTTTTAAATCCTTCGGATTACGCTCGTTGTGCGTGTGACCAAATAGGTTCTCGGTATATGTTGGCTGTCTATAATTAACCATTAATTATAGAATGATCATGAGTGGCACCTAGTAGTACATCATGATCCCCAATTAACCGAAAAGATCAACGGTTGATCTAGAACTATTTCTGAAACCCTTCAACAGCTCGAATGAATCGTGCCCCATTCCCTTCACTCATCTTATACCCATTTGGTTCAGGACATGATCTATAGTGTCAGTCCCCACTAGGCTGACTACGTCACATCTAGCCCAAGTATCATTTTCTCGTCCTACGGATTCTAGTTACTGCACATGTATCGAAGAGTACCTTACTCTAAACATATAATGCTTTGGCCAAAGACTTTAGTAACAATCCGATGAGAGGCCATGGGTATACATCTCCTCGCAAGGAGTGGTGAATCCTTTATAGGCTATTCAAACACCTTCGATCACTTCGACTTATACCCAATCAACCCGGGTCCACATCTCCTTAGAGATGTTTGCTTAAGATGTCAAAGCATAAGTCTTTATGATCAAGATAACTTGAATATCGCAAGTCAAAGGAACATCGCACTTAAGCTACAGTAAGAACTTCATTGACATATCTATATATACAGAGAACCATATGAAGTCTTACGGCTGGTCACTCTAATGAACTAGTTACCATAACTAACATCCACAATTAACTCCGGACATCACAATGTCTCCAGCCAATGAGAATCAGCTGCTTGGATACACCAAGGAGTATACCTCGTGCTAGTCTTGACAGAATCAATGGTGTCCAAATCCATCAATTCATCGACTAGGGATAATTCCGATACATCACAATTACACATGTAGAGATACTCACTAGTTGTGATCCAATCACAAATTCTCTCATGCTGTGAATCGTATCGTGGACATTCAGTAAATGAGTTTAAGATTTAATCAAATACATGAAAACATGTATACTCAAATAGTGAATCTTCATTTATCATATAAATGGTTCAAACATAAGGCGATTGCCTTAGGACATCTCTCATATATTACTAACAAACTCCCACTTGGCCTAATGCCAATCGCTACGGTATCCAATACCATAAGCTCTAACATAACCCTCAAACTTACTTTGAGGTAATGTCTTAGTCAAAGGACCGCTAAGTTCCTTTCAGTGGGGATTTTCTCGATTTGTATTTCCTTCCTACTGATGATCTCTCTGATAAGATGATAGCAATGAAGCACATGTTTGGATCCTTGATGAGACCTTGGCTCTTTCGCCTGTGCAATTGCTCCATTGTTGTCGCAGTAGACCGGTATTGCTTCAACAATGGCTGGAATCACACCAAGTTTATAAATGAACTTCTTGATCCAAACCGCTTCCTTTACTGCTTCCGAAGCTGCAATGTATTCTGCCTCAGTGGTAGAATCCTCTATAGTGTCTTGTTTGGAACTTTTCCAACTCACTATGCCCCCATTCAAGGTGAACACATATCCAGACTGAGACCTGGAATCATCCTTGTCTGTCTGGAAGCTGGCATCCGTATACCCCGCGTATCACCATGTCTCCTTCTCCATATATTAGGAACACATCCTTAGTTCTTCTTAAGTACTTAAGGATCGTCTTAACAGCCACCCAATGATCCATTCCTAGATCAGACTGGTATCTACTCGTGACACTCAGAGCATACGATACATCGGACCTTGTACATAACATAACATACATGATAGATCCTATTGCGGATGCATAGGAAATCTTACTCATTCAAATCCTCTCGTCTTCTATGCGCGGACACATAGACTTCGAAAGGTGTACCCCATTCCTGATGGGTAGGAAATCTTTCTTGGATTCCGACATGCTAAACCTCTTTAGCACTCGGTCTATATATGTAGACTGCGAAAGACCAAGCAACCGTTTTGATCTATCTCTATAGATCTTAATCCCGAGGATGTAGGTTGCTTCTTCCAAGTCTTTCATGAAGAATGTCTTGGATAACCAAATCTTCACTGATTGTAAGATTGAAACATCGTCTCCTATGAGTAATATGTCATCAACATACAATACTAGGAATACGACTGCACTCCCACTAACCTTCTTGTACACACAAGGTTCGTCTGGATTTTGTGAGAAATCAAACTTTTTGATTGTCTCATCAAAACGGATATTCCAGCTCTTGGATGCTTGCTTCAATCCATATATGAACCGTCGCAACTTGCATACCTTAGTTTTATCAACCGATGTGAAACCCTCAGGCTGTATCATATACACGTCCTCGAGCAGGTTTCCATTAAGGAAAGTTGTTTTCACATTCATCTGCCATATCTCATAATCATAATGAGCCACTATGGCCAGGAGCATCCGAATGGATTTAAGCATAGCTACAGGCGAATAGGTTTCGTCATAATCAACACCTTATTTTTGACGATATCCTTTCACCACTAATCTAGCCTTATAGGTAATCACATTACCATCCATGTCAATTTTCTTCTTGAAAATCCACTTGCACCCTATAGGCTTGATGCCTTCAGGTGGGTCAACCAAGTTCCAAACTTGGTTTTCATTCATGGAATCTATTTCCGACTTCATGGCATCAAGCCACTTATCCCTTTCTGAACTTGTCAGCACTTCTTCATAACTGGTAGGCTCCTCATCATTAATGAGTAACACGTCGTTCGATTCACTTACGAGAAATCCATATCTCTCAGGAATGTTGCGTGTTCTACCAGATCTACGAAGATGTGGTGTTACAATAGGTCCAGCCGATTGCTCATCACTATGAGTTATCGGCTGTTGTGCTTCACCAGGTATCTCATCAATGTCTATTTGAGTTTCTCGAGCCTCCTCAAGCTCGACGACACTCCCACTATTTTCTTGCAAGAGAAACTCTTTCTCTAGAAACACAGCATGCCTTGAAACAAACACCTTTTGTTTCACAGGATGATAGAATTGGTAAACCCTTGTTTCTTTAGGGTATCCAATAAATAGACATTTATCAGACTTAGCATCAATTTATGCGATACGTCTGATCAGCTTCACATAAGCAGGACAACCCCATATCTTCAAGTAAGATACATGAGGTTTCTTATTATTCCATATCTCATATGGAGTAGTAGAGACTACCTTGGTTGGCATTCTGTTTAACAAGTAAACAGCTGTCTGAAGTGCATAGCCCCAAAAGGACTTGGGAAGATTCGCATGATTCATCATTGACCTGACCATGTCCAACAAGGTCGATTATGCCTCTCGGATACACCATTATCTTTATGGTGTATATGGCGGCGACATTGAGACAATATACCATTGTCTCTTAGATAATCAAGAAACTCTTGACTTAAGTATTCACCACCTCGATCCGATCGAAGTATTTTAATACTCTTGTCATGTTGTTTCTCTACTTCATTTCTGAATTCTTTGAACCTTTCAAAGGCTTCAGACTTGTGTTTCATCAAGAACACATACCCAAACCGTGAGTGATCATCGGTGAAGGTAATGAAGTAGCTATAGCCTCCTAAAGCTTGAGTTGACATAGGTCCACATACATCGGTATGTATCAGACCTAGTAACTCTCCCACTCGTTCACCTTTTCGGTAAAAGGTAACTTAGTCATCTTGCCTTTTAAGCATGATTACATGTATCATATGAATCAATTCAAGCGATTCGAATTCCACATCGGTGTAATTCGGACATGCGTTTCTTGCTTACATGGCCAAGGCGACAATGCCACATATAGGAGTCTAATTGATTATCCTTTGAGCACGCTTGTTGCTCGCCCGATATTGAAAATGTCACTTTGGATCGTCCAGCGTATAAATGCCATTACTCAAAGTTCCGGTTCCATAAAATCGCCATTCAAAGTTATATAACAACAATTGTTACTAAGCGTCAAATGAAACCATTTCTATTTAAGCGAGGAAATAGAAACAATGTTCTTTATTAGAAGGAACACATATAGCAATTGTCAGTTCAAGACTAGTCCACTAGGGAGCTTGGCAAATAAGTTCGATGGCGCCAGCAACCTTTGCTCCATTGCCAACTCACAAATTTGACTCCCCTCTGACGAGTCTTCTTCTATTCCTTAGCCCCTGTATGTCATTACATATATGTGAGCCACACCCGGTATCCAATACCCAAGTGTCTAAGGAAATAGAATGACAATCAATAATGAAGATACCTGAAGAGGATGGGGCATCGGATGCCTTCTTCTTCTTCACGGACTCAAGATAAATCTTGCAATTTCTTCGCCAGTGGCCTTCCTTGCCACAATGATGGTAAGTGCCCTTTTGTGCTGGTTCTGCCTTCTTTGTCTTCTTGTTCTTCCCTTTCTTCTGTTCCTTTGCCTTCCTCTTAGAACCTTTCTTTGAGGAATCAACTAACAGAATCGCCTTCTCCTCATGCTTCACAGAAGGCTCCACAGTCTTCAGCATATTGAGGAGCTCAGGAATTGTGGATTCTAATTTGTTCATCCGATAGTTCATCACAAATTGTGAGAAACTCTTGGGCAAACAATGCAGAATTAAGTCAATACTTAATTCATGATCCATCACAAAACCGAGGGTGGCTAGCCGCTCGATGTACCCGTTCATCTTTAGCACAAACTGCACTACAGACGAACCTTCTTGCATCTTCGTGGTGAAGAGGAGCCTGGAGACTTCGAACCTTTCGGATCTCGCTTGCTCATCAAACAACTCATGAAGATGGAAGACCATAGTATTAACATCCATATGCTCATGCTGCTTTTGCAGCTCATGTACCATCGCAGCTAGCATGATGCAACTCGCCAGTTCAGAATATGCCACATGCTTCTGATAGACCAACATTTGGTCTGGAGTTGCATCGTCCTTAGGACGGTTGGGAAGAGGCTCTTCAAAGACATATGCTAGCTTTTACGCCTTGACAACAATTCTTAGGTTTCTAAGCCAGTCCAGGAAGTTAGGCCCAGTCAATTTGTTTGAATCCAAAATAGTGCACAAATTCAAAAACGTCATGATCAATCGATTAACCTAGAAATACAAAATGAGCATATATGAGAAAATGATTTTTAAAATGCATCAATATACATTTATAAATCTCATTCATTTTTTGAATTTCAAAAACCCCAAAATCACTTCGGGAGATCGTAGGTCCATCTCCGAATGGGTTGATATCCATCATAGATATGAACAACCTTGGAGAGAGTCCAACAAGCCATTCATAACTACGATGGTAGGTATCAAATATACCGATTGCATATCACGTATATGCAACTATCACAATGTGCTATCAACTAATTGAATGTTCACACATACATCGGGTTGTTAAGACATTAACAAGTATGCATCATATGCATAGCACCCAACTTCACCTCCCTTTACATCGACCTTGGAGAGAGTCCAACAAGCCGATGCTCCAAGTTAAAGCCAACCCATTAATCGAGAAATAGTTTTAATATGGTTAGAGTGTATTCAACCAATTAGCCCGGCTTGGAGAGAGTCCAACAACCAAAGCTAACGATTGACCTCTGACTCTTACCATATTAGTATTAAACTATTACATGGTTTGAACATGTTCGGGTTCGAGTCGGGCTTGGAGAGAGTCCAATAATCCGAACAAGAAACGGAACTCTGGTTCTAACCATATTAATGGAAGGTGTAGGCTTTAATATCGAGTTAGGGTTTTTATGTCTCATCCTCTTTGCATGCAAATAACTATTATCTACATTGCAGGACATACATGGCATATATCTACATGTCACGACACGCATGGCATAATGACATGCATCTAATGCAATTACATGGCATACAATTATGTCATGTACAATATTTCCTTATATGTCATAACTATTTATGGAAATAAAATATGTTTAAGATTTGATTCTGCAAATCAAATCATTATTAAATTAGATTATCTAATCTAATCACATATTTTATTTGTAGAAATAGTTGATTAAGGAAAGTCAATTTAGGAAATCAATTTCCTAAATCATCAAAACTACTTATGGAAATAAAATATTTTAAGATTTGATTTCCCAAATCAAATCATGATTAAATTAGGAAACAAATTTCCAAAATCTAATCAAATATTTTATTTATGGAAAATATCAATTCCCATAAATACTTCCAGACTTTCCAAAAATAAAAAATTTCAATAAATACTTCTAACTTTCCAAAAGTAGAAAATTTCCAGAAATATCATTATGACTATCGCAAAACAATTTTATAATTATGTCGAAACACAACCTGGGCTCTGATACCATTGTTGGGTTTCCGGCACCGCGGTGAGTGTGTTCGAACATGTTTCGTAAACATGTGCACAGCGGAAGGAATAAAATAATAAATCTAATTTATTACAACACACACATCACACGCATGCATAGTACAACATGTGTAGACAAAATCGTAAATTCAAATTTTGCAATAAAAGGAAACTTAAACTACGTATACCTGACGTATCACGTGTAGCGGGAAAAGCTGTAGGGAATCGATTGGCCGGCTAGAGGGGGTGAATAGCCCTCGTTCGTTGGATGTCGTAATTCGTTCGTTCTCATTTCGTGCTCGTCTACAATTCTTGTTAGCGCATCGGAATAACAATAATAATACTAACAAGATGAATAAATACACACAAGCACATACAATACACAAGCAATATACGTGGTTCGGAACTGAATGGTTCCTACTCCACGGGTGAGCTCCTCGAGCTCTAGTTGTGCACACGACACTAACTAAACTCCTTCTCGACTACATGTCGGAGGTGGAGAAACCTCTCACAAGCTATTACAACAAGTAATATGAAATACAACAAGAAATACAAAAACAATACAAAAGAGAACTTTTACACAATTGCTTTGATCGCTTTCTTGTTGCTTCCTTTTGCTTGCTCTTGAAGGTCTGGAATGCAACAGCAATTCCCCTCCAAAGTCACCCCAAAAGCCTTGGCGAAATCCTCCAACTCGAGCTCCATTTATAACCTGCATCAAGCTGTTTTTGCGCCCATCAGTCGACTAATCGTGACCATCACGATCGCCTGTGAGCCGCTTGTCTCACACAACGCCAAATCCACGTTAGTTAAGTTCCAACGGATCACACATCACGATCGATGGCACCCATCACCGATCGATCATCCATCGATCGAGTCTTTGAAGCTCGACTCCATTCTCGCGTCTGCAGTGCATCATCACCGATCGCCATCCCTGCGGCGGATCGATCCTCCCAACGATCGCCTCCTCGACAATGATCGATCACAAACTTAGTTCAGTCGAACACTGGTCGAACCCATATGACCTAGAGCAGTCGACTGGCACCTATGTCAGTCGACTGATGTCGGCTAAAACCTCAAACACAAAGTTGTTTGAGCGTCCGACACTCAGTCTTAGCCACTTGGCCAAGTCCACCTTATCCCTCATGGAGTTCCCCACCGAAGCTCTCTTCCTTCGGCCTATGTCCCTCGGATGCGCCAAGCGCACGGCTTCGCAACGCCATCCTTCACGTCTCATGCCCTAGAAGTATGCTTCCCTTTGGGCTCACTCCATTCGCTCCCCGTCCGGCGGTCCCTCGGATGCACCAAGCGCACGGCTTCGCAATGTCATCCTTCACCGACTCAAGGACCCGAGCCTAGTGAACTTGCCAAGTTCTCAAGACTTCCCAAATGCACCAAGCGCACGGCTTCGCAATGCTTTGGATTTTCCCATGCCAAGGCTTCCCCCTTGGACTTCCACACCAAGCTCCATGCTTGGATTTTCCATGCCAACCCCATGTTGGACTTTCCCATGACAATCCCATGTCATGAGTTTTGTCTATCATCAAAATACTATCAAGGTACTGCTCAAGTCAACCTGGGCCGATTGCACCAACAATCTCCCCCTTTTTGATGATTGACAAAACTACCATCTCAAGTCTACCAATTCTCCCATATTGGCAATTCTCATATCCCAATGAGAATTCCAACAAACCCTAATTGGTAACTTGGTAACTTCTCTCCCTTTTTGACATTACATCAAAAAGATCCTCTCCAAGGGTATGAATGTCTCATATCCCAATGAGATCTTACAATCTCTCCCTTGGAGGAACACATGCCTACCATCTTTCTAGTTATCCCATATCACTTAAAGAGAGGCAACCCAATTTTCCTCCCATGAGGAAATACACATCCATCTTCCCATGATGGATACCTCCCCCTAGAGGCTTGCTCCCCCTTGACCATTGCACCAACAAAAGCATCAACCGGAACGATTCTCGCTAGAATCGTCTCTATCCGTATCCACGCCGAATATCTTTGGGATGACTTCACTAAGTCACGATCCTCATCTTCGTACAGGTTACTAGCCTCGTGTTGAAGATGACGTGATCGAGAGAAGATCACGATCCAAATCAAAATTCGGATCCAAAACGAGCCCTCAAAAACTCGCTTCTCCGGAGAGGTATTCGTCAACCGTTTGACGAATCCTTCGTCCTCCACCTATGAGGATTACCGGAGATCGAATCCCCGGTAAGGAATGTGCTGTCGAAGCTCCAAACGTCATCCAAACGACGCTCCGACAAGAAGGAAACAAGCTGTCCAGAAATCTGGACAGCTTTGGTGGAGACCTTGTGCCGGCCAAATAAGGAAAGCAATGTACTCACCTTGTCGCCGGAGCCAAGGATGATCACCGGAGCTCCTCCGGCAGCAGTTCGACGCTGGCAAGTGGAGAAGACGGCAGCAGCTGGTCGCCGGTTGGAGGAGGTGGGCGGCGGCAATAGGATTGGCGCCGACTAGATGGAGAGGAGGGAGAGGTTGGGCGGACACAATTAGGTTAGGGCTTTTGATTAGTATTTAACAAAAACCCTTAAGCCCTATTTTATAGAGAACAAATTCTCTTAATAGTTATTAGATCATAACCAAAGGCCCGTTAACTCGCTCCATTAATTTAAGTTAAAATAAACCAAACCATGATGGTTTATTTAAAGTTAAAACGAACCGAACCAACTTTGGTTCATTCATTTAAAATAAACCAAACCCCTTTGGTTTATTCTCCTCCATTGGATTAGAACCAAACCATTTTGGTTCGTCCATCATGTCTTCATAAGACACGGCCCATCCACGCTTCCATTGTGACTGAAATGATTTCATGCTCGCTTCTTGTTTGGTCCAACCAAACCTAGTTTCTCTCGGTCTGAGAATCTCATTCTCAAACTCGTTTTAAATCCTTCGGATTACGCTCGTTGTGCGTGTGACCAAATAGGTTCTCGGTTTATGTTGGTCGTCTATAATTAACCAACAATTATAGAACGATCATGAGTGGCACCTAGTAGTACATCATGATCCCCAATTAACCGAAAAGATCAATGGTTGATCCAGAACTATTTCTGAAACCCTTCAGCAGCTCGAATGAATCATGCCTCATTCCCTTCACTCATCTTATACCCACTTGGTTCAGGACATGGTCTATAGTGTCAGTCCCCACTAGGCTGACTACGTCACACCTAGCCCAAGTATCATTTCCTCATCCTACGGATTCTAGTTACTGCACATGTATCGAAGAGTACCTTACTCTAAACATGTAATGCTTTGGCCAAAGAATTAGTAACAATCCGACGAGAGGCCATGGGTAAACATCTCCTCGCAAGGAGTGGTGAATCCTTTATAGGCTATTCAAACACCTTCGATCACTTTGACTTATACCCAATCATCCCGGGTCCACATCTCCTCAGAGATGCTTGCTTAAGATGTCAAAGCATAAGTCTTCATGATCAAGATGACTTGAATACCGCAAGTCAAAGGAACATCGCACTTAAGCTGCAGTAAGAACTTCATTGACATATCTATATATGCAGAGAACCATATGAAGTCTTACGGCTGGTCACTCTAATGAACTAGTTACCATAACTAGCATCCACAATTAACTCCGGACATCACAATGTCTCCAGCCAATGAGAATCAGCTGCTTGGATACACCAAAGAGTATACCTCGTGCTAGTCTCGACTGAATCAAAGGTGCCCAAATCCATCAATTCATCGACTAGGGATAATTCCGATACATCACAATTACACATGTAGAGATACTCACTAGTTGTGATCCAATCACAAATTCTCTCATGCTGTGAATCATATCGTGGACATTCAGTAAATGAGTTTTAGATCCGATCAAATACATGAAACCATGTATACTCAAATAGTGAATCTTCATTTATCATATAAATGGTTCATACATAAGGTGATTGCCTTAGGACATCTCTCATATATTACTAATATGAGCCACACCCAGTATCCAATACCCAAGTGTCTGAGGAAATAGAATGACAATCAATAACGAAGATATATGAAAAAGATGTGGAGCATCTTATGTCTTATTCTTCTTCACAAACTCAAGATAAATCTTGCAATTTCTTCGCCAATGGCCCTACTTGCTATAATGATGGCAAGTGCCCTTTTGAGCTGGTTCTGCCTTCTTTGCCTTCTTGTTCTTCCCTTTCTTCTGTTCCTTTGCCTTCCTCTTAGAACCTTTCTTTGAGGAATCAACTAACAGAACCGCCTTCTCCTCATGCTTCACAGAAGGCTCCACAGTTTTCAGCATATTGAGGAGCTCAGGAATAGTGTATTCTAATTTGTTCATCCGATAGTTCATCACAAATTGTGAGAAACTCTTGGGCAAACAATGCAGAATTAAGTCAATACTTAATTCATGATCAATCACAAACCCGAGGGTGGCTAGCCGCTCGATGTACCCGTTCATCTTTAGCACAAACTGCACTACAGACGAACCTTCTTGCATCTTCGTGGTGAAGAGGAGCCTCGAGACTTCGAACCTTTCGGATCTCACTTGCTCATCAAACAACTCATGAAGATGGAAGACCATAGTATTAGCATCCATATGCTCATGCTGCTTTTGGAACTCAGGTACCATCGTAGCTAGCATGATGCAATCGTCAGTTCAGAATCTACCACATGCTTCTTATAGACCAATATTTGGTCTGGAGTTGCATCTTCATTAGGACGGTTGGGAAAAGGCTCTTCAAGGACATATGCTAGTTTTTCCGCCTTGAGAACAATTCTCAGGTTTCTAAGACAGTCCAGGAAGTTAGGCCCAGTCAATTTGTTTGAATCCAAAATAGTGTGCAAATTCAAAGACGTCATGATCAATCGATTAACCTAGAAATACAAAACGAGCATATATGAGAAAATGATTTTAAAATGCATCAATATACATTTATAAATTTCATTCATTTTTCGAATTTCAAAAACCCCAAAATCACTTCGGGAGACCATAGGTCCATCTCTGAATGGGCTGATATCCATCATCGATATGAACAACCTTGGAGAGAGTCCAACAAGCCATTCATAACTATGATGGTAGGTATCAACTATACCGATTTCATATCACGTATATGCAACTATCACAATGTGCTATCAACTAATTGAATGTTCACACATACATCGGGTTGTTAACACATTAACAAGTACCCATTAATCGAGAAATAGTTTTAATATGGTTAGAGTGCATTCAACCAATTAGCCCGGCTTGGAGAGAGTCCAACAACCAAAGCTAACGATTGACCTTTGACTCTTACCATATTAGTATTAAACTATTACATGGTTTGAACATGTTTGGGTTCGAGCCGGGCTTGGAGAGAGTCCAACAACCCGAACAAGAAACGGAACTCTGGTTCTAATTATATTAATGGAAGGTGTAGGCTTTAATATTGAGTTAGGGTTTTTATGTCTCATCCTCTTTGCATGAAAATAACTATTATCTACATGGCATGACATACAAGGCATACATCTACATGTCACGACACGCATGGCATAATGATATGCATCTAATGCAATTACATGGCATACAATTATGTCATGTACAATATTTCCTTATATGTCATAACTATTTATGGAAATAAAATATGTTTAAAATTTGATTCTCCAAATTAAATTAGGAAACAAATTTCCAAATCTAATCACATATTTTATTTATGGAAATAATTGATTAAGGAAAGTCAATTTAGGAAACCAATTTTCTAAATCATCAAAACTACTTATGGAAATAAAATATTTTAAGATTTGATTTCCCAAATCAAATCATGATTAAATTAGGAAACAAATTTTCAAAATCTAATCAAATATTTTATTTATGGAAAATATCAATTTCCATAAATACTTCCAACTTTCCAAAAGTAGAAAATTTCCATAAATACTTTTAGACTTTCCATAATTGAAATATTTCCATAAATACTTCTAACTTTCCAAAAGTAGAAAATTTCCAGAAATATCATCATGACTATCAGAAAATAATTTTATGATTATGTCGAAACACAATCTGGGTTGTGATACCACGGTTGGGTTTTCAGCAACGCGGCGAGTGTGTGTTCGAACATGTTTCGTAAACATGTGCACAGCGAAAGTAATAAAATAATAAATCTAATTTATTATAACACACACATCATACGCATGAATAGTACAATATGTGTAGACATAACCGTAAATTTAAATTTTGCAATAAAAGGAAACTTAAACTACGTATACCTGCGTATCACGTGTAGCGGGAAAGGCATCAACCGGAACGATTCTCGCTAGAATCGTCTCTATCCGTATCCACGCCGAGTATCTTCGAGATGACTTCACGAAGTCACGAGCCTCGTCTTCGTACGGGTTACTAGCCTTGTGTTGAAGACGACGTGATCGAGAGAAGATCACGATCCGAATCAAAATTCAGATCCAAAACGAGTCCTCAAAAACTCGCTTCTCTGGAAAGGTATTCGTCAACCGTTTGACGAATCCTTCGTCCTCCACCTATGAGGATTACCGGAGATTAAATCCCCGGCAAGGCTACCACTGTCGTGTTGGGGAATCTCGTATGCCAAATGGCATATGCGCAACGGAAAATAGGATCCCTTCCAAGTGATCCATGCGAAAGCAAACTCGTATAAAATAAATTTCTCTAAACCAAACCTATCTTATAGGAGAGGTTACCTTTGTTGCGTGCCCTTGTTAATCCCGCTTATCCCTTTAGTTTGTTGGATCTTTAGCACGTTCAAGTGTCCGTGCCTCTATACGTATCCACACGAGCACGCTCTTGTCTCACAAAAGAAAACTAGAGGAGCTCTCCTTTACTTCTTGCTAGAGAAGTCCCTAAAGGAGAGGAAGCTAGGGAAAAGAGAAGGGAAGAAGAAGACTACTCTTCTTGCTACTCACAAAAAGCCACACAACAATAAGCTCTCAAGCTCTCTCCAAGCCTCAAGCTCCCAACAACCACACTCCACAACCACAACAACAATTGCTATCCAATATGATTTGGCCGGCCACTCCATGGGGCCTTTTATAGGGTTGGCAAAACCCTTTCACCTCCTACAATTTAATGCAATCCATTGCATTGAGACCCCTTTTGTTTTGGCCGGCCACTTAAGGAGACAAAAACCATTTTGTCCCCTTCCACCTTAACTAGCTTAGGTGGATGCTTAGGTGGATGCTTAGGTGGCATGCTTATGTGGCATTCTTGCATGTTGAATTTAATCTTATTAATTCAATTAAGCTTATGTTATCATATTGAATTAATCTTATTAATTCAATTAAGCTTATGTTATCATATTGAATTAATCTTATTAATTCAATAAGGTAACATATTGAATTAATCTCATTAAATCAATTAGCTAAAATTCTCATTAAGCTTAAAGTCCAAAAACCATTTTGTACTTAAGCTTATTCCCATATTATTCTAGTCAAACTAGAATACTCTAATTCCTCTAATTATCATGCTCTTTGTGTGTGACCCTATAGGCTCTCATAACGTTGGCAGTGGACCTAAACTCTTTTAGATACACAAGCAATGAGCGGCATCTAGCAATACATCATTGCTACCCAAGTTACGAGATAAGTCAAGATCCGACTAACCTTTCCGTGACTACTATAATATATGACCGTGTCCTTCTATCCTTGATATCAGATTGATCAATGAGGCATAGACCGTGTCATCCTCGATCAATCTATGTGTTTCTTGATCCCTGAGTAAACTAACTCAAACAAATGAGCTCAATATCTCATATTGACTCATTCGAGCATGGCCATGCGTTTTAGTAGTTCTACTCAATCAAGGGGCCCACCGATATCACTCTCGTCATATAAGAGGGATAGATCCCATCTACATCACTCACATCCCTCCGCATAATTTGTTACATACCCAGTAATCGCCTTTATGGTCCACCCTGTTACGGGTGACGTTTGACGATACCAAAGTACATAACTCCTTATGTAGGGAACCGTAGTGACTTCAGGTCTAAGGACTATTCATACCAATAGTCACATGAGAAAGTTTATGACACTCATATAACGATC
Source organism: Wurfbainia villosa (assembly GCA_025175895.1). Classification (NCBI taxonomy): domain Eukaryota; kingdom Viridiplantae; phylum Streptophyta; class Magnoliopsida; order Zingiberales; family Zingiberaceae; genus Wurfbainia; species Wurfbainia villosa. The sequence goes on from CM046005.1 coordinate 44,114,750, forward strand.
CATGAAACTTTCTCATGGCGTCGATTCGGTATATATTCTCAATATATACCCATGTGTCAACTTGATATCATATATCCATGACTTGTGAGATCAAGTCATCAATTGACCTACATGCTAGTCTTTATGTATTAATATTGCCCTTGCATATTAATACTTGACTAGGAACATTTAGGAAAGTGTTCTCTCTGACCTCTCATAATCAATTACGCCAATTGATGTCTTTGTAGATAAGAACCTACTTTTCTAGGGCATTATTATATTTAAATTAGCTGGCACAAGCAAGATGTAAATATAATAACTAATCATATGCCTTTATAGAATATGATACAAAATGTTCCCTATTAAACCATCACATGATTGGTTCTAGGGCTTTAACTAACAATCTCCCACTAGCACTAGTACCAATCACTATGATATCTAATACCTAGTGACCTAGTGTGACCATCATGCTTCCTCTGTGCCAAAGCCTTGGTCAATGGATCTGCGATGTTAGCTTCTGTCGGTACTCTGCATATCCTCACATCTCCTCTATCGATGATCTCTCGAATGAGATGGAAGCGCCGCAGTATGTGTTTGGTCCGCTGATGTGATCGAGGTTACTTAGCCTGTTCAATAGCCCCATTGTTGTCACAATAGAGGTCTATTGGATCTGCAATGCTAGGAACTACCCCAAGTTCACTGATGAACTTGCAGAGCCAAATGACCTCCTTTCTGCATCGATCGCAATATACTCGCTTCATTGTAGAATCGGCAAGAATCGTGTCCTGCTTCGAACTCTTCCAGCTCACAGCTCCACCATTCAGGCAAAACACGTACCCCAATTGCGATCTATAGTCATCCTTGTCTGTTTGGAAGCTTGCATCACTGTAACCCTTTACAGTTAGCTCCTCATTGCCTCCAAATATCAGGAAATATTCTTTCGTTCTTCGTAAGTACTTAAGAATATTTTTGGCGCTATCCATGACTTTCACTGGATCCGATCGTATCTACTCGTCATGCTCAAAGCATACGAGACGTCAGGACGAGTACAAAGCATGGCGTACATGATAGACCCTATAGCTGATGCATAAGGGATCTTATCCATGCGATCTCTCTCCTCCTTAGAAGAGGGACATTGAGTCTTCGAAAGACTCACACCATGTGATAAAGGCAGAAACCCTTTCTTAGAATTTTGCATAGCAAAATGATCTAGCACTTTATCAATGTATGTACTCTGACTTAGGCCAAGTAATCTTCTAGATCTATCTCTATAGATCTTGATGCCTAGAATATAGGCAGCTTCACCTAAGTCCTTCATCGAGAAACAATTCCCTAACCACATCTTCACAGGTTTGGGTGAGGAATGTCATTCCGATGAGAAGTATGTCATCTACATACAAGACAAGAAATACAACTGTGCTCCCACTATTTCTCTTGTAGACACAAGGCTCATCTTCATTCTTGATGAAACCAAACTCTTTGATTGCATCATCGAATCGAAGATTCCAGCTTTGAGAGGCTTGCTTTAGTCCATAAATGGACCTTTGCAGTTTGCATACCTTTCCAGGATGCTTTGGATCTTCAAAACCCTCAGGCTGTGTCATGTACACATCCTCGAGTAGCTTTCCATTCAGAAAAGCGGTTTTGACATCCATCTGCCAGATCTCATAATCATGGTAGGCTGCAATAGCAAGTATGATCCGAATGGATTTAAGCATCGCAACTGGTGAAAAGGTTTCTTCATAGTCAATACCATGAATTTGTTTGAATCCTTTAGCCACCAATCTACCTTTATAGGTATGCTTATTACCATCCATGTCAGTCTTTACTTTAAAGACCCACTTACACCCAATGGGTTTTACCCCTTCAGGTGGATCAACCAAAGTCCATACTTGGTTAGTGTACATGGATTCCATTTCGGATCTCATGGCCTCTAGCCATTTCTCGGAATCTGGGCTCATCATAGCTTCTTGATAGGATGTAGGCTCGTCAAGATTGATAAGCAATACATCACCGTTGTCAGTCAAGAGAAAAGAATATCTCTCGGGTTGACGACGGATCCTATTAGATCTACGAAGAGGTTGGTCTACTTGAACAGGTGTTTGTTCCACAACTCTTTGGGCAACAATTTCCTCATCCACAACACTTTGTGGTTCCTGTTCATTTTCCATCGAAGCCTTAGTGTTATCATCATCTTGAACTTCTTCAAGATGAATTTTACTCCCACTAGTATTTCTAGAAATAAATTCTCTTTCTAGAAAGACAGCATTTCTGGCAACAAACACCTTGCCAAGTGTGGGATTGTAAAAGTAATATCCCTTAGTTTCCTTGGGATATCCTACAAAATAACACTTATCTGATTTGGGTCCTAGTTTATCTGAGACTTGACGTCTAACGTAAGCTTCACAACCCCAAATCTTTATAAAAGACATTTTGGGACTCTTCCCGGTCCATATCGTATATGGTGTCTTTTCTACGGCTTTTGATGGAACGCGATTAAGTGTGAAAGCGGCTGTCTCTAGAGCTAAACCCCAAAAGGAAGTAGGTAGATCAGTCTGGCTCATCATTGATCGTACCATATCTAATAGAGTACGATTTCTCCTCTCAGATACACCATTCCATTGTGGTGTTCCAGGTGGAGTGAGTTGGGATATTATCCCACACTCAGCCAGGTGATCACGAAACTCTTGACTAAGGTATTCACCACCTCGATCTGATCGAAGTAGCTTAATACGCTTACCAAGTTGGTTTTGTACTTCATTCTTGAATTCTTTGAACTTTTCAAAGGATTCTGACTTATGTCTCATCAAATATAAGTAGCCAAATCTACTCATATCATCAGTGAAAGTAATAAAGTACTTATAGCCTCCTCTGACTTCGACATTGAAAGGGCCACATACATCAGTATGTATGAGTCCTAACAAGTCCGTCGCTCTCTCGCCATGTCCACTAAATGGAGTTTTAGTCATCTTTCCTAAAAGACAAGACTCGCATACCTCATATGATTCAAAATCAAATGAGTCCAATAATCCATCTTTATGGAGTTGGGATATGCGTTTTTCATTTATGTGACCTGGCGTGATGCGAGAGATATGTCTGGTTCAAATCATTCGATTTGAACCGTTTGGTATTTACGTTATAAATTGGGTTATCTAAATCTAGAACATAGAGACCATTCATAAGTGGTGCATTACAATAGAACATTTCATTTAAATAAATGGAACAACATTTGTCCTTTATTATAAAAGAAAAGTTTTTCTTGTCTAAACAAGATCTGAAATTATGTTCTTTGTTAATGCGGTACATAGAAGCACTCCTCTAGTTCTAAGATAAGCCCGGTGGGCAAAGACAAAGAATATGTTCCTACTGACTCTGACGAACTTTTGCGCCATTGCCTACTCGTAGTCCACTTCTACTATTTCTCTCCTGCACATTAGTACAAATGTGAGATGCACATCCGGTATCTAATACCCATGTAGAAGAAATAGATAGATTAACCTCTATAACATGTATACCTGAGGCAGAAGTCCCACTTCTCTTGTTCTTTACTTCCTCAAGGTAGACTTTGCAGTTCCGCTTCCAGTGTCGATCTTACGCATGAAGCGGTCCCGTCCTTAGGTACTTTACCTTTACCCTTTGAAGTGGATGAATTGGCCTTGCTTTTGGCTTGGGTCTTACCCTTGCCTTTGCGCTTACCTTTGTCCTTCTTGACCATTAGTACATTACTAACTTTCTTCTTGAGATTTGGTTCGTGATTCTTAACATCTTTGAGAATCTCAGCAAAGGTTTATCAATTTCATTCATGTTATAATTCATGAGCCGAATTGATTGTATTCTTGACAGCGATTGCGAGGATAACATCGGTTGCCAATTCTTGGCTCGATGGAAAACCTAGTCTTTCAAGGTTCTCAAGCGTACCCAATCATTTTGAGTCGTGAGTTCCTACAGTGTTCCTTCTTGCATCTTGCATGCAAAAGAGCCTTAGACACTTCAAAACGCTCGTGCCTAGCTTGTCCTTGATATAGTTGTTTCAAGTGCTCAACCATATCATAGGCATCCATGTTCTCATGTTGCTTCTGGAGCTCAGAGTTCATGGTGGCAAGCATAAGGCATGACACATCTAATGCGTCATCTTGATGCTTCTTATAAGCATCCTTTTCAGCACGAGTGGCCGCAGGGCGGTATTTTCAGGATAGCATATAGTTTGCGTTCTTGCTTGAGGATAATCCTCAAGTTCCTATACCGATCAAGAAAGTTTGCTCCATTGAGCTTGTCCTTCTCAGGGACGGATCGCAAGTTGAGGGTGTGTCGTGTTAGATGACATGGTGATCTACAACATTAAAATGCAAAGTTAAGTATCATACCTAAATCATTTAATTAGGCCTTTAATTAAATGAGGCTCCCACTAAATTCTCATAGCTACTATTTAGCTATAAATTTATATGGGATAAAGATCCACATCATAATTCGTCTTGAGTTAGCTTTGGCTAATCGCCCAAGACGTAGTATAATTAGGTAGGCAATCTTTTGCCAATTACATCTGATGTAACTCTTTAATAGCTTTGGTTAAGTTTTAGATTAGTTTAGTGTTTATTCCTAAACCAGCTTCGGTATGGCGAGGCACAGGGGCCTTCTTGGATATCGGAGCAACGACCACTTCTAAGACAAAGCTGATGTTCGGAAATCACACAAAACTAATTTAAAACTTATGTTCAAAGCTAATATATGCCTCTACTTTCTTAACTAATTTAAGAAAAACTTAATTAAGTCTTAACCAAGACTGATAGCGGGACATCACGATTGTCCACTCGCACCCCTCCAAGATAAAATGCATTGCTTTGCTTTGGCAAACCCAATAACAAATGATCGAGGAAGTAGTGAGTACCAACTTTGGTAGGCATATCGTTTAGACTTATTAAGAAATAAACATGTATCATATACAAGCTAAACTAACATGCATCACATACATATTAAGCTAACATGCATCACATACATATTAAACTAAGCGTGTCATGGTTATGGCCCTTATTCTACAATCTTCTCAAGCCAATGAAAAGATTGATTGGTCTACCTAGGGATAGCATCTTCTCCTAAGTGCTTCCTTTTGGTTGTCTTGTGTGTTGACCTCCTCCTTGTAACCTCATCCTCCAATGGACCCTCCATCCTTGTTTTGTACATTACAAAAGGAGAAATACTCAGTTACATTCGAGTCTAAAACTAATTTTACAACAAGAATATTAGGAGAAAGGCACGACACGCAGGCCGTATTAAGAATTACAACACACAATCACAAACTTTTTGGGACTAGGCCATAACCATGCACCATGTCATTTTAACTTTTAAAAGACATTGGATATTTTATTATGTTTGACAATTGCTAATGCAATTATTAACTCATAATAAAATTTATCCTACTTCTATATCAGATATTAAATAGAGAAAAACTATTTTTATACGATCTTTATCAAGTGGCTCTGATACCATCGTTGGGAATCTCGTATGCCAAATGGCATATCTTGACGGAAAATAGGATCCCTTCCAAGTGATCCATGCGAAAGCAAACTCGTATAAAATAAATTTCTCTAAACCAAACCTATCTTATAGGAGAGGTTACCTTTGTTGCGTGCCCTTGTTAATCCCGCTTATCCCTTTAGTTTGTTGGATCTTTAGCACGTTCAAGTGTCCGTGCCTCTATACGTATCCACACGAGCACGCTCTTGTCTCACAAAAGAAAACTAGAGGAGCTCTCCTTTACTTCTTGCTAGAGAAGTCCCTAAAGGAGAGGAAGCTAGGGAAAAGAGAAGGGAAGAAGAAGACTACTCTTCTTGCTACTCACAAAAAGCCACACAACAATAAGCTCTCAAGCTCTCTCCAAGCCTCAAGCTCCCAACAACCACACTCCACAACCACAACAACAATTGCTATCCAAATGATGCTTTGGCGGCCACTCCATGGGGCCTTTATAGGGTTGGCAAAACCCTTTCACCTCCTACAATTTAATGCAATCCATTGCATTGAGACCCCTTTTGTTTTGGCCGGCCACTTAAGGAGACAAAAACCATTTTGTCCCCTTCCACCTTAACTAGCTTAGGTGGATGCTTAGGTGGATGCTTAGGTGGCATGCTTATGTGGCATTCTTGCATGTTGAATTTAATCTTATTAATTCAATTAAGCTTATGTTATCATATTGAATTAATCTTATTAATTCAATTAAGCTTATGTTATCATATTGAATTAATCTTATTAATTCAATAAGGTAACATATTGAATTAATCTCATTAAATCAATTAGCTAAAATTCTCATTAAGCTTAAAGTCCAAAACCATTTTGTACTTAAGCTTATTCCCATATTATTCTAGTCAAACTAGAATACTCTAAGTCCTCTAATTATCATGCTCTTTGTGTGTGACCCTATAGGCTCTCATAACGTTGGCAGTGGACCTAAACTCTTTTAGATACACAAGCAATGAGCGGCATCTAGCAATACATCATTGCTCCCAGGATTCTGAGATAAGTCAAGATCAGGCTAACCTTTCGTGACTACTATAATATATGGCCGTGTCCTTCTATCCTTGATATCAGTTGATCGATGAGGCATAGGCCGTGTCATCCTCGATCAATCTATGTGTTTCTTGATCACTGAGTAAACTAACTCAAACAAATGAGCTCAATATCTCATATTGACTCATTCGAGCATATGCGTTTTAGTAGTTCTACTCAATCAAAGGGCCCAGATATCACTCCCGTCATATGGAGGATAGATCCCATCTACATCACTCACATCCCTCCGCGTAATTTGTTACATACCCGATGTCGCCTTTATGGTCCACCACATTCTACGGGTGGCGTTTAGGATACCAAAGTACATAACTCCTTATGTAGGGAACCGTAGTGACTTGGTCTAAGGACTATTCATACCAATAGTCACATGAAAGTTTATGACACTCATATAGCGATCCATGAAACTTTCTCATGGCGAATTGATTCGATTATATATTCTCTCATATATACCCATGTGTCAACTTGATATCATATATCCATGACTTGTGAGATCAAGTCATCAATTGACCTACATGCTAGTCTTTATGTATTAATATTGCCCTTGCATATTAATACTTGACTAGGAACATTTAGGAAAGTGTCTCTCTGACCTCTCATAATCAATTACGCGATTGATGTCTTTGTAGATAAGAACCTACTTTTCTAGGGCATTATTATATTTAAATTAGGTAGCACAAGCAAGATGTAAATATAATAACCAATCCTTTGCCTTTATAGAATATGATACAAAATGTTCCTATTCAACCATCACATGATTGGTTCTAGGGCTTTAACTAACAATCTCCCACTAGCACTAGTACCAATCACTATGATATCTAATACCTAGTGACCTAGTGTGACCATCATGCTTCCTCTGTGCAAAGCCTTGGTCAATGGATCTGCGATGTTAGCTTACGTCGGTACTCTGCATATCCTCACATCTCCTCTATCGATGATCTCTCGAATGAGATGGAGCGCCCGATATGTGTTTGGTCCATTGATGTGATCGAGGTTCCTTAGCTGTCTGATAGCCCCATTGTTGTCACAATAGAGGTCTATTGGATGCAATGCTAGGAACTACCCCAAGTTCAGCGATGAACTTGCAGCAAGCCAAACGACCTCCTTTCTTTGCATCGGATCGCAATATACTCGCTTTTGTAGAATCGAATCCGTGTCACTGCTTGAACTCTTCCGACTCACGGCTCCACCATTCGGGCAAAACACGCACCCCAATGCGATCTATAGTCATCCTTATGCATTTGGAAGCTTGCATCACTGTAACCCTTCTGATTAGCTCCTCATTGCCTCGAATATTAGGAAATATTCTTTCGTTCTTCGTAAGTACTTAAGAATATTTTTATTTGCTATCCATGACTTTCACCGATCATCGGTAGTATCTACTCGTCATGCTCAAAGCATACGAGGCGTCGGACAGTACAAAGCATGGCGTACATGATAGACCCTATAGCGATGCATAAGGGATCTTATCCATGCGATCTCTCTCCTCCTTAGAAGAGGGACATTGAGTCTTGAAGACTCACACCATGTGATAAAGCGAGAAACCCTTTCTTAGAATTTTGCATAGCAAAACGATCTAGCACTTTATCAATGTATGTACTCTGACTTAGGCCAAGTAATCTTCTAGATCTATCTCTATAGATCTTGATGCCTAGAATATAGGCAACTTCACCTAAGTCCTTCATCGAGAAACAATTCCCTAACCACATCTTCACAGACTGGAGTGAGGGAATATCATTTCCGATGAGAAGTATGTCATCTACATACAAGACAAGAAATACAACTGTGCTCCCACTATTTCTCTTGTAGACACAAGGCTCATCTTCATTCTTGATGAAACCAAACTCTTTGATTGCATCATCGAATCGAAGATTCCAGCTTTGAGAGGCTTGCTTTAGTCCATAAATGGACCTTTGCAGTTTGCATACCTTTCCAGGATGCTTTGGATCTTCAAAACCCTCAGGTTGTGTCATGTACACATCCTCGAGTAGCTTTCCATTCAGAAAAGCGGTTTTGACATCCATCTGCCAGATCTCATAATCATGGTAGGCTACAATAGCAAGTATGATCCGAATGGATTTAAGCATCGCAACTGGTGAAAAGGTTTCTTCATAGTCAATACCATGAATTTGTTTGAATCCTTTAGCCACCAATCTACCTTTATAGGTATGCTTATTACCATCCATGTCAGTCTTTACTTTAAAGACCCACTTACACCCAATGGGTTTTACCCCTTCAGGTGGATCAACCAAAGTCCATACTTGGTTAGTGTACATGGATTCCATTTCGGATCTCATGGCCTCTAGCCATTTCTCGGAATCTGGGCTCATCATAGCTTCTTGATAGGATGTAGGCTCGTCAAGATTGATAAGCAATACATCACCGTTGTCAGTCAAGAGAAAAGAATATCTCTCGGGTTGACGACGGATCCTATTAGATCTACGAAGAGGTTGGTCTACTTGAACAGGTGTTTGTTCCACAACTCTTTGGGCAACAATTTCCTCATCCACAACACTTTGTGGTTCCTGTTCATTTTCCATCGAAGCCTTAGTGTTATCATCATCTTGAACTTCTTCAAGATGAATTTTACTCCCACTAGTTTTTCTAGAAATAAATTCTCTTTCTAGAAAGACGGCATTTCTGGCAACAAACACCTTGCCAAGTGTGGGATTGTAAAAGTAATATCCCTTAGTTTCCTTGGGATATCCTACAAAATAACACTTATCTGATTTGGGTCCTAGTTTATCCGAGACTTGGCGTCTAACGTAAGCTTCACAACCCCAAATCTTTATAAAAGACATTTTGGGACTCTTCCGGTCCATATCGTATATGGTGTCTTTTCTCGGCTTTTGATGGAGCGCGATTAAGTGTGAAAGCTACTCTCTAGAGCTAAACCCCAAAAGGAAGTAGGTAGATCGATCTGGCTCATCATTGATCGTACCATATCTAATAAATCGATTTCTCCTCGGATACACCATTCCATTGTGGTGTTCTGGAGTGAGTTGGGATATTATCCCACACTCGGCCGGTGATCACGAAACTCTTGACTAAGGTATTCACCACCTCGATCCGATCGAAGTAGCTTAATACGCTTACCAAGTTGGTTTTGTACTTCATTCTTGAATTCTTTGAACTTTTCAAAGGATTACGACTTATGTCTCATCAAATATAAGTAGCCAAATCTACTCATCATCGGTGAAAGTAATAAAGTACTTATAGCCTCCTCGCCGACATTGAAAGGGCCACATACATCGGTATGTATGAGTCCTAACAAGTCCGTCGCTCTCTCGCCATGTCCACTAAATGGAGTTTTAGTCATCTTTCCTAAAGACAAGACTCGCATACCTCATATGATTCAAAATCAAATGAGTCCAATAATCCATCTTTATGGAGTTGGGATATGCGTTTTTCATTTATGTGACCTAGCGGCGATGCGGAGATATATGCAGTTCAAATCATTCGATTTGAACCGTTTAATATTTCGTTATAAATTGGGTTATCTAAATCTAGAACATAGAGACCATTCATAAGTGGTGCATTACAATAGAACATTTCATTTAAATAAATGGAACAACATTTGTCCTTTATTATAAAAGAAAAGTTTTTCTTGTCTAAACAAGATACAGAAATTATGTTCTTTGTTAATGCGGGTACATAGAAGCACTCCTCTAGTTCTAAGATAAGCCCGGTGGGCAAAGACAAAGAATATGTTCCTACTACAGGAACTTTTGCGCCATTGCCTACTCGTGAGGTCCACTTCACCTTTGCCATTATTCTCTTATTTCTCAGTCCCTGCACATTAGTACAAATGTGAGATGCACATCCGGTATCTAATACCCATGTAGAAGAAATAGATAGATTAACCTCTATAACATGTATACCTGAGGCAGAAGTCCCACTTCTCTTGTTCTTTACTTCCTCAAGGTAGACTTTGCAGTTCCGCTTCCGATGTCGATCTTAGGTACTTTACCTTTACCCTTTGAAGTGGATGAATTGGCCTTGCTTTTGGCTTGGGTCTTACCCTTGCCTTTGCGCTTACCTTTGTCCTTCTTGACCATTAGTACATTACTAACTTTCTTCTTGAGATTTGGTTCGTGATTCTTAACATCTTTGAGAATCTCGAGCAAAGGTTTATCAATTTCATTCATGTTATAATTCATGAGAATTGATTGTATTCTTAAAGCGATTGCGAGGATAACATCGGTTGCCAATTCTTGGCTCGTGGAAAACCTAGTCTTTCAAGGTTCTCAGCGTACCCAATCATTTTGAGTCGTGAGTTCCTACAGTGTTCCTTCTTGCATCTTGCATGCAAAAGAGCCTTAGACACTTCAAAGCGCTCGTGCCTAGCTTGTCCTTGATATAGTTGTTTCAAGTGCTCAACCATATCATAGGCATCCATGTTCTCATGTTGCTTCGGCTCGAGTTCATGGTGGCAAGCATAAGGCATGACACATCTAATCGTCATCTTGATGCTTCTTATAAGCATCCTTTTCGGCCACAGTGGCGTAGGGCGGTATTTGAGGATAGCCTGCTCTAGGACATATAGTTTGCGTTCTTGCTTGAGGATAATCCTCAAGTTCCTATACCGATCAAGAAAGTTTGCTCCATTGAGCTTGTCCTTCTCAGGGACGGATCGCGAAGTTGAGGGTGTGTCGTGTTAGATGACATGGTGATCTACAACATTAAAATGCAAAGTTAAGTATCATACCTAAATCATTTAATTAGGCCTTTAATTAAATGAGGCTCCCACTAAATTCTCATAGCTACTATTTAGCTATAAATTTATATGGGATAAAGATCCACATCATAATTCGTCTTGAGTTAGCTTTGGCTAATCGCCCAAGACGTAGTATAATTAGGTAGGCAATCTTTTGCCAATTACATCTGATGTAACTCTTTAATAGCTTTGGTTAAGTTTTAGATTAGTTTAGTGTTTATTCCTAAACCAGCTTCCAGTGTGGCGAGGCACGAGGGCCTTCTTGGATATCGACAGCGACCACTTCTAAGACAAAGGCGATGTTCTAAATCACACAAAACTAATTTAAAACTTATGTTCAAAGCTAATATATGCCTCTACTTTCTTAACTAATTTAAGAAAAAACTTAATTAAGTCTTAACCAAGACTGATAGCGGGACATCACGATTGTCCACTCGCACCCCTCCAAGATAAAATGCATTGCTTTGCTTTGGCAAACCCAATAACAAATGATCGAGGAAGTAGTGAGTACCAACTTTGGTAGGCATATCGTTTAGACTTATTAAGAAATAAACATGTATCATATACAAGCTAAACTAACATGCATCACATACATATTAAGCTAACATGCATCACATACATATTAAACTAAGCGTGTCATGGTTATGGCCCTTATTCTACAATCTTCTCAATGAAAAGATTGATTGGTCTACCTAGGGATAGCATCTTCTCCTAAGTGCTTCCTTTTGGTTGTCTTGTGTGTTGACCTCCTCCTTGTAACCTCATCCTCCAATGGACCCTCCATCCTTGTTTTGTACATTACAAAAGGAGAAATACTCGAGTTACATTCGAGTCTAAAACTAATTTTACAACAAGAATATTAGGAGAAAGGCACGACACGCAGGCCGTATTAAGAATTACAACACACAATCACAAACTTTTTGGGACTAGGCCATAACCATGCACCATGTCATTTTAACTTTTAAAAGACATTGGATATTTTATTATGTTTGACAATTGCTAATGCAATTATTAACTCATAATAAAATTTATCCTACTTCTATATCATATATAAAATAGAGAAAACCTATTTTTATACGATCTTTCGCAAGTGGCTCTGATACCACTGTTGGGGAATCTCGTATGCCAAATGGCATATGCGCAACGGAAAATAGGATCCCTTCCAAGTGATCCATGCGAAAGCAAACTCGTATAAAATAAATTTCTCTAAACCAAACCTATCTTATAGGAGAGGTTACCTTTGTTGCGTGCCCTTGTTAATCCCGCTTATCCCTTTAGTTTGTTGGATCTTTAGCACGTTCAAGTGTCCGTGCCTCTATACGTATCCACACGAGCACGCTCTTGTCTCACAAAAGAAAACTAGAGGAGCTCTCCTTTACTTCTTGCTAGAGAAGTCCCTAAAGGAGAGGAAGCTAGGGAAAAGAGAAGGGAAGAAGAAGACTACTCTTCTTGCTACTCACAAAAAGCCACACAACAATAAGCTCTCAAGCTCTCTCCAAGCCTCAAGCTCCCAACAACCACACTCCACAACCACAACAACAATTGCTATCCAAATGATGCTTTGGCCGGCCACTCCATGGGGCCTTTTATAGGGTTGGCAAAACCCTTTCACCTCCTACAATTTAATGCAATCCATTGCATTGAGACCCCTTTTGTTTTGGCCGGCCACTTAAGGAGACAAAAACCATTTTGTCCCCTTCCACCTTAACTAGCTTAGGTGGATGCTTAGGTGGATGCTTAGGTGGCATGCTTATGTGGCATTCTTGCATGTTGAATTTAATCTTATTAATTCAATTAAGCTTATGTTATCATATTGAATTAATCTTATTAATTCAATTAAGCTTATGTTATCATATTGAATTAATCTTATTAATTCAATAAGGTAACATATTGAATTAATCTCATTAAATCAATTAGCTAAAATTCTCATTAAGCTTAAAGTCCAAAAACCATTTTGTACTTAAGCTTATTCCCATATTATTCTAGTCAAACTAGAATACTCTAATTCCTCTAATTATCATGCTCTTTGTGTGTGACCCTATAGGCTCTCATAACGTTGGCAGTGGACCTAAACTCTTTTAGATACACAAGCAATGAGCGGCATCTAGCAATACATCATTGCTACCCAAGTTACGAGATAAGTCAAGATCCGACTAACCTTTCCGTGACTACTATAATATATGACCGTGTCCTTCTATCCTTGATATCAGATTGATCAATGAGGCATAGACCGTGTCATCCTCGATCAATCTATGTGTTTCTTGATCCCTGAGTAAACTAACTCAAACAAATGAGCTCAATATCTCATATTGACTCATTCGAGCATGGCCATGCGTTTTAGTTAGAGCTGTCAAACGGGCCGACCCATGGCGGGGCGGGCCAACCCGTCGTAAACTCAATATTTAGCGGAGAGGGGCGGGCCGACCCGCCATCTCGGCGGGTTGAGAAATTTCCAACCCAATCCAACCCAAGGCGGGTTGCGGGTTAGGCGGGCCAACCCGCGGGCCACACAAATTTTAAAAATATATTTAAAATTACTAAGGTGTAGAGGGCTTGAGGTAATGATTTGTAAGACAGATAGAGTACCATGATTAAAAAAATAAATATTTGAAGTAACTAAAATCTTATAATTGTGATTCAATTATCGACTTATAAAATTAAGTACCGATATTTTTGATTCCTTTCCAATGTTCTAAAATATTTAAATCTTGATAATATGTAAATGTAAATTTTTATTCTTTCAAATAGAGATTCAATTGAGATTTTTTAACTTGGGTAATTATTTGATTTTGATATGTTATTATTTCCTATATTGATTAGAATAGTAGTGACAAGATAATAAAAAGCAATTAGAGTATAAAAAATATTCTTTTGTTCTTTACTCTTAACTTCTTTTATACTTTGTTGAGGTGTATGTGTGATAGAAGAAGATTGTAATGGTGAAAAAATTGTCTTTTGACATTTCTCAACCCGCTGGCCAACCCGTCCCACGACGGGCCAACCCGTCTAGACCCGCAACCCGCGCGGGTCGCTCCGTTTAGGCCCGCCAAAATGGCGGGTTGATAAAAGTTCAACCCAACCCGCTTAAATTGTTTGGCGGGGCGGGCCAACCCGGCGGGCCTAACCCAACTTGACAGCTCTAGTTTTAGTAGTTCTACTCAATCAAGGGGCCCACCGATATCACTCTCGTCATATGAGAGGGATAGATCCCATCTACATCACTCACATCCCTCCGCATAATTTGTTACATACCCAGTAATCGCCTTTATGGTCCACCCTGTTACGGGTGACGTTTGACGATACCAAAGTACATAACTCCTTATGTAGGGAACCGTAGTGACTTCAGGTCTAAGGACTATTCATACCAATAGTCACATGAGAAAGTTTATGACACTCATATAACGATCCATGAAACTTTCTCATGGCGGGTCAGTTCAGTATATATTCTCCAATATATACCCATGTGTCAACTTGATATCATATATCCATGACTTGTGAGATCAAGTCATCAATTGACCTACATGCTAGTCTTTATGTATTAATATTGCCCTTGCATATTAATACTTGACTAGGAACATTTAGGAAAGTGTTCTCTACAGCCTCTCATAATCAATTCTGCCAATTGATGTGCTGTAGATAAGAACCTACTTTTCTAGGGCATTATTATATTTAAATTAGCTGGCACAAGCAAGATGTAAATATAATAACCAATCCTTTGCCTTTATAGAATATGATACAAAATGTTCCCTATTCAACCATCACATGATTGGTTCTAGGGCTTTAACTAACATGTCGGAGCTCCAAACGTCGTCCAAACTGTTAGGGAAATCTCTTGCCATGATAAGGTTTTGATGTGTGTGGCAAAGGGTTTAAGTTAGGTTGGTATTGTTATTTGATATGTGGCGCTGAGTTCCTGCATGTGACTTAGTAATTTGCAATATACGGAGCTCATGGGTTCCTACCCTCACAACCCCTGGCCCTGAGCCTGAAGGATGACTTTGGCGCAGGCGCTTGGAGCATCCGAGGACCTGACGAGATGACTTGAAGTGAAGCCAAGGAAGCAGATTTCGAGGCAAGAGACGCCAAGGAGCATTGCAGAGTCCGTGGCGCCGATGCCACGAGGACGGGCCGAACGAAGAGAGCTTCGGCGAGGGACTTCGAGTGAGATGAGAGAATGAGTGAAATGTAAGTAGCTCATTAGGTGAACTTAGCCGAATGGCTGAGTGTCGGAGACTTGACTGCAAGGGTTAAGGTTTACCCGTCCGCCGGAAGCTCAAACTTATGTTAAGTTTGAGTTTCACACGACACCAGTCGACTGCCATGTAATGGCAGTCGACTGCTTTGAATCGAGTAGGGTTCGACTGGTATCCGACTGATGGGTTTATACCCAGCCGCTATGCCATGGAATGGCAATGATCGCCAGAGGATGTCGCGGTATAGACCGGCCAGAGCCGATCGGGCCGACGAGGCAGAATGATCGGTGAGGTCCATCACCGATCGCTAAGGTGTTCCGCTGACTACAACGGCCGGATCCGACGTGTTCGGAGGTCGCTAGTGACGGCAATGATCGGGCGGGCAATCGACCGGCGGCCAACGGGAAGAAAATCTTCCTCTCTATAAAAAGAGAGGGAGTGGAGCTTTGGGAGGTTAATGCTGAAGTTCTAAACGACCATCCAAGTGCTCCACAAGATTCAAACTCCTTCTCTTAGCTTTCTCTCACATCTATTGTAAAAGGAGTGTGCTTGATCCGTAAAGGTTACCTCCACCTAGCTTGGTGCAAAGGAGAGACCAATAGTGATTGGCTTTGAAGGAGTGATTCACCTCGGATGAATCGGGATCGTGGATTAGCGGTGTAGCCGTGAACCACATTAAATCTTCTTTGTTAGCGTTTGTATTTTCGTTTATTGATTTGTCTTTATTGTTTATGCTTCCGCTTGCGCTAACGATTGTGTAGATGAGCAAACGAAAGAGAGAATTCCGACATCCATCGTAAGAGGGCTATTCACCCCCCTCTAGCCGGCCAATCAATCCCCTATAAGTGGTATCAGAGCTAGGTTGCTTGTCGAGGACTAACTGCCGCAACAAGCACTTCATCAAAAGATGGCCGGCTCCAACATTCACCCACCAAAGTTTGAAGGAGAATTCTCTTGGTGGAAGAAGCGAATGGAGGTATTTTTCGAAACGGATTTTGATATTATGATTATAATGGAATCCGGTTTCATTTTGCCTAGGGATGAAGAGGGGAAGCCAATAGAAAAGTCAAGATGGACCAAGAGGCAAAGAGAGGAGCACCTTGCAAACTCAAAAGCCAAGCACCATCTATACAATGTGCTTCCTCAACAAGAAATAAACCGAATAGGAGAATGCCTAAGTGCCAAGGAGATGTGGGAGAAGCTAATTGAGCTTCATGAAGGCACATCCGAGGCAAGGCTAGCAAGGAGAGACCTCCTCCGCTCCCAACTCAACAACATTAAACTAGAAAAGGGAGAAAAGGTAATTTTCTTACATTCTCGTTTCAAGGAAATTATAACCGGTTTGTCAAGTGTAGGTGAGAAGTTATCAAACCGGGATATGGTTATGAAGGCCATAGATGCTTTTCCCCGGTCCTCAAGATGGAGTTCCATGGTGGACTCATTTTATATCTCCAAGAACTTAGAAGTAAGCACCTTGGAGGAATTCTTCTCAACCATGGAGCTCCACGAAACTAGGCTTGAAGGAATACAAGAAGAGCCTAGAATCCAACCCTCAAGAGGAGTAGCATTGATGGCAAATAAGGGGAAGAAGAAGATGGAGATTCCCTCCTCCTCCGATGATGAAGCGTCCTCCTCCTCCTCCATGGATAGCACGGAAGAGGCGTACATGGTAAGGAGGGTAAGGCGTGCTTTAAAAGGTTTTCATTTTAATAAATCAAATGATAGGAATAGAAGACCAAGGGGGAAGATCATTTGCTACAATTGCCAAGGAGAAGGACACATAAGGGACAATTGTCCTCTCCTAAACAAGAGCAAAGAAGAAAAGAAAAAGAAAGAAGAAAAGAAGAAGAAAAAGGGGAGCAAGAAAAAGAAGGAAGAGGAGAAGAAGACAAAAGAAAAGGGGAAGACCAAAGCTCTAAAGGCAAGGACTTGGGATGACCCATCCTCATCCTCCTCATCATCATCGGATGAGGAGAATGCCTTTGTCACCAATTTGGCCTTGATGGCCTTTGATGACGTGGATTGCTCCTCCTCCGAAGATGAAGAATCAAGCTCAAGTGGAGAGAGCTCAAGTGAAGGGGGAGCCTCTACATCCTCCTCATCCGAAGAAGAAGAAGAGGATATGGAAACTATGGTAACGAATGCCTCTCCCAAGAAAATAGTTTCCATAATTTCTAGTTTAACTAAGGACTTATTTGGAATGAAAAAGAAAAATAAAAGCATGCTTAATCAAATTAAGGTATTGGAAAATAAGCTAGAAAATGCATGCTTAAATGATAATATTTCTTCTAGCTTAAATGATGCATGCTCACATGATCTTTATGTGCCATTAGATGTTAGTGATGCATGTATAAATGAAAATAGGGCTTTAAGAGAGAAAGTAGATTATTTAACCAAAGCCCTAGAAAAGTTTACAATTGGCTCAAACACCTTGAACATGATTATAGGGAGCCAAAGAGCGAGCTTTAACAAAAGAGGCCTAGGTTACAAAGAAAAGAAAAATGAAAATGCCTATAAATGTTTAATAGCTAGGGGACAAGATAAGAAGAAAGTAATAGCTAGGAAATTGATCCCCAAAGAGTATTTAGTGAACCCAATAGGAAAGAACTTATTTTGGGTTCCAAAATCCATCCTTAAGGGTTAGAAAACCCCTAGGGTAGTCAACCATATACAATTGACCTATATCATATTTTGGTTGACTTAGGATGGCGGGACAACATTTTTAAATAGTGTTAGGTGATGATAACATGCCTATAAATAGTTAATAATGCTTAAATCATGATGATTAATGTAATTGCTATGTATGTTTGCAATCATGATTTATGATTTTGAAATTTGGCACATCATCATGAGAAATAGGGTTTAAATCATGCCTTAGGTGATATTTTGCTTATAATCATGATATAATACCTAATGCATGATTATTAATTGATGAATACATTAGGTTCATGATCATAATGTAAAATTAATTGATATATGCCTTTATGATCATGAGGATTGTTAGATTGATACTTAACCTTGATAAAATTGCATGAATATAATGGTTAAGTATATATAAATACCCCCTAGGATGCATCTCACACTCACCATAGGCTACCATGATTGAAAACTTAGCATGAGTGAGATGTTAGGATGATACAAATGTCCACTAATGCCTATGGCATTTAGATGGTCATTTAAGGTATCAAAATAGCAATAATAGACCAATCATGGGGAAGGCTTATGTTTAATTCATAGACATATTGCCCAAAGATCATGGTTGGATATTTCACATGTTTTCAAAACAATTTCTTACTTTAAAATCCATGTATTCATGTTTTGAAACAATCCTAAGCAATACTAGGTGTTAAAATGGATACTAACATGCTCAAAAACTAGTGGTTTTTAAAGCTTTTGGATTTTTGGCAAATCTCAGAAAATATAATGATTTTTCTTGAAAACCTATTTTTCATTGATAGATATACTAAAAATAAATATGTTCCTCAAATTTCATGATTTTTCAAATTTTCTGGAATTTTTAATGCATTTAAATTACTGTAAAATCAATTTCGAAACCATTGTGCCGCTATACCGATAGCAATGATGATCGCTCATCTGAAAAACAGCCCAATAGTTTCTGATTTCAGATTTTAATCATGTTTTTGGTGTTCTCTTTCTATTAGACTTGATGCCATGAGTTTATAAATTAGGATTAATCTTTTTGATGGTGTCAAAGGGGGAGAAATGTATGTTTAAGTAATGGGGAATATATTTTGGGGGATAAATGATTATGCTTATGATAGGGGGAGAAAATTTTTATGGGGAGTTTCATGGATTAAGGGGGAGTTGCATGTTGCTATATCATGTTTATGTTTACTTGTCTTCTTACCTTAGAATTTTCATCAAATGTTTTTACCTAACTTAAACGGATTGTCACACATCAAAAAGGGGGAGATTGTTAGGGCAATCTCTTGTCATGATAAGGTTTTGATGTGTGTGGCAAAGGGTTTAAGTTAGGTTGGTATTGTTATTTGATATGTGCGTTGGAGTCTTACAGGACTTAGTAATTCGCACATGGAGCCTTGGCGGGTTCACCCTCACAACCTCGGTCCTTGAGTCGGTGAAGGATGACTTTGCGGAAGCCGTGCGCTTGGAGCATCCGAGGGACCGCCGGACGAGATGACTTGAAGTGAAGCCAAGGAAGCAGACTTCGGAGGCAAGAGACGCGAAGGAGCATTGCAGTCGTCGCTGATCTTTGCCGAGGGACGTGGCCGCGAACGAAGAGAGCTTCGGCGAGGGACTTCGAGTGAGATGAGAGAATGAGTGAAATGTAAGTAGCTCATTAGGTGAACTTGGCCGAATGGCTGAGTGTCGGAGACTTGACCGCAAGGGTTAAGGTTTACCCGACCGCCGGAAGCTCAAACTTATGTTAAGTTTGAGTTTCACGACACCGATCGATTCGCCATGTGATGGCAATGATCGCTTAGTCGAGTAGGGTTCGACCGTATCCGTGATGGGTTTATGCCCGCAGCCGATCGCCAAAGGATGTCGCGAACCGCAGGAACCGCTCGTAGCCGACTGGGCAGTCGACTACGGAGGCAGCAGTCGACTGGTGAGTTCCATCAGTCGACTGCCAAGGTTTCCGTTGGACTACAACGGTCGGGATCCGACGTGTTCGAAGGTCGTTGTAGTGACGGCAGTCGACTGCCATGGGTAGCAGTCGACTGATGGCGGCCAACGGGAAGAAAATCTTCCTCTCTATAAAAAGAGAGGGAGTGGAGTTTTGGGAGGTTAATGCTAAAGTTCTAAACGACCATCCAAGTGCTCCACAAGATTCAAACTCCTTCTCTTAGCTTTCTCTCACATCTATTGTAAAAGAAGGAGTGTGCTTGATTTGTAAAGGTTACCTCCACCTAGCTTGGTGCAAAGGAGAGACCAATAGTGATTGGCTTTGAAGGAGTGATTCACCTCGGACGAATCGGGATCGTGGATTAGCGGTGTAGCCGTGAACCACGTTAAATCTTCTTTGTTAGCGTTTGTATTTTCGTTTATTGATTTGTCTTTATTGTTTATCCTTCCGCTTGCGCTAACGATTGTGTAGACGAGCAAACGAAAGAGAGAATTTCGACATCCATCGTAAGAGGGCTATTCACCCCCCTCTAGACGGCCAATCGATCCCCTACACAAATGACACTCCGACGAGAAGGAAACAAGCTGTCCAAAAAACTTGACAGCTTTGGTGGAGGAATAGGGCCGGCCAAAAAAGGAAGGTTGAAGCTCACCTTATTGCCGAACCCAAAGGAAATCACCGGAGCTTCTCCGGCAACAGCTCGACGCCGGCAAGAGTGAAGGACAACACCTTCTGGACACCGGCAAGGGAGCTAGGTGGTGGGCGGCGACGCTAGGGTTGGCGCCGACTTCACCAAGGAGAGGAGGGGGGCGGCAACAATTAGGGTTGCTTGGTTTTGGATTAGGGTTTAACAAAAACCCTTAAGCCCTATTTTATAGAGAACAAATTCTCTTAATGGTTATCGGATCATAACCAAAGGCCCGTTAACCCGCTCCATTAATTTAAGTTAAAATAAACCAAACCATCATGGTTTATTTTAAGTTAAAACGAACCGAATCAACTTTGGTTCATTCGTTTAAAAACAAACCAAACCCTTTGGTTTATTCTCCTCCATTGGATTAGAACCAAACCAATTTGGTTCATCCATCATGTCTTCATAAGACACGACCCATCCACGCTTCCATTGCGACTAAAATGATTTCATGCACGCTTCATGTTTGGTCCAACCAAACCTAGTTTCTCTCGATCTGAGAATCTCATTCTCAAGCTCGTTTTAAATTCTTCGGATTACGCTCGTTGTGCGTGTGACCAAATAGGTTCTCGGTTTATGTTGGCCGTCTATAATTAACCATTAATTATAGAACGATCATGAGTGGCACCTAGTAGTACATCATGATCTCCAATTAATCGAAAAGATCAACGGTTGATCCAGAACTATTTCTGAAACCCTTCAGCAGCTCGAATGAATCATGCCCCATTCCCTTCACTCATCTTATATCCACTTGGTTCAGGACATGGTCTATAGTGTCAGTCTCCACCAGGTTGACTACGTCACACCTAGCCCATGTATCATTTCCTCATCCTACAGATTCTAGTTACTGCACATGTATCGAAGTGTACCTTACTCCAAACATGTAATGCTTTGGCCAAAGACTTTAGTAACAATCCGACGAGAGGTCATGGGTATACATCTCCTCGCAAGGAGTGGTGAATTCTTTATAGGCTATTCAAACACCTTCGATCACTTCGACTTATATCCAATCATCCCGGGTCTACATCTCCTTATAGATGTTTGCTTAAGATGTCAAAGCATAAGTCTTTATGATCAAGATGACTTGAATACCGCAAGTCAAAGGAACATCGCACTTAAGCTGCAATAAAAACTTCATTGACATATCTATATATGCAGAGAATCATATGAAGTCTTACGGCTGGTCACTCCAATGAACTAGTTACCATAACTAGCATCCACGATTAACTCTAGACATCACAATGTCTCTAGCCAGTGAGAATCAGCTGCTTGGATACACCAAGGAGTATACCTCGTGCTAGTCTAGACAGAATCAATGGTGTCCAAATCCATCAATTCATCGACTAGGGATAATTCCGATACATCACAATTACTCATGTAGAGATACTCACTAGTTGTGATCCAATCACAAATTCTCTCATGCTGTGAATCGTATCGTGGACATTCGATAAATGAGTTTAAGATCTAATCAAATATATGAAAACATGTATACTCAAATAGTGAATCTTCATTTATCATATAAATGGTTCAAACATAAGGCGATTGTCTTAGGACATCTCTCATATATTACTAACAAGTGGGTAATTGATGAAAATGGCTTAAACCTCACTAGGTGAATAAAAATCAAGCTTGGTCTATCAATAAAAAGTTCACCATCATAACAAGTGACTGCATACAAGTGAAGTTTCTTATCATACACCAAAAATTCACAATTTGATGATCAAACTTAACTAATTTTTTACCACCTCTGAAATGATACTAAGGCATGCATAGGAAATATTATTTGACTCAACAACATACCATAAATCTAGGGGAACAGGCAAACCAGCAATAAACTCATACAAATTATTCCGAACATAATAGGAAGGAAATAAATGCAGTAAATAAAAGAACATACTCCCCTTTCATATCGGAGAAAAAGCATCATTATGTATGGCCCCACCGTATTCTCCAGAATAGGCTTGATCTCTTTGCTCGACACTTCATGAGTCTGTTGCAAAAGTGAGACCCTTGATCTCTAATGATCACCCTGGGAACTCCAAATATGCAAAATATGTGAGACCTAACAAAATCCACAACAACTAGAGAATCATCAGTCCTGGTGGGGATGACATCCACCCATTTGGAAACATAATCATATGCCAAAAGAATATATATGAAAATCCAAAAGATACAGGACATGGACCCATAAAATCAATACCCCAAATATCGAAAATCTCACAGAATAACAAAAGTTGTTGAGGCATTTCATTTCTACGTCCTATGTTCCCTGTTCGTTGACATCGCTCACAAGACTTGTAGAATTCAAAGGCTTCATGAAATAAGGTGGGCCAATATAAACTAGACTATACAACTTTTCTAGCAGTCCTTTGGGGTCCAAAATACCCCCCACAAGCCAGAGAATAACAAAAAGTAAGTACGTATGGAATGAAAGTCATAATCAAGTCCACATCATCTAATAATCTGATCACTACAAAATTGCCAAAGATAGGGATCATCCCTTACATAGTACTTAACATCACGTTTCAATTTCTGGACTTATGCATGAATAAAATGTGAAGGTACAACACGACAACTAAATAAGTAGCAAGATCTGCATACCATGGTGTCTTACCCTACAGGTGAAAAAGTTGCTCATCTGGAAAAGAAGCTGCTATGGGGGTGGACTCAATCTCCATCACAATCCTGGTCAAATAGGAATACCACCTCCTTCTGTAATAAATTGGTCAAGGACAGGGGCAATCTTACTAAAGTCTCTGATAAAACGTCTGTAGAAACCTGCATGACCTAGAAAAGCACAACTTCCCGCACAGAAGCGGGGTAAGATAAAGAAGATATAACATGAATTGTAGCAGAATCTACTTCAATACCATACATAGAGATAATATAACCTAAGATATTCCATGCTCGACCATGAAATTACACAAACATAGGATGGAAGTGATTCTTGGGGGGTCACCTAAAGCGTGCAAGTCCCTACACCTTCCATATCCCTCGGCATACTTGGAAATTTACTAGCTCCTGGAATTCCCTAGCCTTTTCTTCAACAACCCTCTTCCTAGGCTGGGCCTCTGAGGGAAGAGAAAAACTGCTACATAAAACTCAAGTGAATTATCGCCTGAAGACCTAGTCATCCACACAAACAAATACAATGAGAAACAAATAGAAATGATAAGAAAGTCCCTAATAACAAAAGAAAAAGAAAACAAACAAACAAACTACAGTTTAAAGACAAACGAACGTCATTAAAAAGGTCCCCGACAACGGTGCCAAAATTTGATATTATGATTATTATGTCGTGGGACCGTTACAAATTATTTACCGAACCCCCTAACTACACTAATGCAGTATAGGACTGACTCGGATCATCTCCCAACGAACCTAATGGTTGGACGTTTGTTTTTAAACAGAAGTAAACACTGGGGGTTTTTACAATTTATTAAAACAATTATTCAAAGCTAACCTAATGCAAGAACGATTCAACCTTGCACCGCACTGTCACTATACGATGCAATAGCCAAACAATTCTGGTAAATAGACATGGAAATAAAATCTGCAGGAAGTAAATCTAACTACCAAATAACAATTAACAAGTAATTATCCTAATGCGCAAAAGTAAGTAATCACGCACCGCACTGTCACTATACAGTACAATGATCACGAAACAAAGGTGAACAATTCAACCAAGTACCGCACTGTCACTATACGGTACAGTGATCAAACAGTCACTAAAAAGCTACACTAACAGACAGAAAATAGCTCAACCAAGCACCGCACTGTCACTATATGGCACAGTGGTTAAGAAACAAAGGTGAACAATTCAACCAAGTACCGCACTGTCACTATACGACACAGTAATCAAATAGTCTCTGAAAAGCTAAACTAAATGCGAGGAAAGTAAGCAATTCAACCAGGCACCGCACTGTCACTATACGGCACACTGGTCAAATGTAAAAAAAATCTAACCTAATAATGAAAGCACTCCAACCAAACATCATACTGTCACTATACGATGCATTGATTGGACAATTTTAATTGATGGGGTTAGTACATCAGCAATAAGAAATTAAACTAACCTACAACTAAATAACGAACACAAGTATTAAGTCTAATAAAAATGTAGGATGAACAAAATTAAACAACTAAGTACAACAACCCGATAGAAATAACATTACATGTAAACAAACCAACAATTAACCATTATAAATTATTTACCGAAACCCCTAACTACACTAATGTAGTATAGGACTGACTCGGATCGTCTTCCAATGAACCTAATTATTGGACATTTATTTTTAAACAGAAGTAAACACGGGGGTTTTTACAATTTATTAAAACAATTATTCAAAGCTAACCTAATGCAAGAACGATTCAACCTTGCACCGCACTGTCACTATACGATACAATAGACAAACAATTCTGGTAAACAGACATGGAAATAAAATCTGTAGGAAGTAAATATAACTACCAAATAACAATTAACAAGTAACTATCCTAATGCACAAAAGTAAGTAATCACGCACCGCACTATCACTATATGGTACAATGATCACGAAACAAAGGTGAACAATTCAACCAAGTACTGCACTATCACTATACGACATAGTGATCAAAAAGTCACTAAAAAGCTACACTAACAGATAGAAAATAGCTCAACCAAGCACTGCACTATCACTATAAGACACAGTGGTCAAGAAACAAAGGTGAGCAATTCAACCGAGTACCGCACTGTCATTATACGACACAGTGATCAAACAGTCATTGAAAAGCTAAACTAAATGTGAGGAAAGTAAGCAATTCAACCAGGCATCGCACTGTCACTATACGACACACTGGTCGAATGTAAAGAAAATCTAACCTAATAATGAAAGCACTCCAACCAAACACCATACTGTCACTATACAATGCATTGATTGGACAATTTTAATTGATGGGGTTAGCACATCAGCAACAAGAAATTAAACTAACCTACAACTAAATAACGAACACAAGTATTAAGTCTAATAAAAATGCAGGATGAACAAAATGAACAAAATTTGATAGCTGCATTTTTTATTGCGCTATTTTTACTTGTTGATTCGATATTTTAGGCTCTTTGATGGGATAATTATTGTTATTTAGGATGTTTTTACATATTGAGCCTATTTGCGATTAATTGTGTTAATTCCTATAATTTCAGTATTTTTCACGAATTTCATGTGATTTTGTAGGAAACATATAATGAGGATCTAATTGGAACAATCGCAGCCGTCGATCCGGATCAGATCTGAGCATTATGGATCGTCCGATGAATATGTCGTGGTACCGTTACAAATTATTTACCGAACCCCCTAACTACACTAATGCAGTATAGGACTGACTCGGATCGATACAAATCGAGCATATATGAGAAAGGTGATTTTAAAATACAACAACATACATTTATTAAATCCCATTCATTTTTCGAATTCGTAAAACCATTAAAATCAATTCGGGAGATCGTAGGTCCATCTCCGAATGGGATGATATCCAACATAGATAAGAACAAGCATAGAGAGAGTCCAATAAGTCATTCTTAGCTACGATGGTAGGTATCAAGTATACCAATTGCATATCACTTATATGCAACTATCACAATGTGTTATCGACTAATTGAATGTTCACACATACATTGGGTTGTTAACGCATTAACAAGTATGCATCATATGCATAGCACCCAACTTCACCTCCCTTCACATCGACCTTGGAGAGAGTCCAACAAATCGATGCTCCAATTTAATGTCGACCCATTAATCGTGAAATAGTTTTAATATGGTTAGAGCGCATTCAACCAATTAGCTAGACTTGGAGATAGTCCAATAACCCAAACTAACGATTGACCTCTGACTCTTACTATATTAGTAATAAACTATTTCAATGGTTTGAATATATTCAGGTTCGAGTCGAGCTTGGAGAGAGTCCAACAACCCAAACAAGAAACGGAACTCCAGTTCTTACCATATTAATGGAAGGTGTAGGCTTTAATATTGTGTAAGAGTTTTAATGTCTCATCCTCTTTACATGCAAATAACTATTATCTACATGACATGGCACACATGACATATATCTACATGTCATGACACACATGACATAATGATATGCATTTAATACAATTACATGACATACAATTATGGCATGTACGAATAGTTTCCTTATTTGTCATAACTAATTTTGGAAATAAAATATGTTTAAGATTTGATTTCTCAAATCAAATATTGATTAAATTAGAAAATAAATTTTCAAATCTAATCACATATTTTATTTATAAAAAATATTAATTAAAAAAATTCAAATTTAATTTAGGAAACAAATTTCCTAATCACTCTAGAAAATTTCTAATTTGAATTTCTTTACTAATTAAAATTTCCATAAATATTTCTAAACTTTTCAAAAGTAAAAAATTTCCAAAATTACAATTATGACTATCGCAAAATAATTTTACAATTATGTCGGAATACAGCCGGGCTCTGATTCCACTGTTGGGATTCTCTAGTACCGACGTGAGTGTGTTCGAACATGTTTCGTAAACATGCACACAGCGGAAGCAAAAACAAGTAATAAACTAATTTATTACATCACACACACCACACGCATGCAGGATACAACAAGTGTAGAGATAATCACATATTTAAAATTTTTGCAATAAAGGAAAGTTTATATCTAGGTATACCTGACGAATCACATGTTGCAGGAATAAAATCAACCGTAGCGACCCTCGCTAGTATGCCTCTATCCGTACCCACGTCGAGTATCGTCGAGATAGCTTTACAAGCTACAAGCCTCATCTTGTCGAGAGATACTAGTCTCGCATCGAATACAATGTGATCCGAGAGATGATCACAAAACAAATTCCATGAACTTGTCTCCGCGGAAGAGCCAGCGGCTACAAGGTGGCGGCCAATCAAATTGGTCGGCGGTGACTGGAGCTTGGGTGGTGGCAGCCCAAGGGTGGGCGGCAACCCTTGGAGTGGGTGGCACAAGAGAGGAGGAGAGGAGAGAAGGTGGCTAGGGTTTTCTCAAACCCTTAATACGTCCACAAAATATTTCTCCACTCTTTAATGGTCATTGGTTCATGACCAAAACTCGTTAACCCGCTCTAATAACTTAAGTTAAAATAAACCAAACTGTGTTGGTCTATTTTAAGTTAAAATGAACCGAACCAATTTTGGTTTATTCGTTTAAAACAAACCAAACCCCTTTGGTTTATTTTCCACGATTGAATTAAAACCAAACTGATTTGGTTCATCCATCAAGTCTTCATAAGACTCGGCCCATTCATGCTTCCGATGTGACTGAAATAATTTCGTGCTCCCTCTATGTTTGGTCCAACCAAATCAGGTCTCTCTCGATCTGAGAATCTCATTTTCAAAATTGTTTTAAATCCTTCGGATTACACTTGTAGTGCGTGTGACCAAATAGGTTCGCAATTTATGTTGGTCATCTATAATTAACCATTAATTATAGAATGATCATGAGTGACACCTAGTAGTACATCATGATCCCCAATTAATCAAAAAATCAACGGTTGATCCCAGAACATTTTTTGAAACTTTTCATCAGCTATAGTGAATTGTGTCACATTCCTTTCACTCATCTTATACCCACTTAGTTCAGGACATGGTCTATAGTGTCAGTCCCCACAAGGCTGACTACGTCACACCTAGCCCAAGTATTTACTTCCTCTTCCTGCGAATTCTAGTTACTGCACATGTATCCAAGAGTACCAAACTCTAAACACGTAATATTTAGCCAAAGACTTTAGTAACAACCCGACGAGAGGCCATAGAGTATACATCTCCTCGCAAAGAGTGGTGAATCCTCTATTAGCTACTTAAACACCTTCAGATACTTTGACTTATGCCCAATCATCCCAGGTCCACATCTCCTCGGAGATGCTTACTTAAGATGTCAAAGCATAAATCTCCATAACCAAGATGACTTGAATACCTCAAGTCGAAGGAATATCACACTTAAGCTACAGTAAGGACTTCATCGACATATCTGTATATGCAGAGAACCATATGAAGTCTTACAGTTGGTCACTCCAATGAACTAGTTACCATAACTTGCATCCACGATCAACTCCGGATATCCCAATGTCTTCATCCACTGATAAACAGCTGCTTGGTTAAACCAAAGAACATACCTCGTGCTAGTTTCAACAGAATCGATGGCATTCGTATGCATCAATTCATTGAATAGGGATAATTCTAATACATCACAATTATACATGTAGAGAAACTCTCTAGTTTTGATCCAATCACAAATTCTCTCATGTTGTGAATCGTATTACGGACATCCAGTAAATGAGTTTAAGATCCAATCAAATACATAAAAATATGTTTACTCAAATAGTGAATATGTATTTATCAAATAAATGGAACAGCCATAAGGTGATTGCCTTAGGACACCTCTCATATATAACTAACAAACTCCCACTTGGTATAATGTCAATCGCCTCAGTACCCAATATCATAAGCTCTAACATGTCCCTCAAACTTACTTTGAGGTAAGACCTTAGTTAAAGGGTCCACTAAGTTCCTTTGAGTGGGAATCTTCTCGATTTGTATTTTCTTCCTACAGATGATCTCCCTGATCAGATAATAGCAGCAAATCACATGTTTGGATCGTTGATGAGACCACATCAAGTTTCGAGACAAACTTCTTGATCCAACCCGCTTCCTTTGCTGCTTTGGAAGTTGCAATGTATTCTGCCTCAGTGCCAGAATCTACTATAGTATCTTGTTTGGAACTTTTCCAACTTATTGCACCTCCATTCAAGTTGAATATGTACCCAGACTGAGACCTGGAATCATCTTTATCTATTTGGAAGTTAACATTCGTATACCCGCGTATTACCATATCACCTTCTTCATATATTAGGAATACATCCTTAGTTTTTTTTAAGTACTTAAGGATTATCTTAACAGTCATTCAATGATCCATTCTTGGATCAGACTGATATCTTCTCGTGACACTCAGAGCATATGATACATCAGACCTTGTACATAACATAGAATGCATGATAGATCCTATTGTGAATGCTTAGGGGATCTTACTCATGCAAATCATCTCGTCCTATGTGCGCGGACACATAGACTTCGAAAGGTGTATCCCATGCCTAATGGGAAGGAAACCTTTCTTGGATTCTGACATGCTAAACCTCTTTAGCACTCGGTCTATATATGTAGACTGCGAAAGACCAAGCAACCATTTCGATCTATCTCTATAGATATTAATCCTAAGGATGTAGGTCGCTTATCCCAGGGCTTTCATGGAGAATATTTTGGATAACCAAATTTTGACTGACTGTAAGACAGATATATCGTTTCCTATAAGTAATATGTCATAGACATACAACACTAAGAACACGGCTGCACTCCCACTAACTTTCTTATACACACAAGGCTCGTCTGAATTTTGTGAGAAATCAAACTTTTTGATTGTCTCATCAAAACGGATATTCCATCTTCTGAATGCTTGCTTCAGTCCATAAATGGACCGTCGAAGTTTGCATACCTTGATTTTATCAACCGATGTGAAACCCTCAGGTTGTATCATATACACCTCCTCGAGGAGGTTTCCATTAAGGAAAGTCATTTTCATATTCATCTGTCATATCTCATAATCATAATGAGCCACTATAGCCGGGAGCAT
Source organism: Wurfbainia villosa (assembly GCA_025175895.1). NCBI lineage: Eukaryota > Viridiplantae > Streptophyta > Magnoliopsida > Zingiberales > Zingiberaceae > Wurfbainia > Wurfbainia villosa. The sequence goes on from CM046005.1 coordinate 44,145,172, forward strand.
CCGAATGGATTTAAGCATAGCTACTGGTGAATAGGTCTCGTCATAATCAACACCCTGCTTTTGACGATAGTCTTTCACCTCTAATCTAGCCTTATAGGTAATCACATTACCATCCATATTAGTTTTTTTCTTGAAAATCCACTTGCACCCTATAGGTTTAATGCCTTCAGGTGGGTCTACCAAGTTCCAAACATGATTTTCATACATGGAATCCATTTCCGACTTCATGGCTTCAAGTCATTTGTCCCTTTCTGAACATTTAAGTGTTGGTGCAGTGGGCACCAAAGTCGAACCGGTATTTTGATTATGGCAAAAGGCTCAATAGTTAAGGGTATATTTGTTATCTTACGAGCTCAATTAAGTGTGCAGAAATGCTAAAGTTGAGCGGAAGGTCTGCGACACCCGGTGGGAACCGAGGTGGTCGGGCAACGCCAGAGGGACTTCGGAGGAAGCCGAGGTACTCGGGTGAAGACCGGAAGCGAGGCTACAAGGTAAGCTCGTGTGAAAGCGAAGCAAGGTCGTTAAGCGTAGATCCGACCCAATACCTCCAATGGAAGGTCTAGGTCGAGATCAGATGGTTAGAACCATCGTACTTTATATTTTAAGCTAACTTGTACTGCAGTCCAAAACCCTTTGACTACAGTCAACTGCTAGTCAAGTTCCAGCCTCGAGAAGAGCTCGAATTTCAAGGGGGTGAATTTGGACTTGACTCGTGTTTTGGTACAAAGGGTGATGTGGCATCAAGGTGGACATCCAAACCATCACCAAGCTTCCTTGTGGTGGACGCCCAAAATAAGGTGAGTTGGCACAAGATGGTTGGCTCCCATGATGTGGCACAAGTTGAATGGCTCCAACAAGTTGGCGCCCAAGGAGGTTGGAGGTGGCACAAGGTGGTTGGATGAAACACCTCATCCTCAAGTTAGCGCCCAAGGAGGTTGGAGGTGGCACAAGGTGGTTGGATGAAACACCTCATCCTTGAGTTGGCGCACAAGGAGGTTGGAGGTGGCACAAGGTGGTTGGATGAAACACCTCATCCTTGAGTTGGCGCAAAGGATGTGGATGAACAAGTCTTGGGGGATAAGAACCTCACCTTGGACACTACCTATGTCTAAATTCATAGATCAATATCCATAAATAGACATGTTCAAGCCAAGCAAAAACAAGAATTCAAGAGCTCTCAACACGCCCGTCAGAACGCCGCTACTACTACTCACATTTGCTACGACGAAGGCCGACTAAAGCTACATCTTCTACTTATAAGAGTTGTCGGTATATTTATTTAAGTTCTACTTCTTTAAATTGTCTTTGTGCTTTAATCGTAACAAGGAAAGGGGGAGTGTCCCTTTGCCTTGATTTCTTTTTGTAATCGTTGCTCCTACTTCCAACGAAGAGGAGTGGTTTTAGTGAATTGCCCTCCGTACGTGATCAAGGATCACTAGGGCCGTGGATTAGCAATCGAAAGATTGTGAACCACGTAAAAATATCTTGTCTACTTTATATTTCCGCTGTGCATTCTCTACTTGCTTTTTACTTATTGCAAAAGTTTTTAACGACACCGTATCGCTATTCACCCCCCCCTCTAGCGACACTTTCGATCCAACAATTGGTATCAGAGCCGGGGGCGCTAAGATTCGGTGAAACCACCAATCTAGCTTTGTTTTTACAGATTTTTTATTTATTTATTTCTGTTTTCGTATAATTATTTCACTTGCTTATCTTCTCCTACATATAGAATTGCATTAGAGGCTTTAGGATCCGGATAAGGTTGTCCTTCTGGTTAGATCCCGAGTAAGGTTGTCCTCGGAACTTCAACGACATTCGCATTTGATTGTTTATTTCTTTTGCAAGTTACATTTTATATATCTTTTTACTTCTCAAGATTACTAATCCAAGACGAAAGTCTTGGAATATTCTTTCCGTGTGTGTTTTGCAAGATTCTTTTCGTTCTTCTTCTTGTTTTTAAATGGCCCATCTCGAAGGGTTTAGCACTTGACCCCCGTTTTACAGCGGTAATGACTTTCGTTATTGGAAGGTCGGATGGAATGCTTTCTTAAAACCCAAATCGAGATGTGGATCGTAATCAAACCGGTTTCACACTTCCTATTAATGAAGATGGTGAATCTTTGGGTTACGATCAATGGTCAAATTCCATGAAAAACAAGTAGAAGCCGATGCCAAGGCAACTCAAATCTTGCAATGTGGGTTGTCAAGGAAGAGCTCAACCGCGGCCGGCCCTTCATTAGTGCAAAGGACTTATGGACCAAGCTAGTGGAACTACACGAAGGCACCGACGACACGAAGGTATGTAAAAGAGATTTACTTTTAAATAAATTGTATAACTTGAAAATGCAGGAAAACGAGACCGCAACTCAACTACATGCTCGTATCCAAGACATCACAACCAACTCCATGCCATCGGACAAAAGGTCGAGAATCGCGACCTTATCAGGTATTCTCTTAACTCGTTTCCTAGGACCACCTTGTAGGCATCCATGGTCGATGCCTACAAGGTCTCCAAGGACCTTTCTAAAATTAGGTTAGACGAATTGTTTTGAACTTGAATTACATGAGCAAACTAACGTGGTCCAGCCGAGAAGAGTATTGCGTTAGTTGCTGGGTTCCAAGAAGAAGAAGCCCGCAAGCAAGCCACCCCGAAGGAAGAAGGCGAGTCCGAATCGGAAGTAGACTCGAATAGAATCCGAACTAGTCAATCTAGTTAAGAAGATGATCAAGAGGCTAAACGACCAACAACTCAAGGTAAGCCTAAACCTAATTCAAATACTTCTAATTTTAGATGCTATGAGTGCAACAGTTCGGCCACATCAAGTCCGAGTGCCCAAAGCTAAAGAATAACGCATCAAAGACCAAGAAAGCGCTAAACGCTACTTGGGAGGAGTTGTCGGAGGAAGAAGACGATATCCAAGCTCTAATGGCAAGCCGACCGAGCACGACTCGAAATCAAGAAGAGTCCGAGTCGAATCCGATGATGAGCTTCCATTCAAGACAAGCCACGGATCCGTCTCCGGTTCAAAAGAATCATTAAGGGTAAGTCGGTCGTTACTTAATACTTTGTATGGTGCAATTAAATTTTTAAATAAGAAACTAGCTAAGTCCGAGTCCAAGGTCGAGACCCTAATTGAGGAGGTTAACCTTCTCAAACATGAGGTCTCCCTAACCTCTTCGACTACTCGTATTCAAGAGGAGGACTCAACTCAAGTTGAAAAGCTTGAAGTTGAGAACTCGCTTTTGAAAACACAAGTCGAAGACCTTAGGAACACGTTGGAAAGGTTCACTTTGGGATCCAAGGGACTTGACCTCTTACTTGGATCACAAAGGGCCGTGTACAACAAGGCCGGACTCGGGTTTAACTCAAATACAACCAATAAGTCATATATGTCTATAGTAAACCAACATAAGAAAAATGTCCAAGCATGGGTCCCTAAGACCACTTTGATTTCAACTTTAGGATCTAACATGTATTGGGTTCCCAAGGACCAAATTCACTATGTGAATAGACCCACTCGATTCAATGGTCCAGGGGGAGCCAATACAAAATGTATTTTTGTTAAGTCTTAGAAATTGCATGCTTAGTTTTTCCTTTATTTTTAGAATGGTTAGATAGGACTCATAACCAACTAAAATCCTGCGAAAAGATTGAGCCTCGGGAGCCTCTTTTCAAATAAACCAACTAAAATCCTTCTAAAAGATTGAGCCTCGGGGAGCCTCTTTTCAAAAATAACTAGTTAGACCAAGACGTAGTCTCAAGTAAGTCGAGTTATCAATTTCTTGAAATTAGCTTTGTCTAAGGAAGTGGTCGTTGTTCCGATCAAAGAAGGCATCTGTGCCTCGCCACGACCTGGAAGCTAATCTCTTGAAAAGATTACTTGATGAGCTTAGACTAAATCCGAATCTAACCTAATGTTGGTTAATTTAAATTCATTAAAATTAATCAAGTAAAATTGATAGTCATCTCACAATAACACATAGGAATAACATGTTTTGATCATGTAGATATTGGCGAGATGATTTAGGTTTTAAAACTTACAAACAACCCTTTATTAATTCCAATATCCGATCCAACTACCTTATGTGTAGGATCAATGGATGTTGGACAGTGGTTGCTCCCGACACATGACCGGGGATCAACTCAAATTTTCGAAGTTACGATTCAAACGACAAGGATCGGTAGCCTTCGGAAATAACGGCAAGCTCAAAATCATCGGATCAGGTGATATTGAGCTCAACTCTAACTTTACAATTCAAAATGTCTTATTAGTAGAAAACTTTCAATATAATTTACTTAGTGTAAGCCAATTGTGTGATAACAATTATAAGGTCATATTTCTAGAAAATGAATGCGTAATCAAAATATATGCAACATCTAAAATAATACTTAAAGGAACTAGGAGTAGCAACATCTGCACAATAAATTTACCCAACTCCTCAACCAAGTGTCTTATGACACAGCAAGAGGAATCTTGGTTATGGCAATCAAGACTTGACACTCGCACCCAAGACTCGTCCACAAGATGAGTCAGAGTGGCTTGGTTATAGGTTTGCCTAAACTAAACAACTTGGATAATAAAATATGTAATGCTTGTCAACAAGGTAAACAATCTAGGACACAACATCAATTAACTAATCAAGAACGAACCAAAAGTGTTCTTGAGCTCCTACACATGGATCTATTTGATTCACATGGAGCTAAGTCACTCAATGGTAGTCAATTTTGCTTAGTCATAATTGACGACTATTCTAGATTTACTTGGGTTAGGTTTATCAAACATAAAAATGATACCCTAGACCAACTAATCAATCTTTGTAGGTTAATCGAAAATCAAAAGAACCTTAAGATTAAAAGACTTAGAAGCGATCATGGTGGTGAATTCAAAACCACAGTTTACAGATTTCTGAACCTAAACGGATACCACCATGAGTTTTCATGTCCTAGAACCCCACAACAAAATGGGTTAGTCGAACGGAAAAATAGAACCCTACAAGAAGCCGCTAGGACAATGTTAAACGAGTATAACCTACCCGATAGATTTTGGGCAAGAGGCCGTTAGTACGGGCTTGCTATGTCCAAAATAGGATCCTTATGGTAAAGAGGCACCAAAAGACCTCAGACGAGATTTATCACGATAAAATACCGAACATCAAGTACTTTAGGTATTTGGATGCAAGGTACATATCTTAAACACTAAGGATTACCTAGGGAAATTCAAATCCAAAACCTCATCGAACCTTTCTAGGATACTCAACCACCAAGAGCTTATAGGGTATACAATCACGACACTCTTAGAGTCGAAGAAACCATTAATATAGTTTTAAGGACACGAACCCGCTCAATCCTTAACAAAACCAACTAGCAAATCAACTTATAGCTAACCCGACTGATCTTGAACTTGAATCTCGTCTAACCTAAGTCATCCTATCGACCAAGTGATAGATGACTCTAACCCAAGTCAAACTAGAACTCACCCAAGTCATCCTATCGACCAAGTGATAGATGACCCTAACCCGAGTCACACTAAGACTCAAACAAATCATCCTATCAATCAAGTTATAGGTGATCCAAATTTAGGGTTCGAACTAGAGCTTCATATCGAAACCTTAGTCAAATCTCGCACTTTCCAAAATCGAACCCAAAACTATTGAACAAGCACTTCGATCCCGATCGGATTATTGCTATGCAAGAAGAGCTAGCTCAATTCACTAGAAATGAAGTCCGGGAATTAGTACCACCACCTAAAGAAAAATCAATTATTGGAACAAGGTGGGTATTTCAAATAAACTTGATGATAAAGGTGAAGTAGTTAGAAATAAAGCTAGGTTAGTCGCAAAAGGGTTTAGTCAAGTCGAAGGTTTAGATTACGATGAGACCTACGCCGTGAGCGACTCAGAGTCCATCCGAATGTTGTTAGCATATGCCGCACATCGAGGTTTTAAATTGTTTCAAATGGATGTCAAGTCAGCATTTTTGAATGGATACATTAAGGAAGAAGTTTACGCTACCAACTTCCTGATTCAAAATCTAGATAAACTCACCATGTCCTTAGACTTAAGAAAGCCCTATATGGACTCAAACAAGCCCCAAGAGCTTGGTACGAAAGGCTTTCGATCTATCTTAAGTCCAAAGGATTCAACCAAGGTTTAGTCGACCCAACCTTATTCGTTAAAACCGTAGGAAAAGAAATCTTTATAGCCCAAATCTATGTAGATGATATAAATTTTTGGAACTACCAACTCGATCACCTAAGCGAATTCATCTCACTTATGGAAAGTGAATTTGAAATGAATTTAGTGGGAGAGTTAAGTCTATTCTTAGTTTTACAAATTAAACAAACTAAAGATGGAATATATTTACATCAACAAAAATATACTAAGGACTTAATAAATCGATTTGGAATGCAAGATGCTAAAATAATCAATACACCTATGGCAACTAATGTTAATATAAACGAAGATGTAGAAGGAAAACCCGTTGACCTAAAATACTATAGGAGCGCAATAGGAAGTCTCCTATACTTAACCGCGAGCCGACCCGACATTTTATTCGCGGTAAGTATGTGCGCAAGGTTACAAACCTGTGCGAGTCTCACCTAACCCTAGTCAAGCGTATCCTTAGATATCTAAAGAGGGCACGCTAAGCGTAGGTATTTGGTACCCTAGATCTACCGAGTTTAATCTAATCGGCTACTCCGACTCGACTATGCGGTAGTAAACTCGATAGAAAGAGCACGAGTGGTTGTTGTCAAATCCTCGGCTCGAGTCTAGTAAGTTGGTGCGAGTAAGGCGACATTGCGTTGCCTTATCTACCAGAAGCCGAATACGTTGCGATGGGTGAGTGTGTCTCTCGACTCACTGTGGATGAAGCACACTCTCCAAGACTTTAGCTTAATCTTTAACAACATTAAAACCTACATAGATAACATTAGTTCAATTAACTTAACTAAAAATCCAATATGTCATTCTAGGACAAAACATATAGAAGTTAAACACCACTTCATTAGGGAACATGTAACTAATGGAACTATACAACTAGAGTATGTTGAGTCCAAATCAAACCTAGCGGACATCTTCACCAAACCACTACCCGGGCCGAATTTAGTTTATTAAGACGAAAGTTAGGTATGTGCGTAATAGAGTAGGATTTAAATTTTTCTATATATGTACTCTACTTTTGCTTCTTTTTATGAAATTAGCCTAAGTCTTACCTTAGAAATCATATACCTATAGATTTAAGGAGCCAACACATCTCACAACACATAGGACTAATGTGTTTGTGTACTTAGCCACGTGAGCAGGCGTGAGATGTTAGGACCTTACTCTCAGTTCCGATGTAGATTGATTGCATCGACATAAACCATGGAGTATAATTATTTAAAATTAATCAACTCCTTCAAGACTTATTGATCATTCTATATCAATCAAGTCCAACCGGAGTTGTACATTTTAGATGAACATATTTTCAAGCTTATTATTATTTTAAAAAATATATATATATATATATTTATATTGGGAACTTGCTTGGACTTACAAACCTTAAAATATATTTACAAACTTTTTGAGTTAAGGCAAAAGGGGGAGAAAGTCACAAAAGTAAGGAAGAAAGTAAACAAAATTATTACCTTTTATATTAAGTAATTCCATTTACTTAAGCAACTATTAAGGGAGTAAAATTATTTTTCAAGAACTCACCTTGGTCAAGGGGAGGTTACCTCAAAGGGAGAACTTGAAACAATAATATTTCTCACTCATGCTTAATCTTTATGCTAGCTCATTCATACTTAATCATTATGCTAGCTCATTCATATTTAATCATTATGCTAGCTCATTCATATTTAATCTTTATGCTAGCTCATTCATATTTAATCTTTATGCTAGCTCATTCATGCTTAATCATTATGCTAGCTCATTCATATTTAATCTTTATGCTAGCTCATTCATGCTTAATCATTATGCTAGCTTCTTTGTTATGCTTAATTTTTCCTTAACTTTGTGTCGGTTTGCCATGAATCAAAAGGGGAGATTGTTGGTGCGGTGGGCACCAAAGTCGAACCGTATTTTGATTATGGCAAAAGGTCAATAGTTAAGGGTATATTTGTTATCTTACGAGCTCAATTAAGTGTGCGAAATGCTAAAGTTGGCGGAAGGTGCGACACCCGGTGGGAAGAGGGTGGTCGGCAACGCCGAGAGGACTTGGAGAAGCCGAGGTACTCGGGTGAAGACCGAAGCGAGGCTACAAGGTAAGCTCGTGTGAAAGCGAAGCAAGGTCGTTAGCGTAGATCCGACCCAATACCTCCAATGGAAGGTCTAGGTCGAGATCGGATGGTTAGAACCATCGTACTTTATATTTTAAGCTAACTTGTCTGCGGTCCAAAACCCTTTGACTACGATTCGCTAGTCAAGTTCCCTCGAGAAGAGCTCGAATTTCAAGGGGGTGAATTTGGACTTGACTCGTGTTTTGGTACAAAGGGTGATGTGGCATCAAGGTGGACATCCAAACCATCACCAAGCTTCCTTGTGGTGGACGCCCAAAATAAGGTGAGTTGGCACAAGATGGTTGGCTCCCATGATGTGGCACAAGTTGAATGGCTCCAACAAGTTGGCGCCCAAGGAGGTTGGAGGTGGCACAAGGTGGTTGGATGAAACACCTCATCCTCAAGTTGGCGCCCAAGGAGGTTGGAGGTGGCACAAGGTGGTTGGATGAAACACCTCATCCTTGAGTTGGCGCACAAGGAGGTTGGAGGTGGCACAAGGTGGTTGGATGAAACACCTCATCCTTGAGTTAGCGCAAAGGATGTGGATGAACAAGTCTTGGGGGATAAGAACCTCACCTTGGACACTACCTATGTCTAAATTCATAGATCAATATCCATAAATAGACATGTTCAAGCCAAGCAATATACAAGAATTCAAGAGCTCTCAACACGCAGTCGTAACGCCGCTACTACTACTCACATTTGCTACGACGAAGTGCCGCCGACAACGAAAGCTACATCTTCTACTTATAAGAGTTGTCGGTATATTTATTTAAGTTCTACTTCTTTAAATTGTCTTTGTGCTTTAATCGTAACAAGGAAAGGGGGAGTGTCCCTTTGCCTTGATTTCTTTTTGTAATCGTTGCTCCTACTTCCAACGAAGAGGAGTGGTTTTAGTGAATTGCCCTCCGTACGTGATCAAGGATCACTAGGGCCGTGGATTAGCAATCGAAAGATTGTGAACCACGTAAAAATATCTTGTCTACTTTATATTTCCGCTGTGCATTCTCTACTTGCTTTTTACTTATTGCAAAAGTTTTTAACGACACCGTATCGCTATTCACCCCCCCCCCTCTAGCGACACTTTCGATCCAACATTAAGAACTTCTTCATAACTGGTAGACTCCTCATCATCAATGAGTAATACGTTGTTCGATTCACTTATGAGAAATCCATATCTCTCAGGAATATTGCGTGTTCTACCAGATCTACGAAGATGTGGTGCTATAATAGGTTCAACCGATGGCTCATCACTATGAGTTATCGGTTGTGGTGCTTGACTAGGTATGTCATTAACGTCTATTGGAGTCTCTTGAACCTCCTTAAGTTCAACGTCACTCCCACTGTTTTCTTACAAGAGAAAATCTTTCTCTAGAAATACAGCATGCTTTGAAACAAACATCTTTTTGTTCCATAGGATGATAGAATTGGTAACCCCTCGTTTCCTTAGCATCCAATTTGTCTGATACAATCCACTTCACATAAGCAGAACAACCACATATCTTGAAGTAAGATAAATGTGATTTTTTACTATTTCATATCTTATATGGAGTAGTAGAGACTACCTTGGCCAGGATTCTGTTTAGCAAGTAAACAGTTGTCTGAAGTGCATAGCCTCAAAAGGACTTGGGAAGATTTGCGTGATTCATCATCAACCTGACCATGTCCAACAAGATCCGATTTCACCTCTCAGATACACCATTAAGTTGTGGTGTATATAACGGAGTCCATTGAGACAATATACCATTATCCCTCAAATAATCTAGAAACTTTTGACTCAAGTATTTACCACCTCGATTCGATCGAAGTATTTTTAATACTCTTACCAAGTTGTTTCTTTACTTCATTTTTGAATTCTTTGAACCTTTCAAAGTCTTCAGACTTGTGTTTCATCAAAAACACATACCCAAATCGTGAGACATCATCGGTGAAGGTAATGAAGTAACTATAGCCTCCTAGAGCATGAGTTGACATAGGTCCGCATATATCAGTATGTATTAGACCAAGCAACTCTCCCACCAATTCACCTTTTCCAGTAAAAGATAACTTGGTCATCTTGCCCTTTAAGCATGATTCGCATGTATCATATGAATCTAATTCAAACGATTTCAGAATTCCACTAATTAATCCTTTTACTTCTTGCAGTACTTGCTCAACTCTTCTTACACTCATTCTCAATTCTCTTGCTAGAACTTCTTCTTCAACCAGGATTGGTTGAATTAAAGCTTTTATATCTCCTATCTTCGGGCTTTTGTTGTTTAGAATTTCCTTTTCCAAGGAGGAGATCGAGATTCACAATTTAGCTATCTCCCCTTTTAGCTTGTTGTTTTCTTCTTCTAACACAAAGAAATGTTTTAATGACACCTTCGACGGAAGAGATAACCTATCAAAAATTACTTCAAGGTTATTTTCTAAGAGAGAAATTGTAGGTTCTGGATGTTTCACAAGGTCTTTGATTCGGAAAAATTCTTCTTTGTAGATTATACAACCTTCGTTGTCCTTGCCTATAGTCTCTTATCTGGTTTTCAGAACTTGGGACTTGCACCGCTGTTGCATTTACGGCTGGTGGCCTGGTGCTAGTGGAATGCCTAGCACTGGAAGATATTATTTTGTCTTTTCTCTTTGAAGGATGTCTGAGGGCATTTCTTGCTCACATGGCCAAGACGATAGTGCCACATATAGGAGTCTAATTGATTATTTTTTTCGAGTACGCTTGTTGCTCGCTTCGATATTGAAAATATCACTGGATACGCCCAACGTATAAATATCATTGCTTAAAATTTCAGTCCCATAAAGAACGTCATTCAAAATTATTTAATAATAATTGTTACTAAAAGCCAAATGATATCTATTTCTATTTAAATAGGAAATAGAAACAATGTTCTTTATTAACAAAGGAACATAATAGAAATTTTTCAGTTCTAAGATAAGTCCTATAGGAGCTTCAACAAATATGTTTCGATGTCGACCGCGACAACCCTAGTTCCATTGCCAACTCGCAAATTTGATTCTCTCTTGACGAGTCTTCTTCTATTCCTTAGCCCTTGTATGTCATTATATTTATGTGAGTCACACCTAGTATCCAATACCCAAGTGTCTGAGGAAATAGAATGACAATCAATAAAGAAGATACCAGAAGAAGATGAGGCATCGAATGCCTTCTTCTTCTTTACGGATTCAAGATAAATCTTGCAGTTTCTTCGCCAATGGCCCTCCTTGCCACAATGATGGCAAGTGTCCTTTTGAGCTAATTCTGCCTTCTTAGCCTTTTTCTTCCACTTACGTTGTTCCTTTGATTTCCTCTTAGAACCTTTCTTTGAGAAATCAACTAATAGCACTGTCTTCTCCTCATGCTTCACAGAAGGCTTCACAGTCTTCAGCATGTTGAGGAACTCAGGAATGGTGGTTTCAAGTTTGTTCATCCGGTAGTTCATCATAAACTATATGTAACTTTTCGACAAACAATATAGAATTAAGTCAATACTTAATTCATGATCCATCACAAACCCGAATGTCGCTAGTCGCTCGATGTACCTATTCATCTTTAGCACAAATTGCACCACAGATGTACCTTCTTGAATCTTAGAAGTGAAGAGGAGCTTGGAGACTTCGAACCTTTCGGATCTCGCTTGCTCTTCAAATAACTCATGAAGATGAAAGATTATGGTATTAGCATCCATTTGCTCATGTTGTTTTGAAGCTCAGGAACCATCGCCACTAACATGATGAAACTCGCCAAATCAAAATCATTCACATGTTTCTGATAGGTGAACAATTGGTCTGGAGTTGCATCATCCATAGGACGAGTGGGAAGAGGCTCTTCGAGAACATACGCAAGCATTTCTGCCTTGAGAATAATTCTCAGGTTTCTAAGTCAGTCCAAGAAGATTGGCCTAATCAATTTATTCGAATCCAAAATAGAGTGCAAGTTTATAGATATCATGATCAAGTGATTAACCTAGATATACAAATCAAGCATATATGAAAAAGATGATTTTAAAATGAAACAACATACATTTATTAAATCTCATTCATTTTTCAAATTCGTAAAACCATTAAAAACAATTCGGGAGATCATAGGTCCATCTTCAAATGAGCTGATATCCAACATAGATAAGAACAACCTTGGAGAGAGTCCAATAAGTTATTCTTAGCTACGATGGTAGGTATCAAGTATACCAATTACATATCACTTATATGCAACTATCACAATGTGCTGTCGACTAATTGAATGTTCACACATACATTTTGATTGTTATCACATTAACAAGTATGCATCATATGCATAACATCCAACTTCACCTCTCTTCACATCGACCTTGGAGAGAGTCCAACAAACTGATGCTCTATGTTAAAGTCGACCCATTAATTGCAAAATAATTTTAATATGGTTAAAGAGCATTCAACCAATTAGTCAAGCTTAGAGAGAGTCCAACAACCCAAACTAACGATTGACCTCTGACTCTTACCATATTAGTAATAAACTATTTCAATGGTTTGAACATGTTCAGGTTCGAGCCAGACTTGGAGAGAGTCCAACAACCCAAACAAGAAATGGAATTCCGGTTCTAACCATATTAATGGAAGGTGTAGGCTTTAATATTGCATAAGGGTTTTAATGTCTCATCCTCTTTGTATGCAAATAACTATTATCTACATGACATGACACACATGACATACATCTACATGTCACGACACGCATGACATAATGATATGCATCTAATGTAATTACATGACATACAATTATGATATGTACAGATAGTTTCCTTATTTGTCATAATTAATTTTGGAAATAAAATATGTTTGAGATTTAATTTCTCAAATCAAATCTTGATTAAATTAGAAAATAAATTTTCAATTCTAATCACATATTTTATTTATAGAAAATATTAATTAAGAAAATTTAAATTTGATTTAAAAAATAAATTTCCTAAATTACAATTTCCTAATCACTTTAGAAAATTTCTAATTTATTTTTTTTCTAATTAAAATTTCCATAATTATTTCTAAACTTTTCAAAAGTATAAAATTTCTAAAATTACAATTATGACTGTCACAAAGCAATTTTACGATTATATCGGAACACAGTCGAGCTCTGATACCACTGTTGGGATTCTCCGATACCGACGTGAGTATGTGTTCGAACACGTTTCGTAAACATGCACACAGTGGAAGCAAAAAAATAATAATAAACTAATTTATTACATCACACACACCATACGCATGCAGGATACAAGTGTAGACATAATCGCATATTTAAAAATTTTACAAAAAAGGAAACTTTATGTCTAGGTATACCTGACAAATCATGTGTAGCGGGAATGACATCAACCGTAGCGACCCTCGCTAGTATCGCCTCTATCCGTATCGAGGCCGAGTATCATCAGGAAAACTTCACAAGCTATGCGCCTCGTCTTGACGAGAGATACTAGTCTCGCGTCGAAGACAATGTGATCCGAGAGATGATCACAAAACAAGTTCCACGAACTTGTCTCCTCGGAAGAGCCAGCGGCTACAAGGTGGTCGGACAATCAAATTTATCGACGATAGTAGGGTGGCTGATTGGGTGTTGCTGGCCGGCGACTGGGTGCTGCTGACCGCCAGCTGGTGCTACTGGCCCGCGGTGGTGGGCGGAGCAAGAGAGGAGGAGAGGAAAGGAGGTGGCTAGGATTTTCGCAAAACCTTAATACGTCCACGAAATATTTCTCCACCCTCTTATTTATAGAACACGTGTTCCTTGACCATTAAGAAACTTTAACGGTCATTGATTCATGACCAAAACCCGTTAAATCACTCCAATAACTTAAGTTAAAATAAACTAAACCGCGTTGGCCTATTTTAAGTTAAAACGAACCAAACCAACTTTGGTTCATTCGTTTAAAACAAACCAAACCCTTTTGGTTATTTTCTACCATTGGATTAAAACCAAACCGATTTGGTTCATCCATCAAGTCTTCATAAGACTCGACCCATTCATGCTTCCGATGCGATTGAAACAATTTCATGCTCGCTCAATGTTTGGTCCAACCAAACCAAGTCTCTCTCGATCTGAAAATCTCATTCTTAAACTCGTTTTAAATCCTTCGGATTACACTCGTAGTGCATGTGACCAAATAGATTTCCGATTTATGTTGGTTGTCTATAATTAACCATTAATTATAGAATGATCATGAGTGACACATATTAGTACATCATGATCCCCAATTAATCAAAAAATCAACGGTTGATCCCAGAACCTCTTCTGAAATCTTTCAACAACTACAGTGAATTGTGCCCCATTCCTTTCACTCTCTTATACCTACTTGGTTCAGGACATGGTCTATAGTGTCAATCCCTACTAGGCTGACTACATCACACCTAGCCCAAGTATTTACTTTCTCGTCCTGCGGATTCTAGTTACTTCACATGTATCTAAGAGTACTATACTCTAAACATGTAATGTTTTGGCCAAAGACTTTAGTAACAACCCGACGATAGGTCATAGGGTATACATCTCCTCGGAAGGAGTGGTGAATCCTCTGTTGGTTACTCAAACACCTTCGAGTACTTTGACTTATGCCCAATCATCCCGGGTCCATATCTCCTCGGAGATGCATACTTAAGATGTCAAAACATAAGTCTCCTTGACCAAGATGACTTGAATACCTCAAGTCGAAGGAATATCGCACTTAAGTTACAGTAAGGACTTCATTGACATATCTATATATGCAGAGAACCATATGAAGTCTTACAACTGGTCACTCCAATGAACTAGTTACCATAACTAGTATCCACGATTAACTCCAGACATCCCAATGTCTTCAGCCAGTGAGAAACAACTGCTTGGTTAAACAAAAAAGTATACCTCGTGCTAGTCTCAACAGAATCGATTGTTAGGGCAATCTCTTGCCATGATAAGGTTTTGATGTGTGTGGCAAAGGGTTTAAGTTAGGATGATATTGTTATTTGATATGTGCGTTGGAGTCTTGCAGGACTTAGTAATTCGCACAAGGAGCCTTGGCGGGTTCACCCTCACAACCTCAGTCCTTGAGTCGGTGAAGGATGACTTTGCGGAAGTCGTGCGCTTGGAGCATCCGAGGGACCGCCGGACGAGATAACTTGAAGTGAAGCCAAGGAAGCAGACTTCGGAGGCAGGAGACGTGAAGGAGCATTACAGAGTCGTGCGCCTGATGTTGCCGAGGGACGTGGCTGTAACGCCCGCAAAATTCTAAACTAGGCAAAGTAATTATATAGGTTTTAAGACCATAAAATGGTTAAAAATAAAATAAATAAAAGATGGTTATAGGTATGATTTGAACCATGAACCTCCTAATAGGGAGGTAGCCTTGACACCACTAGACCCTAGGATAATTTATGGATAAGATATATAAAGAATATACAAAGAATATAGATGGGTGTTCATTCCCTAGGTATTAAAGAGGAGAATTAAGAGAAGAGTGGAAGTAAAACCCCACTTTCCTTCTTCATCCTCCTTCTTCCTCATCCTTGGCCGAATTCCCCATTTCCCTTTCCTCCCTTTTCATCCCAAGCTCTAGAAATTTTATAATAATTTTTGTATAGAATTTAATTTCATGTCTAGGAGATTATATATGGAATCTTGGAAAAAAAAATGATGATAAAAGAATAAAAGTGGAGAGGTGAGGTTTGAACCTTAAACCTCTTGGTGAGAGTTAACTCTTACCATGCATGTGATGACCAAGTGCTTAGCAATAGCTTACTATTAGAGGAAGAGGGGGAATTATAGATAAGTGTGATAAGAGTAAATGAAGAGGCATGACAAAGAGAAGAGAAACTTCTCTTCCTCCCTTTATAAAGAAGAGAGAAGTTCCACTTGGCCACTTCTTTCTTCCTTCTTCCTCTCCTCTTCATCCTCCACCGAAACCCTAAGCCTTCTTCCTTGAAGTTTCGGGCAAAACAAAATAGGGTGTCACCCTAGAGAGTTAGGCAAAGGGAAGGGTTCATCTAAGGGGCTAATAACCATCTAAGGGTCAAGAGCACCAAGAAGGGTACTATGGCAAGATTATTTCTTGTCTCCTCTCCTTCTTCTTCCTTTGGCCGAGAGCCCCATTCAAGCTAGGAGAAAGCTAGGTGACTTCTTAGGTCATCTTCTCCACCCAAAACAAAGCGAAGGAAGTAAGTATCCCTCACCTGCATACGAGTAGTTGCGATTGAATGTTTGAACAACCTGTATGTTATATTCGGCCAAGCATGTTTTAGTTTACCAATGAAGTTGAAATCTATGTTTAGGAAGGATATGATGATGCTAAGATGGGAAAAGAGGGTTGGTTAAAAAGCTAACCCTAGTTGAGCCCTTATGTGTTTCGGCCACCCTAGGAAATTAGGGTTAGGGTTTCATGAATGCCATGTTTTAATTGCTATAGGATGTAGTTAGGGTTTAAAAGGGATTAGGTCAAAAGTTAACCCTAGGAAACCCTATGGACCATTCGGCCAACATGGGTTTTTGGTGTTTTTGTTGAAGTTTATATCTTGCTTTACTTGCAAATGATGATGATAGCATGTTAGAGGGATTAGGATAAAGATCTAACCCCAAAGGTCTCCATGAACCATTCGGCCAAGTCATGGACTAGGGTCTAAATGAAGCTCCATGTTATGTTTATGCTATGTTCTATAACTAGATGATGATGTTAGGGGTTAAAGTGGATTAGGACAAAAGCTAACCCTAATGAACCCTAAGAACCATTCGGCCAATATGGATCTTGGTGTTTTATTGAAGTTTTATAGCTTGTTTTACTTGTAAGAAATGATGTTAACATGTTAGGGGGTTGAGGATAAAGATCTAAACCCTAAAAAGCCTATAAGGGCCATTCGGCCACCTTTGAGTTTTTAGGTTACAATGAAGTTCATACCATGAATTTTATGGAATTTGTATGCATATGTATGTTACTTGAATTAGGTTAAAGATCTAAACCCTAAAAAGCCTATAAGGGCCATTCGGCCACCTTTGGTCCTTTAAGTCACAATGAAGTTCATACCATAAAATTTATGGAATTTGTATGCCTATGTATGTTACTTGAATTAGGTTAAAGGTCTAAACCCTAAAAAGCCTATAAGGGCCATTCGGCCACCTTTGATCTCTTTAGGTTACAATGAAGTTCATACCATGAAGTATGCTATGCTATGTTAATGAAATAAGCTATGTTGTTATGAAATGAAGTATGCTATGCTATGTTAATGAAATGAAGCATGATGTGTATGAAATGAAGTATGCTATGCTATGTTAATGAAATGAAGCATGATGTGCATGAAATGAAGTATGCTATGCTATGTTAATGAAATAAGCTATGTTGTTATGAAATGAAGTATGCTATGCTATGTGAGTGAAATGAAGCATGATGTGTTATGAAATGAAGTATGCTATGTCATGTTAAAGAAATAAGCTATGTTGTAAAATAAGCATATAAGTATTTTACTTTCTGCATGGCTTGTACCAAGACCTTAACAAGGTCCAAAGAAGGGATGGGCTCCTAAGATGCCCTAGGTCGATGGAATAAGACTCGGGCCTAGGATGGGCTTCTATGTATGATTGCCCCTAGGTCGATGGAATAAGATTCGGGCCTAGTACGGGATGGGCTCCAAGATGCCTTAGGTCGATGGAGTAAGACTCGGGCCTAGGATGGGCTTCTACGCTATGACGATTGCCCCTAGGTCGATGGAATAAGACTCGGGCCTAGGAACCTATTAGGTTCGAGACTTGCTACCTCGGGCCTATTTAGGGATGCGCGCTATGATAATGAAGAAGTGGTACAATCCCAAATATGTTGAGATCTATATTTACGTACCTAACATATATGTTTTCAAAAGCATCTTGCATATGTATGCCATGATTGTTTACGTTACATGTTATGTTAGATGATATGCCATAATGTTAAGTTACATGTTATGTTAGATGATATGCCATAATGTTAAGTTACATGTTATGTTAGATGATATGCCATAATGTTAAGTTACATGTTATGTTAGATGATATGCCATAATGTTAAGTTACAAGTTATGTTAGATGATATGCCATGATGTTAAGTTACATGTTATGTTAGATGATATGCCATAATGTTAAGTTATATGTTATGTTAGATGATATGCCATAATGTTAAGTTACATGTTATGTTAGATGATATGCCATAATGTTAAGTTACATGTTATGTTAGATGATATGCCATAATGTTAAGTTACAAGTTATGTTAGATGATATGCCATGATGTTAAGTTACATGTTATGTTAGATGATATGCCATAATGTTAAGTTACATGTTATGTTAGATGATATGCCATAATGTTAAGTTACATGTTATGTTAGATGATATGCCATAATGTTAAGTTACATGTTATGTTAGATGATATGCCATAATGTTAAGTTACAAGTTATGTTAGATGATATGCCATGATGTTAAGTTACATGTTATGTTAGATGATATGCCATAATGTTTAAGTTACCTGTTATGCTAGATGATATGCCATAATGTTAAGTTACATGTTATGTTAGATGATATGCCATGATGTTAAGTTACATGTTATGTTAGATGATATGCCATGATTGTTTACGTTACATGTTATGTTAGATGATATGTCATGATGTATAAGTTACATGTTATGTTCGATGGCACGCTATGATGTTAGGTTACTAAGTTACATATGATGCCATGTATGTTATGTTTATGTTACTTAAGCTACAAGTTAAGTTGATGATGCCATGTATGTTACATGATATATTGATTATATGTTATAAATGCTACAAGTCATGATTAATGATGATGTATGGTTTTTGTGAGTAGGACAGGATCTTACTAAGCCTATGTGCTTATAGTTTATTTTCCCTCGTACTGCAGATAAGGGTAAGGGATGGATAAACTAAAGGGAGCAGCAGGAGGGGTCAATGTGTGTGGTAGTGGCATGGTGGAGAAGATCCGTTAAGTCTACTTATACATGTATTACCTATAATGATGATGTCTATGGATGTCTTTACTTATGTCTCCCTATGACGATGATGTTATGAACCTACTAAGCCTTAAGTATCTATATATATATATGATGCATGCTTTATGTTGATAAGAAGAAGTAAAGAAGAAGTAAGAAGAAGTATCTATGCATGCTATGCTATGAAACATACTCTATGTTAAGAAGAAGTGTTAATGCATATTTATGTTTAAAAGAAAAAAAAAGTATTTAGGTCTCAAGTCTTCCGCTGTAAGAAATAAGAAGTACATATATATAAAGTCTTCCGCTGTATGAAATGTATGTACGGTCGCGTCACGCGCCGCCTCTCCGGACATTTAGGGTCTCGGAAGGGCGGGCGTGACAGTGGCCGCGAACGAAGAGAGCTTCGGCGAGGGACTTCGAGTGAGATGAGAGAATGAGTGAAATGTAAGTAGCTCATTAGGTGAACTTGGCCAAATGGCTGAGTGTCGGAGACTTGACCGCAAGGGTTAAGGTTTACCCGACCGCCGGAAGTTTAAACTTATGTTAATTGCCATGGGCGATCGCTTCCAGTCGAGTGTGTTCGATCGTGGTATCCATCGATGGTTTATGCCTGACGCCGAAGGATATCGCGAGCAGAACCGCCGTAGTCATCGGGCACGATCGAGAAGCGGCGATCGTAGTGAGTCCATCAGTTGACTGCCAAGAGTTCCGTTGGACTACAACGATCGGGATCCGACGTGTTTGGAGGCCGTTGTAGTGACGGCAGTCGACTTCCATGGGCAGCAGTCGACTGGTGGCGGCCAACGGGAAGAAATCAGCCCTCTCTATAAAAAGAGAGGGTGTGAGCCTTTGAGAGGCTAATGCTTATGCTCTAAGTGATCTTCCTAATGCCCCACAAGCTCTAAACTCTTCTTACTTGTTTTTACTCCATTCTTATTGTAAGAAGAGTGATCTTGATTGTGAAGGTTACCTCCACCTAGCTTGGTGCAAAGGAGAGACCAATAGTGATTGGCTTTAGAGGAGTGATTCACCTTGGACGAATCGGACCGTGGATTAGCGGCGTAGCCGTGAACCACATTACATCTTTTTGTTAGCGCTTGTATTTTCATTTATTACTGTCTTTATTGTTTATGCTTCCGCTTGCGCTAACGATTGTGTAGACGAGCAAACGAACGAGAGAATTCCGATATACATCGTAAGAGGGCTATTCACCCCCCTCTAGCCGACCGTTCGATCCCCTACAAGTGGTATCAGAGCCAAGGAAAGCTTGTCGAGGACTAACCGCCACAACAAGCAACTTTCAAAATGGCCGGCTCCAACATCCATCCTTCGAAGTTTGAAGGAGAATTCGCTTGGTGGAAGAAGCAAATGGAGGTATTTTTCAAAACGGATTTTGATATTATGATTACAATGGAATCCGGTTTCGTTTTGCCTAAGGATGAAGAGGGGAAGCCAATAGAGAAATCTAGGTGGACCAAAAGGCAAAGGGAAGAGCACCTTGCAAATTCAAAAGATAAGCATCATCTCTTCAATGTGCTCCCCCAACAAGAAATCAACCGAATAAGAGAATGCCTAAGCGCCAAGGAGATGTGGGAGAAGCTAATTGAGCTTCATGAAGGCACATTCGAGGCGAAGCTAGTAAGGAGAGATCTCCTCTGCTCCCAACTATCCAACATTAAATTAGAAAAGAGAGAAAATGTAACTTCTTTGCATTCTAGATTCAAAGAAATTTTAAATGGACTAACAAGTGTAGGAGAAAGGCTCTCCAATCGTGATATGATAATGAAGGTCATAGATGCTTTCCCCCGATCATCCAAGTGGAGTTCAATGGTGGACTCATTTTACATTTCAAAGAATCTAGAGGTAAATACTCTAGATGAATTTTTCTCCACTATGGAATTACATGAATCTAGGCTTGAAGGAATACAAGAAGAGCCAAAAATACAACCTTCAAGGGGAGTAGCATTGTTGGCAAATAAGGGGAAGAAGAAGATAGAGATCTTCTCCTCCTCCGATGATGAAGCGTCTTCGTCCTCCATGGATAGCACGGAAGAAGCCTACATGGTAAGGAAGGTAAGGTGTGCATTTAAGAATTTTAGATTTGATAAATCTCATGATAGGAATAGAAGACCAAGGGGGAAGGTCATATGCTACAATTGCCAAGGAGAGGGACACATAAGTGATAATTGTCCCCTCCTAAACAAGAGCAAGGAAGAGAAGAAAAAGAAAGAAGAAAAGAAGAAGAAAAATGGGAGCAAGAAAAAGAAGGACGAGGAGAAGAAGACAAAAGAAAAGGGGAAGACCAAAGCTTTAAAGTCAAGGACTTGGGATGACCCATCCTCATCCTCCTCATCATCATCGGATGAGGAGAATGCCTTTGTCACCAATTTGACCTTGATGGCCTTTGATGACTTGGATTGCTCTTCATCCGAAAATGAAGGATCAAGCTCAAGAGGAGAGAGCTCAAGTGAAGGGGGAGCTTCTACATCCTCTTCATCCGAAGAAGAAGAAGAGGATATAGAAACTATGGTAACGAAAGCCTCTCCTAAGAAAATAGTTTTCATAATTTCTAGTTTAACTAAGGACTTATTTGGAATGAAAAAGAAAAATAAAAGCATGCTTAATCAAATTAAGGCATTGGAAAATAAGCTAGAAAATGCATGCTTAAATGATAATATTTCTTCTAGCTTAAATGATGCATGCTCACATGACCTTTATGTGTCATTAGATGTTAGTGATGCATGTATAAATGAAAATAGGGTCTTAAGGGAAAAGGTAGATTATTTAACAAAGGCCCTAGAAAAATTCACAATTGGCTCCAACACATTGAACATGATCTTAGGGAGCCAAAGAGCTAGCTTCAACAAAAAGGGCCTAGGTTATAAAGAAAAGAAAATTGAAAAGGCCTATAAATGTCTAATTGCTAGGGGTCAAGATAAAAAGAAGGTAATAGCTAGGAAATGGATCCCCAAGGAGTATCTAGTGAACCCAATAGACAAGAACTTATTTTGGGTTCCAAAATCCATCCTTAAGGGTTAGAAAACCCCTAGGGTAGTCAACCATATGGAATTGACCTATATCATATTTTGGTTGACTTAGGATGGCATGACAACATTTTTAGAATAGTGTTGGGTGATGATAACGTGCCCATAAATAGATAATAATGCTTAAATCATGATGATTAATGTAATTGATACACATATTTGCAATCATGATTTATGATATTGTGATTTGACACATAATCATAAGAAATAGGGTTTGAATCATGCTTTAGGTGATACTTTACTTATTATCATCATATAATACCTAATGCATGATTATTATTTGATGAATACATGTATTTCATGATCATAATGTAGAATCAATTGATATATGCCTTTATGATCATGAGGATTGTTAGGTTGATACTTAACCTTGATAGAATTGTATGAATATAATGGTTAAGTATATACAAATACCCCCTAGGATGCATCTCACACTCACCATAGGCTACTTCGATTGAAAACTTAGCATGAGTGAGATGTTAGGATGATACAAATGTCCACTAATGCCTATGACATTTAGATGGTCATTTAAGGTATCAAAATAGCAATAATAGACCAATCATGGGGAAGACTTATGTTTAATTCATAGACATATTGCCCAAAGATCATGGTTGGATATTTCATATATTTTCAAAACAATTTCTTACTTTAAAATCTATGTATTCATATTTTGAAACAATTGGATGCAAAACTAGGTAGTTAACTTGATACTAAAATAATCAAAAACCTAGTGGTTTTTAAAGCCTTTGGATTTTTGGCAAATCTCAGAAAATAAAATGATTTTTCTTAAAAAACTATTTTTCATTGATAGATATACTTAAAAGAAATATGTTCCTCAAATTTCATGATTTTTCGAATTTTCTGGAATTTATAATGAATTTCTGAATTTCACCCAGAAAATCAGAATTTCGGAATCCTTTATTGATCATTGCCATACGATAGCGATCATTTGCTCACCTGAAAAATAGCCCAATACTTTCTGATTTCAGATTTTAATCATGTTTTTGGTATTTTCCTCTTATTTAACTTGATGTCATGGATTTATAAATTAGGATTAATCTTTTTGATTGTGTCAAAGGGGGAGAAATGTATGTTTAAGTAACGGGGAATATATTTTGGGGGAGAAATGATCATGCTTATGATAGGGGGAGAAAATTTGAAAATTTGTATGGGGAGTTTCATGGATTAAGGGGGAGTTGCATGTTGCTATATCATGTTTATGTTTACATGCTTTCTTACCTTAGAATTTTCATCAAATGTTTTTACCTAACTTAAACGGATTGCCACACATCAAAATGGGGAAGATTGTTAAGGCAATCTCTTGCCATGATAAGGTTTTGATGTGTGTGGCAAAAGGTTTAAGTTAGGATGATATTGTTATTTGATATGTGCGTTGGAGTCTTACAGGACTTAGTAATTCACACATGGACCTTTGGCGGGTTCACCCTCACAACCTCAGTCCTTGAGTCGGTGAAGGATGACTTTGCGAAAGTCGTGCGCTTGGAGCATCCGAGGGACCGCCGGACGAGATAACTTGAAGTGAAGCCAAGGAAGCAGACTTCGGAGGCAGGAGACGTGAAGGAGCATTGCAGAGTCGTGCGCCTGATGCTGCCGAGGGACGTGGCCGCGAACGAAGAGAGCTTCGGCGAGGGACTTCGAGTGAGATGAGAGAATGAGTGAAATGTAAGTAGCTCATTAGGTGAACTTGGCCGAATGACTGAGTGTCAAAGACTTGACCGCAAGGGTTAAGGTTTACCCGACCGCCGGAAGCTCAAACTTATGTTAAGTTTGAGTTTCACACGGCACCAGTCGACTTCCATGGCGTGGTAGTCGACTGCTCTGAGTCGAGTGTGTTCGACTGGTATCCGATTGATGGGTTTATGCCCAGCAGTCGACTGCCATGGAATGAATGATCGCTGCGAGGATATCGCGGTACGAACCGCCGAGTCGATCGCGGGCGATGATTACGGAAGTGCCATGATCGGTGAGGTCCATCACGATCGCTAAGAGTTGGACTACAACGGTCGGGATCCGATGTGTTCAGAGGTCGTTGTAGTGACGGCAGTCGACTGCCATGGGCAGCAGTCGACTGGTGGCGACCAACGGGAAGAAATCAGCCCTCTCTATAAAAAGAGAGGGTGTGAGCTTTTGAGAGGCTAATGCTTATGCTCTAAGTGATCTTCCTAATGCCCCACAAGCTCTAAACTCTTCTTACTTGTTTTTACTCCATTCTTATTGTAAGAAGAGTGATCTTGATTGTGAAGGTTACCTCCACCTAGCTTGGTGCAAAGGAGAGACCAATAGTGATTGACTTTGGAGGAGTGATTCACCTTGGACGAATCGGACCGTGGATTAGCGGCGTAGCCGTGAACCACGTTACATCTTTTTGTTAGCACTTGTATTTTCATTTATTGCTTTGTCTTTATTGTTTATGCTTCCGCTTGCGCTAACGATTGTGTAGACGAGCAAACGAACGAGAGAATTCCGACATACATCGTAAGAGGGCTATTCACCCTCCTCTAGTCGGCCGTTCGATCCCCTACATCGATGACGTCCGTATGCATCAATTCATTAACTAGGGATAGTTCCAATACATCACAATTACACATGTAGAGAAACTCACTAGTTGTGATCCAATTACAAATTCTCTCATGCTGTGAATCGTATTGCGAACATCCAATAAATGAGTTTAAGATCCAATCAAATACATGAAAACGCGTATACTTAAATAGTGAATATGCATTTATCAAATAAATGGAACAGTCATAAGGCGATGGCCTTAGAACACCTCTCATATATAACTAACAGAAACATCTCTACACACCAATTCTCTGACTCTCTCTCTCTCTCTCTCTCTCTAGTTCTCACCCTCGCTCACTTGTTGACCGTCAGATGCGCAGGAGTTTGGCTGAACGGAGATCAGCTTTCAGAAGAGGAGGATTGGAAAGGAAGCGAGAAGGCGAATAATTCTAGCATCTTTACTCATTTTCTCTACATTGTACACACTTCTTGTTTGTAAGAGATTTTCTCTACCTCCGGAAGCACTTCCGAGAAGGAGAGATTTTATAGTTGAGATGTCAAGCACCGTAGCTCTCTCTAGAGCTCATCCCGTAGAATAGAAATTGAAATTCCGAACCACATTAAACCTTATATTATCATTCTCTGTTGCTTGCTTCACCGTTATCATCCTTTACTGTTGTGGCCGGAGAGGACCCTAAGCCTCCTTGGCATCATCATCTCCTAAATGGAGGTAAAAAATCCATGCCGCATCAAACAAAATTAACTATATCCACTTCATTGAGAAATCTTATTAGTTCCTCTCCTTTCATAACACCAGAAGTCGTTTATACAAGAACTGGGTTAGATAAACAAGTAAAACTGGGTTGAATAAAAGTAAAACTAGGTTGGTTTAGAGAGTGAAACACACTGACCTGCAAAAGTTATAGCAGAAGTCATTTCGACACCTGCAAGTGTTTGCTCATTGCATATTGCATACAACATCAATCAAATAGCATTCTCCAACAAGTTGCATTCATCAGGCATAGAAATAGAATACTCTTAAATATCATAAGTACTTCGAATGCACTTGACATTCTCCTTGTCGATCTTTCTTCAAACAGATGAAGCCATGCTTGTGGTAAGATGCATGGTTATGAACATGAGTTTCTATCCAATTTCTAGATTGCTAGCAATGAAATCTTGCCTGATCATAGTCGCTAAATAGGGAATCAGGAATGAGATATACTTTCAGACAAAAGTAATAATTGTTATGAAATGTTGTTGAAAACACTGGATGCTTGTTAGATTCAATCACAGTGAATATCTTTTTGATAGGATATCCTTATCCAATTCTATTTGGTTTTTGCATGCCTCTGATGCATAGGTTACTGGTTTATGGAGGCAGCATACAAATTAAACATGAACTTCCCATATATTTTATTGACCAACAACTGAAATTAGACAAGTATGCTTCATTTATTTGTACACTCGCATTCCAAAGATCATTGGAGTAGAGTCTGATAGATCCCTTGTGCAATTTGATGTGCCAAAACATATAGTGTTCGAGCTTAGCGAGTTGGCAGGGAGGCACATCCTTAGGGTGCAAAGGCAGCCCTGAGCTGAAACTATTTCTACTAGATCCTTAAGTGGGTATGTGGCTTTTCCAACTAGAACCAATCTAGAGATTCACATGTTGACCAAACCACGTATTATGCTAACACATTGGGTCTGGTATTTAAGTATGTGCTAGACTTCTTTGTCTAGAAAAGGAGGGGCACGCCATCTCATGCACATAGCAGAGTCATATGTATGGTTAATGACAATATAGTAAATCTCCATATGCAGCCGAGCATGTAGGAAATCTTAGCGAATCACATAAAATTTTTCTCCTAGTGGTCTTACTTTCTCTGTGGCCAGGGATCTAAGCACTTCTTCCTTTTTGTGTTTCTTGCTTCTCTAAGCACGTAGGAGGATGTTTGAACTCCCAACAAGGTAGAAATTGACAATTGGATGACAACAAAACCTTGTGCTGTAATTGCCAATTGACTGCTACCTACTGTAGTCTTTTCATAAAGTAATCATCTTTTATTATGACAGTTTTTAGATATTTGTGTTTGACCTTTTCTATATCGAACCAAGCTATTATTTTAACGTCATTCCTGAACTCCAACCATTGCTTAAATAATGAGAAGGCATAACTTGCTATTCTGCCATAAGCATAGCCCATCTACCACGCAAAGCAATTTGACCTTTTCAGGTTGCTGAAACAAAGCAAGACACATTTGTCTACATACTGATGGTGACAAGAAACCACTCATCAATAAATTCTGAGTTGTCAAGAACTACTTCCTACAACTCTTTTTCCTTACTAGTCAAGTCAAGTCATTTAGATATTCATGCTAGACACCCCAATCATCTTCTCATTTTCTTTGACATTTCCTCAACCTCCACTGGCTCAATTGACAACTTTGGAATTGGATAGCCTGCTAAGCATTTACAAACCAAATTAAATTTCTACATATTGTTTTTGTTCTTCAAGTAATTTTCCGCATATCGGTTTGGCTCTTTAAGTTTACTTGTAATTCTGAATCAGAATAACTATGTTAATAAGAAGTATAACAACCTGTTTCATTAGCTGCAATGAACTGGATGAGAAATTCAAGACCTGGAAATCACTCATTTTGTGAATTCAAGCCAACCATCTTATAATTTTATCTACTAAATATAATAGAATGCCACCTTAAGAAGTGTTAACCTTAGTTTGAAGAAGATGAGTGGCCTGAATACGAAGAGAAGCCTGTGAAAACATTGGAGTAAGACTTTGTAAGATAGGCGAAGTTCGCAATTGGAGGCAGCACGGGCACTCTTTCTCCTTTCTTCAGCAGCTCTTGCAACTCCACCCTCTGCAAGCTCAAGATGGACTTCGAATCCTTCCACACGAACGCTAACAGTCCATTCTGGAGCACAAACAGTGTCCCGGGCTTCGACCCAGGGTACCGGAAGCCATAGCCATTCGCGATTCCCTCGCCCGAATGGCTACTTTTGACTTCCACCTGAAGAGAGTCGCCATCAGTCTCCCATGGGAATGCCTCCGGTTCTGAGGCTTCCTCATCCATTTTTGCAATGAACATGGCGGAGCCATTGGGATGGAGGACATAGTGTGTTCCTTCCAAGATCTTAGTGGCAATGAGGACAAGGTGGCCTTCAAGCTCTTCATAAGAAAGCAGCAAGAAAAATAACGCCTTCCCTGATTTTCCTTCTGACGGCTGCCCCGGTGGCCATCCGAAGGTGCCACCCCACACGCCGGCAAACTCCCGGCCGGTCATTGGAACCTGCGACGGGAGCTTGTACAGAGCGAACTTGCTCTCGTGCATGTTCGGCCATGCCCTGTAGGAAGTTAGCCTCAAATGGGTCGCTCTCAAGCTCAGCCCAATAAGGTCCCCTTTGCATAAGAATTCATGGAGCTGCGCGTGCTTGCTCTTGCCGCACCCGCTGGAGGCATTGCCGGAACTCGAGTTCGAAAGGCTAGATCTAACCATGAATTGCTTCAAGTAGCCAGCAACAGAGGAAAAGGATCTTCTTTTTCCAGTGGAAGGGCTGAGCGGGTGATCCATGACGACTCTGCTCTCAGCAGTTGTGTACTCGGCCAAGCCCAATACCAAGTCTGTTGCCTTACGGTCGACCCATCCGCCGTTGAGCTTGAACATATCGATGATCTCCAACCATCGATCGGCCAAGCGATCGGCGTCGTCGAAGGAAGAAGCGCGTTCAAAGAGAGGAGCAGTGGCCAAGTCCGGGGGAACTTTGAGACGGACTTTACTCGCCACTAATTCGAGAAGCCGGCGGCGGTCGCTAAATGGCAGATGAGTAAAGGTAGGGGAAGAAGGGGACTGTGGCTGCGGCGCTGTAGACAGACAGATTTCCGTGGTGTTTGATCGGTTGCATCTTTTGGCAAAGTTTGCGTCTTTTGGTTCGGAAAAGGCGAAGATGCTCCCGGCGGAGGCCAAATGATGGGGCTTCCGTGGAAAAATCGAAGCTTTCGATCGTGCATCGACTTCGAGGAGGAGGACGTTGGAAGACGAATCTATTGATCGGACGGAGCCAGGGTAGAGGCAGTCCTCGCCTCCGTCTCGGCCGTGGAGGAAGAAGCGTGAGGACGCGCCGTTGGCGTCGCCGAGTATCTCGAACACCGGCGCCCAAAGGAGGGGCCCGGCGTGGAGGCCGAGGGGTCCCAGCTCCTGTGGGATGACGCGGACGCCAACGACGGAGAGGAAGCCCCAGACAACGCAGACGACGTTTCCCAGCTCCGGGTTCTGGTGCACCCAGATGCCGAGGAGAGGCGCGACGCCAGCGAGGAAGCGGCAGAGAGCGCGGTACGATCGCACGCCCCTTCGCCACAGAGGAAGCATCGGCAGAGGGCCGAGGAGCTGGCACTGCGCCAGCCACACCTTCTCAGAGGCGGCGACGGCGGCGTTGAGGCCGCGACAGGAAAGGGCGACCGCGCAGAGGTCGCGGGGGCGTAGGCGGGCGGAGATGAGAGCCAGGACGTCATCCGGCAGGCCAAGAAAAAGAGCGGCGCCGTAATCCTCTGCCGGCATAGTTCCTCCCACCAGTAAAAATCGCTCCTTTCTTCTCCCCTTCCACTCGAAGACTCCACCTTCTCCTCCCCTTCCACTCGAAGACTCCGCCTTTCTCCTCTTACGTCACCAGAATCCGCTAGAGCTCCCACCTTTCTCCGTTAATTGCATCGGAGAAGAAGAGGAGCATATGGTAACACTGTTTCGGAATTGCATAGTAGTTGATGGTTAATTAAGGGTTTGGGGACGGAAGTCTGACGTTATTCTCGCATGGCCAATGGGGAAAGGCATGACGGGGACAAGTAACGAAGTAACAGGAAGGGGACGAGATGCAAAGACTACTAGTGAAAAGTGATGACCATGACCAAGGCAAAGGCATATATGCTGCTCGAATTCATTGATATTACCATTAACGTTCGTTCCTTCACCAGAGTGTGTATATTATGCAAAAAATTTATTGATCTGCCCAAAAAAAAATTTATAAAAAAAAAATAAACATCCGCCATATTTTACATTTTACCGAATTTTTTTTAAAAAAAAATACCTTTCCACCTATTGCTAAAATTTAATACCTTTTTTAAAAAAATACCTTTCCACTTATTGCTAAAACTTAAATTTTTAAATCGAACCAAATCAAGATAAAATATAAAAAATTAATTATTTTGTAAGTATTTTTATTTAAAAGTGATTGATGAGATTGATATTAAATTAATACTATTACACTTGTGATACTCCTTTATATATATATATATATATATATATATATATATATATATATATATATATATATATATATAAAAAGAATTTTTCTCCTGCGCACCGATAGAATGTGTGCTTGTGCACACTGAGTTTACATCTTCACAGTGATTTCACTATGCACAACACAATAAAATCACACTACAAAAAATAATGGTTTTAGAAGCGGTTTTACTAGCCCTTTAGCACTGTTTTTCAATCGCTTCTAAATATATTGAAGCGGTTCTAAACCACTCCAGATGTTGGCAGTGCTAAGCTCAACAGAAGCGGTTTTCCTAACCGGTGATATTACGAAAACAACCGCTTCTAATTGATACATTTAGAAGCGGTTGAAGACCTGTTGGAGATCGATTGGCCGGCTAGAGGGGGGTGAATAGCCCTCGTTCGTTGGATGTCGTAATTCGCTCATCTACAAAACGTTAGCGCAAGCGGAAGCAATAAACTAAGACAAGCAAATAGAAATAAAACAAAGACAATATAAACACGGAGATGTAACGTGGTTTACGGCTACGCCGCTAATCCACGGTCCGATTCGTCCACGGTGAATCACTCCGAAATCTATCCACTAAATCTCTCCTTTGCACAAAGCTAGGTGGAGGTAACCTCTTTACAACAACACTCCTCTTACAAATATAGTGAAAATAAGCTTGGGTAAGAGGATGGAAAACTTTAGGGAACTTTGGGAGAGTATTAGAGTATATGCATTAGTCTCCCAAAGCCTTACCTCCTTCCTTTTTATAGAGGAAGAGGGTTTCTTCCCGTTGACACAGGATCAGTCGACTGATGTCACCCATCACCGACCGCGTCCTGCCATTACCCGATAACGGCCGCTTTCCACGCTGGATACTATCCAGCGATCGCATCGGATCGGATGGCACCCATCAGTCGACTGATGTCAACCAGTCGAGTCCTCAATGAGGTCGACTCCATTCTGTGCCCATGCACGCGGTGACATCACGATCGTATGCGTCCCTTGGCGATCGGAGTCAAACCATCGATCGGCCCATCTTTGGCGATCGGCCCGATCCTAGATCGACCACATTAGACGGCGATCGACCCGCCGACTCTTGGCCAAATGGCCAAGTTTCACCTAAGAGCTACCCCTTCCCGGGTTACAATCGCTCACTCTCATCCCTCGGAGTCCCTCGCCTTCGAAGTTCTCTTCGTTCGCGGCCACGTCCCTCGGCAGCATCAGGCGCACGGCTCTGCAATGCTCCTTCGCGTCTCTTGCCTCGAAGTCTACTTCCTCCGGCTTCGCTCCAAGCTCCTCGTCCGGCGGTCCCTCGGATGCTCCAAGCGCACGGCTTCCGCAAAGCTATCCTTCACCGACTCAAGGCACGAGTCATGAGATGTGAAACTCGCCATGGCTCCATGTGCGAATTACTAAGTCTTGCACGACTTCAACGCACATATCAAATCACATATTAAACTAACTTAAACCCTTTGCCACACCATCAAAACCATATTACGGCAAGAGATTGCCCTAACAATCTCCCCCTTTTTAATGTGTGGCAATCCGTTTAAGTTAGGTAAAAACATTTGATATAAATTTTAAAGGAAAGAAAGCATGTAAACATAATCATGATATAACAACATGCAACTCCCCCTTAATCCATGAAACTCTCTATGTAAATTTCTCCCCCTTTTATAATTATCTTAAACATAATATTTTCTCCCCCTTTGACACCATCAAAAAGATTATCACTAAGTTAAAAACACATGACATCAAATCTAAAAGAAAGAAAATACCACAAGTTGATTTAAAGTTCGGAATTCAGCCTTTCTTGTCGTCGATATTCGGACCATCGATCGGATCGTTCAGATACCGATCGGCACGTGAATTTCGGGATTTTCTGATTTTCAGACCGAATTTCAGAAATGCATTAAAAATTCCATAAAATTCAAAAAATCATGAAATTTGGGGAACACATTTCTTTTAGGTATATCTATCAGTGAAAAATAGGTTTTCATGAAAAATCATTATATTTCCACGTATTTTCCAAAAATCCAAAAGCTTTAAAAACTACTAGGTTTTTGATCATAAGAGTATCCATTTTAACACCTAGTCTTGCATCCAATTGTTTCAAAACATGAATACATATATTTTAAAGTAAGAAATTGTTTTGAAAACATATGAAATATCCAACCATGATCTTTGGGCAATATGTCTATGAATTAAACATAAGCCTTCCCCATGATTGATCTATTATTGCTATTTTGATACCTTAAATGACCATCTAAATGCCATAGGCATTAGTGGACATTTGTATCATCTTAACATCTCACTCATGCTAAGTTTTCAATCAAGGTAGCCTATGGTGAGTGTGAGATGCATCCTAGGGGGTATTTTTGCATACTTAACCAATATATTCATGCAATTCTATCAAGGTTAAGTATCAATCTAATAATCCTCATGATCATAAAGGCACATATGAATGAATTCTACATTATGATCATGAAACTCATGTATTCATCAAATAATAGTCATGCATCAGGTATTATATGATGATAATAAACAAAGTATTACCTAAAGCATGATTCAAACCTATTTCTTATGATAACGTGCCAAATTTCAAAAACATAAATCATGATTGTAAATATACATAGGAATTACATCAATCATCATGATTTAAGCAATATTATCTATTTATGGGTACGTTATCATCACCCAACACTATCTAAAAAAAATGTTGTCCCGTCATCCTAAGTCAACCAAAATATGATATAGGTTAGGTCCATGTGGTTGACTACCCTAGGGTTATTCTAACCCTTAAGGATGGATTTTGGAACCCAAACTAAATTCTTTCCTATTGGGTTCACTAGATATTCCTTGGGGATCCATTTTCTAGCAATTACTTTCTTTTTATCTTGTCCCCTAGCTATTAGGCATTTGTAGGCCTTTTCATTTTTCTTTTCCTTATATCCTAGGCCTTTTTTGTTAAAACTTGCTCTTTGGCTCCCTATGATCATATTTAATGTGTTGGAGCCAATTGTGAATTTCTCTAGGGCTTTGGTTAAATAATCTATCTTTTCCCTTAATGCCCTATTTTACTCTATGCATGCATCATTAACATCCAAAGGCATATAGTCATGTGAGCATGCATCATCATGGCAAGAAGAAACATTATCATTTAAGCATGCTTTTTCTAGTTTTTGTTCTAAATCCTTAATTTGATTAAGCATGCTTTTATTTTTCTTTTTCATTCCAAATAAGTCCTTAGTTAAACTAGAAATTATGGAAACTATTTTCTTAGGAGAGGCTTTCGTTACCATAGTTTCCATGTCCTCTTCTTCTTCGAATGATGAGGGTGTAGAAGCTCCCCCTTCATTTGAGCTCTCCCCATTTGAGCTTGATTCTTCATTTGAGGAGGAGGAGCAATCCGAGTCATGAAGAGTCATTAGTGCTAGGTTGGAGTAGACATGCTCTTCTTCATCGGATGAGGAAGAGGAGGCAAGGTCATCCCATGTCTTTGCTTTGATAGCCATGGACTTCCCTTTTTCCTTGACCTTCTTCTCCTCTTTCTTCTTGCTCCCCTTCTTCTTTTTCTTTTTTTCCTTCTTTTTCTTTTCTTCCTTGCTCTTGTTTAGGAGGGGACAATTATCCCTTATGTGCCCCTCTCCTTGGCAATTATAGCATATGACCTTCCCCCTTGGTCTTCTATTCCTATCATGAGATTTATCAAATCTAAGATTCTTAAATGCATGTCTTACCTTCCTTACCATGTAGGCTTCTTCCGTGCTATCCATGGAGGAGGTAGAGGCTTCATCGGATGAGGAGGAAGGGACTTCCATCTTCTTCTTCCCCTTGTTCGCTATCAAAGCTACTCCTCTTGAGGGTTGGATTCTAGGCTCTTCTTGTATTCCTTCTAGCCTAGTTTCATGAAGCTCCATTGTTGAGAAGAATTCCTCCAAGGTGCTTACTTCTAAGTTCTTGGAGATATAAAATGAGTCCACCATGGAGCTCCATTTTGAGGACCGGGGAAAGACATCTATGACCTTCATTACCATATCCCGGTTGGAAAGCTTTTCACCTACACTTGTTAAATCGGTTAGAATTTCCTTAAATCTAGAGTGTAGGGATTTTACCTTTTCTCCCTTTTCGAGTTTGATATTGGACAATTGGGAGTGAAGGACATCTCTTCTTGCTAGCTTTGCCTCGGATGTGCCTTCATGAATCTCTATTAATTTCTCCCACATTTCCTTGGCGCTAGCACACTCCCCTATCCTATTGACTTCTTGTTGAGGGAGGACATTGTATAGGTGGTGCTTGGCCTTTGAATTTGCCAAGTATTCTTCTCTTTGCCTTTTGCTCCACCTCGATTTCTCCAATGGCTCCCCATCCTCGTTCCTAGGCAACTCGAAACCGTTTTCCATTATTAACAATATTTCAAAGTCGGTTTCGAAGAATACCTCCATTCTCTTTTTCCATCAAGAGAATTCGCCGTCGAACTTCGGTGGGTGGATGTTTGAGCCGGCCATCTTGTAGTGCTCTCGCGGCGGTTAGTCCTTGAAGAGTGACCTCAGCTCTGATACCACTTGTTAGAGATCGATTGGCCGGCTAGAGGGGGGTGAATAGCCCTCGTTTGTTGGATGTCATAATTCGCTCGTCTATAAAACGTTAGCGCAAGCGGAAGCAATAAACTAAGACAAGCAAATAGAAATAAAACAAAGACAATACAAACACGGAGATGTAACGTGGTTCACGGCTACGCCGCTAATCCACGGTCCGATTCGTCCACGGTGAATCACTCCGAAATCTATCCACTAGATCTCTCCTTTGCACAAAGCTAGGTGGAGGTAACCTCTTTACAACAACACTCCTCTTACAAATATAATGAAAATAAGCTTGGGTAAGAGGATGGAAAGCTTTAGGGAACTTTGGGAGAGTATTAGAGTATATGCATTAGCCTCCCAAAGCCTTACCCCCTTCCTTTTTATAGAGGAAGAGGGTTTCTTCCCGTTGACACAGGATCAGTCGACTGATGGCACCCATCAGTCGACTGGTGCTGTAGCCGTTGCCCAATAACGGCCGCTTTCCACGTTGGATACTATCCAACGGTACTGGCATCAGTCGACTGATGGCACCCATCAGTCGACTGATGTCAACCAGTCGAGTCCTCAACGAGGTCGACTCCATTCTGTGCCCGTGCACAGTGACATCAGTCGACTGTCGTCCCTTGGCAGTCGACTGATCAAGCCATCAGTCGACTGCCCATGCTGGCAGTCGACTGATCAACTTGATTCAGCCACATTAGACCAGTCGATCGACCCATCGACTCAGAGCAGTCGACTGCCATGACATGGCAGTCGACTGGTGTCGGGAAAACTCATCCGACACTTGGCCAAATGGCCAAGTTTCACCTAAGAGCTACCCTTCCCGGGTTACAATTGCTCACTCTCATCCCTCGGAGTCCCTCGCCTTCGAAGTTCTCTTCGTTCGCGGCCACGTCCCTCGGCAGCATCAGGCGCACGACTCTGCAATGCTCCTTCGCGTCTCTTGCCTCGAAGTCTACTTCCTCCGGCTTCACTCCAAGCTCCTCGTCCGGCGGTCCCTCGGATGCTCCAAGCGCACGGCTTCCGCAAAGCTATCCTTCACCGACTCAAGGCACGAGTCATGAGATGTGAAACTCGCCATGGCTCCATGTGCGAATTACTAAGTCCTGCACGACTTCAACGCACATATCAAATCACATATTAAACTAACTTAAACCCTTTGCCACACCATCAAAACCATATTACGGCAAGAGATTACCCTAACAAGATCGACTTAGGAAGAGAGATTTTAGAAGCGGTTAAAAACTGACTTAGAAATAGAGATTTTAGAAGCGGTTAAGAGCGCATGTAAATGTTGGACTTCTAGAGCGGTTTAAATAAGATATTAGAAGCGGTTATTAAACGTTGGGAATCCTAGTAATAGGAGCGGTTTTAACCGCTCCTATAAATTCCTTATAATTTTTTTCAAAATCTAGGAGCGGCTAAAAACCGCTCCTATTATCCTCGTTTACAAATAACCCTATATTATTATACTAGTAGATTTCCAAAATCAAATATAATCTCAAATTAAATAAATTCAAGATATTTACTTTACAAAATTGATTTATTGTATTATCAAATGCTGGACAGTGGCCAATATTTTACCATCTGATGAGATCATAAATTCATCCATATAAATATCAATTATGTTTATAAAAGAACATATACATCTTAAAAAAATATATATATTAACATTCAAATGCATTAGATATGGACAATAAAAGCATAGTTGCTAAAAGAAAATCTACAATTACAACAGTTAACAATCCAGATTAATCTAGGTGAAAAAAAAAATAATAGTTACAGGAATAAACTGTTTTAGCGTGCTTTGATGTTTTAGTTCATACATAATGAACTCCAAATACATAAAATCGACCATAAAACGAGTTAATCTACACCACCATAATATCTCCCTACAGTGATTCCATTGCAAGGATGAAACATGAATTCTGCTCTACTTTTTTAGTTAGTTATCTTTGGACTCGCTCTGCGCCTTCTTGATATGTGAAGCCATGTATGCGAAGGCGGTGAGTCCTAGTTTGCCTACAAAATACCAATTCCAATCACAAGATTTAACAAGTCACAAGCCACCATTAAGTTCAATATCCAGTTCCACAAAAAGAGAAGATTTTGATCAAAATTTTATAACGCATCAAATGCCTGTGGATCCAAATCCACCTTCTCCCCTGACAGTTGCATCCAAATCCACAACTTCGATCACCTCTGGCGTCACAATCCTCTCGAGGATCATCTTTGCAATCCGGTCCCCAGCTTTCACCTCGAAGTCTAAATTCGAGTGGTTGAACAGGATGACTCCGATCGGCCCTCGATAGTCTGCATCGATCACGCCGGCTCCCACATTGATCGAGTTCTTCCATGTTAGGCCCGATCTGGGAGCTGCAAGTACCAGGTTTTAATAATGTTTCACGTTAGTATTTCATTGAGCATGTGGATGGATGAGATTATCGAAGCGAACATAGGTGTCATCAGGGATGGCGATGCTGAGATCGGTTGGAACTAGGGCTTTTCCTCGTGCAGGAACGATCACTCCCGCCGCACTACATCTAGAATGCGAAGCGATTGGATGCATGATTCGTCCAACAACCTAAATGATAGAAGAAAAAAATATGAGAAACAAGAAATACCTGGAGAGATCCTAGCCGGCATCAAGATTAGAGGCTCACAAAGGCAGGACAACTTTTTCCGACAGCTCCTTAACACGGAGTAGATTATAATGGATCTCGCGGTGGAGGTCACCGTTCTCAGAGAGCTTTCGGATCTTGGGAGATGACTCATGAGCGTCGACGGCATGGTCATTGGCGGAGTCGGTGATGGAGGCCATCGATGCGAAGTGGAAGTGATGGGGTGGGAAGTGGGGGGAATTGGGGCACGCCGACACGGTTTCTGATATATATATATATATAGGCTCAAAAAATAGGGTTTGTTTTCGCTGCAAAGGTTCCCACCGCTATGGTGTTTTCGTCTTCTTTCATGAATTTGGCGCCAAAAGTTCGGAAGGTTTCTATTCTTTTGAATCAATGTGTCAATTTAACAAGGGAATAAATGGGATGAATATATTGAATTACATAAAACTCGTTGTTAAAATTTTATTTATAGTGACATATTCTTATCTTTAATCATATCCATCAAAATTGTAAAACTTAACATAAATGAGAGAATAACGATATTATTTCCTTGAATTTCATCCTAATGAATTTTCGTTCGTTCTATTTCAATTTGTCCGAAGTTCAACAAGACAAAACACACATCACAAGTCTTAGGGTTTTTGTTTGTGAAAATAATATGAGATATGCTTGCCTCTCCAATCCACGATGCCTACTTAAGATTTTTTGTAAAAATAATCTGAGATATACATGCACTTTTTTTAATTAATCTCATATACGCCATTTAGAAGCAGTCTTTACCGCTTCTAAAAATATATTTATACAATCAGTTAAACTGCTTCTAAATGTCTCCAATAGAAACAATAAATTAGGGGCTACAAAAAAACCAATTAAAGCGGTTCTAGGAGTGGTTATTGAGTGTTTCTAAAAAATTTTCTTTTACAATCGATTTCTAACCGCTCCTAAAAATTATTTATATAATCGTTTTAACAACCGCTCCTAAAAATCATTTATATAATCGTTTTAACAACCGCTCCTAAAAGTCATTTATAGAATCGGTAGAAAACCGCTTCTAAAAGTCGTTCAATTGAACCGGAATTAGAAGCGGTTACTTATACCGTGTCTAAAAATCCACCCTTTACAATCGCTTTTCTGACCGCTTCTAAAATTTCGATCCAAATACTCTTTTTTTTTGTAGTGTCACTATGCTATGAGAGGAGTGTGCACAAACATGCTTATTATATATATATATATACTTTTTCTCCTGCGCATCGATAGAATGCGTACTTGTGTGCACTGAGCTTACATGTTCATAGTGAAATCACTATTTCTTTTATTTATATTGGTCAAGCAGTCAACTGAAGTCGACTGTCGTATGTAGCTCCATCAATTGATTGGTGTGGACACCAGTCGACTGGTCCACATCAATCGACTGTCATGTATCGACAATCGACTGGTTTAAGTGGACACGAGGACAGAAGCATTTTTAGTCGACTGTCAAATCGACTGTTGACTTGGACAATCGACTCCTAGTATGAGTAGTCGACTGATCATGTTGCAGTTGAGCTGTGATGATCGCAATCAGGCTTCGTCAAAAGCCATTTGATTCGATCAATAGTAATAACAGTCGACTTCTGAGATGCAACAGTCAACTGTTGTCGGATTCAACGAGCAAAAATACCCAAGTTCTATAAGAAGAGGCCTTGGGGAGTTTGAGGGAGCTAATGCTTCAGTTCTAGACATTCATCCTAAGCTCTCCAAGCCTTTCTTTAAGCTCTCATGTGTTTCTAACCTCTTCTTCCCAATTTCATCTCAAATCTTATAAGAAGAAGAGTGTGCTTATAAAGAAGGTTTCTCCACCTTGGTGTTCTCATTAAAAGGAGCCTTTAGTGAAAGCTTGCTTGGAGTAATCCACCTTACGGATTACCGTGGGGTAGGAGCGTCATCTCCGAACCACGTTACATACTCGTGTTATCTTTTCTTCCTTGTTTTCGCATTTAAATTGGAGTTTTTTTTTCCATTGCTTCTGCTAATGACTCTTATAGAAAATGAAGAAGGGATATTCATCCCCCTCTAGTCATTCCAAAGGGTTCCTACAAGTGGTATCAGAGGTTGGATCACATCGGAAGATCTAACCATCAACCGAAGTAAAATGACTTTTCAAGAGGGTTATAGCACGGTGCGACCTCCATTCTTCAACGACAATGATTTTTCCTATTGAAAATGTAGGATGGAATACTACCTTATGAATGATATTGACAATTGGTTTAGTGTCATAGATGGATTCGAGAAGCCGGTGGACGAATTTGGAGCACCACTACCTACGAAGAATTGGACAAGAGAAATGACGAAGAAAGCTCAAGCAAATGCCAAAGCAACAACAACACTTCAATGCGAGCTTTCAAAAGAACAATTGAGCAAAGTTGGCCTATTCAACTCCGCTAAAGAGCTTTGGGAGAAGCTCATTGAGCTCAATGAAAGATCTAAGGAGACAAGGAGAGCCAAGAGGGACCTATTGATAGGTCAACTCCAAACTTTTACCATGAAGACAACAAATGCACAGTAGATTCAAGGAGGTTGTCAATGGACTCCATGTCATTGGTGAGAAGGTAGACAATCGAAATTTGGTAAGGTACATTCTTCAAGCTTTTCCTAGAACTACCTTATAGGCATCAATGGTTGATGCTTATAAGGTCTCTAGAGATCTCTCTTTTGTAAAATTAGATGAATTATTTTATGAATTTGAGTTGCATGAGCAAGCTAATATATCATCAAAGGAGAAAGGTTTAGCTCTTCTTGTAGGAAAGAAGGAGAAGAAGAAAAAGGAGAAGAAAGAAGAATCATTCTCATCCGAATCGGAGGATGAACCATCAAGTAGTTATGAAGAAATTTTGGCGAATGAGATAGCTCATTATGTCAAAAAGTGGAAGGGCAAATCAAGAAGACTCACAAAGAAGGATGTTAAGAAGATATTTAAATCTTCAAAAGGTAAATCAAGCTATACTTCAAATTTTAATCCGAATATTATTGGTCATGGATGTAACAAGAAGGGGCACATCAAGCCAAATTGCCCAGAGTTGAAGAAGAAGAAAGAAAAAGAAAAGAAAAAGGACAAGAAGGAGAAGAAGAAGGAGATTATGGTGGCTCAAACAACTTGGGGCACTCAAAGTGTGGAGGACTCATCCGATGATGATGAGTTTTTCCACATCACATGCCATGTGGCACTTATGGCATTGGGGAATGACTCCGAAGAATCAAGTCAAGATGAAGCCTCCTCTAGCGACGAATCATCATCTAGTGATGATGAGATAAAAGACTCACCCCAAGTAGAATTGTTATATAAATCTATTACTTACCTTAAGAATGTACTAAATAAATCAAAATCTATGGTTAAAGATTTGAAGGTAGAACTAAAGACAATTAGAAATGACACATCCT
The DNA here is from genome assembly GCA_025175895.1 of Wurfbainia villosa. Classification (NCBI taxonomy): domain Eukaryota; kingdom Viridiplantae; phylum Streptophyta; class Magnoliopsida; order Zingiberales; family Zingiberaceae; genus Wurfbainia; species Wurfbainia villosa. Next base: position 44,185,841 of record CM046005.1, read on the forward strand.
TATCTAATGATTCATGCATGCTTAAAAAGGAGAATGAACATTTAAGAAGTCAAGTAGATGATTTGAAAACATGCTTAGAAAAGTTCACTAATGGCTAAAAATACCTTGACATGATCCTTAGGGACCAAAGAGTCATATACAATAAGGCTGGTATAGGATACAAACCCAAGGATAAGGAAGTTGCCTATATCTCTTTAATTAATAGAAAAGAAACCATTAGAAGTAAGGTGAAGAAAGCATAGGTTCCAAAGAAATATTTAAATGATGTTTCCGGTCCAAATGCTTGGGTACCAAAAGAATTTGTTTTTTGTATTGTTTAGGTAGGTCAGCAAGGTATGTAAATTGTGGATAGTGGTTGTTCAAGACACATGACTGGAGATGTGAGCAAGTTCTCCACAATCAACTATATTAACAAAGGAACCGTACCTTTTGGCAAAGTGGGAAGCTCAAAATTTTAGGTAGAGGAACAATTGAGGTATTGTTAGTGAAAGCCCTAGAATCAATCATGTAATGACTGTTGTATGAACTTTATTATATCATATTCCTATTTATAAAGGCATGATTATTATATTTACTTGTATTGGTGCCAAATAACTAAATATAATAATGTCCTTGATTAGTAGGTTTTTATCTATATCAATCTATTGGTTGAATCGATAATGAGATGATATAGAGAACACTACTCTTAATCATTCCTAGTCAAGTATTAACATTCAGGGACAATGTTAATGCGTAGAGACTAGCATGTAGGTCAATAAGATGACTTGATCTCATAAGTCATGGATATGAGATATCAAGTTGACACATGGGTATGCATTGGAGAATGTATACTGAATGACCCGCCATGAGAAAGTATCATGGATCGTTATATGAGTGTCATATACTTTCTCATGTGGCTATTAGTATGACTATTAGTCCTTAGACCTGAAGTCACCATGGTTCCCTACATAAGGAGTTGCATAATTTGGCTTCGTCAAATGTCACCCGTAAATGGGTGGACTATAAAGGCGATTACTGGGTATGTGGCAAATTATGTGGAGGGATGTGAGTGATGTAGATGAGATCTATCCCTCCTATATGACGAGGGTGACATCGATATTCTTGATAGAGTGAGACCACGAAGTGCATAGCTATGCCCAAATGAGTCAATATGAGATATTGAGCTCATTTGATTAGAGTGAGTCTACTTGGAGTTTAAGATATAGATTGTACCGAGGATGACACAGTCTATGCCTCAATTGGTCAATCTAGATGTCAAGGATAGAGGGACATTGTCACATATTGTGAGAGTCACAATTAGTAGTCACAAAGGTGATGTTGGTGCTCAACATTCTTGTAACTTGGATAGCAATGATGTGTTGCTAGATACTGTAGGGGATCGGTATGGCCGGCTAGAGGGAGGTGAATAGCCCTCTTCCAATGGATGTTGGAATTCTCGCATTCGTTTGCTCGTCTACACAATCGTTAGTGCAAGCGGAAGCATAAACAATAAAGACAAAGCAATAAATGAGAATACAAACGCTAACAAAGAATGTAACGTGGTTCACGGCTACGCCGCTAATCCACGATCCCGATTCGTCCGAGGTGAATCACTCCTCCAAAGCCAATCACTATTGGTCTCTCCTTTGCACCAAGCTAGGTGGAGGTAACCTTTACAATCAAGATCACTCTTCTTACAATAGGAATGGAGTAAAAACAAGTAAGAAGAGTTTAGAGCTTGTGGGGCACTAGGAAGATCACTTGGAGCATAAGCATTAGCCTCTAAAAGGCTCACACCCTCTATTTTTATAGAGAGGGATGATTTCTTCCCGTTGCCCGCCATCAGTCAACTGTCGTCCTTGGCAGTTGACTGCCGTCACTACAACGGCCTCCGAACACGTCAGATCCCGACCGTTGTTGTCCAACGGAACTCTTGGCGATCGGTGATGGACCTCGTGATCGGCTACGCCTCTCCGTAGTCGATCGAGTCTCTGAGCGATGCAATGGCTAAAACCCTATTGACGGTCATTCGCCGCCTTCACGGTCGGTGATAGTCTTCGATCGGCCGCCCGTATGGCGGATGCGCCTTGATCGATATCGGTCGAACTCCATTCGACTCCATTCGACTCGGGCGATCGGCGCCATGACATGGCGATCGGCGGTGTCGAAAACCATCCGACACTTGGCCAAATGACCAAGTTTCACCTAAGAGGTACCCCTCCCTGGGTTACAATCGCTCACTCTCATTTCTCGGAGTCCCTCGCCTTTGAAGTTCTCTTTGTTCTCGGCCACGTCCCTCGGCAGCATCAGGCGTACGACTCTGCAATGCTCCTTCGCGTCTCTTGCCTCGAAGTCTACTTCCTCCGGCTTCACTCCAAGCTTCTCGTCCGGCGGTCCCTCGGATGCTCCAAGCGCACGGCTTCCGCAAAGCTATCCTTCACCGACTCAAGGCACGAGTCATGAGATGTGAAACTCGCCACGGCTCCATGTGCGAATTACTAAGTCCTGCACGACTTCAACGCACATATCAAATCAACATAACACACTAACTTAAACCCTTTGCCACACCATCAAAACCATATTACGGCAAGAGATTGCCCTAACAATCTCCCCCTTTTTGATGTGTGACAATCCGTTTAAGTTAGGTAAAAACATTTGATATAAATTCTAAGGTAAGAAAGGCATGTAAAGATAAACATGATTTAGCAACATGCAACTCCCCCTTAATCCATGAAACTCCCCATAAAAATATTCTCCCCCTATCATAAGCATAATCATTTCTCCCCCAAAATATATTCCCCTTTACTTAAACATACATTTCTCCCCCTTTGACACCATCAAAAAGATTAATCCTAATTTATAAACTCATGGCATCAAGTATAAAGAGAAACATATATTAAAATTAGTCAAAACCTGATGAAATCAGGTTATCAGATTTCTGTTTATATCCATCGATCATTCCGATCAAGCATCGTATGGCGTAATCGCACAAGGGAATCCGAATTTCTGATTTTCTGGATAAATTTCAGAAATGTATTATTAATTCCAAAAAATTCGAAAAATCATGAAATTTGGGGAACACATTTCTTTTAAGTATGTCTATCAGTGAAAAATAGGTTTTCATGAAAAATCATTATATTTCCACGTATTTGCCAAAAATCCATAAGCTTTAAAAACTACTAGGTTTTTGATCATAAGAGTATCCATTTTGACACCTAGTTTTGCTTTGAATTGTTTCAAAACATGAATACATAGATTTTAGATTAAGAAATTGTTTTGAAAACATATGAAATATCCAACCATAATCTTTGGGCAATATGTCTATGAATTAAACATAAGTCTTCCCCATGATTGGTCTATTATTGCTATTTTGATACCTTAAATGACCATCTAAATGCCATAAGCATTAGTTGACATTTGTATCATCCTAACATCTCACCCATGCTAAGTTTGCAATCAAGTTAGCCTAAAGTGAGTGTGAGATGCATCCTAGGGGGTATTTGTATATACTTAACCCTTGTATTCATGCAATTCTATCATGGTTAAGTATCAACCTAACAATCCTCATGATCATACAGGCATATGTCAATTTATTTTACATTATGATCATGAAATACATGTATTCATTGAATAATAATCATGCATTATGTATTATATCATGATAATAAACAAAGTATCACCTAAAGCATGATTTAAACTATTTCTCATGATAACGTGCCAAATTCCAAAAACATAAATCATGATTGCAAACATACATAGGAATTACATTAATCATCATGATTTAAGCATTATTATCTATTTATGGGCACGTTATCATCACCCAACACTATCTAAAAAATGTTGTCCCGTCATCCTAAGTCAACCAAAATATGATATAGGTAAATTCCATATGGTTGACTACCCTAGGGGTTATCCTAACCCTTAAGGATGGATTTTGGAACCCAAAATAGATTCTTTCCTATTGGGTTCACTAAGTACTCCTTGGGGATCCATTTTCTAGCTATTACCTTCTTCTTATCTTGTCCCCTAGCAATTAGGCATTTGTAGGCCTTTTCATTTTTCTTTTCCTTATATCCTAGGCCTTTCTTATTGAAACTTGCCCTTTGGCTCCCTAAGATCATGTTCAAGGTGTTGGAGCCAATTGTGAATTTTTCTAGGGCTTTTGTTAAATAAACTACCTTTTCCCTTAAGGCCCTATTTTCATTTATACATGCATCACTAACATCTAATGGCACATAAAGGTCATGTGAGCATGCATCATTTAAGCTAGAAGAAATATTATCATTTAAGCATGCATTTTCTAGCTTATTTTCTAATGCCTTAATTTGATTAAGCATGCTTTTATTCTTCTTTTTCATTCCAAATAAGTCCTTAGTTAAACTAGAAATTATGGAAACTATTTTCTTAGGAGAGGCTTTCGTTACCATAGTTTCCATGTCTTCTTCTTCTTCGGATGATGAGGATGTGGAAACTCCCCCTTTATTTGAGCTCTCCCCACTTGAGCTTGATCCTTCATTTTCGGATGAAGAGAAATCCAAGTCATCAAAGGCCATCAAGGCCAAATTTGTGACAAAGGCATTCTCCTCATCCGATGATGATGAGGAGGATGAGGATGGGTCATCCCAAGTCCTTGCCTTGAGAGCTTTGGCCTTTCCCTTTTCCTTTGTCTTCTTCTCCTCTTCCTTTTTCTTCTTGCTCCCCTTTTTCTTCTTCTTTTCTTCTTTCTTTTTCCTCTCTTCCTTGCTCTTGTTTAGGAGAGGACAATTGTCCCTTATGTGCCCCTCTCCTTAGCAATTGTAGCATATGACCTTCCCCCTTGGTCTTCTATTCCTATCATGAGATTTATCAAATCTAAAATTCTTAAATGCACGCCTTACCTTCCTTACCATGTAGGCTTCTTCCGTGCTATCCATGGAGGAGGTGGAGGCTTCATCATCGGAGGAGGAGGGGATCTCTATCTTCTTCTTCCCCTTATTTGCCAACAATGCTACTCCCCTTGAAGGTTGTATTTTTGGCTCTTCTTGTATTCCTTCAAGCCTAGATTCATGTAATTCCATAGTGGAGAAAAATTCATCTAGAGTACTTACCTCTAGATTCTTTGAAATGTAAAATGAGTCCACCATTGAACTCCACTTGGATGATCGGGGGAAAGCATCTATGGCCTTCATTATCATATCGCGATTGGAGAGCCTTTCTCCTACACTTGTTAGTCCATTTAAAATTTCTTTGAATCTAGAATGCAAAGAAGTTACCTTTTCTCCCTTTTCTAATTTAATGTTGGATAGTTGGGAGCGGAGGAGATCTCTCCTTGCTAGCTTCGCCTCGGATGTGCCTTCATGAAGCTCAATTAGCTTCTCCCACATCTCCTTGGCGCTTAGGCATTCTCCTATTCGGTTGATTTCTTGTTGGGGGAGCACATTGAAGAGATGATGCTTGGCTTTTGAATTTTCAAGGTGCTCTTCCCTTTGCCTTTTGGTCCACCTAGATTTTTCTATTGGCTTCCCTTCTTCGTCCCTAGGCAAAACGAAACCGGATTCCATTGTAATCATAATATCAAAATCCGTTTCGAAAAATACCTCCATTCGCTTCTTCCACCAAGCGAATTCTCCTTCAAACTTCGGAGGATGAATGTTGGAGTCGGCCATTTTGAAAGTTGCTTGTTGTGGCGGTTAGTCCTCGACAAGCTTTCCTTGGCTCTGATACCACTTGTAGGGGATCGGTACGGCCGGCTAGAGGGGGGTGAATAGCCCTCTTCCAATGGATGTTGGAATTCTCGCGTTCGTTTGCTCGTCTACACAATCGTTAGCGCAAGCGGAAGCATAAACAATAAAGACAAAGCAATAAATGAGAATACAAACGCTAACAAAGAATGTAACGTGGTTCACGGCTACGCCGCTAATCCACGATCCCGATTCGTCCGAGGTGAATCACTTCTCCAAAGCCAATCACTATTGGTCTCTCCTTTGCACCAAGCTAGGTGGAGGTAACCTTTACAATCAAGATCACTCTTCTTACAATAGGAATGGAGTAAAAACAAGTAAGAAGAGTTTAGAGCTTGTGGGGCACTAGGAAGATCACTTGGAGCATAAGCATTAGCCTCTAAAAGGCTCACACCCTCTATTTTTATAGAGAGGGCTGATTTCTTCCGTTGGCGCCATCGATCATTGCAGTCCTCCTTGGCGATCGGCTTGCATCCTCTGATGACCTCCGAACACGTCGGATCCCGACCGTTGTAGTCCAACGGAACTCTTGGCGATCGGTGATGGACCTCATCGATCATCGCTTCTCCGTAGTCGACCAAAGTCGGCTCTGAGCGGTCTGGCAAAACCCTATTGACGATCGCTGCGCCTTGGCGAGTTGGTGATGGTCTTGCGATCGGCCGCGCGTAGCGGATCGCGCCACACTGGTCAGTCGATATACGGTCGAACTCCATTCGACTCGGAAGCGATCGCCATGACATAGCGATCGGCGGTGTCGGGAAAACCCATCCGACACTTGGCCAAATGACCAAGTTTCACCTAAGAGCTACCCCTCCCCGGGTTACAATCGCTCACTCTCATTTCTCGGAGTCCCTCGCCTTTGAAGTTCTCTTCATTCTCGGCCACGTCCCTCGGCAGCATCAGGCGCACGGCTCTGCAATGCTCCTTCGCGTCTCTTGCCTCGAAGTCTACTTCCTCCGGCTTCACTCCAAGCTTCTCGTCCGGCGGTCCCTCGGATGCTCCAAGCGCACGACTTTTGCAAAGCTATCCTTCACCGACTCAAGGCACGAGTCATGAGATGTGAAACTCGCCACGGCTCCATGTGCGAATTACTAAGTCCTGCATGACTTCAACGCACATATCAAATCAACATAACACACTAACTTAAACCCTTTGCCACACCATCAAAACCATATTACGGCAAGAGATTGCCCTAACAGATACCGCTCATTGCTTATGTTCCTAAATCGGTTTAGGGACATTGCCAACGTTACAATAACCTATAGGGTCACACACAAAGGGAAATTAGATGGAGATTAGGTTCATATGATGAACCATGAGGATTAGGTTCATGGGATGAACCAAATTGGATTAAGAGTAATCCTAATTAGACTAATTGAGTTGGACTCAATTTTATTCAAGTGTTGAATGAGTCTAATTTAGATTTGATTCATCAAATCAATTTAAATTAATGAATAGAGATTCATTAAATTAAATTGACTTGAATCAAATGGTTGGATTTGATCAACCATGGGAGATTAGAGGTCGAGTTTGACTTGACTTGAGAGGAAAGATGAAAGGTCAAGTTTGACTTGACCAAATGCCATGTCATGATGATGACTTGACACGGTCGGCCAAAGATGATGTTCCACCTCATCATTGACTTATCATGTGGTGCCACCTCATGAGGGAGACCAAGAGCCATTGGCTCTTGGAGTTACATGCAAGCATGCAACCCCCCAAGAGATGGTGGCCGACCACTTATTTCATTAGATGGAATTGATTTTTTGGGTTACTCCAAGTTCATCTTCTTCCTTGGATCATCTTCCTCTCAAGCTTTCTCTCCTATCCCTCTCTTTGGCCGAAACTTCTAAGGGTGCTAGCACACTCTAGGTTTCTTTTCTCCACCTATTGCTTGTGTGGATACCAATAGAGGAGTGTACACTTGACACTCTAGAGTTCCAGCAAGCTATTTGGACGAGTGGGATTTGCAAAGGGCGTCACATCGAGGGTAACACTCTCAACTTTTAGATCTAAGGTAGATATAGGTTTACTTAACACATACATGTTTTTATTTTAATATATCTTTGCACGGATCCGTGGCCAGACTTTCGGGGTTTTCGTAATGCAAAAAACGGTTTTTCCGGCTCGGAAAGTCCAACAGTGGTATCAGAGCCACGTGCAAAGCATGTATGTGTTTCGTTTTTGTAGTTTTTGTATTAGATATAAAAATTATAGATTATTATGTTTCTGTAAATTTCCTATTTTTATCGAATTTTTGGGTATTTTTCTCGAAGAGTCGAAGCAACGAGTATTGGGACACTTGTAGGCTTCAACCATCGAGAAAAACTCTCCGAAACGGCGAGTTCTCGCTTTAGGTTTTTGGGACAGCGACTTAAGTCGTTGTAAGATCATAGTAGGGACACTCGCAAAGTTTATTTTGTGAGTAGGGGTGCTACCCCTATCCCCGAAAGGGGCCTTGTTCCGCAATCGCGCCCGGAAACCGCTTAGCGGGACCGTTACGAAGATGTGACTCATAAAATTGAAAAAAATAGGAAAAATTATAGAAATTTTATGTAAAAATACATAATTTAGAATTATGTATAATTCTGTGATTGTCATGGCCCAAGAACCCCAATATGATTGGATGACGATGTGTTGTAATTCATAATACGACATGCATGGCGTTTTTGTGGTTGTGTGTGTTGTATAGTGTATGCGACATGCGCGTCGTGCCTCTTCTTTTGAAATTCTAGTTGTAAATAGTTTTAGACTTGAATGTAACTCGAGTTTCATATTTGTAATGTACAAAATAGAGCGGTGGAAAGTCTACTTTTAGACGAAGTTACGAGAAGGGTGCCGACGACACATGGCGGTCAAAGGAAGCGGTTGGAGAAGCCACTAGCCCTAGGTTGACCATCCGATCTTCTCATTGGCTTGAGAAGATCTTAGTAGGGTCATGACCACATCACAGTTAATTATATATATAAATAAATAAATAAATAAATAAATATATATATATATATATATATATATTTGATTTTTCTTGTATGTATGTGATGCATGCTAGTGTAGGATAATAAAGACCTCAATGCGTATATGATACACATTACGATTAGATTATATCTTAATCGAATCAACTCGTAAATGCCTACCAAGTCCTTGATACCCATCACTACCTCGATCATTTGTAGTTGTTGAATTTGCCAAAGCAGAGCAACGCATATTATCTTGGTAGGGTGTGGAGGGACAATCTTGGTCCCGCCTATCATGGCTTGGGTTAGAGTAAGCTCAATTAGATTGAGTAAAACTAGTTAACTCAATTGGATCGAGTAGAACTATAGACATATTCCAACCGTTGGAAAGATAGGATAAGATCGCATTTACACTAAGTCTTGGGCGATTTAGCCAAAGCTAACTCAAGGTCTTTTGTAAATGTGGGTCTTGATCCTATAAACAAGAGTTGCATAGAGATGTAATCGGTAATGTGTTACCCACCAATCATACTAAGTCTTGGGCGATTTAGCCAAAGCTAACTCAAGGCTTAGTATGATGTGGATCTTGTCCCACAGGAATTATAGCTAGTTTGTATGAATTTAGTAATGTGGTTTGACCACATCCATAACTCGATTCTATAAAATTCCTATAATTCAGGGGAGCATCATTTGATTAAAGGCCTAATTAAATGATAAAAGGAATATGATATTAATTCTCTGCATTGTATGTTGTAGATTACTATGTCGACAAACACGAACACTCTATCTCTGCGTTCTGTCCTTGAGAAGGACAAGCTTAATGAAGCAAATTTCCTAGATTGGTACAGGAACCTGAGAATTGTTCTCACCCAAGAAAGGAAACTGTACATCCTGGAGCAGCCCATTCCGGAGGCACCTTCTGCCACTGCCTCGCGAGCTGACAAAGATGCTTACAAGAAGCATCAAGATGATGCATTAGATTTGTCATGTCTAATGCTCGCGACCATGAACTCTGAGCTTTAGAAGCAACACGAGTTCATGAATGCTTATGATATGGTTGAACATCTTCGTCAACTATATCAAGGACAAGCAAGGAACGAGAGATATGAAGTCTCTAAGGCATTGTTTGGTTCCAAAATGCAAGATGGGACTCCCGTAGGTCCATATGTACTCAAGATGATTGGGTACGTAGAAAACCTACAGAGATTGGGAATCCCCTTTGGCCAAGAGCTGACCACTGACTTGATCTTGTAGTCTTTTCCAAAAACCTACAATCAATTTGTCATGAATTACAACATGAATGAAATTGATAAGCCACTGCCTGAGATGCTTAGCATATTGAGAACTGCTGAGCTCAACCTTAAGAAGGGAAAATCTGACGCCATTTTGATGGTGCAAAAGAAGAAAGGCAAGGGCAAGCCTAAAGGTAAGGGAAAGTCCCAAGCCAAGGGCAAAGGCAAGGAACTGAAACCCAAAGGAGGGGTGGCCAAGGAAGGGGTGTGCTTCCACTGCAAGGAAGCTGGACACTTGAAGCGTAACTGCAAGGCATATCTAGAAGATCTTAAGAAGAAGAGAAGTGAGACTTCTACTTCAGGTATAAATGTTATAGAAGTCAATCTATTTATTTCTTCATCATGGGTATTAGATACCGGGTGTGCATCTCACATTTGTACCAATGTATAGGTGCTGAGAAATAGTAGGGCATTGACAAAGGGCGAGGTGGACCTACGAGTAGGCAATGGAGCAAGGGTTGCTGTAGGAACTTATGATCTCTCTCTGCCCTCTGGGCTTGTACTAGAATTAGATGAATGTTGTTATGTGCTTGTCTTAACTAAGAACATCATTTCAGTTTCTTATTTGGACAAGAAAGGATTTACATTTATAATAAAGAACAAATGTTATTCAGTTTATTTAAATGATATGTTCTATTGTAGTGCATCTCTAATGAACGGACTCTACTTTCTAGACTTAGAGAGCCCTATCTATAACATAAGTACCAAAAGGTTCAAGTCAAATGAGTTGAACCAAACCTATCTCTGGCATTGTCGCTTAGGTCACATAAATGAGAGTCGTTTATCTCAGCTCCATAAGGATGGACTGCTAGACTCATTTGATTTTGAATCATATGAGACATGTGAGTTTTGCCTTTTAGGCAAGATGACCAAGACTCCCTTTAGTGGACATAGCGAAAGAGCAACAGACTTGTTAGGACTTATACATAGTGATGTATGTGGCCCTTTTAATGTTTCTGCTAGAGGTGGTTACAGGTACTTCATTATATTTACTGATGACTTCAGTAGATATGGTTATTTGTATCTTATGACACATAAATCAGAATCTTTTGAAAAGTTAAAATAATTCAAGAATGAAGTACAAAACCAGCTTGGCAAGAGTATTAAGATACTTCGATCAGATCGAGGTTGTGAATACCTTAGCCATGAGTTTCGTGACTATCTAGCTGAGTGTGGGATTCTATCCCAACTCACTCCTCCTGGAACACCACAGTGGAATGGTGTATCCGAAAGGAGGAATCGTACCCTATTAGATATGGTACGATCTATGATGAGTCACACATATCTTCCTATATTCTTTTGGGGATATGCTCTAGACACAACAACCTTTACCCTTAACCGTGTACCATCCAAGGCTGTGATAAAGACACCATATACGATATGAACAGGGAGAAATCCCAAGATGTCTTTCATGAGGATTTGGGGTCGTGAGACTTACGTTCGACGTCAAGTCTCAGACAAACTGGGACCTAAATCCGATAGGTGCTATTTTATTGGATATCCCAAGGATACAAAGGGATATTATTTCTACATTCCCAGTCAGCACAAAGTGTTTGTAGCAAAGACTGGAATTTTTCTAGAAAGGGATTTTGTTTCTAGAAAAACTAGTAGGAGTATGTTTGATCTTGAAGAAATTCAAGATAAGGACCATAGCACTGAGGTCTTGATGGAGGTTAAACAGGAACCACAAAGTGTTGTGGGTGATGAGATTGTTGCACAAAGAGTTGTGGAATAACCACCTGTTCAGGTAGACCTACCTCTTCACAGGTCTGATAGGGTACATCGTCAGCCTGAGAGATACTCATTTCTCTTGTCTGACCATGATGACATTATGCTCATTGAGAATGAGCCTACCTCCTATCAGGAAGCTGTGATGAGCCCAGATTTTGAGAAATGGCTAGTGGCCATGAGATCCGAGATGGAATCCATGTACACCAACCAAGTATGGACTTTGGTTGATCCACCTGAAGGGGTCAAACCCATTGGGTGTAAGTGGGTCTTTAGGAGAAAGACTGACATGAATGGACTTACGCATACCTATAAGAGGCGATTGGTTGCTAAAGGTTTCAAGCAAATTCATGGTATTGACTATGATGAAACCTTTTCTCCAGTGGCGATGTTTAAATCCATTCGGATCTTGCTTGCTATTGTAGCATACTACGATTATGAGATCTGACAGATGAATGTCAAAACTGCGTTTCTGAATGGAAACTTACTCGAGGATGTGTACATGACACAACCTGAGAGTTTTGAAGATCCACAGCATACTGGGAAAGTATGCAAGCTGCAAAGGTCCATTTATGGGCTAAAGCAAGCCTCTCAGAGCTGGAATCTTCGATTCGATGATGCGATCAAACAGTTTGGTTTCATCAAGAATGAAGATGAACCCTGTGTCTACAAGAGGGTTAATGGGAACACAGTTGTCTTCCTTGTATTGTATGTGGATGACATACTACTCATTGAGAATGACATCCCTTCGCTACAGTTTGTGAAGACTTGGCTGGGGACGTGCTTCTTAATGGAGGACTTAGGTGAAGCAACCTGTATTCTAGGCATCAAGATCTATAGAGATAGATCTAAGAGATTGCTTGGCCTAAGTCAGTGTACATACATTGACACGGTATTACTACGGTTTGCCATGCAAAATTCCAAGAAGGGACTTCTGCCGATGTCACATGGTGTGAGTCTTTCGAAGACTCAAAGTCCCTCTTCTAGAGAGGAGAGAGACCACTTGGATAAGATCCCCTACGCATCAGCTATAGGATCTATCATGTACACCATGCTGTGTACTCATCCTGATGTCTTGTATGCTTTGAGCATGACGAGTAGATACCAGTCAGATCCAGGTGAGCGTCACTGGATAGCAGTCAAGAATATTCTTAAGTACTTGAAAAGGACTAAAGAATATTTCTTGATATTTAGAGGCGATGAGGAGCTAGCTATAAAGGGTTACAACGATGCCAGCTTCCAAACTGACCAGGATGATTATAGATCGCAGTCAGGGTTCGTGTTTTGCTTGAATGGTGGCGCTGTGAGCTGGAAGAGTTCGAAGCAGGACAGAGTTGTTGATTCTACAACAGAAGCCGAGTATATTGCTGCATCTGAGGTAGCAAAGGAGATAGTTTGGATTCGCAAGTTCATTACTGAGCTTGGGGTGGTTCCTACCATAGCAGATCCCATAGAGCTCTATTGTGACAACAATGGAGCGATTGCACAGGCTAAGGAACCTTGCTCACACCAGCGGACCAAACACATACTACGATGCTTCCATCTCATTCGAGAGATTATCGATAGAGGAGATGTGAAGATTTGCAGAGTACCCACAGAGGCTAATATCGCAGATCCCTTGACCAAGGCTTTGACACAGAAAAAGCATGATGGTCATACTAGGTCATTGGGTATTAGATACTACGGTGATTGACACTAGTGCTAGTGGGAGATTGTTAGTGAAAGCCATAGAGTCAATCATGTAATGACTGTTGTATGGACTTTATTGTATCATATTCCTATTTATAAAGGCATGGTTATTATATTTACTTGTATTGGTGCTAAATAACTAAATATAATAATGTCCTTGATTAGTAGGTTTTTATCTATATCAATCTATTGGTTGAATCGATAATGAGATGATATAGAGAACACTACTCTTAATCATTCCTAGTCAAGTATTAACATTCAGGGACAATGTTAATGCGTAGAGACTAGTATGTAGGTCAATAAGATGACTTGATCTCACAAGTCATGGATATGAGATATCAAGTTGACACTTGGGTATGCATTGGAGAATGTATACTGAATGACCCGCCATGAGAAAGTATCATGGATCGTTATATGAGTGTCATATACTTTCTCATGTGGCTATTAGTATGACTATTAGTCCTTAGACCTGAAGTCACTATGGTTCCCTACATAAGGAGTTGCATACTTTGGCTTCATCAAATGTCACCCGTAAATGGGTGGACTATAAAGGCGATTACTGGGTATGTGACAAATTATGTGAAGGGATGTGAGTGATGTTGATGAGATCTATCCCTCCTATATGACGAGGGTGACATCGATATTCTTGATAGAGTGAGACCACGAAGTGCATAGCCATGCCCAAATGAGTCAATATGAGATATTGAGCTCATTTGATTAGAGTCAGTCTACTTGGAGTTCAAGATATAGATTGTACCGTGGATGACACAGTCTATGCCTCAATTGGTCAATCTAGATGTCAAGGATAGAGGGACATTGTCACATATTGTGAGAGTCACAATTAGTAGTCACAAAGGTGATGTTGGAGCTCAACATTCTTGTAACTTGGGTAGCAATGATGTGTTGCTAGATACCGCTCATTGCTTATGTTCCTAAATCGGTTTAGGGACATTTCCAACGTTACAAGAACCTATAGGGTCACATACATAAGGGCAATTAGATGGAGATTAGGTTCATATGATGAACCATGAGGATTAGGTTTATGGGATGAACCAAATTGGATTAAGAGTAATCCTAATTAGACTAATTGAGTTGGACTCAATTTTATTCAAGTGTTGAATGAGTCTAATTTAGATTTGATTCATCAAATCAATTTAAATTAATGAATAGAGATTCATTAAATTAAATTGACTTGAATCAAATGGTTGGATTTGATCAACCATGGGAGATAAGTGGTCGAGTTTGACTTGACTTGAGAGGAAAGATGAAAGGTCAAGTTTGACTTGACCAAATGCCATGTCATGATGATGACTTGACATGGTCGACCAATGATGATGTTCCACCTCATCATTGACTTATCATGTGGTGCCACCTCATGAGGGAGACCAAGAGCCATTGGCTCTTGGAGTTACATGCAAGCATGTAACCCCCCAAGAGAAGGTGGCCGACCACTTATTTCATTAGATGGAATTGATTTTGTGGGTTACTCCAAGTTCATCTTCTTCCTCTCAAGCTTGCTCTCCCATCCCTCTCTTTGGCCGAAACTTCTAAGGGTGCTAGCACACTCTTGGTTTCTTTTCTCCACCTATTGCTTGTGTGGATACCAATAGAGGAGTGTACACTTGACACTTTAGAGTTCCGGCAAGCTATTTGGACGAGCGGGATTTGCAAAGGGCGTCACATCGAGGGTAACACTCTCAACTTCTAGATCTAAGGTAGATCTAGGTTTACTTAACACATAAATGTTTTTATTTTAATATATCTTCGCACGGATCCATGGCCAGACTTTCGGGGTTTTGGTAATGCAAAAAATGGTTTTTCCGGCTCGGAAAGTCCAACAGTGGTATCAGAGCCACATGCGAAGTATGTATGTGTTTCGTTTTTGTAGTTTTTGTATTAGATATAAAAATTACAGATTTTTATGTTTCTGTAAATTTCCTATTTTTATCGAATTTTTGGGTATTTTTCTCGAAGAGTCGAAACAACGAGTATTGGGACACTTGTAGGCTTCAACCATCGAGAAAAACTCTCCGAAACGGCGAGTTCTCGCTTTAGGTTTTTGGGACAGCGACTTAAGTCACTGTAAGATCATAGTAGGGACATTCGCAAAGTTTATTTTGTGAGTAGGGGTGCTGCCCCTATCCCCGAAAGGGGCCTTGTTCCGCGATCGCGCCCGGAAACCGCTTAGCGGGACCATTACGAAGATGTGATTCATAAAATTGAAAAAAATAGGAAAAATTATAGAAATTTTATGTAAAAATACATAATTTAGAATTATGTATAATTCTTTGATTGTCATGGTCCAAGAACCCCAATATGATTGGATGATGATGTGTTGTAATTCATAATACGGCATGCATGGCATTTTTGTGGTTGTGTGTGTTGTATAGTGTATGCGACCTGCGCGTCGTGCCTCTTCTTTTGAAATTCTAGTTGTAAATAGTTTTAGACTTGAATGTAACTCGAGTTTCATATTTGTAATGTACAAAATAGAGTGGTGGAAAGTCTACTTTTAGACGAAGTTACGAGAAGGGTGCCGATGACACATGGCGGTTAAAGGAAGCGCTTGGAGAAGCCGCTAGCCCTAGGTTGACCATCCGATCTTCTCATTGGCTTGAGAAGATCTTAGTAGGGTCATGACCACATCACAGTTAATTTTATATATATATATATATATATATATATATATATATTTGTTTTTTCTTGTATGTATGTGATGCATGCTAGTAGAATAATGCTTGTATGTATATGATGCATGCTAGGATATTTTTTCTTGTATGTATATGATGCATGCTAGAATAATGCTTGTATGTATGTGATGCATGCTAGTGTATGATAATAAAGACCTCAATGCGTATATGATACACATTACGATTAGATTATATCTTAATCGAATCAACTCGTAAATGCCTACCAAGTCCTTGATACCCATCACTACTTCGATCATTTGTAGTTGTTGAATTTGCCAAAGCAGAGCAATGCATATTATCTTGGTAGGGTGTGGAGGGACAATCTTGGTCCCGCCTATCACGGCTTGGGTTAGAGTAAGCTCAATTAGATTGAGTAAAACTAGTTAACTCAATTGGATCGAGTAGAACTATAGACATATTCCAACCGTTGGAAAGATAGGATAAGATCGCATTTACACTAAGTCTTGGGCGATTTAGCCAAAGCTAACTCAAGGTCTTTTGTAAATGTGGGTCTTGATCCTATAAACAAGAGTTGCATAGAGATGTAATCGGTAATGTGTTACCCACCAATCATACTAAGTCTTGGGCAATTTAGCCAAAGCTAACTCAAGGCTTAGTATGATGTGGATCTTGTCCCACAGGAATTATAGCTAGTTTGTATGAATCTAGTAATGTGGTTTGACCACATCCATAACTCGATTCTATAAAATTCCTATAATTCAGTGGGAGCATCATTTGATTAAAGGCCTAATTAAATGATAAAAGGAATATGATATTAATTCTCTGCATTGTATGTTATAGATTACTATGTCGACAAACACGAACACTCTATCTCTGCGTTCTGTCCTTGAGAAGGACAAGCTTAATGAAGCAAATTTCCTGGATTGGTACAGGAACCTGAGAATTGTTCTCACCCAAGAAAGGAGACTGTACATCCTGGAGCAGCCCATTCCGGAGGCACCTTCTGCCACTGCCTCGCGAGCTGACAAAGATGCTTACATGAAGCATCAAGATGATGCATTAGATTTGTCATGTCTAATGCTCGCGACCATGAACTCTGAGCTTTAGAAGCAACACGAGTTCATGAATGCTTATGATATGGTTGAACATCTTCGTCAACTATATCAAGGACAAGCAAGGAACGAGAGATATGAAGTCTCTAAGGCATTGTTTGGTTCCAAAATGCAAGATGGGACTCCCGTAGGTCTATATGTACTCAAGATGATTGGGTACGTAGAAAACCTACAGAGATTGGGATTCCCCTTTAGCCAAGAGCTGACCACTGACTTGATCTTGCAGTCTTTGCCACAAAGCTACAATCAATTTGTCATGAATTACAACATGAATGAAATTGATATGCCACTGTCTGAGATGCTTAGCATGTTGAGAACTGCTGAGCTCAACCTTAAGAAGGGAAAATCTGACGCCATTTTGATGGTGCAAAAGAAGAAAGACAAGGGCAAGCCTAAAGGTAAGGGAAAGTCCCAAGCCAAGGGCAAAGGCAAGGAACTGAAACCCAAAGGAGGGGTGGCCAAGGAAGGGGTGTGCTTCCACTGCAAGGAAGCTGGACACTTGAAGCGTAACTGCAAGGCATATCTAGAAGATCTTAAGAAGAAGAGAAGTGAGACTTCTACTTCAGGTATAAATGTTATAGAAGTCAATCTATTTATTTCTTCATCATGGGTATTAGATACCGGATGTGCATCTCACATTTGTACCAATGTATAGGTGCTGAGAAATAGTAGGGCATTGACAAAGGGCGAGGTGGACCTACGAGTAGGCAATGGAGCAAGGGTTGCTGTTGTTGCTGTAGGAACTTATGATCTATCTCTGCCCTCTGGGCTTGTACTAGAATTAGATGAATGTTGTTATGTGCCTGTCTTAACTAAGAACATCATTTCGGTTTCTTGTTTGGACAAGAAAGGATTTACATTTATAATAAAGAACAAATGTTATTCAGTTTATTTAAATGATATGTTCTATTGTAGTGCACCTCTAATGAATGGACTCTACTTTCTAGACTTAGAGAGCCCTATCTATAACATAAGTACCAAAAGGTTCAAGTCAAATGAGTTGAACTAAACCTATCTCTGGCATTGTCGCTTAGGTCACATAAATGAGAGTCGTTTATCTCAGCTCCATAAGGATGGGCTGCTAGACTCATTTGATTTTGAATCATATGAGACATGCGAGTTTTGCCTTTTAGGCAAGATGACCAAGACTCCCTTTAGTGGACATAGCGAAAGAGCAATAGACTTGTTAGGACTTATACATAGTGATGTATGTGGCCCTTTTAATGTTTCTGCTAGAGGTGGTTACAGGTACTTCATTATATTTACTGATGACTTCAGTAGATATGGTTATGTGTATCTTATGACACATAAATCAGAATCTTTTGAAAAGTTCAAATAATTCAAGAATGAAGTACAAAACCAGCTTGGCAAGAGTATTAAGATACTTCGATCAGATCGAGGTTGTGAATACCTTAGCCATGAGTTTCGTGACTATCTAGCTGAGTGTGGGATTCTATCCCAACTCACTCCTCCTGGAACACCACAGTGGAATGATGTATTCGAAAGGAGGAATCGTACCTTATTAGATATGGTATGATCTATGATGAGTCACACATATCTTTTTATATCCTTTTGGCGATATGCTCTAGACACAACAACCTTTACCCTTAAGCGTGTACCATCCAAGGCTGTGATAAAGACACCATATACGATATGAACAGAGAGAAATCCCAAGATGTCTTTCATGAGGATTTGGGGTTGTGAGGCTTACGTTCGACGTCAAGTCTCAGACAAACTGGGACCTAAATCCGATAGGTGCTATTTTGTTGGATATCCCAAGGATACAAAGGGATATTACTTCTACATTCCCAGTCAGCACAAAGTGTTTGTAGCAAAGACTGGAATTTTTCTAGAAAGGGATTTTGTTTCTAGAAAAACTAGTAGGAGTACGTTTGATCTTGAAGAAATTCAAGATAAGGACCATAGCACTGAGGTCTTGATGGAGGTTAAACAGGAACCACAAAGTGTTGTGGGTGATGAGATTGTTGCACAAAGAGTTGTGGAACAACCACCTGTTCAGGTAGACCTACCTCTTCACAGGTCTGATAGGGTACATCGTCAGCCTGAGAGATACTCATTTCTCTTGTCTAACCATGATGACATTATGCTCATTGAGAATGAGCCTACCTCCTATCAGGAAGCTGTGATGAGCCCAGATTTTGAGAAATGGCTAGTGGCCATGAGATCCGAGATGGAATCCATGTACACCAACCAAGTATGGACTTTGGTTGATCCACCTGAAGGGGTCAAACCCATTGGGTGTAAGTGGGTCTTTAGGAGAAAGACTGAGATGGATGGACTTACGCATACCTATAAGAGGAGATTGATGGCTAAAGGTTTCAAGCAAATTCATGGTATTGACTATGATGAAACCTTTTCTCCAATGATGATGTTTAAGTCCATTCAGATCTTGCTTGCTATTGTAGCATACCACGATTATGAGATCTGACAGATGAATGTCAAAACCGCATTTCTGAATGGAAACTTACTCGAGGATGTGTACATGACACAACCTGAGAGTTTTGAAGATCCACAGCATACTGGGAAAGTATGCAAGCTGCAAAGGTCCATTTATGGGCTAAAGCAAGCCTCTCAGAGCTGGAATCTTCGATTCGATCAAACAGTTTGGTTTCATCAAGAATGAAGATGAACCCTGTGTCTACAAGAGGGTTAATGGGAACACAGTTGTCTTCTTTGTATTGTATGTGGATGACATACTACTCATTGAGAATGACATCCCTTCGCTACAGTTTGTGAAGACTTGGCTGGGGACGTGCTTCTCAATGGAGGACTTAGGTGAAGCAACCTGTATTCTAGGCATCAAGATCTATAGAGATAGATCTAAGAGATTGCTTGGCCTATGTCAGAGTACATACATTGACACGGTATTACTACGGTTTGCCATGCAGAATTCCAAGAAGGGACTTCTGTCGATGTCACATGGTGTGAGTCTTTCGAATACTCAAAGTCCCTCTTCTAGAGAGGAGAGAGACCGCTTGGATAAGATCCCTTACACATCAGCTATAGGATCTATCATGTACGCCATGCTGTGTACTCATCCTGATGTCTTGTATGCTTTGAGCATGACGAGTAGATACCAATCAGATCCAGGTGAGCGTCACTGGATAGCAGTCAAGAATATTCTTAAGTACTTGAGAAGGACTAAAGAATATTTCTTGATATTTAGAGGCGATGAGGAGCTAGCTATAAAGGGTTACAACGATGCCAGCTTCCAAACTGATTAGGATGATTATAGATCGTAGTCAGGGTTCGTGTTTTGCTTGAATTGTGGCGCTGTGAGCTGGAAGAGTTCGATGCAGGACAGAGTTGTTGATTCTACAACAGAAGCCGAGTATATTGCTGCATCTGAGGTAGCAAAGAAGGCAGTTTGGATTCGCAAGTTCATTACTGAGCTTGGGGGTGGTTCCTACCATAACAGATCCCATAGAGCTCTATTGTTACAACAATGGAGCGATTGCACAGGCTAAGGAACCTCGCTCACACCAGCGGACCAAACACATACTACGGTGCTTCCATCTCATTCGAGAGATTATCGATAGAGGAGATGTGAAGATTTGCAGAGTACCCACAGAGGCTAATATCGCAGATCCCTTGACCAAGGCTTTGACATAGAAAAAGCATGATGGTCATACTAGGTCATTGGGTATTAGATACTTCGGTGATTGACACTAGTGCTAGTGGGAGATTGTTAGTGAAAGCCCTAGAGCCAATCATGTAATGACTGTTGTATGGACTTTATTGTATCATATTCCTATTTATAAAGGCATAGTTATTATATTTACTTGTATTGGTGCCAAATAACTAAATATAATAATGTCCTTGAGTAATAGGTTCTTATCTATATCAATCGGTTGGTTGAATCGATAATGAGATGATATAGAGAACACTACTCTTAATCATTCCTAGTCAAGTATTAATATTCAAGGACAATGTTAATGCGTAGAGACTAGCATGTAGGTCAATAAGATGACTTGATCTCACAAGTCATGGATATGAGATATCAAGTTGACACATGGGTATGCATTGGAGAATGTATACTGAATGACCCGCCATGAGAAAGTATCATGGATCGTTATATGAGTATCATATACTTTCTCATGTGGCTATTAGTATGACTATTAGTCCTTAGACCTGAAGTCACCATGGTTCCCTACATAAGGAGTTGCACACTTTGGCTTAGTCAAACGTCACCCGTAAATGGGTGGACTATAAAGGCGATTATTGGGTATGTGACAAATTATGCGGAGGGATGTGAGTGAAGTAGATGAGATCTATCCCTCCTATATGGCGTGGGTGACATCGATATTCTTGATAGAGTGAGACCAAGAAGTGCATGGTCATGCCCAAATGAGTCAATATGAGATATTGAGCTCATTTGATTAGAGTGAGTATACTTGGAGTTCAAGATATAGATTGTACCGAGGATGACACCGTCTATGCCTCAATTGGTCAATCTAGATGTCAAGGATAGAGGGACATTGTCACATATTGTGAGAGTCACAGTTAGTATTCACAAAGGTGATGTTGGAGCTCAACATTCTTGTAACTTTGGTAGTAATGATGTGTTGCTAGATACCGCTCATTGCTTATGTTCCTTAATCGGTTTAGGGACATTTCCAACGTTACAAGAACCTATAGGGTCACACACAAAGGGCAATTAGATGGAGATTAGGTTCATATGATGAACTATGAGGATTAGGTTCATGGGATGAACCAAATTGGATTAAGAGTAATCCTAATTAGACTAATTGAGTTGGACTCAATTTAATTCAAGTGTTGAATGAGTCTAATTTAGATTTGATTCATCAAATCAATTTAAATTAATGAATAGATATTCATTAAATTAAATTGACTTGAATCAAATGGTTGGATTTGATCAACCATGGGAGATAAAAGGTCAAGTTTGACTTGACTTGAGAGGGAAGATGAAAGGTCAAGTTTGACTTGACCATATGTCATGTCATGATGATGACTTGGCATTGACTTATCATGTGGTGCCACCTCATGAGGGACACCAAGAGCCATTGGCTCTTGGAGTTACATGCATGCATGTAACCCCCCAAGAGATGGTGGTCGGCCACTTATTCCATTAGATGGAATTGATTTTGTGGGTTACTCCAAGTTCATCTTCTTCCTTGGATCATCTTCCTCTCAAGCTTGCTCTCTCATCCCTCTCTTTAGCCGAAACTTATAAGGGTGCTAGCACACTCTAGGTTTCTTTTCTCCATCTATTGCTTGTGTGGATACCAATAGAGGAGTGTACACTTGACACTCTAGAGTTCCGGCAAGCTATTTGGACGAGCGGGATTTGCGAAGGGTGTCGCATCGAGGGTAAAACTCTCAACTTCTAGATCTAAGGTAGATCTAGGTTTACTTAGCACATACATGTTTTTATTTTAATATATCTTCGCACAGATTCATGGTCGGACTTCTCGGGTTTTCGCAACGCAAAAAATGGTTTTTGCGGCTCGAAAAGTCCAATAGGTATCCCCTAGAATCATTTTTCACATATTTTATTAGTTAAAAGCATGAAGTTTAATTTACTTAGTGTTAGTCAACTTTGTGATGTCAGCTATAATGTTGAGTTTAATTCCACTAAATGCATGATTAGACACAAAGGCTTAGAGGATTGCATGCTAGTTGGCTATAGGAAAATAAATATTTATTATATTGATTTATCCTATGTTTATAATATTTCTACTAAGTGTATTATGACAAAAGAAGAGGAAGGTTGGCTATTGCATAGGAGGCTTAGACATGTCAACATGAAGAACAGAGTCAAGGTAGCCAAATTGGAGTTAGTAAAAGGGCTACCAAAGATCAAATACAATAAAGACAAATTGTATGATGCATGCCAATAAGGAAAGCAATCTAAATCATCACACAAAGGTAATACCCTAACTAGTACTTCATTACCCTTAGAATTACTGCACTTAGATTTATTTGATTGTCATAGCATTCTATCTTTAAATGGTAGCAAATATTGTTTAGACATAGTTGATGATTTCACTAGGTATACATGGGTTTACTTTTTAAAACATAAGGATGATACCTTAGAAACAATCATAGGTTTTAGAAAAAAAGTTAAAAAATGAAAAGAATCTCAAAATAAACTGGATCCATAGTGACCATTGTTGGTGCAATCGGCCCAGGTCACGATTGACCAGGACTCGAGTTTGACTCGAGTGATGTTTTGATGTTTCGACAAAAACATATGACAATGTAATTGTCATGGGAAAGTCCAAGTCTTGTGCACTTGACATGGAAAGTTCAAGTGGAACACTTGGCATTTTGTAAAGTCCAAGTCATGGGTACTTGGCATGGAAAGTCCAAGTCATGGGTACTTGGCATTTGGGAAAGTCCAAGTCTTGAGTACTTGGCATGAGAAGTCCAAGCATGGGTCTTGGCAAATGGAAAGTCCAAGCATGGGTCTTGGCATGGAAAGTCCAACATGGGTTGGCAAGGGAAAGTCCAAGCTTGAGTCTTGGCATTTGGGAAGTCTAAGAGGATTGATATTGGCAGCGTAAAGTCCAAGCGGAGTCTTGGTGGCGTAAGTCCAATGTGCCTTGGCAGTGTAGACACCGTTAGCATGACATAGCCGAGGGAAGCACCTGGAGGCTAGCGCAATGGATGAACAAGTCATGGATGACTTGGAGGGATCCGAGAGGCGTGAGGCTGATGGAGGTGGCTAGAAGGCTTAGGTCTAGGCTAAGGGTGGTCTAGCAAGTATGGGGGCACCATATTTGGGTTTAAACCTCATGTTTGAGGTTGGCGATCGACCGATTTAGGTGAAAATCGCTCTGGCGGTCGGCAATGATCGCTTACCAAGGGACGGCAATCATCGCTAGTTCAACCGCATAACCGCAGAATGCTCCGTGGCCAGGGCAATCGACTACGCGGCCGATGATCGCCAAGAGATCCGTTGGAGTTTTTCCAGCGTGGATCGAGCCGTTGTCTCACGACAACAGTGGCATCAGTCGACTGGTGACTTATGGCAGTCGACTGATGGGCGAAAATCCAGGTCGCGCGCAAGGATAAAAGGAGCTCGATGGAAGGGTTTTTGGCACCGATTTTCTTGGACGTTTTGAAGCGATTTGCTGCTGCAAATCAGGGCTTTCAAGTGCTAGTCCAAGACAATCAACAAGCAAGCTTCTAAAGAGTTTTTGTAAAGTGTTCTTTACTTCTCTTATTGTATTTCCTCTTATATTTGCTTGTTGTATTTAGATTATTGTTGTAATCTTATTGTAAGAGGTTTCTCCACCTCCGACTTGTGTCGAGAAGGAGTATTTATAATAGTGGTGTGTGATTGGCATCGCTAGGGTTTGTACGAACCCAATCCGTGGAGTAGGAACCGTTTCGGTTCTGAACCACATTATATCTTTGTGTTTGCGTGTTGTATGTTTCGTTATTATTATTATTCTTGTTATTCCGCTGCGTACTAACGAAATTGTAGACAAGCACGCGAACAATTTCCATCTACGTACGGTCAATGCTATTCACCCCCCCTCTAGCAGCATCAAATCTCTAACAATTGGTATCATAGCCCAGGGCTCTTCTACGGACTAACCGCCGGGAGCTAAGACAAAGAGGCTAGAGGGTGAAGATGGAAGAACCATTGGGATGGGACATCAACACCCAAATTCCCTATTCCTTCTATGGACGAGAAGGTTTCAATTCTTGGAAGGCGAGAATTGAAGATTTTTTGATGAAGAGAGACCTTGAGGAGTGGTCCGCGTTGATGGAAGGATTTGAATATCCTAAGGGACCAAAGGGAGGGTTTCTCAAGAAGAAGAAGTGGAGTGAGGAGCAACTCAAATAATTCGAGAAAAACAAGAAGGTAATCAAATTCATCTTTGATTTAATTCCTAATGACCTCTTGTGTAGTCTAGGTGACTATGTAGATGCCAAGGAGCTATGGACCGATTTGGCCAAGCTCCATGAAATCCCTCAACTGGTCCAAGAAGAAGAAGAAGATGTAGAATGCTCATCGGTTCAATCGGAAGAGGCCGAAGAAGCAAGCTCCTCCTCACAAGCAAGTGAGGATTCGAAAGTTGAAGAAGAGTCAACATCTGGGGCAAGAGGAGAGTGTGAAGAATTGGAGGTTGAGAGGCCATCAATCTCCAAGGGGGTGGAGGAAGTGGAAGAGGCATCCACTTCTAGGATTGAGGAGGAGATTAGAGTTTCCTCAACACCGGAGCATCAAGAAGAAGCTTCTACATCCAGTCAAGATGAAGAAGTGTCAATTCCGAACTCCACCACTAACCTAGGTAACTCAAACACTCTAATTTCAAATAAAAATAATATTATGTGTTTTGAGTGTAGGGAATTTGAGCACTATAAGAGCAAGTGCCCAAAGAAGATTAGGAAAGCTCCACCGACACCAAAAATCAAGGATGTCGGTTCCCCAACACCTAAAGGCAAGGAGCACATCATATGCTTCAAGTGCAATTCAAAGGGGCATTATCGGAGTCAATGCCCTAGGGGGAAGAAGAAGGGGCAAGGAGGAGCGTCACAAGTAGGGGGAGCTTCTATAGCTAACCCTAAGGTATATTTTAATAATGCACCTTCCAAATTTAAAAGTCAAAAGCATGCTAGAAATTTTAATTCTCTTGCAATTCACCATGAAAAGCATGCTAGAGATAAATATATTTGTTTAGGAGCTAAAAGCGTTAACTTCAAAAGTAAGGAGAAATTTGGGACTAATGTCCCTAAAAACAACTTATTTATGGACAAACCTAGGTCAAATAACTCAAGATCAATTTTACCTAGGAAGACAATTAGAAAGGTGCAAGAGCACCTAGGTCTAAACCCTAAATGGACTAGGCATATGCCTAGGAAGTCCAATGCCCAAGATTTAAATCAAAATTCTAAAATTGGGCAATTAGAAAAGGAAAATCAAGTCTTGAGGTCAAGGCTTGAAAAACTTGAAAAGACCCTAAATAAGATACAAAATCAATTTAAAGGGTCTAATGGTCAAAGTCAAAGGTCCAAAAGTCAAAGTCAACACCAAGGATCTAAGAGTCAAAAGTCAACCAAGGGCAAGCAAGGTTTGGGTCACAAACCTAAGCCTAAAGTGACTTATCATAGTGTTCCATTTGACTATGGAACACAAAATAGGTCTAGGAAGACCAAGGTCAATAGGAAAGTCATCCCTAGAATTGACCAAAGGGTGTGCCTAGTGGCTAGGGTTTCTAGGAAACCTAGGGTGGCCACTAAGAAGGTTGCAAGGGGAGTCACCCCTAGAGTCAACCTAAGTAAGACCCAAATGACCAAGGCTAACAAGCCTAGGAGGGTCATTAGTAAGGTATCTAGGGAGGTTATCCCTAAGGAATACCTAATTAACCCTAGGAGCTCAAATCGGTTTTGGGTTCCTAAGAGCGTGATTGATTCATGCTAGATGGGTTTAGGGTGTGCCAACCTTGATTGGATGGGTAGTTAACTCAACCATGGTAAAGGTGGCACCTTAGGATATTTTCAAGGTTATGGTTACCTTAGAAATAGGGTTGAATTATAATCCTAAAAGATTTTAGGATGTGCCAATATTAGTTATGAAGTTTGATAAAATGATCAAATTGGCACAATTAGGGTTTAGAGTGTTAGTGTGCCATTTTGGGTTTTTGTCACACTAGGGAGATTGAGGTTAATATGGCAAAATATATCTAATTATATCAAATGGCAATTAATATTAAAATTTAGGTATTACTATACCTATATATTTTATATGCCATGCCTTGATTGCCATATGCCATGTCATGACATCATGTCTATTTCTATGATTTTATATGTCATGAGTATGCTTAGGTTTTAGGTTAATGTCATGTATGCGTAGTTTTATATCTTATGCCATGACATTATGATTGTGAGCATATGCTTATTTATATCATCATTAATGCCATAATCATTCATGCATTTAAGAAAATTTTTGATTGAAATTGATTTAAGGACTATGGCATGACTTGGAGTCCTATTCATAAGGGAATCAAGTAGGGTTGCCTTAGAAGATGCATGAAACCTTAGTTTGAAATGAACCAAAACCCACATCTCACATTCAATTGACATGTATGTGTATTTATACACCCTAGATATATGTGAGATGCTAGGATATGAGTTAAGTTCAAGGTGCATAGTTTTTGCATCTAGATGAACTAAAACTCATCTAGTTTCATTTGTGGATCATTGGGAGAACATGTGTACTAGTCATGTACATAGAGCCCAAGGAATATGATCCAAAACAAGGTTTTGAAAACATTTTAAAATCATTTTGAAAAACCTTGGTGAAGTCTATCTTTTGATAGCAATCACCATTGATAGAGTTGATACAAAATAGGGCCAAAACATTGAAAATTTCAATGGTTTTGAGTTTTGTATCAAACTCACTATTTTATGGGTAAAATAATTTTCAAATATTTTTCACCCATTGTGTGTGTCATAAGTATTATACGTATGAATTTTCACAATTTTTCGAATTACGTATAATTATTTATGAATTTCTAAAATTCATTTCTGATAGTTGAAAATCGAGATTTTTAGTTATCGATCGGCCTACTGTGGCGATCGATGTGAGTGGCAATGTGATCGTGATTCGCCGAGTCGACTGCCAGGTCTGATTTTGGGGTTAACAAGGTTTGTTTAGCCCGTGTTCAGCTATGGAAAAGGTTCCTAATCACTCCTAACCCTAGGATATGCTTTAGGAAGCATTATAAAGGGTGAAAATCCATTGGATATGGATTAGGAGTTGTGTTAGGTCAAAGTATCAAATTTAGGGTGAGTGAAAGTTCTATGTTGAACTTAGAACCTTAATTTTGATGGTTTAGAGTTCCTATTGGCTTAGGGGCTTCCCAAGGACATTGTTGGTGCAATGGTCAAGGGGAAGCAAGCCTTTAGGGGGAGGTATCCATCTTGGGATGATGGATGTGTTTTTCTCCTTGAAGAGGAGAAGTTATTGGGAGAGTATCATCAATTGGGAAAATTGATGGGTTTTTGATACCCAATTTGGAAATTGGGAGAGATTATAGTATTGCCTCTCTTGAGTGATATGTGACTTATCACTAGGAAGATGGTAGGCATCCTAGGTATTTATTTTTGGATCAAGGGGGAGATTGTAAGATCTCATTAGGATATGAGACATTGACCTCCTTGGAAAGAAAACCTTTTTGATGTTAGTCAAAAAGGGGGAGAATGTTTGGGGGAGAACATTTGGAGAGTGTTTACCAATTTGGGATAATTGGTAAGGAATTTGAGTTAGTGGTCTAACTCAAATGATTTGTTTGGTTTTTGTCAAACATCAAAAAGGGGGAGATTATTGGTGCAATCGGCCCAGGTCACGATTGACCAGGACTCGAGTTTGACTCGAGTGATGTTTTGATGTTTCGACAAAAACATATGACAATGTAATTGTCATGGGAAAAGTCCAAGTCTTGTGCACTTGGCATGGAAAGTCCAAGTGGAACACTTAGCATTTTGTAAAGTCCAAGTCATGGGTACTTGGCATGGAAAGTCCAAGTCATGGGTACTTGACATTTGGGAAAGTCCAAGTCTTGAGTACTTGGCATGAGAAGTCCAAGCATGGGTCTTGGCAAATGAGAAGTCCAAGCATGGGTCTTGGCAAATGGAAAGTCCAAGCATGGGTCTTGGCATGGAAAGTCCAACATGGGTTGGCAAGGGAAAGTCCAAGCTTGAGTCTTGGCATTTGGGAAGTCCAAGGGGATTGATATTGGCAGCGTAAAGTCTAAGCGGAGTCTTGGCGGTGTAAGTCCAATGTGCCTTGGCGGTGTAGACACCGTTAGCATGACATATCCGAGGGAAGCACCTGGAGGCTAGCGCGATGGATGAACAAGTCATGGATGACTTGGAGGGATCCGAGAGGCGTGAGGCTGATGGAGGTGGCCAGAAGGCTTAGGTCTAGGCTAAGGGTGGTCTAGCAAGTATGGGGGCACCATATTTGGGTTTAAACCTTATGTTTGAGGTTGGCAGTCGACTGATGTTATGGCCGGTTCGACTGCCGTGAGTCGACTTGAGTTCGTAGCCGGTTTGGGTGAAAAAGCTGCTGGAAGTCGATTGCTCATTGGAAGCGATCGGGTCATGTCGGCAATGATCGGCGAGACGGCTCATTGCTAGTTATTCGGCGAGCCGCAGAATGCTCGCGTAGTCAGTAGGACGGTCGACTACGCGTAGTGATCGATTGCCAAGAGATCCGATGGAGTTTTTCTAGTGTGGATCGAGCCGTTGTCTCACGACAACAGTGGTATCAGTCGACTGGTGACTTATGGTAGTCGACTGATGGGCGGAAATCCAGGTTGCGCAAAAGGATAAAAGGAGCTCGACGGGAGGGTTTTTGGCATCGATTTTCTTGGACGTTTTGAAGCGATTTGCTGCTGCAAATCAGGGCTTTCAAGTACTAGTCCAAGGCAATCAACAAGCAAGCTTATAAAGAGTTTTTGTAAAGTGTTATTTACTTCTCTTTTTGTATTTCCTCTTATATTTGCTTGTTGTATTTAGATTATTGTTGTAATCTTATTGTAAGAGGTTTCTCCACCTCCGACTTGTGTCGAGAAGGAGTATTTATCATAGTGGTGTGTGATTGGCATCGCTAGGGTTTGTACGAACCCAATCCGTGGAGTAGGAACCGTTTCGGTTCCGAACCACGTTATATTTTTGTGTTTGCATGTTGTATGTTTTGTTATCATTATTATTCTTGTTATTTCGCTGCGTACTAACGAAATTGTAGACAAGCACGCGAACGATTTCCATCTACGTACGGTCAACGCTATTCACCCCCCTTCTAGCGGCATCAAATCTCCAACAATCATGGTGGAGAAATTGAGAATTCAAATTTTTCAAAAATTTTCTTAGAACAAGAGTACAAGCATGAGTTCTCTTGTTCTCGAACACCCTAACAATATGGGGTGGTGGAAAGGAGAAATCGTGCCCTACAAGAGGCGTCTAGGACAATGCTTATTGCATACTCTTTATCTAGCTACTTTTAGGTGGAAGTGATTAACACCGCTTGTTATATCCAAAACTGTGTTTTAATTCATAGATTTTTAAACAAAGCACCCTTTGAGTTATGGAATGGAAAAGTTCTAGCAATTCACTATTTTAAGGTTTTTGGATGTAAAGTCTATATTTTGAATAGCAAAGACAATTTAGTAAAATTTGAATCTAAGGTGAATGAGAGAATCCTAGTTGGATACTCATCTACTAGTAGAGGTTATAGAGTATAAATAAGAGGACTCAAAAGGTTGAGGAATCCTCCAATGTTGAATTTAATGAGCTCTCTATGACCTATCCTAGAAAATCCTCCATTGATAATGATATTAATGACAAAAATCAAGACATTAACCAAGGACTTCAAAATTTAAATTTAGGGGGTAATGGTCAAGGGGGAGAATTAGGAGGTAATAATCAAGGGGGAGGAAGGGGAGATTCCGATGCTGAAAGAAGAAAGGATAACCATAATCAAAATCAATTTGATTCTCCTCCTAGGACCTTAAGGATTCATTAAAACCATCCCCTCGATCAAGTAGTAGGAGAATTATCACAAGGAGAAAGAACTAGATCTTTCTATAGAGATCCTACTAGTAAAGTTGCTCTCGTCTCTCAAATTGAGCCTAAATAAATTAATGATGCATTACTTGATCTGGATTGGATTTTGGCAATGCAAGAAGAATCAACTCAATTTGAGAGAAGTCAAGTATGGGAGCTAGTTCCTTGACCAAATGATAGCACTATTGTTACCACAAGATGAGTCTTTAGGAACAAGTTGGATGATCAAGGTAATATCACTAGAAACAAAGCTAGGTTAGTATCTCGAGGATTCAATCAAGTTGAAGGACTTGATTATGATAAAACCTATGCTTCGGTTGCTAGGTTAGAGTTCATAAGAATCCTATTAGGGTATGCCGCTTACATGAGCTTTAAACTCTATCAAATGGATGTGAAGTCGACATTTTTAAATGGGTTCATTAAGGAAGAGGTCTATGCAGAGCAACTGTTGGGACCTGTGCGCCCGCTAGAGGGGGGGGAATAGCGGGTTGTCGTACGATGATGGAATTTGATCGCGTGTTCGTCTCTACAATTTCGTTAGCACAGCGGAAATAGAAAAGTAATAACGATAACGAAATGAACAACACGCTAACACAAGGATATAACGTGGTTCGGAACAAAAATGGTTCCTACTCCACGGATTGGGTTCGTACGAACCCTAGCGATGCCAATCACACACCACTATGACAAATACTCCTTCTCGACACAAGTCGGAGGTGGAGAAATCTCTTACAATAAGATTACAACTATAATCAAACAACAACAAGCAAATAAAATGAGATACAATGCAATATAAGTAAAGAGAACGCTTTACAAATGTCTTTCGATTGCTTGCTTGTTGATCGCTTGAATCGTGATTGAAGACCCTGATTTGCAGCAGCAAATCGCCTCAAAAATTTCCAAGAAATCACTGTCAAAAACCCTCCCGTCGAGCTCCTTTTATCCTTGCACGCGACCTGGATTTACGCCCATCAGTCAACTGCCATAAGTCACCAGTCAACTGATGTCACTGTTGTCGTGAGACAACGGCTCGATCCACGCTGGAAAAACTCCAACGGATCTCTTGGCAGTCGAATGCGGTGCAGTGCGGTAGCGATCGGCTCACGGAGGCGTTTTGTCGGCTAACCTAAGCGGCGATCGACACCCGATCGGCTCCAATGAGCGATCATTGCGAGCATTTCCGGCTCTAAAGCGGCGGTCGAACTCAAGTCGACTCACATTAGGTTTTAACCCAAGTATGGTGCCCCCATACTTGCTAGACTACCCTTAGCCTAGACCTAAGCCTTCTAGCCACCTCTATCAGCCTCACGTCTTTCGGATCCCTCCAAGTCATCCATGACTTGTTCATCCATCGTGCTAACCTCCAGGTGCTTCCCTCGGCTATGTCATGCTAACGATGTCTACACCGCCAAGGCACATTGGACTTACACCGCCAAGACTCCGCTTGGACTTTACGCCGCCAATATCCATCCCCTTGGACTTCTCAAATGCCAAGACTCATGCTTGGACTTTCCCTTGCCAACCCATGTTGAACTTTCCATGCCAAGACCCATGCTTGGACTTTTCCTTGTGCCAAGTACTCAAGACTTGAACTTTCCCAAATGCCAAGTGTTCCACTTGGACTTTCCATGCCAAGTACCCATGACTTGGATTTTCCATGCCAAGACCCATGCTTGGACTTTCCCTTAATCACATGGTCAACCCTAGTCAACCATCAAAGTCTCCCTCGAGTCAAACTCGAGTCCGGTCAAACATAACCCGGGTCGATTGCTCCAACAATCTCCCCATCAAATTAACCGACATCAATGTCCAACATCAATGTCAAACCACTTTGTCAAACATCCTATGTCAAACATCAAAACATTACTCGAGTCAAACTCGAGTATGCCAAGTACTCAAGACTTGGACTTTCCCAAATGCCAAGTGTCCCACTTGGACTTTCCATGCCAAGTACCCATGACTTGGATTTTCCATGCCAAGACCCATGCTTGGACTTTCCCTTAATCACATGGTCAACCCTAGTCAACCATCAAAGTCTCCCTCGAGTCAAACTCGAATCCGGTCAAACATAACCCTGGTCGATTGCTCCAACAATCTCCCCATCAAATTAACCGACAGCAATGTCCAACATCAATGTCAAACCACTTTGTCAAACATCCTATGTCAAACATCAAAACATTACTCGAGTCAAACTCGAGTATGATCTATCGTGACCTGGGCCGATTGCACCAACAATCTCCCCCTTTTTTATGTTTGACAAAACAAACCTTGAGTTATTCCCCTAACTCAAATTCCCCTACCAATTTTCCAAATTGGCAATTTAATCTTCTCCCCCTTTTTGACATACATCAAAAAGGTTATCTCTCCAAGGAGGTCAATGTCTCATGTCCTAATGAGATCTTACAATCTCCCCCTTGATTCAAAAATACCTAGGATGCCTACCATCTTCCTAGTGATAAGTCCCATATCACTCAAGAGAGGCAATCCTATATCCTCTCCCAATTTCCAAATTGGGTCTCTCAAACACCCATCAATTTTCCCAATTGATGATACTCTCCCAATAACTTCTCCCCCTTCAAGAAGAGAAATACATCCATCATCCCAAGATGGATAACTCCCCCTAAAGGCTTACTCCCCCTTGACCATTGCACCAACAATGTCCTTGGGAAGTTCCTAAGTCAATAGGAATGCTAAACCATCAAAATTAAGGTTCTAAGTTCAACATAGAACTTTCACTCACCCTAAATTTGATACTTTGACCTAACACCTCTCTTAATCCATATCCAATGGATTTTCACCCTTTATAATGCTTCCCAAAGCATATCCTAGGGTTAGGAGTGATTAGGAACCTTTACCATAGCTGAACACGGGCTAAACAAACCTTGTTAGCCCAAAATTAGACCTGACAATGACTCTATCAAGAATCACGATTAATACTCTCATCACCGATCGCCACAAAGGGTAGGCGATCGATAATAAATTTCCAAATTTCAACTATCAGAATCGAGTTTTGAAAAGTCATAAGTAATTCTACGTATTTTGAAAAATCACTAAACTTGATACGTATATTACTTATAGTCAATACAATGGGTGAAAAATTTTTGAAAATTATTTTACCCATAAAATAGTGAGTTTGATACAAAACTCAAATCCATTTAAATTTTCAATGTTTTGGCTCTATTTTGTATCAACTCTATCAATGGTGATTGCTATCAAAAGATAGACTTCACCAAGGTTTTTTAAAATGATTTTAAAATGTTTTCAAAACCTTATTTTGGATCATATTCCTTGGGCTCTATGTACATGACTTGTACACATGCTCTCTCAATGATCCACGCTGAAATTAGATGAGTTTTAGTTCATCTAGATTCAAGAACTATGCACCTTGAACATAACTCATATCCTAGAATCTCACATGTATCTAGGGTGTATAAATACACATACATGTCAATTGGATGTGAGATGTGGGTTTTGGTTCATTTAAACTAGGGTTTCATGCATCTTCTAAGGCAACCCTACTTGATTCCCTTATGAATGGGACTCCAAGTCATGCCATAGTCCTTAAATCAATTTCAATCGAAATTTTCTTAAATGCATGAATGATTATGGCATTAATCATGATATAAATAAGTATATGCTCATAATCATGATGTCATGACATAAGATGAAATCTAAAAACACATGACATTTAAAACCTTAATCCTAAAACATGAACATGACATATAAAATGATTAAAAGTAAGCATGATGTCATGACATATTATATGGCAAACAAAACATGACATATAAAATATATAGGTATAATAATACCTAAATTTTAATATTAATTGCCATTTGTTGGGATTAATCATATTTTGCCATATTAACCTAATCTCTCTAGTGTGCCAAAAACCCAAAATGGCACACTAACCTCTAAACCCAACTTGTGCCAATTTGATCATTTTATCAAAACTTCTCAATTAATATTGGCACATCCTAACATCCTTTAGAATTCAAATCTAACCACATCCCAAGGTAACCATAACCTTGAAAATGACCTAAAATGCCACCTTTGCCATGGTTGAGTTAACTACCCATCTAATCAAGGTCGGCACACCCTAAACCCTTCTTAGTGTGAATCAATCAGCTCTTAGGAACCCAAAATCGATTTGAGCTCCTAGGGTTAATTAGGTATTCCTTAGGGATAACCTCCCTAGATACCTTCCTAATGACCCTTCTAGGCTTATTAGCCTTGGTCACTTGGGTCTTGCCTAGGTTGACTCTAGGGGTAACTCCCCTTGCAACCTTCTTGGTGGCCACCCTAGGTTTCCTAGAAACCCTAGCCACTAGGCACAACCTTTGGTTAACCTTAGGGATAACTTCCCTATTGACCTTGGTCTTCCTAGACCTAGTTTGTGTCCCATAATAAAATTGAACACTATGGTAAGCTACCTTAGACTTAGGTTTGTGACCCAAACCTTGCTTTCCCTTGGTTGACTTTTGACTCTTAGGTCCTTGGTGTTGACTTTGACTTTTGGACCTTTGACTTTGACCATTAGACCCTTTAAATTGGTTTTGTATATTCCTAAGGGTCTTTTCTAGTTTCTCAAACCTTGACCTCAAGGCTTGGTTTTCTAATTCCAATTGCCCAATTGATTTTTGATTAAATTCTTGGGCATGGGACTTTCTAGACATATGCCTAGTCCATTTAGGGTTTAGACCTAGATGTTCTTGTACCTTCCTAATTGTCTCCCTAGGTAGGATTGGTCTTGAGTTATTTGACCTAGGTTTATCCTTAGATAAATTGTTTTTAGGGACATTAGTCCCAAATTTCTCCTTACTTTTGAAGTTAACACTTTTAGCTCCTAAACAAATATATTTATCTCTAGCATGCTTTTCATGGTGAATTGCAAGAGAATTAAAATTTCTAGCATGCTTTTGACTTTTAAATTTAGAAGGTGCATTATTTAAATATACCTTAGGGTTAGCTATAGAAGCTCCCCCTACTTGTAATGCTCCTCCTTGCCCCTTCTTCTTCCCCCTAGGGCATTGACTCCGATAATGCCCCTTTGAATTGCACTTGAAGCATATGATGTGCTCCTTGCTCTTTTGACTTGGGGCACCGACATCCTTGACTTTTGGTGTCGTTGGAGCTTTCCTAACCTTCTTTGGGCACTTGCTCTTATAGTGTCCGGTTTTCCTACACTCAAAACATATTATATGCATTTTATTATTAACATATATGTTTGAGTTACTTAGGTCAATGGAGACCGGAATTGGACTTTGGGCTTCTTCATCTTGACCGGATGTCGAAGCTTCTTCTTGATGTTCCGGTGTGGAAGTTCTCTCCTCCCCCTCAGTCCTTGAAGTGGATGCTTCTTCCACTTCCTCCACCGATCCGGAAGTTGACTCCCTATCAACCTCCGAATCCTCAAGCTCTTTAGATGATGATGTACTTGCTTGAGCTTGAGAGGGTGAACAGTCCTCTTCTTCTTCTTCTTCTTGGATTGATGATGGATTTTCATGAAGCTTTGCCACTTGGCTCCACAACTCCTTAGCATCCATATAGTCCCCTACCATACACACAATTTCATTAGGGACCAAATCAAGAATAAATTTTACTACCTTCATGTTTTTCTCGAAGGCTTGGAGTTGATCTTCACTCCACTTCTTCTTCTTGAGGAACCCTCCCTTTGGTCCTATTGGATAGCTAAAACCCTCCATCAAGATAGACCATTCTTCGAAGTCCCTCATCATTAGAAAGTCTTCAATTCTTGACTTCCATTGCTTAAACCTGTTAGTAATATATGAGAGATGTCCTAAGGCAATCGCCTTATGTATGAACCATTTATATGATAAATGAAGATTCACTATTTGAGTATACATGTTTTATGTATTTGATTGGATCTTAAACTCATTTACTGAATGTCCACGATACGATTCACAGCATGAGAGAATTTGTGATTGGATCACAACTAGTGAGTATCTCTACATGTGTAATTGTGATGTATCGGAATTATCTCTAGTCGATGAATTGATGGATTTGGACACCATCAATTCTGTCGAGACTAGCACGAGGTATACTCCTTGGTGTATCCAAGCAGCTGATTCTCACTGGCTGGAGACATAGTGATGTCCGGAGTTAATCGTGGATGCTAGTTATGGTAACTAGTTCATTGAGTGTGACCGTAAGACTTCATATGGTTCTCTGCATATATAGATATGTCAATGAAGTTCTTACTGTGGCTTAAGTGCGATGTTCCTTTGACTTGCGGTATTCAAGTCATCTTGATCATGGAGACTTATGCTTTGACATCTTAAGCAAACAACTCTAAGGAGATGTGGACCCGGGATGATTGGGTATAAGTCAAAGTGATCGAAGGTGTTTGAATAGCCTATAAAGGATTCACCACTCCTTGCGAGGAGATGTATACCCATGGCCTCTCGTCGGATTGTTACTAAAGTCTTTGGCCAAAGCATTACATGTTTAGAGTAAGGTACTCTTCGATACATGTAGAGTAACTAGAATCCGTAGGACGAGGAAATGATACTTGGGCTAGGTGTGACGTAGTCAGCCTAGTGGGGACTGACACAATAGACCATGTCCTGAACCAAGTGGGTATAAGATGAGTGAAGGGAATGGGGCACGATTCATTCGAGCTACTGAAGGGTTTCAGAAATAGTTCTGGATCAACCGTTGATCTTTTCGGTTAATTGGGGATCATGATGTACTACTAGGTGCCACTCATGATTGTTCTATAATTAATGGTTAATTATAGACGGCCAACATTAACCGAGAACCTATTTGGTCACATGCACAACGAGTGTAATCCAAAGGATTTAAAACGAGCTTGAGAATGGGATTCTCAGACCGAGAGAAACTATGTTTGGTTGGACCAAACATAAAGCGAGCATGAAATTGTTTCAGTCGCAATGGAAGCGTGGATGGGCCGTGTCTTATGAAGACATAATGGATGGACCAAAATGGTTTGGTTCTAATCCAATGGATGAGAATAAACCAAAGGGTTTGGTTTATATTAAACGAATGAACCAAAGGTTGGTTCGGTTCATTTTAACTTAAAATAAACCATCATGGTTTGGTTTATTTTAATTTATCTTAATGGAGCGGGTTAACGGGCTTTATGGATATGATCCATTAACCATTAAGAGAATTAGTTCTCTATAAAAGAGGGCTTAATGGATAATTAAGCCCTAATCAAAAACCCTAGCCCTTGGAGTTGCCGCCCACCCCCTTGAAGGAGGTTTTCGGCGCCAACCCTAGTGTGCAGCCGCCCAACCTCTTGTGCCGCCGTCCAACTTGTTGCCGGCGTCCAAGCTTCAGCCGGCTATCCTCCAGCGACCCTCCGGTGATCTCCTATAGGTTTGGCATCAAGGTGAGCCTTTTCTTTCCTTGGTTGGCCGGCGCCTATATCCTCCACCAAGCTGTCCAGTTTTCTGGACAGCTTCTTCTCCTCTCGTCGGAGCGTCGTTTGGACGATGGTTAGTGCTCCGACAGCGGCTAACTTACCGGGGATTTGATCTCCGGTAATCCTCTGAGGTGGGGGACGAAGGATTCGTCAAACGGTTGACGAATACCTCTCCGGAGAAGCGAGTTTTGAGAACTCGTTTTAGGATCCGAATTTGGATTCGGATCGTGATCATCTCTCGATCACGTCGTCTTCAACACGAGGCTAGTAACCCGTACGAAGACGAAGCTCGTGACTTAGCGAAGTCATCCCGAGGAGCTCGGCGTGGATACGGATAGAGACGATTCTTACGAGGATCGTTCCGGTTGATGCCGTTCCCGCTACACGTCATACGGAAGGTATAACGTAGATAATTTTCTTTTATTGCAAATTTTAATTTACGGTTATGTCTACACTTGTTGTAATAGCATGCGTGTGTTGTGTGTGTTGTAATAAATATAGATTTATTATTTTTAATTTGTTCCGCTGTGCTCATGTTTACGAAACATGATCGAACACACACACGCCGCGGTGCCGGAAACCCAACAAAACCCTTCTTGTCCATAGAAGGTATAGGGGATAGGTGTGTTGATATCCCATCCCAAATGTCCTTGGATTTCCATCTTTCCCTCTAGCTTGCTCCCTTCGTTGTTAGACTTAGAAGAGCAGCCTCGCTCTGATACCACTTGTTGGGACTTGTGCGCCCGCTAGAGGGGGGGGGGGAATAGCGGGTTGTCGTACGATGATGGAATTTGATCGCGTGTTCGTCTCTACAATTTCGTTAGCACAGCGGAAATAAAAAAGTAATAACGATAACGAAATGAACAACACGCTAACACAAGGATATAACATGGTTCAAAACCAAAACGGTTCCTACTCCATGGATTGGGTTCGTACGAACCCTAGCGATGCCAATCACACACCACTATGACAAATACTTCTTCTCGACACAAGTCGGAGGTGGAGAAACCTCTTACAATAAGATTACAACTATAATCAAACAACAACAAGCAAATAAAATGAGATACAATGTAATATAAGTAAAGAGAACACTTTACAAATGCCTTTCGATTGCTTGCTTGTTAATCGCTTGAATCGTGGTTGAAGACCTTGATTTGCAACAGCAAATCGCCTCAAAAACGTCCAAGAAATCGCTGCCAAAATCCCTCCCGTCGAGCTCCTTTTATCCTTGCGCATGACCTGAATTTCTGCCCATCAGTCGACTGCCATAAGTCACCAGTCGACTGATGTCACTATTGTCGTGAGACAACGGCTCGATCCATGCTGGAAAAACTCCAACGAATCTCTTGGCAGTCGATTGCCAACATTGGATTGCCAGTGCCCGTAGCCGACTGGCAAGTCGGCTACGGAGCGTTCTATGCAGCCTGTCGCTAATCGGCACGATCGCCAACTCGCAAATCGGCGATCATTGCCGACACCGGCCCAATGAAAATGAGGTTTTAACCCAAGTATGGTGCCCCCATACTTGCTAGACCACCCTTAGCCTAGACCTAAGCCTTCTAGCCACCTCCATCAGCCTCACGCCTCTCGGATCCCTCCAAGTCATCCATGACTTGTTCATCCATCACGCTAGCCTCCAGGTGCTTCCCTCGGCTATGTCATGCTAATGGTGTCTACACCGCCAAGGCACATTGGACTTACGCCGCCAAAACTCCGCTTGGACTTTACGCCGCCAATATCCATCCCCTTGGACTTCTCAAATGCCAAGACTCAAGCTTGGACTTTCCCTTGCCAACCCATGTTGGACTTTCCATGCCAAGACCCATGCTTGGACTTTTCCTTGTGCCAAGTACTCAAGACTTGGACTTTTCCAAATGCCAAGTGTCCCACTTGGACTTTCCATGCCAAGTACCCATGACTTGGATTTTCCATGCCAAGACCCATGCTTGGACTTTCCCTTAATCACATGGTCAACCCTAGTCAACCATCAAAGTCTCCCTTGAGTCAAACTCGAGTCCGGTCAAACATAACCCGGGTCGATTGCTCCAACAATCTCCCCATCAAATTAACCGACATCAATGTCAAACCACTTTGTCAAACATCCTATGTCAAACATCAAAACATTACTCGAGTCAAACTCGAGTATGCCAAGTACTCAAGACTTGGACTTTCCCAAATGCCAAGTGTCCCACTTGGACTTTCCATGCCAAGTACCCATGACTTGGATTTTCCATGCCAAGACCCATGCTTGGACTTTCCCTTAATCACATGGTCAACCCTAGTCAACCATCAAAGTCTCCCTCGAGTCAAACTCGAATCCGGTCAAACATAACCCTGGTCGATTGCTCCAACAATCTCCCCATCAAATTAACCGACAGCAATGTCCAATATCAATGTCAAACATCCTATGTCAAACATCAAAACATTACTCGAGTCAAACTCGAGTATGGTCAATTGTGACCTGGGCCGATTGCACTAACAACAACTACCTGAGTTTGAAAATCTAGATTACCCAAACCATGTTTGTAAGCTTTAGAAAGCTTTATATGGTTTAAAACAAGCCCCCCGAGCTTGGTATGAGAGACTCTCATCATTCCTCATCTCTAAGGACTTTAGGAGAGGTCAAGTTGTTTCTAAAGTCAAAAGAAAAAGATATCTTTATTTCTTAAGTTTATGTTGATGATATTATTTTTGGGTCAACAAATGATGAACTTCTCCAAGACATCATTTGAAATATGAAAAATGAATTTAAAATGAGTCTAGTAGGAGAGTTGACATTTTTCTTAGGTTTAAAAGTTAAACAAACTAGTGAGGGAACCCATGTTTATCAAACCAAATATACCAAGGAAATTATTAAGAAATTTAGTTTAGATAATGCTAAGGTAGTATCTACTCCTATGGCTACTAATACTAAGATAGATAGTGATCGAGATGGGAAATTGATTGATTCAAAACTTTATAGGTGTATGATTGGTAACTTACTATACCTAACTGCTCGTAGACCTAATAATGTATTTGCGGTAGGTATGTGTGCAAGATATCAATCTTTTGCTAAAAAGTCCTATTTGATAGCGGTAAAAAAGATTTTAAGGTATATCAAGGGAACTCTTAATGTAGATATATGGTACCCTAAGACTCACACCTTTGATTTGATTGGGTACACTGATTCCGATTACGCGGGTTGCAAATTAGATTGGAAGAGAACTAGTAATAGATGCCAATTTCTTAGATCCTCCCTAGTGAGTTGGTGTAGTAGGAAGCAACCTTG
Organism: Wurfbainia villosa; assembly: GCA_025175895.1. Taxonomy (NCBI): domain Eukaryota; kingdom Viridiplantae; phylum Streptophyta; class Magnoliopsida; order Zingiberales; family Zingiberaceae; genus Wurfbainia; species Wurfbainia villosa. The sequence goes on from CM046005.1 coordinate 44,227,205, forward strand.
TGTTGCTTTGTCTACAACCGAGGCTAAATATATGGCCATGGGTGGTTGTGTAGCTCAACTACTATGGATGAGACATCCCTTAAAGGATTATGAGCTACATTACTCCAAAGTTAAGGTTTTTGTGATAATGTGAGTACCATCAATTTGACTAAAAATTTAGTACATCACTCTAGGACTAAACACATTGAAGTGAAGCATCACTTCATTAGAAATCATACTGCAAGAGGAGACATTGAGAATAATTACATTGAATCCAAGTCTAACCTTGCTAACATTTTCACCAAGGCTCTCCCCGAAGCAGAATTTACATCACTTAGGAGAGAACTTGACATGTGCTTTGTAGAGTAGTGGTATAGGTTTGCATGATCCTATAGAAAAATCTTGGACTATACCTCAAAGCATCTCACAAAACACCTAAGAATCCATGAATTTTATATTGAGCCACTTAGACATCATGTGAGATGTTAGAAAGATACATTTAGTTCATCATGCTTGCTATGATGCATTACCATGAACCAACATGACATCTAGAGACATTAATCCTTAATTGGACCAATCATTGGGAAAGCTTGTGTAAAATTGATGTTCACATAACTGTAAGAACATGGTTGGAAATGCTAAATAAAATATCCTTTAAACTATGTTTATCATATTTTGAAAAATAATTTTCAATTGGTAGGAAAAAGTGGTACAAAGTTTTGAAAATTCTTTAGAGCTTTTACTAGTTTTCAAAGTTTTGTTAATATGGAAAAGATATATTTTTTAAATTATTTTTTTTTGATAGAAAATGACTTGACAAATGTTCCTACAAAATTTTATGAATTTTGACACTTCTTGATTTATTTATGCATTTTTGAAGTTGGATTGAAAATCCAAACTGGGCATATCAGGCATGGTAGTCCACTGATGCAGTAACCAGTCGACTGATAACATTGATTTTTTTATAGATCAGCTTGATTTACTTATATAGAGTCCAATTTAAATTGTCCTAACCATATGGTATGATTAGAACAACAATTATGGGGGAGTAGGACTACTTGATGCATTGGTTTAGGGGGAGTTTTCTTATCATATCTTTTTAATCCCAAAATCTATATGCACATGGTATTGTTGGTGCAAAGTTAGGATATATTCTTACTCATGGATTCATATTTTGCTCAACATGTAATTCACACTTGCTAAAATATGTCTTGGATTAAGGGGGAGCTTTAAGTTTATTTTATACCTTAGTTCAAGACATATACAATTTATTGATCAATTTCCTTTATTGTTTATATGCCTCTCCCTTTTTGATGTGTGTCAAAGGGGGAGAAGGAAACATTTTAAGTTAGATTCACATTGTGTCTTATTGCATATTTTTAAGACCTAACTTAAATAATTGTCAAACATCAAAAAGGGAGAGATTGTTGGTGCAAGAACGCCCCAATTATTAATATATTTTGATGTTTGGATAATCATTTGAAGTTGACAATAATTGTGATCTAACCATAAATATTTAAGTAATAGGAAAATCTAAGTTTGAAGACTTGGTAAAGAGAAGTCCAAGTGTGAATCTTGGCAAGGAAAGTCTAGGGTAAGATCTTGGCAGCATAAGTCCAAACATGTAGTCTTGGTGGTGTAAAGTCCAAGCGGACCTTGCCAAAGGAAGTCCAAAGGCATGGTTTTGGCAACATAAGTCCAAGCATGTAGTCTTGGCGGCGTAAAGTCCAAGTGGACTTTGGTAAAGGAGAAACCCAAAGCATGACAAAACTGAGGAAAACTTTTGAAGGCAAGTGCACTGATGAAGGAGTCGTGGACTCAGAGGAATCATGGAGTCGCAAGGCTGATGGAGAAGCTAGAAGGTTAAGTCTAGGCTTAGGGTATGTTTTCAAGTATGAATTAGTCATACTTGAAGTGTATCAGTCGATTGGTGGCTTATACCAGTCGACTGGTCTTGAGTGTTCAACACTCGAGGATCTAGAAGGCTTGAAAAATTGACTGGGGTTATGACCCAGTCGACTGGTCAAGAAGTCAACTGAAGTTGACTGTAGTCTGTGTTGGTGCAGGGGCACCAGTTAATCGAACCTTACTTTTGATAATGACAAAGATTCAAAGTTAAGCTATTTTGTTATCTTATGTGCTATGCTAAGTGTACAGGTATTGTATTAGACTTTGCTAAGGTCAATGACACCAAGAGAACCTTAGGACAAGAAACCTCGGTGGTCAACGACACTAGGAGAATCTCGGAATGAGAAACCTTGGTGGTCAGGTGACACCAGGAGAATCTCAGAATGAGAAACCTTGGTGGTTAGGTGACATCAGGAGAATCTCAGAAGGAGAAACCTCAGTGATCAAGTGACTGAAAGCTAAGCGACTGGTCAGGAGAACCAAAGGTAAGCTCCGGGTGTGGAGTGGTGGTAAGGACTCATCCTCGATAAGAGGAGAATCCTAGGCATCTATCTGACTGAGGCTTACGAAGGAATGCCGAAGTCAAGATTGAACAGTCAAAGAAAAGTCAAGGTGTCAGGTTAAATTCTCAAGTGTAGTAGTCGACTGGAGGTTTCAGCAGTCGACTGGAGGCAATCGACTTTCAAAAGGATCAGTCGACTGATGTCGATGAATCAACCCAATGCACAAGGTCAAAGAGTTATCGATCGATGCCGCCACCTCAAGATAAGATAAGTTTCCACCTCAAGATAAGATCGACGAGTTTGGATCCAGATCTAGACTTATCCTAAGGCACAAGTCTATAAAAGGAGGGGAAGACACAAAACCTATTTATTCAATGAACTCCTAAAGTGTGCTTGATCTCCGACCGTAATTCTACATGCTACAATGCTACTCCGACCGTGCATCCTCTACAATTCAGTTGTCGATACCTTGCTTATTTATTACTTATTATTTGCTAAGAGGAAAGGTAGGTTTATTACCTCTTCCTCTACATCATTATTGTACCTCCAACGAAGAAGAGATATTTAGTGATTTGTCCTTCAGAAGCGATTAAGGATCGTAGGGCCTTGGATTAGCAACTGGTGGGCTGTGAACCAAGTAAAAAATACTTCTGTCTTTTGTTGTGTGTTTTCGCTGCATACTTTGGTTTTAAACGACAAAACAAAAAGTTTTTCGAATGCTATTCACCCCCTCTAGCATTTCTCGATCAAATAGTCTGTAGCTCCATCAGTCGGCTGGTGTGGTACATCATTCGATTGATCGACATCAGTCGATTGCCATGTATCGATAGTCGGCTGGTTTAAGTGGACACGAGCATAAAAGCATTTTTAGTCGATTGTCAAGTCGACTGTTGGCTTGGGCAGTCGACTGATCATGTTATCGTTGAGCTATGATGATCATAATCAGGCTTTGTCAGAAGTCATTGGATTAAGTTAATAGTAACAACAATCGACTACTGAGATGTAGCAGTCGATTATTGTCGGGTTCAACGGGAAAAATTACCCAAGTTTTATAAGAAGAGGCCTTGGGGAGCTTGAGGGAGCTAATGCTTTAGTTCTAAATGTTCATCCTAAGCTCTCCAAGCCTTTCTCTAAGCTCTCAAGTGTTTCTAACCACTTCTTCCCAATTTCATCTGAAATCTTGTAAGAAGAAGAGTGTGCTTGTAAAGAAGGCTTCTCCACCTTGATATTCTCATCAAAAGGAGACTTTAAAGAAAGCTTGCTTGGAGTAATCCATCTTATAGATTGCCTTGGAGTAGGAGCGTCATCTTCGAACCATGTTACATACTTGTGTTATCTTGTCTTCCTTGTTTAATTTCCATTGCTTCCGCTAACGACTCTTGTAGAAAACGAAGAAGGGCTATTCGCCCCCTCTTGCCATTCCAAAGGGTCCCTACACTTCATATCTTGATGGATGATTCCCTTTAAAGGCTTGCTCCCTCTTAACCATTGCACCAACAATGTCCTTGGAGAGTTCCTAAGCCTATAGGAAATCTAAACAATCGAAAATAAGGCTAAAATTTCAAACTTGAACTTTAACTTTTCTTAAAATTTGATACTCCACCCTAACTAGCTCTCCTAATCTTTTTTAACGATCATTTCACCCTTCCAGTCCTTCTCTAAGCTTATCATAGGGTTAGGAGTAGTTAGGATACCTAAGGTTGCTAAACAAATCTAATTCAACCAATATCAGACACAACAGTCGACTGAAATAAAAAACCAGTCAACTGCACCACCACCAGTAGACTTCTCCAAGAGACAGTCGATTGGTTTCTACAATTGCAGAAAATTCTTAGGAATTGGACGTCACATCTTGATCTCCTACAAACAAAGATAAAATTCGCATATAAGTCCAAAATTTGGGAGAATTTACGCTGAGGTCCAAAAATTATACAACTCATAAAACATAATAATAATCAATAATAAATCACTCGAGAGGATAAAAACAATGATATTAAGGACCAAAATAACACGACAAAATGGTAATTATCAACGTCGCTAGAGGGGGGGGTGAATAGCGTGTTGTTCGTCGATGATGGAATTTGATCGTGCTTGCTACAATTTTTGTTAGTGCAGTGGAAATAAAGATAATAAAGAAATAACAAAAATACAAGCACACAAACACAAGCACAACACAATAACATGCCGATATAACGTGGTTCGTAATCTTAGGGTTCCTACTCCACGGATTGAGCTCAAATGAGCTCTAGCGATTCCAAACATCACTAATAATCAAGAACACTCCTTCTCGACAATAAGTCGGAGGTGGAGAAACATCGTACAAGTGATTACAACAAGTAATACAATGAACACAAGAAAATACAAATGAAATACACAAAACAATATAAAGAAAACTTTACAACTATTGTTTTGGATGCTTTGCTTGTTTGGTTGCTTGAGAAGAGCCTTGAAGGTCTGGATTGCAGCAGCAAATCCCCTCCAAATCGCCTCAAAGAACCATGGAGAAATCCTCCACGAGCTGCTCCTTTATAACCTACATCGGGCTGATTTCGTGCCTAGCAGTCGACTGCTATAAGGCCCCAGTCGACTGCCAACAGTGTTATTGTCTCACAATGACTTAATCCATGTTTGCATCCAAGCCAACGGATACACTAGCAGTCGACTGCCATTACCCATCATTCGACTTCCAAGGTCATAGCCGACTGACCAATCGGCTATCGAGCGTTCTGC